>FR997732.1:5007500-7507500 GCA_905475445.1 Ochropleura plecta
AATACATAAATAAATGGTCTTATTTTTCCTATTTAACACAGGATACTCGGTTCTATATTCTTGGAATTTATTATGAATAGTCACTGTATTTTTAAATTTTATAACGAGACAAATTAATACCTATACTTATTTATTGAGTTAATTAAATATTTTATAGTCTAATACCAGAGTAGGTATGTATGTTATTGTGCACCTACTTCAACAATATTGATGATACCTATATTTTTAATTTAATTGCGATAGCAATGTATTTACAATATTATTCTGCGTATTCCAACATGTACCTACATAATACTTCATTAATTGGAACGCGACGATAACACAAACAGTTCAAGGGTGATTCTAGGAATAGTTCAAACGAGGCTGGTGTGATGTGAAGAGGATGTTTGAGTCAGCAGGCCTTCATGGTTCGAGGAATCTCTCTGAATAGGGGATATTACTGCAAAATTCTGGCGCAAGGGCGCAGCACTAGCGTAAGCAGTAAAAAGTTTTTTGCCGAGTCGTAAATGGCCGTAGGACGCCATAATATATATAATTAAAGTACAGATAGGTAAGTTATACCAAAATAATTAACACTTTGACATATTTTCACAGAATATCTGGATACGCGATTGCGCACATGACGGTTTGTTTACTGCATGTGCTAGTGGCGCCCTCTGCGCCGAGGTTTGCGTAATATTCCCTATTGGTTTATTTATAATTATAGGCTAAAGGTAATTCTTGAGGCTGCAGGTTGGTTTCAAAGAGATGCTGATGATGTTACACAGAGGGCAAAATAAAGAACATGGATGGGTTTTTATCAGTGTCAGAGTCTTTTTTTGCAGATGGGAAATCATCAAATAACTTCCCTAGCTCTGGGCGGAGCGGGGGAAGTTCCCATGGTACTTCTATTGTTCTATTTATATGTTCCCCCCACTACCCCGCTAGGCGGTGGCCCTGGCAGGTCCCTCTGCTTTGCTAACATCTCTTATAGGCGCGCGTGGAACACTAACGCGCCGTTGACCTGTCGTCAACAGACAGACGGACGGTGAGCTACGCATTGATCACCGTCCACAGGACCGCATCTACGGTGGCCTGGAGTCGCCCCGCGGGGTCCGACGCCCGGGCCGTCTCCCGCAACGGCTGGGTTGGTTTGAGGTTCTCATCAATTTAAGTCTGACACTCCCTTTCGTTCCGAGAGCGGGAGAAGTCATTTGATGATATCCCATTCCAAAAAAAAGCTGCAGGCCTCTGGTATTCCGAATAAAAAGGTTACATTAAAGCAATGTTTGCGTATAAACGTCGTCTGACTATAATTTTGAATCTTAATCTACTCTCGATACGATAAAGAAAATACTTAACTTTTGTAAAATATTCAAGTTGCATCTTTGGTCCTGGGAAGTCGGCTCTGCTCTGTAAAATCTTCATACACTCTATCAAAGTAATTTATTTGTCAAAAACACGGGGTTGAGGATGGTACAGACGCCAGCAGGTTAAGCTACCCGAAACTGTCAATTTTTCCCAATGAACCTTGAACCTAATACTCTAGAAATAAAGTCGAAAATCTATCAAAGAAATCTGACAGATTGTAGTAGCTTGATGTGCAGGCGTCTGTACATACAATAATATGATACAATACAGTACTAGGTTTACAAATATTGGATATGTCATTTCTGACTGACTAAACAGATTATACCAAATTCCACCTTGATTATGTCTGTAGATAAATCCTAGCTAAAATCCTACGGAGAACTACATCCTAGAATATGACCAAATGAACGTTGCGTTGGCTTGATTATAAATAAGAGATTGTTATTTTTTTTAAAGCTTTTAGATATTTCAGGATTCGATATTCATTTTTTTGGGTTCCGTTCCTCAAAAAAGGATCTCTTATTGGATCACTTTGTTGTCCGCCTGCCAACTCTCTCTGTCGTGATCTTTTATCTCGGGAACCCGTTGAGGTATGGAGTTGAAAACCATATACTGAAGTGAGAAGTCTGTGTCCCTTTGTGCTGTGAAAAAAACAACCCTCTAAGTCTACGCAGTCAAAAGATATGGCTATTTACGTGGAAAGTTTGTACGGAACTCTCGGTGCGGGAGTCAGACCCTCACTTGTTTATTATCTTTCTACATCATTTTCCTGCCCTTGTACCATTCTATTTGGGGTCGGCGCAACACGTTTTCTTCTTCCATTCTCCCGTATCAGACGTCACGGCATCATTTACTCCTTTCTCCTTCATATCATTCCGTACACAATCCATCCATCTTTTCTTTGGCCTTCCTCTCGCTCTCCGTCCATCAACATTTATATGTTGATAGACGAGAGACTAAAAAGTGATGGATCTTATGTTATCATAAGATCCATCACTTTTTAGTCACATGTGCTTTGTTTATTACCTATCTCTCTACAGTACTCTCTTTAAAGTATAAATCTAGAATTTTACCTCAGTATAGAGTATTGGTGTTAAATATTGATTGGTATTATTATTTGGTGTAAAAAAGCTCATTGATCGAAGTTTTCAACATAACTATCCCAACTGAAACTAGCTGCATCTAACGATCAGCGGTTGTACAAGGAAAACGATGTGTAGGTATGTCCAATCAAAACACGGTAGTAGTTACCTATCATCTCATAATTCTCCAATGCGGTAGTGGCCGGTCCCGCAACCAAGGATTAACCAGCATAAATCGGTCTGTTGATATGGAATCTGCATGACGATTGACGAACCAATGAGTCATTGAGTCAGTGTAACGCGAATATCAAACGGCCTCCACCTTTTTTAGGGTTGCCAGGCTGTACCTTTCTTTATTTACTTGTATATTTGTAAGATGATTCATATGTAGAATGTCTTAACATATTTGAAACAAGGTATAAAATGTAATATTAAAAAAATATAAAAAGCCTTTTATTTCATGCATCAAATAGTTGCTAAAACTTTTACAATTGTGTGTTTACATAATATTAAACAAAAAACGAAGTACCTAATTATAAATCAAATTAAATCAAAATATTTTTATTTCACACTAGTCTTTAGTTGCTGCCCCGCTCCCCTGGGTAGTAGCGTGATGTTGTATAGCCTATGCTACTTCCTGATAATGTAGTTTCCTATTAGTGAAAAATTTGTTAAAATCGGTCTAGTAGTTTTGGAGTTTATCCATTACAAACAAAAACCAAATCTTTCCTCTTTATAATATTATATTTATTTCACATAGGTAGGCGTATGATGGGCATGGGCATTTACAAAACGTCGAAGAAAGGTGCACGGTTTGGGTTGGTCGTTTCCTATGGAGAAGAACCGCCAAGAAACTCCATGGTAACTCTTTTAAAATCATTTGGTTTTACAATGTTATTGTAACAACGTTAGAACTTAACTAACTTAGCCCAACAATAAGTCATTGCTTTCTTTACGAAACGTGAAATAAGATAAGAAGTTAACAAAGGTTAAGAAGCGTCTAAGAATCTACAAGGCCAACAATGTCCACTCATTCACAAAGAATCCTTACTAATATTATAAAAGCGAAAGTGAGTTTGTTTGTTACGTCTTCACGCCTACATGGTTAAACCGATTTTGATGAATTTTGGTACAGAGGACCTTGGAGACGGACATAATAATAAACTTTTGTTTAAAAAAAGTGAGAATTGAGGGAGAAAGAGGGAAGAAAAGGGAAAACTTAGCTTTGCTATTACAATAAATAAGGCGCTAGGGCAAAAACTACAACTAGCAGGTACCTGCAAATCAGGAAAGGGGAACTGTGTTACCCCGAATTAAACGCGAGCGAAGCCGCGGGCAAAAGCTAGTTGGTTATAATAAGAATCTATACAAGAAATTGAAAAATATTGCAAAAATATAACTATATGAAACAAGTGACATAGATGTTGCCATCATTACTGTAACTATTCAGAACAAAGGTTGTATAAATATGTGATTGATCAACTATTGTAAAAAAACAAACTGATTAAAAAGATCACAAAAATATGATTGAGAATAGTTAGAGACATCCACAAACTGCCGTGTATAATCTACCAGGAGAAGCCGCATGCGCAAAAGGGAGAAACATACAACTTAGAACTTGATTTGCCTCAATAGACTGATGTAAGACTATGTGTGTTTTGAATTGGAATGTTAAAAAAGAAAGGTTATTTATGTAAAATTTTATATTGTAAACGAACCGTACCGTACGTATTCAAGAGTTTTCAAAGTAGAGAGGTCATTCTTGGGTTAACAACTCAGGTAACTTAAAAAGAATAGAAATAACTGAATGGGCACTATCACGATCGTCACTCTACGCATTTATGGGCCTTTTGCCCTCGTATAGGACCAATATTAAATTATATTGTCTTTTTTTAAACATTGTTTTTTAGTTTTTGTTGTTCTTTTATTTTGTTTTATTGTGTTCCTGTGCGTATCTTGTAAACAGTTTTTCTTTCTTACTTATTTTTATGGTGATTTCTTCCCCATGCTTCTTTCGGAAAACAACTCTAGCCTAGTAATTTCGCGAAGATTCCACAAAATTAATCGCTTTTACTTAACAGCAAAAATACTAGACTAAACTGGTCATCCCATCAAGTAAAAAGACTTGGTCAGACTTGTCCATCCAGTAGCACCCAGCCCTACTCGTTGGACGACATTGAGTTGCATTAACAAATAATTTGTCAGCGCCTCGGAGGTCGTCCCATTAGCTCCAAATTCGGCACACGATAGTTTTAAGGCCGTTTCGCCAAATGATTGATGCTACAATAACTTTGGCAATGATTGGGTCCCGTTGCGTTGACTTATGTAACAGGTTTGTAGTGGCTCACAGATTTATTGGATAGACACTGTACTTCCTACTGAGATGTTGAAGAATCTTTGGACGTATTCATAGTTACGTTTAAAAAAACTGCGTTCTTTTAAGAAAAAAACTACATTATACGAGAAGGAGGTTCTGCCATTTTTTGTATTTCGAACTTTGTGATGCATTTTGCGTGTGTGTGTTTGCCAGTTGATGGTAATATAATAACCGTCTTTAATCGGTGATTAATTAATTTATTATTAACTAGCTGACCCCCGCGTCTTCGCCAGCGTGATATCGAAAAAAAAGTATCCCAAGTGTTATTCCAGACCATAATCTATAATATATAATAATCTACTTCTGTGCCAAATTTCATCAAGATCCGTTTAGCCGTTTTGACGTGAAAGAATAACAAACATCCATACATCCATCCATCCATCTTCACAAACATTCGCATTTATAATATTAGTAGGATTATTACGTAGTTTCGTATGATGCACTTGTTTGTTGGCATTGAATAGTTGATGGTCTACACTGCAATTGGCTCATCAAAAGCAATAAGAGGTGATAATATCTGGAGAATTAGGATCCGGATACTTTTAAAACAGTCAGAGCTCTTACGTGGCCTCTCTTTGCATCTTTTCCTTTGGAAGAGGTGACTGGTCAGTGTACAGTGAGCAAAAGAGATAAGTGGCCTATTTGGCGCAGCCGTGAGAATCGCAACATGGTTTTTTTTTCTTTAAGTTGTGTGCACTTGAGGCAAGTGCCAAATAAATGTGTTTTCTTTCTTTCTTAAGTGACCAGGCACGCCGGATATAGATACCGATAGACGTCTTCAACTTAAATTTAATTTATTTAATGAACGATTGGTTTTCAACAAATAAATTTAACTATTCCCGAGAACATTTATGGATTTTTTAAGAAAATTCAACCGTATCCGACGAACCTGGTTGCTTGTCAACTTTACTGACTGTGCAAGAGACAGTTCATGCACACAAATGAA
The DNA here is from genome assembly GCA_905475445.1 of Ochropleura plecta. NCBI lineage: Eukaryota > Metazoa > Arthropoda > Insecta > Lepidoptera > Noctuidae > Ochropleura > Ochropleura plecta. Next base: position 5,013,256 of record FR997732.1, read on the forward strand.
CCCATAACTTTAAACTAAAGACAGCCTTTGGCCTTTGTATTTTTTTAAAAACGTTGCTCCACACTAGGAATTTCTCCTGTATCGTGGGTGCGTTAAAAAACATTTAAACTTTAAACTCACACACAAACAGCCAGACCCGAAACAACTATCCGCAGGTCATACAAAAATTTGTTCCGTGCGGGAATCGAACCCGCGACACGCAGCGCAGCAGTCGATCGCTCAGCCACTGCGGCAACCGTGCCGTCGAACACATCTGGCGTTACGCATACGTTAAACGCAGTCTTGAACTGGTCGCTCCGGTAGTGGTCAGGATGCCGCCGCGTTGTCCATGCCACGCGCTGGCAATGAACTTGGGTAAGGTCAGTTCAATCGTGTTATTGCGTGAGATCGTCTTCTGAGTTGCAGGAAATACTTCAAATCCAATATGGCTGATTACTAGAGAAATGGTTATTTGAATGTCGAATTGGGGAAATAAATAGTGTTCTAAGTCTGTATTCCAGGTTTTTGTACAGGTGTTTTTTTTGAGCCTTAAATCGTCATTTTCATGTATTTATTGATGCATGACATTACTTATTCAGTGCCTTTTTTCTTTTTTTTTTTGGGTGGGAAATCATCCAATGACTTCCCCCGCTCTGGGCGGATCGGGGGGGCATGTCAGACTTGTACTGACTAAAACCCGCCCATGTTCCTTCTATTGCCCTTTACGTTCCGAGGCCGCGGTATCTCTTTCGAACAACCCGCAACCCCGGCAGGACTTATTCAGTGCCTTGAGTTGAATTCCTGGGTCGGGTAAAGAGTAACTGGATTTTTCCATCAGGAATTTCTCAGTAGCTGCCACGAGGTCTGGATTTGTGCCCCGTTGATGGCAATAGGCTCGTCCCCTGGTAATTGTGGGTTTACTATTAGGTACACCTCTGCCTAACTTTTCGGCTATTACTGGCGTGAAGTTGTGCTACCAACGTATGTCCCACTGTTTTATGGTAAGGCTCAGCATTGCCACTTCAACTTTCCATTGTTTTCAATGAGTAGGTAGGTAATGCGTATTAATAAAAAAACAATTTGTCGGTTATTTTATCAAACAACCGACCAATTGATTTTTTATTATTGTCCATGTTTTATTGTCGCAATAATTAATCAACCGCCATTAAATTAAGTAACTGCTCAATGTGTTTTTCAACTGGTCATAATAACATCTCGAATATTTAAATAACAGCTCAAAAAATTAGTTCCCGTTTAGTAAAACTCCCGAAAACGCTAGTGTAGTAACACTCGTAACAGTTGTAAATAAAATGATGCTCTATAAATAAGAACATTAAAATGTCTTTGAAATTAAAAGTGAGCGGTGGAACCCCATTTTCACTTGAAGTTTTCAAAGTTAAGGTTACCGCTAAGTTACGATACCTAAGTCATTTGTCAAAATGAAAGCTTCTAAACCTCAAATAAGCTTTACACAAGAACCTATCGTTAACTAAAACCACAAATTGGCAGCTCACTGTTTTAACTGTAAAATATTGTGGTATCTAATCTAAAATGCGAATTGCTGAAAGCAATAGAGTCGAAAACACTTTACAATAATTATAGTTTCACTGAAAACTATTTTGTTTCAATTAGATTGAAAACCAAATCCTTACTAATATATATATATATTTGAGAGTGTCCATGGAGTTTCTTGCCCATTCTTCTCCATAGAGATCAACGCTTTGGAATGGGCAACTACAGTACTTTCACAAGTTATTATGCCTTGTGACCGGGACTGTAGATTAGTTTTGTTTCTTGACATTCAAAAGTGCCTGTAATGGTCTAATTGAAATAAATGGTTTTGAATTTGAATTGAATTTAGACTGACATATCAGAACAAATGACGGCACGGTTGGCGCAGTGGCTGAGCGATCGACTGCTGCGCTGCGTGTCGCGGGTTCGATCCCCGCACGGAACAAATAATTGTATGGCCTACAAATAGTTGTTTCGGGTCTGGCTGTTTGTGTTTGTGAGTTTAAATGTTTGTAAACGCACTCACGATACAGGAGAAAATCCTAGTGTGGGGCAATGTTTAAAAAAAATGTAAAAGAGTCTCCATTCCACTTCTGTTTGATATTATTACAATTCTCCATGTAATTTGTCACCGCCCGTTCGGTTTTGTTAACATAAATACAGTATCGCAGACGAGCGCTATTTCCATTGCGAATAGCAAGCTAAAATAATTGGTATCAGCTATTGATTGCCAACTAATTACTTTACGTACAAAGCGTCTATGTCTGACAAAGTTTGAATAGGTATATATATATATGTCGTAAATATAGAGTCTCGCCTCTAGAAGAAGTCTCGATATTGGATAAAAAATTGTACAGCATTTTTTTTGTGCATCAGCTGGTGTTTTAATAATGTCTACCAGTCTTACTCAGAGGTATCGTATTAGACAGTAATTGAGGGGTCAGATATCCTGCCGGGGTAGCGGGTTGTTCGAAAGAGATACCGCAGCCCTGAAAAATAAAGGGCAAAAGGAAGAACATGGATGGGTTTTAGTCAGTAAAAGGCTCTGATACTCACCCCCGCTCCGCCCAGAGCGGGAGAAATAATTTGATAATTATGCGTACTTACCTATAACAGCTAAGACTGTGCTAAAACATACTACTGTAAAACCTTCTATCCCAAAAACGATTTGAACTGAAAGTCGCTTGAAAGTCGTAGTATTAGTTTACGGCACGGATTGCGCAGTTGTCGCGTGTTCGATCCCCACACGGAACCAGTACTTGCTGTTCCTGGTCTGGCTGTTAGTGAACATCTAGTTTTTTTTTAAAGAAATAAAGTTAACACAATTGATACACGTTGAATAATGCACAGTATAACTTTATCAAAAGCTCGTGGCTAATTAGTAACAGCCGCTCGGGTCGATCTTTAAGTTAAACCGAGCTTGCTCGTTAAATCACGTTAAGCTGATGGCCCCGGCTGTCATTTGTGGATCTATGACGGTCTCTACAGATAGTCATTGTCCCGAGAGTCTGACAACTAATCTTATCAAGGAGGGTACCCAGTACTAACTGATTTGTGTAGGTCAGATAGGCAGTCGCTCCATGTTTAATACTGGTATTCAGCTGCATCCGATTAGACTGGAAGCCGACCGCAACATAGTTGGGAAAAAGCTAGGCAGATGTCGATAAGTATATCAAAAGCCACAACAGAAAGGCTTACTAGATACAGAATAATCCCCAGCAAACAAAGGGATCACAAATTCGAAGGTATCAACACTTGAGACCTAATTAAAAAAGACAATAGGAATTTTTCATTTCCCTACGATTTGCATATGTGTGCAAGGAGAAGGCTCTGTTCATATAATTGAGTTTGCCAACAATTATTGTTATGTAAATGTGGTTTTAAATACGATCGGTATACGTGGTAAGTTGTACTAGTGAAATAGGGACTGTGGTTAGAAGAAAATGAGAAAATTTGAGAAAATAGTGTACACTATGGTTTAAAATGTTGAAAAAAAGACATATAAATAAATAAATATCTTGGGACAACTCACACACGGCTATCTGATCCCAAGCTAAGCAGAGCTTGTGTTATGGTAACCAGACAACTGATATACATACTTATATAATTTATAAATACATACATATTATAGATAAATCACACCCAGACACAGAACAAACAATCATGCTCATCACACAAAGTTTGTCCTGGGTGGGAATCGAACCCACGACCTCCGGCTCAGCAGTCAGGGCCACTAACCACTAGACCAACAGGCCCGTCAATATAATTCATTCCAAAGGCCTTTTTAGAACACACTTTTAGTAGCTTCATGTTTTTCGATTTCCGAATGGGATTAAATTTTGCATACAAATGATAACTTTGGATGTCAATGCATGATCAGCTTAGTCACGTCATTCTAAATCCAAAATGGCGGACTCCCAAAGATGCACTTGACTGGTTTTTTTTTAATTAAATATACCCGCTTCATCTATATTATTTTTATAGTTTTAGGAATTATTTTTATAGTTTTAGGAATTTGTTCATATCCATTGATGATACTCGTTGTGCTGGCTGCAAAAAAAAATACAATAAATAAAAAAATAAGTGATAAAGTACATTCATGTAACCCTTATTAAAATAAAGTTATAATTCTATTTAAATAAACGTTGTCACATGTGACATGTTTAAGTCCTCAGGTTAATTAGGCTTGACGAAAGATTTTAAAATCCTCTTCCATAATATGGGTACACTTTTACTATTTACAAAAAAGCCTTTATTTCGGTAATAAACTTAAGTTTAGCAAAGTTTGAAGCCATTTTTCTCATAATTTTTCAATAGTGCCCGAAAACAGCTCGCATGTGTCATGGTGTCGGCATGACGTCACAGTTAAGTAAAAATGTCATTGTGTCTATAACATCGTCCCATATATCACATAACCGTGACGTCATACGCTGTGATCGGTGTTTCAGTCAAAATGGCCGATTGCAGTATTTTAATGTTTTATTTTATTGAAAATCTTAATAATCTGTTATTTTTAAATAAAACTAAACCTGTGTTTACTTTTTTTTTAATCTGAGTTTTCCCCTCTAATCACTGAATCAGCGATTTTTTTATACTGTCGTCATGCCTAACCCAAGCTATGTATCGCTCGAGACCCCTAGACAGCAATAGAGTGGACATCAAACGGCCAGTTAACGTCCACGAGCACATTATGACGTATAAAACGATAATGCATCCTTGCAGGTGAGCTATATGGCTTTTAACTTCATAGCCTTTGGGAGGGGAAGTTGGTTTATTGGCTGTTCTTGTGTTTTGTTGTGTTTATTCATTTGTTTTGCTTTCTAGGCTCTGTGTGTTTGTCATTCTCAGTCGACCAGCCATATTATATGGCATTTATATTTAAATTCTTTTCGAGGGAAAAGAGTTTAAATATTAACATCTAAATTCGAAATTATGCGTGCTAAAGAGGTTTCGCATGCAGAATTTCGGTGAGTTCGTTCAACCGTTTGCGGTTTCGTAAGGTAGTCATCCCATGCACGAGGAAAAAATGGCAAACAAATACCTACCTAAGTAGGTACTAACCAAAAAAACATGTATATGTAACAATTTGAGAAGGAGTTGTATTTTATGTTAATCATAAAATAAAATAAAGAAAGAAATGCATTCTACATCATATTTCATTGCTTACCTGTCGTCAAGTCGAATTGGAGTGACATCTGTGTAATGCCTGTTCTACACGTAGAAAGACGCGTCCGCGGACGTCGACTGATAAATCTGATTAATCAGCCAGATGGATCCTCTCGAGCCGACCATACGTCTGTATTCATTCTCGACGGACGCACTTCGCACCGCACCCAACATAAAAAAGGATTGTGTGGTTTTATGAAACCACGGTAAAAGTGAAACTTTTTTCACATTATAGACATTTAGACGTCCATACTCCGCGGCCGACCGTCACGCGACATGCAACACACAGACAAAAAAGTTTGAGACGATGTAGTAAAAGTTTCACTTTAAAAGATGTTGCGACCGTAGTTGCCGCTAATATTTCACCAGTGCTCACAAACACAAACTAATATCTAAGAAAAAAACTGCAAAAAGGGTGTAGTGCAATATCATTCAGAAAAAGTATGGTGGCAGACACCTCTGCCAAAGTTAAATACCTACCACGGACGAACAAATTACCCCGTCTATACATCGCCGGACGTGACATCTGCGGACGCGTCTGTTGTGTTGACGTGTGGACCTGGCTTACTGCCACACTCAGAGACGTTTACTTAAGTTGCTCCTTAGTATAGATTTAAAAAAATTCGCTCTCAGAGACAGTTAATGGTCCGTTACCGTCCCTTAATGACAATTAAAGTTAAGTATGGCAAAACCTTCATTTAACTTTCTAATGATTGATTTTGACATTTACGTTTGAGGTTATATTTTATTTACTTATATATAAAGAATTCACAGGAATAGAAGTGTTTTAACAATAGTAAAGATGAGTGATCTGCTAGACTTTATTGATTTTGTAGACTATACCAGGAGGTATAGAGTAGTGGGGCCGAGGCGATATTTACGTGATTATTCTGATCCCTTTACAAAATACTCGGTTCAAGAATTTCATGCACGCTATAGATTTACGCCAGAAACTGTAAAAAATGTTATATTGCCTTTGCTGACACCCGACCTAAGTAAACCAACCAGAAGAGGATTACCATTCGCCCCGGAAATAATGTTACTGCTGACATTACGCTACTTCGCTACTGGTAGTTTTCAGGTTAGTACTTAATAGCTTACCTATTTAATGAATTAAACTGCATTAGGTTGGTGTTGTAAATAATAATAGAATTTGTTAGATAAGAACATGTTGTTGCCTTTTTTTACAGAAATTGGATGGAGATGTCATGAATATATGCCAGCAGTCAGTTTCACGAATTATTACACAAGTCTCTACATTGATAGCATATAAAATGAAAGATTTTGTTAAATTGCCATCTTCTGTAGAAGAAATGAACACAGTGAAGCAAGTACTATTTTACTATTTATAAAATTTACATAGGTACATAGCTGTACCTAGTACATTATATATAGGTATTCATGAATGAACTAATTGGTTTGCTTTCTTGTTCCAGGCAAAAATTTTATGAAATAGCTCATTTTCCTGGAGTAATTGGTTGTATCGATTGCACTCACATTAAAATAAGAAGCCCAGGAGGAGTAACATCAGAAGTCTATAGGCATAGAAAAGGGTATTTTTCTATCAACGTTCAAGCAGTCACTGGGCCAAACTTGGAATTTTATGATTTAGTAGCCCGGTGGCCTGGCAGTACCCACGATAGTTTTATTTATAACAACAGTTTTAAATAATGTCGTATTTTTCTTATCACTGTAATCTAAAACAACATATTTTTAGTATAAAGTGAATAGCAAAGTTAAAAAAATATTGTATTATAATATAAATTTTATAGTACCTGTAGTAATTGGTTCATTTTCAATTTGAGGATCTTCAATTTCATTATTTTCATCAAAAATTGTGTTTAAAATACCTGAAAACAACAATACGATTTTATAAAATTATTTAATAAGTATAGCAGTAGTGCATTTATTTTTACTTTAACACAAAACTGCTACCGGCCAATAAAATAAGTTAAAGAAAAGAAAACATTACTGCTCTTTTCAAACAATCATCTCGCAGAACTTCAGACATGATGCTTCTCTCAGTAATCCGCAAATACATACACAGTCAGGATTCAGGATAGATGGTTTGATAAGGTTATAGTAATTTTTCGTAATCACTTACCCAAGTCATCTATTGATACCGAAGTGATAGTTGGTGTATCATTATTTTTTGCTATCGAGTCCTGTTCTTGACTGTTGGCAATAGCATTTAATATGGCACCATCACTATCAAAAAATTGTTTGATTTCTGTTATCACCACAGGTGCAGCCTGATGAATAAAAATTGAGAGCATTTAAAATAAATAGAGACAATTTACCCATACAGTGGTCATGTAATGTGCGACATTTACCCTGTTACACGATGAGTAACTAAATATGCACGTTTTCCAAGTCACGCACAATGTACCGGTTTATAACTTCAATGTTACCATACGCAAATATTGTATAATTGATGATGCGATTACGCTGATATTTATCAAATAGCTTGTAACATGACATGCAAATGAATGAAGTCGCAGTACTTTTATGACTGCATTAAGACTTTATTATTACTTCTGGTTAAGTAATAGGTATGTGAATAGCAAACAGATGGGACAAAGAAGTGGCAGGATTAAATCTTTGTATCAGAATGTAAGTAATTGGAAAATCATGTTAAATGCCAATAGCGTATAACGCGTTGCATAATGAAAATGGAAATTTGCTGTGATGATAATAATTGTAGTGATGTAAAATTTTAGAGATGTCCCGACTAGTCGGCGACTAGTCGGTAAAGCCGACTATCCGGCCACTATTGTAGTCGTCGATTAGTCGGCGACTAATCGGCAAAGAGCGCCGACTATCGCATCTTACGTTGTATGTATTTCTCAATAATATGCATGCGGGGGAACTACATGAAATAAAAACCTTGATTATATATTAATTCTTCAGTCTTATACATTTAAAAATGTAAAGCAATCTTTCCTTTGGTAATCAGTTTTTAAAATTACTTGCTTGTAAAGAAAACATAATTATGACAATTATTGAACAAAATTAGTACCTATCCTAATTAACATAAAAAACAACATAATATAAAACGATTGCGCGCGAATCAGCCGTAAACGAAGCGTTACGGAAATCCCCGAAACCGTGATCGGCTTAGCCGACTAGTCGGCCTTATTACAACCGACTAATCGGCTAGTCGGCTAGTCGGCGAAAGTCATAATCGGCACATCTCTAAAAATTATGCGTTATTAGAAGGTTGGCGCAGTGACTGAGCGATGGGCTGCTGCGCTGCGTGTCACGAGTTCGATCTCTGCACGAAACAAGTATTTGTATGGCCTACACATAATGGTTCTGGGTCTTGCTGTTTGTGTGTGTGAGTTTTAATCTTTGTAAATGCTCCCACGACACAGGAGAAATCCTAGTCTGGGGTAAAAAAAAATCTTTTTATGCAATAGACAAAAAATTAAACGAAGTTGACGATGACAGTACAAACAAAACAGAGGATACTAATTCTAACTTTGACAGTTCTAACTTCAAGCAAAGACAAAAAAAAATATAAACTACAGAACACAAATCCTATCTTTAACTCGACGTTTTTTTCTGCGCTCATTGGTGGATTGGTCGGGTGTATGTCCACTTTGCAGACCCGAAATAGCGTTTTGTTTTTATTATTAAAATTTGGACCTATCCAAAACTCACTTTTCTTCTTCTTTCTCACTAAGCATTTTAAAAAACAAGCTTTATTATTTTATGTAACTTTCAAATACTTTTTCAAGACATCATTTCATAGAAAAACACGTTTGAGATACTAAGTTAGTGTCACATGATTCATGATTTTTTTATTGAGTTAATTAATCTATGTCATGTTTTGATTTTCACACAGCCTTTGGTCACATGTTAATCTGTGTATTTCTTCATGGTATTCTTTGTTATATTTGTGGATTTGCACAAGTTCAAAATTGGTAAAAGCTCGCCTTAAATAATGATTTTTATTGGAACGGAGTTCCTTATCGCGTGTTGCGAAAGGGGACTAGACGAAAAAAAATAAGATCAAAAGTTGTAACGACACTTTTTGCTTAAGACCAAAAGTTGTAATGACACTTTTTGCTTAATACCAAAAGTTGTAATGACACTTTTTGCTTAATACCAAAAGTTGTAACGACACTTTTTGCTTAAGATCAAAAGTCGTAATGACACTTTTTGCTTAAGACCAAAAGTTGTAATGACACTTTTTGCTTAAGACCAAAAGTTGTAATGACACTTTTTGCTTAAGACCAAAAGTTGTAATGACACTTTTTGCTTAAGACCAAAAGTTGTAATGACACTTTTTGTTTAAGACCAAAAGTTGTAATGACACTTTTTGCTTAAGACCAAAAGTTGTAATGACACTTTTTGCTTAAGACCAAAAATTGTAATGACACTTTTGGCTATAGTTGTAAGTCGTGCGTTTCCCTGTCTCTCTCTCTCTCTCTCTCATAGAAACCAAGCCAGTTATTTTCGTTTCGTCTTTCTATTTTGCATTGAACAGTGTGGTGTCGCGACGATTATTTTTCGTTTCATCCGGGTGTCCCTTGACACCTCTCAATTTTTTTGTAACATCAAGTAATCACTTTGACTTGTTTATAGATAAGGGTGTAGGAGTATTATAATACTCGATTTAAGATGTGTGACATTCAGAAAGTTAGAACACATGTGTTGCTGTAGTACACTCGCGTGCAAAACTACATAAACATTTCATGTTACTAGATTATGAAGTTTTAAACATAGGAAACTTATCGACATCCAGCTTAGCGACTGTAATTTATTTAATAAATTTATCTAGTACGAGCTCTTCAACATCAGGTATCTTAACCTGATGTTGAGGAGTTCGTGGCTAAATAATAAAAGCCACTCTGCTCGATCTTCAGGCTAAGCCGTGCTTGCCTTGTAGGTAGGTCCTTCTAGCCTCGGATAGCACGTCAAGGCGCAGACAGACAGACAGACGGACGGACAACAAAGTGATCCTGGGGTTAATTTTTTATGTCTAACTAGTGTGTATTTTTAAAAATCCCCACATATTTATCTCTAGGCTGTTTACAAAAATAACATACCACTCGAGTTACTAGACATTCATTGATAACCAATAGACAACCCACCTCTATAGCCACTCCAGCCAGTTCGATATTCCGTAGGTGGCGTAGACAATAGAGCGTTTATATCAATAATGCTATGCGGGCGTAAGCTGGTCCTATACAAATATTTCAATGTCCCTCGGGGTGATGTTTTGAAAGCATACTATTTATGGCATGCTTTCAAGATGTCGACATGAACGAAGCTTGCATTCAGAAAAACGGTTGGCTATAAAAACGATGTGATTTTTTTTTTGGGTATTTACGAGCTAGTGATTTTTTTAGATATGTTTTATTTTATAACATCCGAATTTAATTAACTGTTGTCATTGCGGATGTTCTATTAATACGTTACATAGTTTTCAATAGTTTCCATCTAACTAAAACCTGTGTAAAATAAACTAATAAATAAACATAAACTACATAATTTAATAAACTTTGACGGGCCTTGGTCTAGTGGTTAGTGGCCCTGACTGCTGAGCCGGAGGTCGTGGGTTCGATTCCCACCCAGGACAAACTTTGTGTGATGAGCATGATTGTTTGTTCTGTGTCTGGGTGTGATTTATCTATAATATGTATGTATTTATAAATTATATAAGTATGTATATCAGTTGTCTGGTTACCATAACACAAGCTCTGCTTAGCTTGGGATCAGATAGCCGTGTGTGAGTTGTCCCAAGATATTTATTTATTATTATTATTATTAACTTAAAGTGTCGAAGTAGGTACTCCTCCACACCGCTGTTATCCGTAAACTAATGAAAAACAAATACATTCGGTTTTTGGTAGTAAGATAGATAGTAATAAGATAATATTGATAGGCCTTTCGTGGACTAGGCTAGGTGCCATTCGGACGGGTGCTCTAGGTGGATACAGATACCGGCACGGATCTTGAGCGCTCGGCGGAAGGGTGGGGATCGCTTTGCGCATCGTACACATATGGCAAATAAAACGCACGCCCGTTGATTATTTATTTTTCTAAGTTACCTACGTAATTTCTTACTGGTTCTATGGTTGAAAGAAAGATTAAATAATGATTCATTAAATTGAGAAATGGAAATTGAGATCAAAGAAGTAGGTAATTAACAAGTATTTCTAAATTAAAATTATAACTTAGTTCTTGTAGTTTGTCAAAAATTACTAAAAAAAACTACTACGTATTTTTTTTTCTTAGCAGTTTTGACTTCGAATTTTATTTGTTGTAAATAAAAACTTTATCTATTGAATATTTCGATACAAGTACAAATAAAATAATTAATTGAAAAATAGTTTTGCTAATTACAAACTGACATTATTTTTTTCCCCGTTTTGCTTTCGATAAATATCACCTTTGATTATAATTCCAACGGTATATTTAATAAAAAATCACATAAAATATTTGAATAACATAATTTAAAAATGTTGTCAATTAAATTGGCCGGAATTGTACTCGTCGTCGTGAGGTACATGCAGCACGAAAAAGAACGAATCCCGAGTGACGTCTATGACGCGATGCGCGACGGGCCAATCACTGCACTTTCCCCGCCCCCGCGCCTCACTTCATACCACCAAAGGGACCCAATAACTCACTTCTGCGCAAGTGAAGGTCAGCGCTCAAGAACCGTGCCGGTAACTATACCCCCTTTTTTGGGATGGGGAATCGTCAAATCACTTGCCCCGCTCTGGGCGGCGCGGGGGGACTCAGACTTTTACTGACGTTTACCATCCATGTTTCTTGTTTTGCCCTTTGTATTCCGGGGGTACCTCTTTCGAACAACCCGCAACTCCGGCAGAAAGTGGCCATGGCAGTGCGGATTACCGCCTTTGATTCATATTTTGAAAATTATATTTTACGTGAAGTGGCGGAACTTTATTTCGCTACAGTTTACACAGCGAATTCATTTTGAAAGAGCGAGAATAAAATGCTTGCACCAACCAATATAACTAGTATCAAGTAAAAGTTGCACAACCAAAAGCTTCTAGGTAATATCGATGAAAATAAATCGAATTGTGAGTAATATCCCGAGAATGGAGATCGGTATGTAATCGAATCATTATTATCATACGAGAGCGATACATAGCGTGCCTTATATTGACTGACGAATGACGATCGATTAATTTATTTATCGATAAGTGGGTCAAATATGTGTTAGTTATTTTGTTACTCAATGTTAATATTCTATTAGCATTACATTTCTATTTTTATGATGATCCTACTTAATATTATAAATGCGAATGTTTGTGAGGATGGATGTATGGATGTTTGTTACTCTATCACGTCAAAACGACTGAACGAATCTTGATGAAATTGGTCACAGAGGTAGATTATAGTCTGGATTAACACTTAAGGATTATTATTTTTTCGATATCACGCGGGCGAAGCCGCGGGCGCCAACTAGTGATGATATATAAATATTCCCAATGTGAGCTCTATAAGTCTTTTAAATCTGTTTGTTTTTAGCAGACCTTACTAATAAAGTAATATGAAACATCAAACAACATTCATTGTCAAATTAGCAGTCGCGTGCCTGAGAGCAAACAATATGGCAAGATGGTAAGGCAAGCGGAGTGTTCAAAAACTATAACATCATCAAGTCTAGGATATGGTCAAGCCAAGCTTTTAGGCTTGAGTGAAAGAACCGCCACTACTACGTCGATAACATAGGAAGCTAATTAACCTAACGTATCACGGAGAATGCACCAACTTTGTTAGTTAATTTCAAATGGAACTATTGACGACATACCGTGGTCTGTTTACACTTCGTACATCGGGAATTAACGCTACATTTCGCGACTAACCGTCGGTTATTGGACCAAAATTATTCGTTTGCATTGATACGTGGTCGCATTGCATTCGAGCCTATAATTGCAAAACTCCCGTTTGTAAATTCTATGGTGCAACCGTTCTGTTGAATTAACAACGTTTATTAGAAGGGCCATTTATGTGTCTAGTTCAGTTGGCTATTAGTTTACAATTAGCGTTCAATCAATGGCAAATGCAGGGAGTAGAACATTGTAGTTTGAATGATGTATTCAATTGTTAACTGTTTATTTACACTGATAACTTAAATCGTTAGTTATAAGTTTTATTTATTTGCACGAGAGCGTGAGAAAGTCGGTGCAAAACTTGCGACAGCATTGATACAAGTATTTAGGTTTATGATAAAATAGCTAATATAGCATAGCATGATTTTGAACTTTTTTATGAAGGCATTGTTGGGGAATTAGCTGTAGGAATGCTACTGTAATCCTTACTAATATTATAAAAGCGAAAATGAGTTTGTTTGTTACGTATTCACGCCTAAATCGCTAAACCGATTTTCATGAATTTTGGTACAGAGATAGTTGGGACCCTGGAAACGGAGATAGGCTATTTTTTTTTAACTGAGAAATGACAGAGAAAGAGGGAAGAAAAGGGAAAACTTAACTTTGCTATTACAATAAATAAGGCGCAAGGGCAAAAACTACAGGTACCTGCAAAACAGGTAAGGGGAACTGTGTTACCCCGAATTTAATGCGAGCGAAGCCGCGGGCAAAAGCTAGTTAAATATCATAGCTTATAAAATCTAAAAAACCACGCTTATTAAGGGTATAGATTTTTATTAGGCATTATTTCATAGTGAGTGTCAATTTGGTAGTCATAAATGTATGTTTTTTATAATTTGAATGTGTTTTATTTTGTACCAGACATTTCGTGTACTTACGCAAAGAGATTTTATACCTACCTTATTATTAATGAATGTAACATTAGAATGAAGTGACCTAGAAAACCATACATTGTCATTTAAATTAAACATGCATACAAAATTTCAGCTCATCCTCAAACCGGGAAATGAGTTAAATTTAACTTATTTTTATTTACATAGTTAGTTACAGGAGAATCTTATAAAATTGTGATAGAAATAAGGTGTTAGTCCCATGGTTCCAGATAAATTAAACAAAAAGAGTAACAAGGGCTTGCTAAAAATGGTATTCCAAATTCAATTTCAGTTCTTCAAACAATTTGATTGTTTCAGCTTTTAGCTAAACAACGTTTCCAACGAGAATGTTACCTGTGCAACCTTTTTTCGTATTTAGACTCAGTTGATTGGTCGATTTAGATTGCTCCTACGTGGTTTGTGTTGCAAGTTAACAGCGTTGCACGTGACGGGCGATATTTACTCGTTAATTGGAAACCTTCACTATTTTCATTTGCAAGATTAATCATGATTTAGACAAGTTGCATTTAATAATATATTATTAAATACTAGCCAGTCTTTTGCGTTATGTAATAGCCTGGTCATTGGGTCAAAGGTCCACTTATTTGAAAGGGGTTATCGTCATTTAATGACAACCAACACAAAGAGATTTATCGAGTCCTTTACTATAAGAATCAAACGTGGACCCAAGTTGGAATATCTCGATGTATCTATATTGTCAAGTGTCTGTAATTCTACCTGCTGTAGGTACCCGTCTCCTTCAAACCGGTATACAGTGTAGCTTTGTTGCATTCCAATTCACTTGACAAATAGCTACGCATGCAAGTGGAAGGACTTCCCCGAAAGGGAGTTTGTGCCATGTTACCTATTGGTAAAAAGTTGTATGCCGCCCTTTTTTTTTTGGGCTGGGAATCCCGCTCTGGGCGGAGCGGGGGGGCGTGTCAGACTTTTACTGACTAAAACCCACCCATGTTCCTTCTATTGCCCTTTTCGTTCCGGGGCCGCAGTATCTCTTTCGAACAACCCGCAACCCCGGCAGGCGGAGGACCTGGCAAGCCCCTCTGCTTTGCTGACATCTCTTTGAGGCGCGCGTGAAACACGAACGCGCCGTCGACACGGCCTGTCGTCAATAGACGGACGGACGGTGAGCTACCCATTGCTCACCGTCCACAGGCCCGCATCTACGGTGGCCGGGAGTCGTCTTGCGGCGCTGAATAAGCCCTTTCCCCATGATTTCAGTTCTTTCGATCCAGGGATTCCAGTACTTTCTGGCTGTGTCAGGGCGCAAACTAATTTAATACTTACCTGAAATGAATATCTAGCTGGAAATGGACATAAAAATAACAAATACGAAAGGAAATACCGTCACACGGTTCGATTACATCCAACTACATCTAATTATAGCCTTGCAGTCTATAAATACGAAACTCGATTTTATAGCGTTCTTGATGACTTATAAGGCAAGTAATCGATTTAGCAGTCTAAACTAGTTAGCTACAAAACACACATATCCTGGCCACATGTATTTTCATTATCCGCGAATTAGGCTAGTGAATGGTCGAGTAATTTACTTAGATACTACGTGATTAGCATACGTTAGTGTCCAGTACTTGAACGCTAGTGAATTTATAATGTCGATTAAACGCAGCACGGTATGAATAATTTGTTCTTTATTCGGCTGTTATTTATCGAAGTTATTGGCTATAAAGAAATTACTTTTTTTGAGTGCCGTAAGCTTCTGCAATTTATCTTTTGTCATGGAATAACACAAATCATACTCGTGTTTATAAGATTATGGCATTTTACGAGTTGACACTACCTTAATGGAATTTACCTAAACCATTATTAATGACTTTTAGTTATTTAAATTTTAGAATAATTATGTTTATAATTTATGTAATACGAACGTAGGTATAAGATCTTTGTAACTGTCATAAGTAAGATATTGGCTGACAATTAAGGTCTGAAATCTCCATCAATCTTCATCCACTCACAAAAGCTAAAAGGCGACACGTAGCTAGTCTGAACGATAATCGATGGACTAGAGAGACAACACAATGGACAGGTACACTAGGACAGAGAAGAAGAGGAGGACCAAATGCACGCTGGGTAGACGACATCATAAAAGATTACTACTTTTATCACGAGGTCACGAGTGGCAGAGAATAGAGAGCACTGGAGGAGGCATTTACCTTTCATGGAGAGGGTTTTTGCTAGCAAAAGCCTTGGAATAATAATGATATAAGTAATAATAATAATTCTTGTTTAATTAATTAAGTCAGTAAACAATTATTCTAATTAATTATTCAATCTATAATCAATTTTAAATTAAACAATGTAAATAATTTAGATTAAATATTGTCATTGTATCACAATTTAATGGATAGCTAGAAATAAAAGGCTTTTTTATTTTATTTTTTATTTAACTTCTTCATTCAGATTCATTTTAGTTAAGACAGTTCAAAAATGCTTAATGCCATCTAATTTTAAAATTTTAAAAGTTTAATAAAACCTCTTTGGGCTACTTTTCTTTTTCGACACTGCAGCATAAAAAACAAACAGGCAGAGACAATACTCTAGTCAGCTAAAGCAGAATACGAATGGTGAAGCGTCGTGCTGAACAGTAAATTACGGACAGAGGTGAACGCTCGCACCACCCGTTGAACTTGACTCGCGCTTACCTTAACATTGCCTGCGTACCGTGAAGATATTATATAAGGAAATGATCTAATCATGCGTCCTTTGCCACCGTTTTAGTTGCGGTTTCGATGAAAGTCTTTTGATTGCGTTCGAATTTCAAATGTGTTTTCTTTTTAAAATTTGTTTTTTGTTTTGTTCGGAAAGGAGTCTGGTTGATTGATTGGATTTTTTTGCTTTTAGATTCTATTCTGCTGCTATTTTAGTTCTTCGTTGCACGGTCTTCGGTATGTTTGTAACACTATTCATTTTAATAAAATATAATAATAATAAAAAATCGTTTATTTTAGGCATTGGCACCCATAAAATTACAAATTATGCACACTGTTTAACTTATATGCAAAATAAAAGAGAAATCCGCAATTACTTGAAGTATTTCTTAGTATCATTTGCAGAAGTAATACCTACGTTAGTATTCGGGTTTATCTCTGGAATTTAATGTTAAGTGTGTCATTGAACGTTGACATTACTAAAAACAAAACAAAACAAAACGTTGTTCTGAGTGTTATACAGTATTAGCAATAGATGTATATTATTAAACTATTTATCAATAAGGAAATTGTAACGCTGCACAAAACTATACCGGTATACGGTTAGATTACCCCACTTTGATATTTAAGTGCAAACCCACTTACAATCAAGCTAGTTGCGAACAAAGTGTCGGCAGAACGCTTCCTGTTTACGAAACGTATTACAAAACGTACCCTTCGAATATTCCGCAGCAATCAGTGGTCCAATGCGATTCCAGGGTATGGACCGTGAACCCTGCGCGCACGCACCCGTGTTTGTCCGCCGTCGGATGATCCGAGGCCGATATATAAGCCGTCGGCATGAACACCCGGCACCATTCGCGATTAAACGCCACCGGAGTGAGCTTCCGCAGACAGAGGCCAGTCTGACCGTCAACTGAATTGATACAATTACTTGCCACCCTTCCGCGATGTCTGTTCTCCGCGTTCTCTTGGTCGCTGTGCTGTGCTTCGCTGTGACCGTCGAGTGCAAGCCGTTCTTCGACGCCATCTACGACGCTATCAACGGCAACTCGAGAAGATCTTACGGATACAACGGCTATGGAAACTATGGGTACGACGGGTACGGTTATGGAGGTGGATATCAGCAGCAACAACCTAACTATGCATACAGGCCGAGGAATGTAGAGCGCGCCCCCAGACAAGGCAAGACGTACAAGGAAATCTGCAGGGTCCACTTCCCTGACTCCATAGCAGTGCCGGGCGCTGGGGGCATTGTGTGCCCCTACTGAGGGTCAGATCGCGTGTTCTACGCAGTGGAGCGCCTGCTCCGAAGACGTAACATCATGAGGATGGGTTGAACTGGTTCAAAACACCAACAATTCACAGATGATCTCTACTAGAAAATTTAGATTCACAGCATTTGTTTAATTACCGTTTTGTTGATATAGAATGTGAAGATTGTCTGTATAAGTGTGTGCTCTGATATTTATTTTCGTAGCAGTGATTGTACTAATCTGTCCCAGGTTTACGAAGTGCAAGTGTCAAGTGTCTTGTTATCTTATCCACGATGTTTATAACGCTAGGTCGACCTGTCTTAAACTGTGAAACGTTACTAGTTAGTCTCAATGTAATATAGCGTGTGATACGAAGTTTATCATAGCCGTGTTAACCTTGTGATAATTCGTCTATTAGTGATTATTATAACTACTTTAGTTTCTCTGGACACCGGACGCTTAGAACACGCGATAATAGTTTTAAAAATTGATTTGTAAATACGTAATGTGGCAAAAATTATGATTGGCTTTTTGTACTTAGATGAAAAAATGTCTTTTAGATCCAACTGTCTTTGAACTTCCATACCTTTTTCAACCAAAGCGTTTCTTTTAATTTTGTTTTAAAAACAAGCTAGTTTTATGTGTTGTA
Organism: Ochropleura plecta; assembly: GCA_905475445.1. NCBI lineage: Eukaryota > Metazoa > Arthropoda > Insecta > Lepidoptera > Noctuidae > Ochropleura > Ochropleura plecta. The sequence continues at coordinate 5,031,754 of FR997732.1, forward strand.
AATATATTTTAAGTTTTAAAATAAATGTTATGAACATATGAATGTGTTTCAAGTCTGTTTCGCGCCTTGTTATTGTGAATTGGGTCAGTTTCGGGAGTGCGTGTCGTTACATTGATTTATCTGGGACACAACTCAATCAACAACCGTCTCTTTAGTTATGTGCCAGTTGACAGATCGCTTTTTATTTCCTTCGCCGTGATTATCTGTGTTAATTGCAAGCATATTCCAATAAAGCCTTATTAGTTTTTCGCTTCCACGCACTTTGAATAAAAAATACAAATATTGTAGTCTATGTACGAAACTGTGATTTTTTAAATAGAATTACTAGGTTGTGTCATTAACTTGTTTATTGAGATAATGTAGTTTTCACTAGTTAATATAAACACGTGATGACAAAAGACGCGTCTAAATAATTGATGGCACGGTTAGCGCAGTGGCTGAGCGATTGACTGCTGCGCTGTGTGTCGCGGGTTCGATCCCCGCACGGCACAAATATTTGTATGAGCTACAGATTGTTCTTCCGGGTCTGGCTGTTTGTGTATGTGGGTTTAAATGTATGTAAACGCACCCACGATACAGGAGAAATTCCTAGTGTAGGGCAACGTTTTAATAAAAGAGAGAGAGAATTATACAAAAATGTTTTGACTCCGAACAAGGTAGTTAGTAGGTAGTTTTACTGACAAACTATTCTTAAAATACAGTAGATTTGCAGTATTTTTATAATAATACAATATTTTAGTATCTATGATCTAACTACTTTTAAAGACATAAATATGTAAGTATTTAATTGTGCCTACGTCTAACCGGGGCATTTAGCTCATCTACAAACTCATTTAGACTGCTATTTATCGTTTTCCTGGGATGCACTGGAGAAAAAGAACCGACCAAGTGCGAGTCGCACTCGTGCACCGAGAGTTCCGTACAAACTTGCAACATAAACGGCCATATCTTTTGACTGCGTAGACTTAGAAGGCCATTTGTTTAAAGCTCCTAGGGACCACAGATTTGAGTATATGATTTTAATTTCAACTTGATACCTTCACACGTTCCCGAGATTAAGGATCTTGACAAACAGTCAGATAGACGGACAACACAGTGATCCTATAGGGGTTGCATTTTTTTCCTTTTGAGGTACCTACTGAACCCTTCAAAGTAAAAATACAAGAGAAGTTAAAACGATTTTCACACGGTTTACGAGAAAGCTGAGCTTGTATTCAAATTCAAATAATTTATTTCAGATAAATCCATAAATATTGTTAGTAATAAAGTAACTTAGCCTAATGTTAGTATTACAATTAAATTTATAATCACACTCGTTATGTGGATAAGTGTGTCTGTACACTTATCCACCTTCGTAAGAGGGGAGAGTCCCACCGATCTGAAAACACATTCAGGATGCCATTGGAGGACGAGCGCAAGCGCGCCATCATGGAAGCGCATCGCTTCCGCATGAACGCGGCGAAACCGTCGACACCCGCGCATGCGAACATCTCTGACGCGCTACATCGCCTCGACAACCCCAAAAGCACCCTGAATGCATTATTGCATTATAATGCATTCATTTCATTCAGTATTTCAGGTTGTGTTCACACAAATGCATGGAAAGCTATTCCATGCATTTGTGTGATATATATTATTCTATCACGAAAAAAATATCAGCTAGATATTTTACGAATCATTTTATTTTGGAAATAGTTTTTTAAACGTCGTTCTCTTGGAGGAGATACAGGCGAGAGGCAAGAGATAGGTGTTTCTTTTAAGGTCCAGAAAAAAATCTTGATCAACTTACATGAGGAATATGCAGATGTCCGGAGAGCGAGCGGAAGGCCAAAGAAAAGATGGATGGATTGTGTAAGGAATGATATGAAGGAGAAAGGAGTTAATGATGCCGTGACGTCTGACAAGGGAGAATGGAAGAAGAAAACGTGTTGCGCCGACCCCAGATGGAATGGGACAAGGACAGGAAAATGATGATAGTCTTTTTAAGAAAGACCCACACAGATTTGTGTCGTGTGCGTGGACCCGTCCAGTTAGTGCAAGCATAATTTGTCAGTTATCGATATCATGTAGCTCGACTAATAGTCATAACTCAAAGAGCTCAACGACACGACGAAAAACACAAAAAAAAATGAACTTTACATATTATATCAATAAAAAAACACAATATTTTTTTAAATAACCTACTATTTATGCATTACGAAATTAAACAAGGAAGAACAAAATTCAACCCTATTTATTTTGTATAATATAAGTGTAAGTCATAAAGCAGAGTCGTAACTGTATTTAGTTGTTAGTAATGTTGCGTTGCGTTCAGTTTTCAACGTTTACGAGCGCAGGCGCAGGTGTACCGCTGACCTAAAATCCGAGGGCACTGATTTATATGCATGTTAGTTATTTATAATTGAGTTATCATAGTTACTCATTATCGATGTATTATTTTACGAACTTAGTTTTCGCAAGCTCTGAGATCCTGACACGAGTTCGCGGCGTTATATTAAACTAGCTTTTGCCCGCGGCTTCGCTCGCGTTAAATTCGGGGTAACACAGGTCCCCTTTCCTGTCTTGCAGGTACCTGCTACCTGTAGTTTTTGCCCTTGCACCATATTTATTGTAATAGCAAAGCTAAGTTTTCCTTTTTCTTCCCTCTTTCTCCCTCATTTCTCACTTTAAAAAAAATATTAGCCTTGGTCCGTCTTCAGGGTTCCAACTATCTCTGTACCAAAATTCATCAAAATCGGTTAAGCCATTTAGGCGTGAAGACGTAACTTACAAACAAACAACTAAACAAACTCACTTTCGCTCTACTTCGCGCTCTCTCTTTCGCGCGCTTTTATAATATTAAGTTAAAAACCGATGAACGTCATGTTCATGTCACCACGCGTTTGTACCAGGGCATCAGGTATATGTTACCAATATTAGAATCAGTTTTAGAGAACTGGTCGTCCACATAGTCTAATTTCTGACCAAGCATAGAGGTTCCATGAGGATATTTATAACAAAATGTCTTATTACTGAAAATGCACCTTGGTCTATGGTTTAGTGACAAATACAAAAACAGAACTGGAAGATGGAAAATTTGGTTACGACACAGCGTATAAGGTATTTTTGTCGTTAATCAATATGAAACCTATAATTTAATTTGTTTTTCACCGTGCTTTGTCTTCTCAGATTGGAGAAGAAACAAAAAACACCGCTAAAAATCTAAAAAAAGATAAAAAAAACTAAAATAAGAAATTCAAATATATTTGAATTTAGAACTGAATGAAATGCCAAATAGATGTTATAAGCAAATTATTTTATAAATGATTGTTTGTGATGAACACATTTTTTTTATTATTAAATACGAAGGCCTGAAAACATGTGCATCAGCTGATAAAAATAGGTCAAATGACGAAGATATGGGCCACTGGTCACTCACGGTTCTGAGCGCACTACTTCCGAATCACGTTAGACTACATGTGTGCCCATTTGTGGTGAACTGTGATTTGATTAGATTGCGACATGTGGCATCCACCAATCCGCACGGGCCGCGCGTGGTGGGTAATGGTCAAGTCATAGAGTAGAGAGGAGTCTTGTGTCCCAGTGGGAAGGAAGGTAATAAACTAATGATGCGGATTATTGAAGGCGGTGTTACTATCACGGCATCATAACATCACGCTTGTAATAACTGAAGGGGTAGAAAGAGGTGTACCCAATTTAGTAGGTACATCTTTATTTCCCCTATCTTTAAGTCCTATGTAATAGGGACCAAGCCTTTTGTCCACAACGGGGCACTCTGTTTTTGCTATTGAGAAATTCTTGAATCTTGATGGAAAAACTCCATTTGACTAATGAGAGAATCGAGCCCAGGACCTCATGCTGAGCAGTCGTGAGACCACTCGACCAACGAAGCATACATATGTTATGTTACAAATTAACTACCTTCTAAAGTAGCTCAAACGTGCTTCGTCAATTATCACAATCAGGTATAAGAAACCGGTGTGACCAGGCGGTTACAAAAACTTAGGACTCATATTCCTAGCAAAACAATAGTTTTTAGTCTTTTTTTGCGGACGGAACTTCATTAAATAACTTCCAGGGGCACAGGGACTTTTACTGACTAAAACCCATCCATGTTCCTTCTTCAGCCCTTAAAGTTCAGGGGCCGCGGTATCTCTTTCGATCAACCCGCAGCCCCGGCAGATAATTTTTAGCCTTGGGATATCACATGCAGGACCATGTCAGGTCAACCAAGAGGAATTCGACACGCGGAAAACTCTTTCATGTCTTCGCGAGTTTAAACGGAACTGATAGGCTGCAGACAAGTTTCGGCAGCAATCAACTTCTGTTGTTTTTTGTGTTATGGACATATCATTGATTCTCCCTCAGGCTTAGTGCTGGTACTTCTAAATCAATATCAATGTACAGGTTACACTATTAGGGTGTTAGGTATGTTAAATTAAACAACAGTCTGTCTCCAATGACCACGTCTTACTAGCACGGCGGACCAGAAGCGAGTGAGCGCTCAGTGCATTAATATGACTGAGCGCGCTCCCACCACCGCTCGCCCTACCACTAAGCGTGTCGGTATTTATTATACGCTACATCTACCTTTTACAAAATTTTAAAAATAGCATAATTTCGTATAAATATAATAACATACAAATCAGTTTATTTCAAGAATAATCATCAAATAATTTTAATAATATTCCGTTAAACAATCACTTATTCATTTTCGTCACACACGTTGTTACTGGCGGTATCGCTATTTCCTGAAAGCTTATTATCCTTATTTGGTCAAACTTCCCACTTATTTCTGCGCAACCGCTGTCCACTATTTATTCACCAATGTGTGTGTCGTATCCTTGAATGTGGTGGATAACTTGTTTTCTTTATTGTATTCTCAACATATACTTTTTTCCCAATATCTTTCCTAGATTCTGTTGCTTTCCTCTTTCTATCTGCATTTTCTTTTCTTTGCAGAATCTATGTTTTTAGTCAAAATCAAAATATTTTTATGTCACATTGGCCTACATGGGCACTTATAAATAACATTCGATAAAAGGTGCACGGTTCGGGTTGGTCGTTTCCTATGGAGAAGAACCGGCAAGAAACTCCATAGTCACTCTTTTAAAATCATTTGGTTTTACAATGTGGTTGTTACAGCGTTAGTACTTAGATATGAGAGGACAGCGTAGGCCAGGCAATAAGTCATTGCTTGCTTTAAAAAACGCAAAATAAAATAATAAGTTAACAAGCGTCTAAGAATCTACAAGGCCAACAATGTCCACTCATTCACAATAAATTGCTTATAAAGAATCAAACAGTTCTGCCTCTTAACTTCGACATTTGGAAATTTTTGTTTGGAACAACTGGATACAAAATTCTTTACAAAAACTTTCAAATTGAACTAACAAACTGCCGACCATGATCAGCGGTAACGCTTACGGGTGCACCTAACCGAGAAAATACCTCTTTAAGCTCGGAGTGTGCAGAATCTATGTTAAAGGTTTTCATTTGTTTATATCTACTACTAGCCTAATATATGTACTTTATTTTACTAACAATATTTGTACTTGAATAATAAATGTGAGTAACAGCATTATTTTAGGATGCTACTGTAAACTATATTTAATGTCTTTCCATTTGGTGCTGATAAATATAGATTTCGGGCACTGGACACTCGCGACCATGCTACATACAGCTGCCACACACATACTAGTGTTTACCCTTGCGCCTTATTTATTGTAATAGCAAAGCTAAACATTCCCTTTTCTTTCCCCCTCTTTTTTTTACTGAGCTTTTCACATATCTTGTCAATATGACTAATCCAGGAACATTTATGATCTAGATCTGTCCCAAGAAAAGTCATACTATCTGATTGTTGTATACTTTTATCTTTATAATTGATGTTCAAATTTATTTTATTCCAATAATTGTTGTTACAAAATTGGACATATTAGGTTTTTCTATGTTGGGTTTAACCTCTCAAGGACCCCCATTATTTACGTCAACTATCCGTCAAGCACCGCCGGGCGGATTCTTATCGTATGTGTAATCTGATTTTAAGAATTGCCTTTACTACAAATACAGTTTTCAATCGATCGAGGTTTGGTGGCACGAATTTGTGCCAGCGGGGCTCAACGGTAATACTTGTTTACTGGCACGTTTTTGTGCCGCTTGGGCTCTAGAGGTTAAAGTTTCTTTTTTTCATCTTAGTTATTACTTTGCTCACATTGCTATTGATTTCCTCATATACAGTTTACTTCATTTTTAGGAATGGTTACGGACATATCGTCTGCAAAGACTACGCACGGATCATCAGTTACTTTTGTCAGGTCATTGATATATATATAAAAGGGTGGGCCTAAAATATTGCCCTGTGGAACGCCTTTGCAATTGTGACCTAATTTGAATTTGGATGTCAGTTCACCTTTTTGGTTTGGCTTATCCAAAGTAATCTCTACAATGTTCACCATCACTGTCCACTTTGGAACGTAGTCTCATTTTCATGGCTACAATGCCCGGGTGGCTTTGGCCACAAGAATGCGCCAATGGATAGCCATGCGTCCAATTTAATGGATAGCCAATGCGTCCAATTTAATAGATAGCCAACGAGTCCAATTTAATGGATAGCCAATTCGTCCAATTTAATGGATAGCCAATTCGTCCAATTTAATGGATAGCCAACGAGTTCAATTTAATGGATAGCCAATGCGTCCAATTTAATGGATAGCCAATTCGTCCAATTTAATGGATAGCCAATGCGCCCAATTTAATGGATAGCCAATTCGTCCAATTTAATGGATAGCCAATTCGTCCAATTTAATGGATATACAATTCGCCCAACTATTGTTCTATATTTCATTCCTGACTAACTTTAGCTCTGAATCTCCCTCACAGGCTTGCCTTTATTCACGCAAAGTAATTGCTACAGGATGATATTGATCAACTACCAAATATAAATAATTATCATCATCAAAAGCTTGTGTTTGTGTATCGTGCCAATAAGAGATGATATCCGTATCTTTGCCTAGTTTTAGTCTTAAAAGTTCGCGCAAGGATTCGGTCTATGTAGCTGAATAAGGGATCCATTTTCCTACATAATTTACTAGCCCTAAGAAGCTTTGTACCTCCCAATTACTGTTGGCACTCGCAACGATTCTATCAGTATCGGGTCATTTAGTTCCCTTCAAAATGGTTGAACGGGGCTGCCGTCATGTTCATGAACGGGCGCTGCAGTCGACTATTAGCCGCCACGGTTTTGTTTAAATTAATTCGTTCATTCATCTATTAAACTCTTGTTTTTGCTTTTACTCTGGACGCTCTTAATGTGCTCGTTTTTGTACATCGTTCTCACATGTATGTCGGCGCTGAGAAGACAAACACAGCTGCAACGGCGCACGTGCGTCGTGCACGTGCGCAATGTGACATCATCGTACCACTCCATGAGTCAGGCGAGGTGGGGGACGAGTAATATAAGGCGGCGCGCTAGCGGGCACAAGTCAGTTTTACCGAAGCAGTCGCAGTGTCAACACCTCGGAATTGTGATGCGGATCACACCTGAGTCATAAATACAATTTATTGTGAAAGTTTATTAGTGAAACGATTAGTTGATTGTAATTTTGTATTAATAAATCAGTTATCAACAATATACTGAGGTTTTTGATACAACATGTCCGAGAATCGGTCAAGGTCCTGCCCGGATGACCTCATGAGGCCACTTGCCTTCACCAAGTCCTGGCTCCAGCCGAAATCAGAAGCGGGATGGACCTCGGAGCTTCCTCGGCTCCGAGTGCTCACATGGAGGAGGGTACCGGTGCCTTTGGCGACAACCGGGCCCCTGTCTGGAGACGGTCATTGATGGTGACAAGGACGGGGATGCTGTGGGGGCCATGATTGGCTGCGTCAACGATGAGTTCCTTAGATTGCGTTTGTTGTCTGGTTAATGTTCCTCAGTTCCCGAATTGGTTTCGGTGGCGGCTGCAGTCGAACAACGAGAGCTTCGACGGGATGAAACCCCTGCAAAGCGACCGGGATTGAGAAGCATTGGAGACGGTCATATGCTTTGTTTTGGGTGTAGGAAGCAGGACATCTTCTTTTTCTTCATGTGGACTCCGCTTCTTGGAGGGGGGTCCGGTTTCCACACCTAGTCCTTGCAATGGACCATTGTGCGTATGCCATGCACCTGATGGCCGCTACTCTACGCATACTCTAGCCAGCCCACCTCCTTCCAGAAGCAGATGGGTTCTTGAGGGCGTCCGCAAGTGACCCTAGTATATCCAGTGTCACTTTCCGGATTCCAGTGATTCCTGTACATTCGAAAAGGTGTGTTCCTTCAGCCAGCTGCGTATCTGGCTGAAAGGGATGGGTTCAATTGGCTCCGGTCCTAGTGCTGGAGAGATGGACGCCCGTCTGACGAGTTCATTCGCTGCGTCGTTGCCTAGGGAGCCACTGTGTCCTTTGATCCATTGTAAGGTTAATGTATTGCGGTTGTGTGCGGTCATTCGTTCTAGTAGGTTGTGGCATTCGTATATTAGAGCTGTGTTGAAGCAGCTATTGTTTAGGGACTGAAGAACAGAGGCACTGTCGGAGAGTATTCGGTTGTTGGTGTCCGCGACTCCTCTGGCCTCGATGGCTACGACGGCCTGAATAATGTTCATACATTCAGCCTGGTAGACTGTGTTGAGCGTTCCGAGTGGTTTAGAAATTTTAATGTTTAGGTCGTAGGAGAAGACCCCAACCCTTGTTCCCGTTCTGGTTTTCGAGCCATCTGTATTATATTCTCAGTTTGTTTGATCCCGTGTATTCTCATGGTTCCTCCGTGAGCTGTATGTCGTAATGTTTTTGGAGGCAATGTATCTTGGTGATCTTATCGGTCGGTGCTGCTTACAGAGGTTGCCTTTAGACGGCTCCTGCTTTGATTTTGGTGTGCTTTATCCTGGAGTCATTACTCAGTGTGCCAGAGACTTCTAGTCTGAAGCCGCAAGAGCCGCTTCCTCCTGTACCGTGAGATGTAGGGGCGAGAGCCCTAGCATTGTTTGTAGGGCTGCTGTTGGTGCGGTTTCCCATGCTACTGGTGATCGCTACACGGGCAAGGCGTTGCAGTTTTTCTAGGTCTTTTTGGGTCGTGCTCAGTTCTGTTCTGGGCCATCATCATCAGCCGTATGTTATTATGGGTCTGATGACTGTGGGGTACAGCCTGTGCATAATTTTGGGGCTTATACCCCAATTCCTGCCGAGTAGTCTTTTGTACTGCTATAGGGATATGCTAGCTTTGGTGGTGATATAGTCCGTGTGTTGCCCAATTTAGTTGTTTGTCCAGATAAACGACCAGGTACTTGGTTTCAGTTGCTAGGCTTAGCGTGGTGCCGAAGAAAATCGGCAGCTGTAGTGTTGTCAGTTTCCTCTTCTAGTAAAAAGGACTAGTTCGGTTTTGGAGGGTCGTATTCTTCGTACCATTTTTCCATTATTCTTAGGGCTTGGCGCATCAGGTAGCGATGTCGTCGGCGTAGCCTATGGTGTAAAAGCCTTCGGCGTTTAGGCATCCGATTAGGCTATCCGCTATTAGGTTCCATAGTAGGGGCGAGAGGACGCCCCCTAGAGGGCAGCCCTTCGCTACAATGGCTCTTGTGGTCTCATTTATTGTGACTAAGCCAGGACATGTACGGGCACATTGTGGCAGGGGCGGTGGGAGGACGCGGTCGGGCGGTCTTGGGCCGTTGGTTCCAGCGAGTCCTTGAGCCGCGCAGAGCGTCCGGAGCCCGGGGGTAATTGCTGTGGCGGGACTGGACATGTTGAGTCGTCCTGCTTCGGGAGGATGGCAGATGAGGCTGAGAGGGTTAATTTGGCCGAGGAGCGGGAGGAGGTATTAACGCCAGTAGCTTTGCAGCATTCTGTGATGGTGGTACAGCAAGTCAGTAATGCCAGCGGTACGCTGATGAATTCTGGTGAGTCGTATCCATTTTTATTACGATTCTGGTGCCGAATGCTCTCTCATCAAAGATTATGTTAAAATTATGTTGACAGCTGTAAAGACTAGTCGTGACGGCTCTTGGCAGGAACCATTGGGAGAGGTTCAGTTGGCCATTTACTCCACTATTAATAGGGTGACTGAATCTGGCCCTTTTGAGTTAATGATCGTAGGGGTAGCACGTCCTCTTGGCGTAGTGACCGTTGATAATGACGTGACTGACGTTAATTTAGATGAGATGAGAGGGCATGCGACACAGAATTTTACAAAAAAAAAATGCTAATTACGATAAAAACGATTTCATAAAAATAAGGTTCACGTTTCTAAATTAGTTGTTAATGATTATTTTAATTAAATTGAGGGAAAAGACTCCAACAAAATTAGTTCCTAAATTCAAAGGCCCATTCGAGATCATTGAAGTGTTAGACGGGGATAGATACCGACTAAAGGCGCTTGACTCTAAGCAAATATACAAATACCTTCATGATCGTGTGAGGGAGATCCCCGATCACAAAGTTTCTCGAGAATTAGATTTGAGAATGCGTTGCTTATGAACTATGATAAAAAGTAATAAAATTGTTAGATACTTTGTTTTGTAACTTGTTGATCGGATTTCTTTTCAATGAATTATGTGGAGCAGGGAGTACTGTGACAGGGCATAGTAAAACCATTAAAGTTGATAACTATACCCAGATACCTTTTGTTTTTATTGGCAGGAAAGCCGAGCTAGATTACTCTTTGAGCATATTTTGTCCACAGGAACTACATCCGAGGACGGGTGCTAGTCAGGGATGGCCGTGTCGTGGATTGATGGCACAATGCAAACAGCGCCATCTAAGAATTCGTCTTCGCGCGCGCGTTTGGACACGCTCGTAGAAGGGGTGCAGCTAACTAGTAACTAGCGGAACAACCGAGTGTAGACAGACTACACCGTCCAACTCTGTCAGTCTTGGCAGTCTTATTGCTAACTTCGACTCAACTTCTGGAGGAAAGTCTACAGTAGTATAGGTAAAAAACTTCATTACTCCATAACTGTTCTAAAAGTATTGCATAACTTGTTCATAATATAACTTAAGGACAGTTGCCTCCTTATTTTTGCAATATATATTGGACGTAAGTTGAGGACAGGGGCCTCCTTACTTTGCGATATGTATTAAACGTAAGTTGAGGACAGGGGCCTCCTTACTTTGTGATATATACTGGACGTAAGTTGAGGACAGGGGCCTCCTTATGGTTGCAGTATGTGTGTTGAGCGTAAGTTGAGGACAGGGGCCTCCTTACTTTGTGGTATATACTGGACGTAAGTTGAGGACAGGGGCCTCCTTATGGTTGCAGTATGTGTGTTGAGTGTAAGTTGAGGACAGGGGCCTCCTTACTTTGTGGTGTATACTGGACGTAAGTTGAGGACAGGGGCCTCCTTATGTTTGCAAGTATGTGTGTTGAGTGTAAGTTGAGGACAGGGGCCTCCTTACTTTGTGGTATGTACTGGACGTAAGTTGAGGACAGGGGCCTCCTTATGTTTGCAAGTATGCTTTATCCGTAAGTTGAGGACAGGGGCCTCCTTACTTCCCAATGTGTATCGTATGTGAGATGAGGACGGGAGCCTCCTTACGTTTGTAATGTGTGACATAGTTGAACCTTGATATTCTGCGCAGTTTTTCTTTGTTTAAGGTCGAGGGCGACCTTTGTGCAGAATGGCCGTGTCGGCGCTGAGAAGACAAACACAGCTGCAACGGCGCACGTGCGTCGTGCACGTGCGCAATGTGACATCATCGTACCACTCCATGAGTCAGGCGAGGTGGGGGACGAGTAATATAAGGCGGCGCGCTAGCGGGCACAAGTCAGTCCTCGTCATGCCGCCAACCGGCCGTACCGGTCCGCCCGTCAGCTTTCCGCCCGGTGCCAACCCAGGCCCCGGGGCCCGCCGGAACCAACCGCGCAGCCGCCGTCCGCGCTGCAACCGCCGCCGTGCGCGCCGCGGCGCAGGCCGTGCGTGCGGCCGCTCCCGCACCCAACGCGCACCGCGCGTCGCCCACCGGCCCCGCGCAGCCCGCACCCGCTGCCGCCCGCGCCCCACCCGCCGCACCCACGCCCGCGCCCGCGCGCCCGAACGCGCGCCCGACCGCGCACGCGCGCGTTACCGCCGACTCAGGCAGAGCCCCGCGCACCGCATCGCCCGCTCCACACCGCTTGCTGGCCGGCTCAGCCGCCGCATTAACACCGGTTGAACCGATGTCCCCGCCACCACCCAGGAGTGCGGCCAAGGACTCCCCAGCCGCAATGTCGCCGTGCACCTCCAGCGACGGGGGACACCACCGAGGAAAAAACTCAGGAAATCCAGAGGTCAGTCAGACATACTTTTCCGACGTCGACGACGACAATGCCATGTCCACCGAGGACGCGCTGTCGTTCGGGTACGAGTTCAAGCTCGATGCCCGGGCACAGCGCCGCCCCAGGAGCTCCGACGACGAGGCCTCGGAGGCCGCAAAGCGCGTCTGCCCCGACTCCCCGCTCCCGCAGCCGTCGTCGCTCGGTCGAGCCGGAGCCGGGTCGCCGTCGTTTGCGGATGCGACGCGCCGCTCCCAGCACGGCCCGGGACAAGCCGCAACCCAACCCGCAGCCCCCGCCCAGGACAAGAACAAGGCAAGTACGAGCAAAACAAAAAAGCCACGCTACCCTCCGCTGGTAGTGGAAAAATTGCCCAACTGGGCACATCATTTCAGGGCCGTCAGAGACCAGCTGGGCCACCCTCCCAACGCCCGCCCCTACCAGGGTGGCATACGCTTCGTCCCGGAGTCGGAGGACGAATACAGGGTGGTCCAAAGATACCTCACCGACCTGGAGAAAGCTGAGGGTCTGAGCTGGTTCTCTTACTCATTGCCAGCGGAACGAAGCCTGAAGGTAGCCATCAGGGGGCTGCCAGCGGACACTGACCCCGCTGACATAGAGGAGGAGCTGAGGACCATGGGGTACCAGCCGGAGTACGTGCGCAACATTAAGGCGCGCGGAGGACGACCCGGCTGCCTCTTCCATGCGGTCCTCAAGAGGCAACCAGACTTCAGGAGCATCTATGACACCACGGAGTTCCTGTACATGCGTGGTGTCCGCATCGAGGCCTGGAGAAGTAAGCGTGGGCCCGCACAGTGCCACAGGTGCCAGAAGTTTAGGCACAGCTCGCACCAGTGCCACCGCCCGCTCGCATGTGTGAGATGCGGGGAGGAACACGCCGCCCGAGACTGCCCGCGCGAAAGGTCGGAGCCGGCCACCTGCGCCAACTGCGCGGGCGACCACCCGGCATGCAGCAGCGACTGCCCCGTGTTCCGGAAGGAGGCCCGGAACAAGCGTGCGGGCACTGTCGCCATCACCGCCAACCAAAACAGACGCCGGGCCGACAAACATCACAGCAGGCCCACCACCACGGACGACTACGAGGCCCCTAACACGACGCTGATGGCGACAGCAAACGGGCCCACCTCAAAAGATGCTCCTGCCTCTAAGCGGAGGAAGAGGGCGCGGGGGGGCAGGAAGAAGGGAAAAAAGCCCCAACCCCCCGCAAAACCACAACAACAACAACCTGGGCCACAACACGCAGCCCCTGCCACAGCGCAGGCAGTGACGTCAGCGACGCGGCCGCATAACACCAAGCCGACCGTCGCCGCCGCCGACAACAAGCTCAGGAAGGGGAAGCGGGCGGAGGGACCCGCCCCACCCGCAGAAATCCCACAAGCCGCCGCTATCGCGGCCGAAACACTCGCTCCGGCGGCCGCTCGCGGTCAGCAGCGACGCCACACGCCAACCGACTACGAGCAAAACAATGTAAACAAAGAATTCACTGCCTGCGCCATTAAGCTTTTAATGGACCTTATAAGGGCCATAAGGCAGGGACAAGACGCAGGGCTAGTTATCCTCGACGGCCTGGCCGGGTTACTCTCCCTCTACCATGGCTAGCTCGTTGAGGGTAATTCACTGGAATGCCCGCGGCCTGCGTGATAAGGTTGCCCCACTCCGCCTCCTCCTCAAGGACCAGAGGATAGACGTGGCGCTCATCAGTGAGACGCTACTGGGGCCTGCGGACAAACCCAGGTTCCCGGGATACCTCCTGTACCGGAAGGACGAGAAGTCGCAGCACGGCATCACATACCGCGGTCTGGCGGTATTGGTGAGCCGAAGAGTCGTCCACCAGCCACTCCCCCCGGCAGCATTGACCACCTTCTACGCGTTAGGGGTCCAGCTACACGTCGCCGGCGAGGACATGAACTTCTACGCTTGCTACCACCCGCCCAACGCTCCCTTCGACCCGGTCGAGCTGAGGGCGCTCCTGGACTTGTCGCCGCACCCAACACTCCTCGCAGGCGACATGAACATGAAGCACGCAGCCTGGAACAGCCGAAACCCTAACACGGGGGGAGGACGCCTCTTCGCGGACGCGGAGGCCCACGGGTACGTAGTATCCGGGCCGGACACGCCGACGCACTACCCGGACGATCCCGCAAGGGCCCCCGACGTACTGGACATAGTGATCCACAGGGGCCTGGCTCACCAAATCACACAACAAGTGATCGACGACGAGTACCAGTCGGACCATCAACCTGTGCTCGTCGTCATATCAGAGATGCCGTCAAGACTCTCTCCTCCAGCGCCACGTCGCACAACGGACTGGGAAAAGTTCGCAGAAGTGATGGAGACCACCACTCCTACTTGGCCCGTTGAGACCGCCGCCGACGTCAACAGCCTGGCAGGAGAAATCACCGCTTGCATCCAGCGCGCCTACGAAGAGGCGACCACTACACCGACGACGCCACAAGGGTTTGTTTACAAACCCTTGCCTACCCATATTAAGGCAATGATCGCCCAGAGGAGGCGCCTTCGCAAGCGGTGGCAGGACACTGGCTGTCCTAGAGACAAGCGCGACCTCAACCGCTTCGCGGAGAAGGTCAGGGCCAAGCTACAGGAGCTAAACTCCGCGAGCTGGGAGGAACGGATCGACAACGCCGAGGGAGATTGGCCGGCGATACACAAGTTATGCAGACAGCTAACGAATACCCCAGCTCCGGTGCGCCCGCTACTCCACAGCGACGGGACGCCAAGGTACGACGCAACAGACCGTGCGGAGATCTTCGCCGAGCACCTGGAGCGTCAGTTTGAGCCAAACCCGACCAACAACGTCGAGCACGTCGCAGCAGTCGAGAGGCACCTTGGGGAGTACTTCGCCCCGCCGATAGCCCACGACGAGCACCCCATCTTCTTCTCGCCTTGTGCAGTCAGACGCGCCATCCTGAAGACAAAGCCGAAGAAGGCCCCTGGAGCGGACGGTGTGTCCAACACGGCGCTGCGCCACCTGCCCTACCGCACAGTAGCGGCACTGGCGCGTCTGTATACGGGCATACTGCGCACAGGCACCTTCCCGGCTGCGTGGAAGGAAGGGCGCGTCATCATGCTGCCCAAGGCCAACAAGAACACTATGAAGGCAGCGAGCTATCGGCCGATCACGCTGCTCTCCACCATCTCCAAGGTGTTTGAGAAACTCCTGCTGCGGCACCTAAACAGCTACATCACGCCGCGCCCAGAACAATTCGGGTTTCGCTCGGAGCACTCGACGACGCTCCAGCTGTCGAGGGTGCTGCACCTGCTTACGGCGGCACTGAACAAGAGGGAACAAGCAGTTGCAGTATTCCTCGACATGGAAAAGGCATTCGACCGCGTCTGGCATGCCGGTCTGTTGTACAAACTGTCACTGACAGAAGCGCCCCGTCGCTTGATACAGGTGGTCTCCTCCTTCCTCTCTGACAGGACTTTCAGGGTGGTGGTCGACGGCGCCGTGTCGGGCGCACGCCCTATAGCGGCCGGCGTGCCGCAGGGCAGCTGCGTCTCTCCGCTCTGCTACTCTTGTTACACCGACGACATCCCCACCACTCCCGACACCACGCTCGCGCTGTACGCCGACGACGCCGCGTACATCGCTACCTCGCTCAACGCGAGGCACGCGGCCGTCAAGATGCAGCGCGTGCTCGACCTGCTGCCCGACTGGCTGTCGAAATGGAGGTTGTCGGTGAACGTAGGTAAGACGCAGGCACTAGTCGCCGGCTCCGTCCGCCCCCCACCACCCCTGAAACTGCACGGAACAGACGTCGCGTGGTCGCCCCAGGTAAAGTACCTCGGGGTCACCATCGACCGCCGCCTCTCCATGGCCCCGCACGTCCGCAAGGTAATTATAAACAGCAAGACAGCCCGCTTCCTGCTGTACCCAGTGCTCTCATCCCGCCTCCCGCTGCGCGCCAAGCTGGGCGTGTACAAATCGTACATCCGCCCGCTGCTCACGTACGCCGCCCCAGCCTGGCTCGCCCTCACTAGCGAGGACTCCAGGAAGAAGCTCCGCGCCCAACAAAGTCTGGCGCTGCGGAGGATAGTCGCCGCCCCTCGCTATGTGAGGAACTCCACCATCCAGCGGGACCTAGACATCGAGAGCCTGGAGGACTTTTGCCGTCGCCTCGCGTCCAACATGTTCGCGCGCGCCGACGCCTCATCTTGGCCCCACGTCAAGGACATTGCGCCCTGGCACGCGCGGCCACCAGACGCGAGGCGGCTGCCTCGCGACCTGCTACCTGCGGACGTCGGCGGCGCCACCCCACCGGACTGACCACACCGAATAGGCCGTCACACCTACACGCGACCTATTCAAACAAAATAACTCCACACACACTATACTCACACGGTTAGCGTCGTGTTCTAAGTTAATATAGGCACGACGCAACCCAGCCCCAGCCACACGCCACTAAACAAGCGATTAAACTCACTCGACAAATCTGCGGCGCGGGCGCGCGATTCTGTCGCATACATGAGCGGCGTTACGAACAAAACACACTACCGCTCACACACACACAACTCGGCCCCTTAGTCCGGATCGTGCTCGGCTCGACCTGAAAGCGTCTCCGGACGGGGGCTCCCTGCCTCGGTAGCGAGCGCCTGAGTCACCTCCGTCGCTGGTCGTCACCCGCCGGGCCTCCCCCGGGTAACCGAGGGTCTCACCTGGCGGTGACAGACCGCCGAGGTGGCGTGAAGAAAGCGGTACGATGTAATGTTTACATTGTACCGGCGCTCCTACCAACACTTTCATAGCAATCACTCACAGGCAAGTCGCGTGCTACGCGCTTGCCACTAGGCTCTCGCCTATAAGGCAACCCAACGAGAGTGCCCGTATTTACGGGCACTATAATGACACCGCGGGACAACGGACAGTGTCCATACCCCGCCAGCCGCACCCCCTTGCGGGGGTGCAGCGATTACTACGAGCGCACAAGTCAGTTTTACCGAAGCAGTCGCAGTGTCAACACCTCGGAATTGTGATGCGGATCACACCTGAGTCATAAATACAATTTATTGTGAAAGTTTTTTAGTGAAACGATTAGTTGATTGTAATTTTGTATTAATAAATCAGTTATCAACAATATACTGAGGTTTTTGATACAACATGTCCGAGAATCGGTCAAGGTCCTGCCCGGATGACCTCATGAGGCCACTTGCCTTCACCAAGTCCTGGCTCCAGCCGAAATGTATGCATAATCTCAACATGAATGATATATCCATGATTTTGTAAAAATATTATGATTTAAAAGAGCGTTCACGGAGCCCTCTGCCCATTCTTCTCCACAGAGATCTGCGCTTTGGAATGGCAACTACAGTATTTAATTTTTTCACAAGCTACTATGTCTCGTGATTGGGACTGTAGCACAATCCTTTTTATTTTCATGACATTCAATATGCCTGTAAAGGTCTAATCGTAATAAATGCTTTGAGTTTGACCTCTGCCTAACCCTCCAGAGACTACACGCGTGATTTTATGTCAACTAAAACAGTTTATTGACTAGACAATCAGCCATCTTACTTTACTTTGATAAAAACATAGCCTTCGCTTAGCAATTACCGACGCCATGTTTTCAAAGGAAAATACAATAAACAAAGTACATTTTAAAAATTCCCACGACGTTCACATGCCTAGCGCGTTATTTAAAACGTTAATTCAGTCATTAATTTTCCTTTTTTGTAATGCATGAAAGTTTCAAAATGAATAACGTTAAATTTGTGTATAATTCAGTTTGAATAATCCAGAGCTTTTATTTTAAAGGGTTTTTTATTAAGCGCGTTTTGATTCGTTTAGCAGAACATTGTTATCTTTTAAAACCCGTAAGACATTTTTTGTAAG
Organism: Ochropleura plecta; assembly: GCA_905475445.1. Classification (NCBI taxonomy): domain Eukaryota; kingdom Metazoa; phylum Arthropoda; class Insecta; order Lepidoptera; family Noctuidae; genus Ochropleura; species Ochropleura plecta. The sequence goes on from FR997732.1 coordinate 5,049,906, forward strand.
CCTGTGCTATGTTCGGCCTCGTCGCTTCGTTCCATAGTGGGCAAAGGATGCTTTTCCCTAATGATAGCTCGATTGGCTCTCATATCATATGTACACAGATGCGAACATCGCAATCCGGTTTTGTTTTTTTTTTTGAGTAAAACTTTCTGCAGGGTTGAACCACCCATAATAATATGTAAGAGCACTGCGCTTTTTTTTTTTTTTTGACGTTGCTACATTAGTAGCGATCAAGTACAACTCAGGCGCACGCTCGAGTCTAGTGGTGGTAGGTGTATTTCGACGGTTCCTACGTACATAGGTATTTTATTTTTTCCACGTTTTTTTTTTTTTTTTTTTTGGAAAAACTTATAGATGACCATTAAAATTTATACGACACTTATTCTTTGTATTTATAATACTTGTTATACGTCTTATACGATTTCTAAAACAAGGTAAATAAGTTCAATAAAAATCGTATGTATTAATTATTTCAACTAATAAGTAATTATTTTGTCACAAGTCTGCTACCATAAATAAAATAACATAGCTAAGAAAACTGTTCCACCGTAATACAGTTTATACTGGTACGGGGAACAGAGTGAATCAGTTCTGTGTTAACAACCATCTATAATGAGTACCGACAAAAAGTGTCTACTACCTCTACTGCTTATTTGTAAGTAAGTTGAATTGTGCAAGGTTGTTATTTTGCTTTATTGAATAAAAACAAGTTTTTTTCAGCATGTAGGCATAGATAATTTATAATCTAAAGCCGATGATACAATAAAAAAATGCCATTTTCGACATGTCCTAATGCACGCAGGGACCGTCGACTTTGTTTTTTTTTTTTCTTTTTAACGAGATTTTATTTTCTCGACGGAATTACTTCCATTATAGGTACCGTTCCGATTTTCATCGAACTTCCCTTGATCTTATTTCACAAGATCATTTAGGTACTGTTTGGTTACCCAAACTAACTCTTGAAGGAATTATTTCCTTTATAGGTACCGTTCCGATTTTCATCGAACTTCCCTTGATCTTATTTTACAAGACCATTTAGGTACTGTTTGGTTACCCAAACTACCTCTCTAAGGAATTACTTCCTTTATAGGTACCGTTCCGATTTTCATCGAACTTCCCTTGATCTTATTTTACAAGACCATTTAGGTACTGTTTGGTTACCCAAACTACCTCTAATAACCACGTTTTTGTTGACAGAACAGAAGTAAAATAACATGATAAACTACAGTGAGTTATTTAATATCAATTACACTCACACTTATCAAGTTATTGTAACTATATTATTATATTGTTGTGTATGTAAAAAATATATAAAAGAAAAACATATTTAGGGTTATACTGTATACAGGTAAGTAAGCCATAAGTTCTCATAAAGTTTGTCTAATGAATAAGATTTTATAATATAATACCCGGTGACCTGTAATACAGGTGTTTCACTACCCACCACAGGCGGGTGCCTGTTAACACAAGTTAATACATATTTGTGAATCACGGGTGTGATTCACAAATATGTATTAACTTGTTACAATAAATAATTTATTATTATTCATAATATTTATGAAATCGTGTATTGTAACAATAGCTACTTCGAAAACACTGACATTCAAATTATTAATTATCACCTTTGATAGTTTTGTTCTGTCAACGACTTTCATTTGTGGTATATTTTGATGTACAGGTACTTCGATTAGTCAATAACGACTATTTAGGTACCAACCAAGTAACCAAATCAGATTTATCTTGAAATATTCCTTTTGTGATCTCAAAGCACACAAATTACGTAAATTAATTAGAATGCTGGTTTCTAAAATAATAGCATACGTAAGCTAAATAAGCCAATCGTTTTAATTATTGTGTCATAACCAAAATTATATTTAAATTCGTTATTTTATTTCAATAATTACGTAACAATTTAATAATTACGTACCCAGATTTAATAAAAGTAAGTAATTAATTCATTTTAAAACCCAGTTATGGGCTACATGGAACATCTCAATGAATAAAACTGATTAGTCACTGATTTACCTCTTTATTCACAATATGTTTTGAATTTTGGTACATACCTTACACTTATGTAATCCTGGCACGGTCGCCACTTGTACAGGTTACACTATTAGGGTGTTAGGTATGTTAAATTAAACAACAGTCTGTCTCCAATGACCACGTCTTACTAGCACGGCGGACCAGAAGCGAGTGAGCGCTCAGTGCATTAATATGACTGAGCGCGCTCCCACCACCGCTCGCCCTACCACTAAGCGTGTCGGTATTTATTATACGCTACAATCAAGAATCCCATTTGCTTTTACATCAGCTTTTGTTGTGTTTTTGGGGGTTCAGAATGATGCACTGAATAGGGTAAAGTCGGAATAGATGCCTCTGGATGGAAGATGCAGCTCAATCGGGAAGTGGGTCTTTAAATAAAATTCTAAGATTTTTTTACATAATTAATTATTTAGTTACAGGTGAATCTATTAAAAAAACGTTTTAAAAGCAGTAGGGTAAAATCGGGATAGATGCCTCCCGAGGATAAATTCCCCGATTGTAATTACTTGCTTTATCGCTTGCTCTTTTATTTATTTATCGATAAGATTTTCCAACTACTACTAAGTAGACCGTGTCTTTTGGCACTGCGCGATTGCATGGGAAGGCAAGGTGCAATCAAAGTTTTGTGGGGATATAATATTATGCCTTTTCAGTGGGTCTACTAAGCATTTATTCCAAATATGAAATCTGTAGATGCACAAAAATCGCTAGTGATCTAGAAATTTCAAAGGTAATCGTTTTGCTTTTTTCATGAATTTGTAGATAAAGAACCAAATTACTAGACAGTTTTACAAATAAAATATTTGATTGTTGTAGAGGGAAAGAAAAAAATATTTGTAAAAGTGTGGTATCTATACCGACTTTACCCTACGTGTTATCCATTTTCACGTCGGTGTCACTTACAGCCTGTAGAGAAAGCGATATACTGCAGCAAATGCTGTATAGGATGACAACATGATTCATCAGAAGCCTTATTCAATAAACAATAAGGTTTTATTTCCAAGCCCAAACTTCCCTAATACTATCAGACATAGCACATCTTGATGGGATCATCAGCATCTTCGACTGATGTCACCATAGACCGTTTATCGATCAATTATTCGAAGACGGTATTACAGATCCACAATGACATAACATAACAAGGAAATGGAATACCAAATCTAAGTATTATATGCGTCCGTCCACGTTCATTGATGCGCAGGAGTCGACCACCCCCCTAAATTCATAACACCATGTAATAACAACATGGCGACGCATACAAATTGTTCTTAAATATGTTAAAATCATAGACACTGACCTTGAGAGATGCGAAATGTAGTTTATTGTACTTACCCGTCTATTTTGACTTATAAATATTTAACTGGCGTCTTTATGACTGCGACAGAATTTAGTGTCGTTTTAGTACTTTTATTTGGTACTAGCTTTTGCCCGCGGCTTCGCTCGCGTTAAATTCGGTAGCGCCTTATTGATTTGTAATAGCAACGCTAAGTTTTCCCGTTTCGTCCCTCTTTCTCCTTCATATCCCAATCTTTAAAAAAAAAATAGCCTATGTCCGTCTCCTGGTTCCCAACTATCTCTGTACCAAAACTCATCAACATCGGTTTAGCCATTAAAGCGTGAAGAGGTAACAAACAAACAAATAAACTCACTTTCGCTTTTATAATATTAGTAAGGATAAGGATTATTATTAGTAGGGGGTGACCGCTCAGTAGGTCTGTGTTGAAAAGTACGACCAGTCGCATGGCGTTATCCCGAAATACTAAGTGGGCACTTGGACTTTCTTTTTTTCGTATTCGGATCAAGAAATGACTTCTCGCGTTCTGGTTGGAGTGGAAGGGAGTGAAAGACTTGTACCGACTAAAACCCATTTATGTTCCTTCTTTTGCCCTTTGTGGTCCCCTTTGTGGTCCGGGGCCGCGGTATCACATTCAAACAACTCGCAACCTCGGCAGGCAGTGGGTTTGACCGGCTCCTCAGCTTTACTGACATCTCTTTAAGACGCGCGTGGAACACGAAGGCGCCGTCCACACGGTCTATCGTCACTCGGCCAGTGAACTACCCACTGCACCGTTGACAGACCCGCGGCTACGCTGGGGGTTTTCTCCCCGCTCGCGACGCCCGGAGCGTCTCCCGGGGAGGTTGGGTTGGTTTGAGATTCTTTCCTTCAAACGTCCAGCCTCGCTTCCTATTCCCTTTCGCTTCGGTCCATTGAGTGAAGTAGGGCCGGACGTGAGAGGTCACCGATCGCATCTACGAGGACACAGCTGTGCTCACGGTGCGGAGCAGACCAACACAGTGTGCTCCACTGTGTCCTCCGGGCGATTGTCACAATGGTGATACCTGGGCGTTTCCTCCTGCCCGATTATATGCAGGAACCTGTCGAGCCTACCATGTCCGGTGGTCCGTGGCGCCACCTTTGGCACCCCATGGCCCTAGTGTTTCAATCCGAAACAGTTTAAACACATTGCTACTCATTATGTTATTGATTTGTGCCATGATATTTATTTTATACCTCTTGCTGCACATAGTAGCGTAATGTTTTATTCTTTCTCAATAAACAGTCTACCTAAAACTAAAATATTTTTTCAATTCGATCCAGTAGTTCCTGAGATAAGTGCGTTCAATCAAAGGAACTGTTCAACTTTATAATATAACTAGCAGTACCCAGCGGTTTCACCCACTGTTTAGGTCCCCCTTTTTACTTAGAGTTATAAAAAATATGTATTGCCCCATTCTCAGATCTACCTGATATGCACACAAAATTTTATAAAAATCGGTCCAGCCGTTTCGGAGGAGTTGGGTAACAAACACCGCGATACGAGAATTTTATATATTTGAAGTATAGATAAAACATAACTGGCAAAATGATAATCCTTACTAATATAATTATAAAAGCGAAAGTGAGATTGTTTGTTACCACATCACGCTTTAATGGCTAAACCGATTTTGATGAATTTTGGTACAGAGATAGTTGGGAACCAGAAGACGGACATAGGCTATTTTTTTTTTTAAAGTGGGATGTGAGGGAGAACGAGGGAAGAAAAGGGAAAACTTAGCGTTGATATTACAAATCAATAAGGCGCAAGAGCAAAAACTGCAGGTACTGTGTTATACCGAATTTAACGCGAGCGAAGCCGCGGGCAAAAGCTAGTCGATTTATAAGAATGCGTTTCCGAGGCCAGTCAGTGTTATGGGGTTTTTCTCCTGAGAAAGACAAATACCTTATAAGTTACTGTTGGGGCCTCAATATATCCAATGAAACTCCCGAAATTCAGGTATATATATAATTTTGATAAGAAAACTGTATTTTTAACAATAAATTTGCGGAGCAGACAATTTCGCGTTCGGTATATAATTTTGACAACAAAAAGTGACTAATGACGGTGATCGGAAAAAGTTAATTAATTAGTAAGGCGCCTAGCCTTTTATAATAGCAACTGCACACATTTCTACAACTAAACGCTGGCGTGAACATCCTCCCCCCGTTGAAACACGAAGCTTTCAACCCATAAGTTCCTCTTCGGTTGGTAAGGGACAGATGCGAACAAGAGCGCGCCGTACAGTTCCTCGTACAGTATTGATATCGGCTACTCGACAAATCCCATCCTTTCCTGGGAATAGCCGTACAATGCGCCCAAGCTTCCAGCATAGCGGAGGGACGCCATCTTCCTTTATTATGACCAGGTCTCCAATTTTGACGGCGTCGTGGTTGGTCTTCCATTTGAGGCGAAGTTGCAACTCGGCGATGTACTCTTGTTGCCAGCGCCGCCAAAAATGTTGATAAATTTGCTGCAGCCTGGCATAGCGCTGCAAGTTGGTGGGGTGGCAGTCTTCTAAATCTGGCTCAGGCAGCGCGGTAAGAGCCCGACCAATGATAAAGTGCCCAGGAGTAAGGGAATGAAAATCGTCAGGAGAGGCGGATAAAGGACAGAGAGGTCTACTATTTAAAACCGCTTCTACTTGAGCGAAAAGCGTTTGCAGTTCTTCAAAACTCAAATGAGAATTACCCATCACTCGCCTAACATGAAACTTTGCTGAGCGGATACCGGCCTCAAAAATTCCGCCAAAATGAGGAGCGTAAGCGGGTGAAAAGTGAAACTGTATGCCTTCCGAACATGCAAAATCAGATAGCTCGTTTTGGTTAATCTTAAAAAAATCATTAATTTCCTTAGCTCCCGCGACAAAGTTTCGCCCATTATCACAGAATACTTCCGCCGGCCTACCTCTTCGTGACACAAACCTTCGGAACGTCATTATAAAGGCATCCTTTGATAAATCGCTCACGGCTTCGAGGTGAGAAATTTTATAGCGTAGGCATATGAAAAAACAAAGATAACACTTGACTAACGAAGCACCCCGCCCCTTTCTATTTAAAATAAGAAATGGCCCAGCGAAATCAACTCCTACGGTGTGAAATGGAAAGTTTGGCGTGACACGTTGTGAGGGCAAATGTCCCATCATTGGTGCAATAGTCTTGCCCTGCAGGCGTCTGCACCTGAAGCAATTATTAAAAGTGCGTCTGGCTAACTTTCTGCCGTTAATCGGCCAAATATGTTCCCTAACAACGGCCAACAATAATTGTGGACCAGCATGTAATCCGCGTTTATGCTCGTACTCGAAAATCAACTTGGTAAAATGATGCGAAGCATGCAGGAGAACAGGGTGTTTTTTATCATATTTATATTCTGATGAGCCTAGACGGCCGCCAACCCGGATTACCCTATCGCTACTTAAAAATGGACTCAATGGTAAAATATTTGATTTAGAACTTAAAGCCTTATTTTTGAACAGCAAATTGTATTCAGCGAAATACGATTCTTGCTGTGCGAGACGACACAAATGAATGAAGGAATTATCTAATTCATCAACAGTCAGATTTCCGTGCAGTTTATCATTATTATTTTTTAGATTATTAATAAATCTTAGCACGTAAGCAAAAGATCGTTTTATTTTAGTCAAGCTAGAAAAGTTTTTAAAATTTATTATAGGTTCATTTTGAGTAGCTACATAAGTAGCACAGTTAGGTTTAGTTTCCGGTAAGTCACTAGAATTAATTTTACTAGATTTTAAGATAGGCCAATTACCTTCAGGTTCCGTGAGGAATGAAGGGCCGGACCACCATAGATTGGTACTGCCAAGCTTATCTGGACTAATTCCTCTAGATATAAGGTCTGCAGGATTGACAGACGTGGGCACGTAGCGGCACGAAGCGGCTTCTGTTAACTCACAGATCTCCGAAATCCTATTAGCTACAAAAGTTTTCAAATTTATAAAGCTGGTGTGAAGCCAGGCTAGCACGACCGATGAATCACACCAATGTACTTGCTGCTGAACTTCACATCGCAGTGCTCTCCTCACAGCCTTGCACAACCTTGCTGCCAGTAATGCGGCGCACAATTCGAGACGAGGAATCGTCATACCTTTAATCGGACTTACTTTGGATTTAGAACAAAGTAAGTTGACTGTTACCTCGTTCGCAGCATTAACCGAACGCAAATAAATGCAAGCGCCGTATGCGCTTTGGGATGAATCGCTAAATGAATGCAACTCAACCGAGGCGGGTTCATCACAAATCACACGCCGTGGAACCTTTAGGGCTAACAGAGAAGGCAAAGACTGCATAAAATTGTTCCAGTCTCTTTGAACTTCATGCGGAACTGGAGAGTCCCAAGTTAAATTATGCAGCCATAGTTGTTGTAACAACATTTTCATTTTTATTACACACGGACTAATCAGTCCTAAGGGGTCAAAAATTTTAAAAAGAGATGATAGAAATGATCTTTTAGTTAAATTATTATTAGAGGTAAGTGGGCATTTGATTGGGAAATGTAACTGATCGGTTGATGGATTCCATCCCATGCCCAGAGTACTAGTTGACTCGCTTACTAAAAGATTGTCAGTTTCAGTATTTGAATCGAACAATGATGGTAAATTAGTCTTAAACTTACGAAGATTAAAGCATCCCTTCCTTAATTCCTCAGTTACAGATAGGTGTACATAACGCAGAGTATCCTCGCTTTCAGAGCCGGTTATTAGATCGTCTACAAAAAAATCGTGTTGAATTATTTCCTTTACCATAGGATCAGAGGATTCTTCACCAATCTGCCATAGGCACCGAGTGCTCAAGTAACTAGAACTTGCCATTCCGTAAGTCACAGTACCTAGCTGAAGCGTTTTGATGGGCAAAGACTCATCTTCTCTCCATAACACAAGTTGAAGGTTGCGATCCTGCTCACGGACCTGGACTTGACGGTACATCTTCTCGACGTCACCCGTGAGGAGGAACTTATGTTGTCGAGCTCTTATTAAGATGGAGAACAGAGAATCCTGCATATTAGGCCCAACCATGAGGATGTCATTGACAGACTGACCTGATGATGTAAGAGCTGAGCCATCGAAGACGACTCTAATTTTCGTTGACTCACTGCTGTCTTTGAAGACAGCGTGATGGCAGAGGAAATAAGCTGTAGAAGGTATAGGTATAGCGGATTCGGAAAGGTGGCCCAAGTCTGCATATTCACGCATAAATTCTACATATTGCGATTTAACATGTGGTTGTTTGCGAAATCGCCTTTCTAAATTCAACAAGCGTTTTTTAGCCAGTGAATAAGATTCACCAAGACAATCAGGTGTATCCAATAAAGGTAGACTGACTGAGAATCTACCAGTCTTTAAACGGAGGGTGTGAGACAAAAAATGTGTTTCGCATGCTTTCTCGGTATGACTCATAAGTGTTTTAGTTTGAGGAACATTTTCTAAGTCCCAGAATTTTGTTAATTCTTGATGAATTTTGTCAACAGACGACACAAAAGAAACGGCTGAATGATTAGAATCTATAATATTACTCTTAGTTTCCTTTAACTTATTGTTTGTGGGTAAATTAAAAAATAAAGGACCTGAAACCAACCAACCGAACTGAGAACTTCTCAATACGGGTGAGTTGAGGCCTAGAGAGAGTTGATCGCGGCCAATAATGTCCCAGAAAATATCAGCACCGATGACAACATCAACAGGTGCTGGTTGGTGGAAGTGAGGGTCCGCTAAAAAGTAATCACTTGAAATATTAAGTTTATTGACGTCAACGGGCATTCTAGGTATATTACCCGTCAACACTGGCAACACCAGAAAAGAAGAAGTGACGGTGAAATGTTTCATTAATGATTTTAACTGAACTACGCAAGTCTCAGTGGCCTGAGTGGTGGTTTTGTTGCCTATACCAATTATATTGACCTGCAAAGTGGTGGTCGGTTCTAAAAGCAATCTGGTTTTAAGAGATTGAGTAATGAATGAAGACTGACTACCACAATCCAAAAGAGCACGAACCTTTAGTGTCTGATTGGTCGTTGGATTAACTACCTCAATATAAGCAGTAGACAGCAAAACTTGGTGGTTATTTTGATTTGCAAAATTAACAATAGTGTCATCAGTGATGTCTGGTGAAATTGTGACAACACTGGAAATATTTTTGTTTTCAGATTGTTTATGTAACAGTCTATTATGCCTTGTGTTGCACATGCGACACGGATGCATGCGACAATTGCGTGAAGAATGGCCTGACCTCAGGCAGTTGTAACAAAGCTTCAAGCTGTTCACCTCACTGATACGTTCATCCACACTTTTAGCCAAAAAGGTGGGGCAATCATAAAGACGATGATTACCACTACAAACACCGCACGATATATCAGAAGTATTATTATTATTGTGTTCACTATTAGAAACATATGACTGATGAGACTTTATTTTATTGTTAGAATCTATAGACTTTGACGTAGCCTGAGTCTTAGGCTTAGAATATGGATGGCTGCTATTTATTGACTCGAGTATATCAGCGCGATTAGTAAGAAACTTGAAAAAGTGTTGCAAATTAGGTATGTTAGTATCCAACGTACCCCGGTATTCTTCCCACTTAGCGTTGGTATGGCTATCAAGCTTAGGGCTCAATAAGTGAATGAGTAAAATATCCCAGTCACGTGATCCTAGACCGAGACTAGACAAAGCGCGTAAGTTTTTATTAACATGATCCACTAGGAATCGTAATGATTTATCAGACTCGCTTGTGATTGGTTTCATGTATAATAATGAATTTATATGATGAGTTATTAATTGTCGCGCATTGTCATATCTGTCACATAAAAGTTTCCAAGCACACGTATAATTTGCATTGGATACCTCTAAATTAGCAATAATGCGCGCTGCATCGCCAGTCAAGTATGAAATAAGATAATGGAATTTATGAACGGGAGCGATGCGCTCGTTATCATGCACTATAGATAGGTATGTGTCACGAAACTCACGCCAACGAAAACAAGATCCGTCAAACTTAGCTATTTGGATTTGAGGTAATTTAAAACCTATGTCATGATCATGATTACATGGACCTGTAGTTAATCGACTTGAATTTAAATCTTTATAATTACTTTCATCGGGACGATTATGTTTTTGTGTAATACTTTGAGCAATTGCAATGTTTGATATAAAAAGTTGGTCTATGGTTTCACGTTCGTCAATCTCGTCAGATAAGTTTGCAGAATTTATTAGTTCTATCTGACTTTGCAAGTCATCGAAACGGCTGTAAAGTGATTCAAATTTACTTAGTTTTATGGTTAATTCGGCTAACTCAATCTGAGTAAGCTCATCTTTAGATGTAACATTAGATAAGAGGTTTCTAAACTTAGTGATTTGGCCTTTTATTGAACTACGTTTCACTAAAAGATCCTGTAATTCCTGAGGATTATGTGTGCTAGATTCACCTCCATGATCCTTACCCATTGTGACCTAAAAACTTGCCAATATTGTGAGTTTCAACTCGGATTTAATTTAGTAAATGGTCACAAGTAGGTGAGATAATGGAAATGAACAAACACAAACTAGGCGATGATAATAAAAAACTTAGCTCACGCTCCTCGTCTAACGTCACTTGAGGCCGGCTCCACGCAGCAATAGGTAGGGCTCCGCTCCGGTCACGCGGTGACACGGCCGGCGGCCCGCGGACGCGTCGCGCGCGCAAGATCGACCTGGAATGTTCGGCGAGGTGGGTGAAATATATGCTTAAAATAATTGGGTTAAGCCTGTTGGATAACACGAATAAAAACTTATTGTATTGTCTTAGAAAAATAGCCTGATAATATATTCGTATTGACAGCTAAAACGTCTGCCAATAGATGAAATTAAATAATGTGAAATTACTCCAATAACTGCCTATGGTGTATTGCTGTAGGTAATTAATTTAGGGTTATCCGGTATTTACAGTCACCAATGCACTCATAGAAGCTGTTTTAAATAGGTATTGGATATAAATATAAAGGAAAAAGGTGAAAAGGTAAGGTTGAATAGGTATATGGGGAATTCACAAGGAAAATAGGCACTTAGCTGCATTGGCCGATGGCTGCGGTGCGATGCTGGATGCTGATCGCTACCGGCGGTGGCTGCAATGGCTGGTGCACCTCCAAGGAACTCAGGTATGATGCTGCGGTGCAATGGTCACACCGGCAGCGCGTGGTCGCAAACTCGAACTTGATTTGCACCGAAATTGCAGGTCTTGTCACGGTCGCCAGATGTTGGGGCCTCAATATATCCAATGAAACTCCCGAAATTCAGGTATATATAGTATAATTTTGATAAGAAAACTGTATTTTTAACAATAAATTTGCGGAGCAGACAATTTCGCGTTCGGTATATAATTTTGACAACAAAAAGTGACTAATGACGGTGATCGGAAAAAGTTAATTAATTAGTAAGGCGCCTAGCCTTTTATAATAGCAACTGCACACATTTCTACAACTAAACGCTGGCGTGAACAGTTACCGTTTTCAGATTTTCCTAGTAAATATTGACTAAGTGACCTCGCTTTGCCACCTCACCATAGACTGTCTAATGACTAAGTTAATTATAAAGGATAAACCGGTGATTTATGTCCAGACTATGTGAAATCCTTACTTAATATTATAAAAGCGAACATGAGTTTGTTTATTACTATTACGTCTTCACGCATAAATGGTCAAACCGATTTTGATGAATTTTGGTACAGAGATAGTTGGGAGCCTGGAGACGGACATCTTAGGCATAAAAAAAAGTGAGAAAAAGGGGAGAAAGAGGGAAGAAAAAGGGAGAGAAAGATATTTTTTTTTCGATCATCACGCACGTTAAAGTTAGCGTTAGCCCAAAGTAACTATGCCACGCGGACGAAGTCGTGGGCGGAAGCTAGTTGTAAAATAAAGAAAGAAAGAAAATTAGTTTATTTGGCGCAAGCCACTAGTGCATTTAAACAAAAAAAGAAAACAACAAAAGAAGGGTTATGGGTGGGTTTTAGTCAGTAATAGTCTGACACTCCTCCCGCTCCGCCCAGACCGGGGGAAGTTATTTGATGATTTCCCATTCCTCAGAAAATTGGGTTCGGTACGTTGGTCAACCTGGACCAATGCCATGAGATGACCTTAAGGCAGAAAGGGGCTCTGATGAGTAAAGAATGTGTCAACGTCCAAGCAAGGTTGGTGAACAATCTCATAAATCGATTAATATTCGAGGTGGCCTTAATTTCACTTACTGCACAAGGGGTCAAGACAAGTCATCAAACTCAGCTGGACTCTTCTTTTCCTTAGGTTCAGAAATCCTTACTAATATTACAAAAGCGAACGTGAGTTTGTTTGTTACGTCTTCATGACCAAACCGATTTTGATGAATTTTGGTACAGAGATAGTTGGGACCCTGGAGACATAAGCTATTTCTTTTAAAAAAAGAGTGAGTAATGATGGAGAGAGAGGGAAAAAAGGGAAAACTTAGCATTGCTATTACAATAAATAAGGCGCAAGGGCTAAAACTACCTGCCGGGGTTGCGGGTTGTTCGAAAGAGATACCGCGACTCCGGAACGTAAAAGGCAATAGAAGAAACATGGGTGGGTTTTAGTCAGTACAAGCCTGACATGCCCCCCCCGCTCCGCCCAGAGCGGGGGAAGTCATTTGATGATTTCCCACCCGAAAAAAAGGGCTAAAACTACAGGTACCTGCAAATCACGAAAGTGGAACTTTGTTACCCCGAATTTAACGCGAGCGAAGCCGCGGGCAAAAGCTAGTAAGAAAATAAAATAAAGACATAACCATCTCATCACCACTCATATGTATGTAAAACATGAGAGAGTACTGGGACTCATAACACAAGTTTAATCTTACCTTGGGTACCACAGTTCATTATACTACTTACCTTACCTAATTGATGTATGATAAAAAATTTAAGATATTGTTAATTTGTAAGTGGTACAAGTTTCTTTCTGGCATTTTTTTTATAACAGTTTGCTGTGCATTATGGCTAAGATCATCAAGGTGTCCATTTTACAAAAAAATGGGAGCACTCTGGACTTTATAAATAAAAATTCTGGTCTACCGGAAAGTTCTGGTGACAAGCGACTAACGATCTTTAAAAAAATACCCGTAAGGTTTGTTGTGGCATACCACCTCGCCATATTAAACGCGGCGTACTTATTTCTACCGGATTTGCCTTGAAAAATCGTGGAAATATGTTTTAAGGTTCCGTACTATCAAAGAGAAAAAAAAAATATATAAAAATATATATAGATACTAGCTGTGCCCAGCGGTTTTAACCGCTGCTCAGGTTTCCGTTATCACTTGGGGGTATGAAAAATTGCTAGTAACCGATTCTTAGACTTACTGATTATGTATAAAAAAATCATAAGAATCGGTCGAGCCATTTCGGAGAAGTATGGTAACTAACATTGTGACACGGAAATTTTAAATATTAGACTAGCTGTGCCCAGCGGTTTCACCCGCTGAGGTTAAGGGGTATGAAAAATAGATGTTAGCCGATTCTCAGACCTACCCAATATGTACCCAAAATTTCATAAGAATCGGTCGAGCCGTTTCGGAGGAGTACGGTAACTAACATTGTGACACGGAAATTTTATATATTAGATATAAAAACGGGTATCTAGGATCACTTTTTTGTCCGTCAGTCTGTCTGTCACTCAATACCCTTTATTTGAACGCGAACGCGTGGACATATCTAATTGAAATTAATACCTAAACTGAGGTCTGTGTCGTACCGTGTATCCCTTAGACCTGTTAAGTAATCAACTCTCTAAGTATACGCAATCAAAAGATGTGACAGTTTTTTTCGCTTTCTCATACATTCGCAAACGGAATCAAAATCTTTATGGCACTACCCGTTGACCTAGAATAATGAAATCTGGCAAGAAGCACTATCATAGAGCACCAGTAATTAAATAAATAATAAAAAAAAAATGTGGTTACAAACTTAATGCAGTTTATTGACTTAACGCAACCTATGTCGATGTAGGATAAAAGTTTTCTCACAGCAAAGTTAAGTTTCTTATCCAATACAGTTTATCTTTTGGCTAGAGCAAAGGTCCTTTAATTAGTTACCTACAAGTTTGTACGGAACCCTCGATGCGCGAATCCGACTCGGACTTGTTCGGTTTTTTTCTAAGGAAGTATCGGTAAAGGATTAGTCATTCTGTATTTAGTAGCATAAGGTAAAGAACCGTCTGACATTGAGATGCATTGCGTAGAATAATGGTCATGATGCGTTCAATGTTAATCTAGAAAATTATACAAAGAAAAAAAAAATGTGAAGTCTGTTTGTAATTTTAAAATAACAACTTTTTAACATAATTTATATGTAACATAAGTTTATATGTAGAAGAAGAAATTGTATCTGAAATTACGTAATAATTATATCAAATAGAATTTAAATCATAACAATAGAACAACTGCAATTATAATGTTTTTTTTTAAGAAATTTAAATCTGCTGACATTTAATGTACCTAACTATAATCTATTGAATTTTATTTATTTATTTATTTAACTATTTATGTACACACAGTAAACTAGACAGGATAAAAACATATAAAATTTGAGTACAAAGGTACTGCTTATTTCTTAAGAAATTTCTGCCAGCAGACCTGCGAAAGGAGATTATGAGAACGAAATGTAGACGATAGTGTGTGAGAGAGTATTAGAAAAATATTTGTGTGTGCCTTAACCTATTATAACCTACATATATAAGTAAATATTAATAAATACTTGTATAAATACATAATGCTAAAATATATATCCATAAATAAATACATATATTATGATTGAGAGGACAGGTAATGCTCTTTCACTCTGTTTTTAAATAGGGAAATAGAGGACTTTAAATCGCGAATGCTAGGCGGCAGTGAGTTCCACAACCTAACAGCGTGTACAGAAAAGGAATAAGAATAATAACTGGATTTGTGCGGATGGGATTTGAGTAGGGATCTGAGGTGAGATCTACACGGTGCGTCCCTAGGACGGGCATAGGAAAAACGTTCACGCAAGTAAGAGGGATAGGAAGGGTTGTGTAGGATGTTGAAGAGGAGACAAAGGATCCGAGTGTTCCTGCGAAGGCGGATTGGGAGCCACTTGAGTTCTTTGCGAAGGTGAGAAACGTGATCATATTTACGGAGACCAAAAACAAAACGAATACATAAATTTTGCAGGCGCTCAAGCTTATTTAATAGCTCCTCAGTAGCATCAAGGTAGCAAGAGTCGGCGTAATCTATGATCGGCTGAATAAGGCTGAATTTATATATTACAATCTAAATTAGTGTGTATTGTTATTTATTTGTTTCATGTAATTTTATTGTATTTTTCTGACATTATTCTATTTAATTGAAATTGGAAAGCTTGTGTATTGTGTTTGATGTTACCTAAAATGAGTCGTTTTGTTACATAAATGAATGAAAAAAAAAACTTAAAACACATCAAAGTATCCAATAGATCTGCAATAGCGTAAATACACTTATTAAATACGAAACTCCTGTGTAAATCTTATCGTAAAAGAGCTGGAGTAGATAGGACTTTTTAAATCTAGAGGCAACTTAATAAATAATTGATATCTGGGACTGTGCTTCACAATATTTAAATTAGACTGTTTCATGTAATATTTAATGTCTTGTCTATGTGTGCCTTCTCTAATCACTCGTTCCTCTTTGGTCTCATATTCATGTAAATATTTGACCATGTTACTAAGAAGTAAAAATACATAAATGCTCGGCACGAAAAGAATATTCAGTTTTCTGAAATGTTCCCGACAACTCTCTCTTTTTCTTTAGTTATAACATTGATTGATTCATATAATTATGTGTACTATATTTACACAATCTCAATACCTACAAGATAAAGACAATAGGAGACAAACTTATAAGTACATATCAAGTAAATAAAGTCGAACAATAAGTGCACTGGTGACCAGATGTCATTATGCATTAATTACTTCATGAATATTAATAAAATTCATGGTATACATGCTTAGCTAATAAAATCAACAATATGTTAATGTATACAAGTCTATTGCGCATATTTCTTTAAACGGTATATTCACATGACGGAAGCCATTGTTTTATTTTCAGTACAATACAATAGACGAATTAAATATCCTTACTAATATTATAAAAGCGAAAGTGAGTTTGTTTGTTACCTCTTTTCGCCTTAATGGTTAAACCGATTTTGATGAATTTTGGTACAGAGATAGTTAAGACCTAGGAGACGGACATAGGTTTTTTTTGACATATGAGGCATATGAGGGAGAAAGAGGGAAGAAAAGGGAAAACTTAGCTTTGCTATTACAAATCAATAAGGTGCAAGGGCAAAAACTGCAGGTAGCAGGTACCTGCAAATCACGAAAGGGGAACTGTGTTACCCCGAATTTAACGCGAGTGAAGCCGCGAGCAAAAGCTAGTAATTTATATTTTATTCCCAGAGTATTTTCAGATTTGAATTAGTCGTTTGGTATAGAAAAAAACAAGTATTGTGTTGGCAAAGAGCTGGTTACTAAGAAATATAATAAACAATAAATTGGCTTAAGGAGTAGGTACACGTATATAAGTTTACTTGAGTAAGATCTTTTGAAGATTGTTTGATTAAATAATTTTATTAAGTTTTATGAAAAGGAGATCAAAGATTACACATACGTGTCATGCATACTATATTAATTTTGATTGCACGTTCAAAAGATTGTCTTTGATTGTTTTATAAGATTACTAGCTGGTAACCGCGGCCTCTTCCGCGTGATGATCGAAAAAAATATCCCATGTGTTCATATCATTTGACGGGCCTGTTGGTCTAGTGGTTAGTGGCCCTGACTGCTGAGCCGGAGGTCGTGGGTTCGATTCCCACCCAGGACAAACTTTGTGTGATGAGCATGATTGTTTGTTCTGTGTCTGGGTGTGATTTATCTATAATATGTATGTATTTATAAATTATATAAGTGTGTATATCAGTTGTCTGGTTACCATAACACAAGCTCTGCTTAGCTTGGGATCAGATAGCCGTGTGTGAGTTGTCCCAAGATATTTATTTATTTATTTAATTTCTAAAAAAAAAAAAAAAAAATATCAGACTATAATCTACCTCTGTGCTAAATTTCATCAAGATCCGTTCAGCCGTTTTGATGTGAAAGAGTAACAAACATCCATACATCCATTCATCCTCACAAACATTCGCATTTATAATATTATAGTAGGAAGTAGGATTTTAAGTGTACTTTCAAAAAAATATAATAGACTCTAGACAGTTAGACTCTTATTTAAATAAGACTGCTCCGTTTTGCTTGCGGTCGCAAGCGGGACTGAGCACGAGGTGTTGGGTTTGATTCTGAGGTTGGGCTAAAAAGTGCTATTGGGTTTTTATTTCACAGTAGCAGCCTGGAGTTAGGAAGCTTGTCAGGCTTTTTTTTTTTTTTTTTTTTTCGGGTGGGAAATCATCCAATGACTTCCCCCGCTCTGGGTGGAGCGGGGGGGCATGTCAGACTTGTACTGACTAAAACCCACCCATGTTCCTTCTATTGCCCTTTACGTTCCGAGGCCGCGGTATCTCTTTCGAACAACCCGCAACAAGTTTGTCAGGCTTAACGTGCTTTCCGCGGCACGGGAGTACCGTGTCTCGGAAAGCACGTTAAGCCGTTGTTCCTACGCTTGATTTGTCTGCGTCTGTGTCGGATTGCCGTCCCTGACTTGTAGAGTGAGGGAACAGGGAGTGCACCTGTGTCTGCGCACACACTTGGGCAGTATAATACGTATATCCCGCGCCGATGGTAATCTCCGCTGAGATTGGACGCCGTGGCCGAAAACGGCCAGAACTGTATTTTTAAATAAATAAACTGATTAGAATTTAAAATGAATCGAAGCTATTGAAATCCAAAAAATCGGTCAAGCGCGAGTCGAACTCCCGCACCGAGGGTTCCGTATAAACTTAGCGACATAAACATAAACAACCATTTCTTTTGACTGAAGAGATTTAGAGGGTTGAGTTTATTCAGAGCTTCAAGGCACTACAGATTAAAGTGTCTGGTTTTAATTTCAAGTTGACAACTCCACGCGTTCCCGAGCTAAAGGGTCTTGACAGACAGACGGACAACAAAGTGATCCTAAAGGGTTCCGTTTTTTCCTTTTGAGGTACGTAACTCTAAAGACAATAAATTATTTCGACGGGCCTGTTGGTCTAGTGGTTAGTGGCCCTGACTGCTGAGCCGGAGGTCGTGGGTTCGATTCCCACCCAGGACAAACTTTGTGTGATGAGCATGATTGTTTGTTCTGTGTCTGGGTGTGATTTATCTATAATATGTATGTATTTATAAATTATATAAGTATGTATATCAGTTGTCTGGTTACCATAACACAAGCTCTGCTTAGCTTGGGATCAGATAGCCGTGTGTGAGTTGTCCCAATGTATTTATATTTACGTCTGTCTACGAATTTTAATAATCGTGCGTCTAGTATTGCATTGAAAATGCTTATTATCTCGAATTAAATACATAATTAAAAAAACAATGGTCGACTTTTATATTTCTCTTTGTTTTACAGATTAGAAAGCAGAGTTCTAGATTCTGACAATTACCTTTCAACTTTATACCTTAACTAGCTTTTGCCCGCGGCTTCGCTCGCGTTAAATTCGGGGTAACACAGTTCCCCTTTCCTGATTTACAGGTACCTGCTACTTGTAGTTTTAGCCCTAGCGCCTTATTTATTGTAATAGCAATGCTAAGTTTTCCTTTTTCTTCCCTCTTTCTCCCTCATATCTCAATCTTTAAAAAAAATAGCCTATGTCCGTCTCCAGGGTCCCAACTATCTCTGTACCAAAATTCATCAAAATCGGTTTAGCCATTTAGGCGTGAAGAGGTAACAAACAAAAAAACTCACTTTCGCTTTTATAATATTAGTAAGGATAAGGAAAGGATAATTTTTTTAAGAACAAGCAAAGTTGATTGACCTTTTTGAATGTTGTACAATATGTGTATTTTTGTCTGCGAGATATCAGATAGTACATACATTAATAAGTCTTAAATGTGGACGAGGATTTTCAAAGATTACTACTTAATAAAGTAAGATTTTCTTTGGCTCTACAGTTTTAGTAGACATCTATAGATTACCTGTTTAATATTCATGCTATCTTTCAACGTTATGTAATAAAATAGATGGCTTCTGTAGATTCAAAATTAAAAATCCGAAAGGTGAACAATAAGGTTTTACGCAACCGTGAAAAATTGGATAAACTTAACTTATGATTAATAAGAATTGAAACCGTTACAATAACAAAATTCTAATCTACGATGGAAAAGATAAATGGAATTCACGTGATATGTAATAATAATATGGGATTTATTTTTGTTTTATTTTTTAAATGAATATTAAAAAAATGTAAACTATACGTATGTTTAAAAATGAATATACTAAATAATAAGGGTGTAGAAATAACGACATTTAAAAATACAAATTATAACTTATATACGTACGTACGGATATACGTCAAAAGACATGAAAACGCGCGTTGCGTTTTTAAGTTCGGTCGCGCTAGGGCCTCAGTTGCGGCCCGAGAAAAGTTTGAGTACCGCTGTAATTTCGAGCAAAGGGGCCTGAAACAGTTTCAGAAGATAAGAACATGTTCGACAGCCGGCTCTAGTTCGCTGTAGATCTTTGTCGTACTTTGTTGTTTTCATTACTTGCCCACTTTGAATAAAATGTTTGAGATGGATCTCTATAGAGCTGTTGATTCCATGAATAAGAGAAAAAAACTTTCTTAGTTACAAATACATTCTAAAGAACGTATAAATTATATATGTATTAAATGATAGTAAATTGAAAACTTAAAAGTTATTAATTTACTTTTTATTATTGAAAAGTGTTTTGGTGTGTATATATGTATGGTAGCCTAGTTTTGTTTTGTAACTGATGTGATTTCAATGAAAAAATTTCCTACTTTCCTACTAATATTATAAATGCGAATGTTTGTAAGGATGGATGGATGGATGTATGGATGTTTGTTAAACTTTCACGTCAAAACGGCTGAACGGATATTGATGAAATTTGGCACAGAGGTAGATTATAGTCTGGAATAACACATAGGGTATTTTTTTCGATATCGCGATGGCGAAGCCGCAGGCGCCAGCTAGTATTTAAAAAAAATATTAGATATCATCATGCCTCTAGTCCCCGAAGAGTTAGGTAGAGGTATACCTAATAAGACACCCGCATTTCTCCAGTTAAGTTTTTAGACCTATGTAATAGGGGGCGACCCTATTGCCATCAACCGGGCAAAAAAACAGACTCCGTGGCTGCTACTAAGAAAATCCATGTATCACTCCATCCTGACGGGCCTGTTGGTCTAGTGGTTAGTGGCCCTGACTGCTGAGCCGGAGGTCGTGGGTTCGATTCCCACCCAGGACAAACTTTGTGTGATGAGCATGATTGTTTGTTCTGTGTCTGGGTGTGATTTATCTATAATATGTATGTATTTATAAATTATATAAGTATGTATATCAGTTGTCTGGTTACCATAACACAAGCTCTGCTTAGCTTGGGATCAGATAGCCGTGTGTGAGTTGTCCCAAGATATTTATTTATTATCCATTTATTTAAATAAAACATGTTTGTTTTTTATATTCATCTCATTATTTCTTTAGTATTGGGTGGTGTAATGTTTTGTATAAGTTTAGGTGTGTTTTTATGTATTTAATCGTAATAGAAGAAACTGAGAAGACTTTAGACTTAGTTTATATTGTTTTAACAATTATATTTCAACATTATTTCTTCTTTCTCATTTTTAATACTTTGGGCATTCGATCAACAAAAAAAATTAAACTTTTTTTTATTTATTCGGTTTTAGAATATTATTGTTACAGCGTTAGTACTTAAGTATGACAGCGTAGGCTCCACAATAAGACATTGCTTACTTTACAAAACGTAAAATAAGATAAGAAGTTCACAAAAGTTAACAAGCGGCTAAGAATCTTCAAAGCTCACAATGTCCACTCAAGTACAAAGAATTAGTAAAAATCTCTATACAACTCAATATAAGAAAATTATTACAAAAAAAAAACAAAATGAAAACAGTGACACTGATCGTCTGATCGACTCTTCCCCACAAATTTTGTCCACTTTTATTTGCAACTTAACTCATTTTTAGTAAGGTTTGCTGCAAGAAAACCCAATTCTGCTCGCCATTTTTTTTCTGCGCATTATAAAATAAGAATAATCGTCATAAAACAACTTGAACGCTTTAAGGTTTGTTTGTAAAACCTCTACATTACCAATATTATTTATTGTACACTAGGTATACCTAATGTATTTTATATTTTACCTAATGTATTTTACTAGAATTTCATAGATTCATCATCATTTATTTTTAAATTATTTTCCTCTTAAAATGTTGATACAATTATACACTTCTTGTTAGTTGACATTGATTACGACTAAATAACAACTAACTATGTACGTTTGAATTCACGAGGTCAATTAATTAATTAATTCTCATTTGTTATCATTTCAAGTCCACACAATGATGACGCATTGAGTAATTACTCATATTTTAATTGGAATATAGAGTTAAATACATAAACACATGCGATAGTGTATTGTTTATCCCAGGGGCCTTAGTCTGCTATTACAATGGTGTCAGAATGGTCGATCACTGATCGCATAATGGTTGATTTTGACAAGTTTAGTATGTAGTAGATGTCAAAATCAACCATTATGCGATCAGTGATCGATCATTCTGACACTATTGTAATAGCAGACTAAGGCCCCTGATTGATGATGAAAAATGGCAATTACTATACAGTTTATAGCAGAAAAATATGTTTTTAGTAGGTGTTAAAATACGTTCTTATTTTTCTTCCCAGCTAAAATACTAGGAAGTGGCGAAGGGTGGGCGTTTTGGGGGACTGTTTTGTGACATTGATGTGAAACAACCAGTCTTACCAGGGTTTTAAGTTGGGTTGTGGGTTGTTCGAAAGAGATACCGCGGCCCCGGAACATAAAGGGCAGAAGAAGGAACATTAGTGGGTTTTAGTCAGTACAGTCAGTGGTTTAAGTCCAACACTTCCCCCCGCTCGATCCAGAGCAGGGGAAGGTTTTTGATGATTTCTTTCCGCAAAAAAAGGGGTTTCAAGTTACCCGATACTAACTGGGTTTGGGATGTCAGATAGGTAGTCGCTCCATGTAAAATACTAGTATTCAGTTCCACGTGGTTGGGCTGGGAGCCGGCCCCAACACAGTTGGGAAAGGGCTAGACAGATGATGAGTCATGAGACTCATGGGTAGCCGGATCTTTATAATATTTATATCTATATATACAGGAGTAATTCCAAGTGTGGTGCAACGTTTTTGTTTAAAAAAATATCGTTGCCCCACATTAGAAATTACTCCTGTATCGTGGGTGCGTTTACAAACATTTAAAATCACATATACAAACAGCCAGGCCCGGAACAACTATCTGTAGGCCATACAAATATTTGTATGGCCTTTATATGTAAGTTTATCATGACAAATATTTGTATGGCCTTTGTATTTTATGGCCTTTTCAATTTGTTGTCCATCTGTCTGTCTGTCTGTCAAGACTCTTAATCGCGTCAAGATATCAGTTATCAGTCAGAGTAAAGAGTTGTGACAAAATCACATGTCCAAGTCTACCCAGTCAAAAAAAAACATTGCCGTTTATGTCGCCAGTTTGCACGGAACCCTCGGTGTGCGAGTCCGACTCGCACTGGCCGGGTTTTCCCATACTTGTTCGTCAGCTGATCGCGTCTATTCCTAAACAAAGTTCATTTTTGCGAATTTCAAAATCTTAGGAACAAAAGTTATTCAGATTAAAGGTCCAAAAGACCTCACGAGACGTCTGGCGTTAGGTTACATCTTGTATACAAAAAAGAAGAACATACAGTCAATTTGAGAACCTTCTCTGTTTTTAGAAGTTGGTTAAAAATCACGATCATAGTCAAAATTTACATCGGTCACTTTATTTCATTACTCAGAAAATTTTAAGCCGATAAAAAACACTGATCGATGGAAACAATTCATATAAAGATGGAACTATACGATACTCGACAATGCGGGGTTACGAGAGGTCAAAACAACTTACCCAAAGAATATGGTAAATTGGGTATCCTTGACGATCACTAGTCCCATTTATAGAACCGTTCCGGGTTCAAGCTTGTTAATTTTTAAGTCTCATCTTACCACTTCCGTAAGAAAGAAAAAAAAATAATCGATACATTATTATATTTGACGACACGGTTGGCGCAGTGGCTGAGCGATCGACTGCCGCGCTGCGTGTCGCGGGTTCGATTCCCGCACGGAACAAATATTTGTATGGCCTACAGATAGTTGTTCCGGGTCTGGCTGTTTGTGTATGTAAGTTTGAATGTTTGTAAACGCACCCACGATACAGGAGAAATTCCTAGTGTGGGGCAACGTTTTTTTTAAGAAAAAAAAACCTGTAATGTTAGCCAAAATAGTATAACATCGATGCGGAAGAAGACGACTCTTAGATTAATATATTACTGCTACGTTCTACAAGACGTAGTAAAAAAGATTTATTATATTGTTTTAAATAAAAAATGAGTGGCTAAGTCAGAATTTAAATCAAGTGACAGAAATAATAAATCTCGTCTAAATTGCAAGTTTAAAATCGTGACATGAATACGAAGTTTATGAGTCCACCCACAAGTTTCAGGTTTATCCCCAATGTTCTTTTAGATAGTACGCAAAAATAAAAATATACCAAGGTCAACCCAGTACTTCTTTAATGAACCTCCTCCTTTTTTGAAGTCGGTTAAAAAGTGAATCATGACCGTGTACCTACAATAAACAAATGCCACGTAAAATTACCAACTATGCAGCGAAAAACCATTATTTTACAATAGCTGGCGCCCGCAGCTTCACACGCGTGATATCGAAAAAAAAATCCTATGTTCCAGACGGTAATCTACATCTGTGCCAAACACTGTTAAGATCCGTTCAGCCGTTTTTACGTAAAAGAGTAACAAACATCCATACATCCATCTATCCATCCTCACAAACATTTGCATTTATAAAATTAGTAGGATAGAGCAACGTAAGTACCAACTGGATTGTGGAGGTGAGACATTACTGTCTAACCTCCACAATTCAGTTAATACAATACCCCTTGGTAAGACTGGTTGTTAGACTTTTAGGCCACTGTAAGAAGTTCCTGCAAAATATCGACTCGAGTGGCTGTTTTTATATAGCTACGAGCTCACCGACTTCAAAAAAGGAGGAGGTTCTTAATTCGACTGTTTTTTTGGTGTGTTTGTTACTCGATTTCTCCGTATTTTTGGGTAGATTTTCTAAATTATTTGCATGATCGAAAGAGTATATTGCCGGGGTCCGGGGTGGTCTCATATCATTTTATTCAAATTGTTTAGTAGGTAGTTTATGAGTTATCTTTTATAATATATATTTTTTCTTATACTGTATATGGATGATCTGCTTATAATTTTTAGTAGCAATGGAAAATTAATACTAGATAAGAATTTGAATGAGATGTTATCGTATGTACAGACGCCAGCAGGTCAAGCTACCCGAAACTGTCAATTTTTCCCAATGAACCTTGAACCTAATACTTTAGAAATAAAGTCGAAAATCTATCAAAGAAATCTGACAGATTGTAGTAGCTTGATGTGCAGGCGTCTGTACACACGACGGCAGGTCAACCTATTCTAAACTATTATACCCGGATAAAATGGTTTAGTATAGGTTGATGTGCCGTCGTGTCTACATAACTAAAAAGGCTGAAATAAATAAAACTCTTATGCCAAAAAACCCTTAAAGCAAATTAAAAAAAAGCTCTAAAAATGGGGAAAATAATTTTACTGGCAGCAGTTGGTTGCGGTTTTTTTTAATACGAAACGGACATGTCATAATCATTCTATACTTTAATCAAAATAGAATGATATGTTGTTGAAATGGTATCATCATCTCTATATCACGCCGACCAGTAAAAGTGACATCGTATCGATTTATAGGGGGACAGCTTCATCAATCAAAGTGCTGGACTTAGCTATCTGTAGGCTCAGCAGCTTGACGGGTACACTAACTTAGTTGGGAACCAGGTTCGAATATATTTTACTACATAACATCTATTGAAGCGAGTTGTTTAGAAAGGACGATGAACAAATATGACTCACATTATTTGTTTCGAATGAGAATTAATTCTCATTCAAGAAACAATTACAAAACACTTCAGTTTTTAATTTTATTTATCTTGGGAAAATATGTAAGAAAATATACATATAATGAAGTAAATATAGTGACAAATTTTTAGTGACAAATAATGCTCACGCGCAATAAACCATTTTATTTAGTCATGAAAAAACGAAACCTGTTTTTTAATATGAAAACAAAAAACGAGGATTTTAAACAACACATTGCGCCTGGCCGTTTGCCGGCTTCTTCAAAAAAGAAAAGAAAAATAATTTATACACCACAAACTCGAACAGGTTGCCCCACGTTGTGGAAACTTCTTAACTTCATGGATGTTTCGCAACACAACTTAAACAGAACTTACCTTAACTCCTTACATACAGGTATTCCTGAAAAATAATGCACTTCGACAAAAATCGTCTATAGACATGGCTGTAACATTTAAACAATTATCATGATTACAAAATAACCGATTAAATCATCTATGCAATTCTTAACCGATTTTTATGCGATTGTATTAATAGATAGAGTGATTCAAGAGGAACGTTTATGTGTCTAATATAAGTATATAAGTATCTACACGCTAGCTGCTATAGTAATTTATCTAGTTAAAAAATGATTGAAACATTGTTGTTTAACATGTTTAAATATCACTCTCACACATACAATTCATACATGCATACATATACTCCCAACACACATTCATACGACACACTCTCAACTTACACAAAATGTTGTAGTACATACACAAATCACGTAGACTTCTGTACCCTATATACCATAATGTGCACTAAATACATAAAAAAAGCAAGAGGACAGCATAATATAATATATGCTTATAATCCTAAATATGGCATGGTTAATAACATTGGACACATGCTCTCTGAAATGACGTTGTACACTAGAATGCCCTCAACATGAGTGATTCATTACAAAATATTACTGACATAGAC
Organism: Ochropleura plecta; assembly: GCA_905475445.1. Taxonomy (NCBI): domain Eukaryota; kingdom Metazoa; phylum Arthropoda; class Insecta; order Lepidoptera; family Noctuidae; genus Ochropleura; species Ochropleura plecta. The sequence goes on from FR997732.1 coordinate 5,076,392, forward strand.
AAAATTGAGGTTGCACAAGCTTTTGAATGTAACTGCGTAGAGCTCCATAAACACATATATGTAAACAAAAATGACTTAAGCATTCTATCTCAAAACATAAGAAGCATATATTGTAATTTTGATGATTTCTTGTTGACATTATCTATAATTAAATTAGATGTGGATATCATTATCTTAACAGAGTGTAGGTTGAGCGCAAATAAACCTATTCCACAATTAAATAACTACCAGTCGTATATGACTACTCGGCAGCTGAACCAAAATGATGGAGTCGTAGTTTATGTTAAAAGTACACTAAAGCCCCGAGTTAAGGAAATATCACTATCGCAAGCCTCTTGTTTACAGCTGGACGTATTAAATAACATTATCTTATGTATCTATCGATCTCCATCATATACAAATACTGACAGTTTCATAGACTCACTCAGTACTCATCTTGACTCTATAACATCACAAAAAAGTATTGTCATCGCGGGTGACATAAATATTAATATTATAAAGAAGCCGACCGAACAGTCTCATGAACAAAAAAATAGAACAAACTACCTCAATATGCTTTCGCTTCATGGTATCCTACCTGGGCATTTGTTACCGACTAGAGATAAAACATGCCTAGATCACTTCATGTTAAAAATAAATAAGAAGAAGTTTTCCGCGACTATCGCTATCCTACACTCTACCATTACAGATCATTTCACAACGCTTTTAGTATTGTCTAAGCAAAAACATAAACATGCTATACCTAAAACTACTACTTCACTTAACTATGAACAGGCTCTCACACATTTGCAAGAAAAGAACATAAGCGATTTGCTATTTTGTAATGACCCGGATTATTTATGTAAACACTTGTTGCAATCTCTTACCGACACAATTAACTCTAACACTACTACGACAAATATTCCTAGCAGCAAACGCATCATCAAACCATGGATCACTAAAGGCATCTTGCGCTGCATACAGAATCGCAATAAACTACAAAGGAAACTTCGGCATGACCCAGATAATCTAATACACAAAATAACTTACACACGATATAGGAATTATTGTAACAATTTATTGAAAAGGTTAAAAAGAAAATACGAAAGAGAGCTACTTTCAAATTCAGTAAAAAATTCAAAGCAACTCTGGAAAAATATCAAATCTATTACATACACTAATAAAACAAATAATCAAAACATAGAATTGCTAAACTTAAAATCGTCTCCCTCTGAATAGTAGGGGAGCCCACGATGCTAAATGGGGATTTACTCGAGCGTCGTAGAGACCTATTGGGATGCAAAGCTTAGATGATAAGAAGAAAAAAATGTTATATGATTATACCTTTACATCGGTGGGGGAAGCAGCTATAGATTTTTAAATATGTAAAAAAAAACTGTTGCATGGACATCCTCGAGCGCGTCAGATATTGATAGCATCAATGCCCTACGTATTTTTAATAATGTACGTATGTTAATCTGATCGTTTGCACGGTGCGGGTGGTTGTATTTAAGGGTTGAAAATGAAAAAAAAATAAAAATTATCGAGCGCGTCAGATTTTCTAAGGGAGTGTTAAGTGCACCAAATAAAAGCTCTCATTTACTAATCTGACGATTTCGATGGGACGCAAACTCGCGGGCATTTTCATAATGTGCAAAAAAAAATCGCCATTTTGAAATACTCAAGCGCGTCAGATTAAGATATATATGGTTCATCTTTATGTTCTAAACGTACTGTCTCATAATCTGACGATTATCTAGAGGGATTCGCCTGATCTGACAAAAAAAAATTAGAAAAACGGTTCACCATCCCTGCAACATCCCGCTAATTCCATTCCTGGGCGGATATTTTGAGCTCGCTGAGTTAAAGAAATAATATTTCTATGCATTTGAGCTCTCCCAGCTCGAAAGTCTGATAGCAGTTTCATAGAACACTATTTTTGGAATTTTCAAACCGCAATAACATTTGAATGGATCAAGCAATTTTCACGCGGTTAGCGGCACTCGACGCAGTTTTATCATCCTCATAAGTAATTTTGCAATTTTAATTGATCGAACCACAAATTTCGGAGTAATCCCGAAAAAACACGTTTTCGGGTTTCTTTCGTTCACGATATCTCTCGAACGAATCAACCGATTTTGACCAGCTTGGTGGCGATCAAGGTGGTTTTTCATGTTCAAAGGCGGATTAGTTTTTGAAGTTAATCGATAAAGCCGGTTAAAAGTTATTCCAAAAAAACCACTTTAAAAACAAAATAATCTTATTTTTTTTGAGATATTTCAAAATTTCTCAAAATCTATCGGTCCGAATTGGTTCAAATTCACAGGACATCTAATTTTGAGGGAAATCTTTAGAACGCCGTTTAGTGTATTCCGATCGGTTTAGTCGTTCAAAAGTTATAAGCGAGTCACATACTCACACACACACACACATATAATAATTGTACATATAGACATAGTGATAACATCACGGGGGTAGTCAGGGAAGCTTCCTATGACCTTAAAACGTCAAGATCTGATGAAAACTCGATTTTCGCAAAACGGGGTAAAACCAATAACTTCCCGAATTCCTGTGATGGCGTCATGGCATAGCAGAAATCAGAGTGGAGACGGAGTGAGAGAGTAATAGATAGAGAAAGAGTGAGAGAGGAATAGAAACGCGGAGAAGGAAATGTAGGCATCACGCAGCTGCACGCATTTAACTTTATCGACGAATTTTTGTTATTTCGGCTTGCGGAAATCGTCAGATTATATATTTTTCATTATTCTTGAATTATTTCCTTCAAAATAAAAAAAAATTAGCTACGCTCGAGAATGTCGAGATGACGTTTTTTTTTTACAACTTTGTTGCCCTCCCCTTTTTTTACGTCACTCTCAAATTGTCAGATTAGTGGAATATACACTTTTTAGGATGTAATTAACTCACCCTACCTTAATCTGACGCGCTCGAGAATTTCTGATGGTCAATTTTTTTTTACTAATCTGATCTTGTATCCTTCTTATATATGTGCCTCATGTTTTGTGGAGGTACTTAACCGGGTACAAGGTATCCCCCTGTATATTAATCTGCCGCGCTTTAGTAAATCCCGAAATCCCCGCATGGGCTCCCCTACCAGAATCTATAAATTATATCAATAGTTATTTTGCTAATATAGGTAGTGAGCTAGCTCAACAAATTCAACCTACAACTATGAATTACCCTACGCCACTCAGTGATACACCCACACAAGCTAATTCTTTTGTACTTTTAGAAACTGACTGTGATGAGGTATATCGAACTCTAATGAATCTTAGGTCCAACAGCGCTTCGGGCTGGGATAACATATCCACAAAGTTTTTAAAATATACTAGCATTACAGTGGTCCCCGTCATCACACACTTTATAAATCTGTGCTTTACGAAAGGAATTTTTCCGACCTTGTTAAAAGAAGCTATATATATATAATCACGCCGGTGCACAAGGGTGGAGATAGAGACGATATCAGTAATTATAGACCAATTTCAGTTTTAACTGCTTTATCAAAAATCATTGAAAAATTAATAAATACTAGGCTACTAAATTATTTGAGTAAATTTAATATATTATCCAACTCACAGTACGGCTTTAGAAGAAATATATCTACCGAAGATGCTGTTAGTGCTCTTTCCTCTCTAATAACCAAGCATTTAGATAATGGAGAAAAATGCCTTACTGTCTTTTTGGATCTCAAAAAGGCATTTGATACCGTCTCTACCTCTATCCTTGCCAACAAACTGGAAAAGATTGGCGTTCGAGGAATAGCTCTTGACCTTTTAAAGGACTACCTTTCAAACAGGAAACAAAGAGTGAAGGTTGGCCAGCATATCAGTAGCGACGCGGCTGTATTGTACGGAGTTCCTCAAGGAAGTGTATTGGGCCCAACCCTCTTTTTAATATATATAAATGACCTCTGTAGCATGAATTTACCTAATGCTAAAGTTTTCTCCTATGCCGATGATACAGCCGTTGTCTTTTATGGGAGCTCTTGGCAAGATGTCAAGCACCATGCTGAGGCAGGTATTTCTCGTGTCGCTGATTGGCTAAAATCCAACCTTCTAACATTAAATACCTCCAAAACTAATTTTATATGTTTTAGCATTTCCAAGCGTAATGAACCAACTGATGAGTTTAATATCTTTATACATTCATGTAAGGGTGAACTCGGCAATAATTGTAACTGCCCGTGTATTCACAAAGTAACTGAGGTTAAGTATTTGGGTGTAGTAGTGGATAATAGACTGTCATGGTACCCTCACGTAGAACAGGTTACCGCCAGAATTAGAAAGTTAAGCTGGTTGTTCAAAACCCTAAGACATGTTGCACCTATGGTAAAAGCGAACAACAAAAGCCCGTCTAGAAGTTTACTCACACAAATTTACCTTGCCCTAGTACAATCTGTGCTCGCATACTGTATTCCGGTTTGGGGAGGTACAGCAAAGACCAAATTGATAAATCTAGAACGGGCACAACGCGCACTCCTGAAGATAATGCATTTTAAAAAACTAAGATTCCCAACTGTAGACCTTTATCAGATCAGTGATGTACTCTCTGTCAGAAAACTGTACATCGTTCAAACAGTATTAAAAAAGCACAAGTTTTTGCCTTTGAATGTGAGTATTGCACCGAAAAGGAGAAAGTTTACCATAGCGGATGTACCTGCAACTAAGACCAAATTTGGATGCAAACAATATAGTAAACGATCAGCTCAATTGTACAATAAAATAAATAAAAATATACATATACACACCAAAAAAATATATGACTGTAAAGAAACACTAGTTAAGTGGATAAAACCACTTACGTATGAGGCCACAGAAGCATTGCTCTAACACGGAATGATTCACAAGTACACTCACAGACTTACACACCTATATATATTTGCACACACGTACACACACACACGCGCACACACACACACATACACACACACACACACATACACACAGCCACACGCACACATCTATAAGCATGTTCTCTTTTTAATTTTGTATTTTCATTAGACTAAGATTTTAAAGTTAACTTCAATTCAATTCAATTTATTTTTGTTTTTTCTTTTTATTATTGTGTTAATTATTACGCTATACAAAATAGGGAGGAGCGGAGTCTTCTACTACAGGCATTGTTTGTCTAAAAGAAGGTTCCGAACACAATTATGTAAACGAATTATTTGACACAATAAATTTTATTTATTATTTATTATTATTTATTTATCTACATTGCGCCCGTCCGAAGTCGGGGCGGGTCGCTATTTTTAAATAAAATTCTTTCTTGCTTCTTAACGTTACTTTGGGCTAACGCTAACTTTAACCCGCGTGATGATCGAAAAAAAAATATCTTTCTCTCCCCTTTTCTTCCCTCTTTCTCCCCCATTTCTCACTTAGCCTATGTGCGTCTCCCGGGTCCCAACTATCTCTGGACCAAAATTCATTAATATCGGTTTGGCCATTTAGGCGTGAAGATGTAACAAACAAACTCACTTTCGCTTTTATTTTGGATTTTGTTTGATTTCATAATACCTACGTAATTTAAGCGCGCAATGATGGGCTACTACAAAGCGTAGCACTCCAGAACTAGTCAGGGCGATAATTAGTTTCGTCTCTCTTGGGAGTAACTCTGTGTCTCGACGTTCGTGTTAATTCGCAAACAGGAACATTGCCAGAGCGCATACCATCGCTAACTTAACTGTACCAACGTCATTTTAATTCCAATGTTGCACTTTAAAAATATTTCCGCACATGCTTGCAACACTTAGCACTTGTAAGACGTGTTTAAAACTAGGTTTTTTGTTCGACATCAGATAAAAATGAAACCTGTTGTAATTAGGAACATGGGATTAATTGCTGGTATAATAAGGATGCATTTTTTCCGTAACTTGAAAAGGCTGGTTTGTACGGAGTAAAGATCGCTAAGATTACCGTTTTAACGCAGAATTATCTTATCTTCCTGCGTTTTTGTTTGCAACATTTAATATACGGCCTGTTTTCTTTTTTCAGATGAGATATTATTATCATTAAATAACTTCTCCAGTGCAGTGAAATGGAGTGTCAGACTTGTACGGACTATAAAACCCATCCGTTGTTCGTTTGCCTTCTGCATTCCAGGGCCGCGGCAGGCTAGTATACAGCCTACGTTTATGTCTTACGATTAAATTCTGCAAATAAAATATATTTTTTATTATTATAAAAACCACTAGGAATTTCTCCTGTATCGTGGGTGCGTTTACAAATATTTAAACTCACATACACAGCCAGACCCAAGACAACTGCCAGTAGGTCATACAAATATTTGTTCCGTGCGGGGATCGAACCCGCGACACGCAGCGCAGCAGTCGATCGCTCAGCCACTGCGCCAACCGTGCCTCAAATGTAAACACACATGATTAGAAACACACATAATACTTACAAGCATAAGTTATCCACTTGTTTCAGATCAAGGGCAAAACAAATCACTATATCGATTTCTCAAAACTGAGCGAGTCGAGAATATTTTGTCGGTGTTGGGCGCCGGGACGGTGCGGGTATAGTTAAGTTTTTTAACGACTTCAAGTCTTTTTTTTATGTATTTTCACTAGTTAATCCGCCAACTGTGGACCGATTTTAATAATTGTTTCTATTTGTTCGAAAGAGTCCTTCTAAGGTCCCATATTATTTTTATTTATGTTGCCATGTCTATAATAATTTTTTTTTTGTTTCTATATGGATGATCTGTTAATTTTTTAGTAACAATGGAAAATTAATCCTTACTATTCCTTACTAATATTATAAAAGCGAAAGTGAGTTTGTTTGTTTGTTACCTCTTCACGCCTTAATGGCTAAACTGATTTTGATGAATTTTGGTACAGAGATAGTTTGGAACCAGGAGACGGACATAGGCTAATTAAAAAAAAAGAGGGATGTGAGGGAGAAAGAGGGAAGAAAAGGGAAAACTTAGCGTTGCTATTACAAATCAATCAGACGCAAGGGGAACTGTGTTACCCCGAATTTAACGCGAGCGAAGCCGCAAGCAAAAGCTAGTACTCGATAAAAGATCATGTGAGATATATTCATTACATAAAGAAAAATACTGAAATAAAAAACTTTTTTTTCATGATACGTTCATAGCATGCTCATGTTATAGTCGTGCGGTGTAGGGGGTACAGTAGACATCTCAATAGTCATTACTCGTTCAGCTAATTCTACAGTGCAATTACAACAGTTACAATAAATAAGGCGTAGGGCAAAAACTACAGGTAGCAGGTACCTGTAAATCAGGAAAGGGGAACTGTGTTACCCCTAATTTAACGCGAGCGAAGCCGCGGGCAAAAGCTAGTCCTTATCCTTACTAATATTATAAAAGCGAAAGTGAGTTTGTTTGTTTGTTACCTCTTCACGCTTTAATGGCTACACCGATTTTGATGAATTTTGGTACAGAGATAGTTGGGAACCAGGAGACGGACATAGGCTAACTCTTTTGAAAAAAAGTGGGATGTGAGGGAGAAAGAGGGAAGAAAAGGGAAAACTTAGCGTTGCTATTACAAATCAATAAGGCGCAAGGGGAACTGTGTTAGCCCGAATTTAACGCGTGCGAAGCCGCGGGCAAAAGCTAGTATTAATATAAGTGTGATTATACCGACTGTATAAAGGTGTACCATATCTGTGTTTTGTTTGTAAGAACACAAGGACATGAAACATAAATGTCTACGTAGTAATTAATAATCCCGCAGCAATGTCCTGATTAGTCCCGGAGTGCGGGATTAGCTCCGAATCCCGCTGCATGAGGATTTACATCACATTTGTTTATTAGTCGCTTCACACTGTAGCCTTGCTTTTGAAGAGGATTTTGTACTGAAAACTTGCTAGTATTTTCAAGAATTTCAGTGCTGGAATTTTCTTTGGTTTTCTGATTTATGGTCATTTGAGCTTGATTCAGGGTTTTTAATTAACATTGAGTATTTAGATTTACTGGGCAAAAGCTTCTTCACATATAGAGAATGTCACGCTTTGCTCAAGACGGGTTGGCGATTTTAAACTAATACTCAAACTCAAAAAGAAATCGAAATCGCATTTATTTCAATTACACCATTACAGGCACTTTTGAATGTCAAGAAACAAAATGTTGAAGCTACAGTCCCGGGCACAAGGCATAATAACTTGTGAAAGTACTGTAGTTGCCCATTCCAAAGCGTTGATCTCTATGGAGAAGAATGGGCAAGAACCTCCATGGACACTCTTTTAAATTAGAATATTATTACAAAATCGTATAACATCATTCGTGTTGAGATTATACAAATATGTGAGAACGATGTAGAAAGACGTGCACGATATAGCGTCCAGTATTAATCTATGTATAAGTCCAATATTAATTATATGTCCAGGTATCCTCACAATGTTTTCCTTCACCGATGTTTATGATGTCTTACATAAATTTTAAAAAGTACATATGAATTGAAATAGTCACATTAATACTTGCCCGGATTTGAACCCGCAACTTCACACATGAAAGGCGAGACGCTTAACCTCTGGGCCATCATTTATATTTAAGTGAACAACTTATACACAGATACTTCACTTAAGTTTATTTGTATAGAAGTTGTGATAATAAACGATGTTAAACAATAAGTAGATAATATTCAGCAAAAGGATGCGTTTTCCTCAATATGTCATTATGCCCATTTGGACAGTTCTGCTTTAAGTCCTTAAACTGAAATGGTCACTAACATTATTATTAACACTTAAAATCCGTTTCAAGTGTTAATAAGAATGTTAGTGACCATTTCAAATATCTATAACTTCAGTTCATCCGTGATTCAGTTCAGTTCATGGCGTTTGCAATATCACCGAAATATCGGTTATCCGGAATAAATAACCGACATGGTAAATATCCCGTTTTAAGTGTTAATAATAAAGTTCTACTCTAAGTACCAATTGCTGTCATCCGTATTGTGATCCACAATCTAGGCTGGTACTGAGAAACAAGAGGAAAAACACCTGTCTATGTAAATAAGACTCGTCAAGCTGTACTACCGTTGCTAATGAGAATTTCCTTATAGGAAAATACGGTAACACTTGGCATTGAACCTGGGGATTGAATCCAGGAATTGAGGGAGAAGCAAATTGTGTTTACTACTATTAGAGCATTGAGGCAGTGCAGAAGTACGGTGTATTTAGGAAAGCTTTTATTATTTTTATCTGACTTTAAAAAAAGGAGGAGTTTTTCAATTTGACTGTATTTTTTTATAAGAATTGGTGTGAGATCCCACGGCTGAAATAAAAGACATTTTTGCAAAAAAAAAACATGGAACTTCTTACTTAGGACTTAGGGAAGTCGCTGGTAAAAAATCTATGATTCTAACAAAAGTCACCGTTTTCCGGGGGTAAATTTTTATGGGAGTCAGTTTATTTTGGCAAAAAAGTTACAAAGAACTTACTATCACACCCCGTAATAACTGAAGGATTAGGTGGAGGTGCACAAGGCGACACATCAAGCTATACATTTCCATTTCCATAACATGGCCTCGCTTTAAAATACATATATAGATTTCCCTTACAATGAGAGGTCTGCATAAACTGGTTTTTATAGCTGGATTGGTCGTTCTGCGTACCTTTTTAACCGACTTAAAAAAAGGGGAGGTTCTCAATTCAAATGTTTACGTTTTTTTTTGTATGTTTGTTAAGCGATTTCTCTGTCGATTGTGGGCCGATTTTCAATTATTAAAAAATTACCGAAGGGGTTTTTTTTTTTTTCGGATGGGATATCATTTAATGACTTCCCCCGCTCTGGGCGGAGCGGGGGGGGCATGTCATACTTGTACTGATTAAAACCCACCCATGTTCCTTCTATTGCCCTTTACGTTCCGGGGCCGCGGTATCTCTTTCGAACAACCCGCAACCCCGGCAGGCGGAGGCTCTGGCAAGCCCCTCTGCTTTGCTGACATCTCTTTGAGGCGCGCGTGAAACACGAACGCGCCGTCGACACGGCCTGGCGTCAATCGACGGACGGACGGTGAGCTACCCATTGCTCACCGTCCACAGGCCCGCATCTACGGTGGCCGGGAGTCGTCTCGCGGCGCCCGGCGCCCAGGGCGTCTCCCGCGGCGGCTGGGTTGGGCAGATGTTCTCTCCCTCAAACGCCCGGCCACCTCCTTTGCTAGCATTACTGCTTCGCAGAAGGAGGTGACCGCTTCCCATTCACGGCACGGTGGTGCTCCGCCCAAGCTGGGCAGACCGCCACTGTGTGCTCCACCGTGTCCTCCGGGCGATCGTCACAATGGTGACACCCGGGCGTTTCCTCCCGCCCGATTATGTGCTGGAACCTCCCGAAACTTTCGTGTTCGGTGAGGACCTGCGTCAGGCGGTAGGTGAGGACGCCATGACGCCTCTCCAGCCACTCCTCAAAGAGGGGACTTACCGCCGCTATTGTGGCGTGCCCACCGAAGGGGTCCCATATGAATTTTATCTGGGTATATTGTTTGCGTAATTTATAAGATATTTTCTATAAAACTTATGTTTTCTTCTAATGTAGAATGAAGATATGCTAATATCTCTTAGTAGCAATGAAAAAAGAATACTCGATAAGAATTCGTGTGAGGTACCATCATTATACAACTAAAAATACTGAAATAAAAAAAATGCCAGAAAATAACCGACTTCCAAAAAAACACGAAACGAAGTCGGTGGAAAAAAATCAAACAAAAGTTACCGACTTCAAATCTATGAATCAAACAAAAGTTACCGACTTCCGAAAGCAAATATGTTTTCCGTCTTCCGTCCGAAAACGGCCAGGAGGACTATATAATAATATAATGAAATATACCTATAATAGAAGGCGAGCCAGTTCTTATTAACCGGGCCTACTGAGAAATTCCTGATTGAAAAAAACCGAACATAATTTACTACCTAGCAACACTATATGAGACCAAGAAAAAATTATTTAATTTGTCATTGCTGCATGAGCGATTCAGTTCGATTATGTAGAACCCGTCCACTGTTTGAATGTAATTAACAAATGATTAATATTAAAATAGGCAGCAGAAGCGTTAGGACGCTTGAATTCATTGCCTAATTAAAAATCTAGTCATGCTTCTAAATCAGTATTTGTAGTAATTATTTTGTTTATGATTCATCAACTGCCTAACGCTTCTGCCTACCCATGTTAGAGTCCCTTTCCAGTATAACGGGATTCCAGTATTTAACATAAAGTGACTGGCCATGTAATCTTCACAACCCAGTTAGTACTGGGTAATACGATACCCCTTGGTAAGACTGGTTGTCAGACTTTCGGCACGTTGACTACCTGTAACGAATGAGGAAACTTAGTATGTATCGGGAGGTCACCTATCCGAAGAGCAACTTAGGCAAGCGCGGCTTTACTTAAATATTGATTGGAGCGGCTGTTATTATTAAGCCACGAGCTCCTCTAATTTATTTATAACTAGCTTCCGCCCGCGACTTCGTCCGCGTGGCATAGTTACTTTGGGCTAACGCTAACTTTAACCAGCGTGATGATAAAAAAAGAAAAATCTTTCTCTCCCCTTTTCTTCCCTCTTTCTCCCCTTTTCTCACTTTTTTAACCTATGTCCTTGTCCGTCTCCAAGGTCCGAACTATCTCTGTACCAAAATTCATCAAAATCGGTTTGGCCATTTAGGCGTGAAGACGTAACAAACAAACTCACTTTCGCTTTTATAATATTAGTAAGGATTACATGGAGATATTGTTTAGTAACTAATTAAATAAAAACATACTATAATATTGTGGGGGACTGGTGTCTAATCTAGGCTCATGACCTGTGTTATAGGGCACCAGGACATCTAGCTGCCAAGCGAGAGCCTTCACAGATTTTGGTCTCGGCTATTGGCAAATACAAATCGTTGTATTTAAATAGAAGTCTAACAAATATGTAAAGAGCACTTCACTGCACTATGACACTGTGCGTTAATGTGGAAGTGGAAGCGTTTGATCAGTAGTGATCAAAAGCTTTTGGCCGCAAGGACTACTCCTTGCGGCCAAAAGTCCTCTTCCAAAATGAGGTGCAGATAACACAAGATGGATAGAGCGTAGTACACTTGCATTGACTACGTTATATAACGTTGTTGAACTGTTTATTTATTCAAACTTAGAAATTATGCTTTTCTTCGTTGTCGTTCGGATTGCGATTGAAAGTTAGTTTTACTTAATTGGGTTGACTGTTAAATAGAATGTTGGGTCATCCCATTCGACATTCCCAAAAATCAAAGACGGCTTCACAAGCCTGATATTCTGGAAATCTTCAACCCGAAATAGTTAGTGGTTGGTTAGAGTTATTTGGGTTAGAGATATTTGGAGGCGGTGTTGGAGAATAACCTTTTGTTGTACACACGGCGACACATCAACCTATACATTTCCAGTATTATATGACCTTTTTAGGGTACTGTACCTCAAAAGGGAAAGAAAGGGTTTAGGGTTTATTGGATCGCTTTGTTGTCCGTGCGTCTGTCTGTCTGTCAAGACCGTTTTTTTCGGGAACACGTGAAGGTATTGAGTTGAAATTGAAACCATATATTCCACTCTGTAGTCCTTTTGTGCTGCTAAAATCAACCCTCTAAGTATACGCAGTCAAAAGCTGTGGCTGTGTATGTTGCATGTTTGTACGGAGTCGTCGGTGCGCGAGTCTGACTCGCTCTTGACCGGTTTTTTTGTACAGATTTCCTGTACAATGAGAAATCCGTATATTCTGGTTTTGTATACTTTGACTTGGGGGGGGGGGGGGGAGTCGGTGTGCTCTTCTAACTTGTATGTTGACACTAGCTTTTGCCCGCGGCTCGCTCGCGTTAAATTCGGGGTAACACAGTTCCTCTTGCGCCTTATTGATTTGTAATGGCAACGCTAAGTTTTCCCTTTTCTTCCCTCTTTCTCCCTCACATCCCACTTTTTGATTTAAAAAATTATGTTATGCCTATGTCCGTCTCCTGGTTCCCAACTATCTCTGTACCAAAATTCATCAATATCGGTTTAGCCATTAAAGCGTGAAGAGGTAACAAACTCACTTTCGCTTTTATAATATTAGTAAGGAAGTAAGGATAACACACCTGTTATCCTTGAAGTGTAAGCCAGAGCTGTGCCAAGAACCTCAAATCAAGCTAGCCGCCACGGGAGACGCTCCGGACTTCGGGCGCTGCGAGACGACTCCCGGTCACCGTAGCTGCGGATCTGTGGGCTGTGTGCAATGGGTAGCTTTCCGTCCGTCCGGGTAGTGACGACAGGCCGTCTCGCCTTGCTGTGACGTGACTTCGCGTTCGTGTTCCACGCGCGCCTCGAAGAGATGTCAGCAAAGAATTGGGGCCTGCCAGGGCCACTGCCGAAACCGCGGCCCCGGAACGCAAAGGGCAAAAGAAGAAACATGGATGGGATTTAGTCAGTAGGTAAAAGTCTGACACTGCCCCCCGCTCCGCCCAGAGCGAAGGAAGTAATTTGATGATTTCAGATTCCTAAAAAAGTCTGTATCTAACAATACCTATGTAAAAGCGACCGAGACTATTACTATACAAATTCCTGCTGAAAAAACGCTATTATACTTTGCACAACCAGGGAATAGCATCCAGGACTTTATGTTCAGCCAGTCGCACTTAGTAAGTAAAAGTACCTATATCAAAAATCCACTGCAATGTTATTAATTATAAATAATGTGGCTGCCTATCTTCGTAAGTACGTCGTTTAAGCAGTACCTATTAATTATGGTAAATCTAATTATAGAAGCCGACTTGAATGGAAATTAATGATCTACTACAGGTATTTGAACATTCTGAAACATGCGTAAATAGAATTCATGTAATGATAGACCGTTGACAACGAAGTGGAATCAGGAAATTAAAGGGAAAACGTACGTTATTATTAATACGTAACGCAATTATTTGGTTGAAAGCGCCTACTCAAAGTGTGTGGGCAATGTGCTTAAGAACGAAAAGTTGCTACAATTTAAGTTTCCGGGGCCCGAGAGAGTTTATTTCACAGTGGAGTTTTTGATGTTATTTAGTTCTTAATTCTCGCTTAAGTTAAGTTTTAACTTAAGTTTTCTTCTTTCGCCGTCCTTAGTTTTTAATTGTGAACTATTTCAAGGCCTCAAGGGTGTCAATTAAATAAACACCTGTGTGTAACTGTATAAATACGTACCTATGTTCATGTTCCTACATCCTTACTATCCTTACTAATATTATAAAAGCGAAAGTGAGTTTGTTTGTTTGTTACCTCTTTACGCTTTAATGGCTAAACCGATTTTAATGAATTTCGGTACAGAGATAGTTGGGAACCAGTAGACGGACATAGGCTAATTTTTTTTAAAAAAAAGTGAGATGTGAGGGAGAAAGAGGGACGAAAAGGGTAAACTTTGCGTTGCTATTACAATTCAATGAGGCGCATGGGGAACTGTGTTACCCGGAATTTAACGCCAGCGAAGCCGCGGGCAAAAGCTAGTCTGTTATGAAACGTACAAAATCTGGGTTATTTATAGGTTTCTATTTCGTTCAATGTTGCTAACATTATTGTTCATTTATTGAGACAAAATTAAAGATTTAATCAAATATTTTACAATGTCATTAGTAACTAAGTTTTTGCATAGGTATTTACGTTCCTAAACAGTTATTTATTTAACACTTCAAGCACAAGGTACATCATCATCGTCATCATCATCAGGCTATATTAGTCCACTGCTGGACATAGCCCTCCCCTAATGAGCGCCATAGCGCCCTGTCTTCAGCTTGCCGCATCCAGCATCTGCCTGCAGTCTTTCTTAGATAAAGTACATATGCAAAGTTAATACCATAGGCAGTTTCTTCTTACCTTATTTATGATTTACTTTACTATTCTTCTAAATGCCATTATTCATTAATTACATTCCCGGTAACATTGGACTTAGACATTAGACTGGATTGTCTTTGAGGCGCGCGGGGCATACGAACGCGCCGTCGACACAGCCTGTCATTACTAGACGGACGGGCGGTGAGCTAACTATTGCTCACCGATTCCTGCCTAACCATTTAAAGATTATAATTGTAGGTAATGTCTTATATTTTCCATAAAGTTTTACAGACAATTTTACACATAATAAGTAGGTATCCACTAACCCATTTATGTACTTCCTGAAAGATTTCAGTGGCAATTAATTAACACCAATAAATTCTTGGGCAAATATTTGTTTTCAGTACAAGACGAGGGTACATTTTATCACAAACGGTGACTGGAGGAAACGTGGGCTCCTTGAAATTCTTACCCTTTTTACTGCTTGACATCTTTGAAGCGGGAACTGTCTGGAACTTTGTTGTATTGGCCTAGGTATATACTTTAATTATACATTTTGGTACCTGAGGCATTTCACCTTTTTTTAAAAGTGTTATAACAAAAAGTTTTTGATTACTAACTATTTGTAGTTTTTGCGTGGTGTGTTTATAATGCAAACAAAATAGATATTAATGATTACGAATTTTTGAAAAAAAAAACTGACTAAAAATCGTGAAACATTGAAAGAAGATGAAGCTCTTAATCTTGTTCTACTTATTTGCGTATCGATGGAAAATATAGTATATTAAGGACATTGTATTGAAAAAATAGAATTATTCATTTTATATATTTTTTGTAATGTAATGTTGTCGTATTTTACCCAAAGGTTGACTGGTAGAGAATGCCTTATGGCATGAAGTCCGCCTATGTACATAGGCGGACTTCATGCCATAAGGCATTCTCTAAAACCTCTAAAACCACTATTGTACATGAAGTTAAAATAAATAAATAAATTATAATTCATTTTATACTTTTATCTGCGGACTCACTTTAGTTTTCATGTGATGTCATAAAAACTGAAATATTTGTTCCGTGCGGGGATCGAACCCGCGACATGCAGCAGTCGATGGCTCATCACTGCGCCGATCGTGCCACCTCGTTAGTTAGTTAGTTATTACTGGATACAATGTTGTTAGCTTTATCTCGTCCATTATTATATTTAAACTAGCTTTTGCCAGCGGTTTCGCTTGCGTTAAATTTGGAGTAACATAGTTCCCCTTTCCTGAGTTGCAGGTACCTGCTACCTGTAATTTTTGTCCTTGCGCCTTATTTATTGTAATAGCAATGCTAAGTTTTCCCTTTGTTCCCTCTTTCTCCCTCATTTCTCACTTTTTTTTTTTTAAAAAGTCAGCCTATGTCCGTCTCCAGGGTCACAACTATCTCTGTGCCAACATTCATCAAAATCGGTTTAGTCTTTAAGGCTTGAAGAAGTAACAAAGAAACAAACAAACTCACTTTCGCTTTTATAATATTTTAGTATAGTATATAGTAAGGATGTCTTCGAGGGTACCCAATTAACACAGGAAACTGAACCTATTCCTATCACTCGATCAGTTCCATAAACCAGCCAATGGTACAAAAGATAACATAACGAATAGTAAACCAATACAATATACGCCATTTTATTGTTCAATTACATTCGCTTTCCGCATGATAGATTTAATCGGACACGATAATACACACCCGATGGAACCATTGCTGTTTGACATAAATCTTATGATATTATCGAAGGTAAATATTGGTGTTTCGGGAATGGAAATCAATGTTATTGCGGTGAGTTTTCGTTGAACAGGGAAATCCCTGGACTGCCTGTTCTAAAGATCACTTAAAATAAAGAGTAAAAATGTGCCAATCAGCTGCTTAGTTATGTCATAATATATAAGATGATATTGTTATATGACATAAGGTTAAGGGAGGTAATGATTTACCTACTCCTTTTTTTTTGGGTTGGGAAATCATCAAAAAACTTCCTCCGCTCTGGGCGGAGCGGGGGGGTGTGTCAGGCTTGTACTGACTAAAACCCACCCATGTTCTTTCTATTGCCCTTTACGTTCCGGGGCCACGGTATCTATTTCGAACAACCCACAACCCCGGCAGGTTACCTACTCCATTGCTAGACACTTTGTAGTAGGTATGCAAGTTAAATGAATCATGATTTGTAAATTGTGTTGTGTACATAATAAAGAATGTTCTATCTATCTACATAGATAGATATGTACACCATAACAAGAAACAAGTAACAAGAATAACACTAAACAACTTATAAATAGGGTGACACAATGGGCGGTCTTATCGCTAAAAGCGATAATCCTCTTTTACCATGGCATATCATCAAATTATATTTCTTTCTTTGGAGCAGAGCGGAGTGGGCGTGAGAGTCAGTCTTTTACTGGCTAAAACCCATCCTTGTTCCTTCTTTTGCCCTTTGTGTTCCGAGGCTCTCTCTCTTTCATTTGGACAAATATTTGAAGCGCTTCCCAGACATAGTTGACAGTTAATTATCAATGTCAATTATTATACAGTAGTCAGTCAGGTATGATGGTCGTCATAGTCATCATTATTATGGTCTTTAACTTCTTAAAGCCCCTATGCCTTAAGAAATACTGATGAATCAGGAAAATAAATAAGTAATTATTT
The DNA here is from genome assembly GCA_905475445.1 of Ochropleura plecta. Lineage (NCBI taxonomy): Eukaryota > Metazoa > Arthropoda > Insecta > Lepidoptera > Noctuidae > Ochropleura > Ochropleura plecta. The sequence continues at coordinate 5,093,813 of FR997732.1, forward strand.
TTTTTGGCGTAAGACGGTTGATAAGCGCCTCCCAAGCATCTCCTCTTCAACGGGAATCCGCTTTGCGGTCCACTTGATCAGGATCAGATTAAAATTATTCACCCATTGCTGAAATTCTTTGTCTTCTCATTCATACTTACGAGGAACGCATTTAGTATTGGTCACTTGTTGATTGCTCTCTTTTATTGATAAACGTCATTAAAAGAAATTTAACTGTATCAGCCATACATACTTATATGACATTCATTTTTATTTATATGACATTCATTTTTATTTATATGACATTCTTTAAAAAAGAAAAACTTTTCCCCACACTTGGATTTTTTCCTGTATCGTGGGTGCGTTTACAAACATTTAAACTCACATACACAAACAGCCACAACCAAAATAACTACCCGTGATGGTGATGGAACCCGCGACACGCAGCGCAGTAGTCGATCGCTCAGCCACTGCGCCAACCGTGCTGTCATTATTTACCCGTTCAAATTGCTTACCAATAACCATCCCTAAGAACCTCTGAAACATCAACTTCCCCTGATTTGAAAATCGGATATTCTTCACACTACATACATAAAAACGTGTAAATGTTTCAAAAATAATTCCATTTCAACACGAAAGCGGATTTTCTCGGTTTCCTAAGAAGTTTGAAACGTTTAAATCATATTAGTTTCCTTTCATGAGCCGAGTTTTCTTGTAAAAGGCGATTTTCTCTGAAGTATGCGTCGTAAAAATAGACTGCAGCGTGATTTATCATTGTACTAATATATAGGAGTAGTTTTGTTGGTCCGTTTATCACGTTGAAAGAGTTATGTTTTTTTTTCTATGTTGGTGAAAACCTAATTAATTATGACCTTTTAAAAAAGGGATAGATTCAGAGGATTTCTCCTGTATCGTGGGTGCGTTTCCAAACATTTAAACTCACATACACAAACAGGCAGATCCGGAACAACTACCTGTAGGTCAAACAAATATTTGTTCTGTGCGGGGATCGAACCCGCGACACGCAGCGCATCAGTCGATCGCTCAGCCACTCAGCGTGTTGGTTAGAAATAAACATAACTAAACACACTTTAACTTTTCTTTATTAATATAAAAAGAAAAGACAAGAAAGAAAATATATTTATTTTGCCGCAATGATTACAAGCACACAAAATAACAAAAAAAAAAACGAACAAGACATTACAAAATATGTTATAAAAACATATTTGTAACACAGTACAAGAACAGCCGTGAATATTAATATTTGCGTTTCATTATTGAAGTCGTGATGGCCCAGATGTTAAGCGCCTCATCTTTAATGCTTGAGGTTGTAGTTTCAAATCCGAGTACCATTGTGACTTTTTCAATTCTTATGTACGTGTGTGTATGTATGTGTGTGTTTGAAGGCACGTTCGTTCGTTAGAAGAATAAATTTGTGTATCCAAGACAATTGAGCCCATTTCGAGCAATTAATTAGTTAAATTACCATTTTTTGTAAATAATTAAATTAATTTTAGATTTCATTGTTTTCCTTTCATTTAATTTATGAAGTTTGATAAAGAGATTTCATCCTTATTGATCCTAACGATCGATGCAATAAAAGTACAGGGTGCAACTTTTACAGATTTTAGTCGGTTCGATTACCGTGTGCGGCAAGCGAATTTTTAAAAATCTTTGAATGCCGTTTTCTTTCTTTTCAAAAATAAAGGAATGTTTTCTTTGAGTAAAATTTTCTATCTTAAGTATTAAGAGTACTTCCCTTTCAGATGGCATTACAAAATTCCACCCTGTATACTAGCTACCGCCCGCGACTTCGTCGGCGTGGCATAGTTACTTTGGGCTAACTCTAACTTTAACTCACGTGATGATCGAAAAAGATTATCTTTCTCCACCTTTCTCATTTTTTTTAAATTAAGCCTATGTCCGTCTCCAGGATCCCAACTATCTCTGTACCAAAATTCATCAAAATCGGTTTGGCCATTTAGGTGTGATGACGTAACAAACAAACAAACTCACTTTCACTTTTATAATATTAAAGTAAGGATGTACTTTCTAAAGTTACTTGGACGTTTAACTCTGAAATCACCAACCTGACTTGAACAATCGTGGTGATCAATGCTTGTGTCTTCTCTGTGACAAGAAGCCCAGCAGTGGAACAGTTATAGTCTGTTATAAGAAAATTTTAACAACCATTTTACATATTTTTATTTTTGGCGAGTAAATCCTGGTTAAACCTCCTAGTTATTTCACGAACAAGTCCTGTATTTTAAGCATGATATAGCGAATGCTGTTGCGGGGACAATTTTCCACTACGTTCATCAAACTAGATGATATTTTTCTTTTAGTATCTCTCTGTACAGCTGTATGGAATGAAGAACCGCTTTTAAGTATAAATTCTAAGAAAAACTTATGGAAGAGAGCTGTGTTGGTACAATGGGTTGAAGTAGTCTTAAAAAAACAAATAAGCAGTAAAAGGAGACCCGCAAACAGTCCTAACAAATTAGGCCTCAATGAACAAGAATAAAATAATTTGGGTTTTGAAGGTGTAATATTGGTCTACAGCCCTGCGTAATTAGTTTTTCGATATAACATGGTATAAGGGAACTAAACCACTAAACCCCTTTACCATTTGTTCCCGCTTTTTTATGAGGTTATGAGTTCCAAGAACGAGATAGGGTCGGTGTCGATCATAAAGGCAGTCACAATTGTCCAGAAACACAGCGAGAGTCGGTAATAAGATGTAGCACACAAAATAAACACAAAAACGAAAGTCCGCAACACGAGCGAGGAAACGTTTATGATGCTAGCTGCCAATCTAATGACAGCTGATTGACTGTCAAGTGACAGGCGTATCGAGTGTTGCACTTTTTAAAAATGAAAATCGATTTTTCTATAAAATCTTTATTTAAAAAAATATAATAATACAATACTACGAATTGTTTCGTAATAAGCTTATAAAATAATAAGCTCATAAAACACTTTTTAGGCGCTCAAGAAGAAATATAAACCGAAAAATAGAATAAAAATCTTTAAAAAGTAAAAACATTTTTTTATTTAAAATAGTATAATAGCAACACCAGTTGTTATCTTAACTGCACCGCCAGGAATACATCAACTGACTATTTTTTTTTTACAAATTCCATTTTTCCATGTTTTTTAGGGAAATGATAAATTAAAGAAGTGTTTTTATTTATTTAAATATTTTTTCGAATGGTTTACTACTTAGTCTATCGAGGCCAGGAATTACCGATCTCCTTTGAGATCTGTTTTAGTTATTCTAAGTAATACTGTTTCATTTCTAAGGGGAGTTATAAAGGGAGATTGCAAAGTTCAATGTTTCTTCTGTTTTTAGGGTTCTGTAACTCAAAAGGGAAAAACGGAACCCTTGTAGGATCACTTTGTAGTCCGTCTGTCTGTCAAGACCCTTTATCTCGGGAATGCGTGGAGATATCGAGTTGAAATTAAAACCATATACTCAAATCTGCAGACTGCAGAGATGTGAAAAAATTAGCCGTTAAAATCTACGTAGTCAAAAAATATGACATATATAACTTATATATATATATATTAGTTATATATATATATATATATATAGTTTGTACGGAACCGCATCAAATAACCAAAGACAAATTTATATAACTTTCATTTCATAATCTTCTTTTCATAATATCTTACTCGTAAATCACTTTGTGAAAGGACTTGCATCTTTAACTTATAATATAAAAAAAAAAACAAAACAAAAATAAACCAATCTTTTTTATTTCATTCACATTGAGGAGCTCGTGGCTAAATAATAGCAGCCGCTCGGGTCGATCTTTAGGTTAAGCCGCGCTTGCCTAGGTTGGTCTGTGGATGGGTGACCACCCGTTACATACCGAGTTTCCTCCGTGCCTCGGAAAGCACGTTAAGCCGTTGGTCCCGGCTGTCATTTGTAGATATTTGACAGTCGTTACAGGTAGTCAGTGTGCCGAAAGTCTGACAACCAGTCTTACCAAGGGGTATCGCATTACCCAGTACTAACTGGGTTGTGGAGGTCAGATAGGCAGTCGCTCCATGTAAAATACTGATACTGATATTCAGCTGCATCTGGTTAGACTGGAAGCTGACCCCAACATAGTTGGGAAAAGGCTAGGCAGATGATGACATTGAAAAGCGAATTGTTCATAAAATCTTAGTTTTTCAGTACATTGAAAAATTATTGTGATTTCATGTATAAAAAAGGGTTCACAAAATTATTCAAGAAAATAACATTTTAACACAAGTTATTTATTTTTTGCAGTAAAGTGAGCTCTGAGATTAACAACCTAGTAACAAAGAAAATAAGTTCTGTAAAGATGAAAAAGTGCTAGCTAGTTTTATAAATAAATACAAGCACCGTTATCTCTAAAGCTATAGTCCAAGGATGGCCAACCAGTCGATCGCGATCGACCGGTCGATCGTGGTTATTACTCCAGTCGATCGCGGCAAGGCAAATAAAATAAATACTTCTAAGAGATGCGCAACGTAATCACTAAAAGTCTGCGCGTATTATTTGTGTTTTTTTAATAAAAAAAATACTACATAATGGCATTCATAATGTAGTAGATCGCACAGGATTTAGTCCGTAAAAAGTAGATCTTGGGTTTATTAAAGCCCCTGAATATAGTCGTTACATCTTTAGGTTAAACCAGGCTTGCCTAGATTGGTCTTTGGATGGGTGACCACCAGTTGCACACCTAGTTTCCTCTGTGCCTCGGAAAGCACGTTAAGCTGTTGGTCCCGACTGCTAATTAAAGAAGTTTGGCTGTCGTTACAGGTAGTCAGTCGTTGTCCGAAAGTTTAAAAACTAGTCTTACCTAAACGGTATCGTTTTATCCAGTACAAACTGGGTTGTGGAGGTCAGATAGGCGGTCGCTCCATGTAAAATACTGGTCTCCAGCTGAATCCGGTAAGACTGAAAGCCGACCCCAACATAGTTGGGGAAAGTTCGGCAGATGATGATTTGTTGAAGCTAAACTTTAGTTTCAAACGTTGATTCCAGGTGCTGTCCACTATTAATTAATAATTTGACGGCACGGTTGGCGCTGTGGCTGAGCGATCGACTGCTGCGCTGCGTGTCATCGGTTCAATCTCCGCACGGAACAAATACTTGTATGATGTGTATGTGATTTTAAATGTTTGTAAACGTACTCACACTCGCATTGTGAGTACGTTTACAAACATTTCATTGCTTTGGCTTTTAGGGCAATGTTTGCATTAAAAAAAATGAGATTGCTCTTAAAGGTACATTTAAACACCAAATTATGACCTAAGTTTTTCTAGCATTCACTTTACCCTAATTCTATGTTTGTAGAGTTCCTCTATAGACACAGAATTATTCAAAACCCAACACTTATTGAATCATCCAAACCAAATCTGTGAGCAAAGAAATCGTGAATGGAATAAAAAAATGAAGTAAAACCCGTTTTCTTTTTTACACACTACATATCTCATAGATAAAAAGGGTTGACAGGAGCGCAGAGACAAATTGGACCGTTTCTCTCGGCATAGAACAATAAGGTGTTTATGCCCCGGGGACGTACCTGCGTACGTGTTTACAGTTAAAGGCTTCAATAGTTACCTAATCGGGCGGTAAAGGTCTTCGGTAGAGGATTATTTGGTACTGTGTTGTTAGAGTGTTAATTGGGTGGGGCTTAAAAGTCTTGTTTGTTTATTTAGTAGTGGTTAGAATATTCTAACATAACATGACGTGATTCCCGAGAGGGTAAGGCAGTCAGGCTGAGTTGAACACCACTTTATTTTTAGACCAGTTAATTTTAATATACCGTCAATTAACACACTACCGAAAAGAATTTATTATTTGGAGTTGAATAAGTTTCAGTTACTTTTTATGCAAAGCCAAGTAAAAGTAATAGCGATATTATTTAAAGATTTCTTATACGTAAAAAAAAGATATAAAAGATAGATGTTTAGCCGTTGGTTCAACTTCCTCCGCTCAGGGTGGAGTACGGGAGGAGTATCAGACATAAACTGACTAAAACCTCCATTCATGTTCTATCATTTGCTATGTACTCTAATGCTGAAGTTTTCAACAGAACGAGCACAAACAAAATGAGTTTAAATCATCTTTCAGGAGAGTATTTTGTTTATCCTTATTTATAGTTCCTCTGAGAAATATGCTCGTCCGTCGTCGACAACCTGGAAGGCATACTTAAAAGTATGGATATCAACCCACCTCTTTCCGAAAATAACCATTATTTTTGTATAATAAATACAAAAACGCGGCATGTTGGAAGGCACAACTTTTTCACTTAATACCCATATGAATTACATTTATAAAACCACCTGCTGTTTCCAGAACTCAATATTAAAAAAAAAACAATTTAAATAAAATTGCTCCATGCTGTTGTAAAACAGGTCAATGGCTAAAAGCTCAATCTACACTACGCACCAAACATTTTCACATCGAGCGAATCCAATCGTAGTTCCACTGATGGGAAATCATTCCCAATTGACCCAATTAATGGGAATTGAGATAAAAGCACAAACATTGGTATTTTGCATGTAATGTTCTATTAACAAAAACAAAAATTTCTGATATCACACTTTTCTTTTTTTTCCCCATCAACCGGGCATGGATCTTGACTCCATACTGTTCGACCACACATTGTTCGACCCGGTAATCGAACCCAATACCTTATCCTCAGTTGCGCGTTGTTCGAAAGAGATACCGCGGCCCCGGAACATAAAGGGCAATATTAGGAACATGGGGTTTTAGTCAGTACAAGTCTGACACCCCCCCCCGCTCCGCCCAGAGCGGGGTAAGTTATTTACTTATTTACCATCCGAAAAAAAAATACCTTAGCCTCAGCTGCAATCGGGCGCCGCGAGACGACTCCAGGCCACTGTAGATGCGGGCCTGTGGAAGGTGAGCAATGGTTAGCTCACCGTCCGTCCGTCTATTGACGACAGGCCGTGTCGACGACGCGTTAGTGTTCCACGCGCGCCTCAAATAGATGTCAGCAAATCAGAAGGGCCTGCCAGGGCCTCCGCCTGCTGGGGTTGCGGGTTGTTCGAAAGAGATACCGCGGCCCCGGAACATAAAGGGCAATATTAGGAACATGGGGTTTTAGTCAGTACAAGTCTGACACTCCCCCCCGCTCCGCCCAGAGCAAGGGGAAGTTGAGTTTCCAATCCGCATAAAAAACCCTAGCCTCAGCTGCAATGACGCTAACTACCGCTGTATCAAGACGCAGTTCACGATACGAATTTTAAATGTATTACCATAACAACAATGGTTGATAGAAATGCATAGGTTTTTATGGATTCAATGGGAAGGCAATTATATCAAGTGCGAAGGCAATCGATGTTTTACCATTTGCTGGCTATGTAGGTCAAACTTTTTCTTTGTGAAGGCACCAGCTGATAATTTCTACAGCCAATGTAAATGATAGCATCGGTATGACTGTCCGGTTCTAGCCTAAGGACATATTTTTCCCAGTAATTGGGTAACAGGGGTCTGGTTGCAGTTTCCTCGTGTAGGATTGATGTTAGATGCGTCTGTTTAGTATCCATACTTAATCCTTACTAATATTATAAAAGCGAAAGTGAGTTTGTCTATTTGTTTGTTACGTCTTTACGCTTAAACGGCCGAACCGATTTTGATGAATTTTGGTACAGAGATAGTTGGGACCCTGGAGACGGAAATAAGCTAATGATGATTGAGATATAAGGGAGAAAGAGGGGAAAAAGGGAAAACTTAGCATTGCTATTACAATAAATACAAGGGCAAAAACTACAGGTAGTAGGTAACTGCAAATCAGGAAAGGGGAACTGTGTTACCCCGAATTTAACGCGAGCGAAGCCGCGTGGAAAAGCTAGTAGAATATAAGTTGCTTTATTATTCAGAACTTGTGTCCCCTACAATTAAAGGCTTCCCTTCTCTGCTTCCACTTGTGGTGTCTACCGCTGCTGTTGGCCAATCTTTGCAAAAAGAGTCGAATTCATCTCGCTATCTCTTTCTTGGTCTCCCGCACCGCCGTTTATTGCTGTTTGGGACTCACTGTGTGGGTTAAGTCCATAGGTATTTTGACATGTGACATACATACTTGAGATCTACATCAGTGATTTGAGTATACAATGTGTCCGGTCACGGACTAGCGATATTCTATGTACTTATATAACAAACATTCTAGTACTCAAATTTATTAATTTAAAAAAAACACCATTTTTTTCACAAAAAAGTTTACAAAACTTTCGTTGCTTTGCATATTATTTTGGACTTTAATTTTGTTTTCTAAAGTTAAGAAAATTTAAGCTCATCATTTCTTAATTTAATCGATAGACAATATTGTTGCCCTCTGAATAAATCTATTGTAGTCTCAGTAAAACCAAAACTTTGAGAGATATTATGATTATTTTTTGTACACGCATCGAGAATATCTCATAATGGCTGCCAAAAAGCGGGGAAGTGAATTAGACTCAAGTGTGTATCGTAATAGTATATTAAAACACTCGTTACATAAGTATCTAGAATATTGCTAGTCCATGACCGGACACATTGTATAAACAGTCAGTCAGTACAAGTCTGACACTACCTTTCGCCTCGCCTAAAATGGGAGAAGTCATTTGATAATTTGCCATCCAAAAAAAAGCGGAGCACAGTCAATTGAATAGGAACTATGTTCATAGGTAAACAGAGTCGACATTGTATAGTAAGTTGCCATTGTTTTCAAAGTCCTTCTGAACTTAACGATCATTGAGTCCAATAGAGATCAATTTTGATTTGAATACCTATATGCCCACTGCATCCAATAAATTGTATTGGTACGCGATATCCACAGCAATGGAGCAAAACGTACAAATTGTTCTGGATTTGATAGCTCGTTCGTCATATTGGCAAGTAAAATCACTTTCACGCATGTACGACAAGATATTGCTACGTTTCAAATCAAATCATTTACGGCGATTTGATTTGTGATTTATGTAAAATACTATCAAATCACTATCTAGATATTATATTGACTTTTAACACGTACAGACATGAGCAATAACATGTAAACACTTAATAAAATGAAACGGTAATTTTCTCGAGAAATAACGGTTTCTATTGTGAGATAAGACAATTAATTATTGGTGTTTTTGTATGTAGGTAATAACATACAATGTTTTTAAATTAAAAAAATGTAAGATATTATAATAAATTTATTTATAACTAGCTTCCGCCCGCGACTTCGTCCGTGTGACATAGTTACTTTGGGCTAACTTTAACCCGCGTGATGATCGAAAAAAAATATCTTTCTCTCCCCTTTTCTTCCCTCTTTCTCCCCCCTTTCTCACTTAAAAAAGTAGCCTATGTCCGTCTCCAGGGTCCCAACTATCTCTGTATCAACATTCATCAAAATCGGTTTGGCTATATAGGCGTGAAGACGTAACAAACAAACAAACTGACTGTCGCTTTTATAATATTAGTAAGGATTTATTAAGGACCTCCAACAAAGGACATACACAAAATATTACAACACTTAGACACCATATAGTACTGTACTGTTGTACTCCTCGACTTATTTGAAACCACAGTATGTATCATAAAATAAGCAATAAATAAATTAATTGAAGAAAAATAATTGTAGCATAAATAAAATATTTATGCATTATGAGCCAGATGTGTCCCCTTGCAGGGCAAAAGCCTACCTTCCTTCCTTCCATATTTTCCAGTCATAAATAAAAAAAAAAAAGAAATAGATTCATGAAATTATAACTTCTAACAATAACAATTTGTGTGACATATTGTTATGAATAGAATAAAAAAAATGTATAAAGCTTCCAATACAACATTATTTTTAGTATATGCGAAACCTGAATACAGTTTGTTCAGAATAAGTAACTGAATCGATTCCAATCATTTTTACACCATGTTATAGTTTTTCCCAAAAATATTTAAAAAAGTTTATAATATGGACACCATGCGGCACTAAGTACCAAGTAGTAATAATATCTACCTACACTTGACCATTACGACAGGCCAAAGCCTGCAAGACAGTGTGATGGAAAATGTTATCACCAGCTAATTACAATACAAACCGAGAAATTATTATTATCAATGAACGCAAGGCGTGCGGTGCGGGGACGCCGGCGCCGGCCGCGCGCCGTTTGGTGACAGTGAATTTGTTCGGATATCCAGGTAACATAAAAAGCTTATAACTTTGTGGTTTTTCATGATACACTTTTGAAATTTTGTACATAGATTCTTTATATAAAAATACTGGACAGGTGTTTCGGCTTTCGCATAAACTAAAAATAATGTTGTATAGTGTGTTCGTGAAAACGTAACTGTAATCAAACAGTAGGACAAAAAATATTTTTGTACCATTTCGGGAGTGACGAATGTGTCCTTTCTAGTTTAGTCCGTACCTCAGATACCAGATCAAGCCGATAGTCCCCCGCTGACATTAATAAATGTATACATAGAAATGTGAGTTTTATTCACATGAAATTATAGGTTAATTTGCGTTAAATGGTAAGATTATCAAAATAATGACAGATTTTTTGATGTGCCACTATCAAATTAAAGCAGCGATTTATAGATCCTTGACAGTCATTACAAGAAGTCAGTGGTCTGAACATCTGACAACCAGTCTTATAAGTTGTAGAGTCAGATAGGAGCTCCATGAATATTGGTATTAGCCACGTCCGGTTAGACTGGAAGCCGACCCCTTTCATAATTTGAAGGCTACGCAGATGATGATGCCAAGGAGTCAAGAACAAATTTCCTCATACCTTTACTGTTTTTTTATACTTGTATTGGCATCGGGAAGAACACACCACAAAAGTTTTGGTTTATTGGCGATCCGCGATTGCCAAAATATTCTGCAATTAATAAATGGCATGATGCAATGCTTATAGTTTTTGACTGCTTTGACATAGTTATGAGGCTTTATTTATTTATTTAAACTTTATACACAGATACAAACAGTAGAAAGGCGGACTTTAAACCTTGGTCATTATCATTATCGGTTCTGTTTAACTGCAAATCAAGTTTTCTTTAATTTATGAAAAAATACAATTGGTTTGTTTTCAAAAAGAATTACGAGCCGTGCCGCTGCTCAGCTCCTAACTATCGTAGCGTAATGTTATAGCGTGCTATACAGCCTTTTCTTAATAATTGACCAAAAAATCACGTTCTCCCAAATAAACTTTGCCACTCTCTTAGGGTTGAATTTTGCAAAATCCCGATTAAGTAAGCATTTATACCCTGAAAGAAACCCCCATGCAAAATTTGAGATTCCTGACACATGTAGTTCTGAGATTGCGTGATGAGTGCCTCATTAATTTTCGAAGGTAGGGAAAACATGCATTCATATGTCAAACTCTGTACATTTATTTTAGTTCTCTGTTATCCCGCTTTCACACATAAGTGGGTTGAAGTTTGGGTCACGAGATAATCCTACACACAAACAAGTTAATGTACCAAATTCTGAGCGAATGAATAAAAAAAAATCTCGTGAAACATGTTCATTGTCGATTCCGTGCGGCGACTATGTACCCGTTCGTCAATATTGATGGTAAATAGAACACAAATTGCTTGTATCCGTTTGAAAAGCAATCAAGCGCACGCATTGCTCGCTGTTTTGTTGCGTGGGGCGCGTTCATGCTCGCGGTGAGCAAAACTTTCAATGGATAAGTGGGTATATTGGTTAACTTTTGTCTATTTTTTAGTGCAATCCTTACTAATATTATAAAAGCGAAAGTGAGTTTGTTTGTTACGTCTTCACGCATAAATGGCTAAATCGATTTTGATGAATTTTGGTCTGTACCAAAATTCATCAAAATCGATTTAGCCATTTAAAAAAATAAAAATAAATTAAAAAAATAGCCTATGTCTATTTTTATCTCTGTAGATAAAAATAGACATAGGCTATTTTTTTAAATAAAAGATTGAGATATGAGGGAGAAAGAGGGAAGAAAAGGGAGAACTTAGCATTGCTATTACAATAAATAAGGCGCAAGGGCAAAAACTACCGGTAGCAGGTAGCTGTAAATCAGGAAAGGGGAACTGTGTTACCCCGAATTTAACGCGAGCGAAACCGCGGGCGAAAGCTAGTACATAACTAAATCTCACGCTTGTAAACTAGAATTATTATCTAATTCTAGTTTACACATTTCTCCAGAAATACAATTTAAGTCCCATGAAGGAGGGAGCGAGGAGCTCGTGGTTAAATAATAATTGCCGCTCGGGTCGATCTTGAGGTTAAGCTGTACTTGCCTAGGTTGGTCCGTGGATGGGTGACCACCCATTACATCCCGAGTTTCCTCCGTACCTCGAAAAGCACGTGAAGCCGTTATTCTCGGCTGGGCTGGGCTGTGGAGGTCATAAAGGCAGTCGCTCCATGTAAAATACCGGTATTCAGCTGAATCTGGTAAGACTGGAAGCCGACCCTAACATAATTGGGAAAATGCTAGGCAGATGATGATGTAATATATATGTGTGTGAAAGAGCGGATGGCTGGTAGGCTAAAAGTAAATTAAAATATATATTTTCTCATCACAAATTACAGATACAATAAATCTATTAGTCTACACACAGAATTATACAATTAATTTATGGAAGACTAGCTGGCGCCCGCGGCTTAGCCTACTTGATATCGAAAAAAAAGTGTCTCCTATGTGTTTTCCAGACTATAATCTACCTCTGTGCCAAATTTCATCAAGATCCGTTCAGCCGTTTTAACGTGAAAGAGTAACAAACATCCACATTTCCATAGATATCCATATATCCATATCTCCATGGGATAGGATAGTAAAACTAATGACTAATGTAAGTTTTTTTAAACATTTATAGAATCCGTTTTTATATGTTTGGCTTTACATTATATCAAACACAACGATAAAAGGACGCTGAATATTTGTTTACGCATATGTAATTTGGTCGAGCGAGGATAGTAGAGTAAAGTTTTAATTTCTTGGAAAACAAGCATATTAACACTTTTACAAGCAACTCAATTGATGAGAACTTAACGTGTTGATCAATAATCTTAACCAAGTTTAACTTCGTTGTTCTTTTCTCTGCAGAGTTTGTTTCCCAAGATACTTTAAAATACTGTAACAAGCTTGTAGTGCTCTCCAGAAAGTTGTAAGGACGATACTCGTATATAACGTGCTCCATGTTGTGGAGAGGATTTGTGTTGTAGGTCAGTTAATAGGGTAATCGTTGTTCATGCTAGCAAAGTTAAGAGGGGGGTAAATACGGTTATGGCGTCATGTTTTCTGGTTTTCATTTCCCCCGTAGCAGGGAAATTAGTTTTTGAGATACTAAATTGTGTGATAGTTTTGAAACACTTACTTATATTGGACCTAATAAATATATCTTGGGACAACTCACACACGGCTATCTGATCCCAAGCTAAGCAGAGCTTGTGTTATGGTAACCAGACAACTGATATACATACTTATATAATTTATAAATACATACATATTATAGATAAATCACACCCAGACACAGAACAAACAATCATGCTCATCACACAAAGTTTGTCCTGGGTGGGAATCGAACCCACGACCTCCGGCTCAGCAGTCAGGGCCACTAACCACTAGACCAACAGGCCCGTCGAACTGTTCTTTTTCTTAGGGCTGATTTTTCAATAGTCAGATAACTTTTATCTGAGGAATAAAAATGGTGGTATGACAGCTTATCTATAGAAAATAACCCAAACCACAATTTTTTTTTTAAAATAAGAAAAAGAACGAATAAGAAAAGGTTCTTTGAAAATCGAAACCCTTATTGGATCACTTTGTTACCCGTCTATCTGTCTGTCAAGACGCTTAATAATAATCAACCCTCGTAGTCTTCGTAGTCAAAAGATATTGCCATTTATGTCGCAAGTTTGTACGGAACCCTCGTTGCGCGGGTCTGTCTTGGCCGGTTTTTTCTCTTCTTTTTTATTTTGACAATTTGCAAATCTTCCAGAGTAAGGCACTTGTCCTACCGCCGACTATTAGCGACAAGCGAGTAGATTAAACAACTAGAAACTTCTATTAATACACTTGGAACCCTTTGCCATCATTTTGTTCATGATCTGAACTTTTCTGGATATTAAACTTAAGCAGTAATTTGGAACTTTCTGCTCAATTTCAATCATGTCATCATATGTCCTATAGGGTTCAAGTAAACCGCAATTTTAAAGGTAAATAATGTAACAAAAATTACATCCGTAAACATCCAATATAACAAAAAACAAAAACCGATAAAAGGTAAAAATTATGAAATATCATTTAAAAAGTTAAAATTATGGTGGTAATTCGGATGCTCCAAACGAATAGGCATCTAAATGAACCTTAGTATCTCACTTTACTGCAACAATATTCATTGTACACGCTAGAAATTAAATTTCAATAAAACCTCTATTTAACCACCCAACTTTCCTATCTCCACTCCCAATTCATTTGAATACATTCAAATAAATCGTCGACTAACCGATCGACGATCATAGGTCAATTTTCTAGCAAGTACCCACGGAGGCTCCCGAGCGACCGTGGTGAACCAATCGTGACAATTGCACCAACCGCCAACCGGGCAGCCGGGCAACCGGGACGGACCCAATCGTAAATTGAAAATGGCTTTAGTATATGCATACAAATCGGCTGTGAGGATTGAGACTTTCAATGTGGATTTTTATCAAGTGGATGCTTATCGAGTTTTTGTATTTGAGTTTTAAATTGGCCTGTTGGGAAGGTGACGGGCTCTACGAGTCAATCTTCAAGGTTGTGCAATGTTTGCCGACGTCGGTTTGTTGATGGGTGACCATCAGGTGGTATCTTTGGGTTGCCATCTGGAATCATACTGATCATATTCTTTTTGGAATTTATAACTACCTTTATTTTTTTGCTTTGATTTTACGGTTTTTCTCTTATATAAGGCCTAAAAACGGAATTGTCTTTCTTTTTGTTTCCATTACGTACCAAGTTCCTTCCGAGCCAACCAAGAGAGTACCAACCAACCGCGCCTGATATAAACTTTATTTTTAAAAGGATTAAGGGTTAAAATCTTCTAGTCCCCGCTGAGGTACTGATCTGAGGTGGTGAGCTGAGGTACTGATCGGTTAAGCCGTTGGAACCGGCTATCATTCATCATTCATAGGTCTTTGATAGTTACGGGTCGAAGCACGAAATTCTGACAACCTATCTTACCAAGGTAAGATACTCACACGAGATTTAATAAACCATTATATTATACTGTTGATATTAGCTGACTGCCTGATGAGGCAGTCAGCTAATATCAACAGTTGTTGGTCACTATCGCGACTGCTGAGCATATGGTCCGGGGTTCAATTCCCGGGTCGGGCATAGTGTTATTCGGTTTTTCGATAAGGAATTTCGAATAAGTAAACACGGTGTCTGGATACGTGTCGGATTGATAACAATAGGCTAGCCCCCTGTTACATGGGACTTAATCATAACAGGCGAAATGTCGTTCTACTATTACGTACACCTCTGCCTAACTCGACGTGGATTACAGACGTGATGTTATGTTATACTAGCTTTTGCTGGCGGCTTTGCTCGTGTTAAATTCGGGGTAACACAGTTCCCCTTTCCTGATTTACAAGTACCTGCTACCTGTAGTTTTTGCTCTTGCGCCTTATTTTATTGTAATAGCAAAGCTAAGTTTTCTCTTTTCTTCCCTTCCTCCCTCATTTCTCACTTTAAAATAAAATTATGCCTATGTCCGTCTCCAGGGTTCCAACTATCTCTGTACCAAAATTCATCAAAATCGGTTTAGCCATTAAGGCGCGAAGACGTAACAAATATACACTCACTTTCGCTTTTATAATATTAGTAAGGATTATGCTGATGCATCTGGTGAGAGTAGAGTCCGACCTCAACAAAATTGGGGAACAGGGAGATTGAAGATGAACCATCAAATCACCTACAACTCTAAAAGATTTCAACTGCTGGACGTTAGCCTCCCAATCGTGGACCCCTTAACTAAATATATGCTGTGAAATCCTATGCTAAATTAACAACGATAATTAGAACTACACCGGTGACAAGATAATTAACAATAGATTAAGTTGTAGTCTCCGGAGCATTACCAAGGGAAGTCTTGAGATAATCACTATTCATCTATGCACATATATTTAATCGATAGCGAAGCCCATTTTTGCGGATGGGAATTCATCAAATTATGTCCCCTCCCTGGGCGGAGCGTGGCAGAGTGTCAGGCTTATACTGACTAAAACCCACCCATGTTCCGTCTATTCCCTTTATGTTACGGGGCCGCGGTATCTCTTTCGAACAACCTGCAACCCCGGCAGGCGATACTGATATTTTCAGTTTCATCCTAATACCTCATACTAAGGAAAATAGTACCTAAACTATCCAATATGCAATTGAAATTAAAATAAACCGCCCATAAGCAAAAATGCAAAATGTATTGTAGCGGCTTGATAGCCGCGATTTGCTGAGTTGCATTTTTGATGTTATATGAGGACGCGAGCGGACAGCTCGCCAGTCGCTTACGAACCACCGCCCTGCCTCTACACATACTAGTACGTAGTTAGTTATAACGAAGTATTGTGGAACCAAATTAAAGACATTTATAAGGTATAGTCACTTGTCATTTAAGTACCTCCCAACATAGGGGAACACGCCCCAACAGTATTTATTAGTTTATTTGATATATATATGTGTATTAGTATCCGCATAAAAATATACGTTTTCGTAAACAAATAGTTTTAGAGATATATATTTTATATAATTTTTGTACCCTACCACAAAGTTGTATTTCACCCAAAGGTTTGATTGGTAGAGAATGCCTTATGGCATTAAGTCCGCCTATGTACCACTATTGTGCATGTTTTGTACCCTACCACAAAGTTGTATTTCACCCAAAGGTTGACTGGTAGAGAATGCCTTATGGCATTAAGTCCGCCTATGTACCACTATTGTACATGAGGTTTAAATCCTTACTAATATTATAAAAGCGAAAGTGAGTTTGTTTGTTACCTCTTCACGCTTTAATGGCTAAACCGATTTTGATGAATTTTGGTACAGAGATAGATGGGAACCAGGAGAAGGACGATGGCTAATTTTTTTTTTAAAAAGTGGGTTGTGAGAGAGAAAGAGGGAAGAAAAGGGAAAACTTAGCGTTGCTATTACAAATCAATAAGGCGCAAGGGGAACTGTGTTACCCCGAATTTAACGCGAGCGAAGCCGCGGTCAAAAGCTAGTAAATAATAAAAGCGAGTCATACTAGCACACCGAGGGTTCCGTACAAACTCGCGACATAACCAGCCATATCTTTTGACTGCGTAGACTTAGACAGTTGATTTTTTCACAGCAGAAATGGACCACAGAGTAGTTATTTCAAATCATGCCTCCACACATTCCCGAGATAAAGGGTCTTGACAGAAAGATAGACGGACAGAAATTTTCCAATAAGGGTTTCGTTTTTTCCTTTTGAGGTCCGGAAACCCTAATAAAATGAGCAACATACATGAAACTTTCCTACAGCTTCTACTTCATAAAAACAAAGAAAGTACGGACTATCGTTTGCACTGTAATTCCACAGATATAAAAACAAAACGTGTATTTTCAATAGTCTCGTTTGTAGAAGCGTTGACAATGGCGTAGCGGTGTCAAAGCGTAGACCGTAGCCGCGTAGCCTTCGTAGCTTCTATTACCTACATAGCTTATTTTTATTTTTCGTAGCTTCTTTCTAACTTAGATACACAGTCGATTTAAGACGACACTAAAAAGCAAGCGACCTTCAGCGGTTGGGGAGGAGTTAGCGTCACACTCCGTGACCGAAGATTAGTCGAATAAAATTGCCCAACACAATACGAAAAAAACCGTGTATCAAAAGATTGGCAAATAAATTATCTAGTAAATTGTGAATATTTCATAAAAATCACTCAATAGTTTTCGACTAAACTTCGCTTTTTTTAAATAAATAACACAATGTTTTATAAAAAAATAGTTTATTAATATATAAAAATAGATAGGTATATTATATTGTTACGGAAATAGTCTTGCTTAACATTACTTTTTAAACAAACGGACTAGCTGTTTAGATGTGATGTTGGGTTTACAATCATATATCTGCCCCTTAAAGACATTATAGCCCATCCGAAAGAATGAACAGTACAAGTCTATAAGGGGTCAAATTAATTACGCTAGCGAAACTCAATATCAGATAAAGAGACATGGTAAAAGAATACAAAAATGGGAGAAACGACCGCCGCCCGTGCCGTTAGTTTATTTACTTTAAGAACTTAGGGTTTTAAGATAGTTTGTTTTTTTGTTTTATCATGTGACCTTTGTTTTTTTGTTTTGTTTGTTTTTTTTTGGGACGCTAATCACTAATACCCATTTGGGTATTAGTGTTTTTTTGGGACCTACCATCATTGACATGGGTCAAATGTCGATTTGTAATAAGACACAGTTATTTCCATAAATACCACGTCTGCCGAGTTCCACCAGCTAATTTAACCCAGTAGATATACATTAACTGGGCATAAAGCAAGGTGTGGCGAATAAATCAATTTTTCAATAGGTTTTCGTTGAATATAATTTCCGATAAAAATTCTATAGTTTGTGCTTACTTTCAATCAGCCGGATATAATGGACCTCTTTTTGTATGGGTAGGCTAAGAGTGGTTTATGTTGTTAGTTTTTGTAATGTTGGTACCTTATGCTGCTTGCCTTTTTTATTTAATCGTGTAAAAAAACATTCACGTATAGACATTTTTTTTTTTAGCTTTTTATTTAATTGTCTTGTTAGTAGGTTAGTAAGTCATGATCAAATCTGGAATTTGAATTTCAAACTAGTTTTTCCCCAAATTATTGTGTTGAAAGTTTGCACATATATTTTGTTCTGGTGGACAGTACATTTTAATGACAGATGTGACTTGACTCTTCGACGGTAAGTAGAACAAACGCGATTTTATTTTTATTACAATCCCAATTTCTTCTTTTTATTTACTAATTTTTTATTTTATTTTTATTTAGAGTAAGTATATTTGTTCACTGTAATACTTAAGAATGCACTGAATTTATAAATATACAGATAGAATGTACTTTAATTTACAATAAAATCAATTAGGTTAATGGTTGCATGTATGCATGTCGTAGTTTGCTAATATTTCAATTTGATTCAAATAAAAACGTGAGAGAAGGCACGAGCATTAACCACTATACTTGCTAAAGACGGGTTCACGGCGATTTCTGATTGTCTGCACTGATCTGTTAAACAGTGGATATATTTTTTATTACAATTGTTTATCAGACACAACACTGAGGCACTGCAGAGAAGAAACAAACAAATAAGTAATTCAGGTAGATTTAATACCTGTTCCAAACACACTTCAGGGAATTTAAAAGCAATACTTAAAAGCTAAGCTAATACTATTCATAGCTTTACAAATACAGACAGGCTATAACGTTACAGGCTTTATAAGGTCATTACATATATTTTGAACGTTCCTATATTAAAGGCAAGCTCCCCAGGGCAGGATAAACTGAATGAACAGCCATTTATACAGATTTACGGAGATGTACACACGACGACAGATCAACCTATACAAAACCAGTTTATGCGGATCTCTCATTGTACTTGAAATCTATGGTGTACGATCCGTTGTTGAGAGAGCAGCATAAACTGGTTTTGTATAGGTTGATGTGTCGTCGTGTGTACCAGACTTTTGGCATAGACTACAGTTTTTTTTATCGAGTGAGCCTTGTCGATATTGGTGCGTAGTCTGTTGTCGTTATAAAGATAAGGACAACCCTTACTAATATTATGAAAGCGAAAGTGAGTTTGTTTGTTACGTCTTCACGCAAATGGCCAAACCGATTTTGATGAATTTTGGTACAGAAATAGTTGGGGCCCTGGAAACGGATACAGGCTAATTTATGTCTCTTTCTAACCCCCCACTTCCCTAAAATAGGGGGTGGAAGTTTGCATGGAGCATTCCGCAATTTTCAAATTGGTATGCGGACTATTTGTCGCTAACACAAACATCGTACATTTTTTTTTGGCAATCTGCCCCCATCCCCTTAAAAGAGGGGATGAAACTTTATTGAATCTAAAAACACACACTCTGTTTTACCAACGGAAAATACCTGCAAATCAGGAAAGGGGAACTGTGTTACCCCGAATTTAACGCGAGCAAAGCCGCGGGGAAAAGCTAGTTTACGCATAAAGGATCTTAGCTGTCGTCTGGGGTGTCAAGGTCTCATGGAATGTCTTCATTGAACAGTGTCGGCTCGTGGCTAAACAGCCGCATGGATCGATTTTCAAGGTTAAGTTCTGTCTGTGTTGGTCTCTGTCCTTTAACATCAGGAAAGAATGGGGACCGACCCCAAAATAGTTTGAAAATTGTAAGCTG
The DNA here is from genome assembly GCA_905475445.1 of Ochropleura plecta. Taxonomy (NCBI): domain Eukaryota; kingdom Metazoa; phylum Arthropoda; class Insecta; order Lepidoptera; family Noctuidae; genus Ochropleura; species Ochropleura plecta. The sequence continues at coordinate 5,114,154 of FR997732.1, forward strand.
AAACAGTGTGTTCAAAAGTTTTCTGACTAATTGAACTGGCTGAATTTTAATCGAATTGTTTTATGCCGTAAAAGTAGTATTCATTTGTGCCTAAAATAAAAAATAAAAAAACTGGCCATAAGCGAGTTTTGAGTTATGGAACCCTAAAAATAAAACGAATATGCAAAAGGTTTAAATACTTACAGATTTATAATAAACTAGCTTTTGCCAGCGGCTTCGCTCGCGTTAAATTCGGGGTAACACAGTTCCCCTTGCGCCTTATTGATTTGTAATAGCAACGGTAAGTTTTCACTTTTCTTCCCTCTTTCTCCCTCACATCCCATTTAAAAAAAAATTAGCCTATGTCAGTCTCCTGGTTCCCAACTATCTCCGTACCAAAAATCATCAAAATCGGTGTAGCCATTAAAGCGTGAAGAGATAACAAACAAACTCACTTTCGCTTTTATAATATTAGTAAGGATACTTTAAACTCTATTAGACATGCTTGTTCGGCGCCTTTTACATCCTAACCGACTTATTGAATATACAGTAATATCCAATTTGTCACACCATCGCGGGTCTTGTACTGGAAAAGTGGAAAATACTCCCAATGGTTGCCTGCACGTTGCATCCTTGTGGCATGTGATAGCGACCGATAAGTTATGTGTGTCATTTATTATAAGCCATCTTCCCAATGGGAGTTCCTTATCCTATTGTCAACTTTTTGGGAGCCTTCGAGGATAAGTTGACAAAAAATTATGCGACAACTAACTTTTATTTCTAAGCTGAAGTCTAAATAACAACTAGCACGTTACTAATTAAAAAAATACTAGATTCTAAATAGACTTTCTGGCGCTTTTTCCTATCTTTCCATTCCTTTGGTTGTTTTTTTTTGTGCAAAATTAAGCTATGATTGGCTGAATCTAGACTGAAGGTCAAGAACGACTGCGTTGGCAGAAGGCCAAGATGACAATGAACAAAGTACAGCGTGGAATGCACACGGAAAATGTTATGCTCACAATCCTTGTTTACATAAAATAAAAAAGTTTGTTGCTGAGCTCTAGAACGCTTCTTAGGAAACAACATTGTACCACGCCGTGCCAGCGAAAGAGTTATTCATTTAATTTACGACCTCTGGCGAAGAGGTAAAGCATTGACTGGATGTGGTTTCTGGTTTCCAAAATATCCCAGAGTAGCTATGGCTTAGGTAGATAGATTTACGATGCTTTGAAAATTTCAACTTAAATATACTTTTCTGAGCACACTTTTGAAAGGCAGGATCACACCTTTTAAACCAGATTTACATTTATTTGTTGGCTGATTTCAAGTATGTTTAGAAATCAACATAGGAACCTGGACAAAAAAATAAGGAAAATAATTTTTCTCTGATTTGGGACCTAGCTAAATAGATTTCTCGACCCAGTATTTACCTAACTCCAATATTGCAACTTTAATCTTTTTATTACAAATATCATTATCTGCCTAGCCTTTTCCCAATTATGTTGGAGTCGGCTTCCAGTCTTACCGGATTCAGTTGGCTACCAGTATTTTGCATGGAGTGACTACCTATCTGACCTCCACAACCAATTTAACAACTGGGTAATACGACCATACTCCTTGGTAAGACTTCGAGTTCCAAGATTTCCAAGTTCCAATCAAGTTCCAAGTTCCACTGACTACCTGTAACGACTGTCTTAAATCTACAAATGATAGTACAATGCCGGGACCAACGGTTTAACGTACTCTCCGAGGCACGAAGAACACTCGGTATGTATCGGGTTGTCACCCATCCACGGACCAACATAATAGGCAAGCGTAACTCAAGATCGACCCGAGCAGTAGTTTGTATTAACACTTTTTTGCATAGTTAATAGTATAGGATAGAATAATCGGTCATAACCTTTTAAGTACCTAATCACAATAATAGCTAATTGTTACGAAAAACCGGTCAAACTATTGTCAAAGAACTATGAATGGCCACGAAACGGTCCCTAGTTCGTCCATTGTTCTTTTATCAATGTCATATCCAGTATCCAAAACCAATTTCTACATCCTTACAGCAATCAGTTAAAGCAACACGTTGCACGATTTTGTTTGCTTTGCAGTCAGATAGCCGATCAAGTGAGATGACCAACGAATATATAGCCAATAATCTGTCTGACATAATACAACCGACAATGTTGGTTTTGGTTGATAATGTTGGCGATTGATCAGTACCCAAGTATCTTGTTTATTACGTCCAATGTTTGCCGTAGTTTCGGTTTCAACGAAAAACCAATGTCAGTCCAACGTGATACAGCCAATAATGTTGGTATTGGCTGAATATTTTGGCGACTGATTAGTGTCGAAGTATCCTGTTTACTTTGTCCAATGTTTGGTTTTCTGGGTGTTGATTGGTGATTGTTTTTGGTATCAAATTATCAATCGGGTAATACTGATTGATGGCTCGGTTGAGAGTGTTGTTCCAGTTATGATTTGAGATTTGTGATTGTTTACGACACTAGAAACGAAAGCATATAAGTCCCGACTTATTACGATGCGACGACGACATACGACTAATTATAATCTTGTTTTAGACAGTGTTTTAACATCGTGTGAATGTATTGTTTATGAAAATCTTAATTTGAAATTGGATTTAGAATTGTGACGTCAGCAAATCTTAAGAACGTTTTCAGTGATTCAAAATTCGAAGATCAATTCATGCTAGGAACTATGTTAGAACTATGTAAGAAGTATGTTAGAACTATGTTCCACCAGCAGGATCTATTTACTGTTTGTGTTCACATCGAGTCACCAATATATTGACATTTTAATTTGGTGTCATAAGCAATGAATTGGTAACCAAGGGACAGTCCCTTGGTAGCCATAGCGTTGGCCAAACTGACCCTTATTGCATTACATTACATAAACTTACACCATGTTTCCTATGGGGATAGGCAGTAATCACCAGCAATGATCCTTACGGATAGGTTTATGTATGTTTTGTTTCGACTGCGGTAATATACTGGTCAACAGGTTATACACACGACTCTAGTACTGCGTACAAGCCCCTTTCTGAAGGACATCAACTTGGTTTCATCCACAATCGTTTTCAGTCTAGACTTTTCGCAACTATGATGGAGTTGGCTTCCAGTGTATCCGGATGAAGATGACGAAGCTGAAAATAGTATGTTACATAGAGCGACTGCCTGCCTACCTGACCTCATTTTTTTTACGGCGCTGTTTGACTTAATAGCATTTCAGGGCCGCCTACATAAGCAATTTTTTGATTTTTGGAATGAAGTTCCTTATCGGGCGTTGCGAAAGGGGGCTAGACGGAAAAAATAAGACCAAAAGTTGTAACGACACTTTTTGTTTAAGACCAAAAGTTGTAACGACACTTTTTTGCTATAGTTGTAAACCGTGTGGCGTGCGCGTGTTTCTCTGTCTGTCTCTCTCTATTTCTCATAGAAAGCAAGCCACTTATTTTCGTTTAATCTTTCCATTTCGCATTGAACAGTGTGGTGTCGCGACGATTATTTTTGTTGTGTGTATATAAGTTTCTTGAATATAATAAATAATAACTTCGTTCCATCCGGATGTCCCTCGACAGTTCTTAAGTTTTTTTTATTTTTAACAAATACATACTTTTTCTTTGTTGGTATTTATACTGGTTAGTATGTACGGTACCTGATAAGTTTGGTTGTCAAGCTTTTACTATCCATAAAGACAGAATATCTCAAAAAGTTTAGAAAAAAGAACCGCCCGTCAAACTCACGCACCAAGGGTTCCGTACAAACTTGCGACAAAAACAGCCATATCTTTTGACTGGATTTAGAGGGTTGATTTCACAGCACAAAGAGAACACGTCATTAAGTATATAGTTTTAATTTCAACTCGACACCTCCACGCTCTCTCGAGACAATTCTTATAACCATGACAAACCACAGGCATGTTCGCAGAAGCTCGTAGCAATTCATTTCACCATGCGAAAGCGTGCCGCGTCTATGTTGCGAAGAGTGAGGGGTAGCACCAACGCCGTACTGGCGATGTTTGCTACAAGGATGGACTATATTCTAAGCTACTTCTAGGCGACACTAATAAATACAATTATGTAATGTGTCTAAATGCCTATGGGTCGATTTAACTTAGTCTACCTTACTTTTTTTTTTTTATTTTATGTGTGCCTTTTTTTCTGTTTTGTATTTTTTTTTAATATTAATTCTTGTATTGTGTCCTTTGTTGCATCAAATAAATGATTTATCTATCTATCTATCTATCTAAGGTACAATGCCTCAGAATATAGTAGTAGCCAACATGTGTCAGTACAAGAGCCATGTAAAATTTGAAATCTTGGTTTATTAAAGATTATTTAATTTATAAAAAACTAGCTTTTGTCCGCGGTTTCGCTGGCGTTAAATTCGGGGTAACACAGCTCCCCTTTCCTGATTTACAGCTACCTGCTACCTGTAGTTTTTGCCCTTGCGTCTTATTTATTGTAATAGCAATGCTAAGTTTTCCCTTTTCTTCCCTCTTTCTCCCTCATATCTCAATCATTTAAAAAAAATAGCTTATGTCCGTCTCCAGGGTCCCAACTATCTCTGTACCAAAATTCATCAAAATCGGTTTAGCCATTTAGGCGTGAAGACGTATCAAACAAACTCACTTTCGCTTTTATAATATTAGTAAGGATTATTGCAACTGTGCATCCCACCACAACCAAGTTCAATCAAACCTGATTATCTCTTCAACTTGAATGGACGCGGGACAAAGCGCTGCATTCCTCTAACAAAGACTAACACCGAACGTTGAAGACATCCGACTTGAAACTCTCTTTTACGTGTGATTTCATGTGAGGTGGGAACGTGATTCAATGTTCAAAATGAAGTTTCAAGAGGGGTCATTTTTGCAGTTCAGCCGTTTTGTCGCGAACGCGAAAGTAACAACCATCCGTACATACATCCATCCTTACAAACATTCGCATTTATAATATTAGTAGGTTATGTAGGATAATTGTGCCTGGGGATCTTTATTTAAATGACAGAGTCGCAGCAAGAGAAGATGGCGGTATACATTGAATGAGATAACATAACGCTATGACTGTAATTCCCACACGGTATGCAGAGGTGTACCTAACAGTAAACTCACTTTTTGTCAGTCAGTCATATTTAGGTCCCACGTAATAGGGATCGAGCCTATTACCATCAACCTGCCATAAGTGTAAACTCCACTATTGAGAAATTCCTGACGGAAAAACGAAATAACACCTTCCCCGTACTGGGAAACGAACCCAAGACCTCAAGCTCAGCAGTCACGCTTCCGACTACTAGCCCAACAAAGCAGTCAATGGCGAGGCAGGCTATCAATGATTTCCTTATTAATTGGAAAGGAGAAGCGCGACATCCTACCAGGGTGGCGGGTTGTACGGAAGACATACCGCGGCCCCGGAACATAAAGGGCAAAATAAGGAATATGGGTGGGTTTTGATCAGTAAAAGTCTGTCACTTCTCCCCGGTTCGCCTAGTGCGGAGGAAGTTATTTAATGATTTTCCATCTGTAAGAAAACGCGTTACATCGAGAGAAGTGAAATGAACGCAGGCGACCTTTGTCTAGAGTGTGAGGGTAAGGAGGATAACTGAAAAGGTATCTTTATTTCCGAAATAATAAAATAAAAAAGCCTTTATTTTACCACAATATTTCTCTACTCTTCAAAAAAACTTAATATTAGACTAAAAACTCACATTCCTAAATACATTAATCTTATTTTTTTCCAAATTAGTTAAAACTCGAATCACAATGAAAATTGTTATTTTGTGAAAAATCAATTAAAATTAGGATTGAAATTTAATAAATTAGATTGTAGTTTGCTATTAAAGTTTTAAATGAATATTATTATACCATGCATTTATTTCTTTTTATTGTTGGAATCTAAATCTCTCCTCTATTTCCAGATATAAGTCCACATAATAAATTACATTCACATACTATAAATAAAACGTAAAACACATTGATAATTTACACACAGCCACGCCAAAAAACGATATTCTACAAAAAGTCAACTCTGAAAGACAATTTCCTAAAAGTTCTACCTAAATCTTGTGTACTGAGAATTCATTATTTATTATCCGTTTATTGTTTTACACTTTGAAGGACTGTTTACCAAAAATTCAAGTTTATTCAAGTAACAAAACTTTCCTTCTCTAAGTAAGAAATAAAGCGAAAATAGCAAATTGATTGATTTTTGATTAAAGCAACAGTTGAAGTTATCGAATTGATTAAAGAAATTGATTCAAGACGATAAAATAAATTACAGACTGAAATGTTTAACGATAAGAACACTCGAAAACGATAAAATTATTTTATTATAACCGTTTTGTTGATTAAGAGCTTTTTCAATTTGTTAAACTGTTATGCTCTTTAGAATAACAAATTACCTTTGTACAAGTCCAAGATTTAGCCGCTCCACATTCCTAATTCTGTAAAAGAAAAAGCAGTAACAACCTTAAAAAAACTGCTCTTCTAATAAGCAAATATTACTATTCCGTATCAGATTTTCTGGCTGATAAACTTTAGTTGTGTATCTATATTTGTAATTTAAAATCTTTATGATAAACTGCATCAATGTTTGCATCCCGAAATGGTAAAATGTACAAGAATTCTTCAAAATAACTTTACTGTAACCACCTTATTGTAAATACCTACATTCTAAGCAATTCATTTTATGCTATGCTATAAGTCTCGACCAATACCTGAGGAGGCTCTCGTTAGGCAGCTGGATCAAGACACGACTCGTGTGGTAGGATGTTCTTTTCTCTGGAGCCCAGACCACCGGTGGCTTGGACCCTGTTCCCCCAATACCAGAGCGCTGATATTTTTTATATTAAAAAAAAATATATATAAAGGATCCTGGTTTGTGTATTTAGAAAAGAAATCGTTAGATCCCTCCATACTATTTAGTTTTTTTTTATTTCATCTATGTATGGGCAAATATGCATGCAAAAGTTCACGAAAAAATATGGAAAGTCTAATAAGACCATTGCCGTTTAGTTGCAAAGGTTAGGGTTACTCTTACAACCCTTCTAAAAGTTTCCATTCTGTATAACTTTATCGTTTTAGTGGTAGTCTGACTATGGTTTGCGTACCCAAGAGACGATAAAACATGAAAATCTGTAATATTATAACTAAAACATCTAATTATGAACTCATGTTTGCAAAATAAATGATGCAGGTTGAATACCTTCATCTTAATTAAACAGCTCATTAACTCCAGTGACAATGATCATCACACATCACTTCCAATACATTCGGTTCTAACTACGTGTGTTGTTTGATATTCCGCCGGCTCACTGTACTGTAAGAGACTTTATACCTTAACCAAACTCGAATGCAGGCTGGTTGGCCTTGACGATCCAATACTCAGGTTTTTTTAAATAAATTAAAAGATTAGACTAGAAATAGCGTAATTCTTGTGTGAGATGTATCGGTGAAATATAATCCTTACTATCCTTACTAATATTATAAAAGCTAAAGTGAGTTTGTTTGTTTGTTACCTCTTCACGATTTAATGGCTAAACCGATTTTGATGAATTTTGGTACAGAGATAGTTAAGAACCAGGAGACGGACATAGACGGACATTTTTTTAAAAAAAATTGGGATGTGAGGGAGAAAGGGGGAAGAAAAGGGAAAACTTAACGTTGCTATTACAAATCAATAAGGCGCAAGGGGAACTGTGATACCCCGAATTTAACGCGAGCGAAGCCGCGGGCAAAAGCTAGTACAAAATATAATATTGGAAGTGTTTCATGCGCTTTCATTTTAGTACATATCCACTCACGTTACAGTACCGAGCCGAAGTCAAAAAGAAGATAGAAATATGTGTGAACCCCACGCTCATTATACATAACATGACAACAGGCCTGTTATTTCAGAAGAGTTATGCAGAGCTGTCTCTTTACAACACCAAAATTTCGCCAGTTATGTGTAAGTTCTATGTAATGGGGGTGAGCCTATTTCCATCAATCGGGTACACATTCAGACTCCGAGCTGCTACTCAATGTTTTGGTAAACCCCAATGACACTTTGCCCAAGCTGGGAATCGAGATCAGGAACCCACACGCAAAAAACAATGAGGTAGTTAAAACACCTTCATCTTAATTAAACAGGTCATTAATCCCAGTGATCATCACACATCACTTCCAATACATCGGGTTCTAACCGCGCGTGTTGTTTGATATTCCGCCGGCTCACTGTACCGAACCGCGGTCAATAAGCTAGTTAATAATTTGCGTGAATCCCATGCTCATTATCTCACGTTCATTTGATTAAGTACTAGGTAATTACTTGCATACCGTGGCAGTTAGTTAGGCGAATTTCAATTTGGTAATTTGTATGTCATGTGATATTAGTTTAATCCGATTTCCGTCTGTCAAATGAACTCGTATAGAGGGGCCTGCCAGGGCCACCGCCTGCCGGGGTTGCGGTTTGTTCGAAAGAGATACTGTGGCCCCCGAAACATAAAGGGCAAAAGAAGGAACATGGGTGGGTTTTAGTCTATAAAAGTTGATACTCCCCCCGCTCCGCCCAGAGCGGGGGAAGTTATTTGATGATTTCCCATCCCCATAAAAAAAGTGTAGGTACTCGTATGTTCAGCAGTGGACTGCTTTAACCTGACGATCACGATAACAATGAGTTTAATAGCAAAGCTTTGAAAATAGAAAAAATGTCCTTCTCTATTTGATTTGAAAATCTATCTTTTTATCTATCTGCATAAAGCTAACCACATTTTACCATTTACGTTTAAATAAGATAGGGGGCTGGTCTTTTGCCATAATTCGGGTTTTCCGTACAAAATTTCGCAATAAATCAAGAACAAGATAATTGTTTATGACCCAAGACCCCCCGACTTGACGGATAATGCAGTCAAAGACAATGGGTATCTGTATATCCTTCATTGGTAATATTAACAAATCTTGCCAGGTAGTGAATGCGGAAATGGTAGGTTGAAAAAAAAAGTTGGTAATTGATAGTCTTAATTTTGAAATCTGTGGTATTTCTGGGTAAGGCACTACGTAAGGAGATTCTTTTTTTTATGTTTTTCGTAATTACCAAATCCTTACTAATATTATAAAAGCGAAAGTGAGTTTGTTTGTTTGTTTGTTTGTTTGTTTGTTTGTTACCTCTTCACGCTTTAATGGCTAAACCGATTTGGATGAATTTTGGTACAGAGATAGTTGGGAATCAGGAGACGGACATAGGCTAATTTTTATTTAAAAAAAGTGGGATATGAGGGAGAACGAGGGAAGAAAAGGGAAAACTTAGCGTTGCTATTACAAATCCATCAGGCGCAAGAGCAAAAACTGCAGGTCTGCTTGGTGTGTTATACCGAATTTAACGCGAGCGAAGCCGCGGGCGAAAGCTAGTAAAAAAATAAAGACAAATGTAGTTAATAACATCTTTGCCCATCAAAAAATGTCGTCGTATCATATTTTACAATTCTGCACAGCCAGCATTCAAATAAAAATATTAGAATGAGATGTAGGTATTTGTAAAGTAACAGTCGCGTTCCATTGTCATTATGTCAGCAATATACGTCGCGGTCTGTCTCGCTTATTTGAAATCTGTCAATTGGAACGCAGTATTCTTGATACTAATAATGTTGTAAATGAGAAAGTAACTCTGTTTCTTTGTTTGTGTGCTTGTATGTATGTATGTTTATATGTTTTTATAGATAAGGTGATATATTTCCATGATATTTATGATAGATTTCAATTTCGGGAAGGACGTAAGCTAATAACTTAGGGGGCTTAGTAATATTGCATTATGTCCATATTTCTCAACTTTTGACAAGTGACAAATGTCATGACATGACATTTATTAGAATAGAACGGCTGTAAGGTAATGTTGATCGCGAACCTTTCGCGTGCAAAGTACGGGTGCTAGTTTAAAATAATTATTCCAAATGAAAAAAAAAAAATGTATTTACTTTTTACAACAATATTTACGTTAATGTGAAGGTATTCATTACAATAACGTTAGTTGCAATCATGTTCACAATGATTAAATTTTTCGCATAACAATACTCCTATTAAAAATCCACACAGTGAAGAGTTCCGTAATAAAAGTCATCGCAGTTTTCCTGCTTTTGGCCTATGAAGAGGTTCGCAGTCTCTCTGTTAGTCTTCTAAATACCCATTTATGGTTTGTATGTAGCCAGTAGTGGCCTGACTTCTTTCTAAATAATAAAAGAGTGATGGATCTGAATGTTGATGGACGGATAGCGAGAGGAAGGCCAAATAAAAGATGGATGGGATGGATTGTGTAAGGAATGATATGAAGGAGAAAGGAGTAAATGATGCCGTGACGTCTGATAGGGGAGAATGGAAGAAGAAAATGTGTTGCGCCGACCCCAAATAGAATGGGACAAGGGCAGGAAAAATGATGACGCATCTCATAACTAAAAAATATTGGTCAGTTTTTGTTATTACATAAAGACATAAAATCATATTCTTTTGCGATTACATGAAACAAGGTTCTAATACAAAATCTTTTTATTTTAAGTCTAGTTCAGCTCAACAATATTAGAAATAGGGAGGTCTGCCAAAAAGTATAACATTAAATATTATGGACAATACATTGTGGTTACAAAGCTACGGCTTGTCGGCCATTTTAAGTTGTTATCAAGATGGCGTCGGACAAAACCCAATATTATTTTAGGAAACATTAAAAGAGTTTGGGCAGGTTTATGTGCTATTTAAAATAAAATTGCTGTTTTGAGTAAATATGTACATTTGCAGTTTTTAAATACACACTACATTCGTGAATGGTATAATTCTATTTAGTATCTGGCTTACAGTCTAACCAGTGAACTGCATCCAGTTCAATACCAGTATTCTCCATGAAGCGACTATACGACAAGATGTCAGTATGTAATGGCTCCAATCTACGGACCAATCTCGGCATGCTGTTCACCTAAGTTTGAATATAGACCTGTGAAGCTGATATTATTTAGCCGTAAGCTTCTTCAGTTAATTAGCGAAACTTTTTTAGTTTGATTAAAAGAATCACGTCCTGCATAATCTTCACCCTGTATAATGTTACAAGCTTTTGCTCGCGGCTACGTTCGCGTTTAATTCGGGGTAACACAGTTCCCCTTTTGCTAATTTGCAGGTACCTGCGACTTGTAGTTTTCGCCCTAGCGCCTTATTTATTGTAATAGCAAAGCTAAGTTTTCCCTTTTCTTCCCTCTTTCTCCCTCATTGCTCACTTAGCCTATGTCCGTCTCCAGGGTCCCATCTATGTCTGTAATAAAATTCATCAAAATCGGTTTAGCCATGTAGGCGTGAAGACGCAGCAAATAAACAAACAAACTCACTTTCGCTTTAATATAGTGTAATGATTTTGTAAAATAAGTTCGTAATTACACTGCTCTTCACAAGCAACAGATGGTTGCATGAACTATTTACATCCGTGTTAGTTATAAATTAGTTAAATATAGGTATTTAAAGTGTATTAATATTTTAGAATAAGTAAAATATTATTGCTGAAATTAAAACATTTATTTATTGTTGATAATCTGTCTTAATGTATTTTGGTACATCAATTGAGCACACGTACTGTGTACGTTGCTCTGATTGGTCAAAAAGCCTGCTGAGTGTTGCCTTACTGGTAGTGTGGGGGGAACATTCAGTTGGTGGCTGAGACTCTAGACAAGAGGCAGTCTAACTTGAGGCATTAGAGAGCGAACATATCTTGTGTATTGCTGTTACTGTTGAAATATTTTCTATTAGTTAGTTAGTGATTGTTATAAATATGATTGTGCCGGAAACAAAGTGATTAAAGATATTATTCTTGATACCTAAGTTATGTGGTTTCATTACAATAGCAAGGATAGTAAGGATTTTTGACAGGTGTGTAATATTAAAAAGCAAGAAAATCTCAGACGAATGTTTTCAGTGGGCAAACATAAAATGCTGTTGGGCACTAAAAACATGCAGGCTCGTTATAAAGGCGGCTAGTACTTGAGCACAAGCCTTCGCCCTCTACAAGTAGTGTGACCATACAGTCGCAAAAATAAAATGGTGTTAAGTACTATAACATTATGATCAAGCCTTTCCATGGCCACCGCCTGGGGTTGCGGGTTGTTCGAAAGATATACCGCGGCACCGGCACGGCGGGTTTTAGTCAGTAAAAGTCGGACACTCTTCTCCGCTCCGCCCACAATAGGGGAAGTTATTTGATGATTTCCCATCCGCAAAAAAGCGTTTTCCAAACTATGTCAGGGTTGCTGTTCAGACTACATAATTGGAAGCAGCTGAATTTCAGTATTTTACATGGAATGGCTGACTATCTGACCACAACAACCGTTAGTACGGGGTAAGACCACCCTTTCTTTTTTTTGCGGATGGGAAATAATTAAATAACTTTCCCCACTCTGGGTCGAGCGGGAAGCAGTGTCAGACTTTTACTGACTAAAACTTACCTATGTTCCTTCTATTACCCTTTATGTTCCCGGGCCGTGGTATCTCTTTCGAACAACCCGCAACCCCGGCAGGCGGTGGTCCTGGCAGGCCCCTCTGAGTAAGACCACCCTTTCGTAAGGCTGGTTGTTAGACTTTTAGGTCACTGATTACCTGTAACGACTGTCAAAGATCTACAAATGTCAGCTGGAACTACGCCTTAGCGTGCTTTTCAAGGCACGAAAGAAACTTGGTATGTTATCCATGGATCGAACTTGGCAAGCGTTGCTTAACCTTCAAGACCCACCCGTACGGCTGTTATAATAGACTAGCTGCACCCCACAGTTTCACTCGCGTATTGTTAGAATATACAATATATCTTTATGAATTGTAGCCTATGTGTTATTCTGATGTATAAGCTATTTTATTGTAAAGCTTCATTAAAATCCATGCAGTAGTTTTTGCGTAAAAGAGTAACTTATATCCATACATCCATCCATCCATTCATCTAGTTTTTGCGTGAAAGAGTAACATACATCCATAGATCAATAAACAAACTTTCGCGTTTATAATAATATTATTAATAAGAGATTAAAATACTTACAGATTTTTATGACATGTCATGTGATGAAAAGAGCTTAAAAAGATAAATCTGAAAATGGTGCCAGGTGTGTCAGAACGTATCAAAGCGCGAGGATGCAAAAGGCATTGTAGCGAAGTTTGTGCATTTTAAAGAGGTAATTTGGTCAGTGAAGTGTATGTATACATCATGGAGAGAGCGACAGTCGCAACCCCGTGCAGGGCACGCCACTATAGTGGCGGTAAGTCCCCTCTTTGAGGGGTGGCTGGAGAGGCGTCATGGCGTCCTCACCTACCGCCTGACGCAGGTCCTCACCGGACACGGAAGTTTCGGGAGGTTCCTGCACATAATCGGGCAGGAGGAAACGCCCGGAAATGGTGACAACCATTGTGACGATGGGGTTGCGGGGTTGCGGGTTGTTCGAAAGAGATACCGCGGCCCCGGAACGTAAAGGGCAATAGAAGGAACATGGGTGGGTTTTAGTCAGTACAAGTCTGACATGCCCCCCCGCTCCGCCCAGAGCGGGGGAAGTCATTGGATGATTTCCCACCCCAAAAAAAAAAAAAGCCTAGCAGTAGTGTCCTATAGGCTGACTATGTTGATGGTGACTAATGTGTGTACATAATGAGTATTTTCGTTCCTCGGATAACAAACACCTGGTGTATAGACTACACACATGTATACATACACTTTTTTTTCTTTGGGGTGGGAAATCATCAAATAACTTCCCCCGCTCTGGGCGGAGCGAGGGGGTGTGTCAGACTTTTACTAACTAAAACCCACCCATGTTCCTTCTATTGCCCTTTACGTTCCGGGGCCGCGGTATCTCTTTCGAACATACCGCAACCCCGGCAGGCGGAGGCTCTGGCAAGCCCCTCTGCTTTGCTGACATCCCTTTGTGGCGCGCGTTAAACACGAACGCGCCGTCGCATGGCCTGTCGTCAATAGACGGACGGACGGTGAGCTACCCATTGCTCACCGTCCACAGGCCCGCATCTACGGTGGCCGGGAGTCGTCTCGCGGCGCCCGGCGCCCGGGGCTTCTCACGCGGCGGCTGGGTTGGGCAGATGTTCTCTCCCTCAATCGCCCGGCCACCTCCTTCGCTAGCATTACTGCTTCGCAGAAGGTGGTGACCGCTTCCCATTCCCTCTCGCTCCGGACCATGGCCTGAACCAGGGCCGGACGCGAGAGATCTCCGCCGCCGATCGCCTCCACGAGGGCACGGCGGTGCTCCGCCCAAGCTGGGCAGACCGCCACTGTGTGCTCCACCGTGTCCTCCGGGCGATCGTCACAATGGTGACACCCAGGCGCACTACTGCTAGGCTTCGTTTATCTCACGGCACTTAACTTGACTCTTGGCATCTCTCATCCAGTAGCTACCAGCCAAGATCGAAGATCGTCGCTCCAACGAGCCTAATAACGTCCCACCCCTACCATCAGTTCTACAGCTAACGTGGACCACTGTCACTTCATATTCTTTAAGCTTTTTATTCTGTTTCACGTCCAAACTAGTACAACATGTAAAATATATCGAAGTAAGCAAAACTTAATACACTCTAGACTCTAGAGTGTATTAAACATAAAAAAAAACAAAAATCAGATTCTTTGCTCTAGAGTCTAGAGCAAAGAATCTGATTTTTGTTTTTTTTATGTTTTTTTTACAATATCGAAGAAGTTTTAATACCTTAATTTAAGAAGTATTTAATTGTCTTTTTTTACTAATCTACACTTTTTTTTATTAATCTAGCATTCTTAGTTTCCGAGATTTATAGTTTTCTTCAAGTGACCCGGATTAATTGCTCCCGAGTGTATGTCAAAAGTTTTAGTCACCTTTTCACTTCGGCCAACAGGAACAACATTTCCGATTGCTTTGTCCGGCGCTAGCTATTTCCTGAGCTAACGATTTTACATTCCCATTAATGCATAAACCAAATATGTTTTGAAAACAACACATATGCAATGCAAATATTGTACATGGTTTTTTTATTCAGGCTGTTTCCTTGTTGTTTGAATATTGTTTAATCGTTTTACTTTTTTTTTCAAACAGGTTTGTCAGGTGCATGTTGATCCTACTAATATTATAAATGAGAATGTTTGTCTTGATTAAATTTCGCACAGAGGTAGAATATAGTCTGGAATAACACATAGGATACTTGTTTTTTCGATATCAGGCGGGCCACAGCCGCGGGCGCAAGCTAGTGTTCCATAAAGAAGGATAGTTTCCGTTATTATTTAAAAAAAAATGTCGTGAAGTTCAGGGCCTACACCAGTAGTAGCCGCTTTAAAAGCATTTTGCATATTTTGTAGGGTTCCGTGACTCAAAAAGAAAAAACGAAACCCTAATAGGATTAATTAGTTGTCCGCCCGTCTGTCTCTCTGTCTCCCTGTCAAGATTCTTTATCTAGGCAACGCGTGGAGGTATCGAGTTAAAATTAAAACCATATATTCAAGTCTGTGGTCACTTGAAGCTGTGAAAAAATCAACCCTTTAAGTCTATGCTATCAATAGACATAGTCGTTTATGCCGCAAGATTTCTGCGCACTTGGCCCGTTTTATTTTTACATTTAGTTTGGTCATTAATTTAGCTAGGGGTTTCATTTACTTAGTTGATTCTGAGGACTGGTAACTCTACTGAATTTCGGTCACAAGAAATGGGCTGTAGTAACGTTAAAGGTTATCTAGAGCGCGTATTTTAAGATAGATAGATAGAATATTATTTATCATGTCTATCATACAAATTAAAGGTATTGCAATATAGTACTTATAAATACAGTGAAACAATGGGTGATCTTATCGTTAAAAGTGCACTCTAGTTATTTTTCAGATAACCACACTTTGGACCTATAATTAGCAAATACAGCAATATTTCATGACATCGCAAAAAGAAAGTCTTCGACAAAAAAAAATCTCATGGTTACCCCAAAATAAACGGTGAAAACAGCAAATATTAACCCGTCGCAGTCGGGGTCATTGTTGCCTTTATATCTATTCGTAAACACTTTACAACTCACGATTTGGTATCGTTGTTCAACATTTACGGCCCGTGCCGACTGCGCCGGCGGGACGAGGGTTAACTCTGCAATAAAGTTAGCTAACAAACGCTTTAAGGTGCTTGGGGGGTTAACAGATGAGCGTAGTTTAGTGAGCAGTGTTAACTTAGGTGATAGTTTTTTTCTTGATATTTTGGTTAGATGCGGGCTGTTGAAACCTCAGCTTTTTACTCACGCTTATATTATCTGAACGGAATCGACAGGGGTGTGTAAAAGGAGCTTGTTATACGAGTGACTTACTTTTCAAGGGTGGCGTAGTTTCGACTCATGAATATTTAGAGTTTTTTCGTTTATCATTTGATACATACGGTAAGTACGTAGTTTTTACATTTTTGATACCTACTTACGGTACGGACGTACCGTAAGTAGGTATCAAAAATGTAAAAACTCATCATCATTTTCCTGCCCTTGTCCCATTCTATTTGGAGTTGGTGCAACACGTTTTCTTCTTCCATTCTCCCCTATCTGACAGGGGGCGTCACGGCATCATTTACTCCTTTCTCTTTCATATCATTCCTTACACAATCTTTTCTTTGGCCTTCCTCTCGCTCTCCGTCCATCAACATTCAGATCCATCACTCTTTTGGTCACATGTGCTTCGTCCCTCCTCATTACAATATGTCCATACCAAGACAAACTTCCTCTAATATACTCATTCCTTACTTTATCCATTCTTGTCACTCTACACATCCATCTCAACATTCTTATCTCCGCTACATGCAATCGTTTTTCATCCACCTTTTTTACAGCCTCGCATTCTGACCCATACAGTACAACAATGTAGGTATCTTTAGTATATTCTATTAATCAGCCTCATTCCAACAGCTGGAAAACCTCTCTGTTAAAGGGAGTGCCCACTGCGCGTTGGCTTGACCCGTGACAGCGAATTCAATCCATACTATAGTAGTTATTACCTCTGAGTATCAAAACTTTATATTATGAGTGTGAAAGAAACTCTGTTTGTTTGTTTGTATGCTTGTATGTATGTTACTCTTACACGACTAAATGGCTGATCGAATTGATATGAAATTTTGCAAGGAGACAGATTTTAAGCTCGGCGTGAACATAGGCTATATATTATCACTCTATTAAGGGGAGTCAGCATGCAGAGAGGCCTGCCGGGGTTGCGGGTTGTTTGAAAGAGATACCGCGTTTCCGGAACATAAAAGGCAAAAGAAGGAACATGGGTAGGTATTATTCAGTAAAAGTATGTCAGTACCCCCCGTTCCACCCAGATCGGGGGAAGATATTTGATGATTTCCCATCCGCAAAAAAGAGGGGTCCAATATTATAATTGCAATTTTCGCTTGAATAAAGCTTGTAAAATTTACATAATTATTTTTAAAAGATTAAAAATTTAGATTTAAAAAAGGGAAATTGTTATAAATGACGTCACATCATGGCCGCAACGTTCATAGGCGTTTGAACTACAGTAGAAAATTTTAGGAGTTTAATTTTTTTTTTTCGACAAGTAGTAGTTGAAACTACTTTTTAATACTTTTCTTGGGTTGTTAGTAGGTACTATTTTTCATTGATCAAAGTAAAGAAAAATTTACTTGCAATATGCAAGTAAATTTTTTGTTTACTTGCATATTGGTTGCCTTATTTTTTTGGAAAAATAAACGCACCCACGATACAAATCCTAGTGTGGGGATACTAGGATTTCTCCTGTATCGTGGGTGCGTTTACAAACATTTAAACACATTAAACTCACATACCCAAACAGCCAGACCCGGAACAAGTATCTGTAGGCCATACAAATATTTGTTCCGTGCGGGGATCGAACCCACGACACGCAGCGCAGCAGTCGATCGCTCAGCCACTGCGCCATTATAAGCAAAACGCTTACTTAACGTGTGTGAAAACGTCGGTTACAGCTAGTTTGGTAGAATCACTTACAAAAGCACAAGTGCCGTTTACATCACAAACGCCTAAATTATTCTATAGCAAGGTCTACAGACACAATTATGTAAGTGCAGAAGCTGTGTGAGTTTACATCTAAGTATGCTGCGTTTACATTATAGTTTCCTAAAATGTAAGCAAATTTGTGGTATTGGAAAATAAGTTTTAGTCCACACATATAAGGTTCAAAGTGATGAAATGTGAGTGTTCATCGAATACACTCATTCGGCTACCTAGGTTAGGTAGCCGAATGAGTGTATTCGTTGAACACTGCCCCGAGTAAGGTTGAAAAGTGGTCGATCGTCAGTATCTTCAGCTTATACTTCAAAGATAAAGGCGCGATGTTTTGATTTCCTAAGATGACTTGGAATTTATTTTGTGACTTTTTCAATAGTACTAGCTATTCTAAAATTAACTTAATTTGTTTGTTGTAATTCTAGCAGCTCGTGGCCAAATAATAAAAACTACAGAGCGTTTTTATTTTCTTCAAGGTTAAGTAGTGCTTGCCAAGGTCGTTCCATGGATAGGTAACCATTCATTACATATCAAGACTGGAATTTGTAGATCTAGGTTGACAGTGGCCCGAAAGTCTGACAGATAAATGTTTGTTTGGAAGTCGGTTTATTTTTAGCAAAAACGTTTTTTATTTCAACATTTTTAGTTGTGGTATAATGATGTAGTATCGGAAAAAGGGCACAGACCGATATCTAAGCGTATTTTAGTTTTAAGTATAGTCTGTAAGTTAGGATGCCGAAAATGACGTATTGAAAGTATGATTCAAGAAAGACAGAGAGCAAGAGAGAGAGCGAGCGAGCTAGATAGTTTGTATATTGTTAACTGTACAGAGGAGTGGGAAAAGGTTGCGAATGCTGAGTGTTACTTTTCTGACTCGAGTGCGATAGTATAATTTAGGCGTACGACTAGATAAGACGTGCTTTGTATTTTCTTTGTATTTGTGTCATTTTTATTAAACGTAAATAATCTTATCCCCTGTTTTTTACACTAAAATAGAATCAGACAATTTAACGAACATTACATCTTACAATGATTTAACACATATTTTTATTGATTATTTATTTTACCTACATTGTTACTAAAATTTTAGCAGATCATTCATATAGACATAGAGAAAAAAAATTATTATAGACGATATCTATAACTCGTAAACTACCTAAGCAATATAAATAAAATGTATATGGGACTTAGATGGACCTGGGAAGTATACCCTATCAAACAAAAAAAAAGAATTTTGCAAATCTGTTCAAGCGTCTTTGAGTAATCGGTGAACAAAAAAGAAAAAGATTCCGACGAATTGATAGCCTCCTCCTATTTTTGAAGTCGGTTAAAAACCCTAGATGATGATAATAGAAACTAAAGGCAGATGTAACGTGATGCTATTGAGAATGGCAGATATTTATTTATTTCTACACAAAATACATGACAGGACATTACATTCAGACAAAAGAGCACAAAGCTAAAGATATAATAAATAAATAGAAAACATAGCAACGGAAACAAGAATTTGAACATGTTATAGCAATATTATCAAAGTGACATCTCTATTCATCATTTCAATATATGTAAATGGTAATGTATAATCACGTCTTCATTTGACACCACATTAGGTAAGCATTTAGCTAATTATAGTGTCGAATCTAAGACCTGCCCTGTCATCGTTATAGCATAGTTTAATTGTTTATCGCTACCATTGATAGATAGAACCTACGCAAATGAATGAGTAGATAATGAAAATCGAATGTTCTAGTACTTCTAGCGGTCGTACGCATGATGGTTATTTTAAAAATAATCGGATGGGAAATCATCAAATGACTTCTCCCGCTCTGGGGGGACTGGAAGGGAGATTCAGACTTATACAAATCCTACTAATATTATAAATGCAAATGTTTGTGAGGATGTATGGATGTTTGTTACTCTTTCACGTCAACACGGCTGAACGAAACGAAATTTGGCACAGTGGTAGATTTAATAGTTTGGAATAACACATAATTATGATACTTTTTTTTCGATCATCACACGGGTGAAGTCGCGAGCTACAGCTAGTAATACAAATTAAAATACAAAAGAAGCAGAAGGGAGAATTAGACTTGTACTGAATAAAACGACACGGTTTTGACGCCAGAGTTGGCGCAGTGGCTGACCGATCGACTGCTGCGCCGCGTGTCGGGGGTTCGATCCACGCTCGAAAAAAAACTGTATGACCTATATGTAGTTGTTTCGGGTCTGGCTGTTTGTGTATGTAAGTTTTGAAAGTTTGTTAACGCACCCACGATACAGGAGAAATTTCTAGTGTGGGGCAACGTTGTTTAAAAAAAATGTTCCTTCTTCTGCCCTTTGTGTTCCGGGGCCGCGGTTTCTCTTTCGAATAACCCGTAGCTTCGGCAGGCAGTGGCCCCAACAGTCCAGATTTGCTGAAATCTCTTTAACGCGCCGTCGCTAAAGCGACGGACGGTGAGCTACCCATTGCCTGCATGGATGATGGTTGACCCTGGATCCGAAGGCTTACATTTCTGTGTTATTGGGTAGAACACAATGTGAGTGCACTACGGGGACACCCCTGTTTAATCCTACGAGGATTATAGGCGTGATAATTTGATATTAATGGTCAGTATCGTACTGGAATCTTGATTTTTGTTCCCAGTTTGCGGCAAAAAGCTCAGCCTATTAGAGAAGATGGAAATACCAACCGATGAAATTAAGTGAACGCCTCTTGAAGTATAGAGAGAGATATTCTTCTTATGTCCTGCATCTGTATACTTCATATTGTGTATTCAGAAAGCTATATCTACTTTGATAAGTGATAACTCATATCGTATCATTTAGTCCTATTTTTCGATCACAACAAGACATCTCATCATAAACAAAATCAAATAATTAATTAAAATGTCAACGTCATTATTTAACCGAACACATTACACTCATCTTGTCATCAACAAAACAAAAACAGCTTAAACATGAAAGCAATTAATTATAACTTTTTAATATCACTTCTGTTCAAAAGGGGAAATAGAAAGAAAAGTTCTAACAAAAAAGATCGTATACTTTCTGAGAAAAAGTTTTGTAGGAGGCGGGGCTTAGTGACGCATGCGCGGTAGGACTGCCGAAGAAATGCTTGAATGACGTTGTCGGCAACGACAACGGTCTCTGGACGGCAAAGCAGTCGCCGCGATACCTCAGTGCTATGCGGACGCGAACCAAATGCACCTCTGCATAACTTGAACACATGTCGTCTCTTAGTGAATAAATACGCAGAAAAGTACTTTTTGTCGACCGGAATTAAGTAGGAAATACTTTTTACAAAGTTTAAAAAACTTTTTCAGTTCGTAAAAGTTTCGCGAAGTCTTAAAAGTTGTTTGTTGAATGAAAATTCGTCTTTTGTTTTGTAGGTAAAGAGTTTGATTTGGGTATTCATTAGTTTATTTTACTTTAGGCACTATAATCTAATAAACAATTAAATTACTCTAAGCAATAGCAACTAAGCAGTCTCATAAAAAAAATTAAGTAAAACTACCAAAAAGTTTTTAACTACCATAAATTATATCAACAGACACACGTAAGTATTACGCAATAATTTTGACAGCACCATAAACACTTGCACCTTATCAACAATAACTACCTACTTAGTTTGTTTGTCAAACTGAATGTTATACCATAGTTTAAGTTCCATAATATGTTCCCAAATAAGTGAAAGCCTTGTAATTTCTTATTAAGAAAATAAAATTTCTGTAAGCATTTTCCATGCAATACTTCCGTTATTTACAACTTTAGCCGACTCACTTTAAACTGGAAGTCGCGCAACAATGTCAATTTAAACTTTCGGGAGCTGTTCAATCTTACTCACAATGCACAAACTATAGGTAAAAGAATTTAAATACACACTTTTAACACTGTTGGCTAAAGTAACTTAAGTATTCCAAGATTATACACGAAAGCTATTCTAGAGTTCACGAAAGCTTTTCTAGAAAGAACATATAAAAACAAATGAAGCATGATCAGAGTTCGAATGTCATTATTTAAATGGAGGCAGACATTCGATGAACGCCAATGAATAAAAAAAAAACGTATAATTCGAAAGTCTACATATGAGAATGGCACATATAATTAAAACGGTTAGAAAAAATAGCAAGCACTGATTCGAAACTCACTTCAGGCCTAAAATAGCTTACTAAGTTACCCTTAAAATTATATTTCGGAACAAATGCCGTCGGAACCCCAATAATGCCCCCAAATCGGTGCCCAACACCGAAAACGAACCGCAATTATGTGACGTCATGACCCCATTGACGTCCTAATACTAGCCACCATAACAGTTAACCAATTGTTAGAAATAAATTATTAAATAAACAATACAGAATTAAATATTCGATTTTGGCAACCTTTTCTGGGGCAGTCTATAAGAAGCAAAGTTTATTTTCGCATTGTTATGAGTAGGCAATTTTCTTCGATGCAAATTTCATATATGTATGGTTTGAATACAAATGTAAAGAAAGCTGTATCTGTATTTTCTTTCAAGATTTTTTTCTTATTTTTGTTGGATTGTGATCTTTTTGAAGCACTTTTCTCGCGCTTTTGCACCTGATGCTCATATTTACATAAAAAGCCTGCCTAAGATATAGTACTATATTTTCAAAGGAAGCAAAGTAGACTTAGAAAGATGTTGAAGTAATGATCTTTGCTTAAGGTTGGAAATATTGAGAGCACAATTCCATTGAGTTCATGTCTCATAAACTTCCGTTGTTTTTTTATCAGCCACAAAGAGAAGGCATCCTATAATCGTAGCGATACGACAATCTCTTAGGACTACAAAAAACTATCATTGCTTAAGAAGAAATCATTAATCAGCGTTTATACCGCTAAAATCTCTCTTTTTATCGACCACAAGTTAGAAGAAAAGTTAAGTCATGGGTATAGTATCCTGGCGGGGTTGCAGGTTGTTCGAAAGAGATACTGCGGCCCCGGAACATAAAGGGCAAAAGTAGTAACATGAGTGGGTTTTAGCTACGCCCAGAGCGGGGGAATTTTTAATTTCTCATTTGAAAATAAAATAAATGGGTGTAGTATATGGCTAGCCTATTCCCAACTATGTTGGGGTCGGCTTCCAGTCTTACCAGAATCAGCTGAATATTAGTATTTCACATGCAGCAACTGCCTATCTAACCATAACTCAGTTAATAACTGGGTAACACGTTACTACTCGGTAAGACTGGTTGTCAGACTTTCAAGCCACTATCTATAACGACTGTCAAAGATCTAAAACTGACAGCCGGGGACAACGGCTTAACGTGCTGTTCGAGGCACGGAGAGATTACGGTATATAATGGGGGGTGTACTATGCCAAATCTAATGTCAAATAATCGAATATCAATTGATCGACCACTATAAATCGAACGTCTACACACACGAACGTTCATAATATCGAATGGTTACATTTAATACATCGTACAATCAAAATATTGAATGCTTGTTAGATCGACGTTCAACGCATTGCATATTCATTACATCGAAATATCAATATACTGAATACTTTTGAAGAATACAGGAAAAAGGGAGGAAACTCGGTGTGTAATGGGTGGTAACCCATCCGCGTATCAACCTAGAGAAGCGCGGTGGAACCTAGATTCTATCTTAACAAAGATTGACCCGAGGAGCAGTTGTTTTTAATCCACAAACTCGTCTATAAACTTTAAGGACCTGTTCTAATATTAAACCAACATGTTCGAAAACCTTTCGGTCCCATATATCCAAAACTACTTTTTCATCCCAACGCATTATTAATAAAGCATCCTTATTTATTTATAAACATAACATTTTCTCATGAAATCGGTTCCGTAAATAATATATGTGTAACTTTAACCCAACAAGGGAATATGTAATATTTTTTATCGAAGGAATAGTAATAGTGCTTACAACCCTGTAAGCACTTTGAATAAATTGGTTATCAAAAGCGAATGTTCGGCTCATATTGTTGGTTAATATCGGATAGGCGATTTTCGGGATCGAGCCAATGTGCATACAATGTTTATGAAATACGAAGTTTAATCTATTCGACATTTTTGTGGACTCTTTCATCATCGCTTGGTCCGATGGTTAATTATTTTCAATGTTGTTTTTTTTTTATTTTAGTGGTAGGTATTTGGTAGAGCCTGTTGGATATTTTCATTTGAAATTAGTTTTGCAAATTATATGTTGAATGCAAAATTGTTAGGTGACGTCGGTGTGATAACTTTGACGTTAATCTTGATGATTACAGAGCCCTTAGGGAATTCCGCTTATTTTTACCAGACAATATACACTGGTGATCATAATACTAGCTGATTTTAAATAATAGTTATATAGGTGGTATTTTTTTCCTAGAGTATGTGTTTATTATGAATTTGCTCTAATTCGATTTTCATGGAATGGGGCGAACGACGAATCGAATAAAAGTGAAAGTATGTTACGTCTTCACGCCTTAATGGCTTAACAGATTTTGATGAATTTTGGTGCAGAGATAGTTGGGACCCTGGAGACGGACATAGGCTAACTTGTTGCGAAAAAATGGATCAACGCGTGATGTTTCACGTAACTTTAATGGGCTATAACTTTGTCATTTTTGATCTAATTTACAAATAAAAAAATACGTGTCCCTTTTTTTAAAAAATCTAAAAAATGGACTAATATTTTTTTTAGGAAACTAGCCTATTGGAGCACCTGTATCATTCTGCGGCATGATATGATTCCGCATCTAAGGGTTTTGCACTCAAACCGCGTGCGGGATAGAAAATAACAAATAGAGCAGTAAAAAAGTGGGTTTCAGAAATGAAATGAAGTATTGGCCATTTAGTGATGAAATAAAGTAATTAGCATTCGACACCGTATTACTCAGTATTCAGAGAGCCTTATAATTTGGCATTGGACGTTTGTCTGTCCGTCCCCATGTCACGTATTGCAGTTCATTAAAATTATTTCATTGGTTTAATGGATTTTTTATTAAAAAATCTTTCATTAAAAGTCTTTTCGCGCAGTGCATTAATTGGTAGATGTACTTAATTTTCTTGGTCTCAAAAATAATGATTCGAGTAAGTCATCGTTAGACAGCCTAATATTTAAAATTAAAAATAAAACAAATATCTTTGAATTAAGAACTCAAATATATTGTTTATAATTTTGTTCCCACTTTTCTTTATTTCGATGAACAATAGTTACAGAATCGCGAAAAATATTAGTTTGATGTAGGAATCGAACTTTGTCCATAAAAAGCAGCTGCCAGTTACTTAGTCACTGAGCTACTGTTATTAACAATCAGGCTTCCTCACGATAATCTGCGCTGTCCGTGGTTATTTGTCATCGTTCTGATAATTCGTATCTATTGACGGCAAGGTTGGCGCAGCGGCTGAGCGATAGACTGCTGCGCTGCGTGTCGCGGGTTCGATTCTCGCACGAAACAAATATTTGTATGGCCTACAAATAGTTCTTCGGGTCTGGCTGTTTGTGTATGTGAGATTAAATATTTGTAAACGCACCCACGATACACGAGAAATTCCTAGTGTGGGTTGCCCCACACTAGGAATTTCTCGTGTATCGTATCGTCATCACAAAAAAAGAATGAAAGGAAAGAAATTATTATCAATGTTATCCGCCTAGCCTTTTCTCAACTTTGTTGGGTTCGGCGTCCAGTCTAACTGGATGCAGCTGAATACTAGTATTTTATATGGAGCGACAGCCTATCTGACCTCCAAAACCCAGCTATTACTGGGTAATAGGATACCCCAGTCTTCAATCCCTAAGGCAGGTTGTCAGACTTTCGGAACACTGACTATCTATAACGACTATCAAAGATCTGCAAATGCCGGGACCAACAGCTTGACGTACTTTCCGAGGCACGGAAGCAACTCGGTATGAAATGGGTGGACACGCATCCACAGACCAGCTATTTCAAAATATAGTTATTTGAGACTACGTTTTCACGGGAAACGGTTATTCTGGTGTCGATTTTTGGTTTAAGAGTCGAATTTGCACTTCGTTTGCTAACTACTAACTATCCATGCAATCCAATTTGATTGCCTCTTTACATTTTAGCAATTGAAAGTTGCTAAGAGAAACTTGGATACCAACATTTGCATCTTTCAAAAGGAATGAAATAACTTTTCCTTCAATATCTGCTTAATCTCAATATTTGCCTTACTGTCAATGCTGTATGTATTCTCTAGATGTGTAGTTTAACTGCATCTTAATGTTATACTGAAACTTTTCTAGATCTATTGTAACATAATCTGTTACAGAGTTGATAAATAAATGATTTTGGTCATTTGCATTATATTTTACCTTCTTCTTTTTTAACTGACTTCAAAAAAAGAGGAGGTAATCAATTAGTCGGAATCGCCTTTAATTTGTTACAATGGAAAATGAATACTCGATAAAAGTTACGTGATATATCATTAGACCATAACTAAAAAAAAAAACTTTTTACTTTTCTACGACTTACACTTTTTTTTACAAAATTCGGTTTTATTTTTTACAAAAAAGTTTTCATATATAAAATATCCGTCTGCTTTGCGATACTTCTCTAAATTGGCTTGGCCGCCGCTATAGTTCAATAGAAAAGATATCTTTTAATGAGAAATGTTTTTATGGAAAACTAGCTTTTGCCAGCGGCTTCGCTCGCGTTAAATTCGGTAGCGCCTTATCGATTTGTAATAGCAACCCTAAGTTTTCCCCTTTCTTCCCTCTTTCTCCCTCATATCCCACTCTTTTTAAAAAAATAATAGCCTATGTCCGTCTCCTGGTTCCCAACTATCTCTGTACCAAAATACATCAAAATCGGTTTAGCCATTAAAGCGTGAAGAGGTAACAAACAAACAAACAAACAAACAAACAAACAAACTCACTTTCGCTTTTATAATATTAGTAAGGATTGTGTATTCCAATGTACATTAAAATTACAATAGTAGATTGAAAGCCAATGATTCCATTATCGATTATATTATTATTAATACACGACTATACAAAGACGTTAGACTAATGCAATTCAATTGAAATTCCATTTACGTTAATTTAATATATCACGCTTATTGTTATATAGAGTTACCTAATGGCGGTATAATGATCTGTATATATAACATAATATTTCTTTGTTTATTGATTAATGGTCTGGGTAGCCAACCCGCAACCCTGGCAGGCAGGAATCACTTAGGACAGGACATATAATTCTTTTTAAATCAGCAGTATGACCCGCGGAACGATTTTCGACCTCTACACGGACAAAGCTAACCTTCATTGATTTCTACGAAGTTCTCTTAAATGTCACATATAGCCAATGGTTTCTGACAATGTGTCATTCGTC
Source organism: Ochropleura plecta (assembly GCA_905475445.1). Taxonomy (NCBI): domain Eukaryota; kingdom Metazoa; phylum Arthropoda; class Insecta; order Lepidoptera; family Noctuidae; genus Ochropleura; species Ochropleura plecta. The sequence continues at coordinate 5,141,440 of FR997732.1, forward strand.
TCTCTCATCTGTTTGTCTGTCTGTCTACCTGTCAAGATTCTTTATCTCGGGAACGCGTAGAGGTATCGAGTTGAAACTAAAACCATATACTCAAGTCTGTGGTCTTGAGTATTATGTTTATTATGTGAGTTTTAATTTCAACTCGATCTTTGGAGGCGTGAAAAATCAACTCTTTAAGTCTATGCAGTCAAAAGTTATGGTCGTTTATGTCTCAAAATAGTACGGAAAACTCGGCGCGCGAGTCCGACTTGCACTTGGCCGTTTTTTTTTTATTAACTATCTTTTTTTTTTCTTCTCCTCACATGGGACTTAAACATAACTGGCGAAATGTGGCTGAGCTTTTAGCTACATCTCTGCTTAACACTTCTGGGGATTACAGGCGAAATGTTATTAACAATAACTTCCCTCAAGTTGATATTTTTAACTGTACAAAACCGAGTTTTAAAGCTCAGGTTAAAAACATTATTATCAATAAAAAACAAATAGCACGCATTACGTTCCGTACACCAACACCAATAAGCATTTACCATGTTTATTTTTTTTTAAATTATAATTTAAATTATCTTACTTCTACATAATTATAGTGTATTTAACCTTTGTTTCTAATTTAAAGCCATTATTTTATTTGTTTGTTTTTAAACAAACAAGTAAAAGTCCGTTCGCATGGTAAACATTATTTAAGTTATAAAGGGAAACCTATTATTAGCCTTACTAAACTATTTTATATTTCTTTGTAATGCATTATATGTATCGCCGTTGGTTTTCTAAATAAATAATTAATAAATAAACTTATTTTAATATCTATCAAACTCGTTAGATATTGAAATAAGTTAATAACATTTCGCCTGCACATTTCGACATGCGAATAGGTTATGTAAGGACTACATGGATTTTTATTAAATAGTTTAACCATTTCGGAATCGATTTATTTCAATCATTGGAAACGGCTGAATAGTGCCTAAATGTCACTACTTTGATCTTCACTACAGAAAGCATTACCTACTGGTGAATCTAAAATCCAATTGTCTGACCAAGCACGCCGCTTTAAACTACCTGTAACGATTGTCAAATGAGCCTGAACGATCGATCTGAGCCTATTTACCCATGAAACTCATGCAGCTGTACCTAATATTAGGTTTACACATAAATAGTACCACGTTTCTAGGTCATTGCCTTCAAGCGACGCAATAACCCACTTGCTCCAACCGACTTCTATAACTGTCGGGTCTATGTAGAATATGCTTCGATTCTTGCTGTAACTATTGGAGATCTTTGATTAGAAAATATTGTGGTGTTGTCGAGTTGATTTCATTCAAAGATAATTATTGTTAATGATCTGTGGCTGACTAGAAATACACATAGCATTTTATAGTTGGCAAGGTCCACAGGACTATTGTTAAGACACAGCATTGCTAACACAGGACTTATGACTTTTAATATGTTACAGATATGTCGCTTCAAATTTTCACAGTATTTTATTATAACCGCAATAACTAGAAATATATAAAGTTATTTTTTCTTTGCTTGATCAAAAAATCTATAGAAATGTCATATGCCAGTCTTATAATGTTAAACGTGATATTAAAAACTTATTTAAATTAAAAGCAGCTCCAGAGTTAGGTGTCAAAATAATGGTGATGCAACATACAAACATCGTATTTATCTCAAATTCTTTAAGTAAATCCTCTCTTTATTCCAGTATGCTACACAGAGCATACTTATAACGTTACCAATTAAAGGGGGTCTAGTAAAAGTGTAGTTGTGTTTAACATTTTACAGTAGTACGGATACCCATCATGTGCACGTCCATCTCGCAACTAGCTGGTTTATTTTTATACATTTTTTTTTCTATAATTATTGTAAATTTAATGACGAAGTAATTAAGAAACCATGCATTAAACGAAACACTTCATACGACATCAAACATCGCAGACCAAGAACGCTCAAATATTTGACTTACCAAAATAATTAAACCAGCAATTCTCTAAAGAAAACGGTGTGTTGTGTTACATTCAGAAGCTACTGTCAAGGGAGAGGTACACGAAATATTTAATATTCAACGCAAACTTAGTTAACGGGATGCACGCTTGATTAGTTGGCCCGGTAGCCGCAGGGTTAGATCCCATATTGCAGTGTAAAGTTGAGGTGATGTCGTTAATGGAGATTATCTTACGTGAGTTTCTGAGGTTAATACTGTTAAGGACCTCCTTGGTTCGTCTTGTGGACTTGTTCGTTTAAATCCTTAATTATCAAATTTGTTATGAAATATCGATGTATACACATATATTGTATTTATTTTTGCGGATGGGAAAAAAAATTGACTGGAAGCGTATCCCAACTAAGTTGGGAAAACCTGGATAGATGATGACTTGTATAAAATATTTTATTTAAAAACTACCTTCTGTATTATGGAATACATCCGCCTGTTTCCTTTTCCAAAATTCAACAAATTCAGTTTTATGCTTTGGATTGGTTGTAAAATATTTATAGCTATACCGGCCCATAAAGTTCAGCGAAATTTCTGCAGTGTAAGCCTAACTGGATTGTAAAAAAACAACCTTTCATTCGTTTCACGTTAAAGTTGCCTCTTTAATCGCCAGGATATCGCGACACACTATAAGTACACTCTCTGCGCCTCTTATTTTTTTGTCTCATATTTAGAGTAATAACTGATGCCATAAACACCATCGGCTGGAAAAGCTACTTTAAATAAAAAAATGACAAGATGTGAAAAAGACAGGCAAAACTCAAATCACGTGTCTCAAAACACACTGGAGCTACACCCGGACTATCACAAGTTATAGCTTTTACTTACTTGTGAACCCACACCTTATACTCAGGCAGCACGTATACACGTACGGATCCCAATGATCTAGCGGTCGTTTATTAACCTCGAGGAGCACGGGTTCAGCACCTATATACTCGCCTACGTGATTCTAAAATATTTGTTTATATAGACGACATTCTATAGTTGATGGTTGTGATTCACAACCAATTTGCCAAACTTCTTGGCAGTATATGATTAGGTATAAATGAGACAAAAGATGTAGTATAGTCTCCGCACGGTCTCCATTCGCCATTTTTCTTTTTTACCATATGTAATGGGCTTGCCCATGGGCTATCTGACGGTCGGCAAATTCCGAGTTCTATCATATTTTGAAATTCCTTTTTGGCTATGTCGTATTTTTCTGGAGGTAATGGTCTTGCCCGAGCTGCGACGGGTGGTCCTGTAGTGATAATGTGGTGTTCAATCTTATGTTTGGGCGCATTGCGTAGAGAGGACCCTTTCGTGATGTCTTCGTATTTGTTTAAAAGTTGCGTAATACGTGGATTCGTTCCCACTGCGATAGTACGAATTGTTTGTTGTGTCGCTTTTTCTGAAGTTACATGCGTTGTCAGCTCTGTAACTTTGTCGATAAGTTTGCGACCTGCTATGTCGACTAATAGTTTATAGTGCTCTAGAAAATCTGCTCCAATTATTGGTTGTGTAACATCGGCGATTATAAAATTCCATTTATAACATCGTTGTAGTCCTAAATTCAAGGTAAGCGTCTTCTCGCCGTAAGTCCTAATTTTAGTCCCATTTGCAGCGTATAGTGTGTATTGTTCATTTTGTAAAATTGAATATCTCTGTTGCTTGCTAATGACTGAGATATTTGCGCCCGTGTCAATCAAAAACTTCATACCACTTTTTCGGTCGGTAATGGTGAGGCGATTGGATGGGTGGATTGCACAGAGTTTCGCCGTTGTCTGTGCTCTTATTCGTTTCCCTGGTTCCGTACGTAAGTCATTGGTTTCCAACCGCATGGTTTAATGCAGTTCCTTGCATATTTTCCGAATCTTTCGTGGTAGTAACAAAATCGATTTGCTCCTCTATAGTTTGTTCTCGGCCTCATAATCGGGAATTGTTGACGTTTCTTGAAATGATTGTGCGTGTTGGGTCGATAGCCATATTGACCTTGCTGAATTGCGTCAATATCTATCTGTAATTTTGCTAGCTGGGTTAAAATGCATGCTGTATTGTTGTCGTTTGAAGTGTCGTTGCTAACAGCTGATATTTCGGTTACTTTTGAATTCATTATTATTTTGTCTGCAATTTGGCTCAGTTTGTCAATTTCCATGTCTTCCGTAACTGCTAGAACCGTAGTAACTGATGTTGGTAAAAGCCTGAACCATAGTAGTTTAATTGTTTCGTCACTGATTTTTCCTCTCCCGAGGACTCGCATTTGACGTAATAACTGCGAAGGTTTTTGATCACCGAGTTCTGTCTCTGATATTAATTTTTGAAACTGTCGCTGTTCTGTTTCTTCGTAACAATCAATTAAACGTTCCTTGATGTTTTTGTATTTATCTGTAGTCGGTGGTGAAGTGATTAGGTCACTAACTTGTAGTATTTCTTCCTTGGATAACTTTGCTATTACTGTACAGTATTTGTATTCGTCTCCTTGCTTCTGTGGTGTTAATATGGCTTCTAGTTGCGTGAACCATAATCTTGGTTGGTCTTTCCAAAATTCCGGAATGCGGGATAAAACCGAGGTGCCAGCAGCTACTTCAAGTGTTCCTTGCTGATTTATGTTCGCCTTGCACGGTGATTGTGCCATGTTTCTTGCTGCGTATTCGTTCGTCGGGGTCTCCAATTTGCCAATACAATTATACAATTATTGTTCACAACTTGTGAACAATAATTGTATAATTGTACACTACCGTCAAAAATGAGGATGTCGTCTTACACATAAGAAGATAATATTGTGTAGAAATTGGGCAAAGTTGGGCGACTCTGCGGTTCGTCTTTTTATGGTGAACGTAATTAGTTATCCTATGTATCACTTCTGACGGGTTATTTGTAACTTCGCTTATAGACATGGAAAAGTTGTATTGCGTAGTTTGCTATTTCATCATCATAGTCATTTCTTTTGTCGAATAGTGATCAAAATATCTTGCCTGTTATCTTCAAATGGTTATGCAGATGTGTACTCTATTATAGTTCACCTAAATTGCTCCAGTTAAGTTGTAACTATAATATGGATTTTTTTGGAATCATGATTTTTATTTCAGACAGTTTTCTAGGAGTATTCATTTACCATTGTTACTAATATAAGCATATTGTCCACATTGGAAGAAAAATATGTATAATGTAGGTAGAAGGTAACTCATAAACTACCCTTGAAATTTAAATAAAATTGATATGGGACCACTTAGGCAATACAAGCTTTCGATAGTAAATAATTTTGTAAATAGGCCCGAATGAAGTAACAAACATACAAAAAATATAATCGAATCGAGAACCACCTTTTTTGAAGTCGTTTACAAATATCACATAATTTTAATTATATAATTTGATCTTTGATGAATATGCTCGGACGTAGTTGTAGGAAATCTTAATGGTCCTATTAGGGTTACCGAACAACCCAATTATAAATGTAGTCCTCAAAGTTGTCGTTAGCCGATTTTGTACTTCAAAAGGAAAGGTATAAAAGGGAGAGGTCATATTTTATATTGTTATAGTTAAACTTATATTGACCAAAGGGTGAAAGACCCCCAATTATAATGTTGCTGTAAACTCAGAAACATGAAATAATTAATATATGGCATTAATTTATTTTCCTGGTCATATTTCTTTGTGTTTTACTCTTCAAGTTTGTGTATAAAATATGCAAGTTTCCACTTCATTCAATCTTTAGTTTCTAATCTGTTTCGATCTTGAGCTTGTTTTCATTCAATTTTTCAACTTGTCTTTGAACTAAAGTCTCCGAGGTGTTTTGATATTTTAATGAGTCTCAGATCCAAGCTGTCGTCATAAACCCACGAGATGGTCTTCATTTCAGGTAAAATTTTACCGTATTTTTGTATCTTGAAACCAAAACACGTACGTAGTAACGTATTCATGTGTCTTGCATAACGCAACTACACATTAAATATTCATAGTAGTACTCTGGTTATTATAACGCAGGAAAGTTTCCTTTAAGATACGCATAAAGATGAAAATGTCAAAGACTTGGCTTTTCTTTCAGACTTTACGAACATTTTCATATATTTTATCACTGGTTGAGTTATACACACATCAAAAGTGTCTAGGGATCAAGCATTTTTATGCGGATTTCTTGAGATTGAGATGTGGCTTTGTAATAAATTTATGATTTTATAAATTTATATGGATCCCATTTGGTGCATTTCATAATTTGAATCAGGAACTCTCAATCAAATTCGAGTAAAAGATGAAAATAAGCTGTCAATATTTTCCCTATAAAAACATACAACGCATTGAAGACATTATTAGTGCTACTGTTTCCCTACTACTGATTAAAACCAACGTTATTATGGAGCGGCGACGTCATTTAAGCAGGGAAGAAATGCTCAGAGCCGTGGGAATGATAGAAGCTGGTTCCCGGCAACGTACTGTAGCTTTAGCTCTGAATACAAGTCAGAGTGTTATCAGTCGACTTTGGACACGTTACCGAAGCACTGGTACCGTGGCTGAGCGCCATGGAGGACGGTATCGCTGCACCACACGGAGACAAGACCGATACATTCAAATCTTAACTCGAAGAGCTCCAACAATAACCGCCATGATGTTAGCCGTGAGGCTTCATCACTCTTCAGGGAACTTAATTAGCGACCAAACAGTCAGAAACCGCTTGCATGAAGTGAACCTTCATTCCCGAAGACCGCTACGGGTACCACCTATAGCAATGCACAATCGTAGGATTCGATATCAATGGGCTCTTGAACACAGAAATTGGGCAGAAGAACAATGGCGTTTCGTGTGCTTTTCTGATGAGTCTCGTTTTGGTATGAGACCGGATACAAGACGTATACGACACTGGAGAACCCCTGGACGCCAACAGCGATTAAAATCCTGCCAGGAAGTCCATCCTTATAGTGGTGGAACCATCATGGTATGGGCGGGTATTTGGATCGGCGGAAGAACTGAGTTGATTTGGATCAGAGGCAACCTCAACGCTCAAATTTATGCTGAGACGATTGTATCAGACGTCATCGTTCCTCTACAAGTGCAAATCGGTCCCTTATCTCAGTTAATGCATGATAATGCACGACCGCACACCGCAAGAGTTGTAAGACAGACTCTCGCCGCAGCTAACATCAATGTCCTGCCCTGGCCTGCTCAGTCGCCAGACTTGAACCCGATTGAGCATGCATGGGATATGCTACAGAGAAGAGCTCTGCCGAATATGGAGGGTATCCAGTCGCAAGAAGACCTTTTTTTGTTGTTGCAACGAACATGGGCGGCCATTCCACAGCGTGATTTGGATGAACTCATTTTGAGTATGCCAAACCGATGTTCTTGTGTTGTTAGTGTTCGCGGTAGAAACACGGATTATTAATTGTTTAAGTTACCCAATAAAATTTTAAAGAAAACTGTTATTTCAGTCTTTTTTTCGAACTTTAATGTTAGTGGTTCAAATGTCAAAAATCCCTTTATTAGGAAAATGGCAAATTTCTTTATTAATGCAAAGGTGACTTGGTTTATCGTTACTGTGACAAACGAAAACACTTTATTTGATGAATCCTTAAAGAAAATTTTAATTAATATCAATCAGGAGAAAAGTTATTGCAAAAATATATGTTGATCCCTAGATACTTTTGATGTGTGTAGTTGAAGATTTCCAGCTGATTTGTTCGTAGATAGAACTGATACGATTTTATTGACATATTTTCTTTTTATTGAGCTCTTCTTGTAAGTTATGATATATTGTGAGTTTATGATTACGTTAGATACAATGAACAAAACCGTTTTCTTTTATTGGTGCTTAACACATAATATGTAAATCTTTATTGATTGTAATGTGTCTGACGATAAATGTTCTGTTGCGATTAGCTCCCAAATCTGTTTATTTTGCAAAAGTACGTTATACTTGAGCAGTATTCGTAATCATTTTGAGTAATTAAAATTAACCGCCTCTTAAACCTGAAAAAGAATGATTAAAAAGCAAACATTAATCTCAATTTCTTCGTTTTTACTTTCATAACATTTCCTTTTCATATGACCGAACTGTTCTGTCATCAGAAAATTCCTCTCCTTGCCCATATAAACCGAGGATTCTCGTCCTTTATTAATTGTTTGACTTTTGTGTGATCGGTGACGTGAAAACCGCCTTGGGTCAACCGAAAATATATCTTTATTTTTCGTAATAATAAAGGCCTCGAGATAATAAATGCTTTGTATCGCCATGTAATAATCAGAACACTAAATTCCAATCAATACAAAGAGTAGATAAGTGTGATTCGATGAAACTTGTCCGAGATAAGGGAACTTTGCCGACGAGGCCCCGGTCTTCTTTGACGGAACTTTCTGTTCTTCTATTATTACGTACCTCTTTGTTTTGTCCGAGACGTTTCCTTAAGAAAACATTGCCTCGAATATTTTTTTCACAATTTCCTTTTGGACTTTTAAAAGAATAGTTGAGTAGGAAATACGTTCATTTCAGACGAACGATTATGAAGGCATCGTTTTTCAATTCTCATTTCATGTTAAGATCGAAATACATTTCCGAATACGAATCCAATTTTGATGCAAATACATTTCAGTACTGTAAGCTAAACAGAATCGATACCAAATTGCGATTGTAACTAAATAACGGAACACAAGCTTGGTTAACTAAACATAAAGTGCAAGAACTCAACAGGGCTCACTGACTTGTTGATTCAAAAGTTCTTGAGCCCAACCAAGTAACGAAGTTAAGCATTAAAATATCGTAGCACCCTGTAACACTTTACGATGCTACCGTTTCTTGAAAACTTTGTTTAATTTACTACGGTTTGTTTTAGCGTGTGAGTATGTGTAAATTAAGGAAATTATTGCCTCTTTCTTTAGGTTAACGTTAGGCTTATTAACAGATTTTTCGTAGATTGTAGACATTTCATTAGCAATCGATCATTCTTATGTGGCTTGCAATAGATTTCGTTTTGTTCGTGTTATTATTTTCGACTGGTGAATTTCGCATGTGGCTGGATAGATAGTGGTTTATCAATATTACGTGGACATATATAAATATTTCCATTGGTCTGCACTTTTTATATATAGATTTTATTTTGAAAAACAGTCTTAATTGAATATTAATTTATTTTTTAATGATGACATATCAAAACTTCTTGTTTAAGTGACGAATCGGAATAGTGACGAGTCTGAACTCTTGTTTGTTTTATTTGTTTATGTTATTGTTGTAAAGAAACAAAACACTACCAAACCGCCTCCTGACTTCACACTTCATTACATAGCCATCGTCTCCAATGTATAGCTTGCTTCCAGGACAAGTTGCCTCGGGGAACTCGCTCCGGAATCCAAGTGACAGTATCGCAGCCCGTGACGTCATTGTTTTACACGTCGACCCCATTCGAACATGCCGTGAACATGCCGCAGCTTATTTAAGAGAACTTTTAGAGGAAAATGTGCTATGTACAGTCAAATGCAAGATTTAGAAGCAATTTTGTTATTGATCTAAATTTTTTCTTGTTTGGAATGTCCATACTATTATGAAATAGAAGTAAAGACGTAAAGTATTTCTCCTTTACATAAGAAATTAGTGTAAGCAACTTGATGATTGTAGAATTGTAGCCAAAGCAAAAGTATGTAACAATAGACCCAGGTGCCGTTCCGTCCATGCGTTCTGACGGTATATTAACATATGTAAAAAGTGATTCAAAATTTTCTTCTTATTTTTTTAAAGTAACTCATGGAATCCATGTTCCTCCTTTTAAATTTTTCACCATCTGACATAGCATTTTGAAGCCCATATTGTTATGAAAGAATAATAATAATATTAAATTCAATCGTACAACCCTACGCAATTTTCTATCTGCGTTGTAATTTTGCTATATAACTGTACACATATTAGTGGTGGTGAGTGTACGAGGCGAGAGTAATTATTAATACAATGGTACTGTCAGATACACCGTGTTTTGGGTAGTTAGGGAATGAGGTCGGTGTGGCTAGACGAAATAGAGTTGTTTTGGTGTCACACAGCCCGCTAGCGCCGCCAATTTAAGATAAATAGAAAATTCGTAATTAGAACAAAAGTCCGGTTGAGCAGCTAACAACCTCATAGGTTGCAGTGTGAGATGCCATTAAAAAAAAACAAAATAAAAATGTTGCTTAAGGTTTTTTTTAAATGCAATTAAGTATTGGTTTAACATAATTGTTAACACTTGAAATCATTTATTTCTTTGCAAACATACTTAGTCAAGCATTTAAGCACGATGTACCTGAACAGCGATCAATCAGGAATTTCTCAGTAAAAACCAGGGAGTATGGATGTGTGCCTGTCTGTCTGTGCCTGGTTGCAGTTGGCAATAGGGTTGGCCTATTTTTTTTTACGAATGTTAAATCATCAAATAACTTGCCCCGCTCTGGGCGGAGCGCGGGGGGGGGGGAGAGTCAAACTTTTATAAAACCCAAACATATTCCTTCATTTGTCTCCGGGATTTGATCCGGGGACGCGGTATCTCTTTCGAATAACCCGCAACCCCGGCAGATAGTGGTCCTTGCTTTGCTGTGACACTTAAAACTTAAGTAAAGTAATGAGACTGCTCTATTAAGTTTAACTTTACTTAATCGGATCACAGGTGTGATTTTATGTTATGTTATTTAACATAAAGTTATTTGACGACACGGTTGGCGCAGTGGTTCGATTCCCGCACGGAACAATTATTTGTATGGCCTACAGGTAGGTAGTTGTTCCGGGTCTGGCTGTTTGTGTATGTAAGTTTAAATTTTTGCAAACGCACACACGATACTGGAGAAAATTACTAGTGTGGGGCGACGTTTTATTTTAAAACAAACAAACAACTACCATTTGTCACAAGTTATTATGACGTCCAGTCTTTGTAGTTCTAAGTAACAAAAATCAAAACTTTTCAAATATAAAGATCGAATTTTCATTCACAACCAACTAAACTTAAAACTATGTGAATACCTCAATAAAACAAGTGTTTACAGAATAGAAATGTACAATCCTCAAACGTGCAACAGCTGAGTAGATACCCAAACACATTTAAGAAACCACCAACAAAATGATGTCTCAACATCTAACAAGCATGTTCGAGCAACTCGGAAACTTCACGAAGAACAACTTGACTCATAACAGCAAGACCGTGAAAGAGAAAGAGAAGGAGAATAAGGTCAATGCGAACCATGTTGGGGCTGGTAGAGAGGGAGGGGGGAACCAGCAGCCATCTCCCTCGCACAAGCATGGACAGCCACCACCGCCGCTGAAGAAACCGTACAAGCTGTTGAACGTGTCTTCAAGAGCTGAGTCTTATGATACGCTGCACGCGAACTACAGTTTGGTAAGTGCTAGTACTGTAATTTGCTACTTTGTATGACGCTCGTAAGGTGTGACGTCACTATTCAGTAGGTTTGGTCCTTTAGTGCGTCAGATAGTGATGTGGTTTTGAATTTTATTGCGTCATAAATAGTGTGACGTGACGTGTTTTGTCAATAGAACGATTTCAAAGTTATGGTTACTTTGATTAGTAATTTATTCAAGACGTTTTAAAGCAGGGTTGTTTTATGTTATTCTAATGTAAGAATGGGAAATAGTTATTCAAGATGTCTAGAGCGTTATGTTTTGATTTTATTTCAGTGTGCGCACTAGAATCAAATTAAATCATAAATCCTTTCTAGACGTCTTGTCCATGGTTAAACGTTACACCATGTTAGTATGATCTACGATATATTTAAAAGAGTTATTGTCATCATACCTTATTTATTTATGTACTGTATGGAAAAGTGGTAAGTAACCATGGTTTGTCAGATATAAATGTTTTTTTTATTAGTAACCGTTTAATTTATTTAATGATCTGTTTGTGTTCTATCAAATTAACTTAACTTTATTCGAAAACGTTCATGGATTTTTAAGAAAACTTCAACTGTGTCTGGCGAGCCAGGTTCTCATATGCTGACTATTTATATAACTATTGCAATTCTTAAAAAAAAAACTGCCAGCAAATCTCCAAAAGTAGAGATGAAAAAGAAATGTAGACGATAGCGTGAGGGAAAAAGAAATGTCTTATGTAACGTAACAAAACTTATACGATAATCTGTACTAATTACAACTTGATATTATAGTTCTATCATGAATCTCCATTTGAAAAACGAACTTGCGTATATCATCTCAAAATCCAGTTTTGAATTAAGAAAATATTCCATCAGCAATCTCTTTCATTTTACTGTTTTACAATAACAAACCCTACGTCCATGAAAATAACAATGACATTACATATTTCGTAAACGCCAACACAAACACCTATCGCTTCATATGACTGTTGGTTTTCCCTGACTCTATTAACATTATAATTATGTCGATTCCGACTACTTAGTCAATCGGTGTGTTCAGCGATAACACATCGTTACAACGGTTCTGATTTAAACACTCGTGTTTCATGATATCGGCGTGATTGTAGATTTGTAGGCAGATAACACGTTTGTGAATAACCTCAATGGTTTGAATGGGTTAATAAGTTATGGAGAAAATGGGGCAATAAAGCGTTGTGAAAAGGAAAATATATACAACTAGCTTTTGCCCGCGGCTTCGCTCGCGTTAAATTTGGGGTAACACAGTTCCCCTTTCCTGACTTACAGGTACCTGCTACCTGTAGTTTTTGCCCTTGCGCCTTATTTATTGTATTAGCAAAGCTAAGTTTTCCCTTTTCTTCCCTCTTTCTCCCTCATTTCTCACATTAAAAAAAGCTTATGCCAGTCTCCAGGGTCCCAACTATCTCTGTACCAGAATTCATCAAAATCGGTTTAGCCATTTGGGCGTGAAGGCGTAACAAACAAATAAACAAACTCACTTTCGCTTTTATAATATTAGTAAGGATTGTTGTGTTGCCAGTTAAATGCTAATAGTGATAGCTACTAAGGATCTTTATCTGTAGTCACCTGCATACGGTTAGATGGGAAGTCGACGCCAACATAGGAAAATGCTAGGCAGATGATGATGGAGTGTGGCTTACTGCTATAAGTTTAGGTAAACCCTATCTATGTCTACACGTTTTTTTATGGTAAACTAGCTTTTGCCCGCAGCTTCACTCGCGTTAAATTCGGTAGCGCCTTATTGACTTGTAATAGCAACGCTAAGTTTTCCCGTTTCTTCCCTCTTTCTCCCTCATAACCCAATCTTTTTAAAAAAATAATAGCCTATGTCCGTCTCCTGGTTCCCAACTATCTCTGTACCAAAATTCATCAAAATCGGTTTAGCCATTAAAGCGTGAAGAGGTAACAAACAAACAAACTCACTTTCGCTTTTATAATATTAGTAAGGATCATCAAATTACTTCTCCAACTCCCGAGGGAGTGTCAGACTTTTACTGACTAAAAACTAGACATGTTCCTTTTTTTGCTCATTGTTTTCAAGGGCCGCGGTATCTCTTTCGAACAATACGGAACTTAGATAGGCAGTGGCCCTGGCAGGCCCTTCTACTTTCCTGACATCTCTCTAAGGCGCGCGTGGAACACGAACACGTCACTAAATGGACGGACGATGAGCTACCCATTGCCATTCCACAGTGGCCGCAAGTCGTCATGCTATTTCTATACTAATATCATCAAGCTGAAGAGTTGGCTTGGTTGAACGTGCTAATGTCAGGAACTACTGATTCCGGTTTAAAAGATCTTAAAGCATTAGATAGCACATTTATCGAGGAAGGTATATAGGCTATAACATCACGCTATAAGGATAACGTGCTGAGCAGCGTGCTGAAACCGCAGGGCACAGCACACACACACACCTATAACTTCTTTGTGAAATAACTTTAGCAATCTTACATAGTACTCATTTTAGGTCACCGTCACTTCAGAAAGAGAACCAAAATGAATAAAATTAAATAAAACCGAGTCGCACACGGAAGGTTCCGTACAAACCTGTATATCGAATGAAAGTACACACGACGCGCGACGGCAGGTCAACCTATTCTAAACTATTATTAACCTGATCTCTCTACTACGGATCGCACACTGTACTACTACAGTGGGCGATACGTAGTCTCTAGTAGTACATCTGTCTACACAGATCAGGTTAAAATGGTTTTGTATAGGTTGATGTGCCGTCGTGAGTACCGAAAAGATAAACTGTACTGAAAGACAAACTTAAATTTGTCGTTCAAAAACTGTTGACTCCATACATTGACATAAGTTGCGATTAGTTTACCAACTGCAATTAAGTTTGTGATCACATTTTTTTGTGACGCATCTACAAAGTTACGATGCTTTCTGATATTGCTTGCTGCCAAATTTCATGTACTTATAGGAAATGTGCTGCGTAGAGTTACAGAGTAGATTTCACAGCTCCAAATGAACCGCAGAACTAAGTATGTGATATTCTTTTTAAATCAATGCCTGCATGCCTTGCCGAAATTAAGGGTGACAGATAGACAAACAACAAAGTGATCCTATAATGGTTCTACTATCCGGGGTTGCAGGTTGTTCGAAAGAGATACCGCGGCGCCGGAACATAAAAGGCAATAGAAGGAACATGGGTGGGTTTTAGTCGAGAGAGAGAGAGGAGGAGCTCGTGGCTAAATAATAGCAGCCGCTCGGGTCGATCTTTAGGTTAAGCCGCGCTTGCCTAGGTTGGTCTGTGGATGGGTGACCACCCGTTACATACCGAGTTGCCTCCGCGCCTCGGAAAGCACGTGAAGCCGTTGGTCTCAGCTGTCATTTGTAGATCTTTGACAGTCGTTACAGGTAGTCAGTGTCCTGAAAGTCTGACAACCAGTCTTACCAAGGGGTATCGTATTACCCAGTACTGGGTTGTGGAGGTCAGATAGGCAGTCGCTCCATGTAAAATACTGATATTCAGCTGCATCTGGTTAGACTGGAAGCCGACCCCAACATAGTGGGGAAAAGGCTAGGCAGATGATGATGGTTGGGTTTTAGTCAGTACAAGTCTGACACTCCACCCCCGCTCCGCTCAGAGCGAGGGAATTTATTTGATGATTTCCAACCAGCAAAAAAAATAGGATTCCATTTTTTCCTTTTGAGGAACGGAACTCTAAAAATGTGGAAGTTACAGAGCAGTTTTAATTAAAATATCCTAATTAGTATAAAATAGAGAAACAAAGAGACACACAGTTGCTTCTGTCTTTTTGTTACGATTCGCGCCTTACATTTTCAATGTTAATAAAGTTTCAATTAAGTAATAAAGTCATTAAGAACTTAACAAATTAATTAAGAGTAGACTTTGATTTTAAGTTAATCAGAACTTGAGTTACCATTTTGAATAGACTGATGTCCGATAAATATGCAGGTATTTGGAAAGTTCAGTGAGTTTATTTCCCTATTTGACTAAAAGGGAAGTAACTTAGATATTTAAGTTTGTTATCAATAAAATGTAAAGTTAGGAGAATGGATTTCAACTTTCGAATATTTATGTGGTGGTTGTCATCTGTCATTGCATGCTATAAGTAAATTATAAGATAACTAGCTCACGGTTCGTTACCCGCTTCTAGTATGAATATGTATATATAAAGAGTAAATAAAAGACATGTAGACACAGTACGAAAAAAAGAATACATAAAAACATAAGCAAATTATGACTAAATAGAATTTAAGAATGTACTCACATAAATATAGTAAGAAAATTGTCCCACTGGATCGATCGCCAATATCCTATATATTAATCCAGGCTATAAACTATCTGTGTGCCAAATGTCATCTAAATACATTAAGCAGTTTGTGCGCGAAAGAGTACCAAACATCTTTATATCCTCAAACACGCGTGAACCGGGACATATATATGCAGACTTAATATACTTATAGGTTACGTAAGCCTCCTAAGTAAACCTAAAAATACTTGGTTTGACTTACAAAACCATAATAAGATCCTTCTCATGTTTTCGTCGGCGTAAAACTTTAAATCAACAAAAATACATTTTCTAACGCGATTTCTTTCACGTATTGCTGAATAAAGGTCCAAAGCACGTCAGGTCCATAAAACGTGTGTATCCCTTAGTTAGGAGTCACGGGAGAGTCAGAAAATGGCGCCACCATACCCCGCGGACGGCTGTAACACCCGCCGTAGATTGGAAGGCAGTTTGCCGCATTTTCGATACTCGAACTCACGTATTGTGTATTGGAGGAATATTTAAGTGCTGTCAAAAGATTTGGGTTTCTCCGTTTGATATGTAAGATGGGAATGTACGTAAAGAAAAAACATTGGATACCTTTATTGGATGAATTGAAGTAAAAGTGGGGAGTTATATAAAGCGTGTTTTTTTTAGGGATCGGAAATTATCAAATAACTTTTCCCGTTCTGGCTGGAGCGGTAGTGTCAGACTTGTACTGACTAAAACCCACCCGTGTTCTTTCTGTTGCCCTTCATGTTCCGGGGCCGCGGTATCTCTTTCAAACAACACACAACCCCGGAGCGCATTCTCCTTGATGTAGAATTCCACAAAGAGACTGTCTTGGCTAATTGTCTCGTGGAAAAGTCACATTATAAAAGTTTTAGCTAAAAGCTAGACTAACTTTTTCAGAACCCAACATTATACAGAAAATACCCAATAAAAAACGTATTTCTAAAATGAAGCTCAATTATTGTAGCGTGATAACTAGCAATAAATAATTTGTTGGAACAAGTTATTTGCTTTTAATTGGGAAACAAACAATGGCGATCAATTACTATTTTAATAACAGGTAGAATAATAAAAAGCACTGTAAATATGTTCCTTTTTACGAGTTTATTTTTTAAACTGTTTCATGATTTCTTAACTTACTAGCAAATGCCAAATAAGGCATTTACTTGCAGAGGGGCGTGCCAGGGCCACTGCCTGCCGGGGTTGCGGGTTGTTCGAAAGAGTTACCGCGGCCCCGGAACGTAAAGGGTAATAGAAGGAACATGGGTGGGTTTTAATCAGTACAAGTCTGATACTCTCGTCACTTCCAGAGCGGGGGAAGTTTTTTGATGATTTCCTATCCCTGAAAATGCGGATGGGATCCGCAAAAAAAAGGCATTTGTTTAAAATCAGCTTATTTGCCTAATCAATTTATTACCACGCCAGTTATGCAAGACTCTTTGTAAAGTTACCCTGAAAAAACTGTAAAAAAAACAACTGGTGGAACTACATACAGAATACCGATAATGCATTCACAAGCCAAGTAAAGTATGTTTTTTTTTTAAATTTAAGTTCCAACATTAACTTTTGGCAATACTTGTTGCCGCAAAATATACCACAGATGATCTAGGGGCCTAAGCAGAATCATAAAAGGTTAATAATATAAATTACGCTACCATTCGTAAAATGGTCACTGACAATTCTTAATATTAACTGCGCTTTGACCATCATCATCATTTTCCTGCCATTGTCCCATTCTATTTGGGGTCGGCGCAATACGTTTTCTTCTTCCATTCTCCCCTATCAGACGTCACGGCATCATTTACTCCTTTCTTCTTCATATCATTCCTTACACAATCCATCCATCTTTTCTTTGCGCTTTGACCATTTTAAGAATTTTAACGTAATTCATTCATACTATTATTCTATTACGATACTACTAAAGCGGCTATTTTAGACCCCCAGCATGATCTGTGGAGTTTGTAGAATATAAAGTACTGTCATTGGTTACGAAAACCAGGAATATTATTTTTTAAAGCAAACATAATGGAGCTCGTGTAACAGTAGGTATTATGAATTTATCTACTAACTAGATTTTTATTCTAACGGTCAGACCTTTTAACTAGGAAACGAATATTCGGTTACTATTCGTATTCGGCCTATTCAGCTATATTTATTATATTCGGCCAAATACCAAATATCAACATTTTATTCGGCTAAATACCCAATACTTAAATAATGTATTTTGTTATAGGGAGATAATTGGTAAAATAAAAAAAAAACGATTCATTACGGATATATTATTTTTTTTTATTTCTCTTAAAACCATATAAGTACTCATTGGTACATAAACCAGGTATCTTCTGTATTAGAAAAGTTAAGTATTCTATGTATTTGAGTTATTGTCGTAATCAAAATTTTGAAGTGAAAGAGTGAGAATACTTTTGCCTTTTTTTTTTTTTTTTTTTTCGGTTGGGAAATCATCCAATGACTTCCCCCGCTCTGGTTGGAGCGGGGGGGCATGTCAGATTTGTACTGACTAAAACCCACCCATATTCCTTCTATTGCCCTTTACGTTCCGGGGCCGCGGTATCTCTTTCGAACAACCCGCAACCCCGGCAGGCGGAGGCTCTGGCAAGCCCCTCTGCTTTGCTGACTCTCTTTGAGGCGCGCGTGAAACACGAACGCGCCGTCGACACGGCCTCTCGTCAATCGACGGACGGACGGTAAGCTACCCATTGCTCACCGTCCACAGGCCCGCATCTACGGTGGCCGGAAGTCGTCTCACGGCGCCCGGCGCCCTGGGTGTCTCCCGCGGCGGCTGGGTTGGGCAGATGTTCTCTCCCTCAAACGCCCGGCCACCTCCTTTGCTAGCATTACTGCTTCGCAGAAGGTGGTGACCGCTTCCCATTCCCTCTCGCTCCGGACCATGGCCTGAACCAGGGCCGGACGCGAGAGATCTCCGCCGCCGATCGCCTCCACGAGGGCACGGCGGTGCTCCGCCCAAGCTGGGCAGACCGCCACTGTGTGCTCCACCGTGTCCTCCGGGCGAAATACTTTTGCCTAATATTCGGCTTTTCGGTCAGGGGGCTTGCCGAATATTCAGTTTACGGTTTACTGCCGAATATACTATTATTTGTAAGCCTACTTTTAACGAATCCTGTAAAACCATTTCAATTGTATTTTAACAAATTTATCCTTACACCCGATAATAAACCTCAATGCACACAGACAACTCAATCCAAGTAACCACATCACACCACCTTTTTCTAAAACTTTAATCAACCGATACAACAAAACGTACCTTTTTCCGCACCCCTCAGCCAATTACATAACCAGTGCTAAGTCCTATTGTCACAACATTCCTTTTCATCCGATACAGTCTTGAAAACGGATTGTTTGCCGCGATAATAAAGTCAGTGCTACACAGTACGATAACACAATAAGCTTAGCAAAATGCTGGCAAGTTAAGGCTATTACACATGAGTAGGAGATGTGTTTTATTCTTGAGGACACGCTTTTGTGTTCGAAGATTTTGTTGTACTTGTATTCTTAGTTTAGATTTTGTTGTAAGTTGAGGTGATATTTATTTGTATTGTTTAACTGCCCCTGTTTCCCATCCCATTGGACTATGAGAGTACATTTGTGTCTGCGCACACAATCGTGCATTATAATATCTCCCGCATAGATAGCTAATCTCCGCTGGGATTGGCCGCCGTGGGTGAAAACGTTCAGGAGGTCTAAATATATTTGTGTTGTTTATTCGCGCGCGTGGAACATGAACGCGTCGACACGGTTTATCGTCACAAAACAGATAGACGGTGAGCTACCCGTTGCTCACCGTCCACAGACCCGCGTCGACTCTGGCAGGGAGTCGTCTCGCGAAACTAAAGACCTAGGCTACGTATTAATCAAAAAGTCTTCAACTCGAACATACTAAAACATTATGAACGCTTCCTATGAATCTTCCGGTTGGAATACCACCCATTATGAAAAGGGAAAATAGCGCGAATATACACTGAATATAATATCATACTTTCCCTGTATTATATTCAGTTTCGAATACACGTTAATCTGGCCATTCTTAGATATGCCTGGGATTCTTATTTATTGAGAACCTTTCCTGCCGGTTATGGTCTCTTAGTAACAGTTATAGATATTTAAAGGAAATGGTCTTGGAATATGTATGGTAATGCTTCCTAGATAATTGATAAGGGTTCGTGAAAAAAAAAAAACAGTAGGGCTATATTCTCTAAGAATACAGCGTCGAGCGCAGTGCGACTCCCTAAGGAACTTGACGTTGCGGCAGCGCTAAGCTCGTCATTGTATTCTTAGAGAATAACCCTACTTATTTTTTTTTCAGTTGCACAAATTACGCATAATATATCATCCCTGTAATACCAGAAGGTTTAGGCAGGGGCGTACCTAACTCCGACATATTGCCAGTTATGTTTAAGTCTTATGTAATAATAGGATCCTATAGACATAAAACCATTGGGCACTGATTTAGCCTCAATAGCAAAAAACCGAATAACACTTTGACTTACTTAGGAATCGAACACAAGCTGCTCAGCAGCCACACTTACATATATATACCTTAGGAGGTATAATAAATGAGCAGCAGATAATTTTGTCAAATACTCGTTGTTCGTGAAACTGCAGCTGCTGTGAGTAGGCCATTAAATGCTTAAGATTTAAGAATGTAAATTTAAACACTTGACTTTGAACTCACACACCTGTAATTCTAAGGGCTTAGGCAGAGGTTTAGGTACCTGATAGGACACCCACATTTCGCTAGTAAATTAATTAATAATTCAAGCGTAAAATCCATGTTTGTATAACATCATTATCTTAAACTAGCTGGCGCCCGCGGCTTCACCCATGTGATGTCGAAAAACGAATTATCTTATGTTTTATTCCAGACTATAATCTACCTCTGCGATAAATTTCATCAAGATCCGTTCAGCCGTTTTGACGTGAAAGAGTAACAAACATCCATTCATCCTCACAAACATTCGCATTTATAATATTAGTAGGATCAGTGCAAAAATATTTAGTAGTAGTCCACAATTCTGTAACGATGAGCTCAAAAATATTAGTTCACAAGTCTGCAACGATCAGCTCGGTATTGTTAAGTTTGACAGAGACTGGCATTTTTGAACGTGATTTTTCTGAAAATCATGTAGACGTTTTTTTTAAAAGCTTCACGGATGCGGGGCTGTTGTTGGATAGGAATCAAAAAGAACCTTGTAAACCATCGACAGCCCGTTTAATAGAATGCAGGATACGTTATTGCTGCAGGGCTGTAAAAATTGTTTTCATGTTCTAACCAGAGATATTTTAACCGACTTCAAAAATAGGAAGAGATTCTCAACTCGACTGTTTTTTTGGATGTTTGTCACGTGAAATAGAGGTTCCCCTATTTTATCTTTATTGCATCTTATTGTGGTTTATGGGTCATCTTCTCTACTACATATTTTTTCTAGTAGGTTATCTATTTTGATGACATGCTTGTACCTTTTAGTAGCAATGGAACATGAATGCTCGATAAGAATTTGTGTGAGATGCGACAGCTAAAAACGGCTGAAATAAAAAACTTTTTACCAAAAAAACTGTCTTCCAAAAGAACACTAAACAGACGGAAAATAAACTTACTCCCGGAAGTCGGTGACAAAAAAAACTACAAATGAAAAAAAAAATTATCATTTTTTATAAACAAATCTACATATACATCTATACAACGTGTAACGGAAAGGGTATATACATATCAAGAGCAAGGCTTCTTCAAGGCTTATCAAACGATATCGCAAGGGTTTCAGCTAAATATAAAAAAAAAAAAAAAAGAAAATAAAAAAGAAAGAAAGAAAGAAAAGAAAGAAAGAAAAGAAAGAAAAAAAAAAAAAAGAGCCTCGCTATTGGTATGTATATACCCTTTCCGTTACATCCTGTATATACTTAAGTAAAATTTTACTCACTTTCCGGTGTCCGATTGAGCGGAAATTTTGCCCACATGTTTAGTTTGGATGACAATGCATAGTTATATAAGTCACATCATTATAATTATTGTGCTGCCGCGTTATGATCACCGGCAAAAAAGTAGGTAATCTTATACCTACTTTTTTGCCGGTGCCTCTTGCATGCCCAAAAATTTTGCATTGTCTGGCGCAAAACAAAACATAATCAAATTCTTAGTCACATTATTTAAATGACAATCAAATTGATCTTGAATATAAAATATCAGTCTAAAAGTAATAAAAATTGTGTTTTTTTTAATAAATAGGTGTAATATTTATTTCATTCATCTTGTTAGTAGAACGCGTGGTTGTGTTGACAGAAGTTACCTGCTGGTTTTCCCAACAAATGAGTTACCTATGATCAACCCCATCGCTTTGGTTAGGACTTGAGGCAGTGCTTCTTCTTCTCACCGTTTCGATGGCAGTTTAAATTGTTTCACCTCAACTACGGCACCAAGTTTGCCACATTCAGAAGTGTCCATACCGTCATGCTATTCAATCAATATACCACCAAATTAATATGTCAAATAGTATTCAATATTATTGAAACGATAAATAGTTTCAAGACAACAATGTCAAACTGTAAGCGATGAACATTGAACAATGAACATAGCTGAACTAGTTTAGTGTTCTAATGAAGTTCCAGCATTATTGACAGCCGAATCTTAGATGGATGATGGGAATTGATTATTAAGCAATTAATATCTAGTGTAGCGAAATGAACTGAAACTCAGATTAAAATTGCAACATCATTAAACATTGCAATCATTATTAAACACTGAACTTTCCAAAACTAAATAAACAATATAAACTACTTTTAATTTGAGATTATTCTCACAAACATAAACTCCATAAACGAGTTCTTTGCCGGGGTTGCGGGTTGTTCGAAAGAGATTACGCGCCTCGGAACACGAAAGGCAAAAGAAGGAACATGGATAGGTTTAGTCAATACAACTATGGCATCCCCCCCCTGCTCCGCCCAGAGCGGGGGAAGTTATTTGATGATTTCCCATCCGAAAAATAAAATAAATGAGTTTCATGCCCGCAATATTAACTACTGGTGATTAATAAATTTGGGAGCACGGTTGGCGCAGTGACTAAGCGATTGGCTACTGCACTGTTAGTCGTGCGTTCGGTCCCAGCACGGAACAAATAGTTGTAGGTCCTACAGTTCTTGCGAAGTGCTACAAACGTAAACGGTCATACTCGTGTTTGTATGGGGTATAGGGTAGTTTCCTAATCTTTTTTATTAGTCCGTCTTTGAGATTATTCAAAAATAAGGGACACGTATTTTTTTATTTAAAAAAAATTACAAATTTAGAAAAAAAAATGGATCAAAAGTTACAAAGATTACAGCCCACTAAAGTTATGTGAAACGTCACGCGTTTCTGCAGTTTTTAGCAACAAGTGACGTCACACGTAAATTGAATGTAATTACTTGGACCCTGGAAACTACCCTATTGTAAAAAAAACATATCCTTAAACAAGTAAACGGTTAAAAAATGGGTTTTCCTTGATTAAAAGGCACAGAAATTAAAGGTATCTCCGGCATTAAACGTATCACAGTCGTAATCTTACATCATGCAAAAATCCTGGGATTTTCGTAAAGGAAACGTTTTTCCAATTTATTCTTCTGCGACATATATACCGTACAATTTGGTTGCTTTATCTAAATTGAAAGTTAAGGTGAACCGTCTAATATAAGAGCGAGCGAAAAAATCATGCCATGACCTGTGTTCATGTACATTTCTATTTTACTAGCTTCCGCCCGCGACTTCGTCCGCGTGGCATAGTTACTTTGGGCTAACGCTAACTATAACCCGCGTGATGATCGAAAAAAAATATCTTTCTCTCCCCTTTTCTCCCTCTTTCTCCCCCTAAAAAAATTTGCCTATGTCCGTCTCCAAGGTCTCAACTATCTCTGTACCAAAATTCATCAAAATCGGTTGGACCATTTAGGCTTGAAGACGTAACCAACAAACAAGTAGGGACTAGCTGCGACCAGCGATTTCACCCGCTGCTTACTACCCTTATCACTTAGGGGTTTGAAATATAGATAACTAGCTTTTGCCCGCGGCTTCGCTCGCGTTAAATTCGGTAGCGCCTTATTGATTTGTAATAGCAACGCTAAGTTTTCCCGTTTCTTCCCTCATAACCCACACTTTCAAAAAAAAAAAATCGAATTAGATTTTTTGCATTTTCTGAGAAGATTTACTATAGTAACATTTATATATATGTCGAAGCGCCGACGCATACATTTAAACTAACGCCATCTAACTTTGTTTTTGTGAACTAAATCGTTGTTCGTGTAGGAACGTCAAGTATTGACTTGGGGATGGTTAACGCGGAGTAATGACAGTACTGAACGAAATTGAATGACCGAATGACTGTTTCATTCGGTTGCCATCTTGGAAGGTGGATGTGGAGCGGATAGCTTGACAGGACGTCACTTCTCTTTGGACCTTGCACCGAGCGACACGGTTAGCCATTACTCCGCGCTAAACTTCCCGCGTTCCTGATTTAAATCTGTATCGATCATTAGCATCTTTAGTTATTTTGTTCCAATGATTTTGTGAAAAGACAATACAAGTGTAAACAAAAGTTTTGCGAGTATTATTTCGTGTCCTCCGCCATGATAATCTCGACCATCCGACGACCAATCCCCGTCATCAGAAGTGGAATGCAATCCAAACGCCACACATGGTGCGAGTGACAGTGCTAACCAAGAAAAGTGTAAAGACAATACGTGCGTGTTTGAAAGTGACACAGAAACGGAAAAATTGCGTTTTCTGTTAGAACAGCAAAATAAAAACTATGGCTATCGTGCAAGCAATGAAAACACCTTCTGTGATTGTGGATTTGACGTGTGAAGTTGACCCGCGTGCTTGGCTGGCAACAGCAGACATGTGTGTGTGTGTGTGTGTGTGTGTGTGTAATCCTAATAGTCAAGGTGCATCGTTGATGATTGCCTTGAGCCGCGCACTTAAGGGAGAAGCTTCGTCATGGTTGTCATCCATATCTTACCCTGGGATGAAATGGAGTGATTTCAAGGAACTGTTTTTAGCCAGGTATGATTATCCCGAGACTACCGCTTCTTTTCTTGCTAATCTACATGAAAATAAGCCTAAGAAGAACGAGTGTTTGGTCGCATATGCAGCTACCCTCATGACAACTATTATGTCGAAATGGCTGACAACAGAGCAGATTGCCATCGCGACGGTGTTAGCTCACATCGCGAAGAACGATACGCGAGTCCAGCGATTGTCATTTACTACGGACATCAAAACCCGAAACGACCTACACCGGGAGCTGAAAAAACTGTTTCGTTTCTGAAGAGGAGCGCCCCGCCAGGTGCTGGTGAGCATGAAGGTCCTGATGCGAAAAGAAACCGCCCCAATGAGCCCTACGCTGGGCCTAAATGTTACAATTGTGGGAAACCAGGACACCGATCCGTGCAATGTCGCCTGAAAAGACATTCGGCACATGAAGAAGAATCGAGATCGACAGCGTTTAGCAGTGGCAAGAGTAACCAGGCCAACGGGAAAGCCTGGATCACTTGTTCAGCTGTCGCGAACAAGGACACCTACGCATCCAGCTGCCTTAAGAGGGACGTCAAGGAGGCACGCAGCGGTACGGTGGTCGATCCCGTCAGGGAATAACGAGTTGATGTATGCCTTGTGGACGCACCTACTGGATCCTTAAGGACTTTGGTGAGCAACTCCATTTTTATTATGATTCTGGTGCAGAATGTTCGTTTATCAAAGAATCTTCTGTATCCTGTAAATTTAGTGGGACTTTATGAAAATGTGACATTGACTGGTATCGGACAGACTTCTAAAAGGTCGACTGTACAAATATTGAGTACTATTGAGTTTTAATTATTTTATTCTTTTCCACGTTTTACCTGCCATTTTTATTGCGGCATGAAATCGTGATTGGCGATTTGACGCGAAGTTTTATTAATTGGTTTAGCAGTTCATATGTTGTCAGATAAGAAACGATTTAAGAAAATACGGACTGTTCAGACATATGACGTGATTGTTGATTATAAATTTGAGTTCGACACGATAGACACTGACGAAACGAGACCGACTGACGAAACGAGACCAAGTATGTCAGAAAATTTGTAGAAAATTGCATTACTTGTAGAATTTCAAAGTCACATTCTGGTAAGATTCAAGCAGAACTGCACCCCATCCCAAAGATAGCAATCCCCTGGCACACAATACACATTGACGCTACCGGAAAGCTCAGCGGTAAAAGTGACGGTAAGGAGTATGTTTTTGTAGTTATTGACGCCTTCACTAAATTCGTCTTGCTTCATCATACTCTACACATCGATGCGGCTAGCAGCATCAAAGCGGTTAAAGCTAGTGTCGCGTTGTTTGGCGCGCCTACCCGGATTATCGCTGACCAAGGTCGTTGTTTTGCGAGCAAAGATTTTAAAGAGTATTGTTCTTCTGCTAACATTAAGTTACATCTTATTGCGACTGGTAGTTCTCGGGCGAATGGACAGGTCGAACGCGTTATGAGCACTCTAAAAGCCATGCTTACTGCCGCCGAGACTAGTAAACAGTCATGGCAAGAAGCTCTACCCGATGTACAATTGGCGTTAAATTGCTCCCAACACAGGGTTACCGGATCGAGTCCCCTAGAGTTGCTTATTGGGAAGGTTGCTAGGCCTGTAGATGTTTTATTAGCCAGTGACGTAGAGCCCGAAGTTGATCTTAGTTTAGTACGAGATCAAGCGATAGAGGGCATGACAAAGAATGCCCAGTATGATAAGACACGGTTTGATAGTACAAAGGCCAAACTGAATCGGTTCTCTATCGGTGACTATGTTTTGCTTCAGAATGAGGAAAGGAACCAGACCAAGTTAGATCCTAAGTATAGGGGCCCTTTTAAGGTAATAGAGGTCTTGGAAGGTGACCGTTACGTTTTACAGGGTTTAAATTCAAATAGGACATACAAGTATGCCCATGACAGACTTCGTAGAATGCCTGGACCTACTGACGATGACAGTCATGACTCTGACGATGACTCTGCTGTGCCATCTGCTAGCAATTAAAAAAAAAAAAAGGTTACCGCTAAAATTATTAGTCATAAATTGTAGTGTCGGATGCTGTGAGGTTGTCCATGGCTTGTTCGGACGCCAGCTCAGTTATCCCGGTGTTATCGGATGCTGTGAGGTTGTCCATGGTTTGTTCGGACGCCGGCTCAGTTATCCTGGTGTTATCGGATGCTGTGTGGTTGTCCATGACTTGCTCGGACGCCGGCACAGTTATCCTGGTGTAATTAGTTTCTGTGTGGTTGTCCATGTCGTGTTCGGACACCGGATAAATTATTTGTGTGTAATGCAATCAGACACCAGATAAAGGTTGTCCAGAAATTGTTTGGTGATTTTGTTTTAATGTTAAGATTTTCTTTATGAGATTTGATGAGAATCATGTGAATCAGAAAAATTGTGTTGTTTGAATCGTGTGACTTTATTTCTCTTCGTGTTTGTCAGAAAGGCCGAGCGAAGAACGTTTTACTTTCCATGAATTCTTGTTTCAGGTTGCCTATTGTGGAAGTAACCGGATAGAGGTTACGTGTAGTGGTACCGGATAGGGGTTACGTGGTGATGACCGGATGGAGGTCGTATTGTCTGGTGCTTATGACTGGATGGAGGTCATAAGTGTGACGATGGATACGCTTGGAGGTACTTCACACGAGGTCGTGTGACCATCAGGACGGCCGTGTCGAAGCGCCGACGCATACATTTAAACTAACGCCATCTAACTTTGTTTTTGTGAACTAAATCGTTGTTCGTGTAGGAACGTCAAGTATTGACTTGGGGATGGTTAACGCGGAGTAATGACAGTACTGAACGAAATTGAATGACCGAATGACTGTTTCATTCGGTTGCCATCTTGGAAGGTGGATGTGGAGCGGATAGCTTGACAGGACGTCACTTCTCTTTGGACCTTGCACCGAGCGACACGGTTAGCCATTACTCCGCGCTAAACTTCCCGCGTTCCTGATTTAAATCTGTATCGATCATTAGCATCTTTAGTTATTTTGTTCCAATGATTTTGTGAAAAGACAATACAAGTGTAAACAAAAGTTTTGCGAGTATTATTTCGTGTCCTCCGCCATGATAATCTCGACCATCCGACGACCAATCCCCGTCATATATTTTTTCACTATCGGAAAGTAGAGATTTCAACGAACAGAAAACATACAAACTTTTTGAAAAAAGCTGATATTTTGACGTCAGAATTTTCGATTGAAAATGAGGCTGCTTTTTTTTTTCGATATTAATTCAATATAAGGTGAAAAAATTAATATTTTTAATCAAATAAATTACAGCGTATTTGGGACATAAAAAATTAAGTTTTCACTAAATTTCGTTATAAAAAAACAATTTTTGTAAAAGATAAAAATAAAAAACCAACAACTTTGGCGTTTCACTTTTTTCGATAGGACTTTTAGTTTTGCCGGAAATCGAGAAAAACCGTTTTTTACCCTTAAACCCCCCCCCCCCCCCCCCATCCCCTTCCCGAACTCGGATCTATCGTAATTTATTTTTCCTTTCATTATGATCATATTCCCCTCCTTTTCTAATGGGTTTCATCCTACTGTAATTTGTTTTCACTTTTTATTAATTTTAAAGGCTTCTACCCTGGTCTATTGCGCCTGATTGATTTGTAATAGCAACGCTAAGTTTTCCCTTTTCTTCCCTCGTTCTCCCTCATATCCCACTTTTTTTAAATAAAAATTAGCCTATGGCCGTCTCCTGGTTCCCAACTATCTCTGTACCAAAATTTATCAAAATCGGTTTAGCCATTAAAGCGTGAAGAGGTAACAAACAAACAAACTCACTTTCGCTTTTATAATATTAGTAAGGATGTTGTCTAGACTTCCGTACGGTTTACTCACGGGTTTACCACTGAAAACCAGCACTGTGCTGTGGGCTCCCATAGCACAGCATCATGCTGAGTCGTGACCTACTTGTCGCAGTCACAGCGCGTAGCTATTTTTTTTGTTTAAAAAGTGTTTATAAATGTTTGTGATGCTGCGAAGCAAAAAAATTTGAATAATAATATACAAGATATTCAATGTTTATTCTTTTGTTATTTCGTGTGCTTGTCGTAATTGCGACAGTTCTTTTTTCTTTTCTCATTTATATAATAACCGTACCGAAAAAGATCCAAGTCAAACCATGTACCAATGTATGTATGTATGCATGTTTTGAAGCAAAATACAATTACCTTGTTATGATTTAGTCAAAGTGGAATCGTAATTGGTTTTCCCTTGTAGACATTTTCTGATATCAGCTGAGTTCGATAATGCCTTTTCGTTTCCAGCTCTCTTCGTACCTTACGTATGAGGCGTAAAACAGTTATCGGTGAAATGCGGTCAAAAGCCACACAGTAACGGGAATCAAGGGGAAGAATTGAAGCCTATGGAATTTTCTGATTGAAGTTTCTGACACGTTCCACAGAAGTCTACTTTTCTGGTTATGCAGCACATTTTGACCTTTCACATGCCAGTTTTCCTAATTTTACCAGTTACGGTAAAAAATTTCATCATCAAAATATAAGGATGAGGCACTCCTCATCCTTATATTTTGATGATGAAATTTTTGGCACTTGAGAGCAAGACACCAGAAATGCAGTCAAGTTCTTTAAATATTACAACGGCCTGTGTTAAAAAAACATTAAAATAAATATTTTGAGTTTTAGTTAGGCTATGACGTATCTTTGGGAATGTCGTGCATTTAAAACTGTTTTCTCCATTTTCTCAAAAGGAGAAAACGGAGCCTTTATACGATCACTTTGTTGTCCGTCTGTCTGTCTGTCTAGCTAGACCCTTTATCTCGGGAACACGTTTAGGTATCAAAATCATATACTCAAATCTGTGATCCCTTGAAGCTGTATAAGAATCAACCTCAGTCTACGCAATCAAAAGATATGGCTGTTTATGTCGCAAGTTTGTACGGAACCTTCGATGCGCGAGGGCGACTTGCACTCGACCGGATTGTTTATGTTAAGTGCAAGTACTCCTCACTAATATTATAAAAGCGAAAGTGAGTTTGTTTGTTACGTCTTCACGCCTAAATGGCCTAACCAATTTTGATGAATTTTGGTACAGAGTTAGTTGAGACCCTGGAGACGGAAATAGGCTAATTTTAAAAAGAAGTGAGACAAGGGGGAGAAAGAGGGAAGAAAAGGGGAGAGAAACGTATTTTTTTTTCGATCATCACGCGGGTTAAAGTTAGCGTTAGCCCAAAGTAACTATGCCACGCGGACGAAGTCGCGGGCGGAAGCTAGTAGAAAATAACCAAGACAGTGTACATCAAAGCAGCTATCTCTGCAAGTCGAAGTAACACTGTAAAGTATATCTTATCATGACATATTTCCCGCTACTTCCTCACTTCTTTGTGGTCGAAACAAAAAGATTTATCTCGCCGTCTGCTCTAATGGGGGTCAAGCTTGTTGGCGTTTACTCTTTGTGATCTCTGTGTAGGGTGGTTTGTTATTTTGTTTTGTTTCAATCCTAATATCCTACTAATCCTACTTAATATTATAAACTAGCTTTCACCCGCGGCTTCGCTCGCGTTAAATTCGGTATAACACACTAAGCAGACCTGCAGTTTTTGCTCTTGCGCCTGATTGATTTGTAATAGCAACGCTAAGTTTTCCCTTTTCTTCCCTCGTTCTCCCTCATATCCCACTTCTTTTTTAATAAAAATATATATAGCTAATAGCCTATGTCCGTCTCCTGGTTTCCAACTATCTCTGTACCAAAATTCATTAAAATCGGTTTAGCCATTAAAGCGTGAAGAGGTAACAAACAAACAAACTCACTTTCGCTTTTATAATATTAGTAAGGAAGTAAGGATGCGAATGTTTTTAAGGATGGATGGATGTATCATCGTCAAAACGGCTGAACGGATCTTGATGAAATTTGGCACAGAGGTAGATAATAGTCTGGAATAACAGATAGGATACTTTTTTTGAAGGTGAAGAAAGAGGGAAGAAAAGGGAATAGAAATATATTTTTCATCATCACGCGGGTTAAAGTTAGCGGTAGCCCAAAGTAACTATACCACGCGGACGATGTGGGGTAGACGGAAGTGGCTGGTAATAATAATAAAAAACAATTGACTTTGAGAACACAGTCACATCTGAATAGTACTCTAGGGGACGTGACCACCAAACTTAACACCATTGATTTCCAAACCCAAGTCCTTTAACCTCTGGATAATCTTGACCAGATTAACGGTCACAATAAGAATGAAACCATTGGCATTAATTAACATTTATTAAACTAACATATTGTTCATTGTTTGTAAAACTAAGTACAGTACAATCAAAGGGCATGATTTAAGTCGTAAACAACCAATACTGAATAAATTATAAGTGGCCATTGAACAGATCCATTTGATACCACTTGCCTATTCATCAGGTTTCCGAAGTAAGCAGGATCCCTTGTTAGAGCCTCGATGCCTCATTTCAATAAAGAACCCTAAGAGCTTATGTATTTAACGATCTTTGAAGGTATTGTAGAGGGCATGTTACAGAAGTTAAAGTCGAAAATTATCGTAAAACTCGAAATGAAAACTTTTTACCGACGTGCTCGATAATTGTAATAATTTTACCTAAGTTTTTAGTAAATAAGTAGCATCACCAGTTAAGTTTAGAGGTGGGACACACTGACATGCATGTCACACTGTTGACCCCCCCCCCCTCGCCAGTCGGTCTCCAAACGCGAATCAATGTGCACGTCAATTCCCTTTTTCTGCGCACGCGGCCATATTTGTTTTTGGTAAAACGCAATAAACGTGTTTGCAAAGTTACCAACACCGCTAGTCCCTGCAGCATCACCGCTAATAATACCGGATAAAGGTTTAAATCGATAATAATGTTTTAAGATAAAAAATCACACTAAGTTTTCAAATGCAGACATTAGCTTTCGTATAGGATTTAGTGGTATTTATAATCGACTTTAAAAAAAGGAGGATTAGTTATCTTTTATAATACATTTTTTTGCTTTTAATGTGTGTTGATGATATTCTTATATATTTTAGCAACAATAGAAAATGAATACTCGATATGCGCCCCAGCGGCACAAAACGTGCCAGTAAACAAGTATTACCGTTGATCCCCGCTGGCACAAAGTGCCACAAAACCCCGACCGATTTAAAACTGTATTAGTAGTAAAGATAAGTATTAAAATCAGATTACGATTACGATAAGAGCCCGCCCGGTGATGCTTGACGGATAGTTGGCGTAAATAATGGCGGTCCTTGGGAGGCTATGGTTTTTAGAACTCTTAAATGAACCTGAATATGACTGGCAAAATGTGGATGTTCTATAAGCTTCATCTCTGCCTAATCTTTTGAGAATTATTATTAGCGTTATTTTACATTTATGCTGTGATCATAAGAATCAATTTATCAGTTTAAAAATATCAAATGCAGGATAAAATCTACTTAGTTGTAATTAAAATTATAAAAGTTTTTTATTTTAATTATACAGGTGCCTACAACAGCTTGACTGCAAGTTCTTACTCGTATATTGAAGATTAATTGCCTTCTGCTGCTAGTCTATTTTGTGTCCGGCCTGAGGTTGACACTGTATTGAGATACTACGGCTATAAAGCTTCGGTCACATTGATAGCGAGCTTGGAGTAAGCAGAAGCGGGTTTCCAAAATGTTTCTCACGTAATCCTTGGGGTGGCGAATGACATCTATTATACAGGATGGAAGGTTGTTGAAAGGGTGTCCCCGTACGAAACAGTTGTTTTTAGGGTTCACACACAGACGGTAAAACGGGTCCCTATTACCAAGATTTCGCTGTCCTTCTGTCACCAGGCTGTTTCTCATGAACCGTGATATTTAGACAGCAAAAATTTTCGGAAATGATGTATTTCTATTGCTGCTATAACATAAACGCTAATAAAACAGAATAAAATAAATATTTAAGGGGGCTCCCATACAACAAACATGATCATTTGCCGTTTTACAGATAGTGGTAGGGAACCCTTCGTGCGCGAGTCCGACTCGCACTTAGCCGGTTTTTTTAATAACCGGAAAAATCTATTCGTTACAGTTTTCAAGACTAGAATAGAATATTCTTAATAATGTACACATCACAAATAACATAGATCCAGAAATCATTTTGTTGAAATAAAATTTGATTCACTTACTATTTTGTCATCAACTATTACCGGTTAAGTACAACACTATTTGTCCAACACTAGTTTAGAATATTATCTGTGGTTCTTCGTCCCTTTTGCTATTAATCTCTCAAGAATAAACCTACGTATTTCTATATTACAAAAACCTTTTATTCAATAATTCCATCACATTTCACATATAGTGGCACAATGGGCAGTCTTATCGCTAAAAACGATCTTTTCAAAACCTTATAGTAGATAAATGATGTTTATTTTGCAAGGTTATCACAAACACTTTTACCCGTCTTTT
Organism: Ochropleura plecta; assembly: GCA_905475445.1. NCBI lineage: Eukaryota > Metazoa > Arthropoda > Insecta > Lepidoptera > Noctuidae > Ochropleura > Ochropleura plecta. The sequence continues at coordinate 5,174,500 of FR997732.1, forward strand.
TTAAAACCTAGATGAGGCCAGTGTTTCGTAACCGACTTCTCTGTGAAGAAACAGCCGAAAAAAACTCAGAGGTAGTCTCTTCTAAGGTCCAGACAAAAATCTTGGTCAACTTACATGAGGACTATGCAGATTAGTGTCTGAAATAGTCTGTTTAAGAAAGCACTACACAGATTGAGTGGACTTGTCCAGTCAGTGCAAGCATTTGCCAGTTATCGTGTAGCTCGACTCATAACGCAAGGAGCTCAACGACAAGACGAACAATATCAAAAATTGGACATTTGTGTAGGTCGCTTACAGTACTTATACTGCCAGACAATCGTCAAAAACAAACGAAGTAAATAAAAGTAATGATCCACATGGTCCTCACATTTACAATACATATGAATAAAAAACAAAAAAAATATTTACAAAATTAAATTAATGAGATCATAATGAATTCATAAATCAAAATAATAACAAAAAAAAGTAAAATCAAAAAAATATATTAAACAAGTACATAAATATTAATTATATGATTGAATAAAATATTGTGATCATCAATCCATTTGCGAAGTGTGGTGTAAATAATATTTCTCAAGACCGATTGCATCGACTCGTAGATAGCGTTGAAAATATATGGAATCGCTCCCCGCTACTACGAGTACTTCGCTTTACAAGCGGTGCTGAGTCCTAAGTACATAGGTACAGCATCTTTTATCAAGCATTATTACTTCAGTAATTAAATGGATCCTGGTTATTGACAGAGGAGATTTTTTGATAATACACATAATAAAGCCTTACTGGACACCGCTTCAAAGAATCCGTGCGAGATTTTCTTTATGAAAAAAAAAGGAAACCAACCACTTGTTGGCTGACAGAGACAAGGAGACAAATGACTAACGTTGACTATACTACGTCGGTTTTTTTTGTGAATGGGAAATCATCAAATAACTTCGGGGAGTGTCAGATTTGTACTGAGAAACACCCTTAATCCTTCTTTTTACCTTTATGTTCTGGGGCCGTGGTATCTCTTACGAACAACCCGCAACCCCGGCAACCGTACTTGGGTTGTAATAATTAAAATGATTTTGTAATATTTAGATGCTCTTTTAAATTGAGATACCTCAATAACCGATATTTTTTGTCTTGTATTCGAATGCTCGGTGATCTTACGCAACTATCTAACATAACAGAATTTACATACAATGTCATTTTATAAGCTATTTATGATCTAAAATAAATTTAAAGTTTATAACTCCAAAACAAACAGAAATACGTTAGTTTCGTCTCCCAGTTGTCCCAGTTTAAATCAAGGTGTAAAGTGATAAGTGGGTAGGTATTTATTAACATCCATATTGACATTACAATTTGAGGAGCTCGTGATTGTATAAAAACTGCCGCATGGGTCGATCTTCAAGGTTCAGCCGCACTTGCCAAAGTCCGTTTGTAGATACCCGTGACCATTATTCATACCATTTTAATTTTTTTTCATGTCTCGGAAAGCACGTTAAGCTGTTGATCCCGGCTGTCATTTGAACCACTTTGATAGTCTTTACGATCACAGCTAGATTAAACAACCAGTTTTACCAAGGGGTATCTTTTTACCCAGAACTAACTGGGTTGTGGAGGTCAGATAAGCAGTCGATATTCAGCTGGAAACCGACCTTAATAAATTTTGGGAAAATCACCATTTTCCTGCCCTTGTCCCGTTCTATTTGGGGTCGGCGCAACACGTTTTCTTCTTCCATTCTCCCCTATCAGACGTCACGGCATCATTTACTCCTTTCTCCTTCATATCATTCCTTACACAATCCATTCATCTTTTCTTTGACCTTCCTCTCGCTCTCCGTTCATCAACATTCAGATCCATCACTTTTTTAGTCACATGTGCTTCGGAAAATGCTAGGCAAATTATTAATATTACAACTTTGCCTGACACGTATCTGCGTTTCACGAGATCGAAGTTTCAGTTTGTATGACTGTAGTTTTGTTATGTTTTGGCGAAACTGGCCGATGGAAATTTTTCGGTCAGTGGGTTTCCACGCCTTAAAGGCTGGCGGATGAAATTGGCAATATAGATAGATTATGACTATGATACTTCCCGACTTAAATGCGGGTGAAACCAGGGGAAAAATACTAACAAAAAAACTTGAGAGGTGTCAAGGGACACCCGGATGGAACGAAGTTATTATTTATTATGTACAAAAACCTGTAAACACTCAACAAAAATAATCGTCGCGACACCACACTGTTCAATGCGAAATAGAAAGACGAAACGAAAATAACTGGCTTACTTTCTATGAGAGAGAGAGAGAGAGAGAGAGGCAGACAGAGAAACACGCGCACGCCGCACGGCTTACAACTATAGCAAAAAGTGCCGTTACAACTTTTGGTCTTAATTTTTTCCGTCTAGTCCCCTTTCACAACGTGCGATAAGGTACATCGTTCCAATAGGCTATTTATTGGCTAAATTAAGCCCCGCTGTAGTCCCAATGATACATTATAAAGATTAATTCTGTTAATGTATTATTTACGTTGTTTTTTGAGAGCTAAGTTTTCTCCTAAGCCATGTCCTGGTGGTGCAAAGCATAATGTCCATTTTTTGTTAAAATTCTGTTGTACAAAAGTATCGTTTAAATAAATAATTTTTAATTTAACTTTCTTGACATTTTGTATAAGGCGGCATAATAATTTAACGCAGAACTTTTGTCTGGTGTTAAAATGATAAACTTTTCTTATTAGTTGACCAGTTTGAATTTAATTACGAAGACCATTGAATTTAATTATCTGATGACGCATGACGAAAATTGTTATTTTGGTAACAGAGTCGAATATTTAAAGGCCCAAGCAGACATATTGTTTTTAGTGCCGCTTGCGTTAAAAGAGAACAAAGGAATATAAGGTTTATCTAATAATAAGTCTAGTCTAGACAATAGGCAATTTGAAGGTAAAAGGGACTAGTTAGTTGTAGTAGTGTAATCCGTCGTAACAGCACCCTAGTTTTGAAACATACTCGGAATAAATTACCTTTCATTTAAATATTAATTTCATTACAATAAAACCTAAGAGTAAAAAGTAAGGAATGAGTTTATTAGAGGAAGTTTGAAAGTTGCGCCTGTAACAGAAAAAATTGAAGAGAGTTGTTTGTCTTGGTATGGACATGTAATGAGGAGGGACGAAGCACATGTGACTAAAAGAGTGATGGATCTGAATGTTGATGGACGGAGAGCGAGAGGAAGGTCAAAGAAAATATGAATGGATTGTGTTAGGAATGATATGAGGGAGAAAGGAGTAAATGATGCCGTGACGTCTGATAAGGGAGAATGGAAGAAGAAAACGTGTTGCGCCGGCCCCGAATAGAATGGGATAGGGGCAGGAAAATAATGATGAGAATAAAACCTACAAGGACGACCATCAACCTTTTTAGTGGTGGGCTTCAGAATGGTCAGGTGTATAGCACTCGCTTCCGGCGGGCGTCTCTGGCCTGATGTATGATTGTGTATGGATCGTATCGTCGCAAGGTGACATTTAGTAAATTAGTTTTGGTATATAATTAATGGTAGAATAATATCCGTTGCAAAAATTATCAGTTTTCGCAAGCTGTGAAGTCAAAAACTTACAAGAACTAATTAATTTTCAATTTAGTTTTTAAAAACTTTTTTTTTACTTTGTACGAAAAATATTACTGAATTCATTACACTATTGGTATGGGAGCTATTTTGTTTGATAGATTTGGTTCATATTCATACTGACACGATTAAAATTAATGTATAGTTTTAAAAACGTTTTTCACAAAAACAATGGACTTCCAAAAAAACAAAAATGTTTTTATTTCAGCCTTTTTAGTTGTGGTATGATGGTATCTCACACACATTCTTATCGAGGATTCACTTTTCATTGCTACTAAGAAAAAATAGCATATCGTGCACATTAGAAGAAAAAAAATGTATTACAGAAGAAAACTCATAAGTTAACCAAAAAATATATAGGTATATAATTCATATGGGACCCCTTCGGAAGTATTTTTTTCCATTATAAAAATAATTTTAAAAATCAGTTCACAGTCGACAGAGAAATCCCGTAACAAACATTAAAACAAGCAGTCGAATTGAGAACCTCCTCTTTTTTTAAGTCTTTAAAAACGGTATAACACCAATAACGATAACTAACATAGAAGCAGGCAATAAATTCCCTCCTCACAGAATACCATACAAACATATACGCATTATTTTATTTCATTCATTCGAAAACTCACCAAATTCATGCTTGACAGTCAGAAGGGCTTTGAGCATCATACACAAGCGATTGAGCTTTGGCGACAGTTTTGGAATACGATTGGGCTATGAGATTGCAATAACTATCATTGGCCGTCATTTCCATGAATACCTCGTTAATATCTGTATAGTATAAAGGCCTTACTGCACTACCTACAATGAGAAATGCTAGTAAGATGCGACCGTAAGCTTCAACCCTGCCCGTCTGAATAGGTTTGCGGTCACTCAATGAAATGGCAGACCGATAGCGCACTGAATGCAAACCAAAGGGGATACACAAACAATGCCCTTTGGAAATATATGCTGAATACTATTGATCAATACGTATTTTCTTGTGTATGTTATCAATAGTCTCTTTTGGTTCTCATTTCAGCAATAAGTTCCATGAGTTTACATGATTTTGTAAAAATAATATAATTTAAAACAGTGTCCATGGAGTTTCTTGCCCATTCTTCTCCATAGAGATCTACGCTTTGGAAAGGGCAACTATAGGGCCTGTTGGTCTAGTGTTTAGTGGCCCTGACTGCTGAGCCGGAGGTCGTGGGTTCGATTCCCACCCAGGACAAACTTTGTGTGATGAGCATGATTGTTTGTTCTGTGTCTGGGTGTGATTTATCTATAATATGTATGTATTTATAAATTATATAAGTATGTATATCAGTTGTCTGGTTACCATAACACAAGCTCTGCTTAGCTTGGGATCAGATAGCCGTGTGTGAGTTGTCCCAAAATATTTATTTATTTATTATTTTTATAGTACTTTCATAAGTTGTTACGTCTTGTGACTGGGACAGTATAGTGTCTTTTTTGTTTTCATGACATTCAAAAGTGCCTGTAATAGTATCCACACTAATATTGTACAAGTGAAGAGTGTGTGTGGTTGAACGCGCTGATCTCATAAATTACTGACTACCTACATCGAATTGAAAAATCTTGTGTTGGATAGCTTATTTATTGAGGAAGGTCTTATATAACCTCAGCACCAGATAAAACCTCAGGGCATAGCTAGTAGTTTATAAAAAAAAAAAAAACTTTTGAAACCGCATCTTTTTTGCAACAAACGTACCGTTCCACTACAGATAAATCTGGTGCAGGATACATCGTGAAAAGATTTTTGACACGAACGAATGATAGGTTTAACTGCTACCACTCTCGTAGGCAGTCCGTACAAGCTGAATATTTTAAAAGATTTGGAAAGCAAGCTTGTCCTCAGTGCATGTTTACAACGAGAGCTCTCAAATGTACTTCTGTTTGACCTCGAAGCGAATCAGGCTATTTGTCGGCTCTAGGACTGACTCGTGTTTGCGAACGCTTAGGAACTCTGATGCCTCTCGTGTCTCGTCCCTCCACTTACTGGAGTTAACAAGGAATTTTGTATGGAAGCAATATTTCTTACGAAAAGGGGTGGATGCTGTGGAGGTTGTCAAATCTATATAACACTAGCTTTTGCCCGCGGCTTCGCTCGCGTTAAATCCTGATTTGCCTGGTACCTGTAGTTTTTGGCCTTACGCCTTATTTATTGTAATAACAAAGCTAAGTTTTCCCTTTTCTCCCCTTATTTCTCACTTTAAAAAAAATAGCCTGTGTCCGTCTCCAGGGTCCCAACTATCTCTGTACCAAAATTCATCAAAATCGGTTTAGCCATTTAGGCGTGAATACGTAACAAACAAACTCACTTTCGCTTTTATAATATTAAGTAAGGATTACCGAAGAGTTGGGCAGAGGTGTACCTAATAGTAGGCCTACAATTTGCCAGTCATGTTTAAGGCCCATGTAATTGGGGGCGAGCCTATTGCCATCATTCGGTCACGAATCTATACTCCGTAGCTGTTACGGAGAAATTCCAGATATTAAAACCCAGTAACACTTTGCTCGACGTAAGAACCAAACCCAGGACGTCACGCTCAGCAGTTGCGCTTGCGACCACTAGACCAACAAACCAGTCAACTTAAACAATGGTCAGTCATGTTTAAGTCCAGTGTAATAGGGGGCGAACCTATTGCCACCAAATTAGCACATAACAGGCTACGTGGCTGCTTCTGGGGAATTCCTGATGAAAAAACTCAATAACAATTCACGACCCAGGAATAAAACCCAAGACCTTATGTTCAGTAGTCGTGACTGGAACCATTGCACCAACGATGCGTTTTAGTTCTTTCGATTCAGAGCAGATCTGAGCCCACAAGTAAATGATTAAGTACCTCACCATCTGCATAGTCTTTGTTTAACTATGTTGGAATCTCCAAAAAACAGTTATTATCGGGTAGCCAGATAGTTGGAAGTAAGATGCCCCTTTTTCTAATTTTTTGCTGAAGGGAAAGCATCAAATATTTTCCCCCGCTCTGGGCGGGGCGGGGGGGAGTGTCAGACTTGTAAAAAACCCACCCATTTCCCTTCTATTGCCTTTTATGTTCCGGGGCCGCGGTATCTACCAAGATACCCCTCAGTACGAGAAAAACGTCACAGATCTATCAATGACAGCTGGGAATAACGGCTTGACGTGCGAAAAAAGATTTTTTTCCGCTCGTGGGCAGGAATCAAGGTTCTTTTGCAATAGGTAACTAGAAACAACACACGTCCATGTAACACATTCATGTTATATTCAGCCAAACAGACTGTTATGATATAAAAATAAAAGAACATGAATATGTTAGTGCATTATGCAAACAAATGTTATCGGGTCCTCGAGGGTCGAGCAGAGAATATAAATATACACAGGCAATGTAAGGTCAAACGGCTACCTCGGTTCAGGGCCCAAATAATAAGATATTACCATTTTTTCTTGACGTGATATTTTACCAATCCTGTCTTTATGCTTATCCCAATTTAAATATTTGGGATGTCTATTTTTTTGTTGTTCATGTTTTGCCGACCCTCAATTGCATAAGGGAAGGATGAGAATGGTGATCATGATGAGTTTCTTTTTTAACTTCCTTTTTTCCATTAATGCAAGACAAGTTAAATAAAAACTTATAAAAAAAAACTCTGTTTTCTTTTGGTAAATAAAAACTTAGAATTATATAAAAAATATAGTGACTTTTAATTTAACGTAAAAATATTTTTTATAATTATGAGTATTTTTTAACTTTCCATATAAGTTAACTTTTAACTTGCATGTAACTTAGTATAGTATTAGTACAATCCCGCAACTGAATTTTAAACTAATTCCCTTAGCTGATTAATCTGCAATTTTGCGCACACATTTAGTTCTGGAGACTAACTTTGTAAACCTACTTCTACCAGGTTTGCAGTAATTACTAACTAGGCCGAAGTAAAATGTGCGGATGCTGACCGTACAGTAGACATCATTCTAGGGCGCCATGCGTTGCGGGTTGTTCGAAAGAGACACGGCCCCGGAACATCAAGGGCAATGGAAGGAACATGGTTTTTAGTCAGTAAAAGTCTGACACTTCCCCCCGCTCCGCCCAGAGCGAGGGAAATTATTAGACGATTTCCCACCCCAATAAAAAGGCGCCATGCCAATGAAGGAAATAAACTCACTTTGTCTGTCATAGTACGCGTCCAGAAACTAGAGTTCATACATGTTCTGAATATACACATGTAGAATATTGTTTTGTTTGTAAACCACTGAAAGTAATCTTCAACTCTCGTTATTCTTTATTGTAGTTAGAAATGACGTGGTGTACATACTTCCTTATGAGTAAAACTTTTGGCATACACAAAAAAACATTACAACATCAACGGTGAGCAATGGGTAGCTCACCGTCCGTCCGTATAGTGACGACAGGCCTTGTCGACGGCGCGTTCGTGTGCCACGCGCGCCTTAAAAGAGATGTAAAGCAAAGCGGAGGGGCGTTGCCTGCCGGGGCTGCGGGTTGTTCGAAAAAGATACCGCAGCCCCGAAACATAAAGGGCAAAAGAAAGAACTTGGGTGGGTTTTAGTCAGTAAAAGTAAGATAAACCGCTCCTCCCAGAGCAGGGGAAGTTATTTGATGGTTTCCCAACACTAAAAAAAGGGTTAGGCAAAAGTTTACCTAATAATAGTTATGTTTAAGTCCCGTGTAATAGGGAACGAACCTATTGCCATCAACCTGGTACTAATCTAGAATCCGCGGATACTATTGATCTAATGAAAAAACCCAATAACAATTTACCTGATCCGGAAAATGAAGCCAGGACGTCACACTCAGCAGTCGCGCTTTCGACCACTAGATCAATCCAACTTCCAACTTAATAATATTATAATGCGAATGTTTGTGAGGATGCATGTGTGGATGTTTGTTACTCTTTCACGTCAAAACGGCTGAACGCATCTTGATGAAATTTGGCACAGATGTAGATTATGATCTGAAATAACACATAGGATACTTTTTGTCGACATCACGCGGGCGAACCCGCGGGTGCCAGCTAGTAAAGCAATAAAAAGTTTATTTCAAACACCTATCTTAAACTTTACACAGTATATAAAAAAGGTTTCCGGCAAAAATAAAACACGTTTCTACCAAGCTCGGATGGATAGAACTCAAACGGGTAGAAAATAGATATTTTCTACGGAGTCTCGTCGACGATGTCAACCGGCTGACTAGCGAATGAGGCTGCAATTTTACGCATTGATTGGTGCATACAGATCGTTCGCAGCTTTTATACTGCTAGATTGAAATCACTCCGGCTAGATTCGTATAGAGGATAAACGTTCTCGAGATTTTTGTATCTATGAATAGTTTAAACGGTTTCAATCGAAGTTGCATTTTCGAATTGAGTTCTTGATATTTGTTTAAAAACGACGACATGGTTGGCGCAGTGGTTGACCGATCGACTGCTGCGCTGCGTGTTGCGGCTTTAATCCCCGCACGGAAAAATATTTGTATGTCCTACAGATAGTTGTTCCGAGTCTGGCTGTTTGTGTATGTGATTTTAAATGTTTGTTAACGCACCCACGATACAGGAGAAATTCCTAGTGAGGGGCAACGTGTTTTTTTTTAAAGCGGACTAGTGCAGATTTGAGTTGACCTGTCTAGTCAGTTTCCAGTCCAGTCCAGTCATTTGTCAGTCAGCTGTCGTGTAGCTCGACTCATAACCCAAAGAGTTCAACGACTCGACGAACAATACCAACAAAAAAGGCATTTGTGCAGGCCGCTTATAGTACTCAAACTGCCAGACAATCGTACAAAATAAACAAAAAAAAAAATATCTGCATGGTCTCCACATTTACAATAAACAAAATAACTGAAATATGGCTGTTCTGTAGGTATCCTCCGCGGCTTCAGAGGTGTGATGTTATTTTATATGAGATTTTCACAAATTCTTAGACAGTTTTCGGGTAACACTAAAGCTTCACGTATCTAATTAACCTTCGATCCCCTCAGAAAGTAAGTCGCACCGATTAAAACAAGGGGCTCACAGCGGCATTTGTTAGTTCCTATAGAAAAAAATAAAAGTCGTTGCTTCGTGCGGACAATAGCGTCGAGTTCATTCATTGTCGCTCTCGGAGTTACCACCTGTCTTTGTTTAGTGCGTTTGATTTCGTTTTTGGCATCACTTTGGTTCTGTGAGGAGACCAGCATGCCTGAGAGATATTTATTAGAACAAAGTTCCTTATCGCGCGTTGCGAAAGGGAGCAAGACGGAAAAAAACAAGACCAAAAGTTGTAACGACACTTTTTGTTATAGTTGTAAGCCGTGCGGCGTGCGCGTGTTTCTCTGTTTCTCTCTCTCTTTTATAGAAAGCAAGCCAGTTATTTTCGTTTCGTCTTACTGTTTCGCATTGAGCAGTGTGGTGTCGCGACGATTATTTTTGTTGAGTGTTTACAGGTTTTTTGTACATAATAAATAATAACTTCGTTCCATGCGGGGTGTCCCTTGACACCTCCCACGATTTTTTTTATTTAATGCACAATGTACAAACAGTTACACGCTAGGCTTATAACTAGTGAATACATGACCCTGTTAGGGCAAAGCAAAACGTCTTAAAACGAATAAAATAATATTGCAGTGAGTATATATTATCTAGTATCACGTATGGTAGGAACTTTTACAATAATATTATATTAATTGCCTTATACTTAACTTACATCAAGCCATTATCGGCAGCATAGAAACACTGATATCAGGTTAGTCACTAAACACGCGTCAAGAAGATTTGGTATTTATTTTATAAATAAATTATGAGATTGTCTATTTTGGCGTTAAGAATATGTGTGAGTTTAGTTGGTCTGTTTCTGTTGGAAAACTTCTTTCGCCACATTTTTCTTACATAAATAAGTATTATTCGAATAATACCCAAATGCCACAGCAAATATATGGACAACCATAGTTGTCCATATTTTTTTTTACATACGTTGTTGTCCATATTTTCATGTAATGTTTTCCTATGCCACATTGATACAATCTATAGCTACAGGTATTTGAACGTTGTTTATTTATTTGGTTGAAATGAAGGAAGACAGCTCCTATCAACGTCAACTTACAGAAAGTTGAACATGAACCAACTTACTTATCATAACACCAAGTTTTTTTTATTAAAGCGTTGCCTCACACTTGAAGTTTCTCCTGTATCGTGGGTGCGTTTACAAACATTTAAACTCACATACACAAACAGCCAGACCCGAAACAACTACCTGTAGGTCATACAAATATTTGTTCTGTGCGGGGATCGAACCCGTGACACGTAACGCAGCAGTCGATCGCTCAGCCACTGTGCCAACCGTGTCGTCTAAAAGACAAACGCATCCAATTACCACATAGCCTTTAATCAATCACTAAAACCTGACCTACTTGCTAGATAGCAACCACTTTTATTTGATCCAAAGATCAAGTAAATAAATACTAGCAGCTAACACGGGTACCTAGTCTACCTAGATGTCCTAGGTCCTATGTCTGCCGTGTCACAGTAACGAACTTCCGCAGCCGTGTCTGAAGAGCGAGGGAACTGCACTCAATCGGCGTCCGGTGCATTAACTTAAGCTAAATGAATCATAAATACTAGCAGCTTTCTCTATTTATTTTTAATTTAGCAAGGAAGTTGGTGCAGATTCTTCATGGACGCTTCGTCATAACAATGAGTTTTAATAACTTAATACATAGGTAACATCACGCTTGTAGACGCGAATGGTTAGGTAGAGATGTACTTAGTAGAAGCCCATAACTTCGACAGCTATGTTTGATTAGTTTTAAAGCATGCTGATAAAAGAAATGAAATAAAAGAAATGTTTTAAAATTAAACAGGGTCATTGATAAATCCTTACTTATAAAAGCGACAGTGAGTTTGTTTGTTTGTTACGTCTTCACGCCTAAATGGCTAAACTGATTTTGATGAATTTTGCTACAGAGATAATTGGCACCTTAGAGACGCACAAAGGCTTTTTAGGGTTCCGTAGTCAACTAGGAACCCTTATAGTTTCGCCATGTCTGTCTGTCCGTCCGTCCTCGCTTAATCTCTGTGACCGTTAGCACTAGAAAGCTGAAATTTGGTACCAATGTGTATATCAATCACGCCGACAAAGTGGTAAAATAAAAATTGGAAAAAAATGTTTTATTAGGGTAGCCACCCTATATGTAAAGTGGGAAGTGATTTTTTTTTTAATTTCAACCCTAACGTGTGATATATTGTTGGAAATGTATTTAAAAATGAATAGGGATTTACTAAAATCATTTTTTGATAATGTCTATAATTTCGGAAATAATCACTCCAAAAGTAAAAAACAATGTTTCCCCCCCCTCTAACTTTTGAACCGTAAGTTTAGAAAATATGAAAAAAATCTGAAAAGTAGAACTTTATAAGGACTTTCTATGAAAATCATTTTGAACTTGATTGACACAACAGTTTTTGTACAAAAAAGACAAAAAGTTGTACAAAATAATTTCCTCCTCCACCTTTAAACTCATAAGTGGGAACACTTATTGTGACGGACGGGAAACTACGGAACCCTACACTGAGCGTGGCCCGACACGCTCTTGGCCGGTTTTTTTTAAAGTGAGAAATGTGGAAGAAAGAGGGAAGAAAACGGAAAACTTAGCATTGCTATTACAATAAATAAGGCCCAAGGGCAAAAACTACAGGTAGCAGCAAATCAGGAAAGGGGAACTGTGTCACCCCGAATATAAGACAAGCGAAGCCGCGGGCAAAACCTAGTAATAAAATAATTATAGTGCCCAACTCAAAGATAAAGCAAATACACAGAAAACTGCTTTGTATTTTGTTGCCTAGTGTTCATTAGAGTTCCTGGCACCTACCCTGTGTATGGTTTGATAGCAACTGCACGCCACAGTAACAATTTCCGTCTCCGTGTCTTGTGAATCGGAAGCTGCGTTCGATCGCTTTCTTTTCCGAGCTTTGGTGCACCTTCTATGAGTTGATTAAGAATTTTTATAAATATTTAAACTGTATATAATTATGTATGTTTGTTGACTAATCGTTTTTATAAACTTTTATGATCAAGAGTAGTTGTACTGACTTCATATGATTGGTCGAGACTTTGAAAGTTATCGACCAATCATAAGCAAGTAAAATGGCGGGAAGTCGGCGGGCACTTGATTGATAATAAACTCGATGTCCGGCGCATTCTTGGCCGAACATCGCGGCTAGTCACTTCTTGCGTTGTATTGCTATACCAAACTGTTATTTTGTAGAATAGAATAGAAGTGTACTTTATTGCACACCAAAACTTGAAAAAAACAAACTGTTTTATAAAAAACGTGCTAAATCCATGGTTACAATGGCGGTCTTATCGCTAATAGCGATATCTTCCAGACAACCTTTGGATGGACTTTACGAATACAAAAATACAACGGGGGGTTGTCAATGGTGTACCTACTGCTAATACTACAAAAATAATTAAAATAAGGTTACTTATTCAAAATATATAAATACATAAATAAATACAAATAATCTATTTATTTAACATGTGTACTGTTGTACTGCTATAACTAGAGTAATAAAGCTGATCCTCAAAGTAATAGCGGGTGTTTTTATTGGAGGTCGCATATATGTATGCACTGGCCTGTGTCAATAATCGTATACACATGCCTGTCAGCTAATATTTAAATTAGCTTAGTTACGGTTGTTTATGTTCTTTGATTATGTCACTTGTGTATAAAATATGAACCACGTAAGAATATACTTATGATCAACCCATTGCTGCTCTTATCATTCCTACTGTTTCCAATAGGTTATGGGCCCAGAACTAGAGCATAATTAATAAGTTGCGTGGTTTCAATATTAATAAAATTGTGCGCCTGTAAAACTTATGAAATCGCAATTATGTCAGCTGAAGTTGGCATAAATGGTATAAAAAAGCTGAAAGGATCGTCCGACTACCCAAACTGGAAATTCCTGGTGCGAAATTACTTGGAAAATAAAAACTGGTGGGGAGTAATTTCTACAGATGTAGTAAATGCTGACGTAGATCGGCAGGCACGAACGACAATATGGTTGTTGTTAGAACCAGAGTGCTTTACCCACGTCTACAATGCGAAGACTGCAAAAGAAGCCTGGAACAGCTTACAGAAAGCGTATGAAGACAAAGGTTGGGGAAGACGTATTCATATTCAGCGAGAGCTTTTCAATTGTAAGTTGGAGAATTTTGTTTCTATGGAAAGCTACATATCCAAAATTACATTCCTGACACAACAATTGTCAGATATTGATACTCAAATCCCTGTTGATTGGATCATATCGATTTTGCTGGGTGGATTGACTGCTGAGTACAGCCCGCTCATTATGGCTGTAGATAATAGTGGACAAGAGATCACGTTAGAGCAAATAAAAATGAAATTGTTACAAGAAGGAAGTAGACAGAGTAAGTTGAACACAGAGCACGAACAAGCCTTAGTTACACGTAAAGTACAGAATGATGCAAGATCTAACACTAAAACTAACGGTCTCAAGCAGAAGTTCATCTACAAGTGTTTTAAGTGCCACAAGCAAGGACACAAGGCGTCAGAATGCAAGGAGCGGATCAAAACCGCGAATATCTGCCTGAATATGAAGGAGGCGATAAACAAAGATAAATGGTATTTAGACAGTGGGTGCTCAAATCATATAACCCACGATAGAAGCAAATTGTTGTCTTATACGCCTGAAAAGGGCAACATGAAGATTGCTGTAGCAAACGGCGAGAAATTATTGGTAAAAGGACGAGGAAATGCTGAGCCACGAGTCAGCGAAAATGAAAAATTAATTTTAGAGAATGTTTTACATGTTCCTGATTTATCCATGAACCTAATTTCGGTGAGCGATTTGACCAAGAAAAATTATTCCATGAATTTTGACAATGAAGGTTGCATGATTCATAATAAGAATCGAATTGTTGCAAGATGTCAAGAGGTCGATGGAATTTATGAGTTGACAGAAAATAAAAACAAAGTCGTGAATGTGACACTGTCAAAACAAAATGAAAATATTTCGAATATTTGGCATAAAAGATTATCTCATTTATCGCGTAATTATATGAATAAAATGAAAGTTTTAGTAAGCGGTATGGAATTTAAGAGTACCGATTTATGTGAACCGTGTATTTCATGTATCGAAGGAAAGACATGCAAAAGTCCCTTCATAAACCAAGGTACGAGAGCGAACGAGGTCTTACAGTTGGTTTTTAGTGACGTTTGTGGACCAATCGAGGAGCCGTCGTTCGGGGGTTCGAGGTATTTTCTTCTTTTTATCGATGATTTTACTCGGAAGACTCATGTTTATTTCTTGAAGAACAAAAGTGAAACTTTCGATAAGTTCCGTGAATACAAAGCGGAAGTTGAGAATGAGACAAGTAAATCTATTAAATGTCTGAGAACTGACAACGGAGCAGAGTATTGTAATGGTAAATTTAAATCTTTTTTGAAGTCTGCAGGTATAAGGCACCAGACAACTGTACCTTACACGCCGGAACAAAATTCTGTTGCAGAAAGAGCGAATCGGACTATAATAGAAAAGGCAAGAACATTACTGTCAGAATCGAATCTGAGCAAGAAGTATTGGGCTGAGGCTGTAAATACTGTTGTTTATCTAAAGAACAGAAGCCCTACGAAGGCATTGAACAATGCCGTACCAGAGAAGCTTTGGACTGGAAAAGATGTGGATGTCAGTTATCTGAAAATCTTTGGTTGTTTGGCGTATAGATTGATACCAAAACGAAAGAGATACAAACTGGACATGAAGACGGAACCGATGATTTTTATTGGATATCCAGATAATCAGAAGGGTTATCGTCTGATGAATCCTAAGACAGGTGAAGTGACAACTGCGAGAGATGTCAAATTTATGGAAAACGTTTTTCTCCAAAAAGAAAACGTTGACAAGTCCGAAGTAATCATAAACCTGAATACAGATTCTGTTCCTTCCAGTTTACCCAACGGATCTACAAGCAGATCTGAACTATTGGAGGCTCATGATGATGTGTACCGTGATGCTGTAGTTGAGATAGAACCTGAACCTTTAGTACAAGAGCAAGTACCTAATGACGTTTTGACAATACCTGAATCAGAAAGAAGGTACCCTGTAAGAGAACGCAGACAAGTCGATCGGTACGGATGCAACGTTATGTATGCCAAGGAGAGCAATCTTGATGGTGATCCATTGACTATTAATGAAGCGTTGGCGAGACCCGATGGTGACCTATGGCAAAAAGCGATAGATGATGAACTTATGTCACTAAAGGAGAACCAGACTTGGACGTTGGTGGATCTTCCAGCCGATAAGAAGCCAATCCAGTGCAAATGGGTGTTCAAAATCAAAAAAGATAGCGACGGCAAGGTATCTAAGTACAAGGCTAGACTATTAGCAAAAGGTTTCACACAGGTATGTGGTGTAGACTATACTGAGACTTATTCTCCTGTAGTTAGAAGTTCTACTCTACGATTGTTGTTTTCGCTAGCTGTTGAATACGGTTGGTTTATTGACCAATGGGATGTCATGACTGCCTTTTTATATGGCAAGATTAAAGAGGACATTTACATGCTCCAACCAAAAGGAGCAGTAGTCAAAGGTCAAGAGACCAAGGTTTGTAAGCTGCAGCGTTCTTTGTATGGATTGAAACAAGCTTCAAATGCTTGGTTCAAGGAATTGGACAAAGAGATGTTGAATTTAGGCTTTGCACAATCAAAAATAGAACCGTGTTTGTATCAAAAGCTACTTAAAAACAATAAGAAGTTAATTGTCGTTATTTACGTAGATGACATGTTCATTTTTGGAAATTGTGAACAAGAAAAGCAAAAATTAAAAACAGGTTTGCTTGAAAAGTTTAAAGTAAAAGATTTAGGCGCGGCTAGGCATGTTTTAGGCATGAGGCTGAGGAGGGATAAAGATATTATTTGTCTAGATCAGCAACAGTTCATTTCTGAAATTTTGAATGACTTTAACATGACAGACGCTAAGCCAGTTTCGACCCCAATGGAAGTCGGTGTGAAATTAGAAAGATCGACAAATTCCCATAGCGATCTGCCATATCAGAGCTTGATAGGGTGTCTAAACTATTTGGCCTGTAATACGCGACCAGACATAGCACATGCGGTTAGTGTACTTTCACAATATAATTCGTGTTATGATGAAATACATTTTAAATGTGCGAAACGGGTCTTAAGGTATTTGAAGGGTACGTCTAATCTTTGTCTCACTTTTAGGAAGTCAGGAGATTTAGACTTACGAGGCTATGTTGATGCAGATTGGGGAGGGGCACTTGATAGAAAGTCTTTCACAGGATTGATTTTCAAGTTAGGTAAAAATATAGTGTCATGGGAGAGTAGGAAGCAAGCGACAGTATCCTTGTCCTCCACAGAGGCAGAGTACGTAGGATTGTGTCAAGCTTCGAAGGAAGCTCTATATTTACGTAGTTTACTGAACAGTTTGACAGCTGTGGATAGTAAAGCAGTAGTAATTTATAATGACAATCAGTCGGCGCATAAAATTGCAGCTAACAAAATGATGCATAATAGGACAAAACACATAGATATCAAATATCATTTTATTCGTGAGTGTGTACTGGCTAACAAAGTTGAAATAAGGTACATGTCAACTGATAAGATGATAGCGGACATCTTTACTAAAAGTGTTCACAGCCCGAGGCTTAGAGATTTTTTAAAGGATTTATCCCTGAAAAAGAGTAGTTTGATGTTTTGATGTTTTTTTATTTTAAAGTGTTTTGTGTAATAGATAATTTTCGCGTTATGTATGCTTTATTTTGTTAGATTTCTTCTGTTTTTGTACTCTACTTTTGGGTACAGTGTAGTACAGTCAGTAGTACAGTCGGACACAGAAGTGTTAGTGATTTATTTAGTTTTATGTACCTAGTACTGACAAGTACAGAAGTGATCATACGCATGTGTAATAGATTAAGGGGGCGTATTGGAGGTCGCATATATGTATGCACTGGCCTGTGTCAATAATCGTATACACATGCCTGTCAGCTAATATTTAAATTAGCTTAGTTACGGTTGTTTATGTTCTTTGATTATGTCACTTGTGTATAAAATATGAACCACGTAAGAATATACTTATGATCAACCCATTGCTGCTCTTATCATTCCTACTGTTTCCAATAGTTTTCATGTTAAAAATCCCTGTGTCTGGGTATTCAACCAGTATGGTTTACAGAATTTTGGCTTCAGAGACACTCGATGTAAAATACTGCTTTTCAGCTGCATCTGATATGACGAGCAGGTAATATGGTTGAGAAAAGGCCAAGTCCGAGTGGATTCGCGCACCGAGTTTTCCGTACAAACTTGCGACATAAACGGCCATATATTTTGACTGCGTTGACTTTATTTGACTTTTCATAGCTACAATATACAGACTTGAGTATGTGGTTTTAATTTTGACTCGATATGTCCACGTGTACTTTTAATTATAAAATTAAAAATGTTTTTTTCAATAAAATAGTGTTAAATTAAATTTATTATGATGAATTAATTTCAAATGTTATAATTTTTATTTTATTATTGTTACAGATGCATGTATGTAGTTTAGTATGTTAATTAACGAAATTTATTTAACCTGAAAAGCAAATTTTAATTATATTTTTTATTTCAAAGTAGGTAAATACTGTAACGTTTTTTTGCATGGAATAAAAGGCTTTTTTATTTTATTTATGTCCACGTGTTCCCGAGGTAAAGAGGTTTGACTGACAGACAGACGTACAACAAAGTGATTCGGAGGGAAGAGGTTTGACTGACAGACAGACGTACAACAAAGTGATTCGGAGGGTTGCGGTTTTTTTTCTTTTGAAGTACGGAATCCTAAACATGAGTGAGGTAGTGAAGTATAAAGTTACTGTGGTAATAATTTGTAATAACTTAGAGTCATAAATGGTGTCTTCCTGAGATATGTAGTGTTTAGTGACGGCCCTGGGATTAAGTTTTAACCAACTTTAAGTTTCTTTCAAGAGTATTTTATAACTCCAATTTAAGTTTAGAACTACTTAAGCTACTGGTCTTATTTAAATTTAAGAGCACTTATCTTTTCAGTATTTAAGATCGCTCATTAATATTTACTATCCTTAAGCAAATTTTACCAAAAATACATGAAAAGAAAAATATTGACAGGAATAAACAAAGTCGTTGAACTCTCAACTTTAAAATTAACAACAAATTGACTGGATCTAAGTTAATAACTTGAGTTTAACGGATTACTAAGTTAGTTAATAATTAATTTCCCCAAACTACCAGACAGTCGGGTGCAAAATATTAATTTTAGAAGGCAATATTGGTTCTACCAATATTTACAAGGGTTGTCACTACACAGTTAAATATTATTAAGTGGTTAAATAACTTTTTTTAGTTAGCCCTGTTGTCCCATTCTTAAACTAAATGGCGCCAAATAAAAGTATCCTATGTGTTATTCCAGACTATAGTCTACCTCTGTGCCAAATTTCATCAAGATCCGTTCGGCCGTTTTGACTTGAACGAGTAACAAACATTCATACATCTATCATCACAAACATTCGCATTTATAATATTAGTAGGATTAAACCGTAAGTTGAAGTTGTACCTTGCGACTATATTTGAGTAGTGGCCAATTGTAGTCAGTGCTTGAAATGTACTGTTTAACTTAAAATGTAATGTCTGTAATGTTTTACGGATGGGAAATAATCAAACAACTTATCCCGCTCTAGGAGCGGGGGGGGGGGGAGTGTCAGACTTTTACTGAAAAACCCATCATGTTTCTTATTTTGCCTTTGTTTTCCGGGGCCGCGGTTTCTCTTTCGAACTCTTTCTTTGACGTTTCTCTACTTTTATAGCCTTTATTTTTACATTTAGCCTCAAAATTTCAAAATTTTCCTCCCAACTATGTTTCTTCTACCATTCAACCAAATTATCTGAAATAATCATCGAAAGCTTGCTGATATTTCGAACCATAAAACTTGAAGGGACGCGCTGATTGCACAATTACACAGCTTATTGAAAGTCGAAAAATGTTATGTCTAAAATCTGGTGTTTGATAATCCTTTTTTGCGAACAAGAAATTCTCAAATAACTTCAGTGAGTGGCATACTCTTACAGACTCAATAAAACCATGTTTCTTCTTTTGCCCTTTATGTTCCGGGGCCGCGATATCTCTTTCGAACAACCCGCAACGTGTTTGACAGCCCTAGTCGGGGTGTCGGCGAGTAGGGCGAGTTAAGTCAATCTATTAGTTGGCTGGTCTAAACCGGATTGACGGATTATTTCATAGTTATTTACTATTTTAGTATAGCGGTGGATTTGTGGTGTAAAGTGTGTCATTTGGTTAACATGTTTGTGGTTCAATTATTGAAATGGTCTGGATTGTGGTTAGATTATTTATTACATTTTGTGTAACAATGGTGGATTCTGTTGACGCGTAACGCGTGTTTACTGACAAAAGTTAATTGTTTTATTTTATACTTTTTCGATAATTTGTTATGCACAGCACATGCGAACCATACAAAGGTTAGTTACAAATTTCGTTATTAGATATTAATGAACGCTATGTCTAGCTGTGATAGGCGTACAAATATTTTGATACAAATGTTTGTATCAAAATATTAATATAAGACATAGCGTTCATTAATATCTAATAACGACATTTGTACCTAACGCACCTTTGTCCAACAAATAAAAATATTTGTATTTACATGTTTTTAGTTCTAAAACCTTACTAATGACCGCCCGACATTTTGCACTGAAAGAGGTGATTAAGCGGAATTACTAGTCGTAGCTATAACACAGAGCCGTAAGGGTCATTATAACTATTACTTTAAGTATTCTTTACTTTTAGCTCTTTAATGTCTTTGAAAATCATACTGAGGTTTAATGACGAGTCTTGTCGGTAGTTTGAAATGATGATTATAAATACATCAGCCATCCATAGGTTCTAATACTATGCTAATGTGAAACTTTATAGGACAACTTTGTTGCCCTTCTGCCTGACAGTCTGTCTGTCAAGACCCCTTATCTCGGGAACGCGTGTAGGTATTGAAATTAAATTATTTTCACAGCTCTAAGGGATCACAGATTTCAGTAAGTATATGGTTTTAATTTCAACTCGATACCTCCACGCGTTCCCGAGATAAAGGGTCTTGACAGACAGACAGACAGGCAGACGGACAACAAAGTAATCCAATAAGGGTTTCGTTTTTTCATTTTGAGGTGCGGAACCCTAAAAATTACTACAATCGATATAAACTATTATATAGTAAAAGGGTAAACTTAACTATTTTTAATATAATCTCTCGGAGCAGTAAAATATCTGAAATATTCGGGGAAATATCCCTCGATTATCTTAAGCTACTAAGAAATTCAGAAGTTACGTTGTGTACGAAATAATGTTAATTTCATGAAGAACCCTTTTGCACCTTTTTAAGAAAATACATAGTTAAGACAACTATTTATATGGAAAGGCTTAATTAATAATTATATAACATGAACTTACTCTTAACTAAGAAGAAAAACCAACTCGATACCTCCACGCGTTTCCAAGATAAAGGATCGTGACAGACAGACAGACAAAACAGACGGACAACAGAGTCATCATAAGGGTTCCGTTATTACCTTTTGAGGTACTGAACACTAAAAAGCAAGCAGATGAGACAGCTGAAAGATTATTAAGAGGCAAAGTTGCGCATAATTACACTGCATTATTGCAAACGAACCTAACGATGAGTCCTTAAAAGGGTAGGGACAGGTAAACCCTTGTTCCCAAACCATTGCACACGTTTCGGGTTTATAAGGCAACTAGTTTTCTTTCACGACTTCGTCCGCGTGGCATAGTTACTTTAGGCTAACGCTAAATTTAACCCACATGAAAATCTCTCCCCTTTTCTTCCCTTTTTCTCACTTTTTTTTAGCTTAGCCAAGCCTATGTCCGTCTCGAGGGTCCCAACTATCTCTGTGCCAAAATTAATCAAAATCGGTTTGGCCATTTAGGCGTGAAGCGAAAGTGAGTTTGTTTGTTTGTATGTAACAAACAAACAAACAAACTCACTTTCGCTTTTATAATATGTATTAGTAAGGATTCTAGGAAGTTTCTCACAATATTTTCCTTCACTAGTATCCGGCAATATTACTTATTTTTTTTCTTTTACTCGTCAGTGGTTTGCTACAAAGCGGATCGGTGAGTAAGTAGGTTAGTATATGGATCAATTAGGAGTTGGATTTTAATTTCTTTACCAATTTTATGTTAATTAAAGCAATGAT
The DNA here is from genome assembly GCA_905475445.1 of Ochropleura plecta. Taxonomy (NCBI): domain Eukaryota; kingdom Metazoa; phylum Arthropoda; class Insecta; order Lepidoptera; family Noctuidae; genus Ochropleura; species Ochropleura plecta. The sequence goes on from FR997732.1 coordinate 5,196,353, forward strand.
AAAGCCAAGGTGAAATTTTACCAGCAATAGGGTTGATAGAACGGTAAAACAATCAAGAAACCCGTTTTCAGTTTTTATTTGAAGTTTATTTTTAAACAGTCGTTTTGTTTTTTTTTTATAATAATCATGTGTTATTACACATTATTGTTTTCGTTCATTTATTCTTTTCTTCACATATAATTAAATTTTTAAATATTTATTAAAAACAAAAAAAAAATAGTAGCCCACCGGTATCGGGAACAGGGTCCAAGCTACCGGCGCGCGGCGGTCAGGGCTCCAGAAAAAGGAACCTAACAATACGAGCCGTGTCCAGGAGTACCGCTTTCTGTATCAAGCCCTTGATCCAGCTGCCTAACGAGAGCCTCCTCAGATATTGCTTACACATTATTATTATTATATAATTATAAGGTTTCATTTACATTCAAACACGTAATATTATATTAAGATTTAAACGTATGATAAAAGTGCCATAATGTTCAGTTAATTCTATCATCAAATTTTGCCTCTCTAAAATCTCTTTGAAAACATACAAAACTTCTCTAAAACTCAACTTACATAATTTCTCAATGAATTTTAATTAGAAACATACTGAAATTTCATAGTGCACTTCAGTTCTTAGAACTTATAGTTTATTCAGCTTAACGCCGCTTTACTGGGAGTTAGGTGGGCAGTGTGGACAGTCCATTAGTGATGCTTAAGCCGACTGGTAACTAGACTTTATGGTAAGCTCCGGATCTCAATTAGAGTACCTATGAGATATGAGGGAGACCTTAACTCAGAGGACGGATTGAGATATGAGTAGGAAGCTTTAATTATTAATTACTTTGTTCCGGACTTGTTGGCCTATATGTACTAACATTTCAGAAATTAAGAATAAACACTGTATTATGACAATATTTTAAACGAAAATTACTTGTAAACTAGCTGTTGCCCTTGACATTTGTCTACGTAAAAAGTTATTTTAAAAATATTATTTTCGTATTTCAATCGGATTTTGTTAACTATTTCTTGGGTTTCTTTGCACGTTATCATAATTATAGGCATTATTTACTCGACCGATTTTTATGTAATTATAATAGGTATTATAAGGATAATACCTATTATAATTACATAAAAATCGGTCGAGCCGTTTGAGAGGATTATGGCAAGTATAAATGTGACACGAGAATTTTATATATATGAAAAGGTTATTTGTAATACGTACTTACATACTTTCACATGCATTAAAATTTAATGTATTTTTTTATAAGAGCAACCAGATCTTCATAATAATCTTTGCCTGTTTATCACCGTAGAAAACGCCCGATTGGGAACATGTATGATAGTTTCTGATGTTTCATAAACGTCAAATGAAAGTTTTTGTATTTGAAGAGAGAATATAATCTTTTTTTTTTGCGATATAATCTGTCACACGTCATAGTTTTGTTTGCTAATGGCAAGCGCGAGATAGCCTCACGTTTTCAATTACTTTGTTTAGCTAAGAATTTGGTACTTATTGAAATTTTCTAATTTCCTCTAAGACAGCTTGTCAGGGGGTCGTGTGATGAAGTAATCAAATAATAATTTTGGGTTCGTGTTCCGTTCAATGTCAATAAATTCATCAGTAATATATTTTTTTAAATATTAAATGGTCCTACTCTTGACCTCAATCTTGACTTTGGTCTAACCACAGATCATGGGTTCAAAACCAGGCAGGCAATTTTGTGTATTTTCTTTCAAAATAGCGAACTAAAACTTTTCTTTTCTTTTTTTATTGTTGTCCCAGACTAGTAATTCCTTCTATATTCGTTAGTGCATTTACAAACATTTAAACTTACTTAAATAAACAGCCAGACCCGGAACAACTACCTGTAGGCCATACAAATAGTTGTTCCGTGTGGGGATCAAACCCGCGACACGCAGCGCAGCAGTCAATTGCGCAGTCAATGCACCAGCCGTACTGTCGCGTGCTGTGTGAGGAACACCATCAATGTGCACTGGACCAGTGTTGTGGATAATAACCCACTCTCTTTTTTAAAATGGATGCCAATGTTCCAGTTGTTGGAACCATGTAAGCTGTCTATGCCTAACCTATTACACCTTTGCCTACCTCTCTGGTCATTACAAGCGCGATAATGCATGAAACCAGCAAAGTTGTTATAAATTTAATCTAACATAGGTATTTAACATTTTGGTGAGAGCAATTCACTCTTTAAACTTTCTCATTTGGCTACAAACAAGTTTAAAAGTTTAATGTTGGGGACGGCTTTCAAATGACTGGCGTATGAGAGTTTCTGCATTTCAAAGTGAAAAGTATGACCTACCTAATATTAAACATGCACCAGATATTTTTGGTTTGAGTCTTGGATGTGGGTTTTTAAAGATTTTTTTCTGTGCATCTAAACTAGAAGTGCCCAAAGTGGGTTTCCCAAATTCGATGGGGGTCTACGCTGGCGTAAAAAAACATAAGGTTTCACAAATTGTAACACCCGTTCACGAAAATTAAACTGTTTTCGAAAGTGAAGTTTGAATATGGCGCCGGAGTCGTGACCGCCGTTGATCCGTTCACTTTCTTTGACAACAGAATTTGCGAATAAACCGATCTAAATCGTTTCTTTTTTTGTACTTTGCGGATAAGAAATCGTTAAATGACCTACCCCGCTCTACCCAGAGTGTCAGACTTTTACTGACTAAAACCCTACCTATGTTCCTTCTTTTGCCCTTGATGTTCCGGGGCCGCGGTATCTCTTTCGTACAACCCGCAAGCCGCAAGTTGGTGGTCTTGGCAGGCTCCTCTGCTCTGCTGACATCTCTTTGAAGTGCGCGTGACACGGCCTGTGTCACAAGACAGACCCGCATCTACGGTGGCCGGGAGTCGTCTCGCGGCGCCTGAAGTTCTCTCTCTCAAACGTCAGGCCACCTGCTTCACTAGCATAACTGCTTTGCAGAAGGAGGTGACCGCTTCCCATCCCCTTCCCTCATTCCCTCTGGAAATCCTCCACATATCTGGAAAATGGTTTCTAGTAATATTAATTTTACACATAACATCACGCCTATAATCTTTAAAAGGTTAAGCAGAGGTGTACCTAATAATACACCAGTTAGGTTTAAGTCCATGTAATAGGGGGCGACCCTATTACCATCAACCTTGCACAAATCCAGACTCCGTGGTTGCTACTAAGGAATTCCTGATGCCACTATTTTATAATGGATATTTTAGGAATCAATCCCAGAATCAACAGTCGAGTTAGTCGGGAATCAATAAACTTTTGGTCAAGCCAAAATACATCTTATTCTCTCCTCTTTTTTAAAAGGTTGCTCCACACTAGGAATTTCTCCTGTATCTTCGGCGCTTTTACAAACATTTAAAATCACATACACGAACAGCCAGACCCGGAACAACTATCTGTAGGCCATACAAATATTTGTTCCGTGCGGGGATCGAACCCGCAAAACGCAGCGCAGCAATCGATTGCTCAGCCACTGCGCCATCCGTGTCGTCAAACATCATTCTAACATCATCTACACAAAAAAAATATCCCACTACGAAAATAAGCCAAAAATTTATTGACATAAGACCTAATTGTGTTCGATTTTCCATTCAAACCTTCGTCATGACCAAATAACCCTTTTTACGTCACCTAACGATTCAATAAAATGTCTCAGCGCTTACAGGGTTAACTTCGGGTCATTACTGAGCTATTCGCCATTGAACCCGTTCAACGTTAAGAATATTTTTCCGAATTTTCTTCTTACATGAGTTAGTTTGAAAAATTTTGTAACGTACTTAGTGGTTCAAAAATTAAAGGGTTTGAAATAGGACATATTCAACCAGAATTGTATACAGTGTATTTTGATACATTTTATTATCATTATAATGTTATAACGTGTTTTAACTGTAAAACATTACAACTTTCCAGTTTCGATGCAGTTCATTAAAAAGCTTCTGGTGATGGTCCAAATGTCGTCTTTAGTTTTTCGGATGGTTTATCTTCAAATAACTTACCCCGCTGTGGGCGGAGCGTGGGGGAATGTCAGAGTTTTACTGCCCACAACCCATCTATGTTCCTTCTTTTGCCCTTTGTGTTCAGGGGCCGCGGTACCTCTCGCGGTCTCTCTAACAACCGCAGTGGCCCTAGCAAGACCCTCTGCTGTGCTGACATATCTTTGAGACTCCACAAACATGGAACACTAATGCGCTGTCGAAACGGCTTATCGTCACTAGACGGACGGACGGGGAGCATCTCATCTCATCGACCACTGACCTGCGTCTACGGTGGCCGGGAGTCGTCTCCCGCGGTAGTGGAATTTTTGTCTGGTGCCGTTTTATTCACTTATATCTTTGTTTATATTCGGAAATGTGCCTTTTATATTAGTTAACTCTTTTTAAACACAGCGGCTCATGTTTGGTCAAATTTATGACATTTATATCCTAAAATGTTAACATAAACACTCTAGTTTCCTATTAAGCAGCCTAGAGTTTCAAATAAACTTCACAACAGTAGCTCTTTGTTGAAAATAAATCCCTTATCGTATTTTACTGTATCCTGATAGTGAAACACTTGCGGCGCTTTACGATGCACTTCCACAAGGTGTGAAACTTACGTACAGTCACAAGCAAAAATACATTCACACAGTATTCAGAAGAGATTTTCTCCATTACTATTTTACGGTGTTACGAACATAGTATTTTTGAAACCATTTAACAATTATTAAATACAAAATCTTGGGTTGGAGGCGAAGAACGCAGGGTCGGCAAAAGTGGAGGGAACTTGAGGAGGCCTATGTCGCAAGATAGCCTGACCTTGTAGCTGATAAGAAAAACCTTTTTTTCAAAGTTAAATAATAGTGATAGTTTAGAATTTAAATATATGTTACACAAAAACAGAAATTGTAGCTAATAGTGTATTTATTTTAAGGTCAGAGAAAGTAAAGGCTATTTTTCTTTAAAAAAAATACAAAATGTAATCGGACATTCAACGAAGCCGTCAACAGAACTTTCTCTACTCTGTAAAACAATATTTGATAATATTTTTGCGAGTTACTAAACTCGCAAAAATTGTTGCTGGAAAACAACTTTTCTAGGGGTGAAAAAAATCACCGTAAACCATCATTTTTCGTGTTTCTCACTCAAAACATTATTGGCTAGTGGGTACATTGGATAGTACAAGACCCATGAAAGAATTTTAAGAAAAGTTTTCACATTAAAAAGATGTACCAAGATATATCCGTAACCAGTTGGTAACACATAGTCCAGAACAAGTGCCTGTAGGCTCCGTCAAAGATCTTTGATACCCATAGGTCTCTTCTCAGCAGTGGACACACTTAACAAGTTAGCTGAAAACGTTCTTCGGAGTTTCAATCACTATTTCACATTCGTTTTTGAACTTTGCGTGTATGACAAGCGTTTCTGATACTTTAATGGCGATGTTTTTTTAGACGACACGGTTCGCGCAGTGGCGATCGACTGCTGCGCTGCGTGTCGCGGGTTCGATCCCCGACAAATATTTGTATGGCTCACAGATAGTTGTTCCGGGTTTGGCTATTTGTGTATGTGACTTTAAATGTTTGTGAACGCACCGATGATACAGGAGAAAATCCTAATGTGGGGCAACGTTTTATAAAACAAGAAAATATGTTTTCGAAGGTCATATACTCGCCAAGCTTGAATTAAAAAAAAATAAGAACTCTGTAGGTATAGCTTTATTGTTGTTGCTTACCGCCATTGGAAAAAGCCGTATGTTGTCTATGTGTAAGGAATTTTTACTCCTGACCGTACCGTTTCACTCGTTATCAAAGTGCGTCGTAAAACACTGAAAATCTTTATGCCCTTGACTGTACTAAGTAACTGATATCAGTAGTTTACCTCTGCAACACTAGATTGTTAGACACGTAAATAGCTTGTTTACCATGCCGACACGCGTGGGATTCCGAGCAACTAGTAAACAAGTTTATTAGTGCCTGGATTAAGTGCAATAGACTGGTACATTTCTATAGGTAAAATCTGAAACTAACTAACTTTTAACTGCGTCGTTGGTCTCGCGGTCGCAAGCGTGACTGCTGAGTATGGAGTCCTTTGTCTAATTCCCGGATCGGGCAAAATGTAATATTGGGTTTTTACATTAGGAATTTCATAGTAGCAGCCTCAGCCTCAGAGAGCCAGTTAAGCGTCTTGCATCTGGTCTCTCCCCGGTCATGTTGGATGCCGTCCTATCGGACTATGAGAGTGAAGGAACAGAGAGTGCACCTGTGCCTGCGCACGCGCTTGTGCACTATAATATGTCTCTCGTCGATGGCTAATCTTCGCTGAGATTGGCCACCGTAGCCAAAAATGGTCAGGATAAATAATAATGATAAATTATGTTTATTTTGCAAGTAGGTTTTAACAAACACTTTTACAAGTCTTTTTTTTAAACTGGATGAGGCCGGTGTTTCGTATCCGACTACTCTGAGAAGAAACAGCCGAAACAAACTCAGAGGACACAGTCTCTTTTAAGGTCCAGACAAAAAATCTTGGTCAACTTACATGAGGCCTATGCAGATTAGTGTCTGAAATGGTCTTTTTAAAAAAGCACCACACATATTGAGTGGACCTGTTCAGTCAGTGCAAGCATTTGTCAGTATCGTGTAGCTCGATTCAAAACCCAAGGAGCTCAACAAAACGACCAACAATACCAAAAAAAGGACGTTTGTGTAGGTTAGGAGAACTATAATTACACAGTTCAGTTACCCATTATCCTACAGACATTCATTTATTTTATTTTCGGGAGACCTTTGCCTATAGATGACATTGATCTCACACACTAATACTGTCGTGCTATGCACAAACCGACGATTTGACGGCACGGTTAGCGCAGTGGCTGAGCGATCGACTGCTGCGCTGCTTGTCGCAGGTTCGATCTCCGCACGAAATATTTCTTTGACTTATAGATAGTTGTTCGGGGTCTGGCTGTTTGTAAACGCACCCACTATATAGGAGAAATTCCTAGTGTGGGGAAATATTTTATAAAAAAAACCGATAACTCAAAAAAAAATTAAAGGTGATTTTAATGGAATTGGATAGTTTGAATAAATACACAAAATGAATTTTGATACTTAAAAAATCATAATAAACAAAAATCATTCCCTGACGTACCTAAACACTGGACCCGGGGTTGCGGGGACGTAAATTGAAATAGAAGGAACATGGGTGGGTTTTAGGCAGTACAAGTCTGACACTCCCCCCGCTCGGGGGAAGTTATTTGATAATTTCCCATCCGCAAAAAAGTTAAGACCGGACGGAGAACAAAATGATCCTGTAAAGTTTCCGATTTTTCCTTAAAACTTAAATAAATAGGTATCTAACATCATATTCTTCAAAACTCAAATCTCAACTCTTATATTACAATGCAAAGTCCACTGAAAGCATAGATTTCTGATCTAAAATATACAATGAATAAATATTTATATTAATCAAATATCTCTGATTCAACTTGTGAGCGGTATGCATCATTCATGGGCTGCAATAAAGCACCGGGTTCAAATCCCGGTTGTGCAATATTTTTCCTTTGAAAATTTCAAATTAAATTCTGTGGTTTTTCTTCATTTGTCATCGGGTTTTGCAAAGTAGCTGTTATTAAAAAGGCTATTTTTGTTGCATGATTATTTATGTTCGAAAGAGATACCGTGGCCCCGGAACATAAAGGGCAAAAGGAGGAACATGGGTGAGTTTTAGTCAGTAAAAATGTGACGGAAGTTATTTGTTCCCATCCACATAAATAAAAGAAAGCTGACTTTATAGAACTCGCCGTTTTATTCTTCTTGGTACCAACAGGAATAAAAAACTAAAGTGGCTAAAAGTTAGTTCAAGCCACCGAGACCTAACGGGACCATCAATCAAACTCCCTCTCCAACTGACGTTTAAACGTTTTGAAGTCTTGACCGACATTTAGAGAGCTGCCATTCAATATCGACCATGCTGTCATCTGTCGGCAGTCACTGTAAACACAAACCATAGAGTGAAATTTGAAAAACAGATTTTTATTACGTTTTTGTTATTTTGTTATCTGTAACTTTGTAAAAATCTTAGATTTTGAATTTAGAACTTTTTTGAATTTTGCATACATGTTTACAGACTAACAGGACTCAAATATCCTAAAAAACATTTTTTTGCGGTGAAATTGTAATAATAATTGTTTTATTTGTAATAATACACTTTTTTTGTAATAATAATTGTTTTATTTCACAATTATGCTGTGCCCTACAGGGTCCGTAATTGTACCTTAGCTTTAAGCCCATTGTAAGATCTTCACATATTATAGAATGCAAATAAAGATAATATGAATAAATATGACCCGAAATAAAGATTAATTTAATTAAATTTGGAAGACAATGCATTTTAAGTCATGTATGGACATCATTCTAAATAAAAAATGGCGGAATCCCATTCTTTTGAAATTTGTATCAAGGGAAAAAGTTTGCTGACAAGCATACTAGAAAGCGTGTTTTTTTTCTATATATATTTATTTAATCACTAGCAGCGCCCCACGGCTTTGCCCGCATGATGTTTAAAAAAAGTATCCTATGTGTTATTCCTGATATAATCTACCCCTGTGCCAAATTTTATCGAGATCCGTTCAGTAGTTTTTTCGTGAAAGAGGATCAAACATACATCTATACTCACAAACTTTCGCATTTAGGAGTTAGTAGGATAGGATTTTTTGTTTGCGTTTTATCTTAAACCAATAACCTTATTTAGGCTATTTACCTTTATGTTACAGGTTAAGTTCTAATAAAACGTAGATAATAGTAAGGAAAGGCCTTTTGTGGTCACATACCGTTCTACATCTTCTAAGGGATATAAAAGCGACATATTTAGGACCAAAGTAATCTCTATCTAAAGGTAAGATCACCTTTTAGATAAAACCCTAAACGTATTACTGTTTAGGTGTAACTATTATCGCACTAAACATATTTTAAATTGAACACAACCGTTTACATTCTGAACTACCCACTTACTTTTTAAATCTGAAGTAGTTAGCGGTAGTTTAAAAAAAAACTTCTTAAGAATACCGTTTATTTTTTATTTATGTTGTGATGGCCCCGAGGATTACGTTGTGGTCCGCCTGTCTGTTTGTTTGTCTGTTAAGATCCTTTTTCTCGGTGGTAGTTGTTGTAGCGTCTAAAACTAAAACACATAGGTACTCAAGTTTGTAGTTCCATTTAGCTGCGAAAAAATCAACCTTCGAAGTCTACGCAGTCAAAAGATAACCGTTTACATCGCAATTTTAGACGGAACCTTCGGTGCGCAAGCCCGACTCGCACTTGGCTGGGTTTTCTCAATAAAATCTATATTTAGGACTACTTAGTCCTGTTAAACATACATCCATTAAGTCACCATTATTCTCCTGATGGAATGCGATATGATTATGACTGTAGTTATAGTAAGTACGTTTCTGTGGGATCTTTTTTCGAATTGCACACAAATACGGCTAATAAATAATAATAATAGCAAGCGAAAATACGGCTAAATCCAGCTTAGTTAGATTAAAAAAAAACTGCAAAACTTTAGCTTTTTCGAGACTTATCTATTTTCTTACCTTAAAAACATCACAGTTCTATAATCTACCTACACTAATAAGTAGTGTAGCGCCGTCGTGTGACCAGGCATATGTTTTAGATAGGGTTATCTCATGGATACTCACCGGGTTAACTGTCCCGACTAGGGAACGTAGACAGGTGTTAGAAATACTATAGAGAGATAGATAAATCATGTATTTGATGCAACAAAAGACAAATACAAGAATTAAAACAAGAATATCAAACAGAAAAAAGAGATTAAAAAAAAGGTAAGGTAGAAGTTAGATTGACTCATGGACATTGAGACACATCACATACATTTATAACGGTCGTCTACTACTGGGTCGTGTGTGATTCACAATATTGCACCAAGTAGGAGTCCAGCTCAGCACAATGGTGGCTGTGCTGGTGGTTGGTGCACAAAGGTGGCTGATTCCTGCTAGTTTCACACGGATGTCGAGAAAACGCAATTATCTAAAAATAACAAAATACGACTTAAATAAATAAATCAAATTAAACCATAGTGTCATATTGATTAATGATAAAAGAATTTTTTGTTTTGTTATTTAATTTCTGCGAAGTGTATTTAAAAAGTCGTTGAATTCACGTAAGAATTTGTCACTGCTGTTCTCGGCTCTATAACGCTCTCGCCTGGTGGCTTGTGCGTTAAATCCGCCTTGTCTGCAATGACAAAGTTTCCTCACACCAGCTGTATTATGTGCACTTTCCTATGAACAACAAATAAAGGTGATTTCATTTGAAATTTTAATTAATACTATATTAAAATTTAAGAGGAGCTCGTGGCTAAATAATACCAGCCGTTCGGATCGATCTTTAGGTTAAGCCGCGCTTGCCTAGGTTGGTCTGTGGATGGGTGACCACCCGTTACATACCGAATTTCCTCCGTGCCTCGGAAAGCACGTTAAGCCATGGGACCCGGCTGTCATTTGTAGATCTTTGACAGTCGTTACAGGTAGTCAGTGTTCCGAAAGTCTGACAACCAGTCTTACCAAGGGGTATCGCATTACTCAGTACTAATTGGGTTGTGGAGGTCAGATAGGCAGTCGCTCCATGTAAAATACTGATATTCAGCTGCATCCGGTTAGACTGGAAGCCGACCCCAACATAGTTGGTAAAAGGCTAGGCAGATGATGACTACATAAGTCGTTAAAATGACATAATTATGCGCTTTATTCTTCAGAGCGTAATTACTGACATAATGGGCAGCTCCCTTGTGGGCACTAGTCGTAAGGTATGGAAATATTGATACAAGCTTACCCTAATTAGCCGCACGACTATAACTTGTAACAGGCTAACAAATCCAGAGGGTGTAATACCGAGAATAGAGTAGCTGATGGCCTCCCCAACCTGTTGATATATTCAGTGTTCGAGAGAAACGCTGACCTCCATTTTCAGGCTTTTTATATTGCATTTGACTTAAAAAAAGACCTTTATTACTTTGTGGTTTGGTGGTCAAAAACGCTATCACCCTGTCTTGAGCAAGCGTGGTGATTAATGCTTGTGCTCTTTATGTTGGAGAAGACGCCTGTGCCTAGCAGTGAGACAGTAATAGGCTTGTATTATTGTAGTAGTAATTGCTATTACTGAGGATGACAATTTTTTTTACTTATGCTAATAAAAGTTAGTAAATAGCTTGTTTAATAATAAACTTGCTCGTCAAATAATTTATTGTTCAATACAACGGTGGAAAACAGTCAAGTCGTTTTTAAAATACATTGTTTCTACAGTTAAGAATATTAATTATTTTATTAGTTATAAAAGTGACCTTTAGTTTATTACTTTGACAATTTTATTACTAAACAATAAACTAGAAATATAAACCTAGTACGTAGTTTCACAATTCTAAAGCTGGTAGAATATTATTTGAGTTTAAAATTCTCCAATTTGGAGTTTAAACAGTTTTGTTACCTATTGTGTGGTAGGCAACATAAGTAGACTACTAACGGTTTACGCACTACAAGAATTATTTACTCTATGTTTGTGCTAACACAAGGCGCAATTACTGCTTACATTCTAGTTAATATTTTGTTTGTGTTCATAAAATTATAGTTCAGCATGGGTTACTTTGACCTGGATTATAAAAGTGTACTGTGTGTTTGTCACGACTATTGAACAAGACGTCATGGGTACGATGGTCAGGTTAGGCAGATTTTTGAGAATTTTTAGTAGTGTGAAAACTTTTTTGAAGCATCTAGGGAGTTGGAATCGGTGCCCGGTTGAGGGTAGTAGGTGTTATAACATCTTTATATATGGGGCTTAAACATAACTGGTGGAATGTTTATTTATTTATTTATTAAGGCACTTCAACGACTTACTCACATATACACAAAAAAAAAACACTATAAATGAGACTAAAGTGAGTTCGTCACTTACAGAAGTGCACAGCACTTGCAAAATCATACAAATGGAAAGAGAACGCCGAGATGTTGGTGTACTATTAGGTGCAACTCTGCCTAATCCTTCTGAGATTACAGGCGCGGGGGGAGTGTCAGACTTGTACTGGCTAAAACCCACCCATGTTCCTTCTTTTGCCCTTTATGTTCCGGGGCCGCAGTATCTCTTTCAAACAATCCGCTACCCTGGCAGGTGGTTGCCCTGGCAGGCCGCTGTAATTTGCTGACATTTGTTTGAGGCGCAAGTGGGACACCAACGCGCCGTCGACACGGTCAGTCGAGTGCCTTAAGATCGAAATAATTCACGTCATAAGTGTACTCAGCAGAGCACATGAAACACCGAAAGTAAAACTCTCAAAAACAAAATAAAGCATCATATAAATATTGTCTAAGAATCACAAATAACCTCCCTACTGCAACGTATGTAAACTCATTCTCATTTGTCATTCAAATACAATAAAAACTAAACTGTAATATAACGTCTGTGGAAGCCTCCGCGGTGTACAGTCGCGCATAGCTGATGCAACAACATGTTATATACCTATATAGCACGGTACGCACTGTGAATACCGCAACATGTGTTTGAGATATTACATGCATGATACACGGTATTATCCTTACTAATATTATAAAAGCGAAAGTGGGTTTGTTTGTTACGTCTTCACGCCTATATGGCTAAACCGATTTTGATGAATTTTGGTACAGAGAAAGTTGGGACCCTGGAGAAAACATAGGCTAAAAAAAGTAAGAAAAGGGGGAGAAAAAGGGGAGAGAAAAAATTTTTTTTTCGATGATCACGCGGGGTATGTTAGCGTTAGCCCAAAGTAACTATGCCACGCGGACGAAGTCACGGGCGAAAGCTAGTTGTAGTATAACACAAGTACCCTCATTAAGAACGCTATTGTTACCATAGAATTAGCAATTTCGGTAAACAGTTGTGTTTCAATTTTGGTGTGCAATAAAGTAAATTCTATTCTATTTTCAAAGGATGAGGCTGAAAAGTTATATTTTAAGAAGTTTATTATAATTAAAAAGTTACTTGATAATATCGATATCTTTTCATAACTTATAACAATTGTGATAATATACAAACAAGTAAACTATGTACAATAAGTAGGTTTTAATATTTAAAGAAGTTCACCATAGAGATTTAAGTTAGTATAGAGGGGTATCCGAAGAAATGTCATGAAAAAGCTGTAATTCTTTAAATTATAATAAAGTTATGAGTGGTTTTTGTTATATGAGTGGTATGGATTCCTTGCGCATCTTTCAAGTACCCAGCGTCCAGAGAAATGTCAAAAACATTAAAAAAAGTTCTCTTTCTATTCCAGTGCCCGTGATTAAAAATCTAACGCCAATGGAACCCTAACAAAAAAACCCTAATTACACACTAGTTCAAAAACAACAACACACACACACACACTTCACAAACGACACATCCAGAAAAAAATACACTTTGTAAATTTAAACGCATGAGTAGAAACATAAATGGAATGTGGATTACAAAATGAACACTTGATTCAAACGCACGTGTGCATTGTGTTGCACGCGTCATGGCGTCAGATGTGTCGGGGTGTTGGATCCCATGTCATGGCCGTAACCGAGAATGTTGCCACATTTCAGGCGCAAAAGCCAAGCTTGAAAATTGTACCCTAAAACTGGCTATAGACGAAACGTTATGCATGTACGCTGTTGCCTGTAAAGTCAAACTGTACCTACTATGAAGGTATGTAGCAGAAAGCTGTGTAGTTATCCTGGCCTGTACCCGTGTCCCGGCCGAAAGCGAGTCGAACTCGTGCACCAAGGCTCCTGTACAAACTAGCTTTATAAACGACCATATCTTTTGACTGCGTAGACTTAGAGGGTTGATTTATATATGGTTTTAATTTCAACTCGATACCGCCACGCGTTCCCGAGATAAAGGGTCTTGACAGATAGACAGACAGACGAGCAATAAAGTGATACAATAAGGGTTAAGTTTTTTTTTGAGTTACGGGACCCTAAAAAAATATCTGTTGGCCGAAATGACGACGAGCACTTGTGTGCTCTTTTATATTAATTATTTTTAATTATTAATTCTATATATTTAATTATTAATTATATTTTTTTTTGTATTAATTATTTTGTAATAATAAAAAAATATATACAAAACATTAAATATTATCAAATACATTTTTTTTGTTTGGCCTGCGCTTTATGATCGCTCCATTTTTTATTTATTTAAAATTTTTGTACAACAGTGGTACGTAGACTTAATGCCACTTTAGTCACACATAGTGAGTATTTAAATGACTGTTATTTAGTAAAAAAAAATCTTTACGTTCAACTCAAAGGCTTCTTGATTATTCAGTAATAATTCCAAAGCTAAAAATGTTAAATTTACGTCTTCTGACGTAAAACATACCAATACAAACGCCACCTTGTGTGATATTTAAACAAACGAACAATAAAGAAGTGAATGTCGTTTGTTGCTCGTAGCAAAGTGCTACGGCGTAGCACAGGCTACGGTTCGCTACCTTGCGCGTAGCTGCGGGGCACGGAATATTGTGTAGATTCCGACACACTGGGGACTGTATCATGGATGAATGACAATTCTTGTATCATATATTTCACAACGGACAGCTTTTATACATTTTTCCATACAAATAAAAAGTGAAGGAAATGGTCATTATTGTTGAATTAATTATTTAGATGATTATTCTTTTATCAATCTTCTTTAACGAAGCAGCCATTTGTCTTAATTTTAAACAGATATTTCAGATCTAAATTACAACAACAAGTTTTATTTTATGCGATGGCAAACAAAATCCTTATTAATAATTAAATAATGTATGCAACACTACTCTCATAACGAAATCTCGCTCATACATCAGCGTGATTAATTAATGCACATACATGCATTCATCTCTCATACGACAAAACCGAGTAAGGAAACAGCGCTCGCTAAAACAACCACCTGCTTATAATTGATTAACTGCGACAATACACTTGTCCTAAATAAACTCCTGAAGTTACAGTCCACACATACAGAAGTACAATCGAGAACATAAATACACAGTCGGTATTTATAATGCCTCAGTGTATTTGTGCACCTGTACTCGGACAAACATCGGCGATTTTTGAGCACAACGGTCTCGTTTGAAACGCTTTTATGTACGACTGTACGGTGTTGTCCTAAATAGTACTGTGAACGTTATGTGAGTGACTGTACGGCCTGTTTGAGTTTTGATTTTGTTTTGTTTTCGGAATGTTGTAGGCAGCTTATTAATAAATGTTTATAGGATTTAAGTGTTTATTTTTTCTAACATTTTCCTGTGGAATAGAGTTATATTATAGGGAATGAAAATAACTATTAAAGATAACTTTCCTCTTGGAAATATTCGTATACCATGCTCGGCGGCGGCATGTGTCTTGAACTACTGATTATAACCATTTGAACACAGTAACGTCACTTACGTAGAGAGTTAATTTTCAGAATACAAAATAATATTAAGTGTCAAGCGTCCCAAAATTTAAAAAAACAAATATAAAACCACAAGAATACCAAATGATATTTAATATATATGCAGGGCCTATCAGGGCCACCGTCTGTCGTGGTTTGGAAAGAGATACCGCGGCCCCAGAACATAAAGGGCAAAAGAAGGAATATGGGTGGGTTTATTCAGTACAAGTCTGACACTTCCCCAGCTACCCTGACCAGATCGGGGGACGTTATATGATAATTTTCCATCCGAAAAAAAATATGAGAATAGTATTTTGACTGTGCATATTTTTCTATTTAAATGCATATTTCAAACTTTTCAAGTGCATATATTCCGATGTCTAGTTATATTATAATCCATTTAACATCTTTAATCCCTATTTTCTAAAACAATTAAAAACACGCTTAAAGCTAAATAACATCCTTTGAACAATAAAATATCACTTTTGGCGCGAAACTCAACGCTACGCTGTAAACTTTTGATGTCCGTACGATTCGCCGAATTAACCTTGTCGATGGCTTAGCTCGGAATCGTGTTATATAAAGTACATAAGTTAACTGCTGTATTCTTGGCTTTATTATTTGTTTTATTGAGTCTGTGCGTTTATTTTCACTGTTCGGCTCAACTTTGTAGCGGTGGTAGAAGGTGCGGATATTTATTTTTGTAAAATAACATAACTTACAAATATAACATACCGCATAACCATTAACTACCCCCGTTATATTCGTACAGTCTTTCTAAAGGTTGTCTGGAAGATATCGCTATCAGCGATTACATTGTAACCATGGAATTTGTGCAATAAAGTATTTTCTACTAGCTGGCGCCCCAGGCTTCGCTCGCGTGATATCGGAAAAAATCGTATCGTATATGTTATTCCAGACTGTAATCTACCTCTGTGGCAAATTTCATCAAGATCCGTTCAGCCGTTTTGACGTGAAAGAGTAACAAACATCCATATATCACCTCACAAACATTCGCATATATAAAATTATATATAGTAGGATTTTATACCCCTTTTTTTTGGATGAGAAATCATCAAATAACTTCCCCCGCTCTGGGCGGAGCAGGGGGGCGTGTCAGACTTTTATTGACTAAAACTCACCCATGTTCCTTCTATTGCCCTTTACGTTCAGGGGCCGCGGTATCTCTTTCGAACAACCCGCAACCCCGGCAGGCGGAGGCCCTGGCAAGCCCCTCTGCTTTGCTGACATCTCTGTGAGGCGCGCGTGAAACACAAACGCGCCGTCGACAATGCCTGTCGTCAATAGATGGGCGCACGGTGAGCTACCCATTGCTCACCGTCCACAGGCCCGCATCTACGGTGGCCGGGAGTCGTCTCGCGGCGCCCGGCGCATTTTATACCCCTAAGAGTTAGACAGAGGGGCCGCGGTATCTCTGATATTTTTTCATGTAAAATTAAATGACCATGTCTATGTACGAAAAAAAACTTCGACTCATAAAGATTCGTAATTCAAGACCCTTTTTTTTTTTTTTTTTTTTTTTTTTCGGGTGGGATATCATCCAATGACTTCCTCCGCTCTGGGTGGAGCGGGGGGGCATGTCAGAGTTGTACTGACTAAAACCCACCCATGTTCCTTCTATTGCCCTTTACGTTCCGGGGCCGCGGTATCTCTTTCGAACAAACCGCAACCCCGGCAGGCGGAGGCTCTGGCAAGCCCCTCTGCTTTGCTGATTCTCTTTGAGGCGCGCGTGAAACACGAACGCGCCGTCGACACGGCCTGTCGTCAATAGACGGACGGACGGTGAGCTACCCATTGCTCACCATCCACAGGCCCGCATCTACGGTGGCCGGAAGTCGTCTCGCGGCGCCCGGCGCCCTGGGCGTCTCCCGCGGCGGCTGGGTTGGGCAGATGTTCTCTCCCTCAAACGCCCGGCCACCTCCTTTGCTAGCATTACTGCTTCGCAGAAGGTGGTGACCGCTTCCCATTCCGTCTCGCTCCGGACCATGGCCTGAACCAGGGCCGGACGCGAGAGATCGCCGCCGCCGATCGCCTCCACGAGGGCACGGCGGTGCTCCACCCAAGCTGGGCAGACCGCCACTGTGTGCTCCACCGTGTCCTCCGGGCGATCGTCACAATGGTGACACCCGGGCGTTTCCTCCCGCCCGATTATGTGCAGGAACCTCCCGAAACTTCCGTGTCCGGTGAGGACCTGCGTCAGGCGGTAGGTGAGGACGCCATGACGCCTCTCCAGCCACTCCTCAAAGAGGGGACTTACCGCCACTATTGTGGCGTGCCCTGCACGGGGTTGCGACAGTCGCTCTCTCCATGCCACCATGAGATCGCACCGGAGGTCTGTCCGCTGAGCGGCAATTTGCCGCGGCAGCGGGTTTTCCCCCCGGTGTAGTGCCTCCGCGCGCCACTCAAACAGGCGCGCGAGGACTATCGCCTCCAGATCCTACGGTGGCAGTCCGGCAAGGAGGCTCGCTGCCTCGCCGGAGATCGTGCGGTAGCCCCGGACAAGCCGTGTGGCCACCACCTTTTGGGGCGCGTTCAGGTAGTGGGCGGCGCGCCGCCCTAAGGAACGCGCCCATACCGGGGCCCCGTAAAGGGCCATGGACCGCACGACTCCGGCATAGAGCCTACGGCAGGAGGCGTTTGGCCCCCTCAGATTGGGCAGGAGCCGCTTGAAAGCAGCCCCCGTCCGCTCGAGTTTGGGAGCCAAACGTCGAAAGTGTTCGACGAAGTTCCACCGGCTGTTGAGGGCGATTCCCAGGTACTTCATCGTCGACCCGACGCCGATGCGAACCCCTCCTACCGTCAACTGGGATCCCGACGGTGGCGTGTTTCCGCGGCCATGAAAAACCATGGCCTCGGATTTGTGCAAGGCCACCTCGAGACCCAGAAGCCGGATCCTCTCCGCGACTATCGCAACCCCGCGTGTCATATTGTCGGCCGCCGCCTGGTGCGACCCCCCCTGAGCCAGGACGAGCGTGTCGTCAGCGTAGCAAACTACACTGACGCCGCTGGGGAGGTCGGCGCGCAGCACCCAGTCGTAACCGATGTCCCACAGGAGCGGCCCCAAGACCGATCCCTGTGGGACACCGCACGACATCTCTCGCCGGTTCCACTCTCCAGAGCGACCGGGGTATATGACGGCCCTGTCCGTCAGATATGCCCCGACCACACGACGAAGATAGGTCGGCATCCGGTGGTATTGGAGTGCCTCCCTGATGCAGCCCCAAGGCATGGTGTTAAACGCGTTGGCGATATCGAGAGACACCGCCACGACAACCCCACCCCTGGACACTGCAGCCCCCGTCGTGAGGGCTCTCACGCGCATGATGGCGTCCACCGTCGAGCGCCCCTTGCGGAAACCATACTGGTGATCCGCAAGATCCGGCCCCGTCCCCACAAGGTGCCCGACGAGGCGGTTTGCAATTACTCTTTCAAAGAGCTTGCCCACCTCGTCGAGCAGCACAATGGGCCGGAATGCGGACGGAGAGTCCGCAGGGCGCCCCGGCTTCTGTATGAGGACCAGCTTCCCCGTCTTCCAACGAAGTGGGAACTGGCCTCTCTCCAAGCATACGCTTAGGAGCCCTAGTAGTCGGGGCCCGAGAGCCTCCAGGGCCAGGACCCAGGCTTTGCCATGCAAGCCATCGGGTCCCGGGGCGGTGTTTTTGGCTTTCAGACTGCCCACCGCCGCTCTCAGATCTACCCCAGTCACCTCCGGAACGTCGTCGTCGTCGTTGTCCTCGTGGTCCGCTTGTGCCACCGCAAGCGGCGGAGCCATGGGCGGAGGAGCATGCTCCCCTCGCGAAGGGAACAGAGCGCTCACCACATCCTCAACTAGTTGGGGCCGGAGACTCTGCGTCAGCGGGGGGGCCCTGGTGCGGAGTTTATCCCGCACCATCTTGTATGGGCGCCCCCACGGATCCCCGTCCAGAGACTCCAGCATCTCCTCGCGGGCCAGATCCTTGGCCCGCAAGACACCTTCTAGGAGGGCGGTCTTCGCCGCTCTGTACCCCTCATACAGCTCCGCCTCGATGGTAATTCAAGACCCTGAAAGATAAGTTTACCTTAACTAGTCTTATCATAGTAATTCTCAACAAACCGCTCGTAATCTCTTAACCATGACACCGGCTACTAATCACCGATGAAACCCATACTACCGAAAAAAAACATAACTCCCACAAGATTCGCCAAACGGAAGGGACTAATGTCTAAAATAATCCCTTACCTGCACACGCAAAAAAAATCAGCAAAACATTATATTTAAATAAGTACCATTGTGTTTCTTTTGGACACAAAATTTATTTAAAAAGGGTTGAATCATAATACTGTACCGCATTATTTTCACTGCTGTCGTTGTTTTTTTTTACGTAAAGGTAAGCAATTTTGCCGGTACCATTGTGCAATGTTGTTCTCGAATCGCTTAAAATTCGTGTACAAAACTATTTGCAGGTGGGTTGAAAAGTAGGCGTCTGTAGACGACTTAATTCTTGTTGTTTAGTCAAATAATTGCTTTAAAATCTTTCCTTTTCGTTTGCAAAGTTACGAGTTAGTTAAGTGTTTTGTTTAGAACCAAGTTTAAGTGCTTGTTCGAGGCGTGGCAACTTCATAATTTGTAAGGATTAAGATTCGTCCCGAGCTTGGAGCGGTCCTGTGGTCGAGTCTGTGTCTGTTGCTTGTATTTTGTTGCAAAACAGACAAAGGGGTGTAGCTTATCAAAATTGTCTCTGCCTGTTGATGAGCTACCATTTTGCAAGTAATGACATCGTTCAGCAGGATAATTGTTTAAAAACTCCTTGCGTAAACCTGCATTTATTTTGTTCGAAAAAGATTGCAGAAATATTTTTAATTTAAAACGAGAATTTGCAAGAAGCTTAACATAAGTATTTGAAGATTTTAAAAACGTTGAGGGTTAAGCCAGAAAGCTGATTATTACGTATCCAGGAAAGTGTTTAAAATATGTTCGAGTAAAATTTTAATATTGGTAACACTGTTTTTAAAATGATATAGTTAACGACTTGGAACTCATCACGCAATACGATTAAAAGGGCTTAGTTAAGTTGACAAAGTCTGGATTAATTTCAATAAATTTCATTATTCGTGCCAATTAATTTCATCGCCTGAGATTATTATATCGCGATTAATTAATTAAATTCGCCAAGATTTAAGTACACGGAGCAAGGAATATTGTTTGAGAGATTGTTTCAAAGTTATAGACTGAAAATTATTCAATTTATTTATTACTAAGTTTATTAAGCACTAAGTCATAGTGGGTAAAAATAGGCGAGAACGAAGAGTAAGAACAATTAAAATTAGTGATTGTTTAATACTTAATGACTTACGAAATCAAATGTCTATTTTTTAGCCTTTGATAAGCTAATTGTTTTGAAATAATTATAAACTAGCTTTTGCCCGCAGCTTCGCTCGCGTTAAATTCAGGGTAACACAGTGCCCCTTTCTTGATTTGCAGGTAACTGCTACCTATAGTTTTTGCCCTTGCGCCTTATTGATTGTAATAGCAATGCTAAGCTTTCCCTTTTCTTCCCTCTTTCTCCCTCATTTCCCACTTTTCACACTAAAAAAGATAGATAGCCTATGTCCGTCTCCAGGGTCCCAACAATCTCTGTACCAAAAGTCATCAAAATCGGTTTAGCCATTAAGACGTAACAAACAAACAAACTTATTTTCGCTTTTATAATATTAGTAAGGAAGTAAGGATTAAACCAAGGGTTTCAGTTAATATTTAAGTAGTATAGAATTCCCACCGTTTATGAAAATAATTAAATAGCTGAAATGCCTGGGTTAAGTTCAGTTAAAAATGAGGCACTACATATTTTTATACGTTATTAAACGAATTTTACGCGTGTAATTTTTAAAGTACTCTGCAAAAACGCTTTTTATAGACATGTTGATTCTAAAATAATATTTCTGCGTTAAAAAAACTCAATTTCGTTAAATATTTACGCACATTTTTTGGTTATATAGCACGTGCTAGTTTTAAAAAAGCATTTTATAACTTATTAAGTATGTGTAATAATTTTAATTAAAAAGGAAATTTTTGACCTTTATTTAACTTTGTCTCTACAAATGAAACGGAAACCGGATAAGAAAAAATAACGCTCACATGAATATGCTGAACAAGATTCTTTTACAAACGAAAAAGTCCTTAAATCTACATAACCTAGACATAAAAAGTGAGTTATAATTTATTCCAGTCTCTATAAGAAAAAAAAAAACCTTAACTGTGTTTTACACAGTATGTTGGAGAGTCCTTCAATTTAGTTAATGGGATGAGAGCATTATCCCTTATTACATTCTAGAAAATATGTCCCAGATTCGGCACCCAGCGGAGACGACATTTTCGACAAAATATCTTAAATGTTTACAACACCTGGTCACGATAGATATAACGGGTGATTTTTTTGCTGGTATCTTTTTGGCAACACTGTTTTTGACAGATCACGCGTGAATCGTGTCTTGTGTCATTGTTAAACTTGTTCAGTTTGGTCTATAATTTAACCATGAATCGACTTACGAACGAACAACGCTTGCAAATTATTGAATTTTACTATCAAAATGCATGCTCGGTTAAGAGAGTGCATCGCGCACTTCTTCCAATTTATGGGCAGTTTGGTCGGCCTACTGAGGCAGTTGCCCAAAATGGAAGAATTGGACATGCCTGACATGTGGTTTCAACAACACGGTGCCACATGCCACACGGCACGCGAAACAATGGCCCAATTGAGAGCCGCCTTCGGTGAACAGTTTATCTCACGTTTTGGCCGCCTAGATCGTGTGATCTAACGCCTTTGGTCTATTTCTTGTGGGGCCATGTTAAGGCTCATGTCTATAGGGATAAACCAGCAAAGATTGACGCACTGGGAGCCAATATTGAAGCATTTATTCGTGATATACCGGCTGATATGTTGGAGAGAGTGTGCCGAAATTGGGCCTTGTGAATGGGCCATCTAAACCGGAGCCGCGGCCAGCATTTGCTTGAAATCATCTTCAAACATTAAATTATATTGATTGTTCTATCGATTCCAATAAAGATTTCATCAAATTTTTCAAATTTTTTGTGTTTTTTTTGAAAATCAAATCCTATACCTCTTAAAAAATCACCCGTTATAAGTATGTACTTACGGAGGTGTAGATATCAACATTTTTTTTGCGGATTGTAAATCATCAAATAACTTCCCCCGCGGTAAGTCTGTGGTAAATCAACGAAATACAAAGATAGTCACAGTAGTCATAGTATTTTATTGATAAGGGATTCTTACAAGTCACAGCTTCATAATATTCATTACATTAAAGTTACATAAATATGCAAGGATAATATTTTTGTGTTCACCAAAAATCTTAAGGTACATCTATGTTTGCATTTCTAAAATATTGATCTTAAACCCGTTTAATTGTTTTACTAAAATTAAACTACTCGGCCAACAAAATATGTTACATCAAACAAATTCCAAATTAACACCATGATATAACACTTTTTTATTGTAGTGCGCTGCAAATATTCTATTGTAACAATAACTATTGCAGTGCATTATCTGAAGTTAAACTAAAAAAATAAATGCTTGTTTAGGTGTATTACTATTTTTACAAATTTGCAACAGTTGTTAAATAGATGCTCGTTATGACATATTTTAATTAACATATTTTGGTGCACATTCAGTATATCTGGTGGAACACAGGCAAAATTAGGTAAATGAAATGGGAATAAATTGAAGTACTTTTAAATACCATCCAATAAACAATGTCAAGTCAATAAAAAATCAAAATATCAAACAGGTAGAAATATCTTCTATAATATAAAATTGAATCGCAAAGTGTGTTGGTAAGCGCATAACTCAACAACGCCTGAACCAATTTTACCAATTCTTTTTTAAAAATGTTCCTTGAAGTCCAAGGATGGTTTTTACGGGAAAAATCAATAGGTTAGGTAGGGTAAGTAGGATAGGTAGGGTAAGTAGGATAGGTAGGGTAGAATAATTGCATTGCAACGCATGCCGGGGGCAGCTAGTTACAAATAAAATAAAAAGTCAAAACCACAAAATTCAAACACATTAATTTCCAGTCAAAGTTCAAATATTATAGCCGTTTATGTTGCAAGTTTGTACGGAACCCTCGGTGTGCGAGTCCGACTCGCACTTGGCCGGTTTTTATTATCTCATTAAGTTTCTTCTAATGCGGTAATTTTAGCCCCCTGGTTTTGTAAAGGGTTAGTTTGCTCAAAATAAAACGGACGAAGGTCCGGATTTATATGTGTAGTCCCTACTTCCCTACTAATATTATAAAAGCTAAAGTGAGATTGTTTGTTTGTTTGTTTGTTATCTCTTCACGCTTTAACGGCTAAACCGATTTTGATGAATTTTGGTACAGAGATAGTTGGGAACCAGGAGACGGACATAGGCTAATTTAAAAAAAAGTGGGATGTGAGGGAAAAAGAGGGAAAAAAAGGGACAACTTAGCGTTGCTATTACAAATCAATAAGGCGCAAGGGGAACCGTGTTACCCCGAATTTAACGCGAGCGAAGCCGCGGGCAAAAGCTAGTTATTTTATAAATACATCCTGCGGATCCCGCGAAGATTTGTAGTGACCGCGAGGAGTACGTACCTACAACGTGAAATATAGTGCTAATGGTTTTGTTCGCAAGTCTAAAGGCACTTCTGATTCGAGCTTATGTTGAAGCAAGTTAATTTTCTTTTTAGTAATTAAGTACTTCTATTTTCTCTTTTGTTTAGTTACGTAGCTTGTGGCAAATAATAAGAGCTACTCCGGTCGACCTTTATGTTAAGCTTCACTTGCCTAGGTCCGTTGATGGATGGGTTTGTGTTAAGATTTTAGTTTTTTTTTTATTTTGTTTTCTTTCTTTCTTTAATGTTGTATGCACTTGTGGGATGTGCCAAATAAACTTAATTTCTTTCTTCTTTCATTAATCCAGTGAAATTCGAGATTTTTTAAGCTGTCGGTCCCTGTCTTTTTTAAATGATAAATGATGTTTATTTTGCAAGTAGGTTTTCACAAACACTTTTACACGTCTTTTTTTCAATCTATATGAGGACGGTGTTTCGTACCCGACTACTCCGAGAAGAAACAGGCGAAACAAACTCAGAGGACATAGTCTCTTTTAAGGTCCAGACACAAATCTTGGTCAACTTACATGAGGACTATGCAGTCTGAAATCTTTTTAAGAAAGCACTACACAGCTTGACTAGAACATACTTAAAAAAATACGGTCAAACATAGAACCTACTCCTTTTTTTAAATCGGTTAAAAGTAGTGTTAATTTTGTAACATTTTCGGTGTAGACAATGTGACACATTTATTATGTCACATCTGAATTTGCACTGAGGTGTTTTGTATGGCGTTTGAGGGAGAGAACATCTGCCCAACCCAGCCGCCGCGGGAGACGCCCAGGGCCCCGGGCGCCGCGAGACGACTTCCGGCCACCGTAGATGCGGGCCTGTGGGCGGTGAGCAATGGGTAGTTCACCGTCCGTCCGTCGATTGACGACAGGCCGTGTCGACGGCGCGTTCGTGTTTCACGCGCGCCTCATAGAGATGTCAGCAAAGCAGAGGGGCTTGCCAGAGACTCCGCCTGCCGGGGTTGCGGGTTGTTCGAAAGAGATAACGCGGCCTCGGAACGTAAAGGGCAATAGAAGGAACATGGGTGGGTTTTAGTCAGTACAAGTCTGACATGCCCCCCCGCTCCGCCCAGAGCGGGGGAAGTCATTGGATGATTTCCCACCCGAAAAAAAAAAAAAAAAGGTGTTTTGTATAGCTGGTAAATCAATTATTGCAACTACACCCACATCATCATTTAGTTTAAGTTAACTGGTTCGTTGGTCCAGTGGTCGCAAGCGCAACTGCTGAGCGTAACGTCCTGGGTTTGGTTCTTAAGCCGGGCAAAGTGTTACTGT
Organism: Ochropleura plecta; assembly: GCA_905475445.1. Taxonomy (NCBI): domain Eukaryota; kingdom Metazoa; phylum Arthropoda; class Insecta; order Lepidoptera; family Noctuidae; genus Ochropleura; species Ochropleura plecta. The sequence continues at coordinate 5,221,684 of FR997732.1, forward strand.
GTTTTATTATCTGTAATTTCTCCGTAACAGCTACGGAGTCTGAATTTGTGTCCGGTTGATGGCAATACGCCCGCCCCCTATGACATAGGATTTAAACATAACCGGAAAATACATCAAAAGGAAAAATCGGAACCCTTAATGGATCACTATGTTGTACGTATGTCTTTCTGTCAAGACCCTTTATCTAAGTTGAAATTAGAACCATATACTTAAATCTGTGCTGTGAATAAATCAACCCTCTAAGTCTAGGCAGTCAAAATATATAGCCGTTTATGTCGTAAGTTTGTACGGAACCCTCGATGCGCGATTCTGACTAGCTCTTGACCGGTTTATTTTAAATCTTTTTCAAATATTGCTGAATATTTTTACAGCGTTAACGGTAATTGCATCAGCATCGCTTTAGCCACGTTTATTCATAATTAGAGGCTTAATGAAATAAATTAACTCAACCGTATCGTTAGGCAGGGGTCGCCAAAGCTGCCAAGCATGAACTTGGGTTTCGCACCCCTGCAAATGTGACTGCCTCAAGGTGATTTGATTCTAGTAATATTTTAAATATTATCAAGAAAATTGTTCTTCGTAAAATTAAAGAGGAAAAATTAATGCCACATGTTTTCGAACATAAATCATGTTAAGAAATTTAAGGGAAAAATGTAAAATATATATTGTATAATTTATTTTATGGTATAATAAATTACAGGCATTACGGTTTCTTCTCGTGTCTCTGTGATCGCGATGTTTTTATAACAAACTAAACAACGGATGGAACTAATTCAATGTTTCGATGCGATGTTTACAACAACTTAGAGAAATTATCTTGGAAGGTTTATGTGCATTATGCATCCCTATCCGAACCTTCCAATCTTTTAATCAACAAGGAATAATTATTTAGCGTTTTTATAAATGGCTGCTAAAATCTAAATGAGCGGTGTCTGTATCTTGAAAATCAGTTCACTTCAGTTTCAAAGACAAATGATTTGAGGAGCTCGATAAAGTAATTAGACAATACAATTCTGACATTTTACAATATCCTTACTTTATTAATATTATAAAAGCGAAAGTGAGTTTGTTATGTCTTCACGCCTTAACGGCTAAACCGATTTTGATGATGTTTGGTACAGAGATAGTTAGGAGTTTAGGACCCTGGAGACGGACATAGGCTATTTAAAAAAAAAAGATTGGGATATGAGAGAGAAAGAGGGAAGAAAAGGAAAAACTTAGCGTTCCTATTACAAATCATTCAGGCGCAAGGGCAAAAACTGCAGGTAGCAAGTACTGTGTTATACCGTATTTAACGGGAGCGAAGCCGCGGGGAAAAGCTAGTTAATTATAAAACTGACAAGAAAAAATAACATTTAGGATACAAGTAACGAAAAGATATGTGTGTAATCGTGTGAATATGTGTGTGAAAGTGTGTACATGTGTGAAGAGTGATGATATATTCTGTGTAATAGTGTCTATGGGTGCTTTTGTGTGTTACGTGTGTTTTGGCATGTATGCAAATGTGTATGATATTACTTCGGAACTTTAAATTTTTTTTCCGTTTTAGGATAATCAAGGTCAATGAGCCATCGTGTAACAATTATTAGTTTGCATTTTTGCTTAGTAAGAGAATAGATTGTGAGTGCCTGTTAATTTAATTACAAATATGGCCACCTAAAAATGTAAAGAATCTCAGCGCAAAATCCTTTCTAATATTATAAAAGTGAAAGTGAGTTTGTTTGTTACGTCTTCACGCCTAAATGGCCAAACCGATTTTGATGAATTTTGTTATAGAAATAGTTAGACCCTGGAGACGGACATAGGCTAATTTGAAAAATCTAAAGGGGGAGAAAGAGGGAAGAAAAGGGGAGAGAAAAATACATTTTTTTCGATCATCACGCGGGTTAAAGTTAGCGTTAGCACAGAGTAACCGCCGGGCGCCGCGAGACGACTCCCGGCTACCGTAGATGCGGGCCTGTGGACGATGAGCAATGGGTAGCTCACCGTCTATTGACGACAGGCCGTGTCGACGGCGCGTTTGTGTTTCACGCGCGCCTCAACGAGATGTCAGCAAAGCAGAGGGGCTTGCCAGAGTCTCCGCCTGCCGGGGTTGCGGGTTGTTCGAAAGAGATACCGCGGCCCCGGATTGTAAAGGGCAATAGAAGGAACATGGGTGGGTTTTAGTCAGTAAAAGTCTTACAGTCCCCCCGCTCCACCCAGAGCGGGGGAAGTTATTTGATGATTTCCCACCCCAAAAAAAAAAAACCAGAGTAACGAAGTCGCGAGCGGAAGCTAGTGTTTTATAAATCCTTCAGATGTTACAGGCGTAAAGTTATTTGTAATAAAAAATGTAAAATGTGAGATCAATTTTTTTACACACAAAAACTAAATTCCAAGTTGATCAATTTGTCTATCAAACAAACTATTTCAATAATAGTGACGAGGATATTGACTAATGTCCGGGGGGCAGTTGGTAGTTTTGACAGATGACGTAAATACAACCCTAGTCCTGAACAAGTTGAGATATTGGACTTGTTCAACGATAAGCGGTTTCTGGTCAATTAATTTAACTAACTACATTTATTAGGTAGCCTGCTGATCATTTGATATATTATATTCTAATTTCTGGTTTAGGGACATGCCAGTTTTTTTTTATATTTTTGTATGAATTTGGCTGCTTAACTGCCGCCATTTAAATTTAATACACCCAAGATTTGTATACGAAAAAGCGTCACGTTACGCGATAACAATTTTCTAAGTCAGAATCTTTCCGGAAAAGTTCAACACTCTACCCCGCTCTGGGCGAAGCGGATATATATTATGTTGATTTACAATCACTAAAAAAAAGGTTCGTTTTTATCTTAGATTTTTTAGCCACCCATGAGATTCTAAATCATCACATTTTCAAAATATATGCTATCAAATTTCGTGATGGTGAAAATTGTAACTTCGATCTATTTAAAAAAAAAGTTATTTATTATAAAATGTCCTCCCATACAAAACTTGTTTTTAAAGGTTTTCCCTTTTTGGGACTTGTAAATTTACACTAAATTATAATAGATTGTTTATTTGTTTATAAGTCAGTTAAAAAAACCTTGTTTGCATTGATAAACATGTTTAATATGTGACCTCCATTTTGAAGACAAACTAAAATGGCGGAAGTTAGTGTGGTCAAATAATCCGAAGCCCTTTGGTATTAAATTGTTGTTCAAAAATCTACAGCACAAAACGACGAACTTTAAAATGGGAACGAAAACAAAACCAGCTATTAAAGCCAGTGTACAATGTTGACAATTTTAGAGCAATAGAGAGTGTTGTTATAGTAGCCTGTGGTGCCGTTTGCAACAAGTTTACACAGTAGTTAACAAAGTTTAGAACACTGACACGTATAGTGTTCCGTGTCAATTGTGTTGAATGCTGTACTGTACCTACATTGTTTTATCATAGTATAGGATAGTGTAGGTTCAGCCAGCAATGAATGTCGTTCACTGCTGCTTTTTATATGTCCACTATAGAGTAATAAACACGATGTAGGGCTCCCACATCGTAACACAAACTGTTGCCATGTTGTTTTTTGTGCCATTTAGAGGATTTTTTGTTTAGAAGATACAATTTGGATTTTAAAGATAATTTGCTTGTTAATTATACAGAACTAGCTTAAGTTCGTGGCTTCGTTCCTATTATGTAAGAAATTAACTAAATGTCTATGGTAATTGGGGGCTAAGGAGCCGCAAATACCATAGACATTTCAAACGTTTCCGTTAGTTAATTAGTTTCCCGTTAGTGAAAGAATTTTCGCAATCAAAAAAATTACCACTACGTAAAAACTTACGAACAAATTATTCTGTTGGCAATAAAACATTAAGTCTATGGTTTTAGTTACGTCACTAATGTCAAACGTCACTGTACCAAAGAGAACATTAAATGAAGCACGCGTTTTTGTATCCAATCTGCATTTAAATAAGAGTTTTATATATTCCAGTTACCCAATAATTACTTTAAAAAATCAGTGTAGATGGAAGTACTGCCCTACATAATCATCATTGGTTACTAGTTCTCTTAATTAAACTCAGTTTATGCAAAAATATGTTTTCCTCAACTAAAAGTAATCAACCTCGCTTCTACGAGTATCTTCTCTTGTGTGTCGACTAAGGGTTTTTAGGGTAATTAATATCGGGTTGATGGGACCTATTTTGTATACACCTTGATCAGTACATACTATAGTTAAGTACTGCGTGTTTAAATTGTGCTAAGTTATTGTCAATGTTCTTCGAAGATTTGAATGGTGTTTCAGAAAATAATAGCGCATTTAGCTTTGATCTTTTGAACGCCATTGTCACATATTTATGACTAACAAGTGCGGGCCCTGGACAAATATTTAAATAAAATGAATAGCGTTCAAAATGCCATGCTATCTCTTTAGAATAACCCGCAACCCCGGCAATATCTTTAGCCTTTTATGGCTTTCTTGACCATCACTTTCGTTTTTGACAAGAAGAAAAACTGACCTGTGGTGCTATAGCACTTGTGCCAAGGGCCTTTGACATATCTATTCTAGGAATAGGTTTAAATAACGTTCAGAAATACCTTGTCAAATAACAACTTCGGTTATTATTTCCACAATTTAGTTTAATATAGTAACAAGTTGCTATTGCTTCTATACTCTGTCTGAGAATAAGATATTATGCAAAGATTATGTCTACGAGTCTGCAATGTGCATCTGTTTAGATATTCAGCGACATGAAGGCAAGGTTGATCGCTCAATCGCGTGCGTTTGCACGGCCATTTCTATGCTAAATTATGGTTTGATTGAGCTGTATAAACTTGCCAATTTCGTATTATTATCTGTACATAGTATAAACTACGTAGGTATATGCATCTAGTTTTGTAATGATAAATGATGGTTGGCTATCATTGGCGTTAGTATGTTCGATCTTCGATTGTTTTTTTTATTACGTCACTATCCAAGAAACGATCGCAGTGCAGCGGGCTGCGTCCCTGTATTGTCTTTTAAGAAACCAACCCAGCCGCCGTGGGAGACGCTCCGAGACGAGACGACTCCCGCTCACCGTAGATGCGGGTCTGTGGACGGTGAGCAATGGCTACCTTTTGCTCACCGTCCACAGAGGCGGTGAGCTACCTCACCGCCCGTCCGTCTTCGCATAAGTGTTCCACGCGAGCCTCAAAAAGCTGTCAACAAAGCTTAGGGGCCTGCCAGTGCCACCGTCTGCTGAGGTTGCGGGTTACTCCAAAGAGATACCGTGGCCTAGAAGGAACATGGGTGGGTTTTAGTCAGTTAAAGTCTGACACTCCGCCTAGAGCGGGGTAAGTTATTTGATGGTTTTTAATTTGTAAAAAAAATATATTGCCCATTAAACTATTAAATTTTTTTATCGGGTATTTTTGGGGACCTTTTGGGGGGGGGAAATCATCAAATAACTTCCCCCGCTCTGGGCGGAGCGGGGGGGAGTGTCAGACCGGCAGGCGGGGACCTGACAATGCCTTCTCATTGTATGTGTACTTGTGGAGCTTAAAACTCAATTTTAACTATCATGAGTCAGTACTTTTACCTACATCATATAGATTAACTCTTCTTCGTCTTTCTAAACTAAACTGGAAAACTTCATATCTGCTACATGACAGGTCGTAACTCACTTGATATCTCATCCACCATCGTGATATAATGTTGTTTTGTTGTTCGACAACATGGCTTAAAACTAAACCACAATATTGACATGTTTAGTTTACGCCGCCATGTTCATGACGTCACTTATAGACAGGTGACACGGTGTCATTGTGTAAACGTCTTGTATCGAAACAGGAAGTGAATTGATGTTGAATTTTAAGGAGGTTTATCCAGTTGCTTATGTTGTCATTTCCTACTTATTCTTATCGATTTTTGATACTTCGAGTAAATTAAAACTAAGTAGTACATGAAGTTATGTAATACTAGTTGGCGCCCGCGGCTTCGCCCGCGTGATATCGACAAAAAAGTATCCTATGGGTTTTTCCAGACTATATCTTTGTGCCAAATTTCATCAAAATTCGTTCAGAAGTTTTGACGTGAAAGAGTAATAAACATCCATGCATCCATCCTCACAAACATTCGTATTTATAATATTAGAAGGAAGTAAGTCATTTGAAGCCACGTAACATTGAATAACATTGATGGAATAAAGAATTTTTAATCATTGATTAAATAAGCACAAGTACTTGATAATAATTTAGTTAATAGTCTAGTAATAGCATGATAAAATTAACGCAATTTCATTTAAAAAGTAAAATCTATACGAATTTTAAGTATTGTTGGAATTGAAATCCAATTTAATTTGTATTGGAATTTGAAAAAACAGTTAATTGTAAATTATAGTTCATCATCTAAATAACTCTTAAAATAATAATGTTTGCTTGTTTAGTTTATTAAGTTACCTAGTATTTCAGTTTTTATATATACTTTTTTATGTATCTTGCAATCGAAGTAAAGTTTGGTCTAAGAAAACCCAATTCTAGGGTAAAGATATTTATTTCTCAAAAGAATTAAAAATTCACTTACACTAAACTTAATTAAATGCAACTTAATTTAATGCAGTAAGCGTAGTTTAAAATAAGAATACTGTACTAATCATGTTATTTAAGTTTTATTATTGCAATTTTGTATATAGATTTTTTAATTCTGTGTGTACACACAGAAAGAATTAAAATTCATTGTTTTTATGGATGTCTCACGCACGACTATAAAAAGGTGGAAAGAATAATTTTAAATGTGAATATGACTGTAAAGGCATTGTTTGTTCAAACTGATGAAAATGAATGGGAAGATGTTTCCGCGATCCTTATACATTATTCGAATTTCTAGTCACCGTCATATTCTCATCCTAAAGTTGTGAAAATTTGTCTTGTCTTATTATGAAAAGTAATATTGATCTATGGTAATTTTGATCTTAAGATCATAAAATTACCTATCAATATTATAAATCTACGTAACAGTTTCAAGCACTCTAGAAACTTAAAAAAAAACACTGTTTTGAACCAACTACCGTGTCTTTCCCAAGATTATATTTTCGTGTTGATAAAAACTAAAGAGAGCAGTGATCAACTTTTTTCCTGCGAAACTTTTCAGGCAATCTTACGGAAGGAAGCCTTTGAGACGAAACTATTTCAAACTTAACGCCTAGATTAATTATTTTCTTTAGCCACAAAAACAAAATTCTTCACAGAGAGCCTTTCGTTCATGTTTTGTTTTACAAAAAACCTTTCATGTGATTTTTTTGTTGTTGTTGTTTTTAAGTTTTTTTTTAAAGTGATATCCTTTTTACATTAGTATTTTTTATTTTAAGTCCGTTGTAATAAGAGGCGAGTTTATAAATACGAATTAGGCACAAATCCAAATTCGCTCCCTGCTACTGTATTTTTTTTGTTTACCCCCACTAGGGATTTCTCTTGTATCGTGGGTGCGTTTACAAATATTTAAACTCACATACACAAACAGCCAGACCCGAAACAACTACTTGTAGGTCATACAAATACTTGTTCCGTGCGGGGATTGAACCCGCGACACGCAGTGCAGCAGTCAATCGCTCGGCCACTGCGCCAACCGAGCCCTTGAAAAAATCCCAATAGCAATTTCGCTAGAACTGAGAATCGAATTCAACACCTTAATTTTCATAGTAGCGCTTGTAACCGCTACACTAGTGAGGCACCTTCATTGCATTTTCCAATTAGACTGAACTTCCTGAACATTTCTGAATTCTAAAACATGAACTAATTTTTATTATTCATGGCACTGAATTTCTGCGGGAATCCCGGACTTTCTGCCGACTTATTCCCGGATACCGGGAGGAATACTTCGGAGAATAAATTTAAAACGTCGAAAGAATTATTTATCTTTTTTTCTCCTTGGGGAGACTTAAGTGAGCAGCTCTCGGTTCCTTTTGTGGAACTTTGTAACAATAATATTTGTTTAACTTGTTTTTTATGATTGTTTCTCGTTGACTGTGGATTGTAAAGGGTTAACTTGAGTGAATAAATAAATAGCGGTCTGTAGTTTCTGTAAAGTCTTTCGGAATAATGTTGCCAGTTTTTTAAATGTATTTGTAGGAAATTATAACAAAGTCTAACACTTTTTTAATTAATTTTATTTTTACACCCAAATACATTCAAATATTTACAAGTGATAGATGAGACAAGATGAAAAAAACGTAATCCAATACATGTTACTACTTGCTAACAAATTGTTCTGTTTGTGTCACACCGTCATACGCCCGCTTGTAAGGTAGCAGTCGTGTGTCAACATCAAAAATGTTTAAGATCCATTTATTATTTATTAAGGGAAGTGCCCTTAATAAATAAAAAATGGATCAACGATGTACTCACTTACATAAAGTTACACAAAGTACACAAACGATGAGATTATAGTGAATTCGTCACATATAGAAGTGCACAGCACTTCCAGAATTATAAAAATATTAAAGAGAACATTGAGATTATAATTATAAATTATACAAATTGCAAAAGAAAATATTATATTATAATTATTAGACAATTAAAAAAAAATGTGAAGTGATGATTCAAAATGATAAATTAGATAAATAAAAATTAGTTATTTTTTACTCTATACTTTTTTGTATAATAATATTCACAATGTCCGCTATATATTGTTTTAATCAATTGTCAATGCATTAAAGGTTACATTTTATTTACCAAAGCAATGAAATCCAGCGTACTTTTTTCGAAAATTTGTTGAAGTTTCCCCTACAAATAAGCATTCCCAAATTCCCAGGATTGTCTTAATTTTTTTTACCTCCAAACCTACTAACATAAAACTAGTGTAACACGTAAGTAATCCCCAAAGGAAATATTACTTAGTAGTTTGTGTGGATCACGTCAACATGGGCCTAAATCCTTTTCGTGAAGCCTGAATTCTTGGTACAAAACACGGCACATATCTTGTCTGTAAATCGGTTTGCGTCTTTGCCTGGAAATCCTGAGTAATGCTAGGATTTGTCACAGTTATGTCTTATGTCACATGTAGGTACTTTAAAAGAAAACGACTATTATATCGCACGGACCGCGTGTTTAAACTTTTCAAGGAGATCGAGTATTAGTTCTTTTTCGTTTAACTAGATGGCGGTAGTAGTTGGTTGAAGTATTGTGCTTATGTGCCGAGCTTGTTTATGAAATAGTTTTCAGTGATTGTTTTTTGAACAATGTTGGTGAATGTCCATTTCTTTAGCTTCATAATTGTAGGTATTTCGGCACACTCAAAAGTTTTAATTTACATTCGATTTTCCAAACTATAATTATTTTTAGGGTCATTTATCATAGGATCACTTTGTTGCGGACAACAAACAGCGGTCTTGACAGACAGTCAGACAGAAAGACGGATCTTTCTGTCTGACTGTCTGTCAAGACCCTTCATCTCGGGAACGCGTATAGGTATCGAATCGAAGTACTTCGGTAACCCAGGTACTCTTCGCGAGATCGTGGGGTCGAACACCAAGGCGCTGCTGACGTTTCTCGTGGAGCTGGGGTGGATCGAATAATATTCCCACCCATACGTAAAATACGCGCCTCAGACGTGAAGTTGCGGATACCAGCCCGTTATACAATACAATATAATAGGTATCGAATTTAAATTGAACCCATATACACAAATCTGTCGTCCCATGGAGCTGTGGAAAAATCAACTCTCTAAATCTACGCAGTCAAAAGATATCACTGTTTATTTCGAAACTTTGTACGGAACCCTTAGTGCGCGATTCAGTCACACTTGTTTAGTGTTTTATTTTTTGGCGAAAAATATGTCTCGACACTCCATTGCTATACGTTTATGACAAAACCTAGATATTTTTAGTTTCCGAGAATTCGTTTTAACTTAAAATGTACAAATATTAAATTGCAGCCTTAATCAAAATTTAAGTTACATTCGCTGAACTTACCTACATTCGGATTACGCAGCGACTTAGTGTAATCCTTTAAACCGAATAAGTTTTCACACGCCGCGCCGGGCGGCGTCGAATCTGACGGGTTAATATGAAATGTGTTTCTCGTGTGTGTGTATGTGTGGCTGTGTGTGCGCTGAAAGCTTTAGTTTATGTGTTGCGATGAAGATTAGACGCGTGTTTTCTTGTAAGACCTCTTTGACATGTAGTAAGGGTATGTAAGAAATGAATGAGGTCTAAGAACCCCAACATTTTGTTTTAGTAAATACTAGCTTTTGCCCGCGGCTTCGCTCGCGTTAAATTCGGGGTAACACAGTTCCCCTTGCGCCTTATTGATTTGTAATAGCAACGCTAAGTTTTCCCTTTTCTTCACTCTTTCTCCCTCACATCCCACTTTAAAAAAAATAGCCTTTGTCCGTCTCCTGGTTCCCAACTATCTCTGTACCAAAATTCATCAAAATCAGTGTAGCCATTAAAGCGTGAAGAGGTAACAAATAAACAAACAAACAAACTCACTTTCGCTTTTATAATATTAGTAAGGAAGTAAGGATAATACGGCATCATTTACTCAAGAAATTTGAGTAAATGATGCCGTGACGTCTGATTGGGGAGAATGGAAGAAGAAAAAGTGTTGCGCCGACCCCAAATAGAATGGGACAAGGGCAGGAAAATTATTATTTATTTATTTTTAAAGGCATCAAACCCAATACAAAAACACAAATACAAATTAAAATTAAAATACTTATAAAATGCATAAAAAAAAATATAACCATTCTAAATACAAATTACATAATTAAATTGAATATGACATTAAACAAACAAACAATACCTATTTTCGATTTGAACTCCGGTGGACTTTGAGCCAATGCATTCGGATCGGACTGTTCCAATCCTCACCCACGACCCTCAGCAGGTGATTGGACGATTTTCGGAGGATGCTGCTGAACGAAGCTATTCGCGAACGAATAACGGCATAAAAGTCCGGCACTCTCGCTTATGATGATGATATATTTCTTGCTAAAAAAAAAAGGTTGTTTTCTTTACACTGAAGTAAAAAGGAGGTCTCCGATGAAAGGACGAATAATAGAGGAGTATGGAATAAGAAGACATGCTGTGCCTATCCCGAATTAATTTAGATAAGGGTTGGAGAATAATCACACTGAAGGCAAACAGGATTATAATTTACAATGGAATAAAAAATATGAACTGGGGCGTCGATTTTTAATTGGAAATACTTTAAACAATGTGTCTGGACACGGACTAGCGATATTCTATGTACTTATATAACAAACATTCTAGTACCTACATACTCAAATTTATTGATAATAAAAACCACCCGTTTTTTCACAAAAAAGTTTAAAACTTTCTTTGATTTGCCTATTTTTTTGAACTTTAATTTTGTAAGCTCATAATTTCTTAATTTAAACGATAGACAATATTGTTGCCCTCTGAATAAACTTAAATTATTTTCGTATCGGTAAGACCAACACTTTGAGAGACATGATTATTTTTTGTACACGCATAGAGAATATCTCAAAATGGCTGCCAAAAAACGGGGAAGTGAATTAGACCCAAGTGTAAAACGTAATAGTATGTTAAAACACTCGTTCCATAAGTATCTAGAATATCGCTAGTCCATGACCGGACACATTGTGTATTATACTAAGTATAGCATCTTAGTGAAATTGTTAGCAACAAGCAGAACCATCGCCAGGTAAACAATTATATAAATATTATAATAAGTGTAACAAGTTTTTTCAGTATAAAAAAACACCATAACTTTTCCCCCGCGCGCCCGTGATAAGACCTCCTTACTCTTGCGGTTTGTAATCTTTTCTCCTGAGGTGTGCACTGTCTAGATACAAGTGGAGTAGACACATTTATGTTACCCTTATTTTTTTGAAGATCGGAAATCATCAAATAACTTCCCCCACTCTGGGCGGAGCGGGTGAGACTGTCAGACTTTCTCTAAATAAAACCCTTTCATGTAAGGAACATGCCCTTTATAATTTCGGGGCCGCGGTATCTCTTCCGCATAATTCGCTACCCCGGATCTAGGTTACACTTAGGTCAAAACTGGGACAACTCGAAAAAGGTAATTTTTAGAAGACGAATTAAAACTTATTACTGTTTGTATGGGAATTTATGAAAAAAAAAAAAATTAAATCATAAAGGTTGTAAAATACCACTGTATGTAAATTGTGTTATAATAGGTGTTTGCGTATGGTCACATTGGTCACACAACATTCAAAAATAAGGATAGCAAAAAAAACACGATTTTTTTGTTGTCTCAGTTTAGATTTCGGTTTGCGATATTAAATACATTACGTCAAAGTTTGTTCGTACAAAAGTTTAAGAAACAAAGTGTCGTACTTAAAACATCCATTGAGAATAATAAAACATATTCCCATGCATGGGTCTTAAGTGCTTTTTCTTCTAATATTTAATTAAATTGGAATTGCAAGATTTTTCTACGTACGTTACCTTAATAGCACCCCAAAGGACTGATATTACCCTGATCTGTCCCAACGTTAGGTTAACTCGATAATCTGCTCCAATTACGGTGACAGCTGTCCTTGTGGTTGGGCGCCACTTTCCGCCAATTACCTAATACTCAGATCCTTGGTTGAACTTAGGTGAACTTGACTGAACTTAGGTGAACGTATGTGAACTTGAAACGTGGCTAGTGTAACGATTTCATTACAAAACTAGTGCGTTTTGTGCAGTACAAAGATCAGAGTGCAATGTATTTTTTTTCTTTTTTAATATATTCTCACCGATTACTCAAAGACGCCTGGACCGATTTGCCAAAAAATTTTTTTGTTTGATAGGTTATACTTCCCAAGTGGGCCCATATCCATTTTATTTATATTGCTTATGTAGTTCTTTTATTTTCATTCTTTTTTAAAAACGTTTCCCCACTCTAGGAATTTCTCCTGTATCGTGGGTGCTTTAACAAACATTTAAATTCACATACACAAACAGCCAGACCCGAAACGAGTACCTGTAGGCTATAACGCGGCGCGAATCGAACCCGCGACACGCAGTGCAGCAGTCAATCGCTCAGCCACTGCGCCAACCGTATCGTCAAAAAAGAAAATTAAAACGTCTATAATACATATTTTTTTATCTGCAAATCTCTTTTATAGATCTTTCAAAAGAAAATCTTTTAGTAACAATGTAAAAAATGAATACCTACTCGATAAAAATTATGTGATATAATTATTATATCAGTAAACCATAACTAAAAATGCTGAAATAAAACCATTTTTGTAACATAATTAAAACGACTTCCGACTTAACTTTTGTTGGTTTCGTTGACGTTTTTGACACCGATTTCCGGCAGTAAAGTTATTTTCCACTTTTTAGTTTTGTTTTTGGAAGTCTTTTGTGGTTTTTTTATTGTTTTCTTATTTGTAATGTTTGGTTTTCGACCTTTAAGAAAAATTATGGGAGATCATTTTAAGAAGTGTTTGTTAAATATAGAATTATCATCTGTTTAGCATTTTCCCAAATTTATTGGATTCGGCGTCCAGTGTTTCTTACCGGATGCAGCTGAAAACCAGCATTTTACATGAAGCGACTGCTTATCTGACCTTCATAACCCAGTTGGTTGGTAATATGCCTTGGTTGTCAGACTTGACCATTGACTTCCAGGGCCACTGACTACCTGTAGCGACAGCCAAAGGTAGGATCAACGACTTAACGTGCTTTGTGAGGCACGGAAAAAACTTGGTTTGTAATTATGGTCACCCATCCACAGACCGACCTTGGCAAGTGAAGTTTAACCTTGAAGATCGACCCGTTCGGCTGTCGTCATATATCTACAAACCCTTTAAATGGCCAGCGATATAGCTTAAAAAAACCAACCAAGAGCTAGTCAGACTCGCGCGCCAGGCGTTCCTTACAAACTTACGACATAAACGGCCATATCTTTGGACTACGTAAACAGCACAAAGAGACCATAGATTTGAGTACATGGTTTAAACTCGATGCCTTAACGCTTTCCTGAAATAAAGGGTCTTGACTGACAGACAGACAGGCAGTTCAGTCCGTCTGTGCATGTTTTCTTTTTGAAGTACAGTAATACTAATATACGCTATCCCGTTTTACGCGAATTCGAAGATACGCGGTTTTTGATTTCGATTGCTGAATGCATCGGCTCTTTCGCTCCGACCTCTGTGTTCAGTTTGCGACAGGTTTAAACGTGTTCCGCGTGGAATTGTTTTACGTGCACAGTGCGTTTTACTTTTAATCTCTAATTTATGTCATCTGAAAGAACAATAATGAGTCATTTGAGCCTAACAAGAAAAGAAAAACAGATAATTATGTATTTATATGCAAAGTTGAACCCCGACTTACTCGAATTTGACTTACACGGCAATCGCTCGGACCCACCTACCGCGTAAGTACACCTACCGGGGCATTACTGTACAGAACCATAAATATACGGCTTGTTGTCTACTTACCAATATCCCATTCATAAAATATTCTTTCATTTAATTTCCTCGCCCATTTGTTCATGTAAAGATCACCATTATTTTCATTACATAAACGTAGCCCAAAAAAGCCTTCAAACCATTCAAACATTATAAAAACGTCCTCCCGTGAAAGGAATGTAACGTATAATATTTTTACGTGCCTAATATAAAAATAAATGGAGTAATTTTCACGCTGTTCCTTCACTGAACACCGCAGCAGGTAATTACTATTCACATTGGTAGAATCTTTTACTTTTATGTTATTATGACTAAGTAAAATATTTACCTACAGTAATAAAAATACCCAAGGTATTAAATCCGCCTTTGTTGTACAATGTTTATTACATGTGTATGAATTTTAATAAATAAAATACGAAAATAGAATCACTAAATATAAAAAAAAAAACTTCTTCAAGCACCAACTAAAAGATACTGCGGCCCCGAACTTAAAGGGCAATAGAAGGAACATGTGATCTTGATGTCCCATTCGCAAAAAAAGCACCAACTAAACAAATAGTCGAACTAAACGCTATGGCCGACCGATTTGTTGCTGTCTTGGATTCCTGTACGGGACAAATATGTTTCGGTCTGCAGGTCTTGTTGTTTGTGTATGTGAGTTTAAATGTATGTAAACACACCCACAATGCAGGAATAAAGCCTAGCATGGAAAAACGTTTGCTTAGCGTTCCGTAACTCAAAAGGAAAAACGGATTCGTTCGGATTCATTCGGATCATTTTTTTGTCTGTCTGTCTTTCTGTTTGTCAAGACCCTTTATCTTGGGAACACGTGAAGGTGTTGAGTTAAAATGAAAACCATAAACTCTCATCAAGTCTCTGGTTTCTTGGAGCTGTGAAAACTCTCTATGCCTACGCAGCCAAAGGACAAGGATTTATGTTGCATTTTTGTACGTCTGTACTGAAGTGGGCATATCTTTAAGAGTTCGCCTTAGATGCGCGAATTCGACAGTCTCAAGGGCGATATTTTAAAGAATAAAAAAATGGTTAATAAACGCCTTTTGGAGTATTTTATGCATCCTTAGAGGTTAGTCTGACTTCAAATTCTGACTACTAAGTTTAAAATCAGTGGAACAGGAAAACTACTGAGAAAGTGAATTTATCTACATAGGCATTTTATCTTTTCACGCATATAGACAATAATCCTTAGTAATATTATAACAGCGAAAGTGAGTTTGTTTGTTACGTCTTCACGCCTAAATGGCTAAGCCATTTTTGATGAATTTTGGTGCAAAGATATTTAAGACCCTGGAGACAGATACAGGCAATTTTTTAAATAGTAAGAAATGAGGGAGAAAGATGGAAGAAATGGGAAAACTTAGCTTTGCTATTACAATAAATAAGGCGCAAGGGCAAAAATTACAGGTAGCAGGTACCTGCGTCCTAATTAAGAAAGGGGAACTGTGTTACCCCAAATTTATTGCGAGCGAAGCCGTGGGAAAAAGCTAGTAACAATATCAAATCACACCTTTAATCCCTAAAGATTGAGGCAGAGGTGAAGCTAATATTAGACTTTCAGTTCGACAGTTATAATAAAGTCCCATGAAATCCTTATTTCCCCTTGATTGCCCCTTGGCAATCCTATTGCCATCGGCCGGGCCTAAATCCTCCATGGCAGCTCACAAAATGAAGTTCGAAATATTCTCACAACATTCTTTTTTCAAATTGACTCCGATTACACCAAAAACCAACTATATCATTCCAAATCCAAACGAGGGTTCAACACGGTAGCAGAGGGTTTAACACGGACCTCTCCGCCCTTTTTATTATTCATGAATATTAAACCTGGGCATAACGGCTCTCGACTTTCTTAAATGACGCCTTAAACTTTTTTACAGATTATAAAATTTAAAAGTTTTCATCTCAAGACTTGAACCGTTTTTGGATGTGTTCACGAGGTTAAGGATCAGACCACTTCCTTTGAAGTTGCGTAGAAAATAGAAATTTTTACTTTTTTTTTTTAGTTAAAGTAATTTTATTCGGAAAAGGTTTAGTTAAAAGAAAAAACGATTGTATATTGTTCCACTAAAGACGAAAGAGACTGAACCCCATGACACAGGGTATCCTAGTGTGGGGTTCAGTGTCATTTAAATTATGTAGGTATGTATTTTTTTTTGAAGAACAATAAAAAAATGGATTGAAAATCTAGTTAACTATAATAATACGTTTCAAAAGGACCTAGGATACTTATAACTTTAGTTGAGCAAAAAGGTATTATGTTTTTTTATATCTTTTTTAACACCCTTGCTCGTAAAGCTGATGTAATTCCACCGGTTTTAAATATGTAAAGAGGGTCATAAAAAACGCGTGTGTTACCAAAGCAAATAGTTAAGTTATAGTCCATACAAATTCCATAACAGTATTATTTGCCATTTCAAATTTGGAACTGATCGCCGCCGCCGCACGACTCCAGGGGCCTTAGTCTGCTATTACAATGGTGTCAGAATGGTCGATCACTGATCGCATAATGGTTGATTTTGACAAGTTTAGTATGTAGTAGATGTCCAAATCAACCATTATGCGATCAGTGATCGACCATTCTGACACTATTGTAATAGCAGACTAAGGCCCCTGCTAGTGAGCAGCGCGCTGTTGCTATTCAAATTTCGAACAAATCGCCGCGCGTCGCCAGTCAACAGTGTGCATTCACAGATTGAGTTTATTTAAAATGTTTTTTTTTCTGTTTCCTCGCAAATGTGTTAAAAAACGTCTTACGATATACGTGCGTATTGGTTATAACATGCTCGGCTCACTTACGCCCTCGCCTACGGCTCGGGCTGAAATTGCGACTCGCATGTTATAACCATCTTAACGCACTAATATCGTAATGTACTATTACATAATGACAGGCTAGTGATGGCAAGCACAACTGCCGAGCATGCGGTCCTGGGTTCGATTTACAGGTCGGAATGAGTGTGATTGGGAGAAAGTATTCTATGTGTTATTACCAGACTATAATCTACATCTGTGCCAAATTTCATTAAGATCCGTTCAACCGTTTTGACATGAAAGAGTTACAAACATCCATATATCCATCCATCCATCCTTTTTTTTTTGGGTTGGGAAATCATCAAATAACTTCCCCCGCTCTGGGCGGAGCAGGGGGGAGTGTCAGACTTGTACTGACTAAAACCCACCCATGTTCCTTCTATTGCCCTTTACGTTCCGGGGCCGCGGTATCTCTTTCGAACAACCCGCAACCCCGGATCCATCCATCCTCACAAACATTCGCATTTATAATATTATATAAAATATAAATATAAAAGTAGGATTTATAATATTAGTAGGATGGAGACCACTAATGAGGTAAAGTTATATTTAAGTACTAGTATTTTAACTGAATTGGAAATAATTTCCTAAGTTTATTTTAGAACTTTAAAGTAGTTTAGAGAGCCCATTAATTATTTGAGTTAAAATTTCGTCCGATACTAAAACATTTTCTATTTCAGACTTAAAATATAAATAAACACGGCTAACTTACTTAATTACTCTCTGGTTATATAATATACGATACCCTACTAATAAGCATATTAAGATAAAATATAAATTAAGATTCCCAAAGATGACTTACAATATTGATTAAAATAAAGCTGTTTTTTTTATAAGTGAATATATTCGTTATAAGAGCTGAACGTATTTTAGAACAATGTCTAAATTATTTTTAGTAATAAAATACTGTATTTTTAAGAAGACTTTTAAATATGTAACAAATTCTCAGAAGTTAAATTTGACCCATTTTCCGGTTTCTGATTTAGGCAAAAATTTGCAAACTTGTTTAGTCTAAAAGACAATGCATGATTAGGTAGGTCACGTCGCTCTAATCTTCCAATTATATGTTTGTATATGTATTTGAATTTAAATGTTTGTAAACGCAACCACGATACAGGAGAATTTCCTAGTGTGGAGCAACGATTTTTCTAAAAAGAAAAGAATTATAAAAGTAAGATTTCTTTGCGTAAACAAAAAGTGTGGCACAAAAAAAAACACGCAAATTTTCTTGTAATCAAATTGACATTGACAATGAAAATTAAATAATGTTTCGAGTCACAAGATACTTAAGCGCTACTTAGCTTGTGGCACCGCCATTGTTGATTCTGTTTTGTTTCTTTTGACGAATAAACTTACTTAGTTATAATATTAGCAAAATCGAATATAAATCGTGTTCCTAGAATAGAATCAATTCTCTTGTATTGTATAATTGTTAAGCCCATATGTGAGTGCTATGTATTATCATTGACATGACGAGGCCCTGGTGGTTGATAGTGTCATGCTCACTTAAATGTCTCACTGATGGTGGCGGGTTTGTCGGATTATTTAGCTCCCTTCAAAATAGTCGAGCTGAATGGGGCTGATCCATACGTCACGTCCGGGCGCCGCTGTCAGTTGGGACTGGTCATTTTTTAGCTACCACGGGTCATTTTTAATTTATTTAGATTTTAAATTAAATTTTGTTTTTTATTTACTCTGGACGCTCTTACTGAGCACGTCTTTCTACATCGTTCTCACATATTTGTATAATCTCAACATGAATGAAAAATCGTATTTACAAATACGATTTTGTAATAATATTATAATTTAAAAGAGTGTCCATGGAGTTTCTTGCCCATTCTTCTCCATAGAGATCAACGCTTTGGAATGGGCAACTACAGTACTTTCACAAGTTATTATGCCTTGTGACCGGGACTGTAGATTCATTTTGTTTCTTGACATTCAAAAGTGTCTGTAATCTCTTGTTTTTTTATAAACTAGAATATTATTTTACTAAGGGCTGTTTTTTCAATAGTCAGATTAACTTTAATCTGAGGAATAATAATGGCGGGTAGCTTTTCTATAAAAATTATGTCAAAACCCTATTTTTATTCTTCAGATAAGGGTTCGTGTTCTTATTGGGGATAAATAATGGTTGAAATAGATTTTAATGACAAAATTAAATGGGAAAAGTACCTACCCATTTGAATAACACAATATTAACGTTCTTAACACAATGTTAGTAGTATTCTATTCTATCATAAGACCCAATGAAAAAGTTTCGTCTCAACATAAGGCTACGAACGCACTGACGGGCTTGCTTAACGCCTAGAGGCTAGCGACTAGCAAAGTGAAACGAACGTTCTGTGATTTTCACAATCGGCCGCACAGCTCGCTTCCCGCCTCGCTAATCGCTTAGCGTGTATTAAAGTAGCTTACCTCTAGGCGCTAACAAAGTCATCAGTGTGTACGTACCTTAGTATTTATGCTATACTAGCTGTACTCCTCGGTATAACCCGCCATTTAAATTTTTGCTCCATAGAGTCCCCGCAGTCTGCAGACTTTCTGTGTTGCGCATATTTCAACATTTTGTTAAAAGTTTTAATGGTTTGCCAATTGCCTTCAAATTATAATTTAAACAAATTGGCTTAGTGTACTTACACGCTGGTGTGATTTTAGTCAGCACTAGATTGACAAATTCGTTCACCGTACCCTGGCACTGGTGGAGGGCATCCATTGAGGATTTTCACATCGAAAAAAAAAACCATCCACTAAATTGAATGTGGTTTTAATTTCAACTCACAACTTCCACGCGTTCCCGAGATAATAAGTCTTTTTTGCGGATTGAAAATCATCATATATCTTCCCCCCGGGGGAGTGTCAAACTAGTATGGACTAAAACCCACCCGTATTCCTTCTATTGCCCTTTATGTGCAGGGGCCGCGGTTTCTCTATCGAACAACCCGTAACCCCGGTGGTGAGGTGCTCAGGGTCTTGACAGGCAGACAGACACCAACAAAGTGATCCTAGGTTCCGTTTTTTCCTTTTTAACTCTAAAAACGGTGACCGCGCTATCCACCCAACCTAACTAACCTGTTATAAGTAATCCAAATAGTAGTTCTAGAGATAAAAGCATTCGTTATAAAAAAAAAACTCTTCTCCTTTATCATATTAGTATATACTAGCTGGTACCCTCGGCTTCGCCCGCGTGATACCGAAAAAAAATATCCTATGTGTTTATTTCAGACCATAATCTACCTCTGTGCCAAATTTCAACAAGATCCGTTCAGCCGTTTTGACGTGAAAGAGTAACAAATATCCATACATTCATTCATACATCCTCACAAACATTCGTATTTATAATATTAGTAGGATGAGCCATTCACTACTGTTGTCTCAGTTGTAGTCTGCGATCAACGCATTCGCTGTGTTAATTACTTAGACCAATCTGCTTACACCCGGGCGCTTGGGGACCCAACAATACACTTGGGCATAAGCTTGGATGGTGATTCTGTCTGGGAATTTAAGCTTGTCACTCAAGTCCATACCAATGTTTAACTGCAAAAAGCAGTGTACAAATATTTTTAATTGTACTTGTTTTAAAAGATTAACACATTTTTGTTTTTTGATGGCACGGTTGGCGCAGTGGCTGAGTGATTGACTGCTGTGCTGCGTGTCGCGGGTTCGATTGTCGCACGGAACAAATATTTGTGTGGCCTACAGGTAGTTGTTTCGGGTCTGGCTGTTTGTGTATGTAAGTTTAAATGTTTGCAAACGCACCCACGATACAGGAGAAATTCCTAGTGTGGGGCAACGCATTATTAAAAAGGAAAAAACAGTGTAATAATGAAACTAAGCGAATAGTTGCGTTTCGTACTTTCAATTACAAGAGGAGGGTCAACCATGAATCCGGGTAATATAAACCATTTGTTTCTTATGGCACAAGTATCAGATTTTGCAAATCACAGCGCACAGTAACTAGCCTTTAGTTACTTATTTATTTTGCTGACTCAGACATAGTTGTTTCCTGCCGGGGTTGCGGGTTGTTTGAAATAGATACCGCGGCCCCGGAACGTAAAAGGCAGTAGAAGGAACATGAACTGAACACCCCCCGCTCCCCTTCCCCCCGCTCCGCCCAGAGCGGGGGAAGTTATTTGACGATTTCCAACTACAAAAAATAAATAAAAAAAAGACTATAGTTGTTTGTTTTCTTAGAAACCGATGGACTTTTTGAAGTCCATCTGTCCTGACCATCAATTTATTAAAAATACGGGCTTAGAGTGAGTGAGATTCGCGCAACGAGAGTTCAGTACAAACTTGCGATAAAAACAGCCATAACTTTATACTGCGTAGATTTATAGAGTTGATTGTTTCGCAGCACAAAGGGACCACAGAGTTGAAAATATATGTAGTTTAAATTTCAACTCGATACCTTCCCGCGTTCACGAGATAAAGGGTCTTTACAGACAGACAGACAGATGGACGGACAACAAAGCGATCAACTCTGTATCTGACGAGTCTGGTCACTTATATCTTTTACTGACTGTACACAAATAATGTCGTATAGCCGTAATGTTGACATCCATTACTCCTGATTCACACCTTTCAGGTGAGGACAATGTGAAAGCATCCTAATCACGAGATTAAGCCTATAATTACATACGTGACAAGGTACTCCTGCGCCGAATCTAATTTATGGGTTTGTACGCACAGCATTAGCTGGTAACCCTTCGTTAAGGTAACGCAAACAATCACAATTGTTTCTGCCATTTAGAGGGTTAACGTTTTCGGGTTATGAATTGGGAATTTTAATCAAGTTTTTTTGTTGTTTCGTGTATTTTTATGCTTTACATTTCCTGAAAATGTTTGTTTTTTTTCACATAAATTAATTTACTTTTACTTTATTTAGAAGACGAGCAGTAAGGACCTTGTATCAGCATATGAGAACGTTTTTATTTGATCTACGCTCCTTTGCCTACCTGCTCTGCCCCGGAATGTAAAGAGCAATAGAAGGAATATGGGTGGGTTTTAGTCAGTACAAGTCTAACACTCCCCTCCGCTCCGGCCAGAGTGGGGGAGTTATTTGATGATTTCCCATAAGCAAAAAAATCACAAGTCTCGGGTTCGAACCCAAAACTGTACTTCTGAATTTTTAGATTCATGAGCGTATTGTAGAAATTCAGGTCAGTTCGGTAAAGGGAAGGTTGATGTGGTTTCCTTTATATATTAAGGATACCAAACCAACATGCGTGAGAGAACTTTCTAGAAGACAAGTTAAGCCAAGTCAGAGAACCAGGGATGGCTTAGAAACTCTGAAGTCAGTCACTAACCACATAATAAAGAAAGTAGCGTCCTTCAGTTCCTGTAAGGAACAAACACCAGGACATGCTGGACATGATACTAAGTGTCCCATGGTTGTGGAACAGCACCAAATTTACACTCTAAGGCAGAATCCTCAATGAATCTCCAACTGAGCAGTTTCCCTTGCTTCAGTCAACCGGGCGGCATAAATACTCTGACACCAGATGAAAAAGATGTAAAGCCTACACAGAGTTCTTTATTTACTCTATTATATAATACTAGCTGTTGTCCGCGGCTTCGCTCGCGTTAAATTTCCCCTTTCCTGATTTGCAGGTACCTTCTACCTGTAGTTTTTGCCCTTGCCCCTTATTTATTGTAATAGCAAGTCAAAGTTCTTCCTTTTCTTCCCTCTTTCTCTCTCATTTCTCACTTTAAAAAAAATAATAGCCTATGTCCGTCTCCAGGGTCCCAACTATATCTGTATCAAAATTCATCAAAATCGGTTTAGCCATTTAGGCATGAAGACGTAACAAACTCACTTTCGCTTTTATAATATTAGTAAGGATTATAAATTCGAATGTTTCTGAGAATGGATGGATGTATGGATGTAAGATGTTTGTTACTCTTTAATGTCAAAACGGCTGAACGGATATAGATGAAATTTGGCACAGAGGTAGATTATGGTCTGAAATAACACATAGGAGACTTTTTTTCGATATCACGCGGGCGAAGTCGCGGGCGCCAGCTAGTACTCTATAATAAAAAAAAAACAAAACCTGTTTTATTCTCATCATAATTTATGATACTTACTTATTTTTTTTGACCTTCCACAGCCACATTTTCAAGTCTTAAAATAGCTGTAAAAATGAGGTGAAATGTGTATCAGCAATATTTCAAAGGCTTTATTTTGTACCACATTTTGTCCTCAGATAATGGGCGGGGATTTTCACGGCGCCACGTTTTGTATAAGATTGTCTGGCTCCCCCTTTCAACGAATATAATTACTGCTATGTTTTGCATTGTATATTTTGGTGGAAAACTGTTTCGCGATTTTGGTTTCGTTTGTTGAGTGAAATTGTTGTTTGCATTTGCTGTGTTACCATTGAATTCCTTTGAACAGCTGTTTATTTAAACTTGTTTGTTTTTTTAAGTCCGGTGGTTTTTTTATATTATACTAGTAATACATAGGATATAGGCATATAAGTAACATATACATGTAACATATACGATTGTTAATAAAGGCTTTTATTATTGTAAGTCCGGTTTTGAAAAATACTTAACTATTTCTTGCTAGGAATTGTACTTTGATCTTAAAATATATTTTTATCGCATCCATCACAATTTTGTTGTAGCTACGTAAAACGTAGCGACAACAAAATTGTGCGGGTTGTGGGTTGTTCGAAAGAGATATCGCGGCCCCGGAACATAAGGGCAAAAGAAGGAACATGGGTGGGCTTAAGTCAGTAAAAGTCTAATACTCCCACTCGCTCCGCCCAGAGCGGGGGAAGTTATTTGAAGATTCTCCATCCGCGAAAATAAAAAACAAGGTGTAAATTGATTCGATTATATTTTTATCAATTGATTACTCGACACCACATGCAGTAACATAGCTTTTACTACATGTGGTGTCAAGTAATTGATTGATTTTTAAAGGGTAATAAAAAACTAATGCAAAACTATAGACCTATAGCGCTTTTGCCAATTTTTTCGAAAATATTTGAGAAATATATATATAATGAGCTGTATGCATATTTAATAAAACAAAAGATTCTCTGTGATGAACAAAAAGGCTTTTGGAAGAATATGACAATAAACATGGCTATTTATGACTTTTTAAATAAAATTATGACCCAAATTGATAATAAGACACCTGTCTGTGCTGTGTACTGTGATATGTCGCAAGCTTTTGACTGTGTTGACCATGAAATCTTAAGAAATAAACTTGACTCCTATGGTATAAGAGGTAACATTCTGGACTTATTAAGTACCTATCTTTCAAAAAGAAAACAACTGACAGCAATAACAAACCTAAATTTTAAAACCAAAGAAGAAGTAACATACTTATCTAAAGAACGTACAATATATTTTGGTGTACCACAGGGCAGTGTGTTGGGCCCTCTTTTATTCTTAATTTATATTAATGATCTCCCCAGAGCCATAGACTTCCCAATATCACTCTTTGCTGATGATAGCACGATAACAATAGCATGTGATAAACCTGAATCATATGTAGCAGATGTCAATAAAGCGGTAACTACAATGATCTCTTGGCTAAATAATAATAATCTGAGAATTAACCTCAGCAAAACAAATATAATGCACTTTGGACATAAAAAAGCAAGTTCGAAAATGGAAGTCCAATTTCAAAATAACAAAATTCAGGAGGTAGACAGTACAAAATTTCTAGGCCTTATAATTGACAGGCAACTAAGTTGGAAGGATCACATCGAAACACTTTGTAAGAAAATCAGTAGTTCATCCTATGCCTTATATAAACTCGCCCCAATAGTTAACACAGAAGCACTACTTGTAGCTTACCATGGCCTTGTAGCATCTTTATTAAGGTACGGCATTATATTTTGGGGTAACTCTACTAATAGAGAAGCCGCTTTTAAAGCGCAAAAGCGGTCTGTCAGAGCCATGTTTAAACTAAAAGTAACGGACAGTTGTAAACCATTTTTTCAAAACTATAAAATTTTAACACTACCGTCATTGTATATTTATGAAACTGCCTTATTTGTTAAGTTGAACTCACACCTGTTTCCTAACTTATCCGATACAGTCAAACGGAATAGGCGGAATGATATGTTACGCGGACGTAGAGCCAGAACAGCTTTAATGTGGAAAAGCATATTCTGCATAGCCCCGCAAGTCTTTAACAAAATCCCAAAGGAAATCAAAGAATTGAATTTAAATGAATTTAAAAAAGAATTTAAAGCTTTGTTGTATAAAAAATGTTACTATAATTTAAACGACTATTTGAATGATACTTTGACATCCTAATTAAATTGTAAAATCATTGACATCTCTATTAAAGTTTGACATTGAATAATAATATGACATTGTACTGAATGCTTATAATATTTATTTAATTGACATGCCACTAATTGTAATTTTTTATTCCTATTTAATGTTTGTCTTAAAATTTTGTTTTGTACCAAATATTTGCACGCCCCCAGTGGCAGAATATGACGAGACCTTTGTTTATATTTAAGACCATAAAAATGTACCATATTCAGACAATTAAATGAATTTGAATTTGAATTTGATCTGTTTATTGATATGAATAATTGTATCATTGAGGAGCAGCAGTTACGGAGTATGGGTTGGTGCCTGGCTGATGGCAATACGCCCTGCTACATGGGACATAAATATTACTGGCGAAATAAAATAAATAAAAATAAAATAAAAATAACCTAACCCTTCGGTGATTACGCGCTTTTTCGCGGATGGGATATCATCAAATAACTTCTCCCGCTCTGGGCGGAGCAGGGGGGAATGTCAGACTTTTACTGACTATAACCCACACATATTCTATCTTTTGCCCTTGATGTACCGGGGCCGCGGTATCTTTTTCGAAAAACCCACAACCCCGGCATGGTGATTACATGTGATGTAATGTTATGTCTACACTAATAATAATGTTTTAAAGAGGAAAGATTTGTTTTTTTGTTTGTAATGGATAAACTCCAAAACTTTTGGACCAAATTTAACCATTTTTTCACTCTATTAGTGAAAAAATTTAACCATTTTACCATTTTTTCATTTCACCAAAGGAGAATGCCCATTCGAGGCCCACAGTCGACAACAGACTAGAGAAAAACTAATTTATGCATAAATTTTAGCATAATAAAATATGTTTTTACTTTCTTCCATTTATGCGCCACTACAATCCGCAACAATTCTTTTAAAAAAGTAAGTTTACTGATAAAATAAGCTGTATTTTCCTATTTAACGCTAGCAAATATTGCCAGCAGCAAAAAATATTTTGAGTATTACGACTAATGAATCGATTCGAATTGATTTATGAAAAAATACTATAATCCCAATATCATACCCACGAGACTTTACGGGTATTGTAATTACTTGCTTTAATAAAAAAAACACGGAAATATAAAAAAAACAGTTTGTACCCTCAAAAAAAAAAAGAATGAGAATAATAAATCAGTAATCGGTTTAGAAAAAAATAATCGATTTAATGTTTTTTTTCGTGGTAGTGACAACACTGAACTGAATTTGATCTGACACTGACAGTTTGCTTGTTGCTTCTGCCAAAAGTGGATGTTTGATTTGTGAACAAAATAGCAACCTATCAAGTGCTATTTGGTTCACAAAATGAGAACTGCTATCTTTTCTCTTAACTATAATTTGATAAAAATATATTAGCCCCAAAATGTTATTTGTTTTTAATATTTCTAAAATAGTGGCGTCAATTTGAATATATTTTTTAGATATCTAATACAGTTAAGATTTTAAAACAATCAACTTTTATTGTAATATTTGATGTCCACCTTGGGCCTAGGACACCATGGAGAGTGGGCATTCCCCTTTAACCATTTTTTCACTCTATTAGTGAAAAAATGGTTAAATTTGGTCCAAAAGTTTTTTGGTCCAGAAGTTACATTATCAGGAAGTAACATAGGCTATACAATATCACGCTACTGCCCTCGGGAGCGGGGCAGCAACTAAAGACGCGGGTGAAACCGAGCACGACAGCTAGTATGTTATAAAATTGCAGTAAATTTCAATAGGTCCATACTGATCTTCTTGGAAATTACGGATGCCTCATCACTAACCGCATCGTCACACGAAAACACTAGATAAGTCATTAAAATACGCAAGTGTGTATTGGTAGGTTTAAGTTCTAAACAATAGCAATGAGAAAAAACAACGCTAATTTACGATATGTACGTAATTTGTAGTAGAACATGGACGTGTGAGAAGTACATACGCACACTTGATTTGAGCGTAGTTCTCACTCAGTCAGTCAGTGTGAAATTAACACTCCCCTGTTAATATATTTTTAATGAAACAGTTCAAACATTTCCAGAAAATCACACATGTTCGAAAATACTTAAGTATGATTTGGAAGCGTCGATTGGCGTCAAGAGATACTAATTAAAAATCGTGATAATTACTGATTACATCGTCTTTCGAAAGATACTGAAGATTTAAAGTAGGTATTGGGCTTCATTTAGGTCTCAAAAGAAGTTTGTCGTAATCACTAAACTGTTTTACAAACACACGGTAGCCACAAAAATGTTTTATGATGTGTTATTGTGTTATCATTGGAAACTGCCTAGAGTTTAAATATCTCAGCGTCTATCAACCTATCAACTATGATTACTTCTTCTTTTATGGGCCACCTCTGATTCTTCAGATTCATGTGCGTATAAGTCTTTAAACTGACATGGTTACTCACATTATTATTAAAACTTGAAACGGGATATTTACCATGTTTGTTATTTGTTTCGAGTTTCCGATATTTCGGCGATGTTGCAAACGCCATGATCACGGATGAACTGAAGTTATTGCGGGTGGGTGTTTATGAGCAGACAAAACGATCTACCCTCATTCTTATTCATTTTTTGCATTCGGTACCACTAACACTGTCACCCACAACTCGGTTAGTTCCCGACACTCAACCGGATTTTACTCTCGACACACAAAATCACTGTATTAACTCGCGATCTCTTTTTTACTACTTTTTGTGTGTATCCCTACTAATATTATAAAAGCGAAAGTGAGTTTGTTACCTCTTCACGCCTTAATGGCCAAACCAATTTTGATGAATTTTAGTACAGAGATACTTGGGACCCAGGAGACGGAAATAGAAATTTTCCTTGCTACGGCCAACCCAGGTCCGCAGTCTTTTTAAATACTTCCAGGTTAGCCATGGCAAATAATGTCCAAGTCAAAAAAATTAACAGGTGAAACAAATTGATTTGGTACTATAACTGTGTTACCCTGAGTCGTCTCGCAGTTGGGCAAAAGCTTGTCTCCACGAATTCCACTTTTACACTCTAAAGCTAACGTTGGTTGCTAGCCGTTGGTTTTGACCAGGTAGGGTACCATGACATCTTAAAGCCGTACTTATTCTATTGAGGGAAAGAGACAGAACTATGCAAGGTGTCTAGCGCCATCACTTTTCCACACTGGCATGAGTACATATTCATATTCATATCTTTATTTCATTCCATAATGTCTGAAGATCTTAAAATAGGCTTAAAGCTAAGGTACAATTATGGACCCTGTAGGGCACAGCAAACAAATTAAACAAATTCTTAATATTAATTACCAAGTACTGTTTTAAGACGTGATGGTAACCCTACAGTTCTATTATTTTTGGTACAATATTTTGTAGATGTCAAGAAAAACTCGATGTCGGCATCTCAAGAACGAAAATCAAGGTTTTACGAGATGTCGATTCGCCAATGTTATTTGTAGAGTAGATATTACACTTTAGGTGTCTGTTGTCTTTTTCGTTTTGTTGCCATAGACGAAGAAATAACCAGAGATATTCTGGTTAACAAATGTTTTGTGTTTTTATTGGTGAAAAATGTAGTTTTAGAAAATGACGAAGATTTTGTACAGTATTGTTCTCCATAGGCTATAAATTTTAATATTTAAAACCGGTCAAGTACGAGTCAGACTCGCCCACCGAGGAAACGTAAATCGTATTTATTCTAAACAGCTATTCTATTCTGTATGTATTCTAATATTTATTTAAATAAAGAATTAAGTAGGTAGTTTTTATTAAGGTACTGTTTGGCATACGACAAGTACTTCATTCCTCCATTCTTATATGCGACCAAATACGAATATACTTAAGTAGTGTATTCGTATTTACTACGTGTGTTACTAATGAAAGTCAAATATGAGACTTAGGTTTTGCGCAGAAACTGGGTAAATTATACTTTGACCATTTCACAATGTATTGTATGAGTTCTGAAAATGTGTAGAAGTTTTGAAGTAATATTTGTGTGTTATGTTCATTTACTTTGTAGCTCCTGTTTTCTGCTCTGAGAACAATTACTTTAATGATACAAAAAACAGAGAACTCTATGTTTATTGAACGTATTTTCGTGTGGTTTTACTGTTGCCAAATATTTACAAGCCGTTGAGTAAAATTACTAAGGCATCCAGCTACCCTACCATGACGTCTTAAAGCAGAACTTATTCCACTGAGGGAAAGAGACAGAGCTATACAGGGTGTCTAGCATTATCATGGTAGGCCTACTGGTTTGCTTTCCTAACGAAAATAAAGGAAATATATTCTGAAAACGTTGACAGTTATTTTTCTCCGAATTAACGAACGATGTAGTTCTAGTTATTTAAGATTTAATTAGTTAATGATGTCATGACGTCTGATAGGAAATAGAACGGAAAAACGAATAATAACTGAAAAGTGCGAGTCGGACTTGCGTACGGTTCTGTACAAACTTGAGATATCCATTATATCTTTTGACTAAGAGGATTAATATTTTCAGAGCTCAAAGAGACCACACACTACGGTTTTAATTTCAACGCGATACCGTTAACGTATAACGCGTTCTCGAAATAATGGGTCTAGACCGTCAGACAAAGTAATCCTGTAAGGGTTTCATTTTTGGAATATGGAACCCTAAAACTTAGGACTTGGACAAGAAGATGTGTGTCCTTAAGTATTATCTTAATTTCCCATCCCATAAAACTGATTTTTTTTCCTACTCCTTCTCTGTTCACGCAGTACATACGTTTGTGGAACTCACTTCCGCCTAACATACGCGACTCTAAAACTATATTTATTTTTAAAAAGCAAGTCAAAGAGCACCTGTCCTCTTTACTGTAATATTCTGCATAATTATATATTTTAGGTATATATTTACTATCTCAGTATCTATTTTTTATGTGTATTATTTGTACGTAAGTTTATTATATGATTAATAATTTAAAATTTTCTGTTTTATCTTTTCCACACACTGTGTCTACACATCTTATCCAACTTTCCTCTCGCAGGTCTGCTGGAAGAAATTTCTTATGAAATAAGCTGTACCTTTGTGCTCTTCTGTCTTAATGATATGTCCTGTCATGTATTTTGTGTGTGCATAAATAAATAAAAAATACGTGTGGCACTCGGGGACTGCCGCGGTAAAGCTATTGCATAGCATTTTTTATCAACTTATGCAACAAATAAAAACAATCTAAATAAAATATTTAACAAAAAAAGAAACATTTTTTTATCAACTTGGACAATAAATAAAAAACTAAATATAATATTTAAAAAGTACTTCCAATGAAAAGAAGTCGCAAAAAGAAAAACAAGACCTTGGGTATGATCCAGCGTAATGTCGATTGACTATCCGATTCTCTACCAAACACGCTATTAGAACATTAGAATCGGGATTGAAATAACTGACCGTATTGTGTAAACGACATTAGACAAGCCACACCTCCGTGCCCGTCGGAGTGGGGAGCGTCAGGTTTTTCTTCGTTACGGAATTTCTGGATTCGGTCCCCGCGCTCAAGGCCCGCGATAGAAGCTATGCAATAGTTTCATAAGATGATGATAATGATATTACTTTTGCAAACTAAGGATGTATTATTTACTTACTAATATTTCTCGCATTTTAACAAATCGTATCCGGAATTAGCACATTTTAATTTTCATACCAAAAATCTCGGTAACAAAAGGAAATACCAAAAAGTTTTTAAAATCCGCAAAAGTTGCTGACGGCTAGAATTTGTAAAGACTGTTTTAAAATTATAATAGTTATTCGCTTACCATATTTTAAGACTTTTTCCCATTCACCGGAAACTTGGTTAAATACCGTTTTACATAATATTATTTTGCTGCCGTCAATGGTAAATATTGGCTTTGCATTATGTAATGAGATTTGATATTTTTTGGTTTATTTTTTTAAACATTCAACACTATTCTCAATTTATAAAAAAAATAGAGGCATGTATGACACAAGCTATGAGCCTGTGGCGATAAGTCTCCTGTTTGAGTAGCTGGCGTCCTCACTTACCGCCTGGTCCTCACCTGACACAGACGTTTAGGGAGGTTCCTGCAAATAATCGGGCAGGAAAAAACGCCCAGGTCTGGTATGGTCTGGAATAACACATAGGATCTTTTTATTAGGACTTTTTTTCGATATAATGCTGGCGAAGCCACGGGCGTCAGGTAGTAAAAAATAAAGTTATCAAAAACCTCCACTTCTGTGGGTTAAAAATGGCCGCTTAGGCAGAATCATAATAGGTTTGTAATAGGCATTGCGCTACTGTTCGTAAAATGGTCATTAAGTGACAATTTACAATATTAATTTACTGCTTCTGTGATCATTTTCAGAATTTTTACGTAATCCTTACTAATATTATAAAAGCGAAAGTGAGTTTGTTTGTTTGTTTGTTACCTTTTCACGCTTTAATGGTTAAACCGATTTTGATGAATTTTGGTACAGAGATAGTTGGGAACCAGAGACGGACATAGGCTAAAAAAAGTGGGATGTGAGGGAGAAAGAGGGAAGAAAAGGGAAACTTAGCGTTGCTATTACAAATCAATAAGGCGCAAGGGGAACTGTGTTAGCCCGAATTTAACGCGAGCGAAGCCGCGGGCAAAAGCTAGTTCATATTATAATCTCATTATGATTCTGTTGAAGAGGCCATTTTAGACTTCCAGGACCTAACCGCCCGAAATAGAAAATAAAGTTCTCAAAAATCTCCACTTTATTCCAAGGTTTGGTCACCCTGTGCTACAGGAAAAATAGCCTCACTATGCAAAGTTGGAACAATACAAACGGTTTAAGAACCACCAATTAGTCAACAGTCTAGCTCAGGCTTAGTATTAATTGAGACACTGCCAATAAGTAATGAATTCCTACACAAAACACTGCAACATTCAACCTAAAACATAAGCGTTTAAAGATGAATTCACATTCACACTCACTCGATTTACAAAGTTCCCATGGGCTTAGAATAAATTCGAAAAGCTGATGTTTCGTAAATGTGAAACCAATTTCTGTTCCTATACAGAACGTGACAGTTCATTGAACGAGAATAAAGTAAATCTGTGACAGATATTAGAAGCGCGAATCAAACATCCAATGAGGAATGTCGATTTCACTTTTGACGCTGGAGAGAGAACATGAGAAATGTTTCAATATGGTAATGAGTGTAAATAAGCAATTCTTTTGATATCTTAGAAGGGATGATATCAACAATCGTAGCAAACAAAACAATTGACAATCACTGATGGATATATGTGCGATAAACATTAGTCTCTGATAAATAACAAAGAACTGGGTTGCATATTTTGGCACTTCATCGTGCCAGATATGAATTGTGATATCTTGTTTTTTTTTGCACTAACTTTGTACGCCATCTACTGGCAATGAAAATAATTATTGCTAATATTTTTACTAATTATACTACCTGTAAACCCACCTACGATATAAATGATTGATTGATGAACGAAGGCATCGATTTAGAATTTTCTCGAATTATCTGGTATCTGAAATAATATAAATCGCGGTCGCCGAACTACTTCTTTTTGGATAATAATTTTTTTTTGTTCACCAAAAATACTGATCGTGCACCAAATATTCTTCCCTGAATGTTAAAAAAATGCGTAGGTTAGGTTAGGTTAAAACTGTGACCCCTACGCACGAGCCGAGCGAGCGGAGCGAGCGGTGCCGCGGTAGCGGCCGGCGAGTGGCAATAACGACTTGTTATACTTAAATACTTGTAGACTTCTCCTAAGGGCTATCTATATAATTATATCAACATTATCACTAACATTAGGCCACACCTTTAATTTACGAAAGGTTAGGTTACTTCACAAAATTTCTGTTTTTAAGTCCCATGACCCTTCTGACCGTTTTCGGCCTCGGCGGCCAATCTCAGCGGAGCTTAGCCATCTGCGCGGGAGATATTATAGTGCACAAGAGTGCGCGCAGGCACAGGTGCACTCTCTGTTCCCTCTCTCTCTTCCTCCTATGGGACAGCAATCCGACACGACCGGGGAGAGATCAGACGCAGGACCAACGGCTTAAGGCGCTGTACAAAGCAAACACTTCGTAAAACGTCTAGATTTTCGTCGCAAAGTTAGCCGTATCTGTACATGCCACTAGCCAAAAAAAATATTTATATTCAATTAAAACTGCAAAATGACCTACATTTTGGCGGACATGATATTCAAATAAAATCAAACACCGAAATATTTTCGACCTTATTTCTACACTTTCGATGCAATACTGTCGTGTACTTGTGTCAGACCATGCCCAGTAGGCAGCTAGCCTCACTTCCGCGAATACCTAAAGATTAGCTTGTTACTGCGCCTTAACGTGCTTTACGAGGAACCGGGATATCTTACCGCCAAGTTTCAAACTCAGGGTTGCTACTGTGATATTCCTAATGGAAAAACGACGACCTAGTAATCGAACCCAGGACCCCGTGCTCAGCAGTCACGCATAAGTCTACTCTACTGGTGCTACTGAGGAATTCCTGATGAAAAAACTCAATAACTCAAGTTCAGCATTCAGCCTCATTGGACTACTCGTATTTGACATTATATCTAGTGTTGGAGAGTCCAAAATTGACTATCGGCAATAGTGATTTGATATTCATTCCCCATCGATCAGACTACGTGGTTCGTCAGTTCCTCAATCTAATTTTGGTTGACGAGGCGATCAATTTTGGCTATTTCGACGAATATTCAGAAATACCAACTAAAACAACATTATACCATTAGTTTAATAACTGCGGGAATGAATTCCGTGGAATTCGGAACCACTATAATGAGGGTAGAAATATGAGATGTACGATTATTATATGAAAAGAAATAAACGTGTTTTGAAGCAAGGGATGTTATTGAAGTTATTTTTGTAAGTGTCAGTAAGACAAGCTCAGTCACTCGTTGCTTTTAAAACCTTTTTTTTTCGGGTGGGAAATCATCCAATGACTTCCCCCGCTCTGGGCGGAGCGGGGGGGCATGTCAGACTTGTACTGACTAAAACCCACCCATGTTCCTTCTATTGCCCTTTACGTTCCGGGGCCGCGGTATCTCTTTCGAACAACCCGCAACCTCGGCAGGCGGAGGCTCTGGCAAGCCCCTCTGCTTTGCTGACTCTCTTTGAGGCGCGCGTGAAACACGAACGCGCCGTCGACACGGCCTGTCGTCATTAGACGGACAGACGGTGAGCTACCCATTGCTCACCGTCCACAGGCCCGCATCTACGGTGGCCGGGAGTCGTCTCGTGGCGCCCGGCGCACTGAGCGTCTCACGCGGCGGCTGGGTTGGCCTGATGTTCTCTCCCTCAAACGCCCGGTTGCTTTTAAAACCTTAGTTGCATATCATTATCTTTTCCAGTAATATTATAAAAATTACCATTGGATGTTTAACACCTATCTTATTAGTCTACCACATAATATTTTAAAACACATATTAAATAAATATATTGTATGTTTTTATACTTGAATAGATAACTATATTTTAATTGTTTGTGTAGTAGTAGCAAGAGGTACACCATTGAAATGCCCAGGTTATATTTTTATAATCGTATAATCCATCCAACGGTTGTCTAGAAGATATCGCTATAAGCGATAACTATAGAATTAGCAATTTCTGTAAAAAAGCTATGTTTCAACTTTTGGTGTGCAATAAAGTATATTATATTCTAGTAGAGAACGGTCATTTCCAAAATTGAATAGAACATATCATGAAATCACAAATCCACATAAAAATAAGTTGACAAATAGATATGAGGTCTTAGAGGCTATCAGAAGTTTTATTGGAAAAATAATAATCTCGTGTCTCAGTCAAGCCTTGAAGAAAATGATATTATTGCCAATTCGCTAAATTGACTAGAACTAAACGGTTTTGTTCGCGCTGTCCTATCTATACACAACGTCTATCGCAATTATACAGGGTGGGGATTCAGTGGTCAGGTATCCTTCAAGGAGGAGATTCTTATCTATCATACCACACAACTCTCTCGAAGACATTTATAGCCAATTCGTGAAAACAAAACCGACTTCCAAAAATCAATCAATCAAACCAAAAGTGGAAACTAAGTTTAATTGCGGAAGGCGGATTTGAAGAAAGGTAATTTTTTGTATAAATTAGTTGTGTGATTTATCATCATACCATAACGAAAAAGCCTGTTTTTTGGAAAAAGCAAAACCGACTTCCAAAAAAAATACTAAAAATTAGAATAAATTTAGTTAATCAAAACAAAAAAATAGTTAATAGAAACAGATCATCTACATACAAAAGGAGAAAAAATATAGTCTTCTATTTAATATATTTGTAGTCATAAAATACCCATGCAATATAAATAAAATTTAAATTAGGCCACCTCGGAAAAATACCCTTTCGATAATAAAGAGAATTATGCAAAACACCCCAAAACTGACGGAGAAATCTCGTAACAATACAAAAAATGCTGTCGAATTGAGAACCTCCTCCGTTTTGAAGTCGGTTAAAATGAAATTTCTTATTTTTGTGAATCAGGTTTAAGTTTAGGAATGTTATTTAATATGACGGAAAGAGATGTCTGCCTGTATAAAAAAAAACTATTATTATGGAGATAGATTGCCGAAAATTATCTGCATAGCCTTTTCCCAACTAAAGCAAGTGCAGCTGAATACCAGTATTTTACATGGAGTGACAGCCTTTCTGACCTCCACAACAAAGTTAGAACTGGATAATACGATACTCCTTGGCAAGACTGGTTGTAAGACTTTCGGTGTACTGAAAAAATAACCCGGGACAAACAGCTTAACATGCTTTCCGAGGCACGGGTGAAACTCGGTATGTAACCGGTGGTCACCCATCCACAGACCACCCTAAGCAAACGCGGCTTAACCTAAAGATCGACCCGAGCAGCTGCCATCATTAAGCCACGAGCCATCATTTTGCCAAAAACGCTGCCACGAATTGCACACAAGTGATGCAACGAGTACGGCCTAGTAAACTATGTTATTGTAACCACACAGTGATTGAGTTTGCCTCGGCTCTGACGGCGTCGGTGCCCATCGCAATACTACAGGCTAAGACTGATGCACGTACTACTAATCCGAAGATCCGAAGATCCCCACTTCCGCACAAACAGCTGCTGCAACGGAACAGGATTGAAAATGTAGCTATTGTATTACAATTGAAAGTAAACAGTTCGGGATTTGTCTTAAGAAATGTTGTATTTATTTTGGAACTAGATTTTGTCCGCAGTTTCGCCTGCGAGGAATTTGATGTTGTAATGCCGGAATAATAGTTAGTTCTCGTTTTAACCTTCTTTATCCTTTGTTCTAACCTAGGTTATCAACAAACGCATTCATTAGTTTCTCTTGGACTTCGTCGAGCTTCATTATAACGGAGTTATTTTGGTGGTCACCACCGTTGATTCTGGCTTTCAGAAGTTGTACTGGTTTAGGAACAAGGTGGCAGTTTGTCCCAAAAAATGTACTTTCACTTTTTATAACATTAGTTAAGTAACAATACTCTGAGGACGTGAATAAAAACTTAAAAAAAACAATTATGCAAATAAAAAACTGACTTCCAAAAAATCGTGACAGCGACTTTTGTCTGTTTCGTTGACTGTTTTGCTATTATTTAGTTTTTTTTTATTTAGACAGTTGTTTTTTTTTTTTTTCACAGCTTCAAGCTTTATATTGAGAATACGGTTTTAATTTCAACTTGATACCTTTAGATAGATAGATAGAATATTCTTTATTATGTATACCATACAAATGAAAATAGCAACAGTATACAATTTACAAATAGGATTACACAATCGGAGGTCTTACTGCTTAAGCGATTTTTTCAAGACAACCTTTGGATGGAGGAGGGGAAACAGTACAGTAGGTAGTCTGTGGTGTTTCAATACTTATATAAAAATACATAATATACGCCTTTACACGTTCCCGAGATAATGGGTCTTGACAGACAGACAGACAAAAGGAGAAAAAAGAGAGGGGAGATTCTAAAAGGGTTCCACTTTTATCTTTCAGGTACGGTACCCTAGAAAGTCTCCATTTCTACTTCCAAAGCATATTTTACAGATTTTAATGGTCTTAAACTAAACGATGGAAGTTGAATATGACAAAACTGGGCGACTGTATACAGAATCATAAAATATGCGAAAAAGTTTAGCGAATTTGCATACAAATGCAAGATATGTCTTTAAATCTTTTTATCATAATCTGTATGGAAGTCCCCTTAACTTAAGAAGTAACCGCGTTTAAAACTCTGGGATCCCTACTTTGGGATATAATGATACTATTTAAGAGATTACCAAAGTTTTTAAGAAGATGAGATGGATAAATGGGGATCCAAGAAGTCCTTTCTGGGTCACCGAAGTTTATCATATTATAGCTTGTTGTGGTTTTGTTTCGTCTCATTGTTAAGTTTCTTTTTCAGTACAGTATACATCTATGGTTTGGATAGAACAGAAGAGATTTATAATGAAGGCGAAAATAATATTGCCAAGGTAAATTCAACTGAAAGTATCGATTATAAAAGTTCGTATTCGTAGTTAGTATCTGATAACAGAAACATACAACTTCACCGCCATGACGGAAATTATTTACACAAAAAAATAAGTCTTCATCAAAAAGTTTGAAAGCGATTTCATTCTGAGGTTTACCTCGGGTTTCTAAATATGAATGTGGTTAAGCTTGCACTGCTAATGGCTCATAGATTGAGCTGTAAGATAGTGGGCATATTAGTAGGCAAAATTTTTGTTGCCGATGATTCATTATTAACCTTTTTGGCAACATAATAAATATGAACAACATAAAAACACGCTAAGTAAGGGCATATATTTTTATTATGCTGGTAACCCTATTTCATTGTAAATGTCACTTCAATTGACATAAAATATGTACTTTGTTGTAATTTGAATCTGTTTTGTTTTGTGCCAGACACTTTGTGTACACAAAGAGATTTCATACCTACTTTTATTTAATTATTGGAAGAATAGAATGCTGGTGTAGGTCACTCGTAGGTAACCAAGCATTGTTATTGTTGTACTACATACAACGGGTCAAATTTAACTTTTTTAAAGCGTGTTAAAAGTTTGGATAGTTTTTTGCTCAAGGGACAAAACAGTACAGGTAGCTTTGGCTTGAACTTAATAACACCAGTGCCATAAGACAAGGGCAAGAATGTTATGAGGACAAGACAGTTTTTTTTTATAATTTTCATCCAACTGTAAACTGCCTGCATCCTGTTGTTCCCCACTAGATTTAACGTGAAACTTTATTTGTAGCGCAGTGATCAAACATCTAAACACGAGTAATTGATTTGACTAAATGGGATTTTCAGATGCCTCCAAGAAGTGACACCTAACATCAAAACTGTTTTTGAATAATAATTGATTATATATTGATGGTTGTCTGAAATGTCTGTGCAGAAAATGGTTCATTATTTGTTTGTTAAAATATTTTAAATCATTTAATCTCTTGGCTGTGTTCTTATATTATATTTTTATATTTTAGCCTTTTTATTTCCACATCTTATTAATACATTTCAAATGATTGTTGAGTTAGTACTTTTAACTTAATATTCTAGTGTTAGTAGGGTTATTTTTGCTCTTGGGATGTGGATCCCATATGGGTAAAGGCCTCCTCTTTCTCCTTCCACACATCTCTTTCTTTAGCAATGGTCATCCAGTTGTGCCCTGCTATTTGGACAATGTCATCAGTCCACCGTTTAGAAGGTCTGCCGACCTTTCTTTTTCCTGATGGCCCTCTCCAACGTGTCACATTAATGGTCCATCTCTTATCTTTGAGCCTTGAGACATGGCCGGCCCATTGCCATTTTAATTTTAAAGCCTGTTTTACAGCGTTGGTTATTTTAGTTTTTCGTCTGATGGTTTCTGACCTAATTTTATGTATTTTCCTGATTTTCAGTACACTTCTCTCCATTGCCCTCTGTGTCGTTCTTAATTTTTCTTTTACTTTGCGTGTGTAGGTCCATGTCTGACAACCATACAATAAACTAGGCAAAAGACAGGTATCTATTACAGTTTTTTTCAAGTTTAGTGTGTAGTTTCCTTTTAGGATTTCCTTTAAGGACCAGAATTTATTCCAAGTTATTTGGCATCTTCTTTCTACTTCTTCTTCATTATTTGTTGCACTGAAAGATATCTGTTTACCCAGGTATATGTATTTGTCTACGTATTCTATGTTGTTGCTATTTGAGCTTACAGGAATTTTATGGCTGTTCGTCATAATTCTTGTCTTCGAGGCGTTCATCTGTAGTCCAACTTTAGCACTTTCATGATCTAGCAATTTTAACATTGTTTCTAGATCCTTAGGTGTTTCGGCAAGTAGTACGATATCATCCGCAAATCTCAAATGGCTCAGGCATGTGCCATCTACTCTCAGTCCCTTGGCTTTCCAGTCTAGTTTTTGAAATACGGTCTCTAGCACAGCGATAAATAGTTTAGGCGATAGAGGGTCACCTTGTCTTACTCCCCTTTTGATTCTAATTTCTTCACCTCTAGATTCAAGTTTTACTCTGCTTGTAGCATTGGTATACGTATACTTCAGGATATTTATATATTTCCTGTTGATGCTCAATGATGTTAATGTGTTCCATATCGAATTGTGACTTATGCTGTCGAAGGCCTTACTGTAATCTACAAACGCTATGTAGAGGGGTCTCTTAAATTCTTTATACTTCTCTATCATTTGACATAGAGAGTGCAGATGATCCGTCGTGCTATAGCCTGATCGAAATCCAGCCTGCTCTATTGGTTGTGCATCATCGATCACAGCTGATATTCTTTTTAGGATTATCGACGCAAAGAGCTTGTACAAGCATGCCAATAAACTTATAGGCCTGTAGTTACCTACGTCGAGAGGATTGCCTTTTTTGTATAATAGTATAATGTCTGAAGAGCACCATTGTTTTGGTACGGTTTCTGTTTCTAGTATGAGATTAAAAAGTTGTGTGAAGTGGTTTAGTAGGACAGGTGCAGCGTGTTTAATCATTTCATTACTGATCCCATCAGGTCCTGGGCTTTTTGCACTTTTTAACAGTTTGATATGTTCGTATACTTCATTTTTTTCTATTGGAGAAATATTTTCTATGTTTGGGATATGTTCTATTCAACAATAATAATTACTGATAAAATCTCCAGCGTTTGATTGTCTACCATAGTACCTACGTGATATTGGCAAAATTGTGGTGTCTCCTTCCACAAATGCCATTAAATAAAAAAATTGAATTGAATTATATTGATGGTTGGCACAGTGGCTGAGCATTGACTGATGCGCTGCGCGTCGTGGTTTCGATTCCCGCACTGAACAAATATTTGGAAGTTGTTTTGGGTCTGGCTGTTTGAGTTAGTGAGTTTAAATGTTTGTAAATACCGGAGAAATTCCTAGACTAGGAGTTTTTGTTTTTATATATTACTAGCTTTCGCCCGCGGCTTAGCTCGCGTTAAATTCGATATAACACACTAAGCAGACCTGCAGTTTTTGCTCTTGCGCCTGATTGATTTGTAATAGCAACGCTAAAATTTCCATTTTCTTCCCTCGTTCTCCCTCATATCCCACTTTTTTTTATTAAAAATTTGCCTATGTCCGTCTCCTGGTTCTCAACTAACTCTGTACCAAAATTCATCAAAATCGGTTCAGCCATTAAAGCGTGAAGAGGTAACAAACAAACAAACTCACTTTCGCTTTTATAATATTAAGTAAGGATAAGGATTAGTAAGGATTATTGCCATCATCATCATTCTTCTGCTCTCATCCCAATTTATTCAAAATAAAATCAAAAGTCATTTATTCAAATAAGGCTAATAATCAGCACTTTTTGAACGTCACATTACAAGAGACAGTCCCACAAAAACGCACTGCCCTTCGCCACTTCCTAGTGTTTTAGCTGGGAAGAAGAAGTGGCGGAACAAACTCCCCAGCAACACTGTCTGTCAGGTTTGAAGAACCAGATTTTATTAAGGGTCAGATCAGCATAATAATATTATCTTCTTCTTTTTAAACTTCTTTATTATTCGTCACCTCAGCAGTAATTTCCTTACTAGCCTTTTTTCGTCGAAGTGCCGACATACATTTTCATTAAAAATATTGTTTCAAAATGTTCAAACTTTACTAAATTGTGGTTTCCTTTTAGCATATCCTCTGTTTATTATGCTGGCATTATGCCAAATACATGAAAACAGGTTTGTTCCCCGTACAGGGACCTAATGTTGACACCTGGATTCTGGCAGGACTGTCTATTCATTATGGAATAAGATGACTAGGAAATAGCATTTATTTTATCGTTTTTTTTTAACGATATAAACATGATATTTAGCACGTTCGTGGACAGTAACGACCACAGGCATCTAGATAGCTAAAAGTGATACGACAGTACGCCTGTCGACGTATAAGTTTTTACTTGCATAAAATCGGTACGCCACACGACGACCGATTTTTCATACTATCATAAAGAACGGCATGTTGTACTGTCACCACAAGTATAATTACGACCTTTGTACTGTCACTACATTATTTACAATATATATATATATACTAGCTTTTGCCCTTTAAAAAAATAGTAAATTAGTGTGATAGAATTTAATTAAGTAACCACATTTCCGAACAAACGATGCTCTTTCAACATAGTCTATGGCTGTGAATGACGTTGATATTCGTTACGCGCGTTCTTTAAAATATGCAAAGTAAAAATGTATTGTTTTCAATTTTTTCTAAAACCTTTTTTTAATATTTTTTTCCGTAAGAACCTTCTACAGAGTATTAGAAAAATACAAAAAAATAATCAGCCAAATCGGTCTAGCCGTTCTCAAGTTATGGCGTGACAACGGGAAACGGGTTTCATTTATATATATATATATAGAATATAGATATACGCCCGTGGGCAATGTATGAAAAAAAGTAGTGTCTCAGTAGCTGCAGCCTGTGAGATAATACTGTATACGAACGTATTAAGTGATTGCACTGCCACGCACCACGAAACGTAGCGCGTGAATGCGCGTTTTAACGTTGCTTGTAAGTATCACCGTTTGTAAGAAATAACGCACAGTCCAACACACAGAAAAACGAAAACATCCACGCGCGTTCATTCAGATCGTTTAATATCAAAACAGTCGCGCCGACGCTGTTCACCGCACTATCACCATAGCGAACGGCTTTGAATGAAATCGGTCAGAACCGCCGTGAATCCACGAAACGCACAATGGCGCGTGATAGCGTAAAAAACTCGCGCGATGATGCAGATCTGCACTCCCAGTATCGATCATGCAGCGTGATAATCGCTTAAATCAGCATTTACATAATATCTAAGATTGATCTAATCCTTACTTATATTATAAAAGCTAAAGTGAGTTTGTTTTTTGTTACGTCTTCACGCCTAAATGGCCAAACCGATTTTGATACAGAGATTGTTGAGACCCTGGAGACGGAGATGGGTAATTTTTTTTAAAGTGAGAAACGAGGGAGGAAGAAGGAAGAAAAGGGAAAACTTAACTTTGCTATTACAATAAATAAGACGCAAGGGCAAAAACTAGTTAAAAATAAAGATAACGCTCTTTTCCAAAGTTAGTAGGTAAGTTAAGAATGATCGATATTACGATGTCGAGTTTGTCAACATTTTCATATATTTCGGTAGATTGATATTTTATTTGATATTCTGATACAATTTAGTCGATGCCTCACTAGATCTGTAGCGGTAAACTGTTATTTATTACAAATTCTGCATCCTGATAAATCGAATGTAACTGTAATTTCCTCATATATAAAATATCTTTCCACGGATGGGCTCGTGGCTACATAGTAATAGCCGAACGTCAATATTACTGTTACTATGTATGATTTTCAAGGTAAGCAACGTTTGCTAAGGTCGTTTCGTAGATGGTTGACCCTAATATACCAAGTGTAGGGTGTGGTGTAGGGGAGTGTCAGACTACTGACTAAAACCCACCCATGTTCCTTCCTTTGCCGCGGTATTTCTTCCGAACATCCCGCATCCCCGGCAGGCGGTCGGTGGCCCTGGCAGGCCCCTCTGCTTTGCTGAGATCTCTTTGAGGCGCGCGTGAAACACTAACGCGCCGTGAGAGGGACTTGCTTG
The DNA here is from genome assembly GCA_905475445.1 of Ochropleura plecta. Lineage (NCBI taxonomy): Eukaryota > Metazoa > Arthropoda > Insecta > Lepidoptera > Noctuidae > Ochropleura > Ochropleura plecta. Next base: position 5,265,225 of record FR997732.1, read on the forward strand.
GATTAAGGAAAACATTGTGAGAAAACCGACATGCCTGAGTGATTCTCGGTGGCATGTAAAGCTAAGTTAGAGGCCCAAAGGCGGCAAGAAAACTGTGATACCAGATCATGTTATTTTTTAATTTGTTTTGGCAGGAGAGGGAAATCCCCACGGACACCTCGACTGCCTCATAAGTTGTGAAACAGTCGAGGTAGTGCCGGATTTGAACCGGATAAAACCACCCTCCTACTCTGCTCTTGTTCCCCTGACGTAGTCAGAGACCTTTTTTGTCTTTGGTCAATTACTAGTGTTTTATATTATTAGAATGGATCTTTAAAAGTTTTAATTTTGATTTTAAGTTTTTTTTAAATTCTATATCTGTTTGTGGATGTTGTCATACCAGGTTAGGTACCAACCAGACGATACAGTAGGTATAGATTGATGACACGTACAGGATACTTGAAAACATATCTCCATACACTATTAATACCGGTAAAGAAAGTAGTTACATATAATATTCAGAGGCTATCACGATTTTCACGTTATTGCCTTTAAAAGAGCCGAACGAAGGGAGCGGGTATAGCCATTAGATTCGGCTGTGGCCTTAACTGGCAACATTACATGAAAAATTGATAGAGACTGCGTGGTGCGTAGTATTCGATATATCAGATATTATTTTATTTACTTTTTTACATTTTTTTTTATTAAAAAGGACGATTTTTTGACGCTATTTTTTATTTATTAATTAGTAAGGTAGTTAATTATTTTAATATTTATTAAAATCCTAATTCACAAATATTGAAGAATATAATACAAATGCTTGAAAAAAAGATTGAATTAGAAACTTTTGTTCTTAGCGTTTATTTTTTTTTATTTTTCTGGCAAAATACGATAGTACAGGCATGTCTGCCTAACCCATCAAGTAAGACAGGTGTGAAATGTTTTTTTAAGTTTTTATCAGTAAGCACAATGTTAACAATCTTTTTTTATAACAGAAATCGTTGAAAGACTCGCTCCCGCTCTGGGGGTTAAGGCTTAAGGGATTGTTAGACTTGTACTGACCATCCATGTTTCTTCTTTTCGAACAAACCTCTGCTGCCAGATATAAACCATATTTACTGCCTGTTCTTAGGTTTTGCCACAATTTAACTTTTTAAATTAATTTTTTGTACTTTCTAATATTTATTTGATCATTTAAGTCTAGACTTGATCAAACTTTGATCAAACTAGAAATAGACACAAGTCTATTTCATTAATGTATATATTAATTAATTTAATAAAGCTAAATAAAAATATCTAAAACTAAAAATAGCAATACCAATAATTTTATTCGCCCACGCACATTGGCTGTTTTTCAAACAACTCCAACTACACAATGAAATAAAACGTTCTTTATGTCACTCGTGCGACAATAATGCTACTAGACTTATGTTATATGTTTAGAAGAACACCCCTATCTGCTTGCGACAGACGGATAAACAGTATATCATATAAACGACACCTCAAGAGAGTACTGAAAGAAATGGTGCCACCGTACTTGAATAGTGGGCGTTTGAGATTTCTGTTTCGATTTTTTATCAAAAACATTTTTAAAACTATTTTTACACACCGTGTCTAAGTTTCTTAACATTCTCTCTTATCGAATGCCCGTTGGAGGAAATTTCTTAATCTATTTATACTGTACTATCGTATTTTGCCAGAAAAATAAAAAAAATAAACGCTAAGAACAAAAGTTTCTAATTCAATCTTTTTTTCAAGCATTTGTATTATATTCTTTAAAATTTGTGAATTAGGATTTTAATAAATATTAAAATAATTAACTACCTTACTTATTAATGAAATAAGCGGTACCTTTGTGCTCTTTTTTCTGCGTCTATATTTCCATTATATAATATGCATAAAATATATAATGTATCAACGACTAAAATTAGATACCTATATGTTTTGAGGTTACCCAAAAGGAAATCAAGCTCTAACAATAAAATTCTCGACCGCTTTCAGTCAGTTTCGTCTAGTGTCGATCAAACATTTCTAATAAGCCGAAATCCTTAGCAACCTCATTTATTTACAAATATACGCATGCCAATCTAAGTCATTTCCATTTACGTCATCTACCATCTAATTAAGACCTTCTCTAAACAAGTCTATTGTGAAACAAAACACGTTATGTGCTGACTCGGCCGAGCCTACCCTAGCGACACCCCACGTCAGGAGGACCCCACGTCAGAAGGCAACCGACGTCAGCATCGCATTTAACGAGCGTCACATAATTACTATACACGACATTAGTCAGCATTAGTCGAGATACGATTTTGACAACAATTACCATCATGTTGACTCTTAATTATTTTACTTCAGATCGTATTAGGTGATAAATGTTTTATGACGGGATTGAGATAATGCTCTGATGCTCTGTTTGTGTTCCTCTGTGATAAGGTTGTTTGTAATGAAGTTTGATCGATGAGGTTTGATGTTGTGCTTTCAAATTCACTGTAGGATCAGTTAACTAGATACGGACAGATTGCAAATTTGGTTTAGATGATCTTCGAGATGAAAGTCTGAAATTATCACACCGGAGGAGGCTTTAAAACATTAATCATAGTATTGTTTCGGTTGGATCATAAGTGGATCGCTAGGCAGAAGACATATCTTTATCCTGCCTTTTTTTAAAGTCTGACACTCTGAGCGAAGCGGAGGGCAGTGTTAGACTTTTACTGACTATAACTTACCCATGTTCTTTCTTTTGCCCTTTGTGTTCCGCGGCCGCGGTATCTCTTTCGATCAACCCGCAAACCCGGCAGGCGGTAGCCCTGGCATTTTCTGCCTGTGCCAAAAAAATCATAAACGATTGATTTTTTACATGCTAGGTAGTTACAATTAAATAAAAATAAGTCAAGATAAATGGATAGCATAGAAAATAAATTGTTGAAATATTGTTTAGTTACACTTTACAGTGGTGAAGTTTTAAGTGCAAGTGCATAAAATATACGTTTTTAAAACATGTGTGCGAAACTAAAGTCAGTAGTAAAATGTTCAGAAGAAAAACTTGTTCTACCTACAGACTGTTCTCTATTGCCCCCCAGTAACATTTCTATGTTTTGTCTACTCTTTGCTAGACTATACATACATAGACTGTCTTAAGTAATGTTCGTATAACTGACATAAGAATGTTAATATAATATAGCACGTTGTTTTACTCGTAGGTCAGCCCAGTTTGGAAACAATAATGTATCCGTTGTCGTAGTTATTACAGACAAGGATTGTACTCATACTACGGAATGATTTATATTATGAATAATCCTTACATAGATTTGGTTTCTTATCGATTCTTAAACTAGTGTTGACCCATATATAACGGACTGGACTTACGTGTCGAGGTTTCGAACTATGGGTTTGTGTTAATCATATTATAGCGAAATCGGTTTTACAGTGACTACCTCTATAATAACTATACTGTTGAGGCTGAGGCTGTAAAACCGATTACGCAACACATTTTTTTTTAATGAATAAAATCATCAAATAACTTGGAGAGAGTTTCAGACTTTTACTGTCAAAACCCATCCATTTTCCTTCTTCGGCCTTTTTTGTTCCGAGGCCGCGGTATCTCTTTCGAACAACCCGCAGCCCCGGCAGGCAGTGGTCTTGGCAGGCGGTCTCGTTTGCCGACATCTCTTTGAGGCGCGCGTGGACACGGCCTGCCGTCACTACTTGACACACGGATGCTGAGCTACCCATTGCTCACCATTTCGCGTCTACAGTAGTGCAGCCACCTTCTTTGCTAGCAGAACTGCTTCGCAGAAGGTGGCCGCTTCCCATTCCATGTCGCCGTGTTAATTGATGATTTCCCGTCTACAATAAGGCTATATGACTCGTTTTGATGACTTTCATTATTATTTTCATGGGGTCCAAATGCGCGTCTACTTTTTAAGAAATATTACCGACTGGTCGACACTTCGCCTGCAGAGGGCTGGCTCTTTCTTTAGGTCAAGCGTTAGTTTCACCATCTAACGTGGCAATGCTGCTAGTCTTCTGGGCACGTTTCCGGTAGACAGCAATGTACTTCGCTTCGATGGCTAAGCGTCCTGTTGTTTGTTATTTTTTTTAATGTAAATTAGTTTCATTTATTCTAGTGAAAAAGTTCTTTTTAGGGTTCCAGACATGAGAAGAAAAAAACTAAACCCTTATAGGATCTCTTTGTTGTCCGTCTGCCTGTCTCTCTGTCTGTCAAGACGCTTTATTCCGGAAATGCGTGGAGGTAACGAGTATGAAATTAAAACCATCTACTTAAGTTTGTAATCTCTGTATTTTTGAGAAAAAAATGAACTCTCTAAGTCTACGCAGCCAAAAGATATGGCTGTTTATGTAACAAGTTTGTTTGGAACCCTCGGTGCGCGAGTCCGACACACACTTGGCCAGTTTTTTTGACGTGATAACGTCTTTAAAATCGTTTTAGTCGGGTGACATGTTCAGAAACTTGTGTCACACCAAAACCTCACAAGCGACATTTCATAAAGATGGTAGCGCCATCTGTTACTTGGCTCGAAAAAAAAACTTTAAATTAGTACTTAATTTCATTTTAGATGTCACTACTGGTGATAACTTATATCACCAATAAGACGTTATCACGTAAACATCTCGATCGTAAACCTACTTTACAAACAACCAATTTTTTTTAAATTATAATTTAAGTCATGTTTTAAAATAAAAGTGAAATCTTTTTTTTAAGTTCTTGCATATGAAATAAAAAAATTAAACACTCTCTTGGCATAGGAGGTCATCATGAACCTATGATTTTGTATATGTCCATATATTTCAGACTACATTATTTCAACCCTGCTCCAACCAATACCTATTCAATTTTCACAAGATGTTTGTCTAATTAACGAGGGTACGTTTTCGGAAATTGGACACAGCCTGTGACGGGTAATTATTTTTTTGTACCTATCATGTGTAGGTACACCAATTATCTATTGGAAATATTTGCTATTAATCAATTTTGGGCGAGCCACTTGTTAGGAAAATTAATTGTGTTTGTTGATTAAAGTAATTAATAATTATACATTCCGTTGATTTATAATCCTGTGGTAATATTATGAATGTTAGAAAATTAATCTTCATTCATATTCATTTATGCTGTATTTTTCATCACCATTGCTCGACTTCTTCGACATGTTAGTATACGAAGCCAAGAAAATGGTATCTAATCATAAGCACGATACGGTATAATTTTAATTGCAGCTAATCAATTTTTCAACTGGTATTATTTTGAATTAAAATTACATGACAAAAAGGTGGCAAGGTAAAATGTTCTGGACCTTAACGCGTTGTCCTACTTACTTGAGATCGTACTATGGCGCGACGCGTTCTCGTCGTGTGATAAAAATGGCCAATTAAAACATTGTTGTGCAATCATCATAACTATAAAGGTACTATAACTTCTTCCGCTCTGGCCGGATCGGAAGGTAGTGTCAGATATTACTTATTTTTACCCATCCATATCCTTTCTGTGGTCCTCTATGTTCCGGGGTCGCGGGATCTTTTTCGATCAACCCGCAACAGATCGCCTCTGCGAGGACACAGCGGTGCTCCGCCCAAGTTGGGCAGACTGCCACAGTGTGCTCCACCGGCGATCGTTACAGTACGGTGGCGTTTCCTACCGCCCGATTAAGTGCGGACCCTCCCGAAACTTCCGTGTCCAGTGAGGACCTGTGACATGAAGTAGATGAGGACCCCGTGGCTCCTCGACATCATTGCCACTATTGTGGCGTGCCCTGCAAAGGGTTGAGACGGTCGCTCTTGCCATCCCACTATGAGGTCGCACTGGAGGTCTGTTCGCTGAGCGGCGATTTGCCGTGGCTTACGAGCTTCAATTAGGATACTCTGAAGAATTCTATGTTTGAACTACGAACTACGAGTATGAACAAAAGTTGTACCCTAGTATTTTTTTATGAACGTAATTCAGTTGTGTCTTGCTTGAGTTACGAGCAGAAGTATTTTATAGACAAGCAGTATATTCTGAAAGTTGGTAGAGAAATAAGTTGTTTCGCTTATTTGATGAAGTGCGTGTAATGTTGGCCATGTGGTGTCTTGTCTTGGCCTAACTTCTTCTTACGAATAATTTGTATGTACATAAGCTTAGTTAGTAAAATGGCTGTAAGGACTGGTTGACGGGAGTTTCTTGATACTAAAAATTTGTCATCTGTAGTACTGGGGATACTTTTAACGGTTTTTTTTTTATTTTTTTACCTTGTATTTTCTCACACCGTTAGCTGGTCAGTTAAATGTTTAACTAAAGGCAAGAGAAAATAAAGAAACGTGCTTTTATTTCACACTGCTACGTAGTTTTTACGATTAGATAATATTACAATCAAACATCACTTTGCGGAAAACAATTTAAGTAACCTTTGTTAAGCCAGGATTTGGGTTTATCTGTACTTTAAAAAAATACTTTTCAGTTTCATGTCATTTTTTATTGCGTGGATGAGTCAGGTCTTACTTTTTCACTTCTCACCATAGACAATTGCCTACGCACTTGTTGCACATATGATTGCATGGGTAAGTGGAGTTCCCGTAATCGAAATCTGGGCTAAACATTTTTTTTTGAGGAAGAAGTACAGTCAGTAGTACTCCTATGAATACACATATCTAAATTTAAAAGCGATTTAAAGCGAGATAAGTGAATTGTAACTTTGAGAAACGATCTATTACATAAAAAAATTCTTCGTTCACACCAACATGAAAATAATTTAAATCAGCACAGTAAGAGAAAATCACTTAAAAGTTGCTGAGTGTTTACATATCGGTGCTGGTGACTGTACATTACATAATTGATGCGGAAAAATATCTATATTTATGTTCTATGTACTTCCCAGTTCGACGTTATTGTTCTCCACAATACAAAATCCCTACCAAGAAAACAAAAGAATATTTATAACAAATCGTACACAGCTTGAACAAAAAGTTACAACATGTGCGTTATCTGAAAGGATCTAATAAATTACGAGAGGGCCCGTGTGAGAGGGCTTTAGCACCGCTCTTTAGTCAGTTATCAGTGGTAATCGGTGGCTTGATGGAGATCAAAAACGTGGACTATCTCAGATCGGGGAGGTTTCCCCAAATTGCGTGTTAATACGTAGTCTAGATTTCTGAAATCTAGATGTTTTGGACTAGTTTTCACTGCGTTTTGTCTATGTTCTCACTTTTATAGTAAGAACCTATTTTTTATTGCATGATTAGCCTTTAATGAGGAGGGACGAAGCTTATGCGACTAAAAGAGTGATGGATCTGAATGTTGATGGATGGAGAGCGAGAGGAAGGCCAAAGAAAAGATGGATGCATTGTGAAAGGAATGATATGAAGGAGAAAGGAGTCGGGTCGAGGATGCCGTGACGTCTAATAAGGGAAGAATGGAAGAAGAAAACGTGTTGCGTAGACCCCAAATAGAATAGGACAAGGGCAGGAAAATGATGATTAGCTTTCAATGTTTCCACAGATTAAAGATTAAGGTCTTCAACCAGTATGTATTTTCTGTTATGACTTAAGGGGCGGGACATTCACGGGACGGCTGGTCTAATTATTTCATGCATTATGCTCGAAGTGCCTCTGAGGGATCGCATTCGAAACGAGGTGATCTGACAAAGAACCAGAGTTATCGAGATACCTTATAGAATTAGTAAGCTGAAGTGGCAGTAGGCCGGTCATATTAGCCGTAGAACCGATGATCGTTGGAGAAGACGTCTCCTTTAGTAGGGACTGCGAATCGGCAAGCGTAAGATGGGACGCTCTCAGGTTCGGTGAAGCCATGATCTTCGGACGGTGGCTAGTAGCAACTGGATGAAGGTTCAAGAAGCTTAGGTCCAGCACTTGACTGCTGTAGGCTGATGATGTTCCTACGTGGGGATTTAAAAGAGATACCGCGGCCCGCGAACATAAAAAGCAAAAGAAGGAACATGGATGGATTTTAGTCAGTAAAATTCTGACACTACCCGCGGGATCCGTCTAGAGCAGGGAAGTTATTTGATGATTTTCCTTCCGCAAAAAAAGTGGTAGATGATTTCAAATCGTTTTGTTTTTTTTTTAGATCGTTTCCACTCCTAGGTAATGGGTTTGGACCATTCTTTTCACTTTTACGAAAACTTTTTTTTTTTTGAGACTCTTCCCACATTCATTCCGCAATGAACGAGAAAGCCTACACACACATCATTCACCTCATCACATCTTTTGCGACCCGTCTATCTATATTTAATCAAACCAAATTAATTAGAGCAATGCCAGCATTACTTTAATACTAAGGGTTTCCTAGTTAATTATGAAATACGTTTTCCTGTAGAATTAAAATATCTGCGATGTCATTTTACTGCTTCTATAAAAATAGTCAAATTTTCCAAAATTACTTTGAGCGTTTTAGCATTCGAAACTCACCTAAATAAACACAGTAACTTTAATATTAGTTGAGCAGGCCAAAATTCTCTTAATGAGCTAAAGTCTTAAAACGAAGAGTATCCCAAAAAGTTTAACAGAAAAATAAAAAAATAAACTTGTAGTAGACATTTTAAATTATTCCACTCCATTTTACCCCAAGTCTTAACGTTCCCGTGTAAATAAAAATCAAGCAATCAGACTGAAAAATTGGCGGGTTTTTGTTCGTATAAAATTAAATTAATCCACTCGTTGGGCGCCAATGTACCGTGGGAGGCAATATCAATATTTTGTTTTACTGGTTGAGTTTAATTCGCCTTTTTTACAATTAAATAGTTGCGATTGGCTTCGATAAATGTACATCAGAATCAATGTTGGTTGGCAGAATTTTCCAGTTATGGAAACATTATTTTTTTTGAATACGTTGCCCCACACTAGGAATTTCTCCTGTATCGTGGGTACGTTTACAAACATATAAATTCACATACACAAACAGCCAGACCCGAAACAAATACCTGTAGGCTATACAAATATTTGTTCCGTGCGGGAATCGAACCCGCGACACGCAGCACAGCAGTCAATCGCTCAGCCACTGCGCCAATCGTGCCGTCGACATTTGGCTTTTGCTTCCCTTTTCATAATTTAAAAGTAGGCGACACAGCGTGAATCTTGAAATTGACTCGTTCTTATAGACACTTTTCAAATAAAAATACCGGACAAGTGCAAGTCGGATTCGCACACCGAGAGTTCCGTACAAACTTGCGACATAAACGGCCATAACTTTTGACTGCGTAGACTTAAGCCCGTTCCAATAAACAAAAACGACTCGTTTTGCTTACGGATGGTAGTATTTTGACATAAGTTCTGTGAGACTTATGTCAAAATCCTACTATCTGTAAGCAAACAACTCGTTTTTGTTTATTGGAACGGGGCTTTAGGCTGCTTTGCTGAAATCTCTTTGAGGCGTACGTGGAGCAGGAACGCGCCGTTGACAAGGCCTGTCATCACTAGACGCACGAATGACCCGAGTCTACGGTGGCCGATAGTCGTCTCGCGACACCCGGGCGTCTCCCGAGTCTGACGATGGGTATCCTTACTAATATTGTAAAAGCGAAAGTGAGTTTGTTTGTTTGTTACGTCTTCACGCCTAAATGGCCAAACCGTTTTTGATGGTACAGAGATAGTTGGGACCTTGGAGACGGACACAGGCTAATTAAAAAAAGTAAGAAAAGGGGAGAAAAAGGGGAGAGTAAGATATTTTTTTCGATCATCACGCAGGTTAAAGTTAGCGTTAGCCCAAAGTAACTATGCCACGCTGGCGAAGTCGTGGGCGGAAACTAGAATACCCATAAATACATATTTGTGGTTTAGAACTAAAACTATTACTAACAAGACATATCTAAATATAAGGTGAATATCAACCAATACAGTTTCACCACAGTAATGTTTCTTCAAATATTATTTAAGCAGGAGTACATAAAGTAAATAGCAGTTGTCATGTGATTTGTGTCCGCGATACTTTTGTGGACAAAGCGTGAGTTGGTGACTCATTATTTTTAATATTATGTAAATATGTGGGCTGTTTGTATATAATACTGTTGTAATGACTTTATTGACCAACGTGGGGTGTATTTGTTTTGATACTGAGCGATGATAAATGGACTGCACATTGACGTGCTGAGCATTTTTATGGGTGCGATTTTTAGATTCTGGCAGTGTGTTTAGATTTTGGTAAAGCAGCCACGGATTCTGGATTTACGACCGATTGTTGGCTATACGCTCGCCCTAAGACCTCCAGCCAGGGTATAAACTTACAAACTAAGCGAGTACACGCTAAGGGCACCCCCTGTGGGGTACGACGAGCCTCGGCTTAGGGCGTCGCTGAGGGAGGACAGCAAGGGACAGGCTGGATCTGAGTGATATTATTTGTAGACTGATTTAAACTTATAACTGGCTCAGTAGCGCGGGCTGGCTCTTGCAAGGGACGGGTGGGGCAGTTACCGGGACGTCGCGACGGGCCTCGTCGGCGAGGACGGAATGAAAAGGCTCGTCCTCTATTGCATGGTCCTTATATTTAAATGTGTGCAAAATATGGATGTACCTAACCTAACTTAATACTTTGGGGAGTACAGGTAGAACGGGCCTGTTGGTCTAGTGGATAGTGGCCCTGACTGCTGAGCCGGAGGTCGTGGGTTCGATTCCCACCCAGGACAAACTTTGTGTGATGAGCATGATTGTTTGTTCTGTGTCTGGGTGTGATTTATCTATAATATGTATGTATTTATAAATTATATAAGTATGTATATCAGTTGTCTGGTTACCATAACACAAGCTCTGCTTAGCTTGGGATCAGATAGCCGTGTGTGAGTTGTCCCAAGATATTTATTTATTTATAACGATGACCTAATTAGTGGTGAAAACAAAAGTTGCATGACAAAAACAGAGTAAAGTAGCGCCATGCAATACAAGAGACTTAGCATTGAATTGAGTGGAAACTGGTGAAAAATAATTTAAAAATCGGGCAAGTGCGAGTCGGGCTCGCGTACCGAGGGTTCCGTACAAATTTACGAAATAAACAGCCACGTATTTTGACTGCGTATACTTAGAGGGTTGATTTCACAGCTTCAATGGACTACAGATTTGAGTATATGGTTTTAATTTCAAGTTGATGCCTCCACGCGTTCCCGAGATAAAGGGTAAAAGACAGAGACACAAACTGACAGTCAGACGGACAACAAAGAGATCGTATTAGGGTTCCGGTTTATTCTTTTGAGTACGGAACCCTTAAAAAAATATAGCAATTCCATTAATTATAATAATCCTTACTTCCTTACTATATAATATTATAAAAGCGAAAGTGAGTTTGTTTGTTTGTTTGTTACCTCTTCACGCTTTAATGGCTAAACCGATTTTGATGAATTTTGGTACAGAGATAGTTGGGAACCAGGAGACGGACATAGGCTATTTTTTTTAAAGTGGGATGTGAGGGAGAAAGAGGGAAGAAAAGGGAAAACTTAGCGTTGCTATTACAAATCAATAAGGCGCAAGGGGAACTGTGTTACCCCGAATTTAACGCGAGCGAAGCCGCGGGAAAAAGCTAGTCATTTATATAAATACACTTCAATTGTTGCCGCCAATTTCAATTTACAACTCCCGAAATTAATTTCCTACCAACACCCTAAATTTAGGAATCTACTTCAAGACAATAATATGCAAACGCCTTGTTCGTAATACATTACTGGTGAATTGAATCGGCATCATCAGGACCACAGGGCGTAAGGATCAATGAATATTTATATCTAACCTTTGGAATATTGCTCGGCAGATATTAATTATGTTTTGGCCTACTGCTTCTTATTAATGCCTCGTTGGTGCTTTTAGTTGGAGTTCTGGGTGTTGGGATTTTGGTACTAGGCTGTATCAAAATTAAAATATTTTGATTCACATGGGTATTAATAAAACGTCGAGAAAAGGTGCAAGGTTCAGATTAATTGTTTAATATGGGGAAAATTCGGCAAGAAATTTCATAGTTACGCTTTTAAAATCATTTGGTTATGCAATGGACAGCGTAGGCCCGACAATAAGTCATTGCTTACTTTACGGAACGTCATCATCTGCCTAGCCTTTTCCAACTATGTTGGGGTCGGCTTCCAGTCTAACCGGATGCAGCTGAATATCAGTGATAATAATTTTACATGGAGCGACTGCCTATCTGACCTCCACAACCCAGTTAGTACTGGGTAATATGATACCCCTTGGTAAGACTGGTTGTCAGACTTTCGGGACACTGACTACCTGTAACGACTGTCAAAGATCTACAATTGACAGCCGGGACCAACGGCTTAACGTGCTTTCCGAGGCACGGAGGAAACTCGGTATGTAACGGGTGGTCATCCACAGACCAACCTAGGCAAGCGCGGCTTAACCTAAAGATCGACCCGAGCGGCTGCTATTATTTAGCCACGAGCTCCTCCTTACTTACTTACTTTCCTTACTTTGAGCTTACTTTACGGAACGTAAACTGTGTTAACGTTTATCTCAGTTTACGTTCGGTTAATTCCTAGATACTTGTTAAACAAGTATCTAGGAATCTACCAGGCACGATGCCCACTTATTCACAGGAATTAAGAATCTATACAAGGAATTAGAAAAATATTATAAATAGACTGCATTAAACAAGTAACACAAATCAGGAATGTTATTAGTTTATACTTTCAGAAAACTAAGTGATGTACTTAAGTCTTTTTTTTTTGTTAAAATGTAGGGAAATACTGATATTGCTACCTATGTAATTTATTAAATTTTCCAAAAACCCAGGGATTATTATTATACATATTCTTGTTTTTATATTAGTTGACAATGTAAAATGTTTAAAGTAGGTAAATCAGAGCATCTGAAATAAAGTAATTTACAAGCACTAAAACACAAAACTCTAAATTGACTACTCTCATTAATATTCCGTGTGCATTTATAAAAATCTTCTATAAAAGCTAAAAAAAAATCGATCATCCGGATTTTAGTTTTTCCAGTCTGGTATATTGAAAGGCTAATAGAATTCATGAAGCCTATTCCCAAGCGAAAACGTTAAAAGCTTCGTTGGTATTCAAAATAATCCAATATTTTCCGTCAGAATTGTTTATTCTGACAGAAAATATTCATATAAATCCACCATAGAATCTTACAGCAATGTCCATCATATATTTTGTAGTTCAATCAGTATTATTTTCAATTATGTAATGGATATTCAATAGTACTAACTTTAAAGTAATACCTACCTACTTTAAAGTTAGTACTATTGAATATCCAAAATCCTTACTTAATATTATCAAAGCGATAGTGAGTTTATTTGTTTGTTACGTCTTCACGCCGAAATGGCCAAAACCGATTTTGATGAATTTTGGTACAGATATAGTTGGTATAGGGACCCAGGAGGCAAAAAAGTAAGAAAAGGGGGAGAAAGAGGGTAGAAAAGGGGAGAGAAAGATAATTTTTTTGATCATCACGCTGGTTAAAGTTAGCGTTAACAGAAAGTAACTATGCCACGCGGACGAAGTCGCGGGCGGAAGCTAGTCCCAATTTATATATATATATTTATTGTAAATAGGTTTTTTTTTGTGGCGGATAAGAAATTATCAAATAACTTCCCCCGCTCTGGGCGGGAGTGCCAATCTTTTACTAGCTAAAACCCACCCATGTTCCTTCTATTGCCCTTTATGTTCCGGGGCCGCGGTATCTCTTTCGAACAACCCGCCACCACGGTAGATGGTGGCCATGGCAGACCTCTCTACTTCGCTGACATCTCGTTGAGGCGCGCGTGGAACACTAACGCGCCGTGGACACGGCCTGTCATCACTGGACGGACGGACGGTGAGCTACTCATTGCTCACCGTCCAAAGACCCGCATTTACGGTAGCCGGGAGTCGTATTGTAAATAGGCTCACTTTTGATCTCAATCTTGTTTAAGAAATTAACAGAAATGAGATCGATAGGACGAGCAAAAGACAAAAGAAGCCTGGTAACTCTTGACTTAGATAAATTCTATCTATATGAACTCGGGAACACAGACGAAGACAGGGAATTCCACTTCTTCCTTCCTTACTTTATTTCACTCCGAATGCTAATAGTCGTACCTAAGTTTCTTTAGGGTTCCTTTGTCAAATAGCAAAAACAGAGTCCATTTATAGATTCGTCTAGTTCGTGTATCTGTCTGCAAATCCGTATGTCACGGCTATTTTCTTTGACACTTTATGTTTTATTTGGTCGTAAAGTTGAAATTTAGGGAGCAGATCTTTTTAAAAACCGGTACACAAAAGTCAAACGAAATTACATTTTTGAAGATGTTGCCCCACACTAGGATTTATTCCTGTATCGTGTACGTGTTGTAAACACACATACACAAACAACCAGACCCGAAACAACTACCTGTAGGTAATACAAATATTTGTTCCGTGCGGGGATGGATCCCACGATATGCAGTGCGGCCATTGTACCAACCGTACCGTATGCACTCTTTTGTCTTTTCAGATTAAATTTAAGTTTCATTAAATCGTAGTCAAAACAGGTATACAATAATCATCATGTGAATAACAGAGTGGAAAATTCTTTATACAAACAACTATTTCTTATCTACAAAGTGCGTTGGCCTCTTAGAATGTAAACGCCAAATTGATAGGTAACGAAAACAACACGTGGAACTAGAAAAAGAAAACATCAAAGCATACCTACTGATAGGAAGCTGTCTCTTGAATCTACGCAAACAGAATTCAAAAAGGGAACGTGGATATTGACATAGCAAACATTCTTCCAATAAAAACCTTTAAACGTCACTTTTCCACTCAAAATGATAAAATTATGTCCAATTTCTCGTGAAGGTGTACACAGGCCGGTCTCGGCCTGCACGGAGCGTTGCCTTTGCACGCACGATTAACTTTTTTATTAATACCCATCGGCTATGGAAGTAAAGCTTTGACGTGATATCACTCACAGGGAGATGAACGCGCTAATCCACTTTGGCAACTCGATATTGTTACTATATTTGGCATTTTCCTCGAAGAGTGTTCACGAAAATGAGAGCTGGGAAAGGGTAGCAAGCGTGTTTATACCTCGGCTATTAAACGGGGTAATAAGGAGATGAGTACTTACTGTCTACAAATATTAAGACTACAGTACACTAATAAAGGAAGAAAATGAGACAGAACCAACGTTTTAATTTTGGCAACGGGCGACTGAAATCTACGACATAAATATTATGACCAAAATTATTGTGATTGGCACAAGTGATAGAATATTAAGATAAATCCAGAACTGCCAACCCTTTTTAGCCGACTTCAAAAATAGAGGAGGTTACTAATTCGACTCTATAATTATTTTTTTTTGTATTTTTTTAAGCGATTTTCCGTCAAATGTGGGCCGATTTTTTTGTAATCAAAAGGGTAAACTTCCGAAAAGATCCCATATCAATGATATCTATATTTTAGTAATTTATAAGTTATCTTACATAGTTTTCCTTCTAATGTTCACGGATAACATCTTTTAGTAGCAAAGGAAAACGAATACTCGATAAGAATTTGTATAAGATACCATCATGGCCACGACTGAAAAGGCAGAATTAAAAAACTATTTTGCAAAAAAATTATGAATCAAACAAAAGTCGCCGAATTTCTTAAGTTATTTTCCGTCTTTTTGGAAATCGGTTCCTTTTTGTTTTGTTAATAAAATCACTAGACTCATCCGATAACTGAGATTTCTATTAAAGACGTTTTTTTTTTTGTGATTCAGAACACCAGCATTTCAGTAGAAAGATTACCATTAAATATCTAAAGACACAGGACAATCAGAAAGTTTGCCAAAGCCAGTCTTTCAGCCGAATAAGTAGCTTTTAAGGAGCCTAAACAAATTGTATAAAGTTTTCCCTCCACAAATATTAGTTTGCATAATACGCATTATCATAAATTTCCTATGGCAAAAAGTTTTGGCGAAAATAGGGATTATCATGAAACGGTTTTAGAAACACGAATTATCCGATAATGAAATGGATAATAACTCTGTTGGGTGAGGTAGGTCACGATCGTTCGCGTTCACTTTGAGAAGTATCGACTGTTGTGTTGAATATTAAATGGATTCTGGCTTTTCTTTTGTGTATTTTCGTCTTTTCTCGTTATTTATAAAGTTGAGATTATGATTGTAAACATGTTAGAAAAGAATAGTGTAGAATATACTTTATTGCACACCAAAATTTTAACACAACTTTTTTGTAAAAACATTGTGTTATTGCTCTGTGAATAATGATTCCTACTTCATTGCAAATAATTATAGACCCTAAAACTTATGAGCACTTTATTTATTTACTAGCTGGCGCCCGGCTTCGCCCGCGTGAAATCGAGAAACAAAATCCTGTGTTATTCCAGACTATAATCAACCTCTGTGCCAAATTTCATCAAGATCCGTTCAGCCGTTTTGACGTTAAAGAGTAACAAACATCCATACATCCACACAAACATTCGCATGTATAATATTAGTAGGAAGTATAAATGAAGTACAAGCAATAAACTGTAATGATTATGTGTGACCACTTAATTCATGTCGTTATAATTCATGTGGATGTACCGTTTGGATAAAAATCGCAGCTAGAGTTGGAGATTCGGATATGATACATATAGATGCGATTATTGTATACATATATACTGCGTGTACTAGAACAGTTGTAGTAATAGGAGCGACCTTCAGCTAGCGATGATGAAGACGGTAATGACGACAATTAGATTTAATCCATCGTTTTTCCAAAATTTTGTAGAGGAGAGCATAAAATTGCTTGTCTCGATGAATCATCGATGATCGTACTACAATCGAAAAGTTCTTTAGACTTAAACTTGGAGCGTATTAACTCAAAGCCTGTGATTGGTCGAACTAATAAGGTTGTAAAAACGAGTGGCCTACGTGCCGTCCAGCGCGTAGCTACCTAATAAATTAATAGGTATCTATTTAGTTAATTGTTTTAATGAGCTTTACTTATTTAACATTACTTAATTCGCATGTTTTACTAATTGTCTTTAAGCCGAAGAAAATGGTGATGAATCAATATGGTGTCGAAACTTTGAAAGCTCAGTTGTTTTTTTTATCTTTATACAATGTGTCCGGTCATGGACTAGCGATATTCTAGATACTTATGTAACGAGTGTTTTAATATACTATTACGATACACACTTGGGTCTAATTCACTTCCCCGCTTTTTCGCAACCATTTTGAGATATTCTCTATGCGTGTACAAAAAATAATCATATCTCTCAAAGTTTTGGTCTTACTGAGACGAAAATAAGTTTATTCAGAGGGCAACAATATTGTCTATCGTTTAAGTTCAGAAATGTTGAGCTTACATTTTCGTAACTTAAGAAAACAAAATTCAAGTCCAAAAAATATGCAAATCAACGAAAGTTTTGTAAACTAAATCAATAAATTTGAGTATTAGAATGTTTGTTATATAAGAACATAGAATAATGCTAGTCCGTGACCGGACACATTGTAAATCGTACAGCTAAAACATTAACATAAAAAAATGCAATTATCTTTAAAAACCCTTCGAATTCTCATGAGCCCAGAACCTAATAAAAATAACGTTGTTTGCTTTCCATAGACTTAACTAAACTTTTTTATTCTTGCACAGATAACTAAATAGAAACAAATAAAGATGGAGCTACTTGTATTTATTCAGATACATAATTTGTATTGAAAACTAGCAAAATAATTATGAAAGCGGTTGATATAAATAATACACGGTCCATAGCTATTTGCGAATAATTAGCACTGGCAAGTTTTAATCAAGCTTTTTTTGCTGTCGTTCCGCACAACAGGGGGTGGCGAAGTGGCAAATGAGTTCATTGTTCGTCCCGCCACTATTTTTTGCGACCTACACGGTTAACAGGGTGTTTTGTCATTGTGTAAATGTGTTATTCTAAGTTTTATTCTGGGAATCTGTAAGGAACATTTAAGATATGGGAGCGTTGAGGACGAGTTTTTTTTATGCCCTTTTATGGTTTGCTAGTTCAATTATTTTAGTTAATATAATTGTTGTAATGTGGATAGTTAGTTTAATTTCGGGTAGAAAAAGGTAGTAGAAGAAGATGTACGGTCTAATGCGAGAAAAAGATGCGATGTTGGTGATAAAGGGGAATATTTTCTGGGTTTTTTTTTTTAATTTAAATTACATTTTCAATACAAACACGTGCCTACTTTAGATGCAGGTTACCGATAGCTGTTATGATGATAGATAATTCCACATTGTAGCGGAAAAAAATACTATTTGGTGACTAATCTGTACAGGGCGATGCTAAACGAATGAGGGATGTGTCAATAAACAATAGGCCACGTGCGCCAAGCTGTAGTTTTCAAAATAAACTTATGAATTTGAATGTGGGATCGAATGAAGTTGGTTTGTAGATTTACACTACTATTTATTCATACATGGATAGCGTGGGTAAAATTTAAACTTTACCAACACTATCCATTTTTGTTGTGTTTCCTTACTAATTTTATAAAAGCTTTTGCCCGCGGCTTCGCTCGCGTTATATTTGGTGTGACACAGTTCCCCTTTCCTGATTTGCAGATACCTGCTACTTGTAGTTTTTTCCCTAGCGCCTTATTTAATGTAATAGCAAAGCTAAGTTTTCCCTTTCTTCCCTCTCTCTCCCTCATTAATCACATTTTTTTATAAGCCTATGTCCGTCTCCAGGGTCCCAACTATCTCTATACTAAAATTCATCAAAATAAACAAACTCACTTTCACTTCTATAATATTAGTAAGGATTTCAGTCAAACTTTCCCACTAAGAGCAGAGACATTTTTGTCAACACTAAAAAGGTTTTACAAATCAGTTTTGTAAGAGATGATGAAATCGTGTTTTGTAGATTTTTTCCTAAATCTTATTTCACAGTCATCCGGTTCCCGTTTCCCGTGGTAACAGATCGTCAGTTCATGAAGCCGGGAGGCGTTTTCCACTTACAGACTCATCTAAGGCCCTAGCACAAACGAGCGACATAATCCTACTACTATTATTAATGCGCATGTTTTGTGAAGAAGGACAGATGGAAGTATGGATGTTTGTTAGTCTTTCACGTCAAAACGGCTGAACGGATCTTTATGAAATTCGGCATTCCTACTAATATTATAAATGCGAATGTTTGTGAAGATGGATGTTTGTTACTCTTTCACGACAAAACGGCTAAACGAATCTTGATGAAATTTGGCACAGAGGTAGATTATAGTCTATAATAACACATATGATACTATTTTTTCGATATCACGCGGGCGGAGCCGCAGGCGCCAGCTAATGTTACATAAATTCCAATGATTGTTTTGTCAGACACACCCGCAAAATGAGGAAATGTTGTGTGTGAGATGAGTATTAAAATTATTTTTGTTCAGTATCTAACTGCAGTGCAAAAGAAAAGGTCTTCCCCAATTTTCATGGTTTTTTTATACGATACATTTATTCTGCGCGTTCATATTACGACCATAGTACAAGGCACACTGACCTACGTCTAAGAGCCATCTTTTAACGTTGGCAATAAAACTGACTTTACGAACAAGAAAATGTTCCTAAGCTAGTTGTAATAATGATCGAGAGGAGTTAATGGTCTCCTTTATAGCACCGAAATACTTCAGTAACCAACACTTTATTACTACCTTTGTTTCAAGTGATTTCATAAAAAAATATTAAGTTACTTCATTAAAATAATGTAGTATGAAAATAACTGAACTAAATTAGGAATGTATTAACAAGGAGAATAGTCGATGTAGCTTGCAGAGTAGGCAAATTGAACAGGCAAGTTAGACTGGCTATATCTGATCTGTTGAAGACACGATGATCAATGGAAACCGCGAATCAAGGGTAGCGTGGCCGCACTTGCCTAGGTTGGTCTGTAAATGGGTGACCACCCAATACATACCGAGTTTGCTGCGACCCCAGGAAGCACGTTAATCTGTTGGTCCCATCTGTCATTTGCATGTCTTTGAAGGTTGTTACAGGTAATCAGTGCCTCGAAAGTCTGACAACCAGTCTTAAGTATTAAGTAGTTCAAGTAGTCAGTCTTAAGTATTATCCAGTACTAACTGGGTTGCGGAGGTCAGATAGGTGATCCGACATCAACCTAGTATAGAGAATGCTAGGCATATAATCCTCAGACACCTGCCTATAAGTTCGGCCGGCCTATAAGTTCTCTAGTGGTTATATTCTCTATGATGTAGCGAAAGTGAGTTTATTTCTTTGTTTGTTACGTCTTCACGCCGAAATGGCCGAACCGATTGTGATGAATTTTGGTAGATACTGAGATAGTTGGGACCCTGGAGACGGACATAGGCTAAAAAAGTGAGAAAAGAGGGAGTAAGAGGGAAGAAAAGGGGAGAGAAAGTTATTTTTTTTCGATCATCACGTAGGTTAAAGTTAGCGTTACCCCGAAGTAACTATGCCACGCGGACAAAGTCGCGGGTGAAAGCTAGTAAAGGAATAAATTACGAAGAAAATTGACTATCTACTGGTCTACATATCGTAGTTAACAAACAAAATTAAAGCTTCGTCCAAATATGGCGATGTTTACTTTTCACGTCATCCAGTCAACTGATGATGACAACTTACAAAAATAAATTCTAGGGGAATTATCACATGCTAACATTGTGATTTGGTGCGGATAACGTTGGGTGCATGACTTTGAACAAATATTGTAAGAACCAGCACATGACTTGACTACACCGTGTTTGCTTAACCGATTATACTGTTTGGGTACAAATTAGTATTATTTGTTACTAATTTATCCAAAAGTAGTTTAAGTGAATTCATGGGTCATTGCTAAGCTGCCTATTAAATATGGCGTCCCACAAGGCAGTATCCTCGGCCCGACTTTGTTCTGAATGTAGACACGACGGCAGGTCAACCTATTCTAAATTATTATAACCTGACCTCTCTACTACGGATCGCACACCGTAGTAAAGAGATCAGCTTAAAATGGTTTTGTGTAAGTTGCTGTGCCGTCGTGTGTACATAAATACACTATGAAACACAGATCTGATTAATGGGAAAGGAATTACAATCGCCGATGATTATTGCATTGCTATTTTATAGTAACACTAGGAAAGAAACTTATATAAACGCTGTAAAGTACTGACAGTTTGACAACTTTTAATTTAGATGCATTTTTCTTAGGACTCAAAATCATAATCAGCTATAGGAAGAAATACCGCTGTCTGTGCGACAACTAGGTATAAGATCGGTCAGGCTGTCGTGTCGACAGTGCGTTCATGTTCCACGCGCGCTTCAAAACAAAGCGGCTTGCCAGGTGTACTGCCGGGGTTGCGGGTTGTTCGAAAGAGATACCGTGGTCCCGTACCTAAAGGGCAAAAGTAGGAATATGGGTAGGTTTTAGTCAGTACAAGTCTGACACTACACCACGCTCCACTCAGAGCGGGGAAAGTTATTTTTGATGATTTGATATTTAACCGCAAAAAAAAGAGTAAACTGCAGAAAGAAAAGTTGCAACATGACTTTTGTGGAAACCCTTGAACTAATGAATGGAACGATACGCACTAGACAAATTATTCCTTACTAAGTTGGCGCCCGCGGGATATCGGAAAAAAAGTATCCTATATATTATTCCAGACTAAAATCTACCTCTGTGCCAAATTTCATCAGGATCCGTTCATCCGTTTTGATGTGAAAGAGTAACAAACATCCATACATTCATCCATCCATCCATCCTCAGAAACATTCGCATTTATAATATTATAGTTGGAAGTTGGATAGGATCTAATGGGTGTAAAAGTACACATAACAAACCCGAAAGGCAATATCTCTCCCCGTCATTGGCTTTATTACAAGATTTTTTTAAAGCCAAGATTTTAAAGTAATAATTTCACTTTAAGTACCTCCCTGACCACCTTAATATTTAATGCATAGCTATCAGCACAATGTTTTGAGTGCCTAATATTTTATTGAATTCTTCAGTAAAACGTGACTATTCAATCCAAGAAAAGTCGTTTCGTACTAATATTGTTTTTTGGAACAAAGTTCCTTATCCCGCGTTGCGAAAGGGGGCTAGACGGAAAAAAATAAGACCAAAAGTTGTAACGACACGTTTTGCTTAAGACCAAAAGTTGTAACGACATTTTTTGATATAGGTGTAAGCCGTGCGGCGTGCGCGTGTGTCTCTCTCTCTGTGCAAAATAAATAATAACTTCCTTCCATCCAGGTGTCCCTTGACACCTCTCAAGTCTTTTTTAAAACATTGCCCACACTAGGAATTTCATCTGTTTCGTGGGCGCGTTTACAAACTTTTAAACTCACATACACAAACAGCCAGACCCGGAACAACTATTTGTAGGCCATACAAATATTTGTTCCGTGTGGGGATCGAACCCGCAACACGCAGCGAATGCGTGGTTGACAGCGTTAAGAGTTCATTTACAATCTGTTTAATCAACACTTTCAGTCTAACTGACATTTTAACGCAACAAGACAAAGAAAACCAAATGTTGTCATCTAAAATGTTTACTTTTACACATTTTTTATCAGCATTTTCTTACATTATTTATTTCTAACGTTTTCTAAATTTAACTGATACGCACATACATAAACTCTGACAAGTCAAATATAACCCAATCTTGTCATCTGAAATGTTTACTTTCCTAATAAAAATTTTGCAGGTGTACCATACGCATTCTTTTGGCATCACGATATGGGAAAGTGATATAGTGACTGGGGCTGTGGTTTTTTCACCCTTTGCGACCTGGGTGGTGAAATATGTAGCGTCGGTGATCTACTAATAACACAGATGCAGCAAGTCAATTGCGCACCTACTGTAAAGAACTCATAGCGTTTTAGAAATGGCTTTTACTACTCTTAAAAATAAAGAGGTACAAATCACAGGTTAATACGGTCGAGGAAGGCCCTATCCTTACCAATATTATAAAAGCGAAATTGAGTTTGTTTGTTTGTTAAGTGTTCACGCCTAAATGGCTAAACCGATTTTGATTAATTTTGGTACAGAGATAGTTGGAAGCCTGGAGACGGACATTTTATTTAAAAAAAGAGAAATGAGGGAGAAAGAGGTAAGGAAAAGGAAAACTTAGCTTTGCTATTACAATAAATAAGACGCAAGGGCAAAAACTACAGGTAGCAGGTACTTGTAAATTAGGAAAGGGGAACTGTGTTACCCCGAATTTAATGCGAGTATTTAAACCGCGGGCAAAAGCTAGTCAACAATCTAGTTTTTTCACTTTAGTTTTGGTGAAAAATCTGAGTACTAATATGTGCTCAAAAGTTCAGACGAAGGAGGTCCTTCGTCTAATTACATCAACAGTGAAAATCCTTAATATGCCAAAAATAAAATGGATTATAAAATAAAATAACTAAATAAAGAATGTTTCTGTGACATATTTAAATCTAAGCGGCGTAAATAAATACTATGCACAAAAGAACCTGGCAAGTACGAGTCGGACCCGCGCACCAAAGGCACCGTAAAAATAAAAAAACATGTTCTAACAAAAAGATAAACTGTTGTGAAGGACAAACTTAACTTTGTCAGATACAAATGAAATTTCCTAAAAAACCTTAAATGCTTTCAAATAAAATATAAATTTATTCAATAGACAACAAACAGATCATTAAATAAATCAAATTTGAGTTGAAGACGTCCCTCAGTTTCTAAGAAAACATCAAGTAGGTATATTTGACTGAGCCTGGTCACTTATCTCTTTTACTAACTGTACATAAAAAGCTAAAGTTATACATTGTAGTAAAATATACTTACGCTTATTATCGGGGGGTTCTTTATGAGTATATATATTCGAGGAAACTAAGACAACCCCTGTTAGCGTTTGGAAGGAAGAAAAACAATAAATTCGAAGTAAAATGAAGGGAGCAAAACGGTCACTACCAAGGCTTTGAAGCCTTACCCTTGTTCACTATTTAGTAAAGTACATTAAGTTTCACTGGGTAAAAAAACATTGTTAAGAAAGGCAGCTGTTTTCTGACCACAGTAGTCGCGGGCCTGTGGACGGTGAGCAATGGATAGCTCACCGTCCGTCCGTCCGATGACGACAGGCCGCGTCGACGGCACGTTGGTGATCCACCCGCGCCTCAAAGAGAATTCAGCAAATTTGAGGGGCTCGTTAGTTTCACTGTCTGCCGGGGCTGCGGGTTGTTCGAAAGAGATACCGGGGCCCAGGATCGCAATGGGCAAAACAAGGAACATCGATGGGTTTTAGTCAGTATAAGTCGGACGTTCCCTTCCGTCAGCCAATGCAAGCCATTTGATGACTGTCCATACAAAAAATAAATGTTTTATCATGATCATCTTCCTGCCCTTATCCAATGTTACTCGGGCTCAACAAGTTTTTTCAGCAAACAAACAAATAACTTCCCCGACTAAAAATGAAGGGTGTTAAAAGTTTGAAGTGTGTATCTTTGGCATCGCAGTTTATGAACTGCTGAACAGATTTTGTGAAGGTGTTAACAATGATTAAAAAAGTTTAAAAAAGAAACTATTGAAAAATTTGAACGTCATTACACAAGATGCCCATCTACGCCACTTTCTAGAGTTTTATCTGTCTAGTCTAGTCAATCTATAATGACAACAGAAGTGGGAGACAAGCCTAGGACATCAATGTATCTGAGAGTAGGTCACTCCAACATGATTGTTCTCAACTCAATCAAACGGTAACATCACTCATTGAGTATGTATTTATAAACACAAGAAGTAGAGAGTGTCAATATTTTCATAGCAAACGTATACACACGTACATATGCGCCAGTAAGAATGGCATTCTGATTCATATTAACTTATTAGTATTACAGCTCTTATTTCCTAAGGGTTTTTTTTTAAATAAAACAGTGTCGTTTGGTGTTTTTTTATATCGTTAATGAATGGTACAACCAATACTTTATTTAAGAACTCCTGGCTAAATTATATCAGTCGCTCCTATCGATCTTTAGGTAGAGCGGGTCTTTGTGTGACCACCCGCAACATACCGAGTTTCCTCTGTGCCTCGGAGAGCACGTTAAACTGTTGGCCCCGGCTGGCATTTGATAATATTTTACAGGTAGTCAGGCTCCTGAAAGTCTGTTAACCAGTCTTACCCAGTACTACCGTACCGTTACCGTATTATTCAGTACTAAATGAGTTGTGGATGTCAGATAGTCGCCATGGGTAGAAACCTAATAGTATGGCGTAATACAGCACAGAAAAGTTTAAAATAATCTTGCAATATGTTTGAGGTATGACTGTAAAGTCATACCTCATGTTTTCATTTTTATGGTTCTGTTACCCCAAAAGGAAAATACAGAAGTCTATCGTGCTGTCTGTCTGTCTGTCTGTCAAAGCCTTTTATCTTAAATATGGATGGAGGTATCAAGTTAAAATTAAAACCATATTACTCTACTTTGTAGTTCCTTAGAGTTGTTAAAAAATCAATCTTTTATGCCTACGCAGTCAAAAGATATGGCCGTTTATGTGGCAAGTTAATACGGAACCAAAAAAACAATACCTTTGTCGTGCGAGACTGACTCGCACTTGACCATTTTTTTTTAAACCATTTCGCTCATAGGACGATTAATTTGCTAATAGGTAATTTTGTAAAAGTGTCGTTTTGTTAATAGAATCATTTGCTAATAAGTTTCGAGGATTTCAACGTACTTGGAGGCTGGGATAAAATTTAAGGCTTCTCGGCTTAGACTTTTAGCATTCGATTTAGACCTAGAATTTACAGTATAAAGGTTTAATGCCTAGCCAAAGCTCTAACTCCCAAAGTCTACTAATTAATTAGGACAATTTTTGGAATTAAAATTAAGCGTCAATGGGGAGATACCAAAATGGAATGTTTTAATGGGTTCCTAACCCCGCTACCACTGGGCTTGCGGGTTGCTCGAATGAAATACCGAGGTCACGACACGCAAAGGGCAACAGAAGGAACATGGATGGGTTTTAGTTCGTAAAAGTCTGACACTGAACTTCCCACTGAAGTTCCCCTGCTTCACGATTTTTTTAATCTATATTACCCTTGCTCTGCGGATGGAAAGCTGGGGAAACACCGCTCCACCCAGAGCGGACTAGTTTAGTTATTTGCTAATTTACCATCGGAAAAATGTTCCACGACCAACATTTTGATTAGATGTTTTTTCCAAAGCATTTAAAAAAGTGCTAGGATTTTTGTGAAAGATGATTTATGAGTAAAATTTACGCTTTCCACTAATATATTAGAATCAATTCAGGATGTCTTATTCTTATGATAATAGTTGGTGCTGATATGGGAAAATAAGTTTTCTTACTAAAGTAACAGAAAAATAATCAATAGAGGATAACACTGACGTTTTGGCACCAATACAGTGAATTACTATGGCACCAAATACGTTCATACGTGGATATGATGGATTCTCAAATATGTATATAATAGTAATTGCAGAAGTCTCGAAGTCGACTGTAAAGTTAAGTAACTCATTTATTTACTCATCAAAACACACCAAAAAAAATGAAAATCACAATTCTTCAATGCTGTGTAAATATGTCAATTACAAGCATGCACAACATTCTTATAAACAGCTATTCTATAATACAATAAATAATTAAAAATAATAACAAACAAACAAACCAACTTCAAAACCGAGATTAATGTTATAACCCCAAACTATTGTCAACAATCATGTCAACTAAGCTTAGCAAGCTTCACGAGTAACGTCAAATCGTAAGCCATGTCTTGTGTCATAGCCGCATTAGATAAAACACTTATAAATACAACAGCGACACCTACTACCGACTAGTGTCGTCGTGTTTCGCGTACGCCTCATTCATTAAAACAACCTGTACCGAAGAACAGCTATCAATGGCTCCCGGTGTAGCTCAAAATTCTGAGACCATAATTAACGATTTGACCATACCAAATGGTGATTTGACTACTACAAACGGTACTTTGCCCACTACAAATGGTACTTTGACCATCGAAAATGGTACTTTGCCTATCGAAAGAAGTAGTTTGACTATAGTGAATGGTAACGGGAGTGTTGTGAAAGAGGTAGTGGAAACTGTGAAGACGTGTCCTGTGGAGCTTCCTTGCTCGAAGGTGAAACCTGTAAGGCGGGTGGTCAGACCAAAAGTGCTGAAGAATTTAGAGAGTCATGATTATTTGTATGACCGGCTGTATGATACGACCTGTCCAAGGGCGGTGAGTAGATTTAATTTGTGTGATTTGGTGCAGGAAATTTTGACCTTCAGAAACGATTTTTGTGACTTACGTGTTGTGAGTGAATTAACTGACTTCAAAAAGGGAGGTAGGTTCTTAATTCGACTGTGTTTTTTTTGTATGTTTGTTACGCGTCGATTAAGGGCCAATTTTCAAAATTCTTTATTTAATCGAAAGTGTATACTCCCGAAGCGGTCCCATATGAATATTATCTATATTGCTTCGGTAATTAATTAATTATTATTCTATACATATTTTTTTCTTCTAATGTATATGGACGATATGATATATAAATAAATTTACTTCCGGAAATCGGTGCCAAAATATGTATTTATCAAACAAAAATCACCAACTTCTGTAAGTAGCTTTAGTTTCCGTCTGTTTAGTGATTTTTTGGAAGTCGGCTTTTTTTGGCAAAGTAGTATTTTTTTTTTTATTTTCTGTGTGTGAATTGCCAAAATAAACAACTCTGTGATAGTTACCATCGGAAATTAAATATTTAATATTTTCTTAATATTTGCGTAAACATTGGAACATAATGGCCTATTTTGTTATAGGAACAAATCAATGTGTCCCACCAATTTTGATGACTTAAGATGGGTCATTTCAGTAGGTTTACTCAAACTCACGTGTTTTTGTCTAAAACACTAACCTCCAATGCATTTATGTTAATGATTTATTATACAAGCACACACATATTAATCGTGTTCATATTTACTTAAAGATGAGAGCACGCGCCGACTAAGTCAATAATTTTCTTAGACTCTACTTAGATAACAGAACGCTGGATACGTAAATTTTGATTCTTTACTGCACACACATATAAAAAAATACACATATAAAATCGTCCGCATTAATTTTTTTATAGTAATTAAAAATTATATGGATACCTACAATAACCGAATCATGCAAAAGTACCTAATAGAAGTTGCAAGTTCTTAAAAAAAAATACTATAAAAGGTACCTTTTTCATGTTTCACTTTTTTTTCGTAAAGCCAGAAACTAGTGAGGTAGTGTGACTCTTTTCGTGTTCGCATAAACATTTTAACAACCAATTTTATGTCCACATTAGGTACACTTCTCATCCAGTAATTGATTGATTCATGTACTTGTTAAATATGTACCGACACTAATATCATATGCCGTGACGAGGTTTCTGATTTTATTACCAGACAATTTGGTGCGTTCCGCGCATAAAGTAATGTGTACATTTACACCCACTAATGTACACTGAGTCTGTACAGTCACAAGCAGGAATAAGTATACAATTTCATCTGCCTGTGACTTCATTTAAGTCCGAGAAATCTAGTGCTGGTCAAAAGTGTCTCTAATTTCACAACACTTAATTAAATTCTTGGCACTTCTCATCCAGCTGCTAACCATCCAGCGGAGATCGTCGTTTTACCAATTATAAGGGCGCACCTATTCGTGGTCTTCACTAAAGAACATGGACCACTCTAACAGTCTTCGGTTCTATGACTAATATGGCCACTTCAGCTTACTTATTCCTACATCGTTTGATGCTGTCACAATTTCGAAGCATATTTAAAATGAATGACGACTGTGATTTATTTTTCGAGCTCTGTCGCTATCGTTCGGGATTCGATTCTTCTTCTTATTAGGGAATTGTGTAGGTAGCTTTTAACAACACTGATAAGAATTTTTTACAAAAACAAATCCGCTTACTGCTCACACAACTCGGAAACTTTTCCTATAAATATAGAGATTAAACAATTCCTTGTGCAACACTGCAGTAACTTTAAAATAACGCATATTTTGCAATAACATACATAGGTTTCAAAATAACAAGTTCGCAACGCCATAAAACAATTATTTATTTATGAGAAACTCACTGTTTAAAGGTGCTTCTTCAATAGATTTTAGTGCCGGCGAGTGTACATTTACACCCATATATAAACGAATGTGTCTGTAAACAACACTATCGTTCCATTCAAAATCAAAGATGAAAACAAATGCTACAGTGGGTTTTCATGGCGAATTAGTTTTGTTTGTTTAGAGTTAAATACAAAATGCTACACTGTTATAATCGAATTGGTTAACGTATGTTTCTGTGATAAATATTTGTTACGTTATTTAAAATATGCGCACCTCGGTTCCGCCCTATCTAAAATAAATCTATAGTGCTGATTGAAGATTAAATTCCTTGGTTTTAAATTTTAACTAAATGTATTGTGTTGTATTTATTAGATAGCCATTCATTCAATTTCTTGTCTGCGTAAGCGATAAGTGGTTTTAAATAAACAACAAACTTGTTGACAGATTTGTTTAACTTATGAAAAAAACTCTGTGGTAATAAGAAAATGGCTCATTTGACTTGGAAAATTAAATAAGATGGACACTGATTACCATTTTCTCGTATATATTATTAAATTGGGGCGGTTTCGTGAAAAAACACCTAGAGAATTATAATGTTTTATCCTCACTCTATTTGGTAGCGTTTTTCTCATGAATTTTCCATAAAATCCAGGGTGTGTTCGTCATATTCGAGCTTGCTTGAACCATATTTCGACGAGAATACGTAACAATACCGCGTTCTTATTTCATCGCAAAAAGATTACTACCGATGCATATTTAACACTTACGTTTCAGCATCGCAAGTTTTAACCAAGTCGTGCATTCGCAAAAATGATACAATATTTATTTCTTGTATCCTTCTTGGAGCGCTGAAACTTGGCCCGTGGTAGAATTGCCGCGGGGTACGTCGACGTTTCAAAGTTACTGCGGCCGAACTTTGTTCCACATGTAGGGTGTGAGCCCAAGATAACGCGTAATGTATGTAGTTTTAAAATAGAATGCTTTTAAGTATGTGTGATGTATTGTTGAGATATATTTTCATATTAAAAATCTTTTTGAATCTATTCTCTTTGCTTACATGACAAAGTAGATAATACTTAGTCCATGCAATAACGGATATAAAAAAATGAAATGATGGATGAAAGTACCAATACTACCAACAACTGTTACAACCAATACTTTATTCATTCATTTAAGAGCTCGTGACTAACTCATATCAGCCGCTCCCGTCGATCTTTAGGTGAAACCGCGCTTGCCGTTCAGGTTTGTCTGTGGATGGGTATGTGACAGGTGGTCACTTGTACCATATGTTTAGTCATTTTAGTTTCTTCTGAGCCTCAGAAAGCACGTTAAGCTTCTGCACCCGGCTGTCATTTGTTGACTTTTGACAGTCGTTACAGATAGTCAGTGACGTGAAAGTCTGAGAATTCAGAGGTATGTCATACCTGACATAGTACCACTCCGCAACTTAGGTTATAGAGGTCTGATAGATATCCGTGTGATGATATGTGTAGCTGTATCCGGTTAAACTCAAAGCCGACCAATATAGTTGGGAAAAAACTAGGCGTATGATAAGTAAAGTTTATTTATCTAAATTGACACGTTCATTCGGTATTACTGAATACACAAGAAATGAACTGAATTATATTTACTGAGGTTAAAAAAATGGCTCCGATGTACTCATCAGTCTAACTTTCACAGAATAGTATTTAATAGTACAAAACCTTTGTATAAAACTTAATATCTTCGGCCATTAAGAACTATGTTCTAGCTTTAGATTATGCCTTGTCACGTGTGCGGCCGACGGCTGTGTCAGCATAATGAGAAAATAATTAGAAGTCTAGGTTTCTGTAGGCGAAAGAAACACTGTAATTTTACAGTAAGTATGATTTTTAGATTCCGTACCTCAAAAGGAAAAAAAATAATTTTGAAAAATGTTACGCCACAGACTACCTACAGTACTGTTTCTCCTCTTCTTAAATCCATCCAAAGGTTGTCTTGAAAAGATCGCTTTTAGCGATAAGACCGCCCATTGTGTCACCCTATTTATAAGTTTGTCTAGTGTTATTCTTGTTACTTGTATGGTGTACATATTAAAGAATATTCTATCTATCTATCTAAAACTGAATCCTCATAGGATCACACTGTTGTCCGTCTAGGTGTCTGTCTGTCTCTCAAGACCCTATATCTCAGGAAGGCGAGGAGATATCGATTTGACATTGTCCCTTAGAACTGTGATTTTTTAACAGCTGCAGCCATTTTTGCACGGTCCTAAAATATAGCCGTTTATATCCCAAGTCCGACTTGTACTTGGCCGGTTTTTTAGGTCTTAATAACTAAGTCCGGCAGGGAAGTTGATTGTTCATAGATACAGTTCTCCCAGGAAACATATGCGGTTCGACAATGATAGCCTATTATCGGAATAATACAACACAAGATATAACAAAACGTTCAAAGTAATGCTTCCAATATTTTTTTTTTATTGTGCGACGCTAGTATTAGGTAATTCGTATCCATGAAGATTACTGAAGTGTAAACTTTTTCTGGATTTACTGTACTTAAGTCGTATTGACTTAATTAACTTTGATAACAGTAAACATTACCACTGACAATGTTACTGTGATAAACCGATCAATATTATTGTTGTTTCTGAGTTCACGCTAATATTCAGGTTTTTTCAAATAACTTCCCCCTTCCTCTGAGTGGAGTGGAGGGGAGTGTCAGACTTGTACTGACTAAAACACATCCATGTTCCTTCTATTGTCCTTTATGTTCCGGGGCTGCGGTATCTCTTTTGAACAACACGCAACCCCGGCACAACCCGAACCCCGGCCGTAAATCGACAACAGCAAGGGAAACTATTATTTTCTTCATTTGTACACAATATCTTTAAATAAATTATGGTGTAAATTAATAGACTAAAATAATG
Organism: Ochropleura plecta; assembly: GCA_905475445.1. Lineage (NCBI taxonomy): Eukaryota > Metazoa > Arthropoda > Insecta > Lepidoptera > Noctuidae > Ochropleura > Ochropleura plecta. The sequence continues at coordinate 5,297,083 of FR997732.1, forward strand.
TAACTACGCATACGTTATCAAAGCACATTCACCTCGTCTTTGCGTTAGATTGCGATCAATGTAATAGCTGCCTACTTCAGTTTAAAATGTAGATAATAAAGCAGATTTTTCGAATAGTTAAAAACAACTGTCGTGTATTTTTAGGGTTACGTACATCAAAAGAAAAAAAAAACGGAACCTTTATTTACCTATAGGATAATTTTGTTGTCAGTCAGGCTGTGTGTTTGTTTGTCTGTCAAGATCCATCACAGGACATCAGAATTACAAGGGCGCAAATTATCGATCTGTAAAAGATAAATACCCTTACCTTTAGCGCTACCCTTTGGCATTAAAAAAGCTGAAAGTAAATTTACTTTTAAAAGAAAAGTTCGTAACCACCATTTAGGTCCGTCTGCCAATTAAAAGTCATTGTAATTACTGTTAAAGTTCTCGTTTTTATTTATTTTTAAATGTATATATTAGTTTATTTGATATGTATATGTGTATTAGTATTCTTATAAAAATATATGTTTTCGTAAAAATAGTTTTAGATATTTTATGTATTTTTTGTACCCTATCACAATGTTGTCGTATTTTACCCAAAGGTTGACTGGTAGAGAATGCTTTATGGCATTAAGTCCGCCTATGTACCACTATTGTACATGAAGTTTAAATAAATAAATCTACGTATTAGACAGATACGCAACGCCTGCATTGCATATCTGTTATCTGCAGGGAAAATAATTTGATGAAATTCCATCCGGAAAAATATCCTTGCGTTTTTTTGGGATGAGATTTCATCTCTGGGAGGAGCGGAGGGGAGTGTCAGAATTTTACTGACTAAATCCCATCCATGTTCCTTTTTTTCCTTTTGTGTTCCGGGGTCACAGTATCTCGTTCAAACAACCTGCAACCCCGGACAATCAATGCCTTAATTAGAAAAAAAAACAGTTTGAACTGCTCACAATTCAGTGAGAATTTTTAGCATTATCAGTGTTTTAACAAATAAAAATTGGTCATAACTAGTTAGCAGTTAAAAAAATAGGAGCGACATTCTCAGGGTTAAAAAGATTGGATGACTTTGTCCATACCCCTATTAAATTTAATCCTTACTTCCAGAGACACCCTGTAGGTATAATCTACCATAGACACAGCTTGAGACTGTCAACCCAAATCCCATTCACCTAACAGCTCTAAACGAAGCCTAATCTAAGTTCATCGAACAGCCCTCGGTTAGTCCGCCGAAGCTTAACGTTCGTTAAAGTGACGAGAGTCAACATCTTAGTATTCAACGCGATCGGCGAAATTGGTACAAGCTTGTTTGCAAACTGTCCACAACAAGATACTGCCGGGAAAATAAAATGGTTGAAGTTGTTTTGATGGCTATATTTTTTGCTCGGAAAATAATGAAACTAACTTATCCATAATCTTTCGTAGTATTTATTTTGAATGGTTATGCTTAATAGGTACAAATATATGTTTAGCTGAAGACAGTGTAATTCGAAACAATTTTATTTATACACATTATTATATAACTTAGGTTTTAATATTAGTTAAGTTAAACGATTCTACTATTAGGAAATTGCAGCCCCTACCTAATAGTCGCTTGGTTTTATTCTTGGTTTGCCATAGCCCGACACCGTTTTTAGGGTTCCTTACCACAAAAGGAAAACACGGGCCACTTTTTTTTTTGGGGTGGGAATTCATCAAATAAATTCCCCCGCTCTGGGCGGAGCGAGGGGGCGTGTCAGATTTTTACTGACTAAAACCCACCCATGTGCCTTCTATTGCCCTTTACGTTCCGCAACCCCGGCAGGCGGAGGCCCTGGCAAGCCCCTCTGCTTTGCTGACTCTCTTTGAGGCGCGCGTGAAACACGAACGCGCCGTCGACACGGCCTGTCGTCAATAGACGGACGGAAAGCTACCCATTGCTCACCGTCCACAGGCCCGCATCTACGGTGGCCGGGAGTCGTCTCGCGGCACCCGGCGCCCGGGGCGTCTCCCACGGCGGCTGGGTTGGTTTGAGGTTCTCTCCCTCAAACGCCCGGCCACCTCTTTCACTAGCATTACTGCTTCGCAGAAGGAGGTGACCGCTTCCCATTCCCTCTCGCCCCGGACCATGGACTGAACCAGGGCCGGACGCGAGAGATCGCCGCCGCCGATCGCCTCCACGAGGGCACGGCGGTGCTCCGCCCAGGCTGGGCAGACCGCCACTGTGTGCTCCACCGTGTCCTCCGGGCGATCGTCACAATGGTGACAACCGGGCGTTTCCTCCGATTATGTGCAGGAACCTCCCGAAACTTCCGTGTCCGGTGAGGACCTGCGTCAGGCGGTAGGTGAGGACGCCATGACGCCTCTCCAGCCACTCCTCAAAGAGGGGACTTACCGCCACTATTGTGGCGTGCCCTAACACGGATCCCTTACAGGATCACTTTGTTGTCCGTCTGTCTGTCTGTCAAGACCAGAAGTTAAAATTAAAACGATGTACCCAAATTTGTAGTTCCTTGAAGTTGTGAAAAAATCAATCCTCCAAGTTTATGCAGTCAAAAGATATGGCCGTTTATGTCGCAAGTTTGTACGGAACCATCGACGAAAAACACAGACAATTCGACTAATTTTCTGAAATGCATCATCGGTTAGTATCATTCTGAGAGAAGTCAGTGCGTTAAAGTAAAAAAAAAAAGTACAAGTTTACAAAACTATCTCTTCCCATTTTATCACTTCCGAGACCGTGCTAATATTAAGCACTCCAACCTTTTTTACTTGTGATAAACACCATGGGAATTTGTATCGTGAAATGATTGAAAGGCCATAAAACCCCCATAATGTTTTATAGGCTTTTTCTTTTTATGGCAACACAGCATGAACATATTGCTGTTTCTCATAAAATATGGGAGGTAAAACATTCAAGATTCAGTTAGGAACTACATAAAATAAAGGAAGGTGTTAAAATCGTGTGGAGTATGTGAAGGGATAAGGGTCTGCCTTATTTCGGCGATGGTTATGCTATTGTAATTGCTAACGTCATTGTCTTCAACCGTCATTGTTGTCACTGCGGGAGACGCTCCGGGCTTCGGGTGCCGAGAGACAACTCCCGGCCACCGTAGACGCGGGTCTGGTGGACGGTGAACATTGGATAGCTCACCGCCCGTCCGTCTATTTGTCTGTTCGTGTTCCACGGGCGCCTGGTGGGGTTGCCGGTTGTTCGAAAGAGATACCGCAGCCTCGGAACACAAAGGGAAAAAGGAGGAACATGGATGGGTTTTAGTCAGTAAAAGTCTGACGCTCCCTCCGTTCAGCCCAGAGGAAGTAATTGGATGATTTTCCAAACAAAAAAAAATTGGGTCAATGGTACTGACATTCTCCCGAATTCTGAAAGTTGTTAGTGTTGCAATTGAACTTGTTGGGTTAATCACACAATTATTCGCCATGTCAAAAGTTAAAACTTAAAAGTAGTTACGTGTATCACATATCCCATACATACATAAAGATATCACCCAACTTTTAAAGCATAATGCAAAAAAACTTCAAAAATAAACAAGCTCTTGGGTTGGTTATGGAACGCGACCATTTTTACGTAATAAAGTTATCAAGCACGCAGGTTGCGGCATACGCCAAAGAGTATATAAGGCTTTCTATAAACGAGCCACTCCTTTAAGGAACTGCGCGTGGCTGCCATCGGCCGGCATGCGGGACATGAATAATGTAGCTCACATCTTGAGGACTTGAGCTGTTCGTATGCGACCAGCCTACTCACTCAATATTCAACCCACGAAGAAAAATTATTTACCTACCGAGTTAGAACGATTTGTGATCCCTCTTTACGTAATTGAGGCCGATGTTATTAAAGTTTATTTTTATGTGAAAAACATGTTTTAGGTAAAGAATAGGGTACTGATTTTATGGGACGTTTATGAGACGTTTTGTTGACATCAGTTTTTATTGGGTATTTTAGTGAGTCGGAGGAAATGTTCGTCTTTTTTACGTGGTAATTGGATATTTTATAACACTGTCGTACACGTGGCTTTATAGTAATAGTCAATTTAGATATAATTAAGTCCAGGGTTGCGGGTTGTTCGAAAAAGGCACCGCCGCTTCGGAACGTAAACGGCCATAGGAGTAACAGTGTGGGTTTTAGTCAGTACGAGTCTGACACTCGGGGAAATTATTTGATGAATTCCCATCCGCAAAAAAAGGTATCATAAAGTAAAATTAATTATTGTTGCAATCATGTGACTGTCTCGGTCTTGGTCCTGTGATCAGAAACACGACTGCTGAAAATGAGGTCCTAGGTTCAATTCCCGGGTTGGGCAAAGTGATATTGGGTTTTGTTCACCAGGATTTTCCCATTAGTAGCCACGGAGTCTGGATACGTGTCCAGTGGATGGTAATGGGCTCTCCCCCTATGACATGGGACTTGTGTACTATTACTAGACTTGTGCAACTCTGCCTCATCCTTCGAGGATCACAGGTGTAATGCTTTGTTAAGTACATCTTAAGCAATGTTATAAATATCAGTTATCAAATGCAAGAAAACACAGAAATAAAAAGAAGTTCTCACGAATGAGTTTCCGTCCAAAAAGTCCAGAAAGAACTTTTTTTTGTAAAAGCGCCACAAGAATTATATCCAGCCAGCAATATTATGACTATAATCCATATTTAAATGCAAACAACAGTAGACAAATAAACAGTTCATTCATGACAGTCGCATATTGCATTTTCTTCAAGAAAATGGCGTATCCATTTTCCTTACTAATAAGATTGGAACTTACTCAGTCAGATACAACACAATCTAGAAGTTACAGCTGAATACTAATGCACTAGTTATTTTGCTCTCAGATTGAAATCTCATTTTCTTCCGCTCCATGACTTTGTTGTTTTAAAATAATAACTGAAATGACAGCGGTCTACTTCTGAAATAAATTTCCAAAGAAGTCTGCTAAGAATACAGGGTCAAATACATATTTGATTTCAGAAGAGAATTTCCCTTATTTTTAAATACCAAACTGTTTCTATTCTATTCTGTTTTTTTTTCAAATTAAATGGCAAGCAAAGGCGATATACAAAATTCTGCCAATGTTAAGTGAATGGGAAGAACGATTTTAATATAATTATTTGTAATTCGGTGGGACTGATTATGTAACTTATTTCTTTTTATTCGTACGAAATTAAATTTACTTTAGTTTTTATAAAATTTGAATGTGCTGACAGTTAATCTAATTATAATATAATGCATTTTAATTTAATATTAAAAAGCTAATGTAATGTGTAATGTCATTTCTTTGTGATGAAGGTAATTTAATAGTACCTATTTTTCTGACATCATTTGTATACGAAAAAACAAAACTGAAGACAAAATTCATCAATCTGTCTGATAAAACATCTTGTGGTTTTTCTCATTGTGATTTCACGTTTTTTTTTTGTGTTTTTGAATACGGGAAATATTATTGCCATTGTTAACAAATCAATAATTTAATTCGTCAGGCTACATGCGCGCAAGTATTTTCAAGGAAATTGCCGTTGTGAAATTATGTTTATTTAACATTCAAGATTTCACAATAATAGAAAAAACAGAACGAAAAAGTATATTTCCATTTTATTCTCTTAACCGTACTGGCTGAATGCACGAAAAAAAATGTTTGTTTTAAAAACGAGTAAAATATTTGTGCAATGCCAACTGTCATTTGTTTTGGCGCCAACGTGATGTTATAATTATGTTTAGGTCTCAAAGAATTTTGAAATAAATTGAATTAATATTGGAACGGATAAACATAATGTCGATGTTCTATTTTATTTATTAATATTGTGTTTATCCGTTTTAAAATAGCGATATGTACCTGGTAGCAGTTAGTACGACTTTATCGCCGTCAAAAGATAATATTTTTTTGGTTAAACATAAAAATGTACTTAATTTTTATCAAAACGACAAATGAAGTAGGACGAAAGACGTAAAAACCATTATATATTTACCAAAATTGTGACCTTGTCACACTAAAAACTTTCCACTTACTTTAAAGGGACTTTTTCAGAAAACATTGTATTAATGGAAACTTTATTGTCAACAGCCGACACTATGCACTGAAAAGGCGTGCCTTGGCAGTTTGATGGCAATCCCGGGCCGCGGGGAAGTGCCTAGAGAGCCAGAGGAAGTTCTCAACGATGCCAAGGATTTTCTGGGACAGTACTTTGCATCTATACGCAGGTAAGAAATATACAGGGTGTTTGGTGCATCGTTTGCCAAATTGAATTGGCCGAAAGAAGAGGTCATTTGCTATCGCTTCAGGCTCAAGTACTCATTTTTGGCCACACCGGTTTTTTTATTACAACTTTCTAATTTTTATTTTGAAAAAATCCAAAACTCAGCATTAAAGCTTAAATTAAAAAAAAAGTTTTAAGTGTAGTCGTCAAATTTCATTTTTATTTACATATGTACTGTTGTATGGCTCTATCAAATTTAAAATTACTTGCCAGTTACATCTAGTTTTTTTTTAATAAATCACAAAGTTTTTGGAAAAATAAAAAATTAACTTAAAACTCAACTTTAAATAGCTATAAAAAAAAAACTAAAAGCGATCGGGATCTTCGAATTATTTTAAAAAGTTCTCTAGTCTATCCCCTTTCCAACGGTATGCAATGTGTTTAAAAAATGTTTCAGTAAGTTCACTAATACGCTAAGTTTGTGTATCGGGACGCACCATCAAACTATTGCATATTCGGGATAAATAAGTGTTTTCGCGTAAACAATACATACGAAGCAGGTAAAGCCTGCTATCTCCCTCCTACACAGTAGAATTCATTATCTGTCTCTTTTTGTTATTGGGTTGGCCGCAAATTGGTTAAGTTTGTTAGTCGTTATTTGACTGTCTCTGAAAACTAACCCCTTGTTGTTGTTGTGTTATTTTCTGTTACTGTTAATTTCTGTTACTGTTATCTTTTCATTGAGTTTTGTGGGTGTTTGTGTTAACTTTCGTGATTTTTTTTGTGTTACAATATGGCTACATTCTCTAATGAAGAATACGCTGATATTTTGATGGCTTATGGAAGAGCCGATGGTGTTGCTCGCGAAGCACAAAGAATTTATCAGGAACGCTTTCCCAATAGACGATTGCCTTCCCGCCATACTTTCCAGAACACTTATCGACGCTTACGTGAGACTGGTAATTTGACTGCTAGTGAACCAAGAGGGATTGTAGTGCGTCATAATGTTGACGTAGATGAACAGATTCTGGCACTGTTTGAAGAAGATCCCACTAGAAGCATAAGAAATGTAGCTGCATTACTGGGAATTTCGATCTGGAAAGTATGGCGAGTACTTCGCCAAAATAACAAACATGCTTTCCATTACACTCCGGTGCAAGGTACGTAATTTTTAAATTAATAGACTCACAACCGTAGGCGCTAACGTAGATTGCGAACCCTTTCTAGCTTTACCGCGTACCCGACGCAGCAGCAGGTAGCGGCTTTGACGTCACTCTGCCAGATGTCATAAACCTTCAGCGGTCAGGCCATTGTCTTTTACATTGTACTGCCCGTACTTTTTACAAACAATAAAAAAAAATCTTGCGAGAAAGTAATGCATTCTTACGCGTATTTTATTTGTTGTAGGTCTCGAGAATCAAGACTTTGATAACCGTGTCCAGTTTTGTCGTTTTTTACTGCATTCAGACGTGGATAATCCGGTCTTTTTAAAAAGAATTCTGTGGACGGATGAGTCCAAATTTACTAAAGAGGGAATCCTCAATTTACATAACTTACACCACTGGACAGCAAAAGATCAAAACCCACGCGTAAAACGACAAAGGTCATTCCAGAGACGATTTAGTGTGAACGTTTGGGCAGGAGTCATTGCAAATCATGTAATTGGACCACACTACTTACCTGACAACCTGAACGGGGATAATTACTTAGAATTTCTGCAAACAGAGTTGCCCTTATTATTAGCTGATTTGCCAATTTTCAGTGAAGACAGGTCTTTTGTTTTCCAACATGACGGTTGTCCCGCTCATTGGAGAATAACCGTCAGGGAGTACTTGAATGGTGCATTCCCGGACTCATGGATTGGGAGGGATGGCCCTATTCCTTGGCCTCCACGTTCTCCAGACTTAACTCCGTTGGATTTTTACGTCTGGGGACGGGCCAAAGAACTCGTCTACGCCACGGAAGTTGAGACAAGAGATGATTTAGTCCAACGCATTGAGGCGGCTTTCATGACGATCAAAGCAGAAATGCGTTTACGCACCACTACAGTTGAGATAAGACGAAGATGTCGCGCGTGCATACGCAATAGTGGTAGACAGTTTGAACAAGACTTGTAAGATTAGTATGTAATTAAATTACTTATTAATAAATGATTATTTTTGTAATAATGTATTTTTTTTTCAATTTCGAGGAAAGTTCCCTATGTAAGAACGAGATAAGAGACTACGTAAGACGTGAGATAACAGTATCTATCTACTAATAGCATGTAATTTATGCGAAAACTAGTGTTTTAAACGTAATATCCAATATCAGCCTGATGTGTCTCGACTACACATTTAGCTAATTATTAAAGATATTAAAAGAGTTTTTTAACACATTACATACCGTTGGAAAGGGGATAGACTAGAGAACTTTTTAAAATAATTCGAAGATCCCGATCGCTTTTAGTTTTTTTTTTTATAGCTATTTAAAGTTGAGTTTTAAGTTCATTTTTTATTTTTCCAAAAACTTTGTGATTTATTAAAAAAAAACTAGATGTTACTTGCAAGTAATTTTAAATTTGATAGAGCCATACAACAGTACATATGTAAATAAAAATGAAATTTGAAGACTACACTTAAAACTTTTTTTTTAATTTAAGCTTTAATGCTGAGTTTTGGATTTTTTCAAAATAAAAATTAGAAAGTTGTAATAAAAAAACCGGTGTGGCCAAAAATGAGTACTTGAGCCTGAGGCGATAGCAAATGACCTCTTCTTTCGGCCAATTCAATTTGGCAAACGATGCACCAAACACCCTGTATAACAGGGCTGTAAAATTATAAATTATGTCGGTGAGTTATCAAAAACTAAATTCAAAAACGTTTACCAAATAATTTGCTAAGGGCTATAAAGGAAGTTCGATTCGATGCATAAACTTTTACCATATGGTCTTTGTATCCTAGCACGTCGAAATATTTCATCCATTTTTTATTTAAATTATCATCAATTTTAAATACAAAATTAATACTACTGTAATGTCACATCGAAATATGAACCTAGTTTTCCTTCACCATCCGGGGTTGCGGGTTATTCGAAACAGATACCGCGAATGTGGTACATCAAGGGGATAAAATAATTTGATGGATGTGTAGACACTTGATGATTTCCCGTTCGAAACAAAAAGCCTTCTTCATAGAATCTGATCAATGTTACCGCACGACAACTTGTTGCCTAGTTAATTTCTGAAGGCTGTCGGCCACTTCAATTGGTAGATTTTTGATAAAAATCTGTACTTGTTTTTACCTACTCCTAAATGCGTAAAAGCTTCTTTGGCAACGCTCCAAAAATTTATAATTAAATACCAAATGGCATTAAAAACATGCCAATAGTTAAGTTCAAAAAGGCACTTAGTAAGTTGCTTATTGACAAATGTTACTACAAATTGGATGAATTTTTTAATGATGACTCAATATAAACAAACAAAAATGACATTATTATTGTTTATTAATTATGAATGTTTTGCATTATTTTAATTTAGAGACACATTGACATTTATATTTTGTATTTGTATTAATCCTATTGTTTTATTCTATTTTAATTTTATTTATTTAGTCAAATGTGGGACTTACTAATGCTTCTTTATTTGTTTTATTAATGTTTATACAATATTTGTACGCCATAAATGGCAAGACATAGCGCTCTATTTAAGATTATTGACATCTCTACTTATGTTTGTTTACCTATGTTCTACAAATAAAAAGATTGATTGATTGATACCTAGCTCATTACTAGGTGTAAATAATCTTGTTTGAAACATTTTGGGTACGCTTTACAAAACGAATAAACAAAAACCTATCGTATTTCAAAGACAACTCTCTCTTTATCATAATCAAATGTACACAGCTGCATGAAAAATAAAAAACTTTTCCTCAAAAACAAAATTATAACGTCGTATAATCGTAAAAAATAACTTTTGTTCCACACAAATATTATGCTAATATCGCGGTGAGAGTATGAAGCCATTCATATGGACTTGTTTTGACACCTAACAACCTTTATTTCTTTTATACGCTCTGAAGAGGCGGGAATTTCATCATTTTTCATTTAATACGTTGACACTAGATCTTTCCAAGAAATTGTTTTTGGAATTCCTTTTGTTCGAATAAGTCTCTTGCCGGTTCAAGTACTTACAAGTAGTGCAAAATTAATTAATGCATTCCTATGTTGCATTTTGCTTGAGAGAAACCAAATTTTCCCCAAGGACCATAGACTAGTTTAATTTTCTTTGTAAAATAGTCTTTGGAATATATCCAGTTGGTTTATTTTGTGCTAGACCTTGACTGGTTAGTTGATAAACTTGGGCTGCCATTTGCAATAAATTGCTTCAAGGGATTTGAGCATTACTTAAGGCTTTATTCGCCCCATAAAATTAGGGTAGGCAGAGAAAGTCGAGATTACATGAGCTGTTTGGGTTTCAGCGTCTTATGTGATGTGTTGTAACAATTCGCATATGAGGAGAATTGTTTTAGGCCAGACTTTGGGTACTAAAATTTTATTGTTATTATATTTATTATATTTACTCTTTTATATAATACTAGCTGTGCCCAGCGGTTTCACCCGCTGAGGTTTAGGGGTATGAAAAATAGATGTTAGCCGATTCTCAGACCTACCCAATATGTACCCAAAATTTCATAAGAATCGGTCGAGCCGTTTCGGAGGAGTACGGTAACTAACATTGTGACACGGAAATTTTATATATTAGAAGATGAATGGTCGTCTTTAACAATATTTTTCAATATTATGAAAAATAACATGTTTATCAAAGAACGAAAGATACTAAGATGACTCACTCACTAAGATGGGGAATTCCTATGCGATGTGAGGCACTTACATAATTGCAAAAAGAAAATAACAGACTTGAGAAGAGCTATAATTCGTCCGTATGACATAACTTAAATTTAGATTAGTCATCATTACTGGCTTGAATTTGTCTTCTATGACGTTTCTAGAACACCATGCAAATTTTGACGATTGTCTGGATTTTGTTTATCGCGTTGGTTGTATACATAAACCACGTAACATTGTACCAAAAGACGACAGATTTAATATGTCATATCGTATTTTGGAAAACATATGTCACTCCAGAGCTCCTAAAAGAGACAACGCGTTATGTAATTTATCCGGTAAAACTAAAGCCGACCCCAACAAGTAGGAAAAAGCTATAGGCAGATGATGATGCATCACGAATCTTTTCGAAGTTTTTCTTAAAGCTGATGTGCCGTTTTTTTCAACTTCTTAATTCTTCGAAGTTGATGCTAAAGATATCACCAATCTGTAAAATTATCTTCCTGAATATATGTACTAATAGTTCTTTCTGTTTCAGAGCCAATACTACAGCCCATGAAAGTCGCTGGAAGGTGGTCCAAGAAGAAGTCGCCAAGACTGGAACCTACCAGCTGACTACCACTGAGCTGGTATTCGGCGCCAAGCTAGCTTGGAGGAACGCCAGTCGATGCATCGGGAGGATACAGTGGTCTAAGTTACAGGTACGAGAATTTTAATTTAACAGTTTCGTCTACAGAGTAGATAGAGCATCTTTCTTTATGCGTTAAGTTTACTTATATGACTGCTAGTTTTTTAAAAATGTGCCAAAAAGTGCATTAAGACCGCACCGCAACTCCTATTGTCTATGGAATTACTCCATTGCTGTCTATGGAAATTGCGAGAGTGGGAACGTTGTCCCATCTAGGAGGCAACTTGTCAGAAGCGTTGCAGCCGCCACCGCGTTTACAATCCTAAAAGTGCATCCACACCCTGTCAATTCTTGAGGGCAAGTACCTATCCACACGGATAATATAAAAAGGTAAATTTGGAGGAAGTTATCCCTTGAACTACTGAACCGATTTTGAAAATTCTTTCACTAACGTGAAGCTAAATTGTCCCCGAGTTTCAAAGGCAAAGGAAATTACCGAAAATATCTCGAGCGAAACCGTGGGCACAAGCTAGTGTGTGATAATTACAAATAACACTAGCAAACGTTGCCCCACTAAAAACTAAAACAAAATAAGAAAATTTATGAACAAAACTAAAGAACTCACTCGGGAATTTATAACAATACAATATAAACGGCGTGAACAATACCCTTCTTTCATTCATTCTCATCTTTTCTTTTGCAGTGTCGCTCTAGTTTTCTCAAGTTGTAGTAAAATAATATTATCATTAAACGTTGTTAGAACAATTTTAGTTCGTTATTTCTAACGAGAGGAAAAAACTGTAACGAACACTTGCTGACTGGCGGTTTCTAGACAGCTACATTTTGTTTTACGCGAACAAATTACATAATGAAATTGTAAAAGGAACTTATTAGTGAAGTAACTTTGTTTTTGCATTCTTTTGTTTTTTTTTATTTAAACCATCCATTGTTATGTATTTTTGCTTTTGAGTTTAGTTTATATTTCCTTTTGAGTTCAGTTTTTAAAAGTGAATTGCAAGGTAAATTTTCAGAGATTTTTTTCTTGGAAAGTATGTCCCACTTTTCAACGTGTTTTTGATACATCTCTTATTTAAAATTAAGAAAGTTTATCACGTACTCATTAAAATTCACCGTAAGAATTTTCAGTTAAACTTTTTCCTTTCAGAAAATGGACTTAGCATCATTAGTACACGGATATGTTACGAAAAGTAATATCAACAAAATATGATCATTGTCTTTTATACTGTCCTAAAATAATGTCAACAATATAATTATGATCATTGTCCTTTAAACTTTCTTAAGCGGTGCACGACTGTAGACTCGAGAATCAATTATACTAGGGCCTACTTACCTATTAATAGTCTTCAGTGAACTGCAAGAAAAACGGGAACTAAATGAATTTGCTGACTCTAATGAGAAAATTCCCATTTGGCACTGTGAGAGAGAAAAAAACCGTAGGCAATTAACGGCTAGTTTCCGTGAGAGTTTTCTCAAGCTTTCACTAGAGGTCTAATGAAAAAAAAAAAAAACTAAAAATGTCTTATTAAATACCCAAATGTAATTTTGAGATGAGAATTTAATAAAGGAAATGTACAATTATTATTACAAAATTTGATCATTAATTATAAATTCATTGAAGCAATAAAAGTGTCCATTCATTCAATAAATTTCAGGTCTATTCAATTAAGAAGCGTAAAATAAAATTTAAACAGCTAGCAGAAAACTCTCGTTCGTTATACTTCTGAATACACTTAAGTCAGAGGCATTTACTTGTTATGCCCAGACAGCTCTGTGAATGATAACAATTAGCTGTCTGTTTGTTTCAAGTTAGAGTAGATAATAATAACGTTTCAAGCCTGCCTTGAACAATGTTTGAACAGAAGTGCCTAATGTATATCATTTTTGTCGCATTAGTATGCCTTTTGGATTTCTAATTGAATCTTTTGAAAATATTTAAGGAAAAGACCCATAGCCAGCCCCATAGGTATTTGAAAAAAAAAAACGAAATGACTTACATAAAACAATATGTTTCTTGGTTTAAAAAAAAAACCGTTTAAAATCGCATTTTTGTAATTAGAAACGCTAGCAGACGTCGCGTCGCAACGACTTTAATTCATTCGTTCATTTCCATTCACTCTGTCGGTTAGCGAAGGATGAGGGTGACTTAAATCGGCATTACCAGACCCGACTGCTAAATCCTTGTGATGTTCGCGAGTACGTTTTGTAATTACGCGGCTTAAACAGATTGCTTCAGTTAATCGGGACGAACGATTTGATTATAGGCTCTCGGTCTAGAGGGACTATTCTGAGAATCTTCTCCGCTTTCTTTAATAAGAAAAGCAAAAGATTAGCAATGAAAGAGATGTTATTTTTATGATTAGATCATTCGTTAACATTTGAATTTTTACGGTAAATAAGTGTTTTTGGTAGAAACAGCTACGTTACTACGCGGGTTATCTTTTTTAACGCAATGATATCAGCATTTTTTTGCCGATGGGTTAAAGTTTGTAAACTTGAGAGAATTCAGTGATGCGCAAAATCTATTTTTGATCTATCAATACTTTGGAATGCTTAGTCATAACCGTCAATTAATCTCCGTATTGACAGCTCTAAATATAGATTACGAATATCTTTAATTGAACTGGAGTTGCCACTTAAGGTATAATGAATTGAAATCGGTTAAACTGTTTAGGTAAGGTACTATGTAGATAGATTCTTGAATCTAATTTATCCTAATTTATTTGGGAGGGACGGAAATGATTACACGGAGGGATTGAGGGATCGAGATTGTACACTTATAACTATTGAGAAGCTTTTTCTCGCTTTGAAGTCCTACGAGGGTCTAGAAATGAGGTGTCTGATGATATGACAAGTAATCTAGAAGTATAGAAGAAGGAGACTTGCAACGCCTACCCTAAATAATCCTTACTAATATTATAAACGCGAAAGTGAGTTTGTTACCTCTTCACGCTTTAATGGCTTAACCGATTTTGATTAATTTTGGTACAGAGATAGTTAGGAACCAGGAGACGGACATAAGCTATTTTTTTTTTAAAGTTTGGGATACGAGGGAGAAAGAGGGAAGAAACGGGAAACTTAGCGTTGCTATTACAAATCAATAAGGCGCTACCGAATTTAACGCGAGCAAAGCCGCGGGCAAAAGCTAGTTCAGAATAAAGGTAGGAGAATGAAGATGATGACGAAGTCCTCAGGCCAAATATCAAGTTTCGATTTAAATCTCGAGATTGAAATCACATGTCCTTGGTTTTTATTTTCTCTAAGTAACAGTTGCAGAATAAGCCCTTTGCCGTATCGTGCTCTCTTGTTAGGACCTCTCGACCTGTTAATTCGGCATTGAGCAATGCGACGCGACGGTTGCCTACCCCTCACCACTTTGCCTAACATTTATCTAAGAGTATCTTATTCGACACCCAATCAGATTTTAACGAATAACGTTTAAGCTTTACGAATTAAGAAATGGATTTGTGGAATGAATTTGTATTTTTAAATGGAAGTTTTTGCAAAATCCCGTATAGAATTTTGCAATTTACGTGAGATTGCTATCTTTATGTACCTACTTTATCAAAGACAAAATATGTGTGTACCAATGGTTTTAATTTTACTTTTTCGGGACGCAGTTCTTCTACCAGTATCTTTTTATACCTGAAATTAAACTAACTATATTCATTATAATAATAAAATTAACTAAAACAACTATCCAACAAACTACAAAAGACCATCAAAAACTCGTCCTAAACGCTGTCATGGTATAAAAGACCATCAAAAACTCGTCCTGAACGCTGTCATGGTATAAAAGACCATCAAAAACTCGTCCTCAACGCTGTCATGGTATAAAAGACCATTAAAAACTCGTCCTCAACGCTGACAGCTGGTAATGCGCCCAAGATACTGGTCGTCTCAATTGATTAGTAATTTGTTTCGTTGTATGATGATACTTCGCCTTCAGCCAAGGTTAAAGCTAGTCTTTGGGTCACGAGAAGCGTCTACTTAGCAATTTGATAATTAATCTACAGTGCATCGCTTAAAACATACATCGTGTAAAAATAGTTAAAATAAAGGTATCAAAGGTAGAACAAAAACCGTCACACGACCATTCACTGCAGTTTTATTACCTATAGCTTATATTAAAATCCCCTTTCATCCATTTGAAATGTTTCATAACATTCCCAAACGGCATTCAATGAACTCTAATAAAGCTTTCCTTTGTGTTCTGCGTATAGGTATCTAAAGGTATGCTTACACGAGCAACTAAAATTGCTATACTTCTATCCAAAAAAAAAACAAAATGCTTACTGAAATTTATTTATAGCGTCAAGGCGTAAAGTGTAACAATCGTCTGAAGAGTTAACACGCCACAACATATTGAATTATATAATTTCGAAGTAAACAGTTTAAATAAACAATATTTCATTTCAACTCGATACCTTCACGCGTTCTCGAGATAAAGGGTCTGGACAGATAGACAGTTCCATCATCCCTACAGTTTCAACAATGGCGCGTCAATATCTCATAAATCGTGTAGACTAATTGAATAAATATTTTTTAGACCCTTGGTTAAATTTATTTGGGTTCGTCGCAACATATTTTATTTTTGCATACTTCCATATTGCTCGTCATCTCAACACTCACCTCCTTTTTACCCAATCTTTAAACCAAAACAAGACCATTTTTTTATAAACAAGGCATTGTTCATGCAACTTTCGTAAATGAAACTAAGTAGATTCTTAACTATCTATTACTCCACCAACTTCAACGGAGCCGAAACTAGCTCGTCTAATCACACCTTAACAAATAAATCGTAAACGTTCGTGTGTGTGCAACAGGTATTCGACTGCCGGCAAGTGACAACTACGAGCGGAATGTTCGAGGCGCTCTGCAATCACATGAAATACAGCACCAACAAAGGGAATATTAGGTAAGCCTTTACTATTAATACCTATCACATACATCCATCCATTTACAGCCATCATGATTAGATAGTGTCACCTAACTTGATGGAATATACTAGTAGCAAGCCCGGTTGCTAAGCATGAGGATAGATTTCTGGATTCGATTCCCAGCAACGTGTTAATGGGTTTTTCTATAAGAATTTCCAAGTAGCCTCGAATAACCTCAATAGTCTAGAATAATAATTACAGGCACGTGGACAGAGCAAAAAGAATTGCGAAGGATCGTAGCAGATGGTGTTCTATAGTTTATATTAAATGGCTACCCCCTATGGAAGAAAGGCGTGAGTTTATGTGTGTAGGGTATAAACTAAACATTCACGAAGCTGTCAACAATGTATTCTGAACATAAAAATAAGTAACTCAAAGCAAAAAATATTTCTGGGAAAGGATTTTGTTGCAAAATCGTTTTACGGTAAAACTCAATCGTACGCTGTTAAGGCAATGCACTAATGGATGCATTGTATGGGGGTCGAGGAGGTACTTAGATTAAAAAAAAACATGAAAAAGTTGACCCCCTAATCTCTGTAACTAGAAGATTTGGTGTAGAACAAAAAAAAATATCGAAAAGCTAACTTCATCAGAGATTTATAACCGTGTTCATGCACACTAAGCGATGCTCAAATAGATGCCTAAATTAAAGCGGTAATGGAACCTAATTTCAGGTTTTGGTCATAAGAGGAAAGTTCAAACATTGAAAATAGGTGTTCTGAAATATCCTTGAATCCTTTGCTTAGTTTTGGGGTCAAACTGACTTACATTACTAGCATTTTTTAATGAAATCAATAATTTTACTAAATTGATGATTTCAATTTGTGTGAGTCCACTCCGTTTAGATATTTCACAACCTCTTTTTATATTAGTCTAAACCAGTCAGAGTTAGTTTTAATCAAATATTGTTCCCAACAGATCCGCCATGACAGTGTTCCCTCAGCGTACAGACAAGCAGCATGACTACAGGATATGGAACAGCCAGCTCATCAGCTACGCCGGCTACCGACAGCCGGACGGTACCGTGCTTGGTGACCCCATGCATTGCGAGTTTACTGAGGTGGGCTAGTACAAATATAGCTTAATTTTTTTTCAACACTGGAATAAAATAAAAACAATCCTGCTTTAAAAGGCTCAGGGCGTAGGGTGCCGCGAGAAAACTCCTGGTCACCGTAGACTGTGGCCTCTGACTGACTGACTGTGTATGCTCTTCAGTCGAATACAGAAGTCCAGATTAAGTGCAAATTAGGCAATATAAGGGCCATGCAAAAAAACGCAAAATCGCATCTCCACATTGTATAGCATTTGTTTCGGCGAAACGATTCGCGTCGTTCGAACTGGAACGAAGGGAATGACGATCAAAGCTAAAGAGGTAAAGAGCTTTGAACGTCATTGAGCCTGAACCGGTGAGAATGCTGACTGATTCAAGCCAACTGGTGATACCTATGTGTGTCCCAGTTCCTCAAAGAAAACATTATTTGACGGCACGGTTGGCGCAGTGGCTGAGCGATTGACCGCTGCCTTGCGTGTTGCGGGCTTGAACTATTACAAATAGTTATTTCGGGTCTGGCTGTTTGTGTATGTGACAATAAATGTTTTAAACTCACCCATGACATCGGAGAAATTCCTAGTTCTAACTTTTTTGAAATATATATTTATTTTATTAGTCTGTCTGTTTTTCTATATTGATATACTTAGTTATGTTTATTTAAGTGTACTACGTGTCTTACCTATCTATCTGTCCTATCGTAGGTCTGCTGGAAGAGATTTCTAAATGAAATAAGCAGTACCTTTATGTACTTTTGTCTTTATGTTTTTTTCCATAATATATGTTTTTTGTGTATATAAATAAAATAATTAATACGGGTTACGGTTATAAGAGACAACAGAAAATATCATCCCTTACCTAAATGGATAACCATTTCCACTAAAATAAATAAATTAAACAAAAACCTATTTACATTCATACTCCCAACCGTTACGATACTCCTCTGCTACTGTATCCAGAATAAAAGTTTTACACTAGATCATATCACACGATTGATGGTCATTGAAAAACATTCAGTTTTGTGCATCCGCCACAAATAAATCATTCGGCTACTGACATATCTCGTTCCGATGCACCTGCTGCTTGCAAATAAACTAAAACTACGTATATTACACACATAATTGTTTACACAGCCATTGTTTAGACTGTTTATTTTAGAATGACTGATTACACAAATAAAACCATCTTGTATAACTAGTTATTTGTTTAAGTGAATACAATTGTCTTTCTTATTTGGGTTCTGTAATCACGTTTTTGTCACAAAATTCATTTTTTTTGTTGAGATTAACTATGAAATAAATATTGTGCATGCCTACAGTTAAACCAATAAAGGTTTGCGCTTCGGAGATCTGTACTTGTCTAGAAAGTCTTTGGATTACTTCAGGATTCAATCTAGATATAAAACTTGTAATCTGGAATTCATGGATGGAATGCCTGAATCAATTTATTTTAAAATAGTAACCAAGGACTTTCTTATAGGTTTTTCTCAATAGGAAACGACCAACCCTAACTGTGCACCTTTTATCGACGTTTTATAATTGCCCATGTAGGCCTATGTTATATAATAATATTTTGATTATGATATTGTTAACACCATGGTTAATGAGTAATTGACCTGACATGACGAAGAGTACCTATTTCGTCATAAAACAGGGTGTAACAAAATAAACGCACGCACTTCTTGTTTCTTAGACCATGAAACTGAACCACTTTTGTTCTATGACTTTTTGAAATTCATAACTTTTTTAAGCTTTACCATTGATGTGGGCCAGCTGATTAAATAAGTTCCTCTGTCCACTGTCTGTGTACTCGTCTGTGTACTTAAGTAACAATTGCATTTTATCAGCGTGTGCAATTCTAACACTTTAAACCAACAAGTTCCAATTGAAATTCTCGACCCAATAAAATCCAACTTGGTATGTTCATGAATCACAGTCCCACTAAGTCCTTTCTAATTGACTGTCTCGGGTTCGAAGTTTCGAACACATGCGATCTACAAGTTAATGCGATAAATATTGTTGCAGCTTTGTCTCAAGTTGGGGTGGAAACCCCCAAAGACGGCGTGGGACATCTTGCCCCTTGTTCTGTCCGCTAATGGAAAGGACCCGGACTACTTCGACATCCCGCGGGAACTTGTCATGGAGATCAAAATGACCCATCCGACGTAAGTTCATGATTAGTGTGTATGTTTTAGAAATATTATTTTTTTGCAAGTAACTTATTTTTGTAGGTAAATAAATAAAAATTTCAGCGATAGCATATTACTGAAATAACATGAACAAGGAATACAGGAAAAAGGAAATGAACACTTCCATTTGGGATTTAAATAAAATTTTATAAACACCCGGAATCACCTGTTTCGCCAAATTCGCTGAGGCTTGCTTTTAACGTGTTGCAAAAATAAAAATAAAATGTAATCATGAAATTGGTTTAAAAAGAAACAAAAGTGGCGTCCAGATGTTTGAGGAACAGGTAGATGACGTAGGCCACATTTAGTGAACATCATTTTCCTGCCCTTGTCCCATTCTATTTGGGGTCGATGCAACACGTTTTCTTCTTCCATTCTCCCCTATCTGACGTCACGGCATCATTTACTCCTTTCTCATTCATATCATTCCTTACACAATCCATCCATCTTTTCTTTGGTCTTCCTCTCGCTCTCCGTCCATCAACATTCAGATCCATCACTCTTAATATTATTAATTAAGAACAGCTAACGTGTCTGTCTCACTCCGTCTTCTAATTGTAAGTAAAGGTCCATCGTCACCAATCATAAAGCGGCCTTTAAAAAAACATTAAATATATTTATTATTCTAGATCTTTCGATAAGCATAATTTGTATTACTCTCGATGCTAATGAGATTTGAAAATGCTTCTAGTTGTCAATAAATAAAATGATCAAGTATCTCGAAACATATATGAGGTATTTTCGAAAAAATCCTCGAGTTTTTTTGTGAGAACTCTCTTGGGGCTATGCTGTAGTATCTATTACCTTATTTGTTCGGAAAAACTACAAGGCGTCTTCATTTAAAGCGGCAGACACGTTCCGGTAATCCAAACAAAACGAACGGGGCAGATGCGTGTCAACGTGACGATCGCTTTTGTTGGGTACCGCACCCTCAACGAAACGTAAACACAGTTGTTTACGTTTATGTTTTTTTTAAACTGCAGTAAACAGAACACATCATTTACATTAACATCATTCAATTCTAAGTATAACCTATCTCTATCATTTACTTCTTTTTATTTTTTTTAATATAACAGTTTTGACACTTGCGAAGCTTATTTATTTCCACTTATACAACACAGTAACAACGTAGGAAAAAAAAACCAGCCAAGCCCGAGTCAGACTCGGTTCCGCAGAACACACAGGGTTTCGTAGCATCAAACTATACAATAACAATATTTTTAGAGATCATTCAGCTCAACCGCAAAAATAAATTTGTTCTTCATCATGTCTTGTGTTGTCCAACAAAGTTACCGCTGCAGTTTGATGGAAAAGTCGAGTATCGTAAAAACTAAATATCGAATCTTGTTCAAACTAATTTTAAACCATATAAAACACAGTTTTTAATTTAAAGATAACTTTGAAAAGGTAGTTTAGTTAGGTACTTGTTTTTAGGTACTTGTTTAGAAAAACTGAATCACCATCGTACCTATAGTCCTATAGTTTACAATAAGAAAGTGACTGACCATGACTATGTTGATGACGATATCTGTTAAATCAAAGAAGTTGGTAGTTCGATATTTTTGATATCTATATGAATTTAGATTGGTCTCAAGACGCAGGCAAAGGCTGCGCACTAACATATATCAAGAGTTTGCATTAACATTCAAAGGCAGTTAACAGATACATCCTTATCCTTACTAATATTATAAAAGCGAAAGTGAGTTTGTTTGTTTGTTACCTCTTCACGCCTAAATGGCCAAACTATTTTGATGAATTTTGGTGCTACGATAGTTGGGACCTGGAGATGGACATAGGTCTTTTTTTTAAGTGAGGTAAGGAAAGAAAGGGGAGAGAAAAATATTTATTTTTCGATCATCACGCGGGTTAAAGCGGCGTTTGGCGTGAGCCCAAAGTAACTATGCCACGCTGACGAAGTCGCGGGCGGAAGCTAGTTTTCAATATAGCGCTAGCACAGACAATTTCTCATTTAAACGCATTAATTTCCTATCACGCCAACATTTTCGTTCCGATTATATTAGGTGTAAGATTTTAACTCACATTTTTATTATTTCGATGTATTTTTTCTCTCACATCTTTCTTGTCAACAAATTTAAATAATATTGTAGTTTAGTGCGACTTCGCATACAAAGCAATGCATAATAAATTCAGAGTATCTCTGTGTCATATTTTAGCAGGTTATTTTAGCAGGTAGGTTTTAATGTTTCCGGCAAATACAGATTTTCAACTTTCCACCTTCTAGAAAGTTGATAGACTTAGCTATTTTACATATTAATTTCACTTAAAGCTAAGAATTAATTTACATTTCTTTTTATTCTTACGCGATAACTTCCTCCATTATTTGAACTATAAGCTAAAAAACGTGAACTATAAGCTCTCGATATTTTGACGCTGTTCCAAGCTTCATCATCGCTGGATATTTGACCAGTCATCCCGCAATCATGGCGCTTTGAAATAGTTCTAAGTAAATAAACTGTGAAAGCTTAAAACAATTTCCGTTTTTATATTAAAAAAAAACCGGTCAAGTGCGAGTCCTACTTACGCCCCGAAACTTGTGACATAAACGGCTATATCTTTTGGCTACGTAGACTTGGAGGGTTGATTTTTTTACAGCTCCAAGGCACCACAGACTTAAGTTTATTTGATTTTTTATATATATTTTAATTACACCTCGATGTCTCCTGAGATAAAAGGTTTTGACAGACAACAAAGTGATCTAATAAGAATTCCCTCTTTTCTAAAGATAACTAAAATTGAAAAAGTTGAGGGACAGGTGTAATGTTGGCGATGCTACAGATATCTCATTATCAACGAACAGGAAGGCAAAAGATAAATCCTAATTTCAATAAAGTCACTTAATAAATTCTATGAACTGATCCATTTCACAAAAAAGAAAAGAGTACTTTTTTATGAACACCTTTCTTGTGGTAAATGGCACAAGAAAGGTGTTCTTAGAAAAGTACTCTTCCAGTCATTCAGAAGTTATACTTATTCCTTGTAAAATAATTACGTAAATGTTTCGTTCCGAAGGAAATATCCAAAGTTCTCACATTCGGAAAACGCTTTTCAAGTACTTGAGATGTTATTTACACATCTGTTCGGTTGCCCTTCCTTCTTATGTGAAACCCTTAGTCCCCTCCTTACAATACCCTGAAGAAGAAATGGGTCTATTCGCAGCTGAGGCTTCACGGTAAAAGATACGTTTACGTAAATAACTTTTTTTTTTAACATTTTTGGGGTTCCGTACCTCAAAAAGAAAAAAAACGGATCCCTTATTAGATCACTTTGCTGTCAAGACCCTTTTTCTCGGGAACGCATGCAGGTATCGAGTTGTGAATCCTTACTTCCTTACTAATATTTTAAAAGCGAAAGTGAGTTTGTTTGTTTGTTTGTTACTTACCTCTTCACGCTGTCGCACGATTGTTTACAAAAATGTAGGGTAACAATGTATGAAACTTTGCACCCGTGTGCACACTTTGTCGCGCGAAGGCTTAATGGCTAAACCGATTTTGATGAATTTTGGTACAGAGATAGTTGGGAACCAGGAGACGGACATAGGCTAATTATTTAAAAAAAAGTGGGATGTGCGGGAGAAAGAGGGAAGAAAAGGGAAAACTTAGCGTTGCTATTAAAAATCAATAAGGCGCAAGGGGAAATGTGTTACCCCGAATTTAACGCGAGTGAAGCCGCGGGCAAAAGCTAGTAAAACTATAATATATTCAAGTCTGTGGTCCTCCGAGGTTGCGGGTTGTTCGAAAGAGATACCGCGGCCCCGGAACATAAACAACATGGGTGGGTTTTAGTCAGTAAAAGTCTGACACTCCCCCCCCTGCTCCGCTCAGAGCGGAGGAAGTTATTTGATGATTTCCCATCCGCAAAAAAATCTGTGGTCCTTTTGTGCTGTAAAATGAACCCTCTAAGTCTACGCAGTTAAAAGAGAGGGCAGTTTATATCGCAATATCGTGCGGAACCCTCGGTGCGCGAGTCTCACTTGCTCTTGGCCGCTTTTTTATTATAATAACAAGCATGAGTGACATTTTTATTCGACTTACTTTCTTAAGATTTTTCGCATCATTTATTTTCCGAGTCAACCAGTAAATGCTTCATGCTCGTTGCGTCGCATTAGAATTCCCGTTTTCGATGGTAGCTGTAACGTAAACAAATCACAGCACACGCCTTTACAGACGAAACAAATATCACCAGACGAATATTTGTGCATTGATGCGGAAAATATTTTCTTGATTCTGTGTACGAAAAACAGCTGTTTTGTCAACATGAGCATAAGTTGGCGTATTAAACAAACGTGTGAATTTTCCACGGGTGAATTTTTCACGTTTGTATTTTACAAAATGATATAAATATTTGTAGAAATTCCCTACAATCCATTAAAGCGAACTTTATTCCGCAAAGCAAAGACTGTGCCGTAAGAAATCGTAAGCATAAAAGATTCATTTGTACTTGTGCCACATTCCCAAGTTTGACACAACGAAGTTGAACATTCCCTCCAATCCCCTCTTTATGACAATGTAAATACTTTTGAGTAACAATAGACGTATTTAAATTTACACAGCGTTTAGCCTTAGGATTAGTTTGTAAAACTTAAATGGGACCAGGAAAATACATTGAAACAATTTCGTCTTTGAACTTGCTATGGCGATATATTTCCCTACACTATTTATGTGATACATCGCTTTTCTAATGGTCCATTTGGGAAATAGTTGAGAACAAAAATCCGGAGGGAATACAAATGGTTTGTTTGATATATAACGATGACTAAATAAAGCACTTTAAAAGCCTCTATTCATGAGCTGTTTAACATATATTTTGATAGATTGGCTAACACGCTGTTTTGTACGATAACTGACCCATTTCCCACAGTAAGTCTGTATTTTTGTTCACATTATTTTGCTGATGCAGTTTGTGTTTATTATTCTGAGGACCATATCGACCACATTTTATTTATAGACCATTCCAGAACAGAAAACATTCATCGTGTATGCAAAAGATGCGTTGCGGGATATTTATGGGAAAAATGAAAGGTCTGCTTACAATATCTCTACAAACGAAACTGCAAGCAATCAAAAAACTCCCCAAATATAAATCTGAGCATTGTTTTTTAGAAGCAAAAAAAACTCGATTTCTTCGGAAAGGTCGCAGATTTACGACGAAAACTATGTATTACACGGCAAGGCACGTCTTTCTTATTTTCCATCAGGAATTTATGCCAACATAAAAAGGTCTGGGAATGCATATAATGTCGAGAAGTGGTCCTGGGAACATACGAACGTTTGGCGTAGATTGCTATCGTAAAACTGTGGTCCAGTGATCTCCAATCTTCGTTTATTGGTTATAACTTGAGCCTATTCAATAATGTATTATTACTGATAATATAAACAGGCGTTAATGTGTCGTAAACAGTCAAAATATGTTGTGATGGATCCGGTAACTCCTGAGCTGACATCATTTATTTTATTTTAATATTTGCTATTAGGTGTGATGTTTACGGCCATTAAATATTTTGCTGTTAGTGAACTTTTCCTTGTACAAGAGAATTACTTTAAGGCACGTGTTTTCTGCAAATTAAGTTTTTGTTTTCACTACATAGTACAATAGAGTCGCTTCCCGCTGTCTGTCTGTCCCTATGAATGCTTAGATCTTTTAAACCACGCAACGGATTTTGATGCGGGTTTTTTAAATATACAGAGTGATTCAAGAGGAAAGTTAAATTAATATTTGGATATTAATATCTACATTGCTCGTGGCTAAATAAGCAACTGCTCGGGTCGATCTTAAGGTTAAGCCTCGCTTGCCTAGGTTGGTCTGTGGATGGGTGACCACCCGTTATATACCGAGTTTCCTCCGTTGCTCAAACAGCACGTTAAGCTGTTGATCCCGGCTGTCATTTGTAGACCTTTGACTGTCGTTACAGATAGTCAGTGTCCCGAAAGTCTAACAACCAGTCTAACGAAGAGGTATCATATTACCCAGTAATAACTGGGTTGTGGAGGTCAGATAGGCTTTCGCTCCATGTATTTAGCTGCATCCGGTAAGACTGGAAGCCGGAGGAAAAGGCTAGGCAGACGATAATGAGTATGTTTCTTGCACCCGTACGAAGCCAGGGCGCTAGTACAATATAAATTTCTTACTTCCCACACAGTTTTCTCTTAAAGTTAATTAAAGAATATGGATCATTAAGCTCTTAATACAACAATAATCCTAGACCCAGCACGATACAGAACCATTAGTACTTTCACGTTCGTACATTTAAAAGTTTCTCACGAAGCTTTTACTGAAAACAGTACACGGCTTTATTAGGAAACAAAGCGCGTTTCCAGTTTATTTTTGACTGAGGAACAATGTAGGTGAATTTCTCTTAAATTATTACCTTTTTAAAACATGCGTTTTTGAAAACTATTACTGCAACATCGTCTTACTTAGTATGTCATTGCAAATCCTTCAATGACATACTAATATATATAATACTAATATATGACATACTAATATATGCCATATAACCTTTACAGCACCTACACAAAATTTCCATTGTTGTACATCTTCACCACCCACATAACAGTTCAAGGAAAATTATCACACATTGATTCAGACGAAATCATTTTCAGTTAAATTCTGAGAAAACTATGTAAAACTGAGAAATTAGCTCACGAAATGTGATGGATCTTTTTATATTCGTACATGACGCTGCTTAAACAATGAATGACTTGAAAATAATATAGCACTGTAATGTATGACGTCACTTGACGAAATCATGTATGAAAAATATGACAAGCCGAAAATCTGTCGCAAATATCGGTAGCTTCAAGTGGTTGCGAAGGTCAGGAGACAGCCACTTTAAGAAATACTAGCTTCCGCCCGCGACTTCGTCCGCGTGGCATAGTTACTTTGGGCTAACGCTAACTTATAAAATATTTTTCTCTTCCTTTTTCTTCCCTGTTTGTCCCATTTTTCTCAATTGAAAAAATTGCCTATGTCCGTCTCCAGGGTCCCAACTATCTCTGTGCTAAAATTTATCAAAATCGGTTTGGCCATTTAGGCGTGAAGACGTAACAAACAAACTAACAAACACACTGTCGTTTTTATAATATTGGTAGTTGGTCACATCTGGTTAGAATGGAACCCAAAGATAATTTTAGACGACAATATCAAAATCTTGAGATAGACATTTTCGTATTGACTAAACGTACCAAAAATTTCGCTTGTAAGATTTTTCGCAACGATAAAGAAAAAATCGTATTTTTTTCATATTAGGTATGCTGTTTTTTTATCAATCATTCATTCAGTTTTCAGGATATTTCTTGTTTTTTTTTTATTTATTTATTAGATATATATTAATAGGAGATCCAAAAACTATATCAGATAGATAAACAATTGTATAATTAACACAGTTCTTTAGAGTAAAAAATAGAGAAAGTAGAACAATTCTTAGAATTACTAATAAGCACGATAAAAAAATATTGAAAATCAAATTAAAGAAATCTAAATAAGGTACAATAAGCACTTTCAACGTGTTTAAAAAATTCGGCGTTCAGCCAAGTGCGTGTAGAATTGGTTTTGGTGGTAAATGGGTCAAATGAAAACTCTTTACATAGAATATTAAAGTTCTAATTCGCTTGCAACATACATGAGTATTATGTCCTTTTTTAAATTTTCTTTTCCGTAATGAGTCAATGACAATCTAAATTGAATCTGGCTACGAGTTACGCGCCATGCATCAACCTTACTAATGCACAAACAGTACATACAATAACTATTCTACTACATCCCTCAGATACGAATGGTTTGAAGAGCTGAATCTCCGTTGGTACGCCTTACCAGCTGTCGCCAACATGCGCTTCGACTGCGGTGGCATCGAGTTCACGGCCAACGCTTTTAACGGGTGGTACATGAGCACTGAGATCGGCTGCAGAAACTTCTGCGATACCAACAGGCTTAATATGCTGGAGGTAAGATTATTTGCCCTGGCTGAAAGCCTTAACTTCAAGGCACCCACAGGAATCGCAGACGACAACCTCTTAGGTTGAACTGCGAGATGCCATTAATAAAAAAGGAGGTAAGATCTTTGATCAGATATTGTTAATTTAAAAAAGTAATGACTCTTTATAATAATCCATGTATAATAGTTTCCAATCGCAAAAAAAAACAGCTGGATATTAAAAAGTTGCGCTACAACCCAGTTCTTCAACTTCTGAGTTCAGTCCTCTCGAGCCGTCTTTGTTGCATTTCGTTTTTAATGGTCGTCACTCCATAAAGCTGTGCGAAGTAGTTTTCTAGTCCGGGGTTGCGGGTTGTTCGAAAGAGACACCCTGGAACACAAAAGACAAAAGAAGGAACATAGGTGGGTTTAAGTCAGTAAAAGTCTGTCACTACAACCCGCTCAGCTCAGAGTAGGCAAAAACAGTAGTCTTGTAGGGTACACGTATCGGTAGGTATAGCGTGGGGCCAACAATTCCATTTTTGTTTTGCATCTAGTTTGTCTTATACTGTTTTCAATGCAACATGGTGCGGTTGACTCAAATTTTAAATTAGTCAAATAAATGTGACCGCGATTTATGATCCTGACTATCATAATCGTAAAGAACTACCTAACATAGCAATACATCCGGTGCGGGGTGACTTTAAATGAAAATACATGTATGTATAGTGATGACTTAACATGTATTGTCATTCACTCTGCTACTGCAAAAACGGTACAGCTTGGAAAAGACCTATGTCACGTGACTATAACTACCCATTCTTGTTTTTCTAGTGTTTTAAGATCGTTTTTTCTTGACCAAGGCAAAGCAATAGATACAAGGGAAGTGGTACCAAATAAAAGCATCAGTTCTTGTATGTATGTGTTTTTTTTGGGGGATGGGAAATCATCAATTAACTTTCTTCTTTTTACGGGGGGAATGTCAGACTTGTACTGACAAAACCCAACCACGTTCCTTCTATCGCCTTTTATGTTCCAGGGCCGTAGTATCTCTTTCAAACAACCCGTAACCCCGGGGTATGTATGTGTTTACCCCACCTTTTGTTATTTTATACCCGCTAAAAATTAAAGTCGCAAAAAATGGTTTTTATCAGAAACTATATTTTACTAACGTCTTGGTAGTATGTAGTTACGTCTCGAGGGGCTGTACTCTAGTAGCAACTAGAGTTAAGTGCAGGAAAGCTTGGAACATTGTTTATTTGTTGTTGAGCTTTTACCGGTTTACAAACACGATTAATGTTCCAAATATTAATAGGTATACTGGGTAAATTATCGGATGGGACAGCCAGTTATCTTACAAGTTTTGTTTCGTTTCTTTTTAAATTTTGCTTACGCTAGGAATTCTTCCTTTAACATGGGCACTTTTATAAATTCACAAATAAAAATAGCTAAACCAGGAACAACTACATGAATATACAAATATTTGTACTAAACCTACTACTAACTAAAACTGTAAATGAGCGGTCGACTGCTACGCAGCGTGTCGCGGGTTCTATTCCCGCACGGAACAAATATTTGTATAACCTGCAGATAGTTGTTTCGGGTCTAGCTGTTTGTGTATGTGAGTTTAAATGTTTGTAAACGCACCCACGATACAAGAGAAATCCTAGTGTGGGGTACTTTTTTTTTAAGCCTTTTTTAAAATAAAGCATGTTTGATTTGATTTATATTTTAAGTTAAAGTGCTGTTCATAGTCTTGTCTCACCAAAAGCTACCATGTGTACCTTGATAGCGTTCATATCTAAACTTGGTACCACAACAGAAGAACACGTGGGATTCCCCGTACGTCATAACAATGCCATCATCTCTAGCAAATTCCGTAACAATTCCCATGAAACGTTGATGTTAATCAATCTAAAATTAACTTATTGACTAGCCGCCGAACTATAACAATATTTATGGTAATGAATCATTCTGTAAAACAATAATTTGTACACGAGATTTCCCGTTGTTTAGCGTTTGCGTAAAGGTGAGTTTACACTAGAAAGTTTCAGACGAACGCGAGCACTCGTACTCTTCGTGAGTCCTCACTTAAATAATGGATTATTTACATTACTATTATTTATGAACTACTGTGATTGACTCATATTTTTTTTGCGTTCCAGTCACAAGTAGCGTGATTTCCATAGAAATATTATAAACAGTTCCAATACATTTTCAACTCAAACTCAAAGAGCATCTATTTCAATTCGACTAATATAGACACTTTTGAATGAAAGATGCTGCCTGCGCTGTAGTAGCGCCAGTCACAAGACATAATAACTTGTGACAGTACTGTAGTTATCCATTCCAAGCGTAGATCTCTTTGGAGTTAAAACTACGCTTTGGAATGGGTAAATCACGGTATATCTACTCCTTTCTGATATTTATGGTTGTCTCGTTGTTCTATTGAATGCTATAAGAATTCGCTTGCACCTGGGTGAAATTACATTGTCATTAAACATCGAGCATACTGATCCATTTTCAGATTTGTTGTTCCTACTTTGTTTTATGAGGCGTTATCGATGGAATCAGAGTTAGAGTCAGAGATAGAGAATCGCAACGATAGTCTCACCATGTTATCTAACTCTTGACGCTGTAATACTAATACTACTATACTAATACTCGTATAGCACTGTCGGAACTGACTCACGCATGGCTTGAAAAGCAGCTAGTTCGCCCGTGTTGACTGCGCCTTTCAAGTAAATGACGACACGGTTGGTGCAGTGACTGAGCGGTTGACTACAGCATTGCGGGTCGTAGGTTCGATCCCCTACATGGGAGAAATTATTTTATGGCCTACAGATAGTTGTTCCGTGTCTAGCCGTTAGTTTAAATGCTTGTAAACGTGTTTTTTTTAAATACTCAAATATGTACCCGTCTTTAGAATAGCAAACCGCTAACATTGCCAGTCCTATGTGGACTGTGGTTGAAACGTTGGTCGGATGATTGACGACTAATTACCGGCCAGTCGATCTCGTAATGTTTTGCTTTTGGGATTATGCTCGTACGCTCAAATTAAAGGGTCATAAACGCTTTGATATGGCTGTTGGTTAAATCGTTTGTCATTTCCAACTGGATGCCCGATTTTCATCGGAATGCGTAACTATTCTGAATAAGGATTTAGTTGGAAGCTGTTAGATAAATTGCTAGGCGAAAGGTTTTAAAAATAGTATTTTATTGTGACTTTTAAATGATTTTAATGTGATTTTCCCTCAGAGAGTAGCCCAGAAAATGGGCTTGGACACAAGGATTCCAGTCAATCTTTGGAGGGACAAAGCTCTTGTGGAATGCAACGTTGCCGTTCTTCACAGTTTCCAACAGCACAATGCTACTATTGTTGACCACCACACTGCTTCTGAAAGTTTCATCAAGCATCTAGATAATGAGAATAGACTGAGGTAAGCAATTATGAACTTTAATGACTAATCAAAGAAACTGTGCCAACATTAACAAAATATAAGAGTCATCATTACATAACAAAAGATTTTTATTGTTGTGTCAATTAAATAAGGTCAAGAACTTTAATTGGCACGATTTAAATTTACTCTGCTAACACACTTGTGGAAAAATTTATAAAGCGACTAGCTTTCGCCCGCGGCTTCGCCCGCGTTAATTTTAACAACACACAGGGTAACACAGTTCCTCTTGCGCCTTATTGATTTGTAATGGCAACGCTAAGTTTTCCCTTTACTTCCCTCTTTCTCCCTCACATCCCACTTTTTTTTAAATAAAAAGCCTATGTCCGTCTCCTGGTTCCCATCTATCTCTGTACCAAAATTCATCAAAATCGGTTTAGCCATTAAAGCGTGAAGAGGTAACAAACAAACAAACTCACTTTCGCTTTTATAATATTAGTAAGGATTATTATCATCTGCTAAATATTAGTACAGTTGATCACAAGAGTAATACTCATTTTTGTGCGTAAATAACCCGCGGCGATGGTAGTTTAAGCGGTAAATAAAGGATAGTTGATAGGAAAAATAAAGTAACGTTCTGAATTCTTTCTTTCTTAAAAAGACCATTTCAGACACTATCTGCATGGTCCTCATGTAAGTTGACCAAGATTATTTTGTCTGGACCTTAAAAGAGACTATGACCTCTGAGTTTGTTTCGGCTGTTTCTTCTCAGAGTAGTCGGGTATGAAACACCGGCCTCATCTAGTTTAAAAAAAAATGACGTGTAAAAGTGTTTGTGAAAACCTACTTGCAAAATAAATATCATTTATCATTTATCAATGCACCCAAACAAAATTCAACTTCATCTTTGTCAGATATAACGCAATTGCCTGCAATAAAACATTCCTCGAAAACTGCAACTTATAATTTTACTAGCTTTTGCTCGCGGCTTCGCTCGCGTTTAGTTCTTCCCCTTTCCTGATTTGCAGGTACCTGTAGTTTTTGCCCTAGCGCCTTATTTATTGTAATAGCAGCAAGCTAAGTTTTCTTCCCTCTTTCTCCCTCATAATTATGATATCCCACTTTTTTCAAAAAAAAGTTAGCCTATGACCGTCTCCACACACCTTCTTTTGATTAAATGTGTATTGTGAGTCATGCATGGGATTATATTTCTTTATGCACAGGTTTTTTTATTTTGTTCTAAATAAATACACTTGTAATGCTGTTGTTCTTGGCTGTTTTTTGTATATTATTGACAATAGCTAAGGGTCAACAGGAGCCCAAATAACAGGGTATTATTTAAGTCAGTAATAGGACTGTGGAGAACAGATAGGCAGTCTTTCCAACAAAGTATTCAACCCCAGCTAAACACGATTGGCAACGGGATAGCCAGATGATGACCATGATTGTTATTCATCCGTGTTTTATATGCTGAAAGCGTGGATACACTACGATAAAAAATAACACTCGTGACGCAAGAATGTGACGCGAATTATACACCAAAATCTATTAACATTTCGACATTGTCGCGCCCGCTTGTAGTAAACAGATTGCGGATGAGAAAACTAGACTTAATTACAACCAGACCCGCTTGATCATTAAGCTGTCGACACTAGAGCCTTGCAGATGGACCGATTAGCTTAGACATGTGGTCAGAAGGACATGTAAACATCAATGTTTTGAACTATCGTGTGATTGTTTGGGTTTGCAGCTTTGCTTCAGTAGGCGACTGTACCAGTGACGTCATAACATACATTTATCAGTGTCTGAGATATTGTAGAATCATCCACCTTGATACTGTTACAGTTTTTGCTGTAGACGAGAAGGATTTCAATAAATAGATTACGTTTTTGCTTTGGTTAGGTGTAGGTTAGTGATCGTTGGGATTAAAATGACGAAGCTTGGACTCTCCCATATTTAGAGGTGACCTAATGTTACAAAAAACACAAAACGATTTTAAAAGATTTGCTTCTCATTTATACCCATAATGATATTCTTTAAGTAGTCCTAGAATCAATAGACTGCCTACAGTGCTAACAACGGTTCAAATACAGCTAGACATTTAATTGGAAACCATTTCATAGAATAGATTGTCGGAAAACAATAGCGACTGTTACAGTCCAATTAGAGAATTTCTAGCAATTGAAAATATTCTCGTATTACTCGAGTAGAGCATAAAATACCTGATGAATCGATAGATTCTCCTGAACGTTTCATGCATTTCAGTTTGTTTTGAAAAGATCGTCGATTTGACTAATAATGTTTTTCATATCAACTACGTGAGTGGATCCATCTTTCTTTGATCTATTCAAGAAAATAAAAATTGATTGTTTTCTGACTTTCAACTTCCAAAGCATAGTTTAAAGTTTTAAACCATTAGGTGGATCAGACTAAAATTTGGCGTACTGAGTGCTATATTATGACGTAGGCATTCGCAAATAAAGATGACGATTTTGGAAAAACCACCCCTAAGCAGGTAAAATAAAGTTTGAAAGTCGGTTATAACATCGGCCATCAGGTGAAACTGGTGCCGGTTAGCTCGTACTTAAAAATACTTTTTTTATATCATCTCAAATCAGGACTGCCACTTTGGTCTTGTGGTCGCAAGCGCGAGTGCTAGGGTTTGGTTGCCGGGTCGGCTAGTGTTATTGAGCTTTTTCATCAAGAATTTTTCAATGACAGCCACTTAGTCTGGATTTATGCTCGGTTAGTGGCAGTAAGTTCGCCCTTTATAACATGAGACTTTCCGTTGTCCTTTATAACTGGCAAAATTTAGGTGTGCTTTATGGTAAACTTTTGCTCCTTTTTAGATTTACAAGCTGATTTTATGTAATGTATCTCAACTAATATAAATACAAAACGTTGCTATTTACTACCGAATACAAACCCACTTATAAATCTTTGCGCTAATCAACGCTATCAACTGCCAGCGTTGGTAGCGAAGTAAATTGAAACTAATTTATGGTATGGTCAATTAACGTTTGACTGTCTTAGAAAGTGATCAGTTGTACTACACAATTTTGCGGTACCATTATGCTTTTGTTTGTAAACAAGCCTTATATAATACCCCATACACAAAAATGAAAAAAAAACTTCTAAACAAACTTTTTACTCCCAGTAGGGGTAGAAAGTGTGTCATTAGAGAATCGCGAATAGTAAAGACAATTTAAGTAGTTATGGATGTGGAGAGCTAAGAAATTAGAAGAGGACAAAAGAAATGATGTATGGACTGTGTGAATAAAGCTAAGAGAAGAGAAGAGAGAAGTTAAGAGAAGGGGTGACCGCCGAGATGAAGAGATCTATGAAAGACGAAGACATACGGCGCTGACATAAATTGATTAAAGGCAGGAGAATGATGATG
This sequence comes from Ochropleura plecta, assembly GCA_905475445.1. Classification (NCBI taxonomy): domain Eukaryota; kingdom Metazoa; phylum Arthropoda; class Insecta; order Lepidoptera; family Noctuidae; genus Ochropleura; species Ochropleura plecta. Next base: position 5,331,634 of record FR997732.1, read on the forward strand.
GAATTCATTCTCAGAATACTTCCCTAGTCATCCTAATCTATACCTTCTTTCATTATACCTATGGGGATCACTTTGAAAGCTATAGTTGGAACCGGCAGGTAATGCTGTTGGCATCCACATTGACATACAATATCCACGCAGATGGAATCGTGGAGAGAGACTTAGTAAGCATGATATAATTCAAGATTATCTTTCGAGTTCGAGTATCGAGTGTCGAGTTTTAAAGCTGCCTATGGACGTCTGACTTTGCTCCGAAATGAACGACATGGTTGGCGCAGTGGCTGAGCGATGGACTGCTGCGCTGTGTCGCGGGTTCGATCCCCTCACGGAACAAAATATACTTGTATGGCCTACAGATAGTTGTTCCGGGTCTGGCTATTTGTGTATGTGAGTTTAAATGTTTGTAAACGTACCCACGATACAGGGGAAATCCTAGAGTGGGGCAACGTTTTTTTAATCAAACCAATGTTGTCTTTCACCGAAGCAAGTGATAATTATACAATACGCACGGGAATTCGAAAAATCAGAGGTCATGGGTTCGAACTCAATTCCTATGACTTGATAATCCAAGGGCTACATAACTACGCTATCATTGCTTATAAATTCAATAAACGTTAACAAAATAACTTTGATGAATATCCACAAATAGAGCGTGTAACAAAAGGAAGCGGTCGTAAATTACCCCTATTACGTAATACAGTTTAGGTGTCAATTTTGAGGGTCGTCTGCGGTGCATCAAAATTATTTCACGCTGTTTTAAATCTTACTGCCAATTTGGTGAAGATTATTTTGAGTAAAAAACTCAAAAGCAATTAGATCAATACAGGCACTTTTAATTGTCAAGAAACAAAATGAAGCTACAGTCCCGGTCACAAGACATAATAACTTGAAAGAACTGTATTTGCCCATTCCAAAGCGTTGATCTCTATGGAGAAGAATGGGCAAGAAACTCTATGGACACTCTTTTAAATTAGAATATTATCTCAATCTCAACACGAATGGTATAACTACGGTTTTGTAAACCGTAGTTATACCATTCGTGTTGATTAATACAAATATGTGACAACGATGTAGAAAGACGTGCTCAGTAAGGGCGTCTAGAGTAAAAGCTAAAAATTAGAATGAACGTGAAGTCCATTCAGTAGTTTTTGCGTGGAAGATAAACAAACATTTTTACATGCATCCTCACAAACTTTCACTTTTTTGTATTAGTAGGATATAACGCCTAAGATATAAGATATGCGCCTACTATATAATGCAATAAATACCGACAACTTAACTTGTAATAAAACCAGCAACGTGTTTAATTTTATCTCAACAAAATCTAAAAAGAAGAGTATACTTCAACGTGTAACAGACAATACATTTCAATTTGTTCGAGGAAGTCACGATTGTTTTGTCACGCACGACCAAATTACATTTGGACAGTACTTTTGTCATTACCATCATGTTTCCGTAAAACAAAAATAAACCAAACCAAATCTATACTAATATTAGAAAAGGTAAAACGGGTAAGTTTCTTAGTTTGGATGTTTTAATGTTCAGAACTAATGATCCGATTCTGAAAAGTTACATAATCCCCAAGCTTTGTAAAGGGTCTTCACGAGGGTTATTTTTCGAAAACAAAGCGAGTGAAGCCGAGAGAAGAAGCTTGTATTACAATAAAATTACACATTCCAACAGATCCGGCTGTCCAGCAGATTGGATCTGGATTGTGCCGCCGATGTCCTCTTCAATCACTCCCGTGTTCCACCAAGAGATGGCTCTTTACTATTTAAAACCTTCTTACGAGTATCAGGTCAGAAATTTTTTTCTCTTTAAATTATTTAACTGTGGTCTTTACTTTACTTGGGAACAAAATTGAAGGCCCCATGTTCAGCAATCGGCCACGAGACGTAAGGGGCAGCTTGTATGGTTCAAATTAAATAAAAACAAATAACTTTTTATCAGGATCCCGCTTGGAAGACGCATCAGTGGCAGAAAACCAAGCCAATAACAGGCAAGAGACCAATCAACCGGAAGTTCCATTTCAAGCAAATAGCTCGAGCTGTCAAGTTTACTTCCAAACTATTTGGACGGGCCTTGTCCAAGAGGATCAAAGCTACCGTCCTTTATGCAACCGAGACAGGCAAATCTGAACAGTTTGCCAAGGAACTAGGACTCATATTTGGACATGCCTTCAATGCTCAAGTATGTATAAGCAACAAGTCACGATTTATTATGAACTCTTGAACTCTTTGGTCATGATCAATTTTAGGCATAGATTTTCTTAAGAACTATGGAGTCATTAGCACTTACAATTTCGACGCATTTTAGGTACACTGCATGGCAGATTACGATATAACATCGATTGAGCATGAAGCTCTGTTGCTAGTTGTGACCTCAACATTTGGCAATGGAGATCCTCCTGAAAACGGTGTTGTAAGTATATCTGCATAAATGAATAAATTAAATTGAAAGAAAATGGAAATAGGCAGGTATTTTTCTAACAAATGATTATTTTCAGGCTTTTGGAGAACATCTGTGCGAGCTTTTGTATGCTGATCAAGTTGGTGAAGAAAGCTCTGGGTAAGATTTCCAAATACAGTAGGATAACATTAGGTAATATTGACATGAGCATAGTTTTAATATTGAAAATTATTAACAGGACACAAATGCTTACACCAAAATCATTCATAAAAGCCAACAGCCAAGTTGAGCTACAAAGATGGTCTGGGAATCCGAAGAAGTTGAACCGATTGGAATCATTGAAAGGTAATGAAGTCACGACAATAATACTCATCTAATTAAATCCATATCATTCGCCTTCTCGTGGATTTTATAATAAAACATAATGAACTATATGAATATTGCTTTACAAAATATTTTTATTCAACAGGAAGTACAACAGATGCCACATCCATAGACAGTTTCGGTCCATTAAGTAACGTTCGTTTCGCGGTATTCGCTCTGGGTTCAAGCGCTTACCCGAATTTCTGTAATTTCGGCAAATACGTGGACAAGTTACTGGGTGACCTCGGCGGGGAACGAATCCACGACCTTGCCACCGGTGATGAAATGTGTGGCCAAGACCAGGCGTTCCGGAAGTGGGCCTCCAGCGTCTTCAACGTAAGTTGTAAATTACTCGTGACGAATTTGTGTCGCCTCTTACAGTCCACAATCTTGGGGGAATTGAGTGATTACGTTGCGATTACTGGACTACTTTGTAAGATTAATGTTATGTAAAATATGCTATGTATATAATATTTCATTCAAAAGATCATTTAAGATCATCAATCACTGACTGGGGAAATAATAGGGAACTATAGATTGAAAAAACTAAATTGATGATTTTGCTAATCCATTTATAAGATACATCCTTACATAACTTAAGGAATATTATAATTGTATTTATCCCATATCTTCCCAAGGTACCAAATTAAAAAAAATAAGTATTTATATCTGATAAGCAGCTCTTATATAACGCAAAAATATGCATTTAATTTTTACAAGTTTTATAGAAGCTGAAATTCAGGACCGCACCTTAAATGGGGCGTTGGGAAAATATGCCTACGGATTATGTATAGAGAAATAATACACACGATCTTTTATGGAATCTCTTTTATTTATAAATTGAAAAGAAAACAGGCAAAAATTAAACAAATTATATAATATCAATAAACAAAAAATTTAAAAAGCTATAAATAAGAAAAAAAATGTTAAAACATTTCAAAAAACTCTAATGGATTATCTTTATCTAAAACGAACTCGGGTGTAGTAGTTTCCTTTTTGGGTTTTGCTGATACATCTGTGTGCCTCCACTTCCTCTTAACCATAATCTTAGCTTTTTTTGCTGGTGGTTCAACGGCTTGAGACGTGGTTGGCTGCTCCTCCTTTTCTTCCTGATCAATTCTGTCCACGTTTTCCAGAATTTCTTCCGATGATAGAACCGTACGTCGAACTTCAGCTTCGGCCAACAATTGACGACGCGCAAGATTATTAATCTCCACTGCATCCTCGATTCCCCTATCTTCATCACTCAAAATCGTCATTTTCAGGTCAATAAAAATTTCAGCAGAAATTGTAAGGTTATCGTTTTCCAAAGCTGATATAAATTATTATAAATTCAACCTGTAACAAAAAAAAGCAAAAATTTACTCTAAATACATAAAAAAACTACTACTCAAACAATTTTTTACAACAAACTACAATGGTGCCTCCTATTCCCAACGCACCTCAAATGGGGCGTTCAATATAACCGTGTAAAAGGCATATATGAAAACAAAATATCACCATTTTCATAATAGTACCCAATAATGTAACAAATAACCTACTAAAAACATTAGTCCACTTAAATTTTAAAAAATAAATATAAAAGTTATTACTTGCCTTTTCCGGGAACTCATATTGGTTGAAATTCACTTAACTCGAAGATTTATAAAAATGTAACGAATCAACAAAATCACAATCAACAAAATCACAATCAACTACCTTTAGATTAACTGCAAAAACGTCTAGTTTAAGGTAAAATTATAACATCTACCCTCACTTGTTAAAATGTAGTCCTTAGGACATAAAATATAAGCGCACCTTATATGGGGCATTGGGAAGATATGGGAACTGAACCTCACCTACAGATTGTTTGTCTAAAAATAATAATAATACTCAACAGGTTTCATGTGAAACTTTCTGTCTGGATGATGACGAAACACTCCAAGAAGCTAAGAAAGCGCTTGGAACAGTTGCTCTCAGTGAAGAAACAGTACGCTTCGCGCCACCTGAGGTTGACGCACCAACTCTACAAGTAGCTTTAAAATCGGCTCTGAACAAAAAGTTCATACAATGCATCGTCAAAGCCAACAAAGACTTAGGTGATGGTTCTTCTGAAAGATCTACTATATTTATTGATATGGAACCAAAGGTAAATAACAAATTCATCAAGACTCATTTAGATGCAATTAGCGTAAAAATAAATATTTCAAATACAACAATTAATTTGCAGGAAGAGATTAAATATGATCCAGGAGATCACGTTGCAATAATTGCATGCAATCGCAAGGAACTCGTGGATAGTATACTGGTTAGATTGAAGGACGTTGATAATTACGATCAGCCTTTACAACTGCAACTTATGAAGGAAACACACACATCAAGCGGTAAGAAGGAAGATAATTATGTCATATCTTGATGAAACATTCTTAATAGTTCGTGGGAAATTGTTATTTTGATTTGAAAAAAAAATTACAGGCCCAGTGAAAACATGGGAGCCACATGAAAGACTCCCAGTGATGACCGTACGAGAGCTCTTTACACGCTTCTTGGACATCACTACACCGCCAACCACAATCGTATTGCAATACTTAGCAACTACCTGCGAAAATGAAGTCGAACGCAATCAACTAAACTCTCTTGCTACAGTTAGTATTAAAACAACCAGATCGTGAATGTAAATGCTTTGAAAAATTATATCGAATAACCGTCATTATTTACTCTAGGAGCCAGGAGCTTACGAAGACTGGCGCCACTTCTTTTTCCCGACTTTATCTGAAGTACTGGAACAATTTTCGTCGGCTAGACCAAGTGCATCATTACTCGCTGCACTCCTCTCGCCTTTGCACGCAAGATTCTACTCTATTTCATCATCTCCTATAGCTCATCCAAAACATATTCACCTGACGGTAGCCGTCGTCCAATACCGAACTCAAGGTTAGTAGATGTAAAACATAATTTTAACCTTTACTGTAAACAATATGTCTCATAGTTTATTACTGCTCATTCCCACACTGACATCGCTGATTCCATTGAAATCGAGTTTACAATATGATCTAAATTTAAGTTAAACGACGTCCGTACCAAACAATCTGATAGATGAGTCGGGTGTAGTAGCGACATCAAAAAGGTTATTCAGTGTTAGATTTATGATTTTCTATTTATGATGCGGTTAGTTATAGTAAAACAATGATGTCATATTGAAACAGATGGCGAAGGACCTCTCCATTACGGTGTCTGCTCAAATTATCTCATGGACCGTAAGCCGGGTGATGAAGTTTATCTGTTCATCAGAAGGTATTTGGAAGTTTTTGTGTTTTTTTTTTATAATTTACTAGCTTTCGCCCGCGGCTTCGCCCTCGTTAAATTTGGGGTAACACAGTTCCCCTTGCGCCTTATTGATTTGTAATAGCAACGCTAAGTTTTCCATTTTCTTCCCTCTTTCTCCCTCACATCCCACTTTTTTTTAAATAAAAATAATAATATTAGTAAGGATAAGGATTGTCACCGACACTGCACCAGCAGTATTGTTTACAATTTATATTTTTTTTTCTAGGGCTCCAAACTTCCACCTTCCTCAAGACTTATCAGTTCCGCTGATACTCATAGGGCCTGGAACTGGTATTGCTCCATTCCGTGGTTTCTGGCACCATCGCCGAGCTCAACTCAATACTCGCAAACGCCCAACTGCGGGACCGGTTTGGCTATTCTTCGGATGTCGTACGAATAGCATGGACTTGTATCGCGAAGAGAAGCAGCAAGCCATGAAGGATGGTGTTCTTACCAAAGTTTTTCTAGCTTTGTCTAGGGAAAAGAACATTCCTAAGGTAATCTTGATAACTGCGCTGTAGCAATACATGCGAGAAAAGTTTGGGAAATTTATCATTATGGTTTCTTTCAGATGTACGTCCAGGATTTAGCAGAGCAAGAAGGACCTGAAATTCAAGATTTGTTGGTTAATCGAGGAGCTCATTTCTATGTCTGTGGCGATTGTAAAATGGCTGAAGACGTCCACCAAAAGCTTAAAGGCATTATAAAGAAACACGGTAACATGACTGACGAGCAAGTGCAGAACTTCATGTATATGCTCAAGGTTGGTTAACAAATCAATAATTACAATCCCCAGCATACTTGCAATAGTAATCAATTTCCTCATTTACATCCCGATTAGTATGTACTAGTTACTTGAATTATTAATGTTTTCCTTTAGTCTTAATTGTTCATCAATGACAACAGTCATTCAATCGGAAACAACATTGTTCTTCAAAAAAATGTTTTATTTGAACGTTATTCATGTTAAAATCTCACAGGAGGAAAACCGTTATCACGAAGATATCTTCGGCATCACGCTGCGTACCGCCGAAGTCCACTCCGCGTCCCGGGAGTCAGCTCGCAGGAACCGCGTTGCCGCACAGCCATGACGCCGGTCCTCCCGTTTTCACCCCAACTCCAAACTCACCTAGTCTCCCTAGCTTCGCAACTATAACATCTGGTTACGTATTACTTCCTTAAACCAATAAACAAATCAAATGCTTCAACTATTCCATATTCATCGTCAGTATAAAATATAACAGCTTCTAAACTCACGGAGATTCTTAGCATCGTCAATTTATATTGCTGATATTTCTGGTTCGAATGAGTCAATTATTTTACTTTGGCTCTTGTCAAGCATAATAATTAATTTGGGCCACCCGGCCAGTACATAGGTTGTGCGTGTAATGGGTCTTGAATTTATTGTATATAGTCTTCACTACCTACACCAGAGTTACATTCCATTTCAGAATTATTATTTTTGGATGCTCATGTTCAGAGGCAACTGAAATGTTTTCAATGAATTCCATGCAGGGTGATTTAATATTTAATAACGCACAAAAAGCATTACCATCTGATATGTTCTACTTTAAATGCTTCATTAATCGTTGAATTGTATCGATTGACTTCGAAACATTCCAGAATATTAAGAATTTACCAATTACATAGTATTTAGATGTAATTTTATTCCATTTATTATTAATAATATAAAACTATAATGACTTTCATTGACGTCATAAAATAAAATATTGTCCACTTGTTGCTAACAAAAATTTAAAACATATTTTGTTTTTAGACTATGATATAAAATTTTAACTAGTCTAGTTAGTTGGTAAATATTTTCAAAATTCTTTTTTTGTTGATAAATCTTTATTGCAACAAAACCCTACGTTGTAATGCCTTTATTGCCAAAAGTTGTACAGATTGTGGTATAGTTATTTTATGCTATCAATGTAAATAATCGTATTTTAAGTTCTATTAATAATCGTGAATGTTTTAGATTTAAAATTTATCTTTTATCTGAAATTATTTAGAGAAATTATCTAAAGTATAATTATTTTGTTTAAGATTTTTATCAATATTATCTACCAAACGACCATGTTTAATGCATATTGTACCTACCTATATTATATTATAATATTAAATATGAGCAGCTATATTCATAATGTTTATTCAAATGTATTTTATTCATATGTCCTTTATAATTGACTATTAGGTGTGAGTGTTGAATTTGTGATCCTTAAACTAGTCCTAAGAAATGTATTCATATTTTCTATTATTCATATTATGAGAATTTAATATACAAATAAAAAAAATCTTTTCTGATGTTACCTAATATTTCTATATTAAAATAGCATATAAATACATATAATAACTGTCTTTGCCGGATATTTACAAATTACGGATTTCATATCTTCTAAATTTAATCGAATGCACATTTGAGACTAATAACATTGTTACTATCAAATTCATATCACGCAAAATATTATCGTATCGCACTATTTCATATAATAATGAAAACTGTTTGGAAATGTTAAACGAAGAAATTATGATTGATTACGAAATATTTGTCTGTTATTGGTCAAATAAAGTTCCTTCGTATTCGAAAATGCACCAGAGTTTTTTATTTAACACTACTCTTTTTTATTTTCAACACTTTTCTAAAAACGCATTGAGATTAATCAAATAAATATCAAAGATCTCATTCCTTTTGTTTTCTTCCGACAGTTATCACGTTTCAAACTACCTAATGAATAACATGTCAACAACACTTTTTTTTCAGTCCTTTAAGTTTTTGGAAAAGTTAACATTTTGATTTGATTTCGAGCTCATGGTTACCTACATCACCAACATGTGAAGATTAAAAACACAGTTTTGTTTTCTAAGCCTTTGGAACAAGTAAACAACTTATTTTGATTCTATGAAAGCGGCTATTTAATGCTTCTGTATGCAAATTAATTCAAACTGCTTACTTTGATAACATCAGCCGCTAACATCTTTTGATGAGGTTCGCTATAAAACTCGCAAGAATTACCTGTTCTGATTATAAGTTCTTGAAAATATAACCTCGAATGCAGGAAATGACTTTCACTTGACTGAGAGCATTTTATATCCCCTATATTTTTAAGCTTGATGGCTGAAGAACAAGACAATAAAATTGATAGAAATGTTTATGAAAGGTATTTCTAGTTACGGGGTTGCAGGTTGTTCGAGAGATACCGCGACCCCGGAACATTAAGAGCAATACTTCTGTTGCCCTTGAACCCACTCATGCTCCTTCGAACAAGAGTGGGTTTTAGTCAGTACAAGTCTGACACTCTCGTCTGCTCCACCCAGAGCGGAGGAAGTAAGTTATTTGATGATTTCCCATGCTCACTAATCATCCAAACTAATATTTTGAACGGACACTCAATTTTAGGAATATGCTGGACTTTTAAGCTTCGGTAACGAATTAACCTCTATACCTTTGATATTTTAATTGGATTGTGTTAGGAATGATATTATGGAGGAAAAAAGAGTAAATGATGCCGTGACGTCTGATAGGGGAGAATGGAAGAAGAAAACGTGTTGCACCGACCCCAAATAGAATGGGACAAGGGCGGGAAAATGATGATGATGATAATTTACTTTAATATGATATGTTCGAAGTATTAGAAACACAAAATTAAATGTATATTTGTGTCCAGCTGATGTTAATAGGCTTTTGAACAAACTGGCAAAATGTGGGTGTACTGTCAGGTACAAATCTACTTAACCGTTCGGAGGTTAAAAGCGAGATGTTGTGTTACAAATGTACTTAGTTCCTAGACTAAAACACCGTTAGTATACCGGTCTGATAGGCTCGAGGTTCATCCTGATGGCTTGTTATTTATCAAAGTCAGTAATTAAGTACCGCACATTTAAACTTGAATACCAGCCGACCGATATCGTGATGGCCTAGAAGTGATGCGGCTCGTCCCTCATGCATGAGGTTATGGGTTCAAATCCAGGCAAAAACTAATGCGCATTTTATTACATATGCACTTTCTAAAGTTTATCTAAGACACCACAAACATCGTGAAGAAACGTGGACCTATAATGAATATACAATATGTTGATTTGCATCCTCGTCAAAATTTAGGAGGTGCTAGTAAAAGTCATAAATAATCAATGAAAATTACGGTACCTGATCAATAATAATATACGGCGCTTTTATGATCTGTCTCTGTGTGTTTAAATTTAACAGTATTACAGAATATTTCACTTCAAAAGTAGAGAATCACCTACAGAACACACAGAACAGTGTGCGTGAGCGTCGGCGCATACGTATCATACAGCGGCATGCACGCACCTGTGTGCACTTATCGATTTCTGAACTTACGAAAAAAGTAAAAAAAAAAAAACCTACTTATTTTATTATCGATTCGGGTCGAGAATCATTAGCATAGTTACGTCCTTGAATTTGACGAGGATGCAAAACAACACGCTGTATGTCTGAAATCAACACAGGGTTTTTATTCATATTTAATAAATAAATAATAAATAAATATCTTGGGACAACTCACACACGGCTATCTGATCCCAAGCTAAGCAGAGCTTGTGTTATGGTAACCAGACAACTGATATACATACTTATATAATTTATAAATACATACATATTATAGATAAATCACACCCAGACACAGAACAAACAATCATGCTCATCACACAAAGTTTGTCCTGGGTGGGAATCGAACCCACGACCTCCGGCTCAGCAGTCAGGGCCACTAACCACTAGACCAACAGGCCCGTCAAATTTGTTTGACTAGAATAAATATTTTGTTCACATCAGACCACTCCTGAATCTCCGCCGGGTTAGATAGATGAGTACCGAATATTACACCCATATTTCACCAGTTATGTTTAATGCCCATGTAATAGGGGTGATTGGCTGCCACTAAGAAATTCCTGATGAAAAATGCATATAGATATATATCCTTACTAATACACACATCAAAAGTATCTAGGGATCAACATATATTTTTGCAATAACTTTTCTCCTGATTGATATTAATTAAAATTTTCTTTAAGGATTCATCAAATAAAGTGTTTTCGTTTGTCACAGTAACGATAAACCAAGTCACCTTTGCATTAATAAAGAAATTTGCCATTTTCCTAATAAAGGGATTTTTGACATTTGAACCACTAACATTAAAGTTCGAAAAAAAGACTGAAATAACAGTTTTCTTTAAAATTTTATTGGGTAACTTAAACAATTAATAATCCGTGTTTCTACCGCGAACACTAACAACACAAGAACATCGGTTTGGCATACTCAAAATGAGTTCATCCAAATCACGCTGTGGAATGGCCGCCCATGTTCGTTGCAACAACAAAAAAAGGTCTTCTTGCGACTGGATACCCTCCATATTCGGCAGAGCTCTTCTCTGTAGCATATCCCATGCATGCTCAATCGGGTTCAAGTCTGGCGACTGAGCAGGCCAGGGCAGGACATTGATGTTAGCTGCGGCGAGAGTCTGTCTTACAACTCTTGCGGTGTGCGGTCGTGCATTATCATGCATTAACTGAAATAAGGGACTGATTTGCACTTGTAGAGGAACGATGACGTCTGATACAATCGTCTCAGCATAAATTTGAGCGTTGAGGTTGCCTCTGATCCAAATCAACTCAGTTCTTCCGCCGATCCAAATACCCGCCCATACCATGATGGTTCCACCACTATAAGGATGGACTTCCTGGCAGGATTTTAATCGCTGTTGGTGTCCAGGGGTTCTCCAGTGTCGTATACGTCTTGTATCCGGTCTCATACCAAAACGAGACTCATCAGAAAAGCACACGAAACGCCATTGTTCTTCTGCCCAATTTCTGTGTTCAAGAGCCCATTGATATCGAATCCTACGATTGTGCATTGCTATAGGTGGTACCCGTAGCGGTCTTCGGGAATGAAGGTTCACTTCATGCAAGCGGTTTCTGACTGTTTGGTCGCTAATTAAGTTCCCTGAAGAGTGATGAAGCCTCACGGCTAACATCATGGCGGTTATTGTTGGAGCTCTTCGAGTTAAGATTTGAATGTATCGGTCTTGTCTCCGTGTGGTGCAGCGATACCGTCCTCCATGGCGCTCAGCCACGGTACCAGTGCTTCGGTAACGTGTCCAAAGTCGACTGATAACACTCTGACTTGTATTCAGAGCTAAAGCTACAGTACGTTGCCGGGAACCAGCTTCTATCATTCCCACGGCTCTGAGCATTTCTTCCCTGCTTAAATGACGTCGCCGCTCCATAATAACGTTGGTTTTAATCAGTAGTAGGGAAACAGTAGCACTAATAATGTCTTCAATGCGTTGTATGTTTTTATAGGGAAAATATTGACAGCTTATTTTCATCTTTTACTCGAATTTGATTGAGAGTTCCTGATTCAAATTATGAAATGCACCAAAAAGGATCCATATAAATTTATAAAATCATAAATTTATTACAAAGCCACATCTCAATCTCAAGAAATCCGCATAAAAATGCTTGATCCCTAGACACTTTTGATGTGAGCTTATTTTCATCTTTTACTCGAATTTGATTGAGAGTTCCTGATTCAAATTATGAAATGCACCAAAAAGGATCCATATAAATTTATAAAATCATAAATTTATTACAAAGCCACATCTCAATCTCAAGAAATCCGCATAAAAATGCTTGATCCCTAGACACTTTTGATGTGTGTATAAAAGCGAAAGTGAGTTTGTTTGTTACCTCTTCACGCTTAAATGGCTACACCGATTTTGATGAATTTTGGTACAGAGATAGTTGGGAACCAGGAGACGGACATAAGCTAACTTTTTTTAAAAAAAAAGTGGGATGTGAGGGAGAAAGAGGGAAGAAAAGGGAAAACTTAGCGTTGCTATTACAAATCAATAAGGCGCCAGGGGAACTGTGTTACCCCGAATTTAACGCGAGCGAAGCCGCGGGCAAAAGCTAGTATATTATAAAGGAGAAATTATGTATGTGTGTGTTTGTATGAATTGTCATTAAATACATGTATTATTAATTGATGAATATGCTAATGATATGTATTGATTTGAATAGTAATTAAATAACTTTTCTTATAATAGTAGCAAAAATTTTAAAAGTTTAAACTTCTATAATTGTGTGGTTTAAACTCTGTACTTTTGCATGCCTTGTTATTGGCAAAATATGGCTGTTTCTCTATTAATTGCCTTTACTTGTACCCATATTTGTAAAATAAAAATCTTATGATTTTATCCATCACGCTTAAACGGCATACCTAATGAATTTGGATAATATTTGGCATGTTGATAGCTTATACCCTGAAAAAGCTCCTTTTTATTTCGGTTTACGCGGGGGAAACTGCGAGGCGTAGCTAGTGATTAAATATTTTTACACGACGCCAACGGCAATAAAATTTCTGAGAAATGTTCTGCGTTGACTTTCATAGTGATTCTACAATAAGGCCAGTCTTCAAGGTCATTTACTAAAGAATATTTGCTCATGAAAAAGCAATTCCAACATTCATATTTTAACGGAATTACTGATCAATTTTTAATTGTAATAGGCATCTTCGATATCCTCGATTTAAAAAAAAAAACTTATTTTACAGTCCGCTTACGTCACGAATGCATAATTTACGAATGATAGAACGATATTTATAACTTTGATTCACGTAGGGTTAGTTTTAAGTTATGCCCCATCTTCTTAGAAGTTGGTTAGAAGGATAAATAGTCCAGGATCATGTTTTGTACTAAATAACTATGAAAATAGAAATTGAATTATTGTTAGTATATTAAAATTAAAGTTCGCGACCATATCTCAACAAGTTGGCAGGTTCGACGTAACGTTTGAGAGTTTTTTTTAGAGTTTTCCCACTGTTTGTCTCTTTTGTTTTAGTAATGGTATTGATCACAGGACGTAGAAATTATAGAAAAATACCTAACGCAATTTTATTACACACACCACCCCAGTAAAATTCGGTAAAAAACGTCCTGCCCAGAGCGGAGTAGAATGTCAGACTTTTAAACTCAAACTAACAGCATTTTTTTCAATAAGACCATTACAGGTACTTTTGAATATATATGTTACCTAGAAAATTTGACGACATTTTCTAGGTTGGCGCAGTGGCTGAGAGATCGACTGCTGCGCTGCGTGTCGCGGGTTCGATCCCCGCACGGAACAAATATTTGTATGACCTACAGGTAGTTGTTTTGGGTCTGGCTGTTTGTGTATGTGTGTTTAGGAGTAATTCCTAGTGTGGCGCAACGTTTATAAAAACACAATTAGCGATAAAACCGTCATTATAACCATACAATAAGCAATTTTATAAAACAGTTGTATTGAAATTTTGGTAAACAATAAAGTACTATTATCTGACAGTGAACTTCCGTTTTATTGAGCAGATGGATAATATTGTAATGAACAAACAAAATAACACATACACAGTAATGATTCATCATGAATTGCACGCGTAGATTATCAGCGAGCTAATATATATTCTGTTAGTGAAGCTTCAAGTATCAAATATAAAATTAACCGTCATTCTTACCCTGAGTTAATTCTTCACGTCATGTAGTTGTACCTGCCGGGGATTGTTCGGAAGAGATACTGCGGCCCCGAAACTTAAAGGGCAAAAGAAGATTATGAGTGGATTTTAGTCAGCTAAAGTCTGACACTCCCCTCTGCTCCGCCCAGAACGGGGGAAGTTATTTAATGTTTCACATTCGTAAAAAAGGTTCCCCCACCCGTCCATTGCTAGAGCCAGTAAGTTCGAATCAGTCCCCAAATAATATCACTTAGTACCAGCCTGTCCCTTTGGTGTGCTCCCCCAGCGACGCCCTAAGCCGAGGCTCGTACCACACAGGGGGTGCCCTCAGCGTGTAGTCGCTTAGTTTGTAAGTTTTTTGCCCTGCCTCCAGCTAGGGCTATGGTGGCTGTGGATGCCTTAATCGCCTGGTTAAGACGACAACCTCTTAGGTTGAACTGCGAGATGCCATACAGAAAAAAGGCTTGCATGTTAATTAAATTAAATTTTAAACAATTATTATTCTTTTTTGCACACGATAAATAAAAAAAATATAAACTTATTGCCATACTACAACTTATGCACAACATGTTAACATGTTGACAGAAAATGTTCCCTTATTCCTCTAAACAATCTAGTTTTTGGTCATAATTTATTATCTTCGGTGAGTAGCTTGGAACTTATAAAATTTCAAGTACGCACGCAGCATTAATCATTACCGTAATACATGATGTGCTTACCTATAAGAAATTTGTACACTAGTCTATAAGTTTATTTGATGTATCTAATCTAAAAAAAATACGTGTGGCACTCGGGGACTGCCGCGATAAAGCTATTGCATAGCATTTTTTATCAACTTATGCAATAAATAAAAACAATCTAAATATAATATTTAAAAAGTACTTCCAATGAAAAGAAGTCGCAAAAAGATAAACAAGACCTTGGGTTTGATCCAGCGTAATGTCGATTGACTATCCGATTCTCTACCAAACACGCTATTAGAACATTAGAATCGGGATTGAAATAACTGACCGTATTGTGTAAACGACGTTAGACAAGCCACACTTCCGTGCCCGTCGGAGTGGGGAGCGTCATGTTTTTCTTCGTTACGGAATTTCTGGATTCGGTCCCCGCGCTCAAGGCCCGCGATAGAAGCTATGCAATAGCTTAATAATATAAATTGTTCACGTGAACAAGGCAAGAGCGAGTCAGACTCGCGCACCGAGGGTTCCGTACAAATTTGCGACATAAACCGCCAAATCATTTCACTGCGTAAAGTTAGATGGTAATTTTTCACGACACAAAGAGACTACAGACTTGAGTATATGGTTTAATATTAACTTGATATCTCTACGCGTTCCCGAGATAAACGGTCTTGGTAGACAGACGGACAACAAAGTGATTCAATTCAAAGGGGTTCCGTTTTCTCCTTTTGATGTACGGAACACCTAAAAAATGTACTATCGCTTTATACAATTAAGTCTAGGTGTATTAGTCATGCTGACAAATCACATCTGTAATTGTGACCCTGAAAGGAGGTCATCATCTGCCTAGCCTTTTCCCAACTATGTTGGGGTCGGCTTCCAGTCTAACCGGATGCAGCTGAATATCAGTATTTTACATGGAGCGACCGCCTATCTGACCTCCACAACCCAGTTAGTACTGGGTAATACGATACCCCTTGGTAAGACTGGTTGTCAGACTTTCGGGACACTGACTACCTGTAACGACTGTCAAAGATCTACAAATGACAGCCGGGACCAACGGCTTAACGTGCTTTCCGAGGCATGGAGGAAATTCGGTATGTAATGGGTGGTCACCCATCCACAGACCAACCTAGGCAATTGCGGGTTAACCTAATGATCGACCCGAGCGGCTGCTATTATTTAGCCACAAGCTCCTCTGAAAGGAGGAACCCTGAAAGGAGGTATATACCGGAAATTTTAGAAGGTGGTACAAGTTATAGCTTTCCAATGTGTCAACTATGACATTTGATGAGGTGTTTTACGTAGAACTCGATCTAGGAAATGTCAAGTCTAATCTCAATAATAATCAAGGTGTACGTAGACTGCATACCTTTCTAAATATCATGTCTGTGAGAAGTCCAGGAAAAGTATTCGTTTGTTTTTGTACTTAGAAGATTACTCATTTTTTCTACTGTGTCTTCGATGCCTGAAAAGACCTACCAAAAAAGCTATTATTCTAACACCAATTTACACAAAATCAACCAAAACTTTCAAGTTTACAATGCAATAACATTTTTCAAGGAATATTTTATTTTTATTCAAGAGGTACAACAAACAGCTACCACATTAAAATACCCAATACAAATAAAATACCCATGAATTATACCCAAAATATTTATTTTTGTTAACAAGTTATTAAAAAGAATTACCAGTCTTACCAAGGGGTAAAATACAGGTATTCAGCTGCATCTGGGTAAACTGGAAGCTGACCCCAATAAAGTAAGGTAAAGGATAAGCAGGGGATATGATTAAATCGACGACACTGTTGGCGCAGTGGCTGAGCGATCGACTGCTGCGCTGCATGTTGCGGGTTTGATTCACGCACGGAACAAATATTTGTATGACCTACACGTAGTTGTTCCGGGTCTGGCTGTTTGTGTATGTGAGTTTAAATGTCTGTAAACGCACCCATGGTACAGGAGAAATTCCAAGTGTGGGGCAACGTCGTTTTTTCACACACACAATAATCAGTAAATCAGAAATAATCGTATCAAGTAAATATTCTCTCCACTTCAGTCAAAGAGCTTTCAACGTGATTATCATGGTGAGTGATAACAAAAACATGACACATTTAGATTATGATAATGAGTAACATTTATGAATCATTATTAGATCCTATTGATATTAAAAAATACACTCGGTATATATGTATAATTGTTTATGTATGTATTTATTGCCGCAGATGTTGGGGAAAAACGTTTCTATAAAATAGGAAAATGATTTTGTAGCCTGCTTAAAGCATAAATAGAAATGTAAAAAGTCAATATACACCCATATTTTTAGTCTGTGAAGAATATGATAGACTGTGATATAATTTATGAGTTGTAGGTATACCTATGTGAAAAAACAAATATTGCCAGCGACTTGCCATGTGGCAGAAACTTTAATAATATGGTTCCAATCAATCAGTTTCTGTTTTCATAGGATTTACAAACCAAAACCAAAAGATCCTGGAGTATTTATCCTTCTAACCAACTTCTCAGAAGCGGGGGCATAACTTAATACTAAAACCTACTTTAACCAAAGCTTTTGAGAATGCCTCTTATCAACGCGACCATCAATCACGTCTTTAAACACGAAGTAACAATAAAATTAAATATCGTTCTGTCATTCATAAATTAATGCATTCATGACGCAAGCGGACTGTACAAGAACATTTTTAGAATCTGAAAAAAATGCCTATTTAAATTGAGAATTATCTAGTAATTCCGTTTAATAATTTCTCGATTGCGAATTGCCTTTTTCATGATAAAATATTTATTAGTAATTCTTTACCACTTTAATGTCCAGCAATCAGAATACTGAGGTTTTACGAATGAATGGTCTTTTTTTGCGGTTGGGAAATAATCAAATAACTTCCCTCACTCTGGGCGGAATGGGGGGGAGTGTCAGACTTGTACTGACTAAAACCCACCCATGTTTTTTTTTGCCCTTTATGTTCCGGGGCCGCGGTATCTCTTTCGAACAACACGCAACCCCGGCAGGCGGTGGCCCTGGCAGGCCTCACTGCTTTGCTGAAATCTCTTTGAGGCGCGAGTGGAACACTAAAGCGCCGTCGACACGGCCTGTCGTCATTGAACGATGACATGTCCACAGAACCGCATCTACGGTGGCCGGGAGTCGACTCAAGGCGCCCGAAGTGTCTCCCGCGGTGCTGGGTTGGAATGAATGGTCACAAAGAACAATTCAGTACTTTCCCTAAACCACACTTGCAAGTATGACTTACATATTAGGCGTAAAATAAAATTAGTCATTGTCATAACTGTGTTGGTTTATGGGAGTTACCTAATCTTTCAGTACGATGAGCTTGCACAGTTAACCTGTGTTATCTTTATAACAGGAAATCTTGGTTACTTCATTATGTTGAGACGATTTATTGGTAATAATCAAGTTTCCCGTTAGGAATGTAGTGTTTAACTGTAATTGGTTCTGTGGAGCAATTATGACTTCTATTCTTGTGTGTTGGCTCTTCCGCACATTAATAAATGTCGGGAAACTGCTTCGTTTGTCTCGCGGTCGTAAGCACGACTGCTGAGCTCGGAGTCCTGGATTCAATTTCCCGGATCGGGAAAAACGCGATATTGTGTTTTTTCATTAGGAATTTTATATGCTACTTTAAAATTCTAATGAGTCTGGAATTTGTCGGTAAGATACCCTTGTGTCTCGCAAAGCACGTTAAGCTCTCTCTGGTCGTGTTGGATTGCCGTCCCATCGGACAATAAGATTAAGGGGAACAGAGAGTGCACCTGTGCCTGCGCACATACTTGTTGAACAGACACGAGAATGTTACACCCTGTGTACTACGTAGATATTGATTGACAAACTTTTAAAAAGATTTTACATGTCCTGTACCGAAACGAAGAACTCTTGATAAAGATTAATGTGAATATTCAAGCTAATACTATACATACATAGAAAATGGCTGACACACGAATAAAAAGGTTTATACACACAAAGTCCGGGACACCACAAGCGTGATCTCATCCTTTGTGCGTCTTTGATTAAATCGCGATTAACTCAGGTAGCGTATTGAATGAACATCGCACTTATATTGCCAAAAGATTTAGGCAGAGGTATACTTAATTGTGTACCCATATTTCGTCAGTTTATGAATGAATGGAGGAGCTCGTGGCTACGTAATAGCAGCCGCTCGGGTCGATCTTTAGGTTAAGCCGCGCTTGTCTAGGTTGGTCTGTGGATGGGTCTGTGACCACTCGTTACATACCGAGTTTCCTCCGTGCCTCAGAAAGCACGTTAAGCCGTTGGTCCCGGTTGTCATTTGTAGATCTTTGACAGTCGTTACAGGTAGTCAGTGTTCCGAAAGTCTGACAACCAGTCTTACCAAGGGGTATCGCATTACCCAGTACTAACTGGGTTGTGGAGGTCAGATAGGCAGTCGCTTCATGTAAAATACTGATATTCAGCTGCATCCGGTTAGACTCGAAGCCGACCCCAACATAGTTGGGAAAAGACTAGGCAGATGATTTCGTCAGTTATGTTTAAGTACTATGAAATAGGGAGCGAGCCTATTGCCATCAGCAAGGCACACATCAATCATCATCATCATTTTCCTGCCCTTGTCCCATTCTATTTGGGGTCGGCGCAATACGTTTTCTGCTTCCATTCTCCCCTATCAGACGTCAAGGCATCATTTACTCCTTTCTCCTTCATATCATTCCTTACATAATCCATTCATATTTTCTTTGGCCTTCATCTTGCTCTCCAACATAAAAAAGTGCAAGGCACACGTCAATAAGATCAGATTTTTTAGAGGGTGGTGTACTTAATTGTAATCCCACATTTCGTGAGTTATGTTTGAGTTCTATGAAGTAAGCCCATTGCCATCAGCAGATCAGATATTAGAGTTGGTTGCTACTGAAATTCCTGATGAAATAACATGCCCAACCGGGGAATAGCCAAAAACCTTGACTTTTTACGTATGGGATATCATAACAGCCCCCTTTTAAACTTTTACTGACTAAAACCCACCCATGTTCCTTCTATTGCCCTTTATGTCCGGGGCCGCGGTATCTCTTTCGAACAACCCGCGACCCTGGTAGGCGGTGGAACTAGCAGGACCCTCTGCTTTGCTGACATCTCTTTGTAGCGTTCGTGGAACACTAACGCGCCGTCGACACGGCCTGACGTCACTGAACGGACGGACGGTGAGCTACCCATTGTTCAACCTTGGCCTTAAACACTCTTTTTTTGTGGATGAGAAATCATCAAATAACTTCTACCGCTCTGGGCGGAGCGGGGGGGGGGGAGTGTCAGACTTTTATTGACTAAAACCCACCAATGTAGGTACCTTCTTTTGCCCTTTATGTTCCGAGGCCGCGGTATCTCTTTCGAGCAACTGGTTGGCCCTTCTAATTTACTAGTATCTCTTTGAGGCGCCTTACTCACGCTCACGATCATTAGACCAACGATTCAGGCGAAACATAAAACGTTGTCGAACACCTAATAATTGGGTTTTTTTTTCCAACATTGTAATTAGAACTTCCCATAAACGTTAAAAATGAAACTTGAAGTGAGTAATTGTAAATAAATATTGGAATGACGGACGGTGTGGTCATCACGTTTAGTGAAATGATTTGTGGTTTTGGTACCAATTACTGTTTGTGATTTGTCAGGTACGCCCCCAGACCGCGGTTACTAAGCAAATACAAAGAAAAAAAGCATGCATTTCTCTTGTTTTTGAAAACGACATTGTGATCTAGTTATTTTTTGCCAGCATATATCATTAGACATTGGAAAAAAGGTGCTCGTTTTCCTAGCCGAAGAAAATTCACGTAGTCGTATGTACTTTGTAGTATTTATCAATCGAGCATCAATAACAACGCAGGCAGACTCTAGTATAAATTCTAGCTTCTTCCCGGGTTGCTCTCCGTCCCTTTGCTCGAGCCAGCCCGTATTGCTGAGCCAGTAATTCAAAATCCCCTAAATAATGGAACTCAAATCCAGCCTGTCCCTTTGCTGTCTTCCCCCAGCGACGAACTCCCCGATCCCCGCAGGGGGTGCCCTTAGCGTGTAGTCGTTTAGTTTATAAGATTTATGGCTGGAGGCTTAAATGCTATGCAAGGCTTCCACACGATAGACCGGTTAAGCAGATAACGACCTCATAGGTTAAACTGCGAGATGATATTTAAAAAAAGGGGCTTTGTTGGCATGAAGTTTAATCCCACGAGATCGTTTTATCAGGATTAAAAGTAACTTATTTGGTAATTTGGGTTATAAATTGGTTTGCTAAATTTCATCGAAATCTGTTCAGTAGTTTTTGCGAAAAATAGTGACAAACATAAACACACATACGTACTTTTGCCTTTATAATATTAGTGTGCCCTGTATTATTGTGTAAGCATTAGCGTGTAATAAGCAGAAGCTGATTTTAATAACGTCAAGGGCTCAAAAAAGGTAGGAAAAAAAAATTAAATTTTTCCGTCAACTTTCATAAAGTACATAGCTGATTGTTTAGATCAAAATATCTAAATATGTGAAAAGCAACTTTTTGCGATAGCTCTTAATATAAAACAGCTTTCACAAAACGTTAACTCTCTTAATCCTAGCTAGTAAAACTATACTTTCATGCAATTTTCATTTAACCCCACTACCTGATAGAGGTTGCAATATAACTAAGTTGTGTTTAATTTCAAGATTTGTATCAGGTGACATTTAAACAACCCACAAAATATTCTCCCAAAAATTTCAAAGTGCCATCGGACAGCTAGTGCATGGCAAGAGTATGTTTCTTTTTCTCAGTCATTCGGTCTTGACATTGTGGTCGAGGTCATGATAGATCGCCCACAACTGCCATCGCTACCTTTGTGGTCCTTTTCCATCAAATTCTGCTAAAGGGCTCTTGGTGATAGATTTGATGGAATCCTTCCATGAGTTGGTGATTGACCGCGTGATCTCGTGCCTTCGATACCACCCTGAATCACCAAACGCTCAATGGAATAATATTTAAACGTGTCCAAAAAGTCTGATGATTCGTAACGGCAGTCATCGTTTATTATTGAGTTCTTCGGTTAGTCCAATGTCTGTTACAGAAGAATTGAATGGGAGTCGTTTGTCTTAGTATGAACATGTAATGGGATGGGAAGGAGGGACGAAGCATATGTAACTAAAAAAGTAATGGATGGAGAGGGAGAGGAAGGCCAAAGAAAAGATGAATGGATTGTGTAAGAAATTATAATTATGAAGGAGAAAGGAGTAAATTATATCTGACAGGGGATAATGGAAGAAGAAAACATACTGCGCCAACCCCAAATACAATACGACTTTTACTGACTTAAACCCATCTATGTTCCTTCTTTTGCCCTTGGTTTTCCGGGGCCACGGTATTTTATTCGAACAACCCGTAACCCCGGCAGACATTGGGCTCTGGCAGGTCCTTCTGCTTCTCTGCTTAACTGACATCTCATGCCGTCGATACGGCACGGTGACTAGACGGACGGACTACACAAACCCGTTATTTCTGAACCTACGGAGTATTAGATTTGGTCGCTTTTTTACATGCTGGCTTTTAATTCAAGGTTCCATGTCGTTCATCTTGTATTACATCAATACTAATTAGTATATGAACGAGTGGGAGTTGTTATTGTCAAAACGTGCAGTTCCGGTTGCTCATTATGTTTCGTCAGAAAAAACGTTATAACCTGTTATAATTCTATTGTTTGCAGTTTTTGTACCTGTGTCTCTTTTAAAAATGGGCTGCATGTTCTATGAGTATGTTTTAAGTGAAAATTTTTAGAAATTTTGTGGCTTTAATTTTTGACCCTTTACGATTTAACAACTTGACAAGTTATGTTTGATTATGTTTTGGGATCCTTAGTAGAGTACAGGAATCTCTGATAGAATACAGCGTTGTAGGTTGATGACGAATGAAGTATATATGTCATTATATCTCTCTCCCATAGTCCCATAGGACAGGAATTCGACACGGCTGGAGAAAGATCAGGCGCAGGACTAACGGCTTAGCGTGCTTTTCGAGGCACGGGGAGTATCTTATCGCCAAATTCACCGCAGTCGCGCTCGCGACCGCGAAACTAACTAAATAGTTATAAATGTTGCAGTCAAAACTCTTAACCAGTCAAAAGTACTATTGACTAGCAAAATCAGTCAAAAGAACTTTTGACCGTATGCTTTAGTCAATAGTACTTTTGACTAAAATAACAGTTAAAAGTACTTTTGCCCAATGAAGCTGGTTAAAAGTACTTTTGACTAAGTGATTCCGTCAAAAGTGGTTTTGACTGGTTGTATCAGTCAAAACTCTTAAAAAGATTGTAATGCCTCCTAATCTAAATAGTTCAGTTCCGGCATAACCAACTTAAAACAATCTCTTTTTTCTATAAATGCAGGTCGTTTCTCGTAGGAGGTCACGGTTTTAACCTAACCTAACCTAGTGTTAGTTAATAGTGCTTTTGACTGATGCTTTATTGCAGTTAAAACTACTTTTGACGAAGAGCGTCAGTCAATAGTACTTTTAACCGCAAATTTGCAGTCAAAAGTACTAAAAATCAATAATTTTTAGTCAAAACCACTTTTGACCAACCTGTTCAGTCAAAAGTGCTTTTGACTGATTTTGCTAGTCAATAGTATTTTTGAGTAGTTAAGAGTTTTGACTGCATCATATACATTTATCATTATAAGATCATACCAAAATGACGATGAGGATAATCGATTCCCAATTGCAAGACATTACATTTGTATTTGGGACCTGGGACATTTTGACAAACGGAACTAACTACTCAAGCTGTTCAAAGGCAAAAACCGACTCGTTAGATCCGTACATCTGGACTTTACGTCGATCAAGTACATAGACGATGATGTAAGCTAGTCACACAATGACAATATACACGAACAAAACAACATTGATTTCCTACTAACCTTTGATTACTTTCTAATTATTTTCGACCGGCTCTTAATACCAATCCGGATTAGTGGCCGTATTATAGTTTGTCTACCTGATAATTCTACGTTACCTTGATCTGCGGTGATAACATCCGTCAACCAGTCAGTCGAGATGGCGACCGGCGCGGGCGCGCGGGGCTGCCCATATAATTGTTGATATGTTTTGCGGACGCTACTTAGAATGCCCAGTCCTCGGTTGCCGAGACAACATATTTCAGTTCTCGTCCGGTACTGCTGCGATATGCATATATATTATGCTGCAAACCGCGCGGCCGCCAGTTAGACCGGTACTCACGCGAGAGACAATTCAGTGATCGAATTTTCGATAGACTTTTTGTAATCTTTGTTTTTCGGTAAAATGGCGCAGCATAACGGTCATGTTTTGCCAGCGGTTTGTCCCTTCAGTGGTGAAAGTGTTCAAATGAATGGAGATGACAAGACAGTGAAGCCAGGTCTTCGTATCAAAGTTCCTCAGCCGATTGGACTAGAGAATCATGTCATTGAAGGATATGAAAACTTCGATACTCTACATTCACACATCGACGGGGTGTCGAGCAGTTTCGTAAGTAACTTTTTTGTCCGTTTTTATTATCACGAGGCTGACCTTCGAAAATACTTTTACATAAAATTAAGTTTTAGATTGAAATTAAATACTAATCAGTATTTGATAAAAGGTTAACAGGTTAATAGGTATTTGATAAAGGTTTTTTCTGATATAAGGTTAACCGATAAAATCGAAAATAACTTTTATCTAAAATTGATTCATTTTTAATGTTCTGCAAACATTTGTCTTCAGAAACAGAATTGTTTATTTAACATGAATATATAAATTTGTTCCATAAAATTTGTATATTGGTGTTAATTTGCAACATCCTTTAAATATATTACACAAACATTAAAGATAAATGAACTCACAAAATTATTTACCGGAAAGTATTAATTCAAAAAACTGTTTGGCTGCTGTTAAAACGAGTAGATTAAAAAAAAGTTGCGTAGGTTTGCCAAAACCTAAAAGTATTATTATTTATTTTGGATAACTGATTAATTTTAATCATAAACATGTAGATGAACTAAATAGTACATAACTTTAATGTTGTAAATTCGTTTGGTGTATTACACTGCATTAATAAGAGAATGTGGGTTAGGACATTGTGACTAATCTACGTTCAATATATCTCAATAAATCAAGAGCAACGTAGATAAAATCTTGGAGATTTACTTCTTCGTAATAACTGATTGGTAAAGATAAGCATGTTCTCTTTAATCATGTGTATAATCTTATCTCATAAACTGCGAGTTAACAAAGTTCAGATTTCTCTAGGATCATTATTTTAAATACCTACTAGAATATTCGATTTTATAAAAACTTGTTTGTTAACAAAAAGTTATGCTTGTTTTCTGGTCATTATATAATTTTATAATTCAGTAGGTAAGTACCGGCACTACTTCGATCTAAGTATTTAGTTTTAGGAATATTTATTTATGTGCACACAACACATTATGAAAAATAAAAACACATAAAAACAATAGAGCACAAAGGTACTACTTATTTCATAAAGAAATCACTTCCAGCAGACCTGCGATAATACAGATAGAAAAAAAACACGTAGACACAGTGTGTAAAAATATCACCTTAAGCATTAACTTAAATAAACAAAACATTATCAATATTCTATAATAAACTTACATAGGTAATTATAAAAATAATAAATATATTTTTATTTTATGTTTACATACATTTAATTCCTAGGAACAGACAAAAAGCTATTTACCAATTTTGCAAAACATGACTTTGCGTTTTAAAAACTCTGCTTTCGCAAAAGCTTTTATAAAAAAAAAAAATACCATTACAGTTTACCAACATAAGATTTTATCATCAACCTGTAAATTCCACTTTAAATAATTATATTAAACTTAAAAAGCCAAATAAAAGTTATAAGTCTTAGATTAATAAATCTAACCTAACCCGGAACCTTAGCAACCAATGGAACGTCTTAACTACACAAACGAGGTATTAAATAAATTAAAATAGTTGTTGACCTTTATCATCCAAGTACTGGATTTTGGTTTTGTTTCATTTTTTTTATTTTTATTAAAAACACATTTAAAATACTTACTTACATTCATATTACCAAATATGTTTATTTATTATTTTATTTATTTCTAAAACACTTATTCACTTACTTGACAATATATTGCCATACACGCAAACCTCACAGGGTTTATCTGTGTGCTGGCGAGCCGTTCGTATGTTATTAAATAAATATTAGTATCTATGTACATTTATAAGTTAGTATAGTAACGTTTAGATTTATACTTGTAACTTTTCGAGCCTGTCCTTATAACGCTTGCAGGTCGTCTGGTAGTTTGTTGAGAAAATAAGGTACTAGATATTCAGCTACCCTCACCCCATACACATTATTAATTAATCTTACAATGTTTAGCGAGCTCCTGTATTGCCAATCTTCTTTGAGGCTTATCTGTCAGTCAGTGGTAGGTTATCTCCCTAACGCGTCATTTTGACCCGGCTTCCCACTTTCAATACTTACCGCATTGAGCTTATAATCCTTATGCATGCTCTATTGACAATAGCGATAATCGGGCAATATTATTATTTTCTTCCTTACTTTATTGTTGGTTGTGTAAATGATTATTTTGAAAAAGGTGTAAATGATAGCGTGCCAGTTGACTGGGGAGAATCCTACTAATATTATAAATGCGAATGTTTGTGACGATGGATGAATGTATGGATGTTTGTTACTCTTTCACGTCAAAACGGCTGAACCAATCTTGACGAAATTTGGCACAGAGGTAGAGTATAGTCTGGAATAACACATAGGATACTTTTTTTTTCGATCGACACGCGGGCGAAGCCGCGGGCGCCAGCTAGTGACAAATAAAAACGTGTTACGAAGACCACAAGTTTCAAAGGATAAGGGCAGGAAAATGATAATGTATTTTCTGTGTTAGCCGCTAAAACGTATTTTTGTGTGTGCATTTCGTGTGTCGTGATCTGCCGAGACTCCTACGGCAATTTCTAGGTCTGGCAAGATGTGGTTTATAGAGACATAAACAAACAAGTAATTAATATGTACAGTACATGCCAACACAAAACAAGTTTTACAAGTCAGCTGTAAGGAAAACATTGCTATAAATTGCGGTTTTTATCATTAACATAAATAATTGACGGACAAATATTTGATATAGGTACCTATTGGTTAATGTCTGCTGTAATCCTTACTTCCTTACTTCCTTACTAATATTATAAAAGCGAAAGTGAGTTTGTTTGTTTGTTTGTTACCTCTTCACGCTTTAATGGCTAAACCGATTTTGATGAATTTTGGTACAGAGATAGTTGGGAACCAGGAGACGGACATAGGCTATTATTTTTTTAAAAAGTTTGGACTATGAGGGAGAAAGAGGGAAGAAACGGGAAAACTTAGCGTTGCTATTACAAATCAATAAGGCGCTACCGAATTTAACGCGAGCGAAGCCGCGGGCAAAAGCTAGTATTTTATAAGCCTGACTAAGTATTTGAAATATTTAAAAAAAAAAAACTATATAGGCAGAAATTGATGATGATCTAAGATAACCATATTTAGCTTTTGTTTAGTTAAAACAAACATGATACAAAACAAATAACATTCATTCAAATAAAACTGAGATTACGAGTAGGTACTACAAAATAATGATTTTGCGTAAATACTTTGCTTTTAGTTTTGAAACCAGTTTCTGAATGAATTTTTTTTTCTAAAAACGATTCAGCAGAGTTTGTTTTTCTAACAAAATAGTATTATTTATTTTTTTGGTACAGATTCTGAAATATTTCATAAAATACATAAATATATTTGTTGGCAACTAGTCGTTAAAACTTAATTTATTTATATAATTATGGCACTCCAACGACTTATTCACTAAAACATTTTTAGTAGTAACTATGATTCTTAAAATTACGAGTGAATTCGTCACTTACAGGTGTGCATAGCACTAACATAATAATATATCAAGGGATAAACAAAATTACATGAAAAATAAAATAATAAATTGAAAATTGCAAAAAATAATAAATAACTAATACACTTAATATTACGTTGGTACATTTTATTTTATATTATCCAAGAGCATTGTTATGAAAACAGTGCAATTAGCTTCCATTAAAACTTTCACAAAATATTTGACAACGTTTAAAAGCACCAAGCAAAAGATGGAAGTAATCAGCGTCGTCAGATATAGTTGAATTGTTTAATCGACAATCGACGACACGGTTTGTGCAATGGCTGAGCTATTCACCGCTGCTCTGCGTGTCGCGGGTTCGATCCCTGCACGGAATAAATAGTTGTATGATCTACAGGTAGTTGTTCCAGGTCTGGCAGTTTGTGTATAAATGTTTATAAACGCACCCACGATATAGGAGAAAATCCTAATGTGGGGCAACGATAAAAAAAACACTTTATGAACTCTTTCTTTTCTATTAAATAAATATAACAGTTTTTTGTTTCATTTACTTTTCTTCTTGCTTTTATATTTTATAATATTTCTTAAAAACTACCTATATTAAATTAAAAAAAACATTTAAAAATATAAAATAAAAATTTAACTTTATTTTAAAGCTTGATTTTAAGAAAATTTCAACTATATCTGACTAGCTTGGTATTATATCTTTTTTTAGATATTTCACATCTCATTTGTTTCATGAACTCCAGGTACAATGTACCAGACAATCGCCACAACGTTTTGTGGCTCAGTACTATCAATTGGGAAATAAGCTGATTACCGCAAACTAGCGGACGAATTATAGCTTATCATTCTGGATTATGGTATTTTTGTCGACACAACAAGTTATATTTTTAGATGACCTTGGACTGAGTTAGTCAATCTGAATTGTTTATGGCATTGTAAAATTAAAATATGCCATCGGTGGTGTTACGTAAAAGTTTTTTTTAATGCGCATGGTGGGAGCCTTTTGGCCTGTTTTAAGTCCAATTTAGGTTAATTTATGTCTTATTCTTTTGGTTTTATTTTTTTAATTTGGTTATGGTGTGTTGTCCTGTGTGAGTGAAATAAATTACTTTTTTTCTGTCTTTTTTAATCTTTGTTTATTAGGTCTATGTCTAATTAAATAAATTTACAATTATACGAGCTCCATTTTGCCTATTAAAGTAGTCATAGTATTTTTTAAATAGATAAAAACTTGAAATTTAAAGTGATCTAAATTGTGTAATGACTGAATCGTAAAGTAATAAACGTGAAACTGTGAATATTATAGTGTTGCGAATTTGATCATAAATTGAAGAAGAAAATACGGTGTCTGTGTTTTATGTATAAACGTTTATTCAGTTCTACATATATCTTCACATATTCTATTGTATGTACTTTTATATTTTTTTTTATTTAGAATGCAAAAAATAGTGACCCACCGGTATGTGAAACAGTTTTTATTATTATAATATTTTACTAAAAATAATTATTTGTCAATTTTGTGATAACAGGATGGAGTGGTGAAAAATCAGCTACTCCAGGCATTAAATTTTTGTTTAAGAAAAACGATCACACTTTTCTGTTATATACTGGAGAGAAAACTACGTTTCATAAGCTAAAGTTAACCACTCTACAGTCAGCAAAAATCTATTTTTGTCTAATTTTCAAGTTCGTCAGATATAGTTTTTCTTAGACACTGATGAACGTAAAATAAATTTAACTTATTTCTAAAACATTCATGTTTTTTTGTTTTTAAGAAAATTTCAACTGCAGCCGACGAACCCGGTTACTTTTCTCTTTTGCTGACTGTACCTATTAATGTTGTTATGATTGGTCTACGTTTTGTTAAACAGTTATTTCGGTCACAACACAAACGGTTCGCGAACACATTCTCGTATGATGATTTGTTAAGAAACACAAACGTTTACTGTACGCACGACGACCAATCAAGCTCTTCATACCAGTTTATGCGGATCTCTCATTGCATAGAAAACTTATATAAAGCCAGGTCACGTTAAACTGGAATGTATACTTTGATATGTCACTGTTTGTACTTAGAGCATTCCTACTATGTTTTTGTATCAATCACAAAATATTTCAACTGTAATACAGAAACTTGCATATCAAAAGACAACATTTTAATTGACGGCATGATTGGCGCAGTGGCTAAACGCTCGACTGCTTCTCAGCCGGGTTCTATCCCAGCAAGGAAAATGATGTATGAAAAAAAATAATGTATGACCTACAGGTAATTGTTTCGGGTCTGGCTGTTTGTGTATGTGAGTTAAAATGTTTGTAAACGCACCCACGATACAGGATAAATTACTAGTGAGCGGCTATTAAAAAAATATATAATGTAGAGCCTAGTGTAGTATTTCGGAAGAAAGATGTTAATAGATGAATAGTGCAGTATTTTATAAAACACTAGCTGTTCCGGTGGATTTGCTTGCGTTATTGTTGGGAGTGGAATTATAATCATACTTGTAGAAAATGTAGCTTCAGATTAGCAAAAGAATTTTTGGAATCGGTTCAATTACTATGACCTCACACATCCAATCTGATAAAGATTTTTTCTATGTACTATAAGTACGATATAAAGAATTAAATACAAATAAATTGATTTTTTTTTGTCTATTTTTGGGTTTCGTTTTTTTTAACATTTTAGCTACGGTTCCCTTAAAATATATAAAAAAAACACTTTTTAATATTTTTTTATTTTTATTGGATCACTTTGGTGTCAGTCGGTTTGTCTGTCTGTCAAGACTCTTTATCTCGGGAACGCGTGGAAGTTTCGAGTTGAAATTAGCGACTTAACCATATACTGAGCTATAATCTCTAGGAGCTGCGAAAAAAAATATCTAAAACAAGCTAAATCTACGCAGCCAAAGGATATGGCTGTTTATGTCGAAAATTTGTATGGGACCCTCGGTTGGCTGGTTTTTTATTTCTGTATTTGAAACCCAGAATCTTGCTTAGCCAAAATATAGAGATGCATAAACATGTGACATACATAACAGCTTACAAAGTTTAGCAACGTTTTCTGATTCAATCTTTTGCCGCGTTAAAGTTGGCAATCGGGCGTAGATTTCTGACGTAACAGACGTGCAGTAACTTTGAAGTCCAGGCAGAGAATGAATGAAAAATGAAATAGAATTCACTTTGAACTGTTAGGAATGTAACAGGTGAAATATTTCAGAAGGACTTGACTGTGCTTTGTTATTTATTTATTTAAACTTTATGTACAATAGTGGTATATAGGCGGACTTAATGTCATAAGGCATTCTCTACAAGTCAACCTTTGGGTAAAATACGACAACATTATGATAGGGTACAAACATTATATAAGATATTTATGTAATCATGCGAAGATTTGGCATTCATTCCGGATCTAATATCGATCGGAATAGGAATTCTAATTATAATAATTAATATTGTAATTTTACTTTTTAATTAAACTTAGTTAAAATTCATTTTGGGTCCTCCGACAGTGACGTCCATATTTTATATTTACATAAAAGGATTTGTTTTCGAAAACGTATAAACTAATACTAATACACATAATACATTATGAAATCCTTACTAATATTATAAAAGCGAAAGTGAGTTTGTTTGTTTGTTACCTCTTCACGCTTTAATGGCTAAACCGATTTTGATGAATTTTGGTACAGAGATAGTTAGGAACCAGGAGACGGACATAGGCTAATTTTTATACATACATAGGCAAAAAAAGTGGGATGTGAGGGAGAAAGAGGGAAAACTTAGAGTTGCTATTACAAATCAATAAGGCGCAAGGGGAACAGGGTTACCCCGAATTTAACGCGAGCGAAGCCGCGGGCAAAAGCTAGTAAACTAATAAATACATGTTGTAGTATCCGTTTTTAGGGTTCCGTATCTCGAAAGGAAAAAAGGGATCTCTTATTTTATAGGATCACTTTGTTGTTCGTCTGTCGTTGGTCTGTACATATGTCAAGATCCTTTTGACCCTTATCTCAGAAACACGTGGAGATATAGAGATTAAATTAAAATTATATACTAACTGTGGTCCCGTGGAGATGCGAAAAAATCAACCCTCTAAATATACGGGTCAGTCAAAGGTATGTACGTACCTTGATGGGGTCATTGTAGCTGTATTTGAAATAAGAGGGGAACATTTTTTTTAAAAAAAGAACAGAAAAAAAACTGGAAAGGAAATAATAGTGTTATGTTTCGATAGCATTATGAAGAAAGCTGTTACGGAAAATTGATTGAATTGATTGATTTGATCTAAATTGGAACTGTAAAATAAAAAAAAAACACGCTAAAAGTGAAACTTTTTTTCACATTATAGACGTTCCTACTCTGCGGCTGACCGTCCCGCGACATGCAACACACAAACGAAAAAGTTTGAGACGATGTAATAAAAGTTTCACTTTGAAAATACTAATTTCGGTTCTATGCTCCTTTTATCTTGGTTTTTAATTCAATGCATCGAATATGTATGTATGTATGTAGGTACCTTGGCTGTATTTTTAATGTGTATTTGTGTTTTAGTTTTTATTGTTGTACTTACATATGTGTGTCTAAGTGTCACATACTAACATAGTTTTTAAGTTTGTACTGCACATAATTACTAACAAGCTATGGGCCGTTGACGCCTGAAAATAAACGATTTTTATTATTTATTAATATCCTAGTATCTTTAACAAGGACATCTAGTAGCCAGTAAAATCAACACATGCGAAAGTCACAATAGATTTACGACATTGTACAGAGAAAACCGCATAAGTAATAAACGCATCCGTTTCGGTTTGGGCTCATTCCTCGGGGCGCCCAACCCTCGGGCGTGGGATCGCGATAAAATCGTAATCGTACGCGACTGAGAATGAGTAACCTCTGATCGTAATTTCTTTGAGATTCAATGTACAATTTTTACGATTATAGGGTTACTAACTTTTGCCCGCAGCTTCGCTCGCGTTAAATTCGAGGTAACACAGTTCCCCTTTCCTGAGTCACAGGTACCTGCTACCTGTAGTTTTTGCCCTTGCGCCTTATTTATTGTAATAGCAATGCTAAGTTTTCCCTTTTCTTTCCTTTTTCCCTCTCATATCTATCCCGACTATCTCTGTACCAAAATTTATGAAAATCGGTTTAGCCATTTAGGCGTGAAGACGTAACAAACAAACTCACTTTCGCTTTTATAATATTAGTAAGGATTTTTTTTCTTTTTCGTGATAAGACAATTTTGAGGATGAATGTAGAGTGCTATAAGAGTAGAAGGAAATTAAAGAAAAGTAAAACAAAAACACGTTTCCCAACACTAGGAGTTTCTCCTACGTCGTGGGTGCGTTCACAAACATTTAAACTCACAAACACAAACAGCCAGACCCGGGCCAATCTTAAGGCCTTACAAATATTTTGATCCGTGCGGGGATCGCACCCATGACACACAGCGCAGCAGTCGATCGCTTAGCTACTGCGCTAACTGTGCCGTCACGATGATTGGACTCTGTTAAAGAACCCGGTGATGGGAGGTGACTGGTGACATGACGAGAAATATGGAAAAAGAACGCATACTGCGCTAAACCCAATAACTTAGAATAAGAACAAGAGAATGACTGTCCCCGATTAAAAGGTGTTTGACCTACCATTACTGCAACCATTAATTTCAAAAGCTCTAGACCGATTAAATTGATTATTATTTAATCGTTAGAAAGCCCATAATATCTTGGATCTTATGAACCAATTAAACGTTTAACAAACCAATAAGATTATCTGCAGCTTAAACTGGTTTTGTAGTTGTGTCTGTGATAGGTTTTTGATTATAGAAACTTCAATGACAATGTGACGCTATCTGTAATATCATTTGTTCGTTATTGTTTGACTGTCTTGTGGGTCCAGTGATCGCAAGCGTGATTGGTGAGTACATGGTCCTGGGTTCGTTGTTCCGATCGGGAAGTGTCATAAGTGGCCGGTTGATGGCAATAGCCCAGATAAAACTTAACTAACGAAATGGGTGTCTTATTAGGTGCAACTCTACCTAAACTATCAGGGAATTACATACGTGATGTTACGATAAGTTATTTGACTAATTCTTTAGATACTTTGTATTATCATTCAAATATATTATTAACTAGCTGCGCTGCGCGGCTTTGTCCGCGTGATGATAAAAATGTAGTATCCTGTGTTATTCCAGACTATAATCTACCTTTGTGCCACATCAAGATCCGTTTGTGTAGTTTTTTCGTGAAAAAGGATCAAACATACATCCATACTCACAAACTTTCGCATTTATAATATTAATAGGATTATTATATTAGTAGGATAATTCATATCAATAGTACAAACCAGTGTGGACAACGTAAATTTCGGATTTTTACTTGTAAACTCTCCCTCTTCATTTTAACCTTTTAAGGTAGTGTTCTAAAAGTCTTCAAAACAGCTGCAGTGGACTACCTAACAGAACTGCAATCACTTACTAAGTAGTTACATTCAGTCGGGGCAGATTTGGCTGAACCTTGATCAATAACCGTCTTTTTTTTTGCGGATAGGAAATCATCAAATAATTTGCCAAACTCTGGCGGAGGGGGTGGGAGGGTCAAACTTTTACTGAATAAAACCCACCCATGTTCCTTCTTTTGCTCTTCTTCTTATGTTCCGGGGCCGCAGTATCTCTTTCGGACAACCCGCAACCCCGGCAGGATGATGAAACGAAAGATGATTGCTTGATCACGATTATCAAATACCCAAAGATCTTCGTTTTCAATTGCAAATAAAGGACTGGCCTATTGTTTAATTGAGACGTTATCTGAGGTAGACTTCTCAATATTTGACTATCTCAAAAATTAAAAAAATAATAGTGTCCGGCACAATAAAGTACCATATAAACAACTATGACAGACTAGGCAGCCAGTGTCTATTTGTTCAAGATATTTCAACACTTCCATGTATTTATGATTGCTACCTACATTACGTCTCATTGCTTAAACACACACATTATAGTCTGCCTACGCCGCATTCAGCACGTTGTGATGATGTCAAGCAATTCAAACAATGACTTATGATCGTTGGTTCGATAAATCACAAAAATAATGCTGCCTGTATGGATTTCGATCTTTGCCTAATGTTGGTTTATTCGAATTTCGAAGGATTGTTATGTCATTGTTGAAATCTTCGAAGGGTTAGACACAAGTGTAACTAATAGTACACCCACATTTAATTAATTATGTTTTAGTCTTATTTAATCGACGACGCCGCCGACGCATACGACGGGCCTGTTGGTCTAGTGGTTAGTGGCCCTGGCTGCTGAGCCGGAGGTCGTGGGTTCGATTCCCACCCAGGACAAACTTTGTGTGATGAGCATGATTGTTTGTTCTGTGTCTGGGTGTGATTTATCTATAATATGTATGTATTTATAAATTATATAAGTATGTATATCAGTTGTCTGGTTACCATAACACAAGCTCTGCTTAGCTTGGGATCAGATAGCCGTGTGTGAGTTGTTCCAAGATTAAAAAAAAAAAAAAAAAATCATGGATGAGCCTAGTGCATCGAACGGATATAAATCCAGATTTCGTGGCTTGTGTTGTGAAATTCTTGATGAAAAACACCAAAAGCCGAAAATAACCGACTTCCAAAAAAACACAATAATGTGGAAATTAACTCTACTTACGGAAGTCGGCGACTATTGTTGGTTTCATAAATACAGTCGAATTGAGAACCTCTTTCTTTTTCTAAAAGTCATTTCAAAAGCAAAGTAACATTAATCCACAGAGATATCCTCAAATAATAGCATATATGACACTTCAAACGTCGCACATATATACTCGTATATGAGGACGTTAATAAATATTAACAATAATATACACGCATAATACTTATGTGCTATAACAACAAAACAGGTTTTCGTAATACGATATTATATCCTTATTAAACCTACGTTTATCGGCCGACAGGTTTGATAAGACAAGTACATCGATACTTTGAGATTTTAATGATTAGGAGTTCAAAGGATCTTATCTCGTTAGCTCACGTCAGATACATAGAAAGTCCTTTTATGTGACATCGTATCTTGAGTGGAAAAATCAACTTTACCCAAAGGGTTTCAGTTACCTGAACAAAGTCGAAGTTATGAAAAATAATGACTGTATTTGATTAGTTTAGTTTTCAATATCGGTCTTTTGTTTTCATTTTTTTTTAATTTTGATGAGACGTCATTTATTTTTTGCGATATAGGTCTTCAGTTCTATCAGTATATTATTATTCGTGTTGTTCTTCAGAAAGGTATAAAATTTCACGTGTATTACCAAACGTTGGAAAGTATAATACGGTATCAGTCCATATGTTCAAATTTTAGCACAACCCTCACCGGAAATAGCAATTCTGCTTGCTGATTTGTTAAGTGTAGAATAATATTTTATATCATAAGTGTGTAGTTTAGTTTAAGTTATGATGAGGCTGACTTGCCTTTGAGGTAAAAGCAAGCAAATAAATGAATTAAAAAAAAAATATTTTTTTAAATTATTTTATTTGCTAATAGTAGTAGTATTTTTTATAGTATTTGTAGTTTCAATCTTGAAACTACAGAAAAATAATGAATAAAAGGTTTGAGCTAATGTGTGTATGAATTTAACACTATGGTTTGCTATTATCTAAAAACTGGTAACCTATATCAGATAATCTTACTACTACCATAATAAATGCGACAGTTTCGATGGATGGATGAATGGATGGTTGGATAGATGTTTGTTACTTAATCACGCCAAAACGGTTGAACGGATCTTGATAAAATGTTGCCTCATATAGGCTGCTTTTTAACCCAAAAACACATAAAAATTTTCACTTGAATTAAATTGCGCCCAAACGCTAGTATCTCATATAATCAAACACCCACGTTTTTCGTAAGTAGACAGCATAGATAAAAATCACGGTAAAGAAACTAATTAACATTTGAAAGTCAATCAAGAAACAATCATTTGTATTACAACAGGCACTTTGTTCGGCATTGTTTACAAAACAATAGACAACACTCGACGGATGAATTCTGTTCCTGATTAAGTTTTAATTGGGAATAAGTTCGCGGTCAACCAAATTATTGTCACAAAGTAGATAGTTCCAGAAGCCTAGCTCTATACAACGGGCAAAAACAAGCGTTAATAACAAGCAAAATCTACTAAAGGATAGGATATTGAGAATAGAGCGTTGATTGAATTTTTATTAAACTTTTGCAAAAGTGTAAACTTATAATTTTAAGCTTAAGTTTGAAACTTCTCAGCCCCTAAGATGTAATAATTTTCGCCCTAAGTACTTAGAATTTTTTGTTAGTATATTTTTATTCTGAATTTATAAAACGTATTAATGAAACTAGTGTAGTAAATAGACCGTGAGATTGCCCTAATGACCGGTATCACAAACACGAAGAACTTTTTAAATTTAACTGATCCGTACAAAGTCAACCTTTTATTTCTCTACTGTTCTGTGGTATTGTAATACCAACGAGCCTCTAGGTGGATTACCTTGAAAATGGAATGATAATATGGTGTCGCTCTGTCAAGGACATTGTTTTGGGAAAAAATGTTGTATTGTAACATGAATAATGTTTTATATGTTAGTTTTTTAAACACAATACATAGGCATATTACCTCGTCCTTACTATCCTTAATTACATAAGCAAAAGTGAGTTTGTTTGTTTGTTATGTCTTCACGCCTAAATGGCTAAACCGATTTTGGTACAGAGATAGTTGGGAACCTGGAGACGGACATATTTTCTCTTTTTTTAAAGTGAGAAAAGGGGGAGAAAAAGGGAAGAAAAGGGGTGAGAAAGATATTTTTTTTTCGATTATCACGCCGGTCAAAGTTAGCGTTAGCCCAAAGTAACTACGCCACGCGGACGAAGTCGCGGGCGAAAGCTAGTGTTTTATATGTTAGTTAACTAAACACAATACATAGGCATACTTACATATATCAAATAATGTAATTTATTTGTGATCGAAATGCAATTTAAACTTACTTTTGACAAAGGTTTTTTTAAACAGGTTTTATGGTTAGTAACCCGGTGTGTTCTAAATAAGATATTGAGAATAATATTGTTATTTTTTTCCTCCTTTGGTACGTTATTGCTTTCCGGTAGTACTTTATCTAGCCATACTATAAAGATGTAGCTTTTATAACCTAATTGGGTGCATTATAAACTTGATTGGTAGTGAAGAGCATACATACATACAGAGCAAAAGTGCGTTAAGTAGTGAATAATCCAGGGTATGGAGGTACCTATTAGAGTTTCGTATTACCCAGTTATTAACTGACTAGAAGTCTTCAACATAGTTAGAAATCTAGGCAATCAATGATGGAGGTACCTAATCAAGTATCTTTGAAAACAGGAAGTCAAGCTGGATTCAAACATTTATACATACAAATAAAGATCAATTTGGTTTGGCTCTAATTCATCGGTAAATACAGATCGCTATTAGTTACGATCTCTACTTACTGCATTCATAAGTCTGGTCATACGAATATGACTAGGACATAGGTTACGAATACAACATAAGGACACAATTATATTAGTCAAAATAAATTTATTAATCTTTGAAAACAGGAAGTCAAGCTGGATTCAAACATTTATACATACAAATAAAGATCAATTTGGTTTGGCTCTAATTCATCGGTAAATACAGATCGCTATTAGTTACGATCTCTACTTACTCCATTCATAAGTCTGGTCATACGAATATGACTAGGACATAGGTTACGAATACAACATTAGGACACAATTATATTAGTCAAAATAAATTTATTAATCTTTTGTACCGTTATTCTTAAAACGTATCAAATTTATTGAGACAGAACATATTATTTCAATTGGACAAGTCTAAATACGGGAATTTAAGATCAAGACATGATTTATATATTTGCTGAATAACTGCACCTGTTCTACTCCTGTTCGTCACGCAGTCGTGAGCGCGACTGCTGACCATAATGGATTTGATTCTCGGATCGGTCAAAAAGTGTTATTGGGTTTTTTATTATGAATTTCACAGGAACAGCCCGGAGTTTGGAAGTTGGCGGTAAGATACCCCCATGTCTCAGAAAGTACGATAAGCCGTTGGTCTTGCTCCTAATCTCTCTCCGGTCGTTTGCCGTCCTATTGGACTATGAGAGTGAGGGAACAGAGAGTGCACTTGGGCCTCCACACACACGCCTGCACTATAATATCTCCCGCGCAGATGGCTAATTCGCCCCCATGACCGAAACCGGTCAGGAGAACTACGTGTATTAGCGAAATAACAATAATATTATTTTAACACGTTTTTACTATACCTTAACTATATAAAAATAATCGTAAAAGTTAAAGTTGACCTACTACCCGGTTTTTATAGAACTGAAAGTTTGGATGACAATATATGATCAGTTAAGAGACGTATGTTTTGATTAAATATGGCGGACTCTCAAAGATGATTATGCATTCCTATGATAAGAGTCTAAAAAATGAAAAACTTTACTTGAAATACTAGAAATAAAATAAAGTCACTCAAACAATAATTAAAAACAAAACACGGTCTATTGAAAAACAACGCGTCGAACAAATTCGTGCAACGCAAAATCCCACAAGTTAAGTTAAGGACACACCAAGTGCCGTGAGAACCGAAAACAAAGTCTATGCGTAAAGTGTTAATTTAAAAACAAAGCATCATTGTGAGCGTTGGCATAAAATAATGAACGAGTTTCCCGAACACCTTGTTAGGAACATCTAATTGATTGAATTCCAAATTGTGGTACTTGGAATTCATATGGGAAGTTATGTTTGTGATGCATCTCGATACCCGACAGACGGAGTTGAGGCGAGAAAAATATGTACCGAGTCAATTTGCATTTTTGTGAAGTGGTTTTTGATTTAATAACACATAAATGTTAAAACTGGCATAATTAACATCATCTAGGTATATCTCTATCTATCTCTGTTAGATCAACATCAGTAGCAGCCTTCTTTTTTATGCGTATGGGAAATCGTCAAATAACTTCTTCGCTCTGAGCGGAGCGGGGGGGAGTGTCAGAATTTTACTGTCTAAAACCCACCCATGATGCTTATTTTGCCCTTTATGTTCTGAGGCCGTGGTATTTCTTCCGAACAACGCGCAACCCCGGTAGGCGGTGGCCCTGGCCCCTCTGCTTTGCAGACATCTCTTTATCAGTAGCAGCCTTTTTTTTTTTCGGTTGGGAAATCATCCAATGACTTCCCCCGCTCTGGGCGGAGCGGGGGGGCATGTCAGACTTGTACTGACTAAAACCCACCCATGTTCCTTCTATTGCCTTTTACGTTCCGGGGCCGCGGTATCTCTTTCGAACAACCCGCAACCCCGGCAGGCGGAGGCCCTGGCAAGCCCCTCTGCTTTGCTGACTCTCTTTGAGGCGCGCGTGAAACACGAACGCGCCGTCGATACGGCCTGTCGTCAATAGACGGACGGACGGTGAGCTACCCATTGCTCACCTTCCACAGGCCCGCATCTACGGTGGCCAGGAGTCGTCTCGCGGCGCCCGGCGCCCTGGGCGTCTCCCGCGGCGGCTGGGTTGGGCAGATGTTCTCTCCCTCAAACGCCCGGCCACCTCCTTTGCTAGTATTACTGCTTCATCAGTAGCAGCCTTGAGTACCCTTGATGGCTATAGGTTCGAAACCTATTACAAATGTGTTATACCTAACATAACATCGTGCTTGTAGTCCTTGAAGGGTAAGCAGAGTTGTTTCTCGTACAAACCACATTTTGCCAGTTATGTTGTAATTTCCACTTAATAGAGGGCGAGCATAATAATTATCATGTAATAATTAAAATAAAACATAGGACACAAGTGTACTTAAAGTTTTTAATAAAACAATAGTAATTAACTTTTAATGTGCTATAATCTATTTATCATTTGGCTAGCCTAAACTATGACTGTCTCAGTTTTTAGAATAGTGCAGCTGAATACCTGAATTAACATGAACGGACTAGCTGTCAGGCCCCCAAAGCCTAGGTATTGTAGAAACACGGTTCTCATTGGTGTTCTGGCTTAACAGCCGTTGACAACCGGGATCACCTGCTTAGCTAGCTTTGCAAAATTCCAAGACAAGGAGTATCTCAGGTTGCGGGTTGTTCGAAGGAGATACCGCGGCCCTGGAACGTAAAGGGCAATAGAAGGAACATGGGTGGGTTTTAGTGAGGAAATGTCTGACACGCCCCCCCGCTCCACCCAGAGCGGGGGATGTTATTTGGTGATTTCCCACCCCAAAAAAAGGAGTATCTCAGCATGTAAAGTGTTAAAAATGAAAAAAAAAATACAATCCTACTATCCCATTACTATTATATATTATCCTACTTTACAATATTATAAATGCGAATGTTTGTGAGGATGTATGGATGTTTGTTACTCTTTCACGTCAAAATGGCTGAACGGATCTTGATGAAACTTGGCACAGAGGTAGATTATAGTCTGGAATAACATAAAGGCTACTTTTTTTTCGATATCACGCGGGCAAAGCCGTGGGCGCCAGACAGTACAATATAAAGATTTCTTGCTTTCCTGTTTTTCAAATTTCTTGTAACACTGTCGTCATCTTTATATTGAAACTGACAATTAGTAGTTAATTGATTGATCATTGTCACTCTAGTTGTGTAATGAAATATAAACTGGAAATACCACGTTTCAAAAGTCTATTAGGTTTACAAAAGGTTATAATGAGGTTTTCCATGTTGCTTGTAATGTGTGAAAATACACACTATTAACAAGTCAGGGATCGTTATGAGTAGACTGTAAAAAAATATGAACGAAATATGAACGTTCATAATTTTTTATTTGTAGAATATGGAATCATGACTGACTGGTAAAAATCTATGGCGTTAGATTATTGTATTACCAGCATTGACATAAATCTACGATCCGAAACAATTGACAAAAAGATATTGATGTTGCAAACCACAAAAAATATTGCAAATGAACTCCCAGGCCAGTCTTTTTTTGCTGATGAGAAATCACCAAATAACTTCCCCCGCTCTGGGCGGGGGGGAATGTCAGACTTGTACTAACTAAAACCCACCCATATTCCTTCTATTGCTCTTTATGTTCCGGGGCCGCGGTATCTCTTTTGAACAAGTCAGTCTTCACAAATTATAATACACATTACAATTCTTCAAGTTATTTGATATAATATTTTAATACATTTATAAGCATGTGAATAGTATTTCAATGAGTTTTTTGGCCGATACTGCAGACAGACAGATACTTCAGGGTCATTACGTAGGTATATCTTAAGTGCGCAAAAAGAGTATGCAGTTGGTTTAAAATGTAGCTCGATAGTCATTGATTATAGGGTTTATACTATATTCGGCTCATTAGTAACTGTTTTTTGAAATAGAGACTGCTTTAAAAACTACTAAGATGTTTGCGTTTTGTTTTATTTGTGCAATTAGAACAGGATAATATTTCGGTACATGGAATGTTGTTTTTATACCTAATATCTGAAAAATGTGTACCTATTTATTTAACTATGTATATTCACACCGAAAAGGCAATGCATATTTAAAAAAAATCTCAAACTCAAAGCATTTATTTCAATTAGACCATTACAGGCACTTTTGAATATCAAGAATACCTGTATATTTTATAGTCGTTTCAAGCATATCTGCAAAAGGAGAGTAAATAATAAGAGACACAGAGTGTAAAAAAAAAAAAAATACGGTTTGCACTCCGGGAGTGCCGGCAGAAGTGAAAACTTGATTATTAACGTTGAGCATGTTTGATATTTTGGAATGGTTAGGGAATAATTTTGCACCAATTGCTTTATCAGTATAAAAGTACTATCATTTATGTGGTAGAATACAATATTCATTTATTGCGCTATCGTACACAAACATGACAATTTATATTACATTAAAAATTTAACACTTTAAAAATAATTGTAATAGTTTTATAGAGAGAGAGAGGGGATAGCTGCCTACTCTCCATCCGTCTTACGCTTTTTCGATCAGGTCACGTGTCCTGACGCGAGTTTAAGATTTTATACCCATTACAGAAAAAGTGCTCAACGCCGCTAAAGAAGTTTTCACTTCAAAAGAGGAAATAGAATACATAAAAACATTAAACAATTAATGACTGCAATGAAATACAATATAAGAATATACTTACATACATACATGCAAATACAAATATATAACATAAATAAATATAAAATATACCTATTAATTTTAAAAGTACACTTTAGGTAAACATCTTGATGTTAATAATATATTTTTGGTAACTATTGTCACGTTTTATTAGTTTCACTTAACACAAATTTAACACACTTTTTATGTTTAGTTTAGACATCATTTTTAATCCTATAAGGTGAATTCTCAAAGGTTTGGCTATTTGTGTATGTGAATTTAAATGTTTGTAAACGCACCCACGATACAGGAAAAACTCCTAGTATGGGGCAAAGCTTTAAAAAAAAAGTTGCTGGACTAGTTATTTTTTATGCAGTCACATGATATTATGAGTACCAAATCAAATAATTTGATCAGATGAATATGAGATGCGTGTTTGTTAGTTTTGAAACTATATAACTTATTAAGATGATACTAGAAATAGATAATTGCCCC
Organism: Ochropleura plecta; assembly: GCA_905475445.1. Classification (NCBI taxonomy): domain Eukaryota; kingdom Metazoa; phylum Arthropoda; class Insecta; order Lepidoptera; family Noctuidae; genus Ochropleura; species Ochropleura plecta. Next base: position 5,375,415 of record FR997732.1, read on the forward strand.
AAAGTGAGAAGTAACACAAAAGTCAAGCGACTGTCTACAACAAAAACTAATAAGAGAAGCTTTTGTACAAATAGAACTTGATTCCAAGTCATATCCATTTTAGTACACTCTAAGTACCGAAGCACCTGTTCCATACAATAAGCCTTTAATACCGTGACCCTTTGCCAAATTAATACGTAGAATTAACCCAGTCTGAACACCAAAGAACAGTCCAAGTTATACAGTTAGGTATGCAAATATAGAAACTTTTGAAGATAAAGATATCAATTAATATGGAAAATTCTGGATGATTAAAGACACGAGTTTAAGAAAAACAATTTGTGACATGTGTCTGTGAATTTTCAGCTCGCGTTTCTTTACTGCGATGAACATCTTTGAATTATTTACGGGAAATCTGTTTTTCTTGACGAAATTGAATTATTTGGTACCTAAACATAATTATGTATGCAGGCAGACAGAATATTTTACAAATATATTCTGTCTGCCTTTTTTTTTTTTTTTTTTTTTTTTTTTTTTTTTTTTTTTTTTCGGGTGGGAAATCATCCTATGACTTCCCCATGGGTGGAGCGGGGGGGCATGTCAGACTTGTACTGACTAAAACCCACCCATGTTCTTCTGTTCTGTTCTTCTGTTCTGTGATTCTGTCTGCCTAAAAGACAAATTCAAGTAAAAGAAAGTCGTTTTTTTTTTTATTTTGCTCGACACTGTACACGGGGACACAACATGTTATACATAATCCAGTACAAAATGATATCACATTGTGTAGATTGGCCTTAAAATGACAGATCCGCATAAACTGATTGATTTGAATAGATTGAGTAGCCATCGTCCGTACCCTGTTTGCATTTATTAAACATTTTTCATGTTATGCATTTTTTTTTTGGATTTCCATACAAATTCCTAAATTTAAAGCTAAATAATGTATTTACCTCTTATAAAACTTTAGGTAAGTTACTGTAAAGGTTTTATACCATCAATCAAATCTGAAATAGTGCAGGCTGGTTTGCAATGTCGAATACACAGGCTGTTTAAATAGAGAATAGAAAAAAAGAAGAAGAGAATAGCTTGACAATGATGTGACTTGTATTGGTAAAATAATGTACAAAAAATAATATAGCTTAATGTTTATGTTTTTTTTTTATTACGAATAAACGCCCTCACACATATCACAAGTTATAGATAGTACCTACCCAAACAATATTTGGTAAGATCATTGAAATATATCTATGGTTAAGATAAATAATTCTTCCGTAAACCACAATCAACTTACTACGTAGTAAAACTTATATGAATTTATATGCAAACATAATATATGTAGATAATATTCACTTTACATAACAGGTTTTCCTCTAATATAAAATGTCGTGTTACAACTGTTAAACACTTGCATTTTTTTACATATTAAATTACTATTGACGTGGATAAACTAACAAAGAAGGTCGAATAATTATAATTAATAATTAGCTATTACATGAAGTCTATTCTCGTAAGGGTTAGATAGAGCCTGGGGTTGCGGGTTGTTCGAAAGAGATACCGCGGCCCCGGAAAACAAAGGGCCAAAGAAGCAACATAGATGGGTTTTAGTGAGTAAAAGTCTGCCTAACACTCCCTCCCGCTCCGCCCAGAGTGAGGGAAGTTATTTGATGATTTCCCATACGAAAAAAAAGGTTAGGTAAAGATGTATTTACACCTTACTGCAACATACCACCATACACTGCATATACATGGATGATGGTCCCATTATAAGATACATCACATTATAGGATGCAAATAAAGATATAAACATGAATATATTAAATAACTAGCTTCCGCCCGCGACTTCGTCCGTGTGGAATAGTTACTTTGGGCTAACGCTAACTTTAACCCGCGTGATGATCGAAAAACTAATATCTTTTTCTCCGCTTTTCTTTTCTTTTCTCACTTTTTTTTTAAATAGTCGAACGCGACGAAAGAAGTCATTATTTATTTATTTACCACCAATTTATAACACCTTTACAGATAGATCCAATACGACGACGCTATAAGTCTCCAAATATCACAATATCCAAATAAAAATAAGTTAATTAAATTAAAAATAAATTAATACCTATCTTAATTGAACACAAACAAAGCAAAGCGGATGTTTCACACAAATCTACGCCGAAAGTATCGACGGTGTCATCCTCAAACCATTTATATTTCCTTTAAAAACCAGTACTCGCACGTTGTTCATGGAATTCCAGCGCATCGATCAAGTAGACCGCATCACCCGCGCCGTATCTGTAACATCATCCGAATCCGTCTAGGAAAACTAGGGTCCTTCCAGATTCCGATTCACGCAGACAGGGTGTCTGAGGTAACATGTAAATAATTCTTAAATTCGTTTTGTTCGGCTCGTTCAGCTCGGTCAAGTGTGCGTTCACCTTAATAAACTATAATTTTGACGTAGAAAAAATAACAAACAAGTACGAATAATTTAATTACCTTATTATTTATGGAGTTCGTAATAATAGGTTATAATGTAAGAGGTGGGTTTAGCCCCGTATAATAATGATCTTGTAAGTAATTGAACTTCGATCATTGAGTTAGCAATAGCATTGTTAACCGTTATTGTGATTAAAAATATAAATCTATAATAGCATTGCATTTTGCTGCTAGGCTAGGAAAAGAGCGAGTTCTTAAATTTTTAAGGCATTTTCCTGTTTCTTTAGGTATCTACGTGGAGTTTTTATCTATATATCTTGTTTTTATTTGTATACTATTCACAATCCCGTTTAGTAGCAAAATAAGCCATTTGTAAGAGGATGTGACGTAATAAAACTTGTAGTTATGTAAACGCTCTTATTAAAATAATTGGAGCGTAAATACCGTATCAGTCTATTCACAAAACAAACCCAAAAAATCTTCCAAACGATGGAATTTCAAATCATTATCATATCATCACATGACGCAAAAACCGAAGGTTAATAATATTATCATAATTAAGCTATGTAATGACTTATTCCTTGCTGTTTCAACCATTAAGCCGCGTATCGACTTCGCGCTCCAAGAGGACGAACATTGGCGCGCGTTCCGGCCGCGCGAAATTGTTACCATTTTGGAACGCGCGCCAATGTGTTTGTTGGAACGTTCGAACATGGAGCGGCCCGTTCCATCTGGAGTCGGTTTTTTACCGCGCATCAAAGGATGCTCAGTTGTGGCGCGCGCGCCAGTTGAGACGGACATGATATATTATATGTGTTCGTTGCGTTCCGAGCGATGGATAATCAGAGTTGTCGTAAATTAATTCAACTTTATGGTACAAAAGAACTGCTGTGGAATAGCAAAAGTTCTTTATATCATAATAAATCGCTCAGAGAAGACGCTTGGAGAGATATAAGTTGTGAAATGGGAGTCCCTGTGCCAGATTTGAAGAAAAAAATTCCTGAGCTCTTGTCATCTTATAGACGAGAAAAATGAATTACTAAAAACCCTGCTGCTGCTCAACATGCAGGCCAGTCGTGTATGAACACGACTGGCCTGCATGTGGAACGACCAAACACTGGAACAGTTGCCACGCGCGCCAGGCGCGCTTAGTTGATACACTTCAAATCTTTGGAACGCGCTCCGCGGAACGCACTCTCGGCGCGGTCATTCATGGCGCGCGCGCCAGGAGCGCAAAGTCGATACGCAGCTTTACAGTCGACACACGGAATCGATTCTTTTTGACACTGACTCGCTAGTTTCAAGGCCTGCATGACAATACAAAAATTATACAATCAGTTGCCGACCAATGACGAAACAACATCGGGATAATGGCCGATAGAAAAATGCCCATAGACAAGAAGTTACGGATACCAAGTACCTACCACGAAGGATTGAACCGGATGTGGGGAATACCGACTCCTGCGCAACAGACAAGATCATTAAGGATGATAATACAAACCTACCAGGTGATAATTGGTTGCGATATTAATTCTTGTTTGAACAGATAAAACTGTTTGCTTTAGATCAATATTTTGCTCATAATGCGAGGTCGGGATGATTATTAAATAAAGATTGTTCGTAAAAAATCGTATATTACAATAAAAAGATTTAAGAACATTTGCAGCGTTACAGCATTCAAAGATTATGTGTTATTTAAATTATCATCTAACAAATCAGAGTATTGTACAATAGCAACAATTTTGTTAACAGTTTATCACCTTTTAACAAATGTCTTTAATATTATAATAAATTGATCTATTGTGTGTTGTACATCAGACAATAGATCAATTGACAACTGACAACGAAAGCACGAGCAAGAGTGCTCGACTACCAAACATTCAATAACTCTTTAAAAATAGATGGTGCGATAAAAAAATATCTGTGAAATCCCGAGACGACTATACAATGCTATTCATAGGAAATGGCGGGTGTGCGAAATTAGATTAAAAAGTATCGATACGGTAAGCGAATCAGACCTTGTTACTTAGAAATAGTCTGGTCAAAGACCTGTCGAAGTCTTTTCTCATGAAAGTAACTGTAACAGGAAGAGAACCAAACGTTAAACGTTTAAAAGTTATTTTTTAATTCCGGTATCTTTGAAAATAGGAATCAAGTTTTGAATCGTGTTCCTTAATTATAGGCGCATGACCAGCATCATTTTTAGGGTTCCGTAGTCAACTAGGAACCCTTATAGTTTCGCCATGTCTGTCTGTCCGTCCGTCCATCCGTCCGTCCTCGCTTAATCTCTGTGACCGTTAGCACTAGAAAGCTGAAATTTGGTACCAATATGTATATCAATCACGCCGACAAAGTGATAAAATAAAAATTGGAAAAAATGTTTTATTAGGGTAGCCACCCTATATGTAAAGTGGGAAGTGATTTTTTTTTTTAATTTCAACCCTAACGTGTGATATATTGTTGGAAAGGTATTTAAAAATGAATAGGGGTTTACTAAAATCATTTTTTGATAATGTCTATAATTTCGGAAATAATCGCTCCAAAAGTAAAAAACAATGTGTCCCCCCCCCTCTAACTTTTGAACCATAAGTTTAGAAAATATGAAAAAAATCTGAAAAGTAGAACTTTATAAGGACTTTCTAGGAAAATCATTTTGAACTTGATTGACACAACAGTTTTTGTACAAAAAAGACAAAAAGTTGTACAAAATAATTTCCTCCTCCACCTTTAAACTCATAAGTGGGAACACTTATTGTGACGGACGGGAAACTACGGAACCCTACATTGAGCGTGGCCCGACACGCTCTTGGCCGGTTTTTTAAAAGCATTCCACTTTTGGACATAGGCTTTCCGCCACACGTTCCACATCGTATGCTTCTCACAGCAGGCAGATTCCCTTCCGTAGCTCTATGCTATATCTCTCTGGTCTGTCAATGCAGGAACTCTCGACCTCATCAGCCACTTCCACAAGCAATGTGTTCTCACCATTACTACTTTTGAGTTTAGCAATTCTTCGGGCTTCATCGGTTTCTTCGGGCTTAATCGGTTTCTTCGGTCCTCCTACAATAGGATAGTTTCCAGGGTCAAAGTAATAATATTCTGTTTAGTTCGTCTTTTAGAAATCACTCGTTGCGAAAAAATGCAGCAACCCGTGACGTCACAAGTAACGTTTAATAGGCTATATCTTTGTAATTTTTGGTCTAATTTACAAATAAAAAATACGTGTGTGAATAATGTAAAAGACGGACTAATAATATTTTGTTTTTGGAAACTAGCCTATTCAATTATGAAATAAATAAAATTACTAAAAAGAACACAAAAAACGATTAAGGAAGAGGGTAGATCGTTTAGACTGCTTATAAACACCCACCCGCAATAACTTCAGTTCATCCGTGATCATTGAGTTTGCAACATCGCCGAAATATAGGAAACTCGACACAAATAGCAAACATGGGAAATATCCCGTTTCAAGTGTTAATTCTTACTTCCTTACTAATATTATAAAAGCGAAAGTGAGTTTGTTTGTTTGTTACGTCTTCACGCCTAAATGGCTGAACCGATTTTAATGAATTTTGGTACAGAGATAGTTGGGACCCTGGACACGGACATAGGCAATTCATAATTTTTATTTTTTTGAAAATACATTAAGATATGAGGGAGAAAGAGGGAAGAAAAGGGAAAACTTATCATTGCTATTACAATAGATAAGGCGCAAGGGCAAAAACTACAAGTAGCAGGTACCTGTAAATTAGGAAAGGGGAACTGTGTTACCCCGAATTTAACGCGAGCGAAGCCGCGGGCAAAAATAGTAATAAATAAAATTCCCTCCTTTTTTGTTATTCAAAAATACTGAAGGCAATTTTTCATCTAAACATTTCTAGACTTCCAAAAACCTTTGATTTGATGCAAAATCATTGCTGAATCATCTTGCGTTGAAGTTTGTTCGTGTTATCATCTAAATATTTACCTTTGTATGAGTAATGTAGTAAACATTACTCTTTAAACGAAAGCATGATAAAAGCTTTTAAACGATGGTTAGATTAAACTGTAGATATAGTTGAAAACTGTATTCCACGGTATCATTAATGGTGATCAGTGATATTTCCTGTCATTGTTAACTGTAAGTAATAGTTTAACGTAATGGCCGTCAAAGTGTTGAACTATGGTTAATAGGCTGGCTAAATATAACTATCGATTTTAAACTGAGTTCATTGCGGTCATTGCCTATGTAAGCCATTTGGCAGGTTATGGTACCACATTACCGGCAATATTTTTAAACCTGATGATTTAAAAATTATGGGCTGTGTTTGGAAAAATATATTTACGAATATTAGTAACTTGTACTACGACGAGAAAATGTGTCTGTTTCGTATCAATTCAAACAGCAGTTAGTTTTTTTTAAAGTTTATTTTACCGATCCATACTAATATTTTAAATGTGAAAGTAACTCTTTTTGTTGTATGTTTGTTTGTATGTAACCTTTTTACAACTAAACGGTTGATCTTATTGTAATGTAATTTGGCAAGGAGATAGATTTTAACTAGGAAAGGACATGAACTTTATATTTTCACTTTCAAATATAACATTACATTCCATTTTTCCCAATTGTAATCATATACATTCGAATAGAACGGGTATAAGGCATGGTTAAAATACCAATCTAATAGTGGCTATTTTACATAGAAAAATCATAATGGCACCGCGGACGGAACTATTGGATAATTATCTGTGTGCAGTTATCCTTGTATGCAAACAACCAGGAAAGACAAATTATATTCTTCAACTTCTTAATCTATAATATCAATTAAAATATTTACAAACTACAAAAAAGGACTCAATTAAAACTAAAACTAAGTAGTGTACTTACATAGTACCTATATTATTACAAACGGCGACAATAAGACACTTAGGCGTCAATGCCGGGCATTGCGGGTTCGAAAGAGATATCGCGGGCCCGGAACATACGGGCAAAAGAAGAAACATGGGTGGGTTCTAGTCAGTCAAAGTCTGACACTCCCGCCTCCTCCGCCTAAAGCGGGGGAAGTTATTCGATGATTTCACATTCGAAAAAAAAAGTTTATACTTATACTCCTCCGCTTACTGTCACCCGGAGAAATTATTAAGCTGAGTTAATACAAATCCTTACTTCCTTACTAATATTATAAAAACGAAAGTGAGTTTGTTTGTTACGTCTTCACGCCTACATGGCTATACCGATTTTGATGAATTTTGGTACAGAGATAGTTGGGACCCTGGAGACGGATATAGGCTATTTTTTTTAAATATTGAGATATGAGGGAGAAAGAGGGAAGAAAAGGGAAAACTTAGCATTGCTATTACAATAAATAAGGCGCAAGGGCGAAAACTACAGGTAGCAGGTACCTGTAAATCAGGAAAGGGAACTCTGTTACCCCGAATTTAACGAGAGCGAAGCCGCGGGCAAAAGCTGGTTATCTATAAAAGATAAAAACTAAAAAGAGGCAACCAATATTTTTTTTGAAATTTATTATACCTTTTTTTTTCTTTTTTTTTTTTTTTTGGGTGGGAAATCATCCAATGACTTCCTCCGCTCTGGGTGGAGCGGGGGGGCATGTCAGACTTGTACTGACTAAAACCCACCCATGTTCCTTCTATTGCCCTTTACGTTCCGGGGCCGCGGTATCTCTTTCGAACAACCCGCAACCCCGGCAGGCGGAGGCTCTGGCAAGCCCCTCTGCTTTGCTGAATTTAGTATACCTACGCTCACGCTTATTCAGTACAATTTTTATTTTGATAACATATTATTTGATATAATTAACTGTTTTTTGCAGTTTGCAAGCAGAATTAATCTTCTCATTAGTATTTAATTAAGCTAAAATAGATATTGAAAACGGCCATGAAAATGAAAACGGGTTAATTAAATCTTATCGCAACTTTCTAATCACAAAATAACAATTAATTACCTACATTAAAACAGTACTAAGCCAAGGTTAGGTACCAGGGTGTCAGAATAAGCAAGGAGACATTTACATAAAAGGTTATATCACTGAAGCCCTGGTACGAATGCGCAGTGTAAACGTAGCGCCCTCCAATACGAGTGATTCTAAAATTGAAAACGCGCCGACTATAAAATAAAAAACCGGCCAAGAGCGTGTCGGGCCACGCTCAGTGTAGGGTTCCGTAGTTTTCCGTCCGTCACAATAAGTGTTCCCACTTATGAGTTTAAAGGTGGAAAAGGTGGAAGTGGTGGAGGAAATTATTTTGTACAACTTTTTGTCTTTTTTGTACAAAAACTATTGTGTCAATCAAGTTCAAAATGATTTTCCTAGAAAGTCCTTATAAAGTTCTACTTTTCAGATTTTTTTCATATTTTCTAAACTTATGGTTCAAAAGTTAGAGGGGGGGACACACATTGTTTTTTACTTTTGGAGCGATTATTTCCGAAATTATAGACATTATCAAAAAATGATTTTAGTAAACCCCTATTCATTTTTAAATACCTTTCCAACAACATATCACACGTTAGGGTTGAAATTAAAAAAAAAAACCACTTCCCACTTTACATATAGGGTGGCTACCCTAATAAAACATTTTTTTCCAATTTTTATTTTACCACTTTGTCGGCGTGATTGATATACATATTGGTACCAAATTTCAGCTTTCTAGTGCTAACGGTCACAGAGATTAAGCGAGGACGGACGGACGGACGGACAGACAGACATGGCGAAACTATAAGGGTTCCTAGTTGACTACGGAACCCTAAAAATATATATACTATTTTCCCGCGGTTTCAACCAGTGAAATTTGGTACTTATTCCATCGATCGTACTACCGGGATAAAAGATATCCTATAATTATCCAGGTTATCAACTATTTGAGGGTTGGTTCATGCGGGTGGGAGAAAAGAGTTCTTGGGAAGAATTGGGGGGCTTTTGCTCAGTTGTAGGACAACAATCATTTGTGTGCAAATTTTTATCGAAATCCGTTCAGTAGATTTTGCGTGAAAGAGCACCAAATATCCACACAAAATTATACATTCAGAATTAGGGTTGAGGAGATCAGATATGCCGTCGCTCCATGTAAAATACTGGAATTCAGCTGAATTCGGTAAGACTGGAAACCGACTCCAACATCCTTACTATATTATAAAAGCGAAAGCGAGTTTGTTTGTTACGTCTTCACGCCTAAATGGCCAAACCGATTTTGATGAATTTTGCTATAGCTGGGATCCTAAAGACGGACATAGGATAAAATAATAGGAAAAGGGGGAGAAAGAGGGAAGAAAAGGGGACAGAAAGATATTTTTTTTCGATCATAACGTGGGTTAAAGTTAGCGGTAGCTTAAAGTAACTAAAGTAAAGTAAAATTGCCACGCGGACGAAGTCCCGGGCGGAAGCTAGTAGTTAGAAAAAGCTAAACAGATTATGATAATGCTGTATACATATACAAGTGCGGTGCTACTTATACTTTTCGCAAAAAAAAAAAACTTAAATGCATCAAGATGATAACTCGATTCAAAAATCAGCCATATTAACATTCAATTAACACGGAGCGCTCATGCTAGGCCTCCTATTCACTGATTGAAAACCGCCTTGATTAATTCCAGTTAATTCACATACACACAATGACAGTAGCAACGAGATCTCGACAACAGATAATTAACAAAACGCAAATAGAATACGACGAACTATGTATAATAATAATTACGTGTAATGCATTGATTGTGGTCACGGGACTTTTAATTACACTTTAGTAATGAGGGACAAAAAATGTTATAATAAAACGACGTATTCTTATGGACGAGTGACAACAGACTATATATTTATTTAAGCAGACATGTGTACATACAATATATCATAGATGGCAACACCAGTAAAATATTGTATAGATATTATAATTTTAACACACCCACTATATCTAACAATATGGATATATACAAAAATATTACAATTTTTGAATACCTAATACATTCAAAAATTTACAATGTTTCGTAACACTTAAAGCCTTAGTGAATAAATCAGCTGGCATCTCAGCTGTTGGCAAATACTTCATATTTACAATTTTATTTACTACACATTCTCTACAAAAGTGAAACTTAATGTCAATGTGCTTTGTACGCTTGTGAAACATTGGATTCATAGTTAGCTTCTGTGCACTCTGATTATCGTTAAACAAATCAATGGTATACAAATTTTGTGTAATTTCTTGTTGTAGGTTTCTTAGATAAACAGCTTCTTTACACGCTTCTGTAATAGCCATATATTCAGCCTCACTGCTAGACAAGGCTACAGTTGTTTGTTTTTTAGTTTCCCATGAAACTATACAACCAGATAAAGTGAAGCAGAACCCTGTATATGACTTCCTATCTATAACATTTGCACCCCAATCTGCATCTACATATCCTTCTAAAATTGAACTTTCATTGGCAGTGTACCTTAAACCATAATTTTTAGTAAACTTTAAATATCTCAATAGACGCTTTACATATTCACAATGTTCTTGAGAATAGCAATTGTTAAATTGACTCAAAAATCCAACTGCATAAGTAATATCAGGTCTGGTTAGAACTGCTAAGTACATAAGACAACCAATCACTTGCTGATATGGGAATTTTCCAACATAGTTTTCACCCTTAGACACATGCAACTTTGTTTCCATAGGAGTCTGAATAGGTTTACATTGACTCATGTTAAATTTTTGTAACACCTGATCAATATAATCAGATTGGTTCAATGTGATAGTTTTCACAGATTTATTAATACTAACATTGACACCAAGACATTTTCTGATTTCACCTAAATCTTTAAGTTTGAAATGGCTAGCTAATATCTTTTTCAAATATTCTGTTTCTCTATAATCATTTGAAAAAATAAAAAAATCATCCACAAAAAGTGTAACAATAGTTTTCAAATTATTTCTAATTTTAGTATACATACATGGTTCTATCTTAGATCTCTTATAACCAATACTTAACAAACATTCATCCACTTTCCTGTACCATGCTCTCGAAGACTGTTTGAGCCCATAGATTGCCTTTTTTAATTTAAGTACTTGACCCTCATGGGTCTGCTCAGAAAATCCTTCTGGTAACTGCATATAAATGGTTTCATCGAGAGCACCATTCAGGAAAGCTGTAGTTATATCAAGGTGAGTACAATCAAATCCTAACTGAACTGACAACGCAAACAATATCCTCAATGTGGTATGCCTCACAACAGGAGAAAATGTTTCCGTATAGTCTATGCCTTCAATTTGAGAAAAACCTTTAGCTACTAAACGTGCACGGAATCGAACTTTGTTTTCACTATCATATTTTTTACGAAGCACCCACTTACACTGCACAACCCTACCATTGTGTGGACTATCACATAATTCCCACGCATCATTTTCTTTAAAACATTGTAATTCTTCTTGCATGGCCAACATCCATTGTTTCTTTTCTGGTCCATTTACAGCATCATGCAGTGTCAAACCTGCCCCATCATCATAAGATTCAGCACTTGCACAAAGATTCGACATACCATATCTCTCTGGTTGTTTCCGTGTTCGTCTGATTCTGTTCATGAAATCTTCATTTTCACACTGAAGTGTACTCTCTGAGTCTTCATAATCACTTGGAACATATGTTTTATCATTATCATCATCATAGAAACAGTCACTTTCACTGTTGGAGTTATCTTCAAGACTAGATGTTGATTCAAAGCTTGTTACCTTTTGGCCTTGTTGTTCGGGTTTAACCTCATCCCCCACTGAAGCAACATTCTGGTCTTGCACTTGAATCATACATTCAGAATTAATTTCTTGCTCAATAATGACCACATCTCTGCTTGTAAACACAGTCCTTGTTTCTGGATTATAGACTCTGTATCCCTTTATGTTATCTGGGTATCCTGTAAAAATACATTTCACAGATTTCTTATCCCATTTCTTACGCTTTTCCTTAGCAACATGTACCATCACAGTGCTACCAAATATCCTAATATGACTGATATCTGGTTTTGTGCCAGTCCATAGTTCATATGGCGTTCTATTATCCAACGCAGCAGCCACAATCCGATTCTGCAGATACACCGCTGTATTGGTGGCCTCACCCCAAAACTCTTTTCCCAGGTTTGCATCGAAAAGTAGACATCTTGCTTTTTCTACCACTGTGCGATTGAATCTCTCACATAAACCATTTTGTTGTGGGGTGTATGGGTTGCTTTTCTGGTGGATAATACCAGCACTGTTTAGGTAATCTTCAAATTCCTTATTGCAATACTCTAATCCGTTATCGCTTCTTATCACTTTTATTGTTCTCTTTGTTTGATTTTCCACCTTTGCTTTGAATATCTTGAAATATTTTAGAGCCTCATTTTTGTGTTTCAGAAAATAAACAACCGTCATACGACTGAAATCATCAACAAATAATAAGAAATATCTTGCTCCTCCTATTGATGTAGTCTCCATAGGGCCACAAATGTCTGTGTGCACTAAATCTAGCAAGTTACTGCTTCTCTGGCCACTGCCTTTAAATGGTAGGCGACACTGTTTGCCTTCACAACATGTTGTGCATGAAGCCTTGCTTATTTCTACTTTTTCATCAAGTGACATTCCAAAGACAGCATTTTTCATTTGATTTAAGTAGTCCTTGTTGACATGTCCTAATCTGCGATGCCATATTACTCCTGACACAGCTGATGCAGCCAAATACTCCTGGGTTACCAAGTTTACTTTGTACACCCCATTGACCAATACTGCTGTAGCGACTACTTGTTGCTTTTTATTGTAAACGCAACAACCTTCATCTGTGAAAGACACACTGTTTCCTTTTTGAATTAGTTGACTGACTGATAATAAGTTTGTAGTCAGAGTTGGTATACAGCATACGTCTTCTACTATAATGTCGTACTCGCAATCATCAGTTGAAGTCGTTATTTTCACATCGCCAGAACATAATACAGTCATCTTTTCACTATTTGCTACGACAATTTCTTTATTTTGCTCGTATCTGGCATTCGTAACCCAACTTTTATTTGCTGTTAGGTGTACACTTGCCCCGGAGTCGATATACCAATCATTTTTGTTAAACTTAGCACTTAAAAATACTGCACTAAATGCGTTAGATTGCATTCTTTCTTTATTTTTCTTATTTGCTGAATTATTTTCGTAAGTCATGCACTGGTTTTTGTAATGGCCGACTTGTTTTAGAGATGGGTAACTCAGGAGTGATAGATACAAATGATATGAATCATTCCATTTGAATCAATCACTCTTCATATCTTTACATATCCGAATGTGTCAGTAGTTCAGTATATCTTTCTTTACACCTCACTCACTCGTCGGTCATCGCGTCGATAGTATTTTAGTAATCTGTGGCGTCGGATAGCTTCGTCGCGCGCCATTGGTTGAACCCGTCAAGCAAGCAGAATTTTGCCGAATTGCTCCGAACGACCGGGCGGCGGGCGTTCGGGTTCGGATGGAACCTTTAGGGAAGTCGATGCCGTCTCGCTCGCACCCATACGAATGTTCGTATCGCGAAAGGCGAGATGACGTAACTTTGACCACAATAAGTTGACACCCAATGATAAGTTGTTAACTCTATTGCTGACGTATAAGGCTTATAATTGTTTGTCCTTAGTGATTATTTCGGTATTATAATCTTGTCAAATGTATCTTCATTTGTTTTGACTTGAAATACACATTTTGAACTAAAATTTAATTTTCACGTAAATACGTACATAGGTAGACAGTCCTAAGCCTGTGTAAAGTATGAAAGGAAATCAGAAGGCTATTTCTATTTTATTTTCTAATACTTACTAAACTAATTAATGCTTATACTCAATACTAGATTGCGATTGACTGTTCATTGAACTAATTATTAACATATTGAAAAAGAAGTAGGTTGTACCTACAGTCATTAGAATAGTATTTTTTTTAAATTAGAAAAAATTTGTTCAATCGCTACCGCTCAATATATCAGAAAGATGCAAACAACCAACCTATCATTATATCTGAATGATCTATTTGAATGAGTGAGCCGCACACGAGTTGCGAGTTTGAATGAGCTACTGAGTCATACTGAGCTACTGATATAAAGATATGAAAGAGTGATTCATATCCCAGTGATTGAAAGATGCATATCTATCTTTTCTTTTCAATGACACATTTTGCCCATGTCTAACTTGTTTGCATCGGTAGCACGTCACCGCCTTGACGTTAGATTTAGACGGAACAGCAGTGCTGCCAACATCACCATTTTTCTTGGCCATAGACAAACTATATTTATTTTGCTTTCCATTATTTGAATGACTGACGAATGCACCGTTAACTTCACTCTCGTTGTAATCTACCGACTCCATGTCTAATAATTTTGTTTTAATATTGTCTGCCGTAATGGAAATGCCCGAATGTTCGATTGCCATGATCATTGGAGCAAAACGATCAGGCAATCCAGCCAACAACAATGACCCTGTCCACTGATCATTTATTTCAAATCCCGTTCCACTTAATTTTTGCGCTGTATCGATAATCTGCGTCACATACGACGTCATCGAATTGCAATTATCTCGCCGGATTGAAATCAAATTTCTCAGCAAACTTATTCTTCGTGAGAATCCACTATCATCAAATAATTGCTGTAGTTTTTGCCACAATTCTTTCGATGATTTAACGGTTTTGACGTGGACATACAACGACGGGTCGATGGTCATAATCAACTTGGCTTTTGTTTTTTCGTCATCCGCACTTGCTATTTCTTTTCCCGGTTCTGGCTTGACACAATGCTTCATGCCTTCGAGAATTAAGAAATTTTCTGCAGCGAAACACCACTCCGAATAATTATCGCGTCCCTTTAGTTTTGGCACATTGATAAGGTAGTTGGTAGCCATTTTAAAAGTTTTGGAGAACAGTTTCTGAACTACACTTATACACTGCGATAATTAATACAATCAGTCACTTCACAGCTAAATCGCATTTAATACTGTCTTTTAACACTTGCTTTACTGCAAAATCCTTGTTAAAACGACTTAAAAACCGCGATTTTTATGAGCGAATGGCCCATAACCTATAATAAAACGACGTATTCTTATGGACGAGTGACAACAGACTATTATTATATTATTATTATTATTATTATTATATATTTATTTATATTATTATTATTATATATTTATTTAAGCAGACATGTGTACATACAATATATCATAGATGGCAACACCAGTAAAATATTGTATAGATATTATAATTTTAACAAATGTGTTAGAACTAATCCTTGACGTACACACGGGGACACATCAAGCTATAAATTATTTATATGTAGATTGATGTGTCCCAGTGTCCAATACAAAATGGCCTCGCTTTGGAAAGATTTTCAGTTCAATGAGAAATCCGCTTAAACTGGTTTTGCATGGCTTGATGGTTCCACTTACGTTTTTATTTATTTATTAATTAATTTAATGCACAATGTACAAATTTGAGCTGGCCTTGTTTAGTACATGATTTCTGTAGACCAGTAGGTCAGTTAACGCTGGATTTGTGACTTCTGACGTTATGTTACAATCAAATCAAATCAAAATATTTTTATTTTACATAGGCCTACATGGGCACTTATAAAACGTCGAGAAAAGATGCACGGTTCGGGTTTGTCGTTTCCTATGGAGAAGAACCGGCAAGAAACTCCATGGTTACTCTTTTAAAATCATTTAGTTTTACAATGTTGTTGTTGTTACAGCGTTAGCACTTAAGTATGAGAGGACAGCGTAGGCCCGACAATAAGTCATTGCTTACTTTACAAAAAGTAAAAGTAAGTACAGGCTATACCGTAAATAATAACCTATTTTATGAACATGCTAGGAAAGTACACATTTGCTTGCAAAAAGGTGAAATTAATCGTAATTTATAATCTTGAGCTTTATTTGTGATGCTTTGAATGTTTACTTTTTATTTGGTGGACTCGTCGTGATTGCGACTAATGTTTTTTTTTTTTCTTAACAAAATATTAGTGTTTCTTAGATACACATAATTTTGGTTATAAAATATTCTATTTTATAATTCTGTCTTTCTATCTCTACGCAGATAAAAAAAAACAGTTGATGAAAAGTAAATGAAATATATTAAAAGCATCTGAAACACACAAAAATTAAGACATACTCTAAACAAACATATATTTAATTTGATTTTACCGCTAGACAGTAAACGAAATGTGAATATGTTTTCGTAAATATTTAAATAAATGCTTCAAGTAGAAATTAGTCTAATAGCGCTTTTAAGATTTATTCTTATTTATGAATTTGTAAATAGAATAAAAAAAATATGCTCAAAATTGTAGAAGAGAAATTAAGAAACTTAAAAAATAACTTTTCCCTACACTAGGAATTTCTCCTGTATCGTGGGTGCGTTTACAAAACATTTAAACTCACATACACACACAGCCAGACCCGAAACAACTATGTGCAAGTCATACTAATATTTGTTCCGTGCGGGAATCGAAACCGCGACACGCAGCGCAGCAGTCGATCGCTCAGCCACTGCGCCAACCATGTCGTGGCTATTTATATTTCTGTACAGTTTTGCTGTGTTATCGGCCTTGCTAATTAGAAAAAACCGGCCAAGAGCGTGTCGGGCCACGCTCAGTGTAGGGTTCCGTAGTTTCCCGTCCGTCACAATAAGTGTTCCCACTTATGAGTTTAAAGGTGGAGGAGGAAATTATTTTGTACAACTTTTTGTGTCTTTTTTGTACAAAAACTGTTGTGTCAATCAAGTTCAAAATGATTTTCCTAGAAAGTCCTTATAAAGTTCTACTTTTCAGATTTTTTTCATATTTTCTAAACTTACGGTTCAAAAGTTAGAGGGGGGGGGGGGGACACATTGTTTTTTACTTTTGGAGCGATTATTTCCGAAATTATAGACATTATAAAAAAATGATTTTAGTAAACCCCTATTCATTTTTAAATACCTTTCCAACAATATATCACACGTTAGGGTTGAAATTAAAAAAAAAATCACTTCCCACTTTACATATAGGGTGGCTACCCTAATAAAACATTTTTTTCCCATTTTTATTTTACCACTTTGTCGGCGTGATTGATATACATATTGGTACCAAATTTCAGCTTTCTAGTGCTAACGGTCACAGAGATTAAGCGAGGACGGACGGACGGACGGACGGACAGACAGACATGGCGAAACTATAAGGGTTCCTAGTTGACTACGGAACCCTAAAAAATCGGCCACACCGAGAGCTCCGTACAAACTTGCGACATAAACGACCATATCGTTGACTGCTTGGACTTAGAGGGTTGATATTTAGAGTTTTACGAAACCCTAAAAATTTATAAGTACATATAAAAAACCACACGAACACGCTTTTCTTGCATTTTTCCGGCAAACACTTTCATAAGATACTGACGACGACGGTCTAACAATTGATTAACACACGCTGCTATGGAATAACAATCTCTGCAAAGTGTTTGTTGGATAATACTAGAATGAGTGATAGCATAGAATGAGTAATTCTACTATACCATACTTCAATAATTCAGTTTAAAAAAAAAACTGATGGACAGTTTAAAAAATCTATAAAACATACTTTACGGTGAGGTCATTTTATTTCTCGTATTTTTCTCAGTAATACCTTTCATTTGATACGCTTATGATGAGAATCCATAGTAAATATAGTTATTCATTATGAACACACCGTCCACCATATTGGATTTAAAAT
Organism: Ochropleura plecta; assembly: GCA_905475445.1. Taxonomy (NCBI): domain Eukaryota; kingdom Metazoa; phylum Arthropoda; class Insecta; order Lepidoptera; family Noctuidae; genus Ochropleura; species Ochropleura plecta. The sequence continues at coordinate 5,393,497 of FR997732.1, forward strand.
GAAATGACTTCGCAAACCATGCAAATTTTGCGTACATGTTTTCTTCGCTTTTTTCGTTGCATTTCGTTGCAAAACGCAAACAAAACATGCAAACGCATAATTTTAGCTCAACCGGGAACTGAAAAGAGGATTTTTGTAAAAAAGCAAACATATGTAAGTGAATCTATACAGACCGACTTACCACAGTCCATTGTGTAAAAGAAATGTGTTGTTCTTCAAAAAAAAATCTTTTTAATTAATTCAGAGGAATCTAGCAGAATTCCATAATTATATTGTTCTTTCTGTTTTATGAGTTCCACGAATAATTTTATACCTACGTTACGTTGTATTGCATATACTACGTACTTTTCTCAAAAATTAAACGCACATGCTATAAATTAATCAAGACGGTCGTACCACACACTACCTTGATGAAAACAAAACATTGTTATCTAAAAAAAATATGAATGGTCATATTTATGGCCATGTGCAAAGTTATAAAACCAAAATACTGATGACTGATAGTTATGGGCTCTTGGTAGTGACGTTATCTTTCAAAGATAATCGAGATAAGGTTATAATAAAATATACAAAGACGATCGAACGAGGAATAGAGATAGAGATTATTGTCTATAAGTCGACTCGTGAAACAAATGAAATCTGATTTAGAAAGTTCGCGCTTGACCACAAGCGTCATTTTCCTGCCCTAGTCCCATTCTATTTGGGGTCGGCGCAACACGTTTTCTTCTTCTACACAATCCATCCATCTTTTCTTTGGGCTTCCTCTCGCTCTCCGTCCTCCAACATTCAGATTCATCACTCTTTTAGTCACATGTGCTTCGTCCCTCCTCATTACATGTCTATACGAAGACAAACGACTCCCTTTCAATTTTTCTGTTACAGGCGCAACTTTCAAACTTTCTCTAATGTACTCATTCCTTACTTTATCCATTTTAACATTCTCAACTTCGCTACATGCAATCAACCAATCTATTTAAAAAATCATTCATATTTTAAACGCTATTCTCTTCCTGTTCTCACACACTACTTAACTGTCTACGTTTCTTTTCGTCAATATTCCCTTTCGCAGACCTGCTGGTAGAAATTTCTTTTGAAATAAGCTGTGGCTCTGTACTAAGTTTTGTTATGATGTTCCATTTGAACAACTTGAACAATGGGACCGACCGCGAAATCTGCAACAAAAATAGACGACCCATTACATACTTGTAGTTTATTTTAGTGTTTTTTTTTTAAGTATTTGATACATACAAAGGTTCAAGATCTTTGCCGTACCTCAAAAGGAACAAACGGAAAACTTTTTGAATCACTTTGTTGTCCTTCTGTCTGTCTATAAAGACCCTTTATCTTAGGAATGCGTAAAAGTATCGAGTTGAAATTTAAACCGTAGATTTAGGCACAGACTTGAGTATATACTCAAGTCTGTGCCTAAATCTACGCATTCAAAAAGTATGGCCGTTTACGTCACACGTTTGTACGGAACCCTCGGTGTGAGAGTCTGAATTGCTCTGGTTTTTTTTTAAACGGTACGGAAGAGGATGAAAGTTTGGAACTGTATTTATTTATTTATTTAACAATAAGCACACCAACTGCATAATTACATAAGTTTCTACCTATTATTATAATTATTAATGTACCTTAAAAGTAATTACACAAATCGCAGGCGTGCATGACATTGTATCATGTTTCTATGTCTATGAGACTACAAAAATTTACAATAAATTAATTATTATCTAATTTTAAGAAATAACAAAAACGAGATTAAGAATTGAATAATTGAAATTTATACATAATTGAATACTTTATTTGGTAATAATATATTTTGCTCTTGGAAAATACCATCAGACACTTGGCTTTTCAATAATGATTCCTATATCATTTCATTACGAATCAATCACCAAACAACAAGGACAATAGACAAAGTCGTTCGTCCATTGCATGCTAATAATTGACCAAATGCATGGAATGGTAGAACGTGAACGGGGCGTAGATGCATGTTTGTATTGATGAAGTCATGTTCGTGTTGTGTGGTCGATGTTGCAGTAAAAACTATGTTAGGTACCTATATCATGCAATAAATGTAAAAAAAAAACTTGAGAGGTGTCAAGGGACACCCGGATGGAACGAAGTTATTATTTATTATGTACAAAAAACCTGTATACAGTCAACAAAAATAATCTTCGCGACAACACACTGTTCAATACGATATAGAAAGACGAAACGAAAATAACTGACTTGCTTTCTATGAGAGAGAGAGAGTCAGAGAAACACGCGCACGCCGCACGGCTTACAACAAAAAGTATTTGCAAAAAGTGTCGTTACAAGTTTTGGTCTTAAGCAAAAAGTATCGTTACAAGTTTTGGTCTTAATTTTTTCCGTCTTTTCGCAACGCGCGATAAGATACTTCGTTCCAAAAACATATGATATGGTGAAATACATACATGACATATGGTAAAATATGTTTTGGGAAGATAAGAAAGAAAAAAAGGGCGAGACTGGTCGAGACTTAAGCGCAGTGCAAAGCGTAAACGGCACGGTAGCGCATTTTATTTTTATTTTACTGTGGCTTGCAGCTAGCGATATTAAAGTTATAGTAAAGTAATCAACGACAAGCCATTTACAAGCTTCAGCAGTTAACAGTAAAGTATTGTTTTAGAAATCATAAGAAGTAACTTTAGCACCAAGTTATGAGATTATATTAATATCTAGTAACAAGGTAAAGGATTCAAATTTATTTAAAAACAATGTAACGTCGTTTTTTTAATCAAAGTAAATTCGAATGTAGCTAGTCGTATCAAAATACAGATTTAATGCTGCAAAGGCTTACCTAAATATCTTTTGATGTTTTGGGTTGACCTCTAAACATAGGAAATTTGTAGTAACGCCTAATTCGACTTTGTAATAAGTAAAATAAACTACCTAGATTCGAATTCTGATCAAGTTGAAGATACCAGGTATAACCTAAAAATATATACCGTGGACCTGGAACATAAAGGGCAAAAGAAGGAACATGGGTGAGTTTAAGACAGTACAAATCTGATACCCTCCCCCTCTATTTAGAGCAAGGGAAGTTATTTGATGATTATCCATCAGCAAAAAAAAACAAAAGGTAATAAATACTAGGAAGTTTGTTTTTTAAGTTAAATATTTCGTTTACAAAGGACTGCGTTATTTTTATATATTCATAAAAAAACAAGTAAATATTTTGTTTATAACCAAACCTCATTAGATTGTGTTTGATTTACAAGCTAGTTCAAATAAAACTCTACTGGAAACCTTCTGTTCTTGTAATTTATGTTTACATATTCACAAACTATTGAACATACGGGATTATTGTAAATATCAACTTAAAATGCTATGACACGACGGTCAAACAATTGATTTAAACACACTGCTATGGAATAAAAGCCTCTGGCATTTGTTTGTTGTATAATACACAGTTTTAGTTGTGTAGTCAACGGTCGGTCTGTCTCTAAAACCATATACTCAACTCTATGGTTCTTTTGTGCTGTGAAAAAATCAAATCTTCGCAGTCAAAAGAAATGGCTGTTTATGTCGCAAGTTTGTACTAAACCCTCGATGCGTAATTCTGACTCGCTATTGGCCGGTTTTTTTTTTAAATTTTAACGTTAGTAAGAAGAAAAGTTATTACAGCCTTTTTAGGGTTCCATAGTCAACTAGGAACCCTTATAGTTTCGCCATGTCTGTCTGTCCGTCCGTCCGTCCGTCCGTCCTCGCTTAATCTCTGTGACCGTTAGCACTAGAAAGCTGAAATTTGGTACCAATATGTATATCAATCACGCCGACAAAGTGGTAAAATAACAATTGGAAAAAAAATGTTTTATTAGGGTAGCCACCCTATATGTAAAGTGGAAAGTGATTTTATTTTTAATTTCAACCCTAACGTGTGATATATTGTTGGAAAGGTATTTAAAAATGAATAGGGGTTTACTAAAATCATTTTTTGATAATGTCTATAATTTCGGAAATAATCGCTCCAAAAGTAAAAAACAATGTGTGTCCCCCCCCCTCTAACTTTTGAACCGTAAGTTTAGAAAATATGAAAAAAATCTGAAAAGTAGAACTTTATAAGGACTTTCTAGGAAAATCATTTTGAACTTGATTGACACAACAGTTTTTGTACAAAAAAGACAAAAAGTTGTACAAAATAATTTCCTCCTCCACCTTTAAACTCATAAGTGGGAACACTTATTGTGACGGACGGGAAACTACGGAACCCTACACTGAGCGTGGCCCGACACGCTCTTGGCCGGTTTTTAAAAAGTCTTAACAAAAGAAGAAACCGGACGAAGAAGATATTATTAAGATGCTGCGCCGACAATGATCATAATATTACTCATTATGGCAGCAGATGTGATCTCGATCAATATCAAAACAAAAAATATTCTAAGTATTAAACGATGACACAATACAGCGGATGTGCCACCAGCATGCTTTAAGAAAACCCAAGTTTTTAGCTGCATTTTTTATTCTATTGTCAAATTAATCTGATCACTAACAGATACTTCGACCGTTTTTATAAAGCGCATGACACTGGTTATTTTAAAGTGGATGTAGAGAAAAGCATTTAAATTAGGCCAGTTACAGGCACTTTTGAACTATTAAAAAAATTACAACTATAAAATGGAGCTACAGCCCCCGCCACAAGACATAATAATTGTGAAAGTACTGTAGTTGTCTATTCCAAATCTCTATGGAAAAGAATGGGTAGGTAAGAAACTCCATGTACAGTTGTACACCCTTGTAAATCAGAATTAGGATTCCGTTTCTCCTGCTTCACAACCATAGGGGTAAACTCATTGATTAGTATTTGAAGTTATTATGGAAGCTGCAGAAGATTGTAAGACTATCTTTGCATTTCAAAGACTTAATTTCCTAGTATTGTATAATTGTAAAGCCCATATGTGAGTATGTAATGATTAATTATCATTGCTTGACGATGCCCGGTGGTTGAAAAAATGTCCACTTAAATGTTTCGCTGATGGTGGCGGGTGTGTCAGGTCATTTAGTTCCCTTCAAATGCGTTCTTAGACGTAAACGGGCGCTGTCAGTTGGGACTGGTCATCTCTTAGCTGCCAAGGCTTATATTTATTTGATAATTTTGATTTTACTCTGGACGCTCTTAATGTGCACGTTTAACTACACCGTTCTCACATATAGGTAATCTCAATATTTTTGCAAAAAAAAAACAGATTTTTAATTAACTGTGTCTGACAAGCCTGGTTTCTCTTTTCCTTTGTTGACTGTACCATCACCGGTTTACACGACACTTTTGTCGGGTTAGGTAGCAACATCCTGTACATTGTGTATATATACTATGTATAGCCTTTAACTTAATAAAACTTAGTCACGATGACTTATCAATGTTAAATTTCGACGAAACAATTCATTGATCGAAATGAACTTTATGATTAAACGGTTGCCAGTCGTTACTTTGATCTTTGTTCGAACAATTAACTTAACATGCCTTGCTTAACTTAAGTTACGTTTTGTTAAGTTGTTTATAAAGTGATAAAAAGAGAGTCAACTCTTTTTGAAATGTTCAATATTTCAAAGTTATGTGTTTGCGATGTTTGGGGCTGCACTCGGAACCCAAGGCGTCCGAGTGCACACTTCGTATTTCGAGATCGCCAAGTGGTTGGTTGATTCTTTATGTGAGCAATTGGCCTGTTTTTTGGCCAAAAGAATCAGCATTGCCATCCAACGCAGTAATGCTGTAACCCCTTTTTTTGCGCATAGGAAACCATCAAATAACTTACCCCGCTGTGGGCGGAGCGGGGGGGGGGGAGGAATATCAAACTTGTACTGACTTTTTTTTTTCGGGTGGGAAATCATCTAATGACTTCCCCCGCTCTGGGCGGAGCTGGGGGGCATGTCAGACTTGTACTGACTAAAACCCACCCATGTTCCTTTATTGCCCTTTACGTTCCGGGGCCGCGGTATCTCTTTCGAACAACCCGCAACCCCGGAACTTGTACTGACTAAGACCCACCCATGTTCCTTGGAATACTTTTCCTATTGACAGCAATGTTGACCACTTTTTTGACGCCTTGTAAATATTTAGCAATGTTAGCAAGTTATGTGTATTTGTAGTTTGTAAAGGCAGTTTTGAAGTAAAAATCAAGAAAAACCATAAACTATAAATAATAAATTCAATATATCTTTTTGCAAATTTATTGTTTTTTATTTAAAACACTGTAATTAGAATTACGAAAGGCAACGAAACCAAATATAAAACACTGTATTTCAGTACTTTCTATAATATTATTAATACGCTACTTTCAAGCTAAACTAGGAACATAAGTAATAAAAGAAATATATGAATACTTATTTAAAACTAACGTCTTGTTCAAAACCAAAAAGCACATCTCAAAATCTTGCTGCAACATTTAAAAAAAAGATGACCCACAGAATTTAAAATGTACGATGTGCACATTAAATAACAACTAGTAATAGTAATATTTTTATATTTATTTATAAAACTATTTTTTTGTTTTGTTTCAGAATACAAAATGCACAGAGAAAGTATGTCAGTCGAGTATAATGAACATCCAGGGACGGGGAGACACCCCACGTTGCCCTGAAGAAGTTTACAAAGAAGCACAAGTCTTCCTGAGACAATACTTTGCTTCTATACGAAGGTAATTTATATTATTTTATAATAAAATTGTAAACTTACATTTGAAAACAAATGGACAGGACCACCCGCCATCACGACAGCACGGTTAGCGCAGTGGAAGCGATCGACTGCTGCGCTGCGATCTCCGCACGGAACAAATATTTGTATGGCATACATATAGTTGTTCCGAGTCTGGTGTTTGTGTGTGTGATTTCAAATGTTTGTAAACGCACCCACGAAACAGGAGTAATTCCTAGTGTGAGGCAAAGTTGTTTAAAAAAAAATCCCTACGTTCCTCAAAGGGATTAAACTGTTGGTCCTGGCTGGTTACTTTAATTTGACCTTGATTTACACTAACTTATATTAACCTATATCTCATTGAACTATTGCATAATAATACTTATAATTTTCCTCTTTAAAAACAGTTTTACAAAGTCTAATAAAAAACCCGTTTCGTTCCGTTCGTAAAAAGCCATCTTGAGAAGAATTCTTAAATGTAGTTATGGAAGAATTAAGTATTTTAATCAAAAAGTAATTTCCTTTAAATAACAAAAAGAATGCCTTTTCATTAAAGACAATATTTGATTAGCTGCAGGAACGTAATTTATGGTATTGGCGGAAAGCTGAATTTTTTGGTCTCGTTTTCTATTTTTAGTTATTATCGAATATTATTTTTCTCTTGCTAGTTTATTGGAAGACTCTTAACTCCCCAAACTGTATAGATCAAATTGAAATGTCAAATCCCCGAGAGCACACATTTCAATTAAAACATAATTTTGAAAACTGCCTCAATTATCGGAGAAATCGCGTATCAAATAAAAAAAAAAAAAAAAAAAAAAACAACAGTAGTCGCATTACAACCTCCTCTTCTTTGATGTCGGTTAAAAATTACAAGTTTTGAGGAATGTTTCATACATCATCTGCCTAGCCTTTTCCCAACTATGTTGGGGTCGGCTTCCAGTCTAACCGGATGCAGCTGAATATCAGTATTTTACATGGAGCGACTGCCTATCTGACCTCCACAACCCAGTTAATACTGGGCAATACGATACCCCTTGGTAAGACTGGTTGTCAGACTTTCGGAACACTGACTACCTGTAACGACTGTCAAAGATCTACAAATGACAGCCGGGACCAACGGCTTAACGTGCTTTCCGAGGCACGGAGGAAACTCGGTATGTAACGGGTGGTCACCCATCCACAGACCAACCTAGGCAAGCGTGGCTTAACCTAAAGATCGACCCGAGCGGCTGCTATTATTTAGCCACGAGCTCCTTTTGAGGAATGTTTATGTTTGTAAAATAGTAAGGGTCTGAAGAAAACTGTTATTAGATACAATCATTTAAGTTGTACATACCTATTTTTAAATGTAATTATGTTTCAGGGAAGATACCGAAGCGCACAGAGCGAGACTAGAAGAAGTAAAAAATGAGCTGAAAGATAGAGGAACCTACCAATTGAAGTCTTCAGAACTAGTATTTGGAGCGAAGTTAGCTTGGCGCAATGCTACCAGATGCATTGGAAGAATTCAGTGGAAAAAGTTACAGGTAGGTCCCAATCACATGCGAAAAACGACACTCCATTCATCTCTAACACTCTTACTTCAACGCAAATTAGCGTGCCATTATAAAACACACTAAAAAGCATATCTACCTGCAAAACAAATCGGGTGACAAGGTTGTCCCCTGCAGGGGGTGGCCTTGGCCGGCCCCTCTGCTGTGCTCGAGTTATGAACGCTAACGATCACTTTGGTTTGGATGCAAGCTCAAACTATCATAAATATTTGACATCTTAAACAGACTGGCAGATTAATTTGTCGCTACTTAAATGAGTGGTAGGTACGTTAATGTAAATTATAAAAAAAAAAAAACAAGAATAGCTAGCTTCTTTATGGAGGTACACCACCACGCCTCTAATAAATCTAATAATATTATATCTCATGATATTTAATTACAATTTGTTAGAATGCGGATGCAATTTCATAATTTATTCCGAAAAATATTGATTAGGAATATAAATTAGTCTTAGATGCTAAATTCATATTTGACGTCACATGCATTTTTAGCTAAAAAAAAACATTTATAGTTGTAGCCTGGTATTATTATTATTTTTCACATATAATACCACAAGAGCTTCAAAATTATCGGGTATTTTCCGATAGGTTCGTTGCAAACAAATGAAGGTGTCAAGTTTTTCTTTTCAGGTTAAAAAATCACGAGCGCGAAGCGCGAGTGATTTTTCCTGAAAAACTTGACGATTTTATTTGTTTGCAGGGAACCTATCGGGAAATGCCAGATAATTTTGAAGCTCGTGTGGTATTCGGGGGATTATTTTTCCGTCCCAAATGTCGGCCAATAGAATTGCATTGATGTTTTGTTTTTTATGCATAACAACGACCAGAGAAAATTTTCAAAAAATTTTCAGTATAATACCATGTAGGTTGTACCACGTGACGTCGAATGGTGCAATTCTATTGGTCGATATTTGGGTCGGAAAAATAATCATTCTTAAACTTCGGAATTTTTCATTAGCATAAAATACAACAAGTAAAACGATGATAGATGCAAAAGTATAAACTCTTGCGCGGCTAACAACGCCCTTCTTCAAACACTGAATGGAATGATGTTCCATCCAAAAATTTAGCAAATTTAAATTTAGTTATAGTTATTAATAAGGTACTTAAAAAAAACAAAAATAAGATTAAAAAATAACTGTGTCGGATATTATCTACACTATCCTACTGCCTAGGTATTTGTTATTACTTCAATAAAAAAAATATTCACATTACAATTCCGCATCCATCATCAATCAAATACAAATCTGAAGTTTTGTTGGCACCCGCGTGCCAAGGTCTCTATCACTGAAGCCCTGACTGCCAGGCGGTATATTAGACCCTACTACTGATACCGGTTGGCTATAAGTTATATAGTTTCCAAAAATATAAAATATGTATCAGAGGCAATAGAGAAATACCGGCCAAGTGCGAATCGGACTCGCGAACTAAGGGTTCCGTACAAATTTGCTACATAAATGGGCATATCAACCACAATCTTGAGTGTATAGTATTAATACAACAAAGGGATCCAATAAGGGTTTCTGGTTTCCCTTTTGATTTTCGGAACCCTAAAATTACAAATAGAATATAAATAATATAGAGGTTATAAAACCAGTTGGTCAAGATGTAACAGTATCGTTACTTGTGGACATACCTTATTTAAATGTGAAGTTAACAAAAGAGATAGACAGATACACTTGAAATTTACCTCTAGTCCACTAATGTTATCGCGTAAAGTTATATTTATTAAATTGAAAAACAAACAGTTCATTAAATAAAATTAAATTTGAGTTGAAGGCATGATCCGTCTGCTGGGGTTGCGGGTGGTTCGAAAGAGATACCGCGGCCCCGGAACATACAGGGCAAAAAGAAGAACATGGGTGGGTTTCAGGCAGGTAAAAGTCTGACACTCCCCCCCGCTTCGCCCACAGCTCCTCAGCTGTAGGCGAAGCGGGGGGGAGTGTTGTTGGATATGAAATCATCGAATAACTTCCTCAAGTTATTCGATGATTTCATAACCAACAAGAAAATCTATGTGTGATGAGCCAGGTTACTTAATACTTATGCTGACTGTACATAATGTAGGGACCAACTATCACAAGGACACAATAGTAACATTTTCTCTTTAAAGTCACACAACTTGTATCTCTGTAAGAGCGACTAATGGCATTTAGTTTGCGTCTCGTTATAAAGTTGTGTAAGCTGAACTCCTAATTAAAAGTTGTCTTGGCTTTCTCCTTACGTGTGGTTGAAGACAATTTTACTACGGTTAGTCCTTGATACACGTTTAGCGTTTTTATTTAAAACTAGCTTTTGCCCGCGGCTCCGCTCGCGTTAAATTCGGGGTAACACATTGCGCCTTATTGATTTGTAATAGCAACGCTAAGTTTTCCCTTTTCTTCCCTCTTTCTCCCTCACATCCCACATTTAAAATTTAGCCTATGTCCGTCTCCTGGTTCCCAACTATCCCTGTACCAAATTTTATCAAAATCAGTGTAGCCATTAAAGCGTAAAGAGGTAACAAACAAACAAACTAACTCACTTTCGCTTTTATAATATTAGTAAGGAAGTAAGAATTTAGCTGTACCCAACAATTTCACCCGCTGTTCAGCTCCTTAGTGTGGTAGCATGATGTTATAGAGTCTATTAATTTCCTGAAAAAATGTCTATGTATTTCACGTTAATGGTACCAAGGAATCGCGTTCTCCCATACAAACATTGTAGCCAAGTTTGAAATTTGAAAATCCCAATTGTATCATTGCAATGAGAGTCAGTTATCGAGAAAATATTATTAAAAAATAATAATCACAATGACGGGAAGAACCAGTGCCTCTCACCTGCGCTACTAAGCAAAACTAAATCAACAAATATACATACTAGCAATAACAAAATAAATAATACCCACACCGATTCAGCTAAAATAAGTATCACCGAAAATGAAGAAAAAAATAAAAATAGACCAGGTATTCGTCTGGTCTATTTTTTGAATGTTTTAAGGAAGCTATTGCATAGCTTCTATCACGGGCCTTGAGCGAATCCAGAAATTCCGTAACGAAAAAAACCTGACGCTCCCCACTCCGACGGGCACGGAGGTGTGGCTTGAAGGCCGTGCATTGTCTAACGTCGTTTACACAATACGGTCAGTTATTTCAATCCCGATTCTAATGTTCTAATAGCGTGTTTGGTAGAGAATCGGATAGTCAATCGACATTACGCTGCGCGCTGGATCAAACCCAAGGTCTTGTTTTTCTTTTTGCGACTTCTTTTCATTGGAAGTACTTTTTAAATATTATATTTAGTTTTTTGTTTATTGTCTAAGTTGATAAAAAATGCTATGCAATAGCTTTAGCGTGGCAGTCCCCGAGTGCCACACGTATTTTTTTAACACATAACATATGCAAGGCAGGACAAGTCTGTCATATAAACGCCTTTTTCATAGAAAAGAAAAAGCCCAAGATTCTTCAGGAGCCACGGAATCTAATTTGTGTTTCGGTAACGAGCAATAGTACGTTAAAGTGGCTTCATATGTTAACGTCTGCTTTCAGTGGGGAAGGGAATTTGGCAAATAGATATGGTCACGTGAGAATTTCTCAGAACTTGACGAATGATGGAGTTTTAGAGTTCATTTTGGTTCGATTCGTTTGATCGTCTTATGTTTTTGTAATGACTTTCTGTATGCAGTTTTTTATTGTTAGTTATTTGGGTGCGTTCGTATGTAAGAATAATTTATTCATTAAGTAGATTGTACATGGCATCCAGAATTGTTTTTTTACTAATATGTTATAAAGAAAGAAAAACCCGTACAAAAAAAATATGGGTCATAGCACATCCTTTCCTAAACTAGGCAGAAAACCTATCTGTACTGCTGTTACAAAATATTAGGTCGTACAGTGGGCGAACAAAGTACTTATGCTATATTAGATGTATAGTATGCCTGGCTGCGTGTGTGTTTGCGTGTTTGTACTGGTATCTCCCGGGCCCTTGACATATGGTAGTAGTAAATACAAAAGGATTTTAGATGGTTAGAACCCAATATAGTCTTCAGTTCCTACCAGACGGAGGCTATCCATGAGTATATCTGAAATCAAAAAAAGTTTAAGTTAAGTCTTACTTGAGAAAGTAGCTACAATGTACTCTGTGATCCAATGGTCAGCATAAAAGCTTGTTTATGATAGTTTACTATGACGGCGCATTAGTATTGCGATGTCACCAAAGCAGAGCGGCCTGCCAAGGCCACCGCCTGCCGGGGTGGCGGGTTGTTCGAAAGTGATACCGCGACCCCGGAACATAAAAGGTAGAAGAAGTAACATGGGTTTTGTTTTATCAGCAAAAGTCTGACAACTCCCCCTGCTCTGCCCAGAGCGGGAGGGGAGTGCCAGGGGAAGTTATTTGATGATTTAATTTTTTTTATTTTAGTTTAGTATTAATTCTTTGTGTACCTACGTTCTTCTTGTTTTGCGTAATAATTTTGAACTGTATAGTTTACTAGCTTTCGCCCGCGGCTTCGCTCGCGTTAAATTCGGTATAACACACTAAGCAGACCTGTAGTTTTTGCTCTTGCGCCTGATTGATTTGTAATAGCAACGCTAAGTTTTTCCTTTTCTTCCCTCGTTCTCCCTCATATCCCACTCTTTTTTAATAAAAATTAGCCTATGTCCGTCTCCTGGTTCCCAACTATCTCTGTACCAAAATTCATCAAAATCGGTTCAGCCATTAAAGCGTGAAGAGGTAACAAACAAACAAACTCACTTTCGCTTTTATAATATTAGTAAGGAGTGGATTTACTAGAATAATTATATATTATGTTGATAGTGTTTTAGTCTTTTGTATGCTTGGTTGGTAAAATATGGCTGATCCTGACAAAATGTTTTTATGCTTGTCATCATTTACTTACCCATATTTGCAAAATAAAATTATCTTTAATAGTACAGCCATTAAATTGGTTATTTTTGAGCTTAATTGGTACGTGGTAAATAAAACTTGATTCCTGCCGAGTTAAGGTAGAGAAAGAATAAAATATCAAGAGATCAGATGGGATCAACGCTCTAAGAGAAAACTGGTTCGAAGATGATTTCAATCTGTACTTGCAACCTTGTAAATGTATGTGAACTAATTTTGACAACACGGTTGGCGCAGTGGCTGAGCGATCGACTGCTGCGCTGCGTGTCGCGGGTTCGATCCCCGCACGGAACAAATATTTGTATGGCCTACAGATACTTGTTTCGGGCCTGGCTGTTTGTGTATGTGAGTTTAAATGTTTGTAAACGCACCCATGATACAGGAAAAATCTTAGTTTGGGGCAACAATAAAAAAAACGGATTTTAATGGGCATTGTCCGCGTGCCGGATCATTTTCTATATTATTATCCTATTATGCTTCTACCAAATCGACCATTGTTAGAGTTTTGACGGGTAAAAGAATGTAACAAACAAATAAGACATTTTACTTCAACCACAAAGATCTTCAACGCGCTCATTGGTCTATAAATATCGTCAACGTGCAAAAGCTCACATAGGCGACGATAACAGCATTCCATCAGTCACTACTAGTTTTATTCAGATTACAAATTATAATAATTAAACGAAAACCAGTCTTAAAACAACGTAACAAAGTTTACTTAAGTTCCTCTTAAAAGTAACTTCAGAACTATGGACTTTTGTATGCTTATCGGTGCAGACAGGTGAATATCAAAAGATTGCTTATCAGTTGCTTAAAGGACTGCTCATAGACATTCTAAAGGCAATAAGAGAACAGCAAAGCGTCGACATCGATGCTTATCAAAGTATAATAATATGTAAATATATGTAAGCATATGTTTTACATTTAGGAGACTGTTTGACTTGTAGGTACAGTATAATGGATGTAAAAGGACCCGTTCTCCCCATCATTGTGTTTTGAGTTTGTTTGTTACGTCTTCATGCCTAAATTACCAAACCGATTTTGATGAATTTTGGTACAGATATAGTTGGGACCATGAAGACGGGCATACGCTAATTTATAAAAAAAAGTGAGATAAAGGGGGAAGAAAAGGGGATGAATTTAATCATATGTTTTTAATTAATTTTAATTTACAGCACGTAAAAGAAACACAGCAAATATGTATAATTATTATTTAAAACTAGTGAACAATGCGGTATTATCGCACAAGGCGATCTCATACGGAAAACCTTCAAACAATCTTGTTGCCCTTTATCTTTTTAAATTGCCCCAAAATTAATTAAGAAATATTCTTTGCAGATTTTTGACTGCAGAGAAGTGACCACGGCTAGTGGAATGTTCGAAGCTCTCTGTACTCATATCAAGTTTGGAACGAATAAAGGAAACATCAGGTAAGATTCTGCAAACATCCTTACTTAAAAAGCGAAAGTGAGTTTGTTTGTTACGTCTTCACGCCGAAATGGCTAAACCAATTTTGATGAATTTTGGTACGGAGATAGTGAGAAATGAGGGAGAATGAGGGAAGAAAAGGGAAAACTTAGCTTTGCTATTACAATAAATAAGGCGCTAGGGCAAAAACTACAGGTAGCAAATACCTGCAAATCAGTAAAGGAGAACTGTGTTAGAATTTAAGGAAAGCGAAGCCGCGGGCAAAAGCTAGTCATTTATAATCTACATAACACTTAGAACCTAACAGTTAGTTTACAAAAAATAAAAATAAAATCATATTTTCATATTCCAGCCAGTATTCTGATCCAGTATATACGCTACATGTACCAGTATATTATGAAAATATGATTTAATTTGATTTTCCTTCGCGCTTTGACTTTTTTTATGCTGAAGGAGAAACAAAGGCATGACATCACTTGACTTGATATTAATTGAGAAAAATTTAATAAATAGCTTTATTTGAAGAGCTTAGATTTAAAAACAGTTAAATGAATAATGTTTTCATAAAAAGCTTTAAATAGTTACAGCGTATTTATTCCTTGATACAACTTAGTTAGTCTGGAAGCCAATCACAGTATGTTATATTTTGTTTTGTCCGGGTTGCGGGTTGTTCGAAAGAGATACCGCGGCCCTGGAACATAAAAGGCAAAAGAAGGAACATGGGTGGGTTTTATTCAGTACAAGTCTGACACTCCCTCTAGCCTCGCCCAGAGCGGGGCAAGTTATATCGTATAATTATATTTTAAAACTATCTTGATCTAACCACCTTGTTTCTTTTCAGATCAGCAATAACAATATTCCCTCAACGCACAGACGGTAGGCACGACTACAGGGTGTGGAACCCTCAGCTGATCAGCTACGCCGGATACCGCATGCCTGACGGTTCTATACTTGGTGATCCTGGACGCTTGGAATTTACTGAGGTAAGTAACAATGGATTTATAAGCTAATCTTTAGGTATTCGCGGAAGTGACGCTAGCTGCATACTAGGCATGGTCTGACACAAACTAAGTACACGACAGTATTGCATCGAAAGAATAGAAATAAGGTCGAAAATATTTCGGTGTTTGATTTTATTTGAATATCATGTCCGCCAAAATGTAGGTCATTTTGCAGTTTTTATTGATTATTTTTCCGACCCAAATATCGACCAATAGAATTGCACCATTCGACGTCACGTGGTACAACCTACATGGTATTATACTGAAATTTTTTTGAAAATTTTCTCTGGTCGTTGTTATGCATAAAAAACAAAACATCAATGCAATCAATGCAATTCTATTGGCCGACATTTGGGACGGAAAAATAATCCCCCGAATACCACACGAGCTTCAAAATTATCTGGCATTTTCCAATAGGTTCCCTGCAAACAAATAAAATCGTCAAGTTTTTCAGGAAAAATCACTCGCGCTTCGCGCTCGTGATTTTTTAACCTGAAAAGAAAAACTTGACTCCTTCATTTGTTTGCAACGAACCTATCGGAAAATACCCGATAATTTTGAAGCTCTTGTGGTATTATATGTGAATATAAAACAAAATACAGCTCCGTGTTTGAAAAATTTTAGATAACTCTTTAGTCTATACAATTTTCTTTGTTATAGATATAAAAATATGATGGTTGTCGCTGAAAAAATTGAGAATTTCGAGACGAAAAATTTTTTTTCTTGGTTTTTTTAAACATTTTTTTTCATAGTCCTAGACCACTTTTGTAAACATATTTTGTTTAACTCTTTACTTTATGTATTGAACTATACACGGTATTTTTTTTGGCTAGTGGCATGTACAGATACGGCTAACTTTGCGACGAAAAACTAGACATTTTACGAAGTGTTTGCTTTGTACAGCGCCTTAACTAGCGCATTTTTCCAATAGGCGGAAACTATAAAACGCCACTTGCTATGACTTCTATGATAACATTAATGATGAGAATGATAAATGATGTTAATTCTGTATATTGGTTTATAAAAACGCCATTAACAAGATAAATAAGACAAGGTTGGTGTTATTAATCCGACTCCTCAAAGAAGAAAATCATAGGTTACAGTCGGCTTTAAGGTGCTGATATAATCTCAGTCAGGTTATATGAGAATCATAGACTTAAGTGTCCGGGTAGCTCAACGTCCGTCTATTGACGACAGGCCGTGTCGACGGCGCGTTAGTGTTCCACGCGCGTTTTATTTTGTGATAGTCGAGTCATTTGCTGTAAGGCATTATAAGGCTTGTATAGTTATGTGAGCACATGAAATTCCCTAAAAAACATAATGCTTAAAAATACAAAAAAAAGCACCATTTTCCTCATTAAAACATGTGAAATCAAATAACGTGACTCGTTAAAACTAGCAAAACAAAAAAATGTAATCATATTATATAAGACATTAAATATAAATGGGTTCCATATGATATTTTAAAACTGGATTTAGATGTAACATTAAAGAAAACCAGTTTGTATCAGAAGTTGTAAACAACACGAACAGATCAAAATGTGCTGAGAACATACCGTTGAATATTTGGACGTAATGAAATATTGGTATTATATCAATTAATTTATCATGCTTTCGATGATGAATGAATGCAATGGTTAATTAATTAATTAATAAAGTATGTTAATTCACATTTTGGGAATTATTATTTTGTTCGGATAACGACAGCATCTATCATCAAAAACTGCTGTTCAATTCATTTTGACCTGGTATTACACTATTCTAAGAAAACTGTTTTTTAGGTTTCAGTGCCACAAAACGAAAAAAAACCGGTGGTTCCGTAAAAACTTGGGACATAAATGACCATATCTTTTGACCGCGTTGACATAATGATATAATTTTAAGGGATCACAGACTTGAGAATATGTTTTAAATTTCAACTCAGTACCTTTCCCTGTTCCTGAGATATAGGGTCTTTCTTGACAGACAGTGGGATAGCAAAGTGATCGAATAAGGCCCAGCGCCCATTATCGGCATCGGCACGACTGAGGATTTTAGGTGGCAAATAGCAATATACATTAACGTAATGGCAATAAAGTAGAAATTTCCATTATATATGGTCGTAATAACAAAAAGACCGCTTCGGTATGCTTGAGGCTGCTGTATCGGCAGTCTTGAGAATGCTTCGGGATGCTTCGGCATTCTTCGGTACGCCGACGGCGCCGAGGCAATATATACGTATATCGTTGCTTCCAAAGGTTGTTCACCCAAAAGCTTTTTGATTGATTAGATTTCTCTTCTTCTTCAGCAAGAGCTGCTATGAGCACTAGATCCAAGTCCACCATATTAAATACAACTCAGACAACTAGCTTGTAACAACTCTGAGACTGTTTTGACGAGAAATACGATATTGAGACGCTTCGGCAAGCTACAGGACGGTGCGGCATGCTTAAGGACGCCTCGTCATCCCTAAGAACGTTGCAGCATGCTAAAGCATAGTTTCCGACAGTGTGCGCTTGCATATAGGATGCCGAAGGATCCTTTTCCTTGCCGATGCCGATAATGGGCGCCGGGCCTAAGGGTTCTGTACCTCAAAAGGCAATAACGGAATCCTTATAGGATCACTTTATGCAGTTTTTCTGTCAAATGACCTATTGGGTTTACACATCACAACACGAGCGAAGCCCTCGAGCGAAGCTAGATTCCAATAAAATTACGCTAACTTAAAGGCCATTACTAATTTTTACCTTTTATTGTGCGTTTTCTTAAGGTATGCTTGAAGTTAGGATGGAAACCAAAAGAGAAGACCGCCTGGGACATACTGCCTCTAGTGCTGTCAGCTGGCGGCAAGGACCCGGAGTACTTTGACATTCCTAAAGAAATCATTATGGAAGTGCGTATGGAACATCCCACGTAAGTAACTAATTGTAATCCTACTATAATTATTACTAATATTATAAAAGCGAAAGCGAGTTTGTTTGTCACGTCTTCACACCTAAATAGCCCAACCGATTTTTATGAATTTTGGTACAGAGAAAGTTGGGACCCTGGAGATAGACATAGGCTAAAAAGTGAGAAAAATGGGAGAAAGAGGAAAGAAAAGGGGAGAGAAAGATATTTTTTTTCGATCATTACGCGAGTTAAAGTTAGCGTTAGCCCAAAGTAACTATGCCATGCGGACGAAGTCGCGGGCGGGAGCTAGTAATATTATAAATACTTTAAATGTTTGTGAGGATGGATGTATGGATGTTAGTTAC
This sequence comes from Ochropleura plecta, assembly GCA_905475445.1. Classification (NCBI taxonomy): domain Eukaryota; kingdom Metazoa; phylum Arthropoda; class Insecta; order Lepidoptera; family Noctuidae; genus Ochropleura; species Ochropleura plecta. Next base: position 5,412,253 of record FR997732.1, read on the forward strand.
TCTTTCATGCCAAAACGGCTGAACGGATCTTGATGAAATTTGGCACAGAGGTAGATTATAGTCTGGAATAATACATAGGATACTTTTTTTTCGATCATCATTTTGCGGTCTGAGTTGGGTGAAGCCGCGGGTGCCAACTAGTAATATTTTAATTTAACAACAAGGCATTAAAACCGGCTAGGTAAAGCTTAAACAGTACACACTATGACATTCCAACCTATACAAGCGAACCAGTTTATGCATATTTCTCAAGAAGATTTACTTTATGATATAAGTTTTGCCACTACCTGGAGGATGAGCAGCTAACAACCTAAGTAACTACGGGTTCATTAAAAAATAAAACACCTTACAAAGAGAGATCATAGACTTTTAATTCAATGTTAATTAAATTAAGCCCAACCCTTATCAGGGAGGGCAAAAATCCTGCAAAGAAATAATTCGCATAAAACGTTGCTCTACACTAAGAATTTCTCCTGTATCGTGGGTGTGTTTAAAAACATTTAAACTCACATACACAAAAAGCCAGACCCAGAACACCTACCTTCATGTCATACAAATATTTTTTCCATGCGGGAATTGAACCCGCGACACGCAGCGCGGCAGTCAATCGCTCAGCCACTGCGCCAAGCGTGCCGTCAAAACATCTTAACATTTGACATTACGCCTTGTTGGACCTTACAGTACACACACATTTAACCAGTTATATTTGAATCCTATATTAATAGGCGGCAAGCCTATTACCATCAGCTGGGCAGAAATCCAGACTCCGTAGCTGCTAGTGAGTAATTCTTGATAGAAAAGGCAGCAAACTCACTTGAAAGACTAGACATTACGTCGGCATCAATTGTTTTTTTTTTAAACATTGCCCCACATTAGGAATTTCTTCTGTATCGTGGGTGCGTTTACAAACATTTTAACTCACATACACAAACAGCCAGACCCAGGACAACTACCTTCAGGTCATACAAATATTTGTTCCGTGCGGGAATCGAACCCGTGTCACGCAGCGCAGCAGTCGATCGCACAGCCACTGCGTCATCTCATATCAATGATAGTAATTGTTACTGGAAATTTCGACAGTTTGATTCGATTGTGTCAGTAAAGGGATGCGTGGATTGTAGTAATCTAATTTAATTAATAATCATATTGAAACACTGTCAGTTAAAACTATGTCAGCGAGAGGGTGTATTACATTCCACCTTCAAGCCTTGTGCGTGTTGACAGCTGTCACAATGTTTTTTGATCTTTTTGCTACTAAAATATAAAGGGCGTTACGTTTGTTCTAAGCCGCAAGGTTCTCCAAGTGTTTTTTTTTTGTTCATAATTATAAAAAAGTCGCAATTAAAATAGTTCTTTTCAAAACATACTCCACCTCACTGTACTAGGGAGACCTGTCGTTCACATATACCCAAAAGGCTTGCGTATCCAATATAACAATGCGTTTCGGGTATTGCTGCGACTGCCACGCTTCCGGAGTGCTTCAGCAATGTTTGCTGACGTACGAACTGCAAGTTTTGATGCGTTGTGGCGTAAAAAAACTGCCTTGCTACTCTACAGGCTGCGTGACAGTCCCAACACTATCCTGCAATCGATAGCTGGCAGATAACCGGGCAGACAGCCCGCTAATGTGGGCGCTAACCAATCGCATTCGATCTGTTCTAGTTATTAAGTACTAACACACTGGAACACGTTGTGGTCTGTAAAATAAATAATAATATAATATCTGGGAACCTTCTAGTTACGGGGATAATGGCACCGATTCTGATGAACCACCTGATTAAGCTAGACTAAGATTAAAACGACATACCTAATCGCATTTTATTTTATTCCATATCATTTTAATCGCGATTCAAGTAAAAGCGGCTACACACGACCCTAAATCAGTGGCGATATCGGGGAAGTGGTGGGGAGGTCTCTAAATCGTACTTTAAATCGGCACGTGTATAGACAAATCGTAACCGAAATTTTATTGTTTACGCTAATTCAAAAATCACTTCGGGCGAACTCACAATTTAGGGACGATTATCGTCTAGGGAGCATGGTCGGCACGTGTGTAGTGGAATCGCGACTGATTTTAGGTGGCACCATAGTAAGTGCCAAGACAATGTCTATTTTTTGCTGCTTTGAGAGTGTCGGCGGCATCTCGGATTAACGAGCAGTCTGTTGCACGGTCGGTTACGTACTCACTGCCAGCGACGTGTGTAGAGAAGTAGCCGATTTCATACCCACTAGCACTGTCTCGATATCGCCGCTGATTTTAGGGCCGTGTATAGCCGCTTTAAGTCTGATTTAGTTTGACAATTTCAGAATAGCAAGAGTGTTTATTTTTTTCTAAACTGAGTAACTAAACTAACATTAGTGCTACGACACGGTTGGAGCAGTGGCTAACAATTAGACTGCTGCGCTACGTGTCGCGGGTTCGAACCCGCAAACAAATACAAATATTCATACAAATTCATTTTCATATTCATTCATATAAAAATTAAATAAAATATTTTCTATATCATTTATATAAAATATTTGTATGACCTACAGATAGTTGTTCAAGAAATGATAATGATGAAGATAGTCGTGTACCCAAAAAAAATATTGTTAAAGATGAAATGACAGAATGAAATTCGAAATATGAATATTTAAAAAAAATAAAATCAATATTGATATTCCAAAAGGAAAGAGGTTGAGACAACAGAGAGGGTGAAATACCCACTCCGTAACACATTCATGTAACGAAATGAGTAGTGAAAATCTAGATTTGAATAAACTGTCCTATTTTCAGTTACGAATGGTTCCGAGACCTTGGTTTACGCTGGTACGCTTTACCTGCCGTGTCCGGAATGAGGATGGACTGCGGTGGATTGGAGTTCACCGCGACTGCTTTCAACGGCTGGTATATGGGTACTGAAATAGGCTGCAGGAACTTCTGTGATAGCAACCGATTTAACGTCCTTGAGGTAAGGTATTGTTATACAGGCTTTTTGCAATTATATTATACTGAAAACTCACCAGATATCTAGAAGATAGCTGAAAATAGCTGGTGGGACCTGTTCTTGTCTTCAGATCTTCATAGATAGTCATAAATAAATTTAAATCCAACTCGAATCCGATTCATATCCAATTCAAATCCAACTCACATCCAATTATAACATTTAAATCCAATTTAAAACATTTAAAATCCAATTAATAGAATTTCAAATACAATTAATAACATTTCAAATCCAATTAATAACATTTCAAATCCAATTAATAACATTTCAAATCCAATTAATAACATTTCAAATCCAATTAATAACATTTCAAATCCAATTAATAACATTTCAAATCCAATTAATAACATTTCAAATCCAATTAATAACATTTCAAATCCAATTAATAACATTTCAAATCCAATTAATAACATTTCAAATCCAATTAATAACATTTCAAATCCAATTAATAAAATTAATTTCAAATCCAATCAGCTAGTAAATAATTTTCTAATTTCACAGAACGTGGCGCAAAAAATGGGCTTAGACACGAACATGACTGTGTCCTTATGGAAAGACAAAGCGCTAGTAGAAGTGAACATAGCAGTGTTGCACAGCTACCATAGGGACAACGTGTCTATTGTGGACCACCACTCAGCGTCGGAACAGTTCATGAAACACATGGATAATGAGAGCAGAGTCCGGTTAGTACCATAACGTTAATTAAATTTCACACTATTAACCTCGAAAGACCAGGTTAAGGTTTACATAATAGAACACCCACATCTCGCTAGTTCCAAATGATGGCAGGCAAGCCTATTGCCTTCAACTGGACTCAATTCCAAACTCCATGGCCGGTACTGAGAAATTCTTATTCGAAAAACACAATAAGTTATTACTTTACCTAATCTGGAAATAGAATCCCATGTTCATTAGTTGTGTTTCTGACTAAGGCGCTGCGCAAACGTGAACACTTTTGTGTCTTGTGTCGGATACAAGCTACCAATGAATATTTGATTTCTATGGCACTGCGCGAACGTAGACACTTTTGTGTCTTGTGTCGAATGCAAGTTACCGATAAATATTTGATTAAACTTACGGTTTCCTGTGATGGTGTGCCGTGTCGGCAACAAAAAGTGTCTCTGTTTGCGCAGCCCCTAAAAGATCAACGACACAGTCAGTCAATACCAAACTTCAAAAATATTGAAACAATTTAAAACCCTTTATTTTACCCATATTAATGTCTACAATTCCACATACATACCTTAACGTACCTAATGATCATTCGTCAAAAGTACAGGAGCTCTTAAATTGTTTTTTAATATTGTGCGGATTTCATCACGTACACGGGATTGCCCCGCAAACATAATGTTCCTCGCAGCGTGAAACATCCCCGTCCCAGCGTCCCGCGTGCGTATTCCCACATTCATGATGAAATCCGTACGATATTAAAAACACCCTTAGATCGTAGCATCATCATCTGACATCGTCTTGTTATTCCAATTTTGATCATACGCTCTGTAGTTCTTAAAATTGTTTTTTTTTTTAACAGTGGAGGTTGCCCTTCTGATTGGATTTGGATTGTACCACCTATGTCGTCTTCGCTGACTCCAGTATTCCATCAAGAAATGGCTTTGTACTACCTCAGACCTTCGTATGATTACCAGGTGAGACTATTTATTTAATCATTTATACGGAGAGAAAAAACAAGGAATGATCAAAAAATAACATAGAGTACAAAGGCACAGCTTATTTCAAAAGAAATTTCAGCCAGCAGGCCTGCGAGAGGAAATATGAAGAAAAGAAACGTAGACAGTAGTGTGTGAGAACAGGAAGAGAATAGCATCTAAAATATGAATTCTTAACCTCAAAATAAGTATATACACTACTACTATCACTACCATAATGGACTATTATGTTCACAACTAATTATTTAATCAAAAGTAATGATACCCTTTTTTGCGGTTAGGAAATCATCAAATAACTTCCCCCGCTCTAGGCGGAGTGGGGGGGAGTGTCCAACTTGTACTGACTAAAACCCATCCATGTTCCTTCTATTGCCCTTTACTTTCCGGGGCCGCGGTTTGCTCTTTCTGTTCAACAACAACTGTCCGCTACCCCGGACCAAACCCCCTGGTCAGAGTTTATTTCCATCGTCCATTCATTCGAAAGATGACCGCTGGTACTGCCTTAAGAGATGTTCTATCTCTATGGTCTTATGCTCCTCGTATCCACTACATATTATAATTCTTAACAGAATCGTACCAATTTTGGAACAACGTCCACTTCTTTCAAAGCGAACATTAGTCCTAGTCAAGCACAACCTAGAACAGCATACGTGAATAAATCTTAATAAATAAATTTGGTACACACTCGTAGCTAGTATCCAGATTGTTGTGTTAATCCTGAATCATTACTCATCTTCCTCGCCGTTTCCCAATTATCCGGGGTCGGGCCAAGGGTCAGGATCATTTCTAACAAAACACGACACTAGCCGTTTTCTTGATAAATACGAAATCACGGGATATAATTTTGACTGTCTGTCTCTGTGTCTGTTGTTAGAGAAAGTAAGGATATGATTCATTCATTCAATTTTGGAAATTTAAGGTTGTGCATGAGTGCCATACGATTGGTTGTAGCTGTAGTCAATTTCCAGTCGATAGGAAACTTTAAGATTTAAGCACTAATTGTTTTGTATAACGGGCTGATGTCCACACCTCTACGTCCAAGGCGCGTATTTCGAAATTTTCGCAGTCTAATGAAGACTTGTCTAATTTTAATCTGCAAATCTTTGCAATAGTCATTTATACTATGTATTTGGTTGATAAATTTCCCAAATATTCTTTTATTTTACATTATTAAAGAAGGCATTGCACGTTTATTAAACAGGAACCTGCATGGAAAACCCACCAATGGACCAAATCTGACGGAGTGAAGACCGTACACAGAAAGTTCCACTTTAAGCAGATTGCTCGCGCCGTCAAGTTCACTTCTAAACTGTTTGGGCGGGCCCTCTCTAAGCGCATCAAGGCAACCATTTTGTACGCCACCGAAACAGGCAAATCTGAACAGTATGCCAAGGAATTAGGGACGCTTCTCGGACACGCTTTTAATGCACAGGTAAATTTTTATTTTGTTCTTAAATAAGGATGAGTTAAAGTTGTGTAAAGTATTTTGTTACTCTTAAATTGGATGGTTTGAGGTATTTGTGGAAATATTTATTTATTTTTACGGGCGATTCGAGTGGCTGGTTTAAAAGCGTACCTACTTTCTACGTTCTTTTTACAAAAAAAAAACAGATATTTGAAGCTCGTTGAAAATGTTAAAGGGATTGAAGTATCTAAATTCAATCTGTTCAATGTCTTGTTTAACATAACATAATATAAGGCTTGTAATCTCCGGAGGATTAGGCAGAGGTGTCTAATTAAAATACCTACGTTTCGCCAACTATATTTAAGACATTATGTAATAGGGTGGAGCCTCATGCCATTAAATAAATAAAATAAAAATAAAAAAGCCTTATATTTCTTACAAAAGAATACAAAAAAAAAGATAAACTTATAACTATTATTATTTTTTTTTTTTTTACATCTGTTCTTAAATTTAATATTAAAATTATACTACTATTTTTGTAAGAACCCCTCGTTTTTCTCGAAGGTGAAGGCCTCCTCTAGACTCTCCTCCTTCCATACATTTCTGCTCTTCGCTGTTTCCATCCACTGTTTGCCAGCCACTTGTATAATGTCGTCAGTCCATCTGGCAGCTGGTCTACCTCTCTTTCTGGTGCCTGATGGACCCTTCCAGGATGTTATCCTGGCTGTCCATCGGTTATCTTAACTTCTAATGCCATTAACTGGGTACTAATCCGGCTGCTAATGAAAAATTCCTGGTGAAAAATTATAATATCACTTGGCGTGACTTGGGAATCAAACCAAGGACCTTATCTGTTATTAAACGTTTTAATAAAATACAAGTTAAATTTACAATTCCTTTTTCTCAGGTCCAATGTATGTCGGAGTACGATATGTTTTCAATTGAACACGAAACTCTTCTTCTTATTGTAACATCTACTTTTGGAAATGGTGAACCTCCAGCAAATGGCGTGGTACGTATATACAAGAATAATAAATATAAAAAAAGAAAAATAATTTACTTAAAAAAAAATGATTTTTGTTTTTTTTTTTAATAGGAAATGTGTAAAAATATAAAAAAAATGTGTAAAAATAAATAAACGAAGCTAAGAAAATAGAATATACTTTTTTGCACAACTTAGTTGAAACACAACTGTTCTATAGAAATTGCTAATTCTATGGTTACAATGACTGTATGTAATTGAAAAAAATGATGATGATGTAATTTTTTTTTGTACGAACATAAAAATTAATGGGTACACCATAAACTACCCCCTTTATATTTTTCTCTCTACTGCTAATACTACACAAACAATTATAATACATAAGTAACTACAAATTTATTATATTGATTACTTAATATGTTTTAAATTATATTGTGTGGTAGACAAATAAGATAGGTGTTAAATATTGATTGGAAAATTTAACGACATTACAGGGGAAGATAATGATTTGCAACTAAGTTTTTAAAAGCAACGAGTGACTGAGCTTGTCTTACTGACAACGGTTATTCGTTTCATTAACGGACTGCCCGGACCGTGCTATAACTATACCATGGCTATAACTTTAATCAAGTTGTTAAATAAAAATATTTGCGCGGCTAAAATGTCGAATAAACCCTTATATAATAAGAACTTTATATGTTAGCTACCTATATTCTTGCAAATAAAAATATCATCAATTCATATTTTTTTCAGGACTTTGCGGAACATCTTTTTCAAATGTTGAACACTGAAAAAGAAAACCAAGAAGATATAATGGAATTCCATTCTGCGTAAGTAACAAAAACTTTAAATATTTTTTTAAATATTTTTATTAACCACCATTTTGTATTTAAAATAAATATTTTCATTACAGGGGTGGCAAGACACCAAAGTCTCCAAATAAATCTTTGCTACGAACTAACAGCGTTCTAGCAACAAACATGGATTACAACCGGCAGTTAACGCGATTGGAATCACAGAGGAGTAAGTCCACCAAACATTTTCCAGCCGAATCCATTTTTTTGCGGATTTTAAATCGTCAAATAACTTCCCCCACTCTAGCCGGAGCGGGGGAAGGCAAGTGCGGGAGTGGTCAGACTTTTACTGACTAAAACCCACCCATGTTCCTTCTTTTGCCCTTTATGTACCGGGGCTTCGGTATTTCGAATAACCTGCAACCCCGGCCAGCCGAATCCTTAGAATATGTTTTGTGTAAAAGAATGGAGCATTTTTAATGTATATAGATAACAAGAGATATCAAAAATCATTTTATTTCAAAAGGAAAATAAAACAGCATGTGTCTAGGATCACTTTGTTGCCCGTCTGCCTGTCTGTCAAGACATATAGTGGGAACGCGTGGAGGTATCAAATTTTCCAACGGCAAAGTTTAGTTTGTCCTACAGTACAGTTTATCTTTTCGTTAAAGCACTGTTCGCTACTTTAATTAGTTACCTACAAGTTTCTACAAAACCCTCGGTGAGCAAAACTAAATTGAAATCAGACCACATTGGCCAGAGAAAGCAAGACTTAATGAACGTGCGGGTTGTCGAACGGGGTTGTCGTTTGTTCGAAAGAAATGCCGCGGCCTAGGAACAAGAAGGGCAAAAGAAGGAACGTGGGTGGGTTTTAGTCACTAAAAGTGGGCACTCCACCCCGATCCGCTCAGACCGGGGGAAGTTATTTGATGATTACCCGATTACCCATTCGCAAAGAAAAGGACATAATAAAGATTGGGAAAGGTATCGGAGACGCTTTGCACAGCAGTAGGATAGAACAGGCTAATGCAAAAACAAACACTGATACACTGCAAAATCTTGCACGATTTGAAGAAGTATAAAAAAATATATTTTATTTACAGGTGTTATCACAGAGTCTTCGGTAGAGCACATAGCTCCACTGAGTAATGTACGATTCGCAGTATTTGCTCTCGGATCTAGTGCCTATCCGAAGTTCTGTAACTTTGGCAAATTCATCGACAACATCCTCGGCAGTTTGGGTGGTGAAAGAATCATGGAACTGTGCTGTGGAGACGAAATGTATGGACTTGAACAACGGTTCCGTACTTGGTCGTCAGAAATATTCTTGGTAATTGAAAACTATTAAAAATCTAACCAACTCTAACTCAAGGCATTCATTTCAATTAAATCATTACAGGCTTTTGAATGTCATAAAAAATGCTGCTACAGTCCCAGTAACAAGACATAATAACTTGTGAAAGTACTGTAGTTGCCCATTGTAAAGCGTAGATCTCTATGGAGAAGAATGGGCAAGAAACTCCATGGACACTCTTTTAAATCATAATATTTTACAAAAACTTATTATGAACACATAAAATAGGATATAATATAGGATATTTACTATGTTTATTATTTCTACGACATGACCACAGACAAACTGAAGTTACTTTTACCGGCAATAACTTCAGTTAGTCCGTGAACGTGGCTTTTGCGACAGTGCCGAAATATCGAGAACTCGATACCAATATTTTTTTTTTTTATTATTTTTGGTTTTATTATCATTTATTTATGCTATCCTAATGCGATAAATTAGGGTATAATGATATCTTGTTTTATGTGTTACTAATAATGTTAGAGACCATGACAATTTTAAAATTTCTTCTTCCCCGTTAAAACACTAGGAAGTAGAGATGGATGGCCGTTTTGGGGGGCTGTCTGGCGTAATGAAGTTTAAAAAAAAGGCTCATCATCAGCCTAGTTTAAATAAATGACGTTTTATTTTTTGATTTTCTTATTAACTTTTTTTTATTTTTTATTTTCATATTATTATTTTTTTCATTTTTAATTTTCCTATTAACTTTTTTTTATTTGTAACATTCTTAATATGTTGGTTTTCAGGAATCGTGTAAAACATTCTGCTTAGACGAGAGCGATATCATAAGAGATGCACAGAATGCATTAGGCATCATTCCAGTGACGGAAGAGACTGTGAGATTTGGCAAACCAACTTCAGATTTACCTTTAATCAACGCATTAGAAGCAGGTTTTAGGAAGCAGTTGGGTACTTACAAAGTTAAAGAAAGCAAAACTTTAGTGCAGCATTGTGATTCTAATGCTGAGACTGTATTCGTTGATCTGGAACCCGAGGTAAGAACTGTTTTTTTGAAGACACTGTGACAGACATGTTTTGAAATGTATACACGACGGCACATCAACCTACACAAAACCATTTTAACCTGATCTCTCTACTACGGTGTGCGATCCGTAATAAAGAGATCAGGTTACAATAGTGTAGAATAGGTTGACCTGCCGTCGGGTGTACCTACCGCATAAAAATGCTAAATTAATTAATTTAAATCCTTTGACGTAGTTACAACAATTTTGTAGTTACATACTAATTATACGTTATAAATGCCAGAAGAATTTTGTTAGCCTATAAGTACTGATTAATATTCAAACTGACTTTTCCTTAAAAACTAAAAAGATAAAAAACATCCCATATTATGACTACTGTTTTTATAAGTTTTGTTTCTTTTGGAAATAATCTTTTATGAGAACTTATTCAATTTGACTAACCAAACTTTTATTATTTAGAGCGAAATAAAATACGTTCCTGGCGACCACATCGGTGTAATGGCCGTTAATAAAAAAGACATTGTAGACGCGGTGCTAGATAGACTGAAAGGCGTTGAAGAATTGGACAAAGTTGTACAACTCCAAGTGATGAAGGAAACATTAACACCAACAGGTACGAAAAACAATAACATCTGCTTAAATGTCAATGTTACTATAACTGGTATCATAAACTATTTTTAAATGAAGCAGACGACTAAGGAATGTTTATTTATGCAAAAACTAGTTTCGTTAAACGTGGTGTCAGAGAAACCACAAAATAATAAAGGGATAAATTAAAACTTTTATGACATATAATTTTGGGCAAAGGATTTCCTAGTTACAACTGAGATTTCATATACCACCTAAGTATTTGTGTCTTTTGCGATATGTTGAAAATCTTTGTATGTTTTTCAAGTACGAAACAAAGGGACCTACCTAAAGTTGAGATGTTAGCATTTATGGAAAGCACTTTTTTATCGGGATCCCCCATATAGACACAAAATGATAGTTAGCCCTGTTACAACGTAATATGGTTGTTTTCCCTAGTCTTATTTACAGTGATTTTTGACGGGGTATGTAACAAATTACTACCTATTTAACCTCGGGGAATTTAAGTGTGTGGACGAAACGGCCAATTATACCTGCTTATGTGCAAGTAGCGACTCAACAATACAACTATATTCGTCGCTGTGCTTGCTATGCGCTCGAGTGTGTTATAAATATACATTAGTTATGCAATCCCGGGATTTTAATTTTATAAAGGAAAAACAGTCTGGTTCATCAGACTAGACCAGACAATTGTGTTGCTGGGGAAATTGTTCCGCCACTTCTTCTCACAACACTAGAAAGTGGCGAAGGATGGGCGTTTTGAGGGACTGAGTTGTGTAAAGACTCAAAAACTGCTGATCATCAGCCTAGTTTGAATAAATGACTTTTGATTTAATAAAAACTAGCTTTTGCCCGCGGCTTCGCTCGCGTTAAATTCGGTAGCGCCTTATTGATTTGTAATAGCAACGCTAAGTTTTCCCGTTTCTTCCCTCTTTCTCCCTCATATCCCACTCTTTTTAAAAAAAATAGTCTATGTCCGTCTCCTGGTTTCCAACTATCTCTGTACCATAATCGTATCATAATCGGTTTAGCCACTAAAGCGTGTAGAGGTAACAAACAAACAAACAAACTCACTTTCGCTTTTATAATATTAGTAAGGATAAGGATATCCTAACAAGCCGCTTCCATATTTTTTTGTTTCGTAAATATGCATCCGAACATTCCCATCAATAGTTAGAATATTGGAACAAGGCAGGCTAACTAAATAAACTATTATTATAGGTACCGTGAAAGCCTGGGAAAGATACGAAAGATTACCACCGGCAACTATTCGAAACATCTACACGAGATTTCTGGACATCACCACACCACCCACGACGAAAGTACTACAGTACCTCGCTGAATCATGTACTGATCAGGAGGAAGCTGATCGTATGAATGAACTGGTTACGGTAAGCATTATTTCGTAAGCGTTGTTTTTTTTTACATTTTTACATATTTCTTTTTCAAAAAGACAAAAATTAAAAAAGTAGTAGCGCACTGGTATCGGGAATGTGGTCCGAGCTACCGAATACCGAAGGTCGGGGCTCCAGAGAAAGGAAACTCCTGACAAAACGAGTCGTGTCCAAGAGTTCTGCTTTCTGTATTAAGCCCTTGATCCAGCTAGCTAACTAGAGCTAAATTAGTCATTGGCAGATACGACTACCGGCGCAATGATTGCTGAGTCCACATCCCACATGTTGACAACCTTGCGAGCCAAGTCAATATACTTCATTATCTAAACACACGGTAGCGTGTCAAGCCAAGTTCAAATAACAGAACTATAACCATTATAATTATTATAAGTAGACTATTTTGAAATGATAATTATCGTTTTTAGAGTCGTTGCCTTACATTTAATTATGTTGTTTATTACATCCGTAGTTTTTTTTTAATCAACACGTTGGTATTATAAATGTATTGGTTTAGAATACTTCAAACTTGTTTAGTATCATCGTTTCAACTTAAATTAACGTTTTCAGGATTCAAACAAATACCACGACTGGGTTAGTTTTCACTACCCCCATCTGGCAGAAGTATTTGAACAGTTCCCGTCTTGTAGACCTCAGGCATCGCTCCTGGCTACCCTACTGAGTCCCTTGCAGCCAAGATTTTATTCCATTTCTTCGTCTCTTTTAGCTCACCCTAAAAGCGTCCACATAACTGTTGCAGTTGTTGTTTATAGAACTCAGAGTAAGTATCTGTTACAGAAAGTTCATCATGTTGTTTAAATTTTTATTATATTGTTGACGGCGATAAGGATGATTTTTGCTTGACTTGATTTCTCTAATTAAAACGACGTGGTTCACACGTCGTTTTAATTAGAGAAATTTATTGTTGAGAAATTTTTTGTAATTTATTGTTTGACATTTTATTTTATACTAAGTTGATGGTGGTTTAGTATTATAGCTACATAATTATCTAGGTAGGTATATCACATTTAACCTGACTTGCTTAAACAATATTTATTGTATCTACTATTTAACATGCTTATTAGCTTCACTTACGTAACTAACTATTTAAAAATCCTAAAAGCTAAATTCGACTAACTTTTCATTTTTTGATTGGGTTGAAATTTTGCATAGTATCTAAACATGTTCCGCAGGGATGTGCCTTAACAGTTGTTGCACAGAGGGGGCTCCGGACAGGTCTATTAAGAGGTAACGATGCGTCCTCTCATGTGCGGAGTATGACAACTGGGGTGGTTTTAGTGCGGTAAAAGTCCCACACTCCCCGGTCTTATCCCCAAAGATCTGTCGCCTTTTGAAGGTTACCCCCGACAACAACAAAAAAAAAAGTTACTAAATATGTTAAAATGACAATGCATGGTAAGCTTAACGATGTCATTCAAAATCCAATATATGTAGGTATGCATCCCCTTGATATAGGTATCAAATGATAGGTTTGCTACAAGCGTGGTTTATAATTTCTCTATTATATGTTATATAATAAAGTTTTTTTTTTATTAAAAGCACTTGTTATATAATTTCAGACGGCAAAGGTCCTCTACACTATGGCGTTTGCTCAACATATCTCAAAACCCTGAAACCCGGAGACGAAGTCTTAGCTTTTATCAGACAGTAAGTTATACTTTGCCTTCCTTCAAATTTTGTACACTCCTTTCAACTAGCAATGTCTAACTTGATGTGCTATTTGCAGTAAACCAAGCTTCCACATGCCTAAAGACATATCAGCACCGCTTATCCTCGTCGGCCCTGGTACCGGCATTGCACCGTTTAGAGGATTTTGGCACCATAGGAGACATCTAGTCGAGCATCTGGTGTCTCATAACCCTGGGCCAGTGTGGCTGTTCTTTGGATGCCGATACAAGGGAATGGAATTGTATAAGGAGGAGAAAGAAGGAGCGTTAGCAGATGGTGTGCTTCATAAAGCACGATTGGCTCTGTCAAGAGAAGAAGGAGAACATAAAGTGAGTATGGAAAAAAATAACAAATAAAATTTGAATAAACATTTTAACCGCTAACGGTATTTACCATGTTTATTATTTGTTACGAGTTCCCGATATTTCGGGAGTGTTCATAAACACAACGAAGTAGACATGGTAAATTACCCGTTTTTATTAGTGATCATGTTAGATTTTTCAAAGTAATATGAACATATTTCAGCGCTGTAACATGACTGAAATAGGGGCCTTTTGGCCTCGTAGAGGACCAATTTAGTTGCTTTTTTTTTAATATTCTTTTTTAAACTGTGTTATTCCTTTTTTAAATTAATTTTGATTTATTGTTTTGTCCTGTACATATTAACTGTTATAAACAGTTTTTCTTTTATTTTTCTTTCACTGGAAAATATTAGTTTGGCTGATCCAAAATGCAAATGGAGCTAAATAAATACCAATGTATGCATGTATTTTATTGTAGCGTCATTTTTATAGAATTTACTGATTTTTGTTTTTCTATCAATCAGAAATACGTCCAAGCCCTATTAGAAGACGAAGGTGCGGAGATGACTCGTCTACTGATTGAAGAGAACGGTCACTTCTACGTTTGCGGTGATTGTAAAATGGCGGACGATGTTGAACAAAAACTTGCAGAAATCATTCAGAAATACGGTGGAATGTCGGATGAGGAAGCAAAAGAATTTGTCGCTGTATTACGGGTTGGTAACATTTACTTACTTTTATTTACTTAGTAATATTATTTTTACTGTTGAGTAATCAAAGTATCGGTTTAAGAGGATACCTGCTTTTTTACAAGGCACCATGGTAGTTGTCTTAGAATGTGCTTAGAATATTTTCATCAAACTGAATATATAGAAGGAATGAAAACATATTTATTTGTCACATGGACATTATGTTGTGCTTACCTGGAGAAATATACATATATAAACAATGAACATGTAAAGCACCACGTACAAAAATTATGAAAAACAATATTACAAAACAAAAATATTAAGAGCCTGCACGTCGCGTCTGCCACAAACAGGTTGCTCTTTAGTACGATGCTGTGCTATGGAGGAATAGCATGTAGCAGGCTCCTCTAACTGCACAGTTTTGGTTATCAGTGGTCACCCAATAAAATATGGGGTAAAACCGTCGACAAGTTATTATAGAGTCAATATTAGCAGCAGTTGAAAATGTTTTGCATTGCAGAGAAGAAGAGTATAGAGAGGGGCCTCTATACCCTCTTATTCTCCTTGTGAGACCTCCTTGTTGGCGAGAGGGATCAGGCAATAAGGACACTGGTTGTACGAAGCATAAATGATTCGGTTGACTATATTTAGTTTAGTTTTAAGTTGGTTTTTGCCCCGGCTGGAAGCCTTACTCTCGAGGCGTGCACAGGATTTGTCCAGCTAAGCAGACGACAACCTCCTAGGTTGAATTGCGAGACGCCATTTAAAAAAAAATTACAGAGTTTGTTGTTTTGTGTTTCAGAATGAAAACAGATACCACGAAGACATCTTTGGTATCACACTTCGAACTGCTGAAGTTCACAGTGCATCCAGAGAAACTGCCAAGAAGACCCGCTTAGAATCTCTTAAGTCACAGAGTTCAACTATCTCTTTAGTCTAGTTTAAGATTATCATGGGACACGTGTTGACTGCTTTGTTGGTGAAGTGTTCGCTAAAGCTGCTGCCGAAAATGAGGACCTGGATTCGATTCCCAACTTGGGTAGTGTTATTGGGTTTTTCCATCACATGGTTCCCAGTATTAGTGTGGAGTCCGGGATTTATGGTAATAGGCTCCCTCCTATTACAATCATGTTACTTAATCTTACCTGCATCTAGGCATCTTACCCTGTATGAATTACAGCCATCATGTTAAATATGAGAAGTAGATCGGGAATCATAAGGATTTGTTGAAATATTTTGTTTATGTAGCTTTATTTGTTGATAGACAATATGCATACCTATAACGTAATAATCCTTACTAATATTATAAAAGCGAAAGTGAGTTTCTTTGTTACCTCTTCACGCTTTAATGGCTTTGATGAATTTTGATGAATTTTAGTACAGAGATAGTTGGGAACCAGGAGATGGACATAGGCTAACTTTTTTGAAAAAAAGTGGGATGTGAGGGAGAAAGAGGGAAGAAAAGGGAAAACTTAGCGTTGCTATTACAAATCAATAAGGCGCAAGGGGAACTGTGTTACCCCGAATTTAACGCGAGCGAAGCCGCGGGCAAAAGCTAGTTTTAATATAATTGCGCTTGTTTTGTTTCTCGTTAATGAGAAGGAATACAATATTTTCTAAATCCAATAAATACCAGGCAGGGGGTCTTATATGGTCGCTTCAGCAGAATCATAATGTAATTCATATTATTATTATTAATCCTATTATTTATTTTTTAAACGGTCACACACGCAGTTAATATTGTGCATTGTCACTTTGTGGCCGTTTTACGAATAATAACGTCATTCATATTATGAACCAGCTAGCTTCCGCCCGCGACTTCGTTCGCTTGGCATAGTTAGTTTGGGCCAACACTAACTTTAGCCCGCGTGATGATCGAAAAAAAAATATCTTTCTCTCCTCTTTTCTCACTTTTAAAAAAGAATCCCAACTATCTCTGTACCAAAATTCATCAAAATCGGTTTGGCCATTTAGGGGTGAAAACGAAACAAACAAACTCACTTTCACTTTTATAATATTAAGTAAGGATTATGATTCTGCTATAGCGGCTATTTCAGACACCCTCATAATATGTTCAAAAATTTATTTTATGCATTTTACTACAGTCCTCAAAAAAGTATAGTTGGCAGTTATGATATATTAGTTATAAGATAATTTGATTAATATTAAGTATTGTATTTAATTTGTATTTGTATTTAATTTGTTCAGTCTACGCACTTCAATAAAAATAATTTAACGCTATAGCACTTCAAACATTGGGTGCTCACAAAATGAAAAATACCGGGTCAAGTGCGAGTCGGACTCGCGCACTGAGGGTTCTGTACAAACTTACGACAGAAACGCCCAATCTTTTGACTGCGTAATAAACTTACGAGGGTTGACTTTTTCACATCTCACAGATTTGAGTTTATGTGGTTTGTGGTAATATCAAATCGATACCTCTACGCATACTCGAGATATAGGGTCTAAACAGACAGACAGATGGATAATAAAGGATCCTATAAGGATTCCGTTATTCCTTTTGAGGTACGCAACCCTAAAAGCCACGAAATATATGTGAAATCAGTGCAATAGTGTAAATAATTTTACATTGATAGCACCTTCTTTCTAACAGCAAAAGTGATTGTCTAGGTGAGTGCAATTTTTGACATCATACTAGGAGAATGACTAAATACAATGGATAGTATCCTTATTTAGATTTTTGTTATGTTAAAAAAAGTTATTTTGTACCTCCAGTGACGTCGTTTTTTCAAATATTCATAGTTGAGTAAGTAAGTTTTTACTGTCCCATTTAAACTTGTCTAGTTTAATAGAATGTGTTTGATTTTATTTAGTTATTTATTTATCATAATCAGGCACTCAGTATTATTACGTTAGCTATAAGTTTTTATTTTAAATATTCCAATTAAAAATCGATCATACCAGTACATAATACAATGCAATGAAAAAAATACAAATAAAAGACATGTATTTGAATAAGTACTTTTCTTTTTATTAAATAAATTCTTCTTAAAATAAATTTTATGATTATTATAAATATGTAGATATAGGCCCATTTATAAGTCTAACTAATGTTTTGCTGAACAATTTTTATTATCGATTGTGAAAATTAGAAATAATATTAATACAGAGTTCAAAACTGTAGTAAATAGTTTCTTTTTTTAGTTTTTAATTCGCAAAATGCATACATTTAATGTGCCGATCTACTTAGTCATTGTAAAAAACAAGAAGATAATAATAAAGCAGAATTTATTATTGATTCAAATTTCGAAGTTGAAACTAGTATTTAATTACGAATAAAGAATTTTAAATTTGAATTTTGTTTTTTTTTTTACTAGTGCATCTACTGCGCGAGCATTCAACAAAGCGCTTACGTTTTTTTTTTACTTTTAATTTTTTAACGTTACTCATAAATGCTCGTTTTTTATGAATGCTCGCGATCTTACATAGCGCAGTTAATTTGCCTGTGAGAAGAAACAACAAAAACTTGCACTGCTTAAACAGGTTTAGAAGGTGCAAGTAATATTTGCTTAAATTTTGCAGTATTCTAAAGACAGGGTACTTGTATTGCAAACTAAAGGTTTAATTAAACCGGTACGAACAAGTTGCGGGCACCAGACTCTCAGATATTTTAGATCGTATGGATCATATTTTATCATTTTATTTTTATAAGCTTTTAACTTGCCTTGCCAAGATTTGACCAATAATTACCTACTATGTATGTATTTTAGGTGCATCATTCTAAGACAGTCATTATTTTCATTGAGTATAAAATGTCTAGCTAAAATTGCGCGCTGCCCTCGTGCTTAGTACTATAATCATTGTCCACTCGAGTCCGGTCTCCAGAGCTGGACCGCAATACGTCCGTACCGCTATAACAAAAGCTTTAATGCAACCTCCGTCTATTGTAATAAAATAAACACGTCAACTTCGTCTTCTTACGACATGATCATAGATTTCAATTTGGGTATAATTGGGAGAATAGACCCTTTGCTTCGTAGTGTTCTGTCCGGGGTCTTGTTGGGGGTCCGGGCATATGATCTTGTGGTCGTGACGGTTTTGGAAAAGCAGACCCCTGTCTGGATCCATGACGGGCTGAAATATCATAGAATTAGTGTTGTTAGAAAGAACGTGGAATAAATTAAAGAAGGTTAGGTTGGTTATCATCGACCCATCTCCCTTCCTAACCATCCTGTAATAACCAAGTGTTTATGAATCCTTTTTTAAATTTAAGCGAAGCTAATGCTAGAGCTGTGCAGGTGTCTACATACTGGCAAGAAGAGGAATGCAATACTGCATTCATTCACTAGCTTTTGCCCGCTACTTTGCCTATTTTAACCTTTGTCCTATGTCCTAACCTTACAAATAAATTTAAAAAAATGGAAAATTTAAGGAATGAGTTTAATTGAGGAAGTTTGAAAGTGGTGCCTATTGCAGAAAATTTAAAGAGAATTGTTTGTATTGGTGACGAAGCGCATGTGACTAAAAGAGTGATTGATATGAATGTTGATGGATGGTGAGGGAGAGGAAGATCAACGAAAAGATGGATAGATTGTGTAAGGAATGATATGAAGGAGAAAAGAGTGTGACGCAAGGGAATAATAGGCCTTTACCTATGAAATTACCGTTTTGTATGAAAAAAATTTTTTTCATGTATTTTTTATTTGTATTAATCGAAGTAATCACCCATGCAATCAATGCATCTTTGCCAACGCAGTGGCAGTTTATTGATGCCCTTCTTAAAGAAATCAGCTGGACGGGAGGCAACAAATTCTTCAAAGCATTTTGTACTGCCTCTCGGGTATTGAATTTTTTCCTGCCAAGAAGTTATCCAAATTCTGGAAAAAGTAGTAGTCTGTAGGCGCAAGGTCTGGTGAGTAGGGCGGATGACGGAGAGCTTCCAACCCCAGTTCTTGCAACTTGGAGACCGTCTGCTGTGCAGTATGAGGTCGCGCGTTGTCGTGCAGGAGCAGCGGAGACGAGCCATTGACCAATGCTGGTTGGAGATGTGCCAGCTTCTCCATCATTGTGTTCAGTTCTTCACAGTACACATCTGCAGTAATGCTCACCCCGTTTGGTAAGAAGCTGTGATGAATCACACCGGCGCTAGACCACCAAACAGTGACCATCACTTTTCTAGAGGTAAGTTTTCGTTTAAGGCATTGTTTAGGTGCTGAACCAGGATCCAACCAACTTGCTGAGCGCTTGTGGTTATCAAACAGAATCCATGTTTCATCGCAGGTAACAATGCGGTTCAAAATTCCTTCATTTGTGTGTCTGTTGAGCAGTGCAAGGCACGTCTGGACGCGCCTTGCACTGCTCAACAGAGCCGTAGATTGTGTATCATCAGCTTCCACAATCGCCTTTAATTCGTCATTGTCGACCAAAGTCTTCGGACGACCGTGAGGTTCATTTTTCAGGTCGAAATTTCCAGAACGGAAGCGAGCAAACCAATAACAGGTGGTGCGTTGGTTTGTAGTGTTAGCTCCGTAAACGTCGTTGATGTTGCGTGCCGCTTGTGCCGCGTTGCTGCCACGACGGTACTTATATTCCATAATTACTCGAATTTTTAACGTATCCATGATGACGAAAAAGATTGAAATGCGATGAAAATGTAACACTAATCAATAAACAAATGACTACTTTTGGAAAAAAAAACCATGTTTTTAAAATAAAATTAATTTGAAATTATAATTCTTAGCCAAACAAAAATTATTTTGATTTGAAATGGCCAGTACAGCAGAACGGCAATTTCATAGGTAAAGACCAAATATAACATGCGCATCGTGGGCTTAGTACAAACTTGTGACATAAACAGCCATATCTTTTGACTGCGTAGACTTAGAGAGTTGATTTTTTCATAGCACAAAGGGACATTGGAGTTGAGTATTTAGTTTTAATTTCAACTCGACACCTCCACGCGTAAAAACCTCCACCCTAACGATGACTTTATATATAATGGGATAAGGGCAAGAAGATGATGATGACGTAGACCAGAATGGGAAGTTACAGTACTTTCATAGTTTTTATGGCTTGTGACTCGGACTGTAGCTTCATTTTATTTTTGTCTTTGTTTCTATAGTAACAATAATATGGGCTAAATATGTCTGAAATAAAAAGTTTTTGGAGTTTACTCCTTAAGAATCGATTTTCATATATAAGGCGCCCGGTATGGATGACTTCGTTACGTTTTTGGTGCAACTTTGGTGCAACCGCACCTATGGTGTTTGTCGTGCAGTTGAATATTACTAGATGGCGCTTTATAAAATTTTTCGTCCGTCAGTGATATTTTTAATTGTTTTTTTTTGTACTTAAGGAGTAAACTCCAGTCGTGCGTCGGAGCTGACACACACACTTTTTTTTTTATATAGTTCAAATTTGCCTGTAACTGGACTACTTAAAATAAATCCATGTTGTCAATTCCTTTTGAATAAAAATAGGAAAATCCAGTTGAATACCTAAGTTTTAACGTCAATCCCACCACGATCAGATAGATTAATGACACTTAACTAAGTTTGATAGTTAGGTCCAATTCAAGAAATTATTAGAAACGTTACGGCTTTTGGCAAAACTATTGAACCGGAGCCTATAACTAAAAGCAAGTTTCCAAAGCCTGAGTGCGCATCGGATTTTTATGACTTTCATTTTGCTTCTCCTTCATGTTGTTTTTTTTTGCACTAAAAGAGGGAGTCGCCTGTGAAGCGATGACGCTTGCATAAAAGGCACTCGCTTATAAGTGTACTATAGCAATCCTTTTTTTAAATTACAGCTTTCTGCCGATACCATAAATTACGTTCCTGCAGCTAATCAAATATTTTCTTCAATGGAAAGGCATTCTTTTTGTTATTTAAAGGAAATTACTTTTTGATTAAAACACTTAATTCTTTCATAAATACATTTAAGGATTCTTCTCAAGATGGCTTTTTATGCAAAATTATTTTAAATGTTTAGTTATGAAGCGGGTTTTTTGTTAGACTTTGGCAAAACTTTTTTTAAAGAGGAAAAATTATAAGATTTATTATGCAATAGTTCAATGAGAACACTAACCTTGTGTAAATCAAGGTCAAATTAAAGTAGTCAGCCAGGACCAACAGTTTAACGTGCTTTCCGAGGCACGCAGGGAACTCGGTTTGTAATTAAAAAAAAAACGTTGCCCCACACTAGGAATTTCTCCTGTATCGTGTGTGCGTTTAGAAACATTTAAAGTCACATACACAAACAGCTAGACCCGAAACTACCTGTAGGCCATAAAAATATTTGTTCCGTGCGGGGATCGAACCCGCGACACGCAACGCAGCAGTCGATCTCTCAGCCACTGCGCCTACCGTGTCGTAATTGTATCTAAAGTTATCATGACCTATTCAAATGAATGTTTTGGTAAAAAAACCAGCCAAAGCGAGTCAAACTAGCGCACTGAGGGTTCAATACAAGCTTGGGACTTAAAGGCCCATATCTTTTGACTGCATAGACTTAAGGGTAATTTTTTTCACAGCGCACAAGGTCCACAGACTTGAGTCATATGGTTTCAACTCGATACCTCCACGCGTTCCCGAGTTAAATGGTATTGACAGACAGACGGACAATTCCGAGATCCCCTAAGGGTTCCGTTTTTCTTTTTGAGGTGCGGAATCCTAAAAAAACTGATGAAAAATGTTATATTACAACATACAAAAATATACTATGTATTATTGCGTTGTGAAACGATATGAACTATTTACTTTGCAGTTTTTGTCCCAAAGTCTCTAAAAAATAAATCTCACAAATACATACGATCATCTCGCTTCTAAATAATTAAAGTTCTTATTGAGGAAAAGTCAACTTTGGTGGAGTTTAATGAAGCTATTAAAGTGTTTAACTTTTCGCACAATACATTTTTTTTAATGTAAGGATTACTACTTTTTATGGTCTACTAGTTTATGCCCCCGACTTCGTCCGCGTATATTCGAAAACGCACAGGTTTCGATGCATTAACAATCCACTATTTGTTTACTAATAGGTTTTGTAGCGCACACCAGAATAACTCGGAGATGGATTTTCCTACTATCTTGACAATTTTATTTGGAAAATTCACACTATGCTTACTAATATTATAAAAGCGAAAGTGTGTTCGTTTGTTTATTTGTTTGTTACGTCTTCATGCCTAAATGGCTTAACCGATTTTGATGAATTTTGGTATAGAGATAATTGGGACCCTGGAGACGGACATAGGCTTAAAAAAGTGAGAAAGAAGGAAGAAAAGGGGAGAGAAAGATATTTTTTTATCAACACGCGCGTTGAAGCGTTAGCCCAATGTAACTATGCCACGCGGACGAAGTCGCGGGTGGAAGCTAGTAAATAATAAAAAAAAGTAAGCACACTAAAACATACGTTTGGGCATGACAAATAAATACATACTAAACCTGTCACTAAAATATAGCAGTACAATATTTTTTAGCATATGGTCTGACACTACCGTGGGGGAGGAGTGTCAGACTTTGGAAAAGATATTTGATGATTTCTTATTCCTAAAAAAACGCCAATAATACATTTTGCAAAACAGTTGCATAATCGTTAACTGTTGGCCACATCATTTGAACGCCACTGTAGGTTTAAATAATTTGATTTATATTCAGCATAAAAAAACTGAGTCAATATTCTACACATCACATCGCAGGCTTTAAAGCACAACTTTACGAACTATGCAAATATTCGCGTCAGCCCGACGTTTAGTGGATATCGCAAATTGTTCGGCGAATAATCTCACAGTTTCGAGGTAAACTTGACTGGTGACTTATATGTGGGAACAATACGTGCATAATCTGCTTGGTTTCAAAAATTATCGAAAATACTACTAAAATTAAAAAAAATATGCGAATGTTTGTGAGGATGGCTGTATGGATGAATGTTATGGCATGTTTGTTACTCTTTCACGTCAAAACGGTTAAACGGATCTAAAAGAAAGGACCATGGGAAGAAACGTCCCCACCCACCAACAGATTAGAAACACGTGTCATTTGAAAGATCTACCAGAATAGAGAACTTTTTACTATGGCGACATATGTCAAATACGTGGGGTTTAGGTTTTATGATATATTGTTTTTTATATATTTTTTCTATTTGACTAACACATTTCCTTAGTGTGCGATAAATAGGGTTAAAATATGGCTATCATAATGATGTTTTCAATTATTTTAAAGAAAACGTACGATGGTAGCGTTCATCGCAGGAAGATTATGTGCGGAGTTCCGCAGGGATCTGTTTTAGGACCTCTCTTACGATGTGGTTCCGCGTACTGATCTCCCCGTTGGCGTTAATATCGATTGCTACGCGGATGACACCCTGGTGGGACACTGCTGAAGAGACTATTCAGCTTGCATAGCTGGGACTAGAAAAGGTCGTGGCGTCGATCCGTGAAGTGGGTCTAGAGATAGCGCTACATAAAACTGAGGCGCTTTGGTTCCATAAGCTGCCAAGGACCAGAGAGCCACCCAGCTTGTCAGTCAGAGTTGGAGATGCGCAAGTTCAAGTGGGACGATACATTAAGTACCTTGGCCTGACTTTGGACGGTCGAGTAGAGAGGTAGAGCACTTCCAATGCCCCGAGTTGGAAAGGTATTATGCGCTTTGCACAGACTGTTGCCCAATCTTGGGGGGCCACGAGAAGAAGTTCGCCGCCTATACGCGAGGGTTGTGCAGTCGATGTTTCTTTATGGGGCGCCTGTTTGGTCAAATAGGCTGTCAGGCGTCCGTCCGAGATTTACAGCCGAATGTGCGCCATCCGCCATAGTAGTGATAATCTGCCAGGAATCACTGTGGCAAGGCTTAGGCGGCAGGAACGGCAACGCGCGCTAGAGCAGTGGCGTGAGCGGCTGCAACAGCCGCAATATTCACAGAAGCGTGTTGTCGAAGCCGTCCTGCCACACTTCGAAGCATGGCTGAAAAAAGGGGAGCGCATGTCCTTTAGACTAACTCAGGTGCTTACCGGGCACGGTTGCTTCGGTGAGTACCTGAATAGGATTGGAAGAGAGGCCACGGCAAGCTGTCATCATTGTGGAGGCGGTTTGGACTCTGCACAGCATACGTTTGAGGCACTCCTCGAACGTATGCTAACGAACGTACGAACGAATGCATAGGACCCTTCGTTCCAAGTCCCACGCAGGGCATTCCCTGCGTGGAACTTGGAACGAAGGGTCCTAGTCGCTAGGATCGGGCAAGATCTGTCTCTGCCAACCGTATTTGGGTCTATGCTGGCGAACTCTGACAACTGGATAGGCGTAACCTCGTTCTGCGAGACAGTGATGGCCCAGAAGGAGGCTGCCGAACGGGATCGTGAGAGGTCAGATCGCAGTAGGAGAAGAAGTTGAGGAAGCAACCGTCTCGCCACTTAACACGCTGAAACCCCACCTGTAATACTTAAAGCAGGTGGGACTTTGGGGTCACGGGCGTTCAGAGTGGGAACTCTGAGCGTTTAGTGAGAGACCTCAGAGATGACCGGCAGCACCGTGGTCACGTGCTGTCGTGCAAACATGCACAGCGAGGCTCAGGGGTGACCTATGTGTAGTCGCCCCAGGGATGTGCCTTAACAGGCGTTGCACAGAGGAGGGGGGGGGGGGGGCTAGGGACAGATCTATTAAAAGAAAACGGGGCCTCCTTTTATGTGTAGATATGGTGATCACCGGGGTGGTTTTAGTCCGGTAAAAGTCCCACACTGTCCGGTCTTGTCCCCAAAGACCGGTCGCCTTTTGAAGATTTTCCCCCGACAGCAAAAAAAAAGGAACTTTCATATTAAGCTTACGATTGCCTACGATCAGTGCGATTGCCTGTACAATCGCACTATGGGAAGTTGTAGGCACATTATATCCATTGTATGGTGCATGGGGTAAGGGCGACATAATGACGGCACGGTTGGCGCAGTGGCTGAGCGATCGACTGCTGCGCTGCGTGTCGCGGGTTCGATTTCCGCACGGAACAAATATTTGTATGACCTGCAGATAGTTGTTTCGGGTCTGGGTGTTTGTGTATATGAGTTTAAATGTTTGTAAACGCACCCACGATACAGGAGAATACCTAGTGTAGGGCAACGTTTTATTTAAAAAAAAATTACTATCGCACCAGCACAAATGCATAATAGTATTTTAATAGATGAACTCGCAATATAAAAATCAGAGCTTAACTGCAGTGCAGCAGCGTCACAAACACGCTTGTCCTGGTACAGGGGGGAGGTCGCACCGGGCGGCAGCCGAAGTAATGACCCGCAGGGTTGCGATGGTCGCGGAGAGGATCCAGCAACTGGGTCTCGAGGTGGCATTGCACAAATCCGAAGCCATTGTCTTTCATGACTGCGGGAATGCGCCGCCGTCGGGATCCTAGCTGATGGCAGGAGGGGTTCGCATCGGCGTCGGGTCGACGTTTGAGGGAGAGAACCTCAAACCAACCCAGCCGCCGCGGGAGACTCCCCGGACGTCGGGCGCCGCGAGACGACTCCCGGCCACAGTAGATGCGGGCCTGTGGACGGTGAGCAATGGGTAGTTCACCGTCCGTCCGTCTATTGACGACAAACCGTGTCGACGGCGCGTTAGTGTTTCACGCGCGCCTCAAAGAAATGTCAGCAAAACAAAGGGGCCTGCCAGAGTCACCGCCTGCCGGGGTTGCGGGTTTTTCGAAAGAGATACCGAGGCAATAGAAGGAACATGGGTGGGTTTTAGTCAGTACAAGTCTGACACTCCCCCCCGCTCCGGCCAGAGCGGGGGAAGTTATTTGATGATTTCCCATCCGCAAAAAAAAGTTGTAGTTTATCGTTTGACATGCATTTCGATGTACTTACTAATAAGTTAAAATGTATATTAATTAACTGAATACTGTTATTATTATTCAAAGACTTTTCGTTTGAGAACCAAGTATTTTTTTGTATAGAATCGTCATTTGTTTACGTGAAAATATGCTTTTTGTTTGTAGTTTTTTTTTTTACATAAACCCAATTGATTTTGAAACTAACACTGGTACTTTAGACTTTTCTGGGTCCCAGTGAACAAATCGAGACGCATCCCAAGACTGTTGAAGGGTGGGGACGGGGTCCATACAAAATCCCCCATGGTCCTTTGGCACAGAGGTAGATTATATTCTGGAATAACACATAGGAACCTTTTTTTAATCATCCCTAGTTATTTATATAGAAGAGCAGTTTTCAAATTATTACAAGAGTTAGTTTTAGTAATTCACAGCTCCAAGGGACCCAGATTTGAGAAGTTAAGTGGGTAATAATTAAAAAAGAAACTGATAGTCAGTGGGTTAATTTCAACTAGATTTCTCTACGCATGCCCGAGTGAACATAGGGGTACGTAGCCTTTCACTACCTACCACGGGCACCATTGATTCACAAATATGTAAACACTTGTTTATGCAAATAAATATAGGTACCTACCTATATTATTATAATTTTTTTATCTAAAGGTAACACTTAAAACATACCTTATAGTTCCTGCTAATGTTGCTCCTCACAGTTCCATGTCGCCAGTGATAGTATCCAAGGTCATTGTCCCTAGGCCAAAGCGTCTTGCCATGTTTAAAGAACGGGGCCCAGTTCTCCGCGAGGAGTCGGTGACCATAGTCTATGTATCCTGATATCTCGAAGCCTCCTTTCGTAAAGTGCCTAATAAAGATTATAGACTGTGGAAAAGATGAAGTGTTAATAGTTTTGTTCGAGACATCGCAACAACTTTATATTTTTCTTCTCAAAAAAAAATGTTGGCCCACACAGGGCACACATAACTGTATCGTAGGTGCATTTACAAACATGTACCCGGAACAACTACCTGTAAGTCTTACAATCAAGTTTGTCCCGTGCGGGGTGAGAACCCGCGACACGCAGCGCAGCAGTCTATCGCTCAGCCACTGCGTCAACCATCATCATCTGCCTAGCCTTTTCCCAACTATGTTGGGGTCGGCTTCCAGTCTAACCGGATGCAGCTGAATATCAGTATTTTACATGGAGCGACCGCCTATCTGAGCTCCACAACCCAGTTAGTACTGGGTAATGCGATACCCTTTGGTAAGACTGGTTGTCAGACTTTCGGAACACTGACTACCTGTAACGACTGTCAAAGATCTTCAAATGACAGCCGGGATCAACGGTTTAACGTGCTTTCTGAGGCACGGAGGAAACTCGGTATGTAACGGGTGGTCACCCATCCACAGACCAACCTAGGCAAGCGCGGCTTAACCTAAAGATCGACCCGAGCGGCTGCAATTATTAAGCCACGAGCTCCTCAACCATCCAGCCACTGCGTCAACCGTGCCACAGAAATTGCTTGGCACACATTTTTAACAACAATAACAATCGTTTATATTCAGGCAACTGGTCTAAATTGCCTATATATCCTTGTTTATGGTAAAAATACAAATCGTGTTAGTAAATAAATCCTTAACAACTTTAAATGTTAATAGTATTTTTAAATGTTACTTTTAAATGTTAGTAGTATTTTGCTTCACCCGGAAGATTTTGAAGACATTGCTTATCCATTGCTTCATATTTTATCAAATTTAGACTGCTTAGAAATATACATAAGGCAATGAATAATATTGAACATTTAAAATTGGTAAAATGGATATCATTGCCACTGTGAAAATAATACTAGTTACAAAAACAAAAATGGATCCTAAGAAATCATTCCAGTATCTCTTGTGGATTCTGAGTTTTCGTTTTTGGAACGACGACACGGTTGACGCAGTGGCTGAACGATCGACTGCTGCGCTGCGTATCGTGGGTTCAATCCCCACCTCATCCGGGTCTGGCTGTTTGTGTATGTAAGTTTAAAAGTTTGTAAACGCACCCACGATACAGAAGAAATCCTAGTATGGGCCAATGTTTAGAAAAAAAAAGTTTCTGATATCAGTAGAAAGTCACTGTAGGTTCACAAAAAATTGCGCTCATGTATATTCACCGTACGGCCCCTGAGCCGCATTTTTTAACTACTATACATTATTTTCCATTGCTAATGAAAAGCCTCCCCATTCTCTTTCCACACCTCTCTAGCCTCTGCGATCTCTGGCCATGTAAGCCCCCAAACATGATCAAATCGTCACACCACCTTCACCGCAGTGCCCTCAACGGCACTGATCCTCAGACATCTAATGTGTGAATCTCTCCGAACACATTCGTGCGACGTCGCATAGTCCACAAAAAAAGCCCACCTGTAGAATCCCGACTCTGTTGGCTCGCTCCCTCACAGCCAGTTCCCTATTGAAGGAATCTTGCAAGTCTGCCCCTTCACTGACCAGCACATAAGGCTTCGTCTTGGGGAACACAATGTCCTTTATGACACTTCGACGAGTATAGAACTCATGTTCTGATAGTGTGTCGCCGTATGCTCTGGAAATTTGAACTCTATTGGTCAGTATCTGTTTCAATTTTATAATACAGTATGGGTTGGCTTCCAGTCCGGATGTATGAGTACCGGATAAAGATGAATATTAATAAAAATACAATAAAGTTATGACACTACTAGAAAGTATGAAACAGCGAGCATGGCAAGTCAACTTAAACTTATTGACTTTTCCAAAATATATTATAAATATTTTTTAAAAAATAAATATTTTTGACGTAATATTTTATGAGAAGCTCGTGGCTAAATAATAGCAGCCGCTCGGGTCGATCTTTAGGTTAAGCCGAGCTTGTCTAGGTTGGTTTGTGGATGGGTAACTCGGAAAGCACGAAAAGCTGTTGGTTCCGGCTGTCATTTGTAGATCTTCAGACAGTCGTTATGGGTAATCAATGCCCCGAAAGTCGGACAACCAGTCTTACCATCATCATCATCATCATCAGGCTATATTAGTCCACTGCTGGACATAGCCCTCCCCTAATGAGCGCCATAGCGCCCTGTCTTCAGCTTGCCGCATCCAGCATCTGCCTGCAGTCTTTCTTAGATCGTCATCCCACCTGGTCGGAGGGCGTCCTACACTACGCTTGCCGAGTCGCGGTCTCCACTCAAGAACACGTTTACCCCAACAGTCTTACCAAGGGATTTCGTATTACCTAGTTCTAATTGGATTGTGGAGGTCAGATACACATGAGGAAAACATCGTAAGGAAACCTGCCTGAGAGATATTTCTCCACGGCACGTTAGCCATGTAAGGCCCATGGGCGGCATAGAAATCCTGATAGCAAGTTAGTGGCTAACCACACAATACAGAAAGAAGAAGGAAGTACCTGTATCCAAGAGCAGCAATAGTTCTAGCAGAGATTATGCTTCTCAAATTCCTGAGATCAGCGATTTCTATGAGCGAATCTAAATAGTCTTCCCAAGTTTCGAAGGCTAGCAACTTTCTATCAGCTTCGACCCCCGCTGCGTATTCGTTTTTCTTCTCTGCCATCGCCATGATAACCAACTATATTAAAATTACTAGAAAATAAATCTTAGACAAACATCAAAAATAATTTAATATTGCAAAAATATTCGTAGCAGAGTTTTGACAACACCGAAAGTAGTGACAGCCATCGGCCATAATGACAGTTGTTTTGACAAAGGTTCTACTATTTTTTAAACAGTTTTCACTATAAAGTTTTTAAACTTTTCACTGCATTGTCCTTAAAAAGATTTGCACTACAAGGCATGACTAGACACTCCCCGCCACTCCGCCCAGAGCGGAGGAAGTTATTTGATGATTTCCCACCCGAAAAAAAAAAGACCAACGGCTTAACGTGCTTTCCAAGGCAATGAGAAAGCTTATTCCGTACTAGATGGTATCTTATCCACGGATCAACTTTGACAAGTTGTTGCTTTACCTTTAAGATCGCCTCATGTGACTGTTATTAATAAGCCTAATGTACGGATCATGTTTAGTCAAATTGCACTGCGACCTTTTCGCTCCGCGTTTTATTTACTTTTAAATCTATAATTATTTAGTTGACCAATCCAACGAAAATTTTCATGTAACTTCTACTAATAAAACTAAAATATCGTGAAGTTTGTGGTTTATCGTCAAATCAAATCAAATCAAAATATTTTTATTTCTCATAGGCCTACATGACATGCACTTATAAAACGTCGCGTCGTGCACGGTTCGGGTTGATCATTTCCTTTTGAGAAGAACCGGCAAGAAACTCCATGGTTACTCTTTTACTCATCAACTCACATCTAACAATTCAATTTTAACTAACCGGCTACCTCTGAACCATACATTTAAGCCCTTCAATAGATTACCAAGTTAAACTTAGACCGTTCTACTTAGGCACGTCTCTCACAAAGCTAAAGCAGGCTTAGATCAAAATCAATACTTGAAAAGGCCGTCATGATATTTTAATATTTTATGTTCAAGACAGCATTCGATTCGTATTACCCTCCTTGTCTCAGTATCCTTTTGCTATTTGTTAAATATTAATATGTCTCTTGATATTCCTGTTTCTGTAAGCTCTTTGTTATATGTCTTGATATTTTGTCTTTTACTTTGGTTTTTGGCTTGGGATTTAGTAAGTAAGGTGAATATTCTTAGGTATGCGTGTGCTATCGTCAAATTACGATGAAGTATTTTATCAGGGTTTGCTGCGTTGTTTTTTTTTTATATAACCTAGCTCTACACTAGGATTTTTTCCGTGAGTGTGTTTACAAACACATACACAAACAGCCAGACCCGGAACAACTATCTGTAGGCCATACAAATATTTGTTCCGTGCGGGGTTGACCACGACACGCAGTGCAGCAGTCAATCGCTAGCCACTGCGCCAATCGTGCAATTAATCTGTGTCAAAATATCAAATAGGATAACAATATGTATGGAGTTCGATTACGGTACATTTTATTTCACGATAGAGGCATTTGTTATTTGGCTTAATGACCAGTAGTTTTTGTCTGGAAGTCTGAAATCTTCAAATAAATATTCCCTTTCTGGGTTGAGCAGAGGGGAGTGTCAGACTTTTGAATAAAACCCATCCATGTTCCTTCTTTTGCCCTTTGTGTTCCGGGGACGCGGTATCTCTTTCGAACACCCAGCAACCCAAGCAGGCAGGGGCCCTGGCAGGGCTTAGCTTTGCTGACATCTCTTTGTGGCATGCGTGGAACACTAACGCGCTGTCGATACGACCTGTCGTCAATAAACCTACCCGAGGTTGCGTAGCCTTTGAATTGGATTGGATGCAGCTAGACGCGGAGATAGCTGAATAAACGAGGCTTTGACCGAATGTTATAGTCTGGATAAGGCTATAAAAACCGGGGCCAAAATAGTGGTAAAAACTTGGATAAGGATGCTTCTATTTGTCTCTATTCAGGTTTTTAACGCGATTTTACCGGGAAGTGTAGCAGAAGAAAGGAGACACCTATACCTGGCATTGGGTTATTCTAGGCTGAAATAACGAATGCAGCAGCTGAATACTAATCATAAAATGAGAAGAACAACTGCCTATCTTACCTCCTTAAATTAAGCAAAACTGGTTGTCCGATCTTCAGGCCTCTGACCATCCGTAATGTCAGAGATTAACGAATAGCGTAACATCCTTTTTAAGGTACTTTCAGAAGACACTGAATAACTGCTATGTACGTGTACTATTAATTTAATAGTCAGTGTCACAACCAAGAGTTCGTGATATCCAGTTTCGTCAGATATAATTGATTTTTTCTTAGGACATACAGTTCTCCTGACCGGAGCTGATCTCAGCGGCAATTAGCCATCTGCGCGAGAGAATTATCGTAATGCACAAGTTTCTGCGTAGGCACATGTGCACTCTCGGTTCACTCACTCTCATATTATGAAGAGACGGAAAACCGACACGACCGTATAGAGATCTCTCGCAGGACCAACGGCTTAACGTGCTTACGGGGGTATCTTACCACCGACTTCCAAACTCCGGGCTGCTACTATGAAATTCCGAATGAAAAAACCCAATAACACTTTTACCCCACCTGGGAATCGAACCGACTCAGCAGTCGCTCTTACAACCACGAGACCAACGGAGCACACATATAATATAGGACATTACGTACCTAAAGTCAAACTGTATGAATAGTTTGTTTTAAAGAACTTAATATGAGTGGTATTTCGAGAAATCGCCAAGCGGTTGGTCGACTCTTCTCGTGACCAGAAGGCTGACCTGTTTTTTGCCCAAAAAATTAGCATTGCCATCCAACGCGCTAATGCTGCCAGCCTTCTGGGCACTTTTACTGTTGACTGCGATGCGGACAAATTTTTGACTCCCTATAATTTACCATTTTTTACTTGTACATATTTTTATTATTAGTTTTTGTCCATTTTTAGTTTGTATGCTTTGTTAGTTCTGTTTAAATGAATAAAAATAAATACTTTCTAAAGAATAAAAAAATGAACAAAAAAAAACTTAATTAGGTATTTAAAAAAAAATGTTTTTTTTAGTAAATGTCAAAGGAGCCTGGTTACTTATTTCCTATGCTGACTGTACCTATAAGCATAGAGAATGAAATCATTCATACATTCATTGTATGAGATTATTGTGACAAACGAATATTGTATTGCTATCAAATATTTGATAGGATTCATCCATCAAGCGGTTTCTCGGCTTCCCTTAGTTTGTGTTCATATTTGTTTTACAATCAATTTGTATGTTTTCTTGTTGCTAATGATGGGGAAGATTTGTAGCAACTGTTTTTAGAATTCTTCAAAAGAAATATTTTCTTTGTTTGGTACAGTGTCTTTTCACACTTTAAAATATTTTCTTTTTAATTCTGCTATAATTATATTCTATTTGCAAATGACTTAAATTTAAATTATTTACAAACAACAAATAAATCTAAAATTCATTCCTTACTAATATTATAAAAGCGAAAGTGAGTTTGTTTGTTTGTTTGTTACGTCTTCACGCCTAAATGGCTAAACCGATTTTGGTGAATTTTGGTACAGAGATAGTTGGGACTCTGGAGACGCACATATTTTTTTAAAAAAAAGATGGAGATATGAGCGAGAAAGAGGGAAGAAAAGGGAAAACTTAGCATTGCTATTACAATAAAAAAGGCGAAAGGGCAAAAACTACAGGTAGCAGGTATCTGTAAATCAGGAAAGGGGAACTGTGTTACCCCAAATTTAACGCGAGCGAAGCCGCGGGCAAAAGATAGTTTAATATCATATTAAAATGGGTAAAGTTATTATTACAGGGCGGCAAAAAAATCGTCGACATCGCTATCAACAAGAAAAGTGCCCAGAAGGCTGACAACATTGTCACGGGGTGGATGGTAAAGATAATTCTTTGGCAAAAAAGGTCAGACTTCTTTTCAGGTGAAGAGTCGACCAACCGCTATGAGTTATCTTGAAATACAAGTTCGCATAATTGATTGCAAAGACCATATAAGGTAGGAAAAATGTAAATGAGCTTTCTGTGTTGTTATCTCCAGCGAAAAATACAGTAATCAAATTAAATGTGTATTAAATACAGTAATCAATTTTTTTTTTAATACCTCATATTAAGAATTTCTTTCACGATACAGGTGTCGTGGATACGTTAACAAACATTTAAACTCACATACACAAATAGCCAGTCCCGGAAAAACTACGCGCAGGTTATACAAATATTTGTTCGTGCGGAGATTGGACCCGTAACACGCAGCGCAGTAGTCAATCGCTCAGCCACTGCGCCAACCGTACCGTCCGCGTCAGTCTTTACACACACAATCATGTGAAGTTTAAACAGCGAATTTAAATTGTCCTTACACATCTGTTAAGATTCTCAATTAAGGATGTGATTAAAATAAATGTTCCACACATTAACCGTTGACATGCAAGTACTGGCCTCATTAATTCTGTAAACGAAAACATTTTTCTAGTATCGTTGACGCAAATAAATTACATGTATCTGAAAAATCGGATAATTCAGTCAACGTTACGTCGAATTTCGAAAAAAGGGAAGGAATTACGCAAATCGGTTTAAAATGATGTTTGGAAGGTAATTTTATCAAGTGGCAACACAAGTGGTGACGGAAATTGGGGTGGAGTAACGTGGGTATGCTTTTTTAATTCTTTAGAGCAGGTAAAGGTCAGAAGTATGATATACTAACTGGTGCACGCGGCTTCACCCGCGTGATATCGAAAAACAAAGTATCCTATGTGTTATTCCAGACTATAACCTACCTCTGAGCGAAATTTCATCAATATCCCTTCAGCCGTTTTAACGTGAAAGAGTAACAAACATCCATACATCTATACAGCCATCCTCACAAACATTTATAATATTAGTAGGATTAGGAAAGATACAGTACCCGTTGTGAGTAGTAAACCAATTATAATGTAAAGTTTAAAAGGCTTTATTGAATGAGCTAGCTGGCGCCCGCGGTTTCGCCCGCGTTGTATCGAAAAAAGTATCATGTGTTATTCCAGACTATAATCTGCCTCTGTGCCAAAGTTCATTAAAGTTCCATTTAGCCTTTTTGACGTGAAAGAATAACAAACATCCATCCATCCATTCTCACAAACATTCACACTTATAATCAGCAGGATTCGGTAGGTCTCTTCAGAACGGCATCTGAGCAGTGGGTGTAACCGCTGAGCACAGCTGATATAGTTGTAATATAATATGATAATAATAAACGTTTTATTTCAGACATTATACATCCATATTTTATTAGTACGCAGAAACTGAGAAAAGTAAAACATATAGATTAGACAAAACACGCATAAACGGGCAACCAAATTTCTCCGCAATGACATTCAGGAGACAGTTCGAGCTGCCCCGGACCCTCTGCAGCAACGACGCGGCACGCTTACGTCTGATCGCTGCAAAACCATCAGTGTGCGCATCCGCAAACATCCCCGACGCACTGCAGAAGAATGCTAAACCGAAACAGATTTTCCCACGGTATCCGAAGTCCTGATATAATTGTATACCAAAATTTTCATCGAAATTATTCACCACATACACTCGAGTCACTTAAAGAAACCTGTAAATCTCGGAAATTAAGAATACTAGTTTAATTTAATAAATTGTGTTTAATCCTACTAATATTATAAAAGCAAAAGTGAGTTTGTTTGTTTGTTACGTCTTCACGGCTAAATGGCCAAACCGATTTTGATGAATTTTGGTACAGAGATAGTTGGGACCCTGGAGACGGATATAGGCTAAAAAAATAACTAAAATTGGTATTTAGTAATTAACTGGTATTTAGCTGCATCCGGTAAGACTGGAAGCCGACCCCAGCATACTTGGGTAAAGGCTAGGCAGATGATGATGACGTTGACATCGGTCTAGAATTCTAGATGTTGCAATTTCGACTACAGAGCATATGGTTTTAGGTTCGATTTATCGAGGGTTGTATTGTGGGGTTTGGATTTGTGAAAATAATATGAGTAGGGATATCAACGAAGTTTCCAACTGTATAAGTTAAATTAATGATTGTAATATCAATCAAAACAATTAATTGTCTACCCTTGATCATTCAACAGGTGCGTCTTTAATTTGAACAAAGGGTGAACTGGCGACAGTCCTTGATATACAGGGTGGAATTAAATGGTATCAGTAAACCAATTAAGTTTCACCTTCTAACCAAAATGAATAGCAAATGTTGTTTGCGATTTCTGACATTTATAGTGCGGGAGTCTCGATTAGTTCTCTATAGTTTTGGATCGTTACAAAATACATAATCAATTGCCATTAAATTCAAAATTTCAAAATTCAAATTCAAATTAATTTATTTGTGGAACACAGGTGATTCATTGGTGTTACATAATTTAAGAGCTAGCGTCTCTATGCTCTGCCATAACCGGCGTACAAATTTTCAATTAGATTTATACATTAATTAGTTTTACTATTAGTTACTATATTTCATCATTAAAAATGTTTTTTTTTTTAAATATAACTTGGAAATCTTGCCACTTTATCTTGTAAATGCAGATCAAAATTTCTCAATAAGCTGTTAGAGACGATATCCAAAGATCAATTTCAGTCTATCTCTTTGAATTAAAGCAGCCAGAATATCTGAATTTGTGCCCGGTTGATGGCATTAGGCTCACCCCTTATTACATGGAACTTGAAACATAACTGATAAAATGTGGGTATACCTCTGCCTAGACTTATGGGATAACAGGCGTGATGCCGTAAATCTATAAGACTTAATTATATTCAAGCATTTTTTTTTATTTTTTTTTTAAAACGTTGCCCCACACTAGTAATTTCTCCTTTATTGTGGGTGCGTTTACAAACATTTAAATTCACATACACAAACAGCCAGACCCGAAACAACTACCTGTAGGCCATACAAATATTTGTTCCGTGCGGGAATCGAACCCGCGACACGTAGCGCGGCAGTCAATCGCTCAGAAACTGCGCCAACCGTGCCGTCAAAATTTGAATTACTAGTAAATAATTACATACGTACTACAGTATATAGTGTAGTATTATTATATACAGTACTGCCTGACAGCAAACAGTGCCTTTTCACAACTGTGAAGAGAAATGAGAAGAAGAGAGAGAGAAAGAAGACGGAAATAAATTTACCTCTGGGAGTCGAGGCTTTTGTTTGATTCTTAGTTATTATTTTTCAACCGACTTCAAAAAGGAGGAGGTTCTCAATTCGATTGCATTTTTTTTGTATGTTTGCTACGCGATTTCTCCGTCGATTGTAAGTCAAAATATTTTTTTTTTAATTCGAAAGGTTATCCATATTAGTTTTTGTTGTATTGCTTTGGTAGTTTATGAGTTGAAGTAAATTTATTTTACGTCTTTTTAGTGATTTTTTTATAAAAAAAAGAAAATTCTAGAATTGTGTACTTCTGTGCGAACAAATAAATTTAATATTTTGGAGGAAATGCACTTTAACAGGTCCTCCTGTTAAACCAGATGCGATTTGGAAAGGTGCTTCAGATTTTGTACAAGTTGAATTTTCATCGAGTTGAAGTACCGACTGGTTCTTACAACTGGGACCAAAGTACTTTTACTCAGGTACAAGACTTGAAATATAATTCGAAAATAGGTTTCAAAAGGACCTGGGCGATAATTTAGTATTGAACTCTTAAGTGTCGTCATCATTCTTCTTAGATTATCCCAACCCATCCACATTTATGCTAGTAAATTGTGATAAGTAACGCAACACATTTTTTACTTTTTTATCGTCCTTTGTGTTGACAAGGGAGAACCGGGGCCTAAGTCTGCTATTACAATAGTGTCAGAATGGTCGATCACTGATCGTATAATGGTTGATTTTGACAAGTTTAGTATGTAGTAGATTACCAAACTTGTCAAATTTAACCATTATGCGATCAGTGATCGACCATTCTGACACTATTGTAATAGCAGACTTAGGCCCCAGACTCATAGTATCGTATCGTTTACTGTTTCACTTCATACCTCCTTCACACAATCCGTCCATCTTTTCTTATAAATAGGAATTGAAAATAGGAATTGCATTAAGAAAAGAAAAACAATCATTTTTAACCAAAACCACTCACCAACAGACTGCAGAAAAGCAATGAATAAATAAAACACATGGCAAGGTGAAAAGTGATACATTTCAGAATAAAAATGAACATCTGAATGAATAATATTAATAGAATCGTGGATACGAAACCACGACAAGCCAGAACATTAGCATTCCTCAGGAGTCCAGTGGTTGTGATGGGAAATAGTGCTGCACTTTAGTGGTAAAGTATCGATATAATTGTGACCTTGATATTTTTAACATCGATCTTTTCATACAAAGGCACATATTCAAATTGTTGAATGCTACTTGTTGCAGCTAGATGAATATTGATAAAAACAATAGATACACAATAGAATAGAAGAACAATATATAGTACTCATTACAGATTTTTCTTAGATGTGAATCTATAAAGAATGGAATATAAAATTGTTGTGCTTCTTTGAATACTCCCTGAAAAAAAAATAAGAGTATTTATGTGAACTTAACCTTGTTATTAATATCTTACTTGCCGCGATAGTTTTACTTATATAAACCACAATCTGTCACTACTGGCTTAAAGTTAACATTCTCTCCAACAGCCCACATCGGTAGGACAACGTTAGTATTAATAATACAATTCTAAGATGATGATGTTGGGGCGTGTTCCCCTATGTTGGGAGGTACTTAAATGACAAGTGACTTTAACTTAATAAATGGGATATTTTTAAATGCACATCTGTATATTTTTTTCAGCACACTAGGTAACTCCACTAATTAACTGAATGCATACCAGAAAAATAAATGCTGTGCAAAAAAACCAATTGATTAACTAAACAAGTACTGCAAAAAATAACACAAAACGGGATGACCTTTTTTATCGAATTCACACCAAAAATGTGGTTCGTACATCGGATATATGATTTATAAAACAAAAATACGAATTGCTTATCAAAAATACTAACTTGCACTCTAATATTTTTGTGTTCACCAAAAATACTGATCGTGCACCAAATATTCTATCCTGAATGTTAAAAAAATGCGTAGGTTAGGTTAGGTTAAAACTGTGACCCCCTACGCACGAGCCGAGCGAGCGGAGCGAGCGGTGCCGCGGCAGCGGCCGACGAGTGCTAGTAACGACTTGCATTAATAGAAAATGGATAAAGATAATACACTTTTTTATTGTAGTGCGCTGATGCTCGTTATGACATATTTTAATTAACATATTTTGGTGCACATTCAGTATATTTGGTGGAACACAGGTAAAATTAGGTAAATGAAATGGGAATAAATTGAAGTACTTTTAAATACCATCCTTTCTAAAGTGTTTTTTCTAAACTGAGTTACCACTCAGTGTGCCAATGTTTGGTGCATGTTAAGTGAGCACTTGATTATTTTTTTGTGTACCTAATTATATTAAGATGACTGATTAAATTGGGTTTTATTTAGAATAAACGATGTTCCTAAAAGTAAATTAGGTGATGGTTTTCCTTAAAAAAGGTTTAATATGTTTGTTGAATTATAGAATTGTTAGATATACTATTTTGATAATAGTTATTCGTTCAGTAAAACAGTTCTGCAAATACCATTAAACAGTATATCGAATTTGATTTATTTAGTGTGCATAATTTGAGTGCAAGTCAGTATTTTTGGTTTAACTTTGAAATATTTTGATCGAAAAAAGGGAATATACAGATATCGATTTAAATACATGCCTTAATAAATGTCTTTAATTTGGTTCCACTAGGTTAGGTTAAAACTGTGACCCCCTACGCACGAGCCGAGCGAGCGGAGCGAGCGGTGCCGCGGCAGCGGCCGACGAGTGCTAGTAACGACTTGCATTAATAGAAAATGGATAAAGATATAACACTTTTTTATTGTAGTGCGCTGATGCTCGTTATGACATATTTTAATTAACATATTTTGGTGCACATTCAGTATATTTGGTGGAACACAGGTAAAATTAGGTAAATGAAATGGGAATAAATTGAAGTACTTTTAAATACCATCCTTTCTAAAGTGTTTTTTCTAAACTGAGTTACCACTCAGTGTGCCAATGTTTGGTGCATGTTAAGTGAGCACTTGATTATTTTTTTGTGTACCTAATTATATTAAGATGACTGATTAAATTGGGTTTTATTTAGAATAAACGATGTTCCTAAAAGTAAATTAGGTGATGGTTTTCCTTAAAAAAGGTTTAATATGTTTGTTGAATTATAGAATTGTTAGATATACTATTTTGATAATAGTTATTCGGTCAGTAAAACAGTTCTGCAAATACCATTAAACAGTATATCGAATTTGATTTATTTAGTGTGCATAATTTGAGTGCAAGTCAGTATTTTTGGTTTAACTTTGAAATATTTTGATCGAAAAAAGGGAATATACAGATATCGATTTAAATACATGCCTTAATAAATGTCTTTAATTTGGTTCCACAATACTTCGTGATATCTAACTACGTACCAGTATGTGTAGAGGCAGAGCGGTGTACGGTAAGCGACTGGCGAGCTGTCCGATCGCGTCCTCATATAACATCAAAAATGCAACTCAGCAAATCGCGGCTATCAAGCCGCTACATCATACCCCCCCTTTCTCCAAAAATTTTACAAAACAAAAAAAAAATCTGTATTTATTTTTAGCACATATAAATCAAATAATTACATCACTAACACACATCGCATCAGTAGTACACGGTATCGGTAGTCCCTGAGTTTACAATATTGCTTATGATAACATTATACACCTGTGTGCATTCCAACAGTCGAATGCTGCCTATTGTTTTGATTCTGTCGCTAAAAATAGATTATATACACCTTTGCGTGTCGCCTTGTTTCTGCGGTGCCATGATTGCCTGGAACTGGCAAAACCATGGCCTCGGTAGTTCCCTCCAAAATTCTGGAATTCTCATCTGCACCGAAACCATCGCTATGTCCGCTGATGTTACTGGTGCTGACCCTGGAGGACCGGTTTTTCCGTGCAGGTTCATTTTGGAAAAATCGATGCACCACGTTTCTTTATAACCTAACTGGCACGTTGCGTTCTATTTTGCACCACGCGGTCCGTATGCCTCTGCCTCTTACGTAACTTGAGTCGCCTACTCTGCTGTCACTTGAATTTGAATCACATCGGGGTCACCAGTGTTGGGGCATGTTCCCCTATGTTGGGAGGTACTTAAATGACAAGTGACTTTAACTTAATAAATGTCTTTAATTTGGTTCCACAATACTTCGTTATATCTAACTACGTACTAGTATGTGTAGAGGCAGGGCGGTGTATGGTAAGCGACTGGCGAGCTGTCCGCGCGCATCCTCATATAACATCAAAACTGCAACTCAGCAAATCGCGGCTATCAAGCCGCAATGATGATGATGATGATATCAAGGCATAGTAACTATGCCTTGATATCATCATTATTATCGATACTGTGAGATATTTATGTTCCAAGGACAACTATCGATATTCATCCTTTAACAGATGCGCCACCCTACTCAGAGGAAAATAAGCAAAGTTTCGTGTCAGCGAGTCGCTACATCACAACTCATAATAAGAACACTGACTGTGGTACGGATGCAGTACGTAATGAGAGGAAGAGAGGCAACCCAGTATGCACTCAGTTTGTGTTACATTATTTCATGATAGTTCTGGATTTTCAAGTACGAAAATGGTTAACAAACTTACTTTATTACTTGTAATTGTAAGTTACTAGCTTTTGCCCGCGGCTTTGCTCGCATTAAATTCGGGGTAACACAGTTCCCCTTTCCTGATTTGCAAGTACCTGCTACCTGCAGTTTTTGACCTTGCGTCTTATTGATTTGTAATAGCAAAGCTAAGTTTTCCCTTTTCTTCCCTCTTTCTCCCTCATATCCCACATTTTTTTTAAAAAAAAAGCCTATTTCCGTCTCCAGGGTTCCAACTATCTCTATACCAAAATTCATCAAAATCGGTTCAGCCATTTAAGCGTCTCAAAGAGATGTCAGCAAAGAAGAGGGGCTTGCAAGAACCTCCGCCTGCCGGGGTTGCGGGTTGTTCGAAAGAGTTACCGCGGCCCCGGAACGTAAAGGGCAACAGAAGGAATATGGGTGGGTTTTAGTCAGTAAAAGTCTGACACGCCCCCCGCACAGCGGGGGAAGTTATTTGATGATTTCCCACCCGAAAAAAAAAAGCCATTTAGGCGTGAAGAGGTAACAAAAAAAAACTCACTTTCGCTTTTATAATATTAACTAGCTGACCCGGCGAACTTCGTGCCGCCTTAGCGTAGCTTTGATGCACTACTTTATTTTGTATAGCTGACAGTTGTCCTATCTTAGGTATGCGTACCTATTCAATTTGAACTGGAATCTATAATATCCTCCATATAAAAATGAATCCCTATTTCCCTGGTTTCGCCATAACTGAGAAGGACTTTACTAATTTTATTAGTATATGGTTTTTCTAGGTTGATGCCACAAACACTTAGCGACTGCCCTTGCGATTTATTTATCG
Organism: Ochropleura plecta; assembly: GCA_905475445.1. Taxonomy (NCBI): domain Eukaryota; kingdom Metazoa; phylum Arthropoda; class Insecta; order Lepidoptera; family Noctuidae; genus Ochropleura; species Ochropleura plecta. The sequence continues at coordinate 5,454,883 of FR997732.1, forward strand.
ACATTGCAAATGCAAGCCGCACTGGAAACTGTAAACGTTTAAAGTTGAATGGCATGTCGTTCGGTATTAAAGGGATGCGTGGGATTAAAACATCTTCGCCTTTGTACTTCCCTTTCAAAATTGTGGCTTCGATGACGTTGTTCAATAAATTTTTCACCGCAAGCCGGGTGCCATTACACAGACGTGGCTGGTTTATGTTCCGTATTTTTAATTGCAGATTATGAGGCGGTAAGCCGGGCAATTTCAGCGAATTTAAAAATTCAGTTGTATAATAATTATTTACAACTTCATCTTGATTAGTAACGGAATCAACTGATTTGTAATTCTTCAATTCGCCAGCCTTTTTTATTTTAAATTTGAAAATTCATTTCGGTCACATCCAAACTTCTTCAGTCTTTAAAACAAAACCAAAATTATCAAAAACTTATTAAAATTATAGTCCGGTCAAATTAGACCAAAAAATAAGAGTAAAGTTACGTGAATTCCCACCTAGCTGAAAATCGGTAAGATTGTTTAAAATATCATTAAAAACAAAATTTGAAAGTTCCCCATCTTTCCCCTGTAAGGAAAAAATTTTATTCAAGGTCAAAGGTAAAAAAAAAGAGTTTGTCGCGATTTTCAGCAAAACGGTAAGTTTTATCATAAAAATACGTCAGACAAAAATTGTAGACCATAAAATTATCTACAAAAAATGCATTAATACTTTTTTTTCTACGAGCCACCGTTTTTGAGATATAACGATTCTAAAAGTTGCAAAAGTTGTAATCGTCATAATATGCATGAATATTCAAGTGTGGCTTGGTTATCAGCTAGACCCTACAGAGTGGGGTTGGAAGTTGGTCAACAATTTATTAGAACCAGTGCACACTTTACTTCCACCTGCGCCGGAAAAACTGCTGAACTCGATTTTTTGCAACTGCAAAAAGGGATGCAGTGCTAAATGTGGTTGCAAAAAAGTCAGACTGTTCTGTTCTCCGGCATGCACACATTGTCAAGGCCAGTTGTGCTCTAATATTGAATCACCAACAGTAGAGGATCCGTTTGATTCCAACGAGGCAACATGCGATACATCGCTATTAACGCAGTTTTCATGCACTCAGGATGAAGAAGAAGAAGAAGAACAAGAACAAGAAGAACAAGAACGAGAAGAACAAGAACAAGACGAACAAGAACAAGAAGATCAAGAAGAAGAATTTGAAAGTTACGACTCGGACGATTAAATTTCTCTACTTTTTTTTTAACTTAAATTGCTTTTATCTTTTCAATCTCTGCGAATATCCATTATTTTTCAATAGTTTCAAATTAAACAGGATCAAAACTAACCGGTGGAATAGGCCTACTGGGGAAACCACGTTAAAAAAAACGCGCTGAGTACACTACCTCATAGGTGGCGAGGAAACGTGTGCATATTAAGACGATTACAACTTTTGCAACTTTTAGAATCGTTATATCTCAAAAACGGTGGCTCGTAGAAAAAAAAGTATTAATACATTTTTTGTAGATAATTTTATGATCTACAATTTTTGTCTGACGTATTTTTATGATAAAACTTACCGTTTTGCTGAAAATCGCGAAAAACTCTTTTTTTTTACCTTTGACCTTGAATAAAATTTTTTCCTTACAGGGGAAAGATGGGGAACTTTCAAATTTTGTTTTTAATGATATTTTAAACAATCTTACCGATTTTCAGCTAGGTGGGAATTTATGTAACTTCGAATGTCTAAATTGACCGGACTATTATTGTTAGCCCGGTTATGTATGTCACAGATTACCACAGGTTACTAAATAGGTTATGCGAAGTTTGTATACTGCGTTCTGAAATCTAACTCATAGTACACATATTTTATTATTATTAAATACTTAGGTACATTAAAATGAAATCATCACTGGTATTATTAATATTACCGTCAAAGTCGGTACATTTAATAATATTTATCTATAAATAAAAATTCCGAGGCGAGTTATTTTCAAAAATTAGTAAATTAGTGTGATAGAATTTAATGAAGTAACGACATTTCCGAACAAACGATACTCTTTCAATATAGTCTATGGCTGTGAATGACGTTGACATTCGTTACGCGCGTTTTTTAAAATATGCAAAAGTAAATTTATATTTTTCAATATTTCTGGAAGATTTTCTTAATATTTTTTTTCCGTAAGAACCATCCTTGGACTTCCACAAATATTTTAAAAAAAGATTAACGAAATCGGTTCAGCCGTTCACACGTGATGCCGTGACAACGCGAAACGGGTTTCATTTTTATATATATAGATTAGTTCGCTTTTATCATATCAGATTGCAGATGTTATAGTCTAGTCAACAAGTGCTTTTTTAGTCAAAACTTTTTAAAAGACTCGGAAAAATATGGTTGAGGGCTCATTCGATTCGGGATCAAATCTAGAAAGTTTTTGAAAAAATTCAAGACCCGCTCGAAAAAATTGCAAAAGTTATTAACAAATTAGTAAACAAAAAAAAAGGGGTTTAGTTTTTTTGGTATATCTCGAAAACTATTTGATATATTTTGATTTTGAAAAAAGATTCAAAAAGAGGAGGAAATTTCCTAAAAGAAACTCCCAACTCGCGAAATTGTAGGACCAATATTAAAAAATTTACAGGGAGCTGAAAATACGCCTGAAAACGGGTACTCGGGTTTCCGCAAGCCACGCCCCCTTCGAGCGCTTTAATGAAAAATATTATTTAAACATATTAAATGTTGATATTAAAATTTGAAAAAAATCAGACATGTACAGGACAAATTAAGGAATGAAATACCGTAGAAAAAATATTTTTATCGCGATTTAATAAAATGTTATCCATAAATTAATTAACAATTTCTTCCGACTGGGCTATAAACATTGCAAGTTGCATAATTGTTAAACCAGAAATCTCAATTTTTTTTCCTCTCGTGGAGCTATTCTTCAAATATTAAAGAAAGGATTTCCGTTGAGTAAATTAAAAAATTGTTAATTTTCGATTTGTTATTAACAAATTACCTAGGCGGCAAATTAAATATTTAAATAAATGTTACAAGAATTATTTTTTTTCCAATGTCGATGATCATTCGTTTTTCTATCAATAAAAGCTACCTAAAAATTTTTTTTTATAAATTTTAATTCTTTTTGTTTATAAAATTGTTATAAACAAATAGATTATTTATAAGATAATTGAAATTTTTTTTTTGGAAATAGATTCCTCGTAAAAAATTATGAATTTTAAGATAAAAAACGATGCTTAAAAAAATTTTTTTATTGCTAAAAAACCGTTTTGTTAATTAACAATTTTTTTTTACCACTTGTTAATAATATTAAGGTACGCTTTTTTTTTAAAATATCATTATTTATTATCCTCCTTAATAATCAAAAAAAAAAAATCGTTTTTTTTAAATTTCATTGTTTATTAAATAAACAATTTGTTATAAACAATTAATTTTTTTTTGTATAATTTTTGTAGAATTCTTTACACTAAAATAAAACCGACTAATTACCTTTTTGCAATTGTTTATTAAATTGTTATTTATTAAATTGTTTATTTTATTAAATTGTATATTAAATTGTTTATTTAATAAACAATGAAATTTAAAAAAAACGATTTTTTTTTTTTGATTATTAAGGAGGATAATAAATAATGATATTTTAAAAAAAAGCGTACCTTAATATTATTAACAAGTGGTAAAAAAAAATTGTTAATTAACAAAACGGTTTTTTAGCAATAAAAAAATTTTTTTAAGCATCGTTTTTTATCTTAAAATTCATAATTTTTTACGAGGAATCTATTTCCAAAAAAAAAAAATTCAATTATCTTATAAATAATCTATTTGTTTATAACAATTTTATAAACAAAAAGAATTAAAATTTATAAAAAAATATTTTTAGGTAGCTTTTATTGATAGAAAAACGAATGATCATCGACATTGGAAAAAAAATAATTCTTGTAACATTTATTTAAATATTTAATTTGCCGCCTAGGTAATTTGTTAATAACAAATCGAAAATTAACAATTTTTTAATTTACTCAACGGAAATCCTTTCTTTAATATTTGAAGAATAGCTCCACGAGAGGAAAAAAAATTGAGATTTCTGGTTTAACAATTATGCAACTTGCAATGTTTATAGCCCAGTCGGAAGAAATTGTTAATTAATTTATGGATAACATTTTATAAAATCGCGATAAAAATATTTTTTCTACGGTATTTCATTCTTTAATTTGTCCTGTACATGTCTGATTTTTTTCAAATTTTAATATCAACATTTAATATTTTTAAATAATATTTTTCATTAAAGCGCTCGAAGGGGGCGTGGCTTGCGGAAACCCGAGTACCCGTTTTCAGGCGTATTTTCAGCTCCCTGTAAAATTTTTAATATTGGTCCTACAATTTCGCGAGTTGGGAGTTTCTTTTAGGAAATTTCCTCCTCTTTTTGAATCTTTTTTCAAAATTAAAATATATCAAATAGTTTTCGAGATATACCAAAAAAACTAAACCCCTTTTTTTTTGTTTACTAATTTGTTAATAACTTTTGCAATTTTTTCGAGCGGGTCTTGAATTTTTTCAAAAACTTTCTAGATTTGATCCCGAATCGAATGAGCCCTCAACCATATTTTTCCGAGTCTTTTAAAAAGTTTTGACTAAAAAAGCACTTGTTGACTAGACTATTAGTGCAAAAACCTAGCACCAATGCACCCACATCTTCCACAATGATACTGAAGCGTGTATCCCTTGCATGTTTTATCCAGCGTTTTGCTTCAGCGCACATGCATTCTTGTTTATCGTTACGCGAGCGACTATTCAATGCATTCAATTGCATCGCAGCTGTTTTTCAACGCTGTTTCGCTTCAAGCGCATAAATATAGTGGCTGAATTCGTAATGGATCGTTGTAAAATGAGTCAAAGGAATAAGAATGAAGACAATAATGCACTACGGACAGTGTAGGAAATATTTGTCCTAAAGTCCTTGAAGAAAGTTCTTGAAGATTTACGTGGAACTTAATAAATTTAATATCCATTCTTTTGGGCTTCGCCATAGAAGCACCAGGGTACATCAGAATAATGTGACCACCTCCAATCATGGTAAAAAAAAATTGTCCGAATTGTAGGTTTCTTAAGAAACTGAAGAAAAAATGTGCCATTTTTTTTTTCGGATGGGAAATCATCTAATGACTTCCCCCGCTCTGGGCGGAGCGGGGAGGCATGTCAGACTTGTACTGACTAAAACCCACCCATGTTCCTTCTGTTGCCCTTTACGTTCCGGGGCCGTGGTATCTCTTTCGAACAACCCGCAACCCCGGCAGGTAGAGGCCCTGGCAAGCCCCTCTGCTTTGCTGACTCTCTTTGAGGCGCGCGTGAAACACGAACGCGCCGTCGACACGGCCTGTCGTCAATAGACGGACGGACGGTGAGCTACCCATTGCTCACCGTCCACAGGCCCGCATCTACGGTGGCCGGGAGTCGTCTTGCGGCGCCCGGCGCTCTGGGCGTCTCCCGCGGCGGCTGGGTTGGGCAGATGTTCTCTCCCTCAAACGCCCGGCCACCTCCTTTGCTAGCATTACTGCTTCGCAGAAGGTGGTGACCGCTTCCCATTCCCTCTCGCTCCGGACCATGGCTTGGACCAGGGCCGGACGCGAGAGATCGCCGCCGCCGATCGCTTCCACGAGGGCACGGCGGTGCTCCGCCCAAGCTGGGCAGACCGCCACTGTGTGCTCCACCGTGTCCTCCGGGCGATCGTCACAATGGTGACACCCGGGCGCTTCCTCCCGCCCGATGATGTGCAGGAACCTCCCGAAACTTCCGTGTCCGGTGAGGACCTGCGTCAGGCGGTAGGTGAGGACGCCATGACGCCTCTGCCATATGCCATTAAATAAAGATCACAAATTTAATATTCATCTGCGGAGGGTTTCTAATATAGTTACACGGTGGATGGGGTACTTAGGTCTTCTTTTCTGAAAGAGTTAGGTTAGGGATACCGTTTTCCTGTTGCTACAACGGCTCCGGGCCTCTTTTTCCACGACATTTCTTCTCAGTGCTCATTTATCGGGAGTATGTCGTCTTCGTAGCCCAGAAATAACAGTTCTGTTTATATTTAAAAAAATACTACCTCTTAGTTTTTTTAGGATTCCGTACCTCAAAAGGGAAAAAACAGAACCCTTATTGGATCACTTGGTTATCCGTCAAGTTTGTACGGAATCCTCGGTGTGCGAGTCCGACTCGCACTTGCCCGGCTTTTTTTCCACCAAGCTCTTTTAAAGATCAAGCTTTATTATTTTATGTAACTTTTAAATAAATATTTTAAAAATTAAATTAAAATGACAAATGAATTTTATTAAGTCAAAGTGACATCACTTCATCAAAACATATAATAAAAATGAAACCATGAATGCGACATGAATTTACGATTTTAAATCATAAATTAGTGTCACATCGTCACAAAGTTTGACGGGCTTGTTGGTCTAGTGGTTAGTGGCCCTGACTGCTGAGCCGGAGGTCGTGGGTTCGATTCCCACCCAGGACAAACTTTGTGTGATGAGCATGATTGTTTGTTCTGTGTCTGGGTGTGATTTATAAATAATATGTATGTATTTATAAATTATATAAGTATGTATATCAGTTGTCTGGTTACCATAACACAAGCTCTGCTTAGCTTGGGGTCAGATAGCCGTGTGTGAGTTGTCCCAAGATATTTATTTATTTATTTATTCGTGGTTTAATTTTCATCTAGCCAACTAATTTATATCAGGTTTGAATTTTCAAACATTTGGTCATAATATATAACTTTAATCAAATAATTTGCATTTTTATTTAGTTGATATCTGTGCCATTGCTGAGCATGAGTTCCTGAGTTCTATTCACAGGTCAGGCATAGTGCTATTATACAGTGGCGGTCTGCCCAGCTTAGGCGGAGCACCGCCGTGCCTTCGTAAAGGCGATCGGCGGCGGTGATCTCTCGCGTCCGTCCTTGGGTCAGTCCTTGGTCCGGAGCAAGAGGGAATGGGAAGTAGTCACCTCCTTCTGCGAATCAGTTATGCTAGCGAAGGAGGTGGTCGGGCGTTTGAGGAAGAGAACCTCAAACCAACCCAGCTGCCGCGAGAGACGCCCTGGGCTTCGGGCGCCGCAAGACGACTCCCGGCCATCGTAGATTCGGGCCTTTGGACGGCGAGCAATGGGTAACTCACCGTACGTCCGCCTATTGACAACAGGCCGTGGGGCGACGGCGGGTTAGTGTTCCACGCGCGCCTCAAAGAGATGTCAGCAAAGCAGAGGGGCCTAAAACGGCCAACGCCTGCCGAGGTTGCGGGTTGTTCGAAAGACATACCGCGTCCCAGGAACATAAAGGGCAATAGAGGGAACATGGGTCTGTTTTAGTCAGTACAAGTCTGACACTGCCTCCCGCTCCACCTAGTGCGGGGGAAGTTAATTAAGAAAAAGGCATAGTGTTATTGGGTTATTTCATCAGGATTTTCATTCAGTAGCAGCAACGGAGTTTAGAATTGTGCTCGGTTGTTGACTAGTGTTGTTGGGTTATTTCATCAGGATTTTCATCAGTAGCAGCAACGGTGTTTAGAATTGTGCTCGGTTGTTGACTAGTGTTATTGGGTTATTTCATCAGGATTTTCATTCAGTAGCAGCAACGGTGTTTAGAATTGTGCTCGGTTGTTGACAATAGGCCCCTTATTACATGGCACTTAAACATATCTCTCGAAATGTTGGTAAACTGTTAGGTATAATTCTGCTTACGGGGATAATAATATGTTTTTTTATAAATATTCTACTATCAAGCTCTCAATAGACTTAACAGATATTTTTTTGTTTTTTTTTTAAGATATCCCTTTTTGTGTCCCGATAGCAGTATTACCCCTTTCGCAACGGTTATCAAAGGCGAGCAATATAATAATATGAATTGAAATAAGTATGGACGTTCTACCGCAGTTCTTATAAAGGTATCCCTAATTATATGCGCATACATTTATTTGCTTGGAATGTTTTGTTTACGAATCGAGAGGGTTCGATGTGTCTTGCTAAATATTTTGAAGTGGCGTAGATATTATATAGCGTCGCCGGTCGTAGCTCACTGCCATCCATCTAGTGACAATAAACCAGGTCGACGGGGCGTTCGTATTCCACGCGTGTCTCAACTTTTTTAAGCCAAAGGTGTTAATAAAACGTGTTTTAGGGAACATCATAATTATAACCCTGTTTCTTGTAGTACGTGAAACACACTCAGTTGCGAGATGTGATCAAGGTAATATGACATAATATGTTCTCGCTGTTGAAGTGAGAAGTTATGTATGTGTGTCACACGAAAGCAAAATTATTTGCATCTCGTGTCTTTGAATCTCTCGCCACCGCTTTGAATTCTATTTAAAAACGCCACGCTACGCTCCGGATTCTATTTTAGAACACCTCGCTACGCTCGTGATTCAATCATAGAATCCTTCGCTTGCTCGGGACTCAAATTTACTCAATTTATTTGCCTTTACTTCTCTAGTTGCACAAATAACTATTTCCACGTTTTTTTTCATCGTTTTCTCTAAAGTCTGTAACATCAAAATCGTAGCAACCTTTTAAACATTTTTTCTTCAAATTGCTAGCTATCTATTATCCAAAATTTTTAACTTGAGTAACTCCTAAAAGAATTCCAATTAAGATTGTTTACAGAAACTCTTCATTACGTAAGATGGGTTTCCATTTCGTTAATTTTTTGCAGTGTGATGCTCCGTAGCAAATCGCTAATTAATAGATTGCCCTGACAACAACTTATTGCAGCAATACAAACAGCCGCAATATAGTCGCGATACGGCGATGACTATGTTTTATGGATATGAATATTTCGGATCTGAAAACGTTTACAGTTATAGAAATAATATAATACCGGTTTCGGATACGGTTATGTACATGAAGTGATTTTGGATTAAAGGCTTGTTGCGATTACGGATATTTGAATTTTGAATTATTAACTATCCGAAACTTTTATATCGGTTATGGTTGCGGAGCTCCATAACATCCCTGCTGTGCACCTTTTTTTTCGGTTGGGAAATCATCAAATAACTTCCCCCTCTCTGGGTGGAGCGGGGGGGCGTGTCAGACTTTTACTGACTAAAACCCACCCATGTTCCTTCTATAGCCCTTTACGTTCCGGGGCCGCGGTATCTCTTTCGAACAACCCGCAACCCCGGCAGGCGGAGGCTCTGGCAAGCCCTTCTGCTTTGCTGACATCTCTTTGAGGCGCGCGTGAAACACGAACGCGGCGTCGACACGGCCTGTCGTCAATCGACGGACGGACGGTGAGCTACTCATTGCACACCGTCCACAGGCCCGCATATACGGTGGCCGGGAGTCGTCTCGCGGCGCCCGGCGCCCGGGGCGTGCCCCGCGGCGGCTGGGTTGGTTTGAGAATCTCTCCCTCAAACGCCCGGCCTCCTCCTTCACTAGCATGACTGCTTCGCAGAAGGAGGTGACCGCTTCCCATTCCCTCTCGCTCCGGACCATGGATTGAACCAGGGCCGGACGCGAGAGATCGCCGCCGCCGATCGGCTCTACGAGGGCACGGCGGTGCTCCGCCCAAGCTGGGCAGACCGCCACTGTGTGTTCCACCGTGTCCTCCGGGCGATCGTCACAATGGTGACATCCGGGCGTTTCCTCCCGCCCGATTATGTGCAGAAACCTTCCGAAACTTCCGTGTCCGGTGAGGACCTGCGTCAGGCGGTGGTTGGGGGCCATGACGCTCCCCCAGCCACTCCTCAAAGAGGGGACTTACCGCCACTATTGTGGCGTGCCCTCCTGCTGTGCACCTTCGGCCACATAACGTACTATCGCACGACCGTTAGTGGATACATAAAGGTACAAAAACAGGAGGACAGAAGGAAGATGCTGCGATTTTAGTTAATGATAATTGTGGAACAGCGACTAATAAAGCTGAATTAACCCCAAACATCAAAGTAATAAGTCAGACATAACATTTTGACAAAAGGACATGATAAGAGACAAATTAATAATTAGTTTCAACCATTTGTTATTGGGTTTTCCTCCACCACGAATTCGGGTTTTTGTGCTTGATCGATAGTGGGTTCAGCAGCTATCAGATAAGTATCAAATAATTTAATTTACATGTGTATTGTAATATGCATGTGCATATTAAGGCGCGGCAATAAGCTAATCTTTAGGTATTCACGAAAGTGACGCTAGCTGCATACTGGGCATGGTCTGACACAAGTACATGACAGTATTGCATCGAAAGAATAGAAATAAGGTCGAAAATATATCGGTGTTTGATTTTATTTGAATATCATGTCCGCCAAAATGTAGGTCATTTTGCAGTTTTTATTGAATATAAAAAAAATACAGCTCAATGTTTGAAAAATTTTAGATATCTCTTTAGTCTATACAATTTTTTTTTGTTATAGATATAAAAAATATGATGGTTCTTGTCGCTGAAAAAATTGAGAATTTCGAGACGAAAAAATTTTTTTCTTGGTCTTTTTAAACATTTTTTTTTTCGTAGTACTAGACCACTTTTGTAATTTTATTTTGTTTAACTCTTTACTTTATATATTGAACTATACACGGTTTTTTTTTGGCTAGTGGCATGTACAGATACGGCTAACTTTGCGACGAAAAACTAGACGTTTTACGAAGTGTTTGCTTTGTACAGCGCCTTAACAGCATTTTATATCTGGTGAACTATTCTCACATTTCTTATAATTTTGTAGGTAGATACACACCTCTGCCTAAGCTTCGTTTTTGTTTAATTTGTTTTTGAAAAAACCTATCTTCTCCTGTATCGTGGGTGCGTTTATAAACATTCAAAAACACAAACAGCCAGACCCGAATCAACTACTTAAAGGTGATATTTGTTCCGTGCGGGGATTGTACCCGCGACACGGAGCGCGATCGCTCTGTCAATTGCTCAGCCACTGCGCCAACCGTGCCGCCTTTCGTGAATTACAGTCGTGAAGTAATATAATTTAAACAAATTTTCGAGTTGAACCAATTCGTTTCACTATAACGCCTTTCTTCCACAACACAAAGGACTATTTAACATAATATCTACGAAGATATCTCAATAAATCTAGCCCCAATCCAGTGCTGAGGTAGGTGCTGACTGCCACAACGGAATTTATTCACGACCTTCACTCCTAAGGGATATTCCCAATCGTAAATCACTCACTTGTTTCTCTTTATCAAGGAACGGGTGTAAATTACTTTTATTGTAGTAAGTGAGGATGTATTATTTACTCTTAAAAAAAATGTAAGCGGAGAGGAAGGAACAGAGATGCATTAACTATTATGATTGCAATATTTCATTAGAAATTTAAAAAAAAAACTGCGGTTCCTTAATTTTTTACCGTGTAGGTCGCTTTAGTAGGAAACCGCTGCCTTTATAGGGTTTCGTTGACAAGTAGGAAAACTTAACCCTTAAAAAAAATACGTGTGGCACTCGGGGACTGCCGCGGTAAAGCTATTGCATAGCATTTTTTATCAACTTATGCAATAAATAAAAACAATCTAAATAAAATATTTAAAAAGTACTTCCAATGAAAAGAAGTCGCAAAAAGAAACATTTTTTTATCAACTAAGACAATAAATAAAAAACTAAATATAATATTTAAAAAGTACTTCCAATGAAAAGAAGTCGCAAAAAGAAAAACAAGACCTTGGGTTTGATCCAGCGTAATGTCGATTGACTATCCGATTCTCTAACAAACACGCTATTAGAACATTGGAATCGGGATTGAAATAACTGACCGTATTGTGTAAACGACGTTAGACAATGCACGGCCTTCAAGCCACACCTCCGTGCCCGTCGGAGTGGGGAGCGTCAGGTTTTTATCGTTACGGAATTTCTGGATTCGGTCCCCGCGCTCAAGTCCCGCGATAGAAGCTATGCAATAGCATAAAAAACATTTTGAATTGGTACAGTGACATCTAGGTATTTGATCATCATCATTCGCCTGCCATCCACATGTGTCACATGTGACTAAAAGAGTGATGGATCTGAATGTTGATGGACGGAGAGCGAGAGGAAGGCCAAAGAAAAGCTGGATGGATTTTGTAAGGAATGACATGAAGGAGAAAGGAGTGAATGATGTCGTGACATCTGATAGGGGAGAATGGAAGAAGAAAACGTGTTGCGCCAACTCGAAATAGAATGGGATAAGGGCAGGAAAATGATGACCTCCTCCTGCCCTTATCCCAAGTTATTGGGGGTCGGCACAGCATGTCATCTTCCATACTCGTCTATTATTCATCATATTTTCATTGGACACCTACTTTCTTGCCATAACATCCTTCACATAATCAATCCATCGTTTCTTTGGCCTTCCGCTTTTACTAGACCCATCTACATTTAATTTTATCCTCAAAACTTTCCTCACGGCTTTTTTCTATTCCTTCGCATCACATGCCTATCCCAAACCAATCGATTACCATATATCTAGGTATTGCATATGGTCTGTATCCTTACTAATATTGTAAAAGCGAAAGTGAGTTTGTTTGTTACCTCTTCACGCTTTAATGGCTAAACCGATTTTGATGAATTTTGGTACAGAGATAGTTGGGAACTAGGAGACGGACATAGGCTAATATTTAAAAAAAAAAGTGAGATATGAGGGAGAACGAGGGAAAAAAAGAAAAAACTTAGCTAAAACTAAAACGTTGCTATTACAAATCAATAAGGCGCATGGGCAAAAACTGCAGGTAGCAGGTACTATGTTATACCGAATTTAACGCGAGCAAAGCCGCGGGCAAAAGCTAGTAAGTGTATAAACTGTCGTGGTTACTAACATTACAATTAACACTTGAAACGGGATATAAGTATGACGGCGCTTTGAGGCTTTAAGAGTGTCAAGAAACGTCAAGGAGGATGGTTAACATTAAAAAAACGGGGTTTGTCGTTTCTTGGCTCTGATGCAACTCCAAGCTCTTTTGCACGCGACCGTCGAACGAGGGAGAAGCCGTTCGCATCACGCTGAAGCAAGACGTGTTCAGTGGAGCGTTGTTCTACTCCATTTAATTAGAAGTTTCTGTTTATGATTTCGTTCATATTTCGTCAAAATAATAATTGCAATCCTAATTAAATTGTCACTTAACGTGGTTTGATTTCTCCTTGCCCGCCTACCCACGATAGCTCGGCTGTCATAATGAACCCGGAGAGATCAGATAATGACCTGTTTTTTGTTTCGAGTTTCCGATATTTCGGCGATGTTGCAAACGCCATGATCACGGATGAACTGAAGTTATTGCGGGTGGATGTTTATGACTAGACAAAACGATCTACCCTCTTTCTTATTCGTTGTTTGCGTTCGGTCGCCGGTAACGCCGTCAATCACTACTCGATTTTGCTCTCGACACACAAAACTCACTGTATTAAGTCGCGATCTTTTTTTTTCACTATTTTTTGGGTTTTTACACAATTCAACTCGAAGCAAATAACTGTCATGGTAAATTTCCCGTTTCAAGTGTTAATTATAATGAAGGTCTGTTTTCGATTTTTTAGCTGTCACTTTCATAAGTGCCAAAAAAGTTCTTTTTTAAACTCCTGACGTTCATATTTCCGTTGTTTACAGAAAGTTATAAATTTGTTTGTTTACGTTGGTTCCTAGCTTGACCACCATTCGTTTATTTTAAGCCTTTTTGTGTCACATCATGCTAGCAGTTCCCAAAAGGATAGGCAGTGGTGTACCAAATGTCGGTAACAAGGTGGCCAGCTGTGTAAAGGCTGATAATCATCAATTCTTAACTTCAAAGTTTCCATTAGATAGTCCCCTAAAACACCCGGGTGTCAAACCCAAGACCTCGCAGCAGTCGCTATCATTGTTCTATAAATATGTAATATGTTATTAATAGTAGCAAACTTGCAAGCATCACTTCAGTTCGTAATCAATTCAAAATATTGTCTGTAGATAAGATCAAAGTTACTAAGGAGAGCAAAGAAGCGGCATCTTAATCCTCCAAATAAAATAAATGCGAGAATTTTGTAAGCAAATATGTATAACTAGCTGTGCCTGTAACATGCGTTGCAATGCAATTTCTCTACATACCTAACTTAATTGTCTGCCATATTTGCTTGAAGTGGTCCTAATTGCCCTGAGTGCCCTAATTGCCCTGTATCTCGTAGCTCTCGTGCCCTAACTGATCTAATTGCCCTACGTGGCGTAATTGCCCTGTTTGCCATACTTGCCCGAAGTGTCCTTATTGCCCTGAGGGTCATCGGTTTCCGAAATGCCCTAATTGGCCTGAGTGCCCTAATTGCCCTGTCTGCCGTAGCTGTCCTACGTACTGTAAGTGCACTAATTGCACTGTCTGCCATAATTGCACTGTCTGCCATAATTGCACTGTCTGCCATAATTGCCCTGAGTGTTTTAATTGCCCTGTCTGCCGTAGATGTTCTAATTGCCTTGCTTGCCGTAGCTCTAGCCCTAATTGCCCTATGTGGCCTAGTTGCCCTGACCGCCAGTGTTTACCGAAGTGTAGGTGCCCGAAATGTACTTATTGCCTTTCATGACCCCAATTGCCTCGTCTGCCATAGTTGCCCAAAGTGTCTTAAATACCCTGAGTGCCCTAATGGCCCTGTAAATCGTAGTTGTTCGAAATGTCCTTATTGTTCTGCGTGGCCTCATTGCCCTGACTGCCATAGTTGCTCGAAGTGTCATAATTGCCCTGAGTGCCTTAATAGCCCTGTTGCCCGTTGCTGCACTAAATGCCCTGCCTGCCCTAGCTGCTCTACGTGTCAAAACTGCCCTAGTTGCCCTCAGTGGCCTAGCAGTCCGAAGTGTCCTAATTGCTCTGTCTGCCGTAGTTGCCGAAGTGTCCATATTGCCCTGAGCGCCCTAGGTGCCCGAAGTGTCCTTATTGCACTAGGTGCGCGAAGTGTCCCTATTGCCCTGAGTGGCCATTATTGCCCTGTCTGCCTTAGCTGACCGAAGTGTCCTTATTGCCATGAATGCTCTTAGTGGCCGAAGTGCCCTTATATCCCCGAGTACCTAATTAATTAATAATATAATTAATTACCCTAATTGCCCCTTCTGCCATAGTTGCCAGAAGTGTCCTAATTGCTCTGAGTGCCCTAACTGTCATGTTTGCCGTAGCTATGATTGCCCAGCATGCCGGAGTTTCTCTGCGTGCCAAAAGTGAAAGAGTAACAAACATCCATCCATACATAAATCCATCCTCACAAACATTCGCATTTATAATATTAGTAGAATTTAGGACAATTCACACATTATATTACTAAATTAGGATTGTTACTAAGTTAAAACGCGTCAGCTGCTGCTTGGATTTTAATGAAATTGGCACACAGATTGTTAAGTTACCTAGATGTACTTCAAGGATACTTTATATCCCGGTAGTAAAATTTTGTGACATAGTTACCGAACTCCATGCTCCAAAGCCACGGGCATAAGCTATAGTTTTACATAAAGTCAAAGTAGACGAAATCAACTGGTTCGTGCTTTGTTAGTCTTTGTTTCGTGAGTCAAGTTGATCTGTTCCTCTGTACTTGACAAACAAACGAACACGTAACACCTGTTAACATCAAGCCTCTAAAATGGCGCAGTTTTAGAACGTTGGTATTTTATATACATTTGATACGACCTTTTTTCTTTGCATTTTTTTCTCAAGGTAATGTTTTCTACAGACATTTTCTTTGTAAACACTTATTACGCCGTGATTAAACAGAATTATTGAGCCCACCTATCCATTTTCAAACCTTGACATCAAATGCTTAACCTGTGACGATCACCCATCCATTTCCAAACCTTGACAACAGTTGCTTAACCTACATTGGTCACCCATCCATTTACAAACCTTGGCAACAGTTGCTTAACCACTCTGCACGACAGGATTTTGACATATGACACATCAGCTGAATCGGTGGGGTGACGCGAATTGTCATGAAATTCAAGATTTTTCATCAATTTACTGCATTCAATTTTGCTATTAAAAATAAATCACAGCGGCTGTTTCATACGATAGGTTTGAGGTTTATATTTCCAAAAACCTCATAAGGTCGATAAAACGGCGTCAATCTATTGCAAAATGTTTGTAAAATACATATTACTACACCCTTCCAAAAATTAGATACTTTTAAAACGCTGGAAATAATGTACATACACAAGATAACCATTTGATAATAAAGTCGGAAATCTAAAATAAAAATAGTGACATTCCATCTGCATTCTTATTTTTGCCATTTTACATATAAATTAATAAGAAAACACGATACAAATCTCGACAAAAAATACTACAAAGTGTGTTGCAATATGACATTTCTTAGTGCTGACCGTAAAACTAAGTTTCATCATTACGATTAAAAAGTTGCATTCAACCTAATCGATAATCGTAATAGAGTAAACTTTAAAGAAAAGTTTTGGGACCACTGAGGAAATTACTTATGGAGATGGCATATCATTCTACTATAGATATTTTAGTTGTACAAATATCTATGATATCGATAATAAAGGAAAGACAACAACATTTTGTCACGTGCTTTTTTATTATGCTATAATTATTTTGTTATGCGCCCAGATTTGAGGTACAGACGCCTGCAGGTCAAGCTACCCGAAACTGTAAATTTTTCCCAATGAACCTTGAACCTAATACTTTAGAAATAAAGTCGAAAATCTATCGAAGAAATCTGACAGATTGTGGTAGCTTGATGTGCAGGCGTCTGTACATTTGCTGTCAAACGGTTTCGCGGTAAAAGATTTTGGCTGTTTTCTTGAATGACGATAAATGAAAATGGCGGCCAATTTTGTAGGTCATGCTAATTCTGTAGGTAGCCAGTCAGGCAGCCCAGCCGGCACAACAATACCGTACCGGACCTAGAAAGCCATGCCTCCGCAGTAGAGCCTATTTAGACATACAGGGACTCCGTACACAAGTACACATCGGGGCTCAAAAATATTGACACTTAAAAGTATTGGTTGGATAAAAAAATTAGAAAGGTATAGGGAGACCTTTGCGAAGCAGTAAGGGGTTCAGCCTATTAAAAACAGACCGGCCAAATGCGAGTTGGACTTACGCACCAAGGGTTCCGTACAAACTGACGACATAAACGGTCATCTTTTCTCTACGTAGACTTGGAGGGTTGTTTTTTTCACAGCTTCAAGGGACCACAGATTTGATATTTGGGTTATTTTTTATGAGGTACGGAACCCTAAAAAGTATTTTTAAATAGTGTATCTCTCTTTTTTGGAATTTAAGGACTTCTTTAGGAATTTAAAGGAGGCCTTCTCATAAACTTCTTTAGGAATTTAAAGGTAGCCTACTTTAAATTCCGCCATTTATATCGGTCTTGCGCCACTTGGATGGGAAATCATCAAATATCCGCTCCTGTTAAGTTTAACAGGAGCGGATATTTACAAAAAGTCGTTGTCGTCTCGCGGCGCCCGACCCCTGTAGCGTCTCCCGCGGTGGCTGGCTTTGTTTGAGGTTCTCTTCTTCAAATATCACCATCTCCTCCGGGACAGAGCGGTGCTCCGCTCAAAAGAGCAGACTGCCAGTATGCTCCAACGTGTCCTCCGGGC
Source organism: Ochropleura plecta (assembly GCA_905475445.1). Lineage (NCBI taxonomy): Eukaryota > Metazoa > Arthropoda > Insecta > Lepidoptera > Noctuidae > Ochropleura > Ochropleura plecta. Next base: position 5,472,398 of record FR997732.1, read on the forward strand.
GATAGTCAAATTGGTGACACCTGGGTGTTTCCTCCCGCCCCATGATGTGCAGGAACGTCTCGAAACTTTCGTGTCCAGTGAGGATCTGCGTCAGGTGGTAGGTGAGGATGCCGCGGCGCCTCACTTCCCCCGCTCTGGGCGGAGCGGGGGGGAGTGTCAGACCCGCAACCCCGGTAGGGTGCTGCCGGGATTGTGGGTTGTTCGAAAGAGATATCGCGGCCCCGAGTAAAAGAAGGAACATCGATCGGTGGACATTAGTCAGTAAAAGTCTGACACTCCCCCCCGCTTCGCCTAGAGCGGGGAAGTTATCTGATGATTTCCCACCCCAAAAAAAAAACCCGATACACGACATCAAGAAAACTCCAAACTCCTTTTTACCCCAAGGCTTCCACTCCAAGAACACTTTGGCCTACGAGCCATGTTTTAGGAAAGAATGAAAACGCTTTCCAAATAACTAATCAAACCATACTACAATCAATTTTGTCGAACAAATATAATTTATCTTGGCTGATTTTTTTACTGTGCCTACCAAGATCATAATAAGGGCGTTCTATATTCAACCTTATTTGTTTCTGTTTGCAATTCACATTCAAATAGTAGGTACAAAACCAAATTATTAATAGAATAGCAAATAAACATTTTAATATAAAATTCGAACAGCGAGCGCATTCCTTATTTGAATTTTTATCTGAAAATAAAATTGGCGCGAATTTAGCCATAGATCAGATTCTACTGTTTGTTGTTGAGTCGGTTTTAGTGGCGTAAAAAATATTATTATCAATATTTATAGTATTTTACACGTATTACAAAATTATTCTTATTTTAATCTATCAATTTCTGATATTCCATAATTTAATTATTCGAGTTGATTGATTTACAAGAAAATAATCGATTGAAATAATCGCATTTACACATCACAAAATAAAAAAAAAAAGAAATGGACGTCATTTTCGAAAGTGAATTTAGTAGTGGTTATGAATATTACGTGTTAATGGTCCTATTATTGCAAATTACGATAAGATCTGGGCATGTTCATGTTATTTATAATATTTGCAATGATATTTGTCTCATTTGTTATAGAATCTATTCGCGTCCGTGTGATATAATGTGGAATGAAAAATGTAAACAAGCACGATTGGCGCGAAACTTCGACTTTAGATTTCAAAATGTATCATTACCACTGCTAATTTAAGTTCAATTACGAATGATTTCTGCACGTAATAAAAGGACACGTTAATCATGCCCAACAATGTGGAGCTTATATGTCCGAAAACCATTTTTTTATGATTTTTAGCGTCGACCTATACTGCCATCAAAATGGCTATGATCGTAATTTACGCACATGGATTTTATAAAGGTTAATTAAGAAACTTGCTCAATAATTAAAGAACTTCTAACGACGTTTACATATGAGATTTTTATTCTACTATCTTAATGAATGCACACCCATATTATTTTTTAACCAGAAAATAAAATATTTACAAAAATAATGAGGAGGTCGTATGACTTAAATGTTCGACCCCTTTCGGGGCCAGTACCGAGCCAGCGGAGGTTTGAATGTCGAGCCCCCGAAGGGGTCCGTACCGAACTATACGGTTAACCTACAATGGTCACCCATCCATTCCCAAACCTTGGCAACAGTTGCTTAACCTACAATGGTCACCCATCCATTCCCAAACCTTGGCAACAGTTGCTTAACCTGTGACGCTCACCCATCCATTTCCAAACCTTGCCAACAGTTGCTTAACCTACAACAGTCACCCATCCATTTCCAAACCTTGGCAACAGTTGCTTAACCTACAATGGTCACCCATCCATTCCCAAACCTTGGCAACAGTTTCTTAACCTAGGACGGTCACCCATCCATTTCCAAACCTTGCCAACAGTTGCTTAACCTGTAATGGTCACCCATCCATTTCCAAACCTTGGCAACAGTTGCTTAACCTGTGACGGTCACCCATCCATTTCCAAACCTTGCCAACAGTTGCTTAACCTGTGACGGTCACCCATCCATTTCCAAACCTTGCCAACAGTTGCTTAACCTAAGACGGTCACCCATTCATTTCAAAACCTTGCAAACAGTTGCATAATCGTGTCGATTTAATGCGATTTGTAGTTACAATGTCAAAAAACGTTATATGGTTTAAATACTATGTACATCTTAAAAGGGTAAAATACCGCAAAACAAGTCTTTTCTACCGTTACTGTCTTCTGAGAGTAAAAATATTTCCGTGTCTTTTTGTGTTTTATTGGCAGTTTTTTTTGGATAATATTTTTGTGTTCACCAAAAATACTGATCGTGCACCAAATATTCTTTCCTGAATGTTAAAAAAATGCGTAGGTTAGGTTAGGTTAAAACTGTGACCCCCTACGCACGAGCCGAGCGAGCGCGAGCAGAGCGAGCGGTGCCGCGGCAGCGGCCGGCGAGTGCCAGTAACGACTTGCATTAATAGAAAATGGATAACGATAAAACACTTTTTTATTGTAGTGTGCTGATGCTCGTTATGACACATTTTAATTAACATATTTTGGTGCACATTCAGTATATTTGGTGGAACACAGGTAAAATTAGGTAAATGAAATGGGAATAAATTGAAGTAGTTTTAAATACCATCCGGTTTTTTTTTATTTTTACTGTTTATTTATTTATTTAAACTTTACAACATGCCATAACACATTTTCTACGATGTCATTTAAAGTTACTCTTTGGGTAAAATACGGCAACATTGTGATAGTGTACAAAAAAAAACTATTTATTTCTTTTTATAAATTACCACAGCTGGAGAAGAAGCCTCTTTTCAGTGGTTCCTTTCGTAATACTTGGATTAGATAACAATAACAGCATATTGCTGTCCCACAAAAAAGCCTCTTCCCATACAGACAAGGCACGAACATTGATCAACAGACTTGCTCAAGACGAGTTAGCAGTTTCGATTTATATTAATTAATTAATAATCTTTCCTCACGATGTTTGCCTTCAATAACTTCGAAAGTGCATAAGAAAGGACATTGCCAAAAAGTGTATGAGGCTGTGCCTCAGAATGTACACATATAAAATGTATGTCATTTTGTAGTAAAGATCTTCTAAAACAAGAATACAGAAGGGGCATATTGCTCTACAGTCGTGAACAAAAATTATGAAGGTCTAAAGAAGTTGTTTTTGTGACTACTGCTTAAGTCTTTATATGTATATTAATGAAGTAACAATAATACTTGTCAGGATTTGAACCCAAAACCTTGAGTATAAGACGCGGAACCTTTACCTTTGGACTATTGCGACATTTTAGGTCCATAAGTTTAGTCTATTCTACTTAGTTTGCTAACAACACATATATCTACTGAACCGTAATATTTGTAAGTGCAACCACATGTCCCCGATCGGTCTGTAATGAGGTCAATCTCATCTAAAAGTCATCGTTAAGTCGCCGCGGCGGGCTAATGGCCACGTTATTAAATGCGGAGGCGACAATAGTGTGTGATTGCGATGTGGAGTGGACTTGCAGCCAATAACAGACCGGTACTACGGGTTTTAAAGTCATTCAGTTCTCACTTTATATTGGCATTTTGTTTCTAAACAATATTGACTTTAGGAATAAACTGTTAAACAGAGTGGTCTACCATTACAAGAAACTCACCTCTGCTTAAGTCTTCAGAGAAAATAGTCGTAATGTTACGTTAAAAAGAGTTTTTTTTTTAATATAATCAATTTCGCAATTGTAAAATGTTTATCATGAAGACCCTCAAAATAATCACATATAATACCACAAGAGCTTCAAAATTATCGGGTATTTTCCGATAGGTTCGTTGCAAACAAATGAAGGAGTCAAGTTTTTCTTTTCAGGTTAAAAAATCACGAGCGCGAAGCGCGAGTGATTTTTCCTGAAAAACTTGACGATTTTATTTGTTTGCAGGGAACCTATCGGGAAATGCCAGATAATTTTGAAGCTCGTGTGGTATTCGGGGGATTATTTTTCCGTCCCAAATGTCGGCCAATAGAATTGCACAAACTCCAAATCGACTCATTTTCATGCAAAATCTCCAATTTTCACAATTGAATTCAACCTGTCAGTTTGACGTGTGGTTAATTTGACTGGATGTTTTGTTTTTTATGCATAACAACGACCAGAGAAAATTTTCAAAAAAATTTCAGTATAAAACCATGTAGGTTGTACCACGTGACGTCGAATGGTGCAATTCTATTGGTCGATATTTGGGTCGGAAAAATAATCACAAAAAAAAAACAGATTTTCTTGAAATGAAACATGATGTGCTCTGTTCTACCCTGCCCTGAAGAATATTATGCAAATAAAATAATAAAAATATTCAAAACAGTCTAACTTCAGTTGAGGAGGCCCTCCTTGTTCACAATTTATGATTATAAGTCTAAAGTACAAGGAACAACTGAGTATAGGCCAGAAATTATAAAGCTAAAATATTCACCCGTTCTAAAAAACGGACTCGGTGGAATTCCGGTCTAAAAGTTTTATTCACTTCTTTTGGCTTTCACCTCCTTTTGTTCATGTTGTTTTTTAACGTACCTTTTTAATTATTTTTTTGGGCGGAGCGGAAGGGAGTGTCAGACTTGTACTGACTAAAACCCACCCATGTTCCTTCCATTGGCCTTTATGTTCCGGGGCCGTGGTATCTCTTTCGAACAACCCGCAACCCCGGCAGGCATTGGCCCTGGCAGGCCCCTCTGCTTTGCTGACATCTCTTTGAGGCGGCGTGGAACACTAACGCGCCGTCGACACGGCCTGTCGTCAATAGACGGACGGACGGTGACCTACCCATTGCTCACCGTCCACAGGCCCGTAACTACGGTGGCCGGGAGTCCTCTCGCGGCACCCGACGCCCGGGGCGTACCTTGGTTTATTTTTAGTGCTTAGGAATTTAGGACCTAGGACTATTGAAAACTAAAAACCAGCTAAGTACGAGTCGGACATGCACACCAAGAGTTCCGTACAAACTTGCCACATAAACGGCCATATTTTTTGACTGTATAGATTTAGAGGGTTGATTTTTTCAATGCACCAAGAGACCACAGACTTGAGTATATGATTTTGATTTCTCGATACTTCCACGCGTTCTCGAGATAAAGGGTCTTGATAGAAAGACAGACGGACAACAAAGTTATCCTATAAGGGTTTCGATATTTTCTTTTGTGGTGCGGAACCCTAAAAAGCCCTTATTTATCTAGGAATTTATTCCGAACGACTTAATGGAAACGCGGGCAGAGCTAAATGTATTATGTTATCTTTTCGCGACTGATATAGTTTTAGCAACCAAGTCTAAAGGCTGCGTTATAAAATTCTGTACTGAAATTTAAAACAAACACTATCTCAGTTCGCTTTATCTTACTTACATTATAGGTCACAGCACTGTTATAAGCACTGCACGAGTGCAGCATTCCTCAAGTCATATACTTCTAACTGCAACGCATATTTACATATAAGTAGGGTAAAGTCGGGATGGATGCCACAATTTTAGAAGTCATTGTTTATCTTACACGACAATAATCAAGATAGTTTATTGGTAAAACTGGAAAGTACTTTGGTTTTTTATCAACAAATTCATGAAATGTAAAAAAACTTGAGAGGTGTCCAGGGACACCCGGATGGAACGAAGTTATTATTTATTATGTACAAAAAACCTGTACATATTCAATAAAAATTATCGTCGCGACACATTGAACAGTGTGGTTCAATGTGAAATAGAAAGACGAAACGAAAATAACTGGCTTGCTTTCTATGAGAGAGAGAGAGAGACAGACAGAGAAACACGCGGACGCTGCTCAGCTTACAACTATAGCAATAGTTTTTTGCTATAGTTGTAAGCTGAGCAGCGGAAAAAATTAACATCAAAAGTTGTAACGAAAGTGTCGTGATTTTTTATGTCTAGCCCATTTTCGCAACGCGCGAAAAGGAACTTCGTTCCGACAATTATCTTTGATTGTTCTAAAGTAGTTAATAAGTTACGTTTAGGATAGACGAGCTACTGAAAAACAAGGCATATATCCCCACAAAACTTTTATCTCACCTTGCCTTCCCAAGCCAAAACACAAAGCCAAAAGATTTCGGCCGGTTCCGTTAAGCGCTGGTAGATCGACGTAGGCTGCCTGCTTTCTTTTTGTATACGGCTTGATCGTTGTCACATACACTCAGCAAAAACTTAAAAAAAAAACTTTGCCCCACACTAGGAATTTCTCCTGTATCGTGGGTGCGTTTACAAACATTTAAAGTCACCACAAACATCCAGACCCGAAACAACCACTTATAGGTCATAGAAATATTTGTTCCGTGCGGGGATTAAGCCCGCGACACGCAGCGCAGCAGTCAATCGCTCAGCCACTGCGCCAATTAACCATGCCGTCTACCTAAAATAAAAAATAAAATAAAACTACTGTCAACTAGCCGTATGCATGGGTTCAACCCGGGGTTGCGGGTCGTTAGAAAGAGATACCGCGGCCTCCGATCATAAAAGGCAAAAGAAGAAACATGGGTGGGTTTTAGTCAAGAAAAGTCTGACACTGCCCCCCACCCCAGAGCGGGGGAAGTTATTTGATGATGAATGATAAAGCGTGGATTCAACCCGCCCGTGAGCGCAGCGTAGTCTCCAAAATGCTGGGCCGCTCCGGTTACGCCTGATAGCCGACTACCAGAGGCGATGCTAAACATATGCAGTGCTGATAAGGAGTGTACTTTGACTTCATAAATTCGTACAAAATTACTACAGATGCTTTACGGTAACCGCTTGAAGGTGGATTTTGTTTGAAACTCCTCTCGATTATTCAGCCAAACTTAAAAATCTATCAGAGTTCATGAGCGATGGAAAGCAATCTATAAACGGTGTGCCAAAGTGATGTGGCTTGAAGGATAAAAGCCACGTGATGTATAAACGCCAATCCAGTCCACTGCAAACGCAATGGTCTTTAGGTAGGGTTGTCAAACTTGTATATTGTAATGTCAAATCTAAAACACAAGTTGTAAACGGATCCTTCACGGCTCCGTCAACAAAGCATTCTGTACAATTAAGTAACTCTACGCAAAACATATTGCTGGGAAATTACTTTTTTATTAACCATATGATGCCTTGAATAGTATGGGTTCCATGGAGCTATTTAATCAAAGTTATTACAACTTGAATACTTGAATTTAAAAATAAACTTAGAACATTGACATGCTGTCAAAAGATTGACAACCATTCACACCAAGTAGTATGGTATTACCCAGTTATTAACTGGGTTGTGGAGGTCAGATATGCCTCATTTACTGGCAGCCCTAACTTAAGTCAAATAAACCCTGGTAGTTATACACTCCACAGGTGGCGGGAAGCCAACAGCTTACGTGACACGAAATGCAACGATACTGAGAACTTGCTTGGTAATGTATGGGCCACGTGCCCTGAAATTAGACTAGTGTTTATTTGCAGAAATCTGAAAACACAGATTAAGGAAACTCGACCACGATTTTTGTCTGCAGAACCAGCCAGGCATAAGTTTGGTCGAACAGCCGGTCGCCAACCAGTTTGATTCGAGATAGCGGTCGGTCAAGATGGAATTGAAGCATTCATTGAAAAAAGAAAAATTATCAATTTCTAAATAAAGTACTCAGAGATTCTGTTAATGCGCCATGATACATCAGAAAGGACGACCTTCACTGCAACTTCGAAATTAAACTCGTCACACCCGTTATTAAAATAAATAAATATCTTGGGACAACTCACACACGGCTATCTGATCCCAAGCTAAGCAGAGCTTGTGTTATGGTTACCAGACAACTGATATACATACTTATAATATAATTTATAAATACATACATATTATAGATAAATCACACCCAGACACAGAACAAACAATCATGCTCATCACACAAAGTTTGTCCTGGGTGGGAATCGAACCCACGACCTCCGGCTCAGCAGTCAGGGCCACTAACCACTAGACCAACAGGCCCGTCATATTCAAGGTTTGCCAAAGCCAACGAACACAGACATGGGAATGTGGAGGCCATTCAACTGCTAGACAACACGAATGGTGTAGAGTGGTGTAATCAGACTTTATGGAACTGTTTAAAGTGAAAATTGATACTATTCTTAGTCATAACATACCATAATAAGTTAGAGTAAATGTAGGCTAGATTGTAGTCTATATTTTATATATTTTTTTAAACGTTGTTCCGCACTAGAAATTTCTCCTGTATTGTAAACGCACCCAGTTTACAAACATTTGAACTCACAAACAGCCAGACCCGGAACAACTATCTGTAGATCATAGTAAATATCTGTTCGGTAGAAAAACCCTTATAAAAAAATTATTATGCATCAAAAGTGTCCCATTTCAAGTAGCCGGTGGATGCCATTGAGCCGCCACTGACCAAACTCTTAACGAGCGTGCTCCAATTATAAAACGTCTACGCAAATAAATAATGAAGAATATAAATTCATTATTTTTGTAACAAATTGGTGCATTCTTTCTTTAGTGGTAATTTTGTTACAAGCATCAACACGGTATAAAAACCTTAAGAAGGGAAATATCTTGTTAAATCGCAGCGGCGTGAAAGTTGACGCGAAATAAACTATGTAGAGCGTTGGTTTTTGCGAGAATATTTTTATTAATTTATGTACATTCAGCCAGAGATAAAAAAACAGGATCGTCAGATAAAAGACAGATAAAATTCGAATAAAGTTAAATTTATTTGGAAGAAAACAAACCGTTCAATAAATTTTTGTTGTAACCAAATATTGGTTTCTAAGAAAAAAACAACTACATCTGACGAGACTTATCTTTCTCTTTTGCCAACTGTACACACTAAAACATTTATGTACAGGAAATATCATACAAACAAAATAGCACAAAAGTACTGGTTATTCCATTAAAGAATCTCTTCCAGCAGATCTGCGACATGATAGATAGACAAGACGTCATCGTCAAAAAAAAAACTGTTTTCAAACTACCAATTTTTACATTACCAGTATGAAATCAAGCACTACAGGACATTACTTCAACACACAAGACACAAAAGTGTCCACGTTTCGTAATTCGTAAAATGATCACCGAGTAACAATTCATAATATTAACTGCACTTGTGACCATTTTAAGATTATTTACGTAATTCATATTATTATTCTATTAGGATTCTGCTTAAGCGGCCATTTTAAGTTCTGCTACAACGGCCATTTTAGGGCCCCTGTTGTGGATTATGCGGTAGCCGCTCACCCACAGCAGCAGACGGCAATGTGGCTATAAACAGAAGTGTCTCAAGCATCGAGCGTCCTTTACAAGAACGAGGTTAGAGGATGGAGGTTAAATGTTTTTTGCTCTCATAAGCTAATATCGTATTTACAAAAAGCCTGTTACGATTACACAACGCAAAACACACATTTAAGTCGTGGATTTACCTCAGTTTCACCTTTCTCAAACGCAAAGCTTGGGATAAAAATAGTACATACGCATGTCCACAACACAAGTTGGGACCAAGATGAATCAGCAGATTGCTTATTGCGGCTCTCTACGCTGTGATATTGTAATTCTATTTTTAGTTAAATCGTATAAATCTTTGCAGATATATGTCAAAGATTTTTTTTTTTTTTTTTTTAATCTTTATTTAAGGGGACTCGGTCAACAATGACGATGTCGCCCATATATGTCAAAGATCTGAGGTCGTTTGTTTTTGTTTCTGAACGAAACAATATGTAGTGATCTTAACAAATAGATGCAGTTTTTGGAAAGGTCAGAAACTATATGATAGATTTCAAGAAGTCCTTTCTCCACTGGAAAGCTTCACTATTACCTAGTGCCATATTTAGTTTTCTCTATGAGTTTCGCTTCATGCAGACGGTTTGTGGGCTGGTTTTAGGTCTACTTGACAATTTTTTTGTAATATAGGTACTTACACACAATATTAAAAAAACAACACAATATTTTTCATGTCAATGACATGCAAACGTTATTTGTATAGTTACTGAAATGCCGTTTTAGATGTTAGTTTATTTAAATTTGTATGTGACAGTGCTGTTGGTGTACTTGACCGAAATTATATTTTGTACAACAACTTACCCAGAAAATACTTCAAAAAGAGCCTTAGCCTATTGCCATTGTGACGATCGCCTGGAGGACACAGTGGAGCACACAGTGGCGGTCTGCCCAGCTTGGGTGGACCACCACCGTGCCCTCGTAGAGGCTATCGGCGGTGGCTATCTCTCGCGTCCGGCCCTGGTTCAGTCCATGGTTCGGAATGGAAGGGAATGGCAAGCGGTCACCTCCTTCTGCGAAACATTTACGCTAGTGAAGGGGGTGTCCAGATGTTTGAGAGAGAGAGAACCTCAAACCTAACCCTGCTGCCGCAGGAGACGCTGTGACGTGTGTTGGGCGCTGCGAAACGACTTCCAGCCACCTTAGATGCGGGTTTATGGACGGTGAACAATGGGTAGCTCACTGACCGACCGTCTAATGACGAATGACGACATTCGTATTGGGATAAACCAGCAACAAACACCCGAACGATATTTTGTTTTTGTTGTACACACGGTGACACATCAAGTTGTACATTTCCAGTATAACGCGGTCTCACTTTGTAAAGATTTCTTGTACAATAAAGGATCCGTTTATACTAGTTTTCTATAGCTTGAGTGAGTGCAGTGCATTCCTCCATTCCAAAAACCACCTTAACTTTCTTGAAAGCAATAGAACATTTTGCTTGCTTTTATAAAACGCAATATTCTACTGCTTCAATAAATTGTATTTCATCAAATTGTACTACTGCCGTTTAAAATTCCGTTTACATTACTTTTACAAGGACAAAAGGCGGTCCACCGTGACGAGAACTTTCTGGAACTCTCAGGAACTTAGAACTATTTCAATCTAGTTCACGTTCCAGATTCTTCTCTAATTTGTACCTGGAGTGGTGAATTGAATTCAGACGTCGTGTCTGCTCTGGTAGTGTGAAACTTGGGTAGTCAGAGACGACTTGCGCCTGTCGGCCCAATTCCCTCAATCTGTTGAAAATCAGCGAGAAGCGCTGTCTAACATTTGCATCTCGTTAACGAGAATTTTAGTGGCAACAAGTTCGGTAATATTTGTTAGAAGGTAGTGTCTATTGAACGACTAAGTTTTAATTTGTAAGACTGTTCTGTTCCATATTTTGGAAATTGTAATACAAAAAATGCGAAATCTTCTTTTAACAGAATGAATTTAACAACTTCTTTCGGGTATTTTCAATAACTTACATGTCAAAGTGTAGTTTAATTAATAAATATTATTTAAGCCTTTTGCAGCATAAAAATATGCCACATTGTCAGAGTTTTCAAAATCAATTTTGTATAACGGAACACTTAATGTAATGTAATATGTAATGAATTGTAATGTAATATTATAATGGATTGTTATATTATGTTAAAAATATGTAATGTTAGATTAAGACAAAACAAATAATCATATAGAGGCCAGAAAACTCTTGTAAATATAATCCTTACTAATATTATAAAAGCGTCCTTACTAATATTATAAAAGCGAAAGTGAGTTTGTTTGTTTGTTTGTTTGTTTGTTTGTTACCTCTTCACGCTTTAATGGCTACACCGATTTTGATGAAATTTGGTACAGAGATAGTTGGGAACCAGGAGACGGACATAGGCTAACTTTTATTTTAAAAAAGTGGGATGTGAGGGAGAAAGAGGGAAGAAAAGGGAAAACTTAGCGTTGCTATTACAAATCAATAAGGCGCAAGAGGAACTGTGTTACCCCGAATTTAACGCGAGCGAAGCCGCGGGCAAAAGCTAGTGTAATATAAATTTAGAGAAAGTTTTGCTATAAAACTACTAAGTTTAAAATAAAACAAATAATTATGTAGAGGCCCGAAAAAACTCTTTAACTTCAAACCTGATTTCATGCATGATTTTTTCGTAAGTATCCCGAGAACAACAGAACTCATAAATAGGATTTTTCACAAAGGAGACCAAATGTCCAATGTTAAATCAACCCTTTATAAACGGGGTGCAAATGTCCCGAATTTGCGTTCAACACATGTTTCTAATATTATTAAGGGGATCCTTTGTATCTGTAAACATTTTCTTTTTTAATAAATTATTTTAAGACTCTTCACAAAACTGCCAACTAAGCGTTCTGTGCATCAAACTATTTAACTCTACGCAAAAAAAAAACCTGGGAAACATCTCTTTGTTTATGGGGACAAAAAACATGTTGAACTGTCCCGGTTTTTTAAAAGTGGTTATCATCATTTTCCTGCCCTTGTCCCATTCTATTTGGGGTCGGCGCAACACGTTTTCTTCTTCCATTCTCCCCTTTCAGACGTCACGGCATCATTTACTCCTTTCTCCTTCATATCATTCCTTACACAATCCATCCATCTTTACTTTGGCCTTCCTCTCGCTCTCTGTCCATCAACATTCAGATCCATCACTCTTTTAGTCATTTGTGCTTCATCCCTCCTCATTACATGTCCATACCAAGACAAAAGACTCCCTTTATTTTTTTCTGTATCAGGCGCAACTTTCAAAATTCCTCATTCCTTACTTTATCCATTCTTGTCACTCCAAACATCCATCTTTTAAAGTGGTACCATCTCTAATTGTCACACTACGTTAACCCTATATCGACACGAATAAATCACAGCCACCGTGATGTTTGAACAGTTAATTAACTTCATAACAACCGGCACGGACAGGGTTATTCGTTCTGTACTAATAAATTAAAATTGCGCATGTAAACATTCATTTTGCATAATAAATGGCGAAATTGTTTGGTCTGGAAATAAATGTACCTATTCATTATTGGATTGGATGGTGATTGCTAATTGGGCGCATTTCTTAGAATTGGCGAAACTAGTCCTAATAAGCAAGAATTTTGACCCGAAAACTTAAGGTCTAAATTAAAGTTTTTTGTTATCTAAGGAGTTATGAGGAAGTTTGAAAGTGGCGCCTGTTACAGAAAAATTTAAAGGGAGTCGTTTGTCATGAGGAGGGCCCAAGCGCATGTGATTAAAAGAGTGATGGATCTGTATGTTGATGGATGGATTGTGTAAGGAATGTCTGACAGGGGAGAATGACAAGAAGAAAACGTGTTGCACCGGCCTCGAATAGAATAAGACAAGAGCAGCAAAATGATGATCTTATCTACAACACTCAAAGAATTAACTAAAATAAAGTATATTAGGTACCTACACAAAACAAATGGTTTTTCCACATTCAATCTGACTGAAGAAGTTTCAACCTCTGTTCGGCGACACGGCAAAAATCATCAAAAAAGTTTAATCAATCTGGTGGCTGGTACAAAAGTAAATTATCCCACAATTGGCGGACCGCGTTGCGGTTCGATTTAAATGACAATTACATAACGGGTTCATATATTACTTTGCGCCTCTCGGGTCCCGGTAAATTAATGGTACGTGTAAAAAGGTTTGCTTGTATAACAACAATGCGAAGGGCAGGGCGTTTTTGTGGGACTGTCTCTTGTAATGTGACGTTCAAAAAGTGCTGATTATCAGCCTAATTTGAATAAATGACTTTTGACTTTGACTTTTGATGCGGACTACAACATGGGCTCAGTAATTAAATGGTTTTTAGGAAACCGCTAGGATTTTTTTTTCTAAGTGGCATTTAATCCATCTCACCACAATGGTCTGGAACGAGAGGAAATGGGAAGCGGTCATCTGTGAATCAGCTATGCTAGCGAAGGAGGTGGCTGGCCTGTAGCGGGAGAGAACCTGAAACTAACCCAGCTGCGGGAGACGTACCGGGTGTCGGGCGCCGCGATATGACTCCCGGACACCGTAGATGCGGGTATGTGGACGGTGAGCAATGGGTAACCACCGTCGTTCCGTCTAGAGACTACAGGCCGTGACAGACGGCGCTTCTGTGTTCCACGAGCGCTTCAAAGAGAACCAGTGTGGCCTGGCAGGGCCACCGCCTGTCGGGGCTGTGGGTTGTTCGAAAGAGATGCCCTGGTACATAAAGGGCAAAAGAAGGAATATGGGTGTGTTCTAGTCAGTAATAGTCTGTCTCCCCCGCTCTGCATTTAATAAAGCAGGGGAAATTATTTGATAGATTCCCGTACGCAAAAAAAGGATCTCACCACCAGGGTCTAAATGTATACCAATTGGTAAGCCGGTGCTATTGAACATTGAGGAGTTCTTGATGTGGAGGTGATCATAGATGCTTTATTTTTGCAGTGACTGAGGTTGGCAGTTGCTTTATTTATTACGAAGGAATGCCCATACATAAAACAAAAGCGATCCTACCAAATTTCATGAGTTGAACACAATTAAATTAACACATTACTAACAAGGATTTGAATGTGTGAACTGCTGTCACTTTTTTATTTGATTTGTTAACGACATACTGTTTTAGAATTAAATGTAGGGGCTGATCATACCTTCATTTTGATATCGGTTAGAAAGTGCTGCAGTGCAGAGCCTAGTCAGACCCACATTTTTTTAAACTATGTCCCATACTAGGAATTTATCCTGTATCGTAGGTGCGTTAAAAACATTTAATATACCACATATGCAAACAACCAGGCCTGAAGCTCATAGAAGTATCTGTTGGAATCCGCAACACGCAGCACAGCAGTCGATAGTTCAGCCACTGCGCCAACGAGAAGCGGTACCAAATGTAAACAAAACCCATGCTAAAACCCCATCTAAAATGGCCGCCCGAATGTTGGCGAACCCGTCTTAACGTTGTCATGTTTTTGCCGGGAGAACGAGACATTACGACAAAGGCACAAGATGGAAAGAGATAAATATTAGATTGTCAACGCCACAGTTGTTCTTTAGGTTAATGACCTTTCGTATCGCTTCTCGTTGGCCGTACTATAAGAGTTGTTTACATAGTTAACTTCTAAGAGGTGAAGCTCATTAAATATTGTGAAAAATCACGTATCCCGAGACGAAAACATCACGAATCTTAAATCAACAGACCAGATTTTTTCTTTTCAAGGTACTCTCCCAAAATAGCTTCGTTCAATTTGCCCGCGTCTCTATTATTTTTGACCGCCATTCGAGAGCCAGACAAACAGTTTGGCTATCATGTGTCCAAGCAAACATCTTGAGTGAGAAGGTGCTTTTCGTTTGTATGAAGAACTGTGAGGACACCCAATTAAATAAAACTTGGAATTTGTACGTAGACTTTGTTTTAGAACGTAACTGAAAATTTGAAACTGAGATCTGGTCGCATGCCATCATCTGCCTAGTCTTTTCCCAGCTATGTTGGTATATCCTAGTCTAACCTACTTTTTTTCTTGTATATTCTTCTCCATAGAGATCTACGCTTTACAATGGGCAACTACAGTACTTTCTCAAGTTATTTTGTCTTGTGACTGAGGCTGTAGCAGCATCTTTTTATTATATTCAAAAGAGCTTGTAATAGTCTAATTGAAATAATTGCTTTGGGTTTTTTGAATTTGAGTTTTAACCACATGCAGCTGAATACTAGTATTTTGCATGGAGCAAATGTTTATCTGACCTACGCAATCCGGTTAGTATGGGGTAATACAATACCCCTTTATATGACTGGTTGTCAGACTTTTGGGCCAATGTGACGACTGTCAAAGATCTACAAATGACAGCCGGGACCAACAGTTTCACGAGGAACGATTACTATTTACGTAAAATATTTTGTTTTTATTTGTATACTAGCTGCGCCCCGCAGTTTCACTCGCGTGGTGTTAGAATATACTATATATCTTTATGAATTGTAGCCTATGTGATATTCTGATGTATAAACTATATGCTAACTATGTGAAAGAGTAACAAACATCCACGTTTATAATATTAGTAGGATTTACGAAGCTTCTCCTTTCTTATTCAGTCCTAAACCGGGAATATCGTGAAATTCAAAGCTGGAGGTACACTTTTGTAAACCGAAGTTTGACATGCATAATGCTTGCAAGTCACATTTGTGGCAGATATTTACCTAGGTACCTTGAGTTCAAAGTTCAGTCAGTAAAAGATATAAGTAAACAGTAGTATCTCAAAATGAAAAAACGGAGCCCTCATTACTTGTTTTTCGTCTGTCTGTCAAGACCTATTATCTCGGGAACTCGTAAATGTATCCAATTAAAATTTAAGCTATATACTTAAGTCTTGTAGTCCCATGTAGTTGTGGAAAAATCATATCTCTAAGTCTACGCAGTCAAAAGATATGGCCGTTTATGTCGTACAGAACCCTTGGTGTGTGAGTCCGAATCGCCCGGTTTTTTTCTTAAAAATACCATGACATTTTCGTTTAAACTTAAATTTTGTTGAAAGAAAATAAACAGCTCAATAAATAACTTTGGACTGAAAAAGTCTATCAGTTTTTATAGAAACGAGCTGGAGCCCTAAAATTAAAAATATCCTATGGATTATTCCAGACTATAATCTACCTCTGTGCGAAATTTCACCAAGAACCGTTCAGCCGTTTTGACGTGAAAGAGTAACAAACATCCACACATCTATCCATCCATCCTCAGAAACATTTATAATATTGGTAGTAGTAGTTTGTAGTAATACAGTATTTGGGCTGAAAAAGTCTATCAGTTTTTATAGAAAATATCAACTATATCTAACGATCCCTATTTGGTTGCCCTGGTGGTTGAGAGATTGTCATGCTCACTTAAATGTCTCGCTGATGGTGGCGTGTGTGTCGGGTCATTCAGTTCCCTTCAAAATGGTTGAGCTGAATGGGGCTGATATATGCGTCATGTTCGTGAACGGGCGCTGTCAGTTGTGATTGTGTGATGTGTCATCTATAAGCCGCCACGGTTTTAATTTATCTATTAAACTCTTGTTTTTGCTGTTACTCTGGACGCTCTTAATGTGCTCGTTTTTCTACATCGTTCTCACATGTATTTATAATCACAACATGAATGACGTATCCATGATTTTGTAAAAATATTATGATTTAAAAGAGTGTCCATGGAGTTTCTTGCCCATTCTTCTCCATAGAGATCTACGCTTTGGAATGGGCAACTACATTACTTTCACAAGTTATTATGTCTTGTGACTGGGACTGTAGCAGCATCATTTTTTTGTTTTCATGACATTCAAAAGTGCCTGTAATGGTCTAATTGAAATAAATGATTTTGATTTGATTTGATCCTGGTTTCTTATACTCTGTAGTAGCTATACCTATGAGAAATTGCATAACAAACATCCTACGATCGCCGGCGGGTAGCTCAAATATTTAAAGACAAGATTTTCTCTATCAGCCATCTTACAATAGAGAAAAACGGTCCAGCGAGCAAAGAAAGCGAATAATTTTATTTTCATAACTGCTTTACGATCCCGAAGTCTCATAATAGAATTTTATTTTACCTATGAATGTTTTTTTTTTGTATAAATTAAAGTATTATGTCTTTTATACCAGTCCTTTTTGTTTAGACCACAAACCTGCTTTCTTTTTTCAACTGACTTCTTAAAATCCTTATCCTTACCAATATTATTAAAGCGAAAGTGAGTTTGTTTATATGTTTGCTTGTTTGTTACGTCTTCACGGCTAAATGGCCAAACCGATTTTGATGAATTTTGGTACAGAGAAAGTAAGGACCCTGGAGACGGATATAGGCTAAAACAATCAGAAAAGGGGAGATAAAGATACATTTTTTTCGATCATCACGCCGGTTAAAGTTAGCGTTAACTTTAAGTAACTATGCCACGCGGACGAAGTCGCGGGCGGAAGCTAGTAGTGATATAAATATTTCTAATGTAGCACGTGTTATGAAATAACAACGTCTGTAAGCTTCGAAGGGATAGAAAGAGGTGTTCCTTAAATAACACCCATATTTTGCAAGTTATGTTTAAATTCCATGAAAATCAAGTGACCGTGTAGCCATTTACAGCTAGAGCACAAATCAAAAACTCCTGGCGATAAAACCTAACAACACCAACAAAGAAAGATGAGATAGATAGAATATTCTTTGTTATGTACACCATACAAGTAACAAGAATAAAACTAGACAAACTTATAAATAGGGTGACACAATGGGCGGTCTTATCGCTAAAAGCGATCTTTTCAAGACAACCTTGATGAATGCATGAATGGATAATTTTAATCGTTTCGTATCTTTCTAAATCATAAGTCATTTTTATTCCATTCGAGATGAAGGAAAGCCACATAGGACAGTTGCAATGGCTTCTTTGTTAAATATTCCTGAAAAAGGAATCCGGAATGCGAGTAATTACCTTTTCAGTATTTATGTACACACGACCGCAGGTCAACCTATTCTAAATTATTATAACCTGGTACCCCACGGTACCATGACATCTTAAAGCCGTACTTATTCTATTGAGGGAAAGAGACAGAACTATGCAGGGTGTCTAGCGCCATCTCTTTTCCACACTGGCATGAGTGCTGCTTTAAGAAGTGATGGTAACCCTACTGATCTCTCTACTACGGATCGCACACCGTAGTTGAGAGAACAGGTTAAAATGGTTTTGTGTAGGTTGTTGTGCCGTCGTGTGTACCGTAATTAGCGACGCACATAAATAATTAATCAATGTAGGTACCGTCATTTTAGGTGCCTTGACACAAATTCTCTCTTTATCAAAATCTTTCTTTATAACCGACTTCAAAAAAGGAGGAGGTTCTATGTCAGACCTTATATTTTTTTAATGTTTTTCATTATTTTCATAATTCTTGGTACTTCTGAGGTAGTCCCATATCTAATTTATTTATATTTCTTGGGTAGTTTATGAGTTATCGTCTAAACTACTTTTTTTTCTGTATGGATGTTCTGCAATTTTTTTGTAACAATGGAAAATGAATACTCGATAAAAAATATGTAATTTATAATCATACCATAACTAAAAATGCTGAAAGTAAAACTACGACTACGACTTTTTAGCAACCGATTTCCGGAAGCAAAGTTATTTTCACTTTTTGGTTTTTTTTTTTTGCAAAAATGTTATTTACTTCCGAAACTGTTATGAACGATCGTGTGACATATTAATATCGGTTATTTAGCTCTGTAGCTGTACACTCTAGCTTGTTTATGAACACTGTGGTATAATGAAGGATGTGGTATCTACCATCACACTGGACAACTTTTCTATGGGATCCTTAACAAGATCACTTCGTTTCAAGGTCTATTTAATTTATATTTAAATTGAACGCATCTTTTTGCTACACAATGTATTTAATCATTTATTTATAGGCATAAACAAGTAAATTACATGGTAGCGAATCACTTTTGCCTATAGTAGGTAGTAAATCATTATTTGAAAAAACCGAAGAGATTGACGAAGGTATGATGACGTATAACTACCTAACATGATATTCCTGGGAAACGACTTTTTTTTAGGTGAAAATGTTTAGAAATAGAAAACATCGTGCTTGTGCAATTAAAATCATCACGGAGATATTTAAAGTTAAGAAATAACAATAAAAAACTTTGTACTCAATGTAAGTTCGAACTTGTGTTGAGTCAACCAGAACTCGCGTTATTTTTTGGGTTTTTTTTTACACATGTTTTAACACCATAGAATGCTGAGTGTCTGTTAGTCAAAATCCCAGAAAAGTTAGTCGAAGTAAACCTAAGAGTATACCTACTCACTTTTCGCCAGTTATGTTCAAGTCCATGTAATAATGAACGACCCTTTTGCTAACTAAATACATTATTTTTATAAATTGCCCCGCTCTAGGAATTTCTCCTGTATTGAGGGTGCGTTTGCAAACATTTAAACTCACATACACAAACAGGCAGACCCGAAACAACTACTTGTATGGCCTATAGATAGTTGTTTCGGTTCTGGCTGTCTAAATAATTCCTAGTGTGTGGCACAGTTTTATAAAATAAAAAACCGTGCCGTCAATATTTGGACAGACAAAACCATAACACTTTACTCGACCTGGGAATTGAACCTAGGACCTCATACTCGGTAGTCACGCGACCACTGGACTAACGAGGCAGACAATTAATCAATCAATCAATTATTTTGTAGAACATAAGTGGGTTTACAGGTAGTATTATAAGAGCTATGTTCACTATGTTTTGCCAATAGATGGCGTTAAGGCGAAAAAAGACAAGCTAAATTACATAATTATAAATAAAATAAAGTTCGGAAGTTAGTTAATTAGCTTTAGGGCTGATTTTTCAATAGTCAGATAACTTTTATCTGAGGAATAAAAATGGCGGTTTGACAGCTTATCTATAGAAAATATGTCAAACCGCTATTTTTATTCCTCCGATAAAAGTTATCTGACTATTGAAAAGAAAAATCAGCCCTTAAATGTCTAAATATAAAAATGTCAATTATAAATTAGAAATACATATTATAAATTATTATTAGTAATTAGCAAGTCGGATCTTCATATTCCTGTGTATCAACAATAAACTCTGTGATGGAATAATATGATCAATCCAAAAGAAACTTAAACAAGGTCTTTTTAAAGGATTTTAAACATTCTGTAGTTTTAATAGCTACTGGTATGCTATTATATATTTTGCCATACCGAGTACCTACGTTTTTAGCATACTCGGACAAAAACCTGCCTGTTACATTAAAAGCCTAATTGCCATCGATGTCACATACGAACATTTCAGCCAAGCGCAATTACTGATGATCTATCAAATTATGCTGACGGACTAATGATTTTATGCTAATTATTGGAATAGAATTTCTATATTTACACCACTGGGCGCATGTCAGTTATAAGGACGTCATATTAAATTCGTTGACGATTAATTAATCGAATTCGACGTGTAATATGCAATTGTTGGCATGATATTTGGTATTTAAACCCAAATTAGACGGTTCACTAGCTATTTTAGCGTCTTGAAATCTAAGTGAAATAAATGACTGAATAATAAATGACCCAATACGGTTTTTTTAAAGAAAGCTTTTTTTTGTTAAGGAGAAAAGAACTTTTTTCTGCAAAAAATAGAACTGTTTATAGCATAACACCAATAATTGCACAATAACTTAAGATTCAGAAGACGGTGCCTTCTTTTTGTTTCATTCAGTATTGGAACGAAGTTCCTTATCGCGCGTTGCGAAAGGGGGCTAGACGGAAAAAATTAAGACCAAAAGTTGTAACGACACTTTGCTATAGTTGTAAGCTGTGCGGCGTGCGCGTGTTTCTCTGTCTCTCTCTCTTATAGAAAGCCAGCCAATTTTCGTTTCGTCTATATATTTCGCATTGAACAGTGTGGTGTCGCGACGATTATTTTTGTTGACTGTATACACTTTTTTGTACATAATAAATAATAACTTCGTTCCATCCGGGTGTCTCTTGACACCTCTCAAGTTTTTTTTTTGTATTAATTTCTATTTTTAACCGAATTTCAAGAATACCGAGTTGGTTCTATGTCCGTTTTTGTTTATCTTCTGCATATCCTAAATAAAATAAAAAAAATCTATCTTCAATTTTAAAGCCTAAAGAGGTATTACGTTACTTTACTCTATTTGGCTCGATAAGTAATAATTTAATTAAGTAGGGTATTTCATTTTAATATAATGAATGTTGACGGCACGGTTGGTGCAGTTGCTGAACGATTGACTGCTGCCCCACGTGTCGCGGGTTCGATTCCCGCACGAATATTTGTATGGCCTACAACTAGTTGTTTCGGGTCTGGTTATTTGTGTATGTGAGTTTAATTGTTTGTAAACGCACCCACGATACATGAGAAATTCCTAGAGTGTCTGCTTTGAAAAAATGTCTGCTTTTAAATAAATTCGATGTGGTTTACTTACAAGGGTGAATCGTCCGCTAGTTATATCACCCCGCCGTCCAAGCAAAAGAGTTCTAACTCATAGTTTTTATTTTCTCAGTTAAATGTTAGTTATGCGATTAAACTGTCAATTTTACCCAATGAACCTTGAACCTAATAGTTTAGAAATAAAGTCGAAAATCTATCAAAGAAATCTGACAGATTGTAGTAGCTTGATGTGCAGGCGTCTGTACCTACTTATTGCTGCTTATTTATCTTCGGCCCGCGTAGAAGAAACATGTCTCTTAATATATTTCCAGTAAATTACGAAGTTCCAAATTTTTATTTTTATCATTTTCTTTTAGTCATTGTTGCGAATTATTGTGTGTTAGTGATTTAAGAATTAATGTACGTTTAATTGTCAGTCAGTTAGTGATTGAAGTCGCTCAGCGAGCTATGGAGAGAGCTATGCTCGGAGTTTCTCTGAAGGATAGAATCCGCAACGAATACATCCGACAGAGAACCAAAGTTATCGACATAGCTCAAAGAATCAGCAAGCTGAAGTGGCAGTGGGCTGGCCATATCTCACGAAGAACCGACAACCGTTGGGGTAAACGTGTTCTTGAGTGGAGACCGCGACTCGGCAAGCGTAGTGTAGGACGCCCTCCGACCAGGTGGGATGACGATCTCAGAAAGACTGCAGGCAGATGCTGTATGCGGCAAGCTGAAGACAGGGCGCTATGGCGCTCATTAGGGGAGGGCTATGTCCAGCAGTGCCAAAAAGTACTAATATAGCCTGATGATGATGATGATAGTGATTGATGTTATCCTACTAATTTAATTATTATAAATGCGAAAGTTTGTGAGGATAGTTAGATGGATGTTTGTTACTCTTTCCTTCGGTAGGCACACATATAGTTTACTAGCTCTTGCCCGCGGCTTCGCTCGCGTTAAATTCGGGGTAACACAGTTCCCCTTGCGCCTTATTGATTTGTAATAGCAATGCTAAGTTTTCCCTTTTCTTCCCTCTTTCTCCCTCACATCCCACTTTTTTTTTTTTAAAAATTAGCCTATGTCCGTCTCCTGGTTCCCAACTATCTCTGTACCAAAATTCATCAAAATCGGTTTAGCCATTAAAGCGTGAAGAGGTAACAAACAAACTCACTTTCGCTTTTATAATATTAGTAAGGATAAGGATATTAGTAACGAGTAACGATAATATTAGTAGGATTTTTCATTGTCGAAATTGTTAGAGTAATAAAAAAAGAATAGGAGCTGTCATTCAGTCCTTTATTTATGGGGCTTAGCTTTAGACTACTGAATGCTGACCTGTATGCAAAAATAATATTTGTCAAAAACTAAACTTACACCGCTTTGGTTTTGTAAAAGTTTTTTTATAAAATGCGGAGAAAAGGGTGTCTGTAGAATTATCCCGAGTTTTTACATGTAGCGGAAAATTGGGCCGCTCTCATTAGATGTGGGTCATTTGTTTCGACTCGTCCGAACAACTGCCTTGTACCTTACGTAATACAACTTTATTGTTGATGGATCTACACAACCCAGCTCGCGATTAACCTGGGAATCGGAACTAGGACCTCATGACTTTCTTTTCTTTCTTTTAAAAAAACGTTGCCCCACACTAGTAATTTCTCCTGCATCGTGGGTGCGTTTACAAACATTTAAATTCACATACACAAACAGCCAGACCCGGAACAACTACCTGTAGGCCATACAAATATATTTTGTTCGGCGGGAACGCGGGGCCATGGAATGACATTTCGCAACGTTCCGACGGCAGAACGCGCGCACACTCTATTCGACTCAACATCGTATATTGTACCTACTTATTCGGATTATACTTTAATTCAAACTACTGTCCACTGGTTTAGTCCTTAGTTAGGTCCCAAACACTAGGCATATGATGATTTCAAGCTCAGCAGTCACAATAAAGACCACTAGATTAGACAGCCCTAAGTTAGTGAAGTTTAATTACGAAATGCGTGTTAACTAGAACATTATTAGATTACACATTCTCACTGTTCGTTATAACTGAGCAGTGGAAATAACTAGCAACTCTAGCAAGGTAATTAATCGCATAGCCATTGCGATTGGATGCCATGGGCACATAATATGCTAATGAATTGTGAAACAGCGGTGTACAGTCAGGGACACTGAAATGTTTAAAGCGCTACCGGCCAAATCCGATTTCATTTCATTTGTTCTATTCTTAAATATTTTTTTTGAATCCTTGTTTACACTATACATACCTACATGTAATTTACATACAATCCAAAAAAAGACAAAACAAGAAAGTACCACTACGAGTTCAAAAACTTCAACTCTTCATTAATGGCTTTTGTGGACGAGAAATACAACAATTTTGCTAATATCACGTGTTAACTAATAATAAACTATCAAACGCTGGAGACCATTACGAGTTATTATGTTTTTGAACAATCAAATAAAGGTGTCAAACAGTTTCAAATATAATGACAACATTCTAAGTGTAATGTCAAACAATTTTCATTTCAGACCAAACTAGTTTATTCCAGGCCAAAGATCAAGGCTAGGCTAAGGCTCGTTACAAAAACACGATCATAGTTAAACAGATCGTCACGTCAGTTACGACCGATTCTCATTCAATTTCATAAAAATCGGTCAAGCCGTTTCGGAGGAGTGTGGCAACTAAAACTGTGACACGAGAATTATAATAACAAAGAAAAGGAAATTGAATGATTACAATTTCATGTTTACAACATAAAAACAAGTATTTTGTACCTTATCGATTATGAAATCAGTCTTATATTAAGGTCTCAATCGTTCCACAAGAAAATCGATTTTGTATTGAGACAAGTGATAAGATGTCGTGCGATGTCCCGCAGGAGCGGCCCCAAGACCGATCCCTATGGGACACCGCTACGACTGGGTGCTACGCGCCGACCGCCCTAGCGGCGTCAGCGTAGTTTCCTACGCTGAGTTGCGCTAGGAAAGCAGGGGCACCGCCAGCCGGGATTGCGGGTTGTTCGAAAGAGAAACCGCGGCCCCGAAACATAAAGGGCAATAAAAGGACCATGGGTGGGTTTTAGTCAGTACAAGTCTGACACTCCCCCCCGCTCCGCTTAGAGCGGGGGAAGTTATTTGATGATTTCCCAACCTCAAAAAAGACAAGTGTATACATATTGACGCTTGTGACTGTACATGCCTCCAACTTTGTTAATAAGCATTGTTATAGTTTGGCAGATGTAGGTACTGATGTAGGCTCTGTAAACACGGTGTTAACTGATATTTGCGATTCATTCCATTCTATAGCTATCGATACTTTTAAACCGGCATGGCACAATAGACATATCGTATTCTATTAAATGCTTTAAGTACTTAGAAATTATTCATATATCCCTTAATCACCCCGATTATGTACATACTACGTCTTCTTCTTCTTCTGTAATTTTTATGCTGTACATACTTGCTGAAAAAACCTTCTTCTCCTACCATGGGGCCTGGGATTCCCTATTGTTTGTTAAGGTAGGCAGACAGAGATAGGTCACTGTCAAATTCGCGCAGTTAAATGTGTCCTTTTAGAAACTTTGACCTATAAAAAGAAACTAAACACATCTATACGAAATCTTTTAAGCAGTGTTATCGCCTGAGAAGAGAAAATAACTTTAATTATTAAATTCTTTAAACTAATAAGTAAAAACAATTATTATTTGGAAATCACTATAAATCACAATACATACACGTAACTAACTGGTTATTCAGCTGCATTTTTCAAAATATGCTCGATTAAAATGAAACTAACTAACCAACAAATGCCTTGAAAATATTCTTGTCTCAACTAACTCATCGAAAATTTAACTTTTATATTTAAGGTGATGTTTCTTTTGCAAGAAGGTTTTACAAACACTTTTACACATCGTTTTTTTTTTTTTTTTTTAAATCTAAATTACTGTGTTTCGTACCCGACTACTCTGAGACGAAACAGCCGAAACAAACTCAAAGGTCATTCTAAGATTCAGACAAAAATCTTGGTCAACTTACATGAGGACTATACAGATTAGTATCTGAAATGGCATCTGTATTTTTAGCAGGTATACTTGCGCAACCTTAAACAATGAAAAAAAAAGTATTTTGATAAAATGCCATTTGTTCTCAAGCTCCATAGATGATGGTGTCACGAACGTGTTTTTAAATTAAGTTTATGGAAGTGGTTTTTATGTTCCCCCTTTTCGTGATTTCATTTACGTTTAATTCGTATTTGAGTTTTTGTTAATCTTGAATTATCTCATGGGACTCATACATAACTGCTGAAATGTGGGTGTTTTATTAAGTGCACATCTGCTTAACTCTTCGGGATAACAGGTGCGATGTTCAAGAAGTTATGAAAACAATAATTATGTACTGTTTGCTGTATCTATATTTGTTTTTTTTTTTTGTATATTTCACAGTACGGATTTCTCTTGATCCGGTATATGTATTTGTATATGCTTTTTTTGGGATTAAAATATTGTTTTTGCAAAAAAGAATTTTGCTCTGAAATTGTAATCTTACTATGTTTGTCGCACTGGGCGATGTGGTCGCTAAGCGACAAAACCCTTCAAATAGATTTAATAAAAAACTATGTTTGTCTTAGCACTTACATGATTATACCGCGGCAATAGAAGGAACATGGGTGGGTTTAAGTCAGTACAAATGTGACACTGCACCCCCCCCCCCCCCCCCGCCCAGAGCGGGGGAAGTATTTTGATGATTATCCATCCGCAAAAAAGAGACTTCATTACTAGTTGTGTTTCTGTGATTCGCTTGTTTACTTACTATATTATCACCTTTAAACAGTGAAACTATCTCTTGAAATCGGACCAGCACTCCAAATACCTCCCACTTCTAGACCCACAGACTTAATTAACCTCTTTAGAACAAAGAAAGCGTTGGTTGGTTTGTTTAAATGTGCCTCGAAGGCGTTTTACACAATGTCCCAAGAAGAAGACGACTGCAAGCGACGCCGGGCGAAACACATGTGTTAGGGAACTGACACCGGCCAGGAATTTTCCAGTAAGTAGTATGTGACAACAGATTATCTTGACTGCTTGATATAATTGACAGAAAAAAAAGAACTTATAACATGTGTAAGGTGATTGTTAAAAGTTGAGAAACACAGACACCTTTTTAGTGAGTGTGTTCGTTCTGGAGAATATTCTTTTAAAAAGTAAGCATAAATGTAATTAAGGTGGGATTTCACTGATGCGTAGGATGTGTAAAATGAGAATAAAACATTGATTTTGTTTTCATGTCTTCAATTAAATTTTTAACGCAGTAAACATACATTTACCATATAAACTAATAATGAAAATATGTATAAAAATGGTAAAATAATTACAGGGCTTCAAAAACTTTGTTCACATTGCTGTCAACAGGAAAAGTGACCAGAAGACGGCATTACCGCGTTGATTGGCAATGCTTGTCTTATCTTTGAACTTAATCGTTGACCAGAAAAAGGCCAGCCGTCTAGTCACGTGAAGAGTACCCTAGTGTTTTAACCCCAAACGGCTCAAACGCATAACTACCAATCAAATTGTGATATTTGAGGATTTGAGTGAAAACCTCAAACGGCAAAACCTCGTCGGTTGTCCCAATAACATACAACATTAGATTTAGTTTATGCGAAACCCGAAACACGTGTCTAATATATTTATTTAAAGACTCTTTATACAATATTTCAGAACTGTAAAACCGTCTGTTTCAGAACTGTAATCCGTACAAAAACACGGTCACAACGTAACGCGGCACAAACGCGCCGCGCGCGTCTTTTGCCGCTATGATCTGCCGTGAGCTTTGTTATGCGCCGTATGATACCTACTAATTGTCTTACACGTGGGTTACGTGTTAGACAATTATTTTAAAATATTTTTGGGACAAGACAATAAATGGTGTTAAAATTATTGGAAACGGTTCAGTTACTTATTCTGAACAAACTATGTTTATTGTACAGGTTTCGCCTAAACTAAAAATAATATTGTATACGTCCAAAGCTGTCGCTGATTCCCAAAGATAGCTTACTAGTATTTTTTATGAGCCCGCTTCACCTTACATACGTAAGGAGAAAAAACAAAACAAAAATTTAACTACAGAAATGGGGTGTATGAATCAGTCATTTCATTTCATTTTGTTATGTTGGATTCTTAATAAAAGATGTCCATTAAGTATGATACTGGTTTATTGACAGGAGACACAGTAGGTACACATCGTAAGACATGACAGGAAGAAGTGAGGCAGAGCGCCGGGAGATCACAGATAATACATAGACTAGTGAAGACCATAATAGTACAACTAAATAGTGATGTTACAACATCCCCCTTGTTGAGTTCAAATTAGACCCCTGACTGACAATTAATATAAGTGCTATGCTATTTGACTTTATACAAGACAACATGCTTAATTATACCTATGGTTATACTTAAACTTTACTTAGGACTTTATTTATAACTTAACTTAATCAATTTCTTCAATTAACCTTCTGGTAGGTTTTACAATACGACCTGACCTAGTTGTTACATTTGAGGATTGTTGAGATGAGGATCCTTGATGCCTAGACTCCTGTCTGTCACCTTCCTCTCCCCTTTGTGACGAGTTGGATTGCATGGGAGGGTTAGCACAATTATGAGAATATTTATGTCTTAAGTGAATTCTATTCCTCCTATACCTAACTCCATTGACATCCTCAACAACATATGATCTATCATTTGACAATCTTTGCTTGACAATAGCTTGTTCCCAGTTGCTACTAGGGTTTCTCTTAAAATAGACATGATCATTATGATGTAACATAGACATTGACTTGGCATTCTTATTGTAGTATTTTGACTTATTTTGATCATTTTTCTTGACAGACTCTTTGTAATCTTTAAATGTTACCACTTTTGGCTTTAACTTCTTATATGATGTTGGAATGTTATCTCTTAAGTTCCTAGACATGAGTAACTGTGCTGGTGATGAAAAATTATTTTTACCTGTATTTCTATATTGTAACAATGCTATGTATGGATCTGATCCATTTTCTTTGCATTTTCTTAGCATGTTTTTTATAATTTTGACTGAACTCTCTGCTTGTCCATTAGACTGTGAATGATATGGGCTAGTAACAACATGTTCTATGTCCCATTCTTGCAAAAAAAATTTGAATTGGATTGACTGAAAAGGAGGTCCACCATCTGAGACTAGTGACAATGGTATTCCATGGCGTGCAAAAATTGACTTTAAATGAGTAATAACATTTTGAGATGTACTATTTTTATTTAATAATGCTATTTCTATGTATTTTGAGTAATAGTCTGTGACAATTAAATATACTAAACTATCAAAATGCATTAAATCAATACCTACTTGTTGCCATGGGTATTTACAGATTTCAAAATTTTGTAGTGGTTCCTTTTGATTGCTTTGTTTAAACTTAGCACATATAAGACATTGCTCTACTAAATTCTTAATATCACTTGACATATTTGGCCAATACAGAGATTCTTTAGCTAGTTTTAAACATTTGTTTATACCCTGGTGACCTTTGTGAATCTGTTCTAACATTCCTTTGTACATAGACTGTGGTACTATTAATTTTGAGCCTTTGAAAAGTAAATCTTTAATTACATGAATTTCCCCTTGAATATTCCAAAATGGTTTTACCAATGGACTGACATTGTTTTTATTGTTTGGCCATCCTTCATTATAATATTTTTTTAATAATTGCAAGGATTCATCCTTTCTGGTTTCCTGTGCCAATTGTGTACTATATTCTTTTGTAATTGCTAAGTTAGCATACATTAGATTGACATGACAAGACATTTCTGATTCATTTTCAGGTATATAGTGATCTTTCAAGGCGGCTCTTGACAAAGTGTCTGATATAAACATTTCTTTACCTGGGACATGTATAACTTCTAAATCATATTTTTGACAAGTTAACATCATACGCTGTAATCTAGCTGGGACATCATGTAATGGTTTTTTAAACAGATAGACTAATGGTTTATGATCAGTATGAACTGTGACTCTGTTACCATATACATATTGGTGAAATTTTTCACAACCAAATTGAATTGCTAGCAGCTCCTTCTCTATTTGAGCATACCTTTCTTGGGTTTGAGTTAAAGTCTTTGAACTGTATGCTATAGGCTTATTTTTTTTGTAAAATGACTGCACCTAACGCTGACTTTGACGAATCGACTGACAAGACTAATGGAATCTTGGGATTATAATGAGCTAAAACTGGTGAATTTGTAATTTCATCCTTCAGTTTCCTCAGACATTGACTATGATTTTCATCCCAAGTCCAGACTGCATCTTTTTTTAAAAGATTTCTTAACATTTGTGTTTTTTCTGACAGGTTACTTATAAAAGGTCCTAGGTAGTTTATCATACCTAGTATTCTCTGTAACTCTTTGACATTTTGTGGTGTAGGCATGTTGACAATTGCTTTGACCTTCTCAAGATCTGCCCTTGCACCATCTTTACTGAAGACATAACCTAAAAAACATACTTCTGACAGTGAAAATTTACACTTTGACTTGTTAAATTTTAAATTGACTTGACAAGCTCTTTGCATGACTTTATGTAATCTTTCATTGTGAATTGACTCGTTTGGACCATACACTAAAATATCGTCAATAAAAATTAGAACTCCTTCTATATCACCAAATAAATTCATCATGACTCTTTGAAATATTTCTGATGAGGCATTTATGCCGTATGGTAATCTTAAATATTTATATCTACCAAATGGTGTTTGAAAGGTACATAATTCTGAACTATATTCATCTAAACGTAGCATCCAAAACCCTGAAAATGCATCTAAATGAGAAAAACATACAGCCCCTTCGAGCTGAGACCTAATCTCATCAATTGACTTGAGTGGATAATGTTCCCTCATGATATTTTTATTTAAATTTCTGGGATCAAGACAAATTCGTAACTGACCTGAACTTTTTACTGTTACAACGACTGAATTAACCCACTCTGTAGGTTTTGTAACCTTTTCTATGACTTGCATTTTCTCCATGCGATCCAACTCCTCACGCAGTTTCCCTTGTAATGCGAATGGGACTTTCCTGGGCGGATCCACACATGGTACTGCATCAGGCTTGAGTTTTAGATGACAGACTGGAGGCAGACAGCCAAGACCCTGGAATACATCATTATATTGTGTATGAATTTGTTCACAAAAGTCTTGTTTTGATACTGAAAAGACACGTTTTATTATACCTAACTTTTCACAAATTGGGAGACCAAGGACATTTGGACACTCTATATCTGGTATTATAAACATTATGTTTTCAACAATGTTCTTATTGTTTAAGCAAAAATTACAAATTAAGTTGACTTTGCCTAAAATCGGAATGGATTTTCCACCAAATCCTGTGACATTTATTTGACATTTGACAAGTGACAATTTTGACAGCTTATTTTGACTTTTAACATTTTGAAATGTTTGTTTTGACATTATATTGACATCTGCACCTGAGTCTATAATGCATTTGACTTTGGTATCTCCTACCAATAAGCTAATTTCCCACGACTGCTTTGAGTGATTCAAAGTATTGACCACTGATGATCCATTGTGTGACTGACTGGACGACTGTGCCTTATTGTGAAATCCCTCAGACATGTGACTGATTTCATCATTGAGACTCTGACACTTTTTCTTTTGACTTTTTGACTGGACATAGGACCTGACTGGACTGACTGACTGGTCTGACTGAGTGACTGACCGTGACTTTTTGACTGGACATAGGACCTGACTGGACTGACTGACTGACTGACTGGTCTGACTGAGTGACTGACCGTGAGAATGACTATTATGACTTTGACCATTATGACTTTGACTATTATGACTTTGACTATTCAGTATACCTACGAAATAATCTTGACTACCCTTATCTGAATTAAACGATTGCAACTGACTGACTTTTTTATTTTTGAGACAAAATTTAGCAAAATGATTATAAGATTTACATGACCTGCATTGAACTCCTTGAGCTGGACACTTGTAGCGATGAGACTGCCCACAGCGGCTACATGTCTTCGAGCTGCTTGAAGCTGAAGGTGACTCGCGACTGCCTGAAGCTGGCTTGCGACTGCTTGAAGCTGACTTGCGACTGGAAGCTCGCTGTCGACCATCTCCTCGACTACGGCTCCTCCGACTGAGATGCATGACGTTTTCACTGGCGATGCTGCTCCCTTTGACTATTTTCTCAGCATCCTGCTGTGCGACTATGAGCGTCCTCGCTAGCTCTTGCATTCTCTGATAGGTTAAGTCATGTTCTTGCAGTAACCTTTGACGCACATGTGACAAGTCCAAATTGAGGTTTGCAATGAAAATATCTTTGATGAGCGATTCCCTGAGCGTGCCAAACTCACATTCTCTGCTTTTATTCTCCAAATCCATGAGGAATTCGTCGATGCTTTCGGATTTTTCCTGCTTACGTGTGAAGAATAGGTATCTGCACATCGTGATATTTTTTCTTGGCTCGAAATATTTATCAAATTTTGTTTTCACCTCTTCAAGCGTGCTGCCATTGATTGTTAGGTTAAAGGTATTGAAAATGTTCAAACCTCGCTCACCGATTGAGTGCAGTAGAATGGCTATTTTGCGTTTCTCAGTTGCTTTGTCAAGGCCTGTCGCTAGTAAATATAGCTCAAATGCTTGCGACCATTTTTTCCATGATTCAGCGTTGTTATGAGCTGGATCCGACGATATGTTGAAATTTTTGATATGTGAGTTGAAAGTTGACTCACCGTCATGGCCGACTTGCCTGGTCGCGTCGCCGACTTGTGACATTTTTCTTTAGATGACTTCTTCAGATGACTTCTGACACCATGTTATGTTGGATTCTTAATAAAAGATGTCCATTAAGTATGATACTGGTTTATTGACAGGAGACACAGTAGGTACACATCGTAAGACATGACAGGAAGAAGTGAGGCAGAGCGCCGGGAGATCACAGATAATACATAGACTAGTGAAGACCATAATAGTACAACTAAATAGTGATGTTACAACACATTTCAGTTCTGACTTTCACCCACACGACGACGCTACGAGCCACGGTGCTACGGTGCTACGTCGCTACGCGGCTACGGAAGAGACAGGTAATGAACGCTGTTAGTCTGATTAGTTCTATTCATTACCCTAACGTCTTATTTCTCGTCTATATGTAAGATTTGGATCTCAATGGAAAATAATATTGTAGTGCCTTATAGCGCTGTTTATTTATACAAGTTGTAAGCTGACGCGTCACGAAGCTAACAACCTTTTTATAGAAAAAAAAACACACACAAAAAAGAAGGAAATTAAATTTATTTTTCGTCTTTTTAGTGATAATAAGGAAGTTGTTTTTTTCGAAAACATTTTTTCATTTCAGCCTTTTTATTTGTGGTATGGTGGTACCTGACACAAATGCTTATGGGGTATTTATTTTTCATTGTTATTAAGAGATATTGGAAGATAACTTATTAATTACGCAAGCAATATAGATTAAATTCATATAGGATATCCTTTTGGGAGTATACCCTTTTGGTAAAAAAAAATATTTTGAAAATCAACCGACGAAGAAATTGCGTAGCAAACATACAAAAAAAACAAGCAGGCGAATTAAAAACCTCCTCTTTATTATGAAGTCGGTTAAAAAAAGAAGTATCCAACATGAGCCTTCTGCTCTTAGCCCTGTGATGTTGTCATAAATATAAATTCCATCAAAAAATCTCAAGTTACCGTAATAAGCGTTAGAAGGGCGTTAATTGATTGGCTGCATTTTGTTTGCATATCTGATACCCGATTCATCATCCCTTTCTTTCCAAAGATGGCGTTCGACTTCGGCTATATTATGATTTTTGTTGTTAACGTTATCCATCATAACGTAAACGGATATTCATCATCCCGAATTTATGGATCGATTTTTCTTCTTAATTTTGAGTTTTATACTTTACAGGACGAACAGCTTCGGAAATACAGAGGAAACTTGGTATGTAACAGATACTCATAATCTTAGGACCAATCCTGGCACAAGCGACTTAATCTCGAAGCTCGACCCTTTTTTTCTGACGGGAAATCATCAATTAACTTCCCCCGCTCTTGATGGTGCGGGCAGGAGTGTCAGACTTTTACCGACTAAAACCAAACCATATTTCTTCTTTTGCCCTTTATGTCCCGGGGCCGCGGTATCTCCTTCAAACAACCCGCAGACCCGGCAGGCGGTGGCCCTGGCAGGCCACAACACCGCATCTGTTATTGTTTAGCAACGAGCTCCTTAATTCCTCTACAAATGATCATACTACCATAATGACGCTTTAGTTACACAGAAGCGGTAACTTCTCAATACAACAAACAAGTGGGATTCCTAGTCAAACTTATGATTAACACGAGTCGTCGTAAATGCTAGCAAATATGATTAAACTTGCGTCGTGAACTACAAACATCTGTTGCCTATAAACATGTCGGTCTCCTGAACTATAAGTAAGCGTGTTAGCTTGATTGCTCTGTTTTCTTTGGCGTGAGATTCTTATGTAACTTAATTGAAATTTAAACTTTTTAATTGACAGGCAACAGGTTTAACAGTACACATAACAAGTTTTAGTGCAATAAACGCATCGGGCCAGAGATACAATAAAAATTGCCTCTGAGACGCGTTATGTGCCTGTGCTGAGACACCCCCGTCCCATTGAAATCTATAAATACTTTAATATTATAAAGAGGAAATATTTTTTTGTTTGTATCGAATAGGCTCCAAAACTACTGGACCGATTTTAACTATTTTTTTACTAAGAGGAAACTACATTAGTAGGAAGTAACATGAGCTATTTAAAATCACGGGAGCGGGGCAGCAACTTAAAACCCGGGTGAAACCACGCAACACAGCTAGGTACCAATAAAGAAATAACCTTTATTTGGTCATCAAATGACAAAATGCTTCAACACGTGAATGCATCTTCAGTTATAGTTTTCAGGAAGCTGTTGTGACTCCCCTGCACCTTCCTTATAAGGGACCCAATAATCCTTATATACTACTACAATACTACTACTATATAATATTACTATAATATTATAAAAGTGAAAGTGAGTTTGTTTGTTACCTCTTCACGCTTTAATGGCTAAACAGATTTTGATGAATTTTGGTACAGAGATAGTTGGGAACCAGGAGACGGACATAGGCTAATTTTTATTAAAAAAAGTGTGATATGAGGGAAAACGAGGGAAGAAAAGGGGAAACTTAGCGTTGCTATTACAAATTAATAAGGCGCAAGGGCAAAAACTGCAGGTGCTGTGTTATACCGAATTTAACACGAGCGAAGCCGCGGGCAAAAGCTAGTTATTTATATTTATTTCCGAATAACGGCATACAAATGTAGAGACCCCTTTTTGTTTTTTGCGGATGGGAAATCAACAAATAACTTCCCCGCTCTGGGCGAAGAGGGGGGCAGTATCAGACTGACTAAAACCCACCCATGTTCCTTCTATTGCCCTTTACGTGCCGGGGCAGTGGTATCTCTTTCGAACAACCCGCAAACTCGGCCGTTTTGTTTTTTGCCCAGTAGTGGGCCAATAATATAGCAGTATGGAAGTGGAAGACATTCTGCGTCGGCAACAAATCAATTGGGATAAGTGCAGGAGAGTGTTGAAGATTCAATTACATAAGTAGAACCGTTCTACACCTTCCAACATAGTTGTATTCATCGAACATGTGCAGAGAACTATTTAACTGCGTACTTATGTACCTACTCAATAGAATTTGTTACCTACAAAGTAACATAGAGTACGTACGCCCAGAGGAGTGAAATGGGAACTACTAGGAAGCGCACTTACTGGTTTCAATTATTCAAACCACACCATTTCAAACTTTTAAACGTTTTAAAATGGAAGTGGTTTGGGAAGCGTTTGTTGGCTTGAAGTTACTTGTTGATTTCTTTGCTATAGGTATTACCTGGGTACCTATGTTTTTATGTTGAGGATTTTTTTTATAAAACCTTGCAACAAGGAATTTCTACTGTATCGGGGATGCGTTTACAAACATTTAAAATCATATACACAAACAGCCAGACCCGAAACAATTATTTTTAGGCTATACAAAATTTTGTTCCATGCGGGGATCAAAGCCGCGACACGCAGCGCAACAGTCAATCGCTCAGCCACTGCGTCAACCGTGCCGTCAAAAAGTTGGAAGGTATAAGTACCTAATTAAAAGAAGCATAAAACACCTTTAAGACAGTTATAATAATGTACTCTGTGTTTAAGACTATATTTTTGTTTATCTTTTTTGCAATACATGTCACGTCAATCCAAAACTATCATAAGTATACTTTTTTTTATTAATTCTTTATTTAAACAACCTGAGTACCTATTCAAACCTCATTGCAAACCAGTCTGAACTGTTGAAGGTTTAATCAATGTTATTAAACCTCCACAGTACATACCTGTTCCGATATACACTGGGTCTGTTTAGCCCTTTGACATGACTGTGGCGGCCACAGTTTAGGTAACTGTTGTAGGTATCATTGGAACGGCGACATGTCGAAAATTTGACTTTTATGGGGCAGCGTGTAAGAAGAGCTATAAACAGTGGCGGAGAGATTGACTCTTGCATTTCGTGTTTGATTCCTGCACGGAAGAAATAATTTAATGGCCTACAGATGATTGTACCGGGTCTGACTGTTTGTGTATGTGAGTTTGAATGTTTGTAAACGCACCTACGATACGGGAAAAGTTCCTAGTGTGGGGCAAAGTTTAAACAAAATCACATTATCATTCCCCCTAATATGAATATTAAAGGAATAGAGAGTGAAATTTGTAGGTATATATGAATTTAAAAGGAAAAGCAATTGTGTCTGGGCACACATTTATGCACTATAATTATCCCGGTGCTGATAGATTTTAAAATCAACCCGAACATTTTGCAGAAATCCTGTTGCATTAAGAGATATAATATACACTAAACTACCTGTAAGCATAATTTCCAGCTGTAACATCCAAGTAATGGTCTCTCTAAAACATCAAAGACGGAGATTAATGAGACGTCTCCTTATAGCAAGCTGCGTGAAACGACTGACACGGTGAAACTAATTTCAGTGCGGGGGGAAGGGGGCGTAGAGGCCTTCCATTAACCTGTTGATAAGCTTGCGCTATTCAGGTTTTACAGGTAGAGATACTGCGTTTGTTTTGTGTTGTTTATTTATTAGATGCTTGTAATTTACCTACACTTTATACTAAACATTAGCTTTGACTAGATGACATTCAATGTTCATTATTGTACATATGTAATGTATAAAATTATCGTGTCGCGGTGTTTGTTACCAAAATCCACCGAAACGGCTGGATTAATTCGTATGAAATTTTGTATTCATATCGGGTAGATCTAAGAATCGGCCAACATCTTTTTTTCAAACCACAGCCGCAGCAAATTTTAAAAATGTAAAATATTTTTCTGTGACTACTGTAACTACTGGATATATTCAAATGATTTTTTATAGTTAGACTGAAAACGTCTTCAGGTATGCGTAGTTTAATTTATTGTCGTATTATCTTAACCACTTACCATAATCATTATATATAAATGCTCCTCCTGACCGTTTTCGGCCACGGCGGCCAATCTAAGGGGGGGGGGGGGGATATAAGTTTGAAATGTACATAAACAGGGCCCATTACTCGTCAATCTTCACGACTTCTACGCCACGGTTGGCGCAGTGGCTGAGTGATCGACTGCTGCACTGCGTGTCGCGGGTTCGATCCCGCACGGAACAAATATGAGTATGATGCAGGTAGTTGTCTTCGGGTCTGGCTGTTTGTGTACGTGAGTTCAAATGTTTGTAAACGCACTCATGAGAAATTCCTTGCGTAGGGCAATGTTTTTGAAGTTATACTTCTTTTGGCGCGATGGAGAAAAATGATGAGAGTGAATTTAGCCAGCGACATCGTGAAGTTAGTTCTAGGTGGCATGAAAATCGATAACTATATGTTCAAGTTGTATATTCTAGTATTTTTATATTTAGAACACGTGTTTCATAATAAATAAATATTATTTTGGTGTTTTTATTAAATCAATTTCAAATTCCAAGCAACCCTTGCCGAGGTTTGGAAATGGATGGGTAACCACAGGGGGCCAGGTTAAGCAACCTTTGCCAAGGTTTGGAAATGGATGGGTTACCACACGGGGACAGGTTAAGCAACCCTTGCCGAGGTTTGGAAATGGATGGGTAACCACAGGGGGCCAGGTTAAGCAACCTTTGCCAAGATTTGGAAATGGATGGGTTACCACACGGGGACAGGTTAAGCAACCCTTGCCGAGGTTTGGAAATGGATGGGTTACCACACGGAGCCAGGTTAAGCAACCTTTGCCAAGGTTTGGAAATGGATGGGTTACTACACGGGGACAGGTTAAGCAACCCTTGCCGAGGTTTAGAAATGGACGGGTTACCACACGGAGCCAGGTTAAGCAATCTTTGCCAAGGTTTGGAAATGGATGGGTTACCACACGGGGACAGTTTAAGCAACCCTTGCCGAGGTTTGGAAATGGATGGGTTACCACACGGAGCCAGGTTAAGCAACCTTTGCCAAGGTTTGGAAATGGATGGGTTACCACACTGGGACAGGTTAAGCAACCTTTGCCAAGGTTTGGAAATGCATGTGTTGCCACGCGGGTCAGGTTAAGCAACCCTCACCGAGGTTTGGAAATGGATGGGTTACCACAGGGGGCCAAGGTTTAGCAACCCTTGCCAAGGTTTGGAAATGGATGGGTTACCACACGGGGCCAGTAATAGAGTTTTATTCAAAGTGCCTTCGATCCTCGAATTCATAAACGGACATCGTTTTCGTGTTCATCATAACACGAAAACGAAAACGATGTCCTTTAGGTGAGTCCACAATGAAACAGAATAATGATGTTTTCAATGACATATTTGGTTCCTATCACAATCTGTTCTTTTCTGCATATTACTTTTACAAAATAATGTCGATGTTTCACATCTGCCAGGCGTCCCGTGACGGCTCACATTTTTTTGATTAATTTTTATATTTATCGTTAATCACTACAGCATTTTAATTATGATTTTTTCTATACGCCAAATAAGTATAACTTCTAACGCGTGTACATAAGTACACACACCCCTTTTTTATAATTTTTTTAATACCCTTCACCATGCATTATGTACTTCAAACTAAGTAACTCTAAGCACTCTCTGTGAAACCAATTTTTTTTTTTCGGGGAGCAACACCCCGTTTTTCGTAAGACCTCAATGTTACTTACACGTATAACATGACACATACACACACTTAAAACATTAATGCTGATGGATGCATTTTATAGTACGGGGGTCAGGAAGATATTTAAAGTAATTTTATAACATTAAGAAATTGGATTTAAAAAAACATGTGAAAAAGTTGCAACTCTGACCCCTATCTCCGTAATTAAAAGTATAGAATGTTTACAGGTAATGTCTAGAACAAAAATAAGATCGCACTGATGAAAAAAACTCGTGCTTTTCGGTTTCGTAAAGGGTATATAATTTACAACGGCAAAACTGTTGGTCCCACCTAGGTACACATGACGGCAGGTCTACCTGTTCTAAACTATTATAGATATAACCAGACATAACCAGAAATAGACCGACCTTTCTTAGCGCAGGTGGTAATTAGAGATGTATTTATAGTAACGCTTTGGGACATTTTGTTCCCGATAATATGTAACCCTATTACGTACAGTGTAAATTGGTGGGAAATCAAATCAAATCATTTTATTTGTTACAATGCGGGTTTATCGTTCACAATAGGTGTTAAAAATAATTATGTCAGTGCGCTGCATTCTGCTTTCAAGCATACAAATATTAAAAATACATTACATAAGATTCTTTTCTTTTTAAATGTTGAAAGGTATGTCAAATAATAATTAAAATGTCAACCAATAAAATAAAATTGTAAATGAAGTCAAAATAAAATAAAAATGTGTTATCAATAATAAATTTAACAATGAAATAAAATAAAAATGTGTTTGTTATCAATAATAAATTTTAAAAAAATAAAGAAAATAAATTGGTTTTTGAGTTACAGTGTTACTAATCGGTAAGTTTTTTCCCAATGGTTAACAGTGTAGCACAAAATGGCGTAACTTAACGGGAACAAAGGACTAAAACCCACCCGTGTTCCTTCTTTAGCCTTATATGTTCCGGGGCCGCGGTATCTCTTTCGAACAATCGGCAACTCTGGCAGGCCCCTCTGATTTGCTGACATCTCCTTTAGGCGCGCATGAAACACTAACCCGCCATCGACGCGGCCTGTCGTCACAGCACGGCCTGACGGTGAGTTACTCATTTAGCTGGGGAGGTAGCGTTGCATTTTTGATGGTGATTTCTGTACGATTAATTTTGATTGAAATTGATAGCTTAGATATGGGCAATAATTGAATCAAGCGTCAGCAGGCGCACCCGGGGTGGATCAAGTGGGAAAAAAA
This sequence comes from Ochropleura plecta, assembly GCA_905475445.1. NCBI lineage: Eukaryota > Metazoa > Arthropoda > Insecta > Lepidoptera > Noctuidae > Ochropleura > Ochropleura plecta. Next base: position 5,512,514 of record FR997732.1, read on the forward strand.
ATATTATTATGTCAAAAAAATTAAAACCAAAAGTGTAATCTGGTCGTTTGAAAATTTGAACAGCAATAGTTTAAACAATAATAATAATTATAGAAATAATCAGCAGTAAAGATAATGGTGGGTTGTACGTCAGCAGGTCATATCCGCACATATTAAAAATAATTATCTTTAATTCATTTCTGGTCGAATGAAATTGATACATATTATTCTTTATGCTATTAAAATAATTAAAAAATGCCTCAGCCGACCTATTGATAGGGGTAAGATCGTCAGCAGGGGGATTATAAGTAACTATTTGTATTATCCAACTGACGACTTTCCCCTCTTCAATCACTATGCTGACTATCTTTTTTGTTTAATAATTATGTTGTTTAAAATACTCTTAGTATTAATTTCAAGCGACTCGAAATCAATTTATTTATAAAATTATCGTTTTAATTTATCTACATACAATTTGAACAGATAGGAATGTAAGGATTGTAAAGGATGCGTTTCAATAACGTAATTTAAAACATATTTTATTTGTATAGTATGTACATATTTGTTTGATGTTCCTCACATTCCTATCTGTTCAAATTGTATTGTATTAACAAATTAAAACGATAATTTTTATAATTAAATTGATTTCGAGTCGCTGGAAATTAATGTTAAGAGTAATTTAAACATCATATAGAATAAAAAAAACAGTCTAAATAATAAGAGGGAAAAATGGTCCGCCAGCTGACATAATATAGTATATAAATTATATAATTATGCAATAAAGAAGGGATTAAAATGACATTGTTTATAATCAAATTAATTTCTGGTCGTTTTTTAAACAATATATTAAACAAAAAAGATAGTCAGCATAGTGATTGAAGAGGGGAAAGTCGTCCGCCAGCTGACATATAGTATATAGATTATATATGCAATAAAAAAGGCATTGTTTATATTCAAATTAATTTCTGGTCGCTTGAAATTAATACTGAGAGTAATTTAAACAATATATTAAATAAAAAAATAGTCAGCAAAATAATTGAAGAGGGGAAAGTCGTCAGTTGGATAATACAAATAGTTACTTATAATCCCCCTGCTGACGATCTTACCCCTATCAATAGGTCGGCTGAGGCATTTTTTAATTATTTTAATAGCATAAAGAATAATATGTATCAATTTCATTCGACCAGAAATGAATTGAAGATAATTATTTTTAATATGTGCGGATATGACCTGCTGACGTACAACCCACCATTAATTTTACAGCTGATTATTTCTATAATTATTATTATTGTTTAAACTATTGCTGTTCAAATTTTCAAACGACCAGTTTACATTTTTTTTTTTTACATAATTAAATTTTTTTCCCCACTCGATCCACCCCTTCTGAGCCTGCTGACGTTTAGATTATTAAATAATTATCCATAAAGAATAAGTTCAGATATGAATCAATCGACCAGAAATTATTATGTGAAATGCAACGCTACCTCCCCAGCTAATTGCTTACCGTCCACAGATCCGCATCTACAGTGGCCGGGAGTCGTCTCGCGGCGCTGGGTTGGTTTGAGGTTCTCTCCCTCAAACGCCCGGCCACCTCCTTCGCTAGCATGACTGCTTCGCAGAAGTGACCGCTTCCCATTACCCCTCGCTCCGGACCATGGACTGAACCAGGGCCAACGCGAGAGATCTCTTCCGCCGATCGCCTCTACAGTATATTTTACCTTTAGTTAATGTTTCATGAAGTACTTTCCAAAGTTGTATAGGATTATCTTTAAAAATGGCAATAAGTAAAACAAATTATCGACTTAATACAATTATTTATTAAATATACACATTTGAGTGTATGTAGATATAAAATACATAACATTGTTGGCGTAAAAGCTCAATAAACTCTCATACTAAATATTGCAGGCACATTTAAAGAAGAGCACCAATCAAGCCAAGCTTTTAGGCACGAAATCGACGCAACATTTTCAAACAAAACCATCTTATTTTACCATTTATATCATATATGTAATAGATAGTGGCGAGAGATATATTTGAATGTAATGAGGTGAATTTATGTTTTATGAATAAATAAAGAACTATTTACGCCAGTGAGGTGGGAGATAAAACTATATATATTTAGTCTTATTATTTTCATAGATACAATGGGCTGCAAAAATCTATGGTTGGTGGTTAGTACAGAAATAAAATCATGACGCGAGAAACGCCACCTGGTTCATGTGGGAATTTCTATTTTAGGAAAATAGACACTAAGTTATCCCATACAATTTTGCATTAGTTTAATTGTTCGTTTAAATTCCTATAAATGTGACGTCCTTTATAACTCGATATTACGAAAATAGGTTCAGTATTTAAATAGAAAGTTTCATTTTTATTGCTGTACCTTTTATTCAATAAGTGAATTACAATTAAACATTTTTTTACTTAAAAGATTCATTGAATTCTATTAAACATAAGCACTGTTTTTTTTTAAATTTTATTATATTTCACACGTAAATGCAGAAATGAATTATATAGGTAATGTCAAATCAATTTATAAATAATTATTATCATCTAATTATGACAGATCTTAAATAAAGTGGATAATAGATGAACTTATAAAAGTTTAAATGAAGAAAGTATGAAAGGGTCTACAACTAAATTGAATATTGAAAAAACTATTTTAATACAAACTCAAAATTCTACATTGTTTTTGGCAGTAATATTGTTTTTTTTTATGATTTAACATTCAATAACAATGTTGACAAATTAATGTTTTTAATACCTGTGGAGTCTTATTTAACGAATTCTTACGAGATGAGCTCTTATTAATTAAAATATGGGGCATTATTTCTTAACACTGTTTTCATAAGCACTTTTTTATAGGCACATTCGGTCTAAGGTACGACCAAATATCTAGTATAAATATATTTATGAATAATATAATTTATTGTATAACAAAACATTTGAGTCTAACTCAAAATGAAGGATATTTCTATTAAGTTTATATTTTTTTTTTATTGTTTGTGTAATATTAGCAGTACACCATTGACTGTGGTAGTCAATATTTCTCTACATATAATGTTCGTACAGTCCATCCCAAGGTTGTTTAGAAGATATCGCTATCAGAGATGAGGTCGACATTGTAACCATATACATAGTTAGCAATATTATAAAATGGTGTTTGAATTTTCGAGTACAATAAAAAATATTCTAATAAAAAATCTAGATAAATAATGAGATTTTTCTGTTATCAGATCTAGAAGACGAAAAAAAATTCCCAAAAAATTTTTGACAAAGAAATTAAAATCAAATCATTCGAGGAACAATTACGAACGTTTGTACCATTATTAAAAAAATATAGTAATGATAAATTATGAAGAAAAATAAAAAGCTGATTAATTAAGGCTAACAGGTAATCTCTTTTTTGGATTCAGGTATTTCTTGACGTTATTTCACATCGTACAGCCTTTATTTATATAATTCTGTATGAAGCATAAAGATTTAACTGATAGATGTCGCTATTCTAAGCTGTTAGAGCGCTATCTATTGACAGCTTTCTAAAACTTCAGAATATTTGAGAAAGCTGTTCCGTTCTATTGTTGATCGGCACGAGAACACGTAACAAACGTGTTCTCGTGCCGATCAACATCTTTACTAATATAGAAGTTTTGCTTTGTAGGAGAACATTTTAATTTAAAACCTGAGTAAATTAAATACTTCAGTTAGTAGTCTCACTTACAAAAGATCTCATTCAAAAATCGTTGATTATAATGAATGCAGCTATGTCAATCTTACAAACTCGAAAGAAGTACAAATACACATTAAAATAGTATAGAAAACTTACATTAAAAACATTGAGATACTTCAGAAGATCTTAACAATTTATGTGGATGTCATTTAAAAACCACTGAGATTAAAATTATAATAAATGAATCTTAAATATGGATGTACTGTCGACGGCGGTGGTTGAGAGCCTTGTTTGAACTTAGTAGAGGCCTAAGAGACCTAGCAGACACTTCTTGTAGTGGCCGGAGCAGTCGCCCTGGAAAAGATACAAAAAAAAGTCAGAACAGAAAGCAAAAAGAGAAAGAACGAAATTTATCTTTACTCGATAGTAAAACCAGATAGAGATGTACAACTTTTAGGGGTCTCAAAACGTACCGTACCTCAAAAGAAAAAAAAAACGGAACACCGGGGACGCGTGGAAGTATCTTTATACAGAGTGTTAGGTTAAACGAGGGACTTATTGAGGGACGGTATTCAGTATTCGATTCTCGTCCCAAATATGTAAAAAACCTATAACCTTAATTTCTGACGTAATTGTCCAATAAAATACATTATTCATGAATACTGAGCGCGAGAGAAGTAAACTTGTAAACAGTGAAGTAAACCACGCGGCAAAATACCTACGCGCCGATTCTACCGAAAAGGCGTCCTAAGCCAGGTTTAAAGTATGAAGGGAAAATGGATTATACCTAAAGGTCATTGACATGCACACATTTTGCGATAGTATTAAATCGCTAGCGCAAGGGTATATACACGTCATATACCTCGGTCGCTCTGGAGAGTGGAACCGGCGAGAGATGTCGTGCGGTGTCCCACAGGGATCGGTCTTGGGGCCGCTCCTGTGGGACATCGGTTACGACTGGGTGCTGCGCGCCGACCTCCCCAGCGGCGTCAGTGTAGTTTGTTACGCTGACGACACGCTCGTTCTGGCTCAGGGGGGGTCGCACCAGGCGGCGGCCGACAATATGACACGCGGGGTTGCGATAGTCGCGGAGAGGATCCGGCTACTGGGTCTCGAGGTGGCCTTGCACAAATCCGAGGCCATGGTTTTTCATGGCCGCGGAAACACGCCACCGTCGGGATCCCAGTTGACGGTAGGAGGGGTTCGCATCGGCGTCGGGTCGACGATGAAGTACCTGGGAATCGTCCTCGACAGCCGGTGGAACTTCGTCGAACACTTCCGACGTTTGGCTCCCAAGCTCGAGCGGACGGGGGCTGCTTTCAAGCGGCTCCTGCCCAATCTGAAGGGGCCAAACGCCTCCTGCCGTAGGCTCTATGCCGGAGTCGTGCGGTCCATGGCCCTTTACGGGGCCCCGGTATGGGCGCGTTCTTTAGGGCGGCGCGCCGCCCACTACCTGAACGCGCCCCAAAAGGTGGTGGCCATACGGCTTGTCCGGGGCTACCGCACGATCTCCGGCGAGGCAGCGAGCCTCCTTGCCGGACTGCCACCGTGGGATCTGGAGGCGATAGTCCTCGCGCGCCTGTTTGAGTGGCGCGCGGAGGCACTACACCGGGGGGAAAACCCGCTGCCGCGGCAAGTTGCCGCTCGGCGGGCAGACCTCCGGTGCGATCTCATGGTGGCATGGAGAGAGCGACTGTCGCAACCCCGTGCAGGGCACGCCACAATAGCGGCGGTAAGTCCCCTCTTTGAGGAGTGGCTGGAGAGGCGTCATGGCGTCCTCACCTACCGCCTGACGCAGGTCCTCACCGGACACGGAAGTTTCGGGAGGTTCCTGCACATCATCGGGCGGGAGGAAGCGCCTGGGTGTCACCATTGTGACGATCGCCCGGAGGACACGGTGGAGCACACAGTGGCGGTCTGCCCAGCTTGGGCGGAGCACCGCCGTGCCCTCGTGGAGGCGATCGGCGGCGGAGATCTCTCGCGTCCGGCCCTGGTTCAGGCCATGGTCCGGAGCGAGAGGGAATGGGAAGCGGTCACCACCTTCTGCGAAGCAGTAATGCTAGCGAAGGAGGTGGCCGGGCGATTGAGGGAGAGAACATCTGCCCAACCCAGCCGCCGCGGGAGACGCCCATGGCGCCGGGCGCCGCGAGACGACTTCCGGCCACCGTAGATGCGGGCCTGTGGACGGTGAGCAATGGGTAGCTCGCCGTCCGTCCGTCGATTGACGACAGGCCGTGTCGACGGCGCGTTCGTGTTTCACGCGCGCCTCAAAGAGAGTCAGCAAAGCAGAGGGGCTTGCCAGAGCCTCCGCCTGCCGGGGTTGCGGGTTGTTCGAAAGAGATACCGCGGCCCCGGAACGTAAAGGGCAATAGAAGGAACATGGGTGGGTTTTAGTCAGTACAAGTCTGACATGCCCCCCCGCTCCGCCCAGAGCGGGGGAAGTCATTGGATGATTTCCCACCCCAAAAAAAAAAAAAAAAGAAAGGGTATATACACGTTGCGAGACTTATGCGAAATTTTTGGTATGGTTCTGTCTTTTATTTATTAGTGTTTTTTTTTTGTTCATATTTTTATTAGTATCATGTAAGTATGCACTATTGTGGGTTTGAATATGTCCCTCGTTTAAACTAACATACTGTATAGTAAGTTAAAATGAAAACCATATACTCGTCCCTTGGATCTGTTAAAATCAACCCTTTAAGTCTTAGTAGTTAAAAGGTATGGCCGTTGACGTCACAAGTTTGGAAGGTGCGTGAGTCCGACTCGCATTAAGACGGTTTTTATCGAATGGGAAGTTCTCAGATAACTTCTCCCTCTACGGGCGGAGCGGAAGATTTGTACTGAATAAAAGCCATACATGTGCCTTCTTTTGCCCTGTGTTCCGAACCCGTTTAAAGGAGCGTTACTTTTAAATTTCCATAAGGATATTTTGTGACATATTTTCATCAGTGTTATGTAACTAAAAAGCTGAAATAAAACTTTTTCTTAAAAAAAGAACCGATTTCAAAAAAAGACACTAAAAAAAGACGTAAAATAAAATGTTTTTTTTCCGCCTTTTCGGTTTAGGTACGATGGTCACACAAATTGTTATCCAGTATTAATTTTTCATTGCTTCTAAGATATATTGCATATCGTCTATGTACAGACGCCTGCACATCAAGCTACTACAATCTGTCAGATTTCTTTGATAGATTTTCGACTATATTTCTAAAGTATAAGGTTCAAGGTTCATTGGGAAAAATTGACAGTTTCGGGTAGCTTGACCTGCAGGCGTCTGTACATTAGAAAAAAAATGTATTTTAGAAGATATCTCATTTTAAATCACCCAAGCGATATATAGATAAAATTCATACGGAATTCCTTCGGGAGTATACCCATTCGATTATAAAAATGAATTTTGAAAAACCCCCAAAATCGACGGAGAAATCGTGTAACAAACATAAGACAAGGAAAAAATACAGTCGGATTGAGAACCTCCTACTTTTTTGAAGTCGGTTAAAATAAGTGAACAGTACCTCTATCCAGCTCTGCAGCGAGTCGCCATACTTGGCCTGGAACGCGTCAGAGATGTCGCCCAGATCGATCTCACTTCGAGTGACCATCAGACGAATGAGCTGGCGGTCGTTGGTACCGAGACCCTTCATCGACTTGTGCAGGCGTTCCGCGAAGAATAGCGGCTTGTTGCGTACGCTTTTTACTGTAAAGAGAAAAAAAAAACTAAATTGATAAGGCAGAATTTAATGTTAGGCACAGATTATTAATGACTGATAGAATTTGGCGAATCATTAATCGCCAACATACATATGATATTAATAAATTATAGAAAGCGGTACTCCTGGACACGGCCCGTATTGTTAGGTTCCTTTCTCTGGAGCCCTGACCGCCGGTAGCTTGGATCCTGTTCCCGATACCGGTGGGCTACTATTTTTATATTTCTAAATGTTTTTTTTTATTAAGAAATATTTAAAAATGTATGTTTTTATTAAAAATGTATTTTAAATGTGTTAAAATGAATAAACGATAATAAGTTAATAGTTATGGTAATTAAAAATAAATATATATTTTAAGTTTGCATTTTGTCACCTATTTCTTACTATGTACCTCCTCCTAGGAGGAGCTAATTGAAAACCTCCTCCTTTAGAAGTCGGTTAAAAAATACGTCTGACGCCTTCGCCGCACAGTTATCCGTGATCATGGCATTTGCAACTGCGCCGAAATATCGGTAACTATATTAAATTAAATAAAACATGGTAAATATCCTGTTTCAACATTATCAATAATGGGAATTGTTAGAAAATTCGTTGTACTAAACAGGACTGTTTAGTACAACGAATTTTCTCCATTCCATTCAGGAAGTGCATAATTTTTTTTTTCATAAAACATTTTCCTCATGCATGTTTTTAACACTACGTAGTAGAAATTTGGGCTTACCAATAGCTCTCAAAGCCTTCTCAAGATCGCCAGAGAACTCAGCTTTAATGGCGTCATCGATATCATGCCCTGTTAGGTACTGGTACTCTTGGAAGATGGCCTTCAGCTGCGGGAAGGAGCGAGAGCAGAGCACAGCGTTGAACACTGATTCGTCTGTGCCGAGGCGAAGTTCACCTGGAAAAGATAAGATTTAAAAATGAGTTCAATGTGTGTGCTGAATTTGGCCAACCTAACTATAATTGCTGACGAAGTGTGAGCAACCTACACTCTGCCTATGCCTGTAGAAAAAGCCAGGTTGATGATGCATTCCTCACGCTCGCATTGATATGTTATCCTTACTATTAATCCTTACTATCCTTACTAATCTAATATATAAAATTTCCGTGTCACAATGTTGGTTACCGTACTCCTCCGAAACGGCTCGACCGATTCTTATGAAATTTTGGGTACATATTGGGTAGGTCTGAGAATCGGCTAACATCTATTTTTCATACCCCTTAACCTCAGCGGGTGAAACCGCTGGGCACAGCTAGTAATATTATAAAAGCGAAAGTGAGTTTGTTTGTTACCTCTTCACGCTTTAATGGCTAAACCGATTTTGATGAATTTTGGTACAGAGATAGTTGGAACCCTGGAGACGGACATAGGCTATTTTTTTTAAGTGAGTAATGATAGAGAAAGAGAGAAGAAAAGGGAAAACTTAGCATTGCTATTACAATAAATAAGGCGCTAGGGCAAAAACTACAAGTAGCAAGTACCTGCAAATCCGGAAAGGGGAACTGTGTTACCCCGAATTAAACGCGAGCGAAGCCGAGGGCCAAAGCTAGTCTAATAAAAACTCTTGTTAGAACACCAATCAGTTAGCGTACTCCTAATGACACAAGTTAAAAAAAAAATGAAATGACGCATCTACCTACTTCACTGATAGTCATTGCTTTCATTTGTTTGGTAGATACTCATTTGTGTGCATCATGGCTTGATATGACGTGATTTATTGAAAAAACGGAAGCCTTATGGAATAAAAATTCTCGACGAACGAAATAAAACGAATTGAAAACCATATACTCAAGTCTGTGGTCCCTTTGTGCTGTGAAAAAAGCAATCCTCTAAGTCTACGCAATCATAAGATGTGACCGTTTATGTCGCAAGTTCCTATGAAACCCTCGATACGTGAGTCTGACTCGCTTGGCCGGTTTTAGAAACCGAAAAGCACTTGTTCATCCTCATTGTGATATTTTTGTACGTGCTAACTAATATAGATACACCTATGACGTGATAGAATACAAAACACTAACAAGAATCCGACGTTATTTCACAACAAAAACAAAGGTACCGCGTCATCTACCCACTGTTTCTTCAAACACATTTGGCAAGGCTGACTCATGCGGAGGAAGTCCCTATGGATTTACGTCAACAGTGATTCATTGACCACCGTTTTTAATATCATTATGTTAACTAGATCATTAGTAGCTTGCTAGTCAATAAAATGACTCAGTAGAAAAAAAAAGAGGTTAATTTTGTAAGAATGAATCTATCTATCATAACTTCGCATTAGGCAAGTTCTGCGGCCCACAAGATAACAAACTACACACATCAAAAGTGTCTAGGGATCAAGCATTTTTATGCGGATTTCTTGAGATTGAGATGTGGCTTTGTAATAAATTTATGATTTTATAAATTTATATGGATCCTTTTTGGTGCATTTCATAATTTGAATCAGGAACTCTCAATCAAATTCGAGTAAAAGATGAAAATAAGCTGTCAATATTTTCCCTATAAAAACATACAACGCATTGAAGACATTATTAGTGCTACTGTTTCCCTACTACTGATTAAAACCAACGTTATTATGGAGCGGCGACGTCATTTAAGCAGGGAAGAAATGCTCAGAGCCGTGGGAATGATAGAAGCTGGTTCCCGGCAACGTACTGTAGCTTTAGCTCTGAATACAAGTCAGAGTGTTATCAGTCGACTTTGGACACGTTACCGAAGCACTGGTACCGTGGCTGAGCGCCATGGAGGACGGTATCGCTGCACCACACGGAGACAAGACCGATACATTCAAATCTTAACTCGAAGAGCTCCAACAATAACCGCCATGATGTTAGCCGTGAGGCTTCATCACTCTTCAGGGAACTTAATTAGCGACCAAACAGTCAGAAACCGCTTGCATGAAGTGAACCTTCATTCCCGAAGACCGCTACGGGTACCACCTATAGCAATGCACAATCGTAGGATTCGATATCAATGGGCTCTTGAACACAGAAATTGGGCAGAAGAACAATGGCGTTTCGTGTGCTTTTCTGATGAGTCTCGTTTTGGTATGAGACCGGATACAAGACGTATACGACACTGGAGAACCCCTCGAAGTCCATCCTTATAGTGGTGGAACCATCATGGTATGGGCGGGTATTTGGATCGGCGGAAGAACTGAGTTGATTTGGATCAGAGGCAACCTCAACGCTCAAATTTATGCTGAGACGATTGTATCAGACGTCATCGTTCCTCTACAAGTGCAAATCGGTCCCTTATTTCAGTTAATGCATGATAATGCACGACCGCACACCGCAAGAGTTGTAAGACAGACTCTCGCCGCAGCTAACATCAATGTCCTGCCCTGGCCTGCTCAGTCGCCAGACTTGAACCCGATTGAGCATGCATGGGATATGCTACAGAGAAGAGCTCTGCCGAATATGGAGGGTATCCAGTCGCAAGAAGACCTTTTTTTGTTGTTGCAACGAACATGGGCGGCCATTCCACAGCGTGATTTGGATGAACTCATTTTGAGTATGCCAAACCGATGTTCTTGTGTTGTTAGTGTTCGCGGTAGAAACACGGATTATTAATTGTTTAAGTTACCCAATAAAATTTTAAAGAAAACTGTTATTTCAGTCTTTTTTTCGAACTTTAATGTTAGTGGTTCAAATGTCAAAAATCCCTTTATTAGGAAAATGGCAAATTTCTTTATTAATGCAAAGGTGACTTGGTTTATCGTTACTGTGACAAACGAAAACACTTTATTTGATGAATCCTTAAAGAAAATTTTAATTAATATCAATCAGGAGAAAAGTTATTACCGGGGCCGCGGTATCTCTTTCGAACAACCCGCAACTTCGAACAACCCGCAACATAGCAACACGCTTTACTCATCATTTTTACACGGAAATTACCATCAATTAGTTACAAGTCTTAAAATCATCTCAGATGATGGTCGTTCATTTAAATAAAAAAAGCAGGAAAGTCCACACACAATCCTTGGCCTTGAAATATTGTACTCACTTGACCTTTCGTTATCTCATTCATTTCATATAAGTATGTAAGATGTGGCTTCAAGTCTGCCGTACCACTGTTGTATTATGAAGTTTAAATAAATCGTGATCTGCCTAGCCTTTTCCAACATGTCTCCGAAAAGGAGTTGACAGTGCTAATTCAGATTTTGTTCGTATTTTCTTATTGAACAGTAATCTGCCCTATCCAAGTATTAATTTATATATTTAAACATTTAAAAACAGGAAATGTCAACTGATAACGAATTGGCAACTGCAAAAACATTATCTCTTCCTTCCTAGCATAATAAATTGCAACAGCATAATAAACAGCATTTGTTGTTAATTTCAGTATTTTACGGGATATACGTATACCATGTTTACTATTACTAAGCCTTTTCAGGGTTCAGTACTTCCAGAAGAAAACGGTACCCTTATTGGATCACTTTGTTGTCTGTCTTCGAAGACCCTTTATCTCAAGAACACGTAGAAGTATCGACTTGAAATTAAAACCATATACTTTGCGTTCCACCTTTAGGGTGTGATAAAATCGGCCCTCTAAGTCTACGCAGTCAAATGATATGGCTGTTTATGTAGCAAAGTTTGTACGGAACCTTCGGTGCGCGAGTCTTTTTTTTTTGGGGTGGGAAATCACCAAATAACTTCCCCCGCTCTGGGCGGAGCGGGGGGGCGTGTCAGACTTTTACTGACTAAAACCCACCCATGATCCTTCTATTGCCCTTTACGTTCCGGGGCCGCGGTATCTCTTTCGAACAATCCGCAAACATATAGTTATTTATTTATAAAAAACTTTGTGTACAATATCAGTACATTTACGGACTTCACGCCACAAGGCATTCTAAGTCAACCTTTATGTTAAATAGGACAACATGATGTGATACCGAACTAATTTACTCGTAAAATTAACACCTTTTATCGCGCCTCCGTATATGTCATAGACTCATGATTGAGTGTGATAATTTTAAAAGTAAACAATTGTGTTTGTGTCACTAAGGTAAGCAAGTATAGTTTGTACTATAAATATATCTTATATTATCCTATTTAATACCTTATTCTAACAAATTACGGTACAATTTCACTTGAACTTGATATGCATTTTTTTAGATTTACTCTTACTCATTAATTTCCCCTCCTCTGGGCGAAGCGGGGGGAATGGCAGACTTACTGAGTAAAACCCACATATGTTCCTTGTTTATTTTATGTTCCGGGGCGGCAGTATTTCTTTCGAGCAACCCACAACCCCGGCAGAAAATCGCCCTGGTAGGTCCCTCTACTTAGCTGACATTTCATTTAAGATTAAAGGCCTTAGTTTTTGTGGTTACTTAATTATGATTGTATTGCTAGTTACATAAGGTTCAATATCTTACCAGCTTGGAGCAAGCTCCTGGCGTCTTCCCTAGCATTGTCTTGATTGACGTTGAAGTCCTCAGATCTGTTACCCTGGAAAACAGAAAAGGTACAAGTTAATACACATACAAACTCCCGACTTCTTGCCAAGTGGGTGAGCAGAAACCACAAGCGCCACTTGTTATAATTCTTGCACAATTTTTTAGGGTTCCGGACCTCAAAAGAAAGAAAACGGAACCCTTATTGGATCACATTATTATCCGTCCGTCTGTCTGTCTGTCAATCAAGACCCATTTTCTCAATATTAACAAATACATTTATAGAGTAACGAAATACACATTATTTTTAAACCACAAGCTTGACACACCATTGTTGCAACCGTAAAAACCCGTTCGTTGTTCAGAAAAATTTAAATAATTGTAATATTTACCATAGAGAGTGACGTCATGAGCCGTTTGAAGTTTCCAGATGTGTCACCACGTAAATCGTCTTCGAGGAGACTTCCGTACACTGTGGAATGAAAATAGTATTAATATTAATAATGTTAAGAACTAAATTCCAGTGACATAAACATCGTCTTAGAAAGAATAGTAGAGCGTCGGTTTAAGCAACATACATTACTATGGTCCGTGCTGGCAAAACCAGTATACGCAGGCCTGTTATTCTATACTATCTGCTACACTAAGCCGGGTCAAGGTCAGAGAGTAAGTTAGTAGGCGACTGTTCAACAGTAAGTATAGATAGGAACCTAAATAACAATCATCAATCTTAAAGGTACACATTTATAAATTTGCGAAGATGAAAATTAAAAAACAATATTTATGTATAAGTAGTTCACAGGTTCACCCATATCCGTGTACTTATTGTGCTCATATAAGTGAGTTTGTTTGTTTGTTACGTTTTCACGCCTAAATGGCCAAACCGATTTTGATGAATTTTGGTACAGAGATTGTTGGGACCCTGGAGACGGACATGGGCTGCTGAAAAAAGTGAGAAAAGGGGGAGAAAGAGGGAAGAAAAGGGGAGAAAAAGTTTTTTTTTTTCGCTCATCACGCGGTATAAAGTTAGCTTTAGCCCTAAGTAACTATATTATGCCACGAAGCTAGTAAATAAATAAAATAATAATATTCATCATCATCTTACTGCCCTTGTCTCATTCTGTTTGAGAAAATCTATCTATATATATAAAAATAAAACCCGTTTCCCGTTGTCACGGCATAACTTGAGAACGGCTAGACCGATTTGGCTGATTATTTTTTTGTAGTTTTCTAATACTCTGTAGAAGGTTCTTACGGAAAAAAATATTAAAAAAGGGTTTTAGAAAAATTTAAAAAAATACATTTAATTTTGCATATTTAAAAAAAAACAAGCGTAACGTATGTCAATGTCATTCACAGTCATAGACTATGTTGAAAGAGCATCGTTTGTTCGGAAATGTGGTTACTTAATTAAATTCTATCGCACTAATTTACTATTTTTTTTTAAAGGGGAACTGTGTTACCCCGAATTTAACGCGAGCGAAGCCGCGGGCAAAAGCTAGTATATAAATAAATATTCAAATGTAGGTACCCTTTACTTTTCTATGACCGCCATGTGTTCGTTTAGTAAGAATAAGACGTTGTGGCCCCTCATCTCATACATGGGATAAAAAAATACAACTGACATGTTTTTAACCCCTGACCAAAAACGAGGGGTTCTGTATGTCTGTCTGTGGAATCCTACCTCCTGAACGGGTAGACCGATTTTGATTATATCTTTCTTTGTTTGACGTTTTAAGGCGACGCAACGACGCTAGGATTCAAATATTTTTTTAGAGGTTTTCTTTAGAAGTTTTTGTCTCTGGTTTTTTTTTTGTTAGGTAAGCACGCGGCTATGACGGTCAGATCCTGCATAGCTATTATTCTGTTTTGTAACACGGATCACGTAATGCATGGCACAGACCGTACAACATTACGTCATAATAGACACAGACAGAATCACAGATGAACCAATAAATAGGCTCCGGCTCGTCTGGTGAAAATATAATGCGTAACTGGAACTGGGCTGTTGCCAAAAGCCTCAACGGCTGGCGATACTTTTAAAAGTAAGTTCGACACACCCCGGAACAAGCCAGTAGTATCCCCAGTTCATTGGCTAATGGTTTTAACACGGTAAGAGCTTTTCTAGAAGCATCTTAACCATACAAAAAGTAGGGTAATAAAAGTAGAAAGTAAAACTTTTTTTTTAAAGAAAAACCGACTGCCAAAATAACACTAAAAAGACTGAAAATAAGTTTACTTCCGGAAGTCCGTGAAATCGTTGAATCAAATGAAAGTCACAGACTTTCGGAAAGAAACTTATTTTCAGTCTTTTTAGTGTTTTTTTTTTTATTTCAGCCAGCCGTACTGCCATACATTCTTATCGAGTATTAATTTTCTATTACACCTAAAATATATAAAAAAAGTATTATAGAAGAACACTTCTTTAATATGGGTCCACCTCGAACCACCGGACGGAGAAATCGCGTAACAAACGCGTAAAAAATACAATAATAAAATCCTCGAAATTCTACAAAATAGAAATCAAAAGTAATTTATAAGCCCTGAAGCGAGTGATATTATTAAATGCGGACATGAATCCGAAAACCAGAGGTATAAACCTTTTTTTGCGGAAGGAAAATCATCAAATACCTTTTTTTATATAAAAACGTTGCCCCACACTAGGAATTTCTACTGTATTCTCTTGTATCCTGGGTGCGTTTACAAACATTTAATCCTTTCGCTGCCCAATCCAAGTTATTCCATAAATATTTTGGACTCATACGCTGAGTTCTGGGCAGCGAAAGAGTTAAACTCACATACACAAACAGCCAAACCCGAATCAACCATTTGTAGGCCACAAATGTTTGTTCCGTGCGGGAATCGAATCCACGACACGCAGCGCAGCAGTCGATCGTTCAGCCACTGCGCCAACCGTGCCGTCGTCTTCCCCCAACTTCTGGGCTCCACCCAGAGCGGGGGGGAGTGTCAGACTTGTACTGACTAAAACCTATCTAACCTATGTTCCTTCTATTGCCCTTTATGTTCCGTGGCCGCGGTATCTCTTTCGAACAACCCGCAACCCCGGTAGGCGGTGGCCCTGGCAGGCCCAGAGGTACGAACCTTGGGTTCGAACTCGTGACCTATGACATGGCAGCTCAACGGTCACACCGCTACGCTATCACTGCTACAAATAGCATACTGATTAACAATGAATGAGTAATATTTTTGGTATCTTATTGCATTCGTTCCTCGACGCAACGTCACTATTTGGAAGTGTGCCTGTTCCGTCAAAATACGGGGAATTTTAAATATGTACTACAGAATCATGGGATTATACGTAATGGGATTTCCCATCTCATTGTTTTCCCAGTCATGCTTTCTACAACGATATTTTTTCTGTGGAATTACTGTGATGGGATCAAACTTCAACAAGCTAGATCTTTGCCTTCTCTATTTATCTCTAGTGAGTATATTTTATACTGTACTTAAAGCCACAAATCATTTCTGTGAGTTTTTTTTTGTTCAAATATGACAACAATTTAAGTACATTTTATTATTCCATATTAATTAGCACAAATCATTCTAATTGTGTATTTATTTCGTTAAAAAATGACAACCATGATGGCCATTGTGGCCCAACTGTTGTTGTTGTGGTTCAATAAGTTTTCGAGTCGAGTTTACCCTTCCATATTAATTTGTCTCTGAGTGGTACATTTTATTGTATAATTAATGCCACAGACTATTTACTTATTTATTTAAACTTCATGTACAATAGTGGTACATAGGCGGACTTAATGCCATAAGGCATTCTCTACCAGTCAACCTTTTATTCCAACTAAGTATTTTTTGGGTCCAAAAATTATAACCACAATGGTTGGGGTACTACTCCATCACAAACATAAGCATATGTGATAAAAAAAATCGATACTTTTCACAAAGAAATCGTGCCTGGTTCCTTGTGTCCAATCAGCGGTCAAGAGGAAACGCATGATTAAGATATAGGATTTAATTAGCTTAGTTTACGAGTTACATTGCGAACCGCAGCTATTGTGCCCGTTTCTATCAAGATAAGAGCACGTTTCAACCGCACTGGACCGCAGTGTTTTGTTTTTATGTAAAAAAAATGATATTTTTGACTTACGTTTCAATATAAATACAAAGCTAAAGAATTGCGTACAGTCAGCATAAGAGATAAGTATCCAAGCTCATCAAATAGGTACAGTTTTTCATAAAAATCCATGAAGATTTTCGAATGAAGTTAATATTTATTTAATAGAATACAAACAGTTTATTAAATAAATTACATTTAGGTTGAAGACGTCCATCGGTTTCTAAGGAAAATTCAACTACATCTGGTTAATTAACTCTTTTGCTGACTAAGTGACGTCATTCTAAAACCAATATGGCGAACTTCAAAGATGCCTAGTTATTTATTATGGATTGAGTATCCGGAATACGGGAAATAAATTGACGTCACTCCAAAGGATGGTTTTTTAGTTTTTTCATCCTATAATATTTTTTTATTTAGGTAGGTAATACAAAAAAGCTTTGTGTGGCCCGCCTGTAGAGTTCATTCAAAATGTGCGAACGTGATATCAGGAATATTCGCGTAGGGAGTTGAGACCCGAACAAATCTATGTTGGCCTACAGCTACAGTTGCAGTTTGAGTACTATAAGCGACCTACACAAATGTCCTTTTTTTGGTATTGTTCGTCGTGTCGTTGAGCTCCTTGGGTTATGAGTTGAGCTACACGATAACTGACAAATGCTTGCACTGACTGAACAGGTCCACTCAATCTGTGTGGTGCTTTCTTAAAAAGACCATTTCAGACACTATCTGCATAGTCCTCATGTAAGTTGACCAAGATTATTTTGTCTGGACCTTAAAATAGACTATGACCTCTGAGTTTGTTTCGGCTATTTCTTCTCAGAGTAGTCGGGAACGAAACACCGGCCTCATCTAGTTTAAAAAAAAATGACGTGTAAAAGTGTTTGTGAAAACCTACTTGCAAAATAAACATCATTTATCATTTACACACCACAATGATATTTAGGTTTTAAAATACCTATCTATGAGTTGAAAAAGACAAAAAAATAACTCTGAGCGAAAACAGGTCAATAACCAATCTTCATTAGTTTTCAATATGGTTGGCAGTGACTCGGAGCTGGCAACCCAAGGCTCTTGACAGGCCATTAAGAAAAAAAAAAACCATTGAATCATAATCATGGCTCCCAAAAAAGCCTCGATCATTACTGACATCATAGTGACGTAACATCGATATTTGGCTACGATCCAAATACTGTTCCGGCTACTAATGTTAAATTGGTGAAATGTAGGTATACTATTAGATAAGTAGTTGTGTTTAAGTAATATTTTCAGCTACCCTACCATGAAGTCTTAAAGCAGAACTTATTCCACTGATGGAAAGAGACAGAGCTATACAGGGTGTCTAGCACCATCTCTTTCTCACACAGGAATAAGAACTGCTATAAGATGTCATGGTAACCCTACAGGAGCGTACAATTCAAGCACCAAATTAACGCACCAACTGTTTATTTGCCGACTACCCGCTTCTAATAATATTACACAGTTAACACTCTCTGCTCCCTTTGGAAATTACTGGCGTAACGTTGTTGTATAACCTTGAAAAAGTATATAATGATGTAACTATAACTACCTATAATCTATAGCAATGACAGAAAGAGAGAGATACAGAGTAACTTTGTCGGTACCTCGGATTATACAATTATCTGTCCAAGGACTTTTATTAAGAGCAAAACAACGAACTTCATCTGTTTTATTATTACAACGAATAGGCTAACTTGTTACATTACAGATTTCTGTGTCTGTACAGTTACGAACAATAACATATATGTATACACTTACCGAAATAAAAAAGCGATTTCCTTCTACTGTATTGATTAACGTTTTACTGTTGACGAATTTAGTATTTTGGAAGCCATTATTAGGAAATAAGTCCTAAACGGAAGCGATATCTACTTTGACCATTATAATATCATTGACTTTGACAGTAGATATATTTGACGAGAAGATGGCTTTTGTATTATGCTAGATGTAAACATGTGTTTACTCGGGACTGTACACTGAAGATTTGGAACTTGGAACTGTGCCCAGAACCGACTCAGAACGTTACCTTAGAAAAAATAATCGGGTCCCGTTTCGCTAAACTATCACATTGTAAATGTTTTTTGCTTGTACTTCTGAGGAGGTCATTGTGCTCTCGTCATTGTCAACGTTTCACTATTAAACTCAAGGAAAATTAAATTTAATTCGCGAATAGATCATTATTCCCGGATAGAGAATTCTAAACCTTTTGAACGCTAGAGCATTTATTAACGAACGCGCGTCCCACGCCAAGCAACTCATTTTACGTAATTTTGTGTCACATATTTGTGTCGTTGGCATTCAGAACACGCTCTTGCTTGTCACATATATGTGACAATGGCGTTAAAAAGGTTAAAATGGATTCAATGGTTTATTAAAAAACCAAATTATAAGTTACGTTACGTTAAATTTCAGAGAAAACACCGTAGAGTAATTAATATGAAATCACCGTAATTTGGAAAACTCCAAATTATTTATCAACTAGATGGCGCCTGCGGCTTCGCCCGCGTGATATCGAAAAAAAAATCCTATGTGTAATTTCAGACTATAATCTACGTCTGTGCCTAATTTCATCAAGATCCGTTCAGCCGTTTTGACGTGAAATAGTAACAAACATCCATACATCCATGGTCACAAACATTTGCATTTATAATATTAGTAGGAAGTAGGATTCATTCCTGTTGCGTTTCTCTCAAGTTTCTTTTCTTATCTCGCGTCTGATTGGTGCCATGGTTTAGCCCTTCTTAAAGGGGTTTTATTGATCTCATCTCTTGTTTTAAGCCTTACATTTCCCTAGTAGTCTACTTGTTTGAACTTTAAACATTTTGTTTATAAACTTGTTTAAGCTAATGTGGACCCAACACATTCCCTAAAGGCATACCTATCATGTTTAATAACTGGTTTAATTCTGTTTATATTCTGATGTATAATCGACTCATACGAACTATCAGCGTTAAGTACACTTGTCCTGAATCGGTGTTATTTTAGGTGTGTTCAAAGGAAACTGACCATTACACATAACATCACAGGTCCAAGGACTTCTGTACTAAGACACTTCAAGCTTTACTCCAATTTACGCAATTTCATACTAATCGCGGACCGTTATATAAGATTGGTTGTATCCTCTGTTTGGTTATAAATGTTATAATACCAGGTTTCTTGTGAGATCGATTTGAATTAAATGTACTAGTAATTTATTTATTTGTTTACTTCGCCCGCATAATGATCGAAAAAAAGTATCCTATGTATTTTTTCAGACTATAATCTACCTCTGTGCCAAATTTCATCAATATCTGTTTTGACGTGAAACAGTAACAAACATCCACATCCATCCATCCTCACAAACATTCGCATTTATAATATTACTAGCTTTTGCCCACGGTTCCTCTTTCCTGACTTGCAGGTGCCTGCTACCTGTAGTGTTTGCCCTTGCGCCTTATTTATTGTAATAGCAATGCTAAGTTTTCCCTTTTCTTCCCTCTTTCTCCCTCATAACTTAATCTTTTTTTAAAAAAATAGCCTATGTCCATCTCCAGGGTCCCAACTATCTCTGTACCAAAATTCATCAATATCGGTTTAGCCGTTGAGGCGTGAAGAGGTAACAAACAAACACACTTTCGCCTTTATAATATTAGTAGATCGTAGCCGATTCTCAGACTTACTGAACATGCATAAAAATTTCATAAGAATCGGTAGAGCCCTTTCAGAGGAGTATGTGAACGAACATTGTGACACGAGAATTTTATATAATTAGATTATCATTCAAGTATTTAATATAGCATACATTTGAGGCAAACAGTTGCTCATTCAGACCACTCTTGGTTATACATACATACAATAACAAGTGACTCGTATTATTCGTTGTTGACAAAGAGGCCCTTTTCCGCAATGTAACATTTCTTAGATTAATTACAAGGTTATGTACATAAACGATGTAAACGAAGTGCAAGTGAGACATCTGCTACCCTACCATGACGTCTTAAAGCAGAACTTATTCTACTGAGGGAAAAAGACAGAGCTATACAGAGTGTCTAGCACCATCTCTTTCCCTCAGTGGAATAAGTAGTGTAGGCCTACTGATATCAAAGTACTTGCGTTAGTGAAATACTGAGGTGCATTTCACTCTAACGGCGCCAAGTTACAATGCCATCCTTTTACATTTAAATGTCTGTCATGTAATCGTACCGTGGCGAGATGGAAAAATTGGACTTTGTCATGTATACATGACTGTGGCAGCCAAAGGGTTAATTTGAATTTAAAAATGAGTGTGGCGTATAACAAATGCTTGGCTAAAAGCTAAACTTATCGACGACTAAACAGTTGGAAATAGCCAGGAATAATAAACACTCAAAATTGCATATTGCACAATGTACAGTGAGAGCAACTCTATGTTATGCAGTTCAATTTGAAAACCCTCTATTAATACTGTCAAAGAACGACTATTGTGATATGGGTTTACATACAATCGAAACTGTTTAATCGTTTTCTTTGACAACAAAACAACAATACTCAACTGATTTCGAAATATCCAATTTTATTTGACGAATTTTATGGAAGAGGAGGATTTAGGATAAGATGAAAAACTTTTTTGTAAAAAAAATAACCGACTTCCATAAAAAGTGGACTACCGGAAGTTGTTTGTGTCGTTGACTCTTTTGCCACAGACTTCCGGAAGTAAAGTTATTTCCCACTTTTTATTTTCGAAGTCGGTTATATTTTTGCAAAAAAAAAACAGCATTTTTAATTATGGCATAATGATATCTTACGTAAATTTT
The DNA here is from genome assembly GCA_905475445.1 of Ochropleura plecta. NCBI lineage: Eukaryota > Metazoa > Arthropoda > Insecta > Lepidoptera > Noctuidae > Ochropleura > Ochropleura plecta. Next base: position 5,534,152 of record FR997732.1, read on the forward strand.
TAATCGAGTAAGTATGCATTTTCCATTGTTACTTGAAGATATTAGCAGATCATCCTTATATACGTAGAAGAAAAAAAAATGTATTATAGACGATAACTCATAAACTACCCAACCAATATCAATAAAATTGATATGGGACCACCTCGAAAATATACCCTTCGTTTGTTTGCGTAGTAATCGGTGAACATTAAAAGTACATTAAAAAAATGGTCGAACATAGAATTTCGTCCTTTTTTGAAGTCGCTTGGAAACTCCATGGCTCCTGGTCTATAGTGGCCACAATTTTTTTCTTAAAAAGAATGATACTGATATTTTCGCATGATTATACTTATCCTGTTAGCCTGCTTCGTACACTTTTGTCACTACTGGGCAGAAGCCTCTCCCCAAAACTACCATTTACTTCGATCATGAGCAAATATGGACCATTAGTCGATGGTTTTGTCGAGCTCGTCATCATTATCCTGCCCCTGTCCCATTCTATTTGGGGTCGGCGCAACACGTTTTCTTCTTCTAGCTCGTATAGGTAAAGAATTTCAATTTAGCATAATATAAGAAACGAGCGCATCTCGCCATCAAACGTAAAGTTTGACGAGTAAGTCTTACTAATATTATAATGCGAATGTTTGTGAGGATGGATGGATGTATGGATGTTTTTTACGTACGGCTGAACGGCATAACGGCTGAAAGGATCTTGATGAAATTTGGCATAAACGTAGATTATGGTCTGGAATAAAACATACTTTTTTTCGATATCACGCGGGCGAAGCCGCGGGCGCCAGCTATCTTATTAATATAATGTTACTCTTTCACGTGAAAACGGCTGAACGGATCTTGACGAATCCGCGGGCGCCAGCTATCTTACTAATATTATGTTACTATTTCACGTCAAAACGGCTGAACGGATCTTGACGAATCCGCGGGCGCCAGCTATCTTACTAATATTATGTTACTATTTCACGTCAAAACGGCTGAACGGATCTTGACGAATCCGCGGGCGCCAGCTATCTTACTAATATTATGTTACTATTTCACGTCAAAACGGCTGAACGGATCTTGACGAATCCGCGGGCGCCAGCTATCTTACTAATATTATGTTACTATTTCACGTCAAAACGGCTGAACGGATCTTGACGAATCCGCGGGCGCCAGCTATCTTACTAATATTATGTTACTATTTCACGTCAAAACGGCTGAACGGATCTTGACGAATCCGCGGGCGCCAGCTATCTTACTAATATTATGTTACTATTTCACGTCAAAACGGCTGAACGGATCTTGACGAATCCGCGGGCGCCAGCTATCTTACTAATATTATGTTACTCTTTCACGTCAAAACAGCTGAACGGATCTTGACGAATCCGCGGGCGCCAGCTAGTATCGTTTAAAAAAAAACACAAGAACTGTTTGAGATATTAAATAAAAAAAGTAAAAATACTCACAGGCGGTATAAGTCTGTTTGATGACATTGATCTCATGGTTAGACATGGTGCACATGACTTCAATAAGGACATCTTCATCGGTACCGATGCCGGCGATAGCATCATGGAGTTCTTTGCAGTAGAACTGTGGCAGGGGAGTCATGAGGGCAACCAGCAGGTCTTCAAACTTGCCAGTGGTTTCACTCTTCAAGTCTGCCACGAGATCCTGGTAAAGGAAATTGATATTGTTAGGTTTGATTATTATGTTAGAGCCTTCTTGGTCTAGTGGAATCATTCCCTATATTGTCGATTCATGAAACAAATGACTACTGTTTCGAAAAGTTTACGCTTGACCTCGAGGAAAGCAAAGAAACAAGTGAAGGAAACTTCCGGAAATCAGTGACTGTTGTTTGTTTCGTTGACTTTTTTGCCACCAACTTCCGGATATAAAGTTATTTTTCAATTTTTTTGAGAGTCTGTTATTATATAATATAGTCTTTTATTTCATCATTTTTAGTTATGGTATGATGATATATCATCATTTATTTTTACCCGACTGCGCACCGCAAAGGAGGGTTATTTCAAATATCCCTTTTTCATTGTTAATAAAAGATATAAGCAGATCATCCATATAGACATAGAAGAAAAATATGAATTATCGAGGACAGTTTCAAAGACTACGCAAGCAATATAAATAAAATTGATATGGGATCACCTCGGAAGTATACCGTATTAAGTTGGCGAAGTTATCGGTGAATATACATTCGAACATAGAACCTCCTTTTCAGAGGTCGGATAAAAAGTGAAACGCTTTTTTATTTGAAAATTAAACTATATATATTTTACACATTTCATCAACATCCTGCTTCCTACTATCCTACTTTCTACTAATATTATAAATGCCAAAGTTTGTGAGTATGGATGTATGTTTGATCCTTTTTCACGTCAAAACGGCTGAACAAATCTTTATGAAATTTGGCACAGAGGTAGATTATGGTCTGGAATAACACATAGAATACTTTTTTTTCAATATCTCGCGGGCGAAGCCACGGGTGACAGCTAGTATTATTTAATCGTAACATAGTCTTTGACTGCAAACAAGGCTGCTAGGTCATCTGACCTAACCTTCGGGCAGTGTGTAGTAAAATGTATCACTAGCAACCCCATGTTTGCATATATTTCCGTTTAATAGTTTGCCCTACCGTGTAACGTAAATATATCTAACGAAATGTGGGCGTTCTACTTATATTAAAAGGACTTCTACTTACTCCATAGAGGAGAACTTTATGATGCTTTTAAATAATCTCACAGCCCAAGGCTTGCCACTGGTTTTCGTTCCTATGTCGATTTGTATTAAGTACAGTTTTGGTTGGCTTGAAGAAAAAATCTATTTCGGAGTCCTAAGTCAAAATCGCAACTAACTTATTGGGTTATCAGTAAAAAAGTAAAGAAACCTATAGTAAATTGAATTTCGCAACCATTATAGCCTTGAACCCTTCAAATGAGGAAAACAAACAGCTTATTACAAATGAAATCGTATCAGTCCGTTACAGGAAAACGCAGAAACCCTATTCGATGAAAGATATACAACACTTAATATACGTAAGAGTCCTTTTCAAGAATCAATAATATGCTTAGATAGAATTTCTAGGAAAAACGACCGATAGGCTGAGCGTAGTGACGGTCATTTTATCACGCTTTAATAGCTTCCCCCGTAACTATGTAAACAAATCTTGAAAGTTCCTATTTACCGATTTGAGATTAAGTTAAAATTTTGCTTACATGTTTTAATGGAATGACAATGCATGGTTAGGGTAGATCTATAATGATGTATATTTTGTTGTCACAAAATAAACTAAAACTATTATGAAATCTCAAAAAAATAGTTTAAGTATTCCTGACAAACGACGTTTCCACTTCTGTCATTAATTAAAGTGACACAACTTAACCATACTATAGTTTGGCAACATGAATTATGGTTAAGTTATTAAATTTAAAGAAAATGGCAATCTCACTATTCTGAGATTGCCGTTTTTCACTAAATATAAAGTTTGTCAAACTAAATTGGACTATCTTTAATCGCGACTAAAATGGTTATAATTAGATGTGATTAAGTATGTCATTTTGATATTAGTAACCTTTTTTGTAATGTACCTGCAAGGAGGCACCTATTCTGAATAAAGTACACGCTATAATATGCATCTTTTCGTAAAGACGTGACGAACGCGTTCGTTAGCGGAGGCTTTATTAACCAATACATTTCGTCAGTTGCGTTTCGGGGATGCCCCTCATCTGCGCAGGCCTTTATACTGATGTTTACATGGGTGTATGTAACCAGCGAGAATCAGGGTCGATAATATGGCGCCGTTGTGTCTCGACCACAAATTCAACCTCCTGTTTTCTTAAAACCACACATATAAGGTTGTTGTTTCTAGTTTCGGTGTGTTTTTTGCAATATTATTGAGTAAAAAAACGGTTCTTTGTTTGTTTCGGTTTGCTTTGAAGAACCTCGTGAGATAACTTTATGGTTAAACTAGCATTCGCCCGCGGCTTCGCTCGCGTGAAATTCGGTTTAACACACCAAGCAGACCTGCAGTTTTTGCTCTTGCGCCTGATTGATTTGTAATAGCAACGCTAAGTTTTCCCTTTTCTTCCCTCTTTCTCCCTCACATCCCACTTTTTTTTTAAATATATTAGCCTATGTCCGTCTCCTGGTTTCCAACTATCTCTGTACCAAAATTCATCAAAATCGGTGTAGCCATTAAAGCGTGAAGAGGTAACAAACAAACAAACTCACTTTCGCTTTTATAATATTAGTAAGGATAATAACTATGCCAATTGAGATCCCTTGCAGAAAAAAAACATATCTAACTACATGCATCATGAATACTGTGTAATCTCCGAATCTTCACATAAACACTATCTGAACCTCTGAAACAACAGCCTATAGCAACAAAATCAATTAAAAATAATATAATGAATTGATAAGCTCGTTACTCATAGGTCGATAGAACGACGATCGCAACGAAGCAAATGATAGCCATATCATGATTCCTAGAACAACTAACCGAAGTTTGTTCGAATAAATATAAATCTAGTTGTAACAAAGCGATCAGGCGCCATTTTATTGACCTAAAACCACTACACGGAAATTCACAGAAAAAAGGCATTGCATGTTTTCATAACCAACCATAATGTTCTGGTTTAAATAACACCTATCGCGTTGGCCAGGCCACGAATGCATAATATTAATTATACAGAAAGCGAGGTCAGTGAAACAATAGTGAAATGTACGTAGGCAAACATAAAACATGAGTTAGCCCGGTTAGGCATTGTAGAAGTCCTGAATTTAACTTTTTTGCAGATGGGTAATCATCAAATACTTAACCTCCCCCGCGCTGGGTGGAGCAGGGATTATCCGACTTTTACTTACTAAAACCCTCCTATGTTCCTTATTTTGTTGTATCTCTTTTAAACAACCCGCAACCCCAGCAGGCGGTGGTCCTGTCAGGCCCCTCTACTTTCCTGACATCTCTTTAAGGAGCGAGGGAAAAAAATCGCGACCATGAATTTCACCCTTAAGGTGATGGGTAAAATCACCTTCGCCAGAACAAAGAACTCCTTGAAATAAAGTTGAATAAATGACCAAAGGCTTTGTGAAAATCAAAAGAAGATTATAAATTAGTTAGCTCGATATGAAAAAAAAACACTAATGCGACACTAACTTACGATTTCAAACGTGTTTTTCTATGAAATGATGTCTTGGAAAAGCATTTAAAAGTTAAATAAAATAATCAAGCAACGATTTTTGAATAGGTACTTTTATTTTAACAAAAACAAAACTGCTATTTCGGGTTGTGAAGTCGACATACACTCGACCATAAGACACGCTGAGAGAAAATGGGTCCTCTTTCGAACAACAAGCAAAACCGGTATAGGATCACTCTGTTTTGTCCGTCTATCTGACTGTCAAGATCCTTTATCTCGTGAATGCGTGAAGGTATCGAGTAGAAATTAAAACCATGTATTTTAATCTGTGGGCCCTTGGAGCTGTGAAAATAAACCCTCAAGTCTACGCAGTCAAAAGCTATAGCAGTTTATGTCTGTACAGAAATGAAAGGAAAGACCTTGCTGAACTCAATTTTTTTTTATATTAGTAATGTTCCGCCAAATGATAACAAAACAGAACGATTAATTTGTTTCCACATGAATTCAATTCATTAATTAATAGAAAATTGGTGGTGGGTGACATGCTTCTAATTAGTTTATGGCGCTCTAGCTATTAGTTAATTAATAAACTATTAAACCCTAAGGATATGGCTTGTAATAATTGTTTTATAGCATGGGTAACTAATTAAATATAAAGATCGGGTGAGTGTTAATTTAGCACCGGTATTGTTGCTTTATATTGTTATAAAAGCGAAAGTGAGTTTGTTTGTTTGTTAAGTCTTCACGCCTAAATGGTCCAACCGATTTTGATGAATTTTGGTATAGAGATAGTTGGGACTTTGGAGCCGGACATAGGCTATTTTTTGTAAAAAAAAAAGTGAAATAAGGGGGAGAAAGAGGGAAAAAAAGGGGAGCGAAAGATATTTTTTTTCGATCATCACGCGTCTTAAAGTTAGCGTTAGCCCAAAATAACTATGCCACGCGAACGAAGTCGCAGGCGGAAGCTAGTCATCGATATTTAGGAATTTTACTCGCATTGTTTACCTTTTGGTATCTCGAAGTATATAATAGTTACGTATAATTTAATCAAACAAATAATTATATGTTCGAGTGAATTGGTTTCTTCCAGGCAACGTGCATCACCCTAGGCCGCGTCATCACATCACACCAGGCGAGTTGACGCCTTACGCAACCCCAGCTCACCGAAGGTTCCGTACAAACTTGGGACATAAACGGCCATATCTTTTGACTGCGTAGACTTAAAGAGTTGTTTCTCCATAGCTCCAAGGACCCACAGACTTGAGTGAATGGTTTTAATTCCGACGCGATATCTCTCAGCGATCCCGAGATAACGGTCCTTGACAGACAGACTGACAACAGGAAAGTTATACTATACCGAGGTTGCAGGTTGTTCGAAAGAGATACCGCGGCACACAAAGGGCGAAAGAACGAACATAAATGGGATTTAGTCAGTAAAAGTCTATAACCCCCCTAACGGGGGGTAAGTTATTTGATGATTCCCCATTACTAAAAAAACCGTTTTTTTTTTAAGTACGGAACTCTAAAAAGAAATGATATGTCAAAAAAAAATTAAAATCGGACACATTTTTTAAGTAGGTACTTAAGTATGCTATAATAGTGATGAGATAAATAGTAAGCAGAGGATCTAAAGATTTTATTCTAATACTATTAGTACGAATCGAGCATCGACCGAAAACTATGAACTTTTAAGTATGTCATACGAAACGCGGGGCAACACACAATCATTTATCAAAATTTCTTATCTTAATACGTTGTTGACAATATTATTATGATTAAGATCTTTATTGCAGGTACCATACAAAACTACTACATTTTAGATAAAGTAATGACTACCTTTATTACTACTAAATTGATTTTATATTTTCATAAACATTGTTATACATCACGCCTGTAATTTTCCACAGGGTTGGCAGAAGTGGCCCCGGAACATAAAGGGCAAAGGGACGAACGTAGGTGGGTTTTAGTCAGTACAAGTCTGACACTCCCCTATACTCCGCCCAGAGCCGGGGAAGGTATTTGACGAAAAATATTTATTGATTATTGCTTTTTTTTACTTTTAAATAATTTAGAACCCGTTATACTTTGTAAGATTTTAATAAAAGCATAGACAAAATCTAAACTAGACGCAGACCTTGAACGAAACTGGCTTACATTCATACTTTGAATGCAAAATAAAAAAAAGTTTTTTGGAAGTTGTTTAATTGTGTATAATTGCGATAAGATTTATTTTTTAATTTTAATCCATTTTACATGTTAAATGTACCAAAAGATGCTTAATCTTTTCATTCCCCGTCTGTACATGTGCTAAGAAGAGAGGAAAATACGTACCTATTCACAAATTAAAATATAATTGAACTTCTTAATAATACTTGAGAACGCGCCAGACAATGTAAGATTATAATAAAATCATATATAGAATCTAGACTAGACGCAGACCTTGAACTAAACTGGCTTACATTCATACCTAGAATTCAAAATAAAAAAAATTTTTTTTTTGCTTCTACCTGACTATTGTGTTCTGTTATTGTATAGTTTTTTAATTCAGCATTTTAGTTATGGTATGATGATATCTCACACATTTTTGTTCAAGTACCATTCAATTTCCATTGGTACTAAAACGTTAGCAGATCATCTATACACACATAGATAAAAAATATGTATTATACACTTCTGGACACATCTATTGGCCCACCTTAGAGTTTAGGTTTCGATGGCCCCTACCGAAATATGATTGCTAGATTGAACAAAAACTGTTGATGCAGTTTTAAACCTGATACATTTTACCATCTTTTTCGATCGTATTGTTTTAAATTTGAATTCAGAATACCATACGACATGGAGCTACGCCTAACAAGTCGGATATGCGCCTTGTTAAAGGCAATTGATTTTTGAATAAAAAACATGTTTTATCAAATAAAGGTTTAATTTAATAACGCGTGTTGCCTCCATGGGCATCTACCACAGCTCTCATACGATTAGGCATAGAGTTTATCAACCGCTCTATGAAATTTTGAGGGATCATCTCCCATTCCTCTTCTATGGCAGTTTTCAACTCCTGCATCGTCTGGGCAACTGGCTGACGAGCCCTAACACGTCTTTTTAGCTCGTCCCACATGTGCTCAATAGGGTTCATGTCTGGGCTTCTGGCTGGCCAGTCCATAACTGTGATGTTCACATCCCGAAGATATTCCCTGACGATGCCGGCCGCATGGGCTCTTGCATTATCATGCATAAAAAGGAAATTTGGGCCCACATAGTCCGCGTATGGAATCACGTGAGGTTCTAAGCACTTACGAATGTACCTTTCAGCATTTAATGTTGGCAGCCGTGGTCCTGTAACAACCTCAAGTTGAGTTTTGCCGCTCGCGGATATACCGCCCCAGACAGTCCATGAGCCACCGCCATAAGCAACCCTCTCTTCAAAGCAGCATTGTGCGAAACGCTCTCCCTTACGTCGGTAGACCTTCTTCCTTCCATCATTGCCATGTAACACAATTTTAGACTCATCAGAAAAGAGTACACGGCTCCAATCTTGCTGTGTCCAATTTAAATGACTGCGTGCGAAATGAAGGCGCGCTGGTCGGTGGGCTCGCGTTAGTTTGGGCCCATTAGCTGGCTTGTGTGGTACCATATCGCGTTCTTTTAACCTTCTCCGAACAGTTCGAGCGCTTACAGATACTCCGTGGAAGTCGCGAAGTTGGTTTTGTATCTCAATGGAGGTAAGGTGACGATTTCTCAAGCTGGTCGTCACGATGAATCGATCCTGCCTTTCAGTTGTGACCCGAGATCGTGGCCTTCCTTGGCGACGAACAAAGCCGCCAGTCTCTAGGTACCTCCGATAAACATTTCGGACCGCAGATCGACTTAAATTAAGTTGAGCACTCACGTTTCTTTGGCTGTGTCCGGCCTGAATAAGTGCCACAGCTTGGGCGGCAATTTCAGGTGAAGTATCCATAGATTATTGATAGAACCTCACCTTAATGTTAAGAATAAGTAATGTTTGTTGCAAAACCAAAGATATCAATCACTTTTTCAAGAATTAAATCCAAGTAAACCAATAAAACCTGATTTTCTTAGTATTCGATTGTTTGATATCAACAAACAGGCTCCAAATTGTCTTTTGTTTCTTTAAATTCTGTGTTCGAAATTCAAAAAAAGACTATTGAATGAAATTGTGAATGTGCCAGGTTAAAAACTGCATAAAAACTTTTTGCTCGACCTAATATAAAATTTTAGCTAGGACCAAACGAAACTGAAAATACAAGGTGGGCCAATAGATGAGTCCAGAAGTGTAGATGATAACTCATAAACTACCTAAACAATATAAATAACATTGATATGGGGACCACCTGGGAAGTACATCCTATCAAACAAAAAAAGAATTTTGCAAATCGGTCCAGGCGTCTTTGAGTAATCGGTGAACATACATAAAAAAAGATTCCGACAAATTGAGAACCTCCTCCTTTTTTTGGAGTCGGTTAGATATTATGTTATTCAGCTGCATCCGGTAAGACTGGAAGCCGTCCCAATATAGTTGAACAAAAGCTTGGCAAACCAAATCAGGAGTGCTATTCTCTAAGAATACAGCTTTGAGAGCAGCGACGCCCCCAGACGACTTTCTATGAAACTTGGCGATGCGGCAGCGTCGACACTCAAATCAAATCATAGTTTATTTGTCAACATAGGTATAGAAATACAGATCATAAGTGTAGTGGACAGAGCGCTATGTTATGCCCGTACCGTACAGGGCCGACACTGTATTCTTATAGAAAAGCACGACAGTTAAGAGCTTCACAAGGTAAACCTGCATTTCAAGTCAATCCTATTTAAAGGGGTCCATACACGGGGGACCCGATTTATCTATTCTTGGTATATTTTTGAAATCACACGCGGTTCTGTACTCAGTTTTTTTTTTGTTACCAATGGGAAATCATCAAATAACTTCCCCGGCTCTGGGCGGAGCGTAGAGGAGTATCATAATTTTACTGACTGAAACCACCCATGTTCCTTCTTTTGCCTTTTATGTTCCCGCCGCCCGCGGGGCCGCGGTACCTATTTCGAACAACCCGCAACCCCGGCAGGCGGTGGCTTTGGCAGGTGCCTCTGCCGCAGATGACTGGTGTGGAATTGCCTAGAAATAATCCTAAGAGGCTACAGTTGAGGCAACTCCGTGACTCTGTGTGACATTTAAAACACCCTACTCCCATTAATTTTTTTTTCACATACCTTTCCATACAAAGTCTTGAACTCAAAGGCGATCCGCAAACGTTGTTCATTGGTGCGTCTTGATAGGACATGGATGATGGCTTTCTCGTCGGTGCCAAAGCCTTTCATGGCCTTGCGAAGGACAGCGGCATCATCCCGAGGATCGAAGGGATTCGCCGGCACAACGGTGGGCTTCGTCTGCAAAAGGAATTAGTTTTAATACCAAGGTTTGGCTTGCAAGGATATACTTGTTAGTTTAGCAGTTTGAAGAGCTGAAAACTAAGTACATAAAGGGATGTTGTTGTTAATGAAATATTAGGTTTTAGTTCGGTCAGTGGAAGTTCACAGAATTTGACAGGACACTAAATTAAATAACAGCGTAGTCCCAAAAGTGAGCCAAAGCACATCTTATTGCCAGTTGCGTAAAAATATGCAAAATATAGAATTGTGTTATTTTTTGCTGGTAATCCAATATTAGGTCAAGTAAGTGTATTTTATTAGGTCAAGTGGGTCATACACTAATTCGTATTGGCCATCATGAAATAAATGTCGTAGAAGTGTTGTTTAGTTTATGAACAAGCAGTTATTTTAGAACTCCACGGACAATTTTATGGATGAAAATTACAATAAAGGGACAGTAGATCCATAAACAATTTACAAGTACCTAAACAAAGAGGTTGCAATAGAAAACCTTTTCAAGTACCTACAAGTACTTAATAACTGAAGCCCTCCTGAATCATTCGTCTGAAGGAATACTAAGAACACGTGATTCATCACATGTGATCTCATAATTAACGTTAAATACATAATAGGCTTGTGCTGAGCTGTCTATAGATCAGTAACAACGATATACTTAAAGCATTTATTTCAATCAGACCATTACAGGCACTTTTGAATGTCAAGAAACAAAAGAATGAAGCTACAGTCCCAGAAACAATGCATAATAACTTGTGAAAGTACTGTAGTTACTCATTCCAAAGCGTAAACGATCACTTATCTAATAAAATAATGGTATTGACAGTATGATAGCACTCAGTGTAATTATTTAAACATGACCTAATAATGCCTTTTAGGGTAATTTATCCAGCTCTAGACTATCATAAATATCCCTAACATGCGTAAACACAAAACGAGCAAATTAACCTGTTAACTCTAGCTATGAATGCCACACGATTGTCTTTCAAGTGCAAGACACAATTGAAACGAATTCGTCATTGAGACACATAAAAGAAAATAAATACCGTATAACGAAACGATTTAAATCCTCTCCGTATACCAATTGATGCTCTATACGCACTGCGCATACTTGAATTCGATGTAACAGAGGACATATTGATTGCTCGATACTCTTTTCGGATCCGCGGAAATGATTATCACATCACTATTTAACACCATTACACAAGTGGATTATTGATTCGGTTTAGAGATGAGACTAAAGGTGTATTTGGAGATCACCACATCCATTGTAGAGGGGACCAATGCCAAGACTGAATCGTTGGTGGCTTTGATAAATGTACTGTGAGACGAAGTGAGCATAACAATGTAATTGCAGCAAACTGTTCCTTGAATAGAGTCACAGTACGAATAGGTACGTCGCCAGCTTCAATAATGTTCGTCTCGAATTTGAACAGTTTTTTTTTTTATCGGAATGATTAGAAATGTTCTATTATCTTTGGCAATAGTGATTTCAAATTTAGAATTACAGTAGGTTGTAAGAAAAGAGACAGACGATTTCCAAATTTAAATCTTAACGGTACAGGAAATCTATTCTCCGTTTCTTAATGCCTTACCGACGACGGTTATTGGTCAACGCTCATATTCGTCGTTGAACTCGTTAATTTCATAGCTTTGAGAGGCGTATTATTAAAAGTGACGAAGACAGTGATTTGTATGAATTCATAGTTAGAACAAAACGTATTTAGTTCTCGTCACTTCTGGCCGGGGTGCAGGGATACTATCGCATTCTACACAATCACCCCAGCAGTATTCTTTATAGTCTACAAGAACTACTAGTATTTTAACGAATGATTTATTATTATTAATCGAAAAACTTGACGGCACGGTCAACGCACTGTCTGAGCGATTGGCGTGACGTGCACTGCGTGTCCCGGGTTCGATCCTAGCACGGAACAAATATTTAGGTAATTGTTTCGGTTCTAGCTGTTTGTGTATGTGAGTTTAAATGTTTGTAAAGCCACGATACAGGAGAAATTGGATTTATTTTCGTTGGATCCCAGTTTTTGATCCCATATTTTAGGTATTAACGATGGGTCCCATTTGATATTACCATTGAATCCCATTTTATGACAACATGTGTACATTTCAGAAGAAAAGTGATTTACTTTTATTAAATATTTCAAAAACACCGTGTGTGTATTTTGGATTTTTTAGGATTGTTGCCACTGGGGAATAAATGAGACAAATGATGTACTCCAAATAGTACTAGTACACTGGCATGAGTTAAAAATGATCAGGTTTATTTGTGATGTTTATAAATAAATAAATATGAACGCCTTCGAAACAATCGCCTCTTAGCTCAAAAAAAAATACTGCCGTCATAATTTTTCCATATTTTTTTTATATAATGTGGCCGTTTCTGGCACACAGGTCACAGTTTTAACCTAACCTGTTTTTGTAAATAAGTAATTATCCTAATCTAAATAGTTCAGTTCCGGGTAAACAACTAAAAACAATCTCTTTTTTCTATAAATGCAAGTCGTTTGTGGCACTCGCCGGCCGCTGCCGCGGCACCGCTCGCTCCGCTCGCTCGGCTCGTGCGTAGGAGGTCACAGTTTTAACCTAACCAAACCTAGTTCCCGGTTCCTATAATTTGTTTGGGTAATGAAATTTTGTCCAAATCTTTTCGGAAAAACGGCAGGCACCCATTATTCTAACATAACCTATCCACATACCCAAATTTCATCCAAATCAGTCTAGAAGTTTGAGCGTGTTGGAATAACAAACATACATACAAAATTTCGCCTTAAAGTATTATTGTGATTTTGTTGTTGGATGTACCCCGCATTCAGATGTTTTTAAACATCTGGGATCCAACGGAAATAGTTTTTGGGATTCAGTGGCAATAAAACGTATCTTTTTAGTATTTTTCAAATTTGGGATTCAACGGAAATATATAATAATGTTTTGTGGGATCCAACGCCAAAAATATTAAAGTGGGATCAAAAACTGGGATCCAACGAAAATAAGCGAGAAATTGCTAGTGTGAGGTAAAAAAACGGAACGTAATAGGGGGCACGTTTCAAGATGAAGTTAATTTAACATTATCCTAATCAATATTTTATATATTAATCATCCTAATAGCTATTACTGCATTTTTGTGGTGATGGTTGTTATTGTGAACTTAGTCAATGATAACAAATAGAGGAAAATTGTATACTTATTTGATGATAACATAAAGCACTGTTAGTTTTCCTATGTAAACAAATAACCACATTTTGGATAATGAGAACCAAATGTTAGGCATAATTTGGTACCTAATATTCGATGTAGGTACATTTAAGATTTTAAGTAGAACTATTCTACGAAAATTGAATATGTATAAAATTCTCGTGTCGCGGTGTTTATTACCAAAAATATTTTAAGATTTAAAATTAGCCAAATCGGTCCAGCCATTCTAGAGTTTTAGCAAGACGAACAGCAAAAAAAGTCACATTGTTACTTGCCTGGATGTGAACCCACAACCCCATGCATGAGAGGCGAGACCTTAACCACTAGGCCATTACAGTGAAGGTATGGCATAGTACAATTGCTTTAAAAACTACATGGATGGAGCTCGTGGCTAAATAAATAGTAGCCGCTCGGGTCGATCTTTAGGTTAAGCCGCGCTTGCCTAGGTTGGTCTGTGGATGGGTGACCGCCCGTTACATACCGAGTTTCCTCCGTGCCTCGGAAAGCACGTTAAGCCGTTGGTCCCGGCTGTCATTTGTAGATCTTTGACAGTCGTTACAGGTAGTCAGTGTTCCGAAAGTCTGACAACCAGTCTTACCAAGGGGTATCGTATTACCCAGTATTAACTGGGTTGTGGAGGTCAGATAGGCAGTCGCTCCATGTAAAATACTGATATTCAGCTGCATCCGGTTAGACTGGAAGCCGACCCCAACATAGTTGGGAAAAGGCTAGGCAGATGATGATGGATGGAACGAGTGCAGTTCTACTTTTAGTAAGAGATTTTCAAAGTCTAGTAGGTATTTATTATTTATCTGCAAAACAGCTGAGTGTATTAAAGGCAAAAACTTATGCTAAGTACATGCCATACAGATAGACAAGGCCGTTGCAATTTAAAGCATGTGTAGATATTGTTTAGTTTGCAACAGTTGTTTATAAATCGTTTGTCGAATTGAACAGGCCGAAAGAAGGAATGAAGGAAGGAAGAATTTGCTTTTTCTCCAGCCCCAATAACTCGTCATTGGTCGTACGCATTTATAAATTTAAAAAAAAAACGGTAAATTCAATATTTAAACTAAAAATTGGGTTTGAGTTTATTATTACTTTTTTTTTAACTTTGTGACTGAACCAGATGGTCATCAATATTTACTTTATTTTTTTTTGTTTGTTTACAGTACGATTTTACTAAATAAATTTAATATAAAAAAAAATAACAAAAAAATCTGTGTTACCAAGAATGAGTTATTGGGGCTGGAAAAATAGCAAATGATCACTCCTTTAGGTCATTAAATTTGGCAAATGCACCAAACACCCAGACATCACAAACATCTATTTGCTTAAACCATATTTAAATTAAAAGTCTGACTTTTATGTTTACTGTGAGAAGATCTGAAATATTAAACTAAGCAAGCAAATTTACATGGCATGCAAACTACAAAACAGTCATGCATATAACTGACATTGTTTTGCTTATCACAATAAATAGCTCTCAGATAAGTTACTATACAAAATATAAATGGAGACTAATAATATTAAATAATTGCCTGTTTTATATATCTATATCTTTTAAAATACATAAATCTCATACAACTTTCCTCTCGCAGGTCTTCTGGAAGAAATTTCTAATGAAATAAGCAGTACCTTTGTGATCTTTTGTCTAAATGTAATGTCCTATCAAGTATTTTTTATGTGCATAAATAAATAATAACCTGACAATTTCAAGCTCTTACAAGAAAATAAACTTGTTTAATGCTAATATAAAATAGCATTATGTTTCTGTCAACTTTTAAAAGATGACATTGAATGAATAAAAATACTTTAAATATTTTTAGCAAGTGGTGGTGCAAACAGGCTTAAGAAACAGTACAAAACATTATAACTAGGTAGGTACTCCATATAAAAACATATTTTTTGTAGTAAGTATTTATAAAATATACTGCATAAAAATACAGGATAGCGATTTATTAAACTGTATCCAATTAGCAGGTGTATTGCACAATGGAAAGACTCAGTGCAAATCTGGACCCCAAAAGTAAGGGTCCACATAAAGAAGAATAAGAAGCAGCTGATTCTACCTATTGTCCTTTAACAACTTTTGCTTTGAATCTAAATACGATTCATGAACGAAATACCATTTTTTTTTAAGTTTCTGCACCCAAGAGATAAAACAGTGCCCAGTTAGTAAGACTCAGAGCTCCGCTAAAGCTGTATTTAATGAACCATGATAGGACAGTGAAAATGTTGAAATTGTGTGAATGTTGAATTGATGTCATCACTGTATTCTTGAAAAACTGAATAAAATAAATATTTCCTTGAATATTTATTTTATTCTCTCCCATACAACAAACATGTTTTTTGCCATTTTTATTGATAATGGTACGGAACCCTTTGAGATTCAGTCCGACTCCCACTTGGCCTGTTCATTTAACCCTTAACTTGGCAGGAAGTAAAAATCTTTAAAATATGAACTTTTTTGATATATTTGGCGTTAATTATGATTAAAAGATACGAAAAAAATAAATTAAAAAATCTAGATGTCCTAGGTTTCGAGAAAATCTATGTACATCACAGTGCACACTGCCAATTATGCCAAAATGTCGATATTATATTTTTTGTACATTGTGATGGACACTGCCAGGTTGATAATAAATAATTTTTTAATTTAAATTGTTTATTTATTTTAAGGAATAGGATAAAATATTAAAATATCTAAATTATTTTGTGTGAAAATTACGGAAACAATTACGTTTTTGTTTTCCCTCAACAAAACATATATGCACATTACATTTTATACAGAAGAAAGTAATTGTCCTACCACTTTTGCAATACTTGTTTCATTAGTAATTATTATATCAGGTGAAAAAAAGAAGTAAAAATAATCCAGGGCTGTATCAATTTCTGTTTGTTGGAGGTCGTATAGGTTTTCTTCGAGACAAGCACTATGACGGAATACTGATTTGGACCAATGATAATCTAGCACAAATTTCTTGACTGCAACTTTTTTGGTCACTGCATTCTTTGTTGTCTTCTTACGCGTAGATCTGGTAAGTGGCAGCTGTTGTCGGCTAGTGCCGGTTGAGGAGACGATTTTTCAACGGTTGGGGTTGGTATTAGACTGTATGGAGTTCAGTGTAGGTAAAATGTTGTAATTGCTTGTAGTCGGTGATAGGAAAACTTCGTTGAATATTGGCGTTAGAGGTGCATCTACAGAGATATCTACCTGCTTTTTATTGGAGTCAGTCGAGCCATCTAGTAAATTGAGACCTTCAAATGAAGATACTAGCGAAGGTGGATCAGAAGTATCTGGAGAAGGTGGTTTAAATACGTTGGTTTCTTCATCGGACGAAGAACTACCCTCAGAACATGCATTTTTTTGCAGGAACCAAAGCCAAGATTTTGTGCGAGCGAGTTAATTTTAAATTTTGCAGGCAATATATAAAAAAAAACAAAAGTCAAAACCAACGCCTTGCAAAACATTACAAAAAAAAAACAACAAATACCCCCAAAATAAACAAAATCCAAATACTTCGTAAACCTGGCAATGTACAGTGTGGTTACCATAGTTTACGGTGAGTACTTCAGCGTGTCATTGGCAGCGTGCAGTGCAATGTACATTCAGTTCTTTTATCAAATGCGTGAGTTAGTGTTTAGGTAGTTACGTAAACATGCACTAATTAGATGCTGAATATTCTTTATATCAAAGTACAGACAAAACATTGCCAAGGTTAGAACCAAAAAGTAAAAAAAAAAAAAAACATTACACGTGTCACACGTAACAGCTTGTTGTTTCGCAGCCATTTTGATTTTGAAATGTATTTTATAGTGTTTTTACAGAAAAATAATTTTCTATCAATTCTACTTTATTTGACAATATATTGATGAAAAACAGAATTATTATTTTTTCCAAAACTAGTGAGAGATATTTTTTTTAAATGTATGTACAGTGTGATGTACACTGTCAAGTTAAGGGTTAACCCTTTCGCTGCCCAGTCTGAATTATACCATATATTTTGGACTCATAGACTGAGTTGAAATCTACACACATCTACATTGAAATCTTGACTCTTTCGCTGCCCAGAACTCAGTGTAAGAGATCAAAAGCAAAACTTGTTTAGTATTATGTGGGTAGAATCACTCCCATGACAAATGCAAATTACCAAATCAGAATCCTGTTTATTTGATATTTTTATTAAGTGTACTGGCCAGGTTATAAAAGCAGTTCAACATACCTTTGGCTCTTCATATGATGACACATGTGAAGCTCTTAGGCTATTTGCATGACTCCGATGCTCCTGATGTTGGTTAGTTTGAGGGTAACCTGAACTAGGTTGTGGGTAACCAGGCTGAGCTGGTGCACCTTGCCCTGGATATTGAGCAGGCTGGGGGTAGCCCGTTTGAGCAGGCTGGGAGTAACCCGTTTGAGCAGGTTGTGGGTACCCCTGAGTAGGGTACCCTTGAGCAGAATTTGGCTGAGGATAACCCTGATTTGGTTGTTGGGTTGGATAGCAGCTTGGTTGAGGATAGCCTTGTGGTACCTGGGGGTAACCCATACCACCAGCCGGTACTGGGAAAGTCCCTGTTGGGAAGCCAATGGTCACAGATGCTGTCGGCATTGGCATTCCAAAGGACTGTGGAGCACTGTTGCTATATCCAACATTTTGATAGTATGGTTGTTGCGGGGTTCCTGCTTGACCCTTGAAGGAAATGAAAATGAATATCAATTCATTGTCTACCCACCTCTTTGATGATAGGTTTTTTTACAAGTTATTTTTTTTTGGTATTAGTGTAACATGATAAACACAAAACTTCAAGTGTGTTCTCCGAGACCATGAAGCAAAACAACTTTTTTTTTATATGGTATTAAAAAATTTGCAATAAAAATAACTTTTTATAAGACAGTTCCTATAAAAAGTTATTTTTATTGCAATTTTTTTCAGGTTTTCATCAGGTATAGTAAACCAAATAAAAAAGTTATAGAACAAAAGTTGTTCAGTTTCACTGCTTGAGGGACCACATTTGGTAAGTCTTGTGTAAGTATGTCACATTCTGTATAAGACAAGGATATTGGTGATTAACAATAACACAGTGTTACAGATTTTAATTAAAAAAATAACCATAACAAGCTTCTCATTAAAATATACAAAATTAGAGAGGTATGGTTGAAAACATACCCCATTGTGATAACAACATTTATAATAATAAACAACAAAAATCCTTGTAGGTACACTTTTCTAGTTTACACATATATTTACAAACAATATACAAATTTGAAAAGCAAAAGTTTATATTTTATCACAACATCCTACATTTCAAACGGTTAATAATTCGTTAGCCTAACTCTATAATCCCAATTAGAACTATACACATTTAATTTGTGATAAACAAAACAGATGCTCCGCGAACTCGCATAACCAAACTTTTTACTAACCGAGGCTATTAATACATAACGTGCAAAATGAAAGACCAAAACCAAGCCACATCTAGAATCTACGAAACAAAAAAATGCACTTACTTGTTGCCACGGATTCATTTTAATACAACTTAATCGATGTACAACTTGTTAAACACTGAGACAGCGGCAAACACCAGCAGAATAATTGTTTGATGTGATGACGAACTACACACGCACCGGTGACTAATAAAATTGCACCATGTACACAAGAGCTAGAGTGATGACGTGAGCTATTTTCCTTCCTGTATTTCGGTGGGAAAAACTACTTTCTAGTTTCTGTGCGAGCTAAGAGCAGTGACCGATGACGAATAACTACTACTAAATGACATTGACATTTTGTTTTGACAGCGCACTGCGCAGGTTGCCATGTGACAGCTATATTGTGTTGCCAGCTGTTACTTTTACTATAACTACTAATCGGCAAAAAAAAACAAATCCTTACTAATATTATAAAATCGAAAGTGAGTTTGTTTGTTTGTTACCTCTTCACGCTTTAATGGCTAAACAGATTTTGATGAATTTTGGTACGGAGATAGTTGGAAACCAGGAGACGGACCTATGTCCGTCTCCTGGTTTCCAACTATCTCCGCAAATTTTTATTACAAAAAAGTGGGATATGAGGGCGAACGAGGGAAGAAAAGGGAAAACTTAGCTTTGCTATTACAAATCAATAAGGCGCAAGAGAAAAACTGCAGGTAGCAGGTACTGTGTTATACCGAATTTAACGCGAGTGAAGCCGCGGGCAAAAGCTAGTAATAAATAAAAAAACCCAATTCTGGGTTTAGCTCACCGTTGTACTCACAAATTGCAATAGATTAAAATATACAAAACAGTTACGTTTCGATGTTGATGTACAATAAATACAATAAATGTACAGTTAGCAAAGATGAAAATCAACCAGCCTATTTTATTATAAAAGAGACAAATTAAAAAAAATCGTTTATTAAATAAATTACGTTTGAATTGCAAACGTTCATCGGTTTCGGAAAATTTCAATCATTTCTCTTTAGCTGACTGTACACCAAAACTTAAATTGGCACAATAATAATTGTTTTCTACAATGAATACATAATAATTATAAATTTATAATTATAATGGTTACAATGCCAATTTATGTGTAATAGTTTTTTAAATCACCTCTGTATTCTTATTCTTTATTTTACATAGGTAATCATATTTTCGTAAAATGAAATAGGTACGATGCTGTCGATATTTTTGGTTTTGGAAAAAAAAAACATACAAGATATCGTGTGTGAAACCAGTTAAATACTAAACTAAATAGTTAAACTTCATGGAAACTTTATTCAATTTTACTTCTAATATTTTCTACAATAGGTATGCACTGGATGAAACACTATGATAGTGTTTCATCCAGTGCATATTGTATGCACCAAGAATACAATCGCTAGATTAGTAGAAGTACAGTTTGTGGATTATATTTACAGTTACAAAATAATATGCTATATACAGAGTGTTAGGTTAAACGAGGGACTTATTGAGGGAGGGTAATCAGTATTCGATTCTCGTCCCAAATATGTAAAAAACCTATAACCTTAATTTCTGACGTAATTGTCCAATAAAATACATTATTCATGAACACTGAGCGCGAGAGTAGTAAACTTGTAAACAGTGAAGTAAATCACGCGGTAAAATACCTACGCGCCGATTCTACCGAAAAGGCGTCCTAAGCCAGGTTTAAAGTATGAAGGGAAAATGGATTATACCTAAAGGTCATTGACACGCACACATGTTCTGCGATAGTAATAAATCGCTAGCGCAAGGGTATATACACGTTGCGAGACTTATGCGAAATTTTTGGTATGGTTCTGTCTTTTATTTATTAGTGTTTTTTTTTGTTCATATTTTTATTAGTATCATGTAAGTATGCACTATTGTGGGTTTGAATATGTCCCTCGTTTAAACTAACATACTGTATATATTCTTAATTTTTTCTGCATTACTGATATTAATAAAATGTAATTTCATATGGTGTCTTGGCTAAGGTGAAATTTTCTCAACGATGTATTAAAATTCTGAACGAAGTCTTAATCATTCCTTCCGAAAAACGACAACTATGTAGTCCTATCAAATAAATATTAAATTATTTTACCAAAAATCTTAAACGTCATAGAAGTGGGTAACACTGTTCGTAATTTTGATTTCCCAAATGGCGGGAATTATGAAGCCGACTTTGAAGCGGAGACAAGACGATAGGAGAGATGTGTTGTATGTAAATGACCAATGGAATTTTGTAATTGACACTTCTCGTCCCCGCTTAGCTGCTTTTGTCTGAGTAGACAGGAGAGGATGTCTAAATTTTCAAATATTTTGTTGTTGAGCTTTACCTCTCCTTTAAGTTTTACACAGCTTTGGTGGATACACCCTAACTCCTAAGCATTTATTTTCAGCTCTACGGTTCATGCCACACATCCCCGGTTTAGTGGAGTCCAGCCTTAATGCCAGCCATAGAAAACAGGTTTTGCGTAATACTTTTAAATGACCATGCAAAACTTTTATAATTATATGACTTCTATCTTCTACACACGTAACTGCCTGTCGATTGGCTCATTTGCAAGCATGGCGTCACCATCAACGGCGGCAACACAATAGGCTATGGTTGCTTTAGTGGATTTATATAAAAACAACTGAAGACTGAGAGCTGTTATGTAGATACCACAAACACTCGGTTATGCCAGCGCTTTCGCACCGCGCAGGCCTGGGTACGCAAGCGAGGAAATAATTAATATCTATATTTAATATAATATAGGTTCATGCCACTTGGAGAATATCCTCCTGTACAGGCAAGAATAACTGTATGTACCTACATACAGTTTTCTCTTATAAACGTTCAAACGTCCATGCATTATGCCTGTAAAAATGCCTACACAAGCGTTCGTGTTACTGTATTATATATCAATCGATGTTAATATATAATACAGAGTAACACGAACGCTTCTGTAGGCATTATTTAATATTAAAGAGAAAATCACTGAGTCACTCATCACGAAATCTCAGAAACTATAAGTTTTAGGAGTCTTAAATCTTTCGTGGGGAGCCTTTTAGGAAGCAGGTGCTCACTAAGATGGGATTTTGCTAAATTCAAACCAAAGTGGCAAAGTTTGTAGGTACATGAGAGCGTGATTCCTTGGCTTGTTGACTTGAAATTTAGCATTCATTCATCACTCTACGACACTTAGGAGCTAAACAGCGGTTGAAACCGCTGGTCACAGCTAGTAAATACTTAATTATATTACTTTGGAAAATAAGACGTTAGCCATGGCTTTTCTCTTGCGTGCGGCCCTGGTTCAGTGCATAGTCCAGAGCGGGGGAAGTTATTTGATGATTTCTAATCCGCAAAAAAAAACCATGGCTTTTTGCATAGAACTAATTTTCAAAGTAGAAGGTATTAATAGCTTCTAGCTAAAGTCTATTTTCCAATGCTCGTAGAAATTAATCCCTATACGTAGTACGTACACAACTGGTACAATTAGTATGCAATGATAACGTACTTGTCTAGCTTTGTTTTTCGAAGAGAAAATCACGATACGCCTGAAATAATAGTTCATTATCATAAATTAACACATTACGCACGTTGCTGTACTGATATTCTGATAAAATTCAGTGATGCCTACACCGAGATACCCAGCGACGCTCAGTTACACCATGTCGTAATCGTTACCATAGTAATCAGATGTTCTTCGGCGATACCCGTGAGCGATAGTATCTGGAATAATATAAAGGCATTTTATCATACTGTGAAATAAAATAGCATGGTATTAGGGTAGACTGGGTACGGTTGTGACAATTTTCATTCAAGGGCCAATAACATTGTTAGTGTTGCAATTAGATGCATAAAAGATGTATTTTATTGTGAAGAGTAAATTCGCCTACGTATAAATACTTAAATTATATTTCTAAGTGTTATGGTTAATTCATAGAAGCAAGTTAGAAAAAAAAGAGAAAGTGTCACAACCGACCACAACCCAGGGACGGTTGTGACAGTACTCGGGGTCGGTAGTGACAGGTTCGAAAAATACACCGAAATGGTCATTATCACTTTAATTGCACGTGATATCTATCATTTTACATTAAGTCATCGGCTAAAAAAAAAACTTAAAGATCTAAGTAGTCAGAGTCATTAAAATTGTGACAAATATAATGACGACTACCATCTGTGCACCCTAAGTGGGACCAAAATTCACGTTATCTGTGGTGATGTCCGTTTGTTTTTTCCTTTTCCTTTATTGTTTTGTTTTTGGTTCATTTAGTTTATCTTCATCTCTCTCAATCGTTTTTCTTTTTCTGCATATACTGCCATAGGTATTGCCTCATATTCAGGTCTGAATAGATGGTTGATTTTTTGGTTCTAGAACCTTTCACCTTTCTTTCGGGAGTCTAAAAGACCGAATATATTTAGAGGAAAAACAAACGGTATGAATGAAGATGCAGTTGGCTGATTTGGAATTGAAGATACGCACAACGGTGAAAATGGTGGTGATGTTTCATCATTAGGTCCAGGGCCGTATTCATATTCCTCTTTTTACTTCTTTATAAGCATCTACATATTTTAACATTTCTCATCGACCTCTTTCCGTCTTCCTCAAGCGTTTCGTTGGTATCTGAAACCCAAAATAAACTTTTTAATTTTGTCACAACCGTACCCATAAAAATTGTCACAACCGTACCCAAAGTACTTTTTCGCAAAAAAAAACAATCATTATAGCAATATAAAATAATGTACGTACAAAATAAACACTCCTATTTAATCGCTAATGCTTAACTTATAATGAAAAAAAATACTTACTACTGTATCTGTACACGTTTAGCAACAATCACCAAAAAATATCGAATAAAAATACTTACTTTTTACTGTCAAAAAGCAAAGAGGGTCTTCACTAACGCCCACGTCGCGCGTTGGCTGACGCAACGCAGTGCAACGTGCAACACGTTCCGATCCGCATACCGCTCCCTTCATCCCTTACATGTTCCCCGCTATTCCTTATAGTTTCGCAAATATTACGATTGTCACAACCGTACCCTGGCACAACCGTACCCAGTCTACCCTATAGAACAACACCGAAATGCGGAAACGAACGAAACCAACGGAAATAGCAAAAAAGAAACAGAATTCCAAAAAAAAAGTGGAAATAGTACATTCAAGTGACGAAACTTTGTCATTGCAGACAAGGCGGATTAACGCACGAGCCGCCAGGCGAGAGCGTTATAGACCCGAGAACAGCAATGATTAATCCTTACGTGAATTAAACGACGACGTTTCTCAATACACTTCGGAGAAATAAAATAACAGAATAAAAAGTATTTTTGTCAATAATCAATATAAAACTATGATTTAATTCGATTTTTCTCCGCGCCTTGTCTTCTCATACTGTAGGAGAAACAAAAACATCGTTACACAACCTAATATTAAAAATAAGATTTTTTTAAATTTATATCTCAAATAAGTATCAATTTGTTGTTAATGACAAATTATTTTATTAATGATCATGTTTATTTGTGATATTCTATTGATAGGTACACGCATTTTCTTTTTTAAATAAATATGAAGGCCTTAAAAACAAGCGACTCCTTGCTCTTAAAAAAAAACTGCCGGCAATTATGCAATTATGAAAATCAGTCCCCAGTTGGCGGAGTAATCGGTGAACAATACAATTTAATACTTTTTTTTTTTTTCGGGTGGGAAATCATCCAATGACTTCTCCCGCTCTGGGCGGAGCGGGGGGGCATGTCAGACTTGTACTGACTAAAACCCACCCATGTTCCTTCTATTGCCCTTTACGTTCCGAGGCCGCGGTATCTCTTTCGAACAACCCGCAACCCCGGCAGGCGGAGGCTCTGGCAAGCCCCTCTGATTTGCTGACTCTCTTTGAGGCGCGCGTGAAACACGAACGCGCCGTCGACACGGCCTGTCGTCAATAACAATACAATACTTACATTAAAAAAAAACCGGTCGAATTTAGAACCTTTTCAAAAAAATTCCCAATTTTGTGTTAGTATTGTAAATACAACTTTATGCTACATCTTGATCTCTAGATTACGTGGAAATATGTATTTTCAGTATCATTGTCAAGCCGACCGTAGTACAGTTATCATGTTCGATTTGAAAGATAAAATTGTTTTGGTGACCGGTGCTTCGAAAGGAATCGGTGCTCATTTTGTTCGAGAAATATTAGAAGAAGGAGTTGAGGTAATTAAGAAAATAGTCTTTTGTGTTGTGAAGTTCAAGGTTAATTTTTCCAATCTACGGAATCGGACGGACCAGGGGGTCTAAAATGGTGGGTTTAGCAGAATCCTAATAGGATTCTTAAAATGGTCATAGACGCGGTTAATATTGTGAGTTGTCACATTGTGACCATTTTACGAATGGTAACGTAATTCATATTATTAACATTTATTAGAATTCTGTTTTGCATTAATTTATTACAAAATGTAACTTCTTTGATTGACTGCATATAGGTATTAAGTTAGTAAGTTTACAACATTCTCAAAACTGTATGTTCGATACAAAGAGTTAACAATACTATTTTCGTCAATATTTATTAACACACGTATGGTAATATTGCTAATTATTATGATGAGTAGGTACATTGCACATTGGTAGAATTTGTACCTACAGTAATACCTAAAATCGACACAATAATCTTAATCGCATCATGTTATCAAGATCTCTTATTTTGATAGCATACTTTCAAAAAGATAAGTTCCGCATATATGTGATACTTGTTCTTGCATAACGTAATATATGCATGCAGATGCATATATCACGCGACCGCGAGACCAACAGTGGTCTCACGGTCGCAAGCGACTGCCGAGCACGGAGTCCTGAGTCCGATTCCCGGGCGGGCAAAAAGCGTTAGGTATTGGGTTTTTCTATTAGGAACTAGCTGTGCCCCCCGGCATGCGTTGCTATGCAATTTTCTACCTTTCTACCTACCCTACCTTTTCTTTGCTATAAACCTCACGGAGCCCGAGACCTTTCCAACGAATGCAAAACCGTGGAAATCGGTTCGTGCGTTCTGGAGTTATAGCGTCAGGAAGGAAAACCCGACTTATTTTTATATAGTAGAAGATTTCTCAGTAAAAGCCCGGAGTTTGGAAGTTGGCGGTGTGCCTCGTGCCCTGTGCCTCGGAAAGCATGTTAAGCCGGTTGGTTCTGTGCCTGATCTCTCTACGGTTCGTGTCGGATTGCCGTCCCTTCGGACAGTGACGGAACAGAGAGTGCACCTGGTGCCTGTGCACACACTTGTGTTCTATATTATCTCCCGCAACGATGTCTTACATCCGCGCCCTCATACATCGTCTTTCCGGTGTTGCGGGTTAATCGAAAGAGATACCGCGGCCCCGGAACATAAAGTCTTAGCTAAGTTGGAATTTACGAGTAGATAATATTACGCCAGTAATAGTTGAAGAGTTTAGTTAAGTCCTGCCTAGTAGTTCATTCACATTTCGTTGGAATTTACGAGTAGATAATATTACGCCAGTAATCGTTGAAGAGTTTAGTTAAGTCCTGCCTAGTAGTTCATTCACATTTCGTTGGAATTTACTAGTAGATAATATTACGCCAGTAATCGTTGAAGAGTTTAGTTAAGTCCTGCCTAGTAGTTCATTCACATTTCGTTGGAATTTACGAATAGATAATATTACGCCAGTAATCGTTGAAGAGTTTAGTTAAGTCCTGCCTAGTAGTTCATCCACAATTCGCTAGTTATGTTTCAACCCCATGTAATACACATGTAGTCCCATGTATTACATGGGGCCTATTGGGGGAAAATGTCCAAACTACGGCACTTAGAGCTGTACCTTGGTTTATGAGTAACTAGCTTCCGCCCACTACTTCGTCCGCGTTGCAGTTACTTTGGGCTAACGCTAACTTTAATTAACGCGTGTGGTGATCGAAAAAAAAAATATCGTTCTCTCCTCTTTTCTTCCCTCTATTTCCCCCTTTTCTCATTTTTTTTAGCCTATGTCCCTCTCCAGGGTCCCAAATATCTTTGTACCAAAATTCATCAAAATCTGTTTAGCCATTTAGGCGTGAAGACGTAACAAACAAACTCACTCAGTAGTCTACGGGGCTGCCACTGAGAAAAAAGTACGGAAATATTACTGATGGATTAACACAATAACATTTAACTACAGGCGACTCACCTTATAGGCTTGACACTAATACAAATTTAAATACCTACCTTTGCAGCATGTAAGAATCCTGGATGTCGATGTAGGATCGGGTGTACTACTCCAAGATGAGCTGAACGAAAAATATGGCGAAGACAAAGTAAAGTTTGTGAAATGTGATGTCACTAATGATGACCAGTTCTACAAAGCTTTAGATGATGCCAAAGAAGAAAAGGGATATATAGATCTTCTGGTCAATAATGCTGGAGTCGCGGATGAGAGTAAACTGAAATTGATTCGAAGACTTATCGAAATTAATTATGTAAGTATGTTTACACCGTAGGTAATTGTAACTTGCATAAATCGGAACACAAAAAAAGGAAATATGGAACACTTATAGGATCACTTTGTTTTCTGTCTGTCGGTCTGTCCGCTAAGACCCTTTATCTGGAAAACGCGTGGAGGTATCAAGATGGAATTAAAACCATATAGTCAAATTTGTGATCCCGAAAAACCAACGCTCTTAGTCTACGGTCGTCCCTGTCACAAGTTTGTTAGGAACCATCGGTGCGCGAGTCTGACTCGCACTTGGCCAGTTTATGGACCTTCTTTTTAGATAACACATTCTTGAGGAAGACTGCGAATCTGTGTAGGGGTAAAAGGGGTAGGCTGCTTCAAGTCTAGGGTCTTACGGACTTCACTAGGTACGACGATTTGATACTATTGGGGGTGCTTGCGAATGAATGTACCGGTTTCTCGCTCATGGCAGATCAGGAACCGTGCAATTTCATTCGGAAGAAATTTTAACCCCATTCTCCCCAGACCTACAGGATCTGACTGTTTGTGTGGACAAATCCGTGGTCAGTTTGATGACAGCTGTAAAAAGAACCGAGAGTGATCAAGCCAAGATAACTAAAAAGTGCAAAAAAAATATTGAATAGGCATAAAGTACGCTTCGATATTTTGATTTCCGTATGTTTATGTAAAACCCTGGAACAGAGGAACAACTAGAGTTCAGACACGGTATTATACCATTATAATTTAACTTTTTCAGATAGCTCTTGTAAACGGAACCCTGAAAGCCATTGAGCTAATGCGTAAGGACAATGGAGGCAGAGGAGGTGCTGTCATAAACGTCTCCTCAATCGGAGGGCTTATTCAGGTGTCACCGATGTTCACCTACTCGTCTACAAAGCGAGCTGTCATGCAGTTCAGCCATTGCGTTGGAGTAAGTATCTACCTCATGATGATCCATAAAGGGTGCAAAAACTCTTTGGGAAAATCTGGGAAGCACGGCTTCTTCCCGACATTGCGATCGTCTTTTTGCTGCCACTTTACCCAACTTATAGTTACGGACATTTTGAAGGTCAAATTTATATTTTTTTTCATGTTTATTTTGTTGTTATATAGGGTATAAACCAACCCTTCACGAAGCTGCCAACCATGCATTCTGTAACCTAACCGTTGCCTAAATTAAGAGATTACAAGCGTGACGTCGTGTTATGTTATTTATTTTCTCACACAGCCTTTCCTACGACGTCTGTCACTTTCATAGCCCGTACATCATTTTTTTTAAACTTTATGCACAAGTAAAAACTGTGCAAAGGCGGGCTTAATGCCTTATCCTAAGGGATGATGCAGAGACTAAACACAGTAGGTGCAACAACAGATAAAAAGGATATGTAAATACTTATGTAGCTACATACACAAAACGAAATTATATAATGCTAAGAGACCTTAACAAGAAAACCACTACAATGTATTACTGAGACATAAAT
Organism: Ochropleura plecta; assembly: GCA_905475445.1. Taxonomy (NCBI): domain Eukaryota; kingdom Metazoa; phylum Arthropoda; class Insecta; order Lepidoptera; family Noctuidae; genus Ochropleura; species Ochropleura plecta. The sequence goes on from FR997732.1 coordinate 5,563,251, forward strand.
ATTTTCTTTTCAACAGTAAACTTACTGAAATCTCTTACTTAATCTGCTTTCATCTTGATTCACAGCAAGTTCCCTGCGCACATACCGGCGTGAGAGTACTGGCAATATGCATCGGAGTTACCGACACTGCTATCTTGGGCAAAATTAAATGCTTTGAAAAAAGATTAGACCTAGAAGCACAAAATGTTTTGGGAGCACATCCAGTTCAAGAGTAAGTTGATCATTTAGGTACTGTATCCATGGTGGTGGAAGAATTTCAAAAGTAGAAAAGACTTAAACCCTTTCAGATACTGTTATCATCCGATTGGATGATCCAGGCTAATCGAGAATGAGGAGGGGCATTTACCTAGCAGTGTCTTGATAAAAACCTCTCCTCTTGACTTCTAGTTCTGTAGATTTAAGGCTATTTGGACTACACACCGGGAACTGATTAAACCGGTCCAGGAAAATACAAAATAGCCAAGGGATTAATAACGCAGCAGTGTATTACTGCCACCAGAAACAACAAAATTAAAAAAACCGGTCAAGTGCGAGTTGAACTCGCGTTCCCGAGATAAAGGGTTTTGACAGACAGATAGACAGACGGGAAACAAAGTGATTATATAAGGGTTCAATTTTTTCCTTTTGACATACGGTACCCTAAAACTGATAAATTGTGCATAAGTATCGATAAACTATTCGAAAAAAAAAATGTCCAGTCCAGTCTTTTTTAACAGACTAGGGTAAAGGCACCACTGAATGAACACTTAAGCAATTTGCGAACTTAAAAAAATATTTACTGTGGGTTATCACTAATGAAAGCGGCCGAAATTTGTTTTACAATGTTAAGAATATATTCAAAAATCATTTTTAGGTACGTTTTACAACATAACATTCACAGTTTTATTATAATAAGCAGTATATCGGAAAATACCCCAAAACGCCAGTGAATGAACGGCGTTTTCTAGTAAATGAACTAAATGAAACCAGTGAATGAACAAAATTCTTCGTTTATTAATTACACTATTACAGTCTTATTATTGCAATAGATGCGGTGAAAAAATCAACATTTCTTTAAAAATCTTCAATGTCTTATTAGAAAAAATAAAATCTTCTCAAAACAATACCTCTAAATCTTACCTTAATTCTACAAACATTCATAGACCTCTCAGGCACGTTAAAATCTTTTATTACAAAGTAAAAACAATATTTAGCTTATACATAATTAACTAGGTAACTAAAAACTTCTTGGTCATGTATTGTTTACGAATTTAAACTTTAATCAGTTTTCAATCTAAATAATCAGGTACAAACTAACTTCACCGAAGTACTGAAACTTTGCGTAAATAACAAGTAATCATACGTAACTAAAATCACAATAAGTGAGTCAAAATATAAGCTAATCACAGTCTTAATTCGTTTAACTTTATTGACGTTAGGATTCCTTAGACATCCTTTTGATTATTTTACTTATTCTAAATCTCTAAATGATACATTATTAAAAGAGATCAATCCACGTCTGGAATAAGCAGGCTCACTTAAAACACGTTCTATGTCTTCAAAATCTACTTCAGACACATCAGGTACATATTTTGTTTTTACGAAACTAACAATGTTATCACATACCGCTTTTTTTCTTAGAAAATCTATCTTACATTTCTTTTCTTGATCGTTTACCATAAGGGCTTTGCCTACATAGTGACGTGTTCTTTTATCAGTTTTGAATTTGTAACATATTTTCCGTGAAGATCCTTAGTTGACACGGGTAAGTCATTCATACCAATTTCATCATTTTGTTTATCTTTATATACCGGACTAGGTGTTTGTGTTTCTCAGTTTTGTTCTGTTCTTTGCGTTTTTGTGAAAGCTTTTCTTCTCTATCCTTCTTTTTGTTTTCTTTTTCTTCCAGTTTTCTTCGTTTTTCATTTTCTTTTGCCTCTAATTTCCTTTTTTTTCATTGATTTTGTCTTCTACTTTTGATCTCTTTTCTTCTTGTATCTTTTCTACATACGCTTTGTATCGTTGGCCTGTTAATCCAAACGGCATGGGATTAGGTTTTTTTACTTTGTCTGCTTTTTTTCCGAAGCGATTTTTGGATACCCCAGAAAGCTGTCGATTTTATTTGAGTTAACAACTGGCTGAATATCGTCCTCCGTGATTCTACACACATTCATAGAACTATTGTTTTCAATTTCTGGATTACTTTCAATAAATAATATAGGAGTAGAAGATGTAGAAGGTTAGAAACAATTCTGTTCTAATGTCTAACTGATACTCCATGGAAGAGGAATTACGGTTGGTGGATTCAATTCACTATTAATTATAAACTCTACTATTTCGGTGGTTTCATTTAGATTTTCCGTATAGTCTTATTTTTCCTATTATTAGTGGTCATAAAATTTTCAACAGTATCGAAAACTTCTTCTGGGTGCATTGGAAAACCTAATTTAGCTTTATTTATAATCCAGTCAGAAATCTTAGCTTCTTCATCTACAGTAAGCTCGGACTGAGGGCCCATGTTTCTTTGCAAAGGTACCTTGTTTGTGATTTTATTATGTAAAGTCGATTTTGGTATCTTGTACACATTGCTTGCATTAGTTCTCCATTAGCAATTGACTTAAGAGCTGCTTCAAGTGCTTGTTGACTGTTTTGGAACCTATTGTACTTCTTTTTGTGATCCATGGTAATCTAAATGGACAAAAGAAAAATGAACAATTTTAAACGATTGCAATATTATTTTACTACCTGTAGGTAAGTAGGTAGGTAGAAATACCAAATTTCTTGAGAAATCTGTCTTAAAATATGAAGTGTTCATTCACTGGATTTTATGAACCAGTAAATGAACATACCTGTCCCAATACTGGCCAATAGATCGGAAATCTATTTAAGAAATAGCTCCCAAAACATGAACCTTATAGCATTAGCGTAAGTTATGTTTTTCAACCAAAACGTGATTTTTACGATTACCCAGTGAATGAACACCCGTTCATTCACTGGAATTTAAACGATTTTTTGATCCAATGCTGAGACACTTAATAATTTAATATAACTGTCAAAAATCGCAAATAAATGGATTTGAAACACAATATTAAACTGTTATCCTACGATAATAAGCAAATAACCCATCAAAAATACCGTTATTTACATTACAATGTCAAATAAAAAAAGATTCCACTTACCTCAGTCCTAAACTCTAGCCCGAACAAATAAAAATTTCACTATCGACTTAAACTTTAACCACTCGCCATTTTGAAAGAATTATGACTTTAAACGTAACCGTGACCACATAAATGGGAAATAGAGTTGAAATTATAAAAAAAAATACTACACGCGGTAGAAACGTTCAGATTTCTTATTTTTTGGATAAAACTGCGTTTTGTTCATTCACTGGGGGGTGTTCATTCACTGGAGCACTTACCATTGGCCCACAGTTAGTGATTATTAAATGATTAAAATCTATGTTACCAATACTTACATATTTGTGGAGTGTGGCTCGGTCAAATGGGAATTTAAAACGGGACATCTTTAAATAAATGTACTTAAGATATCCTACGTTTATTTTACGTTTGTCTTGGACATGTAATGAGGAGGGATGAAGGTCATGAATCTGAATAATTTTGAAAGATGAAGAACGAGAGGAAGGCCAAAGAAAAGATGGATGGATTGTGTAAGGAATGATATGAAGGAGAAAGGAGTAAATGATGCCGTGACGTCTGATAGGGGAGAATGGAAGAAGAAAACGTGTTGCGCCGACCTAGATAGAATGGGACAAGGGCAGGAAAATGGTGATCCTGTTATATAAACACTACAAGAAATATGTGTATTGGATTTTGTAATTTATATGACAGAGGCGAGATCTTCAAATTGAACAAGCATAAAAAAGAACGAGTATAAAATACTAATATGCTGTTGATGCTGGTTAACCAACAACAGTTGAATTTTGATAGGACTGATGATACTCAATTTTCTTCTTCTAGAGCCCAGTCAGCAGCACGAGGAATGATTGACATGTTCAAGCAAGGAGAAAGTGCCAGCATCTGGTTGGTCCGAGCCAACGAACCTGCAGAAGACATTACTTCACACATATTGAAGGCAGATGCAGATATTGCCCAAGTTATCGCGGGAACAGCATCGGAATAATTTTGTTTTGTGTTATTCTCCTATTACATAAACTCGATGCTCATTCCACTCAGACTTTTAAGCTCACATTTAAATTACTGCCTCACTGGTGTACTCGTCCCAAGCGGTCCTGGCTCCGGTCTTTGAGTCGAGCAAAGTGTTTTTTTTTATTCAAGATGTACAACAAACAGCTACAACATAACACAGGAACAAGAAATACACAAAATTTATAGACAATGTCGCAGCCTACAACGCTGTACACAGATTGACTAAAGGATGCATTACAGTAAAAAAACCGGCCAAGAGCGTGTCAGGCCACGCTCAGTGTAGGGTTCCGTAGTTTCCCGTCCGTCACAATAAGTGTTCTTTACCACGGTAGGTCATGAAAGCACGGAAAATCTTAACATCGACTTTTAAAAAAATGACGTCATTACGCAACGCCATCTATCGAACCATTTATGAACTGGTTTTTACCTTAACATTTTGATGGTGTTAAAAAAATGAATTTAAGTTTTGTTCTAAATTGCCTTAGCATGTTCTTGATAGAAGTTTTATGTAGTTATAAGATACTGCCAATGCCAAGGAGAGACCAACCGAACAATTCGGTAATACCCGATCCAATGTAATAAGTACCTACAGCGCCATCTCTCGGGGAATTGGGTTACTAATTTTATTAATACAAAGACGTGCATGAAGTTTTCGGTGGTAATTTTGGATTGCGAGAACCGATTTCAATAATTCTTTTTTTGTTTGAAAAAAGATACGTTCAGGATAATAAAATATGTAAACGAAGTTAAAAATAATGGTTGCATATACGATTATACTACAAACTTAGTCTAGAAATTATTTTGTACAACTTTTTGTCTTTTTTGTACATTAACTGTTGTGTCAATCAAGTTCAAAATAATTTTCCTAGAAAGTCCTTATAAAGTTCTACTTTTCAGATTTTTTTCATATTTTCTAAACTTATGGTTCAAAAGTTAGAGGGGGGGGACACATTGTTTTTTACTTTTGGAGCGATTATTTCCGAAACTATTGACATTATCAAAAAAATATTTTAGTAAACCCCTATTCATTTTTAAATATCTTTCCAACAACATATCACACGTTAGGGTTGAAATTAAAAAAAAAACACATCCCACTTTACATATAGGGTGGCTACCCTAATAAAACATTTTTTTCCAATTTTTATTTTACCACTTTGTCGGCGTGATTGATATACATATTGGTACCAAATTTCAGCTTTCTAGTGCTAACGGTCACAGAGATTAAGCGAGGACGGACGGACGGACGGACGGACGGACGGACGGACGGACGGACGGACGGACGGACGGACAGACAGACATGGCGAAACTATAAGGGTTCCTAGTTGACTACGAAACCCTAAAAAAGGAAATTAATTAATTTATCGTTAGGGGATATCTGTATAAATCTTCTTCTTTATTAATATAATTATATAAATCACGTGTCACGTTGTTTGTCCGCGATTGATTCCTAAACTACTTAACCGATTTTAAATTAAATTGGCTCACCGTGTGCAGTTTGATCCAACTTGAAAGATAGGGTAGGTAGAAGGGTAGAAAATGGGCACAGCTAGTATATTTTTATATATATACTAGCTTCTGCCCGCGACTTCGTCCGCGGAAATTTTTTTGTTTTAACATAAGATTACACTCGATTGATATTACTGTATTTAATTTTATTAGTAAAATATTTTTTGGAATCAGATCAGTAACTTCAAAGATTACCGAAGTTCTCTTTTCTGCTCAAGGTAACTTAACCCTTAGTCGCCTTTTACTTATTTTATTTATTTAAGTTAGGTATCTATTTAATTTGAAGCCTCTCTATATACAATGTTTGAGGTTGTTTTATTTTCCGGTAACAGAATAATCTGCTTTTCGGATGATACCACTCTTGATAGACCAACATAATAATTGCCACGGGCCCGCGACGTCCTCACATTTTGGCTAGCGAGGCGCTGTGAGCGCTCGGAGCTAGATTCTCTAGCGCTTGCGAAATAATTATATTCTCTATTTCTCGAGAGGCGCTGCTCATTTTCAGGGGCAGATTCTTTCGTACGGCGTACTCGAGCGGCTCTTGTCTGTGATGTCTGCCGGGACAGTTGAGATTTCCTTTTAGGCATGCTCTCAACAAACTACGCACAGACTTGAAGACAATTATGAACAAAGGGAGAGCGACTCGAACACCGTCCGCCTTTACAAAACAAAACAATCGTAATATCGAATAATTCGTATCGATTATTACGATAGAACGAAGTACGAAACTACGAACATACAAAACAAACGTACACGCAATTACGATATTTTCGATTATGAGGTATCTATCAACAACAACAACCATACGAACGAAACAATAAGCAACTGACATGTAATATTTAGAGGAGCTCGTGGCTTAATAATAGCAGCCGCTCGGGTCGATCTTTAGGTTAAGCCGCGCTTGCCTAGGTTGGTCTGTGGATAAGTGACCACCCGTTACATACCGAGTTTCCTCCGTACCTCGGAAAGCACGTTAAGCCGTTGGTCCCGGCTGCCATTTGTAGATCTTTGACAGTCGTTACAGGTAGTCAGTGTTCCAAAAGTCTGACAATGACAACCAGTCTTACCAAGGGGTATCGTATTACCCAGTATTAACTGGTTGTGGAGGTCAGATAGGCAGTCGCTCCATGTAAAATACTGATATTCAGCTGCATCCGGTTAGACTGGAAGCCGACTGGCCGACCCCAACATGGCCAACATAGTTGGGAAAAGGCTAGGCAGATGATGTAATATTTAGAATTCCAACTAATGACAACGTGGGCATAATAATTCGAGAGGGTCATCAATCCACGGAACGTCTTAACACCGCGATTCAGAAAAATGACGTAATTGCAGAACGCTATCTATGGGCAAATAGGTAAAACGTCTGCACAATGAAAGATATGCTAGGGGCATTTTGCGTTTTAGTAATTTTATAATATATTTTCTCCGAAACTGTATGACCAATTGATATACTGTAAATGGCAAATCTTATCTGTATGATGTTCTTGTGATACTAAAATAATTTATTGTCATAAGAATTAATATTTTGTTGCTCAAATAATCAACCAAACGTAAGTATGCCGAAAAAAAATGTTTTTTAATGCAATAAAAGAAGTATAAAAGACAAAATATGAAAGATAGAGATATGGTATTGAGGACTTTTTTGTAGAAATAATTAAGACGAACCAGGTAGCCATACATTGTTTTTAATTTTAAGCAACTGTTTAGGCAGCGCGCGCAAATAATTCTGTTTCATGAGGTATTTTTTTCCGACTTGCTAGACAAAAGTTGTGATAGCTCGGTTAATATACATGTTATAGAAACAATTTATAGCCTATAGCACTCAGGAATAATGTAGCTTTCTACCAGAGAAGAAAATTTTAGAATTGGATTATGAGTTCCAGAGATTACCCCCTACATACAAACTTACAAACTTACAAATTTTACCTCTTTATAATATTAAGTATAGATATATATACTAACTATTAAATAAACTTTCGTGTAGAAGACTATAGCAGGTTTATGTACCTATAAATACTCAAAAGGAGAATGAAATAAAAAAGAAAATTAGTAAAAATTAGGAATGATGTTATGTTTAATGCTTTGCTATGAATTGAGTCGGCGACAGGACTATGTAATGCGTGAAGATCTTAAAAGACGGACGGTTATTAGATAACAAGAATTTATTGCAATTACAATTCGCACATTTTTTTTTTGATTTGGTAATCAATAGTGAGCTTTATTGTCAAATAGCACCCTGTAGTAACTCCCAATCGCTAACGGTTATTATAGAAAAAGTCATCCTGAGAACCTATCAGTTTATAAACTGTTAATTCGTATCTTTTTCTCTCCAGCTTCTATGTTTTTTTTTAACACGTTGCCCCACACTAAGATTTCTCCTGTATCGTGGTTACGTTTACAAACATTTAAACTCATATACACAAATAGCCAGACCCGAAACAACTATCTGCAAGTCATACAAATATTTGTTCCCTACGGGAATCGAACTCGTGACACGCAGCGCAGCAGTTGATCGCTCAGCCACTGCGCCAACCATGTCGTCAAGTCGTTAATGCTCAAAAGTAGTTAATGTCAGTCAGTCACACTTGAATGATAATTAATGAGATAATAAGTTCGGTCAAGTGCGAGTAGGACTCGCGAACCAGGGGTTCTGTTCAAACTTCAGAAAAAGTAACTTTGCCGCTAGAAAACTGTTACCCCTGTACATCCACAGCCTTGTTTATTAACTGTGCAATGTGTAAATATTTTAAGGCACGGTGGACTAGTAGATAATGATTGATTTTTTTTTTTGCTTTCTAAAAAAACGTTGCCCCACACTAGGAATTTCTCCTGTATGATGGGTGCGTGGACAAAAATTTAAAGTCACATGCACAAACAACCAGACCCGGAACAACTGATGGTTCGAACCCGTGACACGCAGCGTAGCAGTCGATCGCTCAGCCACTGCGCTAACTATGTCGTCTAATGATCTGATTATGGCCATTCATTATCCTTGACGAGCTTTATGTAAAAAAAAAAAATAATAGCACTGTTTCACCTTGTTTCATAGATGTTTAGTTGATTTTTTTAACTCATTCACTTGTAACTGTGCCGAGCCATGTGTTTTTATTTTTTACCCTATTCAAAGGGGCCCGGCAGGGCCACTGCCTGGCCCTTGCAGGTTGTTCGAAAGTGATACTGCGGTCCTGGAAAACTAAGGGCAAAAGAAGGAACATGGATGGGTTTAAGTCAGTAAAAGTCTGACACTTTCCCATCCCTAAAAAAAAATCCCTCAAAAAAACCTTAATGTAGCATGTTTTTACATAAATAAATCTTATTCTATTCTATTGTTTAAGTTGAATAAATAAGTAACATCAAATTTTACGGCAGTTTTTAATACTGTTAACTAGCATGTTTTTCTCATATTCTGTGTTGATGTCAGTCAGTCACACTTGAATGATTACGAATGAGATAAAAATCCAGTCAAATGCGAGTAACACTTACGCTTCTAGGGTTCTGTACAAACTTGAGTAAAACTAAACTTCGCCGCTGGAAAACTTTTGTCCCTGTACTACATTGTGGCAGCTGTAGAAGATTGTAAGACTATCTTTGCATTGTATAGACTCAATTTCCTAATATTGTATAATTGTAATGCCCATGTGTGAGTACTATGTAGTTTAATTGACTCGACGGTTGCCCTGGTGGTTGAGAGATTGTCATGCTCACTTAAACCTTTGCGCGACAGTGTGCAGACGGGTGCAAAGTTTACATACATTGTTACCCTACATTTTTGTAAACAATCGTGCAACGGGTTAAATGTCTCGCTGATGGTGGCGTGTATGTCGGGTCATTTAGTTCCCTACAAAATGGTTGAGCTGAATGGAGCTGATATATGCGTCATGTTCGTGAACAGGCGCTGTCAGTTGTGACTGGTCATCTATTAGCCGCCACGGTTTGTTTTAATTTATTTATTTATCCAATACCCTTGTTTTTGCTTTTACTCTGGACGCTCTTAATGTGCTCGTTTTTCTACATCGTTCTCACATGTATTTTTGATCTCAACATGAAGGATGTATCCATGGTTTTGTAAAACATTATGATTTAAAAGAGTGTCCATGGAGTTTCTTGCCCATTCTTCTCCATAGAGATCTACGCTTTGGAATGGGCAACTACATTACTTTCAAAGTTATTATGTCTTGTGACTGGGACTGTAGCAGCATCTTTTTTTTTGTTTTCATGACATTCAAAAGTGCCTGTAATGGTCTAATTGAAATAAATGATTTGATTTGATTTGACATCGGCAAATTTACGTATTCGGATTTTTCCTTTAGGTACCTACTTGTCTTTATGAGATTCCTACTTGCTAAATGGCATGAATCTAGTTCAAAGGGAACTAGCAATGTCGGAGTAGTTGTTTTGTAGTTGCGTATTTAGTAGTTTTAATTCCCTTGAGAGTGACGAAAAATACGGCAAAAACTGAACATAAAAGCCGTAATGTTTGATTGCGTTGACTTAGACGTTTGACTTTGCTCCTTGGAAGAGCCCTATGACCAGCAGTGAACTGCTACATGCATATACTGATGGTGGTGACGCTGTAACAACAACATTGTGAAACGAATGATTTTAAAAGGAAAGAGTTTCGTGCCAGTTTTTTAACCGACTTCAAAAAAGGAGGAGGTTCTCAATTCGACTGTATTTTTTTTTTTTTTTGTGTTTGTTACCTCATAACTCTGGTCTGGCTGAACCGATTTTGATGGTTCTTTTTTTATTCGAAAGCTGGTGGTTGTCGTTTGGTCCCATAAAAAAAATATCAAGATCTGGCCAGTAATTTTTGAGTTATCTTTAATAATGCGTATTAGATTGACTTCGTCTACGTTGATGATATAATTTTAAAGGTTGTCGAAGACAAATGAACAAAAAAAACGCTATGCACTATGATTTGGAAGGTCATCGCAGTTTTTTGAGGTGATTGTATTTTAATTTGGTGATAGATCTTCAGTGATATACAACGGAACTCTTCAATAAATGACAGCAAATCTGCCGTGATTGCTGCAATCACATGTATAAGTATGGGTTTCGCCAGGGTAGGCAGGCGAGTGGGAGCAGGGTGCCCGTACCCCCTCCCCTCCCCTCACCTAGTCATTAAGAAACATAATCATCTGATCAATTATCAGCTGTCTCCCCTAGGCGATGATGCATATGATTTCTGAATTAGTTTTAAACTAAAGCATAATTTAGATAGGTAGTATTTAAGGCGCGGTAACAATCTAATCTTTAGGTATTCGCGGAAGTAAGGCTAGCTGCATACTGGGCATGGTCTGACACAAGTACACGACAGTATTGCATCGAAAGAATAGAAATAAGGTAGAAAATATTTCGGTGTTTGATTTTATTTGAATATCATGTCCGCCAAAATGTAGGGCAGTTTTTATTGAATATAAAAAAAAAAACCGGCCAAGAGCGTGTCGGGCCACGCTCAGTGTAGGGTTCCGTAGTTTCCCGTCCGTCACAATAAGTGTCCCCACTCTTATGAGTTTAAAGGTGGAGGAGGAAATTATTTTGTACAACTTTTTGTCTTTTTTGTACAAAAACTGTTGTGTCAATCAAGTTCAAAATGATTTTCCTAGAAAGTCCTTATAAAGTTCTACTTTTCAGATTTTTTTCATATTTTCTAAACTTACGGTTCAAAAGTTAGAGGGGGGGGACACATTGTTTTTTACTTTTGGAGCGATTATTTCCGAAATTATAGACATTATCAAAAAATGATTTTAGTAAACCCCTATTCATTTTTAAATACCTTTCCAACAATATATCACACGTTAGGGTTCAAATTAAAAAAAAAATCACTTCCCACTTTACATATAGGGTGGCTACCCTAATAAAACATTTTTTTCCAATTTTTATTTTACCACTTTGTCGGCGTGATTGATATACATATTGGTACCAAATTTCAGCTTTCTAGTGCTAACGGTCACAGAGATTAAGCGAGGACGGACGTACGGACGGACAGACAGACATGGCGAAACTATAAGGGTTCCTAGTTGACTACGGAACCCTAAAAATACAGCTCCGTGTTTGAAAAATTTTAGATATCTCTTTATTTTAAACAATTTCCTTTGTTATAGATATAAAAAATATGATAGTTGTCGCTGAAAAAATTGAGAATTTCGAGACGAAAATTTTTTTTTTCTTGGTCTTTTTAAACTTTTTTTGACGTGATAACGTCTTTAAAATCGTTTTAGTCGGGTGACATGTTCAGAAACTTGTGTCACACCTCACGAGCGACATTTCATAAAGATGGTAGCGCCATCTGTTACTTGGCTCGAAAAAAAAACTTTAAATTAGTACTTAATTTCATTTTAGATGTCACTACTGGTGATAACTTATATCACCAATAAGACGTTATCACGTAAACATCTCGATCGTAAACCTACTTTACAAACAACCAATTTTTTTTCGTAGTACTAGAGCACTTTTTGTAAACTAGTTTTGTTTAAGTCTTTACTTTATGTATTGAACTATACACGGTATTTTTTTTTTGGCTAGTGGCATTTACAGATGCGGCTAACTTTGCGACGAAAATCTAGACGTTTTACGAAGTGTTTGCTTTGTACAGCGCCTTAATACTATAGCGTGATGTGGAACTAAAGCTTGTATTTAAGACGGGACCTACGCACTAAAAAGCTAAAAATAACCATGTTTGCGAATTATATCATAATACTATAACTAAAAATGCTGAAATAAAAAACTTTTTTGCAAAAAATAAAACCGACTTCCAAAAAAAAACTAAAAAGTGGAAAATAACTTTATTTCCGGAAGTCGGTGGCAAAAAAGTCAACGAAACCAACAAAAGCCACCGACTTCCGGAAATAAAGTTATTTTCCACTTTTTAGTTTTTTTTTGGAAGTCGGTTTTATTTTTTGCAAAAAAGTTTTCTTCATAGAAAACGACCAAACCGAACCGTGCACCTTTTCTCGACGTTTTATAAGTGCCCATGTAGGCCTATGTGAAATAAAAATATTTTGATTGATTTGATGGTGATGAAGGGATTGCACAGCTGCACACCTATACAGAAGAATGAAAGAATATTTATTAGTCGCAAAATAACAAAAAAAACATGTATTAATACATATGAAAAAAAAACTACTTGCACGCCGTGACTGCGACAAGTAGGTCCACATGATATTTACACCAGTCAGCATGATGGCTGATTATTTGATATTGATTTCAGCTTGTCACTTCTACGTGTTAGAAAAGTGGTAGTGACAGACGTACCGACAACAAAGTGTAAGAGGTAGATAGATAGATAGAATATTCTTCATTATGTACACCATACAAATAACAAGAATAACAGTATACAACTTATAAATAGAGTGACACAATAGGCGGTCTTATCGCTAAAAGCGATTTTTTCAAGGCAACTTTTGGATGGATTTAAAGGAGGAGAAACAGTACTTTAGGTAGTCTGTGGCGTAACATTTTTCAAAATTAATAATTTAACCATTTCAAAAATAAATGCATATTAAATAATAATCATGACGAGCAAATTAATATTTAATATTGTTGTTTAAGGAGAGAGGTAGTGCTTTTTGACCAGAATTCTAAAAGTGGACAGAGTTTGAGTGCTCCTTACATACATGGGCAGGGCATTCCATAGCCGTACAGCTCAGCAGAGTTCCGATTCGTCATTTGAACGTACGGAACCCTAAAATTGTATAAAATTAGCTAGATACGATTCTAGTTCTAGACGGTAAGTGGGTCAGTCAGTATGTACGAGTTAAAAGACGCAGTTGTCTTCATAACTGGCGCGGCCAAGGGTATTGGAGCGGCTTTTGTTCGAATACTGGTTGAACAAGGGGTTAAGGTATGAAAACCATCTATTTGGAGTTAATTCCAGTCCTTTTTTTAAGGGATGGGAAATCATCAAATATCTTAGCTTTCACTCTGGGGGGAGCGTCAGACTTTTACTAAATAAAACCCATCCATGTTTCTTCTTTTGCCCTTTATGTTCTGGGTCGCGGTATCTCTTTCAAACAACCCGCAACCCGGGTATGCTGGTACTCTAGCCCTTAACTATCGATTATCATTGTGTAACTTGTCCTACTAATATTATAAATGCGAAAGTTTGTGAGTATGGATGTGTGTTTGATCCTCTTTAAAGAAAAAACTACTGAACGAATCTTGATGAAATTCAGCACAGAGGTAGATTATAGTCTGGAATAACACATAGGATACTTTTTTATCATCACGCGGGTGAAGCCGCGGCGTGCAGCTAGTGGTACATAAATCAGATGGGGACCAAGAAGTCTTAACGGTGATCTTCTGTGAGACATCGCACATCGTAGCCAATCGTAGGTATATAGCGCAGGGGTTAACTTTGTCGCCCGCCGTGGCTCACAAGCACCTTTTTTATTTCATGTGTGCATGGACACTTTAAATTTTAAGCAACACGAATTATAGTGTTTTCGTATACTATGTTATGAAGAATGCTCGTAGGAAACATCGACGAACAAACGATTGCCACATGTTGTGTTTAGTTCAGCATTTTGAAAATCAATAAAAAAAACTGCTCCTTTTTTACAAAAGTGCAATAACTAAACGTTCAAAAAGTATGGAATAGTTGTTTCTTTTTTTAAACGGTTCAGAATGATATGCTGTGGGCGATGTGGTCGCAAAGAGCTCAAAAAGCTCTTTAAAAAAAAAGAAAAAAAAAGATGAAATACTGTACCTACATGTACCTACAGTGGTAACACTATGTGCGTCGATGTCAACTACAAGAGGGCTTCCCCATGACAACCAGAGTGGAGACACTCTGGTTGTCATGGGGAAGCCCTCTTGTAGAATTATGGCCCATTCATACTTATAGAGAGGAGGATTGTGCCCCAGAAGTGTTACACATACCTTCACTGGTATGAAAGACTCAAGCGCCTGCAAGAAAAGTAATATAAAATACACGTAAAAGCATACCTTTTCTACATTGCTTTCAATATTAATACCAAATAAACTAAAGAAAATAATTATTATTTAAGCATTTATTTTGGACTACGCCAGACTTATTTTTAGGTTCAATGTTCGAACGTAATTTTTTTGTTGTGAACCGATTTTCATATTTTTTTTTTAAATTAACACTTGAAACGGGATATTTACAATGTTTGATATTTTTATCGAGTTTCCGATATTTCGGCGATGTTGCAAACGCCATTATCACGGATGAACTTCATTTTGTTCATCCGTGATCATGGCGTTTGCAAAATTGGTAAATATCCCGTTTCAAGTGTTAATTATAATATTAGTAACCATGTCAGTTTAAAGATTTTTTTTTGCGCCTCCATCATGCGCAGGGTACATGGCAGCCCCAACAGCATCCTACGCACTATAGCGGACAGGTGGGACAGTGCCATACTGGAACATTGGATACGCCGACATGCAAGTGTGGCGTGTAATTTATGATTGTTTTGTTTTTCTGGTAGATTTAAGTACTAACATTAGTTGTGTGTTGTACTAATCAAATGGATATGAATTTGTCTGTAATTATTTCTACACACCACCTAAGCGCTACAAAATATTAAGCAGTCTCATCACAATTCTCAAAAACTCATTTTAAAAACAAAACTACATGTTTAAAAATACTTTTGAATGTTTTTGTCCAAACTATCTGTGGGTCATACAAATATTTGTTCCGTGCGGGGATCGAACCCGCGAGACGTAGCGCAGCAGTCAAACGCTTAGCCACTGCGCCAACCGTGTCGTCAAAAAATGACGACACGGTTGGCGTCTTGAATTACTAGTTGTGTTGGTTTCGCCCAAAATAGATTTGAGTCAATAACTTGTTTTCCGAGTTTGAAGTTAGCTGAGTAATTACAGACCATATAGCAAGTTGAGACGATTAAGTTGATACTTAACATTCGTATAAGTGAATTTTGAAGACAAAACAGGAATTGTTTTTGTCGTCTCAGACATCTTGGGTGATCTGATAGCGATTTTTTGTGGTTTGCATTGTTACCTCTGTGACTATTAAAACACGTTGCCCTTATTATTTTGATCTACGATGTTTTAACCACGTTTGAAACACGAAATAAATAATGACCGACATCTCTTTGTATTGATTTAACAGTTGTGCAACACTTTCATAATGTACGTACAGAATTGCACAATAATTAAAAGTTAATTAATAGTTAAGTTCTAGCATATTTGATCAAATTCTAGTAAATACTTTCATGGATCCGGTTATTAGGTAATATTTGTCCAATGTTAGTTTCACCCGATATAATAGGTAAACGTGCAATGTATCTATGTTTTTGTTGATAACAAATTGTATTGTTATCTTTTAGTGGTGAAGTAGCGCTGAGTCAGCGATGATTAGACAATTACATTGTTTGTTACAGGTATTAATGTTTGTAAAATATTAATGTTTTTTGATAATTTTCCATGAACTGACGGAGTTCAGCGACTGAGAAACTGACCATGGGATACGGCGTTAGCTTTTTGTGGAAAAATCTGCCATTTTTTGTAAATAAAATATTTAATCATCGTTGATGCGGACTTACTCTCATTAGATAAGAGATTAGATTCTATGATAATTATCGAAAATACTTTTAATAAGTCCTAATTATAGAAAGTAATTTTAATGAGAATTAAATATTATGTGTTGTGCAATAATAATAATAAAGATTTAAATTGTAAAGATTTCAAGTATGATAATAATTATGAAATTTTTTGTTCAAATACGTTGTTATTTTTTGGTACGTTTTCTTCTATGTCTGGTTCAACAAAATACCGATGCCATCGTTTGTAAGCTTCACATATATAGCTCGGTGAATCAGTCGACTACTCTATCGTAGTGCGCTACAAAAAGTCGACACCTATATCGATTGTATGAAGTGGGCATACAAATCGTTTCATTGTGCTGAGCAAATGTTCGTTTTTAGAACTCGACTTTTTCTAATCGTAACTAATGAATTCATCAGTTACTCTTTGAATGTATTCTGGGGCATACATTATCAGTTGATTTTTCCAAATTTTACGATCTGGGACCACGTTATATATTTCAACTGCAATATGATTTATTTCTTGTACCAATTACTATGGTGTAAAACTATTACCCTGAACGGTGGATCACTTGGCTCGCGGGTCGATGAAGAACGCAGTTAACTGCGCGTCATAATGTGAACAGACACAATATGAACATCGACATTTCGAACGCACATTGCGGTCCGTGGAAACAAATCCAGGACCACTCCTGTCTGAGGGCCGGCTGTATAATATACTGCCACATTGCGCTTACTATAGACGTGCACGGTTGTCTCCACCTGAAGCTTATTAGTTGTGATGACGGCCGAACACGTTTAAGTGCAAATGACGGTTCTTTGGCGACGATGTGTACCACGTCCTCGTTATAGTCCGTTTAAAAATATTTAAAGTACATTTAATAGCACTTAGCCATACAATGTGATGTATTCAAAAGTGGTGTGCGTGCAGAGCGAACTGCGATGCGTATCGTCGTCAAACGTGACAGCGAAGACGCGTTGTTTTTTGCTTAACACACGTATGCTGGACTCTTTGTTTGGTTTTAGTATCACTCCGAGAGCAGCGTACAACATGCCGCTTTTGTTGTGTATTATTTACGATAGTTCTTAAATGCACAGCAAGCGTCTAGTACGGCGGCATGAAAGTGTCTATTTTTGTACGAGTTAGAAGATTGGCATGTATAAGCCAGCGTCTCTAACAAATCGCTGGCCTCAGATCAGGGAGGATCACCCGCTGAATTTAAGCATATTAGTAAGCGGAGGAAAAGAAACTAACCAGGATTTCCTTAGTAGCGGCGAGCGAACAGGAATGAAGCCCAGCACTGAATCCCGTCGCTGCTTAGGCAGCGGGACATGTGGTGTTTGGGAGGTTCCATTTTATCGCCACGAATAATCTTGTCCAAGTTCATCTTGAACGGGGCCGTTTTCCCATAGAGGGTGCCAGGCCCGTAGTGACGGATGATCGTGGCGAGTGGGACTCTCCTTAGAGTCGGGTTGCTTGAGAGTGCAGCCCTAAGTGGGTGGTAAACTCCATCTAAGGCTAAATATCACCGCGAGACCGATAGCGAACAAGTACCGTGAGGGAAAGTTGAAAAGAACTTTGAAGAGAGAGTTCAAGAGTACGTGAAACCGCTCAGGGGTAAACCTGCGAAACTCGAATGAACGAACAGAGAGATTCAGCGTCATTTCATGGCGTACGGATGCACGCCTAGATGCTGCTGACTACAGTACGCACTGGTTGCACCCGTCGCGTCTGCGGATGGCGTGCACTTCTCTCTTAGTAAATACATCGCGACCCGTTTGATGTCGGTCTGGGCGCTGTTCGGCGTGTCGCCCCATTGCCCAAAAGCAATGGGATCACGACGGTGGCTGACCGGCCGTCAGACGGTAGATTAGAGGAATCGCGCACGCGTTTTTGACGCGTCCGGCCCGACGCAAGGCAACGTTGCATTTACGTCTACGCCTATGTGCGGATGTTGGTGTGTTTTGTCTGGTGTTGCTGCCGTGTTGTCTCGGACTGTGCGCGTCTCTGTCTGCGATGATTCAGTTTTGGGCACTCGCAGGACCCGTCTTGAAACACGGACCAAGGAGTCTAGCATGTATGCGAGTCATTGAGATAATAAAACTGAAAGGCGCAACGAAAGTGAAGGCGCGCGCTAGCCGCGTGCTCAGGGAGGATGGAGCGTCGATCTAGGTCGATCTCTCGCACTCCCGAGGCGTCTCGTTTCCAATTCGTGAATGTAGGCGCGCTCTGAGCATAAATGCTGGGACCCGAAAGATGGTGAACTATGCCTGGTCAGGTCGAAGTTAGGGGGTAACCCTGATGGAGGACCGTAGCGATTCTGACGTGCAAATCGATCGTCTGAACTGGGTATAGGGGCGAAAGACTAATCGAACCATCTAGTAGCTGGTTCCGTCCGAAGTTTCCCTCAGGATAGCTGGCGCCGATTTGAACAGTCTCATCCGGTAAAGCGAATGATTAGAGGCATCGGGGCCGAAACGGCCTCGACCTATTCTCAAACTATAAATGGGTGAGTACCCCGGCTTACTCAGATGATGAAGTCGGGGATCAGATGACGGTGCCAAGTGGGCCAATTTTGGTAAGCAGAATTGGTGCTGTGGGATGAACCAAACGTAGTGTTAAGGCGCCCAAAAAATGCTCAAAGATACCTAAAAGACGTAAAGCATCTATGACGCCAGGACGGTGGCCATGGAAGTCGGCATCCGCTAAGGAGTGTGCAAAGACTCACCTGAAGAGGATGCTTTGCTCTGAAAATGGATGGCGCTTAAGCGTTTTGCCTATACACTACCGTTACGGGCATGTGCGACGTTATTATAACGTTATTAAGCCGTAACGAGTAGGACGTGCGCGGCGGAGAGCGCAGAAGAGTCTGGGCGTGAGCCCGCTTGGAGCCTCCGACGGTGCAGATCTTGGTGGTAGTAGCAAATACTCCAGCGAGGCCCTGGAGGACTGACGTGGAGAAGGGTTTCGTGTAAACAGCAGTTGCGCGCGAGTCAGTCGATCCTAAGCTCAAAGAGAAATCTTATGTCGATGTGGCGTGTTTTGTCAAGAATATATCATCATGGTATAATGCAAAGATAAATAACGCCCTTTGAGCAAAAGGGAATCCGGTTCTTATTCCGGAACCCGGCAGCGGAACCGTTTAGTAATCGTTCCCTCGTTTTTACAGCGAGTGTTCGACGGGGTAACCCAAAGTGGCCTGAAGACGCCGCCGGGAGGTCCGGGAAGAGTTTTCTTTTCTGCCTGAGCGTTCGAGTTCCATGGAATCCTATAGAAGGGAGATATGGTTGGGAACGCGAAGAGCACCGCATGTGAGGTGGTGTCCGGATACTCTCTGCGGACCTTGAAAATTCAGGTGAGGGAAGTACGTGGAGATGTCGCGCCGGTTCGTACCCATATCCGCAGCAGGTCTCCAAGGTGAAGAGCCTCTAGTCGATAGAATAATGTAGGTAAGGGAAGTCGGCAAATTGGATCCGTAACTTCGGAACAAGGATTGGCTCTGAGGACCGGGATGGTTGGGCTCGGGACATGAAGCAGAAGGTAATGTGATAGGCCTAATTGATGCGCATGCACCTATCAGGGTGCTAGTGTTGTCTTTAGATCTATCTTTTTACTTTTTGAATATTTCCCCAGCTGTGATAGCCTGCATCGATTTTGTCTCGTGCGTGATCGATGCGGTTCTCAACAACCACCGTTTGCGGTCAACTCGGAACTGGCACGGACAAAGGGAATCCGACTGTCTAATTAAAACAAAGCATTGCGATGGCCCTCGCGGGTGTTGACGCAATGTGATTTCTGCCCAGTGCTTCGAATGTCAATGTGAAGAAATTCAAGTAAGCGCGGGTAAACGGCGGGAGTAACTATGACTCTTCAAAGGTAGCCAAATGCCTCGTCATCTAATTAGTGACGCGCATGAATGGATTAACGAGATTCCCACTGTCCCTATCTACTATCTAGCGAAACCACAGCCAAGGGAACGGGCTTGGGAGAATCAGCGGGGAAAGAAGTCCCTGTAGAGCTTGACTCTAGTCTGGTATTGTAAGGAGACATGAAAGGTGAAGTATAAGTGGGAGATCGTTAACGCGATCGTTGCTGTAAAACCACTACTTTCATTGTTTCATTGCTAACTCGGTTGGGCGGAAACCGCGCACTGTTGATATGTCGGCAAGCGTGCAGTTTTTGTGATTCAAGCGTAAAAGTGACTTTTGCGTGATCCGGTTCGAGGACACTGCCAGGCGGGGAGTTTGACTGGGGCGGTACACCTGTCAAATAATAACGCAGGTGTCCTAAGGCCAGCTCAGCGAGGACAGAAACCTCGCGTAGAGCAAAAGGGCAAAAGCTGGCTTGATCCAGATGTTCAGTACGCATAAGGACTGCGAAAGCACGGCCTATCGATTTTCTTGTTTAAAGAGTTTTTAGCAAGAAGTGTCAGAAAAGTTACCACAGGGATAAGTGGTTTGTGGCAGCCTAGCAGCCGCAGCGACGTTGCTTTTTGATCCTTCGATGTCGGCTCTTCCTATCATTGTGAAGCGAAAATTACAAAGCGTTGGATTGTTCACCCACTAACAGGGAACGTGAGCTGGGTTTAGACCGTCGTGAGACAGGTCAGTTTTACCCTACTGATGGCTTGTCGTTGCGATAGTAATACCGTTTAGTCCCACAATAACAACGGTGTCGGACATTTGGTTCATGCACTCGGTCGAACGGCCGGTGGTGCGAAGCTACCATCCGAAGGGAGTAACTCTGATCGCCATTAAGGGTGAAACCCATCTAGTCAAATCCGGCAAGGATATCGCTGTGGAGCCCCGAGAGTCGGGAGGCTCTAAACAATGTGACTATGCTAGTCGCGCTTCACCTCGTGAGGTGTGACGTCGAAGCCCATTTTGACCGCGGATACTGATGCTGTTCGTCTAACACACTTACGGCACGCCTCCGAAGGTCAGAATTTAACTCAGTTCGACGTCGGGGCTCAGAATCGTCTGTAGACGACTTACGTTCCTGGCGGGGTGTTGTGCTCGGTAGAGTAGTGTTTCTACGATCCGTTGAGACTCATCCCCTAGCTAGATGTTTCGTTTTGCCAACATTTAATACACGAACAAAGCGTCCATAATAATGGATAAATCGTGGATAGAAGTACAAGTAAGAGTAGCTATCTTGTTAAAATAGTGCATTGCATATCTTGTAGAAATATGTAAAATAATTATGCTTATATTTTTTTATCGACCACAGTATTACAGCTTTTCTTTTTAAATGCCATCTAATAATGGTTTATTCACTTCTTTTTTTGTGTTTTTAGTAAACATTTTATTTTTTTTATGGTAAAAGAAATACAACCCTGTGAAAAACGCGGTAGCATACGTAATACAAGCGGACGAACCTTAAAATGGTGGATATACCTCACATAACCCATAAAAATATTCTTTAAATTCAAATATCAAAATAAAAATTTATAAAAAATTCAGTCAAATTATTTTTGATGTCATTTATGTGCCTTAACTTATTTAAGAGCAACACATATACTCTCCGCGAGATTATTAGCAAGGTCAAGGCGTTGCTGGCCTCTTTCGTGGAGCTAGGTTGGATCGAACAATATTCCCACCCGTTTGCAAAATACGCATCTTGGGCGTGGAGTTGCGCACTCCGACCCGTTAAACAATTCGTATACATTTATGTCAATCAAATTGCCATTCACTATGAAATAAATTTATTGGTGCCCCTTTCGTTATTTTTTAATTACAATTTTTGTATTTATATTTTACTTAGATCAAAAAAATGTTTTTCTTATATTACTTCAAACGTGATGGTTTAATATCTTTACTTTTAGTCATTCTCAAACAATACCTACTAAACAATTATATTGTCTAACAGAAAAATGTATAGACCTAATATGTTGTTTTTATGTTCATGAATGAATTCGTATGCAAAAACTTAAATTAAAAGTTCACGTCTATAATATAATATTATAAATGCGAATGTTAGTGAGGATGGATGTATGGATGTTTGTTACTCTTTCACGTCAAAACGGCTGAACGGCGGACCTTGATGAAATTTGCCACAGAGTTAGATTATAGTAGTAAATAACACATAGCATTCTTAATCGATTATCACGCGGGCGAAGCCGCGGGTGACTGAAAACTGAATTACGCGATTAAAAAAATAAAGACGATACCTCAACAATCCCAAGCAATAAAAACAAAATTAATATGAGACCACCTCGAAAGTAACTGAAACTGAACTCTGAATTACGCGATAAAAAAAATAAAGACGATACCTCAACAATCCCAAGCAATAAAAACAAAATTAATATGGGACCACCTCGAAAGTATATCCTTTCGAACGAAAAAATAACTATGAAAATCGGTCCACAATTGGTGTGGACCAATTGGTGAACAAACATTTAAAAAACTGTCGAACATAGAACCTCCTCCTGTTTTTTGAAGTCGTTTTAAAATAAGATTATCTTGATATTTTAATTCCATTTTACAGCATGTAAGAATACTCGATATTGACGAAGCTGCAGGAGAATCACTACAAAATGAACTAAACGAAACACATGACACTGAAAAAGTTAAATTCACTAAATGTGACATAACCAATGATGATGAGCTCTTTGGAGCTTTCAAGGATGCCACAGAACAGTATGGTTACATTGATTTAGTGGTTAACAACGCTGGTGTTACCAATGAGAATAATAGTGATTTTATACGCAAGGAAATTGAAGTCAATGTTGTAAGTACAAGAACATAACATTTCTTTGCGGTCCAGTTTGACAACATTGTGTTTATAAGTCTATAAACTGACATGGTTACTAATATTGTAATTAACACTTGAAACGGGATATTTACCATGTTTATAGGCAAACGCCATATCACGGATGAACCAACAAAAAGCGTTTGCAAATCGCCGAAATATCGCCGGAAACTCGATATAAATAATAAACATGGTAAATATCCCGTTTCAAGTGATAATTACAACATTGTGTTTGTCTATGATACCAGTTTAAAAAAAAAACAAATGTGTTCTTTTCATATACAACAAAAAGTTACATTTTAAATCAGTACCCAGGCATTAACAGTTAAAGTTTGTATGCTTGTAAAATAAGGGGAAGTCCGATTCCGTAAATTCTTTTACTGACGGGAAGTTACATTATCCCCATGTGTAATATCCAATATTCTATGATTAGGATGTTCCCGCGGGATAAATTCTGATCATAACGAGCTTCAACTTTTTTTTAAACATTGTCCCTCACTAGGAATTCCTCCTGTATCGTTGGTGCGTGAACACACATTAAAACGCTGAGCAGGAAGCCTGATTTGCGGGTCAGCCAAAGTGTTATTGGGTTTTTCATCTGGAATTTCTCAGTACCAGCCACGAGTCACAAGGGGAGACACGAGAAGTCTTGCGTTTATTATGTTACTTGTATATTTTTGTGTTACAGACAGCTTTAATCAACGGCACAGTAAAATCCTTAGAACTGATGCGCCAGGACAAAGGTGGAAGAGGAGGAACAGTCATAAACGTGTCTTCAATAGCGGCACTTATAAAACACAGTCCTTTACTCTTCGTGTATGCTGCCACTAAAAGTGCTGTCCTGCAGTTTAGCAACTGCATTGGTGTGAGTATAGGCCTTTTATGCTGATTGTGTGTCCAAATCACATAATCTCTCTAACCCTTTCTCAATGGGGTCGTCTTCCAAGCGAGTTATTTTTATGCCCTTCATCTGCCTGCCTTTTCCCATATATGTTGAGGGTAGCTTCCAGTCTTACCGGATGCAGCTTAAAACCAGTAATTTACAAGGTCCGACTGCGTATCTGACCTCCACAGCCTAGTTAGTTTTACGTAAAACGGATCTCCTGGGTACGTTTGTATTTTTATTTATTCTGTGCCCTTGGTAATACTGGTTGTCAGACTCTTGGGCCACTGACTACTTGCAACAACTTGAAAAACTATATACTTAATCCTACTAATATAATAACTGCGAGTCTATGTGTATATGTGGATGTTTGTCACTCTTTCACGTCAAAACGGCTGAAAGCATCTTGATGAAATTTGGGTACAGAGGTAGAGAGGTCTGGAATAATACATAGGATACTGTTTTTTTCGATATCACGTGGGTGAAGCCGCAGGCGCCAGGTAGTTAAAAAATAAACCCTCTTAATGTATGTACACAGTCAAAAGATATGGCTGTTTATGTCGCAAGTTTCTATGGAATCCTCTGTGCCTCTTGTCCGTTTTTTTATTAGGGTTCCGTAGTCAACTAGGAACCCTTATAGTTTCGCCATGTCTGTCTGTCCGTCCGTCCTTCCGTCCGTCCTCGCTTAATCTCTGTGGCCGTTAGCACTAGAAAGCTGAAATTTGGTACCAATATGTATATCAATCACGCCGACAAAGTGGTAAAATAAAAATTGGAAAAAAATGTTTTATTAGGGTAGCCATCCTATATGTAAAGTGGGAAGTGTTTTTTTTTTAATTTCAACCCTAACGTGTGATATATCGTTGGAAAGGTATTTAAAAATGAATAGGGGTTTACTAAAATCATTTTTTGATAATGTCAATAATTTCGGAAATAATCGCTCCAAAAGTAAAAAACAATGTGTCCCCCTCTAACTTTTGAACCATAAGTTTAGAAAATATGAAAAAAATCTGAAAAGTAGAACTTTATAAGGACTTTCTAGGAAAATTATTTTGAACTTGATTGACACAACAGTTTTTGTACAAAAAAGACAAAAAGTTGTACAATATAATTTCTGGACTAAGTTTGTAGTATAATCGTATATGCAAGCATTTTTTTTAACTTCGTTTACATATTTTATTATCCTGAACGTATCTTTTTTCAAACAAAAAAAGAATTATTGAAATCGGTTCTCGCAATCCAAAATTACCACCGAAAACTTCTTGCACGTCTTTGTATTTATAAAATTAGTAACCCAATTCCCCGAGATATGGCGCTGTAGGTACTTATTACATTGGATCGGGTATTACCGAATTGTTCGGTTGGTCTCTCCTTGGCATTGGCGGTATCATATAACTACATAAAACTTCTATCAAGAACATGCTAAGGCAATTTAGAACAAAACTAAAATTCATTTTTTAACACCATCAAAATGTTAAGGTAAAAACCAGTTCATAAATGGTTCGATAGATGCCGTTGCGTAATGACGTCATTTTTTTAAAAGTCGATGTTAAGATTTTCCGTGCTTTCATGACCTACCGTGGTAATAAAATATATTCGTAATTTTATTTATGAGTGCATAATCTAATTAGTCGTCGAGGTTTGATTTTGATTTGTCCGGTATATTGTGACGGACGGGAAACTACGGAACCCTACACTGAGCGTGGCCCGACACGCTCTTGGCCGGTTTTTTCTCAATGTTTTCAGAAAGAACCATATCATACGAAAACGGGTGTTCGAGTGATCACAATATGCTTTGGTCCAACGAAGACTGACATTCTGGATCATATGGCCAGTTTTGATGAGGATATTAAAATTCAAGAATTAGTGGCGTTGTACCCGTTGCAGAGGTTGGTATTATCCTTATTCCAGATTGGGCGACCTTGACGTTCTGCGGTTAAGCGGTCAGGCTGTTAATATACTTATGTAAGTATAGCATAGAAATCGAGAGGATTAAATAGTTGTACTGAAATAATTAAAGTAGATTGGCTTACAGATCGTTGTCATTTGGATGTTTGTTGACAAACCTACGATACAGGAGAAATTTCTGGTGTAGGACAAAGTTTTTTTTTGTAAATTATTACTAGTTGCGAGTTGTTCGAAAGAGATACCGCGGCCCCGGAACATAAAGGGCAAAAGAAGCAACATGGGTGGGTTTAAGTCAGTAAAAATCTGACACTCCCGGAAGTTATTTGATGATTTCCCATCCGTGAAAAAAGCGGTAAATGGCTGCTGATCTGTTTGCGTTTATCGGAGACAGTTCATAATATATGTTTTTGTTAAAAAAGAAAAAATCAAAAAGTATTAATTTGACTATCACAAAAAAAAAATTGGTTGTTTGTAAAGTAGGTTAACGATCGAGATGTTTACGTGATAACGTCTTATTGGTGATATAAGTTATCACCAGTAGTGACATCTAAAATGAAATTAAGTACTAATTTAAAGTTTTTTTTTCGAGCCAAGTAACAGATGGCGCTACTATCTTTATGAAATGTCGCTTGTGAGGTTTTGGTGTGACACAAGTTTCTGAACATGTCACCCGACTAAAACGATTTTAAAGACGTTATCACGTCAAAAAACAAAAACCACAATAAAATGAAAAGAAAACAGAAAAAAATACTAGTTTTTTTTCTGTTTTCAACATGGTGATGGATTATTAAAAAAATACTGAGGGATGTTTGAGTTATTGTTTTTTTTGCTCTGTACAGCGTGGAGTCAGCAGCTCAAGGAGTTCTTGATAGTACGAGAGCCCACGACCAAAATTTTTGTCTCATAGCAATACGGCCAAAACCGCATCAAATCGATAGATACGATTATCCTGAACTCGAAAATACCAATATCAGACATTTTCCGCGTAGCGTTTGATCTGACCGAATTTTCAAAATTGTCAAAGAATTTTACCGAACTGTATCATAGCAATATGTCTGATTTGCAGACTGTAGTTGAATGATAGTTCTGAGATACCGGAAACATATTTTTCAGACGTTAGTGGTGTAGCGCAAACCCGTAAAATCACTTAAGAAAATTAAAAATGAGACAAAAAAAAATGTCTCATAGCAATACGTCTGAAAATCTTTTTTATTAGTAAATTTTGGTTATTTGATGCGAACAAAACAATTTTCAGACGGAAATGTGAACGCATTAAATTTTGAGACCGTTTTGAAAATGTTAACAAATTTTACCGATCGGTATCATAGCAATATGTCTGAAAATTGTTGGACATGATAAAATAAGTTGTCCACATGTGCAAAAAATTTATATCAGACAAATCACAACCTTCTCTATCAGACAACTTTTCGATACTCAGATATCATTTAAAAATCGTATTGAGGCATCTTGAATTTTCTGTTACAAACCAATGAATACGTTGCGACCCTGAATTTATTAGATGATAATTAACAAAGAATTTAAGGTCCCTTTGGTGGTATGAAGTGAGGCGCGGGGGCGGAGAAAGTGCAGCGATTGGCCCGTAGCGCATCGCGTCATAGACGTCACTCGGGATTCGTTCTTTTCCTGCTGCATGTACCTCACGACGACGAGTACAATTTCGGCCAATTTAATAGACAACATTTTTATTATTATGTTATTCAAATATTTTATGTGATTTTTTATTAAATATACCGTTGGAATTATAATCAAAGGTGATATTTATCGAAAGCAAAACGGGGAAAAAAATAATGTCAGTTTGTAATTAGCAAAACTATTTTTCATTCAATTATTTTATTTGTACTTGTATCAAAATGTACTATATTCAATAGATAAAGTTTTTATCTACAACAAATAAAATTCGAAGTCAAAAATGCTAACAAAAAAAAATACGTAGTAGTTTTTTTTGTAATTTTTGAGAAACTACAAGAACTAAGTTATAATTTTAATTTAGAAACACTTGTTAATTACCTACTTCTTTGATCTCAATTTCCATTTCTCAATTTAATGAATCATTATTTAATCTTTCTTTCAACCATAGAACCAGTAAGAAATTACGTAGGCAACTTAGAAAAAATAAATAATCAACGGGCGTGCGTTTTATTTGCCATATTATGTGTAGGTACGATGCGCAATGCGATCCCCACCCTTCCGCCGAGCGCTCAAGATCCGTGCCAGGTATCTATAATAGTAAGAAAAGGGCAGGAGCGTAACAAGCGCTGAGGCTGTTGAATATCTATGAAGGCTGTAAATTTAAAAAAAACATTTAACAGAGGCGTCGGCCAGGGGACTCCGAAACGTTATTTTCGTTTTTGGGAGTATATGCTTCACTTAAAGTGTCTGAAAACAGGTTTTTGGTAATCATGGCAGCAATACGAAAAGTTGAAAAAAAAAATTATCCGTACTGCTATGATACAGGTCGGCTAAATTTGTTGACATTTTCAAAAATGCGCTCAGGCTATATGCTACGCGCAAAATGTCTGAAAACAAACTTTTTCGTAATACAATTATAAAATCTATGTACATTTTCACTATCAGACGTATTGCTATAATACCGACTGTCTTTTTTTTTTGACACAGCAGAAATGGCCTCCCACGCAGTTGCTACACTTTCGACCGTTACTACACACCTAGTCGGGTTCAGAATCATACAATCTAACGATTTTATAGGGTTTTTGCCGTATTGCTATGAGACATGGTTTTGGTCGTGGGCTCTCGTACTATGAGGCTTATAGAAGAGGAGACAGTGGAAGCACCTGGCTGATTAACAACGGCAAACCGGCTAAAGACATTACATTAGCAATCAATAAGGCGTATGCGGAGTTGGGTCAACTTCTAACAGACGACTGATATCTTTCATACAAAAATAATTACTTCAGCCGTAAAATGCTGATAGATATATATAATATAAGTCTTTAAACAGACATGGTTACTAATATTATAATTAACACTTGAAACGGGATATTTACCATATTTGTTATTTTTATCGGAAACTCAATAAAAATAACAAACATGGTAAATATCCCGTTTCAAGTGTTAATTATGATATACATAATGTTCTATAACATAGCTTCACACCTATAATCCCCAAAAGGCAGAGCTACCCACACACACACACACACATAGTACTTACATCCACTGTGCGGGAATTAAGGATATGCCGGAAGAACAAACTCTGGATGCTCAACACATATAATTTTAAATCGGTGTAAACAACTTAAGGTTTAAAGGGCAACTGAAAGTGTCAATAAGACAGACACATATTATAACTAGTTGGTTTTATGTTGCTTGGGTAGTTGATGAGTTACCCTTACTATTAATAAAAAAAGCGAAAGTGAGTTTGTTTGTTTGTTTGTTACCTCTTCACGCTTTAATGGCTACACCGATTTTGATGAATTTTGGTACAGAGATAGTTGGGAACCAGGAGACGGACATAGGCTATTGCAATTGTTTTTAAAAAAAGTGGGATGTCATGTGACAGAGAAAGAGGGAAGAAAAGGGAAAACTTAGCGTTGCTATTACAAATCAATAAGGCGCAAGGGGAACTGTGTTACCCCGATTTTAACGCTAGCGAAGCCGCGGGCAAAAGCTAGTCGTCTATATTTTTTTAATCGCATCCTCTAGTTTTACTCTGTTTAGCGTTTTATAATTAACTAGCTGGCGCCCGCGGCTTCGCCCGCGTGATGATCGAAAAAAAAATCTTATGTGTTATTCCAGACTATAACCTTCCTCTGTGCCAAATTTCATCAAAATCTGTCCAGCCGTTTTGACGTGAAAGAGTAACAAACATCCATACATCCTCACAAACATTCGTATTTATAATGTTATAAAGTATGATTAATAATTACAGTTAGGGCTAATTACCCTACTTGCAGCTATGATGTATTGGTCAGGCGTTTGAACATTAATAGGGCGCCTTGAGAGCGACCGGACCAGCAGTAGACTGACTAGGCTGATGGTTTACCATCAAGCAAAAATCAAAAATTAAAAAAAAAACGATATTTTTTGTTACCTGTGTAATTAGGCAAATGGGTGGTGGTTTTAAGTCGCATCGGAATCGCTTCGGCGAGCCTATTAGCACATATTCCCACATTGTTGTTGTTTTTGTAAACAGAGTGATTTTCACAAATAAGAAAAAAAAAATTTATACAACAAATATTATCTCTGATTTTCGAAATGACAGCAAGCCTAAAAGAAATAAAAATATTACGAAAAACGGAGGTTTAGAGTTTTATATTATTGTTAAAGAGAAACTATTTCATAAGCTAATTATAATTTTACATTGTTACGATTAAATAAGCTAAATTGGTAACTTAATTTAATAACTATAAAAAGCCGTTTCGGAGGAGTATGGGAACGAACATTGTGACACGAGAATTTTGTATATTAGATTATATAAGACAAACTAACAATCTTAATTACAATTGATGATTTGAAGAATTGCATGCCAAGACCATTCTAAGACAACTATTTTAAAAACATTACATAATGGATTTAGAAGATTATTAAATTCCATTAAAGACAGAATAATAATAGAAAAAACAAGACAAATGCTTTAGGTTACATAAAAAATTAAACATAAACTAATCAAAATAAAAGAATTAAATTGAAAATAAATTAAACTCAGATGATAATAAATTAAACAATCATCATTAAAACACAAGAATTAATTAACTGTGAGGAATGTCTCACCTAACGTGTTATCAAAGTAATACCAGACAAATAATTTGGAGTTGAATTACGAAAATAAATTATTATTTAACGAAATGCAAATTAATTGTCAGTATCGATGTTAATATAATTTCGGTGAAGGCCGACGAGATCAGCCGGTTTTTAACCTTAAGGCGAGAGAGAAAGTTTTTGTGTAGCTTTGCGCATT
Source organism: Ochropleura plecta (assembly GCA_905475445.1). NCBI lineage: Eukaryota > Metazoa > Arthropoda > Insecta > Lepidoptera > Noctuidae > Ochropleura > Ochropleura plecta. The sequence goes on from FR997732.1 coordinate 5,593,912, forward strand.
ACAAAAAGGTAATATTATGAGTTATGGGAAATTGGTTTGACTTGAAATTTTAATTATCACGGTAATGTGTAATTTTCAAACCCACCCAGCTGCCGCGAGAGAGGCTACGGGCGTCGGGCGCCACGAGACGACTCCCGGCCACCGTAGAAGCAGGTCTGTGGACGGTGAGCAATAGGTAGCTCGCTGTCTGCCTGTCTAGCGACGACAGGCCGTGTCGACGCGTTCCACGCGCGCCTTAAAGAGATGTCAGCAAAGCAGAGGTGTCAGGGCCAATGCCTGCCGGAGCTGCGGGTTGTTCGAAACAGACACCGCAACCTATAGGAACATAAAGGCTAAAAGAAGGAACATGGGTGGGTTTTAGTCATTAAAATTCTGATACACCCCTCCGATCCGCCCAGAGCGGGGGAAGTTAGTTGATGATTTGCCAACCGTAACAAAAATAACTAAAGTTCTGTATCTGTATCTTTATCTACATACATTAGATTGACGTTGTTACACTATATTATATACCTTTTATATAGCTTCGTGTAGGCCACTATCTTTATTTGCACGTTAAGAATTGAAACCTTGAGTTTATACATTGGCATGTAAAGTCGTATCCACACTATCATAAATACATATCTATGATATTAAATGGTGTTATTGAGAAGATTAGTGAAAGGTGATCAATAAAAGATATTTGAGTGGTAATGTTGGGAGGGGACTTCCAAGAAGGAGATAGACTGACCTCATTGGTGATGTTTTTCAGAAATGTCAGGTGCCCCAATGATAAAAGATGTAAGTTGATGTGTGTATGGGGCTAATTTTAATGCAACTATTGTATTTTTTTTTATTTCTATGTCCCCAAGCAATAAATCAGTTATCGAAAAAGTCAAATTTTTCAAAAAAAAGATTTACTGGTTTCTTTTTTAATATCGTTTAGTGTGTGGTTATATTATGGACATCAAATTAATGATATTTTTTTGTGTTGCCAATATGGATTTAAATCTATTACCAAAACCTTGAAATGATAAATAATATAATTATATGACTGGAAATATTATAAAAATATATAAAGGTCATTTTCGCCAATATAACAAAAAAAACTGAAATGAGATGTAGCTATTCCAGTCTATAGATGCTGAATTTGTCAATACAGCAAAAAGTCCATAATAGCCGACTTATTGCTTGGATGCATCTAATTGCATTCTATAATTATGACGCAGTGCAGAACCCATTCCGCCATAATGATAGAATAGAAGTCTAAAAAACGAATACATTTGCATAATAACTTTTGTATATATACCATATTATTTTGCGAAAAATATACTAACTAACAACGTAGTACTAGTACACGCCGATGACTATTCCCTACCTGCTTTTGAACAATGATCTACAAATCCTTTCAACTCATCGGTTTTGAAGGTGGTGGAACCTCTGAAGGAGAAACCTCACGTCCCAGTCAGGAGACGTTCCTTGCTTCGGGAGCCACGGTATATCTCCCAGACGTAGACGCAGACTTGTGGACGGTAAGAAATGGGTAGCTCCATCCATCTACTGAGGATAAGCCGCATCGACAGTGTGTTCCTGCTCCACGCGCGCCTCAATGAGATGTCAGCAAATCTGTCCGTCAGGGCCCATGCCTGATTTGGGGCTGCGGTTATGTCGAAAGAGATACCGCAGCTCTGGAACATAAAGGCCAAAAGAAGGATAAAACCCATCCATGTTGCATGGGTTTTAGTCAGTACAAGTCCGACACTCCCTTTCGACTTTCAGGCCACCCTCCAGTCTCTCACAGTTAGTAGGTACATAGCTTGGTTCTAATTAATATTTTAGCCCAGCTTTATTTTCTCATATTTTTCCCGCTCTGAGCGGAGTGGGGGAAGTTTCAGACATTTAACTAACTTAAACCCTCCCATGTTCCTCCTCTTACCCTTTATGTTTCGAGGCCACAGTATCTCTTTCGAACAACCCACAACCCCGGTTCGTCATACCTTGTCGCACCTTTTAGTTTTGGGATCTTCCCTCGTAGAACCCTTTTCACAATAGTAGGTGACGTATATTCAAAAAGAGTCAAAACTGCAGTAGCACTGTCAGTGCAGTGTGAAACGTCTTTATGACCTAAGTCATTATATTCTGTATGTATAAGCCTGTTTTAAGTAACACTTAAGTGTGGTTTAACGTTTTCGCGAATGTACTTATTTCATTTCAGAAGTGTTTTAGATTCGGTCGTATATGGGTGTCTTTCGTAAACTAGTGGGGGATCCAAGATATTGTTTTAGTGGCGATTGTTTTAAAAAGTGAATACTAAATTAGTTAAATAAAATAAACAAGTAAGGATTGCTGAAATAATTTGTATAATTTTTTATGGAAAAAAATATTGGTTAATGACGAAAAGTAAATGAAGACTGTATTAATACTTCTCCTGTAAGCTTTGCAACTATTTATAGCGATGAGCTAGATATCTCCTTGGTTTTTTAAACTCCTTTTTCAAGCAACAACCTGCATAAATCTTTGACTATCTCCCTTTTCGTAATATCTATTGCAATTTACTTTAAATAATTTACTTCCACTTAACTTACTCATGATTATTTTAACAACCACAGATAAACTAGAAGCACAATCAGTAAACAAATACAAAACATTCTCAACTCAAGTACATAAGTCAAATAAATCTATCGTATTCTTAATTTTATCGCAATCCAAACACTAGTTCTACAGACTACTCTAGCAAATGACTTGGTATTACTTGCAGATAGACTGTGGCTTAGATCAGTCGTGGAATCCGAACCGTCGGCGTCGTCACGTCCTCGAGTCTTCTTCGTGAATCTGAATTGTCTAATAGTGTTGAGCGATTGACTTCAAACATTCTAGAACATGTTTGAAATTAGAGATAAAGTGTTTTTCGTGACTGGAGCAGCAGCGGGCATTGGAGCCGGGATTGTTAAGGCATTTTTGGATGAAGGAGCGAAAGTGAGTAGCGATTTTGAACTGTATTTCATACTATTTCAGTATGTTATGCTTTTAATGTCTATTTAATACTACTATTTTGATTTACCTATGTTTAAATTTTAATTAAACTTTGATTTCGTGACCTTACTTTTTGCAAACAAATATAATGTTATATTATTATCTATTTTTTTTTTTATTTTTTTTTATTTTATCTAACCTGTAGTGGTGATGTGAACCAACGCCTGTTATTAGTGATGTCGAGATAATTAAAGATTTAATTATATGACTTACTCGTTGATTTTCTAGAAGACAGACTATTTTATTTTTCTAAGGGAAATCATCAAAGAACTTTCCGTGCTCTGGGTGTCAGACTTGACAGACTTTTGCCCTTTAAGTTCTGGGGCCGCGGTATCTCTTTCGAACAACCCGAAAACCCGGTAGAAGAGAGACTTGATTTCTAAATTATTTATGATTTCGAGTTTTTGTCGTTAATATTGAAGTATTTAGACTAGTCCATAGTCATCTGATGTTCTGGATCAAAACCTTAATCTTATCTTACAACCTTTTTCAAAAAACAAAGAAAGTCTCAGAATTCTCGTCATTGTAGCGTTGTAGAGAACATGTTATTATTAATAACTAGTTTATTTCAGATAGTATAATCAATCCACATTCAAATAAATAAATGAATTAATGAATGTTAGTAAGATATTATAAACTATGTTAGTGAACACCCAACATAGTTAAGTTATAAATACTAGTAAAAAATCTCTGGTACCAATCATAATTGACGTTGACTTTGAACTAAGATTCGAACGAAGATCGTAAGATATACGACTAAAACATAGAAGTTTTTCGCAAATTGCGTGGTAAATTGCTAGACATTTTAAGTACTGGGTATTTAACTAAAGTTTCTGTTTAGTTTGAAGGTCAAAACTAAAACATGTATAAAAGAACTAGCTGGCGCCTGCGGCTTTACCCGCGTGATATTGAAAAAAAGTACTATCCTTTGTGTTATTTCAGACCATAATCTAACTCTGTGCCAAATTTCAACAAGATCCGTTTAGCCGTTTTGACGTGAAAGAGTAACATAATAATATTAAGATGAAACGTTGCATCAATCATGTGTCAGTGTATCTTCAATTACGTTTTATTAAAAAAAAAAAAACGGTCAAGTGCGAGTCGGACTCTTGTACTGAGGTTTGATTGCGTAGAAATATACGTAGATAGATAGCACTTATCCTTGAATGTGAAACGCAAACTATGGATAGATAGGATCTTTCTGTTAACTGGGGATAGCGATCTATCCGTAACCGGAGATAGGATATTGAAAACGGCCGTTAGAGGGTTGACTTCACAGCTTCAAGGGACCACAGACTTGATTATATGGTTTTTATTTTAACACGATACCTCCTTTCGTTTCCGAGATAAAGGGCCTTGACTGACTGACAAACAGACAGATTGACAGCCAAACAAACGGACAACAAAATATCCTTATAATGGTTCCGTTTTCTTTTGAGGTACGCAACCCCGAAAATCAAGCGGTTTTGAAAATATGCATTCTTAATTATTATTTTTTTAAGACAAATTATAATCAGAAGCAGAGATAGAGAGAATTCCGATTAATTCATGATATGAAAAGTATGAAAATGTACCTACTTGTACGTGTGTACATACTTGGGCCGCAAATGCCTATTTTAGCAAAATCCTTTCGTTTCATAACACAGATCTTTCATAATGTTTCTTTGAACCATTCTTGCGTCACCATGTCAAATCAAATCAAAAGCATTTATTTCAAGTAGACCAGTTCTGGCAAATTTGAACTATCGATACAATAATAATAAATTAAACTACAGTCCCAGTCACAGGGCATAATAACTGTGATAGTACTGTAGTTGCGATTCCGAAGCTAAGATCTCTTTGGAGAAGAATGGGCAAGAAATCTACTTCCCTAATCCAGGCAGCGAGCTGAATACTTATAAACCCTGTTTTAATAGTTCTTTCGAAACCTACTATTCTTGACTCTGTATTCTTTTCCAGCATGTAGCAGCACTCGACGTGGATACCAATAGCGGGAAAGCTTTAGAACAGGAACTGTCGGCTAAATATGGAAACGATAAAGTGAGGTTCCATAAATGTGACGTCGCAACAAATGAGCTGGATGCGGTATACGATAATGTGGTCAATGACTTTGGTTATATTGATGTCGTGATTAACTGCGCTGGGATCATGAATGATAGACCAAATGCTTATTTGAAAGAAATTGATATCAATGTTGTAAGTATTAATATAACATCACGGCATATATCCCCGACGGGTTTGACAGACGTGTACCTAGCAGGACATCCATATTAAAGGGCGATCCTGTTGCCAAGAACACGGGCACTGCAGACCCCGTACTAAACCCCATATTAAACCCCGGCTCCGAGGCTGCTTCTGGAAAATACAATGAAACTCCGTCCAGGCTAGGAATTAAACACCGGACTTCATGTTTCGGTAGCCCCCTTTTTTGACCACTAGATAAACACGTTGTCGGCACGGTTGGCGCAGTGGCTGAGCGATTGACTGCTGCGCTGCGTGTCGCGGGTTCAATTCCCGCATGGAACAAATATTTGTATGGCCCACAGGTAATTGTTCTGGTCTGGATGTTTGTGAACATGAATTTAAATCATGAAATTGTGTAAATGTAAACGCACCCACGATACAGGAGAAATTCTTAGTATGGGGCAACGTTTTATTGAAAAAAGAACAGCTATTAATATTTTTAGATTTAATTAAAATTGTGAATATGCAAACGTTTTTTGTTTCTTCGACTACGTCCTTGACAGTTTCAATGCAATCCTCTTGTTTGTGAATTAAATGCAGTATTGCAATTTTACGTTTGCCAATCTAATATATTAAAGATGCAAAATAATTACTTTAACCTCATACTATAACCTTGAAGAATGTTTCGTTTCGAGGTTCTCTTTAGAACTAGTAATTCCATTTATTTAAGAATAACGAACGAACATGCAATTTTTATAATGTACCTTAATTTAATGTAATTTTCGTATTTTTTTAGACTGCTCTAATAAGAAGTTCCTTCAAAGCGTTTGAATTGATGCGGAAAGACCAAGGTGGGAGGGGTGGCACGATCATAAATATTTCTTCTATTGTGGGGTTGTTCCAAGCTCATCTTCTACCAGTTTATACGGCCACAAAGAGCGCGGTTCTGCAGTTCAGCAATTGTCTTGGAGTAAGTTCATTACCTACCTTTTTTATACTGGTAATCACCATAAATATTTTTTCCTACAACTTGCTTATTTGGAGGTTTTCTTTCCTAAGAAATCCTTCGTTGCACTACTACAGTGATCTCTTAAGTCATCATTTTCTCAGTTAAGGGAAAGAGTGCTACAACAACTAATTATACGTCATCATCGTGATTCTGCGTGCCCTTATTGCAATTAATTTAGAGTCATAGCAGCATTTTTTTGGCTGGCGGGAAATCATCAAATCCGCTCAGGCAGGGAGAGTGTCAGACTTTTATTGACTTCAACCCACCCATGTTACTTCTTTTGCCCTTTATGTTCCGTAGCCAGGATATCTCTTTCAAATAACCCGCAACCCTGGCAGGCAGACTATATGACCTTTAACTCATAATCTATTCAGCCGACAACTGCTTATATTTCATCATTATGATCTTACGTGTCCTTATCGCAATTCATTTAGGGTATTCACAGCATGGCGTATTCTTTATATTCTACAGGAACTTTATACTAATATTTTGATGAATGATATTTATATATTTTTTTTAATTAAAATTACGGCATTGTTGGCAAAATGTCTGAGCGATTGATTGCTGCGCTGCGTGTCACGGGTTCGATCCCCGCACGGGACAAATATTTTTGCGACCTACAGGTAGTTGTTTCGGGTCTGGCTGTTTTTGTATTTGAGTTTAAATGTTTGTAAACGCACCCACGATACAGGAGAAATTCCTATAGAGGAGAATTGTTTAAAAATAAAAAAATCTAGTGGACGCGTGTCTAACAAAATATGATATTTGCCTGCAAACAGTACCTACTTTTGGTCATGACAAGGACAAGAGTAATAAAACTATATTAGTTTATTTCCATATCGCTATCGTACATTAAACCAAAATATATTACGTGTAGTATCACCACCAGATTAAGGACTTAATGGTTTTATAACTTTGTTTTCATCTCTTATTTGATAATGCACTTTGATTGTTACGTTATCATTCTGTAAATAAAAAAAAATGTGAGTAAATCTATTATCTCACAGTATACAACATACTGTGAGATAATAGATTTACTCACATTTTTGGTGTCAGTTATATGTATTTTGTAAAACATAAATCATAAAGTTTAATATGAATTACTTAATAATAATTACAAATATTAGTAAAGCAATTCAGGTATCTAGATCTGGCTCGCGAGGTTGTCGACATGTTGCACGTGAATACAGCAATCATTGTGCCGATAGTCGTGTCGGTCAATGGATAAATAGCCAATAGCCTTGACCAACATCTGAGGAGGCTATCGCTTGGCAGCTGGATCAAAGGCTTGATTCAGAAAGCAGTACTTCTGGATACGGCGCCTATAGTTAGGAGGTTCCTCTCTCAAGTGCGCTGACCACCGGTAGCTCGGACCCTGTTCAATTTGGCAATTAAGCTATTCGCTGAAACGACTATCGGCACAATGATCGCTAAGTCAAAATCCTACATGTCGATAACCTCGCGAACCAAGTCAATATTAAGTCACTTTATTGTTTACCTGTTTCTTTTATCAGTATTCATTTTATTATTAACATTCTTATTCTTTAAATTTAAAAAAAAAACAGTATTAATAACCTTTGCTGGTTATGGAAGCCTCCAAGCCCACATTTCTAAACTGTGATATATTTTTGTGTTCCAGAAAGATCCACATTCCACACGTTCAGAAGTCCGCGTCTTAACATTATGTTTCGGCTGTACTGACACAAGTTTGTTCAGTACTTCCAAAATGGGAGCCTTTGATAAAGAAACTGATGAGCTTCTCATAGGCAGCATGGGAATTCTGCCAATGCAAAAGTAAGTTTGGAAATCAGTTGTTTTTATGAAATCTACGAGCACAACGCGCTGCAACATTGAATTCCGTCATTATAGATCCTTAGTTTGAATATTATAAGAAGCTCGGGTCGATCTTTTGGTTAAGCCGCACTTGCCTAGGTAGGTCTGTATATGGGTGACAATGACCACCCCTTACATACCAGGTTGACATTTGTAGAACCTCGTCAGTCTTTACATCAGTGATTATGGTCCTGAAAGTTGTACAACCAGTCTTACAAAGAGTATCGTATTACCCAGTACTAACTACATTGTGAAGGTCAGATAGGCAGTCGCTCCATGTAAAATATTGTTCTTCAGCTGCATTCGGTTAGACTGAAAGCTGATTCCAACATAGTTGGGAAAAAAAGCTTAAAAATTGGCTTTATAAGGTTTTATTACGTTGACATAATTATGTTTTATAGTAGAAGTAAGGGAATATTCTGAACATTTTTGCTACTAAATAAGTAGAGAAAAGACATTTCTAGAAATTGATGATGTGACGTTTTCTATAGTATAGTATAGTATAGTATAAGAGCCCACACAGACAACACACATCACACACGGTACGGTTGGCGCAGTGGCTGCCCGATCGACTGCTGCGCTACATGTCGCGGGTTCGATTCCCGCACGGAACAAATATTTGTATGACCTGCAGATAGTTGTTCCGGGTTTGGCTGTTTATGTATGTGAGTTTAAATGTTTGTAAACGCACCCACGATACAGGAGAAATTTCTAGTGTGGGGCAACGTTTAAAAAAAAACGAAAATCTTCCTTACGCACACCTAATACACCAATGAATCCATCAACCACACAAAGCACAACTAACACTCGAAGAAGAAGAGGAAGAAGAAACCCCTATTATATACATATCTTTTTTCTTGCGGGATGCAAAACGAGATATTTATTAAAACCGGACATATGGTCGAGTATCGGAAAACCGAAAAACATAATATAGTATAGTACAGTATAGTATAGCCTAAACAAATTACACATTTATTCTTCCAGGATTGAATCAGCTGTAGAAGGTCTTATCCATGCATACAAGCACGGTGAAACTGCAAGTACTTGGCTTGTGACGTCAGATAGACCAGCTGAAGATATTACTGGAAACGTCTCGAAAGCGTACGAGATTATGAGCCAGGGTGTGTTTTCTTAGGATCAACTTTAAAAATAATGATGGTATTTTATGGAACTCCCGTTGAATTTGTGATAGGCACTTGAAATTATACGCCATGTTTCAGTGAAATATATTTGTTAGGCGACTTGTGTTGTAATAATTATGTAAAATGGGATATTTTGGCTAAAATGGAATTTGGTACACTCGTAGGTAACGTGTAATATAATATTGATGGCAGTTTATTAATTGTATCTGTAAATAAGCAGTTTACCAAATAAAATACTTTTTAACGAAACTTTGTTATTTTTTTTTTCATAAAATTTTACTTCACAGTTTGAATTGATAACAATTTCAGGGAACTCTAATCCGTTCCTAAAATAGTATAGTACTTACTTAATGTATATCAAAGTGTATATATACCCTTTGATATACATTCAGTAAACAACTGTTATTTTATATTTACAAACATGCACTTCAATATTATTTATTTGTAAGAATGTATGGATGATAACATTAAAGTATCTACCAACCAGTTATGTTTAGATAATAACTAAGTATCTATCAATCAGTTTAAAGCATTTTCTAGTACAATACTGGAAGTCCATATAATTGGGATTAAGATTAAAACAAACTATACCTTACTCTGTAATTTATGCAAAAATTTTAAATGAATGAACTTAATAACGGCCTTGATTTGTCAAATGTCTAGGTCTTCATTCAAAACTGACCTCTAAAGAGTCGGTCAAGGCTTATTTGTAATAGCAGCTCTGTGTTTAGTATATGTGAGAATTTTTGTATCTAATGCTAATATTATTCGTAATCAAAGACAATTTTAAACAAAAGACGACGTGTTTTAATGTAGCAATGTGAGAGTTTTTTTTTGACAATAAAGTAAATTAAGTCATTGGTTTATAAAGAACTAGCTTTTGCCCGCGGCTTTGCTCGCGTTCAAATTCAAATTCAAATTCAAAATCATTTATTTCAAGTAGGCCAGTTACAGGCACTTTTGAACTGTCGAAACATTGACAACAATAAAAATGAAGCTACAGTCCCAGTCACAAGGCATAATAACTGTGAAAGTACTGTAGTTGCCCATTCCAAAGCGTAGATCTCTATGGAGAAGAATGGGCAAGAAACTCCATGGACACTCTTTTAAATCAAAATATTATTACAAAACCTTGGTTACATCATTCGTGTTAAAGTGGTAAACTATGTGAGAACGATGTAGCAAGACGTGCACATTAAAAGTGTCCATAGTAAAAGAAAAATAATTTCAAAAATACATAATTAAATTTAAAAAAAAAAGCTGTGGCAACTGAGAGATGACCAGTCACAACTGACAGCGCCCGTTCACGAACATGACGCATAGATCAGCACCATTCAACTCAACCATTTTGAAGGGAACTAAATGATCCGACACATGCGCCACCATCAGCGAGACATTTGAGTGAGCATGACATGCTTTCAACCGCCAGAGCAAATTAGTCAAGAAAAGACGTAGGTTTCCATTGAATGATAGCTTTGTAGTACATAGTACTCACACAATTTGGGCTATGCGATTATATAATGCTAAAAAATTGAATCTATACAATGCAAAGATAGTTGTACAATCTTCAGCAGCTCCAACAATACTATTAAATGCTATCAATTTATTCGCCCCTGTTCTTGTGGAGCAGGACCGACATTGAGCCAAGCATTTTTGTCAGTAATATAATCGTCCAACTTATAATATGCTTGTTTACATAGTGTGCGTTTAATGCATGTTTTAAATTTCGTCTCACTCAGTTCAAGGATACTTTGTGGAATTTTATTATAGCACCTTAAACAGTACCCCATGAAAGATTTGTCTACTTTAGCGAGTCTGAAGCCCGGTTGAACTAATTGGTTCCTATTTCTGGTATTGTAATTATGTCTGTCACCTCTTTTACCAAAAAGATGCAGATTTTTTCTTACGTACATTATGTTTTCATAAATGTATTGACAGTGTACTGTCATGATGTTAATGTTCTTAAACCGTTCCCTTAGAGAATCGCGCCTACGGAGATTATATATGGCTCTTATGGCTCTTTTTTGCAGAATAAAAATAGACTCGATGTCTGCAGCCCGTCCCCATAACAAAATGCCATAAGACATTACACTATGAAAGTAACTAAAATAAACCAGTCTCGCGGTATCTACATCAGTAAATTGACGGATTTTTCTAACAGCATACGCTGCTGAACTTAGCCGCGCCGCAAGGGATGTTAAATGGGAACCCCATTGAAGCCTTGAATCAAGCGTAATTCCCAGGAAAACCGTTTTATCTACGAATTCTAGTTTCTCTTTATTCAATTCTATATCACAATCATTACTTTTAACATTCGGTAAAGCGAATCTTATGCATTTGGTCTTTTTTTCATTTAATACTAAATTGTTTGCTGTAAACCAATTATGGACCTCAATTAGGGCATCATTCACGCCATCTAGATTTTGGGCCCGTCTATTTATCTTAAAAATTAGGGAAGTGTCATCAGCAAATAACACTAAATTTTGAGACTCATTTTTTAATAAGCAGGGTAGATCATTAATGTATACTAGAAAGAGAAAGGGACCTAATATTGAGCCTTGCGGAACTCCAATTTTTACTTTTAAACCCTGTGAATTAACACCATTTATTTGTACTAACTGTTGCCTATCACTCAAATATGATTTTACCAAACTAAGAGCAAGATTACCTAGTCCGTAATGCTCAAGTTTCAAAAGTAATGTGTCGTGATTTACGCAATCAAATGCTTTAGAGGTCACAAAAGATTCCTATGGCGTCTTGGGACTCTTCCCACGCAGAAAATATGTGCTTTAGTAGAGTTACACCGGCGTCAGTCGTACAACGTCCTTTGGTGAAACCATACTGTTGGTCGTGTAAGATTTTGTTGGTGTTAAAATGATTGAGCATCTGATTAAGCATTACTTTTTCAAACACCTTGCTAAAAACTGGCAACACGGATACAGGTCTATAATTATTCGTATCTTTACTGTCCCCGGACTTGAAAAGAGGTATGACTTTACTGTATTTCATCAAATCAGGAAAAACTCCTTGGTCCACACACAACTTAAAAATTAAGGCTAAGTATGGAGCTACTGTCTCAACTATGGATGTACAGACTTTGATAGACATTCCCCACAGATCTTCGGTCACTTTGATTTTTATTTGCCGGAAAGCTTTAATAACTGTAATAGGGTTTATATGTTTAAATTTAAATTCAGCCGGGCAGCCAGATACATTCGCCTTAAGTAAAGCAATTGAGACGTCAGGTGACGAAATCGTTAAATTCGGTGTAACACAGTTCCCCTTTCCTGATATGCAAGTACCTGCTAGGTAGCAGTTTTTGCCTTTGCGCCTTATGTATTGTAATAGCAAAGCTAGGTTTTACCTTTTCTTCCCTCTTTCTCCCTCATTTCTCACATTAAAAAATAGCCTATATCCGTCTCCAGGGTCTCAACTATCTCCGTAAAATCGATTTAGTCATTTTAGGGTAAAGACGTAACAAACAAACTCACTTTCGCTTTTATAATATTAGTAAGGATTTATGCTTATTATAAGTTTGTAGCATCTTTTAAAAAATCTTAGAATATAGATTATTGTCTATATACTTACGTAAAAAAAAAATGAAACACACAAGTCATGCAGTAAATACTTTTATTTTTAAAAACTTTTTATTATCATCATAACTCTTCGTAATCATTGTTTTGAACGTGAAATTATGTATCTCTGCTTATTACAGCTATTATCCATCATTATTGTCTTCCAGGATAACACCTGATTCTGTTTAATTAGTATCCGTAATCAATTATCGTATCTGATATGGCGTAACCAATTGAAGGAAAAGAAAACCGGAGTTCTCATTTACTATATGGAAGACGATACAAACGTTCTACTCCATTCTGACTAATAAACCTTATAACTACAATTATCTAAATATAAATTATTGAACGTATTATAAAAACAATTTAGTATAATGACAGCGATATTTTACTAATTTCTATCAAAATTGGCGCGCACTTGCCGCCATTTTGTTAAACGTCATAAAAAGGCGCGAAATTTTACAGATTATTAATTTATTATTGAGCTGCCATATTTATTCACTATATTAAAAACGACTGTAACAAAGTTATAAATAAAAGCCTTTAGACATTACCAGACTTAAATATTTTCTTCATTTATATTATAAAAATGAAATATTTAATTAAGTATACACAAAAAAAAGTTTTTAATATAATCATTGTTGTTCTTTTCAGTATGATCAAAATTATTACCTAGATTTTCACTAATAGTTAACGCGATATAATAAACTTTAATAATTTCCTTGGGAAACAAACATATTATATCACTTCAATACATTTCTAAGATATGAATAGTTTTTTTATTTACATCGCATTTTATTCGATAGGATAAATACCATTATTTTTGATGTTACTACAATATGAAAATTCTTCGAACGTTTTTATATTTCTAGAATATCTCCGTTATTTCATTAAGTTTGCGATATTAATTTGTTTATTGTTAGTTTAATGTCATTTGTTGGGCGGTTATCGCAACAAAAGAGGTCAAAAATAAATCAAACTGAAAAATCATCCATCGATACATATAAATCTTTGCTAATTTCGTTAATTGAACATGAATATTCTTATAAAAATGGCAGTTTTATATCACGTATACGAATTTAGAGTAACATTTAGAACACAGATCAACGTTTATTCGATTCCTTCAAATAATAAATTAATAGAAATTATTGCCGCGAATTTATTTAACACGATCTTTACTGCGAAAGTGAGACACACGAACACTTTCAATTCATTGAATTATTATTACTACATAACTAATTTTATACACCCACAAATATTCACCACAGAGCATGGAAAAATGTAGAGATGCCTCCTGTGTTGTATCTCCAACTGGACAAGATAGAAAATCCTAATAGGGTCCGTTTCCAACAAGCGGAAAAATCTTCACGCACCTTTTCGATGTTACTGAATAAAGTACTGTTTTAAAATTACCTACTTAAAGTATCATCTTGGGTACTAGCGAGAAGAAGTTTGGTCGTGTCGAAATTTATAGTTAAAGGCAATACTGATACAACACTAAAAACGGCTTTTTTGAGTTCTCAATATTTTGGCAAAGTTGCTACCACCATGATCACGGATAAACATGGTTATGGTCGAGGTTTATCTATGATCCGTGGTGCTTGCAACACTAAATATCCCGTTTTTAGTTTTTATGATAGTGTAAGTGAACATGCCAGAACACAAAACTGAAACAGTCTCTTATTCAGTGAAATTAAATAAGTGTACAAGGATTTTTCCAATACGTGGAAAAGGAATCTTAATTCAGAGCGGAAAAGAGACAAAACTAGATGTATTTTATAGCTCGCATGTCTTTCCCTCCACTCTGGCACTAAAGTTATACTTCTTTAAAAGCTGGTGGTACAGGTTTATGATTTTTCTAATGAAAAATCTGAGGTGACAAGAACCCACTCATAGACATCTCTATTTTCATTAACTGTTGTTTTCACTTACACAAGCACACTATCCACAAAATATGTTCGTGTATCACTATTCCGCTATAGACTCCATTAAACCTATATAACAAACCTTGATTAAGAGACACTACAAATATTTACATCATGCCAATCGATTTCGTAACTCAAATTGTGCCTCGTCCAATCGGTCAATCATACAAATTGCTTGTGCGTTTATCTGTGAGTAACCATTATATCTTGACACTTCTAAGGACTGCTTGTCACAACAAACGTCTTAAACAGTTTTCTTTCCCATTTCCCGCGTCTTAAGATTTACTGGCAACACAGTTTATTTCAGGCGTCCTCGCAATATTTTGTCTTATTTCTTCGAATGAACACATTATTAGCAACCTTGTATTCTTGATACTTTCAGTATTCGGATGCATTATTCAACGTAGCTCACGCGATACTTCAGTTATAAGGAAATAGGTATATACGCAAATACATCATTTGAATAATTGCAATCGCCAAGTACCCACATGATATCGTGTTCAAATTAACAATGACAAATGGCGCTGTGTTGAATATTTAAAGTATCTTGGTAGTTTAGCGATGCAGCTGGCATCTGCATTGGCAAAGGCAGTGCCACCTAAATAACTACTAATTTCAACATTCACAATTTAAATTCCTCGTCTTGCTGCCTAGGCCCTACCAAGATAATGCTGCTATCTGTACTCTATTAACGGTATATTTAAATAACCGATTTTTTAAAAGGTATTATTGCCTCATTGACGAACGGAAGCCACTGATGATCAATCAGCTCATTCTTTGACAAACTCCTTTTCAACTTCATTGAAACAAAACCAACATACAAATCATTTATACCAACGACCCGTGGTTAGGTCAAGCCAAGTCTTGGCCACCGATCGACAGCACTTGGTCCAAAATTTATATTTCCACTAACATTATCTACTTTATTAATAATCACATTTATTTACAGTTTTCTCATAGACATCGTTCTCGAACATTTTACGGTAAAATTTTCTATGAGGTGTTAACAATTTTGTGTGTTCACAAAACTTCAATTCAAATTCATTATGCTATACCCTCAATCAACCAACAAATTGACCCACTACTTAGAGGAATCGGTCAAACATATTTGACTACATGGCTACCTTTGGAAGTGGTTGCCCACGCTCGAAACTTGTATAAAGTATTTTTTGGACTCTGCGCGGGAGAGCGGTCACACCGTAGTGACGCGATCTATCTCCACGTATCGCACAGAGTCCTCGCTTGGTCAGCAAATCACTTCTTTTTCATCAAAAATGGCGGTGTCTGAGGAGAGGCTCTTGAGCCGCTGTTGTAGAGCGGAGCGACGCCGCCGGCAGGAGCGAGCTGCTGCTATCTGCAAAAGGAAGGATTTCATTCTTATATCACAACTTATTGAATCATACGAATGCTTTTTCAACATATAGGGCAATCGAAGATACCAGGTATGAAAGTAGTACAGTATCACCATACGAGCATTTATCAATAAACTAGCTTTTGCCCGCGACTTCGCTCGCGTTAAATTCGGGGTAACACAGTTCCCCTTTCCTGATTTGCAGGTACCTGCTACCTGTAGTTTTTGCCCTTGCGCCTTATTGATTGTAATAGCAAAGCTAAGTTTTCCTTTTCTTCCCTGTTTCTTACTCATTTGCCAATTTAAAAAAAATTGCCTATTTTTGTCTCCAGGGTCGCAACTATCTCTGTACCAAAATTGGTTTAGCCATTGAGGTGTGAAGACGTAACAAACAAACAAACTCACTTTTGCTTTTATAATATTAGTAAGGACGTGTGGGACACTTCTTGTATTCATCTTATGACGAATTTCTTTGCGGTAACCAACTTGTGTATCACAGTGTGGAACATCGTCAGCGAATAGAACGGAGAGAAATGCGTCCTACAATAGATGCTCGTCCAAGACTTACCACAGCAAAAGCAGCAAGAATAGTCAGCGCGAGAAACATGACCGCGTAATGCGCTGGAACTCGTAGGAGCGCAGAACAATGCGCAAGGCGTTCATCTTCCCCGCGCGGGCAGTGCGGGGTACCGTCGCACCAGAGGGCAGCCGAGATGCACGCGTCCAGCGACGCGCATCTGTACTCGCATTCACCAGACAACGCGAACACGCCGCCATGAGAACTTGCATGTCTAGAATATAAAAATGAGGAGAGGTTATGTAATATAGAAAGTGCGTAGTTAAGTATAGGCATGTAAGTAGAGGGAAGAACATCATTAAAATGTAAAACAGATGGATGAAATGTATTAGAAGTGACGTTACTTTTGAAAGCGAAACATGGAGAGGACTGGAAGACTTTGAAGAAGACCTTTGACCTACAGTGGTACACCATGCGAGTAGGTTAAGTAAAAAGTTTTAGTGCGTTGAAACGGAGAGCAGGAGATTAAAAGAAAGATGGAATGTGGTGAATTATGTCATGACATTGGAGTGATTGAGGACGCTTCTGCTAATAGAGGAGAAATTTGTAGGATTTTTTTTGCCCAAAACAATAACCTAGGTCAAGAGCAGATACGAGTAGTCAAGAAGCAATTAATCATTTTCTTTTTTTAATTAAAAAAAACATAAAACTGTATTAAACCAACATAAAACTGTAAATAAATACCAACATGACACTAAATAAACACCAACAGAAAAATGTAAATTAACACCAACATAAAAATCAAAGCTTACCTTCTAGAAAGTTCCAACCAAGTAATGAAGTACGAAGCAGGTTCTACAGCAATGAGTTCAACACTCAGTGCTCTCGGCCAGTCCAAGTCAAAATGATCAGATGCGGAGGGAGATGCAAACACGTGTCGAGATAGGGGGTCTACTTCTCTGGACCAGCCGTCAGAGAATACTTCTACCATGTCATCTATCTGTAAGTAACAGAAAGGGAAGGTTGTTATTAAAAAAAAAACAAATATAACTAAATCAAATTAAATAAATAAATCGTTTATTTTAAAGACGTCATGCTCCAAAAGGCAGACAAAGAGAAAACCAGTTTTTTATTTACTCTTGTGATTACTATCCATGCCATAACTCTCTTTACGCTTATTTCGAAAAATTTAAATCATTTTGTAACGAACAAAAGGGATTTCCTAAGAATAATGCAGTAAACATGGCACTCTATGACCTGTTAAAAAACGTCATGTCATCTGTAGATAGAAGAAATCCGGTCTGTGTTATCTACACTGACATGACCAAAGCTTTTGATTATGTGGACCATTATTTATTATGTTGCACAAACTACATAGTTATGAAATAAGAGGGAACATCCTTCAGTTGCTAGAATCATATTTAAGTGAAAGATTACAATATACAGAAATTTCTAGAATTTGTCCGAAGAGTAAAATGGAAACCATTTATGCGTTCAAACCAAGGCACGTAAAATATGGTGTTCCACTGGGCAGCGTACTGCGGCCGCCGCTTTTTCTTATATATATTAACGACCTGCCGAAAGTAACAACGAATAAAATTATTCTCTTTGCGAATGATAGTACAGCTGTAATTAAGTGTACAAACTATAATAATTACGAGCAAGACATTAATACTTGCTTGCATGACATTATTAACTGGTTAAATAATAATAATTTAGTAATCAACCTAAGTAAGACAAAAATAATGCAATTTCATCAACGCGGTGAAAACCCAAATGTCAGAATTGCTTACCAAGGCTATAATATTAATGAAGGAAATCAGGCGAAGTTTTTAGGTATACTGATCGACAGTAAACTCACTTGGAAACCTCATATTGAAGTTGTGTGCAAAAAACTCAACAAAACTGCGTATGCTCTACGGCAACTTTCAAAAAAAGTCAACAATCAGGCTCTTATATCAGCGTACCATGGACTGGCTGCCTCTGTTTTGTGGTATGGTATTATTTTCTGGGGGCAATCTACTGGTAGGGAGCTGGTATTTAGAATGCAGAGGCAATGTATAAGCTCAATGTGTGGTCTTAAGCCAACAGATAGCTGCCTTCCCTATTTTAAATCTCTTAATAAATATTTTAACTTTTCCGTCTTTATATATTTTAGAAACAGCTCTATTCGTAAAAAATAATCCACAATTATTTGAATAAAGAGTCAAAACAAATCCGACACGGAGTCAATATGTCAACAAAATATGTCTTGTGAAATGCAAAACCGCATTTATGCAGAACAGTTTTTTGGTATCGCCCCACGCATTTATAATAAAGTACCTGATGTGATAAAAAAACATGACTGTTATAAAATTTAAAAGGGCACTAATCCAAATCCTAATTAAGAAATGTTACTGCCCTATTAATGACTTCCTTAATGATAAAATTAATGAAAATGAAATCGATGTAAGATTGACATTTATTATTATATTTTTCTGACTTTTTTTATTTACTTAATTTTATATTTTAAAATTTATTTGTTTTTGTTTATATTTTATTATATTTAATTTTAAAAAACTTGTTTTTTTTTTAAATTTGGAAATTAATATTATTTGCATGCCCATATGACGGTAGAATATGGAGGTCCTTATTATATACGAAAACACGAAAAAATCTATGTAAAATTACACATGTTTGCAAAAATAAATTATTTGATTTGACTACATGTGACAAGTGTCTAACACAAGTGGTACCGTAGTGGTATGACCGTCGGACTGCCGAGGCATGATGATGTTGTGTGTATAACTACCATCATCATCTGCCAAGCCTTTTCCCAAATATGTTGGGGTCGGCTTCCAGTCTTACTGGATTCACGTGACTATCAGCAGTATTTTAAATGCCTATCTGACCTCCACAACCCATTAACAACTGGGTAATACGATACTCCTTAGTAAGACTGGGTGTCAAACATTCCAGCCACTAACTACCTGTCAAAGATTTACAAATGACAGCCGTGACCAATGATACAACGTGCTTTCCGAGCCAGGGAGGAAACTCTGTATGTGTCGGGTGGTCACCCATCTGCGGGCCTACCTGGGCAAGGGTGGCTTAACCCCAAGATTAACCCAAGCGGCAGTTTTTATGTAGCCACAAGCTCCTGTTAGTATAACCACCAGTGGTTATAAAACCTTGTTGTTTGACCATAACCTTGAAATGGAAGACAGAGAAAATAACGGTCGTCATGAAGAAGAGGAGGTAGAGAAGCCATCTTACAAAATAGTCTAGTTTTACCCGAGAGAAGTAGCTCTCGGGTAAAACTAGATAAGTTAGTTTCGATCTAATACATTTCACTTTGCGCTTTCTACACTTTTATAGACCGGAGAAATCAATAGAAATGAAATTATACTGTCTTCTGACAGTTGTTAGGTTCTCAGCCTCAATGATTCAGCTGAGGTCAGCTAGACAATAATTTTTAACGATTAAGTAATTAATTGTGGAACTAAGGGGCCGTGAACACACACACACACGTCACAGGCTTTTCTAAACACTCTCGTCACACGATTCACAAACCTCTCGCTTGTGAAGAAGTCTCTATAAGCTGATATTAAAGATAAGCTTGTGGAAACTATTTAGCTAACCCTAACTTTGGCTTAGAATAGAACTCCATAATTCTAATCTAACCGGGAGTCGAACACAGGACCACACGCCTGCTTTTTTTGTGCGGATGGGAATTCATCAAATAATTTTTCCTGCTCTGGTTGGAACGGAGTATCAGACTTTTACTGACTAAAACCCTCCCATGTTCCAACTTTTGCCTTTTATATTCCGGGGCCACGGTATCCCTTTCGAACAAGCTGCAACCCCGGCAGGAAAATATGTAATGCTTTAAAAGATGATTGCCACATACTTATCACAAATAAAAAAAAAACAAAACGATAAATATGTCTAGAATAATATAATAATTTTAATGTAATGTACCTGTTCTTCTGGAGGTTCAGGACAAATATATGTCGGAATCAGTCCACCAGTGTACACAGCTATTCTATTCGACGTTCTGCATAGATGTCTCATGTCAGGGGCGACTGTAATGTTGTTCAGAAGAGTAAAGTTGTCCAGTTCTGGTTCCCTGATGATGCTGCCCCGGATTTGGAGGTAGAGGTACCGGCCGGGGGAAGGGTCGATCAGCCATGGGCGACGTTCACAGCGTTCCTGGAAATGTCAAGATGAAAAAATGTGTAAGGCAAGTAAATAGACAGGCATTTTGCTTTGATTCAAACATCTTGGAATTATTATTAACACTTGAAACGAGATGAGGAATTAAATAATCACCTAGTATACAGTTTGGAGTAGGTATTAACTTTAATTAACTTACCGATTCAGACATTGGATTAGCAGACGAAAGCCTCATTTCACCGCTAGCGCCATACACCCGATGCGAGCTTTCGCAGCCGGACTCCAGTCGGACAAACTCCACTGAAGCTTCGAAGCCGAAAGAGCGAAAGTCGTCGGAAGCAGACATGTTGACGACGTCGAATCGCAGTTCGGCGACTGTGGCTAGTGATGTGAACTCATAATCGCCGACGTCACTGGAAAACAAAAGATTTGTCTTCATATTTAACCTTTGTTAAAAAATATGTTTTCTGTTAATGATTTCATTTAAGGAATTGAAGACGGAGAGAGGAAATGACTACCGTAATTATACCATTTGCCATAGCGAGTGGTTGAATTCATAAGGAATGGATTGTACTTTTGGATTTGGATATTTGTACCAATTTAGTTAATATTCATTTAGGCGCATTTATGGCATTGGGTCAATGTGTAAATTGTTGATAAATAAATTTCAGCAAGTGAATTTTTCGATGGCGCAAATGCATGAAATGCACAACGATTGTAAAGGAAGAATTATCATTGTAATGTCACAATTTATAATGCCAAATTCGGCAGTTAATGTCAAGAATGACTGCATGGGTATAATCGGAATACAATGTTGCCACTTTCTGGGAGACACATTGGACAATCAATCATAACATGGACTGAGCGTTAATTGGTAAGAAGGGTTGAGGGATGCTAAAACTACTCAATCATTTCGTTTCACGCGAAAGAAATATTGACATTGATATACAAAACATTTAATTTTGTATTTTATTTTCTATAAAATATGTTCTATTCGTTCGTAAAATGAAACACCACAGACTACCTACAGTATTGTCTCTCCTCCTTTAAATCCACCCAAAGGTTGTCTTGAAAACATCGCTTTTAGCGATAATTGTGTCACCTTATTTATAAGTTGTTTACTGTTAGATATTCTTGTCATTTGTGTGGCGTACATAATAAAGAATATTCTATCTATCTATATACAAAACATAATTTTCGTCGTCCGATGGATTTGTTTATCACTACTTACTGCCAGCATAACCCCAGACACGCAGTATGATTTTCGGAAATTATATGCGTAGGTATTGTATAATTATCATTTGTCTCGGTGAGAGAAAACATTGCACGGAAACCAGCACGTCGACATGTTTAGCCAGATCCGAGGGCCATGGGCTGCATAACAAACTCTCAGGTTAAGCAACATAACCACACGATAACAAAAACAACCGACAAGTGCGAAACAGACTCGCCTACCGAGGGTTCCGTACAAACTTACGACATAAACAACCATATCTTTTGACTGCGTGGTCTCTAAGACTACGCAGTTTTGGATTACGTTACGTTACGTTTTGGATACGCAAGGTTGAATTTTTACAGCTCTAAGGGACCACAAATTTAAAATGTGGTTTCATTTGGATTCGAAACTTCCACGCGTTCTCGAGATAAAGGGTATTGACAGACAGACGGACAACAAAGTGATCCCATAAGAGTTCCCTTTTTTCCTTTTGAGGCACGGTGCCCTAAAAACTAATAATATCACGGTCTAGCAGTTACCTGCACAAACAATCCCTAGGTATCCTCGAACCACCGTCCTTCCAAGGTTTATCGAAGATCCTGACAGCAGCAGTAATATCGCCAGCACAGCGGTACCACGGCGAGTGAGCGGAGTGAACGGAACGACACAAGCGTCCGCCGCTGCGGATGCCCCATACTCTGACTCTCACAACTTCACCAGGGTTGGCTTCGAAGCGGTAGGTGCAACTGAAAGTAATAGACGTTAATGGAGTAGAAGTTTTTCCCGAAAATGGCTGTCGACCGTTGAAACTAGCACCAGCAAAGATAGTTCTAGCGGTGAATGAAGTCTGTGTTTGAATAATGAAGACCCCTTTGTTTGGCATTCTTCTAATGGAAATTCTAGCTTCAAAGTTTTTTTTCGTCCATGCTCGCAATAATATGCTTAGCCATAAAATCTTTTTAAAAAGTAATCACGGGTAATCTATTGCATTCACTTCCATTCTCTTCATAATCAGCCTTTTATTTTATGTTTCGATCTTCTTTTGGCTTATTGCCCATTTATAATAAGTCTAAAATGCCTAATTTATATTTGTCTAATTTATCACTTTAAATCTTCTTTTTTTTTTAATTGCGTAATATATTTTTCTTTGCAAATTGTATAATTTATAATCTTATGTTCTCATTTATAATTTTTAATTATCTGTATTTGTAATCATAGTTTAGTGATGTAATACTGGTCCTTGTATAATTCCGTGCACTTCTATGAGTGACAAAATCACTATAACTAAAACTGTTTGTGTTTTTTATATGTAAGTCGTTGAAGTGCCCTAAAAAAATAAATCACAACATCTGCATTATGTTCATATTGTAGATACGAACTTACCTAATATTTCGATTTCCTCCTCGGCCATATAAAAACACATCTCTAGGCGAAGAAAATGTTATCGGTGGATCTGGAGGTGCTTCTGGAAATGAACGTGAAGCAAACCGTCTGGAACACGACCCTCGACCCCAAGGTTCACCATCTTGGTGAAGATCCACAAATTCGTAAAGAGCCTTGAAGTATACTGGTCTGAAATCAAATTAATGTTTGACAAACCTTTTAAAGGAAGTTAAAATTCGAAAACAAAAGACTATTCAGGAAAATGTAAAAACGCTCGCGTTAAATTCGGGGTAACACAGTTCCCCTTTCCGTTCAGGTAACAAACAAACAAACAAATTCACTTTCGCTCATATAATATTAGTAAGGATGTTGTAGGTTGTGAAATAGCATTCCTATGTTTCAGTAATGAATGCATTTCAGCCGTTCCAAGCACGAAAATAGTACAAGCTGTTTCAGGATTTCCTGAAACATTTTATTCATTGTCTAAACACTATACAATTCTACGGCAGTAATCGAATATTTACAAACAAACGGACTTCTGACTAAACTATGTGCATTATACATCTCAACTTACTTCAATGCGGTCCCCTGCGTCAATTTTAGTTCCAAAGTTAAGGAATCTCCTTTCGAGAGGAAGCTTTCGGTTTTCGCACATGCCCTGGATCTCCGTAAGAGTGCATGTTCACAAGTTCTTGGGGCACGTTCACGGCAGAATCTGGCGACTAGTGTAGCGTTGGTTGGAGGACGACCAACAATCACTGATTGTGGAGATGTGGCTCTGGACATTTGAACTGATCTTTCCTTGTCGCTGAAAAGAAAAAAGCAACATCGGATAGTTAATTTAGAATGTTTATAAATCTAGATGATAATATTAAAACTCTCTCCATTTTCGTTTTAATGGTACAAGTTAATTGCAGAGATTTTCTATAAAATACTTGATTCACTTACATAATAAAATCAACCGGCTGGAGCGAGCGTGTAAAATTACTCACCAAAATATATCGCTGCAACCGGGCGATATTCTCATCGGACCGTCCCATATATTCAAATGGCTTCCACAATACTCGTCCTCAGGCAAGTTAGGATTCAGAGCGTTTGTCACATAAAATTTCAATACTGAAAACCACACTCTGAAGCGTGGTGCTGAAAACGACGGTCTTCTGTAAATTATGTTGCGACCCGAGGGGCCCGAGGTGTCTATTCCTTGCATGTGATAAAGGCATGTGGTATTCGGAGGTAAGGAATGTTGTGGGTGTTCCAGAATCCCTCGGCCAGTCCCTCTGATCCAAAACTCGCAAGCCCTTTTGTTCTTCGCGTATGTTGGTGACTGTTGATCCACAAATCTGACCTAAAATTGATAAATTATGTGATAACCGCAACAAACATCCCTTAAGGTCCTTTATCATTCGTAATGAAAGGTTTAATAACGGAAGATTAATTATTAATGGGTTAATTTGCGTACGTTATCAAAGGATCATAACTTTTATTTACTTTGTTTGTTTTTGACGATTGTCGGGCAGTTTTGGGTACTATAACCGACCTACAAAAATGTCCTTTTTTGGTATTGTTCGTCGTGTCGTTGAGCTCCTTATGTTATGATACGATAACTGATAAATGCTTGCACTGACTGGACAGGTCCACTCAATCTGTGTGGCGCTTTCTTAAAAAGACCACTTCAGACACTAATCTGCATAGTCCTCATGTAAGTTGACCAAGATTTTTGTCTGGACCTTAAAAGAGATTATGATCTCTGAGTTTTTTTCGGCTGTTTCTTCTCAGAGTAGTCAGGTACGAAACACCGGAATAACCTATTTTTTTTTAAAAGACTTGTATATGTGTTTGTGAAAACCTACTTGCAAAATAAATATCATTTTATCAATGAAATAAATGATTTTAAAATGTTCTAGACATTGATCAGAACAAAATTATAATTGAAACCAGTGATTTACCCTCGTCTGCATTAAAGGACCATGAAAAAGTGTAATAAAAAAGAGTTATATTGAAAAGAGGAAGACGGGGGTCGTCCTAATTTCATAAGTTAAAACAATGTGGGTTGGTGTAGGTAGAGTTCGCTCGCTTCATTATCGTGACCGGCCGTGCGAGCCTACGTTACTAATTACACTTTGGCAGGGGCCCAAGCGAAGCCTCCAGGGTACTTCTTGATTTATTATTGTTCACTGAGAACGAAACACTTTAAATAACACTCCATAATGATATATTCGTCTATTAACCCAATTTTGGGATCATATGTGAACCGATTAGTTTCAGTTCTCATAATTTGTCGCGAAGTGCCAAATTCACGATTTATTTCTCATCTCTCTTAAATATAATAAATGACAATGTTTGTGAGGATATTTGGATGGATATTTGGATGTTTGTTATTCTTTCACGTCAAAACGCCTGCACGGATCTTGATGAAATTTGGCACTAATGTGCCAAATGGAAGATGGTCTGGAATAACACATAGGAGACTTTTTTTTTCGATATTACGCGGGCTAAGCCGCGGGCGCCTGCTAGTCTCACATATATTGTATTAGTGGCTGCGCCCTGCCGTTTCACCCTCGTCAGCCGGGATAAAAAGGCATGGCAAATGTCCAGGGTATAAGCTAATCTACGTACAAAATTTCATCCAAACCCGCCAGCCTAGCAAGCCGCTTGAGCGTGAAGGAGTAACAAACACACACACATGCTAACTTTCGCCTTTATATTAGTGTGATTATTATTCAAATATCCGTCGCACATTTTCATTGGATTCTTCGATCAATAAAATTACATTGAGATAATCTGCCACTACTCAGTAATTGCGTTGCAGGAAATGAATTTCCACATTTACTCGACTTGAAAGCTGAACTAATCGGATCCTATTAAAGATTAGTTGAGAACAAAAGCCAAGCATGAAAGAAAAGAATATTATAGTTTCCAATTTTAATAATCTATGAACGCTTATCATGGAAAAGTTCCAACCGTTTTCCTGTAATTCCAATTTGGCCAGTGTCCAAATATGAAGTTATATTTTTTTTCTGAAAACTCACATTGAAAGTTGGAAATTGACCCATTACTAAGAAGGGTGAATATATTCCTGTGAGGAGTTTCTAAATTAGGAACAAAATTAGTGTAATAATTGACTTAATAATGCGGTTTTACGTAACACGGCAAATCGAGTAGCACTAATTAGAATAAATTGTTCCGGTAATTACTGTGGAAAATCTATGCTGACGATGCTATTTTTGCTATTATCAAAATGCTGCAGTAATTTCTAAACGGTGTTGGACAATAGTAAAGAAATTCAAGTTAAAAAAATGCGTAATCTTATGCAAAAGCATTTATTTTCGAGCGCCGAGAGTATTATCACCATAACTTTATGATAATGACTCACACTCTATGCAAAATATAAGTTGGATTCCAAAACTTTTTCCATCTCTTGCCAAGATATAGAGACGCATAAATTCTCCATGTAAAATTTCCATGCAATAAATTATTTAAATTACAATATTTTGGAACTAGAAAATGATAAAGGTATCATACCTCGACTTCCAGCTGAAATCCATGCAGGGATTGTGACGTCACTGGTTGTAAAAATGTCCCAAAAGGTGATGTAGTGAATTCCACTAACAATTCAGGACCGCTCGATATAGCTTCGGGAACGGAAACACCTCCTCCACAAAATCTCAAAATGACGGGGTCTCTTGTTGTGTAACCGTCGTAAACCGTCACATAGTCTTGAACTTCGTCACATTGTTGCCAGAATTTCAGTTCCCTTCCATTGTTCCCTCTCTCTTGTTGTGCCGCTGCGTACATTGCCTTCTGGCTCCTAATTGAAACTAGTTGGCCGTTCGGCTGTTTAACAACAATCAGGGCGTGTTTTCCTTGAGGCACTTCATGTTGCCGCACAGCGTAATAACATGTGAGGTTTCTAGGGTAAACGCCAGGAAAATTTGGAGACTGTAACCTACAGTTTTTACGATCACAGTCGCTGAATATCCGCGAGCAATAAGTTCCAGAGATCAAATCCCCGAGGTAATACTCCGGAGTTTTTGTCGTCTTTGCTACGCTAGTATCCTCACCGCGTGATATGTTTACGGGATAAGGCATTGGTCTCAGTTTGAAAAAAGGCCGTTCTGAAATGAGATACTGTTATTAGATAGAGACATTGATCTTCGTGTTTTATTATGTACGACGCGAGGGCAGGTGGCGAGGTGAGAGCCTTATATTTTATATAGGTTTTATGTTTCATACATTCGGCGAGTTATTAGCAATAATTTATCTCTAATGTTAAACAACATGTGCATCTAGATATAATTCATGAAAATTACAGTATTATCAATTTATATAGTACAGTTTGCTGAATCAAATGAGTACCCCAGTTGCATAAAAAATAACTTTCACTATGCAGATGTGCCAGAGCCCCCCCCGCCTGCCGGGGTTGCGGGTTGTTCGAAAAAGAAACCGAGGCTCCTGAATCTAAAGGGCAAAAGAAGGAACATGGCGAGTTTTAGTCAGTAAAAGACTGCCATTCGAAGTTATTTTATGATTTCCCATCCGCAAAAAAGGGTACCATCATCATCATGACGCTTTTTTAATTTGGGAAGTTTTTTTCTACACAGTAATGTAGTGGCCGGGGTGAAGCTACCCTAATTTCATACCGCCTGAGACACATCCTGGGGGAACTGATGTGTAAAGCCCGCTCATTGCGCATCGAGCATCCGAGAGTACAATCATCATGACGCTGACTGTACATTTCATAACAATTTCGTAATGCGTATGGTATCAGTAAACCCGATAAAATATTTTTATCAACGCTTTTGTTGCCGTTCACGACAAACGTATCCAAATGTGCTTTGTATATTAAAAAATACAAAGGTAACCATTTGTCAGAATAAAAATGATTAACATACCCGAAGGTGGGTTTCCTCCATATCGCACCGTAGCGTATTCCCTTCTCAAAACCTTGTAAGCCATTCTGAAGTCGAAGTTATAGTTGTTCTGTTCTTTGGATAGATGTAGGAGTCTTATAATTAGGGTGATGGATTTGGTTTCGCTGTAGTATATTGAAGGGCCCCAAGATGTGCCGCACCAGGAGCCTCCAACTTGGGGTCTGCTTGCTTCTTGGATCTGCATGTAGCCGTCTGGACAGCCATCCTCTGTGAAGGATGTGAAGCGGCCGAGGGTGAAGCTATCGAAGAGGACCTGGAAAGAAAAGAGATAGGTGTCAATATATACGATGTGATGAATAGGCGACTTTTAGGAGTACATGATAGAATATTGTTGACACGCATGTAACTGTTCTAACTTTTCTTATTCTACTTATTATAGTACGCCCAAAGCGTGGGAAATAGCTGTTTACAAATTGTTTATTGACACCAACTGTGTTATGTTGACTTTACTATGCTCCAGAATAAAGATGATTTTGTTGGAGAATGCCACCTTCATGGTCTTCATGGTAAAGTTTTGATATGGTTTTATACATCGAATAAAGTATAAAACATATTTAAGTTACTCGTTCTATGTCATGTGTCACCATGTACTCGTGTATTTTCTGATCTGTTTTAATATACTACTTTACAAGCTCCCACAGTGTTTTATGTGCTCTGCAAATATTCCCCAACAATGGTTATGGGCCCAGAGTTCTAAATCGTAGTGGTATATGAGTGTATAAATATTACAGTAAATTTAGAAAGTACGGTCGCGAAGAAAAATGTCAAAAGTGCGAATTGAATTACTCACCAAGGACAACTACGATAGTTGGAAAGTGCAAGTAGAGGCATTATTGATTAGAGGCGATTATTGGGAGTACGTAAGTGGTGAGAAGCCAAAACCTGTGGATGACGATGCTGCAAAAATATTATGGGAGGCTGCTGACCGAAAAGCTAAGTCTGAAGTAATATTAGCATTAGATCCTAGCGTAGTTCGTCATGCTAAGAAGATGACAATTGCACGAGAACTTTGGCTGAAATTAGAGAGCTTGTTCGCATCTCGAGGCCCTGCGAAGAAGGCAACATTGATGAAAAGGCTCATGCTGCAAAAAATGAGCGAGGATCAAAGAGTAAGCGTGCATCTCGATTCTTTTTTCGAAGCTGTCGATAAATTAGAGGAAATGGGCATCGAAATCCATGATGATTTATTAGCGATTATGTTGCTGTATAGTCTACCAGCTAGCTATGAAAACTTCAGATGCGCCATTGAGTCACGAGACGAGCTTCCGAAGCCTGAACAACTTAGAGTGAAAATAATTGAAGAAGAAAATTCAAGAGGGAACGCTCAAGTTGAAAATATAGAAGGCGCTATGTATGTGAATAGACACCATAAAAAAGGACATAAACCTGGAGATGGCAAAAATTTTAAATATAAATGTTTTAAATGCCATACTTTTGGACACAAGGCTTCAGAATGTAAAAAGAAGAAGGAAACTACCGTAGAAACCAGATGTGTAGAGTCATGTAACGTAGAGAGTGGTAATCTAGAAGCTTTAACTGCCATTGAAGTTTCAGATGAATGCTGTGCTGTAAATGTCAAACGCGGACATCAATGGCTTCTTGACAGCGGATGTACTGCTCATATGTGTAATGACGCGACAAGGTTTGATGAGGTACTGCCTTCAAGTCGAAAACTAAAATTAGCTACTGAGTCACAGACGTCCGTGCAAGGTAAAGGTAAAGTTAAGATATTAGCATGCAATAATGAAGGTACGCGTAAAATTGAATTTCAAGATACTTTGTTAGTTCCCACATTACGTAATAGTCTCATTTCAGTCGCTAAACTCACCGAGCGAGGCTGTGAGGTCATGTTTAAACGTGACGTAGCATACGCATTTAAAAATGGTGAGATTATGCTAACTGCTGATAGGCAAGGAGATTTATATTACTTCAGGGAGTCAGTTGCGTCAACATCTATGGTATCGGGGAATGATGTGGATCTGTATGGATGGCACGAGCGTATGGGACATTTGAATGTTAGGGATCTTATGAATGTACTAAATAAATCCGGTATTGACGTTTTAAAAGTTAAGGATACTAAAAACTTGCATAATTGTGACGTGTGCGCTAAGGGAAAAATGGTTTCAATGCCTTTTGTGAAGTCCAGGGAGCCCTGTCAAGAAAAGTTGGGACTAATTTATTCTGATGTAGTTGGCCCCATGAGAGTTCAGTCGAACGGCGGTAATAAATACTTCGTTACATTTGTTGACGACTGTACTCGTTGGTGTGAAGTTTACATGTTGAAAAACAAAAGTGACGTTTTATCGAAATTCAAAATATACAAATGTCAAGTTGAAAATTTGACACAAAGAAAAATCAAATTCTTTCAAAGTGACAACGGCACAGAATTTGTAAATAAAGATTTTGATAAATTTTTACAAGAAAATGGAATTGTGAGGAGAAAAACTACCCCTTATTCGCCACAATCTAACGGTGTAGCGGAGAGAATGAATCGTACATTGTTGGATATGTCCCGATGCATGATGCTGTCTTCTGGATTATCAGGAAGTTTTTGGGCAGAGGCAGTTGCAACGGCTTGCTACATTCGAAACAGATGTCCATCGAGTGCTCTTAACTATGAGATACCGTATGTAAAATGGTTTGAAAGACCCGTGAACATTAAGTATCTGAAAACATTTGGTACGAAAGTTCATGTCTTGGATAAACAACCAGGAAAGGACAAGTTTGCTGCAAGAAGTATAGTTGGTTATTTTGTGGGCTATCCACCAGATTCTACAGGGTATAAAATTTGGTTACCTGAGCAAAAACAGTTCATAGCGTCAAGAGATGTGAGATTTCAAGAAGGTAAGTTTCTGGAAACTAAAACTAAAATCTCTGATCAATCAATTATCGAGTCACTGTGTGAGAAGGATACTGTGAAAAAGATGATTGAGATAGAAATTCCATTGGAGACACAACCAAGTGGACCATTGAATCAGAATGAAAGTCAATTGAATTCAATAAACTTGTTTAATCAGGAATCTTATATTCCATTACAGGAACTTAATACGTCGAGTACGACCAATGAGGAACTAAGCACTACAGGGACAACGATTGGAGAACAGAGTGCACCAAATACAGATAGTACAGATGGTATTATGATTGGTGATAGAAATGTTACTTTCAAAAGAGGTCCTGGAAGACCAAGAATTGAAAGAGGGCATGTAGGACATCCTCGGAAGATATACAATATGGTTGAAGTGCAAGAAAATAGCGATAATGTATCACCAAGAGAAGAGTTTGCTGATGCTGAAGATTTTGCAGGAGCTATTGAAACCTCATTGAGAGACGCTTTGGCAAGTGATGAAAAGAGTCAATGGGAAGAAGCGATCTTGTCGGAAATAAGAAGTTTAGTAAAAAACGATACATGGGAAATAGTTAAGAAACCGTGTGATCGTAATGTAATAGGATGCAGATATGTTTTGACTACGAAACTGAATGTCGACATGACAGAGAAAAAGAAAGCGAGACTAGTTGCAAAGGGTTACAGTCAACAACCTGGTCTTGATTATCACAGGACATTCGCCCCCGTAGCGAGATTAGCAACTGTACGTTTGTTAGTTGCGTTAGCTGCAGAGATGAAAATGCACATCGATCAACTAGATATAAATACAGCATATTTAAATGGAGATTTAAATGAAAATATTTATATGAAAGTTCCGGTCCTATTAAAGGAAAGTTTAGAAAAACTTATTAAAGAAGATGACGCGAAAAGCGCTTCTGGTAATAGAGCAGCAAAGATGCTTGAAGATTTGAAAGCAGGAGGAGATATCTGTCTTTTGAAGAAGTCACTGTATGGGCTCAAACAAGCTGGACGTCAATGGAACATAAAACTAGATATGAAGTTGAAAGAAATAGGATTGACTCCAACTGTAAATGAACCTTGTTTGTACCATAAACGTTACAAAGGTGGCTGCGATCTATTTGTCGTGGTATATACAGATGATATCTTAGTAGCGTCGCAGAAAAGAGACATAATTGATAATTTCAAGCATGAATTAGCCAAAAGATTCGAATTAAAAGACTTTGGTCCGGCAAATTATTGTCTTGGAATAGATATTAAGAGAGATGGTTATAAGTATTACATATCACAAGAGAAATATATCACTGATATATTAAAAAAGTTTTCAATGGAGAAATGCAAACCGGTAAAGACTCCGATGGAGATTGGGAAACCAGTTTTGAGCAAGAAGGAAAAGGTTGAGGTAAAGACATTTCCTTATAGAGAACTCATTGGATCGCTTATGTACTTAAGTGTAGCGACTAGGCCAGACATTGCACACGCTACAGCTAAGCTAGCACAGTTTGCAGACAACCCTAACGAAACCCATTGGAAAGCAGCGAAAAGAATTCTCAGGTACCTGAAAGGTACAATTAACAAAAGTTTGCAATTTGAGCAAACTGGAGTATGTGTGCATGGTTACTCAGATGCAGATTGGGGTAGCTGCGCACATGACCGACGTTCCTTTACAGGATATTTGTTCATTTTAGGTGGTGCATCTATCTCATGGTCTTCACAAAAACAACGCATCGTAGCTACTTCTACATGTGAGGCTGAGTTTGTGAGTTTGACAGAAGCTATGAAAGAGGCTATGTATTTAAATAGTTTACTTTGTTAAACGAACTAGGTCTTTATGATTTTTCTAAGGTAAGAATGCATGCTGATAACTTAAGCGCTATTTGCCTAGCGGAAGACACGGGTGCTTATCACGCCAAGAGTAAACATATAGATATTAGACATTTCTTTATAAGAGATGTGTTGCGTGATAATAAAACCATAACTTTAGAACATTTATCAACTGAGAATATGTTAGCAGATATTTTCACCAAACCTTTGTCGCGTATAAGACACGAATTACTGACTAGCGAGTTAGGTTTGTGTGTGCGGAAGTGATAAAGTATTTTTGGTATGAAGCTCATGAATTTGAAGGGGGTGTGTTGGAGAATGCCACCTTCATGGTCTTCATGGTAAAGTTTTGATATGGTTTTATACATCGAATAAAGTATAAAACATATTTAAGTTACTCGTTCTATGTCATGTGTCACCATGTACTCGTGTATTTTCTGATCTGTTTTAATATACTACTTTACAAGCTCCCACAGTGTTTTATGTGCTCTGCAAATATTCCCCAACAGATTTGATTTGAATAATTTTCGATATCGTAAAAATATAATGAGCCTGGCATCATCCATTTTGTAGAATACGTTTTATATTAATTACACTACAGTCAAGTAAAGTTGTTATGTACCCGTCTTTGTGTCTAAAAACAAAGGTTATTTACGGCATTATCAGAAAGTTTCTGATGACAGCGTTGTGGATGAATACGTTGACGGAAAAGCATCCTAATGTTTGTTTAGTAACTTAGTTTATCCTTACTAATATTATAAAATGAAAGTGAGTTTGTTTGTTTGTTACGTCTTCACGCATAAATGGCCAAACCGATTTTGATGAATTTTGGTACAGAGATAGTTGGGACTCTGGAGACGGACATAGGTAATTTTTTTTAAAGTGGGAAATGGGGGAGAAAGAGAGAAGAAAAGGGGAGAAAAAATTACATCTTTTTCGATCAGCACGTGGGTTAAAGTTAGCGTTAGCCCAAAGTAACTATGCCACGCGGACGAAGTCGCGAGCGGAAGCTAGTTTTATATAAATTAATAATGTTCAATAGGAAGTTAGCTAAACAGTATGAACGTAACAGCAAAATAAATTATTTAACAGAGAAAATAAAATTGAATTTATTGTGTACCCTGTATACCCTGTGGTATACTGTGACGATCGCCCGGAGGACACGGTGGAGCACACAGTGGCGATCTGCCCAGCTTGGGCGGAGCACCGCCGTGCCCTCGTGGAGGCGATCGGCGGCGGCGATCTCTCGCGTCCGGCCCTGGTTCAGGCTATGGTCCGGAGCGAGAGGGAATGGGAAGCGGTCACCTCCTTTTGCAAGCAGTAATGCTAGCAAAGGAGGTGGCCGGGCGTTTGAGGGAGAGAACATCCAGCCAACCCAGCCGCCGCGGGAGACGCCCCGGGCGCCGGGCGCCGCGAGACGACTCCCGGCCACCGTAGATCGACCGGCCTGTGGACGGTGAGCAATGGGTAGCTCACCGTCCGTCCGTCGATTGACGACAGGCCGTGTCGACGGCGCGTTCGTGTTTCACGCACGCCTCAAAGAGATGTCAGCAAAGCAGAGGGGCTTGCCAGAGCCTCCGCCTGCCGGGGTTGCGGGTTGTTCGAAAGAGATACCGCGGCCCCGGAATGTAAAGGGCAATAGAAGGAACATGGGTGGGTTTTAGTCAGTACAAGTCTGCTCCGCCCAGAGCGGGGGAAGTCATTGGATGATTTCCTACCCAAAAAAAAACAAATGCTCTACTCATGATACTAATTGCATTAGGGCTACTATAACGCAAATCAAAAATATTATTCACCCAGTATACAGTAAACTAAACAAACAAAAACAAAAAGATAATAGTTATGCACATAAAACAATTCTCCGAATACATTTAGAGCATAGTTACGTCTGTTATTAGAACAAGGCTGGCAGCCACTCGGCAAAGGTTCAATTGTATTGCAGGCCGTCCTATGTAAGCAAATAGAATTAAAGAGCATTTGGGGAACTTCAATATTGCTTCTAATAGTTCTTCCACACGGGAAGTAATGTTTTATGTATTATAGTAGGTATAGAACTTACAGTTTTGGTGTATTGTATACCTACTCTAGATTGAAGACTGTCAAGTGGGTACTAGACCCGCTACCCCCTTTTTTTTGGGGATGGGTAATGAAATCCTTATCCTCACTTCATATTATAAAAACAAAAGTGAGTTTGTTTGTTTGTTACCTCTTCACGTCTTAATGGCTAAACCGATTTTGATGATTTTTTGTACAGAGATAGTTGGAGGCCAGGAGACGCACATAGGCGTTTTTTTATGTGGGATATGAGGGAGAATGAGGGCAGAAAATGGAAAACTTAGCTTTGTATTACAAATCAATAAGGCGCAAGGGCAAATACTGCAGAAAAGGGGAACTGTGTTGTGTTACCCCGAATTTAACGCGGGCGAAGCCGCGGGCAAAAGCTAGTCATTAAATAACTTCTCCTGCTCATCCATATCATACCATACATCTAGTATTTGGTGAACTCATAATTAACAAATGAGCGTAATAGTAGTTTATTTATTTAACACTTCAAGCAAAGTACAGAGGCGGACTTAATGTCATAGATATTTGCTACCAGTCAACCTTTGGGTGAAGCAGAGATGCGCAATGGTTGAGCTTTTGGAAGTCTTTGGAAGTTTTTGGTCTCCACGAAAGAAAATCTGTCTTCTTGCCTACATTCTTCTCCTACCTAAGTACTAGCTAAAAGTTAAGCTACTAGCTATTAGTTTAATGAATATTGTTTATGTTGTTTCTGGCTAGAAATAAATTTAATTAATTTATTATTGTGAAAGTTCGTGATATATAGATTCTGCAATATAATTTTATTAGTTTTAAGTCATTTTGCTGCGCCCTAACAGGGTCATGTACTCATTAGTTATAAGCCAAGCGTATAACGTTTTTTGTACATTGTGCATTTAATGAATAAATAAATAAAAATCTCACGCAGAACGCAGCGAAACCCTCCCTATACATGATCAAAATATCTTATTTATGATGAGTGTACGGATTCAACAAAATATACGTTCCCACGAAACGGTGTTGAGCACTTTGGCAGCAAAAAGCTGGGATTGAAAAAGTAATGGAATTGCATTTCGCAAGGGTTTTATTTCCGTTACCTATAATGTACATAGGATTGACATGTATTACTTTTTTATTATATTTTTCAGATCTTATTATATACGAGCTGAGGAGCTCGTGGCTAAATAATAGCAGCCGCTCGGGTCGATCTTTAGGTTAAGCCGCGCTTGCCTAGGTTGGTCTGTGGATGGGTGACCACCTGTTACATACCGAGTTTCCTCCGTGCCTCGGAAAGCATGTTAAGCCGTTGGTCCCGACTGTCATTTGACATTTGACACTGACTACCTGTTACGACTGTCAAAGATCTCTTTGACAGTCGTTACAGGTAGTCAGTGTTCCAAAAGTCTGACAACCAGTCTTACCAAGGGGTATCGTATTACCCAGTGCTAACTGGGTTGTGGAGGTTAGATAGGCAGTCGCTCCATGTATAATACTGATATTCAGCTGCATCCGGTTAGACTGGAAGCTGACCCCAACATAGTTGGGAAAAGGCTAGGCAGATGATGATTATATACGAGCTGTGCCCAGCGGTTTCACCCGCTACTAAGCTCCTTAGTGTCTTAGCGTGATTTTATTCTTTTATTACGGGCCTGTTGGTCTAGTGGTTAGTGGCCCTGACTGCTAAGCCGGAGGTCGTGGGTTCGATTCCCACCCAGGACAAACTTTGTGTGATGAGCATGATTGTTTGTTCTGTGTCTGGGTGTGATTTATCTATAATATGTATGTATTTATAAATTATATAAGCAAAATTAAAGTGGAACTGGGCTGGCCACATCTGCCGCATGTCGCAACAAAATTGGGCCAAAGTAACAACCGATTGGGTTCCGAACAACAGGACCCGGAGACGCGGTAGGCCCAGGAGGAGATGGCGTGACGAGCTAGACTTCCACGAAAAGGACTGGGCCACAACAGCAATGGACAGAAAAAAAGGGAGGAAGGAAGGGAGGCCTTTGCCCTGCAGTGGGACACAACTGGCTCATAATAATAATAGAGCTAAAAACCCAATGGAGTGCACAAACTGTACACAGTTCCAATAGTACTCTCATCGACCGGTGTAATACCAAAATCTCTTACACAAAGTCTTAGCACTCTACACATGCCATCCCACACACTCTACATGTTACAAAAAGCCACAATTCTGAACACCTGCCGCATCACTCGTAAGTTTCTGACTTCTTCCACGTTATCATCCACTTTTTCAATTTAAATTTCCCCTTACATCCTTGGCTCCGGCCCGTGTGTAAGGTTACTTTCTCTCTCGAAAGAGAAGAAATAGAAAAAAACTCTATATAATAATAATAATAAGTATGTATATCAGTTGTCTGGTTACCATAACACAAGCTCTGCTTAGCTTGGGATCAGATGACCGTGTGTGAGTTGTTCCAAGATATTTATTTATTTATTTATTATTATATATTGGTCTACAAATTTTGTGAAAGCATGCCTATGCAAAGTCGAAGCGAAGGTGAGTTTGTTTGTTTGTTGCGTCTTCACGCCTAAATGGCTTAATCAATTTTGATGAATTTTGGTACAGAGATAGTTGGGACCCTGGAGACAGACACAGGCAATTTTTTTTAAAGTGAAAACGAGGGAGAAAGTGTAAGAAAAGGGAAAACTTAGCTTTGCTATTACAATAAATAAGGCGCAAAGGCTAAAACTACAGGTAGCAGGTACCTGCAACTCAGGAAAGGGAAACTGTGTTACCCCGAATTTAATGCGAGCGAAGCCGCGGGCAAAATATAGTTTCAAAATAGATCCGGTCAAGGAATCGCGTTTTCCTATACAAACTTAGCTACCCTGCTTCATCCTCTTAGGTATTGAATTTTACGAAGTCCCGTCTTTAGGAGCACTTACGTTGCCTGCCGGGGTTGCAGGTTGTTTGAAAGAAATACTTCAGCCCCGGAACATAAAGGAAAAAAGATGGAACATGGGTGGGATTTGGTCAGTAAAAGGTTGACTCTTCCCTTCGCTCTAGAGCTGGGGAAGTCAATTGATGATTTCCCATCCGTAAAAACAACGTCTTAAAAGAATCTTCCATGCCAAATTTAAGACTCCTAATATCTCCTCACTTGCAGTCTCTGTAATCTTTATGTTTGTCAACATTCCTAGAAGGCTATTCCCGCACGTCAGATAAAAGCAGCTTTCTTTATAATGTATTCCAACTCTGGACCACGCTAGTCCAGGTCAAGGTGAGGTGGTTACCATCGCCGTTCAGTAGACTACACTTCCTTTGTGTTAAAAGAAAAATCTATAATTTTCCAACTGCATATTTTAACGGCAACATATGATTCATAGATAGATTTATTATTTACAACTTACAAATAGACATAAACTCACAATAAAAATATATACATGTATAAAATGATAATAGGTATAATAGTAGTTTATATAATGTGTGAAACAAATACAAAATACATGTAGACATTTTTTATTATAAACTTGTCCAATAATAAAACTAATAAAAACTTGAAAATTCCACTGAACTGGTATCTGCGAACTGCAAAATATGATTAACTTTTGCTGCACTGAAAAATCCCGGGAAATTGACCGAAACGGAACTAGAAAATGCGGGTAATGTAATTTGCGGGTGCAAATTGCATCTGTGTGTCTACGGGATAAAGTGTCGATAAGGATTCAGCTCCATTGAGAATTTATGCTTTGCTGCAACAAAGAAATCCCGGGGTTTATTTCATTGAGCTCTGGTGCAGTGCAATTGCACTCTAGCCTTTTTATTGGGCATATTTCGTGGACGTGTCTTCTCGGCGATTTTCTTGTGCAAAATGTGAATAAAATCGAAATTTTTTTTTGTAGCTTCAGTACGATTGGAGAATTGTTAAATTGAAATTCTTACGCATTCATATTATGGCGACTATTGGGAGACCCGTAAGCAGAATAGAATGTTTTTTATTAATTAAGAGTGCGTAATCCATTACGCACGGCGGTAGTGGTCGTTACTTGAACAACATACCCAACTCTCATGATTTATTTCTTCCAAGTTTTAAGACGAACACTTGTTTCACATCCTGGTTTTATTGAATTACATACTTACAATACTTTTTAGTTTGTTACTATTCATTGCGTTACCTAAACGCTATGCAGACTAAGTTGTCAGCCACACAAAGCAATGGATTGAAAATTTACTAAAATCGTTAGGATTGATTTGAAAAGTTTGTGACGTAATTAGGGTGCTGATAAAATTTTAGACAATTCAGTAAGAAACACAACAATATTTACTACTATAGATTTCATCATCACCTGATTAGCCTTTTCCTAACAATGTTGCGGTCGGTTTCCAGTCTAACCGGATTCAGCTGAATACCAATATTTTACATGGAGCAACTGCCTATCTGACCTCCACAACCCAGTTAGTAGCGGGTTTTACTGGGACCAACGGCTTTACGTGCTTTCTGAGGCACGGAGGAAACTCGGTGTGCAACGGGTGGTCACCCATCCACAGACCAATCTAGACAAGTGCGGCTTAACCTAAAGATAGACCCGAGTGGCTGCTTTTATCTAGCCACAAGCTCCATACCATACCATTTGATGACACAGTTGGCGCAGTGGCTGAGCGATCGACTGCTTCAACTCACGGAACAAAAATTTTTATGGCCTACAGATAGTTGTTCCGGGTCTGGCTGTTTGTGTATGTGAGTTTACATGTTTGTAAACGCACCCACTCACTATACAGGAGAAATTCTAGTGGGGCAAAATTTTATATAAAAAAAAAATACTACCATTGATATCATAACAGAACCAAATAATCCGACCAGATCACTAATAAAACGAAATCTGATATGTAGAAAATGAAATACGAATCGACGGGGAAGACTCGGAATGTAAAGGACATGTCCCTTCATATTCGCTCCTCTCAAGCATAAAATACAATTTTGCACCGCTAGGGGTGTTCTCGGGGGTCTCTGATGAAATTTAAATGTGCTTCTGGCGTCGGAAACGCGTTGTGGCGTTTCAATTTGTATGTTGCCAGAATGTGTGCAGAAAAAATGAAAATGATATTCTCGTCTAGACTTCGGGTTTAAAATGTAATGGCTAGAATTTAAATAGTGGTGAGATTTTTAATTATAATTTGGAGTAAATTTTATGAATTAATTTTGGAAAATGTCTAGTATTAAGATTCAGTTTATGTCGCTTCAATAACATTGATAAAAAGGTGTTGTTGGTAAACGGAGAGAAACCCAATGAAAAAAAGCAAGATGGTGACTTTAATTTCGAATATAATTCCGTACCTATTTGTCATGTATTATCGATTTCTAGATATGATAAACCTCATCACATGGAAACAACATCCATTTCACATATATTCAAAACGTTAGTAGACACATTAAGTATCTAAAAGACTACTTGAAGTTTCGAAACGACAGAATTTTATGTTACTTCATGTTATTTAATTTCGTTCTCAGACACAAACGCTAAACATTCAAAGCATTTCGCCTTCACGATTCCCTTTTTATTCAAATGCTTAGGTTTCGTTCTGTATTCTGCATTCACTACAATTTTCAAGATTTTCAATTTACTTGTATTGTTACTCTAATATTAAAGTGCACACAAATTCTAAACTTTGAAGCAACGTTCTTCATTCTATAGAAACTGG
The DNA here is from genome assembly GCA_905475445.1 of Ochropleura plecta. NCBI lineage: Eukaryota > Metazoa > Arthropoda > Insecta > Lepidoptera > Noctuidae > Ochropleura > Ochropleura plecta. The sequence goes on from FR997732.1 coordinate 5,634,519, forward strand.
AATGTGTAATATCACTTTTATTGCCTCATAGTGGGTGTTAGCAAATAGAATATAAATAGAATAAAATTGGATTATAAATAGAATAGAATAGAAAAATATTTATTCGAAACAGACACAACACAACAGCAAAAGAAAAAAAAAGGTACACAGAACGGAAAAACATGGACAAGGTTGCGCTGAGCGTGCCCATGACGAAAGGGTTACCAACTCAGCATATGCTAGGCGTCAGACACCCAACGCTGGTTTTCAGTTGGCACCCGCAGTGACACACGGACGATGGCAACAAGTACAAATAAATAAGTAGGTACTTAGTGATAAAATAATAATAATATAAATGTGAAATAACGATATAAGTATGATGTAAATAAGTAATAATAATAATAAGTTGCCAACAAGCCTGATATAGTGGTGGTGGATCGATCAGAGCGGCGCGCAATGATTGTTGACATAACAGTCCCGCATGATGAGAACCTCGTGGAAGCCGAGAAAGATAAGCAAATCAAGTATATTGACTTGGCTCGCGAGGTTGTCGACATGTGGGATGTGGACTCAGCGATCATTGTGCCGATAGTCGTATCTGCCAATGGCTTAATTGCCAAGAGCCTCGACCAACACCTGAGGAGGCTCTCGTTAGGCAGCTGGATCAAGGGCTTGATACAGAAAGCGGTGCTCCTGGACACGGCTGGTATTGTTAGGAGGTTCCTTTCTCTGGAGCCCTGACCGCCGGTAGCTTGGACCCTGTTCCCGATACCGGTGGGCAACTATTTTTATATTTTTAAATGTTTTTTTTATATTTTTAAGAAATATTTAAAAATGTAGTTATATGTTGATAAATCAATAAATGGACGAAAAATAATAATAAAAGATAAATAGAATAGTGTGGATCTGAAAACATTACCGCTAACTTCATTCTTTATTTAAAGAAAGCAACGCTCCGACGTAAATAGAATGGTACTTCTTCTAACCGTAATTGCCATTTTTTTTTGTGGTTACTTGTCCATCCCAGGTAATTAATAAATATAATGTATATTACATTCAAATATTTACAAACCATTTACGGGAAAAGACGAAAAAAAGCGTAAACCAATACTTGTTACTACTTGGTAACAAATTTCTCTACCAATTTAATATTCTGTCGAGACAGAACGGCAGTAGTGTAGAAGCTTGTTGTCAGGGGTGCATTAATTTGTCAAAATCGAAAATGTTCGGGATTAATATTTTTGTATGCAAATATTCCCAACGTCCTCTTTATGTTTAAGTCTTTTAAATCTCTTTGATCCCTAGGAACCTTTTACTTACAGATATACTGGGAATTACTTTGCCTGTAACAAACTATAAAGTTAAAAAAAAAAACAAAATTTCAGCGCAATCGGAGCGGTCTCCGAGAAGTTAAATTCATGTTTACTTTGAAAACAATGCATGGGTAGCTAGGAACGCCATTTTAATAATTCTATTTATCAAAGAAAAATAGGTATAAGATATACGCAAAGAGTTGCGTACACAAAATGTCTGACACAAAAACAAAGCACATTAAAATTAAAACGACATACATTTAAATCAATCAAATGGACATTGGCTATGGAATAAGGTTGCCAGCATAATAAAAATCTAAAGATACACTTACCTTAGCGAGTTTTTTTAAGTTTTTTTTTATTCTATAATGATGATTTTTTATCTACAACTGACAAATTGTTTCTTTCCTTACTTCTCAGCGAACAATTTCAACAGCATTGTGTTGAAAAGTTGGTAGCCAATAGCAATAGTCTTAAATAATCGAGGCATTCAAAATGAATTCTGGATGCAGATATCCCTACTAATTACTTTCTGACTGCGGCAGTATTACGTTTATTACATTCGTCTGTGGCAGATGTTGTGTTTCGAGATGGAAGGAGTTTTTTTTCTAGCTATTGCCCCTTCATTTATGGCAACACTATTGACATAGTTGTAACTTACTGTAACATTTTTACAGAAACAATAATGGGCGAAAATAACTAACTCATATGCATGCAGTGCGAGGTAAACAAAAACAAATTCAAATGATACCAACATACATTCAAATCAATCAAATTGACACTAACTGTTAAATAAGGGTGCTATAAGGGTATTTTTAATGTAGAATTTATTTGCTCTATAATAATTAATCAAGAAACGTTTCCTTCCCCATTTTCTGCGGATATTTTCAGCAACAATATTTCATAATAGCAGAGGTCTAAAACAATCGAGTCATTTAATATGAATTCTGTATGCAGATATCCCAGGTAATCACTTTCCGACTCCACTGTGGCAGTATAACGTTTATTACATTCGTCTGTAGCAGATGTTGTGTTTTATGAGGGACAATGGTTCAAGTTTCGTGATATGAGATAGAAGGGTTTTTTGTGGCTATTGCGTCTTCATTTATGGTAACTTTTTTTTACAGACACTTTTTATGTGGATAGAAATTCATCAAATATTAGGTCCTTACATATGAAATTGGCGTTTTTCGTACTGGCCACTTTAATCACGAATTTCTCCTCTTTGGTAAGGAATTCCAAATTCAAATTTGTACAGCTATTTACTCATGTATTTGTGCTTCGATGACCGTCATTCATTTGTTTTTTTTCTTCTGTTTTTTTCTGTTTGCGTCACTCATTTTACAAAATGGAAAATTTAAAATATCGCATTATTTACGAGTACGAGTTCCGCCGTGGCACTAGTGCTGCGGAAACGAATCGAAGGGTGAATGATGTGTATGGCGGTCATGTTGCAAAAGAAAACACAGTTCGTTTTTGGTTCCAACGTTTTCGTTCTGGAAATTTCGACCTGCAGAACAAGCCCCGTGGACGGCCTGAGACCCAAGTTGATAATGGAGAATTGAAGGCTATTGTGGAAGCGGACCCATCGCAAACCACGTCCGAGTTAGCTGCAGGCTTCGATGTTAGTGATAAAACTGTTTTAATTCACTTGAAGCAAATTGGGAAGATTAAAAAGCTTGAAAGGTGGGTACCTCACGAATTGACTGAAGCAAACCAGCAAACGCGCGTCGACTGCTGCGTTACATTACTGAACCGGCACAACAATGAAGGTATTTTAAACCGAATCATTACCTGTGATGAAAAATGGATTCTTTACGATAATCGGAAGCGCTCAGCGCAATGGTTGGATCCTGGCCAGCCAGCCAAATCCTGCCCCAAGCGAAAATTAACCCCAAAAAAGTTACTTGTAAGCGTTTGGTGGACTAGTGCCGGTATTGTTCATTACAGTTTTCTCAAATCTGGCCAGACTATTACAGCTGATGTCTATTGTCAGCAATTACAAACCATGATGGAAAAGCTAGCGGCTAAACAACCAAGGCTGGTCAATCGCTCCACGCCACTGCTGCTTCACGACAACGCCAGACCACACAGTGCGCAACAGACGGCTACCAAATTAGAAGAGCTTGAATTGGAATGTCTTAGACATCCTCCGTACTCCCCGGACCTTGCTCCAACAGATTACCATTTTTTTCGCAATTTGGATAACTTTTTGCAAGGGAAAAAATTCAACTCCGATGGGGCAGTCCAAATCGCCTTCAAAGATTTTATTGATTCCCGTCCGACTGGTTTTTTTAGTAAAGGGATCAATGAACTACCTATAAGATGGCAAAAGTGCATTGAAAACAATGGTTCATACTTTGATTAATTAAATATATTATATTAAAAAATATTCGACTTTTTGTTCCTTCCATACAAAACGCCAATTTCATATGTAAGGACCTAATAACTTCCCCTGCTCTGGGCGGAGCGGGGGGGGGGGAATGTCAGACTTGTACTGATTAATACCCACCCATGTTCCTTCTATTGCTCTTTATGTCCCGGGACCGCGGTATCTCTTTCGAACAACCCGTAACCCCGGCAGACGGTGGCCCTGGCAGGCCCCTCTGCTTTGTTGACATCTCTGAAGAAAGACACTGGTTTCTGTTTTTGAGAACCTGTAATTCTGTGCCGTCATATACAATTGTTATTCATCTGTTATAGCTATTGGTTATCCTATAACACATAACATAACATCATGCCCGTAATCACCGAAGAGTTCTACAGAGGTGTTCCCTAATAGAACACCCATATTTCCCCAGTTATGTGTTTAAGTTTCAATTGATAGGGGGCAAATGCTCAATATAACGCTCTCAAAATACTACTTATACTAGTACAGAGGTTAGAGTTATATGTTACACAAGCTTTTGCCCACGGCTTCGCTCGCGTTAAATTCGGGGTAACACAGTTCCACTTTCCTGATTTACAGGTGCCTGCTACCTATAGTTTTAGCCCTTGCGCCTTATTTATTGTAAAAGCAATGCAAAGTTTTCCCTTTTCTTCCCTTTTCTCCCTCATATCTCAAACTTTAAAAAAAAATTGTCTATGTCCGTCTCCAGGGTCCCAACTATCTCTGTACCAAAATCAAAATCGGTTTAGCCATTTAGGCGTGTAAACGTAACAAACAAACAAACAAACTCACTCTCGCTTTTATAATATTAGTAAGGATTAGGTATAGTTAAACATTTAAAAAAATATATAAGACGTATACATATAACCTCCCGTAAATCGGTAAGTAAAAGGTTTCCAGGAATCAAACAGATTTAAAAGACTTATACATAAAGAGGACTTTGGTAATATTTGCATACAAAAATATTAATCCCGAACATTTTCGATTTTGACAAATTAATGCACCCCTGACAACAAGCATGTACACTACTGCCGTTCTGTCTAGACAGAATATTAAATTCGTAGATTATGATTGTTCCTCCTCTTAGTAATCGTTAAACCAAAAATCGGGATATTTAGTATGTTTACTATCTTGTCTATCTTTGTTCACGGTTTTTGCAACAGACCCGAAATATCGGAAACTTGAAAAAAATAGTAAACAGAGTTATATCACTTTTTTAGTGTTCATGATAATAAAGAGGAGGAACGATAATTAACTATTAGAAGAACCGTTTAAAGAAAAAATTATGAAAGAATTTTATTTTAAACTTTTAAAGATAAGGAGACTATATAGTCAGTCTATTTAGAGTAAAATGCTCAAATGGGATTAGAATCCTCGGCTATACCATTCAGTGCAGTGCACAAACGAGTCTGATCTGTTCTAAAGCTCATTCTTTTCTATTTGGCTTCAGCTAACACCGGGTAGAATAGTTTAGCCAGAAATAAAAGATTTCAGCAAATGCAACGTTTTATCCAACTGAGTAACCGCTATATTCACTTACAGATAACTGTATGACGTAATTAAACGCTGCTTGTCCATGCTACATGCATGGTACGACAGCTATTAAGGACAAAATAAATTACAGAAGTTTTTTGAAGTATGCCATTATTAGACATCGCAACGCCACTTCGAAGCGAAGACAGATAGAAACAGTTGACGAGCGCAGGTCGTGTTGCAAGCTTGCATGTCGCCGAGGTCATGAACCAGTATTTAAGAGTATAGTGTATGATTCTGTATGTATATATGGTTGGGTCATATTAAAAGAACACACATTCTAATAGCGAATATAATGATCTGTCCCTGAAACTTTCGAATTTGTTGGTACGGTTAGCGCAGTGGTTTAGCGATAGTCTGCTGCTCTGCGTATCGCGCTTTTGGTTCCCAAACGAAACACATATGTATTTTTGAGTAAAAATGTTTAAATGACACTTCTGCATTGTGGGTGTGTTTAAGGCTGTTTATAAAAAAAATCAGACCAAGTGCGAGTCGGACTCGCACACCGAGGTTTCCGTACAAGCTTGAACTTAAACTGCTATATGTTTTGTCTGCGTAGAGTCCAAGGGACTACACACTTGAGTATATGGTTTAATTTCAACTCTATACATATAAGCGTTCCCAAAGTTACGCCTGTTACAAAAAAATTTAAAGGGAGTCGCTTGTCTTTGTATTGACAATTGGACATGTAATGAGGAGGGACGAAGCACGTGTGACTAAAAGAGTGATGGATTTGAATGTTGAAGGACGGAGAGTGAGAGGAAGGCCAAAGAAAAAGTGAATGGATTGTGTAAGGAATGATATGAAGGAGAAGGAATAAATCATGCCGCATGCCGTGACGTCTGATAGGGGAGAATGGATGGAGAAAACGTGTTGCGCCGACCTCAAATAGAATGGGACAAGGGCAGGAAAATGATGATGATGATGATGACATATAAATGTTCCCAACATTAAGGGTCTTAAAAGACAGAAATAAAGACGGACAACGAAGTGATCCTGTAAGGGTTCTGTTTTTACTTTTAAGGTACGGTACCCTAAAAATAAGGTATAGCTGATTATTTCTTGTGATTACGATGTACATCCCGCGGAAAAAGATTTGGATGGATTCAGTTTGATGGTTTGAATCACACTATTAAATACGACCACACCTTTTTGGTACAAGCAGCAGCAGTATTTATTAAAGTACTAACTTTAACCCGCGTGATGATCGAAAAAAAAATATCTTTCTCTTCCCTTGGCTTCCCCTTTATTCACTTAGAAAAAACCTACATCCGTCTTCAGGGTCCCGACTATCTCTGTACCAAAATTCATCAACATCGGTTTGGTCATTTAAGTGTGAAGACGTAACAAACAAACAAACTCACTTTCGCTTTTATAATATTAGTAAGGATAAGAAAACTGCCGAAATTTAGCCACCTCCGCCCATGTGGACTGAACTGAATACTAGCTGATAAAATAATGATGCGTGCCATCGACGCGAAAGTAAATAATGTAGGTATTTCATTTTCTTGAATGTAGGATCAAACTAACTGCCGCTAGGATCGATCTTAATGTAGCCAGCTTGTTTAAATTGGTCTGTGGATGGGTGACCATACATAACATAAAGAGTTTCCTTCGTGTCTCGGAAAGCACGTTAAGCTGTTGGTTTGGGCTGCCATTTGTAAATCCTAATGTATTTGAATGTTTGCGAGTATCGATGTATGAATGTTTGATACTCTTTCACGTCAAAACTGTCGAATGGATCTTGATGAAATTTGGCACAGAGGTAGAATATAGTCTGGAATAAGACATAGAGTACTTTTTTTCGATCATCACACGGGCGAAGCCGCGGGCGCCAGCTAGTCTTTGATAGTCGTTACATATCGTCAATCTTACCAAAGATTAATGTATTCTTACCTAATAACTTACTGGGTTGTAGAGGTCAGATAAGCAGTCGCATTGAGAAAAACTGGAAGCCAACCCATAAAAAGTTGGGAGAAGGCTTGGCAGATGATAACGTACGCTCCAAATGAGCGCACAGGTACTAATGTACTCTAATTTTCTTGCATGTTTCAAATGTGCACACGAATAGGTACTCTAACTGATTAATTTTAAAGAAGATTCGTTGGTTAGTTTCGGAATTTCGGGACCGAAATTCCGGTTCTGCGACAGCGGTTGCATTAAAGCCGTATCAACAACTCGCTCTAAAACTTTACCTATCTGGGGCAACTTCGACCACACAATGCTTTAATCAGTGCCCGTGTCACTTCAGTGTTGGAAAGAGACGGAGCTATACAGGACGACTAGCGCCATCTCTATTCACAAACCGAAGTTAGCTTAAAGCAATACTGTTACACGAGGTCATAGTGTTTGTTACCTCGTATTTGAAATTCAATACGAGAAACTTGTACATGTGAAACTTTTGTAACATTAAGACGTCTTTACCTGAGGTAAGCTGGGTTAAGTTTGCGGTACGTGTACAGTGGCGTGCACTAAAATATGTACAAGGAGGAGCTCGTAGCTAGAGAATGCCAGCTGCTCGGGTCGATCTTTAAGTTAAACCGCGCTTGCCTAGATTGGTCTGTAGATTGGTGACCACCTATTACATACCGGGTTTCCTCCGTGCCTCAGAAAGCACGTTACGCTGTTGGTCCCGGCTGACATTAATTTGAAGATCTTTGACAGTCGTTACAGTTAGTCAGTGTCCCGAAAGTCTGATAACCAATCCTACTTAGGGTTACCGTATTAAGCGTGGTAGTCGCTCCATTTAAAATACGGCAGAGTAGAAGCCGCCATCGGGTAGACTAGAAGCCGACTCCAACATAATTGGGAAAAGGCGAAGCAGATGATGACAGAGTGTAAATGTTTTACAAAGGCGTCAACCATGCATTCTGTATACTGTGTAAGTTACGGAACTTAACGGGAGTTTCGTTAACTTAAAATTAATTATAACGTTAACTTAAAGTCATCCTCCCAACTAGAAAGCATGGTAGAAACCCTACACCTAGCTAGTATAAAGGTGGGACTAGAAATGAAAAAAAAACAAAGACTAAGACAATGACAAATAGCTTCAAAAGACCAAAAACAGTCAATTGTAAACCATTTGAATATATGTTGAAAATGATGTCTATCTGGGAAAAACTATAAGCTTCGACAGGAAAAATCACACATAGAAATACAAATAGAAATAGAGAAAAGAATAAAACTTACGTGGAACAAATACTGGGGTTTCAAGGATATTTTTTTTAAAATTAAAACATAACAAAAAATGTACCAGTCATAACCCAGTTTAAAAATTCAAAAATATTTTTGGCAGAAATTTAGAACGACCAATTCAAACATTTCTAAAATCAAAGCATGCATAACTCACGACCCATTTATTTCTGAAAACTTTCTATTAATATTAAATATGTTACGGACGAAACCCAAATCACAAATTTAGCATTTTTAACCCTTTAAAAACAACCTTTTAATTGCGGTACTGGTACCGGTAATAAAATATTCACTATGTTTACTAGTGTTCGAGTGCTCTTGGTACAGTGTTTGAACAAAGCGCCATCTGTTGAGTGTTTGTGTGAATTATTTACTAAGTGGTGTAACCTCGGTATTAAAATAGTGAGACCTGTCCCGCATAATTTACATTTTGCATTCAATTTCATTCTACTTTTAGAATTTATTTAGGAGAATATTATGATTAAGACAAAGTATTTCTAAGGCAGGTGTGAACTTTGAGGTGTGCTGGAGAGGCGCCATGGCGTTCACACTTACCGCCTGACGCAGGTTCTCACCGGACACGGAAATTCGGGAGGTTCCTGCACAGAATCGGACGGGAGGAAACGCCAGGGAGTCACCATTGTGACGATAGCCCAGAAAACACCTGCCTGTCTGCCCAGCTTGGGCGTAGCACCACCGTGCCCTCTTAGAGGCGATCGGCAGCAGCAACTGGCCCTGACTCTTTCACGTCATAACGGCTGAACGGATCTTGATGAAATTTGGCACAGAGGTAGGTAGTAAGCGCCACCTAGTAATATATACATTCGAATGCAAAAATACTAAAGATACCGCTAAATAGTATTTAGTATACAGTGATGTTCCTTTTATTTCGAATATTTTCAATTCTCTTTCTGCTCAAAAGCAAACAGTTGGATTTGATTCTCGCTTATAATATGAAAATGGTGTTTGCCTTCAGTTTTTCTACAAGAATTGATACCGAAAAAATACACAGGAGAGAGCAAAAATATTGCCAGGAAAAAAAATGTGTCCGATTGAAAACAAATGAAGATAAAACACATTAATAGATAAACCAAGATTTCAAATAGATACTAATCCTTAAATCGTAAGTTTTATTATCTAGACATGTGATACTATACTATGAAAACATGTTTTTAGTAGTTCACAACCCAATTAATAAGACCAAAATGTACTATTTTACTACTCAAATAAAAAACAATGCCTGCCATGCATTCTTTGAACATAAACAGAATTTCAGTTTGGCTATAAAAGTTGCTACTTTTTCTGATGCATCTGGCTGAATGCTTCAGAAAAGATGAGTCGTTTCGACTGCGTTCTGACTCACTGGTTTAAGTGAACAGGCTTCATCACCGAGGGATGCCTAGAACGGCAGGAACTAGAGGCTAAATGTATTTGTAGGACATTTGCGAGAGATTTCCACGCATAGAGAAAAGTGAAAAGCTTTGGAGAAGACCGTTGCCTAGTAGAAGGACAAAGAAACAAAAAAGAAGACGAAACAAAAAGGTTGGTTTTTCACAAAATTATTACCGCCTGTAGATTCTTGATAATTTTCACACATCCCTAACTCTGAGGTACGAACATAAACCTATTCTAACTTAAATAAGCTAACTATGTTTAAGACCCTGGCTCCTGTTGGTATTTTAACGTCCTCAGGGGTACTGAAGTGTGAAGTGTAAATAACGTGCAGTGGCGCCAGCCACTTGCACTTGTGTACCCCGAGGTTACACTGAGTAAATATTACGGTTCTAGGAGCTATTTAATAAATGCATTGGGGGAAACTTCTAAACGAAATTATGGATGCTCCAGAATATTCTAGAAGGAAATGTTGGTTTATTTGTATCAACAACTCATAACACATTCACATAATGAAAAAAAAAAAGATTATTTTGTGGGTATCACACACAAAAAAATCTTTTTTTTCCTAGAATAGTCTCATTTTTACTAGAATATTAAACTACTAGCTTTTGCCCGCGGCCTTGCTCGCGTTAATTTCGGGGTAACACAGTTCCCCTTGCGCCTTATTGATTTGTAATAGCAACGCTAAGTTTTCCCTTTTCTTCCCTCTGTCTCCCTCACATCCCATTATTTAAAAAAAATAGCCTATGTCCGTCTCCTGGTTCCCAACTATCTCTGTACCAAAATTCATCAAAATCGGTGTAGCCATTAAAGCGTGAAGAGGTAACATACAAACAAACTCACTTTCGCTTTTATAAGTAAAAGGATAATATGGTGGTGGAAATTTATTGCAAATTGCATTAAGTACACACGACGGCACTTCAACCTACGCAAAACAATTTTAACCTGATTTCTCTACTACGGTGTGCGATCCGTAGTAAAGAGATCAGGTTATAATAGTTTAGAATAGGTTGACCTGCCGTCGTGTGTACAAGACTGAATTGTTTAATCATTGCAATATTCTGTGACATATTATTCATCCTAAAGTTGAAGCAAAAACAGTATTTTTTTATCTTACAATTCTCCTTTGTAAGATAAAACAAACTAAGACTGAAAAATAAAAATGCAAGTACCTACATCTTCTCCAGAACATTTCCATTCCTGAGAACACTTTCAAGCATTTTTATCTAAACACTAAACGCCACCACAAAACCGCAGCTGTATCAGACTTCCACAGGCATTCACAATTCAACAAAGTATTCGGTACGGAACAAGATACACCAGAATTCTTGAAGCTGAAGTACTTTTTCTAAAGCTTTTCTCTCGAATCTCCTTTGGTGTATTTGTTTTCCCTGCATACGTAAAAGTCGGGAGCCGAATGCCGAGAGCCCAGTAAAAGTCGGGAGCCCAAGGCATTTCACGGAGTGTTGCGTTTTTGTATTTGCCTATCTCACTTTGGCGAGGACAAAGACGGCATCTCACCTCAAATAGTGTTGGAAAGTTTAAAAGGAACCTTTTGATCTAAGCGATCTAAGCTTTGTGGAGTTTTAATCCATGATAATGAATAAGGATCTTTGTAATCTTGGTTGTCAATTTAAGTGGCCCTAATGTCCGATAACTAGTTTTACCAAGAGTATTACCAAGTTCTAACTTGTGGAGGTCAGATAGGCAGTCAACTGCTCTGGTATCCAACCGCCACCGGTTAGACTGGAACTCGACCCCAACATAGTTCGGAAAAGGCTAGACAGCAGAAGATGTATGAAGGAATCCTTATATTATAAATGAAGTATTTACTAGAGCTTCTGTTTATTCTTTAGAGGTACCAGAGTGGAATAAATTTGAGATACTCCATTGCAAAGGGAGACTGCTCCAACCAGACGGGTACTGTATCTTGTAAGTGAAAGCCCAATAGTTGCTGCTCGTTTGTGTTGCTCTAAATCACGTTAAGTCTGCATACACAATTTAGAACTTGTATGACGTAAGGTGTGTTGCATATAGTTGTTTTTAGAGTTGCAAATGTCGCTGCAATACCAGCAGTAATGTTACTTTGTAGGCATTAGTTATTCTGCTTCCCGAGTCTGTCACTGGTATTAGAATCTTTTAATTTTGTCTCTTATGCACGATATTAATCATTCCCCCGGATCTCCGTAGGTAATTGACGACAAAAACGTTTAGTTTTGGCCAGAGGCTAAGCGTTGTCAGTCAACGTGGCAACGTGGCCAGTCTCTTGGGGACATTACCAGTTGAAAGCGTTGATGACATTGTTTTTAGTTCTTGTAAGTTATTTTTAATTAATTTTCTCATATAAATAATCTATAGGGAAGACATTGTCGACCGTGATAAGATATGTCAAAACAAGCGTTGTTGACAATTTTTTTCTCAAAACATAATTGTCGAAAAGTAACGTGGGTGTACTAACTGGTACCCTTCTGCTTATCCCTTGGACAACCAAAGGCGTGCTGTAATGTAACTTGACATGCTTTCTAATATTCTTTCAACTTCAAAAGCATTTTTTCGACTGGTAATGTGATTATCTTGGTCGCGCGCACGGATAAAGTTAAAATCCCATTTTTTACTATTGTCAACCCTATGTGTTTCCAGCTATGAAATTTGTTTGTTGGGACTTCGCTACCGACCGCTTTGTTTGACTTGTGCCTCGTTCAAACGCTTTTTCACCGACTAAGTTTACTTTGTTTTTTATTTGCCGGATTTTTCTTCAGCACTTCGTTTGAAAGCCGCGCTTGCCTAGGTTAGTCTGTGGATGGGTGACCACCCGTTACATACAGAGTTTCCTCCGTGCCTCGGAAAGCGCGTTAAGCCGTTGGTCCCGGCTGTCATTTGTAGATCTTTGACAGTCGTTACAGGTAGTCAGTGTTCCGAAAGTCTGACAACCAGTCTTACCAAGGGGTATCGTATTACCCAATATTCACTGGGTTGTGGAGGTCAGATAGCCAGTCGCTCCATGTAAAATACTGATAATGTATGTGTGATGATGTAAATATTAGACTGGAAGCCGACCCCAACATAGTTGGGAAAAGGCTAGGCAGATGATGACTTCGTTTGAAAGTTTAATGGACAAGTAAAGGCGCGAGTGGTTGTGGTAAAAGTAAGTTTAAAAGAACGCATTGAACGGAAAGCTTAAGTTACGAGTTTAAACCGCAGGACTTTGTTGCAGTTGTATGTGGAACGATATTTATCTAGAAGCCAGCAAATACATTATGTACCGAGTTTCTTGATAAACGTAGTCATCTATCTATGTACTGGAACTTTCGATGAAATTATATTTTTAATATTAACTAGCTTTTGCCCGCGGCTTCGCTCGCGTTAAATTTGGGGTAACACAGTTCCCCTTGCGCCTTATTGATTTGTAATAGCAACGCTAAGTTTTCCCTTTTTCTTCCCTATTTCTCCCTCACATCCCACTTCAAAAAAATAGCCTATGTCCGTCTCCTGGATCCCAACTATCTCTGTACCAAAATTCATCAAAATCGATTGAGCCATTAAAGCTTGAAGAGGTAACAAACAAACAAACTTACTTTCGCTTTTATAATATCAGTAAGGATTATCATCATCAACATCAGCAGCCTACAGTAGTCTACTGCTCGATAAAGGCCTCATTAATCGCACCTCTGCAATCGTTTGAGGGGCTTACGCTCGCCGATTTGCGGTCTCCACTCAATAACACGTCTACCCCAACGGTCATCGGTTTTACTGCTTACATGGCCAGCCCATTGCCACTTATCTAGTGACGTATTTCGAGAGCTCTGGTACGCTGTCGGATCACCTCGTTTTGGACGCGATTCCTCAAAGACACTCCGAGCCTAGCCTATTCCACGGCTCCCTCCCCGTTAATATTAAATGAGCAATATTAAAAAATAAAAAGTCATTTCTACAAATAAGGCTGAAAATCAGCACTTTTTGAACGTCAAATTAGAAGAGACAGTCCCACATAGACAGTTTTCTTCCCTCATTTCTCAATCTTTTTTTTTTAAATAGCCTATGTCCGTCTCCAGGGTCCCAACTATATCTGTACCAAAATTCATCAAAATCGGTTTGGCCATTTAGGCGTGAAGACGTAACAAACAAACAAACTCACTTTCGCTTTTATAATATTTGTAAGGATTTTTTGAAGGTAAAAAAATTGTTCCGAAGGCGCTTTCTGAAAGATAAGTATCAGAACCTACTCTTGAGGGATTTGCTCTAAAGATTTATGAGTATTCCATGCGGTCTTGGGTAGGTCCTAAAAATGTGCGATTTATGAGTGACTGCCAGTGGCAGTATAAGTCGGATTTATTATACCATATAGTTCTGGGCCGTAACTTTACCACTGTATGAGTTCAATGATTTTTTTACTAGCATAAAAATATTAACTGCGTCGTCCTTTTTTATTACTTTCAAGACCCGCAGGATCTAAAATTGAGTATGATAATAATTGACATCTGAATTATAGAAGGTAAATAATTAGTCTTTTAGGTCCATGAATTTGTTTGTTACGTCTTCACGCCTAAGTGATTTAGATGAATTTTGTTACAGAGATAGTAGGGACCCTGGAGACGGACAAAGTCTACTTTTTGTCTCTTTCTAACCGTGAGGACGTGGGCGTCCCCAAAATAGGGGGTGGAAGTTTGTATGGAGCATGCCGCAAATTTTCAAGGTAGGAAGCTAAAAATTGGTATGCTGACTATTTGTCACTGTCTTCAAGCCCAAATAGCCAAACCGATTTTGATGAATTTTGGTACAGAGATAGTTGGGACCCTGGAGACGGACATAGACTAAAAAAAAGTGAGAGAAGAGGGAAAAAACGTGAGAGAAAATTTTTGTTTTTCGATCATCACGCTGGTTAAAGATAGCGTCGCAGTCGCGGGCGGAAGCTAGTCAAAAATTATAATAAAAATCTGGCCAAATGCAAGTCGGAAACTTGCGACATGAAAGCCATTTCTTTTGACTGCGTAGACTTAAGGTTGAGTATATGGTTTCAATATCAATTCGATGCCTCCACGCGTTCTCGAGACAAAGGGTCTTGACAGACAGACAACCCTAAAAAAGGTTTTTACATTTTTTTCACGGAGTCTGGTTTCACTGTGGATGTATTACAGGTACACCTTTACCTAACTTACGGGGACAATATGCGTTATATTATGTTACGTTAATTTTACACAACGTTGATAACGTGAGCAGTCTTACCGCCACAATTTTCTCCATCACACCCACATGAAAAGCGTCAAGCTCGACACATTCCTCTTTCGCCTTCTTTTTTATTAAACGTGCTAGTCACTTACATACGTACACTGTATGCCAGTACTGGCGCGTGTAAATCAACATACTAGAACTCCGCATAGCCTCCATAACATCATGCCTGTAAATTTTGAAGGGCTAGCCAGTGGTGTATTAATAGTACCCCCACATTTCGCCAGTTGTGTTTACGTGCTTATTCATAGGGGGCGTGCTTATAGCCACCAACTGGGTACAAATCCAGTATCAGTGGGTGCTATCAAGAAATTCCTGATGGGAAAACCAAATAACATATTTTACCTTAATTGGAAATCGAACCAAGGACGTCATATTAAACAGTCAAAGCATGACTGTTTAATTATTGACGACAGGCCGTGTCGACGGCGCGTTAGTGTTCCACGCGCGTCTCAAAGAGATGTCAACAAAGCAGAGGGCCCTGCCAGGGCCCGCCGCTCGCACCGCCTGTCGGGGTTGCGAGTTGTTCGAAAGTGATACTGCGGCCCCGGAACATAAAGGGCTATAGAAGGAATATGAGTGGGTTTTAGTCAGTACAAGTCTGACACTCCCCCCCGCTCCGCCCCAGAAAGTGGGGGAAGTTATTTGATGATTGTCTATCTGCAAAAAAAAAGCAGACGGTTGCAACAACTGCTAAATAAAACAACTGTTTTGGTTATTATGTTTAATCACAACGTCATGCGTGAAGTATACATATCGAAATAATTTTGTACACAATATCCTAAAAAAAAAACGATCAGACACATTACTACCCTGTGTCACCACAATCACGCAGACCGTACATTTTTCTCTGAACACGCTAGTAACATAAACGCACACTAGAAGCTAGTACTGGCGCGTGTAAAGCAACACTAGTACTCCCCTCCCAGTGATGACTCAGCAGCATTCCCTGAAGTGCTGCGCTTTGTTTACGTTTTATTATTTCACATGTTAATAAAGAGGGAATGTACGAGCCTGAAATAATTAAAATAAAAAGTGGAATGTAAGGTTTAAATGTCTGGGAATGAAAATGTTACGTTGTTTCTAACCGAGAACGTCACGCACGGTGGCGTGGAATTTGAGGAGCGCTAAAATTGTTTCCATAGGTTGGACGTATATTATCGAAAGTTATTGAGGATATTTCAATATTTACTATTTATTATGAGTTTTCGATAATTCGGTACTGTTGCTCATATAATCCTACTAATATTATAAATGCGAATGTTTGTGAGGATGGATGTATGGATATTTGTTACTCTTTCACGTCAAAACGGCTGAATGGATCTTGATGAAATTTGGCGCAGAGGTAGATTATGGAATCACACATAGGATACTTTTTTTCGATGATTACGCACTGCAGCCGAAGCTGCGGGCGCCAGCTAATGTTAAATTTTTAACATGGAAATTATCCAATTTCAAATATTTTAAGTAATAGTAATGACCACGTCATTCTAAAAACTTATTATCGAATGTGTTAGCAGGTAATCTGTTCTGGCTTTTCGGATCGCTAGTAAAAAAAAGAAGAAAAAAAACGGATTTTACTAGGCGACCGAAACCGAGTGTCGATGCCCTAATTATAAGTCGTATGTTATGCCAACATGTGTTCGTAAGTAATAAAGACCTGTAAACACATTTTAGAAAACTTATTATTTTTTGTTTGTCATCTTGCTTACGTTTTCGCTGTCAGGTACCTTTTTTTAGAAATAAGTCCAATTACTATTAAAACGAATGCGCCACTTTCTCATACATTGTAATTCTGCGAGGTCACGATTTTTCGTTCACACACATCATTTCATGCCATGATTCTTAATATTTTGTGTCACCAACAGTTTTCTACTCATCTAATTTCATCGCTTACAGTTTAAATAAAAAATAATCAATCTCACATAGGATATATATATATATATATATATATATATATATATATATATATATATATATATATAGATATCATAGTCATGCCTGATGCTCCAAAACGTAATCAAGATTATAAAATTTAAAACAACAATTATTTTAACATTTAAAACATTTGCACGCCATATTATATGGGAAACATGTCTGACGTATTTTTTTATTTTTACTAGCTTTTGCCCGCGGCTTCGCTCGCGTCAAATTCGGGGTAACACAGTTCCCCTTTCCTGATTTGCAGGTACCTGCTACCTGCAGTTTTTGCCCTTGCGCCTTATTGATTTGTAATAGCAACGCTAAGTTTTGCCTTTTCTTCCCTCTTTCTCCCTCATATCTCAATCATTTTTTTAAAAAAAGTAGCCTATGTCCGTCTCCTGGTTCCCAACTATCTATGTACTAAAATTCATCAAAATCAGTTTATCCATTAAAGCGTGAAGAGGTAACAAACAAACAAACTCACTTTCGCTTTTATAATATTAGTAAAGATATCATCATACATGTATTTTTCTTTCTGTATGTAAACACATGTTTGAGCAAATAAATATATCTTATCTTATCTTAAAAACTCAGAAAAAAATCACCAAAAATGTGTACCTACTTACAACCCCTATATATTTTTTAAGGCTGAAAAAAGCAACGTTAAAGCTGGCTTGCTATTAGACGTTATTGTTGCGTAGTCAATAGCTGCAGCACTTGACAGCGCTTTAGCCGCTTCGCCACGTCAACCCCTCGACTCGAAATGAGCCGCCACAGGGAGGATACTGAAGTACCAACGTGAGATTGATATAGCCCTTATAGATCCATGGAAAATTTTTGAGGGATCAATCGAAAAAATTAAGGTACGAAATTTTATTCGAAAAAGAAAGCATAAAAATATCACGACCAATCTCGGTACCGAAATAATTGGTAAATTGGATTATTTATTATCAATATTTTTATCGGGATATTAGTGACAACAAATTTGTCGTCAATTGTTTTTGTAATCATTCTTGTACGCACGATGATCAATCAAGCTAAAAAAAACACTTTATGTGGATCTCTCATTGCACTGGAAACCCATACAATACGAAGCCATGTTATACTGGAAATGTATGGCTTGATGTGTCACCGTGTGTACGATAGGAATATGAATTTCATACTTTAAACCGGGCGGACATGACTCCGGACAGTCAGTGTGCTTGGTTTGAGCGTATTTACAACAAGCAATTAAAAATAAACGCAAAAATGCCTAGACTTATTCCCAACTATATTGGGGGCGGCAACGCAAGAAAATTACGTAAATCTAGAAAATTTCCTTCTCACAAAACTATAATCCGAACCATCCTACAAATCCAAAGATTAAAAATAAAACAAAACAATAAAATAAAATCCGATTCTTTCTTATCGCTTCGATAACTTAATATCAGCTCACAGAATTTAGTTCGATACTACATATTGTTCTGATCACTCCACTGTGCACTGTTACCTTTAACGTTCTACGGTGACTAATCTTTAAGTGATGAAATAGAGTGTTTTTTTTAAAGATGGCGTCAAAAATGGTGAGACGTGTGTTGAGTGTGGAGGACAAAGTGTTTTTGGTGACAGGAGGCGCAGCTGGCGTTGGAGCTGGAATCGTCAGGGCATTACTGAGGGAAAATGCTAGGGTAAATATTATTTGATTGTTCTATGGTAGTTTTTGGCAGAACATTTCAGTAATTTGTAAAGATTGTTTTAGGTAGTAGACGCTGTATTTAAAAAAAAACTTTGCCCCACACTGTGAATTTCTCCTGTTTATTGGATGCGTTTACAAACAAGAAGAATTGATTATTTTATTCATAAATCTTCAACCCGACTTGAGCAAGCATGGCGATCAATGCTCGTTAATTCTCTATATGAAAACAGTCATTAGCTAAGCAGTAATAGATGGGTATTTCTTATTATATTTTATTCATTCAAATTTCCTTTTATATATCATATTAAAAAATTAAATTATATATAATATAATCATATTATTAAACTTATATTTTTTTTATATACTGCTATCTTAAAATAAGCCAGAAAATGACAAAGAAAATGTAGAACGTGATATTTTGTGTAGTTGTATCTATTTTAAATTTATTACTTTCCAAGTCATAGAAAATAGTTAAAATCGCTAAAACTAGTGCAACATTAAATTTACACTAAACAAAAAAGATGTGAAATGTGCCTCCCGCATCACGATTTTGGACAAATTTATGGCAGCAAGACCGCTTCTAATAACATGATATATTATTTGTTTGTAAATGCTATAACAACTATACATTTAATACTCCTCTAATTAACTTTTCAGTTACAAGCGCGATATTAAGAAATGTCCACATAGTTCTATCTGATCATATTTACATAATATCATACGTGGTAGCAGAAACCATCCACTTGCGTTCTCATAATATTTCCTTTCGATATCTTTGATTTTGCCAATCACAGTGATGTGTGGAATAAGAACTCCTTATCTACAAACACGCCTTTATCGAGTAATCAAAATGACCGAATGAATAACTTTAACATTGACCTAGCAAAAATGTGTTCGAATTTCGAATCGCAAAAGATGACATGCGTAAGTGATGTAATCGATATTACATTATATCGATACAACGGTAAATGACATTCCGATGTTTTGGATCGATCAAAATTAATTGTTGCTATTGTTACGTATTGTCCTATATTTCATCATCAGTTTATTCAAAATAAAACACAAGGAGTAGAATACCTTTTATTTTGCTTAGATTATTTGTGGGATTAATATGTACGAACGATTTTTTTTTTATATCGATCCTAAGTATTGATGTATATGCAAGTATCACGAGAACGGTACGAAACGATTCGATGTGATTGAAATTCGAATGGAGGCCTTTTGCATGCGCTTCGAAATTCGTATCGCATAGTTTTGATGCAATTCAAAACAAAGTATCGATACAACTGCCAATATTGTACATCCATAGCACGCATAGATACCGAATTGCTTACACTAATTCAATGAGCTATCAGACAATAAGAACCTTGGATTTATATCTTGGTAAACGAAAACCATTTTCTTTATCTAAGATACGATTAAACAATAAGATAATTTAGTTTGTTTTTTTTTTTAATAGTTCTGGCAGCCTCTGTGTAGCTTGCAATATTCTGACTTGTCAAAACATTACTATTTTTGTGCTATATCCAAATTAAATCTCATGAATTGTATGTATAATACAAATGAATCTTTCGGAATCGTTCTCTAAATGGTGATAAAACCCCATCTAAATATAATATGGAGTTTAGACGAATATTTAACACCGACAGATACACCTATTTATTAACTTTGTTTTTGATGTACTTGTATAGATACTTATAGAAACTATTATCTATGTCATAATGTGACTTTGTATAGATATCGAAACGTTATATCATAATGTGTAACCAAACTGAAGAGATAACTTTAATTGCGTAGTGAAACGCAAAAGGACGCAAAGGAACGCGTACTGCATAAGGATACAAAGTCAAAACGGGAACTAAAATCATGAACTTGTTTCTAGTTTAATAAACATTTCAGTTTCAAAACTTAACCCTTCTTGTTTAGAACACATGAGCATTCTCTGCAGACATACTTCCTAACTAAAACGATCGTTCGCTGACACAATATTATGGTTCCACGGACAAAATAAGAGTGATAAAGTTGTTGCTACATAGATATTTTAGCGCGTGGCCATTAACGGAACTAACAGTGCTACCACAAACTTTTATCAACAGGGTCCACCTTTTTTTTTTGGTGGGATATCATCAAATAACTTCCCCTGCTCCGGGCGGAGCGGGGGGGAGTGTCAGACTTGTACTGACTAAAACCCACTCATGTTCCTTCTATTGCCCTTTACGTTCCGGGGCCGCGGTATCTCTTTCGAACAACCCGCAACCCCGGCAGGCGGAGGCCCTGGCAGGTCCCTCTGCTTTGCTGACATCTCTTTGAGGCGCGCGTGAAACGTTCACTAACACACACGTCTTTAATAAATCGTTATTAGTGTGTGGCGCTACTTGTAAAGGAAAATTGTATACAAATGTCAAACTTGATACATTTATTTTAGTTCTATGTTTTCCCGCTGGCACATATAAGTTGGTTGAACTATACGATGCATTCTTGCGATTGTTTTGTTCAGGACTCCCAGTAAACAGTATTTAATTTACAAAATGTTGCATTTTGTTTCACCACCAACTGTTACTAAACAATTGTTGTTGTTGTTATTTTACGGGACCGTGTGCTCGAAAAGTTAACGCCACACCCTGTAGAAGTTACAACAAAATTTCAATATTGGGCGCTAAGTATGCCATCGGTCTACTTTTGCAACAAAGTTGTCGTAGGAAACAGTTTGTGATGGAGTGTTTTTAGACGGAAAAGTAAAGGAAACTGGGACTAAGTAGCTTATTGAATATGAACATTTTAAATAGTCAACAAACTTGGTGATGGCGAGATGGTGGTTTCCACGAGCGTTTTTTAGATGGTTCTATCAGAAAGAACTCAGTAGCAGCCACCACTGAGCCTGGATTTTTGCCTACACTTCAAAAGTAACTAGCAAAATGTGAGTGTACTGTTAAATCCTTTGAGCATGGTATTATATTATCTTGTTGAGATGGTTTGGTCATGTTAAGAGGTTGAGTGGAAGGTGATTAACAAATTTATAGTACGTAGAATGCGCATATAACCTTCTTATATGACGAGAGGTGCGTTTGCATTAAATATCGACTTTATTCTGACAACATAGTACTGCCAGTGAATTAAATCATATATAACACAAAAAAAACCGTACCGTGTGCCAAGTTTTCGAACGCGTTGAGTCTGAGAAAAGTGGGCTAAAAGTTTTCAGCGCGGCGCTCAAACATTGTAAAAGTTTTTTTTTAGTGAGATTCGAAAGTGGTACGCAAAGATGGGGCTTTATTTACATAAACCGTGGAAAAAAAAACAATTTTATTAATACATAACATAATATCAAGACAATCGATTACTATACAACTACAGTAAAAGGCGCTACTTTTAAAATTTTATAGGTACAACTCGATGCCCCGTAATATGATAAATGATAAATGATGTTTATTTTGCAAGTAGGTTTTCACAAACACTTTTACACGTCATTTTTTTTAAACTAGATGAGGCCGGTGTTTCATACCCGACTACTCTGAGAAGAAACAGCCGAAACAAACTCAGAGGTCATAGTCTCTTTTAAGGTCCAGACAAAATAATCTTGGTCAACTTACATGAGGACCATGCAGATAGTGTCTGAAATGGTCTTTTTAAGAAAGCACCACACAGATTGAGTGGACCTGTCCAGTCAGTGCAAGCATTTTGTCAGTTATCGTGTAGCTCAACTCATAACCCAAGGAGCTCAACGACACGACGAACAATACCAAAAAAAGGACATTTGTGTAGGTCGCTTATAGTACTCAAACTGCCAGACTATCGTCAAAAAACAAAGTAAATAAAAGAATTAATCCACATGGTCTTTACATTCACAATAAACAAATAAAAATAAAAAAAAATACAAAATTAAATTAATGAGATCATAATGAAATCATAAAATGTCATAAATTAAAATAATAAGGAAAATAAAATGTCACAAATAATAATAATAAAAAGAAATGTAAAAATAAAAAAATAAACAAAGTAATGTCAAATTGTATAAAATAAAGGAATAAACAATAAATAGGTGAAACAAAGGAAAATCTTGACACTCACAGAGCAAATTAAATTGGAGCAGCTTAATCCCAAGCCATTTTATCTTCAAGGTAATGATTCATATTATAGTAAGCTTTCAGACATAGCTTACGTTTTATAAAAGATTTAAATTTATTGAGGCTTAGTGTTTGAATATCGCTTGGTAGTTTATTATAATAACGTATACATTGGCATGTGAACGTACCTCCTATTTTTTTGAGCCTCGTTGCAGGACCAAACTTTGTTGGTACACGCTGTTTAGATTCAACCAAATGAATTGGGAAAATAGCATATATATTATAGTTTTAAACACACTTAATTATTGTTAATGCACAGAACATAGTACACAATGTTTGTTAAATAAATCTACGTAGTGATAAAACTATTGTGTGTTTTACCACCGTGCATAGATAGAGCACGATTTTATTTGTTCTTCCCAGAATAAACAACATGATGTTTGTTAGTGGTGTCAACAGCTCTTCTCATATGATATCTTATAGCCGATTGTTGTAGTATTGGGCCAATTTTCCTATGGCATTAGTTTGGTAAAGGCACAGTGGCTGAGCAATGAAATGCTGCGCTGTGTGTCGCGGGTTCGATCCCCGCATGTAACAATATATTTGTATGGCCTACAGATAGTTTTTCTAAGTCTAGCTGTTTGTGTATGTAATCGACGTATCGTGGGAACGATACATGAGAAATTCCTAGTGTGGGGTTGAAAATACGAAATTAGAAGCATTAAATTCCAGGCATTTTTTCAATTTGGCAAGCTAAGCTTAACATCTTCTAATAAAACTATACGGAACCTTTTGCTATATATATAAACACTTGTAAAATATATTGTTACAAAGGAAATATAAAGTTTCAACATGTGCCATAATCAGAGGTTAGATAAGCAGTCACTTTAAGTGAAATTGGTATTCAGCTGCATCCGACCCCAACTTAGTTGGGAAAATGATAGGCAGGTGATAAGACAACACATAAAACCTTTGTGGTTACAGAATCAATCACTTTATTTTTTAACTGACTTCAAAAAAGGTGGAGGTTCTATGTTAGACCGGTTTTTTGTTTGGAAAATGAATACTCGATAAAAAATTATGTGATAAATCTAGTTATGTATTTATTTATGTACACACAAAACACATATTATGAAAATATACATACAGACAAAAGAGCACAAAGGTACCGCTTATTTCATAAATAAATCTCTTCCAGCAGACCAGGGGTGATCGACCATTCTGATACCATTGTAATAGCAGACTAAGGGTCTGCTATTACAATGGTATCAGAATGGTCGATCACTGATCGCATAATGGTTGATTTTGACAAGTTTAGTATGTAGTAGATGTCAAAATCAACCATTATGCGATCAGTGATCGATCATTCTGACACTATTGTAATAGCAGACTAAGGGCCCTGTAATAGGACAGATAGACAAGACACGCAGACACATAACATCATCATCATACCATAATAAAAAATTCTGAAATAAAAAACTTTTTTATTCTAATTCCAGCATGTGGCCTTCCTTGACGTGTCGGACAGAGAAGGTGCGGCCTTAGAATCGGAGCTAATCAATATGTTTGGAGCCCTAAGAGCCAAGTTCATCAAATGTGACATATCTGATGATGCTCAATTGGCAGCCGCATATAAACAGGTGCTCGACAAGTATAGAAGACTAGATGGAGTGATCAACAATGCAGCTGTGTTATCTGCAGATGAAAGAACTGTTAAGAAGATGGTGGATATTAATTTTGTAAGTACTTATCTGTTTTAGTCCTTTTCATCGTTTTCGATCGCGACTTCGCCCGCGTGATATCGAAAAAAAAGTATCCTATGTGTGTTATGCCAGACCATAATCTACTTCCGTGCCAAATTTCATCAAAGTCCGTTCAGCCGTTTTGACGTGAAAGAGTTACAAACATCCATACATCCATATATCCATCCAAACATCCACACAAACATTCGCATTTATAATTTTAGTAGGATAAGCCATTGCCACGGAAGGTATATAATACTGAACAAGTCTGGTCTGGTGTGATGTACTCTGTTTCTTTTGCTTTCATAGTCCGATAAGACAGCATTCATCATGACCGGAGTGAGATCAGGCGCAGGACCAACGGCTTGACGTGCTTTCCGAGGCACGGTAATATACTACATCCCACTTTCAAACTCCGGGCTATTTATTATTGGAAAATTTCTAATAGCAAACCCAACATGGTAATCGAAACTAGGAACTCAGCAGTTGCGCTTGCGACCACGCGTGCAACTGGGCAAGTGCCTATTAATAATATTCTTTTTATTATGAACACCATACAAATTACAAGGATTACGGTACAGAACTAAACTATAATCATTAAGTGAAATTAACTTAGCTCTTGACTAATCGGAAGATTGATGATTGAGATTTTCGCAGTAATAGAGGGGAACTGCTGCCCTACCATGACGTCTTAAAGCAGAACTTATTCCACTGAGGGAAAGAGACAGAGCTATACAGGGTGTCTAGCACCGTCTCTTTCTTACACAGGAATAAGAACAGCTATAAGATGTCATGGTAACCCTACTGATGATCTTAGAACTTAGATAATAATTATAATAAAAAGCAAATTATTTACATAATTATCTTATTATATAATTAAACTGCGATGGCTGGTAGCTGTCTAGGTGGCGTACAAAAAGAGTACTTGGAAGGATATGGGGAGACCTTTGCCCAACAGTGAGTTAATAAAAAAAACCAGGCCAAGAGCGACTTAAACTCGCACACTGAGAGCACCGTAGGTTCCGTATAAACTTGCGATATAAACGGCCATATCTTTTGACTGCGTAGACTTACGCCCGGTTCCAATAAACAAAAAACGATTCGTTTTGCTTACGGATAGTAGTATTTTGACATAAGTTCTATGAGACGTATGTGAAAATCCTACTGTCCGTAAGCAAAACGACTCGTTTTTTGTTTTTTGGAACCGGGTGTTAGAGGGTTGATTTCTCACAGCACAAAAGGACCACAGACTTTTTTATTTATTTGGTTCACCAACAATTGTATACCTACACTGGTATAAACAAACTTAACAAGTAAAATAACACGACAAAGTGTAACAATCACTTATAGGTAAACTCTGCATGCACACAAAACGTTGTTGGAGTTTACAAAAAAAAATGCGCTACGGATTATGGACCTAACAGATAAATTAAACTAAATGTAAACAAAATTCAAGACAAACAGATTACATTAGAGACTTCAGTATATTATAGTTTTAAGTTCACCTCGAAACCTCCACGCGTTCCCGAGATAAAGGGACTGACAGACAGCCAGACGGACAACAAAGTGATCCAATAATAGTGTCGTTTTTTTTTTTTTTTTTAAACTTTGCCCTATTTCGTCCGATATAAAATATTGACACTGACCTCCCTTTACATTCTGGAAACAGTAATGTTTATTAGAAATAATAATATATTATTTTCGCGGATGGCAGATAAATTTCCCAGAAATAGACGAGATCAAAATCAGCTGTGTCTTCACGGGAGTAAGACTGCACTTATGCGCAAAAGTGTTTTTTGCATGGCTCCCATTATTTAAAATAAGTTACCAAAACGTTGGAGAGAAGTTAATAATGTACATTTGAAGAAAAAACTAAAATCGTTCCTAACTGACAAAGCATATTATATTGACATTAATGAATTTTTGACAGAACCATTTACTGTGACATAGACAATTGACATATTACTACTTATATTTGTACTTTAACTTTTGTAATTTTGACATTATTACTAAACTCACTGACATTTTAATTTTTTTTATTTTTTACTTTTGCCATGTATAATTGACATTTCTAGTCTTTTGCTAATTTCACTTAAAATTAATTATTATATTGGTATGTGATTATTTTATGACGACACAATTTTAAAATTTTAAACATTTGCACGCTATGGTATATGGCAAACATGTCTGAACCATTTTTATTTTTATATCATCATACATGCCTTTTTTTGTATGTAAACACATGTTTGAGCAAATAAATAAATCTTATCTTATCTTAGCTTGCCCCACACTAGGATTTCTCCTGTATCGTAGGTGCGTTTACAAACATTTAAAATCACATACACAAACAGCCAGACCCGAAAATACTATCTGCAGGTCATACAAATATTTGTTCCGTGCGGGAATCGAACCCGCGACACGCAGCGCAGCAGTTGATCGCTCAGCCACTGCGCCAATCGTGTCGTCAGATTTTTCATGTTCAGGTTAGGTACATGGATATGCTAAATAACAAAGTTTTTGACAAATTGAAACTATCAGAGAAATCAATGCCTATTCTAGGAGCAAGTTTAGAACTCAGCGATTGGATACAAATTTAATTTGTGTTCAGTCGCTAAAAGTTAATAATAGAATTTAATATTAGCAACATGATAGAGTAATAAATCACGGTACGGTTAATATCAAAGGACTGACGGATCAGACAACACAATAAACGAATACATCCTAAAAATAATATCACGTTTGATCTGACAATTTTATTACAAAATTCTGGTTAAATGTAGTACTACATGATTCTATTGTAGACTAGCTTCGCCCGCGTAAATTCGGGGTAACACAGTAATTCCCCTTTCCTGATTTGAAGGTACCTGCTGCATGTAGTTTTTGCCCTTGCGCCTTGTTTATTGTAATAGCAAAGCTAGGCTTTCCCTTTTCTTCCCTCTTTCTCCCTCATTTCTCACTTAAAAAAAATAGCATATGTCCTTCTCCAGGGTCTAAACTATCTCTGTACCAAAAATCAATAAAATCGGTTGAGCCATTTAGACGTAACAAACAAACAAACTCACTTTCGCTTTTATAATATTAGTAAGGATTCTAGGTAAAAGTAGTACTACATGATTCTATTGTAGATATTTGGTTTCATTGTATAGCCGACAAAGTTATACGCCAGGGTAATAATAGTACTAGGAATAAATGGTCAGGTCTAGGAAAAAAATCGAGTAACATTGGTGGCAAATCAAAGATAAATCCTACTAACATTATAAAAGCGAAAGTTTTTGAAGATCTAAGTATGTTTGTTGCTCTTTCACGAAAAACACCTAAATGGATTTTGATGAAACTTCACAATAATATAGTTTACATATCAGAATAAAACATAGGCTGCAATTCATAAAGATATATTGTGTATTCTATCACGAGAGTGAAACCGAGTGGCGCAGCTAGTTTTAATTTAAACATGTTTATTATGAAGCATCCGTGAACATGGAATATCGGAAACTCAAAATTAATAGTAAACATGGTAAATATTCCGTTTCAAATTCTATAAATAATGTTAGTTTATAGTTTGTTGGTTTGATAAGTTATATAGGTACAAGACGCAGTTTTGCTTTCTCGCCAACGTTCAGAAGATGGTCATTTACATTATTAACCAATTAAAATAAAAGTACTTGGTCAATGATAGTGTACGTTATTTTTTGTAGTTTAAACTTAACAGTATTTCAGAGAGGTAGCGCGGGCGCCGTAGTTCAGAATTATTTAATCGAATAAATCAAATCAAATCATTTATTCTTTGCAAACATAGGTAATTTGTACATAGATGTTTTCATATTACATATACATATAGTTCTCCATATTTTACCGTCGCATAGGCATGCAAATAATATTCAAATCTAAAATTAATGACAATTATAAATATACACAAGAATTTATTGAAAGTTATTAGGAAATAAATGTCAAATCATAAGAATTAAAAGAATGCCAATTATAAGAATTAAAATAAGGTCTGACTAATTTACAATTACAATTTATAACATACTAACACAATTTTTAACATACAGATAAATATTACACAATACTAATACAAAATTATTTGTCAGTAAGAAATTTTGTATCAGTATTGTAATAATTAGTCTAGTATAAACGTTTGTATTTGAACTTGTAAATGAAAGCATAACGGTTGTCCGATACAGGCATAAAGACAAAATATATCAGACAGGCTGCGTGCAGTTTGGCATTAACAGTTTTTTACAAAATAATAGCTTATAGTCACCTCCTTGAATTTAACAAGGATACAAAACGTCAGCTTATATACCAAGTAAAATAAAATATGAAAGGTCACAATACAAAAAGTGAAATGTTACTTGTCACGTTTCGTCTATAGGAATAAATACGAATAATATTCTTGACAAAGGTTACAACGTTTGTGGGTCAATTTAGCGGGTTTTTAAAACACAAAGAGCGATACATTTCATAATTGATCTGAGAATTTTCTCCCAAAATTCTAGGTATCAGTTTGAGCTACATCGTTCTATTATTATATCTTGTTTCATTGTTTGTAAGTTAATATCAATGGACTCAACGAAATTATAAGCCAGCCCACTAGAAATAGGGATTAAGATAAAACACACCATGGCCTGTGTTTAAATACATTTATATTTTTTATTCTATTTGTTCTAGTATCACGTCACATCATTGGGTTGTTTTATTTTAGTTCTTTTTTAAATCTTAATACTGTTTAATTTATTTCGGTATGTAAAATATTTATGTATGACTTCCTTACGATTTACTCACGGGTTGACCGCTGAAAACCAGCCCTGTGCTGTGGGCTCCCATATCACTGCATCATGCTGACCTACCTGTCGCAGTCACATTGTGCAAGCTTTTTTAATTTTTTGTCCCATATATGTATTTGTAAATGTTTGTGATACTTTGCATGTTTAAGGTTTATTGTTATTTTGTGTGCTCGTCGTAATTTGCGAGAAGTAAATATTTTTCTATCTTTCTATGATGAGGTCTAGTAGGTTCAAGTCGCGGGTCGGGTAAATTGTTATTGGGTTTTCTCACTGGTAATCGCGAGTCTGGCTTTGTGACCAGTGGCTGGCATTAGCCACGCCCCCTATTACATAACACTTAAAACAAGAAGCGGAATGTGTATGTACACCTCAGGTACCCCTTTTAATTACTTATCTGCCTATCCCTTCGGGAATTTACAGGCGTCCTGTTATGTTATGTAAGCTTACATAACACGAGGGCTAGAGTAAACAGCCATGACTAACTTCCATAGACAAGAGACCATTGTCTTAGCAGTGGGACCATTATAACCTACAAGCTGATGCCCGCGACTTCTCTAGGGTAGGGTAGTCTCGGGGGTAGTTCGTCAATTCTCCCATAGGATTGTACTACCGAGATAATCTAGATTCAAGAGTAAAAGCTATCAACATACCAAATTTCATTTAAAATCCGTTCAGTTGTTTGACCGTGAAGGAGCAACAAAAATACACACATTCATACAAACGCATTATAACACTAGTATGATAATTTGTCTATTCCGAAATTCTATAAATAAAGTCAATCTTTAAAATATTTCGCCCATCGTTTGTACGTAAATATTGGGGAGTCGACGCAGTAATAAACAAGGCTGCGGTTTCGACTGTCTACGAACGAACGCACAAGAGGACGTTCGATATTAATTTCGTGAGTTATGAGATCTCGCGTGAGTTACTATGAGTTATTTGATTTTGATTCGATTAGAAAGAGGGGTAATGCGTTTCGTGTTTAGAATTGACATGTTTTGAACACGTTTGTTGCTTAATATATCAGATCTTTTTTTGTGGTGGGATATCATCAAATAACTTCCCCCGCTTCACTTCACAAAGGGCAATGGATGGAACATGGGTGGGTTTTAGCCAGTACAAGTCTGACACTCCCCCGCTCCGCCCAGAGCGGGGGAAGTTGTTTGATGATTTCCCATCCCATCCACAAAAAAGGGTAGGTTAATTTGTTTCGAGATCTTTTAGTCCTCCAAAGCACCAGCTGAAAGTTCTTTAAAAATTTTGTTTGGTGGTTATTTTGTTGTACCTTGTAGACTCCGTTGGTCTCGCGATAGCAAGTGCGAGTGCTAAGCGCGGAGTTCGATCCCGGATCGGGAAAAAAGTGTTGTTGGGTTTTTCCAGTAGCAGCCTGGAGTTTGGAAGTTGGCGATAAGATACCCCCGTACCACGGAAAGCACGTTAAGCCGTTGGTCCTGTTCCTGATCCCTCTCCGATCGTGTCGAATTACCGTCTTCTATGAGAGTGAGGGTACAGAGAGTGCAGCTGTGCTTACGCACACACTTGTGCACTATAATAACTCCCGCGCAGATAGCTTATCTCGGTCAGAAGAACTATATACATATAGTAGGTATTCAAACGTTTTTCAAAATACCAAAAAGTTTGAATTGAAAAAATATTTTTGTGTTTGATAGTCCACTAAGGAGCTGAGCAGCGGGTGAAACCGCTAGGCAAAGCTAGTTTTCTTTAATTATATTTTGGGGGAAATTCCCAAATTATTGCCTCAATGTTTGACAAATTAGACTTCTCATAACCAAGAACCGATAATCAAAGCAGTACGCTGACCAAGACTACATAATGCCAAGAATAAATTTAGAAACTCTTGAAACTGAATAATTGGCAATTTAAACAAAGAAAGGAAATTTTGAATGCCGTGTAAGTAATGTAATTGTGAAGTTTCAATCAAGCTTTTGTATTAAGCCGGAAATTGGAAGGCAGAATAATATGAACAATTTCATAGAAAGTAAACTAGCTGAATGATCCAATTAATTTCTAAAATTGGAAGACAACCAATAAGGTATTTTGATCGTCTTTTCAAAGTAATATCACTTTTTAAAAATAGAATATTGACCTTTACTTTGTGTCACTTGATAACATTAAAATCTAATGAAAGAGTACTTTGAAAAATCTTCAATTACAACATTAAAATGTAGGAGGGTCCATTTTTAAATTTTGCCTTTATAAATATACTAGCTTTTGCCCACGGCTTCGCTCGCGTTAAATTCGGGGTAACACAGTTCCCCTTTCTTGATTTGCAGGTACCTGCTACCTGTAGTTTTTCACTTGCGCCTTATTTATTGTAATAGCAAAGCTAAGTTTTCCCTTTTCTTCGCTCTTTCTGCCTCAATACCCACTTTAAAAAAAATAGCCATGTCCGTCTCCAGGGTCCCAACTATCTCTGTACCAAAATTCATCAAAATCGGTTTTGCCATTTAGGCGTGAAGACGTAACAAACAAACTCACTTTCGCTTTTATAATTTTACTATGGATATACGACGTCCCCGGGGAATAAACCGGTAATCGCAAAAATCAAATTTTACAGGAAAAATGATTTAGTGTTTTTAGGGTATATCTCTTCAACAAAAGGTAATCTTGGCAACATTGTTATATGACGGAAAAGCTAATTTTTACTCTAATAGTTTATAGTATTATGTGTAATTATTAAATATACACAGAATTAGTTATTCACCAAAAAACATATTGCCGAAAATAGTTTCATATAACTTTTAGGGTATCGATATCTTACCATCCTGACTTATCAATATTATTCCAGTAATGTTTACTTACCGAATTATTCTTGTAATATTCTTAAAAATCATAGGCATAATATTGCCTTACTGGATTATTAAACGTGTTTTTTCATTTCAGAGTTAGATTGTAATGTCAGTTACCGACTTATTGTGGTAAAATTTTAAATAACCATAAAAGGGTAAAGTAGTGTGACCCGTATTTTGTAGAAAATTTTTGGTAGTCATATTATGGTAATCATTGAAAACGATTTTATAAAATGAATTTGTTGTTGGTATCTTTGAAAGAATAATTAAAGAAAACTCACAAAACTTATTAAAATTATGACGTTTATTGGGAACAAAGTTCTCATAGAGATCACAAATTACAATCAGTAAAAGTATAACAAAAGTAGCCAAGTAAAAACACTAATATGTAATCTTAATAACTAATCGGTATTATCAGTGGCATCATCAGTATCATCGCGATCATCACTATTTTCTACCGAAATTAAGGATTCATAAAATGCGTAGTAATACCGTGGAATCGCTCCACTATTGCACAAAGACAATAAATCTGTATGCAACGCCTTTCTTATAGAAAGAGGTTGATGATAAGCACGTGCCAATACAGTATGTATCTTCTATCAGAGCATTTGTCTTAGGGTTTCGCCCACGTCGTTTGGTTTGAAATGAATTTGAAATATTTAATTCAGAATATGCCTCATCAAAACCATATTTAAAGAAAACCTTGTCCTGTTGGAATGATGATACATGAATTTCCATTACGTCAGACCAGCGTATCGTATTCCCATCTATATCGCGACGCCGATTCAAAGGGTTTACTAATTTTTTTATGTCTAATACATATATCTGTTTGCTCCAATTCTTTCATAGTATATTTTTCAACACGCAGGGCAGCAGTCAAATAACTTATTTAGTGGGCTAAAATGTTCATCAAAATATAATAGATACCAATCTATTCTTTCATCAAAATAAATACCTCTACTAATGCCAACGAATGTACATAATTATAAACTAAATACAATGTTAATTTAATTACATAACATTTTGATACTTTACTTGTTGCAACCTGATCGTCAGTATCGTCAATCATCATCAACATTCTTCTAACACGAGGGTTTTTTTAAAGTACGATCTTGATTCGATTACTTATTTTCTTTAGTTAATAAAATAATTATAATATCAACACGATGCTAAACTAAACTAAAGCTAAGCTAAAGCTAAAGCTCGGGCCGGGGCTGCTTTCAAGCGGCTCCTGCCCAATCTGAGGGGGCCAAACGCCTCCTGCCGTAGGCTCTATGCCGGAGTCGTGCGGTCCATGGCCCTTTACGGTGCCCCGGTATGGACGCGTTCTTTAGGGCGGCGTGCCGCCCACTACCTGAACGCGCCCCAAAAGGTTGTAGCCATAAGGCTGATCCGGGGCTACCGCACGATCTCCGGCGAGGCGGCGAGCCTCCTTGCCGGATTGCCACCGTGGGATCTGGAGGAGATAGTCCTCGCGCGCCTGTACGAGTGGCGCGCGGAGGCACTACACCGGGGGGAATCCGCGGCAAATCTGCCGCCCAACGGACAGACCTCTGGTGCGATCTCATGGTGGCATGGAGAGAGCGACTGTCGCAACCCCGTGCAGGGCACGCCACAATAGTGGCGGTAAGTCCCCTCTTTGAGGAGAGGCGCTATGGCGTCCTCACCTACCGCCTGACGCAGGTCCTCACCGGACCCATAAGTTTCGGGAGGTTCCTGCACATAATCGGGCGGGAGGAAACGCCCGGGTGTCACCATTGTGACGATCACCCAGAGGACACGGTGGAGCACACAGTGGCGGTCTGCCCACCGCGGGGCGGAGCACCGCCGTGCCCTCGTAGGGGCGATCGGCGGACGCGAGAGATCGCCGCCGCCGATCGCCCCTACGAGGGCACCATGGCCCGGAGCGAGAGGGAATGGGAAGCGGTCACCTCCTTCTGCGACGCAGTCATGCTAGCGAAGGAGGTGGCTGGGCGTTTGAGGGAGAGAACCTCAGACCAACCCATCCGCCGCGAGAGACGCCCCGGGCTTGTGCGCCGCGAGACTACTCCCGGCCACCGTAGATGCGGGCCTGTGGACGGTGAGCAATGGGTAGCTCACCGTCCGTCCGTATTGACGACAGGCCGTGTCGACGGCGCGTTAGTGTTTCACGCGCGCCTCAAAGAGATGTCAGCAAAGCAGAGGGGCCTGCCAGGGCCTCCGCCTGCCGGGGTTGCGGGTTGTACGAAAGAGATACCGCGGCCCCGGAACGTAAAGGGCAAAAGAAGGAACATGGGTGGGTTTTAGCCAGTACAAGTCTGACACTCCCCCCTGCTCCGCCCAGAGCGGGGGAAGTTATTTGATGATTTCCTACCTCAAAAAAAAAATTACGCTAAACTTTGCAACAAAAATCACGCGCAATAGCTATTACATTAATAACGTCATGTCACTTTAGAACAGCAAATGCAAGCTTAGTGTGCGTAATGTGCATTACATATAGAAACGCGTTCTTGAGTCGCCGAGTGCGAGCAAGTTACAGCCAATACGTATAGGAGGTATAAATTTATGTCCCGGATGACAACTGTAAAGGCGCATCCCCACTTGAGCAGCCGCGGGGCGAGCTGCCTCAATCTGAGCATGCCGCGCGCCGCGGAAACTTTATGCATCTCCACTTGAGCCACATTAATCAGCAACTCTGCAGCGTGCCTCAAGCCGAGCAACGAATTTATCTAGTTTCTTACTAGCTACCATGGGTGACGCACGCAAAATCGCTGCAGCTTTAGTGATAATTAATCACTACAAAAAGAAAAAAGGACAGAAAGTCAAACGTCAATGGTGGATCAAGGAATTATATCGGCAGCGAAATGATCATTTCAAAGAAATATTGTCAGATATGACTTTTGAAGGAGTAGAAGATACTATACAAAATTTTATTAGAATGAATTCTGAAACATTTGATGGTCTATGTATGAAACTTCATCCAATTATTGGAAAAAAAGACACGTCGTTCCGCAAAGCCATAACGACTAGAGAAAGACTTGCGATAACATTAAGATATTTGGCAACTGGTGATTCATTTGTTAGTTTACAATACCTTTTTAGAGTATCAAAGCAATCTATTTCTAAAATTGTTCGCGAAACATGTGATGGCTTGGTAGAAGTGCTAAATGAATATGTTCAGGTATGTTTTTCAAATTATCCTTTATTTATAGTAAATAATTATAAGTTACAAATATGTGTAGGAGATTCTTCAAAACTCCCAACAGCATTTTGTGGTGGTGCAGAAGTTTGGTTTTGCCCGTATTCCTGAGTGTAGTATCCTTGTCGTGTGCCAGGCAACATACCCACATCTGCTTGAAAAATGATGTCCATTATACTCTTTTCTACGTGTGCTGATGTTAGAGCGTCATACTTTCTAAGTTTTGCTGCAACATGTTTACCGAAAGTATCGTAGGTATCATCAGTATAATTTAATACCTCTATAGCTTTATCAAGATCAATGTTATTTTCCAAAATATCTGTCTCCTTTCTTTTATTTGATCTCGGAGTTGTAGACGGCAACTGTCGTTGATCATCGAGGGACAATGTTAAGTTTTCGGAAGATGTTTCAGGTAGTGTTTCATTCACAACTGTTTCTTTATTCTGTAATTGAAATAAATTAAATTATTAGGGAAACATTACTATCGCTGATGTCATCGCTGTATTTTTTTTTTTTCACAAAACATCTTTATACTCTATTCATACATTCATGCATTGATCACATGACAACCACCTCAGACCATAATTATTGTAAATGTGAATCTAGTGGTAGTATATTTAAATTCATTTGAATTTTCAGATACCATCGTCAGAAGAAGAATGGTTAAAAATATCAGAAGATTTTGATAATTATTGGCATTTTCCTCATTGCATTGGTGCCCTTGATGGGAAACATATTGTTCTCCAATCACCGCTGAATAGTCATGGAGAAT
This sequence comes from Ochropleura plecta, assembly GCA_905475445.1. Classification (NCBI taxonomy): domain Eukaryota; kingdom Metazoa; phylum Arthropoda; class Insecta; order Lepidoptera; family Noctuidae; genus Ochropleura; species Ochropleura plecta. The sequence goes on from FR997732.1 coordinate 5,670,497, forward strand.
ATATAAATTATAAGGATTTTCCTAGCATCGTATTGCTAGGATTGGTAGATGCTCATTACAATTTTTTGTATGTAGATGTTGGTTGTCAAGGACGCATATCTGATGGTGGAGTCTTCAGAAACTCTACATTATATTCGAAATTGGAAAATAAGGAATTAAAGTTGCCAGCACCTAGTATATTACAGGTACCATATTTAACTGAAGTACCTTATTTTATATTAGCTGACAAGGCATTTGCCTTAAATAATTATACAATGAAACCATTTGAGGGGACTCCAGATAATGGCTCCCCAGAAAGAGTATTTAATTACCGTCTATCTAGAGCACGGCGCGTGGTAGAAAATGCTTTTGGTATTATGAGTTCTGTATTTAGAGTGTTAAGAAAGCCAATGTTATTGGAACCAAATATTGCTACCAAAGTGGTATTGGCTACTGTTTATTTGCATAATTTTTTAAGAAAAATGCGCATAAATATTTATACACCAGCAGGAAGTTTAGATTCTGAAGTTGATGGGAATTTTGCAAATGGGTCTTGGAGACATGAAGAAGTTGGGACCTCGTTCTTACCTTTACGCGCAATTCCACGAAGGTCTGCAAATAACGCAAAATCAATTCGTTCACACTTGGCTACACACTTTGTTACCAATGGAGAAATACCATGGCAATGTAGATATTGATGATATAATAAACCAAAAAGTAATGTTTAAAAAAAAAAGGAGATAATAAATATTTACATAAGTATCAGTTGCAGCAGCTGTTGATGGTTCTTTCTGCATTGTGTCCGTTGTCGACTTGTCGGTAGACGTAGTTTCACGGGGAGTGAATTTGTCCGCTAAAAAGTGGAAGTGCTCGTAAGCGAACCATTTTGAAATATAAATTTCGTTACGGCCTGGAAAAAATTATAAGGTAGTTATAGGTATAAGCAGTAACAATAAATAATTTAAACATGAAATTGCATTTTAAATAGATATGTGCATACCCCTTCCTGTTGTAATTTAATATAATTAATACTTTAGGTAACAGAACTCTTTAGTCTACACATGAAACCTTCCCCGGACGCTCCCCGGATGCCCTCTAAACTAGGACAAATCCGGGGAAACCCAGACGGATGGCAACCCTATATTGAACTAAAATGTTTATTGTTATTCATCGAAACTAAAATATGTTCAGTGACTGGACTCCGTTCAACTGTGGGGGCCATTTTGCGCTAACTGTCACGTCAGTGGCGCGTGTGCAAAATGGCCGCCACCTCAGAGTGGCGTCTGGGGTATCGATCATTTAAAATGACCATAGGTATCTCTAATATTTTGTATGAACGCTATACAAAGAAACTTATGTAGTTGTTATCGTTATGAAATAAGCTAACGTTATAAAAATGCTTTAGGTCAGTTTGGAATGTTTATTACATACCCATTCATGATATAATAGCACAAAAACACACAAAAACACGGAAAATACACACAATTTCGTTATTACGCGCACCCGGCTCGCGCTACACTGACTGAACAAAGAGACACCAACATTGGAATGCTTGTATATTTCTACTAAAATACTTTCAGAGTCGTTAAATGTGCCTATACGCCGTCTTTTTTATTTATCTACACACTTTATACAACTTAAAGCAAGATAGACATAGTTTTCGTCAACTATAGCTACATTTAGAGCGCGCGGACAATGACGCCACAGCATGGCGCGTTCACAGAAATGTCAATCTGTACACGGGCCATGCCATGGCTGCGCCACAGAGGAAGGGAATAATAATATCAGATTCTCAATCCCCAATGAGCCGGTACGATCCGGAATGCAGATTTCGTCACTTAAGAAATTGAAATATTACAACAAAAATATATTTACCTGATCCCGTGATGAGGCTTTGTTTGTGTCGGGATTTTTCCCTCCGAAAAGAACCACAAAGTGCCGTCATCTTCTTTTTCACTTCCGTTACAGATATTCCTATTTTCTTACTTATAATTTTCCAGGAATCTTCCTTAAAGGCCTTATTATAATGATGTGGTGACGTCGGATCCCATAGAAGCCTGTGGCTTTGATATTCTTTAATTAACTCAATGCATTTATTATTGTCCATTTTGCCGCGAAGTGAGCGTACAACGTCCGTCTCCACTGTTCGCGTGGCTCACACTGAGGCGCCTTTGAGCACCGACGTTTACCGACACAAAATGGCTCGTCACGAGGCCGCCTCGTTTGGCTCAAGACGCGGCACGCCTCGACCCGCGGCAGCGTCTCCACTGGAGCTGCCGCGAGTTGAGGCGGCCGCTCGTGTTGTTGCGTTTTTCCATCAGAAATTTCTCAGTAGCAGCCATGGAGTCTAGATTTGAGCTCGGTTGATGGCAAGAGGCTCGTCCCCGATTACATGGGACTTAAATTTTTTTTTTACTTTCTTCTATCTGCAATCAGCCCGTGAGCTTTTATCAGATTTGGTAATTCTTCTCTTGGCAGTTCGAGATTGTTCACATCCAATGATGTGTCAACTCATTATTAATAGTCAATGGCAGACTGTGAAGATTTTAAAAGTGTCACAGCCAGTTCATTTTTGTGCCGTTGTTTATACTTCTTATAGGACTTTTCTACAACCTGTTTGGTAATTGGTATTTGTAGGTAGGTACTCATGTACTTTACTGTTTTTTTGTAAACCAAGGTGCACCATTTAAGGCTTTTGAGTGCTTTATTTTGGAAGTGTTGTATGGACTTTAAAACATAACTGGAAAAATATCGGTTGTACACCTATTTAAAAACCCTTTGCGAAATACAGTCATGACATTTTATGATGTTATAGTTTCCTATAAAATACCATTCACTAATTAACACAATACTTCTTTCAGACTGCAACAGTTACCAGCACTATGAAGGCCCTTGAAATTATGGGGGTCAACAAAGGAGGTGGTGGCGGCACCATTATCAATATATCATCATTGTTAGCACTTAACCTTGGCACCCATCTGCCTGTGTATGCAGCGACAAAAACAGCTGTGTTGCAGTTCAGTATAGCTATGGGGGTAAGACCTATTTTTATTTACTTCTATCAAATAAAATAAGATATTCTATAAGATAGGAATCAATGTGGTCACTGCATAAAGCTGAGACTAGAATTTGATGCATGGAATTAGCAATGACTATGTAAGAGGAAGTTTAAAACGGAAAGTTCACAACACAAGGACAAGAAGTGATGAACCAATAAAATAAAATGTCCAACCAATCCAGCCACCGCGGGAGACGCTCCTAGCGTAGGGCCCCGCGAGACGACTCCCATAGTCTGGGGATGATGAGCAATGGGCAACTCACCATCTATCCGTCTAGTGGCGACAGGCCGTGTCGACGGCGGTGCGTTCTGTGTTCCAGGCGCGCCTCAAAGAGCAGTCACAAAGCAGAAGCGCCTGCCAGGGCTACCGCCTGCCGGGGTTGCAGAGCCACTGCGGCCCCGGAACATGAAGGGCAAAGAAGGAACATGGGTGGGTTTTAGTCAGTAAAAATCTGACACTCCCAAAGTTATTTGATGACTTTCCACCCGCAAAAAAAAGGACGAGAAGTGATGTAGAAATTTGTTGCCATATTATTATGAGCATGCAAAGGAATCAAAGACATGCCTTTGAAAAAGTATTGGATAGGAATGTGCATGGTCAATGGAGTACCAAAGAAATAATGCAAGGAATAGGTAAACCATGGAGTCTGAATATTGGCCTAAAAATAGTTGTTATGAAGATAACAGTCAATAAAGATGGAAGATGCTCAAAGAAGACATGCTAATTCTCCCCAAAAAAGAAAACAATTAGACACGAAATTCGTGAATTTTAATATCAAAGACTAGATCTAGGTTAATTAAAAACTTATCTAAAATCTTGTGTTCAAAGAGTTTTAAAAAGCTTTTTAGGGTAAAATTAAATTCGTCCTGAATTTTCTGCTTTAGTAAGGATGTTAATTGCCTGGCTAATGTAAGATTCTGTGTTTTGTTCAAACATACTGACCAAACGTAAACGTAAAAGGTAGAATTTTAGATACACGTAAGATTAATTAAGATTGGATAGTTACCAGTATCATGATAAAAAGCATATGGGTTAATCTAAGGTGGTATCTACATAACAAATTTCATACAAATCGACCCAGATGTTCAAAGCGGAAAAGAGTAACAAACATACACACACATACAAAATTTTGCCTTTATAATATTAGTCTGATGACCCTCTTATTTTTTCCAGGCAGAGGAAGCATATTCAGAGAGCAAAGTGCGAGTCATCACAGTGTGCCTCGGACCTACGGACACAGCTATCCTGAACAGAAACAACTTGGAAATCTTCAATATAGATGCACCTGAGCCAATCGCATCCCGCGTGCCCGTGAGACAGAGGTGAGAAAAGTTAGATTCAGTTACAGAATAGCGTAATGAGGAACGGGGGTAGGGCTTGATTGTTAGGCCCCGTCCACAGCTTCGGGTGACGCTTCTTTGTTCGAACGCCTCGCATGTTGTATTACACTGACTTTTGACTGCTGCGTTGATCTCGCGGTCACAACTGTGACTGCTGTGTTTCAGGGTTTTCCCATTAGGAATTTCTTAGTAGAAGCGCGGAGTTTGGAAGTTGGCGGTAAGATACCGCCATGCCTCAGAAAGAACGTTAAGCCCTTGGTCCTGCGTCTGATGATGATGATTACATCGGACTATGAGGGAACAGAGAGAGCACCTGTATCCGCTCACACACTTATGCAGTGTAATATCTCTCGTGCTCGGCTCATAATAATAATATCCGCTGAGCTAATATCCGCTGAGATTAGCAACCGTGGCCCAAAACGGTTAAGAGGACTATATATTTATATACAGTGGCTATGCATGCTTTAAGCAACTTCCTTAATTTGTTTTTCCCATAAGTTACATATCGCTGAAGCATATACATTGTGGCCAATGGGTTAGTAGACAGACTAAAACTCTATAAAAATAAAGTGCCATAGACTTCAAAAATAGATTGACAAAAATAAAAGAAGGATAGAGAAAAAATGTGTCAAGTCAGATGCCATAGTCGGCAAGAAAAAAATAAAGAAAATAAAGCGCCCAAATATTTTGTTTTGGCAAACTTGATTGCTTTCGTAACAATTTAAGTTAGTTGTGGAATTGGTAAAGGATCATTCAGCTTTTCTTCATCTAAAAATTGCAAGCTCCTTCTGAGATGATAACAAAATGACAATTGTAACTATGCTTACATTGCTGTGTCGGCGGCGCGTTCATGTTCCACGCGCGCCTCAAAGAGATGTCTGCAAAACAGAGGGGCCAGCCTGGGCCACTGCCTGCCGAGGTTGCGGGTTATTTGAAAAAGATACCGCAGCCCCGGAATATAATGATCCCAATGATTTTCCACCCGCAAAAAAAAGGACGAGAAGTGATGTGGAAATTAGTTGCCATATTATTATGAACATGCAGAGGAGACAATGTCATGCCTTTAGAAAAGTATTAGATAGGAATGTGCAAAATAAGGATCATGGGTGGATTTTAAGTCATTTAAAGTCTGACAGTCTGCAGTTATTTGATGATTTCCAATCTAAAAAATTTTGCTTATGCTGGAATTTTCGCCCAGGAAACTACGTTAGGGGAATGCTAATCATGCTTGGTCTGAAGATCGCTAAACGTTCCCCTGTCTTATATAAGCAACCTTACTCATACGTTCTAGATGAAGTTTCCGTTGATGAAGATAGTTTGGCAAGAACGAGTTTCGTGATAAAATCGACTTGCGCAAGTTTCTCTTTGCGAATACGTGCATGGATAAAATAAGTACTTAAGAAGAGTATGGCACGATAGGTTTTTCATGATTAAAATTATTATGACTATTTGCTCAAATCTAACGATTAACGAAAAGCCAAAACATTTTTACATTTTAACTGTTCCTACGTGCATTGTTTTGAATCCCCTTTTTGTGGATGGGAAATCATCAAATAACTCCCCCCGTTCTGGGCGGAGCGGGGGGGAATGTCAGACTTGTACTGACTAAAACCCACACAATCATGTTCCTTCTATTGCCCTCTACGTTCCGAGCCCGCGGTATCTCTTTCGAACAACTCGCAACTCCGGAAGAACCCGCAAGCCCCGGTTTTGAATCCCCTCACATATTAATTTGTCCTACACGGTCAAAATGTATATAACAGCTGATTTTCAGGGTTCCATACCTCAAAAGGAAAAAACGGATCCCATATAGGATTATTTTGTCGTCCGTCTGTCTGTCAAGACCAGACCATTTATTTATATCAAGGTATCAAGTTGAAATTGAAACCATATACTTAGATCTGTGGTCTCTTAGAGTACAAATCATACATGTCACAAGTTTGCGCAAGTGCGCAAGTCCAACTCGCACTTGGCCGGTTTTTAATGCCTATATATGAAGAGTACTTTTAATAATTTGTGCCAAATGTAATATATTTAAATTGTCTTAAATAATACGAGTATTTTTAATCAGTAGCTATTGTTCGCTTTGGAATAAGCAACTACAGGTACTTTCCCAAGTTATTATGCCTTGTGACCGGGACTGTAGCTTCATTATTTTGTTTCTTGACAGTCAAAAGTACCTGGTCTAAAACTGCTATGGTCTAATTGAAATAAATGGTTTGAGTTTTGAAATAATATCAGAACAAACAAAATCTTAGCGTTTGGAACTTTTAGTCCATCGCTTTGTCTTCTTTGTAAATAAGTCGAGGTTTATTTGTGGCTTTGTTCTTTCCTACCGCAGGAACTTAAGCAGAAGTTTATTGAAAACGGACAATGCTTACCTATTTAATGTTATGCTTCAGTTCGTAATAAATTCTCAAAAAACTTCGAATTGAAACGATACTTAGTTGTGGAAATTATTATAAGGTTCCGTACCTCAAAAAAAAAAACCGGAACTTTTTAAAGATCACTTTGTTGTCCGTCTGTCTGTCTGTCAAGACCCTTTATCTCGAGAACTCGTGTAGCTATCGAGGTAAATGGCCAAACAGATTTTGATGAATTTTGGTACAGAGATTGTTGGGACCTTGGAGACGAACATAGGCTAAAAAAAGTGAGAAAAACGCCACCCAAAAAAAAAAAAAAAAAAAAAAAAGGTAGTAAATGCATATAATCAAGTCTGTGCTCCCTTGAAGTTGCGAAATAAATCAACCCTCTAAGTCTACAAAGTACTGAGTTTATATTTCTTTCTTTCTTTCCTATTATGTATAATTATGTCTGCATAACCCTTTGGGGAATATAAAGAAAGAAAGAAGAGTTTATTTGTCAGACAGAATATAGTATTAATAGGCATCTTCTGGGCTCGCTCGCTCCATCGTAGACCTCATCTGTCGCTTACCATCAGGCGAGATCGAGGTCAAGAGTGAGTTCATTCTAAATAATAAAAAAAAAAAGATTCATATATTCTATACAAATATTTGCATATCGTGTTCGCTATTTGAAGTTAATTCCCTTTATGATAAAAACTCGAATAATGTAAATTTTGAGTTGTTTCGGTTTATGATTAAAGGAGCGATATATAAATTTCATTATAATTATAACATCAGAGAGAACTAGAAAAAAAAAACAATATTAAAAAATAAAAACTGTTCTAAATATGTAATTTTATTTTATAAATTATTTTTATTTTTCATTGAGATATTTCATTGTAGAATTACTCCATTATAGGCGTGGTGTTATATTGTTAAGAATAAACAAAATGTATTTTTTTTCAGGGTGGGATCTGCAGTGTCAGGCATACTAAAAGTTTTAGACGAAGGAAAAACTGGGTCCACATGGATTGTGAAGAATGACCAGCAAGCGTACGACTACACAGAAAAGTTGAACAAAGCTTTTGAAGTTTTAGCAGAGACCTAAATCTCGAACCCGGCCGGCGGTCTAGTCTTGAATATAAAAAAAATTAAAATGAGAGGATTTATTTTACTTCGTTTTGTATAAATATTATCCTGTATAATGGAAAGAATTTTTGTAACATCTAAGATTAAATAGTGATATTTATTTATAAAAGTATGTTCCATGTTTTATCCTTTTCACTCGATATTACTTTTAAATCCTACCAAACATCAAAATAATTTTAACGAAAAATTCAAACAAAATACCTAGTAAAATATTTCCCACTAGAAACAAAAATACATTTTCGGTATTCGAAATATAAATAAAAATGGGTGTTCCTCCGAATTCTCGACATTTGGCCGCGTGAACATTGAGTTATCGGAATTACCGAAACACCGTTCCATTTTCAATTTATAAATAATAATAATAAATCGTTTATTTCAGAAACAAGTTCCATAAAAGAAAAATAAAAGTTAGAAAAATTAGTCAGCAGAAAAAAAAAACATTAAATAAAATAAAAACAATCAATTAAACATCATATTAACATTAATTTGATAATAAAATAAAACAACACAAAAGCAAATAAAAATGTAAAATAATTAGTTAAAACATATAGCAGTTAAACATCTCAAAAACATTTACATAAAATCAATTTAAGTGGCAAACATAAAAAATATTTCTGTCCAACAATAATATTTAAATTAACAATTTATCCTAAACATTCATTCGTCAATGTCAGACTTGTCCAGTAATAATCCTCATCCACTTGGACTGGATCGGACAGTCAAATCGCCCAGCAATCATCTCAAGGATGCTGTTGCTACTATCCCTCAATCGTCGTTGCAAGGAAGCTACCCTTTTGCGTATTATGGCTTTATAATCGTCTGCATGTGCTTCAGCAAACATTAATGACGCGCTGCAATAGGGGGGAAGCCGCATCAACATCCTAAAAATATTGTTGTATTGAACGCGCAAGACATTAGCGGCCCGACGAGTATGACTAACCCAAAGGCTGCACGAGTAAAATGATTGGCAGTATGCCTTGAATAAAGTGATTTTCACTTCTGTGGAGCATCGAGCAAACCTACGGGCAATCATATTCCCTCGGACCGCCAATGCCCTACGCTCCCGTTCCAGGTCAGCATCATCAGACAGGTCGTCAGTCACAATATGCCCTAAGTATCTGAAACTGGTAACCCCCTGGAGCATCTCGCCACATAACATAATAGGCGGCACACACACGGGCCTAATTTGACCTATCTTGTATTTTTTGATTTTCGAAACGTGTTTTGATTTAATTTTTATAATAAATAGTTTACTCATTGAATTATTAATGGACAGTTTGAACGCAGCTTTAACCAAAAGCAACCCATTTTAATAATTTTGTGATGTCATTAATTAGGTTTTTCTATAGTAAACGCTGAATAATTTTAAATCGATTAAAATACATGTAATTGAGACAAATTTACCAAATAGTTCCTAAAATACCGCATTCAGAATGTTTAATTATCTTGTCATATTAGACTAAATAAATACGAGATAATGGTATGGGACATTATGTCATTGTCAGTTCTACATCCAGTGGAAATGTAAATAATGAACAAACACTCAATTCATAATTAATAATGTGTGTTTAATGCAAAATACAGAATTGGGGAGTTTAAGTTAAAACGAAAAATATCTGTTGATTGATTTGATTCCAACAGTAAAGGTAAGTCAACTCTAAGTTACTTCAACATAAAAACATTAATTCTAAAGATGCGAATGTTTGTGAAGATGGATGTTTGTTACTCTTTCACGTCAAAACGGCCGAACGGATCTTGATATTTGGCACAGAGGTAGATTATAGTCTGGAACAACTTATAGGATACATATAATTTTTTTCGATATCACGCAGGCATGGGCGCCAGTTAGTTTAACATTAAATATTTTACTGAATGACATTATTACGAAATTAAACTGTGTATTTCACGGAAATCTAATTAACGGACTACAATTGATTGATACTGGTACATTGATTGAGTAGGGTATTGCATTATTTACGTAAACAACAGTACTATCGATACTTTTCACTGGATTATAAAATGTTTTGGTAGTACCTATGTCCATTGTCTGAATTTGTTTTATTTTACTGTAGGTATTTTCCGGTTCTATTGTTTTGCCATAGCATTCTTTAAGTAATTCGTTTTTAAACGGTTTTATTTAGCTCACCCCGTTTGTTTTATTTATTTTATAAAGACTTTTAGAACAATGAGGCTGTCATAATGTAGATTTTTGACAGTCGAAAATATTTTATTTTTAATGTGGAAAAACAAATATTTAAACTCACATACACAAACAGCCAGTCCCGAAACAACTATCTGTAGGTCATACAAATATGTATTTGTAGGTTATGCAAATATTTGTTCCGTGCGGTGATCGAACCCGCGACACGCAGCGTGGTAGTCGATCGCTCAGCTACTGCGCCAACCGTGTCGTCAAACGTTGTGTCAAGTCAAGTTAGAATAGGTTAGAATAGAATAGGTTTTTATTTCTCTCATTCTTTGATTTATGTCATCTTATGTCAAATCAGATTTATAACCTTTGTGAGAGCTGGAGTCTACAATGGGTTCGGGACCTGTATGACAGATCTCCAGGCTCTCACCCTCTTAAACAATAGTATTGAATACTAATTTGAACACATCAAGGCCTTCACGTACAGAGAGGAATATTTAAAAACTAGAAGAGGAAAATATTAAAATTAAGCAACAAAACAATCTGCGAGTGTGTAGTGAATGGTGTGTGTGTGTGTTGTGTATGTGTATGTGTGAGAGAGTATATTGTAAGAGTGAATGTAGGTGTGTGTAATGAAATGTGGTCTACTAATTTACTATCAAATTTATTTTAAAACAGCTAGAATATTTTCCGTCTCAGAATAATCCAAATCAAGAAGCCAATTCATTATTTTTGCTTTACATTTGGATTTGCACAAGGGGTATATGTTTAAGATTTTGTTAGTGCTATTATACACATGGCTGCTAAGGAAGCGGAAGAAGCGTTGGGCCAAAACACAATTTGTACGAATAGACGGACAGACCGTATGCTTACGTCGTTGGGAGATCAAAGAAGGACCATAGGGAGTGTGCCCGTGAGTTGTCATTAAAAGATTAAATATATTATATATAATTTACGAACAGTCAGAACCTTACAAGTTTTGTAAAGGTCTGTGGTAGGAAAGCGATAAGGAAACTGCCAACCAACTTTCAACAGAGCCCTTTGGGCGCGTTCTACTTTCAACATGTAGGACCTTCCTGAACCACCCCAAGTAATTATACAATATTGGATGAGGGATTGGCAGAGAGCCAGATACACTAGTTTAATCACTTTGGTGTCAGCAACGTAACGGAGGTTCTTAAAAACATATATTAACCTGCGCAACCGTTTGGTAAGTGTATCAATGTGAGTACTAAATGTTAAATGGTCGTCTATCTGCACTCCTAGATACTTAATACAACTTACCCAATTTAGGTAGGGGCAATTGCAGCCCAAATTGTGAGTTAAGTTACAGGAGTGAGCGATTAAAGCTAGAGAAGAGGAAGGAGGCTTTTCAGCGGCTGAGAGCGAAAAGGTGAGATAATTCGTTTTATCGACGTTCAGGGTGAGCCGGTTCTGTGCCAACCAGCTGGTGACAGAGGCGAGTTCAGACTGTGCATATTGAAACACCTGATTCCAAGTTTCCCCGGAGAAAATTAAAGCAGTATCATCGGCATAGGTAAAGATGGAAGCAAAAGGAAGCTTTAGCTGGCATAGGTTATTTATATAAATGAGAAAAAGTGTAGAGCCGATAATACTGCCCTGGAGAACTCCGTTTGTTATTGGGAGTTCATCGCTGGTCCAATCTCCTATCCTGAGACATTGTCGTCTGCCTGTGAGGTAACTACTGAAAAGGGATAGTTGAGTGCCTCTTATACCAATTTTTTCCAGCTTGGCAATGAGGGTGGGGACAGAGATAGTATCGAAAGCTTTTGCTAAATCTAGGAAAACGCCTATGACCTTTTGTTTTTCATCAAGTTTAGAGACGATAGTATTTGTTAGGTCTAATACAGCATTGTTAGTGGAAATACCGGAGCGAAAACCATATTGAGAAGATGAGAGTATATGATTTTGATTTAAGTATTTGACTAATCTGCTGTTCATTAGCCTCTCAAGTAATTTTGATAGTGTAGGTAAAATTGAGATAGGTCTGTAGTTGTTCAAACAATCTCTGTCCCCTCCTTTATGAATTGGGTGTACTACGGACAGCTTGAAAGTTATTATGTATCCACTTTTTTTTTGGATGTCGGTTTTATTTTTTATAAAAAAGTTTTTTATTTCAGCATTTTTATTCAATTGTTACCAAAAATTAGCAGATCATCAGACATAGAGAAAAAAAAGGTATTATAAACTACTTCAGCAATATAAATAAAATTGATATGGGACCACCTGGGAAGTATAGCTAATCAAACAAAAGAATAATTTTGCTAAGGATTGAGAACCTCCTCCTTTTTTAAGTCGGTTAAAAAAACATCAAAATCTCCATCTCCGTACTTCAGAATACAACGCATATAACAAAATGCCACTGTATTAAAGGGCCAAAGTTTCCGCGGGAGACGCCCCGGGCGTCGGGCGCCGCGAGACGACTCCCGGCCACCGTAGATGCGGGTCTATTGACGACAGGCCGTGTCGACGTCGTATTTCACGCGCGCCTCAAAGAGATGTCAGCAAAGCACAGGGGCCTACCAGGGCCACCGCCTGCTGGGGTTGTGAGATGTTCGAAAGAAATACCACGGCCTTGGAACATAAAGGGCAATAAAAGGAACATGGGTGGGTTTTAGTCAGTACAAGTCTGACACTCCCCCCCGCTCCGCCCAGAGCGAGGGAAGTTATTTGATGATTTCGCATCCGCAAAAAAGGACCAAGGTTTCTTCACCTTCATTGTCTTACTACATTAAAATTTTACGTACGTTTTAATTTTTATATTTGCCTCTCTCTATCTCTCGTCAACCAAGCAGCTCGTTGATATTCCTACTCAAATTGTCCAACTTCGTTTCTCTTTGCTTAAGCTCCCATATTTTGGACGAACAAGAAACGCAATCATGGGACTAATTTAAAATGTGTTCGTACCAGACCGCACGGTTGAAACTTGGCAGGGTAAAATGCAAGTGTGTCTGTCACTGCATTCTCTCTGGAGATTTGGGTAATTTACGTTCTGGATCCATTCCTAATCCGCACTCCGAGGACTAAGTACAAAATTTGATCCTATTTTGTACTTAGTCCTTTTTAACTTGAATTATGGAAGTTGGAAATGCATTTTTTGAAACTTTCCCTAAGTGTACAATCTTTGCAAATGATACGGTAGCAGCCTTCGAAGTTTTCGTACGAATTTAAAGTTACCCCCGTATAACTTGAGTTTGCTTAACATACTGTTCGTACGGTAAAACGTTCCGTTTATGTTCAGAATAATACTGACCTAGATTTATTTCGTTTAATACCTATTTTAGCCATGTTCCTTTTTATTTTCATAAAATAAATGTAACAGAGAAAATTGTCCAGATAAGTTTTCCAAGCAATGTAAGTTATTACAGCGTCTACGAATTGGATTGCCTGCAAAGTGCAACTGTACCAGAAAATATGTTCTTTCTTTTAAATTTGGAATAATGTGTTTTGATGTGATGGATAGATAGGATTATGTAGATTTATATATTATATAAGCCATGTCACATGCTATGCATTTCAGGCGAAAATGTTCAGAGTTTTCGTGAGCATAGCTCTGGTTACACGGTAAAAGGTTGACGTTGAAATATTATCGGGGGAATATTTTGCATAAGGATCGAATTGCAGGTTGACTTTTAGAGGAAAACGAAAAAGGAAGATTTATTCTGTTGGTTGATTCCATGTCCAATGTTCCATGTATGTGTCACAAAAATCGGGACAAATACTAGTGTGCGCTGTCACTTTTGGGAATTAAATTAACAAGAGAATTATGAAATATAATAACTAATCCATCCAAATCACCACTAACCACAATCTAAGGAAATCGAATGTACGAGCGAATCAATCAGAAATATGGCGTCAAAAAATTTGTCCGCATCGCTGTCAACAGGAAAAGTGCCCATAAGGCTGGCAGCATTACCGCGTTGGATTGCAATTCTAATTTTTTGCGCAAGTGAGGTTGTAAATAGTAATTATTTTAATAAAGATAATTAAGTATGTAATGATTGGAAATATTGAATTTATAAAAACAAAAGATCATTTAAAAACAAAAACAACCTGGCTGAGTGCAAGCTGGACTCGTCCACGGAGGTTTCCATACAAACTTGCGACATAAACGGCCCTATCTCTGACTGCGTAGACCTAAGCCCCGCTCCAATAAACAAAAACGAGTCGTTTTGCTTACGGATAGTAGGATTTTGGCAAAACGAGTCGTTTCTGTTTATTGGAACGGGGCTTTAGAGGGTTGATTTCAGCTCCAAAGGACTACAGATATAAGTACATATTATATAGTTTTAATTTCAATTCGATACCTTCACCCGTTCCTGAGATAAAAAGGGTCTTGACAGGCAGACGGACGGACAACAAAGTGAAAATATGAGGGGTTTCGTTTTTTTCCTTTTTGAGGTACGGACCCCTAAAAAAGAAGTAAAGAACACAAATACAAAAACCTTTTTTTTTATTTTCTTTTAAAACGTTGCCCCACACTAGGATTTTCTCTTGTAACGTAGGTGCGTTTACAAACATTTACACTCACATACACAAACAGCCAGACCCGGAACAACTATCTGTAGGCCATACAAATATTTGTTCCGTGCGGGGATCGAACCCGCGACACGTAGTGCAGCAGTCAATCGCTCAGCCACTGCGCCAACCGTGTCGTCAAATTTACCAACACCTAACAGAATCAATTTATAACTAAACCCAGATATCCAAACCGAAGCTCGGAGGTCCACTAGATCTGGTAACGGGTATCCGTAATTATTAATTCATCGGCGTTAAGTCGAGGCACATCAAATGGGTTCGGATCACGGATCGCAGCGAGCGAGCACGGATCGCTGCTGAATGTTTGCCAAATCCGAGAGCCGCAGTGTTAAACTATTCACTGGCATGTTTCAACGAGTCTGAATATTAGAGCTCTGATTCTGCATAAACGCGAGCTACTTACTTTCTTTTGAGGAGGATTTTGGTTAATATGTTTAAATTGGCTGCGGATGAAAGGTTTAGTTCTCTTTGGATTTTCTTGGAGTATACTAAAAATAGTATATTTTGATTGAAGTGAGGAAACTTTGTCATTATGTTCGAAGCGGAATTAACACACGAGCTGCCAGGGGCGAGGGTTTTATAGAGCCGAGGACAGCAGTGACAAATTTCCACGTGTATCAAACGACGTTCTTTATTACACTTACGGATAAATTGAATAACAGAACGAAAAGTATTTTGTCATTAATCGCTATAAAACTATAATTTTATTTTATTTTTTCTCGCAGATTTTCTTCTCAGGCAGAAAAAATGCATAAGTATGACAACGCTAAACAGTCTAATATAAAAATAAGAATTACAAATATTTTTGAATTTAGAACTTAAATAAATGGTATTTTGTGATATTCTGTTGATAAACACATTTTGGTTAAGGCTTTAAAAACATGCGCCTCCTTTGCCCTTATAAAAACCACCTTCAGCTATAGGTATTTAAAAAGTTATCCGCGGTGAAATTAGAAAAAATAAAAACCCTCGTTGCGATAAACGAGAAAAAAGCACGTTAGTGAAATACTTTGCATATTGAACCTAGTTGTAATGTATTAAGATCTAGTTTTCGAGGAAGAGTATTGAAAAATATTGTGTTCTTATTTGACACTCTATGATATCTACAAGTTTTCTGGTCCGATTTATTCGGATGTTTTTCGCTGTGTTTACGTATCTGTGCAAGTTTATGGAATAGTTTAATCCGCTCCAATCAGTTTCGCTTTGTTTTGTTAAAGAAGCGATAAATTCATGTTATATTTTAATGTTATTAAAATGACATGGTCACTTACATAATTTACTGTCATCATTATATTTAATTTAAATCATAGACATAGTAAATCAATAAATTAAAATCGCCTTTTACGCCCTCGGGGTTTCGGGTTTTTCGAAAGAAAAACCGCAGCCCCGGAACATAAAGGTGCTCCCTCACCGAGAGCATTCGCGTGTAATGTAACGTTACAGATTTGAGCATTACATCAGTGAAGGAGGAGAACCGAGCATTACAATGCGCACCTTGTAATGATACAATGTGTAATATTTTGATACAACTTGTAACATCAATGAATTTAACTTTAATTTAAATGAATTTATTTTTTTAAGTTAATATTGCCGCACTCAGCACAACGACCGCTTCGTCTGACATCTTGCTATGAAATGCTCAAAGTCGAATCAATACCTATGTTACATTACACGCAAATGCTCGTTAGTCAGGGAGGTATTATTGTAATGTAATGCTCAAAGTCGAATCTATATGTTACATTACACTCAAATGTTCATTAGTCAAGGAGGTATTATTGTAATGTAATGCTCAAAGTCGAATCTATAATGTTACAATACACGTGAATGCTCCCGGTGAGGGAGCACCTTAAAGGAAAAGAAAGGAATATGGATGGGTTTTAAGCGGTAAAAGCCTAGAAGATTAGCTTAGAAGTTACTTCATGATTTCCTATCCAAAAAAAAGAATACCTTGCCTCTCAAATTCCAATCCGGGCAGGACCCAATGTGACTTTTCAATTTACATGTACTTTTTTTTAAGTTTAGCTTAGACATCACATCATTTAATCTTGCACTCGCTTAGTAGTCCATTGACTCACTGTCCTTATTATTTAGAACTAGCTGGCGCTTACGGCTTCGCCCGCGTGACGATAAAAAAAGTATCCTATGTGTTTTTCCAGACTATAATCTACCTCTGTGCCAAATTTCATCAAGATCCGTTCAGTAGGTTTTTTGTGAAAGAGGATCAAACATACATCCATACTCGCAAACTTTCGCATTTATAATTTAAGTAGGATTAGTAGGATAAATCCAAAAACAATAACCAAAAATATTGAAATAATTTCTCCAACTCTCACCAATTCCATTCCAATCAAGCTAAAACAATTTTCAAGAAACATTCGTAACATAAAATTACAATCCACGTAGAAGCACAAAAGCCTTGATACTCCAAAAATAAATTATCATTCAATTTGCGTGTCAAACTTAAAGGACAGTCGCCATCTTTAAAATGAATGTGCAAAATTGGGGGGAAACATTGATATTCTGTCCCAGGGTGCTACGGCCCATTTGTGTGCCCGGCGGACCCGAAAATTTTGTGAAATTATGGCATGGGTACCCTAGGAGGTGGAACACCGTATGGTGGATTACTTTGGATTGTTTTTGCTATTGGATGGCGTGATTTTCAGCTAAATTGAACTTTTTACATTAATGTTAGCTGGCGCCCGCGGCTTCGCCCTCGTGATATCGAAAAAATATCCTATGTGTTATTCCAGACCATAATCTACCTCTGTGCCAAATTTCATCAAGATCCGTTCTGCCGTTTTGGCGTGAAAGAGTAACAAACATCCATACATCCATCCTCACGAACATTCGCATTTATAATTTATTAAAAGTAGGATAACAAAACAGCCAGCGTTTTTTGCGTCAGTTACGTCCTAAGTCTCTTGTAATATGGGGTGAGTGTATTACCATCACCCGTGCTCAAAGCTAACCTTTGTAGCTGCTCTTGATAAATTCCTGATGCAAAACCCAGTAGCACTTTGTTCGACCAGGTATACGAACCCAGTACATGCTTAATCAACGAGGAGGATGAAATATCAGTTCATTTATTACTTAGAGGACTGCTGTAACAAACCTATTTATAAGGTGTACAATATTTTCGGCTGATTAAATGTTTATTCAACATTAAAATTGTTTTTTTGTTTTAGTCAACGTGCTTCATTTATTTTGGAATAATATAGTTATTATTGTGAATTTTCTTTATTCACTTTTTTCTTATAATTACATTTTAAATATTAAAAAAAAAACATAAAAATAGGTTTCCGGCGGTATCGGCAGCAGGGTCCAAGCTACCGTCAATTTGTTATTAAGCTATTGCATAGCTTCTATCGCGGGCCTTGAGCGCTGGGACCGAATCCAGAAATTCCGTAACGAAAAAAAACCTGACGCTCCCCACTCCGACGGGCACGGAGGTGTGGTTTGAAGGCCGTGCATTGTCTAACGTCGTTTACACAATACGGTCAGTTATTTCAATCCCGATTCTAATGTTCTAATAGCGTGTTTGGTAGAGAATCGGATAGGCAATCGCTGGACATTACGCTGGATCAAACCCAAGGTCTTGTTTTTCTTTTTGCGACTTCTTTTCATTGGAAGTACTTTTTAAATATTTTATTTAGATTGTTTTTATTTATTGCATAAGTTGATAAAAAATGCTATGCAATAGCTTTACCGCGGCAGTCCCCGAGTGCCACACGTATTTTTAATTCATAAATAGAATATTGGATGAGTTAACAAAATAATTCAAAGCTTATAAAACTTCCTCTTCAACACAACAAAGCTAATATTACTTCAACATGCTCGATAAGGAAATAGAATAACTCGATTAAAGAATATTCCCCAAAAAAATGTTTCCTTTTACTTTCATCAATGAGGACGAGGTACTTAAGAGCCTATACAAAGTTTCTCCACGGGAACCTCACCAATCACATGAAACTTCTGACTGATTTCAAAAGGAAAGGAAAAAAGCAAGTAATGAGGTACTCTTCAAGCCCCTTTTTTTGTTTTTTCAGTCAGAATTATTTTCTAAAGAGTTGAATTACTTGGAAAATGAAGCTAGCCCTTTTTTGTCGTCGTACAAAGTGAATACTTCCTTTTTGTTGCGTTTTTCTTTTTTTTTATATTAATTTTAGGCATGTTTTATTTATGAAAGGGATTTTGACATTTTGTTGACAAAAATAAAATTCGTTGGAATTCTTCTCATTATAGTTCCTACACGCATCACTTTGGCTAGTGTGTCAAGATTTAAGAACATTAAGATTTAAGTTAAGTATACACTGTAATGAGGTTATCAGAAAAAAAACACCATAGAAAATATGTGATGCAATTGTGAGAGCATCCTATTTTCAGCTCGAAATGCAAAAGTTTGTTACTTTTTTTAACATAAAAGCTACAAAACGTATTTGGTTGAAATTTGGCACACATTCGTCCGTTGACTATAGTAGAAGTAGTAGTTAGTATAGTAGTAGTCTAACAAAACCCTTTACCTCGGGAACACGTAGCGGTATCAAGTTGAAATTAAAACCATATACTCAAATTTGTAGTCCTTTAAAGCTGTGAAATCAACCCTCTAAGTCTAGGCTATCAAAATATATGGACATTTATGTCGCAAGTTTGTAAGGAGCCCTCGGTGCGGGACTGACTCTCTATTGAATTTGTTGGCCTTCCGCCTACTAACGCTAGGCACCGATCCAAACACGTACAACTATTTATTTGTAGCTAAACTTTTAGCTTTTTTAATCAAGCAAAGATACTTATGTACTCTGCTTAAGTCAATGTCTTTGCCTAAAGTAATGCCTTAGGCTAGTAGCAACATCATCTGCCTAGCCTTTACCAAACTATTTTGGGCTTGGCTAAGTAGCTATAGCTGAATACACACTGGTATTCAGTTGTAAGGCAGTTGCTTCCATGGTTGTGAGTCGTTCCGGGTTGCGGGTTGTTCGAAAGAGATACCACGGCCCCGGAACATAAAAGGCAATAGAAGAAACATGGGACGGCTTTAGTTAGTACAAGTGTCACACTTGCCCCGATCTGCCCAGAGCGGGGGAAGTTATTTGATGTTTTCCCACCCGCAAAAAAAGGCAGTTGCTCCGTGTTGTACTGATTACATGAAGCTACTACCTGTCTGACCTAATCAACTCAGTTGTTACTGGGAAATATGATACCTTGGTAAGCGATACTCCTAGTCGATTAGTAACGTAAATTACCTACTATCAACAATTCTGATGTAGTGAACAAACTCCTTATAAATTTTCTAGGTTTTAATCATGCCGTAGTTTCTGAGTTGTCAATAAAATAATCTTCTTTCTAATATATAAAATACTCGTGTCACAATGTTCGTTCCCATACTTCTTAGAAACGGCTCAATTGATTCTTATTATTTTTTTATGCATACTAAGAAGAGAATCGGCTACTATCTATATTTCAAACCCCAAACTGGGTGGTGGTCTGAATAACGGGTGAAACTGGGCACAGCTAGTCTAATATATAATATTCTCGTGTCGTGGTGTTTGTTTCCAAACTCCTCCGAAACAGCTGGACTGATTTGTATGAAATTTTGTGTGCATATTGGGTAGGTCTGAGAATCGCTCAACATTTACTTTTCATAGCCCTAAGTGAGGGTGGTAAGCAGCGGGTGAAACCGCTGGGCAAAGTTAGTAAAGTTTTTTAACCACAATATTTAAATATTACATCGAAATATTGTTTAGTAACTATATTAAAAACATGCCACAATATTGTGGGAGACTGGTACTAAAGCTTGGCTAATTATAATCTGTGTTATAGGACACCAGGATCCCAATATCAATATCAATGTCGGGGACGTTCTGAAGCAATACCTAAGGTGTATTGCGGCATGTAGTGTTGTGGGAAGTAAATAATATGAAGGTATGTATTAGTGTGTCAGAGTGTGTGTGTGTGTATGCGTGTCGACGGTCCCTACGTACATAAATACATGTCGAAAATGGCATTTTTTTATTGTATAGTTGGCTTTAGATTAGCTATGCGCACATGCTGACATACGATTTTTATTTTAATTTAATTTATTTACCTTGTTTTAGAAATCGTGTGAGAGTGTTATAAATACAACAAATAAGTGTCGTAAAAACGGTCATCTATCAGTTTACCAAGAAAACGTGAAAAAACAAAATACTTATGTGTAAATAGCATTATAAAGCTTTTGAAACTGTTAAAATATTGTAGAAAGAAAATATTTATTATTGCTCATAGAATTATTTCTAGAGCGTGTTGAACACAAATTACGCTCTCCTGTAAACCTCGGTTTTTGACTTAACCTTATGTACGTAGGAACCGTCGGTGTGTGTGCTTGTATGTGTGTATAACTGAGTGTGCGTGTGTGTAATATGTTTTAACTTCCGTCTTAAAATAGTATTCATATGAATGAAGTAGGCTTAAAATTTCACATAGAAAACCCAGACCATAGCCTTCGTGTAGATAAATACTCAAAAATGTTATCTATTTAGAAAAATAATATCCTTGTGTGATATAAATTGTTTTTTTTTTTTGTCAAACTGAAAA
Organism: Ochropleura plecta; assembly: GCA_905475445.1. NCBI lineage: Eukaryota > Metazoa > Arthropoda > Insecta > Lepidoptera > Noctuidae > Ochropleura > Ochropleura plecta. Next base: position 5,691,648 of record FR997732.1, read on the forward strand.
ATCTATTCCGTTGTTACAAAACACATAATCCACTTACAAACAACAAACAGTTACAATTAATACAAACTCTGGATTTAGATAATAAAATTCCTTTAACATCGGCATCTAAGTAATATTTATCGCGTGTCCCATGGAGGGTAGGAGCACAATTTCCGGTCACCGCGTGGACACAACTAGTGACCCACTTTCTGAGGCGACTTCACGTAGCCAAGACTCGCGTATTGTTCAGGACACGACTTTTTAAATGCTTGCCGTGTGAAGTTCGTCTCATACAAGTTTTTTGACGTGTCGTGTAATAACCAATTTACTGCGTAATCATTATTCACAATTATTTTAACAGACTCCTATAAAGGTTTAGTTATGTGTTCTGCAGGTTTCTGTTTTATCATGTATGGTGATAATCCACGTTTTTTGCATAGATAACCACTGCGACATAAACTAAGGTCGTTTTTTATTTTTTTACATTTATTTATTATGTAAAATAGAAGCTTTTGCCCGCGGCTTCGATCGCGTAAAATTCGGGGTAACACAACTCCCTTTTCGTGATTTGCAGGTACCTGTAGTTTTTGCCCTAGTGCCTTATTTATTGTAATAGCAAACTAAATTTTCCCTTTTCTTTCCTCATTTCTCACTTTAAAAAAAATTGCCTATGTCCATCTCCAGGGTCCCAACTATCTCTGTACAAAAATTCACCAAATTGGTTTAGCTATTAAAAAAACTAGCTAGGCATAAAGACGTAACAAACAAACAAACAAACTCACTTTCGCTTTTATAATATTAGTAAGGATTTTATACAAATAAAACAGAGAACGAAATAAATCACGGTGTGTTTCATAAAAAAAAACCTGGTAATTGAATTTTAAAAAAAAACAACCGTTTTTGCTGATCATAAATTGGTATAGATAAAAGAGTTGACACAATTAAGACTGCAAGCTTTTAAAAATAAAATAAAAAATCTTTCAGCACGAATTTCGAATCCCGAGAAGATTCGAAATTCGTGCTGAAAGTTCTTTACAGGATTGAATAAATTAAAATATTGTAGTGACAAATGTGTGAACATAAGTTATTTGGATATATACACCTTTATATATGGTGTACATCAAATCAAATAGTACACTCAGGGAGTGCACTGTGGAATTCTCAAATCCCCATTCTATCATCGGGCGAGCAGAAGTGTCACCGTTATTTGGTTACAGTTTCACAAACCCGAACTAGGTAATATGCTTGCACATTCATTGTACCAACCGCCGGTTTGTGGAATTCTCTGCCGACTTTTCTGTTCTTTGATAATTATAATCTACTTCTCTTCAAAATTCGAGGGAATGGGTTTCTTTTAGGCACGCGTGCTCCACCCTAGGCCGCATCATGCATACCTATTTAGTATAAAAATCGGTATACAGGTAATCAGCTAAATCAGTGTCCATTACGAACTTTCCGTCAATACAATACAACAAAACAAAGAACAAAATATTGTCCAACGGAAATACGTCATATTTTATTACGACATTTGTATCGGATGTAATCGATTTATTTACGTCACTGCCCTTCCGTGAACCCTGTTCTAATTAATTGAGGTAAATGTCAAATTGCTTTAGAAATTCCAGGCCACATATTTTTTGATACACTAAAAAAGGGTTCGCTAGAGACTTAGGTTAAAACTGTGCTTGTACTTTTTCAAAGATGAAAATGGGTTAGGTAGGCTGGGGTAGATAATAGGGTTAGAGCCATGTTACATGAAGTTCATTGAAGCATAAAATCTAGAAAAGGTTCCCCGAGTGACCGTAACGTATTAACCTACCTGCTTATGTACTCATGCATTAGGTGTACTATGTTGGCCGTGTCAATGGCGCGTTAGTGTGCCAAGCGCGCATCAAAGAGATGTCAGCAAAGCAGAAGGGCCTGTTAGGGCCACCGCCTGCCGAAGTTGCGGGTTGTTCGAAATAGATACCGCGGCTCCGGAACATCAAGGGCAAAAGAAGGAACACGGGTGGAATTAAGACATTAAAAGTCTGACACTCCCCCCGCTCCTCTCAGAGCGGGAGAAGTTATTTGTTGATGTCCCATCCTTAAAAAAAGGTGTACTACGTTAAGCCCTACTTTTACTGACTGGCAAAACTCTATTTATTTATTTTCTTTCGTAATCCGAAACAATTCTATTAAACGTGTTGTGATTCCGGGTATAGCCGAAGACGACTTCGTGGTCGATCACCAACCCGAAGGACAGACTCCATCAAATGTGTCCCAATGATCGCTGTGGCAGAATGTGCTTGCTATGCAGCCAATAAAGGCGGGTGGAGATAGATGCAGGGGCAGCGACCGCAGTTGCAGACAACTTCCATAACCACAACCACTCCGTCACTAAGTAGAAATTTATTATCATGAATTCTCTAGGGAACAGCTCATTTCCGAACGGATCTGTTATCAGAGACGTAAAAAATGTTCTGCCCTCAGAATCAAGCAACTTTGAAAATAAAGAATAAAAAAAAATCACACCTAAATAGCTATCATTCCTATAAGCCTGTTTAACACTGACTCCAAAAATGTCTTTTAAATGTTATAGCATGATGTGTATAATCTCAAAAAATAAGTGTTTGCAGAGTTTAAGTTAATTTAAGCCCTGTTTTGAAAATTTAAATTCAGAACGATGTTTTTAAATGACATTTCGTCAATAGGGTAGTTTCCAGGGTCAAAGTAATTACATTATATTTAGTCCGTATTTTAGACTGTTCAAAAATTAGCATTTTTGGTCTAATTTACAAGTAAAAAAATACGTGTCCCTTTTTTGAATAATCTAAAAGACGGACTAATATCTTTTTGTTGTTGTAAGTAGCCTATTTCGACAGTTAATTAATTTTCTTATTTTTTTAAATAATATAGGTGCATGCTGCTTTCGCTTTTAGTTTTTACATACTGAAAACAAACAGTTATAGTTGATATTTCAGCTTACCTATGGCGAAACCACGTTACCAATGTTTACAGTAATTTCAGGGTTTGTAAACACGCAAAATTCTACTTCATTATGTTCGGAACAGCTCGTAAAATATGCGACACCAACTCAAGTTAGCACATGATAAATGACTCCAATTTGTAACTGCCAACAATTTATTTGCATGCAAAATGTTTGCAACCCCAGCGGCGTCCGGACTCCATCCAACTCCGTCGGTTGCCGACGACCGACAAATCGGTGAACGAGCTGAAATCGCATGATTTCCCTGATATAAGGGACCCAACACTGAATCACCATTGTTTGTTTCGTGAATATGGGATTCTGATAAATCAGAAAATAGGGCCGGCGGAAAAATCAGGACATAAAACGCTGTCCTTCCCAACCGTAAAATATTTAAAGGAGAAATTTCTCGACTCTTTTTTTTGTCGGCATAGACGAACTATATTCGTTTTTTAAAAACTATCGTCTGCAATCAGCCTTAATGACAGGCCACCAATAAACGATAAGGAAAAACTTCAAATAGTAAAGACTTTTTAATTATATGCAAATTATAGAATGGGCAACACAGTTTGGAATGAAACAAACGTGGAGTTAAAACAAGACGTTATGGGCCGTAATGAGAGTTACCTGTTTTGTAATTACAAGGGTTTTGTTGCAAGAGTTTGTATAGCCGTGTCACCGATTAAACAACAATTATTTGTTAGGCTCACTCTATGAGGGTGGGTGGTGGAGAATATAAATGTCGGTCTTAATTTTGTTACTGTTTAGATTAAAATTGTTTGTTTGGATTATGTTTTAACTAGCTTTTGCCCGCGGCTTCGCTCGCGTTAAATTCGGTTTAACACAGTACCTGCTACCTGCAGTTTTTGCCCTAGCGCCTTATTGATTTGTAATAGCAACGCTAAGTTTTGCCTTTTCTTCCCTCTTTCTCCCTCAAATTCCACTTGAAAAAAAATAGCCTATATCCGTTTCCTGGTTATCAACTATCTCTGTACCAAAATTCATCAAAATCGGTTTAGCCATTAAAGCGTGAAGAGTAAACAAACAAAGAAACAAACAAACAAACTCACTTTCGCTTTTATAATATCAGTAAAGATGGCAAAATAATTCAGAGCAGTATAGTAAAATCAAGTTAAAACTGTTTATATCTAGTTCATAATGATGAAACTGTGACATTAACGCTTTAAGTTATTCATGATGAATTAATGAGTGTTAACTAGTGTCTGCGGGAATAATGGATGATGTCTCACTAAACAGGTGTTAAACCTGAATTGGCAGTTAATAATTTAGCGTTAGCCTGTGAACTGAGTTTACGATCTTTTTGCTCCAATTTTTCATCACAGAAAATATGGACACTGTGGACTTAATGCTCGTTACAATAAGGTTCCTTTTGAGATCATGGTGAGACAAACGGTACCACACCTTGTTTTCTTTGATTCACTTAATCGCTTATTTACCTTTACGTCTAACTAGAATGTTATATACCTATTTTGAGTTATCTAAATTTCAAGGTATTATATTAAACTCTGTAGATGCACCGGCGTTGAAAGATGTAGTCGCACTTCAATCTGGCCACAAGCCACATTCAAGAAAAATATTACCTACAACATTTTACAAACACGCCTTTGTTTAAAACTTGCTGGCGCCCGCGGATTCGCCCGAGTTATGTATTTTTCTAGACTTCTACCTCTGTACCAAATTAAATCAAGATCCGTTCAGCCGTGAAATTTTCATAAACAACTCTTGGCCGGTTAGACTGTAAGACGACTCCAACATTGTTAGATATCTACCTGGCACGCTGGCATCTACCTGCTATTTACAAACTTATGTTAAATATCACTAAAAACCAATAAACAGTGTGTTTTCGCTTAACCTAGAAAACATTATTACATTCTAGGCAATATTAACTCCGCGGTAGCTTCGTTTGATGGCACATCCTACATGAGAGTTCGTAAACAAAGTGATAAAACAATAGGAATGAAAACAAACGCCGAGCGGCATGTTCAATTTCAAAACGTAATAGGCAGAACATGGTAGGGATTTAATCACGTGTTTCGATTTTGTGCCAACGACTCTTGTTTGGGAATTTAACTTTTTGATGTGATATTTCGGGTTGAGTATGAATCTTTATCCTTACTATTATAAAAGCGAAAGTGAATTTGTTTGTTACGTCTTCATGCCCTAATGGCTAAACCGATTTTGATGAATTTTAGTACAGATATAGTTGGGAACCTGGAGACGGACATGAGCTATTTTTTAAGTTTGATTTGAGGGACAAAGAGAGAAGAAAAGGGAAAACTTAGCTTTGCTATTACAATAATTAAGGCGCAAGGGTAAAACCTACAGGTAGCAGGTACCTGCAAATCAGGAAAGAGGAACTGTGTTACCCCGAATTTAACGCGAGCAAAGCCGCGGGCTAAAGCTAGTGTTTTTATAATGTTTTTTTATGCGGCACCAAATTATAACTGAGCCTAATTTTTATTGAAGGGTTGTTGATCGATATAATAATTCGAATTTATAACCTCTACTGCTTTAAACAGGCTACGTTCCGTTCTTTTTCTTTCAATGTTGATTAAACTCATATTGTGTTAGACCAGTAAATTTTTCAAAAGTTTAAAAAATAATAGACAGCAAGTAAACAACATTTTGTAGCAGTTACGCCGTAGACGCTACGCAATAGCTGCTACGCTGTAGACGCTGCGCCGTAGACGATACGCCGTAGCAACCTACAAGTAACTGATTCATACTGAAACTCATATTTTTGTTTTAAGCTACATTAAAAATATCAACACAACAACCCCAACATCAAAGTCGCCGTAAAGCCTTGAGATTAAATTAGGACCCACAACCTTAAATCGCCACTCCTTTGTCATTAAAAAAGGCTCTTTAAATAATTAATCCCGAAAAAGGTGCGGTAGAATCGTAATTAATGTCACCGACGAATTTCGCGCGGGCGGCAATACATTCGCCTACTTTTAAAAGCAATTATTTGAAAGAAAACAACAATACCATTGACAAAAGATAGATCTGTTGATAGTATCGGTAGGTGGCCATTCTGTCGAGCGCCTGTCAGGGACAGCCTAGGGGGCCAAGACGTATCGATTGCTGAGAACCAATCAACGTATTCTCAAGCTGTTTACTTCGGGAAAAAGAAAGCGTGATTTTTAGGGTTCCGTGCCTGAAAAGGAAAAATCTGTTATTGGATTACTTTGTTGGTCACCTGTCTGTCAGGACCTTTTATTTCGGGAACGCGTAGAGGTATCGAGTTGAAATGAAAACCATAAACTCAAATCTGCGGTTCCTTTGTGCTGTGAAAAAAAAATCAACCCTCTAAGTCTACGCAGCCAAAAAATATGGCCGTTTATGTCGCAAGTTTGTACGGAACCCTTAGTGCGCTAGTCTGACTCGCTCTTGGCCGGTTTCTTAAATACTCACTCACTTACCGATACGTATATAGGTATGATATTTGTTTGTTTGTTCACAAGGTATAAACTTGGAACTGTCGAATGGTCGAAGTTTGTGATTGCGTTCAGGTGAAGTTCGTGTTACTATGAAAATAAAGTTTTAAGTTCGAAGTGTTTTTCACAAAAAAAAACTTCAATAAAGGTGTATTTTTACTTTGTTAGGGTAAGTTGTAGGTCAAAATACAGGGTGACTTTTCCAAGTGGTTATGGATGGCCAAATCTAAAACTATAAGAACTCGATAAAAAGCCAACGGCATGTCGAAACCGCTTTTAATGAAAACTTAAAATGCATCAATTGTTTTCTTTTTAAAAATCGAATTTCCTTGCATAGCATCGAACCTATTAAATAAAAATATAAAAAATACACTATTTAATAGTGTCGCTAATAGAAATCAATTCCGGGAATTAATGACTTACTGCAACCTAATGATAAAGTATTGTCACCGTTCCTTTGAGTATTTGGCCTTCTTTACTTGAAAAACTCCTCTTGTAGATAAATATTTAAACACGTGTGTTTTATTACAGTTTTAAATTCACTGTTTCCATAAATCTTGAGAAGAGTTCGACCTTTTAGCAGTCCGATTCCTTTAAGTGTTTGTTACTTAATAAAAATGCCGATTTAATGTTTTTAGTACCTTAGTTCAAATCATCAGGAATTTATACGTAGCAAAAATCTGTTCACGACAATCGACACGGTTGGCGCAGTGGTTGAGTGATTGACTGCGCGTTTGATCCGCTTCGTACGAAACAAATATTTCAACGGCCTACAAATAGTTGCTTCTGTTCTGGATATGTGTATGTGAGTCTAAATTATTTTAAACGCACCCACGATACAGGAGAATTCCTAAAATTGGGCAAAGTATAAAAAAACCTAATTATCTACATAGAAACTAACTAGCAAAGTGTAACAAACAATAGGTATATTTTTCCCCATTAGAAAAATACAGACGTGGTATATTATTTTAAACATTTAAAATAACAGGTACTTATCTCAAGCCTTAAATTATTTTAAGCCTTACCCAAAATCCAGGTTTTATAAAGGTTAGGGCAGCTAAAAATACACGCAAAATATAACAAAGCGTCAGTTCAGGCATACGCTTACACCTCATAATTGTAAAGGCTTTCAAAGGGCCGGCCCGGTGTTATCGCAAGAAGGTCTGAGTCGAACATCCACTTCGGGCTAAGCTGAATAAAGTTAGTACTTTTCAGTAGCAAATCCTTATTAATATTATAAAAGCGAAGCATGAGTTTGTTTGTTACGTCTTCACGCCTAAATGGCTAAACCGATTTTGATGAATTTTGGTACGGAGATAGTTGGGACCCTGGAGACGGACATAGGCTATTCTTTTTAAAGTGAGAAATGAGGGAGAAAGAGGGAAGAAAAGGGTAAACTTAGCTTTGCTATTACAGTAAATAAGGCGCAAGGGCAAAAACAATAGGTAGCAGGTACCTGCCAATCAGGAAAGGGGAACTGTGTTACCCTGAATTAAATGCGAGCGAAGCCGCGGGCAATAGCTAGTTAATTATAAATATAAAACATAAAATCAAAAACATAATATCTTAAATATAAAACAATTATGCAGAGTAATTGTGGGTGCCTTGAATTTAACGCCTCCAGCCAGGGGCAAAAAACTTAAAAACTAAGAGAGATTCGCCCTATCCCCTTACTAGCATAACACTGTATAACGAGACGAAGGTCTTCCTTAACCGTAGAACAACAAATTCCCACAAGGTTCCCGTTACAAGTCACTTTGATTAAATACTGTAGTTTATAAGCTAGATTACTAAAATAAAAGCGCATATAATACTTTAAGATTATATTATATGTATTTTAAAGATACATCTCATACTTCCTACTCCCTTTCTAGTCTCTGTTTCTCTAGTTCTTTAGTTAAAACGACCTGAGTAATGGAACATCATGGTCATGGCCAACCAGCCAGCATTGGTTAAGATAGAACACCTCTTACAATACCGTATTATATTGAAGACCCACGCAATAGTCTTAACCATACCATACATTATTGCATCTTCGTTGTAAGTTTTGTCAATTACATTTATATCACACTGTCCAATGAACTGGTAGTGATAAGCATAAACGATTTGAAAATAAGAGCGTAGGGTCCTAAGAGCATAATGGTGTCGGAAACGTATCGTTGTGTTTCCAAAATCCCAAATCTCGCTTCTCTTTTAATGGACTTGTGACCCAAATTTTATTGTAAATGATACTAGAAATTAAAACACCCCTTGTGCCCTACCCTCCCATTTTGCAAGCCCGCAATTAATGTAACGATATAAACCCAGATCCTGTTACAAAATTCAAAATAACAGGTTTTCCGATATAACCTTTGAAAATGAAAGTATTTTTCTTTAAAAATTATACAGCATTTTTGGTAACGACCAAATAATGTTATGAGTGAAACAGAATTTTTAAGTGACGAGTGAATTCGACTCAATCTTTTTCATCACTGAATGGTACGAAAGGCACTTGAAAATTCGGAAGAAGAATAATATTTTTCAATTACATTTTTCTTGTTAACAGACAAACTGGTTTTTACCCCATTTTCCTTACTGCGTTTTCCAATACTTGACCTAATTTTTGTGAATAAGTAACGAGTTTTTGATGATTCAGATGACGTTTGAGTTAATATTGCTAAAGGACAAATGTTTCTTTTTTATAAATGAACAAACGTGCAGTCATCACTACGTCTATAGTAAAGCCGAGCATAGACGATAGGTAGTGCATGTGCAGTTTAACCTGTACAGTACATGTACTGTACAGGTTAAAAATGGGGAAGAAACTCCATGGACATTTTTGTACATTTACAAAAATGTCCATGGAGTTTCTTGCCCATTTTCCTCCATAGAGATCAAAGGTTTGAAATGGGCAACTACAGCACTTTCAGAAGATCTTTCTTGATATTCAAAAGTGCCTGTAATAGTTTAATTGAAAATTAATGCTTTGAGTTTGAGTTTTTACTTGTGGCCAAGTGCAAGCCTATTTAGTATCAAAAACCATCCAAGTGCAAGTCAGACTCGCGCATCGAGGTTTCCGTTCAAACTTGCGACATAAACGGCCATACCTTTTGACTGCGTAGACTTACAGGATTGAAGAGTTTTCGCAGCTCCAAGGTACCACAGGCTTGAGTAAATGGTTTTAATTTCAACTCGATGCCTCTACGTTTTCCCGAGATAAAGGGTCTTGTCAAGCAGACGAACCAGAAAGGGATAATAAAGTTGTTATCCTTGGAATTAAAATCGGTTTTGCATGAAGATTATACTGTTTTTTGTGTAACCTAGCGTGTCACATTTTCCTTTTTTCGCCACCCTTTTTGATTGTTATGGCTTATATTACCTTATGAAATAATCTATAATTATTATTATATTCCATCGTCTCATTATTAGTACGAAAACGTAATTTCAAAGTGATAATTAAATTATAAGAACATTATATCCCCATTGAAATCGTAGAGCAGCGTTAATTAAGTACGAAAATTAAATTGAAAATTACAGTCACTTCCAACAATCAAGGAACAAAAACTGGCAGAAAACTTAAGCAAAATGAGTTACGTAGGTTTAATTATTTTGTAGCTAGCTCATTGATTAAGTAGATCTTATTACGAGGATGAGATTTAAATATAATGTAGGTAATTATAGGATACATTTTTGTTTAAAAGGATTTAGATAGATATTAATAATGGTATCAGCCAATAACTGTCCCACGGCTGGGCAAAAGCTTCTTCTCATATAGAGAAGGCAAAAGCATTGATCACTACGCTTGCTCAAGATGGGTTGGTGATTTCAGACTTAATAATTACTAGCTGGCGCCCACGGCTTCGCCCGGGTAATGATTGAAAAAAAAAAGTATCCTATGTGTTATTCCAGACTATAATCTACTTCTGTGCCATGTTGTTGTGTGCCAATTCCATCAAGATCCGTTCAGCCGTTTTGACGTGAAAAAGTAACAAACATCTATACATCCATCCATCTTCAGAAACATTCGCATTTATAATATTATAGCAGTATAAGTCCAGGTTACCTCACGATGTTTTCCTTTACAGGTGTCAGTTATTTCTTAAATAAACTTTAGAAAGTACATTGAATTAAAAACGTCACATTAGTTAAGTACTTACCCGGATTTAAACTCACAACCTCATGCGAGAGAGGCGAGGCGCTAACTCCTAGGCCATCACAACTAGATATGTATTATTTTTGTCTAAAATGTGATGTATAAATGTTGAAGGATAGAAGATCAAATAGGAAGGAATGAAATAGGAGTAAATGATAGCGCGACGGTTGACAGAAAAGAATGGAACAAAAGCGTGTTTCTTCGACCCAAGTAACATGGTACAGGGGCAGGCGGGTGATGAATTATTCCAAAGGAGTCACTTTAGTATTCCAATTCCACAAATGGTCATCATCGGTCGGCTTCCAGTCTAACCCGATGCAGCTGAATACTGGTATTTTACATAGAGCGACGACCTGACCTCCAAAGCCAGTTTGCAAGTTCCGGTTTAAACGTTACTCTTTTTTTTTAGGAATGGGTAGGTAGTCATCAAATAGCTTCCCCCACTATGGGCGGCGCGAGGGAGAGTGTCAGACTTTTACTGACTAAAACCCACCCATGTTCCTTCTTTTGCCTTTTATGTTCCGGGGCCGCGGTATCTCTTTCTAACAAGCCGCAACCCAGGCAGGCAGTAGCCCTGGTCGGCCCCTCTGCTTTGCTGACATTCATCATCCGTTGTCACGGCATACGATTCTCATCTTGGTAAGTAATATCGGTTCGCTATCATTAATATTACTATTAATAGATAAGGAATATTCTTGGAATACACGGCAAAGTTCATCTAAAAATAGTTTCCAATATAATCGAAATTCTTTGCCAATAAATAAAAAGATGGATGGAGAGGGTGAAAGTACTTTTAAACAAAAGAATCTTTTATAGATTATACGCAGCTTTGTTCTTAATACAGAAAAGAATATTCTTTTACGAATAAAACCCATTATTTTTCTTAGACAAAGAATATACGATACGACTCGAAATCTAAAGTAAAATGTCGAGAAATCGATGTCACTATACCGTTTTCGCTGTATCACGGTGCGGGTGACATTATATGAAGTCATGTTTAGTGATGGGATGTATTGCTATGATGGTTATTCCTTTACCATTATGATATTTAGAGTAAAGCCAATTAAAGTCAGTCATAATCTTAAATTGTAGGTAACGTTCTAGATTGAAGAGGAATGGTTCATTTAAAGCAACAGTCAATATTACGAACTATTCGTTACTTTACCATATACCCAAACCTACCACATAAATTCTATAGGTAGAACACCGGCACGGTAGACGCAGTGGCTGAGCGATCGACTGCTCCGCTGCGTGGCGCAGGTTCGATTCCTGCACGGAACAAATATTTGTATGACCTGCAGATAGTTGTTCCAGGTCTGGCTGTTTGTATATGTGAGTTTAAATGTTTGTAAACGCACCCACGATACTGGAGAAATTCCTAGTGTGGGGCAAAAAAAAATATAAATGTCGTAGTTAGATTTTTTTAAGTCTTCTTGGAAATGCAAAGTAAAATATGAATCATAGCTACAAAAATAGAATATAACATGATGTCGGCTTGGTGTATTACACGATGGGTGCCGTAGACCGATCCGCCGAGAAAGCCTCCCAGAAAAAGGTGGCGAGGAGATCTGGATGCGTACTGCGAGAGCTGGTTTAAGAAAAGCACGAAAATAGAGCTCATGAAATTTATTGAGGCTTTTGCCCAGCAAAAAAAAAAACAGTACAGACAAAAAAATAACAAAGGATAGGTAGACAAAATACTCAAAATACGTATTCGTGTACTCATCACCAAAATACCTCTTAACTGTAACAGATTCAACGAAACAATAAAAAAAAACATTGAAAACTCACACATAAAACCCACATCACACAATAGGCAAATGACCTTAAAAACTAAAACATTTTTTAAATATCACACCGTTATATAAAAATATCCTTCTACGTCATGCGTCTACATTGTGCCCTGCCCTTAAAGGGTGGGGTAACTATACCTAGAGGTAGATCTAAAGGTGTGTATGAAACGACTTCACTGACAGCACATTCTTTATACTCTGGCAATTCCAAGGGTCCCTGAAAAAGCTTGAGTATTTTGCTTTATATTTACGTACCGACAAATTTAGGAAATGATAAATACGTATAAAAAAGGATTCGCAGTAAATTCCATAATTTAAGTCGGTTTGTTGTTTTTTGGAGAAGGTATTTTAAAATATATAGTTAGGGTATTTTACGTAAAATATATAACTAGATACTAAAGGAGGCTGGCGGGGATGCATGTACAATGGGACCCACTCTGAGGAGCATCGTATAGTATAAAAACTTATACCTAGTTGTAGAACTATTATAAAACTAGAATAAAAGCAAATGGGCAGTGAGCCGTAGGTGGTGGGAGAAGAAAACGAATCCAAGATTGCGTATTTAACAATACAATATTATCTATTGTTTGAATGACCTCAAGGACATTTGTTTGTTCCCTGAATTCAACAGCAAAATGGTTCAATAAAGCATCAGCAATTCACACAACGCCTTTTAACGGGTACCGAGTTAAATCCAAACCACTTGCAAATCGAAATCCAAAGGTAAAAGCGTTTGTCTAAGTCGGTATGTAGAATAATCAGTCCAAACGTAAATCTAAGTCGTCAATAATCCATAAAATCACACAGAAAATAACAGAAATTCCACGTTAGCCGTTGAAAACAAATAATGGAATAATACGAAATAGGGATGAAAACGATCCATCGATATTTAAAAACATCTATGTATCGTTCATAAACATCGATGTTTTAACATCGATATTGATAATGTTAACATCAACGAACGAACGATATTTTTTCAACGCCATCTATCTATTGATAAAAAAACATTGGCTACGGCTATTAATTATTATAGATAACTAGGATGTATGGTCTACAATTCTTTGCCACAAAAAATCTCATTTGTCCTTGCGTTTGTGTTGTCTATGACAGCGCTAACATAAACACGGTTAGCAGCATAGCAGTTATAATCAAAAATTAAGATTCAATTCGAAGAAAAACACTTCATCCTATTTTGCGTATCTGCGTAAGTAGTGATTGTGGAGTGATTTAGAATTTGTTTGTTAAACTGTTCATTATTTAAATGCGAGGTGGAAAACACTTGTAAATATGAATTTTAACCCCATCATTCCTTCTATATTCATACATATTTCTACAGAATTTGTTCAACTTTCTCACCATTTTCACACCAATTAATCGTTTACAAAGACACCTATCTTTTATATAGATTTTAGATTGCTTGCACAACAAACAAAACTTACATGTATTGACAAAAAAACGACTTATACAATCCTAAAAACATCAATGTTTTAATATCGATTTTTTTATGAGCGATGTTGCATCCCTAATACGAAATAGTTTTGACACTAACAGTCAGTTCATATTGACAGCATAACGTTTCATTCAACGTTATCATAAATAATCGTAATTATTTTAACTTTTTTGTAATATTAACGTTAGTATATATTTTTTTTATATTAAACAAGTTTCATTTATTAAAACAAAAATTACAACCGTAAACATCCACTAGTGTGAGAACATAAATCATATTAAGAGCGGGTTGGAATGTAATTCAAAACACGGTGCGTTCAATAACTGCATGATGACTTATTTTTAAGAAAATAAAAATCTTTTCTAACTTTTAATATCTATGATCTAGTCATTCAATATTTTTTAAGATAATCTTCCTATAAACTCTTAGTTATAATAAACATTAACTCGCAAGTGAACGATACTTCGTTAATTTATAAATAATGTGGGTCCAGTTTCGCCGGCCTCCTTTATCATATTTTAATAGGTATTTTTAAACTTTGACCGTAAAATTAAAATAATGTCAATGAAATGCGTAGAATAGATTTCTTTTTTATTTAGACAGTAAAAAAAATGTCGTTGATGCTTTGTATGTTCAATGTTTTTTTTTTTGTTATTTTAAATGTGATGGTAATGGCAAGTAATAAATATTTTTCTTCTTTCTCAAATTGTAAAACAACAGCAGGTCTACAATTTGTAATACTAGCTTTTGCCCGTGGCTTCGCTCGCGTTAAATTCGGGGTAACACAGTTCCCCTTTCCTGATTTACCTGTACCTGCTATCTGTAGTTTTTGCCCTTGCGCCTTATTTATTGTAATAGCAATGCTAAGTTTTCCCGTTTCGTCCCCTTTTTCTCTCTCATATCTCAATCTTTTTTGAAAAACATAGTCTATGTCCGTCTCTGGGGTCCCAACTATCGCTGTACCAAAATTCATCAATATCGGTTTAGCCAATTAGGCGTGAAGACGTAACAAACAAACACACTTACTTTCGCTTTTATAATATTAGTAAGGATTGCTATGGTTACGATATGACGGTTTTATCGCCGATAGCAATATCTTCCAGACGGAGACGGTATCTATATGAACTGTAGGATCATAAAACATAAAGGGGGTAGCGAAAGGTGCAGTGCTTATTTGAAGTACAGAAGCATAAAATAAACCACTCAATAACCAGGGTAATCATTTAGAAATTGAAGGTAATTTGATAGCGTTTTAATTACTGAATAAACAGGGTTATCGTGTAATATTTATATGTGTACTAGCTTTTGACCGCGGCTTCACTCGCGTTTAATTCGGGGTAACACAGTTCCTCTTTCCTGATTTGAAGGTACCTGCTACTTGTAGTTTTTGCAGTGAGCGCTTTATTTATTGTAATAGCAAAACTAAGTTTTTCCCTCTTTTCTCACTTTTATTTTTAAAAAAGTTAGCCTATGTCCGTGTCTCCAGGGTCCCAACTATCTCTTAACAAAATTCATCAAAGTCGGTTTAGCCACGTAGGCGTGAAGACGTAACAAAGAAACAAACTCACTTTCGCTTTTAAAATATTAGTAAGGATATTTAATTATTACCAAATTAACTAAATAATAATAGTGTTTTACTTTTAGGTTCAGTACCGAAAAACGGAACCCTTATCTCATTTAGTTCTCTCTGTTAGTCTGTATGTCTGTCAAGGCTCTTTATCTCGAGTTCCATCACTCTTACACTTTAAAGGAGGTGGTCCTTTAAAGTTGTTCAGCCGTTGGTCCTGCGCCTGAGCTTTTGCCCGTCACATCGGACTATGAGTGATGGAACAGAGAGTGCATATTATGTGCTCGACAATATCTCCTGTGCCGATGGCTTCTCTCCACTGAGATTGGTTGCCGTGGCTGAAAACGGTCAGGACGACTATTTATAAAGCATCAAACATAACACAACCGACTATTTATAGACCCTCACAAAGTTTCGCGTTTATAAGAGCAGTAAGATTTACGTGTGACAGATGTATGAGATCCCTTGAAAAGTGTGGGACCCCGTAAACGAAGTTCCCCTGTATCCCTCGGGTATTCATGAAGGAATCCGTGCTTTTTACTTTACAGCTTTTCCCTTTTTACTCAAGATAATACCAGGAGGAGTTATGATTTTAGAGGTAAATGGAAATCTTAGATCAGAAACGACGGAGTCATCCCAGGAGAGCTCGTCAGTTGTCACTTTAATGCTGTCAATTTACCCACATTATTTACTTGTGTATGCTAGTAATTGTAAATCTACAGTTATATATACTTTGTTCGTGGGAATTATGTTGTTAATTCATAAAGTTAATGTCTATGTTAAAGTTTTTGACGGCACGGTTGGCGCAGTGGCTGAGCGATCGACTGCTGCGCTGCGTGTCGCGGGTTCGATTCCCGCACGGAACAAATATTTGTATGACCTGCAGATAGTTGTTTCGGGTCTGGCTGTTTGTGTTTGTGAGTTTAAATGTTTGTAAACGCACCCACGATACAGGAAATTCCTAGTGTGGGGAACGTTTTTAAAAAAAAAAAAAAGGTTTAGTTTGTTTTTAGGGTTCAAAACGAAATCTGTGTCTGTCTGTCCATCTGTCTATCTATCTGTCTGTCTGTTAGTCCGAGTATATGGTTTTAATTTCAACTCGAGTCCTTTACGTCCCCGAGATAAAGGGTCATGACAGACAGACGGACATCAAAGTAATTCTCCATGGGTTTCGTTCTTTCCTTCTGGGGTATGAAACCTTATAAATCCTTACTATTAATATTATAAAAGCGAAAGTGAGTTTGTTTGTTTGTTACGTCTTCACGCCTTAATGGCTAAACCGATTTTGATAAATTTTGGTACAGAGATAGTTGGGACCCTGGAGACGGACAAAAGGTATTTTAAAAAAAAGTGGGATATGAGAAAGAGGGAAGGCAAGGGAAAACTTAGCTTTGCTATTGCATTCACTAAGGCGCAAGGGCAAAAACTACAGGTAGCAAGTACCTGCAAATCAGGAAAGGGGTATGTTACCCCGAGCGATTTAACGCGAGCGAAGCCGCGGGCAAAAGCAAGTAAGAAATATAAATCAAAAACTAAAAAAGTAAAATGTATCCTTTTTTTTGCTTTGTTTAGTGTGTCTGTACCTATCAGATAAAAACCTTAATAAAATTGTATTGCTAGAATTGCAGGTATTTTACATAAATCTCATTTGCTATTTGCCAACCCGCTATAGAAACTTGAATATTAAAATAGCTGATACAATTACTTTCATGCGCAACTATACAAAAAAATTTCATGACAAGTATAATAGATATTGCCTCCAACATTCATTAGATACTTTTAGAAAATATCTTAAAAGATTTTCCATAACGTGTATTCTGCTACAGAAAATTCAATAGTGTTGCCCGCCACTCATAATATAATTATTCTGAGAAGCTTTTACGGTATGAAAGACTTAGTTACCGTAATAAAATGTTCTTAATAAATATTAACAAGTACTCTTACGAGGTTTTTTATTTAATTTCTTTATTGAGTGAATAATATCTGTAACATCTGTACATATTTTTAATAAGTTGAACTGAGGTTGAAAATTATTGAAGCAGATACATTACTTTGTAAAACCTGCTGAAGTGCTACGAAAGAAATATTTATTTTAATGATTTGAGAATTAAATTCTTAAACGATATATATATATAACATTTTTAATGTAAACTTTTTCGTTTTCCAAGTTTTTATTTAACTTATAATATTTGCATGTTTGTTGACTGTTTATAGTCAAATTTTGCAAATGAACTTTTAAAAAACCAATCCGAACCAATTTGATTGCAATATTTTGATCCCGTTTAATTTTGATGACAATGCTTGGTTAGTTATGTGTCGAAATTCTAAATCCAATATGGCGGACTAATTATTTTATATGTGCCTTTCATAATATGGGTATCAATTAAAAGGCCTTGCAGGGAAGAATACCTATTAAAAAAAATGACGTCACACCTATAATTGAAAGGATCTTTTACTATAAGCTTGTTTATTTGTCACCAAGTAATCTAGCTAAAAACACGCAACATGATTGATGTTGTATTTCAGTATGAAAACCCTGAAAATATGGAAACTTTTTTACAAGCTAAAATTAAATTGGATGGTGTCTGCAAATAACATTTATTCGTAAAACGATTGGAAAGTCGACCGGATTACCTTAATCTGTAGCACGGATCTACATCGCACTTAAAAACCTTATTATAATACATAATCGTAACAGCAACTTATGCAACTAACCTGAACCAGATCCCCATGGATCCCTCCAGAAGCTGTGATGGTTAGCAGGCAGACGTAAGGCACCAGGTCTTCGCGAGGTCGATGCAGCTCCAACTCATAGGTACGACCGATGTCCCCATAGTACGTCTTGTTGCATCCTGGAGACAAAGATAGATATATTTAAAACACTATTACAATCCTTACTAATATTATAAAAGCGAAAGTGAGTTTGTTTGTTTGTTACGTCTTCACGCCTAAATGGCTGAACCGATTTTGATGAATTTTGACTAATTTAAAAAAAAAGTGAGAAAAGGGGAGAAAGAGCTTCCCTCTTCCTCCCCCTTTTCTCACTTTTTTTTTGAACGGAGAGAAAGTTTTTTTCGATCAAAGTAACTATGCCACGCGGACGAAGTCGCGGGCGTAAGCTAGTAAGATTATAATTATTCAGGTGGTAAATACACTGTTTGACAGGATGTTTGGCGTAGTGGGTAAGTGATCGGCTGCTACGCTGCATGTCGCGGGTTCGATTCCCGCTCGGATTAAATATTTTCACGACCTATAGGTAATTGTTTTAGGTCTGGCTATTTATGTATTTGAGTGTAAATGTTTGTTTCGTAGTTGCGTTTAGCAACCACGATACAGGAGACATTCTTAGAGTAGGGAAATGTTTTTTTTTAAGTACTTAGTAGTAGACAGTAATTTAACTGTTTCAACTGCAATACATTTTTAAAGAATATTAAATGGTATTTTATTGATGTATTTCGTATTATTAAAACACTAAAACCGCTAATGCGGAATTCAGCTCAAAGGAACAAAGAATGAAGTGGGTATTATCACTACCAGATTGGCAGTATAAACAAATAAAATCTACTCTGCTGAGAGGCTTATCTCTTCACCACGACTTAAGCTATCCTCGTTTGGTACGCGAGAAAACCCGAATGCAAAAATATAATTTAACTTCATTCGTTAATACGAAGTCTATGAATAAAATATTACTAACAAAGAACTTCAGAAACGTTTTATCAAGACATATCCTTTTAAAAGGATATTACAACTTCCTCAAACATAATCGCGCTCTAGCGAAAACTCGCATTTTCTTCATGAAAACGTGAAGAGGTCGGGAAAGGTCAATTTTTTTCTTTTGATTAAATTTGTAGTGAGTTATAAAACAATGCCCGAGGTCCCTTGTGTTCTCCTTCGTTGGCTGTCCAAGTGATCTTCAAAAGATTGGACACGAGAAATCTTGTTAAGACTAGCTACGTTAGGAAATAAGATAGTGTTGAAAAGAAGGGTTGTTTCGTAATAAAAATGTCATTAGATGACGGCTGAAAAGTAGAAGGGAAAATATTATATATATAGAGCAGTACATGTACATAAAGAAGAACTATGAAACAATCTATAAAGTGGCATATTTTGTCTGGTGGATTTCATTTACATTTAAAAAAAAAAACATTGTCCCACATTAGGAATGTTTCCTGTGTGTGTTTACAAACATTTAAACTCACATACACAAGCAGTTAGACCCGGAACAACTATTTGTAGGCCATACAAATATCTGTTCCATACGAGGATCGAACCCGCGACAGGCAGCGCAGCAGTCGATCGCACAGCCACTGCGCCAAACGTGTCGTCATATATTATGTACGACTAGCTTTTATCCGCGGCTTCGCTCGCGTAAAATTCGGGGTAACACAGTTCCCCTTTTCTGATTTACAGGTACCTGCTACCTGTAGTTTTTGCCTTTGCTGTTTTTTCATATTAAGTGAAATGTGCTCGCATGAACGCTTCCGAAACTGAGAATGATATGATATCGCTATTTTATATGGAAACATTTTATCAGCAACAAGGTTTTAAGTAAATTGTAAGATCAACTTTTATAGCTGACTGATCGATCCTACAACAAAGTAATGCAATCTATTCGCCCATTCGCCTTTATAAAGGAAGATGGGAACTATTTACTTAACAACCCTTTCATAAAGATGATGGGCAAATAGCACTTAAGGTTATAACTTTAGCTCAACCTTAGTCATCTGAGAAAGACGATACGTTCACAAAAGGTGTAATAATACGTTTGGCTGGAAAGTTTTCTAAAGCTTTGTAAGGTGTTGACGCGCCAACTTAAGTACCTAGTTACTTTGCGGCTCCTGTGAAAGTTTTAGTTCGAACACACCTCAAGGGTTTTCTTAAGTCTTTTCTGTTGATTGGGGTTTTGAAGAGGTTTTCAACTTGTTGTTATTTGACACAGAATTGGTTTATGGGATAAATAAAAAGCCAGCTAAAAAACATACAGTAATTTATTTATGCTTTTAATTTGTTGCAAATGACATGAAGGAGTAAGAAGTAAATGATGCCGTGACGTCTGACAGGGGAGAATGGGAGAAGATTGCTAAAAAATGATGATGATGACTTTGTTCCAAATAAATAGATACCTTGTGTCGCCCTCTGATTTTATTTAAGAGGATCAATTAATATGTAATTACATCGTCGTATAAAACCACATACTTATTTAAATGAATTTATTCCAATCTCTCAAAGTATTTTAACTCCCACATTTTTAAGAGCTACACATTCATTCTCAAGAAGAAAAAATATCCACCTCAAAACAAAAACAAACGAACTGTATATCAAACAAAGCGAAAGTTCGTGATGGAGCGCGCAACTTGCAACGTGTTGTAGAACAAGTTGTAGCAACGCTTTCAAGTTGATTGCCTAAACAATAAATACGCGTCGAGATGAACATCGCGAGAGGGGGATTAGTCTTAATAGCTCACTATGATAGTAATGTCTTAGGTGTAAAGATGAGCAAGGCAAAAAGGTGCATTTTTTAAGATTTCTCTTTTATAACTCGCTTTTATTAGTTTCACTTGTAACTATGTTAAAGAATCTCATAAATGAAATTTGAACCACTTCCCAGTTTCTGAATGAAATTTTGCGTACGTGTTTGGTTTAGATGACAATGAATGATTGGTAAAGTGATGCCATTTGTAAATCTAATATGGCGGACTTCCAAGGATTACGGACTAGTTATTTTTCAAATAAAACGGTTTGCTGAGAAAAATACTTGGAAGCGTGTATTGGAAAGGTGTACTTATATTAAAATACCTTTCTCCGTAGGACCAACAGCGTAGTACTTTTAAGGACTTCCATACCTATTCGACCTAGTGGTATGGCCAACTGATTCTTTGATTTGCGATAAAGATGTTGTTTGTTAACCGTTTCATTAATAAAAAATAAAAAAACGATAAAAAGGGAATCGGACTCGCGCATCGAGTGTTCCTCCCAAACTTGCGACATAAAAGGTTATATCGTTTGACTGCGTATACCAAGTGTGATTTTTTCACAGCTCTAAGGGACCATATGTATTTGATTTTGCTTTAAACTCGATACCTTTACGCGTTCCCTTTATAAAGGGTCTTGACAGACAGACAGACAAACAACAAAGTGATCTGGTATGGGATTCGAATTTTTCTTTTCAGGTACGGATCAATAAAAACTATAAACTGCTCAGTTTGATAATGTGTACCACACCACCAAATATTATGTATGACCAAACTTTTGTAAAAAAATCTAAAATCCCTAATCCGTCTTGAGCAAGCGTGGTGATCAATGTTAATGCCTTTTCTGTATGAGAAGAGGCATTTACCCTGATGAGATGAGTTTATAGCCTGGCACTATTAGTATAACAGGTTTATTTTAATTTTTGGGCATCTAAAAATATCGTTTACTACTAAAACATTTCAGCAATTTTTGTCGGCATCAAAGTATCGTTTTCTATATCAGTAAGTTGTAGCTTCCAATTTAGGTAAGAAACACACAAAACCGTTTAGGCATTTTGCCATGTAGATAAACGTAGCAAACACTGCCTATTCGATTACATAGACTGATGTCTAGTGCTCAGCGAACATCAATAACGACTTTTACAACGAAATCTATTCTGTTCAAGAATGCTAACACATTGCCCTCATCAAAATATACCTCATTTTGTATGTTCAGCAATATGTTCTTGTTACAGTTTAAAAGGGGTTTAAACTAATGGCTGCTCCATTTTTCAATGACGTGAAATAATAACTCAACTTCTCTTATTTTTCGCGGCACGTCAGTGCGGACAAAAGCATCAGAATTTTTCCGACGACGTCCATTTTGAATCTGACATAACAAGATTGGGCGAGGCGCTTCTCTTCGTCTTTGCTTTTCATTTTATAGTGTTGAGTCTAGTTTTTGAGTGATATCTTTGCTTTGAAGAGTCGTTGTTTCGCAAAGCGATTTTGAAGACAGTGATTGTTAAGCAGTAAGATAGGCCGTATATTGTTGCCACCACGTGTTATTCTTGAATGAAAATAGCACGGGAACGTGAAGATTGACACAAGGAAGGAGAGATCTTATATCCAGGGGTCTCGCTAAAGTCGGGGTTGCGGGTTGTGCCGGGGATGCGGGTTGTTCGGAACAGATGCTGCGGCCCCGGAACACAAAGAGCAAAAGAAGGAACATGGATGGGCTTTAGTCAGTAAAAGTCTGACACTCCCTTCCACTCCGCCCAGGGCGGGAGATGTTATTTGATGATTTCCGATCCGAAAAAAATCGACGATGAGAATGATGATCGTTTTCATCATCATCATCAATAGCTAGACTCTATTAGGAGTAAATCTTACTAATATTATAATTCATATCCTACTAATAATATAATGCGAATGTTTGTGAGGATGGATGGATGTATGGATGTTTGTTACTCTTTCACGTCAAAACGGCTGAAGAGATCTTGATGAAACTTGGCACAGAAGTAGATTATGGTCTGGAACTTAACTAACTACAGGTAGTAGGTACCTGTAAATCAGGAAAGGGGAACTTGTGTTACCCCGAATTTAACGCGAACGAAGCCGCGGGCAAAATCTAGTAATATTATAAATGCGAATGTTTGAATGATGAATTTGTGGGGATGGAGGAAAGGATGTATGGATGTTTGTTACTCTTTCACGTCAAAACGGCGGAACGGATCTTGATGAAATTTTGGCACAGAGGTAGATTATAGTACGGAATAACACGTAGACAAAGACTCACATTATATATCACAATAATGAGGAGACCGGAATTAGGGAGTGATCAAAAGCATTATGAGCTTACAAGGTTACAACTCATCAATCCTTTACGCGTTGATAATTAAGGTTCCGCTTCAATGCGCTTATAAGGTCGCGCTTCGACGCTTCCGGTCACATATAAGGTTGAAAGTTGTTTGTATCTGTACATGTATCTGTTTAACTTGCCTTTTTTTGGGGTGGGAAATCATCAAATAACTTCCCCCTCTGGGCGGAGCGGGGGGGAGTGTCAGACTTTTACTGATTAAAACCCACCCATGTTCCTTCTATTGCCCTTCACGTTCCGGGGCCGCGGTATCTCTTTTGAACAACCCGCAACCCCGGTGTTTAACTTGCCTTGTCTAATAAATAACTGTTACACAATTGGGTCTTAAAACAGTTTACCTGAAATGAATGAACTGTATTTTTAGGGTTCTATACCTTAACATGAAAACCGGAACCCTGGGTATCACTTTGTGGCCCGTTTGTCTGTCTGTCAAGACCTTTATCTCAGGAACTTGTAGAGGTATTGAGTTGAAATCCTTACTAATATTATAAAAGCGAAAGTGAGTTTGTTTGTTACCTCTTCACGCTTTAAACCGATTTTGATGAATTTTGGTACAGAGATAGTTGGGAATCAGGAGACGGACATAGGCATTTTTTTTAAAAAAAGTGGGATGTGATTGAGAAAGAGGGAAGAAAAGGAAAATTTTGCGTTGCTATTACAAATCAATAAGGTGCAAGGGGAACTAGCCTAGCGAAGCCGCGGGCAAAAGCTAGTTAAAACTAATTGCTCAAGTCTGTGTTGTGTGGAGCGGTGAAAAACTCAACACTGTAAGATCTACGCAGTCACTAAATATGGCCGGTTATGTCGCTAGTTTGTACGAAACAATCGGTGCGAGAGTCCGACTCGCACTTGACCGGGTTTTAATACATTTTCTAGAGTCTAAAAAATGGACTAGAACGGTCAGTTGATCTGTCGAGCATCTGTAATTTAGACGATTCCATTCCCTTATCTACATTTTACATCCAATACTACGTCATCCAAAGATACAAAGCTGCAAATCATCCTAATGGATGCTACACCTACCAGCCAAAATAAAGGCGGACTCATTTTAAAGGTATTGACAACTTCAAACAGAATACTAACAAAACTATGCGGTATACTGCAGTGCATGCTATAGCCTAGTTTAACGAAAACCGAGGCACTTTCACGAGAGCTTGGTGTAAACGTCACTACGTTGATTTTAAAATAAAAACTCATATTCATATTTTATCACTGATACTTTATAGTTTTTGCTTTCGGCCCTACAGGGTCCGTAATAGGCTAATAGGCTAGTTTCCAAAAAAACAATATTCAAAAATTAGTAAAAATGATTGCTGCATTTTTCGCAACGAGTGACGTCATACGTAACTTTTATGAGCTATATCTTTGTAATTGTTGATCTAATTTACAAAGAAAAGCAAACGTGTCCCTTATTTTTGAATAATCTAAAAGATGAACTAAATAGAATGTCATTACTTTGACCCTAGAATTACCCTATTGCACCTAAACTTTAAGCAAATTGTAAGATCTTCACACATTATGGAATGCAAATAAAGATATGAATATTCTTTTTTTTATTGCGGATGGGTAATCTTTAAATAACTTCCCTGCTCTGGGCGGAGTGGGGGAGGGAGTGCCAGACTTTTACTGACTAAAACTCACCAATGTTCCTTCTTTTGCATCTCTTTCGAATAACCCGCAACCCATGCGGTGCCCTTTGCAAACAATTTGACTGATTGGTATTTGATAAATGTAATTTCAAATTTCAATCAAAAAATCAACGTATTTCTTCGTTTTAAAGCCTCTGATACAGGGTTCTTAATTTGATATTTACGTGTTGGACTCTGCTAGTAGTTTTGCGCCATTCAAAGACATTCAATATTTACGAGTGAAAATCAAATTAAATGCTAACGGTGCACGGTTCGGGTTGGTCGTTTGTTATGGAGAAGAACCGGCAAGAAACTTCATGGTTACTCGATAGACGGGACAAGACGAAGAAAATCGTAATCAAATACTTGTTACTACTTGGTAACACAAGGTTGGATTGGTTGCTTCTAGTGTAATACGACCGCTTGTATAGGAGCATTCGTGTATCAAAATTAAAAATGATCGGGATCAAAACTATTGAATGAAAATATTCCTAACAAGGGCCACTATATAAGTCTTTGTAATTTCTATGGCGCCAGTAAACTCCTCGTGTCGTCCGTTTTGTACTTATATTTTATTCTTTTAAAATATTTTTCGGAAAAGGGTTTAGCCTAGTCTTAAACCTTTGGATAAGAAATCTCACAGCCTTTATTGATTCTTTATTAATATTATTATCACTGCTGGTGTGTATTTCTTGATACGATAATTTATTATTTTATTAATTTATTTATTATATTAGATAGATAGATAATTAATTTATTATAACCAAATATATTTTTGCATTCGAGAGACACAAATTAAAAATCATATCAAAATATTTACTTGCAACAAACGAGTTTGTTTAAACGAGAATTTTATTCGTAAACATGGCTTCATCTGATAATGCAATTACATTTATTGGAATACATACCGTGAATAAAATAAGCGTCCTCCGAAAACACGTACGGAAATAATTATTGAAATGGTTGAAATTATTCTTAGTTTTACGTCCATTGTTTAATTTTAATAACGATGTTAATTGTAATGTTAAATATTTTGAAAAAAGATGACGATTGTTACTTAAGTATATTGCACTCATGGTTTCAACAGATCCTGCAAAAAATGACATAGCAAGAACTAAAAAAAACTATTTAAACTCACATACACAAACAGCCAGACCCGGAACAACTACCTGTCGGTCACTCAAATATTTTTTTCCGTGCGGGGATCAAACCCACGACACGCAGCGCAGCAGTCGATCGCTCAACAACAAACTATGTTATAAGTATGTATGTGCAGTTATGTGCTCATGACTCGTCTGTACCTCCCCTCAATTCCAAGTTAAATCTTTGTGTACAAAAGAATTCTTTTACTGTCCAACCCTCTAATTCCGACGTCCTAAAAGGATACCTCTGCGTACTACCTTGGGACCCCCAAATGAACATTACTGTCATATTTGAGTAGCGTTCTTGTCTCATAGAGAATGGAGTGTGTGACGTCATTTTATGTATGTACAAGAACATAGCAAGCCTTTGTATAAAGGTAAATACATATGTACGTCATTGTGTATGTTATTACAAAGGTTTTGTTTTGCGTATGTGTGAGTGTGTGCGTGAGTGAGGCAGGGTTGATGCCTCTTTGTATTTTATTATAGAGTAAAATTGTAAATAGATAATTAAATAAATTGTCTTGGAGTGGACTTGTAATGAAGACGGCGAAACGCATGTGACTAAAAGAGTGATGGAAATGAATATTGATGTATGAAGAGGGTGGGGACGTCCAATGCAAAGATGGATGGATTGTGTAAATAATAATATTATAGAGAAAGGAGTAAATGAATGCCGTGTCTGACAAGGGTGAATGAAAGAAAAAAGCGTGTTGTATACACATCATATGATAGTCTTACTCTTTATATACAATGCCATGAATCAAAATCATGAACTAAGAGTTAATCCTTACTTGCTTACTAATATTATAATAGTGAAAGTGAGTTTGTTTGTTTGTTACGTCTTCACGCCTAAATGGCTAAACCTATTTTGATGAATTTTGGTACAGAGATAGTTGGAGACGGACATAGGCTATTTTTATTAAAAAATGATAGAGATATGAGGGAGAAAGAGGGAAGAAAAGGGAAAACTTAGCATTGCTATTTCAATAAATAAGGCGCAAGGGCAAAAACTACAGGTAGCTGGTACCTGTAAATCAGGAAAGAGAAACTGTGTTACCCCGAATTTAACACGAGCGAAGCCGCGGGCAAAACCTAGTTATATAATATGTTGCAAAAAAAAGTAAAAATTGGTTCCTAAACCAAATGTTATTTGGTTATAATTGTTACTGATGAACTGTTAGTTCGTTTTTCAGTATTTCATCAAATCTTGTGAGGTCTGCTGCCCATCATTTATTTCTACCGCTAAAACCCTTCCAATCGCTAAAACCGTGGGAGCATCATTAACAAAAATTTTAGCCTATAGATTAGAACCTACTAAAAAGTTTGTAAAAGCGGGTTAGGTCTTGGCTTTACGGGTTATTCGAAAGAGATACCGTGGCCTCAGAGCACAAAGGGTAAAACAAGGAACACGGATGCGTTTCAGTCAGTAAAAGTCTGACTCTCCTCCACGCTTCACTCAGAGCGGGAGATGTTATTTAATGAAACAACTACAATGAACAAACAGTAAAAAACAGTTTCTTCAGTATTGCTTACCTACTCCAAAGAGACAGTGAACTTGGTACTTCAATTTACACCTCATACTATATTCAAACATAAACGATTACCTGCGCTTACAAAAATGTTCACTTTTATGCCCAGAAATATTTTTCCTTGTACTTTTACAGCCGTTGTATAAGATTCTCTCATCCGTATTTGGAGAAGTTAAATCATGATTTCCCATCCGAAAAAAACCGGGTTAGGTCTATAAATGCATTTTCAGTTATAATATAATAATATATCACATAATTTTTATCGAGTATTCATTATTATCCATTGTTACTAAAAGATAAGCAGATCATCCATATAGACATAGAGAAAAAAGTGTATTATAGACGATAACTCATAACTACCAAAGTAATAAAATAAAATGGATATCGGACCACCTGGGCAGTTTACCCTATCAAACAAAAAAAAGAATTTAACAAATTGGTCTAGGCGTCTTTGAGTAATCGGTGAAAAGACATTAAAAAAAAGATTCCAAAGAATTGAGAACCTCCATTTTTTAAATTTTATTGGTTAAAAAAATTAAGGTCAACTTGATCGATAACAGGTTACGGTAATCATTTACAAGCCAGTCATTATTTTGTAATATTTCAACCCTATAATAATAGTGACTTTTCGAATCCGTTATAGCTTGCCGCAGCCCATTTATCAAATTAGGGTCATTACTCGCCTTCCGTGCGACATTTTCTTCAATTTTCATGTAATAACGTGTGGAAATATTTCCGGCTTCGGGTTTGGTAATCTTATTTTATTTTCAATTTTTAGATAGTGGGTTCACGCTTCCCGTCACCCAAGGGCTGGCCTTCGGCGGCGATCTCTCGCGTCCGGCCCTAGTGCAGTCCATGGTCCGGAGCGAGAGGGAATGGGAAGCGGTCACCTCCTTCTGCGAAGCAGTCATGCTAGCGAAAGAGATGCCCGGGCGTTTGAGGGAGAGGACCTCAAACCAACCCAGCTGCCGCAGAAGACGGACGGTGTGCAATGGGTAGCTTACCGTCCGTCCGTCTATTGACGACAGGCCATGTCGATGTCGCGTTAGTGTTCCACGCGCGCCTCAAAGAGATGTCAGCAAAGCAGAGGGGCCTACCAGGGCCACTGCCTGCCGGGTTTGCGGGTTGTTCGGAAGAGATACCGCGGCCCCGGGAACATAAAAGGTAATAGAAGGAACATGGTGGGTTTTAGTCAGTACAAGTCTGACACGCCCCCCCGCTCCGCCCGAGAGAAGTTATTTGATAATTTCTAACCCCAACAAAAAAAAATAGGGCTGGCCTTAACCTTGGCCAGAAGCTAAGTATGGCCACAAAAAGCACTGACGCCAGTCTTTTGGGCACATTACCAGATGACAGGATTGAGGAGTTTGTTGATGCTCTTTTAGTTTGGTTTATTTAGTCGGTTTTATTATTTCTATCAATTTAATATTACTGACAACCCTAAAACCAGATAAGTACCATCACCAAAACACACGTGTTAAATTAACCCATATTATTTCAACTGCGAAATTCCTTAAACTTTTCAACTCAACATGTAAATTCGACACTAAAATAATATAATGAATATCATTTTAAACGTTCAATTTGAGGAGCTCGTGGCTAAATAATAGCAGCCGCTCGAGTCAATCTTTAGGTTAAGCCGCGCTTGCCTAGGTTGGTCTGTGGATGGGTGACCACCCGTTAAATACCAAGTTTCCTCCGTGCCTCGGAAAGCACGTTAAGCCGTTGGTCCCGGCTGTCATTTGTAGATCTTTGACAGTCGTTACAGGCAGTCAGTGTTCCGAAAGTCTGACAACCAGTCTTACCAAGAGGTATCGCATTACCCAGTACTAACTGGGTTGTGGAGGTCAGATAGGCAGTCGCTCCATGTAAAATACTGATATTCAGCTGCATCTAGTTAGACTGGATGCCGACCCCAACATAGTTGGGAAAAGGCTAGGCAGATGATGATTTTAAACGTTCAATTTCAGCTTGACGATAACATTTGTTCGGCTTAAATAATTTGGACTCATTACACGCTTCGAGCATGCCATGTCATGAGTTTTAACAGCAGTGTCAGCAGAAATTACGCTGGCGATTGGTTGGTGTGTTTGTGCGACTACTGGTCAATTGGGGTTTGATTCTTTAGTTGGAAAAATCGTCACGGTTTTTTGGGGTTTGTACCGCAAAAGGATCTTATAAATGTATAGGTATAATATAAAGGTCTTATAGAATCACTTTGGCGTCTGTCTGTCTGTTAAGACTCTTTATCTCGGGGACGAGTAAAGGTATCGAGTTAAAATTCAAACTATATACTCAAAACTGCGGTCTCTTGAAGCTGTTAAAAATCAACTATCTGAGTGTACGCAGTCAAAGATACGACTGTTTAAGTCGCAATTGTGTACTGAACCCTCAACACGCGTGTCCGACTCGCACGCATTGCAAGAAATAAGCTACTTAATTTCAGCACGAAAAGAAAAAAAAAGTATAAATATCCGCCTGGCCTCAATTTGACCCTATTAAATTACCTATGAGAACAAACACACCTGACGCAATTACTTGGAAAAGGCGGTTCATCATTGTGTTTTTATACTTTATGGGCAACCCTGGTATAAAATCACCAGTCATGCTTGAGCGAGTGTGATCACTTCTTTCATTCAGAAATAAAGGGAACGATTTTTGAAACTGCCAACATAAATTATTTTCGCGTATGTCAACTGTTTTTACCGACTTTAAAAAGGAGTAAGTTCTATATTCGACCGCTTGTTTTCCAATTATTTCGCCAACTTTGGTTTTTCATAATTCTTATTTTGTTTGTTTACTTCCGAGGTGGTCCCACATCATTTTTTTGAGTATTTTATGAGATTTGGTCTACAAAACATATTTTTCTTCTATGTCTATTTGGATGCTCTGCAAATATCTTTTAGTAACAATGGAAAATCCATACTCGATAAAATTGTGTGAGATATTATAATACAGCTAATAGCAAAAATGCTGAAATAAAAACTGTTTTGCAAAAAAAAAAACTAAAAAGTGGAAAATAACTTGACATGCGGAGGTCCAGAAATGGGTAGTTAAACTGATTTATGAACAAACGAATTTCACCGACTTGCGAAAATAAAGTTATGGTCCGCTGTTGCTGCTGCTGTTTATGGTGGTATCTCACACAAATCCTTCTCAAATATTCAATTTACCTAAAAGTTATTAATGAATTTTGAAAAGCGACCCAATATTTACAGAAATACTTCTCCTTTTTGTAGAAGTCGTTTAGAAAATGATTAAAACTTTGTGAAGGAACAATTTGACTACCAAAGACTGTCTAATTTCACTAGATTTTTAGATACCCAGCATTCCACTACCCAAATCGAATACTCACAAACCGACACAACTTTGCAAGATTCCAGAACAAAGAGACAAAACTTGCGCTATACTAAAAGCTCTCACTTTGATTGCAGGAGTGCGGTATAGTCATGGTGGTGGTATCGACATTACGGTATGTTTGTGGGACACGGTACGGCCACTTGGCAACCGAGAGCCCTACAGTTGATGCATTTCGGTACTTCTAGTTTCCGTGCTAGTTTTTATGTTCGTGTTTTTTTCTTTATGCTGTTTTGTTTGCGGACGAGTTCTTCTATTCGGCCAGTATTGTTTTTATTTTTTGACACGTTTTTATTAGCTAGTCCTCTTTAGAAGAAAAAGCCTAACTGCTAAATCTTATAAATTATAAATTAAATTGGCCTAATTTCTGGTTTACAATTGAGCTGTAATTTTACGTACATATTTAGTTAGAATGACAATGCATAATATGAATCACTTAGCTAACCTAGTCACGTAATTCAAATAGTTGTTTGGTATGCACTTCCATGAAATATCATACCTTTCATTTGTTACCAATACGTACTGTTTTAAATGACTGTACTTATGATTACTGAACACTTCTTTACTGCATGCTTTTTGTTTGTATGAGAGTTATTAAAGCAGGTTTAAAGTTTCCTATTAAAACAGGAATCTTAGTTAAAGTTTCTGAACCAAGGTGTACCTCATAAACTGTTCGTTTAGGAGTAGTTTTACGTTTATCTTTCAAACTGTTACAACTGCTTTAAAATACAGCGAGAATATTTTTTAAATTGATTTCTCAAACAACTTTTGTGTAGATTAATCTCGACTCACCAAAACCAAACTCGCCAAACTTTACGTTTGATGTCGAGATGCGTTCTTTTCTTTTAAATACACGTAAACCTTATACTATTTTAACAAAATAAATACTAAATTAAAATTTTAAAAATTAAAACATAAATTAAAAACGGTCAGAATTTGCTTATCAAGAAAAAAAACGTGCTGAGACTGCAACCGCAACCTCTAAGTAATCTTGTTGAGAAGCAAACTCTTCAGTCTTGATCCTAAAATACCTTTACTTAAATTAGAGGTTTGCCTTAATAAATCTATTTTATTAACAACTTTTGGCACTAAATATTGGGACATTCTTTCTCCATAATAATTTGTTTTTTTCGGCTGAACTAGATTTTTCTCCCTTACACTCCTCGTATTATATTTATTTTGAACAGCCACTTTATACTCATCACAATAATAGTGTTCCAATCCTATCAAATAATCTATCTTCTATCTTTCTTTTGCCCTATATGATCCGGGGCCGCTGTATCTCTTTCGAACAATCCGCAACCCCGGCAAGTGGTGGCCTTGGCAAGCGTCTCTTCTTTGCTGACATCTCTCAGAAGTGTGCGTGGATCATGAACGCGCCGTCGACATGGCCTATCGTCCCTAGAGGGGCGGACGGTAAGCTACCCATTGCTCAAAGTCCACATACCCTCATCTACGGTGACCGGTTGTCACGCACCCGTGTTACGGAGAAATTCCCAATGGGAAAACCCAATAACATTTTTGCGCGACCCAGGAATTGAACCTAGCAGCAATGCGAGTTTGCGATATGTAAAAGGTTCTAAATAAAAAATACACCCCACGATACAGTACGTTTGTTCGAAACCGCTTCAGTTGTAAAGGACTCGTAACTTCGGAAAATATGAAACGATAAAACAGAAATGTGTAATGAAATGTGTAATGATGTATGTATAGCTGTAGCTGTAAGGTCTGCCTTTTATTTATTGTAGGCCCTACGGATCTTATGGCTGTAGTCAATATTGAAACAACATGTGGTCGATAGGATGGAATGGAACGGAATAGAACGGAACGAGACGGAATGTAATAGAGAATTATACAGTTTACTCTAATGGTTAGGATTGAGTTTCTGTCCCTCAAACACCCAGCCACCTCCTTCGCTAGCGTGACTGCTTCGCAGAAGGAGGTGACCGGTTCCCATTCCCTCTCCGCTCTAGACCATGGACTGAACCAGGGCTGGACGCGAGTGACTGCTGCCGCCGCCGATCGCCTCTACAAGGGTAGATATGTTTAAGTCTCATGTAATGAGGGCGACCATACCGAAATCAACTGGGAGCAAATCCGGACTTAGTTGTTACTACTGGGAATTTCTTGGTGGATAAACTGTTATTCAGTTTATCCACCCACTTTCCTCGACCCAAGAATAAAACCCCAGTACCTCATACTCTGTACTCACGAAACGATGCAATCCTGCAGAAAGAGAGACTTTTACGATGCATGTCGTATATTTTATTACAAAACATTGTATCGCAATATGGCCACGTTGCAACGTGTCACAATAGAAAGGAATAAAATAAAATTATGTTTTCTTGACCAGGTTTAGTGAACAAGTTTACTGAAGTTGAAACGACACGACTAGCTCCATACCTTTACGTTTTTTTAAAGTAAAACACTAGGGATTTCTCCTGCATCATCTGTAGGCTATACAAATATTTTTTCCGTGCGGGGATCGAGCCCGCAACATAGCGCAACAGTCGATACCTCAGCCACTGCACCAACCATGTCGTTGACGTTATATCTTATTACCTTTAACTAGTTATCAGGGTAGTTGAAAGAGAGTCTGGACATCGTCATAGGAGTTTAGTACGAGGAGGTGGGCTGCCTTGGATGGGTCACGAACTTGCGTGGTAGTTCTTGCAGGTCTTCCATCAAGGTGATATACAGTAGGCTCGCGGCAGTCTTTTAGTGGGTGCAAGCTCCACATAACCAAGTCGTCTCCCCGAATGGTACGGTTTGCGTCAGCCATTTTTTGCAGCATAAAAATAAAAGAAAATCGGCCATGTATGAGTCGGACTTGCGCACCGAGGATTTCGTACAAACTTGCGACATAAACGGCCTATTGACTGTGTAAAACTATTTATTTAAGGGACACGTTTTTTTTTTTTTGGAAATTAGACCAAAAATGACAAAGATATAGCCCATTAAAGTTACGTGTGACGTCACCTGTTGCGAAAAAATGCAGCAACTCGTGACGTTTGCAGCTCCATCGAGACTTGGCTAGTTTTTTACAGAATGTTTTTGGTGTTTTATTATACTAAAAGGTTAATTTTTCACAGCTCCGAAGGAACATAGATTTGAGTATATGATTTAAATTTCAACTCGTTACCTCCACGCGTTCCCGAGATAAAGGGTCTTAACAGACAGACAGACAATCAGTCGGACAACAAAGTGATCTCATAAGGGTTCCGTTTTTTGCTTTTGAGGTAAGGAACCCTAAAAAGGTTTCAAGGTAGTCGCCAATGAGCCCCAATGCGACTTTTTATAGTATACTAGCTTTTGCCCGCGGCTTCGCTCGCGTTAAATTCGGTATAACACAGTACTTGCTACCTGCAGTTTTGCCCTTGCGCCTTATTGAGTTGTAATAGCAACGCTAAGTTTTCCCTTTTCTTCCCTCGTTCTCCCTCATATCCCACTTTTTTTAAATAAAAATTCTAGCCTATGTCCGTCTCCTGGTTCCCAACTATCTATGTACCAAAATTCATCAAAATCGGTTTAGCCATTAAAGCGGAAGAGGTAACAAACAAAGTCACTTTCGCTTTTATAATATGGATAATATTTTTGTGTTCACCAAAAATACTGATCGTGCACCAAATATTCTTTCCTGAATGTTAAAAAAATGCGTAGGTTAGGTTAGGTTAAAACTGTGACCAGTAACGACTTGCATTAATAGAAAATGGATAAAGATATAACACTTTTTTATTGTAGTGCGCTGATGCTCGTTATGACATATTTTAATTAACATATTTTGGTGCACATTCAGTATATTTGGTGCAACACAGGCAAAATTAGGTAAACGAAATGGGAATAAATTGAAGTACTTTTAAATACCATCCTTATAATATTAGTAAGGATAGATGTTTTTGAGCGTACAACAATCCTATCATATGTCGCAGAATAATGGTGTCTGATACAGGACAATTCCAACAGCAAAATTGATTACGTAATTCGGGTGCCGACACACAAGCACGTGTTTCCAATTTTGCGTACAATGACACCAGGTTACCCAATTCTCGAATGCAGGTATCACGGTAGATTCACAAGAATAGTAAATTGTTCCATTGTGCAAGTTATCGTACACAACTCCTTAATTAAACCGGTCCCAAACAATTGACCGTCTAACTTGAAATACGA
The DNA here is from genome assembly GCA_905475445.1 of Ochropleura plecta. Classification (NCBI taxonomy): domain Eukaryota; kingdom Metazoa; phylum Arthropoda; class Insecta; order Lepidoptera; family Noctuidae; genus Ochropleura; species Ochropleura plecta. Next base: position 5,726,651 of record FR997732.1, read on the forward strand.
TAGTTCCCACTATTCTACACATGTTACTGAGTATTAGGTAACCCGCTCCTAACGATAAACAACAACCCCTTTAAATTAACACTCACATGTAAATATTTCACAAAGTAGGACTTGAGAACAAAGCGGATAAACCCGACAGAAATTCGAATCTCACCTCTTTTGTAACCACTATTTTCTATAGAGGGGAATGTTTGTAGTTCCTTTGTTAAAAAGTTGCACAAAATCCACAATACGACTCAATGTTCAGATAAAAACTTTGTGCACGATTGTACCTTGCGTTTATCTGACTGATTGGAAATTAAATCGTTGACGAAAAATGTGACGTAATTTTCCCCGTTGAATGTTAATTTTGAATGGATTTCTGTGTGTCGTTTCACACATTTGTTCCTTCTCGCTGAATTAATTAATTGGTGCGATTTTAATGGTATTCGGATGTACGAAGTATTCGAAAGACGAGTGAATACAAGTGATATTTTCGTGTGTGAAATAAAACGCCTTTAATTCTCAAGAGGTTAAACAAAGATGTACGCAATAATACAATCATATTTGGTATTGCCTAATCATATTCCCTATTACCATTAACTGGGGACAAAAGGCTACTGAGGAGTTCCTGATGAAAAAACCCAATGATATTTACCTGACCCAGAAATTGAACCCAGGACCCATTTCTTTTTGCGGATGGGAAATCATTAAATGACTACTCCCGCTCTAGGCGGAGCGAGAGTGTCAGGCGTGTGCTGACTAAAACCCATCAATGTTCCTTCTATTGCCTTTTACGTTCCGGGCCTGCGGTATCTCTTTCGAATAACCCGCTGCCCCGGCAGTAGCCCTGACCAACCCCTCAGATATGCTGGCATCTCTTTGACGCGCGCGTAGAACACGCCCTCGACATGGCATACAGGTAAACCTATATCTATATTATAAAGATGACTCATATTACAGTGAAGTACGCAGTAACCAGTAGTGTTTTATACATTCATAACAAACACTTAAGAATCGTTTGCCAAGATATAAAGAAGCAATCACCAAAAGCAAACAATAATCCCGACATTCCATCTATGCAGTACCCACACTTGTATTGAGACAGACCCCGATGTTTGCCGACAAACAGATCGCGTCAGCCGAGCACAATAGATCCTTCGCGTTGTATTCGACTGAAAGCACCTATGTACAGTCGTGAGCACTAATATGTTACAGGCAAAAACTGTTGATCGGTCAAAACCAGTTTTGAAAAGTCTGTCAAAGTTCTTATTAAGTTAAAATGCGTTTTGTCTATTAAAAGTACGATGTTTCAGAAAGCTTTAGTTCTATTTAAATAAAATAGGTCATCAAAATGTTTTTCTAAGGGTCCCAAAAAACTTAATAAGTGTTATTGTTTAAATATTTTTGATCATTCAAAAATAGTTAAGTCAAAGTCAAAGTCAAAGTCAAAACCATTTATTTCAATTAGACCATTACAGGCACTTTTGAATGTCAAGAAACAAAACTAATCTACAGCCCCGGTCACAAGGCATAATAACTTGTGAAAGTACTGTAGTTGCCCATTCCAAAGCGTTGATCTCTATGGAGAAGAATGTGCAAGAAACTCCATGGACACTCTTTTAAATTATAATATTTTTACAAAATTGTATTTACATCATTCATGTTGAAATTATACAAATATGTGAGAACGATGTAGAAAGACGTGCACAGTAAGAGCGTCCAGAGTAAATAAAAAGCAAAATTTAATTTTAAATCTAAATAAGTTAAAAATGAACCGTGGTAGCTAAAAATGACCAGTCCCAACTGACAGCGCCCGTTCACGAACATGACGTATGGATCAGCCCCATTCAGCTCGACCATTTTGAAGGGAGCTAAATGACCCGACACACCCGCCACCATCAGCGAGACATTTAAGTGAGCATGACACTATCAACCACCAGGGCTTCGTCAAGTCAATAATAATACATAGCACTCACATATGGGCTTAATAATTATACAATACTAGAGAATTGATTCTATACATTGCAAAGATAGTCTTACAATCTTCTGCAGCTTCCACTATAGCTTCGGATACCAATCAATGAGTTTACCCCTATTCTTCTGGAGCAGGACCAGCATTAAGCCAAGCATTTTTATCATCAATATAATCCCCCAACTTATAATATGCTTGCCTACATAGTGTGCGTTTAATACAAGATTTAAATTTCGTTTCATTCAGTTGAAGAATGTGGGGAGGTATTTTATTGTAGCATTTTAAACAGTACCCCATGAAAGATGAGTCTACTTTAGCTAACCTGAAACCTGGTTGAACTAATTGGTCCCTATTTCTAGTATTATAATTGTGTCTGTCACCTCTTTTACTAAAAATATGCAAGTTTTTCCTGACATACATGATGTTTTCATAAATATATTGACAAGGTACTGTCATGATGTTAATATCCTTAAACTGTTCCCTTAAAGAATCTCGCCTACGTAGGTTATATATGGCTCTGATGGCTCTTTTCTGCAAAATAAATATAGACTCGATGTCTGCACCCCGTCCCCAAAGTAAAATACCGTATGACATGATACTATGAAAATAACTAAAGTAGACTAGCCTCGCGGTATCTACATCAGTAAATTGACGGATTTTTCTAACAGCATATGCTGCTGAACTAAGGCGTCCTGCAAGAGATGTTATATGCGGACCCCATTGTAGCTTTGAATCGAGTGTTATTCCCAAGAAAACAGTTTTTTCGACGAATTCTAGTTTCTCTTGATTCAATACTATGTCACACTCACTGTTTTTGACATTTGGTAGAGCAAATCTTATACACTTCGTTTTTTTCCCATTTAATACTAAATTATTAGCGGTAAACCAATTATGTACCTGCATTAGGGCATTATTTACGTCGTCAAGATTTGTGGCACGTCTGTTTATCTTAAATATTAAAGAGGTATCGTCAGCAAACAACACCATTTGTGGTTGGTTTTTAAATAAATGGGGTAGATCATTAATATATACTAAAAAGAGGAAGGGACCTAATATCGATCCTTGTGGTACACCCATCTTTACATTTAAACCCATTGAATTGACACCATTTATTTGTACTTGCTGCTGTCTATCATTTAAATATGATTTTACTAAACTAAGCGCAAGTTTTCCTAGGCCGTAATGTTCAAGTTTCAAGAGTAGGGTTTCGTGGCTAACACAATCAAACGCTTTTGAAAGGTCACAAAAGATTCCTATGGCATCCTGTGCCTCTTCCCACGCAGTAAATATGTGTTTTAACAAGGTAACACCAGCGTCAGTCGTACAACGTCCTTTGGTGAAACCATACTGTTTTTCATGTAAGATCTTATTGGTGTTAAAGTGGTTGAGCATTTGATTTAGCATTACCTTTTCAAACACCTTGCTGAAAACCGGCAAAACGGATACGGGTCTATAGTTATTGGTGTCTTTACTATCCCCAGATTTGAAAAGGGGTATAACTTTACTGTATTTCATAAGGTCCGGAAAAACTCCTTGGTCCACACACAAATTGAATATTAAGGCTAAGTACGGTGCTATAGTCTCAATAATAGCTTGACAAACTTTAATAGACATTCCCCAAAGATCTTCGGTTAATTTGATTTTGATTTGCTTGAAAGCTTTAATGACTGCAGTGGGGTTAATATGCTTAAATTGAAACTCAACCGGACATGGTGAAACGTTTGCTCTTAATAAATCAATGGAAAGCAAGGGTGAAGAATTTAATGTTTCAGTAGTTTTAAGTGGGATACTAGTAAAGAAATCTACAAATTCTTGAGCAACTTCGTTTTTAGTGGTTAGAAGACCACGCGAAGACTCTAGTGTGATCTCATTATTACATTTTTTGTTTCTGTTAGTTTCACTATTAATGATTTTCCAAACCGTCTTAATTTTATTATCGGCGGATTTAATCTTGTTGCTAATGAATAAAGATTTAGCTAATTTGCAGGTGTTTTTAAAAATTTTTGAGTAAGTTGCAACATAGTGATTGAAAGTTTCTGAGTTGAAGTAAGGTTTAAGGCCGTAAAGCTCAAACAATCGTTCCCTACTTTTTCTTATACCCTTAGTTGCCCAATCACTAAACATAAACTTTGGGCTAATAGATTTAGTTTTTATTTTTAACGTATCATTGAACTCTGTGTAGACAACCGAAAAGAATTCCTCATAAAATTGATTTACATTTTCAATATTATATGCCGGAGTGCCTAAATTACTAATTAAATTATTATTAAATTTATTCAAATTGCTGGGTGTTATTTGTCTAGATTTTATCTGGGTTTTTTGTGACGGTGTGTAAGACTCGAAAACGACGGTTTGACCGCTGTGATCAGATGGAAGGTAATTTACAATGGCTTTATTTAAGTAGTCGCAGCAACAAAAGACATTATCAATACATGTAGCAGTGTCTGTAGTAATTCGGGTAGGCTCCGAAAAGACATTTATCAAATTAAATGATTTAAAAAGATGTAAGAATCTACTGCTATTTGAATTTATATCTAAAATATTAATATTAAAGTCACCACAGATAACTAGTAATTTATTACTTTTTGCAAGTTTTGCTAAAGCATCTTCCATTACTGACTCAAATACAGAGTAGTTTTGATAATTTGGGGGTCTGTAAACGCACACTATGACATGCTTATCTAGCTCAACACAAGACATTTCAATATTATGTTCAACCGAAAGATCAATTATATCATTACGAGTTTTAAATTTAATGCCATTTTTAATTAAGATAAGTGAACCCCCACGCATCTTAGATTTGCGGTTAAAGGAACTGCCTACACTGTAATTCTCAAAGTTAATTAACATTTCATAGTCTTTTAGCCAATGTTCGGTGAAACATACAATATCAAACTTGGTTTTTTCTAAAAACAATTCAATCTCTAGTTGTTTCGAAGAGAAACCTTGAATATTTTGATGGAATAATTTCAAGGAATTCTGCTTAGCCCCTTTTTAAAAATTTAATTTTTTGAGAGCAAGAAGGTACCTTGGTGTTAGTGAGTGTAACACTTATGTTATTTATATCTTCTGTTGTCTTACTAGCTAGTTTAAATGAGCCGGAGTGAGTGACAATACTCCCCCGCCTTCCTTGTAAAAAGGTATATTAGTATAGGTACTAATAGTTGCAGTGTTAATAATAGAAGAAAACATAGACATAATATTTATGTCCGAGTGAATATTATAAGCTAATAGCCTAGCTATTTTGTGTCTACAACTAGTAGGTAGAAACACATTACCCCGTGTCGACCTAAGTTTATCAACAACATTGTTAATATCCAGATACATAAGTTTGTCACAATAGTGACCTACCAAAAAATGAACATGCTTATTCAGCATGTGAATATAATTGTTAATTCGTTTCGATAATCTTTCAAAATATGGAAAAGCACACAATATTATTTTACGACAGTTCAACTTTAACAACTCAGTTACACTATCTGTGATGTCTTCTTTTGTGATTTTTGAACTATTTCCTATAAATATAGTTAAATCAGTATTTTTACTATAAACATTTCCAGTTACTAATGCCATTATCTGTTTATAATTTAACCCTGGCATACAATTATTTTGACTGGGAAAACTCAGGTTATTACTTAATAATTTACCTACACCCCTTCCTATACTATCTGAAAACATTACTGAGTGAGAACATTCACAACTATCATATATCTCAGTTTGTACCACTTTTAAATTATTTTGTGGAATATTAACTGCATCTTGGTTGAGTATACAGTCCAGAGGCAAATTCTCAGCCTGGGACGGGTCCTCCATTACCTCAGGCTGGGTAGTGTCAAGGTTGGAAACCGTATGGCAACTACATTGACTCATTACCAACTCATTTGCTGCAAGAATATGTTCCCTTATTTGGTTTTGAGAACTCACATATTTACTAGAAAGGGAACTAAGTGAGTCCTGAAGTACCTCTATTTCAGACTGCAATTGCTGAGTATCTATATTATATATTTTAATACTGTCTTCTAACTTTATTTGGTAATTTTTTAACTTGTTCACTAAATCAACACGTTCTTTCCTTAGAGGAATGTTTTTAGAAAAGTGTTTATATTGTTTTTTAAATTGATTACATTTTTTAATTAGTCTATTTAACTTAGCATATTTTTTTATTTTCTTATTGCTTACTGAATAATTTGGTTTTAGTAAGGAGTCTTCAGTCAAATCAATAGTTATTAAGGAAGGGGAGGTACAATTACTATTTAACAATTCCTTATATAAGTGGTTAGTTTCAATAACCTGAGTAGTTTGTCTTTCTCTCTGTAACTTTAAAATACAACTATTGGCATGAATCAATTCATCTTCTAGGTCCCTAATCCTACATAAAGCCTCCTCATATAAATTACTGCAATTGCTGAAACCATCTGTGACCGCCTTTAGCTGATCCCGTTCATCAACAACGTCCAAGTATTGCTGATGAAGGTCTACTAACTGCCTTTTCAAGGAAGAGTTTTTGCTGTTGACTTTAACGACTTCCACCTCACTTTCTTCTCTCTCCTGTAACAGTTGTTGGACTTGGAGTTTTGTTTCTTTAAGCTCTTGGAGGGCCGTTCTCAACTTGAGCTCCATCTCCTGAGCAGTAGCCTTACGGGTCAAGTTTTGACAGTGACGGAATAATAAATAGTTATCAAAATTTAAAAGCGATTCTCTAATGGATTGTCGTTTGTAACATTAAATATATTTCATAATAGGACAGATTTCAATAAAAAAAATGCAACAAACAAGTATATTTTTTGAACCACATCAAATTGCAATGATATATTTTCAATAGATCCCATTTTTAAGTACTATTAATGGGTCATAACTGCTTTCATTGAATCCCACAACATATGTGTACTTTTCAGAAGAAAGTTATTTACCCTTATCAAACGTGCCCTATATAAACAGTGTGAACCATAAATGTCTATTTAGCTCGTTTTGTTTTGTTTTTTCAGTGTACTTACTGGATTTGGCTCTACTTGGCACAATTTTTGTTATAACATTTTGTCAAAGCGAAAGTGAGTTTGTTTGTTACGATTTTGATGAATTTTGGTACAGAGATAGTTGGGACCTTAGAGACGGACATAGGTTAAAAAAATTGAGAAAGGAGGAAGAAAGAGAGAAGAAAAAGATGTTTTTCGATCATCACGCGGGTTAAAGTTAGCGTTAGCCCAAAATAAATAAGTCGCGGGCGGAAGCTAGTAAATAAATAAACACTAACTGTGTCCAGCAGTTTCACCTGCTGCTCAGCTACTAAGCGACGTTACCATGATGTTTATCTTAACTCTCCGAAAATTTGGCTTCCTATTGGTGAAAATTATAAAAGATTGGTTTTGTAGTTTTAGAGCGAATTTGGTACAAACAAAACAAAAACCCGTTGGGAAAAGAAGAAAATCGCTTAAAACAGTTACTACTAGTACATTTAGTGCACATGACAGTACCTAGCTACTAGTGCCTCAATGAATACAACCGGCTGATTTTCACTATTCGGATTTCTATTGTCTACTAAAGGGACTGGAATTTTGGTATTTTACTGGCTAAACTTTTTGCCTTTGTACTTAGTATAAAGGGACCTTTGACCTTTTACAAACTATTTGAATTATTTTAGACAAATGTGAATACTTAGGTATAGCACTGTCCCGAGTGGGTAGCGATGCATTGTTTTACAATTAACGAACTAAATACAATAATGAATGTGCAGTAAATGCTTTGCCTGGTGCTTTTTTTTAGATGGAAAATCATTAAATGTTCCCGCTCTGGGCAGTGCAAGTGTCAGGCTTGTGTGGACTAAACCCCATCAATGTTCCTGCTTTTGCCTTTTACAATCCGGGCCTGCAGTACCTCTTTTGAATAACCCGTAGCCCCAGCAGGCAGTGGCCCTGACCGGCCCCTCAGATTTTCGGACATCTCGTTGAGGCGTCAACACGAACGCACTGTCGACACGGCTTGTCGACGCTAGGCAGACGGACGGTGATATAACCATTGCTAATTGCCAGGTGGCTCCCGATGCCCGAAGCATCTCAACGGTGGCTGGGACGTGTCGAGGATCTCTTCCATAGACGCCTGGCCACCTCCTTCACTAGCGTGACTTCTTCGCAGAAGGAGGTTACCTCTTCCCAAACCCTCTCGCTATGGATCGTGAACTGAACCAGGGCAACGTTTATTATTGAAATTGAATAGATTAGCATTTGGACGAGACAAGTATTGTGAACAAGAAGATAACGATCAGAAAACAATATTTAACTATATTTAAACACAGAATGGAGGAGTGGGAAAATCTACCTGATAATTAACTAATTGCAATTAATGCCAAAGACGAGAATCTAAACTGTCTGAAGGGGAGGGAGTATATAAAGTAATATCGTTATCGTTAACAGTCAGAAGTACCCCCGTTTTCGCAATTTTGATTACATTACGTAGGTGAAATGAATTAGTAAACGTAAATTCTATTTTACAGTAAATACGGTACTTTTTTGCGGATGGGAATCAACTTTCCCCGAGAAAACCAGATAAGATGGCAAGGCAAACGTTCTCGTCATACTTGATAGCCCAAATATCTATTTATTTATTTAATAATATATGTACCAGGACAGGAGTAAACACAGGGAAACATCATAAAATAAACATAGAGTACAAAGGCACAGCTTATTTCTTAAGAAATTTCTACTAGCAGGCCTGCGAGAGGAAATATGAAGAAAGAAACGTAGACAGTAATGTGTGAGAACAGGAAGAGAATAATAACTAAAATATGAATGTCTTAACCTAAATATAAGCACACATATAAGTAGATATAATAATATATATCTACCTTTAGAAATACATAACCAGATATGTAAATACAATATTATAAATATTAACAATTGAGAGTAAAAGGTAATGCTCTTTTAATCTAATCTTAAAAATAGAAATGCATTTCAATTCTCTAATGCTAGGCGGAAGTGAGTTCCTCAATCTTACAGCATGGACGGAGAAGGAATGGGAATGGTAATTAGTTCTATGAGGAAGGGATTCAAGGAGATAAGGATTTTCATCAAACATATTAATTATATTATTATTATTTATTTAATATTTATTTAAGGCATCAAGCCCAATACAAAAACACAAATACAAATTGAAATTATTACAAAATACATTAAAAAAATATATGAAGGCCATTTTAACATAGCAGTAATGGAGCAGTGCTAGATCATTTTTAAACGGACATAATAACCAAAAAATGATCTTACATAAACCGTAAAACCTATGATAAAGTAAGCCAACTGTTTAAGCGCCCTACCACACAAACCTTTAAAATTTTCGCCCGCACGCCTAACGCAGGATAAGCAAAACACTCGATATCTATTTTTACGACGCAGCCTCTATTCATCTTATCTTTGCGGGTTTATAGGCGGGGACCGGTAATGGTGTTTACCCACAGAGGGCTGCCCCCATCCGACTCAGAATTACGTTTTTTTATTTATTTATTTGTAAAGTAGCTTCATTATCGGACTTCTGTTTATTCTGGCGCACGTCAGTGCGACAGATTTGTCTGATATCGCATTTATTAAACGACTCGCCAGATTTTTTTTTTTTCTTTTTATTCGGCTTTCATAGTAGCTTTATTCAATTACATTGGTGTTTTAAGGGGAGTGCGTTCTCTTGACCTATTTCGAGTTACGATCGTTCGAGAAGGCAATCAACGTGAATTATATTAGGGCTATTGTTGGTTTATTTTATTACTTTTCAAATTAACTAGCTGCGGATTTAACTGTTCATCTCTTTCTGTGAATATTTCATTTTAAGGCCAATAAAATGAATTCTTTTTAAATCTTTCGTAAATCTCCTTTATCTAGAAGATCTGATTATTAATTGGTACCCGTTTTTTTCTCTTGTGTTGTTATAAATGCCTAAATAGAAAAAAACAATAACAATTAAAATTTGCTTCCCCGAACTAAGATACAGATAACCGCACGTAGTCGATAACATTCTCAATACGAAAACCGCCTTCCTGCGAAAGAAAAAGGTATTGTCAAAGTCAAGAAGCTGACATGAATGTGTGGCTGATTGTACTACGGATTCGTACTATTCATGTTTCGTCCCTAGATTTCCTTTGGGGGTAATAATTACTCCGTAAACACTTAATAACGTTAGTATTCTCTGTGACATGTGTACTGAGATAATGCATCAAGTAGGTACTCAGCCTAAGACATCTGGAATCCGAATTTCTTCAAATATACAGACTAGCTGTCCTGCGCGGTTTCACCCGCGTCTTAAGTTGCTGCCCCGCTCCCGAAAGTATTAGCGTGATGTTGTATAGCCTATGTTACTTCCTGATAATGTAGCTTCTTATTAGTGAAAAAAATATTAAACTCAATCTTAAAGCATTTATTTCAATATCATGAAAACAAAAAAAAAGATGCTGCTACAGTCCCAGTCACAAGACATAATAACTTGCGAAAGTACTGTAGTTGTCCATTCCAAAGCGTAGATCTCTATGGAGAAGAATGGCCAATTAAAATCGGTTCAATAGTTTTGAAGTATATTCGACACAAACATACAAAAAAATCTTTTCTCTTTATAATAATATTTATATGGTATAGATTAAACAGTCGAATCTGTCTATTCTATCCATCATACTATGTTATGCTCCATCTGTTGAGCAAATATTGAGGGTTAGAATTTTGGTGCACTTGTTTTTAATTATAACAAAACTTGACTGCTTCTTGGTCTAGTTATCACAACTACTGGACGCGAGGTTTTAACGTTAACCCAACCTTCGAAGTCACCTTTAAGAAATATTTGTACGTGAACATAATTTATGCAGTAGTTTTAGTGCCATTTCGGAACATGGATTTAAATTTTTACGATATTATTCTATGTATGGATTATATTAAATGATGATATAAACTATAAAATTATTTTAACCTTGTTAAGGTTTATAGTAAGGGTCACTTCCAAAGACATCAGCTAAATTCTAACACACATAATTGCTTACCTTATATATTATATATGATAATTGTTTAATAATAGAATGCTCTGATATTTGTATGCCATTATATGGTAAAACATGTAAGTTCACAATACTGTAGTTATAAGACCCTATGTACCATGTTTTTACACAAATAAATTATTCTTATACCTTTTTTTTTGGGTGGGAAATCATCAAATAACTTCCCCCGCTCTGGGCGGAGCGGGGGGGCGTGTCAGACTTTTACTGACTAAAACCCACCCATGTTCCTTCTATTGCCCTTTACGTTCAGGGGCCGGGTAATCTCTTTCGAACAACCCGCAACCCCGGCAGGGATTGCTTACCCTTGTCTTATCTAAATTTATCTTGAGACGTCAAATACTTTGTACTGGTAGCGTTCACGATCTTAGCTAATTCAAACTTAAGATAATCTCTATCCTACAAACAAACACCAAAATAATAATACCATTAACTTTAAGTGCATATTATTCTAATGTATTTTTTTAAACAACCGCGCTACGACTTTAGAGGCGCGTAGCAAATGCCTCCTACGACAGCGTAGCTGTGACGTCATCGCCTACAAGATTTCGTAGCAACACGTCGCTACGTTTATTCGTACAAAATTAATCTATCAACGTCTTGACGTGCGTTTTCACTTATTTTGTTCGTAGTATACAGCTATAATGTGGCTTTAATACATTGTGATTTTGTCAAAAAAAAGCAACTTGAAATATTATAGATTAAAGTCACGTTTCGTGTCTGTCTGTCTGTATATGACAGCGTCGTTGTTCACCTAAATTTCTAAACCGATTTTGATGCAAGACAGGCACACAAGTACAGTTGTATTTTAGTATCTGTATAAAAATAACCCATACGAAATTAACATCATTATCGACAGTGAAAATAAAGGAGATTGAGCAATTTTGTATGGAGCTTGGGGACAAGCTTAAGATTGTTGTACATCAACCAAATGTAGGCTAGGATGTTGCTTACTTCAAGTAGTTTCTAGGATATATACTTTTTTTAATTTCTGTACTGTCTGAGCAAATTGGATCAGGATAAGTAACCTAACCTAAGAGGTTAACCTCTCGTTATGATCCTTGTTATTATTTATCTATTTTAGTTTTAAATCGATGCAACTACATTGAATTCACTGCACCTGAGAATTAAGTACATCAAATGACCCCCCCCCCCCCCCGCCCTGGGCGGAACAGGAGTGTCAGACTTTTACTGACTAAAAACCACCTATGTTCCTTCGTGTGCTTTTTGCGTTCCGGGGGCGCGGTATCTCTTTCGAACAACCCGCAGCCCCGGCAGGCATTGGCCCTTAGTGGACCCTTCTAGTGGTTTATGCAACGACTTTGTGGAGCCATGATTGGCTTTGCTCTAAGCCACAACACAGTACAGATAGATAATTGTCTATAAACACTAAAAAATACAGAATAAGTTTTTAATTCGACGAAAAGACGATGACTGGACGACAACGCGGAGGAATATTTGTGTGATCTCTTTAATCATTTTGTTTTTTTTTTTTGCAATAGTTGTCAAATCACATATTTATATCACCCTTGTTCTGAATAGTTACAGTACTGATAGCAACATCTGTGTGACTCGTCTTTTAGTCATTATTTTGTTTTTGCAATATTTTTTTATTTATTTTTTTTTTACTTTTGTATAGATTCTTTTCTACCTATTAGTTGTGAATGAGTGGACATGGTTGGCCTTGTAGATTCTTAGACGCTTGTTAACTTTTGTTAACGTATTATTTTATTTTACTTTTTGTAAAGTAAGCAATGACTTATTGTCGGGCCTACGCTGTCCTCTCATACTTAAGTGCTAACGCTGTAACAACAACAACATTGTAAAACTAAATGATTTTAAAAGAGTAACCATGGAGTTTCTTGCCGGTTCTTCTCCATAGGAAACGACCAACCCGAACCGTGCATCTTTTCTCGACGTTTTATAAGTGCCCATGTAGGCCTATGTAAAATAAAAATATTTTGATTGATTGATTGATTGAATAAGGACTCAACTCGACACGATACCGACGGAAATATTCGTAGAAGTAAAATAACGAGGAACCGATAGCTCTACTCGGTACAATACAACTCGAAAATGCAAAGCAATATTGTCAAAAGTAGAGCGGGAGCTACTGACAATGACAATTTGACTTAATAATTTTTGACATTTGCATGTTTATGACAAATAAATCATTAAAAAAAAAGCAAACATACAACATTTTAATAAAAAATGCATAGCTTTTTTATTAAAAATAAGTTCGTATAAGTAAAGAGGGTAAGGTTAATAAAATAACTTCTAAACCCTAATTACTTACGTTAATGTTTTTTTTTTTAATTTACCAAAATCTGTAATTGGCCAAAAGACTGGTGTCTATTTTGGTCAATTCCGGGCCAGAATAGGAAAGAGAGAGAGGAGAGACAGAGATAAAAATAAAATAATAGAGCATAACCCATAAATCAAATCAATTATTTTACTTTTAATAAATTGTACATTTTACAGACAGTACCAATATTGCTAAAACTTTCCATTCGATCATCTTTATTTAGTTAAAGATTTTCGGTAGTATTTTCGTTACTGTACAATTAACATATAAAAAGCCCTGATTTGCTCAATCTCCTTTTGCCTTCTAACATTTATGTCCACCGTTACACCGCTATAATAAAAATCTTATTTTCTTTCAAAGCCATAAAACCGCGAGGAACAGGAGCAGAACGAGTACGATTGTTTCAAAACAGTGCCACGAAAGATGAAAACAAGATTATTAGTATACTCTTATCCGAGTAAATAGTGCGTTCATAAAATTAAAGATGATTTTTATTTTCGTCTTTTAGTCGCTTGACTTCATTACCTGTTCCTCGTCTTAGTTTTTTTATGCTCCATACTACAATAGGAAAACCATGGATAAGGGCGAGTTGGACTCGTGTACCGAGGATTGCGTTCTGAGATAAAGGGTCTTGATAGATAGGCAGATGGACAACGAGTGATCTTATAAGAATTCCGTTCTTTTCCTTTTGATGTACGGAACCCTACAAATTATGTCGGAAACGCGTGGAAGTATCATAAAACCATGTACCAAGTCTATGGTTACTTAGAGCTGTAAAAATTAACCCTCTGAGTCTCATCATCTGCCTAGCTTTTTCCCAACTATGTTGGGGTCGGCTTCCAGTCTTACCGGATGCAGCTGAATACCAGTATTTTACTTGGAGCGACTGCCTATCTGACCTCCATAACCCAGTTAATACTGGGTAATACAATACCCCTTGGTAAGACTGGTTTTCAGACTTTCGGGGCACTGACTACTGTAACGATTGTCAAAGGTCCACAAATGACAGCTGGGACCAACAGCTTAACGTGCTTTCCGAGGCACGGAGGAAACTCGGTATGTAACGGGTGGTCACCCATCCACAGACCAACCTAGGCAAGCGCGGCTTAACCTAAAGATCGAACTGAGCGGCTGCTATTATTTAGCCACAAGCTCCTCATAAAATAACCTTCTGAGTCTACGCCGTCAAAAGATATGGCCGTTTATGTCGCAAGTATGTACGGAACTATCGGAGTCCGACTCGCAAGTTGCTGGTTTCTTTTTAATATTGGGGTCGGCCACCAGACCTACCGCATTCAGTTGAAAACCAGTTTTTTTCATGGATCGACTGTCTATCTGATCTCCACAACCCAGTTTAGAACCAGGTAATACGATATTCCCTGGTAAGACTGGTTGTCAGACTTTCCAGCCACTGACTACCTGTAACGACTGTCAAATACGACACGGTTGGCGCAATGACTGCTGCGCTACGTGTTGCGGGTTCGATCCCCGTACGAAACAAATATTTGTATGACCTACAGATAGTTGTTCCGAGTTTGGCTGTTTGTGTATGTGAGTTTAAATGTTTGTTGCACCCACGATACAGGAGAAATTTCTAGGTGGGACCATCGGCTAAACGTGCTTTCTGAGGTACGGAGAAAACTAAGTATGTAATGTATGGTCGAGCCCACAGAACAGATAAAAGAGGACCACCCATCCGCAGACCAACCTAAGCAAGTGCGGCTTAACCTCTTGAACCCGAGCGGCTGCTATTATTTAGCAACAAGATCCTACGTATACCTACTCCGTACAGTGAATATCCGATACCGATATATTATACTTGAGTTTCAGTATGAAGCGGATAATAACTTACTTTATCAAACGCGTTTAAAATACGGATGAGAGAATCTTATACAACGGCTATAAAAAGTACAGGCAAAAATATTTTGGGTATAAAAGTGAACATTTTTGTAAGCGCAGGTAATCTTTTATGTTTGAATATCGTATGAGGCCTAAATCGGAGTACCAAGTTTACTGTCTCTTTGGAGTAGGTTAGCTATACGATAGATACTGTTTTTTTTACATTAAATAACTTCCCCACTATGGGCGGAGTGGGGGGAGTGCCCGGCTTGTACTGAAACTGAACTAAAACCCACCCAAGTTCCTTCTTTTCCGGGCCGCGGTATCTTGTTCGAATAAGCCGCAACCCCAGCAGATACACATATTTTTTTAATTTATTCCCAATAAAATAAGTTTAATAAAAAGGTTAAAATTTAGTTCGAACTATATTTTAGAAAATCGACATTTTTACCATTACATGTTTCTTATCCTAACCTCTTCTTTCTCTATTTTAACAATAGGGAATATCCAAAAATGCAAAAAAAATGTTTTGACCTACACAATAAAACAATGCTGCAAACTTATTGTATTATAAATGGTGCAAAATTAGTGTTGAATGTTTTTAATTAGTTTACACATTATTATTTAATCTTGCGTATTTTTGGTGAAACGAAACGCAAACTTAAAACATATCATCTTATGATTATAGTTGAAATTTCGTGATTTAGAAAATCAAATAATTCATTCTAGCCTTCCACTTGGAAAACCTTAACCCATTAAATTTCACCAAAGTTATAATTAATTACAATTTACAAAAAGCATTCATGAATGCAAATTACTTTCCCTAAATTATCCAAGAGGGAAAAAAAGAAAAAGGAAAAGTGTTAGATCAAAGCCCTTTCTTTTGTGGGTTTATAGCAATTAAACGGAACCAGGCTAGGTACACAGAAGTCTACTCATAAAAGAGATGCATGTCTAATGAACTTGCTTTCTAATTGAACAGTGTAGCTAAACAAACATGAAAAAAAAAACAAAAATATGCCTGTTTTTACCCGCCTGGCATAGTTACTTTGGGCTAACGCTAACTTTAACCTTTCCTCCCCCTTTTTTACTTTAAAAAAGATAGCCTATGTCCGTTTCCAGGGTCCCAAGTATCTGTGTACCAAAATTCATCAAAATCGGTTTGGCCATTTAGGCGTGAAGACGTACCTAACAAACTCACTTTCGCTTTTGTAATATTAGTCAACAATTTAATAACAAACAGCTATATTACGGAATATTACTAACAAAAAACATAAATAAGATAGACTACTATTTATGAGTAGACATAGATTACTATAATATTAATGAGTAGACTTTAAATTGGTAGGACAAAGCTGTTAATAACTTGCCCCGCGGAAGCGGAGCGGGGGTGTGTCAGACTTTTACTGACCCAAACCCATCCATCTTCCTTTTTTTGCCCTTTATGTTTCGGGGCTGCGGTATCTCTTTCGAACAACCCGCAACCCCGACAGGCCCCTCAAAACTCACTCATATTTCAAATAAACTTAAAAAAAAAAACAACGCAAAAGTACCCCAACCACGGATCCACCAGGTACAGGTTACAAACCACTAAAATTATACAACCCTCAAATGCGGGCGCGCGTTAAAGCTATTAACCCATAACTGCTGACCGCAACTTCACAAGGTGTAGCTACTGTCGCTTGTAATATGCAAATATACGGACCACGGGTACTTAGTATCCATGCATTGTAAATACAGTACCGCTGAATGCGCGAACCAGATCGTTTGCTCAACAAATTTCATGAAGGTTATTGATGAGCTGGCTGTTAAACTTGGAAATGAGGTGGTGTCTGATAATTAATGCAGGTACTGAACTGTTGTCTTCTGAGTCATGAATAGTGTATGATTCCGATGGTAGCTGTTTGGTTGGTTTGATTTTAGCTTTAAAAACTAGCTAAAATTATTTTGGTCTTATGGTTGTGCATTTTAGATAATACTAGCTGGCGCCCGCGGCTTCAACCGTGTGATGTCGAAAAAAAAGGGAGAGTGTAATAAACGTTATACTGCCACAGTGGTGTCGGAAAGTGTTTAGCTATCTGAATCCAGAATTCATATTGAAAGGCTCGATTGTTTTAGACCTCTGCTATTATGGAATACTAGCTGGCGCCCGCGGCTTCACCCGCGTGATGTCGAAAAAAAAGTATCCAATGTGTTATTTCAGACTATAATCTACCTCTGTGGCAAATTTGATCAAGGTCAGTTCAGCCGTTTTGACGTGAAAGAGTAACAAACATTCATACATACATCGATCCTCACAAACATTCGCATTTATAATATTAGTAGGAAGTAGGATAGTAGGACTTATTACACATTGATCTGCAACTTTTTGGCATGAAATGGAGCGTAGCGTTTAAAATAACGAAACAAAATGTACACACAAAGAGAAGAGAGCTACTACAGCAAACAAGTCATTAATTTATATAAAATGCTAATTGAATAAACTTTACCCACCCGCATTTGTTTAACACGTTAAGTGCGAAGCGAGGCCTAAATCACCCCTGATGCAACTTCCCTGTGGTGCGGCAAGCAAAAAAGTGAATTTCTCTGTCGTGCGAATGGCATAGCTTTGGTTTGGTCCAGTGTAGGAAAGAGATAAATATATATTTGAGATCACTAATGGTTCCGGACTCGGTGGTGTACCTACCTTGGTACCGGATGTCTTAGGCCTCGTGCCGCACTGAATTAATATAATTTTAATGCAGTGCGGAACGAGGCTAAAACGTCCCATATCCCCCCTGACCTCGTACCGCACTCAACGCGAGCTTCCCGCGACCAGTGTTGTGCATCACGTCGATTGGAGAGCACATAATTGTATTTTTAAAGCCCGAGGCAGAATAAATAGGACAGTTTCTTTTCTACTTCTGGTTGCCTTTTTTTTCTATTCTGTGAACCGCATTAAGATTTTCATATACAAATAGAAAGATAAACCTTATGCATAAACCGTAATCCATTATTTTCCAATAATAAGTCTGTAATAGGTGCCTCTTAATGGTATAGAATGGAACGCTTCGTGCGCGAGTCCGACTCGCACTTGGCCGGTTTTTTTTTCTTTATGGCGCCTTCAAGCACAATTTAGATTATTTAAAAAAAATGTATCCTTTGATAGCTTTGTGTTGTTTTGCCAGGTTTTGCCCTTAAAACGATCTAATGAGATATAATTGATCAAAATCGGTCAAGTCGTTGCGTAGTTAAGACAGTTTAAAAACGTCGATATTATTTTTCCCATCACTAATCGCAGCGAAAATTTGCCCTATTTCAGTGCGTTACGAGGTGTATAAGATCCCATATTTTGTTTTGCTAATAATTCCTAAACTAGCCATCAGATCCCGGGGCGACGGTGGATTAGGGTTCATCAATTCACTGTCTATATCAATAAGGACCAAAATTCTCATTTATCTTTGATTTCGCGCCAGAAAATCGATTTTAGTCTGTAAAAGGAGGTGGGGTCTAATAGACCGCGTGTCGCCCTAACGTCTGGTCACGGTACGGGCCGATTATACCTCGTGCCGCAGGAACGGAAAGTATGCAAAAATTGGTGCCGCAGCTAACGTGTTAAAACAGGCACTTGAAATAAAATACACCTGAACAAACAGAATTAATTTTGTTTTTTTACCACGACCAGGGATGCAAAATATTTTCTCCAAGCGCTGTAAAACTCCCGACACTTTGTTTCACAACAAAAGTATAAATTAAAGACAATTCTAGAAAGATTGCTCTGAAAAAATATTACGAAAAATTGCAACTTTACTTTTTAAGTACCAAGTTTTGCCTCTCAAATTGCCCACTGTGCAAGATAGGCGCAGGTCTTGCCGAATTTCAATTTAACTTGTAATAAGTTGGCCAAGTTGTCGAAATTAGCTCGGGGGCGAATTTACGAATTGCCGACAAGAAAACGATACGCCGTCTGTCCTAAATTTTGAATAGATCGAATATTATTTGTTGTAATTATAATGCTTACTTCGTCGGCCTTGGGAGTTGAGAGGGTATGTTTATTTTGGAAAGTCCGCTGTAAAATGAAAAGTATACGTTTAGGGCTCAGCAGGGTAGATGAATAAATGGACTGTATATATTTGAAGACAAATGGATGATTGAAGTAGGTAAATCAGCAAAGACACAGTGAAGTGTCGAATAGCAGCCGTGTCGACGGCGCGTTAGTGTTCCATGCGCGCCTCAAAGAGATGTCAGCAAAGCAGATGGGCCTGTTAGGGTCACCACCTGCCGGGGGTTACGGGTTGTTCGAAAGAGATACCGCGGCCCCGGAACATAAAGGGCAAAAGAAGGAACATGGGTGGGTTTTAATTAGTACAAATTTCACACTCCCCCCCGGTCTGCGCAGAATGGGAGAAGTTATTTGATGATTTCCCATCTGCCCAGGTGTCGAATAGCAGTGACGGAAATGAGTGCCTCTAAAGCTATTGGATGGAGAGGTGGTCGCACTGGTGGTCTGCCCCGCCGCCTTAGCCTACGGTGAGCATGTACTCGATGCGTGAATAGTATATATGTACAAAAGGAAATCTCATCCCTAATTTATGATGTATTTTTATTCCAAAAGCAGGTTATTGTTCAAAATATCACCTATATCTAGTGTTTATTTAAAGTACAAAATATATATGGAAGATGTTTTTTTGGCTAATGTGACAAGTGCACAAAACATTTTTTTTTATAATATCTGAACAATAATAATAAATATATATTTTACATGTCGAATTGAGAACCTCCTTTTTTTCGTCGATTAAAAAGACAATACGCCATATAGGCCCAGTTCAGCTAACTTCTGAGTTAGTTAGTTCAATAGTAGTAGTTGTAGAATAGGTCTTGTTCTTAGTCGTTCACTCTTGACAGAGGGCCTCTCATAACAGCGGTGGCTGCCTGCGCGATCTTTTTCAACCTGTCTTTATTAGCTGCATGGCGAGCACATTCTGCACAGAGAGCTTGGTGACAGATTTGATGGAAGTTGTTCATCGAGTAGAATAGGCACGTAAAATCTTCTTGATTGTACTGTGTTTCTGTATCTGTTTATAAATTCCACTATTTTTCCAATCAAGTATTCTGTAGACAAATGTTAAGTCTTTTTATATTCCAGCTGAATAGGTAAACGTACCTATTTTTTCCAACCTAACATTACAACAAAAACATACCAACCTTGCCTGTTTCCAATGTTTGCCAATTTACTAACTGCAAATAACACAAATACGCCTCAAATGGGGCAAACAAAGAAAGATTACTTACAGAGAAAACATTTTAGTTTGTCGCAGAGGCATTTCATAGAACTATTTATGTGGGAATTGTGGACTGTTTAGCAACGCAAGCAATTCGGCAACAGTTTTGTAGCAATGTTTGTCGTTTGCTTGAAGCGAATGTTTTGTGAATTACGCTTAATATTAAAAAAAAAAACGCTGCCCCACACTAAGAATTCCTCCAGTACCGTGGGTGAAACAAACATTTAAACTCACATACACAAACAGTCAGACCCGAAACAACTACCTGTAGGTCATACAAATATTTGTTCCGTGCGGGGATCGAACCAACGTGCAGTGCAGTAGTCGATCCCTCAACCACTGCGCCAACCGTGTCGTCAAATTATATATTTTACAAGGTGTACCTCCTGTGTGAAATCTCGGAGCTCCCGTGGGCCGTGTGATGTCAACTTTTGTTCTATCGTCATCCATTACCATCAGTAGCCTAGAGCAGACCACTGCTTAAATTTTAGTCCACTGTTGGATGACTGTTGTAACATCACTATTTAGTATGTTACTATTATGGTCTTCACTAGTCTATGTATTATCTGTGATCTGCCGGCGCTCCGCCACACTTCATGTCATGATGTAGAACTGAATACATCTCCTGTGTGTACCATTAATAAACCAGTATCATACCCAACGGACTATCATTTATAAGCATCCAACATAACATGGTGTCAGAAGTCATTTAAGAAGAAAACATTAAAGAAAAAGTCGAGGTCGTCGAAGAAAATGCCGGACCAAGCGGACGTCAGCCATGATGGTGAGACAAATTTTCAAACACGTGTGAAGCAGTTAAATATTTCGTCAGATACCACGAACAATAACGCTGAAACGTGGAAAAGATGGTGGCAACAACTCGAGTTATATTTGTTAGCCACAGGTCTAGATAAGTCAAGCGAGAAACGGAAAATCGCAATTCTGTTACATTGCATTGGAGAACGAGGTCTCAATATATTCAACACATTTAACCTCAAAATAGACAAGAGCACGCTTGACGAAGTCAAATCGAAATTTGACAAATTCTTCGAGCCAAGAAGAAACGTGACCATGTGCAGGTATCTATTCTTCACACGCAAGCAGGAAAAATCCGAAAGCATCGACGAATTCCTCACGGATTTGGAGAATAGAAGCAGAGAATGTGAGTTTGGCACGCTCAGGGAATCGCTCATCAAAGATATTTTCATTGCAAACCTCAATTTGGACTTGTCACATGTGCGTCAAAGGTTACTGCAAGAACATGACTTAACCTATCAGAGAATGCAAGAGCTAGCGAGGACGCTCATAGTCGCACAGCAGGATGCTGAGAAAATAGTCAAAAATAGCAGCATCGCCAGTGAAAACGTCATGCATCTCAGTCGGAGGAGCCGTAGTCGAGGAGATCGTCGACAGCGAGCTTCCAGTCGCAAGTCAGCTTCAAGCAGTCGCAAGCCAGCTTCAGGCAGTCGCGAGTCACCTTCAGCTTCAGGCAGCTCGAAGACATGTAGCCGCTGTGGGCAGTCTCATCGCTACAAGTGTCCAGCTCAAGGAGTTCAATGCAGGTCATGTAAATCTTATAATCATTTTGCTAAATTTTGTCTCAAAAATAAAAAAGTCAGTCAGTTGCAATCGTTTAATTCAGATAATGGTAGTCAAGATTATTTCGTAGGTATGCTGAATAGTCAAAGTCATAATGGTCAAAGTCATAATGGTCAAAGTCATAATAGTCAAATGTTGAGTCTAAATAATCACAATCAAACGTCGAGTCAAAGTCATAATAGTCATTCTCACAGTCAGTCACTCAGTCAGAGACACAGGAACACACAGACACACAGTAAGACATCACATCCATCCATCCATCCCTATGATGAGAACAGTGACATGTCGGATAGATTTTTTATCCAGTCAAATAGTCAGAGTCCCAATTCATATCACATGTATGAAAACAATCACATGTCTGAGAGATCCTATGTCCAGTCAAAAAGTCAAAAGAAAAAATGTCTGAGTCTCAATGATGAAATCAGTCACATGTCTGAGGGATTTCACAATAAGGCACAGTCGTCCAGTCAGTCACACAATGGATCATCAGTGGTCAATACTTTGAATCACTCAAAGCAGTCGTGGGAAATTAGCTTATTGGTAGGAGATACAAAAGTTAAATGCATCATAGACTCAGGTGCAGATGTCAATATAATGTCAAAACAAACATTTCAAAATGTTAAAAGTCAAAATAAGCTGTCAAAATTGTCACTTGTCAAATGTCAAATAAATGTCACAGGATTTGGTGGAAAATCCATTCCGATTTTAGGCAAAGTCAAATTAACTTGTAATTTTTGCTTAAACAATAAGAACATTGTTGAAAACATAATGTTTATTATACCAGATATAGAGTGTCCAAATGTCCTTGGTCTCCCAATTTGTGAAAAGCTAGGTATAATAAAACGTGTCTTTTCAGTATCAAAACAAGACTTTTGTGAACAAATTCATACACAATATAATGATGTATTCCAGGGTCTTGGCTGTCTGCCTCCAGTCTGTCATCTAAAACTCAAGCCTGATGCAGTACCATGTGTGGATCCGCCCAGGAAAGTCCCATTCGCATTACAAGGGAAACTGCGTGAGGAGTTGGATCGCATGGAGAAAATGCAAGTAGTTAAGAAAGTTACAAAACCTACAGAGTGGGTTAATTCAGTCGTTGTAACAGTAAAAAGTTCAGGTCAGTTACGTATTTGTCTTGATCCTAGAAATTTAAATAAAAATATCATGAGGGAACATTATCCACTCAAGTCAATTGATGAGATTAGGTCTCAGCTCGAAGGGGCTGTATGTTTTTCTCACTTAGATGCATTTTCAGGGTTTTGGATGCTACGTTTAGATGAATATAGTTCAGAATTATGTACTTTTCAAACACCATTTGGTAGATATAAGTATTTAAGATTACCCTATGGCATAAATGCCTCGTCTGAAATATTTCAAAGAGTCATGATGAATCTATTTGGTGACATAGAAGGCGTACTTATATTCATCGATGACATCTTAGTCTATGGACCAAATGAGTCAGTTCACAATGAAAGATTACATAAAGTCATGCAAAGAGCTCGTCAAGTCAATTTAAAATTTAACAAGTCAAAGTGTAAATTTTCACTGTCAGAAGTATGTTTTTTAGGTTATGTCTTCAGTAAAGATGGTGCAAGGGCAGATCTTGAGAAGGTCAAAGCAATTGTCAACATGCCTACACCACAAAATGTCAAAGAGTTACAGAGAATACTAGGTATGATAAACTACCTAGGACCTTTTATAAGTAACCTGTCAGAAAAAACACAAATGTTAAGAAATCTTTTGAAAAAAGATTCAGTCTGGACTTGGGATGAGAATCATAGTCAATGTCTGAGGAAACTGAAAGATGAAATTACAAATTCACCAGTTTTAGCTCATTATAATCCCAAGATTCCATTAGTCTTGTCAGTCGATTCGTCAAAGTCAGCGTTAGGCGCAGTCATTTTACAAAAAAATAAACCTATAGCATACAGTTCAAAAACTTTAACTCAAACCCAAGAAAGGTATGCTCAAATAGAGAAGGAGCTGCTAGCAATTCAATTTGGTTGTGAAAAATTTCACCAATATGTATATGGTAATAGAGTCACAGTTCATACTGATCACAAACCTTTAGTCTATCTATTTAAAAAACCATTACATGATGTCCCAGCTAGATTACAGCGTATGATGTTAACTTGTCAAAAATATGATTTAGAAGTTATACATGTCCCAGGTAAAGAAATGTTTATATCAGACACTTTGTCAAGAGCCGCCTTGAAAGATCACTATATACCTGAAAATGAATCTGAAATGTCTTGTCATGTCAATCTGATGTATGCAAACTTAGCAATTACAGATGAATATAGCACAAGATTGGCTCAGGAAACTAAGAAAGATGAAACCCTGCAGCTATTAATAAAGTATTACAATGAAGGTTGGCCAAAAACAAAAATAATGTCAGTCCATTAATAAAACCATTCTGGAATATACAAGGAGAAATCCATAAAATTAGAGATTTAGTATTTAAAGGATCAAAATTAATAGTACCACAGTCAATGCATAAAGAAATGTTAGTAAAAATTCACAAAGGTCACCAAGGTATAAATAAATGTCTAAACTTAGCTAAAGAATCCTTGTATTGGCCAAATATGTCTAGTGATATTAAGAATTTAGTAGAACAATGTTTAGTATGTGCAAAATTCAAACCATGTAACCAAAAGGAACCACTACAGAATTATGAAATAAGCAAATATCCATGGCAACAAGTCGGTATTGATTTAATGCATTTCGATAGTTTAGTATATTTAATTGTCACTGATTATTATTCAAAATTTATAGAAATTGCATTATTAAATAACAACAGTACATCAAAAAATGTAATAACTCATTTAAAGTCCATATTTGCTCGTCATGGAATACCATTGTCACTGGTATCAGATGGTGGACCTCCTTTTCAGTCAGTTGATTTTAAAAATTTTATGGAAGAATGGGACATAGAACATATTGTAACTAGCCCATATCATTCACAGTCTAATGGACAAGCAGAGAGCTCAGTCAAAATTATAAAAAACATGCTAAGAAAATGCAAAGAAAATGGATCAGATCCATACATAGCATTGTTACAATACAGAAATACAGGTAAAAATAATTTTTCATCACCAGCACAGTTACTCATGTCGAGGAACTTAAGAGATAACATTCCAACATCATATAAGAAGTTAAAGCCAAAAGTGGTAACATTTAAAGATTACAAAGAGTCTGTCAAGAAAAATGATCAAAATAAGTCAAAATACTACAATAAAAATGCCAAGTCAATGTCTATGTTACATCATAATGATCATGTCTATTTTAAGAGAAACCCTAGTAGCAACAGGGAACAAGCTATTGTTAAGCAAAGATTGTCAAATAATAGATCATATGTTGTTGAGGATGTCAATGGAGTTAGGTATAGGAGGAATAGAATTCACTTAAGACATAAATATTCTCATAATTGTGCTAACCCTCCCATGCAATCCAACTCGTCACAAAGGGGAGAGGAAGGTGACAGACAGGAGTCTAGGCATCAAGAATCCTCATCTCAACAATCCTCAAATGTAACAACTAGGTCAGGTCGTATTGTAAAACCTACCAGAAGGTTAATTGAAGAAATTGATTAAGTTAAGTTATAAATAAAGTCATAAGTAAAGTTTAAGTATAACTATAAGTATAATTAAGCATGTTGTCTTGTATAAAATTAAATAGCATAGCACTTATATTAATTGTCAGTCAGGGGTCTAATTTGAACTCAACAAGGGGGATGTTGTAACATCACTATTTAGTATGTTACTATTATGGTCTTCACTAGTCTATGTATTATCTGTGATCTGCCGGCGCTCCGCCACACTTCATGTCATGATGTAGAACTGAATACATCTCCTGTGTGTACCATTAATAAACCAGTATCATACCCAACGGACTATCATTTATAAGCATCCAACATAACAATGACGAATGATGATAAACTTAACACAAGTTTTTGTCCTTCTTCATCCGTCCAAAAGATAACAAATGGCCTTTTTTGCGAATGGAAAATCATCTAATAACTTCCCCCACTCTGGGCGAAGCGGGAGAAGATTCGAGTCGAGACTTGTACTGACTAAAAGCCACTCATGTTTCTTCTAATGCCCTTTATGTTCCGGGGTCGCGGTATCTTATCCGAACAACGCGCAACCCCAGCTGGCGGTGGCCCTGGCATTCCCCTCTGCTTTGCTGACATCTCTTTGAGGTGGACATACCGATATTCATACCCAGTTACGTTTGTATTCATAATTATACTGAGTGAAATTCGTTTTGTCTTCAAATGAAGAAGACTTTTTGGTAAAAAATTATATGGTGTTTTCACTTTGCTTTCCTTTTCAAATAAAATGTTTGATTGAAAAGCTTTAAACAATCCTTTCAAACTTATTTATCTTAGGTCAGAAGTAAACCAACAACAAAGTTTAATCCAAATACCTAAACGGCTAGCGAATAGTGTGCGGACAGTGCAGCGAATTGTTTAGTCAACGAAAAAAATATTCCATGTTTTTTCCACCTAAAATGAAAAATAGCTATCAGGGCAACAATCAGATTATTCAACCGTATCAGCCAGTTCAAACGGCAATAAATTGCGCGTTGCATGTTCCACATACGTTACGGTCGCGGCTTGTGGACTATGCAATGAAACAGCTACTTTATCATCATCTGCCTAGCCTTTTCCCAACTATGTTGGGGTCGGCTCCGAGTCTAAGCGGCTGCAGCTGATTATCAGTATTGTACATGGAACGACTGCCTATCTGAACTCCACTCTACTGTGTGTGGCGATACTTCTTGGTAAGATTGGTTGTCAGACTCTCTCGACTCTGTAACTACTGTCAAAGAACTACTTTTTTTTCGAACACGTAATCATCAAATAATTTCTCCCGCTCTGGGCGGACCGGGGGGAAGTGTCAGACTTTTCCTGTCTAAAACCCATCCATATTCCTTCTTTTGCCCTTTTTGTTCTGTGGCCGCGGTATCTCTTTTGTACAACCCACAACTCCGGCAGGCAGTCACCCTGGCAGGCCCCTCTGTGGGAAACTCGTTAAGTAATGAGTGGTCACCCATCCTCAAACCAACTTAGGCAAGCGCGGCTGAACCTTAAGATCGACCCGAACGACTGCTATTATAAAGAATGGAGCTCCTTTTAGACGTAACTATTTCAGATGACCGCATAGTGAATATTGAGACACATATGATTAATGATTACTATTGTTTGTGTATGTGAGTTTAGATGTTTGTAAACACCCCCACGATAAAGGATAAACTCCTAGAGTGGGGCAACGCCTCTTTAAAAAAATAAAGATTAGTCAAAAGTTAGCATATTGATGAATTTGGTGTAAAAATACGTTGTTTAATTTTTTTGAGGGTAACATCCGAATCTTTGAAATAATGCAGCTAGTTAATGAAGTCTGTACCTTTTTAAAATAGTTTATTATTTTTGTAAATAGGAAAGAATTTTAAAATAGGAAGTGAAATAAAGCAGAGCGGTCAGTTGTCAAACTGATGCCATCATGGTAATTTCCTCTCGTCCTTAAGGCGCGGTAACCAGCTAACCTTTAGGTATTCGCGGAAGTGAGGCTAGCTGCATACTGGGCATGCTCTGACACAAGTACACGACAGTATTGCATCGAAAGAATAGAAATAAGGTCGAAAATATTTCGGTGTTTGATTTTATTTGAATATCATGTCCGCCAAAATGTAGGTAATTTTGCCGTTTAATTTGAATATAAAAAAAAATACAGTTCCGTGTTTGAAAAATTTTAGATATCACTTTAGTCTATAACATTTCCTTTGTTATAGATATAAAAAATATGATGGTTGTCGCTGAAAAAATTGAGAATTTCGAGACGAAAAAATTTTTTTCGTGGTCTTTTTAAACATTTTTTTTTTTCGTAGTACTAGACCACTTTTGTAAACAGATTTTGTTTAAGTCTTTACTTTGTGTATTGAACTATACACGGTATTTATTTTTTGGCTAGTGGCATGTACAGATACGGCTAACTTTGCGACGAAAATCTAGACGTTTTACGAAGTGTTTGCTTTGTACAGCTCCTGGGTCATAATTTCTGGCTCTCCAAAGTCACCCACCAACAATATCGAACCACCGAAATTCCCGCACAAACTTGCGACATAAATGGTCATATTTTGTGACTGCATAGATTTAGAGGGTATATTTTTTACAGATCCAATGGGCCACAGACTTGGGTATTAAATTTTTTCATTAAATAGTTTCAATTTGATACCTGCATGCGTTCCCGAGATAAAGGGTCTTGAAAGACAGACAGACGGACAACAAAGTGATCCAGCAAGGGTTCCGTTTTTTTCTTTTTATGGCACTGAACTCTAAAAACATAAAACTAACTAGCTTTTGTCTGTATTTAGATTGACTTAAAGTTATCGACCGAATACCAACTAGAAATGCCTCGAGAATCCAATTTAACCGTTCGCGTGTTTTACGTACAGACGCCTGCAGGTCAAGCTACCCGAAACTGTCAATTTTTCCCAATGAACCTTGAACCTTATACTTTAGAAATAAAGTCGAAAATCTATCAAAGAAATCTGACAGATTGTAGTAGCTTGATGTGCAGGCGTCTGTACATACGACTGTACGAGCGAGTTAAGTGCCCCACGCGCAATAGTACACCCAGGTGTACGAGAGTGACTTGCACCGATTGGCTATTTTTTCTGTGACGTATACTTTCATGTTGCAACCCGATCTTTATTTGATTGAACAGAATAGTTCATTCGCTTTCTATTAAAATATTTTCTATTGGCAATATCGATACATGGAATGAAGAAGATTGAAAAAAATAAAGTGATCCGCCATTCAGCTATCTGTCAGTTTTCGAGCCATTGTTGCGTGTGGTTGCGTGCGGACTAAAATCATGTTTCCAATTAGAAAACGGAGAGTAATCTTATAAGATTTATATAGAATTACTGAGAAATAAGTGTAGATTACGTTGCAAGTGTTTGTTTTTGGAAAAGTAATAAATTTGCCAGTGAAAAAGTGTCGAAACTTGTGAAGACGCGTATTTTTTTCCGTCATGGCCGTCGTATTTCGACTTGTTTTAGTACAAAATTTATCTCAAAATGCTTTAAAATCTACATAAGTTGTTAGTTTATTTACCTATGAACATAATAAAGTTACTACAAAGTGATATAATTCCATATTGTTATCATTATCGTTGTTGATAGAAAATAAACCGGTAAAAATGGCGCCAAAGTCGTAAACATTGCCCATAGTACGGACAGCGGCATATGCGGCAAGAATGGCGGCTTTTTGTTGAGTTGCGGAAAAAGTGATTGTGTCGTGTAATTATTGTGTTTTGATGTGATATGAGAAATATTGTTTTTGCGTAAATGTATGGGCTATCGTATTCAAGTGTTTTTTTCGAGAATATGTGTGTGGTTTTGGTGTAATGTGAGAAAGTTCAAGGTCATGTGGAAGAAAATTTGCAAAATGCAAATTTATCTCGTCGCTACGAAGTCAGGTCAGTTTCATTTATTTATAATCTTACACAGTTCGATAGGAAAACTAATGGGCTTTCCGGGAAGGTATAATTTATTGCATATAATTATCAATATAACCACGAAATTTGCGTTTTTCTCAAGGTCAAACCAAAAAAAAAAAAAAAAAAGCCTCGACACGCGAGGCCTCTTGGGTGAATATTCGCGAGCGTTCGAGAGGACACGACAAACAGTTTAAAAACCAAAAAGATTATTTTCCTGTTTTACGTAGTCTATGATAAGCATAGAAGAAAATAAAATGATACTATAATAACATTTATTTTCGCTTTATATGCAAAGCGCTTGTCCACTTATATTATGTGTCAAACTAGATAAGGTGGCCAGTGTCCACTTTGTTTTTTTGTTGTTTTATTTAATATTTTTATAAAAATTTATCTGCTTGCTTCTAGTTTTTCGAGCGCGTGATGCAGATGTAACGTATTAGAAGACATCGATTTAAGCTGAAAATTCAATTTTTTTCAAAAACGTTTATAGTGGTAAATAATAAATGACGTTATTTTGCAAGTAGGTTTATACACTTTAGATTTTAGGGTCCCGTATTTTAAAAGGAAAAGACGGTACCCTTTTTTTAGGATGGGAAATCTCCAAATAACTTCCCCCGCTCTGGGCGGAGTCAGACTTGTACAGACTAAAACCCACCCATGTTCCTTCTGTTGCCTTTTACGTTCCAGGGCCACGGTATTTCTATTAAGCAACCCGTAACCCCGGCAGGCGGTGGCCCTGGCAGGCCCCTCTGCTTTGTTGACATGTCTTTGAGGCGCGCGAGGGACACTAACGCGCCTTCGACGGCTTGTCGTCATTAGACGGACAGACGGTGAGCTACCTATTGCTCACCGTCCACAGGTCTGCCTCTACGGTGGCCGAGAGTTAAAAGACGGTACATTTGTTGGATCACTTTGTTATCCGTCTATCTGTTTATCTATCTGGACTGTTTAAATAGAATTTGCCTACATCGATTTCTACTACCAATGTGTTGGAATATTGTGTACATTTTAAGATATCAGTTATAACCGGGCTTTGGTTATAGGTACTTGCTTACTTCCACAGCCAACAAAGAGCGACGATCCTGTTTATTTTTCTGATAAATTAAACAAAAAACAGAAAATGATAACTGTAATATAATTTGAGTAACAAATAAAACACGAATTTCGCATATTTACACGAAATAAAAGTTTTCACAGTCAAAATAAATACGTACTTTCATCAATTCATAAAACAAACCAACGTAATATTAATTTACAATTCGGTTTTTAAAATAACACATCAATTATTAACATTTTCATCTGAAAATGCAACAAATCAGCAAATAAGGACTCCTACAGTATGAATATGAGCCTTGCAATTGTTGAGTGCGGTAAAGCGTGTGGCAAGCCTAATGTCCCGTGAAGACGACCAGACGGAATTTATTAATGTTGAACAATGCAAACCAGGCTTGCTTAATGGAGGATTTATGTTTTTTTTCATCTACCCTGATTTGTGTTGGATTTATTTTGTTTTTTTTTGTGAATGTTAACTAAAAGAGGATTTTTAACTTTTAATTTAAATCATTTGAATTTAAGTTTTGATAGTCAATAGAGTTTTATGGGAGGGTTTTTTGTTACCATTTGAGTCCTTCGGGAGGGTTATTTTTGACGTGACAACGTCTTATAAATTGGTTTGCCGGGTGACACTTAAAAAAACTGCGTTACGCTCCGCTCACGTTATGCGCTCACAATGAGAGCGAGTGAGAGGCACGCGTCCCCGCCCAAGAGCGAGAGAGACAGACATAAACCACTCAAAGTCGTTGTCACGTAAAACTTTCGCCCGTATACCGACTTTACAGGCAACCAATTTTTTTTTTAAATAATGTCTTTTTCATGAGAGTTTTTGTTGTGGCTAGTAATAACTTTAACATGTGTCCACTATATTATAATTATTCTCGTGTACTGAATCAGGATACTTGATGTAGCCCTCAAAATTGTTGACGTGTTGGACATGGAGTCTGCAATTATTGTACCGAAATTTGTTACGATTGATAGACTAAACTTATAGTAAATAGCCTGGACCAATACCTTAAAAGATTTTCATCGTGCGGCTGGATGAAGGGTTTGATTCAAAAAGTAGTCCAGTATCTTTACATAGTATAAAATGAAGTCAGTCCCG
The DNA here is from genome assembly GCA_905475445.1 of Ochropleura plecta. NCBI lineage: Eukaryota > Metazoa > Arthropoda > Insecta > Lepidoptera > Noctuidae > Ochropleura > Ochropleura plecta. The sequence continues at coordinate 5,758,288 of FR997732.1, forward strand.
CTATCTTTTCGATAAGAGTGTTTATATGAATAGTATTCCAGTCTGCGTGTGCGAAACAGAGTAGCGCAGCCAGTTATAGTATAAATGTAAAATATGGCATTTTTACAGACATATTTCACGTCCTTCACACACATTCATATTTTATACTTGTACTTAAAAATGTGACCCGTAACACAGAATATACGTTATTGCACACCAAACTTTAAACTTAACCGTTTTACAGAAATTACTAATTCCACGGTTAAAATGGCGGTCTTATGTAGGTACAGACGCCTGCAGGTCAAGCTACCCGAAACTGTCAATTTTTCCCAATGAACCTTATTCTTTAGAAATAAAGTCGAAAATCTATCAAAGAAATCTGACAGATTGTAGTAGCTTGATGTGCAGGCGTCTGTACATGAAATTACATCATTTTCGCCACGAAAGCAAACATTTTGTCCCACAACAATTCAATAATACCCACCTATTAATAAATTCACTACCGGCAAAGATACACAAATATCCTGAGCTCTTTACATATTTTTTCCTGAAAGTAATTCAACTCAGCTTCAATACATTCCATGTATCCTTGGACGTTACATAAGAGAGAACCGAGACATTCAGCATATTCATGTGTTATATAACCACATACAAAGGTAGACCTTAAATCATTACTACGATGTACGCAAGGAATAGTAAGTGATTTATTCAAAGAAAAGTTCTTCAATCCAAAAAGTTATTCAATCAAACAAATGAACTACTTTTATATTGGAAACCGTTATCTTGTATTTGGAGCTCGTAGCCAATATAAACAGTCGCTCGTGTCGATTTTCGGATTAAGCCCTGCTTGCCTAGGTTAGTTCATGGATGGGTGACCACCTATTTGATTTATTTTTTGCGGTTGGGCAATTATGATTTGTTTAACGTTTTTCGTATTTGTGAGGAGGTAAGACATGGCGCTGAGTGTACAATCAGCATTAACAGTTAATGGTTAATTTTCTTTCTTTCTTTCTGGAGAACATTTGTGAGATTATGTTTTTCCTTCTCCACCGCAAATCTTTCTAATAAAAATAAATAATCTTTTCTGATTTGTTGAGGGATCCACAACAGTAAAATTGTTTCTCTGAGACTTCATCAAGTTGAATTTTTTCGGCGCTTTTTTGGTGGTCGCTAGTGTTAATAATGGCTTTCAGGAGGTGCAATGGTTTTGGAAAAGTGTGGCGGACTCGACACAATAAAAAAGGAAATAAGAAAACACGGATTTGCCTGAGTTTTAAATACAGATTGTATTGTTTTAGATGATAACTACAACGTCAGCATTAAGGATTCGTCGATTAGTACTAAAAGATACAGTTTATTTTTTTAAACCAAGGAAATTCACTACAAAATTGTTCTACCAATTTCAAATAATGCCTTTACTAGAAAATCATTACGCCAATTGTAATAGTTGGCGGAAAATTAAATAAATTACAGGTTGCCACAGACAAACCCCACAGTCTTGTCATGGAAAAAGAAAAGAAACTCAACCATTAAATAAAAGAAAATCGCGTGCAAGCTAATGAGCGCTTTACTATTTCTTTAAAGTAATGCTAACTGCAATAACCCCGGTTTAATAGTGAAATGGTTAATGTTAAGGATTAACCCATTTTAATTTTGTCGTGGAAAGATGAATAAAGGGGAGTGCCCTGACAGCCCGGGTTGTGGGTATTTCTAAAGGAATTCCGCGGATTCGGACTACAAAGGGCAAAAGAAGAAACATGGATGGGTTTTGGTCAGTAAAAGTCTAACTTCCACGAGCGGAGGAAGTTATTTGATAATTTCACATCCGAAAAAAAAAACAAAAAATGGTGAGGTAAGTAGACTTTCAAGTTGTTTCAAAGCCATAGTGAAGATGATACATTTGCAGCGATTTTCGGAACTCAAAACGCGATCATGAGCCGAATTACTTAACGTGTCCAACACGCTACAGACACAAAATTACCGGCCTACATAAGTAGATATAATTACGTTGATGATACATTAATAATTATAATAACAGGCTTTGTGTAATTATACAGTTGGAGTGCTTATTGTATACAAATGAAAATAATAAAGTTATTTGTTTACGGTAGGTAAACAAATAACTTTATTATTTTCAAGGCAAGTGAGAAAACAGTTTTAAGATCACGCCTACCTCGACATATAGCAACTAAATAGATCAGCTTAATTGGTGCATAACAATGCAAACTACATCGTATAATACTCGCTTCAAAATGGAAGCGATTTTCTTCGTAAAGACGTCAGCTGCAGCTGCATTCAAGATAAACTCACTTTGCCCAGTTCAAAAATTTCCACGATTTCAAACTACGAAAGTTTGAAACTCCCTGTATTTATTTTATTTCCTGCAAGTTTTATTTATTTTTGTATCGGTAGTTTCTTAATTGCAGTATACTATTGCTAAATGGCAGAAATTAAATGACAAGCCACAGTTTTATTGTTAAGAAAGCGTTGAAATGGCTTCAAAAATTACGAAGGTACTAAGAATAATCGCCTCTTTGATCTATTGTCGCGAGCGAGATTGCTGAGCATGAAGTCCTGGGTTTGATTCGCGGGTTGTGCAAAGTGTTATTGGGTTTGTCCATCAGGAATTTCTTAGTAGGTCATGGAGTCTGGATTTGTGCCCTTTTCATGACAATGGGCTTACGTTTAGAATAGACGACCCACTGAAAAGCAAGGCATATGTAAGGATTTCTCCTAAAAAAAATCCTAGTATATATATATTAAATAATATATATATACCGCACGCGTTTCTGGTAAGCAACGAGGTTTTGGATTCAATTCCCACTTTGGGCAATGTGTTATTGGGTTTTTCTCAGTAACAGACTGGAGTACGAATTCCAGTTCTGTTGATGAGAAGACTTGCCCCCTGTGGGTATTATACCTCTGGGGACTCCTTCCGCGATTACAACCGTGATGTTTTGCTTGTATGTGTTTTTTTATTAAGACTAATTCGAAAAGTTCTTTTTACCACATTAATGAACAAACTATGCAACAAAATGGGCTAACAAAATGCATGTTACTAATCAGCTCGTAGAATTTATTGCAGTTTCCAAGCTTTTCACTGCTTCCATGCACGACCATAAACATTTTCGTGGTTGAACCCTAAAAGCGGGAGAGGCTTGCAACATTTTATACGCTCACATTTCCACAGAAAACGTTTATTAAATAACTAGCTTTTGCCCGCGGCTTTACACGCGTTAAATTCGGGATAACACGGGGTTCCCTTTTACCAGATTTGCAGGTGCTTTTTGTTGGTAACTAAGAGTGTGTGTGCCGATTTTTAGCTTCCTACCTTGAAAACAGCGAAAAGTCCCATATAAAATTTCTCCCCCTTTTCTCACTTTTTTTTTAAATTAGCCCATGTCCGTCTCCAGGATCCCAACTGTGTCTGTACTAAAATTCATCAAAATCGGTTTAGCAATTTAGGCGTAAAGACGTAACAAACTCACTTTCGGTTTTATAATATTAGTATGGATTCTTAACCGAACATAACGTCACGCTTGTAATTCCCAAAGGGTCAGGCAGAAGTGTACCTTATAGTAGTAGCACCCACATTTTACCAGTTATTAATATTTTTTTAATAATTTTTTTTTTTCTCTTCCACATATAAATAAAATCAGAGTTAAAATATAGCAAAGAGATATATATGTAATGAAATGACATTTCATTCAAATTTGCCGCGCTGCGCGCGTTTTTAAGTTGTCAATGAAAGACGGGATGACGCCTGATTCAATGGCGGATGACGTTTAGTTTATTTTGAGTATTTTTCATTGTTATAAAAAACTTGTTGAGAGATAAATAAAGGAATATAATTGAAGAGACGATATTAGTGAACTTTAAATGTCGTTTCTTTGTATTTTCAGGTAAGATAAAAGTATAATTGTCATAGTTAAACGATATCGTTGTATCATTGTAAAAGCGTGTTAAATAAAACAAAACTTTGTATTTTCAGAGAAACAATTTGTGGTTTATTTTAAAATCGTCAACAACATATCTTATATATATAAACATATATCCCCACAAAACTTTGATCGCACCTTGCCTTACCATTCAATCGTAGTTGGAAAATCTTATCGATAAATAAATAAATCAAGCAAGCAATAAATCAAGTAAATACAATCGGGGAATCTTTCCTCCGGAGTCATCTATCCCGACTTTACCCTAAGTGTTAAAACAAAGTGCAATCTCAACTCATACATTTGACGTAATCCACCATAAAATTGTAGCTTGAAAAGATTCTGCCACTTAAACAACTTTTAAAAGCACTTCATCATTTTCAGAAATTCGCTTGTATAAAGTTCGGTTGGCCTTAAGTGATTCTCTAGCGGGTGTGTGGTATCGAATACAATGTACAATCAAACGAAGAGATATAAAAAGACGAGTTGGCTTGTTACTGTTTTTAAAAAACACAAGTTGCATTGAGGAATCAAGTTTATTTCATGAAGGATTTAATTGTATTTTATGAGTTTATTTCGGTTAACGCTCGCGCTTAATAATGCTACTATTTTTAATGTTTTTTTTTTCTTTCCATCTGTACTTTAATAAGAAATATCTAAAAAATATGTGTAAAAATGAATAAACGGAATAATAATATTTATTCACAAAAGTTATAGAATTATAAATTACACATCTGCTTAACCTTTTCCCAACTATGTTGGGGTCGGCTTCCAGTCTTACCGAAAGCAGCTGAATTCGGAATTCCAGTTACATGGTAAGACTGATTGTCAGACGTCCGGGACACTGACTACATGTAACGACTGCCAAAGATCTACAAATGATAGCCGGGACCAACGGGCTTTCCGAAGCACGGAGGAAACTCAGTATGTAACGAGTAATCATCCATCCACAGACCAACCTAGGCAAGCGCGGCTTAACCTAAAGCTCGACCCGAGCGGCTGCTATTATTTAGCCACGCACGAGCTCTTCCACGAGAATTATAAAAAACACAATCAAGTTATTGTAGTTTTTTTTTAATACGTAGTTAAAAGAGTATTTCAACTACTTGGCTAAAAAAATATTTATTTCAATTTTTTTTCTTTCACTTCCAAGATTAGACTTTAAATTTGAAATTCATAAAGTCGAAAATAACAATGAAAAATCCCGACAGTTTACTGGAAATATAAACATTTGCTTCCTACATACCTTTCTCTTTGTTTAACTGTACAAAGAGATTCAAACTTGGTATTGCGAAGTTTGCTTGATTTCGTACCGTAATATTGGGTTTATGGTATTCGGGAGGCAGAGATCACGTAATATCGGTAGCCATGAATGTCAGGGCACGAAACGAGAAATATGATTCAGTTTCTTATACGTGTGCTGTCACAGGGATATGTTTGTTTTTACAGAATGATACGTGAAAAGAAATGAAGATATTGACTTTGTCTTACTTGCTTCTTTACTCGTTTTGCTTTATTTGTACTAACGTACTGTACTAGTATCAACTTTTCTTCTGAAAAACTTAATTATAATTTGCTTTTCTTTGAACAGGGGTCAATTATATTATTGAATACAGACTGCACTGAGCAGTTGTAGACAAACTATCGACAGTATAATCAAAGATGTTTATTAAATCAGTTTAGTTATACCTCGTTGTCTAGTGTTGTGCTGAGCTTAAGGTCCAGGGTTCGATTCCCAAGTCGGGAAAAATATGTTGTTGGGTTTTCCATCAGAGTTCTTTCAGCCCCGTGACTGCTTTGTTTTGATTTGTGTCCGGTTAATGGCAATAGGCTTGCCTTACATGGGACTTAAATATTACTGACAAAATTTGGTTACTCTAAGGTTAGGTGAATAGGTACCTCTCCGCCTATCCCATAAGGATTCACGGGCGTGATGTTCTGTTATGTTATGTTATACAGAGGTATAACATAGAAGAAAGAAAAAACATTTATCAGTCGCAAATTACGACGAGCACCAAAATAACAAAAAAATAAACATTCAACATGCAAAGTATCACAAACATTTACAAATACATAATATGGGACAAAATAAAAATAGCTTGCACGTCGTGGCTGCGACAGGTGGGTCACCACTCAGCATGATGCTGTGCCATGGGAGCCCACAGCACAGCGCTGGTTTTCAGTGGTCAACCCGACAACATAAAACAACACCACGCCCGCAATATTCTAGAAAGAGTTTTAGAATATTACTTAGACTTAAATTGTTAGGAGGGCCAATTCCCACTTCTATCACGTTATCACGTACAAGATAACAGATAATAATTAGTTACCTAATGTATATTAGAGCTTAGATCTTCTTTCTAACAATAAATTAGATCTTAAAAGGTTCTAAAGAACAAAATTAGATCTTGAGACTGAAAAGATCTCGAAGCGACTCTTAATTGTATCGTTTCATAAGAACAAAGTTTATTTCTTGCTGATTCAATTATAAAACTTATTCTTTCAATGAACGTGGAAATTAGTACTAACTTTTAATTAATTACAGCTACTAGAATTCCAATTGCGAAACTGGGCTTGATATTAAAACTTGTTGTATAGTCATTTACTGTTTAATTAGGCTTTTCATAAGCGCTGCCATTTAGAGCTGGATTCAAGAACGTTTTCCAGTTTTTGAATCCGATTTGGAACTGAATTAAAGTTATCTATAATGAAAATAACTTGGTTGGGCCCTAATTCTAACGTAATAAAAATGTAGACAGTGTACACTGTATTATATATTTATATACTGTAAACATAATTTTAAAATAAAAATATATAATAAAATTCTTTTATTACAGACAATTTCATATACAATTGGTTAGTACAACACACAACTTAAATGAGAAAAACTACTGTGCTTTCGGAAGTTGGTGGCAAAAACAGTCAATGAAACAAACTGTTGGGTTAGTTGTTTTCCACTAAAGGACTGTTTTTTCTGTTGAAATGACCAAGAAAAGGCTAGAAGATTCTTGCTAATTTTTAATTTATTTGATTTGCACGGCTTTTGAAACAAATAACATAAATCAAAGCACGCGTCGACGCCGCGTTGGTGATCAACGCGTGCCTCAAAGAGATGTCAGCAAGACACCGCCATGGAACATCAAGGGCAAAAGAAGGAACATGGGTGTATTTCGTAAGTACAAGTCTGACACTCCCTCCAAGTTATAATATGATGATTTCCAATCCGAAATAAAAATTCCAGAGTTGTATTTTATGGATATGCTTGCGATGGAGGAATTATAACGTTCATCAACCTATAGTTTTTTTATTCTATAACAATGTACCGCTGAACAAAATCCCAACAAAGAAAAATAAACATTTAAATTGAGGGCAATATTGGTAATCATTCCTAAAAGGACTTAATTATCGACAATGATACTTATCCAGATTATTCCAATTATGAACCAAAATGAACGCTGCATTCTCTTCAATATAATAATACCTTTTCGAATTTAAATTAATTTAGTGTATTGCAACGGATTAATTAAAAACTTGTTATTGTCAACTTTGTCTCTGTGCAGTTTTTATTAAATACAACAATTCAAAGATGAGCTATCTTTAAATCTAATTAAAACTACAACTAGATTTTTGGGAAATCGATCGATTCCCGGAATCAAACCGAGAATCGAGAATAATCCAGAATCACCATTCCCGAAAAAAATAACACATCCTGTGTTTCTACACCATTCGGTAAGCCTCCTTCTTAAAAAACCATATACTTAAAATACGTATGTCTTTTAAGTATACGGTGTTTCGGACTAGGCTAAAACCACAATTTCCAGCCAAAAATTATGTACTGTTTCCTCCTACACAAATCTGCTAGCTCTTAAAAAATATTTATGCATTTAACATCAACATAGAACAAGCAAACTAAAGTACTACCTATGTAACAAGGAATATCTATTTCCATACCCAGAGCCAATGAACCGATTTTTTTCAAACAAAAAAAAAACAAAAGAGCAGCATGATTAAACATGCCTTTCCTCCAAGTCAATATATGGGGCACGAGTTCAAATCCGCGCGAATAATCCGATTGGACGCTCCAAGGGATAGGAAGAGCGCTTTGTTGCCCAGTCGGTCGCGTGTCCTAGACTAATTCAATTATCATTGCTGGTGACCCCGCTGTCCGGTATTATGAACACCCGTTGGTTCCTTGTACGGCACGATAAACGCCTATTTACAGACACTAGGGACAAAATTGACCCGCTTAATAGTTACTGACGCTGTTAAAATTTAGCTGCAGTTTAATTTGAATGTTGTCTCTGAATATTGATATTTCTGAGAGTCGGAAATGGGGATACTGTTTTTGAGTGACGAAAGGATTTGTGTAGGAATGGGTTAAAGCAAAACGTTTGACACGTTTGAATTTGTATTGTTCTCTATTTTTCGGGAATTTCGAAAACATTACCAATAGCTGTACCAGCCTATTACGCAGTGCAATAGTGGGACAACTGCTGGGCTAAGAGAAGAGCAGAGAAGAGAGCACTGATCACCACGTTTGCTTAAGACGGGGATTTTAGACTTATATTACTTTTAAGTCCAGGTTTTCTCACGTTGTTTTCCGTCAATGATGTCTAAGATAAACATTAAAAGTATGTCTAAATTGAAAAAGTCACATTGATATACTTGCCCGGATTTGAACCTGCAACCTCATCCATGAGAGGCGATCGAAGTCTTACTTCTAGGCCATTACGACAAAATATTACAGATATTTTCACCAAACCACCAAAATGTTTTTAGCTCAATATGATCAGCCAGACCAACATTATTTAATCCAGATCTTTAATAATATAGTACTAGTTAAAACGTTTCGCCAAGAAAATGTAAAACTGATGGTACATTTTGCACTAACAGTTTCCATTTGAAGATCATGCCTATCTATGCAGTTTACCAGCAACTATCGTAGTTCTAGGTCGACCTACAAAATGTGCGCCAGCAAAATACACAAGCCACCTAAAGCCATTACTGTGTACAGCCGAAAATGAACCTTTTTAGTGTAGGTTTTTACCGATGTTTAGCAATACGGACGTATAAAATCGCGGGAGTATCCTGAGTAGATATCAGGGTATAAAATGTCGGTTTTATCGACAAGCTTTCACATCCTTCGACGGGGATACTCCCTAAGGGTAATTCTGCTCCTGATATTACGTACATACGAGACCAAAGCGTTTGTGTATGTAGATTCGATTTGGTTATGTATTACGTCAGTCATTTGTCCTCATTAATTTGCTATGTGGATATGTTCATTACGTGGCGCAGAAATGCGTCAGTTATATAGGAGGGTAGCAATTTTGTGTTCGATGATACGCGTTTGAGTTGTGGTCCAAGTTTGAATCTTAATTTAAAACTTTATTTCAAATCTATTGCTCTGTGAATTGCAGCCCACTGCATTACATATAGAAGATGCTTCAGTCCCAGCATCTGAACATTATAGGCTGGTTGTGTTAGAATAAAAATAGGTACAAAATGAATCAATCAGAAGCAAAGTAACTGCAAGAAATAATGCTTAGTTCATAAAAAGTACATGTATAAGCTGTGATAGCCTCGCGGTGTGACTGGCGGACTACCAAGTTATAGGATTTAAGTTCGAAAGTAAGACACGCAACTTCGCGAGACGACTCCCGGTCACCGTAGATGCGGGTCTGTGGACGGTGAGCAGATAAAATAAAGGAAAGGCTAGAAGATTATTACTATTTTATTTATTTTTACGGCTTATGTATTTACATAAATCAACACATATTATCAAAATACATGCCGTGTCGACGGTGCGTTCGTGTTCCACGCGCGCCTCAAAGAAATGTCCCGCCGCTTGCCGGGGTTGCGGATTATTCAAAAGAGATACCGCGGTCCCGAAACATGAAGGGCAAAGAAATAACATGAGTGGGTTTTAGTCACTAAAAGTCTGACATTCCCCTCCCGCTCTATTTAGAGCAATGAAAGTTATTTGACGATTTCCCATCTGCCGCAAAAAAGACATTGGATTGGATTCATTTGCGTATTGTATGATTCATTATCACATACTTCGGTGAAGGAAAACATTGTGAGAAAATCAGCATACCTGAGAGATATCGATCGACGGCATGTAAAGCCAAGTTATAGCTCCATAGGCGGCATAAACAACTGACACCGGGCTACCACTAATCACTCGATAAAGAATAAAAAGTATGCATTTTCTTTTAATATCGTATTTTCCCAATGGAACCTTTTTATACACATAGTTTATTAATTTTATATACTTTTGTAAATAGATTTTAAAAATAGAAGGCACGGTTGGCGCAGTGGCTGAGCGATTGACTGCTGCGCTGCGTGTCGCGGATTCGATTCGCCGCCCGGAACAAATATTTGCATAACCTACAAATAGCTGTTTTGAGTCTGACTGTTTGTGTATGTAAGTTAAAATGTTTGTAAAACGCACTCACGAAACAGGAGAACTACTTAGTGAGTGGCAAAGCTTGTCTAAAAAAAGTTGTTACGCTTATGGCCGTGGTTGTCATTTCCTTCAAGGGTTCTAGTTCCTGGTGTCCCAAAGCCATCCATCAACAATCTACTTTGCTAAGTTAAGTAATATAATGTTAACTTGTGACATTAAAACTGACTTTGTTTTTATAGTTGTCAGGTAGTTGGAAGACCATGAAACACGTTTACGAGCAAATGCTGCTGTAAATATTCTTGCTCTACAGTGCACTTTATTTTACAATTAATTTCAGGAAAGTAACACGTTGCTTGTTTTGTGAACCACTATCTTTAATCAAGCTTCTCGCTAAGTTATATAATTAAGTTACTATTATAAGGGTGTTCACATTTTTTTAACACTGGTTTACTTAGTTGTACTTTGTCGTATTAATTACATTTAGAAGCAACATTTACGCACGGTAACACATCAAGCTTTACAAAACCAGTTAATCTCGGATCTGTCATTAAAGAGGCAATCGAGAGAGATTGGCCTTGTAGATTCCTAGACGCTTGTTAACTTTTGTTAACGTCTTATTCTATTTTACGTTTTGTAAAGTAAGCAATGACTTATTGTCGGGCTTACGCTGTCCTCTCATACTTAAGTAACGCTGTAACAACAACATTGTAAAACCAAATGATTTTAAAAGAGTAACCATGGAGTTTCTTGCCGGTTCTTGACCAACCCGAACCGTGCACCTTTTCTCGACGTTTTATAAGTGCCCATGTAGACCTACGTGAAATAAAAATAATTAGATTTTTTAAAATTTTTACAAAGCTAGGCCTTGTTATACTGGAAACATATAGATTGATGTGTTGCTGTGTGTACATTTCTTTGACTTACTTTGCTTTTCATAGTTATTTGTGTACATACGTGGGTGCCTTAAAAACATTGTTGTTTAAACAAAGTTTTACATTTGTCTCCTGCAAGAATGTGTTTTTGAAATTTGAGATTTGACAGAAACTCACACAACAAAGTAATCGAATAAAAGAATCGTTTTTCCTTTTGAGGTTCGGAACCCAAAAAATAGAAGATAATGGAAAAAATAAAGATTATAGAAAACCAACTTCTCACGGATCACTTCACTCAATAAGAAACCAACAAAAATAACGTTCTATCATAAAAAAATATTCTCTGAGAGCCCTTTAATAGACCGCGTTCGTCGTAAACTGTAAAATTCCTTTTACCGAAGGAAATGTTTCTGTTTTCTAACTCAAGGCGAGTTTTATGGTGGCACATAACTGACTTGGCCAGTCGTAAAGGTTTTAGAGTGACGACTTGGTCCCTGTGCAATGTGTTGACACATGGCTTTTTTTTACATCATCAGAAATCATCAAATAACTTGCCCCGCTCTGGGTGGAGCGGGAGGGAGAGTCAGACTTTGTCCCTTCTTTTGCCCTTTATGTTCCAGGGCCGTGGTATCTCTTACGAAAATCCCGCAACCCGGGCAGGCGGTGCCCCTGGTCGGCCCCTCTGCTTTGCTGACACTTCTTTGAGAACACTGCCGCGCCGTTGATACGGCCTGTTGTTACTGAACGGACGGACGATGAGGTACTCATTGCTCACCGCCTACAGACCCGCATCTACTACAGTGGACAGGAGTCGTCTCGAGGCACCCGAGGCCCGCAGCGGCTGGGTTGGTTTGAAGTTCTCTCCCTCCAACGCCCAGCCACCTCTCTCGCTAACATTTGGGTAAGGGTACCAGTACTGCTAGTTTGGAATCATGATTATGACATGGTTTATGCTTGAAAAGTACTGTTGGCACATGCAGAAGGGGCAATAAACCAATACTCTTTTATAGGTTTATCGCACTTTCTGCATGCATATTTTTATGGGCGCGACCACACATTTTGTATCCTAGCCAGAATCTTATTTTTTATATCGCAGTTCAAAAATAAGAACCTTTTTTTCGGAATCATGAATTAACTTGACTATGCAGATTAGTATTTGAAATTGTATTTTTAAGAAACAGAACTTTTTTTTCTTGTGAATCATCAAATAACCTCGCCCGCTCTGGGCGGAGCGAGGGGGAGTGTCATACTTTTACTGACTAAAACCCATCCATGTTCATTCTTTTGCCCTTAAGATTCCGGGGCCGCGGTATCTCTTTCAAACAACCCGAAACCCTAGAAAAACTGGCTTGAACAAGGGAGGCGTTTTTATAAAAAAACACGATGCAAAAAGTATGATAAATAAGAAAATATTCTCGCCTTAAATTGATAAGCAGTATAAACCATTCAATTTTTATTGACTATTAAATAAACAACTAACACGTTATGTATTTGAGTGTCTTTAATAATATTTACAGTGATGTTACAGTGAGAATAGTCTTGGTGATTTGACTTATGTTTATAATTATGTTTATTCAGGATAAGTGGCATATTAAATGTTTCGTTAGCTCGTGCCATAGTTGAGGTATATTCTCTGTCTTTTCTTGCTGTCAAACTATTGTTTCAAGTTTTTGACAAAGATAAGAATCATGTTTAGTCAAAGCTTTTATATACACAAACCTATTTACGTCTTGAACCGTGTGTACCGTGTAAAACGACGGCACGGTTGGCGCAGTGGCTGAGCGATCGACCGCTGCGCTGCTGGGTTGTGTGACCAACAGGTAATTGTTTCGGGTCTGGCTGTTTGTGTATGTGAGTTTAAATGTTTGTAAACGCACCCAAGATACAGAAGAAATTCCTAGTGTGAAGCAACGTTCGTCGTCAAGATTATCACCAATATAAATATTTTAATATCTTTCATAAAAACCGGACCTAAATCTGTCAACTGTCGAGACTCTATACAACTAAAATATTCAAAAAGGCAAAGAAAATTGTTATCTTAAAAAAATAAGAAGCTAAATGTCTTAGTAAAACTGTGACCTCAGTGTGGCCAGTGTTAGAGTTCCCAATGAGTTTATTGCCTGTTATTCTCCATAATTTACGCTTTAGAATGGCGGCTACAGTACTTTCATAGTTATTATTTTGTTTTTCACAGATGTTATTTTGTGTTATTATTAAATGCATTGTGGCTGGGATTGCAGTTTATTTTTTACTAGCCAATTATAAATTGCCAGTAGCTGGCTTGTGTATGAAATTAGTACTTTGATTTTGTTTTTAGTCACATAGCAAATCTATAAAAGTGCTCCCACACCTGGAGCATTTACATGTAATGTAACGTTTTGGATTCACTTGTTTCTCTACAAAATCGCATCTTGGATTGTTACATTACAGGCGAATGTTCTAGTTACTAGATAACATTCTTTCAGCCACTGTAACAAAAGAGTTTTAAGATAGGTATTTTAAGTAGGATGGTTTGCCATCAAAGATTTATGCTTATTCTTAAAGTGGGTTAACCACAATAACTCAACAAGTAGACATGAACTCACGATCGCCAGTAAACGTCTTAGCCGTTAAGCTGTTTTCACTTCGAATATGGCTTCCTCAAGCTGCCACTAGGAAGGTTTACCAAATCACTGAAGAAAATTGTATTTGTGGAATGGGTAACTACTTACTCTTTAGAGTGTGAATAGACTGAAATGAGTGAAGATTGTCTATGAAATTCGTTTTTTTTTTAAACCGTTGCCACACACTATCAATTTCTCCTGTATCGTGGGTGCCTTTACAAACATTTAAACTCACAAATACAAACAGCCAGACCCGAAACAACTACCTGTAGGTCATACAAAATGTATTTGTTCCGTGCGGGAATCGAACCCGCGACACGCAGCGCAGCAGTCGATGGCTTAGCCACTGCGCCAACCGTGTCGTCAAAATTGGAATTGGGAAACCTCTAAGCGTTTTTTTTGCGGATGGATTATCAAATAAGTAACCTTCCCCGATCTGGGTGGAGCGGGGGGGAGTGTCCTACTTGAACTGACTAATACCCACCCATGTTCTTTCTTTTGCCCTTTATGTTCCGGAGCCACGGTATCTTATTCGAACAACCCGCAGCCCCGGCAGGCGGTGGCTCTGGCAGGCCCCTCTGCTAGTTACCCATGCATGCATAACTATAGATTGAGAAAAGTAGTATTTTATATTAAAAAAAACCGGCCAAGAGCGTGTCGGGCCACGCTCAGTGTAGGGTTCCGTAGTTTCCCGTCCGTCGCAATAAGTGTTCCCACTTATGAGTTTAAAGGTGGAGGAAGAAATTATTTTGTACAACTTTTTGTCTTTTTTGTACAAAAACTGTTGTGTCAATCAAGTTCAAAATAATTTTCCTAGAAAGTCCTTATAAAGTTCTACTTTTCAGATTTTTTTCATATTTTCTAAACTTACGGTTCAAAAGTTAGAGGGGGGGGGGACACATTGTTTTTTAATTTTGGAGCGATTATTTCCGAAATTATAGACATTATCAAAAAATGATTTTAGTAAACCCCTATTCATTTTTAAATACCTTTCCAACAATATATCACACGTTAGGGTTGAAATTAAAAAAAAATCACTTCCCACTTTACATATAGGGTGGCTACCCTAATAAAACATTTTTTTCCAATTTTTATTTTACCACTTTGTCGGCGTGATTGATATACATATTGGTACCAAATTTCAGCTTTCTAGTGCTAACGGTCACAGAGATTAAGCGAGGACGGACGGACGGACGGACGGACAGACAGACATGGCGAAACTATAAGGGTTCCTAGTTGACTACGGAACCCTAAAAAACGGCCGTATTTGTGTAATGTTTACGTCACGTATTCGTGTAGAAATAAACAGAAAAGGTTCATAGCAATATTTTTTTTGTCTTTTTCTGTTACGAACTATTTTCACTATTTTGTTTCTAGCATGCCCTGTTAAGGCGCAGATAAACGACTTTTAATGATTTTTTATTGAACATCACGTCTAAACTTGTAGTCTTATTTCTTTGAAATAAATATATGTTATACTAGACAATTTTATTAATCATTTGATATGTGAAAATGTGAAATTATATTTTAATAACATAGTGTACTTAATTTGCAAAGTATTTTCTAACGTGGACAAAAAAACGACAATCACGCAAAAACTATGGGGCGTATTTACATGAAACTTTAATCATATAAAAGACAATTTAATGACCCATATTTTAGTATACGGCTTTTATTTGTATTGTGTTTGATAAATCAAGGTGGGTTGTTTTTCGAATAATCTTGGTGCGCGTTGAAGCGGGGCTCTGGCGGGCGACGGGCGGCAGTGTATGGCTGACTACTGTCACGATTAATGTCGCCTTAAGGGAAAGTATACTGTAATAATAACTTAAGTAACTAATATTCAACGATCGACAAGTGTGATGCAACCAGATGGAATCACGTACGAAGCTCAATGACGTAAGAAAGAAGAAATTAAGCGGAAAAATACGACAAAGTACGAACATACCCGAAGCGTGCGACCGTAATGGGAGGCAATACGATGTGAATTTATACTTGCGCTTCCACGTTTTCATAGCAAGTCCCCAGCGAGCTAGGTAGAGAAAAGCGAGGACAAACGGCGATCTTTATACACATCGCTTGCGCTTTCTACTTGCAATATGAATGCAAAATACCCAAGTGTTTTTCGCGTTTCTATAAAATGTTCCAAAAGGATCAAGAAAATATTATTATAATTACTTCTATTTTTATTTAAATGTTGCGCATTTTCGTAATTGTGTGTTTTTCACGTTATTTTCACGTCTGCTCATAAAAATTCAGAATCCTCGTAAGGCTAGAGCACAAAAAACGCGAATAATTTCAGCATATTCATTTGAATTATCGTTTATTATGCGGTGTGGAGAATGCCGCAGTGGATTATCCCACGAATACAATATAATATGTTGGAGGATTTTTGAAATGTTATCCCTTTTGCGAGCTGGGGTCTTGGTAATTGCGAAGTATGGCACACTTCATTACTCAAATATTAACTGAAATATTACGCGAATTCTTTTCCTTATTAAAAAAAATGCAAAGCAAAATAAAATCTAAAAAATATTACTGACGTTATAATTTCAACCTCGATTTTTGCGAAACTTTTCGCTTATGGTTATTTAAAATAATTTTACCCTTTAGCTGTTTACTTCCAACTTGGCCGATTATATCCGAAATATACGAGAGTCTACATCGTTTTACGCACACTGCCTGATAAACTTCGTTCTACTTCTCTCACGCATAAAATGATGACATTGCGATTTTTTTGGCAATTCGTTTCTGAAAGTATTCAAAGTGTGAAAAAGTCTTTGGGTAACATTAAGTTGCAAGAAGAGTCTATAGATCGCTATTGTTAACATTTTAGCTAAGGCAAGCGTTAACAATTTTTTTTGCGGATGGGAAATCATCAATTAACTTCCCCCGCTTTGGGCGGAGCGGGAAGGACCCACCCATATTTCTTCTTTTGCCTTTAATGTTCCGGGTACGCGGTATCTCTTTCGAACAACCCGCAACCCCGGCAGGAAGCGTCTACACTGCAATACCAGTCACAAGAATTAATATAAACAACTTTTAAATACGATCTTCTTCTACTGTATTAATTTTATGATATTCTGGATATTGTATTTGGAACCCATATTATTATGAAATATTTAGGAGGTTTAAAGGTAATTAGGTAAGTACATAGTTAAAAAAAATAAGATACCAAAATTATCAAAACATTAGGTAATTTACAGCTTCGTTGGAAGAGGTCGCTATCGGAATGCTGAACTCGATTGATATCCTGAATTCGATTCTCGGTTCGGGCAAAAAGTTATTGGGTTATTCTATCAGTGATTTTTCAGTTTTAGCCATGGAGTCTGGATTTGGGTCAGGTTGATGGCAATTGGCTCATCCCTATTACATAGGACTTAAACATAACTGGCGAAAAGTAGGTGTACTGCCTAACCTTCTGGAAATTAGAGGCGTGATGTTATCTAGGTGTTTGCTCTTTCTTCTTAATCAATTTAACAATAATTTACGGAAGTTCGCCTACCACTTTTTTGAATATAAACAACTAAACCGATGACCAAGCATTTTTATTCAAGGTAAAAACTAAAGTTCTTTTGAACTATCCTTCAGAATTTTGGTTCACTCACTAATGTAATGGTGATTAATGAAAAAATATCGCTCAGTCATTCATACCGCAATTCACGATCGACTCACGTTCATTCAATTTAATCCAAATTTCCAAAGAATCTTGGTAGTTCGGGGAAAAATGTATATTTATGGACGGAGAGGTAAGTTCTGTGCTATATTGATAAGTATCGCATATTCTGGGAAAACTTGTTACACTTTGTATTCTGCGGAGGCGTTTTTTGTCGAACGTATACGCTACGTTTACGCTACGATTACACCGCGTGAAAGTGATACCAGTTTTGTTTCAAACACCTTTTTTCTGAGAGATTCACGTTTTTCGTAGATGCATGTAAATACGTAGATAAACAACTAAAGCCTAAATGCCTTACTTAGGCAGTTAGGCATAATATTACGAAATGTATGCTAAGTTGGACGTTGGGAGACATTTGTGACGTCGAGTTCGTCTACTAGCTATAGTGGGCTAAGCTTTTTAAATAATTACGAATAAAATAATATATTTTATATGACTTCACACACGATAAAGACGACTTCCAGTATGAGTAAGCAAGACATTAGTTACTAACCAAACGGCAACTAAACAGAAATATAATATCTTTTGACGCAGTTCAATGATTCTGATTAAAAACAAACCACCCAAAATAGTTTTGACGCTACTTTCATTGTTAAAAAAGAATTCAAAAGCAATTTTCAGCAGAAAAATATATTTTTAAATTCCAGATAAAACGGAACATAACGTTTCAAGCAGTGGCCAGTGACGAGCTGCAAATCCCATTCTAGTTTTCATAGAACCTTTGAACAATTCAGTCCAACTACCGCATTGGTTCCCAAACTATTGTCTACGGACCACCAATGGTTGACAATAGCTAAAATGTTATGCGGGTTTTGTACAAAACAGTTGTAAAATGTTTTACAAAAGATGCCAGCTTAAAAAATACCACACCATGAAATCAATGAATTAAAAGTCTTTTCAATTAATTTAATATTGCATACGGTTACTGCATTTTAGTTTTTAATTGAATGACAACACGGTTGGCGTTTTGGATAAGCGTTCGACTGCTGCGCTACGTGTCGCGGGTTCATTTTCCGCACGGAACAAATATTAGTACGACCTGTAGATAGTTGTTCCGGGTCTCGCTGTTTCTATAGGGATAAACGCACCTTCGATGCAGGAGAAATTCCTAGAGTGGGGTAACAACATAAATAAAAGCAATCCCTGTAAATGTTCTTTTCTTAAGTCTTAAGCAACACCCAAAAAACCTATGGGGGCCATAGACAAAAAAGTTGAGAACCACTGCACTTCCATATATCTAACCCAGTAATAATAAAGGCTGCGCTCACTACGTTTTATGAATTAAGTTGATGATGGAAGTATTAAAGAATAAAGCTCTTAGTTGCAGCCCTGGCAGATCGCCAGGTTCCCTTGTGCCGAACGATTATTTCCATTTTGACTTATTATACAGTGTTGGAAATGTTTTAATATCTTATGGTGGATAATGGAATGTAAAGGATTGGTGAGGGTGTCATGAAACAAGTTTATTTAGTTCATCATTCATCGCTCCACCAGACTCAAGCCTATTTAGCTTCAACAAAAACTTCCAAATCTAATATTATTCTGATTAAAACTTGAATCCTAATCAGGGTAACCCATTTTCTTAGAAACAAGTTAACTCATGTTTTTGCCAAGTTTTTTGTCTCAAGATAAAGTTTCATTCATCAAAGTTTGCAGACTGAACTAATCATAACCAGACATCTAGAACATACTATAAGTCCTATTCCAACTTGCTAACCTAACTTTTTCGGGTCCTCCATCAAAAGACCAGGATATTATTTAACCTAACTTGTGCTGATGAGGGGTTCGGTAATTTTCCCACGGGGGTTACCACCGGAATAAAAGTACCCTATGTATTAATTCAGACTATAAGCTATCCGTGTGCTAAGTTTCATTTTAATCCGGTCAGTTGTTTTTGTGTAAAAAACATCCAAACAAACTTTTGTGTTGAAAATATTAGTAGCTTCGTTCCGCTGTATCACCCGCGTAGACCAAGATAAAAAGTAGTTTTGTGTCCAGGGTTAAGTTATCTACATAAGCGTGAAGGAGTAACAAACATATACACGCATAGGCATACAAACCTTCGCTTTTATAAAAATTAGTGTGATAATAAATAACCGGATTATTTAAATTAGGATATCATGTAAACTTTAAAATAATATACCCAGACAATTTTTCGCAATTTCTTCTTATAGTAATCAATCAGATAGACAATGTCAGCTAGATCAAGATAATGAACGAGTTACAGTGCCTAATTCCTTAGGATAGAAATTTTCGTTTCTATCCTAAACGAAACTCACTCCAATAATAATGAATTTAAAGACACAAGACCACCAGATATTGATCTCCGTACAAAGTTGGAGCCAAGAGGGAATACTGGTCAAGTTTGTAAGACCCATTTTCCAAAGTAAGCGTGTAAACTTTGTTCCTTATTATCTATTCCACGCGATAGTTTGAAACCCAATCAGTGTTTACACCGATACACCCTTTTACTCCGTACATTAAAGTGATTGTTATTTAGGGTAAGCTGGATTAACATAATAACGCGGTGTTATTCTGCACTGTTTGGGACTTTAAGATTGTCACTTTAGGTTTATTTATTTATTTAAACTTCATGTACAAAAGTGGTACATAGGCGAACTTAATGCCATAAGGCATTCTCTACCAGTCAACCTTTGGGTAAAATACGACAACATTGTGATAGGGTACAAAAATTAGATAAAGTATATATTAAACTATTTGTTATCGAAAACGTATATTTTTATACAGATACTAATACACATATACATATGAAATAAACAAATAAATACATTTTAAAAAATAATAAAAATTAACAGTAATTACTATGACTTTTAATTGGTAGATCTAAATAGTAGTTACGAACTATGAAGGTCTGTGCTTATTAGGGTCTGGGGTTGCGGGTTGTTCGAAAGAGATACCGCGGCCCCGAAACATAAAGGGCAAAAGAAGGAACATGGGTGGGTTTTACTCAGTAAAAGTCTGACACTCCCCCCGCTCCGCCCAGAGCGGGGGAAGTTAATTGATGATTTCCCATCCGCAAGAACATCGTTCATTAAATCATCAACATTCGTTTTCTACATCGTTCTCACAAATATGTATAATCTCAACATGAATGATGTTACCATGATGTTGTAAAAATATTATGATTTAAAAGAGTGTCCATGGAGTTTCTTGCCCATTCTTCTCCATACAGATCTACGCTTTGGAATGGGCAACTAAAGAATTTTCATAAGTTATTATATATTGTGACTGTTACTGTAACATTTTTTTTTTTGTTTTTATGACATTCAGAAGTGTCTGTGATGGTCTAATTGAAATTAATGTATGAGTTTTGAGTTCAGTTCTTTTGTAGCTAATAAATACGTATTAAAAAGTTGTATCAAAGTATTACACCACAGACTAAAATAACTCCATTCAAAATACTGTTTTTCCCCTTTTTATCTCATCCAAAGCTCCCATCTAAGTTTGAATATAGAACATAACATTCTCTTTATTGCTTCTCAGTGCCAACTGTATGTAGTTCGGCTCAAACTAGTTTTGCTTCCGTCCTTGGCCCAATTTACCTTTAGATGTTGTTTTGTTCATCTCCACGTATCACGTATGGCCAGGTCAGAGTAATTACATGATGAAGGTTTAACCTTGTTTTTCTTGGCCTTCTATGTTAAGGCTAGAGTTACTTATGTGAATGTTTTTCAGGATCATACTATAACGAGAGAGAAGGGTTGTACACATTAGCTTACCGTCCGTCCGTCTATTGAGGACAGGCCGTGTCGACGGCGCGTTAGTGTTTCATGCGCGCCTCAAAGAGATGTCAGCCCGGAAAAGGAACATAGGTGGGTTTTATCAGTACAAGTCTGACACTCCCCCTCGCTCCGCCCAGAGTGGGAGAAGTTATTTGATGATTTACCATCCGCAAAAAAGGGTAGTACCCATTTTTAGGAAAAAAGCGGTACCCCTTTAGGATCACTTTGTTGTCCGTCTGTCCGACTGTCTGTCAGTCTGTCTGTCAAGACCCTTTATTTTGAGAACCCGTGGATGTTTCGAGTTGAAATTAAAACTTTGAAATCAAGTATGTGGTCTCTTGTGACAAAATCTACGCTAAACAGAAAAATATTTTTGACTAAATAAATTAATAAATAAATTAATTATAAAAAAATATGAATTAATTATTTTAATAAATTATTTATTACAAATTAATTTTTTGACTAACTAAATTTTCTGTTTATGTCGCAAGTTTGTTAGAAACCCTCGGTACGCGAATTCGACTCGCACTTGGTTGTTTCGGTACCTACCTTTTTGTTTTTTGGAGCCTGTAGTTATTAGTTAACGTTATGTCAATCCGGCCAAAACGCTTCTGATTAGAGCTTAGTGTTATACAGGTACACATTACATTTTTCTTTTCTTTTTTTTTATAAATATGTTGCCCCACACTAAGAATTTCTCCTGTATCGTGGGTGCGTTTACAAACATTTAAACTCACAAAAACAAACAGCCAGACAGGGAACAACTATCTGTAGGTCATACAAATATTTGTTCCGTACGGGGATCAATACCACGACACGCAGCCCAGCAGTCGATCGCTCAGCCATTGCGCCAACCGTGTCAACTCTACTTTCAAGAAATGAGCACAAACAAATGCATCCCAAGTAACTAACATTTCTAACCCTCCCTTGCCAAGAACATGCAATCAACCCTGATTCGGAAATAAGTTTATCTTGCCAACGTGCCACGTCCCGATCACAACAAGTTCACGTCTTGGTGTAAACCTCTTTAGTTTTGTAATCACGTTCCTTACTAATTGGTAGAGGCTCTGCTTTAGGAATGAAGCGGCCATACTGTTTTAGCTGTAACATGGTATGGATGACATTAGTTAAATGAACCGTTCCTCTTCAAAATGGAACGTTACCGCGATGGCAATCATGACTAATTACAGGCTTTTGTTTTTTGTGAATGGGAAATCATCATATAATTTTCCCCGCTTTGAGCGGAGTGGAGGACAGTGTCAGATTTTTTTTTACTAATTAAAACCCACCCATGTTTCTTCTTTTGCCTTTTATGTTCCGAAGCCGCGGTATGTCTTTCGAACAACCCGCAAATGTACGCTCGTAATGTGTTCGTTTTTCTACATCGTTCTCACAAATATGTATGATCTCAACAAAAAAATATTATGATTTAAAAGAGTGTCCACGGAGTTTCTTGTCCATTCTTCTCCATAGAGATCAATGCTTTGGAATGGGCAACTACAGTACTTCACAAGTTATTATGCATTGTGTCTGGGACTGTTCTGTGTGCTTCATTCTTTTGTTTCTTGACATTCAAAAGTGCCTGTTATGGTCTAATTGAACTAAATGTTTGGGTTTGAGTTCTTGTCCATTAGTTTATTTGAGGTTAGCTTAAATTTTTAGTAGTATTAATATTTTTTTTGTTCAGATTTCACTGACGTAGTATCAACTTCTTTCACAACGTGACACGTTCCGATCACGTCACACTCGCGTCGTGGTGTGAACCTCTTTAGTTACTTAATCACGTTCCCTACTAATTGGTGGAGGCCCCGCGTCGCAAATGAGGCGGTTACTTAAATAGACTTCAAGGCTTCACGAGAGCCGAAATGGTTGGAACTATTTAAGTGGCTTTTAGAACTATTTTAGGGTAAAATCTTGGCTGGAAGTTATAATAGTTTAGTGATATGTTAGTTTAGAATTCATCATGTTAACAATTTGTTAAAACATGTGCTATAAAGAAAACATATTTGAACAAATTAACGACGTCACACATTTATGTTCTACTAGCTGCTCCCGCGGTTTCACTCGCGTGGTGATAGAATCTACAAATTATCTTTATGAATTGTAGCCTTTGTGTTATTCTGATATGTATACTATATTATTGTGAAGTTTCATCAAAATCCCAAGGCATTTAGTCCGCTTTTGTACGGTGTTTTTTTATACATGTGCATAAAGTTAAAAAAATAAATAAAATCCACTCAGTTGTTTTTGCGTGAGAGAGCAACAAACATACTTACATATATCCTTACAAACATTCGCATTTAAAATATTAGTAGAATAATAGGATTTAGAATTGCGTGTAACTATCTCAACTCAATTTTTCATGTCCTATATAAAGTAATGAGACTTAACGTGGAAAGATATTAAAACAAACGTCTTAAAAAGAACACTCTCATCTCTATAACAAAATTCCGCTGACAAACCTTCGTACCATCAAAGAGAAAAAAAATCCTAAACATTGCGAACATCAAAAAGTGCACACGAACAAACAAAATTACTAAAATTCCTCCAGCTTACATGGACAGAATTCCTTGCATAACGTAAGTAGGTACCTAAGTGGAACTTTGGGTAGAGAATTTAATGCGTTTAATGTGTTTATGTGTGTCATTTATGCTTGACTGTGCATGTGTTAAAGATTTTGTGAGTAAGGGAGTAAGGATAATGTGAGACGTATTTAAACATCGGAAAGACCTTCTCTCAAAACTCGTATGCTGGAGAAAAAAAAGCACAACACTAAACTTCATTTCCATCTGGCCCGTCTGTAAAAAAAGTTTTCCAACAAAAACATGTTCACTGTTCTACAGAAAATCTTACTTGGTAACAAATTACCTCTTCGCTACGAAATTACTATCTTTTAGGCTACTCTGCTACGAATTATCTGCTACAATGTACTAAGCAATGAACGGTTGTACGCAAGTCCTTTTACGAACTAGGGCTCTGCTACGCGAGGTTAGCTACGATCAAATATTCTGCTACGCGATTCAAAGTACGGACTACAGCTTTGTTACACAAGCCAATCTTTGAATAATTACTTACACATTATGATGATGCAAACAAACTTACAGATCTACGAATTTGCGCATTTCGCACAGCTACCAGTTACTAGTAGCTATAGTTAATACCGCTACGCGACCTCAGCTACGAGACTCGTATTCGCAACGCGCACTCAGCTACAAAGTCTACAAACTATTTCATGCAGCTACAAAATATAGCTCCACTATATATTTTCTCACTACAAACAATTGCATCCGACTATTTCTCAATCGACTACAAACCATTTATCTTCACCAAGCGATTTCAACTGGAAAAACCACTATTGGTTTTCATTTAGCCTTAAATTGTCACTCCGTTGCTCGTTTACTTTCACATTTCTACTCTGCTGCGAACTACTATTGTATGTACACACGACGGCACATCAACCTATACAAAACCATTTTAACTTGATCTCTCTACTACGGTGTGCGATCCGTAGTAGAGAGACGTGATAAAATCAACGCAAGATGACAATGTAAATGTCACTTAATGCAATGTCAGAAAATAAAACCACACAATCAATGAACAAATATATATTTTTTTGCATTTTCTCTCGCCTATTTTAGGGAAATGTAATTAATACATTTAAAAGGAATTTTCAAATATTAATCATTACTGTGCACAGGCATCAGGGCAGGATCCGGACCGGACCGGATTCTTAGTGTTATGAAGATATAAAACCACTATTAAGTAGGTAGTTATTTTTTTACAGAATATTAAGATTTTATTTCTATGCACTTTGGGGAAGAAAACATCGTGATCTTATACCAAAAAAACACGGTAAAGCGAGGGTCGCTCACCGAGGGTTCCAAACAAACTTGCAACATAAACGGCCATATCTTTTGACTGTGTAGACTTGGAGAAATGTTTTTTTTTACAGCTCCAAGGAACTACAGACTTAAATATATGGTTCAAAGACATTAAATTATTTTGATATGGTTATAATTTCAATTTTATAGCTCAATACGTTCCTGAGATAAAGGGTCTTGACAGAGACAGACGAACAATATAGTAATTCTATAACAGGGTTCCGTTATTTTCTTTTGAAGCAGGGAACCCTAAAAAGACAT
Organism: Ochropleura plecta; assembly: GCA_905475445.1. Taxonomy (NCBI): domain Eukaryota; kingdom Metazoa; phylum Arthropoda; class Insecta; order Lepidoptera; family Noctuidae; genus Ochropleura; species Ochropleura plecta. The sequence goes on from FR997732.1 coordinate 5,783,650, forward strand.
GTGATATCAAACAACGTGCACTGTTCCCGAGTGTGACAAAGAGAATTCTCAGAAGTGGGATAATAGCTGATTAACTTAATGTAAGTTATATAAATCCTAACTAATATTATAAAAGCAAAAGTGAGTTTGTTTGTTACGTCACCACGCCTAAATTGCCAAACCGATTTTGATAAATTTTGGTACAGAGATAGTTGAGACCCTGGAGACGGACATAGGCTAAAAAAGTGAGAAAAGGGGGAGAAAGAGGGAAAAAAAGGGGGAGAGAAAGATAATTTGTTTTTCGATCATCACGCGGTTTAAAGTTAGCGTTAGCCTTAAGTGGAAGCTAGTATTTTAATAATTATTTTATTGATTAATTGATTCCCACTTAGATGCTTCTAGAAAACCATAAACTTTAATTACCTACTGAACGATATTCCTCAATCAGCTTACGTAAAACTTAATTCCAAACTAAGATTTATCCGTAAACGGTTAAATGAAACTTTTAATTAAATTAACACAGAACAAGATTAAACTAACAGCCTGATAGTTATCTATGTTTCAGTTAAAAGTTCTTGGAGATTAATGGCGGTGTCTTGTAGCCTAGTTTTTAAGCTATTTTAAACCTATTATTAACTTATCTACTACGGAGTATCTTAAAAAAATAATGACGAAATGTCAAACAGTCTATGGGCTAAAAAAGATTTATACATATATCAGTAGGTATTATTACTCGAAAACAAGAATGCAAAAAATAAAGGGTGTTAAAGTACTCTTAACGAAGCCGTCTTGCCAAAGCACGTGTTTTCGGCAAGACGGCTACGGTTGGCGCAGTGGCTGAGCGATCGACTGGTGCGCTGCGTGTCGCGGGTTCGAACCCCGCACGGAACAAATATTAGTATGACCTACAGGTAGTTGTTCCGGGTCTGCCTGTTTGTGTATGTGAGTTTAAATATTTGTAAATGCACCCACGATACAGGAGAAATTCCTAGTGTGGGGCACAGTCTTAAAAAAAAAATTCAATGGGAACGATATTTTGCAGCTCATGGATTCATAATATGTAAATCTCGCAGCTATTCGAGTACCAGTGTTATTTTACGACAGTCGCAGCTACAAATCTGCATATTACTACCAAGTGCTGTAAATTTAAATGAAAATACTATGTGCATATTGTAACAAAGTACGTACTCTTGATTTCGTGTACTTATTTGTCAAATTCTATCCTACTTATAATATTATAAATGCGAATGTTTGTGAGGATGAATGTTTGAATGTTTGTTACTCTTTCACGTCAAAACGGCTTAAGAGCCCATTCAGGACTTCGGTCTTAGCGGCGAGCGGCGCGACGGGCGGCGCGGCGGCGGCAAGCGGTGCGTTTTACACGCCACGTACTCTCAGTAGCGACGAGCGGCAGCGGCCGAGGTGGACGGATTTAGGTAGTCAGCACGTGCTCAAAATAATGGCGTTATCAAAATTATCCCTTCTGTGTTTAGAAAGCAGTATATTTTTAAAACAAGATATTCTTAATATGAGAAAGGGAGTGCACGAACTTAATAAAGATCGATATTTAAGTTCGAATTTCGTGACCTATACGAAGATTACAGGAAATATGTTGTTGTGTGTTGGGGATGTCTGACATCCATATAGGGGGTCGATTTAAAATTTCTGTTATAAACGCCTCGGTATCCATTACCGACACAAAATCGTCTAAAATATTTTTTTCATAAGTTCGCTGCCGAGTCCGTCCCGCCTACACCGCTGTCCGCGCCGCTCTGTTTCGTGGCGTCGCACTCATTCGCTTGTACTTTTGATCGCGCCGCTCCCCGCACCGTGCGCCGCTACGGCGATTCGCTCGGACAACACCGCGCGCGTTTTCGCTATGAGCGGCGACTCGTGGCGTGCTTCAAACATTTTCATACTTTTGTTCTCACCGCTCGCCGCCACCGCTTTCGCCGCCGCTCATCGCCGCAAGGTCGTGAACGGGACGTAATGGATCTTGATGAAATTTGGCACAGAGGTAGATTATAGTCTGGAAGAGCACATGGGATTTTTTCGATCATCACGCGGGTGCCAGCTAGTATTTTAATATTCCTACTTAAGTGACTTTCGAAAATAGTCGGTGTTCTTTTTTGACGCTTTTATTTCCTTTGACTTGTTAGTTAGTGTGTTTTGGTCAAATCTTGCAGCTGAATTTCAAATCAGTCCTCCCAACCGATCGAGCTGAAATTTTACGTACACCTTTGGTTCTTGTAACTATGCATTTTTATGACAGACATGTTTTGATTCTTCAGCCAAGATCGCCTTGTCATGAAAAAACTGCTTAACGGAGTCAAGGGCGCGAAACTTTGTATACGCATTTAGTGTCTATAGATAAACCTTTTACTTATTAAATTAATAAACACAATTTTTATTGCATGAAAATGAGACAAACATACAGAGTAACTTAATAATAACCATAAGATAGACATTCGTTTAAAGTTATTTTGTCAATAATATATGGGTATGTCAACAGCTGTTGTAGAATGTGAAATAGTAGATCATAATAGATGGTTAGATTGGACTTGATCTTCCGACTGATTCGCCCTATGCTCTCGTACTAGTATAAAACTGTATCACAAGTGGATAGTCTTCTTCACCTAACTAATGAAAATCCGATCCTTTATAATCTTTATTTTTTTATTTATTAAGATTCCGAACGAAACACAATCAGATCCTTTACAATCACTCACTTTCTTGTGGTTGCTCCTTCGAGAAAAACTGTTCTGTGAGCTCCGTTTTCCTGGACAGGCCATGATAAGTCCTTCTTTTATTTTTTCAGTTTTATTTTAGTTTCTTCGTAGTTATCTTGTAAACATAAATTCTCTGTTGCGAAAAGTTAGCGCGCTCAGCCTTTTTATAAGATTGTTGGCCCCTTTTTTTAATGTTTAATGTTGACTGGTGTCTTTGTCTTCATTAATAATTCGTTTAAGTAAAGGAGTTTTTGATCTTTGAAACTATCACAAAATATAGGCAAAGAAAAGAAAAAAAAGAAAAATTCGGCCAAGTGCGAGTCGGACTCACGCACCGAGGGTCACGTACAAACTTGCGGCTTAATCGGCCATCGTTTGTGAATGCGTAGACTTAGACAATGATTCTTTGAGAACTCAAAGGGACCACAGACTTGAGTAGATATATGTATTTTGACGGGCCTGTTGGTCTAGTGGTTAGTGGCCCTGACTGCTAAGCCGGAGGTCGTGGGTTCGATTCCCACCCAGGACAAACTTTGTGTGATGAGCATGATTGTTTGTTCTGTGTCTGGGTGTGATTTATCTATAATATGTATGTATTTATAAAATATATACCTAAGTATGTATATCAGTTGTCTGGTTACCATAACACAAGCTCTGCTTAGCTTGGGATCAGATAGCCGTGTGTGAGTTGTCCCAAGATATTTATTTATTTATTATTTATAGTTTTAATTTCAATTCGGTACTTTCACGCGGTTCCGAGATAATAGGTCTTTTTTTTGGGGTGGGAAATCATCGAATAACTTTCCCCGCTCTGGGCGGAGCGGAGGGGAGTGTCAGACTTTTACTGACTAAAACCCACCCATGTTCCTTCGATTGCCGTTTGCGATCCGGGGCCGCGGTATCTCATTCGAACAACCCGCAACCCCCGGCAGGCGGAGGACCCGGCAGGCCGCTCTGCTTTGCTGACAAGGTCTTGACAGACAGACATACGGACAACAAATTGATTCAATCAGGGTTCCGTACCTCAAAAGGAAAATACTGAACCCTCAAAAAAATAGGATGTTGCAATAATGGAAGGGATCATTTGCGACTATAGTATAAGTGAAGCCGCGAATAAAAGCTAGGCTGTAGGCAACAACTCTTTTTTTAATACATAAAACTTTAGTACTCCCCGGAAACGGCTTGACCGATTTTTATGAAATTTTATACGTATATTTGGTAGGTCTGAGAAACGGTCGTAATCTATTTTTCGTACCCCTAAGTGATAAAGGTGGCCCTCATCAGAGGGGGACAGACTGGTCAACGGGTGAAACCGCCGGGCACAGCTAGCTAGTTTAGCTATTAAAAGTTATCCTTTTTATTTATTTATTTATGTACACACAAAACTTTATATAAAAAAGTACATAAGGAAAAAAGAGCACAAAGGTAGGTCATAATAAACATTTTATTTCATATTTTCCGGTAGATTATATTCTTTGCTCCCGTACCAGCCACACAAGAGAAAATAATCAACCCAATCAGAAACCCTCCCAAAAATACTTGACAACTGCATCACCAACAAATTGATCACTTAACTCAATCATTACCACAGAGTAACACAAGGCAATTTCAATCTCAACATCAGCACGTACGGTTTAAATTGGCAACGCACCGTTATGTTGCATTCGCAAACAACTTGGGGAACTAGGCAGCTATCCTAATTAACTCTGTGGCACTACAACAGGAGCTTTCATGGTATTTAGTGCTCCACTTTGGAATTTATACAATCGCTGAATTCGAAAACTTTGCCAATATAACAGGCAACGGAATGGAAGCTAGTGTTCTTGTTTATTGTACAGACGCCTGCACATCAAGCTACTACAATCTGTCAGATTTCTTTGATAGATTTTCGACTTTATTTCTAAATTATTAGGTTCAAGGTTCATTGGAAAAAATTGACAGCTTCGGGTAGCTTGACCTGCTGGCGTCTGTACGTTGTTGGCGATGGAAACAACTTCGATTTAGTCTATGGTGCGTGTGTATGTTGTGTACTTTTCTTTGTAACTAATATCACACACCCAGATCTAAACTAAGACAACTCAAAAAAGGATTTTTTTCAGCAGACTATAAAACCTATAACGATTTGTAAGGGAAGTTATGACCATACGGGGTTGCGGGTTGTTCGAAGGGATACCGCGGCCCCGGTGCATAAAGGGCAAAAAAAGAAACTTGGGCGGGTTTAAGGCGGTACAAGTCTGACATCCCCCCCCCCCGCTCCGCCCAGAGCGGGGGAAATTATTTGATGATTACAAACCGCAAAAAATAAAGTTATGAGAATTTAAATTAATTTTAGATAGTAAAAGGTCACTGTATAAAAATTATGCTATATTCGATAGTTGTGGACGATCACCAAGGATAACCAAAAATCACGATTTTTGAGTTGTCTCAGTTTAAATCTAGGTGGGCGATATATAATAGAAAAATATATAGATATAATATAATAATAATAATCGGCCAAGAGCAAGTCAGTCTCGTGCACCGCGAGTTCCCTGCAATATATTTTTTATTTTTGTACAAATTTCCGACATAAACGGCCATATCTTTGATTGCATCGACTTACTTAAAGGGTTGAATGTTTTCACAGCTCCGAGAGACTGCAGACTCAAATATATTATTCTAATTTCAACTCAATACTCAACGCGTTTCCGAGATAAAAGGTCTTGACAGACGAACATACGGACAACAAAGTAATCCTACAAATGTACCGTATTTTTTCTTTTGAGGTACGGAACCCTAAAAAAGAAACTTTTAAGCAATTTAGCTTCTAAACTCAACCGTATAGAGTTTAAATTTAGCAAATGTTGTGCTTCGTTCGTCAGTAAATCAATGATATCTGTGACTGTGTAGGTATGTGTGTGATGGTTGTTAACTAATATTACTTTGATCTATTAAATTAGCTGTATTACGATCGTTCAACTTGGCAACGGTATTATTACCATCTATTTGCTTTAATTAAGTTCGTTCAATCTACTACTATTACTTACATAATGTTGTTATGGCCTTAAGGTTAAGCGCTTCGCCTCTGATGCGTGAGGTTTTGAGTTCAAACCAATGTAGCTTTTTCAACTCGTATGTGGATTCTGAAGAATTTCCGAATAGAATGGGACAAGGGCAGGAAAATTATGAAATGACTAGCTTTTTCCCGCGGCTTCGCTCGCGTTAAATTCGGGATAGCACAGTTCCAATTTCATGAATTACATGAACCTGCTACCTGTAGTTTTTGCCCTAGCGCCTTATATATTTAATGTAAAAGCAATGCTAAGTTTTCCCATTTCTTCCCTCTTTCTCTCTCATATTATCACAATATTAAAAAAAATAGTCTATGTCCGTCTCCAGGGACCCAACTATCTCTGTACCAAAATTCATCAAAATCGTTTTTGCCATGTAGGTGTGAAGACGTAACAAACAAATAAACAAACAAACTCACTTTCGCTTTTATAATATTAGTAAGAATAAAGTACTTTCTAAATTGGAACTGGACCTAAAAAAACAACTTTCTTACCTGTTCAAGTAAACCTGAAAGGAGTAAACTTTACAAAATTACAGCCGAAATAAAATTCTGTTCCTGTAAGCAGATGACAAAATATCGGAACAGTTTGTTAATTAACGATCGTAATTTAATTATAATTCACACAAAAAAACAGCAGCCTTTGTTAATTATAGACTTCATTTTAAACTGCTTGTTCCTTCCTGAAGAACTTGTTTTCGTTTTTCACTTTGTCTAGAAAAAGCAATTTATTTTCAGTTACTGTCAATGTTCATTTAATAAATACTGCGTCTCGGGAAACTGAAAAATGGAAATATAATTTGATAAAGGTATAATAATAGCTTAAATGTTTGATGGAAAAGGTTATTTTTAGGTTTCAGAAAGTTTCAGAGTGTTTTGGTGTTGGAGAAAGTTGTTACCGTGGATATTAATGAAATAATTTTAAGTACGCCACTGCTGGCCTTGAGTTTATATCTAAAACTGTATAGGTAGGTATAATGTAAATGTGGTATCAGTATTAATTGAAGAAGTAACAGGCATACGAAGAGAAACACTTATTAGAGTAGATTAGTTTCAAAATCCAACGGCAGACTTGATGAATGAATGTAAATGTAAAATGTAAAAGATGTTTTCATCATCATCTGCCTAGCTTTTTGCCAACTATGTTGGGGTCGGCTTCCAGTCTTACTGGATTCAGCTGACTACCAGTATTTTATATGGAGTGACTGCCTATCTGACCCCCACAACCCATTTAACAACTGAGTAATACGATACTTCTTGGTAAGACTGGTTATCTATATGTGTGGTGCTTTCTTAAAAATACCATTTCTGACACAAATCTGCATAGTCTATAATACCTGAGTTTGTTTCTTCTCAGAGTAGTCGGTTACGGAACACCGGGATCATTTAGTTAAAAAAAAAAAACAAAATACGTGTAAAAGTGTTTGTAAAAACCTATTTGCAAAATAAACATCATTTATACTAAATACCTAGTAACCCCAAAAGTCCAACATCAAAATCTCCAAACATCCCAAAACTCCGATCGACCCAGTATCTTAAGCACTACATTCCCCGATATTACCCCAAACGGTACGCAAGACGTAAACACAATATGGTCCATACTAAACTGGGTTTGTATTAAATTTGCATCAGTAAGAGAACGGGTTTAGTATCTGCTACAATAGCAGCTAGTTAACATGAGACGTGCCAAAGTTCGCGTCGAAAGCAAATTAGCCCAAAGGGAAAGATTTCTCGTACGGGCTTGAACGAAAGCGGTAGCTTGTATTTTAGTAATCCTTACTAATATTATAAAAGCAAAAGTGAGTTTGTTTGTTACGTCTTCACGCCTAAATGGCTAAACCAATGTTGATGAATTTTGATACAGAGATAGTACAGTACAGTACAGTTGGGACCCAGGAGACGGACAAAGACTACTTTAAAAAAAAAAGATTGAGATATGAGGGAGAAAGAGGTAAGAAAAGAGAAAACTTTGCATTGTTATTACAATAAATAAGGCGCAAGGGCAAAACTACTGGTAGCAGGTACCTGCAAATCAGGAAAGGGGAACTGTGTTACTCCGAATTTAACGCGAGCGAGGCCGCTGGCAAAAGTTACAATTATTGTGTACTAGCTGACCCGGCGAACTCTGTTCCGCCTTAAAGACAATAAATAATACGCCGATTTTCGAATTTAGTAAGTTGAATTTTTCTGAGAAAGAATTCATGCAAGCCTAGTACTTTCGCTTTTATTAGTAAGGATTAACCTACCCTACCTACCTACTAACCTACCCACCCTACCTACTCTACTTCTCTTACCGGGATGAAAAGTATGTAGATAATTAGTATCCTCCGTCTCCTGGTTCTAAGCTACCTCGTCACCAATTTTCAGCCATATTGGTAAAGCTAAGTTGGTTCTATCAAGAACTTGAATCCACAGATCAAACTGCTGGAATTAATTTCACCCTACCTACCCTACTTCTCTTACCGGGATGAAAAGTATGTAGATAATTAGTATCCCATGTCCGTCTCCTGGTTCTAAGCTACCTCGTCACCAATTTTCAGCCATATCGGTAAAGCTGTTCTTGAGTTATAAATAGTGTAACTAACACGACTTTCTTTTATATTTTCAGCCATATCGGTAAAGATATTTTGGTTCTATCAAGAACTTGAATCCACAGATCAAACTGCTGGAATTAATTTCACCGTGAATTTATGCAAACCTAGTACTTTCGCTTTTATTAGTAAGGATTTTGACTCTCCATTTTATTTAGAAAACGTTTGTATGGGAAATAGAAAAGGACTGTTTTGAGGGTTTTCCCGGCAATTATTCGAATTTTTCTCACCTTTTAAACCTTCCCTAGACCTCCACGAACATTTCAAGACCAAGATATGATAAATCTGTTCAGCCGTTCTCGAGTTTTAGCGAGACTAACGCACAGCAATTCATATATATATATATTTAGATTGGGATTGTCTTGTTTTGAGAATGAATGTGAACGAGTAGAGAAGAGAAAGATTAATTTTGAGAATGAATGTGAACGAGTAGAGAAGAGAATTTTGAGAATGAATGTGAACGAGTTTTTGAGAATGAATGTGAACGAGTTTTTGAGAATGAATGTGAACGAGTTTTTGAGAATGAATGTGAACGAGTAGAGAAGAGAAAGATTAACAAAATGACGGATAGACGTATAAAGTAAGATTATAATACAAGTACAGAGATCACTGTTGATATTACGATTAAAGAGAAGTGTGGGGGAAAAAGACATGCAAATTATGTTATAGGATTATCTTTTTTGGGTAAACGCAATTAAGAGCGATTTCAGACTAGCGTAATTTCTGCGCGTATAAGCTCGTTTTGGCTTACGCGTTACATTTTCTGCGTCAAACACTGAACGCGCGTTTGTTTTCACTGGGTGAGTGAGCATGCAGAGGCATTTCTTGCAGCTCGCGTTTATGAAAGTTATGCGTGTGGCATAAAACGCAGCTATACGCGTGTACGCGCGCTTCAAATACAAACTTATACCTGCCGAAATGCTCTGAAAAAGAACGTATACAGTAGGATACTCGATATTGTACCAGCAATAGTAAGAATTTAAAAGATTGTCTTATTTCTGATAATCGTTTAAAGATAACCAAAACAAAAATAAAAGTTTGACATTTTTTTCAATCATTACATCTTAAGTATAGTATTAGTGTTGTAGTACGCATTTATTCATTTTGCAGTTAATATTAGTAGGCCACAGTTCTGAAATAGGCTATAAAATTGATTATGATCTTCAAAATTCCATTTGCAATTTACTGAAAAATTCGCCATTGTGACTATTGGAATCGTTTGGCAAACACTATCCGCATTCATGTTCTACTTTGACTTTACAGCGGAGTGATAAAAAATGGGAAAAGAGTTTAGAATGAACGTAGCGCATTCCAGGCCAGGAACTAGTTCGAATTTCGAATGCATAAAAAAAAAACAAATCTACAAAACGGGTAACTGAAATTCCGACTCGCCACTTCTAATACTATCCTTAATTCGCACACGAGGCTCGTGTTGTGTCGTATAAATGTATTGCTAATTTACTATTTCTATAGCCACTATATACTTATACTTGATACGCAATAATGAGCCTACCCATATTAATTTAGTTGTGTATGCCCTTATTTTTGGGGTTGGAAATCATTAAATAACTTCCCCCGCTCTGGGCGGAGCGGGGGAAGTTATATGTCAGACTTTTACTGACTAAAATCCACCCATGTTCCTTCTATTGCCCTTAACGTCCCGGGGCCGCGGTGTCTTTTTCGAACAACCCGCAACCCCGGTTGTGTCAATCACCACTCACCTTGCACAATACAAGTAGTACAATCACCTTTTACTATCCACAATCATTACTAATCTGGAAAATGAGAGAAATATTGATGTGGGTTTTTGGTAGAACCATGTTCAATTAATGAAATCATTGTTTGTATCAGCAGAACACACTCTCTAGAAGGATGGAACGTACAGATAGCACAAACAAACCACTGTCAGTGAACGGCTAGTGAAATTGCAGTGTTGCGCTCCACTAGAGAATTTTACGACGGTCCGTGATGTCGTGTGTCCTCTGTGCACGTACATGGCGCAACATGCACCACTTTAAAATCACTTTGGGAGCTCCTCTGTGAAACTTCTCGACTAATGATAGGACATTTAACGATTTAGACGTGTGTCTGATTTTCAAAATCCTACTTACTACTAAAAATATTATAATTGTGAAATTTTGTGTGAATGGATGGATGTATGGATGTTTGTTACTCTTTCACGCAAAAACTACTTAATGGATTTTAATGAAACTTTACAAAAATATATCTTATACATCAGAATAACACATAGGCTACAATTCATAAAGATAATTTGTATATTCTATCACCACGCGAGTGAAACTGCGGGGCGCAGCTAGTCGATAATAAGGGAATGAGTTTATTTTATTAGCAGCAGAAAATTTGGTGTGCATTCTGAAACCGTTTCAATTTAGTATCGGAGCTAAAACCAAGGTCATTCAAATCCTTACGAATATTATAAAAGTGAAAGTGAGTTTGTTACGTCATCACGCCTAAATGGCTAAACCAATTTTGATGAATTTTATTACAAAAATAGCTGGGACTCTGGAGACGGACATAGGCAAATTTTTTTTTTTAAAGTGAGATATGAGGGAGAAAGAGGGAAGAAAAGGGAAAACTTAGCTTTGCTATTACAATAAATAAGGCAAATCAGGAAAGGGGAACTGTGTTACTTACCCCAAATTTAACGCGAGCGAAGCCGCGGACAAAAGCTGGTAAAAAACTAAATACGAAAAATCTTTTAAAGATCCCTTTATGTAAACATAATTTATCTTATTCAAACTATCATAAGCTTCAATTTATTTTCTCGACAGTAACATCGCATCGATATACATTTTCCAACTTGATTCATATTTAATTTCAACGTCTCGAGATTACACTCGCGGCGCAGGCGGGTGGGTAGATTGCTATTGCGGTTATTTATCTTATTACGAGCGACACAACGGCCATTATCCTTTGTTTATCGCCTGGGGCTCTGGCATTGTGGTCGACGTCATTAAAACTTAATAATGGTGGATTCAATCCGCCGTAGGCTGCGTTTACCGTCCAACGACCATGTGTTTATTGTGAAAACGCGAGGAAAACCCCTTTGTGATTTGTATTTGCTCAGTTTTTTGTGGCACAAGAAGTGGACAGATGGGCAAACCAGATAATTGAGTTTTTAATCTTGGACTTACGTTACGGACGAGCCAAATTGAATGTTGAACGTCAGCGGAAATTATATAACGAAAAATCCTCGTCTTCTGCCGATTCCGAGTTGTGACATTGTTGATGTATTATTTCTTAACAAGAATGGAAGTTGTTTTATTTGTTATTGAACTTTCTGGGCTCAATTTTATAAAATGCCTGTGCCAGGGATACATGTTTAGCCTGCACGGGATAGTGATCATGTTTTCACGTTATCCATTTCCACAGAGACGGTAATCTTGACACTGTGGGTTGAAGCGGAATGGGCCATATCCTCACAGATCCGACCATGCATGGGCATCATATACGTGATTCTATTGATAATTTTTCCAGCCACCTTTATCTTACCAATTTCAAATGAACCTTTTTATGCAATTCTCTACCTTTTACCGTCTCCTTTACAGCTCATTTTAATTAGAGCCTCCAGATTATTACTAAAAACGCAACCTATAAAAACTTTTATACCCCCAAAATTGAATTAGCTTCCCAAAAAAAAAATACAAAATCAGAAACAGGATCCAGTTTATTATTTCATTTAAGTACGGCCCACCTTTCGCTAAATTAGCGAGAGGGAGTCAGGCTAAATTAACGAACCACGTGATCTTATTAGCTACCTCACTCAAGCCATTAGGTTGGCTCTAGCTAGCACGCCATTGTACTTTACCTGTTCAAATTTAATAGAACCCTTAAAGGATGTCAATTTTGCTGAAATTGTCTTAGAAAGCAAAGTTGTGCCATTCGTGCATGGGACTATCAACTAATTAGCTACTATGCACGAATAAGCCGCAAATGTGGATGCTGATGGTCAATGTGTTCATTACAGAGCACCTATAGAACCAATTCGCATCAGGAATTACTGCGGTTGCTAATTGAATGACGAGCCTCGCTGAACACATCGACTTCGCATTATCCGAATTTATACCGAATGCGCAATGCACCAACATCACAAGTTAGAAGCGTTCCTATAAAGAAACTCTAAACTAGGTTACATGTTATTAAAGACCAAAATCGCTTAACAGACTCCAACAAAGTATATTTCCAAGATGAAAAATATGAAGTTTTCCAAGTAAACACGTCAAGTGTCGGCAGAGTTGAAATTAGTTGGCGTACCCCCATTGAAGGCTGTGTGGGTACAACAAAAGAGAGCAAAATAACGCTATCTACACAAGCGCAAGTCAGGCCATTTTTTTTGTTTGTTTTAAAGGAGGTACATACCTATTTATTTTTAAACGGCAAGAGAATAAAAGGTTTTGAGAAGTCAAGAGATGCCTTAATTGTGGTTGCTGTGTTACAAACTTTATCATTCAACGAGCTGAAACATTATGTTTGATGATTCTATATTTTTTTCGTCAGTGCCACGTCCTAGCTGTCATTTTTAGATCTTTGTGGCAGTGTCAGAGTGGCATTAGGTTGGACTGGAAGCCGATCTCAACTTCGTTGGGAAATTTCATCAATAAAACTCAACGAGTTGACATACTTTAACTGCGTTCAAGATATACAAACATTTGCTTATAAATTATACATTAAAAAAAAACTTTTTAATGTCAGTAACCTCAAGACCTACCGTTTACAGAACAAATAATAGTTTCAATGATTTAATGCAAATAATAATTTGAATAATAAATTGGATTGTTGATAGAGTTAGTAAACATAATAATTTGATTGTGTAGTGGACATGCATTATTTTCGCTTAACTTAACAAATAAGAGCACCATCGATAAATAATAATTAATTTACCAAGAAAATTCCACATAACCTCGAGATTAGAATTATAATATTGTCCATTCGTTTGAAATATAATTGAGGTGAGAATTCATAAAATTTTAATTAGAGCTACTAACACATCTCATAATTATATTTATCTGCGTGATGACATACAATCTGTATTAGCTATAAATAGATTTATAATTAGAATCCCACTAATAGTATAAATGTGAATGTTTATGAGGATGTATGGACGTTTGTTACTCTTTCACGTCGAAACGGCAAAACGGATATTGATGAATTTTGGCACAGAGCTAGATTATATTCTGGACTAGCACATAGGATACTTTTTTTTTCGATATCACGCGGGCGAAGCCGCGGGAGCCAGCTAGTGGCTTTTAAATAGATAAAAGTTATTTAAATAATACCACAGTCGATTAAGATATTTATAGAAATGAAGAGGGTTGACGAATTATTATAGCTACGTCAATATGGAGGGTTACTATGTAAACATGGATCGATATTATCCGTCTAGCCGATATCATTAACCCTTTGAATAGGATAACTATTTTTAGACATGACTGATCTAGCAACGAACGTATTTCTAGGGTTCCAGGATTTCTAGGGTTTTGCTCAAAAGGAAACACCGGAACCCTCTTATAAAATAAAAAAGCCTTTTATTTCTTGCGTAATCACATTTCAAATACATTCTTATTATTCCTATGGTTGGTACAATCAGTTTTCTGTAATCTTGTAAGTTGTTGTTTGTAATTTATTGATTTTAGTATGGTTAGTATTTAATTTATTATTTAATACGATTTCTGATTATAGCTATTGGTTGTTAATTTATTGTATAATTAATTTTAATTTATATAATATTATTATTGCATTCTCTAATGTTTTCTTAAAACTATGCTTATGCATGCAAGAACCCCTTCTTATGTGAGGGTGAAGGCCTCCTCCATATTTTTCCACTTGTCCCTATGGCTTTTGTTTTCCAGTGTTTTCCTGCTATTTTTATTAAATCGTTTTCCCAGCGAGTTGTTGGTCTTCCTCTTTTTCTAATACCAGGGCCCTGCCATGAAACCCTCTTATACGATCACTTTATTATCAGTCTGTCTGTCTGACTGTCAAGACCCTTTATTATGGGATCCGTATACTTAAATATGGTCCCTCTGAGCTGTGACAAAATTAACTCTCTAAGTCTACGCAGTAAAAAGATATAGAAATTTATGTCACAAGTTTGGACGGAACCGTCGATGCGCGAGTACAACTCCAATATAGCCGTTTTTTTTAGTTACGACTATTATTTTTGAAGGACAGCGAGAGAGACTATAGACTGGAAACTGGTTAAGCAGATGAAGATGATTTCCTGAATTAATTTGACGACACGGTTGGCGCAGTGGCTGAGCGATCGACTGCTGCGCTGCGTGTCGCGGGTTCGAACCCCGCACGGAACAAATATTTGTATGGCCTACAGATAGTTGTTCCGGGTCTGGCTGTTTGTGTATGTGAGTTTAAATGTTTGTAAACGCACCCACGATACAGGAGTAATTCCTAGTGTGGGGCACAGTTTCTCTCTACTATTATTTTAAACATCAAAATAATGAGAAAATACGCTTAATTATATCCTTGTGAGGCGTAGACAACAAATTTTAACTAATAAGGATAAATGAGTAAGATTTTGTTTCTCTCCCACGTATCACGAGATCAATCAATCTCTTTGACACTAATTTTGCATACACAAAGCTGCGGGTTTAATTTATTTATAACAGAAATGTTGAATAGCAAAAGAATAAAGCTACAGTCCCAATCACAAAGAATAATAACTTGTAAAAGTACCGTAGTAATATTGCGTAGTAGCCCATTCGAAAGTGTAGATCACACATTTTCTAAATCCTTCCTTATTCCTTACTAATATTATGAAAGTGAGTTTGTTTGTTACCTCTTCAGGCTTTAATGGCTACACCGATTTTGATAAATTTTGGTACAGAGATAGTTGGGAACCAGGAGACGGACATAGGATGGACGTAATTTTTTTTTTAAATGGGATGTGAGTAGAAAGAGGGAAGAAAAGGGAAAACTTAGCGTTGCTATTACAAATCAATAAGGCGCAAGGGGAACTGTGTTACCCCGAATTTAACGCGAGCGAAGCCGCGGGCAAAAGCTAGTAATATTATAAAAGCGATAGTGAGTTTGTTTGTATGTTTGTTACGTCTTCACGCCTAAATGGCTAAACCGATTTTAATGAATTTTGGTACAGATACAGTTGGGACCCTGGAGACGGCCATAAGTTAAAGACAAAGGCTATAGGTTTTTTTAAAGTGAGAAATGAGGGAGAAAGAGGGAAGAAAAGAGAAAACTTAGCATTGCTATAACATTAAATAAGGCGCAAGGGCCAAAACTACAGGTAGCAGGTACCTGCAAATTAGGAAAGGGGAACTGTGTTACCCCGAATTTAACGCGAGCGAAGCCGCTGGCAAAAGTTAGTTATTTTTTTTTTAAGATTTTGGTAACAACACTCGTGTTAAGATGATACATATACATATATGTGAGAACGACATAAAATAAGTACCTACAAATAAACAGCGTCAACAAACTCAATATAAAACTCAAATGCAAATGCTTAAATCGAGTTGTCTGCACAGCAAAAGACTTTGCTTTTTCAACAACAAAATAACTGCAAACCCGCATTTTCAGAAGCAAAATTATATATATATAAAATAGGATCTTTATACAGTGTTACGGTTAGAACAGATCTACTTGCCAGAAATGGGAACAGAATTGAATTGGGACCTGCGGCAATGTCCCCGCATTCCCAAACTCAATTATTATTTTCTCTGGATTCGAGCTTGGGTCGTGTCACTTGGCCAAGATATTTGTGGTTCCATTAGTAATATGTGTGATAAGGTGATCGTAATGTTGGCAGAGATTTTTGGTTACTTATTTATTTACTTTGCTTACTTATGCAGTAGGTAATGTTTGATGTCTCTATTGTTTTTTTAGAGCGGAACTTTTGTTGATTATTCAATTATTACATAAACCAGACTTTTCTGTTTCGACTATTACCTTTCCATTTCCCATTTAAGTAAAATACCGAACGATGTTTTTGTCTATGATTTTATTTAGGAATACCGTCAGCAGCTTTTGCTCATCTGATCAATTGATGAATTGGTGAAGATACCTAAAAAGAAATAAACTTATATAGATGATTCACTGCAAATTCACTCGGATTCCATGTTAGAATTTCTACATTAAATTTAGGAAAATTTGTTCTAAAAAATGTTAATTCAGACGTGAACTTTAGACGTTTATAAAATTATTACATAGAGAGGCTAACGAGTTACACAGATTAATAACGTAATAGGTAGGTACACCAATTTCATAAGGAAACATATTAACGTACATATAAGCCTGTTAAAGATCTACAAAATAAAGACCTTTTAATAAATTTAGATCAGAACCATACCAAAAATGATTCAAGATTATTTCAAAAGATATTCAGAAATCGACAAAGCCTTTCAATAGGCGTACTTCCATAAAATAAGGAAGACATTTCTCAAAATTATAATTCCTTCCATCTGGTTTTGACGTCTAAATAAAATGGAGCGGGACAATACTAAGATATTGCAGCGATAAATTCGAGAAATACTGGATGCCTCGAGGCATTTGTAAGCTTTTTCAATAAGATTGGAGGTAAGGAGTACCATCACTCTTCAAGGCAATCCAAGGTGCGGGTCGGGTGAGGTCAGTGCCAAGATTACTTACGTTTTCTACTTAATATCAGGAGGAAAAGGATTTGCTGAAAGCTAATAGAGGTCAATAAAATGTAACTTTTATTAAAGGTGTTCTCTTTGGACGCAGGTGACTGAGTAGTTCAAGTTTGCAAAGAGGTCGGTTTATATTTTCCAACCGGCCAGTATCATATTAGATTATGTTTTTTTTAAAAGTTCACTGATATTCAAAAAAAGAATACGAAAATATGTTTAATATTTGAGCGTACAATTTTAGACTTAACATTAAAATCACAGTGATGGTTATTCTCGTTAAAATAAGGTAAGGTAAGCTATACAATGATCTTTATATACGTTACAATAAGGCTGCGAGCTTTATTCGGTAAGTCGTTATTTTTTTTTTTATTGCAAAAATGTTTTTTTTTTATTTCAGCCTTTTTAGTTGTGTTATGATGGTATCTCACACAATTTTTTATCGAGTATTCATTTTCCATTGCTACTAATAGATATTAACATTTCGTCCGTATATACATTAGGAGAAAAAAATAAGATTTTCTCATGGATACCAATGTCAAAACTATACCAAATTGAAAAGGAGCCACACGGAAAACACCAGTTTTCAAATAAAAAAGAATCGGTTCATCGAGTAGAAAGTTCCGAGGTAACAAACAATTAAAAATATCCTCCTTTTTAGATTTCCGTACCTCAAACTCATTATTGGCTCACTTTGTTGTCCGTCTATCTTTCTGTCCGTCTGTCTGTCAACACCCTTAATATCGGGAACGCGTAGAGGTATCGAGATGAAATAAAAAAACCATATACTCAACTTTGTGGCCCCTCGATACTGTGAAATCAACCCCTTTAAGTTTACGCAGTCAAAAGATATGCGGCTGTTTATGTCGCAAATTTATACGGAACCCTTGGTACGCCATTCTGATTCGCTCCAGGCCGACTTTTTTTAGAATTCGGTTAAAAAGCGTATGAATTGAGATTGTTCCTACAAGTTGACTGTGACATGGTTAGTGTTGGATTCCAAACACATTACCACAAAAGTCATCGAATTAGCTTTATTTTAGAAGTCGGTTATCAAGCGTATGTTTTGAGATTGTTCTCCCAAGTTGACTGTGACATGGTTGTAGTGTGATTACAAACACATTATCACAAAACTCAACAAATCTTAATGAATAGCTCGTTTTAATCCCCATATTAATGTTAACAAACATAGTCAACTCAACAAACGTCACAAATTTCAGCCGTTTGGCAGATATTACACTCGATTCACGATAGGAATTTAATACAGCGAAACGTATTCCCATTAAATTACCCGTTTACAGTATTACAGTATTACTATTTGGTGTAGTTTTAGTTAATGTTAAGCCTGACATACACAAAGTGATGTTCGTACCGGTTTAATCCTTACTATTATTATAAAAGCGAAAGTGAGTTTGTTTGTTTGTTTGTTTGTTACCTCTTCACGCTTTAATGGCTAAACCGATTTGGATGAATTTTGGTACAGAGATAGTTGGGAACCAGGAGACGGACATAGGCTAATTTTTATTTTAAAAAAGTAGGATATAAGGGAGAACGAGGGAAGAAAAGGGAAAACTTAGCGTTGCTATTACAAATCCATCAGGCGCAAGAGCAAAAACTGCAGGTCTGCTTGGTGTGTTATACCGAATATAACGCGAGCGAAGCCGCGGGCGAAAGCTAGTTAACTATAATTATTATTTTAGAGCTAAGTGCTAATGAACTAGTAGTCCTTGAAACACGAATCACAGGCAACGCTTAGGTTAAAATCTGACAACCAGTCTTACCAAGAAGTATCGTATTGTATTAATCAGTTATTAAATGGGTTGTAGAGGTGAGATAAGGAGTCGCTCCACGTTTAATATTGGTAACCATTTGAATCTGAATGGAATTTCTTGCCCATTCTTCTCCATAGAAATCAATGCTTTGGAATGGGCAACTACAGTACCTACTTTCACAAGTTATTATGCCTTGTGACTGGGACTGTCCACTAAGGATAGAAGCCGACACCAACATACTAGTTGGGATATGACAAAGCAGATGATGAAGATGGATTCGAGGTTGTGCTTCTTTGATCGCAGTTCTTTCTAGCAGTCACTGAGAACTCTTTAGATGATTGCGAATAAGAGGTTTTACTAATATATGATTCAAAATAGAAAATGCTATGGTTAAAGTATTCCTGCTGGGGTTGTGGGTTGTTCGAAAGAGATACCGCGGCCCCGGAATACAAAGTGCATAATAAGGAACATGGGTGGGTTTTAATTAGAGCGTAACGAAGTTATTTGATGATTTAACATGAGGTATAAAAGAATAATGGTGATTCTATCACACTACTTTAAATCATTACGCTATCGAATAAAATAACCTATTTGTGAAAATATTCTTAAAAAACCGGCCAAGAGCGTGTCGGGCCACGCTCAGTGTAGGGTTCCGTAGTTTCCCGTCCGTCACAATAAGTGTTCCCACTTATGAGTTTAAAGGTGGAGGAGCGTGCAATGTTGCACGCTCCGCGGCAGGCGCTCCAACAGTTTTTGTACAAAAAAGACAAAAAGTTGTACAAAATACAACTTTTTGTCTTTTTTGTACAAAAACTGTTGTGTCAATCAAGTTCAAAATAATTTTCATAGAAAGTCCTTATAAAGTTCTACTTTTCAGATTTTTTTCATATTTTCTAAACTTATGGTTCAAAAGTTAGAGGGGGGGGACACATTGTTTTTTACTTTTGGAGCGATTATTTCCGAAATTATTGACATTATCAAAAAATGATTTTGGTAAACCCCTATTCATTTTTAAATACCTTTCTAACAATATATCACACATTCGGGTTGAAATTAAAAAAAAAAACACTTCCCACTTTACATATAGGGTGGCTACCCTAATAAAACATTTTTTTCCAATTTTTATTTTACCACTTTGTCGGCGTGATTGATATACATATTGGTACCAAATTTCAGCTTTCTAGTGCTAACGGTCACAGAGATTAAGCGAGGACGGACGGACGGACGGACGGACGGACGGACGGACAGACAGACATGGCGAAACTATAAGGGTTCCTAGTTGACTACGGAACCCTAAAAAGGTATATTTTTAAATATCTAAATCATAATATGACACGCTCTAAACCCAGTATGTTAATTTTATTTTGTGCCAAAAATACAAAAAAAAAGTCAAATAATATAAAACAAAAACTACCCTCAACGGAAACGATAAATCATTGGCCGACGACGGAGTTTAAATCAAAGAGGGGAATAAATTTCCATTAGCAGATCATGAGAGATTCCGGTCGAAGTAGCGACCGGCCGAGCGAGATTGCCACAAAAACTCGCTAGTAGGAGAATACATTTACTTTGATATAGAATAGGGATAGCTAGTAGAGGATGGTTGGAATATAAGAGGAATAGAGGCGCTTTTTCAAGTGAAAATGGTGACGACAAATCAAATGTGTATGATATTAAGAACTATGGCATGAAAGATGACACGGTTGGCGCAGTGGCTGAGCGATCGACTGCTGCGCTGCGTGTTGCGGGTTCGATTCCCGCACAGAACGCATATTTGTATGACCAGGGTCATTCTTCTCTATTACTCGTTCTCTCATTAGACACCTCCTTTGTTTTTTGTTTTAATTTTTTAAAAACGTTGCCCCACACTAGGAATTTCTGCTATATCGTGGGCGCGTTTACAAACATTTATACTCACATACACAAACAGCCAGACACGAAACAACTATCTGTAGGCCATACAAATATTTGTTCCGTGCGGGGATCGAACGTGCAACACGCAGAAGCGCAGCCGTCGATCGCTCAGCCACTGCGCAAATTTGTGTGCTACTGAAAAATTCCTGATTGAAAACTCCAATAATACCTTCGATCCGAAAATCGTAGACGAATTGAATACTATACCAACGAGGTAAACGTTAAATAAATCGGTGTTAAATTGAGAAACCAAATTAAGTACTGTCAAATACTCGTGCTAGCTAGAAAATAATCCTATAACACACTCCGTGGCAGCGTATGTTAAGCTCTTAAGCCGTGACAGGTTATCAGCTTCGAGCGTG
This sequence comes from Ochropleura plecta, assembly GCA_905475445.1. Taxonomy (NCBI): domain Eukaryota; kingdom Metazoa; phylum Arthropoda; class Insecta; order Lepidoptera; family Noctuidae; genus Ochropleura; species Ochropleura plecta. Next base: position 5,804,679 of record FR997732.1, read on the forward strand.
GTTTTAAGTACCAGCTGAACGGCCAACCTTCGTTCACAGGATGAGGTAACATATGGACTCAAAATGTAGGTACTTATTATTATTACATTAGTTTTTTCTGCGGATGGGATATCGTCAAATAACTTCCCCCACGCGGAGCGGGGAGGAGTGTAAGACTTTTACTGAGTAAAACCGACCTAGTTCATAGTTAAATAAAAAAAAAATTAACTCACTTTTGGCCGCGGCTTCGCTCGCGTTAAATTTGGGGCAACACAGTTCCCCTTTCCTGATTTGAAGGTACCTGTAGTTTTTGCCCTTGCGCCTTATTTATTGTTATAGCAAAGCTAAGTTTTCCCTTTTCTTCCTACATTCTCACTCATTTTCACTTAAAAAAAATTATAGCCTATGTCCGTCTCCAGGTTTTCAACTATCTCTGTACCAAAATTCATCAAAATCGGTTTAGCTATTTAGGCGTGAAGACGTAACAAACAAACAAACTCACTTTCACTTTTATAATATTAGTAAAGATACATTTGGAATCTCCAACCAACTGCATCTTATTATGTTTTGCTTGAGCTTCTTAATACTACATATATTTACCTCAAATATCTTCTACAAAATTTCGTAATTTTACAACAAATTACATATATTTCCTAAAAAAACAATTCGATTGAACAAAATTATAGTGATAAAAGACAACTCTACAAAATTGAAAATGACAGAGCGGCTCAAATTCTAAAGAAAACCGTTGATACTCTTATATAAGAAAACGGAATCCCTTCTCCAAGGTTCTTGTGTACGGAAATTGTGCATCTATTCCCCCTCCAGCCGTTTCCTTACAATTAATTTGTTACGAATGCCTCCTGACTTAAATTTCCCTCGGGGAAGTGTATTTAACAAACCGTTACTATTCTGTATCTTTGTTAGTTTCCGTGTATATAGTCTTGCTTTTATGAAACGGTATTTAAGGAACGACGACACGGTTGCCCTAGTAGCTGAGCGATCGACCTGGGTTGCGTGTCGCGGGTTTGATCCCCGCACGGCAAAATGATTTGTATGGCCTACCGATAGTTGTTCCGGGTCTGGCTGTTTGTGTATGTGGGTTTAATTGTTTGTAAATATGTATTCAGACTTTTGTTTGTATTTAGTGACCTTATACCCATGTGCTTATACAGTTCAAAGAGATTGCCCTTTAAACAAACTATTTCAGTAATGCCTTGATTGATAGCTATAATGAACTTCAAATACCAAAGTTGAACTACTTGGGACAGATATCTATCTAGTCTGTCGGAAGTTTTGATGAATGAAGAATTTTGTAGCACATAACTGAAATTGTCTAACTCAAATCAAACTTGAAGCCTAGTTCAAAATCAAGTGTGTTAAAACTAGTTGTTTCTTCAAAAGGGTTGGAATACTCAAATAGCCACTTATTGAAATTGCTTGAAGTTAAGAAAATTGTAACTGAAGAAAACTTTAACAACAAAATGCCTGGAATTTCGACAACAGTTCGGACATACCCTTTCCAATAATCCGTAAAGTTTATAAGAGTAATAACACTTAAACCGGTCTCGGAAAGACTATTGATGTTTGAAGAAAAAATTCAAATTTGAATCTGTCATTAACCTTAAGTAAAGTTTTCTAATCTTTATCTACTGTTACTTATTCATGCGATCAAAACAACTTTGATCTACAAGGCCAATATTTATTCTGTCGACTCCACTTATTTCTAGTCCGTGAATTCTACTTACACGCATATTTATATGGATAAAGCTGTACCCTTACCTTCTCTCAGCTGTTGCCGCGTCATGTAGGAACCACTTCCTCGGAAAAGGGATTATAAAAGTGCTAAAATTTATGCTCGTGTAGAGAGGGACCATTTCTTTCTACTTTGCTGCTGTTACTAATGTTTCGTTTTGTGTGCTTTTGTTTACAGTTTGTACGTTTGTTGAGGAGCTCGTGGCTAAATAAATAGTAGCCGCTCGGGTCGATCTTTAGGTTAAGCAGCGCTTGCCTAGATTGGTCTGTGGATGGGTGACCCGTTACATACCGAGTTTCCTCCGTGCCTCGGAAAGCACGTTAAGCCGTTGGTCTCGGCTGTCATTTGTAGATCTTTGACAGTCGTTACAGGTAGTCAGTGTTCCGAAAGTCTGACAACCAGTCTTACCAAGTATCGTATTACCCAGTATTAACTGGGTTGTGGAGGTCAGATAGGCAGTCGCTCCATGTAAAATACTGATATTCAGCTGCATCCGGTTAGACTGGAAGCCGACCCCAACATAGTTGGGAAAAGGCTAGGCAGATCTGATCTGTTTACAGTTTGTACTTTAACTGTTAAATGTTCTTTGTCTGCTTTATTGCATTTTTGTCCTGAAAAACTGTAGTCGGCATACTATTTTTCAGTAATTAGATTGTGACGCGGTGTTTGTTACCAAACTCCGCTAAAACGACTGGACCGATTTGCATTAAAGTCTCAGAATCGGTCAATATCTATTTTTCATTACACTAAGTGATAAGGGTGGTCCTCTTTAGAAGAGAACCTGAGGAGCGGGTGAAACCGCTGGACACTAGTCATCTATAAAACTCATATTACTATTTAATTTATTTATCTGAAAGACAAGACACTCAACGACACGTTATATTGCCAAAAAAAAAAACAAAAGATGTACTCACGTGTGCAATGCCGCGGCTCATCAGAAGAGTCCCCACAATCGTTCGAACCATCACAGTATCGATTAATCGGTATACATTTCTTATTCGTACACAAGTACTCGGAAATTCGGCATCGAGTATCGTTCCCGTGGAGTACAGGCAGAATTTCAGGCTCCGGTATATCTTTGGGACTATCTCTTTGGTATATATTATTATATGTTTCTCTGGTCTTCGATGATTCGGTGACAATGTCGCAATCGGTGAGGTTGAGAAGCGTAGCAATGATAATTCCGAGGCCTAAGGCTATGTTGGGAAAACCTGGAACAATAGAAAGGCTAGATTATTTTGAGTGACATTACAAAATCAAACAGATACAGTTTCTACTTAGAATTTATGAAACCGTTTGTTAAATTATTTGTAAAGAAAAAACAGGTCGTTTATTATTTAATTCTATAAGGTTATCCCTATAATGTTCTTAATATGAGACAGAAATGCCACATATTACACAAAGGATAAAGCGAAATTGCAGAATAGACCGGTAACATCACAGATAACGAAATGTTTGTTATATGAAAAACGTTGTAATGAAAAAGTCTTTATTTTTCATTACAAATCTTAGGAGACAAACAAAATGAAATAAATCAGCTTGTAACACACCATATGCAATATCTTTAATTTATCAAAGCCATTTAATTATAGTTGAGATGTGTAGAATCAAGTCCAGCTAAATCTATACCCATGGCAAATTGCCTTTAAATGGCAAAAAAATCTTCATAGTTTTTATGCTCGCGTAGAGAGAGACCATTTCTTTCTACTTTACTGCTGTTACTAATGTTTCTTTTTGCGTGCTTTTGTTTTAATTTAAGTTTTTATACCAAATTTAGGTAAATCTCTACTAAAATTGATTTCAAAAATTGCTACCAGAATATGTTTGAAATATTTACAACTAAAATTTCAGTTCTATTTTTATTTTTGGTATTATTTTAAATAAATGTATTTATGATGATGTATTTATATTTTATTTTATTTGTAGATGTGTAATAGTATCTGTTTAAGTATAAAAATTCTCGAAAGCAAATAATTATATTATGTAATTGTTTAGAAATAATGTTTAGCAATGTTGTCGTATTCAACCCAAATATTGACTGGCAGTAAATGCCTTATGGCAGTAATTCCGCCTATGAAACCAGTATTGTACATGAAGTTTAAATAATTAAAATTCAAATTGGCCAATCACAACGCAATACTGCGGTCCACTGCAGTGTGTTGATTTTGGTTCGTGTTTTAATAAAAATGTCTTCTCATCTTAATAATAGTTTAATTAAATCAATCTGAGCTCGGCTGTCATTGTGCCGACTATTGTAACGGCCAGTGGCCAAGAGCCTTGACGACCATCTTTCGAAGCTCTCCCTGGCCTAGACGATTGGATCAAGGGCCTGATTCAGAAGGCAATCCTCGAAACGGCCCGTATTGTGAAGAGGTTCCTGTTTCTGGAGGCCTACCCACCGGTAACTAAGACTCTGATCCCGACACCGGCGGGCCATTAATAAATACCATAGATAAATCAAAATATCCATGAATCGCTTATTACTTTCTTAATTTGAAACAGTTTTTCACTTCATTCAATTACTATACCGACTATTTACTGCAAACAAAAGAGTATCGGCCTCAGCGTATTAAGGTACGGTAAATATAGGAGCAGGTTACACAAGTTGATTAGAAACATAAGCAAACAAGAGTGTGCAAGATCATGTTTGCTTTTAATTTCGTTTTGTTGTAATCATGCCCTTATTTATCGCCATCCAGTCTTATTTGATAACAATATTGGGTTTCGAAGGGACTATGGTATCATACCTTTTATCTTGATAAAAATATTCTTGTTTTTATCTTGATACATTTCTTTCAGACGCGTTGTACTTGCAACGGGGGTACGTATACGGCCAGATGTCATGAACGTGAATGAAGCAAAATCATTGTGCAAGAATCGTAGCAGATTCGGTGTTGCGGGTTGTTGGAAAGAGATACTGCTGCCCCAGAACACAATAGGCACACGGATGGGTTTTATTAAGTAAAAGTCTGGTACTTCCTTCCAGCTCCACCCAGTGCGAGAGAAATTATTGGATAATTTCCCATCAGAAAAACAAGGATCGTGGCAGGTGGTGTTATGTAGTTCCTGTCTACCCCCTTGGGAAAGAGGCGTTAGTTTAGGTATTTATTCTTTATAATAAGATGTATAGATATAGAATAGAGATAGAATGAAATGCGGTGTCGAAAATGAGACTTTAGTCTTGAAAACATATTGTATTTATAAAAAACTGAAAAACACTTTTTTTTGTATTTTCCCTTTCATTTGATACCCATGTACTGGATAGGTATTTATACAGGATAACTAGTCAGCCATTTTTGGAAGTCCGCCATATTGAATTTTAAATGATATTACTAAGCTGACCATGCGCTGTCATCTAAATTAAACGTGTGACAATAAGCTGAACTACAGCTCAATCGTAAAAGAAAGAAAGAAGATGTGAGATAAATGTGAAGTTAATAAAATTGTCTTGAAATTGATAAATTTTGTTGTGTTTTAGCCAATTCCTTATTTTTTTATTCGATCTATTCAACTTATCACTCAACTAAAACGCAAATAAAATCTTCACTCAAAAAGTAAAAGACAAACCTCAAAAAGATCAAAAGCAAGACCAAACTACCAACAATGCATTTAAACCACCGCAGCCATATATTCAATGGAAATAAAAATCAATGGAGCTCCTAAAAAACTTTTCAATATAACCTCGTTCATCTCACCAACTAGAAAAGTTCTTGTTCCCCCGGGTTTCGACTGAATAGCAGTATTTTCAGAGAAACTGTCATCAATCTTCCTTGGGAGTGCGTCGATGACATCTTTTCATGCTTTCCGTGTTCCGTATTGAAACGAGTTGAATAGACTAATTCAGTGTTTCTCAAAATTGTCCAGTGCAGATGGAACGTTATTAATAGTTGTGATGGACGATATTGGGGTATAGTTGACGTGCCTTTAGATTTATGCGAAAAAAAAACTAAAAAGTGGAAAATAACTTTACTTCTGGAAGTTGGTTTGGCTGACTTTTGTTTGTTCCGTTGACTGCTTTCTACCGACTTCCGAAAGTAATTACTTTCCACTTTTTTTTAAATTTTTCTTTAATTCGTTTATTTTTTTTGCAAAATAAAAATTTCAGCATTTTTAGTTTTAGTATGATGATATCTATAAATAAATAAAATATAAATAAATATCTTGGGACAACTCACACACGGCTATCTGATCCCAAGCTAAGCAGAGCTTGTGTTATGGTAACCAGACAACTGATATACATACTTATATAATTTATAAATACATACATATTATAGATAAATCACACCCAGACACAGAACAAACAATCATGCTCATCACACAAAGTTTGTCCTGGGTGGGAATCGAACCCACGACCTCCGCTCAGCAGTCAGGGCCACTAACCACTAGACCAACAGGCCCGTCAAAGATCTCACAGTTTTTTTTTTCGAGTATAAATCCATTTTCTATTTAGCTTAGTTGGAAGAAAAAAATATGTATTATAGATGATAACTGAAAAATTACCCAAGATAAAAAATAAATCAAATTGATATGAGACCACCTGACAAGTATACACTTTCGAACCAAAAAGAATTATAATAAAAATCGGTCTTCTGTTGGCGGAGTAACATACATAAAAATTCCATTTCCATTGAAGTCGCTTAAAAAATAATTAACGTAACATGAAGCATGTTTGATGGTATCAAACTACACTAATGTCGTTTTTTTGGTATTGTTCGTCGTGTCGTTGAGCTCCTTGGGTTATGAGTCGAGCTACACGATAACTGACAAATGCTTGCACTGACTGGACAGGTCCACTCAATCTGTGTGGTGCTTTCTTAAAAAGACCATTTCAGACACTAATCTGCATAGTCCTCATGTAAGTTGACCAAGATTTTTGTCTGGCCCTTAAAAGAGACTATGATCTTTGAGTTTGTTTCGGCTGTTTCTTCTCAGAGTAGTCGGGTACGAAACACCAGCCTCATCTTGTTTTTAAAAAAGACGTGTAAAAGTGTTTGTGAAAACCTACTTGCAAAATAAACATCATTTATCAAACAGGCGTTTCGTCAACAGTCTTATAGTATTATGAGAACCTCCTCCTTTTTTGTAGTAGAAGATAATTTTACAATGTGTTGCAGAGGTTGTTAACACGCTGTAGCTTCACCTGTAATCAACTATTTTGCATACATGTTTAAATGGGATGAAATGTATGAAAAATCTAAAAAAAAACTCTACTGAATTAATGACTCCCAAGGATAGTAGACTAGTTATAATTTATACATTCCCGTGAAATGAGTATCAACAGTAAAAGCTTGCTAAGAGATGATACAACAGAGCAGGTCTATTTTTTTTAAACTAAAATATTTAATAAGTTGGTATTTTTCGCCAAAATTTTTCGCAACTAAAATATAATAGTGGTTGAACTTAAATATTTACAGTATTTCGAAAACGATGCGCAGATATGGGTTTCGTAATGTACTTATACATTATCGTACCCTACTGCTTTGCAATCAATTCAATGCGAAGCAAGTTCCAAAAAGGTCTCCAAAAATCCAAAGTGAAATCTATTTGACGGCGAAGTGGAATCGTTACTTTAGTGTGAATTGACGATTAATGTACACACGACGGCACATCAACCTATACAAAACCATTTTAACCTGATCGGGAGATCAGGTTAAAATGCTACGGTGTGCGATCCGTAGTAGAGAGATCAGGTTATAATAGTGTAGAATAGGTTAACCTACCGTCGTGTGTACTTTGGACATCAGACTACAAAGAAAGACAAACTGACAAGACAACAAAACGAAATTATTTAAAAAAAAAAACTAAAAAGCAATATAAAAAAGACAAAATTAATTAAATTAATTTTGTCTTTTTTATATTTTATATTGTATCCTGTACGAGGCCAAAAGGCCTCTATCTAAGCATGGTGCTGCAACATGGCAGCCATGTCACAGCGCTAATATTCTAATAGGGCCCAAGCAAGTAACTACGTTGGACTTAACAACAACGTACACTATAAGAGGGTATATCTTTCTATAGGTGCTGTCAATAAATAAAGTCACTTTTGTCGAAATTTGTCCTCATACCTCCGTTAACCCGTAGTTCCCATCAAATAAAAAGTGAGAATTATCTGGCCAGATACATCACCCTTAATCCCAAAATCCCGACAGCAACTGTTGTGCCTAACGGTTGCTGTCAGGATTTGTAAATATGCTCGTGTATAACTCTGATTGCACGATGGAGGATTTTTAGTTCTCAATTTGCGTCACAGGTGTCGCTAACGTTCTTTCTTAAACGTGACCGCGACTTTATGTTCTAGTGGTTGCATTATAATTTAGCGAATTTACAGAATGTTTGTATACATACCTAATACCCTATTTTTTGCAGATGGCAAATCATCAAATAATTTTACCCTCTCATACTTTTATTGAGTAAAACCAACCCATGTTCCTTTTTTTGGCCTTTATGTTTCTTGCAGGCATTATCGAATAATCCGCAACCCCGGTTGCAACATACGTCTTCATAACTAAATGGCTAAACCGAGTTTGATGAATTTTGGTACAGAGATAGTTGGGACCCTGGAGACGGTCATAGGCTTTTATTTTATTTTAAAGTGAGAAATGAGGGAGGAAAACGGAAAACTTAGCTTTGCTTTCACAATAATTATGGCGCAAGGGCAAAAACTACAAGTAGCAGGTACCTGTAAATCAGGAAAGGGGAACTGTGTTACTCCGAATTTAACGCGAGTAAAGCCGCGGGCAAAAGCTAGTAAAACTTATAAAGCAATCTCTTTTGTTAGATCACAAGAACTGTGCGAAACAGGGACGAGTCTCTAATATTAGGTCCTTACATATGAAATTGGCGTTTTTCGTACTGGCCACTTTAATCACGAATTTCTCCTCTTTGGTAAGGAATTCCAAATTCAAATTTGTACAGCTATTTACTCATGTATTTGTGCTTCGATGACCGTCATTCATTTGTTTTTTTTCTTCTGTTTTTTCTGTTTGCGTCACTCATTTTACAAAATGGAAAATTTAAAATATCGCATTATTTACGAGTACGAGTTCCGCCGTGGCACTAGTGCTGCGGAAACGACTCGAAGCGTGAATGATGTGTATGGCGGTCATGTTGCAAAAGAAAACACAGTTCGTTTTTGGTTCCAACGTTTTCGTTCTGGAAATTTCGACCTGCAGAACAAGCCCCGTGGACGGCCTGAGACCCAAGTTGATAATGGAGATTTGAAGGCTATTGTGGAAGCGGACCCATCGCAAACCACGTCCGAGTTAGCTGCAGGCTTCGATGTTAGTGATAAAACTTTTTTAATTCACTTGAAGCAAATTGGGAAGATTAAAAAGCTTGAAAGGTGGGTACCTCACGAATTGACTGAAGCAAACCGGCAAACGCGCGTCGACTGCTGCGTTACATTACTGACCCGGCACAACAATGAAGGTATTTTAAACCGAATCATTACCTGTGATGAAAAATGGATTCTTTACGATAATCGGAAGCGCTCAGCGCAATGGTTGGATCCTGGCCAGCCAGCCAAATCCTGCCCCAAGCGAAAATTTACCCCAAAAAAGTTACTTGTAAGCGTTTGGTGGACTAGTGCCGGTATTGTTCATTACAGTTTTCTCAAATCTGGCCAGACTATTACAGCTGATGTCTATTGTCAGCAATTACAAACCATGATGGAAAAGCTAGCGGCTAAACAACCAAGGCTGGTCAATCGCTCCACGCCACTGCTGCTTCACGACAACGCCAGACCACACACTGCGCAACAGACGGCTACCAAATTAGAAGAGCTTGAATTGGAATGTCTTAGACATCCTCCGTACTCCCCGGACCTTGCTCCAACAGATTACCATTTTTTTCGCAATTTGGATAACTTTTTGCAAGGGAAAAAATTCAACTCCGATGGGGCAGTCCAAATCGCCTTCAAAGATTTTATTGATTCCCGTCCGACTGGTTTTTTTAGTAAAGGGATCAATGAACTACCTATAAGATGGCAAAAGTGCATTGAAAACAATGGTTCATACTTTGATTAATTAAATATATTATATTAAAAAATATTCGACTTTTTGTTCCTTCCATACAAAACGCCAATTTCATATGTAAGGACCTAATATTACACAATGCAAAACGATTGTCCGTTTAACTATTACGTCTGCTTCGCGGACAATTTATTTCATTGCATTTCTTGTGCTCGTAGAATGACCTATTTACTTATAGTCTACTTCTACTACTAAATCTTTAAATAGACTCCAAACCTTGGTATTGGTTACTTAACCTGGCCCTGTAAGGTAACCCATCTATTTCCAAACCTTGGCGAGGGTTGCTTAATCTGGCCCCTTAAGCTAACCCATCCATTTCCAAACTTTGGCGAAGGTTGCTTAACCTGGCCCCGTAAGGTAACCCATCTATTTCCTAACCTTGGCGAAGGTTGCTTAACCTGGCTCCGTTAGGTAACCGATCCATTTTCAAAGCTTGGCGAGGATTGACGACCGAAGCAAAGACAATCTCTACAGATAGAGGCTCGTAGACGGCTAAGATCGTAAGTGTGTGTGCGGCGTGTTTCCATAGACAATAGCTCAATTCCCATCTTGTGCTGCATGCTCTGACACCTGCACATTTGAAGATCTTATGGCTGCATCAGCGAGCGGTCTTCGCATAGCTCAATTTTGGGATAAAAAACGTGAACTCAATTTTGGTATCGACACGATAAGAAGATGGACTACTGTACAAGTTAATACAATTTTCACAGTATGCACTGAGTATTTATTTACTGTATTTATATTTAACTAGCTTTTGCCCGCAGCTTCGCTCGCGTTAAATTCGGGGTAACACAGTTCCGCTTGCGCCTTATTGATTTGTAATAGCAACGCTAAGTTTTCCCTTTTCTTCCCTCTTTCTCCCTCACATCCCACTTAAAAAAATAGCCTATGTCCGTCTCCTGGTTCCCAACTATCTCTGTACCAAAATTCATTAAAATCGGTTTAGCCATTAAAGCGTAAAGAGGTAACAAACAAACAAACTCACTTTCGCTTTTATAATATTAAGTAAGGATTTTCATATGTTTTGGGGTGCCGTACCTCAAAATAAAAACCTGTACCTCAAAACAAAATAAAAAGCAGTTCCCTTATTGGATCACTTTGTTGTCCGCTGTCTGTCTGTTTGTCTGTCAAGACCCTTTATCTCGGGAACGCGTGGTGGTATCGAGTTGAAATTAAAACCATATACGTGTGTGGTCGCTTGTAGCTGTAAAAAATCAACCTTCTAAGTCTACGCAGTCAAAAGATATGGCTGTTTATGTCGCAAGTTTGTACGGACTCGCTCTTGCCCGGTTTTTTTTTATCATTAACTCCGACCCATAAACAAAGCAATATTATTTATTAGCTAGGTTAGTAAAACCGTGCTTCGTTCAAATAAAGCATTAGCTTATTTTAATTCTAAAAGTTGCACGTAACTAGTCCACCGTATTATGAACTCTACAATAATATTTTTAGCTTCTGATTTCCCCTGCGATTCAAACATGAAACACATACGGAAAAGGCTGTTTTAAAAATATCACGAGTTTGCATACAAACGTACTAGGAACTGACGAAAGCTTTCGTTTTATATTTCCTAATGGACTTAGCAGTATTTCTGTATTTATTTGAAATTGTTTTTTATTCGAATATAACATCACGTCTGCTATTACTCCAAGGGAATAGAAAATAACTGTAAAGCTTTGGCAAAAAAATTTATGTATGAGTATGCTGTTTTGACCACTGAAAACCAGCGCTGTGCTGTGTGCTCCCATACCCCAGCATCATGCCGTGTCGCAGTCCAGGCGTGTAAGCTATTTTTATATATTTATATTTATTTATATATATTTTTTTATATTTATAAATGTCTGTGATGCTTGAATCTCATGTTTTTTTTTGTTATTTTGTGGGAATTTTTAAAAATCTTTTAATGCCGTTTTCTTTCTTTTCAAAAATAAAGGAATGTTTTCTTTGAGTAAAATTTTCCACCCAAAGTATTAAGAGTACTTCCCCTTCAGGTGGCATTTACATTTCGGTACTATTATCTCTGTCATAAAGGGCATTATTAAAGTCGAAAAGTAGCCTTAATGTGTCCTTAATAGGAAGTGATACCTTTATGACTTACTATATATAATTTACGCCATTTATTACAAAAAAAGTAACTTTTGCTCATAATATTGCCATAAAAAGCTCGAGGTCGAGCAAGGCCAACATTTCCGCACGGATAAACGGAAAAATATCAATTAATCATAACTTCTTTTGTTTTCCTCGGTCTATTGTTGTGTATTCACAGAATATCTTTATTATACAGAGTGACTGGTCATTTTAAACATTTATTTTGGCTGCAGAAAACCTCGAAACAATATTCGTTAAAATACTTTTTCCAGGCGTTGTTTTAAAAATACGATAAAGTCCCTTACCTTTTTAATTTTGTATTCAGTGCTAATTTTGGCACTCACCAAAGCGAAACAAAATCGTGAGCCTGTGTTTTTCATGTACGCTTCACAATTACTTTTCTCTAAACAATATACAAATGCTAGCTAGCGCCCGCGGCTTCACCCACATGATGATCGAAAAAAGGTATTTATTCCAGACTATAATCTACCTCTGTGCCAAATTTTGTCAAGATCCGTTCAGTAGCTTTTTCGTGAAAGAGGATCAAACATACATCCATACTCACAAACCTTCGCATTTATAATATTAGAGTAGGATACTGAAATCTCCACCGCCACCAGTAGAACTAAACATCGCATAACAAACAGACAAAAAATACACAGTCAAATTAAGAACTTTCTTTGTGTAGAAGTCGGTTAAAAATAGTTTACATCAACAATTCCCAACATTAATATACCAGGGACCTATAAATGCGTAGTAGGTGTCCTTGTCCAATCAGGTTACCTAAATACGTCCTTATTCATACCATTCAGAGCATCTCATGTCATGTCGCCCTACAATAATTGTATGGACCTCATACACCCTTGTCAAAGGAAACTTGATCTAGGAGCGATAAGTCATTTGGATTGATGGCAGCGTTCGGGGGATCTATTTAGGAGTTACGTGATACAGTTGGATGATGTAGTAAATACATGAGGTATATTATTGTGATGTCAGAATAGGTTTGTTTGTATCAGGAATTCTTACACTATACTTTAATATAGTTATAGATTAATACAAAAAAGTAACCGGCCAAGTGCGAGTCAGATTCGCGCATCGAGGGTTCCGTACAAACTTACCGACATAAACGGCCATATTTTTTGACTGCGTAGATTTAGAGGATTGAATTTTTCACAACACAAAAGGACTGCAGACGTGAGTAGGTATATGGTTTTAATTTCAACTCGATATCTCCACGCGTTTCCAAGATAAAGGGTCTTGACAGACTCCCCAAATCTATCCCTGTACCAAAATTCATTAAAATCGGTTTTAGCCATTTAGGCGTGAAGACGTAACAAACAAACAAACTCACTTTCGCTTTTATAATATTAGTAAGGATTAAGGATATGCTACCTTACCTCTTAGTAGCAATGAAAAATGAATATATACTCGATAAGAATTTGTGTGAGATACCATCATACAAATTATAAAAAAAACGACTTCAAAAAAATCTTTAATCAAACTTTCGTTTGATTAAATAGATTTTTATGAAAAAAAAAGTTTTTTAATTTGTTACTAATATCGACCTCATACTTTTCCACACTACAAATACAGGCCGCTAAAGAATATAAATTAGTTTTAAAAATAAGTTACAGGTCATTCGAGCACCATTCTAGCTCAAAAGTCAAGTAATAAACAACTGTTGCGGTTAGCACGCGAGTGTTAGCAGCTTTGTAGAATATTTTTGCAGCCACGCGAGGAACAGTCGCTGCTAGTTTTTTGGAAAAAAAAAAAAAATATGGAGATCTTTTTTGTGTTTATTTGCATAACTCTTTGGTAAAGTATTCTTCTGAGTTGATTTTGTTTTAATCTGGGTTTAGGATTTAGAGATGTAATAATCGTTACGGTTTTGTGTTTGGAATCGTAATTCTCGACTAAAATTAATACAGAAATAGATTGATACTTTTTCAAGTACAAAGGTATTTTTACACACTTGCTTACTTGATATTCAAGTTGAGAGGGATACTTAAGTTTCCATTTAAATAAAAGTACCCAAAAATAAAATACGTTTAAAAAACTTCGAAAATTCCCCACCGGCTCTGTTACCACAAACCATTCAATGCTAAATTATAATTAAAAATAATCTGTTGCAAGTATCAACTTCATCTAGTATAATCGTCCTTGTATACGAAACCTGCCAGCTGACCCCGCGCTCGTAATGTTTGCTTTGTGTGTCCACTAGGCCAGCGTATGTGTAATTCATGGAAGTTCGCCCACACTCCGACCCACCTGTTTGTTCAGCCGATGAAACGAACAGCCGGTAGCCGGTAACAAAATAAAACTGGTAATAAATGAATAGCATGTTTAATGGCCACACATTGTTGCTGTTAAATTGTTTTGATTTTGTTGGGGTATGTTTTATGAGGAATAATACGTGAATTTAATAATACGTCCTGGGTCGGGTGTTATTGAGTTTTTTCATCAGAAATTTCTCCGTTAAGTAACAGCAGCTCTCTCTCTTAAGATTTGTGCCCGGTTGATGCCAATAGGCTCGCCTCCTATTACGTATGCATCCTTACTGATATTATAAAAGCGAAAGTGAGTTTGTTTGTTACGTCTTCACGCCTAAATGGCTAAACCGATTTTGACGAATTTTAGTACAGAGATAGTTGGGACCCTGGAGACCGACATAGACTAACTTTTTTTTTAAAGTGAGTAATGAGGGAGAAAGAGGGAAGAAAAGGGAAAACTTAGCATTGCTATTACAATAAATAAGGCGCAAGGGCAAAAACTACAGGTACCAGGTACCTGCAAATCAGAAATTTAACACTAGCAAAGCCGCGGGCAAAAGCTAGTCTTAAATATAACTGATGAAATGTGGGTGTACTATTATGTACACCTCTGCCTAAATCTTTGAGGATAACAAAAATGATGTTAGGTAATATTTTAATTCGTAAATTTGGATCAGATGGATTTAATAACGTAGTATTTAATGTAACAATGAAAATAAATAAGAAGAGAATGCAAAAAGTAAAAAAAAAATATGAAGAGAATCCAAAAAGTAAAAAAAAGCATGACAAATGAAATTAATTAAATTTGAAAGAAAAACAAACAGTAAGTGATCTTTAGATATTGCAGAGCATGTTTGCTTTACGGTAATATGTCAATCCAATCCCTTTTATTCATTGTTTTAGCTTTTATTATATTTACTGATCCATGCGTCATGTTCGTGAATGGGCGCTGTCAGTTGTGACTGGTCATTTCTAAGTTGCTTATTTGAATTAATTATTTATTGTTTGTCTTTACTGTGGAATTTTTTAACGTGCACGTCTTGTTACATCGTTCTAACATAATTTACCATCTCTTAAAGCCTTGATGACATCATTCAGATGTCATCAAGGCTTTGTAACAATATTCTGATTTGAATGAGTGTCCATGGAGTTTCTTGCTCTTTCGTCTTCATAGAGATCTACGTTTTGGAATGGGCAACTACAGTACTTTCAGAGTTATTATACTTTGTGACTAGGCAAGCTGTAGCTTCATTTTAATATTGTCATTGTTTTGACAGTTCAAAAGGGCCTATAACTGGCCTGCTTGAAATAAATGCTCTTGACTTGATTTGAATCTTCTGCGTTAAATTTGACCCATTTCCTGAAATTTTACATACATGTGTAGTTTCGATGACGTTGCATGTTTTGCATCGACGTCATTCTAATCCAAATTCAAAATGGCGGCCTCCTAAATATAGCGGACTACTTATTTTTATGCATAGCCCTTTATATGGGCATCAAATGAAAGGATTCGCTGAGAAAATTACGAGATGATTTTTTTTTGTGTAAACTAGGTAAGTTTCAGGTCTAGGTCAGGTCAGGTCGTATATTTCCGCAAGATCCGTGTTAAAACGTAACAGGTAAAACTTTAATAAAAGAATAAATATTTATAAAATATTATTACCCAGCAAAAACCCTTAGCACTCTCTCAGCAAAACCTAAAGCACTTAGTTAACGAGTGGAATTAACACGTGAAGCTCGTATTAACGGCCATTAAGCAAATTGGATGCTAATTCAAGTAGTGTTCTGACGGTATTACGGGAATGCCGACTACAGATTTGAGATACAAGTATCAAACTATGTTGAGCGTGCTATACGCTGTACCAAATCTATTTTTAACACGTATTATTAGGTTCACCAGTAAGTAGCTATCTATGTTTACAAATCTTAGAAGTTAAGTCTAGAGTGCAATGCATAGTGAGCTAGGTCACGTTATTCTTATGTTCTAATTTTTAAAAACAAAGTAGGTATATACTAGCTGCACCCAGCGGTTTCACCCGCAGCTTAGGCCACCCTTATCATTTAGGGGTTTGAGAAATAGATATTGGCCGATTCTCAGACTTACCCGATGCGCACATAAAATTTCATACAAATCGATCCAGCTGTCTCGCGGAGTTAGGTAACAAATACAGCGACACGGGAAATTTATATATTACACTAGCTGTGCCTAGTGGTTTCACCCGCTGCTCAGCTCCTTTTCTAGAGAAGGGTATGAAAAATAAATGTTGGCCGATTCTCAGATCTACCCGCTATGCACACAAAATTTCGTTCAAATCGGTCCAGCCGTTTCGGAGAAGTATGGTAATTAACACTGTTACACAAGAATTTTATATATTAAAGGATAAGATCTCTTTGCGAACACAAAAAGTTTTAATACCAAACAAAAAACATTCAAATTATAAAAACATACATATAAATGCCGTGGCTGCTATTGAGAAATTCCTGATGGAAAAACACTTTGCCTGGCCCGGATATCGAGCCTAGTACCTCATGCTCAGCACTTACTCGCAACTAGTTCGACGAAACAGTAATTTAATGAATTGATGATTACAGAAATACGATGTTTTCTAATCATCATCATTTTCCTGCCCTTGTCTCATTCTATTTAGGGTCGGCGCAACACGTTTTCTTCTTCCATTTTTCCCTATCAGGCGTCACGGCATCACTTACTCCTTTCTCCTTCATATCATTCCTTACATGCACAATCCATCCATCTTTTCTTTGGCCTTCCGCTCCCTCTCCATCCACCAACATCCAGATCCATCACTCTTTTAGTCACATGTGCTGCATCCCTCCTCATTACAAATGTCCATACCAAGACAAACTAGTCCCTTTCACTTTTTCCGTAACATACGATGTTACCTCAACGAGGTAAAATGTTCAGCTTTCGGACGGCAGTATAAGTTTGCAGAGCTTGAGCACGGATTGAAGATAAAAGTATCAAACTGTGTTACGTGACCAAGGTTTTACTGTTAAACTTATGTGGGTAAGGCTTTCGTGTTGAAAGGGTATCTGATTTTGTGGGAGCTAAGTATTTGATACGGATACCAATGTAAGAGGGGCTAGACATTCTTTAAGAGGTAAAAGAAACAATCTAAATGGGTTTATAAAAACGAAAAACGCGACGTTCGCCGCGGTCTCCCTCAACGACGATGTCCACCTTTAGGCAGTAAGTAACGATCTTTTCCTAAACTATTTTTTTGTTTTGTTTTTGCCTATCTCTCCGTGTGCATCAATGTGACGTCGCCAGCTCATTCTCACAACAGCTTGGCTGTTTAACTCCAAAATCAGGTGATATAATCATGACGCGCAGTTACAAAACTAACTATATCAACAATATATGTATCTTTATAATAAACAAGCTTTTGACTACGTAGGCTTAAGGGTTTGATTATTTCACAGCTTCAAGGGACCACAGACTTAACCCTTAATTACTCGCACAAAGAACATTACATAACTGCTCGCATGGGGTCACAGATGACCCCAAATAATATGAGGAGTTTTTAATACATATTAGTCGCTACTAAAATACAAACTTAGACGCGCGTTATGAAGCTACCGAGAGCGCGGGGGGAATCGAGCCGCGCCAAGTACTTAATTTTTTCATCCGAAAATGCATTGACCCCATGCGAGTAATACATATTAGTCATAATTATTAGTCGTTACTAAATTACAAACTTAGACGCGCGTTATGAAGCTACCGAGAGCGCGGGGGGAATCGAGCCGCGCCAAGTACTTAATTTTTTCATCCGAAAATGCATTGACCCCATGCGAGTAATACATATTAGTCATAATTATTAGTCGTTACTAAATTACAAACTTAGACGCGCGTTATGAAGCTACCGAGAGCGGGGGGGGCATCGAGCCGCGCCAAGTACTACATTTTTTCATCCGAAAATGCATTGATCCCATGCGAGTAATTAAGGGTTAATTATAAGGTTTTAATTTCAACTCAATACCTCCACGCGTTACCGAGGTAAAGGATTTTGACAAACAGATAGACAGAGAGACGGACAACACGGTGATCCTATAAGGGAGCCGCTTTTTTCTTTTGAGGTATGAAACTAAAAAAGTACCAACAAAACTCCAAGAAGGCGTTGACCTTGAATGCTGCATTATTAAGTTGGTATCCCTGATTTGCAATACATCGTCGGATGACTGAATTCCAGATACGCAAGGCGATCCTATAGAAATTGATAACGTAGTATTGGCAACTTGAATTCCTAGCGCTTACCTATCCACGCGAATCAAATTCGATAGGTATTGTGTTTAACTGGCTAGTGAATTCAATGTTGTCGTTTGAAATTATAGGTGCACGTTAGTTATTGTCTTGTATACAGAACAGGCTGAAGCCTTTTGCCCGCGGCTTCGGTCGTGTTAAATAAGGGGTAACACAGTTCCCCTTTCCTGATTTACATGTACCTGCTACCTGTAGTTTTTGCCCTTGCGCCTTATTTATTGTAATAGAAAAGAAACGCTAAGTTTTCCCTTTTCCTCCCTCATTTCTCACTTTAAAAAAAAATATAAGCTCTTTTCCGTCTCCAGGGTCCCAAATATCTCTGTACCAAAATTCATCAAAATCGGTAATGCCATTTAGGCGTGAAGACGTAACAAACAAACAAACTCACTTTCGCTTTTATAATATTAGTAAGGATTACATGGGTTCTTTGACTTTCTAAACATTAGTATGTTAAATTATACATCTGCAAATGCCAGCTCTTAAAACTAAAGACTTGCCTTTAAGGACAATTTGCGACCGTGGATGAAGACATTTGCAAAAGGAATTATAATCCCTAAACAGGATTATGAACTAAGGAGTATAGCTCCAGCTTTTGTGTATATAGAACTTACTTAATGATGTAATGTGACGACGTATAGAGGGGTTTTGTTTAGATAGTTCGTGAAGTAATTCGGACGACGCGTGACCTCTTTGAAATACTAGGTCTACTTTTTTTTTAAATTTAATATTGAAAAAGAGCACCCGGAAAAATATGACTAAAGAAAACAAGAGCAAGTTAGACTCGTGGACCACGGGTTCCGTACAAACTTGGGGCATAAACAGCAATATCTTTTGACTGCGTAGACTTATAGGGTTCATTTTTCTCAACACAATAGGACTACAGATATATGGTTTTAATTTCAACTCGATACCTTCAAGCGTTCCTGAGATAAAGGGTCTTGACAGACAGACAGAAGGACAACAAAGTGATATCCAATAAGAGTTCCGAATTTTTCATTTTGAGGTACAGAACCCTAAAATGCTAGAAATTGTTGTAAAATTGAACGCGATCAACACTTTTAAACTGCGTTTAAGTGCATTCACTATCACAGATAGCTCATGAAACCGTTTCATATGTGCTAATCGCTTTCATTTTCATTGCAGAAATTCCCCCTAATTATAATCAACCAGTGGTGTCTTGCGCGGTTTCACCCGAGTCTTTAGTTGCTGCCGCGCTAATAACATCACGCTGCATCTCCCGTGGGTGACTACCCAGATGCAGCGTGATGTTATATAGCCTATGTTAATTCCTGATAATGTAGCATCCTATTAGAGAAAAAAAGGTTAAAATCCGTCTATTGGTTTTGGAGCCTATTCGATACAAACAAACAAACAAAACTTTCTTCTTTATAATATAAAATAATATATATATATAATTTAATTATAGATATTTATTATCTATCTATCTATATCTATACTTATAATAAATCTGTAGAGAGGTCAATTCTGTACATGAAATATATTTCCAAAATAACTATCAGGGGGGATTAGTGATCGATACTGATGCCAAAAATGCAATCAGTAAAATTTTTGTCTGTCTGTCTGTCTGTCTGTCTGTCTGTCTGTCTGGATGTCTGTATGTTCGTTATAGAAACAAAAACTACTCGACGGATTTTAACGAAACTTGGTACAATTATTCTTCATACTCCTGGGCAGGTTATAGTATACTTTTCATCACGCTACGATCAATAGGAGCAGAGCAGTGAAGGAAAATGTTGGGTAATCGGGAGAAGTTGGTTAAAGCTACACAGAAATCATGTATGACGGAAATGTTCTCCTTAAAATTATATAAAAAATATCCTACGACAGCATAGGTCTATCTTTTATGGTTGACTCACAATAACACGTGTAACTCCCGATAACTTTGCAGTTCTGATCTTTCTGATTATATTTGTCTACTCTTACGTTTATAACACTCCCACTCATCTCTAATTAAAAACAGTTAACATTATTACGTATTCAATAAAAAAAGAATCATATAAATCGGTATACAAACACCAAAGTTATGCATGAAATACGCTAATAAGCCATCGCGCGTGAATACTGAATCATGCTATAAGGATTTTTGTGTAATATTTGGCTGGTTGATGCGATTAGACGTTCAGAGTGTTCGACCTTATTGACAGACAATGCTTTCAGCCCGACTTTTAGTCTTTAAATAATTTCTTTTTAGATTTCTTTTGTTGTTATTTTATAAAAATAGGTATTAGTTATTTTGGTAGTGTTTAAATATTCGTTCAAATTACAAATTATTCATAGTTTACATTTTATTTCTTTTTAGGTGAAGTAGTAGTAAGTACGCATAGATTTTTAGAAACCGAGTTTCGGCTAATTTATGTTCAGTTTTTTTTTTATACTATATTGGTAAAAGCGTAGTTAATTATACTAATTATAGTTATCATCATCATCATCAGGCTATATTAGTCCACTGCTGGACATAGCCCTCCCCTAATGAGCGCCATAGCGTTATATAGTTATATTCTTTATTATAGTTATAGGTATTATTACTTAAAGTATTTATAGGCTTTTATTTTTAAGTGAAGTAGGTATACATAGGTAGATAGGACGAGATTGGACGGGTTCCCTCTATCTAGCAGAATCTTGATGCTCCGAAATTTATTTGGCATAACACACTTAGCATATTTTTCTTTAAACGAACATTTTAAAGGCATAAAAATTATTTGATATAATTATCGTTTGGCATAATGTTTAAAACTCCGAATTTACAATTGCATAGTTATAAGATGGCAGAATTACATTTAGTATAATTACGATTGGCAGAGTTCAAATTTCGCATAATATCGTTTAGCATAATGTTCATTTAGAGCGACGAATATTTGGTATAATTTCACTTTTCATACTATGCAGATGGCAGAATTTAATTAAAAATAACTTTAAGTTTAAAGACTTATATGCCTAATAAGTCTTTAAACAGACATGGTCACTAACATTATTATTAACGGTTAAAACGGGATATTTACCATGTTTGTTATTTATTTTGAGTTTCCAATATTTTGGTGTGAACCGATACAGTGAGTTACAATTGTATACAAAAACATTTTAAGGAAAAATAAGATATTATTGGAATTATATAGAAAAAAAAGACATTGTTTTTAGTAGGTTACCCGGGACTCAACTATTAAGATTAGGTTAATTTGTTAAAAAAAAAATTCGTAGGTTAGGTTAGGTTAAAACTGTGACCCCCTACGCACGAGC
Organism: Ochropleura plecta; assembly: GCA_905475445.1. Taxonomy (NCBI): domain Eukaryota; kingdom Metazoa; phylum Arthropoda; class Insecta; order Lepidoptera; family Noctuidae; genus Ochropleura; species Ochropleura plecta. The sequence goes on from FR997732.1 coordinate 5,826,336, forward strand.
CGAGCGAGCGGAGCGAGCGGTGCCGCGGCAGCGGCCGGCGAGTGCCAGTAACGACTTGCATTGATAGAAAATGAGATTGTTTTTGGTAGTTTACCCGGAACTGAACTATTTACATTAGAATAATAATTACTTATGGAATTAAATGACATTATAACAAATTCAATCAAATAATAGTTAAAATAAATGATATTATTTTAAAGAAATAAATAATTAAATTAAATGACAACAAATAATGATAAAGATGATTCTAACTATAAACTTTCTGCGATATGACAATTCTGCCGTTTAATGATAACGATATGAAATATATGTCAAAAGACGATTCTGACTGTGAACTTTCTGCGAAATGATGTTTCTGCTTTTTGAATATTATGGATATGAAATTTATGTCTAGAGATGATTCTGACTTACAAAATGATGAGTTTTGAATGTATGATAAATGAGTGTCTGCCAAACAATTTTCTGCGAAATTAAGTTTATGCTATCCGTTGTTATGCAAAATAAAATTATGACATAAAAAGTTCTGCTATAAAGGGTGGACCCAGTATTGGACAGGCGTTTTAGCTTTATTTTAATTTCTTTTTTGTTACAAGTTGTACTTACCTACATATTTCTGTGTATAATTCTATTAGAATTATTTAGTTTTAGTACCTACTTTATTTGGTAATTAATATGTTCTTAATAGGCATAATTAGATATATTAAAAAAAAAAACAAAAATATATATATAATTTAGTACTTAAATTATTTTCAGGTTAAATATAAATTCAAATTATTATTTTTTAATTTATTTAGCTGTAGTTTTATTTAGTTGTAGCTGTAGTGTATTTAGGATCAGTTTTATTATTTAAGTAGGCACTTTTTTAACTGTAAGGTAGCCACAGTTAGGACCTCTAACGTAGCTTATTTCGTTAGGTAACTGAATGCCTATTCAGTTACCTAACGAAATAAGCTACGTTAGAGGTCCTAACTGTGGCTTCGGTTATTTTCATAAATCCTTACTAATATTATAAAAGCGACAGTGAGTTTGTTTGTTCTTTCTTTCTTTTTTTTTAAAAACGTTGCCCCACACTAGGAATTTCTCCTGTATCGTGGGTGCGTTTACAAACATTCAATCTCACATACACAAACAGCCAGACCCGGAACAACTATTTGTAGGTCATACAAATATTTTGTTCCGTGCGGGAATCGAACCCGCGACATACAGCGCAGCAGTCGATCGCTCAGCCACTACGCCAACCGTGTCGTGTTTGTTACGGCTTCACGCCTAAATGACCGAACCGAGTTTGATGCATTTTGGTACCTCTGTACTTCTCTGTTCTTGCCTATTTCCGTCACCAGGGCCCCAACTATCTCTATAGTTGGAGCCCTGGTGACTGAAATAGGCAAGTTTTATTAAAGTGAGGAAACGGGGAGAATGAGGGAAGAAAAGGGGAGAGAAAGATACATTTTTTCGGGTCATCACGCGGGTTAAAGTTAGCGTTAGCCCAAAGTAACTATGCCACGCGGACGAAGTCGCGGGCGGAAGCTAGTCTATTATAAAATTTATTATCTGTTATTAAATTTATGACATTCACCTCTGCACATTTCATTAATTAACTCGAGTTTAAAGCCAACTAATACCAAACAGTATTATAACCGGATTATCCATGAGTTATGTGTTTATAATCGGTTAATACTTAACTACCATAATCACGAACTACAACCGCGAATGCGTCCAGTAAACGAGTTTAACCGACAAAAAATATACTTACTAATATTATAAAAGCGAAAGTGAGTTTGTTTGTTTGTTGGTTACGTCTTCACGCCTAAATGGCTAAACCGATTTTGAGGAATTTTGGTACAGATATAGTTGGGACCCTAGAAAAAATGTGAGGAAAAGGGAGAAAGAGGAAAGAAAAGGGAATCTTAGCTTTGCTTTTACAATAAAAAAGGTGCAAGGGCAAAAACTATAGGTAGCAGGTACCTGCAAATCAGGAAAGGGGAACTGTGTTACTTCGAATTGAACGCGAGCAAAGCCGCGGGCAAAAGCTAGTCTATCATAAAAAAGACTGAACTAAACCGCTCTTAATTCCTAATCAAACAAAATATCGTTACATTGAATAATTCCCAACCAACTAAAACAATTTTGTAAAAGAAAAATAGTATTGTTCAAAACACAATGAAATCCGATCATGAAAGCGTCAAAAAGTTTTCTATTTAATAAAAATGAAACGTTCGTTCGCTTCAGAACAACGCATCGGTTGAACGACGTGTTCTAAAAAACATGACAAGAGGTAGCTAAATAATAGCAGTTGTAAAGATGTAAAATAAAGCAACACTTGACGATGTCGACTCGTGGATAGTTGTTCATTCAGCTGTATATACCGTGACTGTGAAGGTTTTTTACCATTAATCAAACCTTAAAGAGTCCAGGCTGGTTTGCAATGACGCTCGAATACTTAGTTTGTTTAAATAAAGAATAGAAAAATAATATAGAATAGAATACCTTTCCAGAGATGTGACACGTATTGGTAAAATGACGAACTAATAATATAGTCCAAAGTGTTTTGTGCCTTTTCTTATTATGAATACACGTACCTTGAAATGCACGTAAAAGCTGACTGTCTACTGAATTCTCAAAGAGAGGCGAGAAGCGGAAAGGAGCGGAGAGGAGCGAGGCGGAGTTTAAAGTTTTGCCAGGCAGTCTAAGACTGGTAAGTCATTTGTAGATCTTTGACAATCTATACGAATAGTCAGAATCCTGAAACTGACAAGCAATCTCACCAAATTGTATCATTTTTTACAGAATTGGATTGTTAAAATGATTTATTTAGTTACATTCCATTTTATAGTGACTAAATGCCGACTCCTTTTTTTTAACGGTGACAAACCCTTCTTAATGTCACCTGTATTTGTAAAAATTTAAACACATGTACACAAACACAACTGGGAAATCTGCCTAATATAGCAGATGACTTTACAAAAAAAAAAAAAAACATGAAATAGGCAGAAACAACGTTATCGAATGAGCACAAACAGAAAGGGTACGGTCGAATTCCCAATGGAAATTATGGGAAATCTAACATTCTACGCAATACTCAATAGATCATTGTGGAAGTGAAAGACGCTTATTTATGACTTTTTCTCGATCACATTTTCTTTCAATATCTGGTTGTGTTGCTAAGAAATGTTTCTTAGAAAATATATGGAAATACTATAAGCTGCAAAGCTGCTTAGTGGGTTGTTCCTTGAAAGGAGTTTTATGAAAAAAATAATATTTTTACACAATAAATTGTTTAATATTTTTATGGTTCCTTACTTCCAAATGACAAAATGGAACTCGGCGCTCGTTGTCAACTATTCTACCCAACACAAAATACCTGAGGTTTTTTTAAAAGTAAGTTGTAAGTTTCTTCCCGGCTCTTCTTCATAGGAAATGACCAACCGAAATCGTGCTCCTATACTCAATGTTATGTAGGCCTATGTGAAATAAAATATTTTGATTTTGAATATAATATTATTTCAGCTTGATACCGAAATCTCATAGAACAGTGAAAACATCAAATTTCTATGTCAACGCAAACAAAATATGCGTCCGTTCATGCCACATATATAAGACACTCACACGGAAAAGAAAAAAAAATAACGGGTTTCTCTCCGTTAACCTAGAATCAAGAAAATTGGCAAGAATCAATTTCATTGAGTAAATACTTCATAATACATATGTATAATGTTCTTTTTTTGTATCTTTCCAAAATGATATCATTCACATTGATTGTGTACACCACAAAAACAAAACAAATAATACTAGGAGACTCGATTCCCGTGATAGACGAACTATTTATATAGCTGCAAGTTTGTACGGAGACCTTCAGCGTAAGTCCAACTTGCGATTGACCAGTTTTTTTACTTAGGTACACGATTGTTGTAGGTTATACTGTGTTTAGTATAAATCTTCTTTTTAGCGATAGCACAAGTTCGAATGTGTTTGGCTGAAGCTACGTTAACTTCGCTGACTGATGCAGTTAATAGACCGGGTTGGATTTATTACTATCATGTATTTTTGGGATTATATGATTACATTTTTGCAATAATTCATTCACTTAATAACATTGCACCAATGCCTGCAAATTTAAGTTGAGAAGAAAATTTGTTAAAATACTCATGAATTAAAAAAACTGAATTTAAATTTCACTGTTGTAAAGAAAAGCTTCTAAATGTAAATTACATTCTATGGCAATAGTGTTGCCATAGAATGTGTATTGCTACACTATTGCCATAGAATGTATTTTTCATTTAGGCGAAGTTAGTAGCAAATAAAATTGAAATGTAATATCGGCTCACCCAAATGTATACTTATGTATCCACCTTCTTAACTAATATGAAGGTGGCTACATACGTTTAACTTTTCGCTGCCCATCTTCAAATGATCAAAACAAATTATACCTATCAAGACAATAGATTTGACTCGACCCGTGTCAAGATGTCTTCAATTTTGATAAAACCCACTTGCTCCCATTTCTATCCAAAGTTATTGGTAGGCTATCAGATCTGTGCAAGTTCCTTATTGGAAACATGTCAAACGGGAGGTGTGATGGGTCGCGGAAATGTCAGGGTGGAAGACATCTTGAGACATCTGTCACAATGGTTTGGGCGGAGCTTCTGTTGCAGCGGGATGCATTTGCTATTTTTCATTGGTGCTCCACATGTATTATTTTTAGAAACTTCATGATGCAGTCAACAATCAATACAAACTAAATAACTTTACTCAAAAAATCTCGATTATTGGAAACGCTGATTTTTGGGGTGAAAAATCAATTAAGGGTTTGAATTCAAAGTTACGCATACAAAAATTGTGCTGAACGATGCATTGATAGCACATTAAAAAACTAGAATTTGATGATGATCGCAATGACGGTGGTACTTTTTCATAGGGTACTTTTACACCCTTATTTTTTGCGGATGGGAAATTATCACCGCTCTGGGCGGAGCGGGGGGGAGTGTCAAAATTGTACTGACTAAAACCCACCCATGTTCCTTCTATTGCCTTTTTTGTTCCGGGGCCGCGGTAGCTAACCCACGGCCTTGATACGACTTGTGCAATTTTACACCCTTCTTTTTTGGGGTGGGTAATCATCAAATAACTTCCCCGCTCTGGGCGGAGCCGGGGGGAGTGTCAGGCTTGTACTAACTAAAACCCACTCATGTACCTTCTATTGCCCTTTATGTTCCGGGGCCGAGTTATCTCTATCGAACAATCCGCAACCCCGGCAGGCGGTGGCCCTGACAGGCCCCTCTGCTTTGCTGACATCTCTTTATGGCGCGCGTAGAACACTAACGCGCCGTCGACCCGACCTGTGCACTTTAACAACCTTAATGTACGTTCGTTAAAAGGTAGTCGGCTAAGTGCAATAATACCTGGACATGGCACAGCGATGGTGGATGTCGAAACAAGGTTTACACACGACCTACATAGGTAAAAATACTACCGAATCCAATGTACGGAGCCGAATATGTGTGCAGCAACCCTAACTTTCAGAGGCAAAAGGCACACGGCACACTATTTTAATACTTTTTGAACGTGGCCTATCTGTTGAATGTCACATGCGCTTTGAGTGGAAGCTTGCAACTAACAACTGTAACGGGGACAGTGTCAATATTTCTTTTTAAAATGGATGGCGTTAAATGTTAGCACAACTGTGAATGTTAGAGATATTTTTGGTTCAGTTTGTTGTAAATTTTTAGGGTTAGAAATCATATGGGTTCGGATTGTATTATTGTGATGATAAGCTTTTATCACCTTTATTTACTTTATTCTCTTTTACATTTTATAATAGTGGTCCGCCGGTATCGGGAGCAGGGTCCAAGCTACAGGTGGTTAAGGCGCCAGAAACAGGAACCTCCTCACAATGCGGGCCGTGTCAAGAAGTACTATCTTCTGAATCAGGCTCTTGATCCAAGCGCCTAAGGATAGTTTCGAGAGATATTATTACCCTTAGTATTAAGTAACTACCAAATCAGGTAAAGCACGTTAATCAGTTAAGCCTGTCAGTGTAGATATTTGACAGTTGGTCAGAAACCGTAAAGTCAATTAGACCTACCAATACCTTAAATAGACCCAGTGTATCAGTTGTAGAGCAATAACTATGAGACTGAAACAATCAAAACGTTTTCCAACTAATATATATTCGCTGTCAAAATCGTATGCAGTCGAACCCCACCTTGATTGAGGTACAGATGGGCTCTATCTAATGAACAGATTCAGAGGATCTACAGTTTGATTAAATTATTCTATTAACACAGTTTTAGTTGTAATGTTGGTGTACGGTTATCAAATCAATTGCATCTTGAGATAGTAAAATAATAAGATCGTTGTTAGAAAAATATAGACGTTAAATGATGGCTTGTTTTTTATGAGCTACAAAAAATAATTAAGGTTACATGCCAGTCAAAACATCTGACGGCAATAAAGACATGGATATATTCCGCCTGTTATCCTCAAACGTTAAGGTAGTGGAATACAACTGCATATCGCCAAGTATATTTAAGAACTAGGTATTCCATATGTAGGTAAGTTGACCAATATTTTTTGTCTGGACTTTAAAAAAGACTATGACCTCTGAGTTTGTTTCGGCTGTTTCTTCTCAGAGTAGTCGGGTACGAAATACCGGCCTCATCTAGTTTTTAAAAAAGGCGTGTAAAAGTGTTTGTGAAAACCTACTTGCAAAATAAACATGGTTTATCATTATATTTTACAAGAGTCAAACCTAGCTCCATTAACTAAACATAGGTCTAGACTTCGGACTGTTAATGAGAAAATCCTAATGGAAAACCTTATCAAACTCACGCTTGCTACCATAAGACTAATGACGGGGTTGCGGGTTATTCGAAAGAGATACCGCAGCCCCGGAACATTAAGAAAGAATAAAAGGAACATGGATGGGTTTAAGTCAGTACAAGTCTGACACTCCCGGTAGTTATTTGATGATTTCCCATCCGCAAAAAAGACCAATGACGTATTCTGTTAATTAACAATTTAAGTCGTTCAATCTCAAATATACTGTCACCATGTCTTTGTTACAAGAGTTTATTCATTCGCTAGTTCACTTCAACATTAAGAACCGACTTCCCAAAACACGCTAAATTCTGTTTCATGTGTTTTAGGAAGTCGGAATTACATTCCACAATAGTTCCTCCCTTCAAGACTTTTGCCCGTGATTAATGAGAGAGTTTCTCCTTTCATTTAATATGATCACGTATGGTACGAAACAAAACAAGTTCAAAGAGTCCTTACTTTCGAAGTTAAGAAGTTACGGAGTCGAGGTAATTTCCTTGTCGAATTGTTGGAAACAACACATGAGATGTTGCTACAGGCAGTGGAGATAGAAGTAATTTGTTGCTTTATGTAAATTTAACTTTTTGTAGACCTGTTCTGGGTGTCTTGTTGTAAACAAAAATAAATGGCATAAAAATCAAGAAGTAGAAAAGCTAAAAGTTTGATTAAAGATGGAGAAGAAGATGCACGTTGAAAAGAGGTTGTGAAAAAACATCATTCTACTGAAATCCCAATATTAAATTGAGGAAGAATAAAGTCCAATTAATCAAAGTAAATCTATGTTTTGGCGCACGGTGCAAACGTAATGTAAATACGTCGATTTTATGTTCGAAAATGCAAATATTAAAGCGGTTTATTTAGAGTACAGTCAAATAATTAATATTACCCATTTTTTAAGAGGTGCATACCGCTTCCTATAGACATCCGTAACACCAGAGGAGTCGCGGTTGTATTGCCCTTTAAGAAGGTGTAGGCTCTTTCCTTTCCTTAATTTAATCGTTTTAATTAATAAAGTTGCTATAATTTATAGCTAGTTTTTTGTACGTTTTGGTAATCATCAAATAACTTGCCCCGCACTGTGCTGAGCGAAGGAGTGTCAGACTTTTACTAACCAAAACCCACCCATGTTCCTTCTTTTGCCCTTTATGTTCCGAGGCCGCGATATTTCTTTCGAACAATTTGCCCTGGCATGGTAAAGTTACCACACATGAATAAGTGATTAAGAAGTGAAGCGGGTAGTTACAATTTTAAAATAGGCATCTTTATGTTACGTTTTACTCATCGCACTTATGCTTGGGTCCTCTCTGTACCAAAAGAATTTTGAGACAAATCTACCAGGCGTGTAGTAACAAATGAAAGTATCTCTAATTCTAAAGGATATTCGATAGCACGCTTTACAAAATCGAATGAATTGTTAGAAGATAAAACAGATAAGGAACAAATACCGGTAACATTTATTGGGATTACAAAGGAGACCTTTAAACCTCCCGGAGCTTATCGGCACTATTGGGTTCTTATTATAAATAATGTTTGTACTTACGCATACAGCCTTGCCGTAGTAAAAGGTTGAAAATGATATTTGCGGTTATTAGGGCCTATGTTACCATTTCTTTCTGGTATTTTTCTCCTAATAAAACAGCAACAAATTACATTAATGTTTCAATAATCATTCAATAACATAATTATAGACCTATTCTCTGGGTTGCCGGTTATTCGAAAGAGAAACCGCGGCCCTAGAACACGAAAGGCAAAACAAGGAACATGGATGGGTTTTGGTCAGTAAAAGACTGAAACTCCCTTCCGCTCAACCCAGAGTGGGAGAAGTTATTTGATGATTTCCCATCCAAATATTTTCTTTAAAGGATCTGTTAATCACTTTGGCCTTATTTAAGAATACGTCGTTAAGATTTCCTTTTACAACATGCCCGTACTCTAAAGTTAATCATATAATACCATGTATTCCTTCTAAATATAGTAACTCCTGCGACCATAGTAAACCTGTGCGTTTTGTTATTCTTATCTATAATTAAACATACGAATCAATCAATATGAATCTGAGCAGTTAATAACAATATATAGGTAAACAACAGTTGTTATTCTGATGGTTTTGATAGGAATGAGATCAATCCAACTTATCTAACGTTTCCGGGTTAAAGGAACCGATTAAGCTGGATTTCGACTTTGGGTTAATCATTAAGGACTTAATTGAAGATCATGCGGCTATCAAAGAGATAGCAGAACGGAATCGATTCCTAGTTCCCGGGGCAATTGAGTCCTTATCTCTTGATGTTGTATATTGCCGCTCATTTAACTAAACTTCGAAACTCAATCAGTATGAAAATAAAACAACCTTTCTATACAACTGAAAACATCGTGGTCAGTCTTTGAGCATAAAAAGAACTTTAAAGAATATCGTGTGTTTGTGTAGCGTCCGTCCCGCGTTTAAGTCCTACTATATTATATATTTATTTATAATATTATAAATGCGAACGTTTGTGAGGATGTTAGTTACTCTTTCACGTCAAAACGGCTGAACGGACCTTGGTGAAAATTGGCACAGAGTTAGATTATAGTTTGGAAGAACACCTACAGATAGCCTTTTTTCTCGATCATCATTAATTTCTAGTCGAAATATCACCGGGTGTCAACATGCATGCACGGATTTAAATAAACAGACAGAAATATAAAGCGATCATACGTTATTCAAATAAAAGGCTCCACAGTATTTGACTTTTTAGAATAGTAAATATTTCAACGTAGAGCACACAAATCGTCAGATTCATGGATACGTCACATAAACCCATGCTTTACGAGGCACCCTCTGATGCTCTGCTTTTTATTGCAACGAGTATGTTTGTTGTGGGTCACGAATAACTATACGTTTGTATTTAAGAGTTATAAAGCTTTGTTGAAATTATTTTTTTGCGGTTCGATATATTGTGGTAGTCACATCACTAGGTTCTAGCAACCAAGAACTCTGGGTGGATTTCAAGATCGTCTACTATTTATATTTGTCAACACGGTTGGCGCAGTGGCTAGCCGGTCGACGGGCTGCGTTGCGTGTCGCGTGTTGGATCCCTGAGGAAGCCCTGGTCTTACAATCAATAGAAGTCTGAAATCGCCAAGACGTTTTATAAGAGGCCGTTGCCCAGCAATGCGGCAGTTATAGGCTGGTATTGTTAATATTTACACGTTGACGATCACCTCAATTCCTATAGAAAGTCAATTTACATATTGTCTAATTTCAATAACTTGTATACATGACGCGATGCGACACGAAAAACGTCGTGCGTCTATTAAGGTACATATTGTATTTAGATCAATCAATCAACCAGCAACCTTGTATGGTGTGGGTTACCAAAAGCCGCCTGCTGCTGCACTTGGAGCTGCTTTGGATCTTCCTCGTAACCAGATTAATAAACCCAGTAAAAATACATATAAAAAGACTCATACATTCTGCTGAGTAACTCAAATCGCATCAGATATTCAGCTGTCCATATCGCGTGACAAAAAACAACGGCTTGGCTAAAGCAACATGGCATGAGTATTAAAACGCGAAGTACGGACTACGGGGCGGCCAAACAACATGAAATTTGAATAATCCGGTCCGCCTGTCCCGCACTGACCAGCGAAATGACGGCATAACAACATATTAGGTTTCTGTTCAGTGACGTCATATTCTACGTTGTGTGTTGTTACATAAAAATTTTGTGCGACTATGTTTAAGCACGTTAAGCCGTTGGTCCCGGCTGTCATTTGTAGATCTTTGACAGCCGTTACAGGTAGTCAGTGTTCCGAAAGTCTGACAACCAGTCTTATCAAGGGGTATCGCATTACCCAGTACTAACTGGGTTGTGGAGGTCAGATAGGCAGTCGCTCAATGTAAAATACTGAAATTCAGCTGCATCCGGTTAGACTGGAAGCCGACCCTGATATATTTGGGAAAAGGCTAGGCAGATGTTTAAGTTATGTCGGTTGGACGCAGACAGCGCTTGTTGTGACGATACTGGGATATTGCACACCAAAATACCGCTGAGTACACCTTTGTGCGTACCCATGTTAGAACACTAGTCCCCATAACACAAATTAGATCTTACTTTGGGTACCAGAGTTCAAAATAAACTGGTTTTATTTTTCTTTTTTGATAACACAATTTGGAGTGTATAATTACCAGTGTTACACCATATGCAATTGAATGGTATTGCAAAAGAATTTATTTATTGTTTATTTATTACTAGCTGGCGCCCGCGTCTTCGCCCGCGTGATATCGAAAAAAAAGTATCCTATATTTTAATCCAGACTTTAATCTATCTCTGCGCCAAATTTTTGAAAAATGCTTATTGTGGGTTACCCTTAAGAGATAGACATATACCATCGCGGACTTTCTTGTTGACTTTTTTAAGGTGTACAATACTGTAGTACATTATTTTGATTTATCTCGTGGGGTTTAGCCAGCGTTTGCAATGTAAGCGCAAAAAAACGTTCTTATGTACGACATCACTCTCATCACATTAAAAAACTCTTAAGATTATCAGTGTTTTTCTACAATAATACACATAAATAAACCTTCCTCTTGAATCACCCTATCTATTAAAAAACCGCATCAAAATCCGTTGCGTAGTTTTAAAGATTTAAGCATACATACAACATAGCAACAGACAGACAGCGACAGCGACTTTGTTTTATACTATGTAGTGATTTAGATCTAAACTATGACAACTCAAAAATGTATTGTTTTAAGAGACGAAAATAACGTTTTACTGTTTTATGGGAAGGTTTTATAACATTATCTTAGATCATAAATATAATATAAAAAATTACAAAATGTCACTGTATGTAAATCGTGTTATGTTACATAGTTGCGTGTGATCATAGAGTATTTGAAAACTGAAAATCCTTGATTTTTGAGTTGTCTCAGTTAAGATCTAGTATGTGCGATTTTTCTTGACATTCAAAAGTACCTGTAATGGTCTAATTGAAATAAATGCTTTGAGTTGGACTTTGACATGTAGTTGTAGTTTAGGTTTGGTCAACCTGTAGGAACAAATGATCTGGTAATGTCATGAAGTATCTGACATCTCCGTATCTACGGTGAAGTTTGTATGTAATAGACAAGAATTTAAACAAAGAACTTACCGTTCCATAAAGCAAAACTATTTTTTATAACCTTTGTTAGTTTTAAATTCAAGACAATAATTAACTACTAAATAAAGACCGTGTCTTAAAAAATTGTTTTAGAGTGAAGTCAATTGCAGTCGAGTGATTGTGCAGCAAAATAACTATAAGAGTTCGGTACGAGACTTATTTTTATCGAAATCATAGGTAAAGTTGATATAAGTTCGTTGTTTGTGTATAAATGAGAATAACGATACATCTTAAGTAAAGTAATCAACAATAGCCTAAAAAAATATCAAAAAGCCTTCAATAATAACAAGATCAAGAAAGTGTCTTCAATGAAATTTGAATAATCCATCTTGTTGTAACGCGGGCGGGCCGTCGAATAACAACGTATTATTTCACAGTTGCTGCCAGAACTGACGGAAATTGTTTTGACAACATAATTTTATTTATTCCGTATCGAAATAATATTTTTACAAAGGTATTACTGGCGAAAGTACTCAGAGCAGAGCAAACCCGCGAATACTGGCTGGTTATGTTGAATCGAGAATGAGTTTTTCTTTTTTATTTGCTCACTAGCTTTTGCCCGCAGCTTCGCTCGCGTTAAATTCGGGGTAACACAGTTTGCGCCTTATTGATTTGTAATAGCAACGCTAAGTTTTCCCTTTTCTTCCCTTTCTCCCTCACATGCCACTTTAAAAAAAATAGCCTATGTCCGTCTCCTGGTTCCCAACTATCTCTGTACCAAAATTCATCAAATTCGGTTTAGCTATTAAAGCGTGAAGAGGTAACAAACAAACTCACTTTCGCTTTATAATATAAGTAAGGATGATGAGCGTGCTTTTGAACTTTTTGGTGGTTTTTTTTTTTTAAACACTATATAGGCTTGTATCAGGCTGCAACTCTACTGATGTGAAGCGATGAGGCACGCTTGCCTAGAATGCCAAGCCATAGCCATGCCGTAGTAATATCTGTTTACTCTGGCAAGGAACAAAGAAGACCTAAAAGACAAAGACCTTTCATTTTGTTTTGATTCCTCCCGCTCTCCTTCCTCGTAACAATGGTGACACCCCGGCGTTCCCTCCCACCACAAAATCATTTTAACCTGATCTCTCTACTACGATGTGCGATCTGTAGCAGAGAGGTCAGGTTATATTAGTTTAGAATAGGTTGACCTGCCGTCGTGTGTCGTGGTCACAAACTTTGATAAACTACCGTGTCTGGTGAGGACCTGTGTTAGGCGGTAGATGTGGACACCGTGGCACCTTTCCAGCCACTTAAAAAGGGGACTTTTTGTTGTTGAGACGTGTCCTGCACGGGGGCAACCCCGTATATGTGAATACAGCAACTTTCGCAAGACAGTTGCTGTATTCATGGTATTATGAGAAGAACGCAGACCTTGCCAAAGAGTTCCATACTTTGGTCGTGCTGGTGGAGTGATGGTGTTACTGTACATCTGATAGTCTGTTAATGAAAAGTAGGTGGTGAGATCAGGTCGTGGTCGTTCTGCGTACGTTTTTGGAGGCAGTCCGTAGGAGACCGATATTCCAACAACGTTTGGCCCATGAGCTTTGAAACTTGTCCACAGATCCATCATTCTTGACAGTTCAATTAAATTTTCAATAAATAGGAAAAGAACTGCCTTTCAACGGATATATCTTCCCTTTACTGGGTTCTAAATAAATATCTCAATAAATTATTACCTCCGATCTTTCTGCATCGCAAATATTATATTTTCAACCATATCTGTCTTTTATGTGCCTGCAACTATAGCCCTAGCATATTGCTATAAATTACAAGATAGCGGCGTATTTTATCACTAACGTATAAATTACAAACCGTCATATTGAAACTGTGTTTTATTTGTTACTTTTATTTATTTCGTATGTATATTTATTTTGCTGGAGTAACTGGTAAGAACAAAGAAAAGGCTTTGCATAGTCACAAATCAAGAAAATAGTATTACAAGACTGATAATGTATCATAGTTCCACATACCCAAAAACATCGCTATGCTTCCACATATATTTTTACGAACCGCCAGTTTGTGGATTCACTGCCGACTTCTCTGTTTCCTGATCATTATAATCTAGATCTCCTCAAAGTTCGTGTGAATGGGTTTTTTTCCCGGTGTTGCGAGTTGTTCGAAAGAGATACAGCGGTCCCGGAACATAAAGGCTAATAGAAGGAACATGGGTGGATTTTAGTCAGTAAACGTCTGACTGCCTCCCTGATGTGCCCGACCCAGTTCTCGAAAATGGCAATATCACATTGTAGTGAGATCGATCAATCATCACTATCAAGACCCAAGTGCCTGATAAACCTGATATAGTGGTGATGGATCAATCCAGAGCGGCGCTTAAATTATTGTTCATATTATTATATCGGTTCCGTATGACGAGAACCGCGTGAAAGCCGAGAAAGATAAACAAATAAAGTATGTTGGCTTGGCTCGCGAAGTTCTCGACATGTGGGATATGGACTCACAATCACACACACACATTGGCAAGAGCCTCGACCAATATATTCTCCATGGTTGCTTCAGAGAAATTCTATAATGAAAAACCCAATAACCCTTTGCACGACCTGGAAATCGAACTCAGTATCTCATGCTCAGCAGATTCACTTCAACCACAAGATTCGTGAAGCAACCAATTTCAAAAAACATGAAGCTTCACCAACCTTATAACGTGAATCGATCATTTATCTAATCGGACGAATCAGATCATTCCATTCGGACACCTACGTCATTTATGCTTATTGCGATGCAAATCAGCCAATCGGTGACAACTAGCTAATCCATTTACGAGGATTGCCAATACCGAGTGCTATTACTATTGGTTAAATTCAGGGATGGCGAACCAAAGGCTTGCGTGCCATTGACGGCACGTGCCACTTATTTTGGACACGGCACCAATTTTAATTTACCTATTATGTTTTTACTTGCTGGTGCGATACGTTATTTTCAGAGATGAACAATATTAAAGAACAGCGCTCTAATTCGCTTTGAAACAATTTGGCGATGACTCTACTAGTAAGTGTAAAAAGGGTTTCGAATTATTATTAATTATTTTTCCAATAATTCGTCAAATAAAATGGTCTCACTCCATAATTTTTAGGTAAAAATGGCACGTTGGTTCTAAAAGGTTGGCCACCCCTGGTTTAATTCAAATATGTTCCATAATGCAACTAACGTTGATGAGTTTGGAAATTAGTGGATGGATTTTGAAATTAGATTATGGTGATCTGAATTATTATTACGTGGGAATCAATTTGTTTTCAGATAAATTATATAAAACAGCTATTAACCATAATAGTATTTGGTAGTTACATAAATTATTGTTGTTTATTCGGTTTAATAAATTTTGTTTTTGGTAATAGTTTAGCACTGAATGCAGTAACATCATTAATTAATTTATTTGAATCATCATTTTCAATAGCCTGCCCACTACACTCAAAAGTAACATTATATTCTCCACTTAATCAACATATTCAATCGACAAAAATCCTAGTCAAATTTAGAGGTTCGATCAGCTCCAGTTCAAATAGAACATGTATTTTTCCAGCTCGCTCTACCCAAACTTTTCTACGAAACCAAAACCAAATTTAATTACCAACAACTGCAAATGAAAATGCACTGATCCCTGTCCACCACGTCTCACTTAGCCAGTAATGTGATTCTGTATGTCGGTCCGACTCGCCGACCAGACCGAGTGGTCCCGCGGGCCTCGTTAAGGTAACTCCTGACTCGACTTAAGGATCATGGCATAAATGCTTGGATCACAAGCTCATGTGAGTTGCTTGTGTACTAAGGGGAACAAATTGATTCAATATTTAATGTTGATGCTATTCTGTTGGTTGTAATTGTTTTATTTGTTTAGTACGTCATAGATTAAAACGGAAAAATGAAGATTAATCTAAAAGTTCTACACTCTTCTATCTCTCTGTTGATTTTTGTAGATAGATTCTCTTGAAGATATAGTTTTAGCGGTAAGGCTTATTGTGTCACCCTATGTGAAATGTTTTCAGTAAATATAATATTTGTATGGTGTACTTAATAAAGAATAATTATTCGATACTCTTCCTATAGCTGTCTTCCTTTGTCTCCTGTTCCACAGTTTTTTGTTTTGATTTTGTGTTATTAATCCTTTATTCGAATTATCAAAGTTATCACTACAGAGTTCTGTCGATAAAAATCGTGTACCAGCAATTTGTGTCATATTTCAGGGTGTGATTCAAAACATCATCAAAATTGCGATAATATATCAGGTGTTCAGTACAAAACTTCTATACGTAGGTATAGAAGTTTTGTACTGAACACCGACATATATTCATGGGACAGCTGATCTAATTCTGGAAGTGTGGACTAACAGTGGTATATCCGGGGTTGCGGGTTGTTCGAAATAGATACCGCAGCCCCGTAACATAAAGGGCAAAGGAAGAAGGAACTTGGGTGGTTTTATTTAGTACAAGTCTGACATTTCCCCCACACTCCACCCAAAGTGGGGGAAGTTATTTGATGATTTCGTATCCGCAAAAAAGTAGTGGTATATTTACAAATTGTGCTAATATTACAGGAACGAAAAGTAGTAAACCTAATATTTACCGAATTTTCAAACTCACAAATCACTTTTAAGCTTAATATAAGCGTATCAAGTCCTCTGAAAATATTAATCAAGAATGAAATGGAAAATCAGATTTAAAACCCAGACTGTCACTCACTGCGATTAGATCTGCATGTAAACAAGAGAGATGCTAAATTAGGTCAAATTTCAAGTCGAGAGTAAGTCACTTTAGTCCGACAACGTTGCTTCTTAAGCCTCCGTCACATTGACTAAGCGAGATAATATTTTGCTTGCTTAGTACAGTATTTTACGTAAGCTAGGATAATTTTAATATAAATGGAAGGATTTATTTGTGCTTTCATTAATAGACTTGCTATTAATATACGTCGTCTAAAATATCGGCTACACTACAATTTTATTGCTAGTTACTTTACGAACGTTTACTCGAATAAATTCTTTCAAATGTTTTTATAGAGTTGACTACAGACTACATTGAGTTTTGATCAAGACCCAATTCTCAACGATACGCAGCCGCTACAAACACAACCACAGTGACCTTCCTAACTCAGTGGTTTAAAAAAACAATTCCCAAAAAAAAAGATAATGAATTTCCCAAACAATAACGACACATTACCCCATTCGAGTGTCAGAATGAAGTCAACGAAATTTACGCAGACGGCCCGCGAATAACCCCAAATATTTTCTGTGTAGCAATCTTGAGGAGAGTTTATTTAGATTAGCGTCTCGTCAACTGCCTCTCTGTATTCATGACGTTCCTTCGTCGGCACTTTTCTCCGTACGGGATAACTTGAAGCTTCAAATTTGGAAATATATATATAATTCCACCGCGAGTCCCAAGCAATCATCCCCGCGCTTTGATATTGAGCATTCATGCGTCTCAATGTGATACGATACGATATATACGACCAATATAGTCAACGGTGAATAAAATGGAAAATTCTCGATCTCCGATCATAAAGACCGTATAAACGGCAGACTAACTAATGTCTGAGAAAACGTGCCTTTCAAAGGAATTGCGAAACAAGACACTTATCGTTTTGAAAACTGTTAAATTGAAACTTGAACGGAGATTTATTTACAAAGACTAGCTGGATTGCGAAATAAAGCTGGATATCATTAGAGATTTGCCCGCATCTACGGTGGCCGGGAGTCGTCTCGCGGCGCCCGGCGCCCTGGGCGTCTCCCGCGGCGGCTGGGTTGGCCAGATGTTCTCTCCCTCAAACGCCCGGCCTCCTCCTTTGCTAGCATTACTGCTTCGCAGAAGAAGGTGACCGCTTCCCATTCCCTCTCGCTCCGGACCATGACCTGAACCAGGGCCGGACGCGAGAGATCGCCGACGCCGATCGCCTCCACGAGGGCACGGTGGTGCTCCGCCCAAGCTGGGCAGATCGCCACTGCTCCACCGTGTCCTCCGGTCGATCGTCACAATGGTGACACCCGGGCGTTTCCTCCCGCCTGATGATGTGCAGGAACCTCCCGAAATATAACGTACAATAATAATAATAAATACGTACAAGGCTCACCCAATCATTGTTACACCTTATTTTATGTACCTACAATCTGTTGACGTACGACCTTGTAGAGTTTGGTAATTGTACCACGAATTTATTCTACCGGGATTAAAGTCATGTTAAAAAACTATCAGTTTGCCAAATTTCATCAAAATCGACTGCTTTTTTTGATTGGATAATCATCAAATGACTCCAGACTTGTACGGACTAAAACATCTATGTTCTTCGTTTCGGAGCCGCGGTATCTCTTTCGAACAGACCCGCAGCCATGACAGGATATAAGTGACCCTAACAACAAGAGGATAATAATATTACCATCATTGTTGACAGAACAAGAGTCAATTACCGAGTTTTGTCTTACTACCAAGCGAAATTGGACTTAATTGACATTGTTTTCTCGAAACAGGGATTAATACTGTCGTCGCATTTCGGAAATCTTGTTACAACTTGCTGAATGAGTCTCTTAAGGCTATTTCAAAACATTCGTAGCATTTTCTGGATAATAGACAGTAAGGTCTCGAACAGACTATGAGCATTTAAGTCTTGTCATTCTTCTCCGTGACAATCAGTGTTAGGGAAAGGACCATGGGGGATTTTGTATGGACCCCGTCCCCACCCTTCAACAGTCTTGGGATGCGTCTCAATTTGTTCACTGGGACCCAGAAAAGTCTAAAGTACCAGTGTTAGTTTCAAAATCAATTGGGTTTATGTAAAAAAAAAAAAAAAACTACAAACAAAAAGCATATTTTCACGTAAACAAATGACGATTCTATACAAAAAAAAATACTTGGTTCTCAAACGAAAAGTCTTTGACTAATAATAACAGTATTCAGTTAATTAATATACATTTTAACTTATTAGTAAGTACATCGAAATGCATGTCAAACGATAAACTACTAACTTTTTTTTGCGGATGGGAAATCATCAAATAACTTCCCCCGCTCTGGCCGGAGCGGGGGGGAGTGTCAGACTTGTACTGACTAAAAACCACCCATGTTCCTTCTATTGCCTCGGTATCTCATTCGAAAAACCCGCAACCCCGGCAGGCGGTGACTCTGGCAGGCCCCTTTGTTTTGCTGACATTTCTTTGAGGCGCGCGTGAAACACTAACGCGCCGTCGACACGGTTTGTCGTCAATAGACGGACGGACGGTGAACTACCCATTGCTCACCGTCCACAGGCCCGGATCTACTGTGGCCGGGAGTCGTCCCGGGGACTCTCCCGCGGCGGCTGGGTTGGTTTGAGGTTCTCTCCCTCAAACGTCCCGACGCCGATGCGAACCCCTCCTGCCGTCAGCTAGGATCCCGCATTCCCGCAGCCATGAAAGACAATGGCTTCGGATTTGTGCAATGCCACCTCGAGACCCAGTTGCTGGATCCTCTCCGCGACCATCGCAACCCTGCGGGTCATTACTTCGGCTGCCGCCCGGTGCGACCTCCCCCCTGTACCAGGACAAGCGTGTTGTGACGCTGCTAGGGATACACTACTACACTATATTGC
Source organism: Ochropleura plecta (assembly GCA_905475445.1). Taxonomy (NCBI): domain Eukaryota; kingdom Metazoa; phylum Arthropoda; class Insecta; order Lepidoptera; family Noctuidae; genus Ochropleura; species Ochropleura plecta. The sequence goes on from FR997732.1 coordinate 5,845,866, forward strand.
GAGTTCATCTATTAAAATACTATTATGCATTTGTGCTGGTGCGATAGTCATTTTTTTTTAAATAAAACGTTGCCCCACACTAGGAATTCTCCTGTATCGTGGGTGCGTTTACAAACATTTAAACTCACATACACAAACACCCAGACCCGAAACAACTATCTGCAGGTCATACAAATATTTGTTCCGTGCGGAAATCGAACCCGCGACACGCAGCGCAGCAGTCGATCGCTCAGCCACTGCGCCAATCGTGCCGTCATTATGTCGCCCTTACCCCATGCACCATACAATGGATATAATGTGCCTACAACTTCCCACTGATCGTAGGCAATCGTAAGCTTAATATAAAAGTTCCTTTTTTTTTGCTGTCGGGGGAAAATCTTCAAAAGGCGAAGGCCCCCTCTGTGCAACGCCTGTTAAGGCACATCCCTGGGGCGACTACACATAGGTCACCCCTGAGCCTCGCTGTGCATGTATGCACGACAGCACGTGACCACGGTGCTGCCGGTCATCTCTGAGGTCTCTCACTGAACGCTCAGAGTCCCCACTCTGAACGCCCGTGACCCCAAAGTCCCACCTGCTTTAAGTGTTACAGGTGGGGTTTCGGCGTGTTAAGTGGCGAGACGGTTGCTTCCTCAACTTCTTCTCCTACTGCGATCTGACCTCTCACGATCCCGTTCGGCAGCCTCCTTCTGGACCATCACTGTCTCGCAGAACGAGGTTACGCCTATCCAGTTGTCAGAGTTCGCCAGCATAGCCCCAAATACGGTTGGCAGAGACAGATCTTGCCCGATCCTAGCGACTAGGACCCTTCGTTCCAAGTTCCACGCAGGGAATGCCCTGCGTGGAATCAGCAGGGTCCTACGCATACTTTCGTGCGTTCGTTAGCATACGTTCGAGGAGTGCCTCAAACGTATGCTGTGCAGAGTCCAAACCGCCTCCACAATGATGACAGCTTGCTGTGGCCTCTCTTCCAATCCTATTCAGGTACTCACCGAAGCAACCGTGCCCGGTAAGCACCTGAGTTAGTCTAAAGGACATGCGCTCCCCTTTTTTCAGCCATGCTTCGAAGTGTGGCAGGACGGCTTCGACAACACGCTTCTGTGAATATTGCGGCTATTGCAGCCGCTCACGCCACTGCTCTAGCGTGCGTCGCCGTTCCTGCCGCCTCAGCCTTGCCACAGTGATTCCTGGCAGATTATCACTACTATGGCGGATGGCGCACATTCGGCTGTAAATCTCGGACGGACGCCTGACAGCCTATTTGACCAAACAGGCGCCCCATAAAGAAACATCAACTGCACAACCCTCGCGTATAGGCGGCGAACTTCTTCTCGTGGCCCCCCAAGATTGGGCAACAGTCTGTGCAAAGCGCATACTACCTTTCCAACTCGGGGCATTGGAAGTGCTCTTCGAATCCCCACCGACCGTCCAAAGTCAGGCCAAGGTACTTAATGTATCGTCCCAAGACAAGCTGGGTGGCTCTCTGGTCCTTGGCAGCTTATGGAACCAAAGCGCCTCAGTTTTATGTGGCGCTATCTCTAAACCCACTTCACGGATCGACGCCACGACCTTTTCTAGTTCCAGCTATGCAAGCTGAAAAGTCTCTTCAGCAGTGTCCCATCAGGGAGTCATCCGCGTAGCAAACGATATTAACGCCAACGGGGAGATCAGTACGCGGAACCACATCGTAAGAGAGGTCCTAAAACAGATCCCTGCGGAACTGCGCACATAATCTTCCTGCGATGAACGCTACCATCGTACGTTTTCTTTAAAATAATTGAAAACATTATTATGATAGCCATATTATTATTTAACCCTATTTATCGCACACTAAGGAAATGTGTTAGTCAAATAGAAAAAAATATATAAAAAACAATATATCATAAAACCTAAACCCCACGTATTTGACATATGTCGCCATAGTAAAAAGTTCTCTATTCCGGTAGATCTTTCAAATGACACGTGTTTCTAATCTGTTGGTGGGTGGGGACGTTTCTTCCCATGGTCCTTTCAATCTTAAGGACAACTGAAGACTAATTTGATTACTTGTTAATCATATCAACAATTGATCAAATGCCATTGTGAAAAATTGGTAGTGGTAGTAATTCATTCATTGTCAATCGACATAAAATTAATTAAAGTTCTCAATACATGAAGATGCAATAAAAAGTCATAGAAATATTTATAGTCAAGTTATCCCCTTAAAGACTTGTACTAAGTAAAATCCTTATCCTTACTAATATTAAAAGCGAAAGTGAATTTGTTTGTTTGTTTGTTACCTCTTCACGCTTTAATAGTACGAGAGCCCACGACCAAAACCATGTCTCATAGCAATACGGCAAAAACCCTATAAAATCGTTAGATTGTATGATTCTGAACCCGACTAGGTGTGTAGTAACGGTCGAAAGTGTAGCAACTGCGTGGGAGGCCATTTCTGCTGTGTCAAAAAAAAAAGTCGGTATTATAGCAATACGTCTGATAGTGAAAATGTACATAGATTTTATAATTGTATTACGAAAAAGTTTGTTTTCAGACATTTTGCGCGTAGCATATAGCCTGAGCGCATTTTTGAAAATGTCAACAAATTTAGCCGACCTGTATCATAGCAATACAGATAATTTTTTTTTCAACTTTTCGTATTGCTGCCATGATTACCAAAAACCTGTTTTCAGACACTTTAAGTGTAGCATATACTCCCAAAAACGAAAATAACGTTTCGGAGTCGCCTGGCCGACGCCTCTGTTAAATGTTTTTTTAAATTTACAGGCTTCATAGATATTCAACAGCCTCAGCGCTTGTTACGCTCCTGCCTCTTTCTTACTATTATAGATACCGGCACGGATCTTGAGCGCTCGGCGGAAGGGTGGGGATCGCTTTGCGCATCGTACACATGGTACATAAAACGCACGCCCGTTGATTATATATTTTTTCTAAGTTGCCTACGTAATTTCTTACTGGTTCTATGGTTGAAAGAAAGATTAAATAATGATTCATTAAATTGAGAAATGGAAATTGAGATCAAAGAAGTAGGTAATTAACAAGTGTTTCTAAATTAAAATTATAACTTAGTTCTTGTAGTTTCTCAAAAATTACAAAAAAAAACTACTACGTATTTTTTTTGTTAGCATTTTTGACTTCGAATTTTATTTGTTGTAGATAAAAACTTTATCTATTGAATATAGTACATTTTGATACAAGTACAAATAAAATAATTGAATGAAAAATAGTTAATAATATGAAAAATTCTTTGTTAATTATCATCTAATAAATTCAGGGTCGCAACGTATTCATTGGTTTGTAACAGAAAATTCAAGATGCCTCAATACGATTTTTAAATGATATCTGAGTATCGAAAAGTTGTCTGATAGAGAAAGTGCTACACTTAATTTGTCTGATATAAATTTTTTGCACATGTGGACAACTTATTTTATCATGTCCAACAATTTTCAGACATATTGCTATGATACCGATCGGTAAAATTTGTTAACATTTTCAAAACGGTCTCAAATTTAATGCGTTCACATTTCCGTCTGAAAATTGTTTTGTTCGCATCAAATAACCAAAATTTACTAATAAAAAAGATTTTCAGACGTATTGCTATGAGACATTTTTTTTGTCTCATTTTTAATTTTCTTAAGTGATTTTACGGGTTTGCGCTACACCACTAACGTCTGAAAAATATGTTTCCGGTATCTCAGAACTATCATTCAACTACAGTCTGCAAATCAGACATATTGCTATGATGCAGTTCGGTAAAATTCTTTGACAATTTTGAAAATTCGGTCAGATCAAACGCTACGCGGAAAATGTCTGATATTGGTATTTTCGAGTTCAGGATAATCGTATCTATCGATTTGATGCGGTTTTGGCCGTATTGCTATGAGACAAAAATTTTGGTCGTGGGCTCTCGTACTATAATGGCTAAACCGATTTTGATGAATTTTGGTACAGAGATAGTTGGGAACCAGGAGACGGACATAGGCTAATATTTTTTATAAAAAAGTGGGATGTGAGGGAGAAAGAGGGAAGGAAAGGGAAAACTTAGCGTTGCTATTACAAATCAATAAGGCGCAAGGGGAACTGTGTTACCCCGAATTTAACGCGAGCGAAGCCGCGGGCAAAACTAGTAACTTATAAAACGTTGTACGTTTTTTGACTTCCAATATTTCTATTATTAAAAGGTCCATTATTTAAAAAATCGTAGTATACTGTCCCATACAATGTTGACTTTGCTCTTAATGTTTGTTTAGGCTCCAACATTTTGAAATATCCATCAGTTTTTGCGGTCACATAAGAAAACCCGTAATATTGTTGTGGTGATAAATTGGTACGCAGACATATAAATTTCTAGTATAATCTGACCTCTCGTTACACGACAAGCCTATACAAAGTTGGATCAGGTTATATTGGATATGTATAGCTTGATATTTTGCAGTATGTATGAGACACGAGTGTAATTTGGGCTCCATAAGCGATGCCCAGGTGTGAGAAGAAATTTAGATTATCTTTTATGTGAGGCATAATATTTGATGAGAAACCGAGTCAGTGTTATGATTATGAATCAATCTTTTTTCGAAATAATTTCGCAATTTTCTTTTGTCATTTTATGGGATTGTGTGTTAAATTTTTGGTTCGTTTGCTGTAAAACTCAAAAACTAAATGATAATGTAAATATTATTGGTTTTAATTATGTGTTTGGGGTTAAAACACTATGGCCATGGGATCCGAATGTACCCGTAGGACATTGCCAAGCGGTTGGCGACATTTTGCGTGACTAGTCGAGGGCTAGTCTTCTCTTTGGCTAAAGAATAGTATTGCCATATAATATCCAGCATGGTAATGCTACCAGCCTTCTTTACATTGTCTTATTGACAGCGATGAGAATGATTTTTTGACACAAAATATTATAATTTTTTGATACATTTATGTGAAATATAAATATGAAAATTGATTTTGAATATCAATACATTTAAATTACAAATAGGCCTACATGGGCCCTTATAAAACGTCGAGAAAAGTAGCACGCTTCGAGTTAGTCGTTTCCTATGGAAAAGAACCGGCAAGAAACTTCATGGTAACTCTTTTAAAATCTTTTGGTTTTATAATGTTGTAGTTACAGCGTTAGTACTTAAGGATGAGAGGATAGCGTAGGCCCGACCATAAGTTGTTGATTACTTTACTAAAAAGGGGATAAAATGGGTTTGGTTAGGTGTTAATGTAGTAAAAAAATACTCATAATCAAAATAATTCTTCAAACTGAGTTACCAAACAAATACTGATAACTGAAACCCTTTCATATCATATAGTATAAGGAGTCCTAATACCTACTAAAGATGACTGAGTAAAAACCAGATTCCGTCTTGATCCATTATGAATTAAGTGACCTTTATAACTTACAAGCTGTGCCCAGCTGGTTCAGTCGCTACTCAGCTCCTTTTCTGGAGAGGGGTTTGAAATATAGATAACTAGCTTTTGCCCGCGGCTTTGCTCGCGTTAAATTCCGGGTAACACAGTTACCCTTTCCTAATTTACAGATACCTGCTACCTGTAGTTTTTGCCCTTGCGCCTTATTTATTGTAATAGCAATGCTAAGTTTTCCCTTTTCTTCCCTCTTTCTCCCTCATATCTCAAACTTTTATTAAAAAAAAATAGCCTGTCTCCAGGGTCCCAACTATCTCTGTACCAAAATTAATCAAAATCGGTTCAGCCATTTAGGCGTGAAGACGTAACAAACAAACAAACTCACTTTCGCTTTTATAATATTAGTAAGGATAGCCGATTCTCAGATCTATTTAATATGCATTAAAAAATTCAAAAGAATCGGTCCAGCCGTTTCGGAGGAGTATGGGAACGAACATTGTGACACGAGAATTTTATATATTAGATGATTTTATATATTGCAGTAGGATAAAGGCAGATATTTAATTCAGTAGATAAGTTTTACCTGAAGAGCGTCCATATTAAAACGTATCAAAATGACAAAAATATACGTTGGTTATAAGTTAACTGGTGATTAAAAAAAACCTTAAATGTTTTTCTGCCTATTCTTTTAAAATACACAAGTAAGTAGATAAGGTAATAAAAACACCGAAAAACAAAAATACCTAAGAATGCGTCATATTACCCCGCCGCGGGCTTATACACAATATTAAAAGTAAACGGAAGCGCTAATCTAATAATATCAACAAACAAAGTAAATAAATACCCATACAAACATAAACATTAATTACAATAGAAATTAATTGGAAACTTTACTAAGACACAATAATTGTACGCCTCCAATGGGCAATGAATTTTAACGAGCTACTAAACAATTCCGAGATAGTAATCCCGAAATTAATTGTTGGAATCGTATTCGATAAAGACCCAGAAACTTCTATCTCGAATACTTCTGACATCTTTACTACGTGTTTCAAAGCCATACGCGCTATCCATTAGAATTAGATTAGTAGAATTTTTAGCACTATGCAAAGTGATTGAATCATATCTTGAATAAACAATCATAACTTTTTAACGGCAAATTATTTCACCAACATTCCCAAAAAAAAGTTTGGATGTGGCCTTGTCTTTGCCCCTATTCGATTTGGTCGTATCCTCCACCCTGTATTGATATTTTATGGTACACAGTATTCCCGCGGCTCCGGAACACAAAGAACAAAAGAAGAAAAACGGATGGGTTTTAGTCAATAAAGCCTGACACTCCCCTCTTCCCCGCCCCGCCCGCGAGGAAAGTTATTTGTCAATTTTCCAAACGCAAAAAAGAAATGATTTTCCTAGCATTATATTTGTTGTCGTTAATGTTATACCACAGACTACCAGCACTATTGTATCTCTCCCTTCCTGTAATCTCTCCAAAGATTGTTTTGAAAAGATTGCTTTCAGCGATAAGACCGCCCATTGTGTCATCTTATTTAAAATGTTTTGTAGTAGAAAGACAAATATTTTTTATCATACTAGTTATACATAGGAAATAGGCATATAAGTGAAATGTGACATATACTGTAATGTTGTTAATAAAGGTTTTTATTATATTAGGATGTTATTGATATGGTTTACATAAATATGTAAACCATATTATTTAATAAATAAGGGCTGAAACTGCGTTAAACGGACACCCGCGCGGTTTCATACAAAATTAAACCGACGCGGGGGACACGTGCGGGGCCCGCCAGCGGTAACACGCGCGGGCTTGTTCAGTCAATAACTTTGTGAAAATGTATTTCGACAGAGAGAGAGTAATTGTGAAACTGCAGTGTCGCTCTGTCATATGAGGTCAAGCGAATGAACTCTTTAGACACCTGTGACAGGGTCCTTCACATACCCACAGAGCCCACGCTTGCAGTCACGCGGCGGGTGTCTGTCGCGGGTGCCCGTTTAACGCAGTTTCAGCCCTAATACTCTGTTGTACGCCTTCCATTCAATGTTTTTCATTCAGCTAGCACGGTAGTCTATATCCTTGGTTCGGTCACAAAATACTTCTTATAACTTGGTATAATATCCAAAATCCAAGACTATCTTTAAATAAATTTGATCTTCACAACCACACGAGATCCGGAATCGGCAAATTTTGACATGTCTGCACAAACGTGTAACGATAATATGAAGACGTCAGTCATACCGACAAAACAAAACCTGGTTAAAATAATACTTATCACTTTAAATTTTCTACCACAAATTTATATTTGCTATCATTATGTAACGTGCCCTGTTAAACAAACCTTGCAATGTTTAAAAAATAAAACTCCACACGTATCTGTGAACAGCGTTTTGTCGTTGTGACGATTAGATTACGAGAACATAGACTAGTGTCGATTACCGATTACGGTTACGATTGGATTGTTTGTGAATAGCTATGCAGCAGGTAAACTTGAAAGGGTAAAATGCCGTATATGAACCATTCAACACAGGAATTGCTCTCCCAAGTATTGATAAAGATCCTAATAAAAACAACGAGGAGTAAGTCCGGAAAAGTTCTACCAAGTCCCACGTCACAAAGAAAAACAAGAGGACACACGACCAAATCAATTACGTCATCAAGACAGTTGTTTATTCAGCCAGGGAAGACATATCAGCGTAGGGTAATTCTGGCTAACGTCAAGGCTATGCCATTAATATCACTCGGTGCGTCGTTTATATGGATTACGTTGATGTTTTTGGGACCAATTCCTTTATATGCGACGGCTTTCTCTAAGGTTAAGGTAATCCGTTGATTAAATCGGGTAAATGCTTTCGGCTTTTTATGAATGGTATTCGGAATTAGAGAAGGATGTGACAACATGTTTGTTTTGTGGGTTAAAAGAAATGGCATTTTTGGGCTATTCAGCATTAAATCGCGTTATGAGGAGCGAGAACGGATTTTTCGCAAAAGTGGGGTTATTTTGATACGACTAAATTGAATAATAATAAAAATTACCTTTTAAAATAAAAAAAGTGAACTAGGAAACGAAAAGTTTTTGTCAGGTCTTAAAAATAAATTGAAGATAGGCCTTAGGAGACTCATTGGCTGGGAAAAATTCAGAAAGCAGTAATCATGGACACGGCGCGCATTGTGAAGAGGTTCCTCTCTCTGGAGCCCTGACCACCAGCAGCCCAAACCTTGTTCCTAATGCCGATGGGAAGACATTTTTTTAGGTACTTTTGTTTTGAAAATATTTAAAAAGGTATTTTATGATAGGTAAGATCAATAAAAACGAATTATAGTTATATTATATGTTATGTGATACGTAGTACATGTAGTCAAAATTATAACACTTTGATTATTATATAGCTTTTTCAAAAAAAATTCAAAGAGAGCAATTATTTTACTACACGCCTGCCCCAAAGGGAGTGTTCTATTTTTTTATGAATGGGTTTTTTTTTAATCTGGATCAAAAGAAAAACTAAAAGAAACTTCGTTTTCATAAAAGAACATAGATTTACAACGTTACTGCTATAGGAGTAATAAAACTAGAAAAAATGAAGGGTTTTTCAATAAAGTGCTGCAAATAGTGGACCAGGGCAAATGTTGACGTGATGCCCGGGGCTTAATCAAACTCGAGGGTAAACAACAAATAACGAGGGAAGTGACGCCTCTTCCGTTAGTAGTAAAAATATTAAATGACTGTGTGCACTGGGCATTTCAATGGTATTGGCATTATGTGATGTCTTTTTTTTTTTTTGACTTCCCCCGCTCTGGGTGGAGCGGGGGGGCATGTCAGACTTGTACTGACTAAAACCCACCCATGTTCCTTCTATTGCCCTTTACGTTCCGAGGCCGCGGTATCTCTTTCGAATAACCCGCAACCCCGGCAGGATTATGTGATGTCTTTACTTCAGCTTTTTAGGGTTCCGTAGTCAACTAGGAACCCTTATAGTTTCGCCATGTCTGTCTGTCCGTCCGTCCGTCCGTCCTCGCTTAATCTCTGTGACCGTTAGCACTAGAAAGCTGAAATTTGGTACCAATATGTATATCAATCACGCCGACAAAGTGATAAAATAAAAATTGGAAAAAAATGTTTTATTAGGGTAGCCACCCTATATGTAAAGTGGGAAGTGTTTTTTTTTTTTAATTTCAACCCTAACGTGTGATATATTGTTGGAAAGGTATTTAAAAATGAATAGGGGTTTACTAAAATCATTTTTTGATAATGTCTATAATTTCGGAAATAATCGCTGCAAAAGTAAAAAACAATGTGTCCCCCCCCCCCTCTAACTTTTGAACCACAAGTTTAGAAAATATGAAAAAAATCTGAAAAGTAGAACTTTATAAGGACTTTCTATGAAAATCATTTTGAACTTGATTGAGACAACAGTTTTTGTACAAAAAAGACAAAAAGTTGTACAAAATAATTTTTGTAGTATAATCGTAGCAAGCATTTTTTTTAACTTCGTTTACATATTTTATTATCCTGAACGTACCTTTTTGCAAACAAAAACATAAACTACGGAACCCTACACTGAGCGTGGCCCGACACGCTCTTGGCCGGTTTTTATTTAGTAATAATGTGTACATTATAATAATGCTGGCTTGGTGCTTTTTGTTTTCTTTTTTATTTCGTTCATTTATTTTTACAAATATTTTTTTATGTTTGTACGTATTTCTTATAAAAAAAAAAAAAAAACATTTAAAAATATAAAACACTAGCTTTTGCCCGCGGCTTTGCTCGCGTTAAATTCGGTATAACTTAGTACCTGCTACCTGCAGTTTTTGCCCTTGCGCCTTATTGATTTGTAATAGCAACGCTAAGTTTTCCCTTTTCTTCCCTCTTTCTCCCTCATATGCCACTTTAAAAAAAAATAGCCTATGTCCGTCTCCTTGTTCCCAACTATCTTTGTACCAAAATTCATCAAAATCGGTTTAGCCATTAAAGCGTGAAGAGGTAACAAACAAACTCACTTTTGCTTTTATAATATTACATAGTAAGGACAGAGTCCACCAGCATCGCGAACAGGGGAGCTACCGGCAGTGTTACCAACCCTACTGTTTTAACAGTAGATTTGCTGTTTTCACATTGATGTCCATGTTTTCTGTTTCATTCCTGATTTTTACTGTTTTTCAACTAGCATTCAGCACCACCTATGAAATCCCAGTTTATTAATGACAGCTACAGGCCTATTGTATTGTGTAATAATAATGAGTGTGAAAATACTGAAGATGAGGCAATTGACTATGAAACTGAAAAATAATTTTACTTTAATTTTAGTTTTTAGTGGTTATCCTTACTAATATTATAAAAGCGAAAGTGAGTTTGTTTGTTTGTTACCTCTTCACGCTTTAATGGCTAAACCGATTTTGATGAATTTTGGTACAGAGATAGTTGGGAACCAGGAGACCGACATAGGCTAATAAATTTAGGGTATGAGGGAGAACGAAGAAGAAAAGGTAAAACTTAGCGTTGCTATAACAAATCAATTTGCGCTAGGGCAAAAACTGCAGGTAGCAGGTACTGTGTTATACCGAATTTAACGCAAGCGAAGCCGCGGGCAAAAGCTAGTTATTAATAAAACAATGTATGTGCGTTCTACTAACTAAGAAAAATGTTTATTGTTTAATTATATAAGCAAAAGTATGAAATCTGTCTTTTTTACTTTACCTACTGTTTTCTACTGTTTTTTTCTGGCGAGTTATTGTTTTTTAGTTTTTTGGGGTTGGCAACACTGGCTACCGGTGATGTGGGCTCTTGAAAGAGAAATCTCCTATCAATACGCGCCGTGTCCAGAAGTACTGCCTTCTGAATGAAGCCTTTGATCCAGCTGCTAAGCCCTAGCCTCAGATGTTGGTCAAGGGTATGTGCTATTCAATTTTTTTTATTAATACCTGTATCGAGCTGTGTTTTGGATTAACAAAAAATATAACTATATTATATTTTTTTATCATTTAAATACCGTTTAAAACCCATCTTTTGGGAGAAATTAGGATGCGTAGGTACCGCTACAAAGCGTCACACACATTAGTCCGAGTAGGGACAAATCGGAAGAGAAATTCGTCTTTCTGAAAACACGTTAGTCCTTCGCCGTGGGGTCAAATCGGGCCGATAGGATATCCTGACCCCTCTACTACCGGTCCATCCCGCCCCAACCTCCCCCGACCCGCGGTATATGTCATCTAGTAAATCTATCTCAAGTAAACAAATAACAGCCCCCAGCTTTCCGGTATTCGGACAACCCCGGAAGGGGGACCTACGCAGTTTTCTGTGTGATTGATTTTGTGGGAAAAAGTGGCGTTTTGCATGTAGGATAGAATTGATGAGGTTTATGTTTTTAGGGTTCCGTAGTGAACTAGGAACCCTTATAGTTTCGCCATGTCTGTCTGTCCGTCCGTCCGTCCGTCCGTCCGTCCGTCCTCGCTTAATCTCTGTGACCGTTAGCACTAGAAAGCTGAAATTTGGTACCAACATGTATATCAATCACGCCGACAAAGTGGTAAAATAAAAATTGGAAAAAAATGTTTTATTAGGGTAGCCACCCTATATGTAAAGTGGGAAGTGTTTTTTTTTAATTTCAACCCTAACGTGTGATATATTGTTGGAAAGGTATTTAAAAATGAATAGGGGTTTACTAAAATCATTTTTTGATAATGTCAATAATTTCGGAAATAATCGCTCCAAAAGTAAAAAACAATGTGTCCCCCCCCCTCTAACTTTTGAACCATAAGTTTAGAAAATATGAAAAAAATCTGAAAAGTAGAACTTTATAAGGACTTTCTAGGAAAATTATTTTGAACTTGATTGACACAACAGTTTTTGTACAAAAAAGACAAAAAGTTGTACAAAATAATTTCTGGACTAAGTTTGTAGTATAATCGTATATGCAACCATTTTTTTTTAACTTCGTTAACATATTTTATTATCCTGAACGTATCTTTTTTCAAACAAAAAAAGAATTATTGAAATCGGTTCTCGCAATCCAAAATTACCACCGAAAACTTCATGCACGTCTTTGTATTAATAAAATTAGTAACCCAATTCCCCGAGAGATGGCGCTGTAGGTACTTATTACATTGGATCGGGTATTACCGAATTGTTCGGTTGGTCTCTCCTTGGCATTGGCGGTATCTTATAACTACATAAAACTTCTATCAAGAACATGCTAAGGCAATTTAGAACAAAACTAAAATTCATTTTTTTAACACCATCAAAATGTTAAGGTAAAAACCAGTTCATAAATGGTTAAAAAAAAAAAACAAAAACAAAATATTTTTATTTTACATAGGCCTACATGGGCACTTATAAAACGTCGAGAAAAGATGCACGGTTCGGGTTGGTCGTTTCCTATGGAGAAGAACCGGCAAGAAACTCCATGGTTACTCTTTTAAAATCATTTAGTTTTACAATGTTGTTGTTGTTACAGCGTTAGCACTTAAGTATGAGAGGACAGCGTAGGCCCGACAATAAGTCATTGCTTACTTTACAAAAAGTAAAATAAAATAATACGTTAACAAAAGTTAACAAGCGTCTAAGAATCTACAAGGCCAACCATGTCCACTCATTCACAACTAATAGGTAGAAAAGAATCTATACAAAAGTAAAAAAATAAATAAAAAAATATTGCAAAAACAAAATAATAACTAAAAGACGAGTCACACAGATGTTGCTATCAGTACTGTAACTATTCAGAACAAGGGTGATATAAATATGTGATTTGACAACTATTGCAAAAAAAAGAAAAAACAAAATGATTAAAGAGATCACACAAATAAATAAGATTGAGAATAGTTAGAGACATCCACAAATTTGTGCTGATTATAGCTACCAGGGAGGCCGCATGCGCAGAAGGAACTATAGCCAAACTTCTTTATCTTCAACGTAGTCCTTGATTTTGTAATATGCGTTTTTAATAAGGACACGTTTTATGTAGTTTTTAAACTTTCCATCTGTCAGTTCTATAACTGATTTTGGCAACTTGTTATAAAAGCGTATACTGTTTATTAGAAATGACTTGCTAGTTTTTGTTAATCTAAATTTAGGAATTACAATTTCGTGTTTACTGCGTGTATTAATATTGTGGTAGTCGCTCCTAATTTTGAAAAGCCCCCGATTTTTACGGACATACAATAAACATTCTAAGATATAAAGTGAGGGCAGAGTCAGTATATCGATCTCTTTAAATTTTTCTCTGAGGGACTCGCGAGGACCCATTTTATAGATCGCGCGGACTGCCCTCTTTTGTAATATAAAAACTGAATCGACGTCTGCTGCTGATCCCCACAGGAGAACGCCATAGGACATAATACTGTGAAAGTACCTAAGCATAGTATACTAACCTAGCTGTATCTACATCAGTTAACTGCCTTATTTTCCTTACTGCATATGCAGCTGAGCTGAGCCTACCCGAAAGAGTTCTTATGTGCGCGCCCCATTGCAGTTTAGAATCAATAGTCATCCCCAAGAATACAGTTTCTGCTATAACATCAAGATTTTTGCCGTCAAGATTTAAATTTAGATCACGTTGTGGTACATTTGGTAAGGCAAACTTTAGACATTTGGTTTTGTTCGCATTCAGTAAGAGATTGTTAGCTGCGAACCATTTCGATAGAACGGTTAGACTTTTGTTAACATTAACAACATCCGGATTTTTTCTATTTATTTTAAAAATTAGCGAAGTGTCGTCAGCAAATAAAATTATATCCGATAGTTTGGCCATCATATAAGGAAGATCATTTATATAAACAAGAAACAGGAAGGGACCGAGAATAGAACCTTGGGGCACGCCCATCTTGACTAGAGACCCAGAGGACGTCGCCCCATTAACATTTACTTTTTGCTGCCTGTTTGATAAATATGATAAAACAAGATCAGCAGCTCGTCCACGAATTCCGTAGTGGTGTAATTTACAGAGCAGTGTGTTGTGGTCGACGCAGTCGAACGCTTTTGAGAGATCACAGAAAATGCCAATGGCATCCTGGGACTGCTCCCAGGATTCCAAAATGTGACTGATGAGTTTTACTCCCGCGTCCGTTGTCGACCTGCCCTTCGTGAAGCCAAACTGTTGACTATGCAGAATCCCGTTTAAGTTAAAGTGTGACAGCATCTGGTCCAGCATGATTTTTTCAAAGATTTTACTTAATGCTGGAAGCACAGATATAGGTCTATAGTTAGAGGGATCACTCTTGCAACCCGATTTGAAAATTGGTACTACTTTACTATATTTCATTAAGTCAGGAAACTTGCCGCTATCCAAACACTGATTGAATATGCCTGTTAAGACAGGAGCAATTGAGTCAATAATATTAGCAAGAACCTTGACGGATATCCCCCATAAGTCTTCAGTATTTTTTATGTTTAGACTTTTAAATGCATTTTTAATTGTAGCAATACATATTGGATTAAAATTAAAGTTAGGTATATCCTTAGTAAAGTTTTCCTTAAGAAGAGTTTCGGCTAATTTAGAGGAAGAGGGGAGAGATTTCGTAACCTCTAACGGAATGTTAGTAAAGAAATTTTCTAGTGTCTCAGCGACTTCTAGCTTATCAGAAATAGTTTTATTATCTATTTTCAAGGACCATTCATTCTGATCTCGTTGTGTCTTTCCAGTTTCTCTGTTTATAACCTGCCAAACAGTTTTTATTTTATTATTAGAAACACTAATTTTATTACTTATTACTTTGCTTGAGCGCAGACTCTTTTGAATATTTTTGAATAGTTCCTAACATAAGCGTGAAAAGATTGGTCCAAAGTCAAAGATTTTTCGTGATATAAATCATATAAAATATCTCTGCTTTTTCTTATTCCCGCGGTGGCCCATTCACTAAATTTAGACTTAGATTTTACTTCAACATTTTTTACAGGACACGTTTTATTGAATTCTTGGCAGACTGTAGAAAATAATGTGCCATAGTTTATATTGGGGTCTTCTGAATCAAAGCTAGCATTAGAAAGATTGCTAAGAACATTATTATTAAAAGACTCTAGTTTATTTTTATTAAGACGTCTTAATTGAATTGTTTTAACTAAGTCTAACTTTTTGTCTAAATCAAAAGATACAAGTTGACCCATGTGATCTGACCTAACACCACTAATCAAAAACGAATCTTTTACTTTACAGTTGGTGTATATATTATCTATGCAAGAAGCGCTAGTAGCTGTCATTCTAGTCGCTTCATTAAATAAATATTTTAAATTGAATGATTTAAACAATGAGATAAGCTTACATTTTTCTGGTGAATTAACTAACAGATCAATATTTAAGTCACCACAAACAAAAACTATTTTATTTTCTCTAAAAAGTTTACTTAAAATTTCTTCCATAGTGATTAAGAACAATGACAGGTTTGATGCAGGTGGTCTATAGACACATAGGAAAGTATGACCTTCAACCTCCGCACATGCTACCTCACATAAGCGATCAACAGAGTGGGCGGTAATATCCTTCCTTTCCTTATAACTGAGACAGCTATTACAAAGTATCAGGGTACCGCCACCCACTGTGGATCTATTGTACGCACTGGCAACTGAAAAATTATTAACATTAAATAGCATCCTATCGGGTTTTAACCAGGTTTCACAAAAACATAAAATATCCATGTGGTATTTATCTACTAACATTTCCACGTCTAAAATTTTGCCGGAGAAGCGATTTATATTCTGATGATAAAGTAAAATACTATTGTTAGGCTTCTCTTTTGTCGGCTCTAATAGTTTAAAGAATCTACAACAGTTTCATTTGAAAAACTTGACAATACTGTCGCATCACTTAACCTAGTCTCAGTTAAACCATCAATAACAGCGTGTATATTATAAGCTAATAAAGAAGCTAATAAATGTTGACTTTTTTTGGGAATATACATGTACTCCCGAATCAAAACAATATCTCTAACAAAACTGTTAGTATCAAAAAAGAATAAACGGTCACTATGACGACATGATAACATATGCATCAGGTTATTTAAACTAGAAATATAATTGTTTTCTTGCTGAAGTAGATTGTCAGAATATGGCAATGCGCATAATATTAATTTGCCTAATCTTAACTTAAGTAGGGTGTCAACACCATTAACTAAGTCCCTTTTAGATATACTAAGACCATTTCCAATTAGAATTACTACAGTGGTCTCCTCATTAAAATGTGTGTGTTTAATTTTATGAACAATCTGATTAA
Organism: Ochropleura plecta; assembly: GCA_905475445.1. Classification (NCBI taxonomy): domain Eukaryota; kingdom Metazoa; phylum Arthropoda; class Insecta; order Lepidoptera; family Noctuidae; genus Ochropleura; species Ochropleura plecta. The sequence continues at coordinate 5,862,441 of FR997732.1, forward strand.
AGTGCAGGTTGTGGTGACAATGATTTACTACTGGTTGTTGGGAACGGTTATTTAATAATGATCCAAAACCAGTTCCTAATCTATCGGTATACATTAAGACATTACTTTGAGTGGGTTTCAAGGTTTCTAAGGTATGGTTAGAAATGGGTAGGGCATCAGGAACAACATCCTGTGACATGAGAGCTGGAGGAGCGGCAGCACAACTACAGGTGAGGTTGTTTGTCAGTGACTCATACCTCTCTGCGCTGTACTTCACCAGGTCCACCAACTCACAGGCCTCCTGCATACGCTCACTCAACATCTGTTGACTACATTCATACTTACAAAAAATTTCCTTAAGTGTATTTTCCCTATTCAGTAATTCCCTTTGAAGGTTCTGTATATCAACATCATACATAAGTTTACTTGCTTCTAACTGATTATTACATATATTTAATTGTTTTTTTAAGTGTCTGGAATCTCTTCTGAGGTTGACATTATGTTGATAAACACTCTGAGTTTTTAGGAGTTTCTTATATTTCTTTATACTTTTGTTGATTTTAATATATTTCTTAATTTTATTATGGCTAGTTAGAATGGGACATTTAGTTAAGGATTGATCCCCCGTTAGGTCTATAGTAATGATGGGCTGTTCACTCTCCAGTCCGGATACATTGTTAACCAGCTCGTTGAAAAGGTTGTTGGTGTTGCTAACCTCTTCGCTGACTTTCAAAGACTTGAACGAGGTAATGGTGTTGTGAGCCTCGCATAATTCTGCTTCCAGTTCCGATATCCGTTTAAGTGCCTGGTCATGAGTGTCATGGCATTGCTGGAAATCAGACACTAGTTGACGGAGATGGTGATGCTGGTCTAATATATCCATATGCTGGGTGTGAAGCTCTGCAAGCTGGCTCTTCAGTTGAGTGTTTTTGTCCACTATTAACTCAATTTCAACTTCACTTTCTTCTCGTTCCCGCAGCAGCTTGCTGCACTCATTTCTAGATGAATCCAGCTCCCTCAGTGCTGCTTTCAGTTTGTCACTCATGTCACGAACAGTAGCTCCTCGGGTCATCATATTATATGATTCTCTCAAGCAACACCTGAAATGTGACAAAACAACAGCTGAGTATGGTATGAGAATATGATGTAATTAAAGATTGGAGAAAGTAGGAGGGTTTACAGGTTGAGACAAAAGTTAAACATAAAACTATAGATGAAGACTAAGAATTTAAAAAAAAGGTTATGAAAATATGGAGGTAGAAGAAAAAAAAAGAATATATTAAAGCAGAAAAAGCTATTTGATCCTTAATAATTCTCAAAAACTTATTATATATACTTTATGCTGCAATGAAAGGCTATATTTAATTTGACTGCTAGAATTAACTTTCTACTGTGAATGGAACCTGAGTGGGAACAGAGTATATTTGATTTACATTTGAACTAAGCATTTACTCATTTAAGACACATTTATTATGGGTGAAGTAGGGTTTGCAGTGGATGTTTGTGCCTGGGGCAAGTGTTTACGTCTTCGATTTTGCTTCCACAATTCGTCAAGCAAAATGAGACATGAACGTAGCCGGTGTGTACTGGACGTCGCTCAGAGCCCTGAGCAGTGTTAATGTGATGTATAGTGAGTTAACAGGATGACAATAATAATTTAATTAAAACAGAATACTCCCCCGGTTTGAAAATTTCAAATCCACAGGCCGAACGTTGACAGCCGGTAGATGACTTCTTGAAATATCGACTGATATGAGTTATCACCGTAGAAACACGTCACAAACACTGGGTGAGTCACTTTACACATTGATTCTAATATAAACAATAAATTGAATATATGTTCGATAGATGTCGTTGCGTAATGACGTAATTTTTTTAAAAGTCGATGTTAAGATTTTCCGTGCTTTCATGACCTACCGTGGTAAAGAACACTTATTGTGACGGACGGGAAACTACGGAACCCTACACTGAGCGTGGCCTGACACGGTCTTGGCCGGTTTTTTTTTTTGTATGCCTCTTCCCAATATAAATGGAAGGAAGTGTCAAACTTGTACTGAATAAAACCCATCTCTGTACCATCAATTCAAGTAAAATGCCTTTGGGTGATTTTAAGTTAGACCAATGTGCACTATTCTAAGTAAAGGCACTAGAACTCAGAGGCACAGTTAAATAAAATTAAGTTTGCATAGCTCCTATAATATTTAAATATTCAACAAAAGGAAATCATTAACCTGATTATTTAAGACCAAAAACTTTTGTAGGCTTAGGAAAAGTTTTAAATTAGACTTAAGATCTGGTTCTGTACTTTATTTTATTGCGTAAAATTAATGTCTTTAACTTGGATTAACTCAAGTTAAATAAGTTATAAACTTTGAACCTTCATAAACTTATAATAACTAACTTAAGAAAGTGACGCGTTAACCTAAACGCACATTTATCAGAGGCGAAAAAATGGAATGTTGGAATAAAGTAGATTTCAAGCAAAAAAAAATTGTCCGTCTTTTAGATTACCTATTCAAAAGTAAGGGACACGTATAGTACTCGTAGCGAAGAAAGCAACAACGCGTGACGTCACACGTAACTTTAATGGGCTATATCTTTGTAATTTTTGGTCTAATTTATAAATTAAAAATTACGTGTTCCTTATTTTTGAATTATCTAAAAAAACGGACTAAATAGAATGTAATTACTTTGTCTTTGTAAAGTACCCACCTACCTACCTATTACTTGTAGAAAATCCCCGCACATTTATACGCACCGCGTCGTCCTAACTTGCAAAGATCGCACGACAACAACGCATTACGTCAGATGCGTTCTCGTTGTGCAAAGAAAATTGACAATGAAACATTGCCTGCGCTAAGCTTCAATGAGGAATTCTGAAGAAATCTTAATGTTTGAACTCATCGTGCGACGAGAACGCATCGTGTCATCCTACAATCAATAGTCAAATAGGACGACTTATGATAGAACATTTCGTTCAGCGCCGTCGATTCTTTTGGCGTGGACAATTTTATTGTGCGATACCCTAATAGGGCTTTTTAATACAACTGGGCTTTGTACTACTAAGGATAATCGACACTGATGTGTTTTTGTTTTTACCTACTAGTGACGAATTTCCCTAAGGAAACTGAGTACATTTAGTACATCTACACCGCAACTAACTTATTGTTGTTTATTTTAAATGTAGGTACCTACCAAGTTATAACATATCAATGCAAATTTTCTTGACATACTACGTCACTTTGCCCTGTAAAGTTAAAGTGATCGTGTTATACTGGGTTCTTGACCTGTCACTGTCATCATTAATCATTTTCCTGCCTTTGTCTACTATTAGGTCGGCGCAACACGTTTTCTTCTTCTATTCTCCCCTTTCAGACGCCATGACATCGTTTTCCTTATTATATTTTTCATCATTCACCTTTCTCCTTCATATCATTCCTTACATATGAATAAGCACACCATCCATCCATCTTTTCTTTGGCCCTCCTTTCCCTCTCCATCCATCAAAATTCATTATTATCACTCTTTTAGTCACATGCGCTTCGTACTCCTCATTACAATATGTTCATACCAAGACAAACGACTCGCTTTCATTTTTTCTATAACAGGCGCAACTTTCAAGCTTCCTTACTACTTATTCCTTAATATATTAGAGGAAGCTTGTCCATTCTTGTCACTCAACACATCCATCTCAATATTCTCATCTCCGCTACATGCTCAGTCCTCATTGCTGTTTACAATATTCATATGGAACAGCTCTTGAACGTGGTTTAAATGGCTGACCTATTTCAGTTTAATTTGTAAAATTTAACACAATGTTTTTTTGTTAAAAAATCAAGTACACAAATAGCCTTTAGTGAAGCTACATTTTAATTCAAGCCAGCTGTACTCCCACATGAGAAGCAACAAACTATAAAACAACGCAGTCTCACTGCTAAATAAATCTCCCTAAATGCTGCTATTTACGAAAACCCTAAAGTTACGTCCACGTCACCACAAGCCGGGCATTATTCAAGAAAATGTTTTATTATAATCCGGGTGAACACTGGGAATAATTCTGACCTCCTTTAAGGTCTCCAAGGTCAAAGGGAAGAGGCTTAATTGGAATGTAGGCTCCTCGTAACAATTCCCTTTGACTCGTTTTTTGCTTGTCACGCTAAAATTCTTAAACGAATGACGAATGACCCTTTGGATTGAAATTAAGATGGCGGAATAAGAGCTTGAGTATCGTTTGTCGTGGTTAGCGTTTTTTATTATTGGGTTTAGAACCTCGTTTGTCAGAAATTTTCGTTTTTGTGTCTGTATTTTTAAAGTTTTCAGAAAATTGCTTTATTATAATGATTTGATAAAACAATGAATTGTAGGGTTTCCCCCATAGGATTATAGTTTTAATTATTTTTGTAGTATTAGCAGTAGGTACACCATTGACTACCCCCCGTTGTATTTATTTAAACTTCATGTACAGTAGTGATACATAGGCGGACTTAATGCCATAAGGCATTCTCTACCAGTCAACATCTAAAACTATTTGTTTACGAAAACGTATGTTTTTATACGGATACTAATACACATATACATCTATCTATATCTATACTTATAATAAATCTGTAGAGAGGTCAATTCTGTACATGAAATATATTTCCAAAATAACTATCAGGGGGTGATTAGTGATCGATACTGATGCCAAAAATGCAATCAGTAAAATTTTTGTCTGTCTGTCTGTCTGTCTGTCTGTCTGTCTGTCTGGATGTCTGTATGTTCGTTATAGAAACAAAAACTACTCGACGGATTTTAACGAAACTTGGTACAATTATTCTTCATACTCCTGGGCAGGTTATAGTATACTTTTCATCACGCTACGATCAATAGGAGCAGAGCAGTGAAGGAAAATGTTGGGTAATCGGGAGAAGTTGGTTAAAGCTACACAGAAATCATGTTTGACGGAAATGTTCTCCTTAAAATTATATAAAAAATATCCTACGACAGCATAGGTCTATCTTTTATGGTTGACTCACAATAACACGTGTAACTCCCGATAACTTAGCAGTTCAGAGCTTTCTGATTATATTTGTCTACTCTTACGTTTATAACACTCCCACTCATCTCTAATTAAAAACAGTTAACATTATTACGTATTCAATAAAAAAAGAATCATATAAATCGGTATACAAACACCAAAGTTATGCATGAAATACGTTAATAAGCCATCGCGTGTGAATACTGAATCATGCTATAAGGATTATTTTTGTGTAATATTTGGCTGTTGATGCGAATAGACAGTCAGAGTGTTCGACCTTATTGACAGACAATGCTTTCAGCCCGACTTTTAGTCTTTAAATAATTTCTTTTTAGATTTCTTTTGTTGTTATCTATCTTCTATCTATCTATACTTATAATAAATCTGTAGAGAGGTCAATTCTGTACATGAAATATATTTCCAAAATAACTATCAGGGGGTGATTAGTGATCGATACTGATGCCAAAAATGCAATCAGTAAAATTTTTGTCTGTCTGTCTGTCTGTCTGTCTGTCTGTCTGTCTGGATGTCTGTATGTTCGTTATAGAAACAAAAACTACTCGACGGATTTTAACGAAACTTGGTACAATTATTCTTCATACTCCTGGGCAGGTTATAGTATACTTTTCATCACGCTACGATCAATAGGAGCAGAGCAGTGAAGGAAAATGTTGGGTAATCGGGAGAAGTTGGTTAAAGCTACACAGAAATCATGTTTGACGGAAATGTTCTCCTTAAAATTATATAAAAAATATCCTACGACAGCATAGGTCTATCTTTTATGGTTGACTCACAATAACACGTGTAACTCCCGATAACTTAGCAGTTCAGAGCTTTCTGATTATATTTGTCTACTCTTACGTTTATAACACTCCCACTCATCTCTAATTAAAAACAGTTAACATTATTACGTATTCAATAAAAAAAGAATCATATAAATCGGTATACAAACACCAAAGTTATGCATGAAATACGTTAATAAGCCATCGCGTGTGAATACTGAATCATGCTATAAGGATTATTTTTGTGTAATATTTGGCTGTTGATGCGAATAGACAGTCAGAGTGTTCGACCTTATTGACAGACAATGCTTTCAGCCCGACTTTTAGTCTTTAAATAATTTCTTTTTAGATTTCTTTTGTTGTTATTTTATAAAATAGGTATTAGTTATTTTGGTAGTGTTTAAATATTCGTTCAAATTACAAATTATTCATAGTTTACATTTTATTTCTTTTAAGGTGAAGTAGTAGTAATACGCATAGATTTTTAAAAACCGAGTTTCGGCTAATTTTATGTTCAGTTTTTTTTTATACTATATTGGTAAAAGCGTAGTTAATTATACTAATTATAGTTATCATCATCATCATCAGGCTATATTAGTCCACTGCTGGACATAGCCCTCCCCTAATGAGCGCCATAGCGTTATATAGTTATTTGGCATAACACACTTAGCATATTTTTCTTTAAACGAACATTTTAAAGGCATAAAAATTATTTGATATAATTATCGTTTGGCATGATGTTTAAAACTCCGAATTTACAATTGCATAGTTTTAAGATGGCAGAATTACATTTAGTATAATTACGATTGGCAGAGTTCAAATTTCGCATAGTATCGTTTAGCATAATGTTCATTTAGAGCGACGAGTATTTGGTATAATTTTACTTTTCATACTATGCAGATGGCAGAATTTACTTAAGAATAACTTTAAGTTTAAAGACTTATATGCCTAATAAGTCTTTAAACTGACATGGTCACTAACATTATTATTAACGGTTAAAACGGGATATTTACCATGTTTGTTATTTATTTTGAGTTTCCAATATTTTGGTGTGAACCGATACAGTGAGTTACAATTGTATACAAAAACATATTAAGGCAAAAATAAGATATTTTTGGAATTATATAGAAAAAAAGACATTGTTTTTAGTTGGTAACCCGGGACTCAACTATTAAGATTAGGTTAATTTGTTCAAAAAAAATGCGTAGGTTAGGTTAGGTTAAAACTGTGACCCCCTACGCAGGAGCCGAGCGAGCGGAGCGAGCGGTGCCGCGGCAGCGGCCGGCGAGTGCCAGTAACGACTTGCATTGATAGAAAATGAGATTGTTTTTAGTAGTTTACCCGGAACTGAACTATTTACATTAGAATAATAATTACTTATGGAATTAAATGACATTATTACAAATTCAATTAAATAATAGTTAAAATCAATGATATTATTTTAAAGAAATAAATAATTAAAATAAATGACAACAAATAATGATAAAGATGATTCTAACTATAAACTTTCTGCGATATGACAATTCTGCCGTTTAATGATAACGATATGAAATATATGTCAAAAGACGATTCTGACTGTGAACTTTCTGCGAAATGATGTTTCTGCTTTTTGAATATTATGGATATGAAATTTATGTCTAGAGATGATTCTGACTTACAAAATTATGAGTTTTGAATGTATGATAAATGAGTGTCTGCCAAACAATTTTCTGCGAAATGAAGTTTATGCTATCCGTTGTTATGCAAAATAAAATTATGACATAAAAAGTTCTGCTTTATAGAGTGGAGTGGGAAAAAAAGAAATTAAAATAAAGCTAAAACGCCTGTCCAATACTGGGTGTATTGGACAGGCGTTTTAGCTTTATTTTAATTTCTTTTTTTGTTACAAGTTGTACTTACCTACATATTTCTGGGTATAATTCTATTAGAATTATTTAGTTTTAGTACCTACTTTATTTGGTAATTAATAGGTTCTTATAGATAATAGGCATAGTTAGATATATTAAAAAAAAAACAAAATATATATATATAATTTAGTACTTAAATTATTTTGAGGTTAAATATAAATTCAAATTATTATTTTTTAATTTATTTAGCTGTTGTTTTATTTAGTTGTAGCTGTAGTGTATTTAGGATCAGTTTTATTATTTAAGTAGGCACTTTTTTAAGTGTAAGGTAGCTACAGTTAGGACCTCTAACGTAGCTTATTTCGTTAGGTAACTGAATAGGCATTCAGTTACCTTCGGTTATTTTCATATCCTTACTAATATTATAAAAGCGACAGTGAGTTTGTTTGTTCTTTCTTTCTTTTTTTTTAAAAACGTTGCCCCACACTAGGAATTTCTCCTGTATCGTGGGTGCGTTTACAAACATTCAATCTCACATACACAAACAGCCAGACCCGGAACAACTATCTGTAGGTCATACAAATATTTGTTCCGTGCGGGAATCGAACCCGCGACACACAGCGCAGCAGTCGATCGCTCAGCCACTACGCCAACCGTGTCGTGTTTGTTACGGCTTCACGCCTAAATGACCGAACCGATTTTGATGCATTTTGGTACAGAGATAGTTGGGGCCCTGGTGACGGAAATAGGCAAGTTTTTTTAAAGTGAGGAAAGGGGGAGAATGAGGGAAGAAAAGGGGAGAGAAAGATACATTTTTTCGGGTCATCACGCGGGTTAAAGTTAGCGTTAGCCCAAAGTAACTATGCCACGCGGACGAAGTCGCGGGCGGAAGCTAGTATCAAATAAACTAATAAATACATTTAAAAAATAAATAAAAACGAGAACTTTAACAGTAATTACTATGACTTTTAATTGGTAGACGGACCTAAATAGTGGTTACGAACTTTTCTTTTAAAAATAAATTTACTTTCAGCTTTTTTAATGCCAAAGAGTTGCGCGTTTCAAAGCTTTATTGTTTTATTATTATTTATTATTTTCGTACAGTCCATCCAAAGGTTGTCTGGAAGATATCGCATGTTTCAATTTTGGTGTGCAATAATAGTAGATTATTAACCAAGGGGATAAAGCAGTGTCTTCTGTCGCGGGTGACGATTGAAATCGGGAGCGTCACGAAGGACTCGAGGTTTACTCCCGAGCGTAGCGAGGGATTTAAGTTCACCCAAGACTAAGACAGCTTTATCACCGAGGAAAATACTCTACTTTTCGTACCATTTGCGAAAAAATTAATACAATAATAATATGAGATAATTAATTAACATCGTAACGTATTTATAGAACATTAACTTATTTATAAAAAATAAATTAAAATAAACTTAACGTTTATGTATTTGAAGAAAACAAAAACGCGGCAAATTCCTAGACTAATATTTTTTGTCGGAAAAACAAAGGCATCAAGCTCTTACGGCCTCGTCGGTTTTCGTTATTTTATTTAATAATCATAACTGCATGATAAATGCGTATTCCTTTTTCAAAAAGATGTTTAATATACAAATTCAATGGTGTAAACACAGATGTAGTTCAGTATAAATTTCGGTAAGTATTCTAAATTTAAATCACATTCTCCCCTAGAGGATGAATGAAATTCAGTACAATTTTCTTTCCCTGTTTTTAACAGATTAAAATGACTATTGTTATGTCCGCTTTTTGTGGCATAGAATGTCACTTTTTTGAGCAAGTGGTACGAAAAGTATATTCTATTCTATTCAATAGTATCTGTGCTCACAACAAGTGCGTTTGCTGGGGTTGCAGGTTGTTCGAAAAGGATACGGCGGCCCCGTAACACAAAGGAAAAAGAAGGAACATGAATGGGTTTTAGTCAGTTTACGAAGTTACTTATTTGATGATTTTCCACCCCTAAAAAAGAAATTGCAAGTGCGTTATCGCGCCAAAATTATAGTACAAAAAAAACGAGTACCTAAGTACTTTAAGAGTAAACACAATTTTATAAGTGCTTTTATGTCAACAATGGAAAAGTTTCTGAATCAGAACAAAATACGAGGCTTTTTTTTTTAATCACAAAAGATTTAAAAAATTAAATGATTTGAATTTGAGATATTCCCATTATTACTGAAAAAACAAAATGTAAAGAGTTTCCAACAAACCCAATTTATAGGTACTTAAAACTGTTTCATTCTAAACATGATTTTATGCGATCATTGTTTTTTTTTCTTTTGTTGGCCAAACATTGGCGTACAAATTATTCGATGTCGGTACTACAGACAACGGCGGTTGATAATTTTCACCTTTATGCCTTTAGTAATAAGGTTGAGAAGTGGTTACCCTCCATTGTCCGTTTTGGTACATAACTGTATCGTTTTGTTCCTAAACAATACCCCAGTGATTTTAATTATAAGGTTGAAATGTTCAGGGTTTTATAATGAAACGATTGTGTGCGATACAATTAACTTGGTAAAATACGGCCACATTAAACAGATTTACTTAGGAGACTGAAATAAAATATGCTTAGTGCCTTGGTAATTTAAATTGTTCAGCAGTAAACACTGTATTTTACTCTAAAACAGCGTTTAATAAAATGCTTTGACACTAGGGTGGGAATACAATATTTTTGATTCTTCTGATCCTTACTAATATTATAAAAAACGAAAGTGAGTTTGCTTGTTTGTTGCGTCATCACGCCTAAATGACTAAAACGATTTTCATAAATATTGGTACAGAAGTAGTTGAGACTCTGGAGACGGACATAGGCTATTTTATTTAAAGTGAGAAATGAGGGAGGAAGAGGGAAGAAAAGGGAATACTTAGCTTTGCTATTACAACAAATAAGGCTCAAGGGCAAAAACTACAGGTAGCAGGTACCTGTAAATCAGGAAAGGAGAACTGTGTTACCTCAAATTTAACGCGAGCGAAGCCGCGGGCAAAAGCTAGTATTTATATAAAACCGTAGACGGGTCTGTGGACAGTGAGCAATGGGTAGCTCACCGTCCGTCCGTCTAGAGACGGCAGGCCGTGTCGACGGCGAGTACATGTTCCACGCGCACCTCATAAAGATCATAAAGAGAACAAAGTCTAAAACAGAAACGATAATAAATAACGGATTTATCCAATATTAGATCCATTGTTACTAATATTACTTTAGCAGTTAACGTGTCCGATAAGAAAAAGGTCCCCTTGTCCCTTATCACACCGGCTTTAGTATCGAAATTAGGGAAATATGGACATGTGTCAGCCAGGATCGAACAACACCTGCTGAATGTGGACGGCACATGCCAATCATTCATGCATATCATATTATGAGAATTGTATTATTAAGAACTAGCTTTTTCCCGCGGCTTCACTCGCTTTAAATTCGGGGTAACACAGTTCCCCTTTCCTGGTTTGCAGGTATTTTTCGTTGGTAGCAAAGAGTGTGTACCGAAGTTTAGCTTCGTACTTTGAAAACTGCGAAAAGTCCCACATAATTTTTCACCGCCTCTTCTAAGGGGTAGGAGGCAGATTACCAAAAAAAAATTTGAACGATTTATTTTTAGTAACAAAATAGTTCGCATACTAATTTTCAGCTTTCTACCTTGAAAATTGCAGAATGCTCCATACAAACTTCCACCCCCCATTTTAGGGAAGTGGGGGTAGGAAGAGACAAAAAACAGCCTATGTCCGTCTTTAGGGTCCCAACTATATCTGTACCAAAATTCATCAAAATCGGTTTGGCCATTGAGGCGTGCAGACGTAACAAACAAACTCACTTTCGCTTTTATAATATTAGTAAGGATGAAGTGATGACCCAGAGGTTAAGCACCTGGCCTCTCATGTTGTGATGGATGTTGGTTCAAATCCGGGATGGCGATATGTGGGTGTTCTATTAACATAAGTCTACCCCTGCCAAATATAACAGCCGTGAAGATATAATTTAAAAAAAATAACATTCCTAAAGTCCAATCGTTCTTGAATGATTACAGACAACTCAATTTAATTATTATTTTTTTAAATGTATTTCTTTTTTTGTTATTACGTAAATCATCGTTGCAATGAAAATTTTTCAAAATACTACTAAAATATCACCCTACCTTCTAAGGTTAGATTCAGAAATTTAAATATTATAAATTTTTTTTCACATTATCTTTCAACTCGATGAACGATGTTCTATACTTTTCATTTAATTTATATATGTATGTTTTTTTTAAACAATGATTGAGAAATAAAAACAACTGGAAGATATTTTTAGCGGCAATAAAAAAAAAGTGCTCAAATTCTATTAGGTACCATAATCCCAACAACGATATAATGCGAACGATAATTTCCAAAGTTAAACGTTTTCACTCGAAAACCCTCTCATTCAACACAAACGATGCCTATACGAGTTTCTTTTGACAGTTCATTCTAGACAAGATAATTCTGAGAACTCTTGAACTTTTGATAACTTTTTTGAAGACCTTAAAAGACGTTTCTTTTAGAGCTTAAGAGAGTTTAAATTTATTACTTTGAAAAGGGTATCATATCGTGTGGAAGTTTTATATGAAGGCTTACCATGCGAGTTTGCTCAAGCCGTTTTTATTTCTAAGTGTTTTAACAGTCTATTTTCTGGAAAGAGAGATTCTTCACGTAATATCACGACTATAATCCTCAAAGGGTTAGGCTGATGTGGTACCTTTTTTGCTGACGGGAAAACATCAAATAACTTCCCCCGCTCTGGGCGGAGCGGTGGGGGGGAATGTCAGACTTGTACTGACTAAAATCCACCTATGTTCCTTCTATTGCCCTTTACGTTCCGGGGCCGTGGTATCTCTTCCGAACAAACCCGGCAGGCTGGTGTGGTACCTATACTCATATTTTGCCAGTAATGCTTAAGTTCCGTGTGGGCAAGGCTGTTACCATGAACTGGGCACAAAAAGAACAAGAGGGACTTTAGAAAAATCTCAGTCAGCCTATCAGGCAGTTTTGTAAAGAAAATGTTTTGAATCTTGCAAAATTAGCTACCCAGCTTGAATATACACAAAATATAGCCGTACAACTACCAAATAAATTTCCAATTTCAGCATCATAATCCTATCGTGAGTCAACAGAAACTCTATAGAAATCAACAATACAATTCGGAAATCCTATTTACAGTTACACCCTTTGCCAGCCTTTGCCGAACAAATCAAACTGTAATAAACTTCGCGATCGAGTCAGCTTCTAAAACAAATGACGATCGAGGGCTGGGTCTTCATCAAACTCGAATCATTTATGCAAACTGGACGTCGGTTGTTTGATATAGAAGGAGCGGATAAGCAGAAATAATTGAACAATATCGTCAAAGTTATTAATAGAAACGATAATACTATACGGTACAAGAAAGGTAGACTTTGTCGAACTATGGGTACTTGCGGTTTTAGTATTACCACGGTGTTTTGTATTGTATAACGGTCTGGTGTCCGCAAATAACTTCCTCCCCCTGTGTGTGGAGCGTGGGAGAGTGTCAGACTTGTACTGACTAAAACCCACCCATGTTCCTTCTACTGTTCTGTAGTTCCGGGGACGCGGTATCTCTTTCAACCAACCCCCAACGGCATGAATGATGACGACGCATACTTTTTATAACCATAAAACTGATGATTGTAGAGGATTTTTTTATGAAATCATAAATAATCACGCAATGACGAAGAGGATAAAATAATGAGTATGATACAGTTCAGCGGTTGAAACTAATAATGACAATTACTATTTAATACCTACCTCGCAATTTTGACAGCATTGGTTGGACGTTTAATATTGGAATGCTGCATCGAATCAAGCGGTATACAACACAACAAACGTCAATTCGAGGATCGATTAACACTAAATTCGATTAGCATTTAATTTGAATATCATAATTAAAATCAAACCTTAAACCACACGCAAAAATAATAACATAGTTGATAATTTGAAAATTTGTGAGAATATATCCGTGGATGTCTGTTTGTTCCTCTTTCACTCAAAAACTACTCATCGGTTTTGGATGAAATTTAGCAAACAGATAGTTTATAACATGAATAAGAATAGAATAGAATATACTTTATAGCACAGCAAAATTGAAACATAACTGTTTTATAAAAAATGCTAAATCTATGGTTACAATGGCGGTCTTATCGCTAATATATATTATATCGCGATATCTTCCAGACAATCTTGGGAAGACCTATACGAATATAAAATTACAACGGAGGGTAGTCAATGGTGTTACTGTAATGCTACTGCTTATACTACACAAATAATTAAAATAAAGTTATTTATTGAAAATACAAAAATAAATACATAATATTATAATCTATATATTTAACATGTGCTTTATAATATTATGCAGAATTAATACAGATAATATATTTTTATCTCGATATAACGATCCTGTAGGAAAATGTCTTAACTCCACACGGACAAAGCTAAGGACATGAGCTAGTGATAATATAAAAAGTGAAAATTCATATCGTAATTCACGAGGATTCACGGTGAATTACATTTCAACGGACCATGTATTATATGCCTCGCCAAAACATCCCTCGGGTGTCTCCGCTTCAGCCCGAGATCTGACGTATTATCTTACATTACATAATATATAATATGTAGAAGATATATTTGTCATGGTAACGGTCCCCAGACAAGGGTATCTATTATTAGTGTCAAAGATTGATCTGATTCTGCTGTTTGCACCGAATCGGGAGTCGTCATCTGCTTAGCCTTTTCCTACCTTCGTTGGGGTCGGCTTCCAGTCTAATCGGATGCAGCTAAATATATTTTACATGGAGCGACTGCCAATCTGACCTCCACAACCCAGTTAGTACTGGATAATACGTTACCCCTTGGTAAGACTGTTTGTCAGACTTTAGGGACACTGATTACCTGTAAAGACTGTCAAAGATCTACAAATGACAGCCGTGACCACCCATCCACAGACCGACCTAGGCAAACGCGGCTTAATCTAAAGATTGATCCAAGCGGCTGTTATTATTTAGCCACAAGTTACTATGAGCACTGAATCAAGAGTATTTTTATTTGGCTTATCGATTAATCCTACTGCCTTCTAATATTACAAATGCGAATGTTTGTGAGGATGGATGGATGTATGGATGTTTGTTACTCTTTCACGTCAAAACGGCTGAACGGCTCTTGATAAAATTTGGCAGACAGTTAGATTATAGTCTAAAAAACACATAGGATACTTTTATACTATTTTTGAAGAGTTGTAGGTTTTCATAGTATTTTAATTTCTCATGTTAAAATATATTGTATTGTTAATTATACTCATTGGTCGAATTCCTCTCATGGGATATATTTAAAACTTAGGCATTAACAATGGACCTGCTGTTCGTATAACTAAATATTATGGCGTGGTAATTAACGACCATCGTTAATGATAATGACTTTCAGCACTTATGGAGCATGTGTTAATGTTTATGGATTGTACGATTAAATAAACGATTTACTCTTATTTTCATGGGTTCTTTTACATTTGATAACTACATTACGTTGACGGGCCTGTTGGTCTAGTGGTCAGTGGCCCTGACTGCTGAGCCGGAGGTCGTGGGTTCGATTCCCACCCAGGAAAAACTTTGTGTGATGAGCATGATTGTTTGTTCTGTGTCTGGGTGTGATTTATCTATAATATGTATGTTACATTTATAAATTATATAAGTATGTATATCAGTTGTCTGGTTACCATAACACAAGCTCTGCTTAGCTTGGGATCAGATAGCCGTGTGTGAGTTGCCCCAAGATATTTATTATTATTATTATTTATTAGGTGTGGAAATGGTTCTGCTTTGTTGGTGTAGTGGTCGGAAGCGCGACTGCTTCGCATCAGGTCATAGTTTTTTTTTAAATAGTTCTTAACTTCACTATTCTTGAACTGGCATAGCCTAAATAATTACCAAAAGTTATGATCTGGTTAAAGCTGCAAGACTTGACTTTGCTCGAGAAACACAGACACACAAACATAGGTAGTCGATGTAAACTAGGATTTTGTTGCGGATGGGTAATCATCAATTAATAACTTCCCCCGCTCTGGGTGGAGGGGGGGGGGGGGGATGTCAGACTTGCACAGACTAAAACCCATGTTCCTTCTATTGACCTTTACGTTCCGGGGCCACGGTATCTCATTCAAGACCCTTTATCTCGGAAACGCGTGAAGGTATTTTTTTTTTCGGGTGGGAAATCATCCAATGACTTCCCCCGCTCTGGGTGGAGGAGGGGGGGATGTCAGACTTGCACAGACTAAAACCCATGTTCCTTCTATTGACCTTTACGTTCCGGGGCCACGGTATCTCTTTCGAACAACCCGCAACCCCGACAGGCGGTGGCCTTGGCAGGCCCCTCTGCTTTGCTGTCATCTCTTTGAGGCGCGCGTGGAAGTCTAACGCACCGTCGATACTGCCTGTCGTAAATAGACGGACGGACGGTGAGCCCTACCCCTTGCTCACCGATGGAAACTAGGCTTGGGGATGTTTTTATATTTAGCAGAGGTGCTAATAGTACACACACATTTTGCCAGTTCTGTTTAGGTACCATGTAATAGGGACGAGCCTATTGCTATCAACTGGGCACAAATCCGGGCTCCGTAGCTGCTACTAAGAAATTCCCGATAGAAAAACTCAATAAAACTTTGCCTAACCCGAGAATCAAACCCACTTCATGATCAGCAGTCTCGCTTGCGAAGTAATCCACAGAAATATTAAAAATCTAATGACAAATTTTCCAACCTCAGAACCGATCCGAAGACCTTATGCAGCAGTCGCCATTGCGAGGAACTAGACTAGGCAGTTATTATATTCAAACTAGCTTTTGCTCGCGGCTTCGCTCGCGTTAAATTCGGGGTAACACAGTTCCCCTTACCTGATTTGCAGGTACCTGCTACCTGTAGTTTTTGCCCTTGCGCCTTATTTATTGTAATAGCAATACCAAGATTTCCCTTTTCTTCCCTCTTTCTCCCTCATAACTCAATCTTTTTAAAAAAAAGCCTATGTCCGTCTCCAGGTTCCCAACTTTCTCTGTACCAAAATTCATCAAAATCGGTTTAGCCATTTAGGTGTGAAGACGCAACAAACAAACAAACTCACTTTCGCTTCTATAATATTAGTAAGGATTCAAGCAAACAAGCCTACTTACTATAACAGTCTAAACTGAGATCCATTAATAAGGACAGTCATAAGAAAAATCAGTAATGACTGCAACGGACTTTTTTCTTTACTCAAAACTGAAAAAAAAATACAGTAACAACACTTCAAACCTTCACGCTCCTTGAACACAACTGTTTACAATCACTATGGTAGTAACCTTTTCCTTAGGACTTCGGACGTTTTACGACTCACGATAAAAGATACGGGACTTTTTCACGACGAGGCAACAGATGCGTGAAGCAATCCAATATACAATCTATATTACGTATTGCAAAATCTTAAGCGACCGGCACGTTACGTTATTGTGACGTGTAAATTGAATGGACCATTCAAACGAATCGGTCTAATCAGAGTTCAGAACTAAAAATTTCATAACGGTTTTCATAGTCCTATCAATTATCTTTAAAATTGCAAAAGACTTTTGGGGAATGATGTTCATAGCACTAAAATTTATAATTTCAGGAGGCATCAAAAACTACTCATGGTCCTAAATGCACAGTGCGTGATAAGGAATCTGAATGAATTAATAATGGAATAGAGGTTTCATGAAACTATCTGTTAGATAGAACAAATAAGAGTAATAGACAATTATGAGGTCAAACAAGCCATTATTTCGACAGCACGGCTGGCGCAGTGGCTGAGCGATCGACTGCTGCGCTGCTGTTTGCGGTTCAATCCTCGCACGGAACAAATATTCATATAACCTACAGGTAGTTGTTTCAGGTCTGGTTGTAATACAATACAGAAAAAAGTCCTAGAAGGAGGCTAAGCTTATTCTTAAAAAAAAATGAATATTTCTCCCCCGTCAGCAAAACTTCTTGTTGAAAATCTTATAAAGGAAAGTATATAAGAGAAAGGAAATAAGTACATAAATGAATATACGTAAGTGTTGCTCAAAGTAAGAGTGGCGTCAGACTGACATTGATAGCTGCGACGAGTATGCAAGGATGATAAATGGATGTAGACAAAGATGTGTGTGAAGGACAGCGTAGAATAGATGGAAATAAAAGCAAGTTGATGCTCTGGTAATCATAATTTATCACCTACGTCTCGGTTGAGAGTTATCCTTGAGTGGTAAAAGCTTTAAGATGTAGAGTTGCTGGTATTTGATACAGTTAGCAAGTTGGTTGGGGGTAATGCGTATACGGGTACTTTGTCGAGTGGAGCTAAGTTTAAATAATAGTTATTTGTTATACAAGAGTGTAAAGTTGCTTTTTAACCGCGTGTTCAATTTTGATGACCGAGCAAGCCAAGGATTCAAAATTAGATTCCTGAGCGTCAGCGAGGGAATCAAAAGAGCACGAGGTGAAAAATCTTTGCACTCGAGTGCAACACGTAACTTTTCATTCCACCTCAGCGAGGAAATAACTAAATGCAAAAAAAAAACGTTTACAATCACAAGATACGCCTGCCATTAGGGATGCGATGGCAGGTAGGGATAGAGCCAAAAGGAGGTTGAAACGCTGTCCTTCTGAACGCAATCTAACTGCGTACAGAATGTTGCGGAATCGCTGCAGTCGTTTGTGTAGAGATGCTAAAAGACGCTACTTCCACAATTCTCTCGACAACCGCAACTCCACAGAAGTCTGGAAGTTTCTAAAAACTGTCGGCATTGGCAAATCGTCAGTTGTTTCTGGAACTGACATTGACTTGTGCGCTCTTAACAATAATTTCTCACTACCCCCTGTAACTTTAGATCCACAAGTCAAATCAGCTACATTGAATAAACTTTCCGGTTTGCCTTTGCCGCAATGTTCTTCGTTTAATTTTAGCCCAGTGAGTGAGTGTGAGGTTAAGAAATCTATTAGTGCCATTTCCTCCTCTGCAGTTGGTAATGACCAAGTTTGCTCAAGAATGATATCTCCTATCCTTCCCGCAATTCTTCCCGTATTGACTCACATTTTTAATTTCTCCTTGTTTTCCTCCACAGTTCCCGAGGTCTGGAAACAGGCCCATATTATCCCTTTACCTAAAATTCCAAACCCAGTGTCTCCAACCGATTTTAGGCCCATTTCCATACTTCCTTATCTCTCTAAAGTTCTTGAGCACATTGTACATCAGCAGCTCACCGCCTTCCTATCTAGGAATAGCCTTTTGAGCAATTTTCAATCTGGTTTTCGTCCTGGTCATAGCACTGTAACGGCTCTTTTAAAGGTTACCGATGATATCCGCTGCGCGACTTCAGCAGTGCCTTTAACTCTGTTGATTTTGACATCCTTCTTGAGATCCTCAAATCCTTTAATTTCTCTTCTTCCACTGTATCTTGGTTCGACTCCTATCTAAAAGGCCGCTCGCAGCGTGTTCGTCTTGATGAGTCTTTTTCTGATTGGTGCTCACTTGTTGCGGGTGTGCCTCAGGGTGGCGTTCTCTCTCCTCTCATTTTTTCTATTTTCATTAACTCTGTCACCAGAGTCATTACTTCCTTCTTCCATCTGTATGCAGACGATTTGCAGCTGTACCGACATTTTGTTAGGGAAGATGCAGAAGCCGCGGTATCTGCCATGAACAAGGATCTGGAGTTAATTGGTGAGTGGTCGCGGTCCTTTGGACTGCTGATCAACCCTAACAAGTCTCAGGCTTTGATCATCGGTGGCAGGTATATGCGGAACAGGCTCGATGTTGCGTCGCTGTCTCCACTCTGTCTGAATGGAGTTCAGATAGATTACGCAACTAAGGCTAAAAACTTGGGGGTAATTATGGATTCATATTTGTCTTGGACTTTCCAGGTTGCTGAAGTAAGCCGAAAAGTGCACTACACATTCCACTCGCTTAAATGTCTCCAGAGCTTTCTGCCTCTGAAGACTAAAATTTCTCTTGCACAGACTCTCATCCAGCCCATCATAGATTACGCCGATGCCTGTTATTTGGATGCCACCGAGGAGCTCTTAAATAAACTTGAGCGTTTGCAAAATATCTGTATCCGTTTTGTTTTTAACCTTAGAAAATATGATCATGTTTCCAACTTTCGCAAAATACTCAAGTGGCTCCCAATTCGACTTCGCCGGAACTCTCGAATATTGTGTTTGCTTTTTAACATCCTTCATAACCCTAAAACGCCTTTCTATCTGCGGGAACGTTTTTCCTATTCCCGACCTTCTGATGCTCCTTGTAGATCGCATCTTAGGAATCTCCTTAAACCCCCTCCCCACTCTACTGACTTCTACTCCTACTCCTTTACTGTTCACGCTGTACGGTTGTGGAATTCGCTTCCGCCTGACATTAGGGACTGCAAAACTGTTTCAGTTTTTAAGCGAAGAGTGAAAGAACATTATCTGTCTATTTCACCATAGTTGCATATGTATTTATTATTATATTTTATATTGTATTTATGTTATATATTTGTCTTTGTATTTGTATGTATATTAGTATAATCTTACATTGTATTTAGTCACTATTTGCTTATGTTTTTATGAATTCTTTTTGTTTTCCTCTTTTTTTTTTACGCACTGTGTCTACATCTCTTTTTATTTACTCTCCTTTCGCGGGTATGCTGGAAGAGATTTCTGTAGAAATAAGCATTACCTTTGTACCTATTTTCTGTTCCTGTGTTTTATTTTTCTGTATTTAGTGTGTATGTACATAAATAGTTAAATAAATAAATAAATAAATACGCAATTTTATTGTATTTACAATACACAAGATACGCTCAGGATTCTAATTTATTGTTAACAAAATATTTAAATGAATAATTTCCAACAAAATATACTCACTCAAAGTTGCCTGTATTTTAATGTTGGCCCACGCCTCAGACGATGCAACTTGCCACTCATGCAGCTTGTAATGCGAGGTGCGCCAAAGTCACGCGCTTTGGTTTTGTTCATGTGTGATTCCTGGCATGCTCTAAAAATATTCTTTCACTAGCTTCCGCCCGCGACTTCGTCCGCGTGGCATATAGTTATTTTGGGTGTACGCTAACTTTAACCCACGTGATGATTTTTTCTTGCCTCTTTCTCCCCTTTTGTCCGTCTCCAGGGTCCTAACTATCTCTGTACCAAACTTCATCAAAATAGGTTTGGCCATTTAGGCGTGAAGACGTAACAAACATACAAACAAAGAAACTCACTTTCGCTTTTATCATACATATTATAGTAAGGATTTTTTTTGCAAGCAGTCGCTGTCGTTAGACGCAAAAATGTTTGGATTTTAGCTAAAGTAAGGCTATCGATCTATATTTGATCTAATTTTTGAACTCAACTTGTAAAGGGACATAAAGCTCTTCCCGACTCCGACATTTCAACGCCGGACCTCAATACTACCACGTAAAAAAATACCATTTTTTGTGACTATCGTTCAAACTCTGCTTGTTAAATGTCAGCCGTACAGTTGAAACAAGTTGACTTTGTGTCTGGCCTGATAAAATTTGATCAAACACGGGGATAATGAAAATACTTTCACATCACAATCTAACCAGAATTTAAACAGTTATTAAACATGATAGGGATGCTTTTAGGGGATGCGTTGGGCCCAAGTTAGCTTGAACATTATAATTGGTATACAAAATGTTTATTTCAAGTAAGTTGACGATGAAGACGTTTTAAAAATCTATGGAAGACTCCAATTTGTGGGAGCTTCCAGCCAATATGGCCAGATCAATAGGACAGTGGACAGCTGCGATCGAGATGTAGGATGTATGAATTTGTTTTAGTTGTCCTTGCCTTACTCAAGTAAGGCAGGAAGTATGTTATTATTTCGGTGCATTGTGTTAACACAATGAGCCGAAATAAGAATATGCAAAAACTAACCAAGTGATTGCCGTAAAAACTTGCGACATAAACGGCCATATCTTTTTACTTGCTAAGACTTAGAGAGTTGATTTGTGGGATGTTTTCACAGCTTCAAGGGACCACAGATTTGAGTATATGGTTTTAATTTCAACTCGAAACCTACACGCGTTTCTAAGATATAGGGTCTTGATAAACAGACAAACGGACAGACAGACATAATACCTAGGTACTTCCCATTGAACATACTATAAGACTTAGTTTTATTAAGACTCATTATTTGAATCGCCTGGCAAAGAGGTGTGATTACGAGTAACAGAGTAATATGGAAGAGGAAGTCTTGCTCCGCTAACCCCATATAAATTGGGATAGAGGGCGGAAATTGATAATGTTTATTTACCAAATAAGCTTTGTAGGTTCTTTATCCAGAGATCACACCTAGCTAAAGCAAGCTTTTGCCCGCGGCTTTGCCGATACGGTTGGAAATGATCTACGAAAACATTTTAATGCGGCTTCCCATTAGCGAATCAATTATCAGAATCGGATCGTATCGTAGACGGTTATTTTGTTATTACGGAGTTGTTAGGTTTGCCTTCGCTTTCCAGATACTAAGTTAATATTCCGGGCTAGCCAAACCTACATAAAGTGGATTCCCGCGGCCTTTAGTAGGTCACCAACTCACCAGTCTGACATAATATTAATTATTGAACATTACCGGGAATTTACTACAAATATTTGTCCATATTATCTACTCCTATCTATTATTCTGCCCCAGTAACTCGTTGATTGAAACACAGTTTCCTAGAATCAAGCGCGAATCCTAAGTAATTTATATATTACGGTGAAGTTTGTAATTGTTATTATAGTATGATACGCCAGACAACAGATCATTTTCGTAGGTCAACCATAATAGTCCCCTCTTTGAGGAGTGGCTGGAGAGGCGTCATGGCGTCCTCACCTACCGCCTGACGCAGGTCCACCGGACACGGAAGTTTCAGGAGTTTCCTGCACATAATCGGGCGGGAGGAAACGCCCGGGTGTCACCATTGTGACGATCGCCCGGAGGACACGGTGGAGCACACAGTGGCGATCTGCCCAGCTTGGGCGGAGCACCGCCGTGCCCGCGTAGAGGCGATCGGCGGCGGCGATCGCTCTCGCGTCCGGCCCTGGTTCAGTCCATGGTCCGGAGCGAGAGGGAATGGGAAGCGGTCACCTACTTCTGCGAAGCAGTCATGCTAGCGAAGGAGGTGACCGCGTATTTGAGGGAGAGACCTCAAACCAACCCAGCCGCCGAGGGAGACGCCCCGGGCGACGGGCGCCGCGAGACGACTCCCGGACGGTGAGCAATGGGTAGCTCACCGTCCGTCCGTCTATTGACGACAGGCCGTGTCGACGGCGCGTTAGTGTTTCACGCGCGCCTCAAAGAGATGTCAGCAAAGCAGAGGGGCTTGCCAGGGCCTCCGCCTGCCGGGGTTGCGGGTTGTTCGAAAGAGATACCGCGGAACGCAAAGGGCAATAAATAAATAATAAATAAATATCTTGGGACAACTCACACACGGCTATCTGATCCCAAGCTAAGCAGAGCTTGTGTTATGTTAACCAGACAACTGATTTACATACTTATATAATTTATAAATACATACATATTATAGATAAATCACACCCAGACACAGAACAAACAAAGTCAAAGTCAAAGTCAAAATCTTTATTGCAAACCAAGTGTACAAAGTTGGCATTATATTAGGTAAGTGCCTATGACTCAGTGGCCTTTTTCAAGCATTGCAATTAATATTATCCGCCTGCCCATAACAACTCAATTTAGCATGCAATAATAATTATTATTCATTACAATTAATGTCATCAAAGTGATAGTAGTTAATGTCATGTAAAATTAATAATAATAATAATGTCAATAGATAATTAATTTGATTCAATTATGCAGCAATGTCAAAATAAATGTTTTCTTAAATAAACACTCTTAAAATAATTCTCATTTCTAAATTAATATAAATTTTGTTATTTATATAGGACAGATCGCCACTTTTGTATGTGAAGGAAAGTCGTTATTTTAAACTAGATTCTAAATATTCTCTTACTGAGTAGAAGCATTTTTGGATTAAGTAAGATTTTAGCCTTTTTTGAAATATTATTATAGATTTTTCAGTTTTAAATATGTTGGGCAACTTATTAAATATTTTTATCGACATATGATACGGGCTATTGCTTAGCATTTTTATCCTTGAAAATGGAGCACACAGCCTTTTTTTATGGCGAGTGTTTACGTTGTGTGTATCTTCTACTTTAATAAACTTGTCGATATTTTTAAAAACAAATACGCAAATTTCAAGTATGTATATTGACGGCAGAGTTAGAATCTGGTATTTTATGAAATATGATTTGCAACTCTCAGTATTGTCTATTTGGGCTATAATCCTGATACATTTCTTTTGCAAAATGAATAATTCGTTTACGTTAACACTATTGCCCCATAACATGACGCCATATCTCAGCCATGAGTATGCGTATGCGTAGTAGGCAGCCATAGCTGCTTGTGTGTTAGTGCTTTGTTTTATTTGGAAAAGAGCGTAAATGAATTTGGAGAGTTTTGCTTTTATATGTTCTATGAGAAGTTCCATAAGAAGAGGTGTAAGACAGGGCGATCCCATCTCTCCGACTATATTCATAGCAGTACTACAAAGAGTCATTGGACAACTACAATGGGAAAGAGTAGGCCTAAATATAAACAATAAATATATAAGTCATCTGAGATTCGCCGACGATATTGTGGTGCTGTCTGAGAGTAGAATCGAACTACAGTCTATGATAAATGCTCTTAGCGCCGCAAGTAAACAGGTAGGACTAGAAATTAATCTTAGCAAAACCAATATTATGACAAATTTCTTGAAGTCCCCTGTATACGTAAACAATGAGCCACTAGAGTATGTCGATAACTATATATACTTGGGTAAACAATTATCGTTTGAAAAGCAAAGAAATGAACAAGAAATAGAAAGGAGAGTTTCTATCGCTTGGAAAAAGTTTTGGAGCTTAAAAGAAATCATGAAAAGTGACATGCCGATCAAAATCAAACAAAAAATTATGGATACCTGTATATTGCCAACACTCACATATGCTAGCCAAACTTGAAAGTTTACATATCAAGCGAAAGCTAAAATCAGGACGTGCCAGAGAGGAATGGAAAGGAGTATGCTGAAAATTAAAAAAATACAAAAAATATCCCATAATTTGATTCGTAAGAAGACAAAAGTTACAGACGCTCTGATTCAAAGCAGAAAGCTTAAGTGGCGGTGGGCTGGACATATAGCCAGGCTAACGGATAACCGATGGACAGCCAGGATAACATCCTGGAAGGGTCCATCAGGCACCAGAAAGAGAGGTAGACCAGCTGCCAGATGGACTGACGACATTATTCAAGTGGCTGGCAAACAGTGGATGGAAACAGCGAAGAGCAGAAATGTATGGAAATCTCTAGAGGAGGCCTTCACCTTCGAGAAAAACGAGGGGTTCTTACAAAAATAGAAGTATAATATTAAATTTAAGAAAAGATGTTAATATAAAAAAAAAAAAAAGTAGTTATAATTAGTTATAAGTTTATCTTTTTTTGTATTCTTTTGTAAGAAATATAAGGCTTTTTTATTTTTATTTATTTATTATTTATTTATGTTCTATGTGAGACTTCCAGTTAATGTGGGTGTCAATATTTAAGCCAAGCAGGCTAAACGTATTCACTTCTTCTATTTGAGTGTTTTTAAATGTTGTCATAAGATTGAGAGGTGATTTTTTGTATGATCTAAATTGCGTTATTTTAGTTTTATTACTATTAATCTCCAGGTTGTGGTTCTGGAGCCAAGTATCAACAATTTGGAGGGTATTTTGTATTTGTAGACTAGGGTTATTTAAATTATCACATTTTATTAATATCGAAATATCGTCTGCAAATAGTACGGGTAAAGTATTTTCTTTATTTAATATTTTTGGAAGGTCGTTTATATAAATTAGAAATAATGGGCATCCTAACACGCTTCCTTGTGGGATAGAGCAAGTAATTCTTTTTTCTTGTGATCGAATGGTTTTAATCTCATTTTTACAATGGTCGTAATTTTCAATTTGTACTATTTGAGTCCTATTCTGTAAATATGATTTAAACCACGAATAAGCTGGTCCTCGTACACCGCAGCCATATAGTTTAATAAGTAAAATGTCATAAAGAACTCTGTCGTATGCTTTAGTCATGTCAAGTAGTAGCCCAATTACAGGTTGTTTGTCGTTTATATATTGTAGAGCTTGTTGAACATATTTGTACACTGCTAATGTTGTCGATCTACATTTTCTAAATCCATTTTGTGCGTCGTCTAGAATATTGAACTTTTCTAAGAACGTATATAGCCGGTTGCACATAGCTTTTTCAAATATTTTGGAAAAAGTTGGTAAAAGTGCTATGGGTCTATAATTGCTTGGGATCTGCTTGTCCCCTTTTTTATGCACTGGTTTTACTAAAGCTATTTTTAGTGCGTCTGGAAATTGGCCGTCTTGAAAGCTTTGATTTACTAAAGACATCAAAGGAAAGGAAAGTTCTATTGCACATTGCTTTAATAACATTGGTGGGATGTCATCTATACCGCAGCTATGTTTATTTTTAATTGATTTAATTATATTTACTATTTCCTTTTGGTCTACCGGGCGTAAATACATCGAACAAGTGGAGGGGTTGACGACGGGTTGTCCGAAGTTGTTGTTCGAATCAGTTGTTTGGTTGTGCCCTACCGTTGCAAAGAATTCGTTGAATCTGTTGGATATAGTTAACGGGCATTTTGCTTCTTCATTATCTATTTTTAGTGATATATTTTCGCGTTTATTTATTTTTGTCTTCCCTGTTTTTGAGTTTATTATATTCCACATTGTCTTTACCTTATTATCTGTTTTTTGCATTTGTCTAATATATGTTAGTCTTTTTGATTTTTTAATACTCGATTTTAATATTTTACTAAATAGTTTATAGTATTTTTTTATAACATTGCTCTTACTTTCATTAAAAATAGTTCTTAATATTCTTTTATGTTCGCATGATTTTCTAAGACCCTTAGTAAGCCATCCTTTTTTTGGTTTGCATTTTATTCTTATTTTTTTTATCGAAAAAAGATTATTCACAAAAAATAACGTCGAATGTTTTAAAAAGTCACTAAAATCAGAAAATTGGGAAATGTTAAATAACAAAAATAGTGTAGACACAAATTACGAATTTTTCATTACGATAATAAAACGCAATTTAAATAAATATTATTTATTTAGATTGCGTTTTCTGATTTTAGTGACTTTTTAAAACATTCGACGTTATTTTTTGTGAATAATCTTTTTTCGGTATACCAAACGTTATTATTGTTATTTGATAAATAATCTACGTTTAACTGAACATCTATTGACTTATGATCCGATAGTCCATAATCTTTGACAGTTGCTTTTTTTATGAGTGGTGGGTAGTTTGTAAAAAGTAGATCAATGCAAGTAGACGTTGTCGTGGTTACTCGTGTTGGCTCGCGGATTATTTGTTGCAGGTTATATGTTTTCATAAAGCTTAAGAATTCCAGAGTCTGTTTATTTTTATTAAATACGTTTATGTTAAAGTCCCCTCCTATTATTAAGTGTTTGTGTGATGTTTTAGTATTTAATTTATGCAAAACTTTTCCCAATTGTTGGAAGAATATATCAATATGACGATCTGCTCTATAAAGTCCTATAAAAATACAGTTTAATTTAGGAACATCAATAGCACTTAATTCTATAACATACTCCTTTGAATGATTTACAATGTCTTTTCGTTCAGTAAAATCTAATGAGTCTTTAACAATAATACAAACTCCTCCGCCTTCGCGGGTTTTGCGACAAAAAATAGACGCTATTTTATAGCCCTGGGGCAAGATTGATTGACAAAAATTTTCATTTTTCCATAATTCGGATAATGAGATAAAATCAAATTCAGAATCTAAAAGTAATTGTTCTATTAAATCTACTTTGTTTCCGATGCTCTGGATATTTTGGAAGATTAGTGTAAACTTAGCCAGTCGACCTATTTTGTTTTCCTGTATTTTGTTTCTTTGTTGAAAATCGATTTTACAGAAAAAACTGGGAGACGTCATCTAGTTCTTTTGTTTCCGGTTGACCCTCTTGATCGCGGTCGTAGTTATCATTTGTCATAAGGTTAACAGCAACTATATCTTCCATTTGCCGTTTTATATCGTCAAATATTGTGCGCATTCCATTTTTATTCAGTCTTCCTGTCAAATTGTTAAACATTCTACTGTCATATGTAAGATGTAGGTTCGAGTCCAATATGTATGCATGTAAATGTGTCATTATATCTAGATACAGTAAGTTGGCAAAGTTTTGTACTCGCCAGTTGAACAAATTTGAACTGTTATTAAATTTAAAGGTAGGAAGGCATAGGATAATATTTGTATTTTCAATTTCTTTTAAGGTGTTTCTTATGTCATAGATTAAATCAAAGTAGTCAATAGTTGTCTTGAAGTCGTCCTCTCCAATAAATATAATACAAAAATCTTCCTTAGTATAGTCTTTAAGCATGTTTTTCATTCCTTTGAGTAGTTGCTGGGTTCCGCAGTTTGTTTTAAGGTAGTGACAAATACTATAATTTTCAATTTTTTCTTGTGCAATCGATAATATTTTATTCGATTTGTTGGTACTGATGATACAAATTTTATTTTGTTTGCTCGGAATACATTGCGCTTGTGTGGTATTTATTGTTGGTTCATTTAAGTTTATTGATTTACTGTTTTCGTATACATCTTGATTTATTGTCGTTTTTAGTTTTGAGGAAATACATGTCATGTTTTTGTACAGTTCATTCTGCTCAAGCAACTCCTTATTCATACGCTTGAGGTTAGTATTCTCTAGAGACAATGATTCTATTTTATTGTGGGCGCTGTTTAGTTCTGTAGTTAACTTTTCAAGTTGTTTTTTTAATTGAATCGTTTGGTTGTCTTCGTCATCAGATATCTCAGGTAAGCTTGTTGTGGTGCCATCTATGGGCGAGTCAGTCGAGGTTATACTAACATTTTCAATACCAGTACTATTGTTTGAGTCGGACTTAGTACGGTTGCGGCGAAAGGTGATGTTATCTAAGAAATTCATAGTAGTAAATTTTAGAACTTCCAAAAAGACTCGCACAGACTTAGATTCGAACTCGAGGTCGCACGGTTACAAGAGAGGTAGTACCCCTATTGTAGCTACTTAGCCACTTAGGCGTTGTACACAATTGTTAAAATTGTTTACTGCTTGCGTCTACGTATAAAATTTGAATCAAAAAAGTACGTTACTGTGACTCATTAAGAAAAATGTTTGTTCACTTTGACACTTCACTCTTTGGTTTTTGTAGTTTGTTTTGTTTAATAATATAGTCCTATTATCACTGTCACTGGTCACTGTTATGTTCGTTGCTTGTTTTTAGTTTGTTGTGTTTACTTCCTATTTAATTTTTGACAACTTATTGGTGAAGTTGATGTTGATAGTTTTCAAGTCGTTTTTTTTTATTTAACACGTCACAGTTCACTTGCTAATAGTGTCACTAAAACTTTAGATGTTTAAACACAATTTTAGATACCATTGATTATAAAAAGAAGGCAATTTATATTTTTAAAGTATTTTTAAACACGGACTCGAAGTGATCGTGGCAGCACTAGCGCCCTCTCTCACCTCTCTCTAACAATCATGCTTATCACACAAAGTTTGTCCTGGGTGGGAATCGAACCCACGACCTCCGGCTTAGCAGTCAAGGCCACTAACCACTAGACCAACAGGCCCGTCCGTCAATAGAAGGAACATGGGTGGGTTTTAGTCAGTAAAAGTCTGACATTCCTCCCCGCTCCCCCAAAACGGGAGAAGTTATTTGATGATTTCGTACCCAAAAAAAAAGAAAAAAAAGGTCAACCATGCATCGTTATTAATATTATAAAAGCGAAGGTGAATTTGTTTGTGTGTTACGTCTTCACGCCTAAATGGCAAAAACGAATTTTGATGAATTTAGGTACAGAATACTAAAATAGGGGGTGGAAGTTTGTATGGAGCATTCTGCAACTTTCAAGGTAGGAAGCAAAAAATTGGTATGCGGACTATTAATTTATTGTCACTAACAAAAACAGCGTACATACTTTTGTTTTGGAAATCTGCCCACAACCCTTTAAAAGATGGGATGAAATTTTATATGGCACTTTTCGCAGTTTTCAAGGTAGGAAGCTAAAAATACACACTTTTTGTTACCAACGAAAAATACCTGTAAATCAGGTAAGGGAAACCGTGTTATTCCGAATTTAACGTGAGCTAAGCCGCGGGCAAAAGGTAGTCAATTTATAAGCCATTAGCTTCTGACCGCGATTTCGAACTTAGCCCGCAATGTCCTTGGGAATTATCCAACGGTAATTTCGTTTTTTTTTACTTGCCCCTCGTTTGTCTTACTGCTGGGCAAAATCCTCCCTTTAGTCCTTTCCCCTAAGACCAGAATGTCATTCCACCTTTGACGTGGTCTACCGTGACGGCGATTTCCACTATCAGGCGTCTGGTGATCTCGGCCCACCTCTCCAGGTGCATTCGCAGTTTAGATTAGCTGTTTTTTTCCCTACATCTGCAACCTGACTTAATGAAGTTCAGGGTGGTGTTTGTAACGCGATTTATACGGGAAAGTACTGGATTCGTACCAGGGTAAAAATCCTATGGCCTTTTTTGTGGATGGAAAAATAATCAAAAAACTTCCCTCGCTCTGGACGGAGCAGGAGGGATTGTCAGACTAAAACCTACCCATGTTCCTTCATTTACCCTTTGTGTTCTGGGGCTGCGGTATCTCTTCTGAACAACCCGCAACCCCGGGAGGCGGTGGCCCTAGCAGACCTCTCTGCAATGCTGACATCTCTTTAAGGCGCGCGTGGAACACAAACGCGCCGTCGACACGGCCAATGCTATGCTCTGACCCAAAATAATCCATGTCGTGTCTATCCATGTGCCAAATTTCATTTAAGTCCGATCAGCCGATCAGACATTAAAACTTGAAAACAGTCAGGTTCTTTGGAAATCACAATATTAGTATGGTTACTTTGACGATAAAATAATATCAGGCGAATGTGTAAGTTACATAATATCCTTACTAATATTATAAAAGCGAAAGTGAGTTTGTTTGTTACGTCTTCACGCCTAAATGGCTTAACCGATTTTGATGAATTTTGATACAGAGAAGTTGGGACCCTGGAGACGGACATAGGCATTTAAAAAAAAAAGATTGAGATATGAGGAAGAAAGAGGGAAGAAAGGGACAACTTAGCATTGATATTACAATAAATAAGGCGCAAGGGCAAAAACTAGAAGTGGTAAATAACTTTACATCCAGAAGTCGGTGATTTTGTTGGTTTCTTTGACTTTTTTGCCACCGACTTAAAAGTAAGTAAAGTTTTTTCCAGTGTTTAGTTTTTTTTGGAAGTTTTTTTTTATTATTTTTTACCAAATAGTTTTTTTTTTTATTTCATCATATTAGATAATTATATAACATTTCTTTTTCATCGAGTATTTATTTTATTTGAAATTGTTACTAAAATATTAGCAGATCATCCATATAGACTTAGCCGAAAAAGTATGCATTATAGACGATAACTCATAACCTACCTAAGCAATATAAATGAATTTGATATAGAACCACCAGGAAAGTATACCCTATCAAACAAAAAAAGTATTTTGTAAATCGGTCCAAGCGTCTTTGAGTAATCGGTGAACATACGTCATGAAAAAGAAAAAAAAAACAATAATCCAGGATTTACCCAAGATGTCTTCTAGACCCACCTCTACAATCCTTAGTATATTTAATCTCTGTAGAAAGTATGAATGAACTCATAAAAGTATTTGAATTCACCCTTGCAAGGTTGCTCGGGTTAGACGAAGGTGATGTAAGTTCAGGGCCCCAGACAACCTGGGGTTTACAACCTTGATTTAACAAGCTTATACGCTTTATGAAGGACGAAAACTTCATCCTTTTAAAAGGGCAGTTTATTAGGTTTTATTTTTCGCTTAGGATTTTTTTTAACAATGCTGTCAGAATCAGTCTTGTTATGTTTATTCCGATTGAATCATAATTATTCAAGAAGTAAATTGGTTTTTATATAAATAGATTTTGAGTTTTTAGGGTACTGTACCTGGCCGTGTCGACGGCGCGTTCGTGTTTCACGCGCGCCTCAAAGAGATATCAGCAAAGCAGAAGGGCTTGCCAGAGCCTCCGCCTGCCGGGGTTGCGGGTTGTTCGAAAGAGATACCGCGGCTCCGGAACGTAAAGGGCAATAGAAGGAACATGGGTGGGTTTTAGTCAATACAAGTCTGACATGCCCCCCGCTCCGCCCAGAGCGGGGGAATTCATTTGATGATTTCCCACCCGAAAAAAAAAAAAGGGTACTGTACCTTAAAAAGGAAAAATCAGAACCCTTATTGGATCACTTTGTTGTCCGTCTGTCTGTCTGTCAAGACCCTTTATCTTGGAAACGCGTAAAGATATCGAGTTGTAATTAAAACCATATACTCCACTCTGTGGTCCCTTTGTACTATCAACCCTTTAAATCTACGCAGTCAAAAGATATGGCTGTTTATGTCGCAAGTTTGAACAGAAGCCTCGATACGCGAGTTAGACTCGCTCTTGACCGGTTTTTTCGTAAGTTGGACGTGAACCTGTAATTTTTTTTCTGGACTATCATTGTCTAGTGGTCACTAGCGCCACTGTTAATCACGATAAGCTTGGTTCGAATCCGAAGTCGGGCCGAATGATTTTGGATTTTTTCATTTGGAGTTTCTTACCCACGGTGTTTGGATTTGTGCTCGGCTGATGGCAATAGGATCGCCCCCTATTATAAGGGACTTAAACATGATTGGAAAAATGTTGGTGTATTGTCAGGTACAGCTCTGACTAACCCTTTTTTTTTACGGGTGGGAAATCATCCAATTACTTCCCCCGCTCTGGGCGGAGCGGGGGGGTATGTCAGACTTGTACTGACTAAAACCCACCCATGTTCCTTCTATTGCCCTTTACGTTCCGAGGCCGCGGTATCTCTTTCGAACAACCCGCAACCCCGGCAGGCGGAGGCCCTGGCAAGCCCCTCTGCTTTGCTGACTTTCTTTGAGGCGCGCGTGAAACACGAACGCGCCGTCGTCACGGCCTGTCGTCAATAGACGGACGGACGGTGAGCTACCCATTGCTCACCGTCCACAGGCCCGCATCTACGGTGGCCGGGAGTCGTCTCGCGGCGCCCGGCGCTCTGACTAACCCTTCGAGTATTACAAGGCGTGATGATGTAATATGACGATGTGGTGACGATACGGTTGGCGCAGTGGCTGAGCCATCGGCTGCCGCGCTGCGTGTCGCGGGTTCCACCCACGATACAGGAGTAATTCCTAGTGTGGGGCAACGTTGACTATGACACACATCTGCCAAACCCTATGATAAAATACATAACATTACTGTCTGGTTAATGAAAAAAAAAACAAGTGTCAATTTGTTTGATCAAAGACAACGCTCTAGATGTGTCATGATCACGGCCACCTAATGATATTCGGTCAGACCCTAACAACGGGGTAAACAGAAGCAATTACTGGGCCATTGTGGCTTCAGGCTTTGATTAGATAACCTAACTCCTTGCTTCAATTATAATTGGCTGGTAGGAATGTCTTTGACGAAGCTATACTCGTATAATATAGGTACTAGCAAAGAGAATATAACTCAATGTTACACACTCCAAACGTTATGTTTAAAATAAGTACATTGAATAGTGCGGGGACCGGGGAGGTATCCTACTTTTTTATAAATGCATTTTTTGTGAGGATGGATGGATTATGGATGTTTGTTACTATTATACTGTGTACTCTTTCACGTCAAAACGGCTGAACGGATCTTGATGAAATTTGGCATAGAGGTAGCTTATGGTCTGGAATAACACATTGGATACTTTAAAAAAAATTGCGAATTAAGTTGGAGTTTTGACCCCCAATATCTCCGTAACTAAAAGGTAAAACCACGCAGAAAAAAAACCGGTCAAGTGCGAATCGGACTCGCAATTCGACAGTTCCGCAGCATGTTAATGACGTCATTAGCTCGATTTGATAAAAAAACCAACGAGGTTCTGTGTTTATTGAGATGGACTTAAGTTTCCGAAATGCTTTTTTTTTTCGGGTGGGTAATCATCAAATAACTTCCCCCGCTCTGTGCGGAGCGGGGGGGGGGCGTGTCAGACTTTTACTGACTAAAACCCACCCATGTTCCTTCTGTTGCCCTTTACGTTCCGTGGCCGCGGTATCTCTTTCGAACAACCCGCAACCCCGGCAGGCGGAGGCTCTGGCAAGCCCCTCTGTCCAAATAGGTCCAGGTGTTTTTGAGTGATCGGTGAACATAAATAAAATAAAAAAGATTCCGACGAATTGAGAACCTCCTCCATTTTTGAAGTCGGTTAATAAATGATTATTAAGAAATTAAGCAATAATTACATTAACTAGCACAAGTTTGAGTGTTTGTTAGTAATTTTGATAAATTAAGTTTTCTTCATTCCCTTGGTAGCACTTTGAAATAATTTAATTGTATAATAGTTTCATTCCTTTCGTTACAGAAAATAATGTGCATTTAATGAATAAATAAATAATAACCATTATGAAAGTTAACCCGTTCAAATGTTAAACATTAAAATGAAGAGAAACTTCTATTGTTGAATTTAAGAGCTGATTATATTTAGATCCATGAAAATCAAGTAAATTATGTAAACCTATCATCTCTAGTAACCTTCAATTTATCAACTACTTTTATTGCGGTTTTTTTCAACATGGCAAATACCTAATTAAACCATGGATACAGATCATCATCTGCCTAGCCTTTTCCCAACTATGTTGGGGTCGGCTTCCATTCTAACCGGATGCAGCTGAATATCTGTATTTTACATGGAGCGACTGCCTATCTGACCTCCAAAACACAGTTAACACTGAAGACTAGACTAAGACTGGTTGTGAGACTTTCGGAACACTGACTACCTGTAACGACTGTCAAAGATCTACAAATGACAGCTGGGACCAACGGCTTAGCGTGCTTTCCGAGGCACGGAGGAAACTCGGTATGTAACGGGTGGTCACCCATCCACAGATTAACCTAGGGAAGCGCGGCTTAACCTAAAGATCGACCCGAGCGGCTACTATTTATTTAGCCACGAGCTCCTCGAGATGAGATACTATATCTAAATTATATAACTGAAGAAATTATCACTTTTATATTAAAGTGGATCGAGTAAACGTATTAAAACGACCGATTTTTCGTTTCTATATCGTAGGTATATTGGTTAATCGGCAATTCTACAATCTTTAAAACTAGAATTAACTCTAAACGACAAAGGACAAAATGTCTTAAACATAGTACTTTATGTTTAAGTTATAAAAGACGACCGTAAGTAGGTGAGTATTTACATATTCAAGTTAAATCGATTTGCACAAACTTCACCAACAAAAAGGTACCTATTGTAATATAACGAAAGTAAGCTCCAATAAAAAGCCCGAAAATATAACTTGGATAAAAAGGAACTTACCTTTTGAAATTCTCATTTTGAAGACGCTGGCTCACTCCTCACTCAGGCGGTCACAAGGGTGCCATTATTACGAACTTTATTATTAATTCTACGAGAATTATAATTCTGAACTATATTTTATGCTACTAACAGTCTACAATCGTTTTTCACGCCACTCATCATGACTTAACTACACGAAGCTTATTTAACCACAAAGACTATTTAATTTCATTATTACAATCTCCAAGGAGTATTTATTCACAGTAATGCTAATTAGTAAACGAGAACCTGCTTTTGCGGTAAATGTCAGGAGAGAGTGCAACTGAAAACAAGGTTGGGGTGCTAGCGCGGGAAAACGTGTCAAGGTTATACTGGCACTTGAATGGGAACGCGGCGGACACTGCAATTAAAACCACCACGCGATCACGTAACCGATCTACATATACAACCACTATTCCTAATTATTTTTATTTAAATTCAGTAAAAAAAACCGAGCAATCAGTCATTTTAAAATCCAAACACACTGAAACTTAGCCTAAACACACAACACTAGGCTAGTTTCGACGTCGCCAGCCGAGGACGCATCGAAACGTCAAGTTTTAAACCGCGCTACACCACTTTCAAACTATCGCATTTTAATCTTTTTTGAAATTCCCGTCCGTGAGATGTTACCACGCGCGATGCAACATCCCTCCGCCGAGCACCGAGTGGACTGGGCCTTCCGCCGTCAGAGGCCGCTGCCCGCGAAATTGGCGCAATTTCGACGCATGCGCGTTGCATTTGCGAACCGGCGGGACCCGATGCGACCCGACGCCCCTCGCTTGATAGAAAAATCGAGGACGTAATGTGACGTCAAGCACTCGTACACAATATGGGTTAATCGGACGTAACAAAAACAAGTTTGAGAGCTGATGCTAATCCGCGGCCTTGCATCGTTCACCTCGTTACGTCACCGCAGTCGGAGGGTGAGGTAACTAACTAACTCTTTCTATCTCTGTCTGGGCACCCTTATCATTCTCTACGGTTGCTTCCATTATTCTTACGAGGAAAAAATACAAATCTCTTTTCTTAATCCCGATGGAGGCAGAGAAAGATTGTTTTGAATATTCGACCGCTCGGCGGCCTACCACGGCCAAAGGAAGTCTTTTTCGTTTCTTAACGTATTCGCCCCGGGGATTGGAAGATAGGGGAAAGAGTGCTTCCGATACCTATCAAGATTAAGATTAGGAGGGCGTTATAATAGTAAAAAGCAATATGTGAGAAATCACGGAAGTATTTTGCTTTTTAGGTAGGTGGTAATGGGATTTCTTTGAATAAGAATAATAAAAAAAACATATTACCTACATCTGTTATTTTATCTATCATCGAGGAAATTCATGACATAGGAACCAGCCATCAGCAAATTCAAGTCGTTTTCCTCATAGCCTAAGGACTTAATAAGTAAAGTCCGACTTTCCGGAAAATAATAATTCCAGACCATTTATGTAACGCTTTCTTTAATTACTTTAAAGGTCAAGGCTATTCAAGGATTGTTTAAATAAAGTTTTGTCAAAGAAAATATCATAAATAATAATAAAGAAAACGCGAAAATGAAACTTACTTATTAAGCGCCTGATAGATATGTCACAGCAAACTTACTGCGACGACATTGCCTTTAAGGGTTTCAAAGGAACTTAGTAACACAAGAACTGAGCAACGCAGGGTGTAGATAGTTTGAGCAGTTTACAAAGCTTAAGTTCTTGTAAACAAGGACAAATTTGCATATGGAGACGCTAATTTGTCTTCAAGCTCTTTTTGCTTAAGACAGAAACTCTAGATTGCAGTTTCGAACGCGACAAGTTTAGTTTTGAAACTCTGTATTACGGCCCCGTACCGTATTTATGTAGTGTGATAAGGTATTAGCTTTGTCTCATTAAGATTACTTACTTGTATGTACAATGGAAAATAATGTTACAAAGTTTAAAAAACCTCCCCAAAACTGAACATGAGAATAAAATGTATTCTCGTGTAAAAGGTTACGATTGGGAAATTTTTTCAAGAGGAAGGGACCAGATTAGGTTCCGTGAGCATTTTCAAAGGGTTTCACTTGGTTATGTTTCTGTTGACCTTCAGATACATGCGCTAACGTGGTTGAGCATTCTTCTCTTCAGCTTTAAAAGTCAAATGCAGACGAAGGTGTCAATCCTATTAATATTATAAATGCGAATATTTGCGAGGATGGATGTATGTTTGTTATTCTTTCATAACAAAACGGCTGAACGGATCTTGATGAAATTTGGCACAGAGGTATTTTATAATTATAGAATAATACATAGGATACTATTTTTTCGATCAACACGCGGGCGCCAGCTTGTCCAGTATATTTTCATATCAACAACATTTTTCGAGGTTTAGTTTTAGCATAAATTTACTCCACATTTGTTTGTAAGGTGATACAAGGTTTTTTCCGTAACAGATATAGTCTGGATTTGTGCCCTTTTGATGACTATAAGCCTCCTATAATATGCGACATATCTCGCGAAATGTGGGTGTGGGTGTCCTTTTAAAGACACGGTTGGCGCAGTGGCTGAGCGATCGACTGCAACGCTGCACGTCGCGGGTTCTTTCCCCGCACGGAACAAATATTTGCATGGCCTACAGATAATTGTTCCAGGTCTGGCTGTTTGTGTATATGAGAATGTTTGTAAATGCACTCACGATACAAGAGAATTCCTAAAACGGGGCTGGGTTTTAAAAAAGAAAAAAATTGAAACCTCACTTCGGGGATCAATGAAGGTTTATGTAAGTAGCAAGAAAGTAGTTCCAAGTGCCTCTTATCTGAACAGGAATGTACTTAAGAACTACATTTGCACTTACAGCCTGTAACTTGGGTCTTAAACACCACAAACTGGCCCTTAACGGACTCCAAGTGGTTCGAATGGCCTGCGTTTTGTTGCTATTATCTGCAGCTAAAGCCTAACCAGCCTACATCGCAATGGACGCAATATATAACCTTGTTGACACGAACTAGATATTAGCATAGATATGAAGCATTGCGCTGGGTTTCATAATAAACGGTGAAGGAGTGGCTTTGGTTGCCCATTCTAAATTCTCGGTTTAATTGGCATTAGGTATTATTAAATCATGGGCGTATGACTTGGATAAATCTGGCGAAATCCTAATATTATAATAATAAGGTTTTAATTGCCCATAAGTTTCTAAGATTGCCTTGTTGGTGGAGTGTTTGCAAGTGCTATTTGGTCCAAAAGCTAGAATCACCGCACTATCTTGCTCACTTGCATAGTAAGGCTCAGGGTAAAACCTCTTCATATTCTTCCTATGGATGAGCCCTAACAGCCTTTGCATAGAGGGGGCTCCGGACAGACATTTTAAGAGGAAACGGCGACTCCTTCCACGTGCCGATTGCGATGACCGGATATTTCTTTTTTAGTCTCTAAAACAAACAAAAACCAGAATTAAATAAATGTAACAACATCGGGATGCTCAGCAAGGTATCATTTAGGGTATGGTAAGAAGGATTCGTTTACTAAGTCGGGCTGTATAATACGGTTTCCCCCATCAGTTCTTTTTTTCAGTCACAGCCATAGTCTGTATTTTATGCAAAGTTGGTGGCCGTGGGAGCCACCACTTTTACCTAGGACTTAGACCTACCAGGCTAAATTTAGGCTATTTCTGTTGCTGGATCTTTAGGGAATTACACCCACGATGCCATGTCATAAGTTCCGACGTTATAAGTTGAGTTATGTGTGTCTAATGCCTGGTTCCTATAATCCTTACTAATATTATAAAAGCGAAAGTGAGTTTGTTTGTTTGTTACCTCTTCACGCTTTAATGGCTGAACCGATTTTGATGAATTTTGGTACAGAGATAGTTGGGAACCAGGAGACGGACATAGGCTATTTTTTTTAAAAAAGAGTGAGAAAGAGGGAGAAAGAGGGACGAAACGGGAAAACTTAGCGTTGCTATTACAAATCAATAAGGCGCTACCGAAGTTAACGCGAGCGAAGCCGCGGGCAAAAGCTAGTATATTATAAAAGCGAAAGTGAGTTTGTTTGTTTGTTTGTTACCTCTTCACGCTTTAATGGCTAAACCGATTTTGATGAATTTTGGTACAGAGATAGTTGGGAACCAGGAGACGGACATAGGCTAATTTAAAAAAAAAAGTGGGATGTGAGGGAGAAATCAATAAGGCGCAAGGGGAACTGTGTTACCCCGAATTTAACGCGAGCGAAGCCGCGGGCAAAAGCTAGTATAATATACGATTCATTAGTAAACAAAAGATACCATTCGTTTTTGAGTTACGAATAACGGACGGTTAAATGCGTTCCTATATTATCATATTTACACATTGACACATGTTCGACCCTCATTACGTTTCGATATTACAATGTGTTTAATGCACATAATAAAACATATTTATAATTTTACTAGCTTTTGCCCGCGGCTTCGCTCGCGTTAAATTCGGTACCTGTAACCTGCAGTTTTTGCTCTTGCGCCTTATTGATTTGTAATAGCAACGCTAAGTTTTCCCTTTTCTTCCCTCGTTCTCTCTCATATCCCACTTTTTTTTATAAAAAATAACCTATGTCCGTCTCCTGGTTCCCAACTATCTCTGTACCAAAATTCATCATAATCGTTTAGCCATTTAGGCGTGAAGAGGTAACAAACAAACAAACTCACTTTCGCTTTAGTAATATTAGTAAGGATTCAGATTTCTACACTACCTGAAACGACGCCTTAGAAATGGCAAAGGAATGGGAGAACAATATTTGAAAATAGATGCTGACCGCGGTTTTACACGCTTTGAGTTCAGTAATTGTCACTGTTAGATCGTAGTATTGAGATAAAAAGTATCCCATGAGTAATAAATCCTCTAATGGGTATAAACTATTTGTGACCCTGCTTTTTATTTTTTTGTATAGCATCTCGCAGGTCAATCTATGAGGCTGTAGCTGCTCAACTGGACTATCCTGTGGGTAGGCACCCAGAAGCCACCCAGAAGTTTTTTACCCTGGCTGGAAGCCTTACTATCAAGGCTGATAGTAAGGCTTCCAGCCAGGGTCAAAAAACTTCTAAGCGAACCATATTTCATTCAAATCCGTCAGTAGTTATTGCGTGAAAGAGTTACAAACATCCATACAAACATTTATGTCTCAGAAACTTCTATCAACCTTTCTCTTTCACAAACTTGCTATTGTCATATCTTTTCATGGCATTTATTTAGTAGAATACTGCCGAACCATCGAAGAAGTAACGTGTTACTTATGTTGATTACCAATTTACTCCGAGCTCACATTCTACGAGAAATTATCTAAGTACCTTAATAAGAATGTGTCGCACGTAGACGAAACACTAATTAATCACAATTTGTGTGAATTAGGGTTTCTTTAACAAAGCGTGTATTACTAAGAGCCGGTGTGGGTAAAACAAAGCTTTTAACGGTAATCGTATAGATAGTTAGAGAAGATAAATTAACTCCATTGTGTTCGTTCCTTTTTCTTATACTAGATTCCAGGCGTTAGCTCTGTAAAGTCAGGAATTTTCTGGGCATAGGATCCTGAGCTTTCATTACGGCCT
This sequence comes from Ochropleura plecta, assembly GCA_905475445.1. Classification (NCBI taxonomy): domain Eukaryota; kingdom Metazoa; phylum Arthropoda; class Insecta; order Lepidoptera; family Noctuidae; genus Ochropleura; species Ochropleura plecta. The sequence continues at coordinate 5,903,159 of FR997732.1, forward strand.
TTTGTGTGAAAATCTCAGATTTTTCATTTAAAACGTCAGATAAGAATAGAATTGGTGTTGGCAGGTTTTTTTTAGATTTAATCTTATTTTAAACTATACATAACATTACGCTTGTAATCCTGGAAGGGATAAGCAGAGGTGTAAATAATAATACACCCACATTTTGCCAGTTAAAGGGGCGAGCTGTAAGCAGAGGAGCCTGCCAGGGCCACCGTCTGCCAGGGTTGCAGGTTGTTCGAAAGAGATACTGCGGATAATTTCACATCCGCAAAAAAGGGGGCGAGCCAGGCATAACTCCAGACTCTCTGGATGGTAATGAGATATTCGTAATGGAAAAATTCACTGACACTTCACTTCTTAACTATCAGCTTAATTTTAAATTTTAACTGTAGCTGACGTATCACAACTTAACAACAAACACATCAACTTAACTAGTTCAAGAATAGCTGCATGCATATGCCTTACACAATTATGAGAAGGAAGTTTATTGCCATATAAAAAACTTTAAAACAAAGAATGAGTGCCAACCACCCACACTTCTAATAAACCATTATTTCGAAAAGCAAATTAGGATGAAGGAGCCAGAACAAAGAGATATAACCAAAGATATCGCATATCCATCATTCACACATCTTGCCAACGCCGACAGCCGCTTTTAAAATCTTAGATCAACACAGATCTTATCAGCCACTCTTCTAATAATATTAATTGTTTCAACTCCAAACTTTCCAAAGGAGCATGGGCGATTATTCATACAGACGTAACATGGTTGTAGCAGGAATCTTCAATGTTATCTCGTGTCGATCTAGTCAGCTTGAATGACTATCGCTCTTCGTTCGTGTGTATCGGCGGTGTTCATCCGTTTTGCTTCGATTCGTTGACAAATATTCTTCATGCTTGATGTCGTGTTGAGATTGTCGAAGGTTGTGAATGTCGTGGTTGCTGTTGAAGATGTGAAAAGGATGATTTGTGAATGTAGATTTGGATGTCTCGATTTCTATCTACAGTCAGCTTCCTTGACACTTCACATCGTGCCCTGCCTGTCCTGTTGTTTGCACATCATAGGATCTGATGGACGCTACTGAAAGCGCCAAATTCGTCGCTAAATTTTAAGCTGACTCAATTTTGATTGTCTTTTCAAGAAGATTGTTTACTTGAGTTGGCAGGTTAGTACGGAAGTATCCGGAACCAACAACTACATATATGTATTAAAAAAAACCGGCCAAGAGCTTGTCGGGCCACGCTCAGTGTAGGGTTCCGTAGTTTCCCGTCCGTCACAATAAGTGTTCCCACTTATGAGTTTAAAGGTGGAGGAGGAAATTATTTTGTACAACTTTTTGTCTTTTTTGTACAAAAACTGTTGTGTCAATCAAGTTCAAAATGATTTTCCTAGAAAGTCCTTATAAAGTTCTACTTTTCAGATTTTTTTCATATTTTCTAAACTTATGATTCAAAAGTTAGAGGGGGGGGGACACATTGTTTTTTACTTTTGGAGCGATTATTTCTGAAATTATAGACATTATCAAAAAATGATTTTAGTAAACCCCTATTCATTTTTAAATACCTTTCCAACAATATATCACACGTTAGGGTTGAAATTAAAAAAAAAATCACTTCCCACTTTACATATAGGGTGGCTACCCTAATAAAACATTTTTTTCCAATTTTTATTTTACCACTTTGTCGGCGTGATTGATATACATATTGGTACCAAATTTCAGCTTTCTAGTGCTAACGGTCACAGAGATTAAGCGAGGACGGACGGACGGACAGACAGACATGGCGAAACTATAAGGGTTCCTAGTTGACTACGGAACCCTAAAAAAGTGGGGACACTAGGAATTTCTCCTGTATCGTGGGTACGTTTACAAACATTTTAACTCACATACACAAACAGCCAGACCCGGAACAACTATCTGTAGGCCATACAAATATTTGTTCCGTGCGGGGATCGAACCCGCGACACGCAGCGCAGCAGTCGATCGCTCAACCACTGCGCTAATCGTGTCGAAAAATATTAAGAGATTAGAATAACGTTTCTTGTTTAAGCTTCTTACTATCGACACTGCTTGACAGGTGAAAGTTCAGTTTCATTAAAACTCATTAATTTCTACTACTAAGCATAAGGTAGCATACAGTTGATCTTATTCCTAGATCCAGATCAAGTGAATTATGTAGGACAGGAATTTCAGTAGCATCTCGGAATTTGGTTTGCAGGGTGCAAACCAAATTCTACTAAATACTACTAAATATTACGTCATGATACCATTCGCTTCGAACAAATAAACCCTGTAGTTAATACATTCGCTTTATTTAATAGTAAACGAGAATACAAGTTGCGCCGCTACGTTTGTAAATTGCCAAAGTTTCCATGAGTTTCATGCTTCACATGGCTAAGTACTGTAAGTTATAATGTGCTCGTACAGACATAATTAGGGACCTTTACTTAAGCACCGGAGTATACCAGCTAGCATATTATCCTTACTAATATTATAAATGCGAAAGTGAGTTTGTTTGTTACGTCTTCACGCCTGAATGGCCGAACCGATTTTGATGAATTTTGGTACAGAGATAGTTGGGACCCTGGAGACGTGCATAGGCTAATTTAAAAAAAAAAGTGAGAAAAGGGGCAGAAAGAGGGAAGAAAAGGGGAGAGAAATATACATTTTTTTTCGATCATCACGCGGGTTAATAGACCAGGGTAGAAGCCTTTAAATAGAATACAAAGTGAAAAAAAATATAGTAAAATGAAACCCATTAGAAAAGGAGGGGAATATGATCAAAATACCTTTTGATGGGCTACAATTTTTCGTAGGTCACTCAGGTATATAATTTATTTAAAAAAAGTTATAAACAGGCATCTACGCATTTAATATAAAGAAGATTCGACATCTTTCTCCAAATATTGTAGATGTCTTATTAAATATTAACTTATTTGTTTGTTAATTATAGTAGTATATTTTGATTTGCAATTTTTTTTATCAATGTAGCATGTAATCTAACGTTTTTCGAGTAATTAAAGTGTAAATTTTAATAAATAGCTCAAAATTATTTGTAATAATAAAAAATTTCGAATTCGAGTTTTTTTCGATTTTTTTGCATTTTCTGAGAAGATTTACTAAAGTAACATATATAATATTTTTACACCATCAGAAAGATGATATTTCAACGAATAAAAGCCTCCAAACTTTTTAAAAAAAAGCTGATATTTTGACGTCAGAATTTTCGATTGAAAATTAGGGTGCTTTTTTAATATTAAGTTAAAATAAGGCGAAAAAATAAATATTTTAAATCAAATAAATAAATTACAGTGTATTTGGGAAATAATAAGGTAAATTTTCACCAAATTTCGTTATAAAAAAATAATTTTTGTAAAACCAAAAACTTGGTTTTTTGAATTTTTCACATAAATTTTGAGGTTGTGAAAAAAGTGTGAATGCAAAAGTTTTACATCTTTTTATTACCTACAACTTTGCCATTTGACTTTTTTCGATAGGACTTTTAGTTTTGCCGGAAATCGGGAAAAAACGTTTATTACCCTTAAGCCCCCCCCATCCCCTTCCCGAACTCGGATCGACCGTAATTTATTTTTCCTTTCATTTTGATCATATTCCCCTCCTTTTCTAATGGGTTTCATCCTACTGTAATTTTTTTTGGTTTCAAAAATTATCGACCCTGGTCTATAAAGCTTTCGTTAGCCCAAAGAAGCTATGCCACGCAGACTAAGTCGCGGGCGGAAACTAGTATCCAATAATGGAGGGACGAAGCGCATGCAACTAAAAGAGAGGTAGATATGAATGTTGAAGGATGGAAAGGGAGAGGAAGGAGAAAGATGGATGGATTGTGTAAGGAATGAGATAAAGGAGTAATTGATGCCGTGACTTCTGACATGGGAGGATGGAAGAAGAAAACGTGTTGTGCCGACCCCAAATTAAATGGGACAAGGGCAGGAAAATGATGAACCAGCGCCAGTCACACTATCTACCTAGCCTTAAGTGTTGGTGTTGGGTTCCACTGTAACCGAATGCGGCTGAATACCACTATTTTATTATGCCACGACTTCCTGTATGATTTCTACAACCCAATTACTACTGGGTAAGACGAAACTGCTTGGTCTTCAAATGACAACTTAGGTCAAATAGCTTAGCGTGCTTCCGAGGCACAGAGGAAAGTCGATTTGTAACGGGTGGTCACCCATCCACAGACAAACCTGCTCAAGCGCGGCTTAACCTAAAGATTGACCCTAGCGCCTGCTATTATCTAGCCACGAGTTCCGCGAGCCACGAGCAGTGTTTCTTGTCAATGTTTTACAACGATAATACTGTGACTATCACGGCAACTAAGATATCGACAAAAGTGTTGTTTATCAATATCTTTAGCGCCTGAAAAAAAAGCAAATATCTTATTTTATATTGCAGTTATCAAGCATAACTGCAATGTAAAATAGTAGGCGATAAATCTATCGTTTTGTACCGGTGGCTAACAGCTAAGTAATTAAGAAAATTTGTTTTTATCTCAAATAAGCCAGAAATTGCTGATGATGAAACCTAGCTAGATCGATTTTTCACGCCTTTTAACATTTTTTTAAAAAGAAATCCCTGTCGTATTTAGTGACAAAAATCAGAAAAATTTAAAAACCCCTTTAAAGCCTAACTCTTCGGGGATAAAATACGTGATGTTAAACTCAAGTCAACTCTCTTTCTTAAAAAGAACATTTCGGACACTAATCTGCATAGTCCTCATGTAAGTTGACCAAAATTTTTGTCTGGACCTTAAAATAGACTATGAACTCAGAGCTTGTTTCGGCTGTTTCTTCTCACAGTAGTCGAGTACAAAACATTGGCATCATCTAGTTTAAAAAAAGACGTGTTAAAACCTATTTGCAAAATAATCATCATTAATCATTGTCATTTATCAAGGTCGTCTATGATTTTCAAGAAGTGATCAAACGCAATCAATTCGCAAGGTACCTATAATTTTGGGCGTATTATTTTCCTGTAACTTGTAACCGAAGAAGCTATTATTTTTATTCCTTACGTAAGAAAGAAATACTTCTCCACCAAATGGTAAGGTAGTAGGGCGCCGTAAATCGTGTGTTATGTGAAAGGTTGGGTCTGCTCTACCACCCCTATCGCATCTTGTTTATATGAACAAATCGGCGCCATCTTGAATTGGTGTTTGAATATCTACCTTTAGTTTTACACAGAGTGGACCAGAAAAGCGGGGTTATATTTCAGGGTGTGTCATTTTCTGTAATCAAACAACATCTTCAATAGCACTACCATCAAACAGGACAACACTCACTATTTAAATCGAGAACATCAGTTGTCCAGTAACCCTCTCCAGTACCCGTTTCGAGCCAAACGTGTGAAAAAGTTTTTCGTGATTCTTTTGGTGCTCCTATCGATGCTCTGAATTACACCTTAAAATATGACCAAACCTTTTTAGTACAGCCTGTATCGCAATGCTTGAATAAAGCTTTTAAGCAGATTACCTTCCTTACTTCTTAACCAATACTATAAAAGCGAAAATGAGTTTGTTTGTTTGTTACGTCTTCACGCCTACATGGCTAAACCGATTTTGATGAATTTTGGTGCAGAGATAGTTGGCACCCTGAAAACGGACAAAGGCTATTTTTTTTAAAAAAAGATTGAGATATGAGGGAGAAAGAGGGAAGAAAAGGGAAAACTTAGCATTGCTATTACAATAAATAAGGCGCTAGGGCAAACACTACAAGTAGCCGGTACCTGCAAATCAGCAAAAGGGGAACTGTGTTACCCCGAATTAAACGCGAGCGAAGCCGCGGGCAAAAGCTAGTAGAAAAATAAAAATGATTAAAATAGGTACTTTTCTTTGTTATATGTTTAATGTTGTAGGTATAGAGAAATGTTCCATAGTTAGATTATTCACATAATGTAGTGTTGCGGATTGTTCAAAAGAGACACCGGGGCCCCGGAACGCAAATTAAGAAACATGGGTGAGTTTTAGTCAGTAAAAGTCTGACACTCCCCCAGAGCGGGAAAGTTATTTGATGATTAACCATCCGAAAAAAATGGCTGCATGCATGAATGGCTAGGCTAGAAATCCTACTTAATATTATAAATGCGAATGTTTATGAGGATATAATGGACTATGGGTGTTTATTACTCTTTCACGCCAAAACGGTTGAACGGATCTTTATAAAATTTGGCACAGAGGTAAATTATGGTCTGAAATACCGCATAGGATACTTTTCTTTCGATATCACGCGGGCAAAGCAGCGGGCGCCAGCTAGTACAATATCGAAATTAACATGAAATAAACGATTAAAAAAATGTCAATTTAATGAAAAAAACGATCGGATAGAATCGATTCTAAAATGAATTACCTTTATATTCATATTATTTATAAAATATGGAGTATTATAGTACTCGTTTAAAATGAAATTTACTTGTAAAAAAACTGGAAATCGAAGTTACTTCAGCATTTTTTTCTATAGAGAAAATTGTATTGCATCGTGTATTGAACGGGTACATGGTAAAGAGAAATAATGTATTCTAAATATATATTTATTTCAGATTCAAAATGTTATGATTTCCCTATCAAAAGTGAATTCTAAAACTGGCAAAACCGGGAACACATAGCCTTAACAAGAAAAATCTATAACCAAAACACCATAATTTCCCAAGCTCGACACAACTGCACTGAAGAAAAAAAATATACTAAGTTTTCACGACCAGTAATGTAATTTATTTCGCGTCTAATATCTCAGGACATTTTCTTAAGCCCAGCTGCTGCGAAGCCCATATGTCTACAAGACGCGACAGGCGTGTTCAACCCTAGCCAATTGTCCCGGGCAAGTGTTCCCAACTTCCGCGCCCCACCTTTGTGAACCGTCACCTACATGGCAGAAATGAAAGGACATTGTGTATTTTTATATATTTTACGAAAGTTTTAGAGGTTGCTGTTAGAAGAATTAATAGATATGTATGAATTGGGAGGTTTTATAGCTTACTCCGATTCGACAGATTACTTTTGCCTGAAATCGGATTCGGAGAAAAAGAGTTTTCCCGAATTGAGACCTAGCTAGATCGATTTTTCACCCCTTTTAACACCTGTATTACAGTTTTCATCCAAATTGTTTGAGCCGTTTTCGGGAACGTGATTACAATAATTGCTCTAAGATTATTGAAGAGTCTAATCAAATCAAATCAAAAGCATTTATTTCAATTAGACAATTACCTACAGGCACTTTTTAATGTCAAGAAACAAAATGAAGCTACAGTCCCGGTCACAAGGCATAATAACTTGTGAAAGTACTGTATTTGCCCATTCCAAAGCATTGATTTGTATGGAAAAAAAGTCTTATAAAAGTTTTTAATAAAACAACTCTAGGTCAGTTTGAATGCCCATTCTTTCTGAAAACAGCAACATAAACGTTTTGAATTACCTGCAACATCCTTTTATAACAACGTCAGGTGACCCAAACGACTGAAAACCTTCCTCCAACGTTCGGCGATTCGCAGTCTCCATTCAAGTACCCGGACGTATGCCTCAACTACACTTCAGAACACTCCTGCTTGCTAATTCTGCACAAATCCTGACCACTAGTGCACCAGTAAATACAAGAGTAAGCTAAGAGGTTTATATTTTGCATCACTTTCCCGTAAGCGGCTTACCGCAATAAAGGTTGAAATTGTTGCTGCAATATTGCTTTACTTATAATATTAATTAACATATTGTTTCAGGACTGAGGTATTTATTGAACTTGCTTCGTGACTAAATAATAGCAGATTTTTATTTTAGTCTGTGAATGGATTGATCAGCCGAAACATACCGAGTTTCCTCCGTGCCTTGGAAAGCACATTAAACTGTTGCTACCGGCTGTCATTTGTAGATATATATAACATGTGGCTTAATATGTATGTACTAATAGGCACACCAGATTCCAGATCTCCTGCATACTTGGTGATCTATTTACTGCATCTTTGAGCGCAGTTCGAATGGCTGAGTTTTGGGCGCGCTACGCTAAGAATATTTGTGATATTTTGTATGTTTATTTTATTATTTTTAGTGCTAGATGGTCGTCATTGCGAACATATATATATATTTTTCTTTTTCTGCCTTATTTTGGAAAAATACGAGCATAATGTTATGTTAAGTCATTTCATAAATACCGTTAACTAAAAATAAATTATTAAAATCGTTGTGCGCTTTTGCATTAGCCCAAAGCTTTTAAACTACAAAGTTCTGCGAAAAGTAAGTACCACTTAAATACATTTCCCACATTTAATACGAAATATAATTCAAAACTTGTAGTAGCGAGAATTCCAACTGCTTCATTCATACATGACATAGAAATGTAGAAAATGAAAATACATAAAATTGCACTGAGTTTTAGTTTATCTCACAAGAATATTATGCATCTAAAACCCTCACTTTTATGTTTTTTTTGGGATTCCGTACCTGAAAAGAAATAAATGGAACCCTTATGATCCCCTTATAGGATCACTTCGTTTTCTTATCTTTTCAATAGTGATTCTACATTTTATTTTTCTCATTAAATACTATTATTTACAAACTATAAATAGATATAAAAATATGTACGAGTATAAAATGGTAAAATAATTACAGGGCGTCAAAAAATTCGTCCGCATCGCAGTCAACAGGGAAAGTGCCCAGAAGTAGAACCCTACTTCTGGGCACTTTCCGTGTTGCCAAATTTTTTTACGAGAAAGAAAGTAGGTCTGTGAAGATTTAATAATCTTCACAGACCTGAATTCATTCTTCTAGAATAGTGTTTAATAACAGTATTCTAGAAAAATGAACAGTATTTTATTTATTTATTGTTTTAAATACATATTTTTTAGAACTGCTCGCACAAGTTACAAATTTACAATCTTTTTTAAAAACTTCATACGCCTCACCACATTTATAAGTGTAATTAAAATAAATGAAGAGCTCATTTTTATCAAATTAATAGATGCTCTATTTCTATCCTCCCACCACTTAGCATTCATTAGGTACTGAAAAAAAAAATTCAGTAAAAGTGTTTGCATGCTGAAAACAGTTTTTGTATACATTATTTTTGTTCAACAGTAAAAAGTATAATTTAGTGAAAAACAGTTTAGTTGGCAACCCTACCCAGAAGGCTGGCAGCATTACCGCGTTGGATGACAATACTAATTCCTAACGCAAAAAACAGGCCAGCCCTCTGGCGATTTCTCGAAACTCAGTTTTCTGTTTGCCAAGACTCTTTATCTCGGGAACGTAAAACGCGTGGAGGTATCGAGTTGAAATTAAAATCATATACTCGAATCTGTGGTTCCTTGGAGCTGTGAAGACACCAACCCTCTAGTCTACGCAGTCAAAATATATATGGCCGATTATGGCACAAGTTTGTTCCGGAAGCTCAGTACCTCGGGTACTACTTCGGCAACCTATACGGGACCATCATCTGCCTAGCCTTTTCCCAACTATGTTGGGGTCGGCTTCCAGTCTTACCGGATGCAGCTAAATACCAGTATTTTACATGGAGCGGCTGCCTGTCTGACCTCCATAACCCAGTTAGTACTGGGTAATACGATGCCCCTTGGTAAGACTGGTTGTCAGACTTTCAGGACACTGACTAGCTATAACGACTGTCAAAGATCTACAAATGACAGCCGGGACCAACAGTTTAACGTGCTTTCCGAGGCACGGAGGAACCTCGATAAGTAACGGGTGGTCACCCATCCACAGACCAACCTAGGCAAGCGCGGCTTAACCTAAAGATCGAAGATCGATATTTAGCCACGAGCTCCTCCTACCTATATGGGACCACCAAAGCTATAAAGTTCTAGATTATAATGTAGTATATCAAACTGCAGTAAGTACCTAGTGAAATCTCTTTCTTGAAGTTTTCCGTCTTCCGATTCCTTTTAAATTTTATTCGAAGTTTCTAGTTTAAATTGATTTGTGAGACTTGGCGCTGGCAATATTTTTTATTTGATGATATTACGCCTTTTTAGAAATTAGTTTAAGAAAGTATTGGAGATGAAGTCTGTAGGTGTAACAGAAGATAACAACAAAATGAGGTTTCCAAAATCCTCGTAGCGTATAGATTTTAACTGTACTACTAGAATTTATCTACAAGTTAAACGTCTTCAGTATCGCTCATAAGTTTAAGGAACTCATCACCACTACGTCCACTACGTACACTATTACCGATTATTTTATTCAACTTTTTCTTTTACTAAAACCTTGGTTTTCCTTAGTTATTTTGCCTATATCTTGAGTGCGCTTAAAAACATTTAGCAACACACACATACAGAAACAGCCAGACCTGGAATAACTACCTGTAGGCCAAATAAATTGTGTGTTTATGTTTCGTGCGGAAATCGAAAGCTCCAATGGCTCAGTTACTGCAAAAGCCATGCATATGTGATTGCCTTTACCATGGCATTATTCTGCCTATTATTCAACAACTTTAAATGGAAGGTCACGTTCCCTGCACCATCATTTTCAAAAGAACCTTCAGCTGGTGCTATGAAGACCTAAAAGATCTCGAAAATAACCTACCCTTTGGTGCGAGTGACTCTTAATAAGTGTCCTAAAGATACAGTTTTCTCATACTTAAATAACCTTACACGTTAGATCTTCTCATCATCATCATCATCAGGCTATATTAGTCCACTGCTGGACATAGCCCTCCCCTAATGAGCCTTAGTTAGATCCTCTCGCAAGGAGTGAAACAAGACGATTATATTCAACGCATAATTCAAAAGTCCTGCAAGAGATCTGATAGATCTCGTAATGCAACAAACGTGTTAACAGAACAACATTCGCAAATTATAACCAACAAAAATATACCTCGGTAAAAGCCTTTTAATATGAATGTGGAACTCAGCAGAAGTTCGGAACACGCACATTGTTGAGCACGACAAATTGCACAGCATGTCGCTGTGTTGCCAGCCCAACATAGTACGGACACTGCGACAATAGTAGGTACTTAAAATTGTTGAGAAATAATTTCGCTGCAGCAGAAAATAGGGAGGACAAAATGGCTAACGGAAAATTGATAGCGAAGGTATATGCGAATGTTTTATAAAAGTTCACACCTTTAAAGGAAAAAATGGAACTGTTATAGGATCACTTTGATGTCCCTCCGTCTGTCTGTTTGTTTGTCTATCAAGTCCCGTGGATCCCGTGAAGTCCCGTGGATCTGTCACAAAATCAACCCAAAAATATGGCCAGTTATCTCAATAAAACTTGTTTATATACCATTCATGTGGGATCTACGAATTGGGTTATGTGCAAAAGGCATATTAGGCGTCGGCTCAGTATTCATATCCTTTCTAGCCATGTCATCTTTCACTTAGTCTAAAATACCTCAATCGAAACTCACTTAAGCGAATAATTTATGTTTTTTTTAAATAAAATAATCTTAGAAGTTAAATAAAATAATCTTGAATAATCAATATATACATCTTTAGTAATTTTCTTGTAATTTTTTATGCCTCTGATGTTGTAGTTTTAAATAATTATACATATACAGGGTTATTTGTAAAACACCGGCAACGTCTCAGGACCATGTTACTAACATCATAATCAACAACTTTTGTTCTAGGACATTTAAACATTTATTAAATCATATTTTAGTTCATCAGATTTTCATACAAAAATAAAAATATTGTAATTGAACGCTCTAAATGTTCCGAAATCTATGCAAAGCAAACGTACCTGGTCTACAAGCGGCGGTGTAGGTATGTAGGTACAGCAAAATACGGAGTTGAAATGTGTTAGATAGGACAACGAAATCTTGAAGATTTGTTTTTGGTAAATGTATAAAATTTTGTAAAAAAATCATAGAACAAAAGTTGTTGTTTATGATGATTGTAATACGGTCCTGCAAGGTTGTCGGTGTTTTACAAATAAGCCTGTATATTTGTTCACCAGAAATGGTAAAATATATGAGCCTGTAATAACTGAAACATATTTTTGTAAGTACTATATTCTGACAAATAAATAGTCCTTCCTTTGGTAGGGCTATGGAGATTATATAGACAGTCAAATCAAGATAGATAGATAGAATATTCTTTATTATATACACCATACAAATTACAAGAATAACAGTATACAACTTATAAATAGGGTGACTCAATGAGCAGTGTTATCGCTTATACGATCTTTTCAAGACAAGTTTTGGATGGATTAAAAGGAGGAGAGACAGTACTGTAATGAAATACTGTTATTGTTTATTGATCAACTTTTTATTTTATTATCGAGCTGCATCCGGTTAGACTGGAAGCCGACACCAGCATAGTTGGGAAGGAGATGATGAAAATATTTCAGAGATAGATTTCCTAGTATTTTGATCCAATTTTGGATAAAAATCCACCCAGGTTCCTTCTTTTGCCCTTTTAGTTCCGGAGCCGCGGTATCTCTTTCGAAACAAACCACAGTAAGAGGAACTTATGATTACCACACCCTTGATCTATTTAATATGAGATACAGTCGTTTACTATCTAATTTAGTTAAGGACATGCACATTGAAAAGGTGGAGTTCCTTGACTTTAGAACTTGTTGCCATTCGAATTATGAAACCTTTCTTTAAACTAAATCTTCTGCATTGCACCTAGCTTTCAGTTCGTTTAGTTTCCTTGGAATAATTTTCATATTATGGAAATTCTGTGCCACCGAATATTTGAAAACTTCAACGTCTGTTAACGTCGTTCAAGTTGGCTGGATAATCAATCATTTTAGTCTGTTTTCGTCTCCATTCATTTTGAATTGGATATAATAATAAAAATAATAATAATAATAAATTTCTTGGGACAACTCACACACGGCTATCTGATCCCAAGCTAAGCAGAGCTTGTGTTATGGTAACCAGACAACTGATATTCATACTTATATAATTTATAAATACATACATATTATAGATAAATCACACCCAGACACAGAACAAACAATCATGCTCATCACACAAAGTTTGTCCTGGGTGGGAATCGAACCCACGACCTCCGGCTCAGCAGTCAGGGCCACTAACCACTATACCAACAGGCCCGTCAATATGACGCTATGAGATAATACGAGGGCTTTGTGTTATTTATACAACTGTTTATTTAACTGTTGTAGCTCTTGGTTTTCTTACGTATGTATAAATAAATAAAAATACCGTATTGACTGTATCATCATCTGCCTAGCCTTTTCCCAACTATGTTGGGGTCGGCTTCCAGTCTAACCGGATGCAGCTGAATATCAGTATTTTACATGGAGCGACTGCCTATCTGACCTCCACAACCCAGTTAGTACTGGGTAATACGATACCCCTTGGTAAGACTGGTTGTCAAACTTTCGGGACACTGACTACCTGTAACGACTGTCAAAGATCTACAAATGACAGCCGGGACCAACGGCTTAACGTGCTTTCCGAGGCACGGAGGAAACTCGGTATGTAACGGGTGGTCACCCATCAACAGACCAACCTAGGCAAGCGCGGCTTAACCTAAAGATCGACCCGAGCGGCTGCTATTATTTAGCCACGAGCTCCTCCGTGCCGTACCGTATTGACTGTATAAAAAACTAATTTCTTTATTTATACAGCAATCTTTATTTTTACCTTTTTTATTTAAGTAATTTATGGTTTTTTTTTCATAAATGCTTGATAAATTTAACATTGCATACATTTCAGAGAATTTTGTTGGGTGCTCACTCAGACGGGATTTTGCAAAATTCAATCCCTACGGGGGTGAAATAGGTTGCCAAGCTTGTATGGGAGAACGCGACTCCTTGGCCGGATCGACTAGAAATTTTAGTAAGCACATCCATGCATGTCACCCGAAATAAAAATGTATGTAAAACTAAAACTCAATCGAAAACCAAGAATAGGTCAAATTTAAATTCTAAGAATATTCTATAAAACGTGTGTTTGGTAGTTTATTTATTAGTTACAGGTGTATCTTATAAAAGCTTGTTAAACAAATATCTTGTTTTAATATTCCGACGTGTAACAGTTAAGATATCTGCAGTACATAATTATATAATAGAATTTCCTACAAGCGAGATGTTCCATACAGCTCTTGTACACGACTACCAGCTATTGAATGAAATTCTCAACGACATGACATTCTCGGCACTGTGATTATGTATTAACGAACGTGAATGAACTTAATTATTAATGTCATCAATATCGCATGCATTGAAAATTCGAAATAACGGATGTTCATTAGCTAAGATATTGACGGCACGGTTCGCGCAGTGACTGAGCGATTGATTGCTGCGCTGAGTGTCGCGGATTCGATCCCCACACGGAACAAATATTTGTAAGACCTACAGTTGCAGTTACAGCTACAGTTACAGATAGTTATTTCGGGTCTGGGTTTGTGTATGTGAGTTTAAATGATTGTACCACGATACAGGAGAAATTCCTAGTGTGGGACCAACGTTTTTAATAAAAAATAAGATATACAGCATAAACAGCGGGTTTCACAAAGGAGAGCAATCGACTGCCTCGGTCCTGCGTTTTATTCCCGGCCTGAATGTTATTGGGTTCGTCCATCAAGAATTCTCAGTAGAAGCCACAGAGTCTGGATTCCTGGGAGGTTGATGGCAATAGGCTCGCTCCTATTACGTGGGACTTAAACATAACTATCGATATGTGGGTGTACTATTAGGTTCATCTCTGCCTAACCCTTAAGGGATTAAAGGGATTAAAGTGATATTCTGTTATTTTAAGAACCAGTTTTTTTATGTTCCTATTATTCAAACACTGGCCTTCTCTCTGTGTAAGGGTATTCGTTGTGATCCACAATACGGGTCTCTTTATTGTTTTTTTTTGCGAATGAGGAATTATCAAATAACTTACCCCGGTCTGGGCAGCGCGGAGGGCAATTTCAGACTTGTACTGACTAAAACCTACCCATGTTCCTTCTTTTGCTCTTAATGATCCGGGGACGCGGTATCTCTTTCGAATAACGCACAACCCAGGCAGGCGGTGGCCATGACAAGCCCCTCTGCACAATACGAGTCTAAGTGCGGGTTGTAACATGTCACAATGTTTGGGTTGGCGGGTTGTCTAATAATTATTTGTGCAACAAGGAAGCAAAGTTATTTTTTTCTGCGAGTGCTGATTTTGAGTTCCGAGCAAGCGAAGGATTCTATGATTGAATCAAGAGCGTAGCGAGGGATTCTTAAGTGGAATCAAGAGCGTAGCGAGGGATTCTTAAGTGGAATCTTGAGCGGTACCGAGGGATTCAAAGACAAGACGCAAATAAATCTACTCTCATGTAACACACAGAAGCACGAAGTCTCTTAATACTGACACATCAGGGCTATTCTCAACTTAACAAAACAGCGTCGACCACAGCGCTGCCCCTGGACGGCTCTTTTTGAAACTTGACAATGTGGCAGCGCTAAGCTCGAGCTTAGCGTTGCCAGTGTCAGTCATGTCTGTCGCTGTATTCTTAGAGAATATCCCCATTGTTTTGCTTAAAAGGAGTCTCCAAATACTTTTAAATGTATTTTTTATGATAACTCTGATAAATGAACAATTTTATTTTGTATAACAAGACAAGTTAAATAAAAGTTTATAGGAATAAACGCACTTGTCTGGATTCAAAACCAACGAGAAAGAACTCGTGACTTGGCCACCAATGTAACTTTATAAATTCACAACAAAGCTGAATCTATGCGGAACATACAAGAAGATATTCAAATTGCGGCAGATTTATTCAATAATATTTCCAGTATAACTTGGCCTCGTTTTGTATAGATTTCCGGTACAATGAGAGACCCGTGTAAAGTGGTTTTGTATAGCTTGAGTTTTCGCCGTGCGTACAAACCCTAGAAACCCTTCGATTTCCAATAAATAACAGATTAGCGAAGCGAAGCGTTTTTGGGAGTAATTAAATTTAATTGAGCTAAGTAAAATCAATGACCTTATTAACGATTTTTACCTTCGTTTATTAACCTGCAAGACCAATACCAGCCTGCCAGGGTTGAGGGTTGTTCAAAAGAGATACCGCGGCCTCAGAATATAAAAGGCAAAATAGGGAACATAAGTGGGTTTTAGTCAGTAAAAGTCTGACACTTCCCCTGTCCACTTCCCTCTGTCTCCGTTGATGCGGGTGTGTGTGTGTGTGTCCAGTAAAGTAATCCTGTGGAGTAATCTTACTCTATTCGTAAAAACCTAAATCATTACTCAATACAGTAGATGAAAAATCACATTTAAAAGTTCCTTTATATAGGTACTATAGCTTTCGCCCGCGGCTTCGCTCGCGTTAAATTCGGTATAACACACCAAGCAGACCTGCAGTTTTGCTCTTGCGCCTGATGGATTTGTAACAGCAACGCTAAGTTTTCCCTTTTCTTCCCTCGTTCTCTCTCATATCCCAGTTTTTTTAAATAAAAATTATATGTCCGTCTCCTGGTTCCCAACTATCTCTGTACCAAAATTCATCAAAATCGGTTTAGCCATTAAAGCGTGAAGAGGTAACAAACAAACAAACAAACAAACTCACTTTCGCTTTTATAATATTAATAAAATAATAATAATAATAATAGTAAGGATTATTGCTCGTTAGTGTATACCACATCTCTGTAATAACAGTTTTTGTTGTCTGTAACGAACGCCTGTATCGAATGAGTGAGCTATTGATTTAGAACTGTAAATAGTTCAGGCTGTTTCGTTCATCAAATATTTAAACTTCAAGTTGGTCAACTCAATAGGTAGTTTACTACCTATTGAGTTGACTATTTTTTGCTCAATTCTCAGGATAGCCCACTTTAATACCGATTTAATATCTGTGAACAGACAGTAGTGGGGATATCCAGTAGTATTATACTAAAATCAAAACAAATAAATAAACCAATCAAATGTCAGCAATTTTTTCATAATGAACGAAACAGCCTGAACTATTTACAGTTCTAAATCAATAGCTCACTCATTCGATACAGGCGTTCGTTACAGACAACAAAAACATATAAAACATTCAATGAACGAATGAATGATTGAATATTTCTATTCACAAACAAAACGTTAACGTTTTTAAACTGAATGAACTTGAGTAACTACAATAGATTCAGTGGAGTTGTTATTGGATTTGTTCGTTCGACTTTCTGTTTTGATGTCAACGTGTTTCTGTTAAAAATTACCAGTCAAGTGCGAGTGGGACTCACGTGGGTTTTGTTTTGGGGTGGCTTATCACCATATAACTTGCCCCGCTCTGGGCGGAGCGGGGGGGAGTGTCAGACTTGTACTGACTAAAACCCACCCATGTTCCTTCCATTGCCCTTTATCAAAGTTAATCATTTTCGACGGTTTTTTAATAAAACAATAACGTGCTTAAATTCTAGATTGAAAACTGGCATTTTATGATTGGAAATTTCATAATCTAGTGGTTTTAAAACGTTTTAAAATATTTTGTGGTTTTCCCATAAGAACAGTTTTTGTTCAACCCTTAACTGGCGGTTGATGGTCTACGCAGATGCCAGATACTAGTTAAGCCGTAACTTAACAACTATTTTGACTGCGTAGACCAGGGATGGCGAACCTTTTTGGATCAACGTGCTATTTTCCCGACAGAAATGTTAAACGACGCCATATGTGTGCCGTCAATAATTTGAACTTAGTTATTCAATAATCAAAAAAAAACCAGTAAATATTATTCACTCAAATCACATTATTTTCTAACAAAAACATAAATTAGGTTATCTTGAAATCATTCGTAATGTTTATTGTACTTTGTTATCTGTCAAATAAACTAAACTGCAAACCGTTTTGGTAGGTGGCGCGTGGCGTGCCCAAAAAAATGTGTTATGTGAAACTAATGGCACGCGTGCCATTGTTTCGCCATCCCTGGCGTAGACTATGAGGTTTGATTTTTTCACAGCTTTAAGGGACACAGACTTGAGTATATGGTTTACATTTCAGCTCCATATCTCAGACATACAGACAGACAGACGACAACAATCATCCTTTAAGGGTTTCGGTTTTTCTTTACGAGTTACGGAACCCTAAAAGTTTGCTGTTACACTCACAGTAAGTTTTGATCTGATATTGATGGTTGTTCTGCAATTAGATAAATGCATGTGTGTTGTGATTTCAAGTTAGAAGAAGGACTCTCATAAATTTGACGGCACGGTTAGCGCAGTGGCTGAGCGATTAACTGCTTAGCAGCATGTCGCGGGTTCGATCCCAGCACAGAACAAATATTTGTATAGCCCACAAATACTTGTTTTGGGTCTCGCTGTTTTTGTTTGTGAGTTTAATTGTTTGAAACGCACCGCGCATGAGAAATTTCTAGTATTTATTTACCTCTGCTTACCCCTTTGGGCATAACATGATGTTATTTTCTATCTAAACTAATATAGCCTACAATGCGAATTCATTCTTCTCGTTAACTGCTTAAGAACCTAATTAGCTCGTCTCTAAAAAGCCAGGCTGGGTAGATATGTTTACTTATTTATTTGCCCAAAACCCTTTGGTATTTCACCTAACGAGCATGGAAACTAAAAGGGGCCAATAAGCATAGTTTGTCGTCCAAATTCCGAAGGTGCCAGGATTGGCCTTGTAGGCGGGGCAGTCGCTACTCGCTACTAGAATTTCAGCCATTCGTCCTGTGCCCGGCTCTGGACGAACAAAAACACTAACGACTCCTCAAAATAAAAGAATCGTTGAACGATTTGAAATTGGAACGCAAAAGATGGCTTCGGTTTTAGCACTGGCTGAAAAGAGGACTGGTTGTATCGAAAACTAATTTGTCGATTATATTTTTTTTCTATCTATCCCATTCAATCTATCGTCATTAAAATATGTGCTTACAAACGCTTGCTATCTTATGTAAAAAAAACAAGGACCGAATTTGAAAGTAGTTGTATTTGTATCAGTGTTATATATTATGTGTGTGCATTCAAGTACTTGTCAAATGGCTATGATTTTCAATAAACTTTTTTGTAGAAAAAATACACACAGCAAAAAGCGATCAAAATGTTTAAACGCAGTATTTCTTTTACAAGTCAACTTAATTCAGTTTCCTTGACTTACTTTTTTATTTCTAAATCTTCTGAGAGCCTCAGCCCTCAGAAAAAAATAATGCCTGGATTTTAAAAGTCGAACGTACCAATTCGGGGATTTACTGACTAAACGACAAAAAGCTTTTAAGTCTTTTGTTTTGGGGATTTCACGATTCGTTCTGTCGAAAATTATGTAACGCCTTAGTATTTCAATCGAAGTTCCTTACCTTGCTCTCGCGGAGCCCAACAAGACAGTAATATTTTACGTAGGTTTTTATACCTACCTATTATATTACCTGTAATTGAAACAGATCTTAACACAAGAAGTGTCAAATATCTTTTGAAAAAATAAATGTTCTGAGATAGTACGAACAGAAAATGTAACAATACGTTGTGTTTTCTTCTAAGATTAATTCTACATTTACTCTCTCTACATTTACTCTTTTCCGTTATCTTTGACATTATATGCGTAATTTTAGTACATTGACATGAACTTGAATTTGAATAAAACCAAAAACCTTAGTTTTTGGTTTTATTCAAATGCAAATGAGAACGGTAAAAATAAGTACGAGTTCAGTTAAAAATCCCAAAAACTCTTAAATTATCGTATATTTCATATCCCAAACCAGGCCTATATACCTATTACTCACTCTCTATTTAAATAAATTAGCTACCGATTTAAATTATCCAGATGAATAGAAATAATTAACTAAAATATTATGACACATGTGACTTCAATAGATTAATAATTATAATTACACGCTACGTAGCTGCTTCTACTTACTCTAATTTAAATACGTACTTAAATATCAAACGCAATAATACAAAAATTTATTACAATAATCTCCTATTAACAGACTTAATATCCCATAACTCAATGTTCAACAATTAGTTTCAACATACCCCGATAATATCTTAGGACCCGCCCACACTGCACCCAAAATATTTCCAAACCTTTATCTAAATCATCGAATTATACGTGCATAGTCTATGGTCTAAAACAAGAGGGGCTCCCTACTGGGCGCACCTCTAATTGGTCCGGCCTGGGACATTTAGACTCAGCAGGTATTCAGTCCCAGTGTCACCTTTCACTTTGTTTGCAATTAATTATGCGACCAAAAGTATTCGTATAGTTTATTGGTGTTGTAGGTTCCACGATCTTAGATGGCGTGTGGTCTGTTTAAGGTCACAAGTTACGCTACTTTACTTGGTGGGTATCTGTAAGGCGATTTTAGAATGTTTTCTAGCGGATATTTCGTTATCGTGTTCGTTGTCATCAAAAAAAAAGTTTAGGTATTTATAAGTTTGCATGCTTTAATTCTAAGGAAAACATGCTTGTACCTTATACTTATCTTAATAATTACCGTGTTTTACGCAAATAAATAATATATTACTTAAAAAGATAAGCAATAGCGTATTTTATGTCTGTTTCGACCAGCTACCCTACCATGACGTCTTAAAGCAGAACTTATTCCACTGAGGGAAAGAGACAGAGCTATACAGGGTGTCTAGCACCATCTCTTTCTCACACAGGAATAAGAACTGCCAAGATGTCATGGTAACCCTACAGGTACCTACCACTGACGCAGAATTGACAAAAACCATTGAATAGTTATTTATTGGTGCATTATTATTGACCGGGGGGAAAAATCTGGTTGTTTCTATAAATGGTCGTGGGCTGAGCAATGGGTAGCTCACCGTCCGTCTGTCTAGTGACGATGGTGGGTTCGCGTTCCACGCGAGCCTCAAAGGGATGTCAGCAAAGCAGAGGGACGCGTCAGGCTATTGCTTGTAGGGGTGGCGGGTTGTTCGAAAGAGATACCGAGGCCTCAACACACAAAGGCCAAAAGAAGGAACACGGATGGGTTTTAGTCAACATGTTATTCGATAATTTCCTAACGAGATCTAAAAAACGACGGTTGAAAAGTATAACAGCAATTTTATTTATTTTTTACTCCAAAAGCACCGCTAAAGCACGACCAAACCAAAACAACAACGTCGTCTACATACCTACACTACTTCTATCGAAATAATCAAATTAAGATCAGTAAATTAAATCCCAACAATATCATGTCCAAGCAACTGTCAGACTAGCGTCATTTTAATCCAAATCTTAGTAAGGACACAACCAGTTTAATGGAACGTACCCTTTTATACTCGTACCGTGTAACGAAACATTTCTTTTTAATGCGATTATCACGCAACAACTTATAGGTGTAGGCTGCGGTAATTAAAATATGGTATTTATTATTAGAGTACTGTCAATCAGGGATTTTATTTCTTGAGAAACGGGGGTGTCGGATTAATTTCTGGGATATTTAATAATTTATATGTGGAGGTAGTCCAATGGATCGAAATAAATCACTTATTTCGATCCATTAAACTACCTCCATATTGAGGTCGCAAGTATGGCGGCTTTTTGTATCAGGTGGAAAACAATCAAATGACTTTTGCCTTTCCTGGGTGGAGCCGAAGACTTGTCAAACTTGTTCTGTCCATTTACCCTCTGGGTTCCACGGCTGCGGTCCCACAACCCTAGCCTCTACGGAATTGTCACCGTTGGGTAAGGGTTGCGCTTCATCTAGTAGCACGTATATTTCCATGCTCCTGTGCTTGTACCACAGTTACTGGAGTAATCGAAGGCGAAACACACGGCTGCACACTCTGTTGTGCGGTCTGCTGTCTGGCACAATTCTATCAATTCGTGCTGCAGGATGAGACTCAGTGATTTCCGATTTCCACCCGGAATTATACACAAGTATTGGACAGCGGATTTTTTTATTAAAAGTAATTTAGACACACAACTTTTTTTTCTTTAAGTCACCAGTGGTGCTAGGAATAATATTATTAAGTTGTGTTTCTGTCCGCTAGTGGACAAAGAGAATACTCATACTTGGAATCGTGTCGGGGTCCACCAGTTGAGGCCAATGGTAATATTAATAAAAAGTCGTACCACTGTCAGTGGTGTTAACCGGAAAAAAATAATAGAGAAGTGGTGTCACTGTCCACCACCACAAATTTCGCTCGTAATAAATAATTCCGCTTTTTATCGTGCTGAATATAGTACACTACTATTCTTATAGGATTTCTTAGGTTTTATACTGCATATCGACTGTAATACTTAATTATTTTGGGGTTCATCATCATTTTCCTTCCCATTCTATTTGGGGTCGGCGCAACACATTTTCATAATAATTTTAGGACTGCTATTGTTATAATTGTAATATCCTCACTTAATATTATAAAAGCGAAAATGAGTTTGTTTGTTTGTTACCTCTTCACGCCTTAATGGCTAAACCGATTTTGATGAATTTTTACCCAGGAGACGGACATAGGCTATTTTTTTTTGAAAAAAGTGGGATATGAGGGAGAACGAGGGAAGAAAAGGGAAAACTTAGCGTTGCTATTACAAATCCATCAGGCGCAAGAGCAAAAACTGCAGGTCTGCTTGGTGTGTTATACCGAATTTAACGCGAGCGAAGCCGCGGGCGAAAACTAGTACTAGTATATATCTGTTTCGAAGTTTGAATTTGTACCCGGTTAATGTATGCGAGAGGAAGGCCAAAGAAAAGGTGGATGGATTGTGTAAGAAATGATATGAAGGAGAAAGAATTAAATAATGCCGTGACGTCTGATAGGGGAGAATGGAAGAAGAAAACGTGTTGCGCCGACCCAAATAGAATGGGACAAGGGCAAGAAAATGATGATAATGTCCAAATGTCGCCCCCTATTTCACTACTAAATAACGAAAATGACGAAATGTGGCTCTCTGCCTGTTCCTTCGGGGATTACAAGCGTAATTTTATGTTATGTATGTTGTAACATGAGACATGATGTTGAGAAATTTCAGTGTTGTCTTATAAACGGAGTTAATCTGTTTGTATGTCATTATTTATGTCTGCAGTTTCAAAAAACCTAGTGTGAATGTTATTTAAATTGTGTTTTTGGTACAAAGTGCTCAAACTGAACTCAAACTCATAGCATTTATTTCAATTAGACCATTACAGGCACTTTTTAATGTCAAGAAACAAAATTATGAAGCTAGAGTCCCGGTCGCAAGTCACAATAACTTGTGAAAGTACTGTAGTTGCCCATTCCAAAGCGTTGATCTCTATGGAGAAGAATGGGCAAGAAACTCCATGGACACTCATTTTAAATTATAATGTTATTACAAGATCGTAGTTACATCATTCATGTTGAGATTACCTATACAAATATGTGAAAACGATGTAATGTGTAAATTATAATGTTTAGTGGCAGCTAAAAGATGACCAGTCTCAACTGACAGCGCCCGTTCACGAACAGGACCAGTCCCATTCAGTTCAATCATCCTGAAGGGAACACCCGACACACCCGCCACCATCAGCAAGGCATTTAAGTGAGCATGACATGACATCCTAAGCTTTATAATGCAACTTAAATGCAACCATCCTCACTAAAACGCATCTTTTATAACTCAATCAACGAAACGCTAAGCGATATTGCATCTACAATAAACAGATCAACGTCACTCGGTGCCAATTCGAATAAATTGGATAATAGCGGCCGGGT
Source organism: Ochropleura plecta (assembly GCA_905475445.1). Classification (NCBI taxonomy): domain Eukaryota; kingdom Metazoa; phylum Arthropoda; class Insecta; order Lepidoptera; family Noctuidae; genus Ochropleura; species Ochropleura plecta. The sequence goes on from FR997732.1 coordinate 5,926,685, forward strand.
GGATGAGGCCGGACGCCTCCAATCTGTCCATTGCGGCAAGTGCGGATAAGTGGCGGGTAATGTATCGTTTTAATGCGGTAATGTACGACATCCGATACGAGAATGTTTTCCCACAATGTTGTTTTGGAGACATTGTTTGGATAGTACGCGTGAGATTAAGGTTTTCCGTTTTGTTGTGAGTTGTGACTAACTGGGGTATGCGTATGAAATGTTTTAAATTCGGCTGGTAGACGCATGACATCTACACTATCTGCACTAATCCTTACTAATAAGCGAAAGTGAGTTTGTTTGTTTGTTACGTCTTTACGCCTAAATGGCTAAACCGATTTTGAGAAATGAGGGAGAAAGAGGGAAGAAAAGGGAAAATTTAGCTTTGTTATTACAATAAATAAGGCGCAAGGGTAAAAACTACAGGTAGCAGGTACCTGCAAATTAGGAAAGGGGAACTATGTTACCCCGAATTTAACGCGAGCGAAGCTGCGGGCAAAAGCTAGTAATATAATAAAGAGGAAATATTTTTTGTATGTTTGTTTGTAACGAATAAGCTTCGAAACTACCAGACCGATTTTAACCATTTTTCACCAATGGAAAGCTCAAAAAGTAAGAAAAATTATAACAGCATGCTAAAAAACTTAGGAGCTCAATATAGCGGGCGAAACCGCGACGCACATCTTGTTGTCTATAAATTCAGGTAGGTACTCTATCTAAATCTTCAACGCGAAATTAAAGCGAGAGATTTATTCTTCTGAAATAACAGGCGTACTTTTTATCATGTCTTAGTAAACATCTCTAAGCAAAGCAACTAAAACAATAAACGAAGTTTAATCTACATGCTGAGGGGCCTGCCAGGGCCACCGCCTGCCGGGTTGCGGGTTGTTCGAAAGAGATGCCGCGGCCCCGAAACGTAAAGGGCAATAGAAGGAACATAGGTGGGTTTTAGTTAGTACAAGTCTGACACTCCCCCCCGCTCCGCTCAGAGCGGGGGAAGTTATATGATGATTTCACATCCGGAAAAAAAAAGTTTAATCTACATATAAAAGGTCTCAACAAATGGATCTTTTTGAATTGAAAAAGATGATGCGGTAAAGCTACAGAATAAAACCTATAGAACCTATAGAATAAACCTATTTATACCTATAGAATTAAATATATTGTCATGATCGAAATCAATGAGGTCACACCTAATTACACTTTCACGACATTATCTCAAACAAACTTCAACTAAAGAAACATGTCACTAAGAATAGGAATAATTTATTTGCCAGAATGTAGGTATGTACTGTACTGACCATACAAACCAATGAATGGTCTTAACATTATTGTGGCCCATTTCTTCCCATTCTACCATTAAATATATATTTTTACAATGGATGAAATTATTAAGTGCCACAATATTACATCATCTGTTATGCACATGATTGTTCTAAGTCTGATTTTAAATCATTTAATTTCATATTACATTAATAATTTAAAATATCAAAGTAAGAACAATCATACTATGTATATAATATTCTAAATGCGAATGTTTGTGAGGATGGATGGATGTTTGGATGTTTGTTATGCTTTCACGTCAAAACGGCTGAACGGATCTTGATGAAGTTTGGCACAGAGGTATGGTCTGGAATAACACATAGGATACTTTTACTTTTTCGATATCACGCGGACGAAGCCGCGGGCGCCAGCTAGTAATCCTTACTAATATTATAAAAGCGAAAGTGAGTTTGTTTGTTTGTTACCTCTTCACGCTTTAATGGCTAAACCGATTTTGATGAATTTTGGTACAGAGATAGTTGGGAACCAGGAGACGGACATAGGCTAATTTTTATTAAAAAAAAAGTGGGATATGAGGGAGAACGAGGGAAGAAAAGGGAAAACTTAGCGTTGCTATTACAAATCAATCAGGCGCAAGAGAAAAAACGGCAGGTCTGCTTGGTGTGTTTTACCGAATTTAACGCGAGCGAAGCCGCGGGCGAAAGCTAGTAAATGAATAAATGCCAATTTAGATAACCGAACTGTACGTAATACGTCTATATCAACCTCTGAAAAAACAGTAGCCACCTATGCCCAAGACCAAAAGATAAACATCCCACTATTAATGCACATTCAAGTACATTCAATGCTCAAACACACTCAATTACAAACAGAAACATGAGCGTACATGAGTATACATGAGTGTATCGGCTCCTAATAGCCGTGCGAGTTGAAAGAGTCAATTGAGTGAATGGGTCATCGACTTGTGGACTGATATGTCTACAAAGAGGGGCAATGTGTGCTGACTGAGCAGAGTGCACCTGATTGAATGAACTGAAGTAATGGTGGCATGAACTGAACAGAACAATTTCTATTTCATTAGGAGTTTATTTGATGACTAGCTTTTGCCCGTGGCTTCGCTCGCGTTAAATTTGGGGTAACACAGTTCCCCTTTCCTGATTTACAGGTACCTGCTACCTGTAGTTTTTGCGCCTTATTTAATGTAAAAGCAATGCTAAGTTTTTTCCTTTTTTCCTATTTCTCCCTCATATCTCAATCTTTTAAAAAAAAAATATAGCCTATATCCGTCTCCAGGGTCTCAACTATCTGTGTACCCAAATTCATCAAAATCGGTTTAGCCATTTAGGCGTGAAGACGTAACAAACAAACAAATTCACTTTCGCTTTTATAATATTATATTAGTAAGGAAGTAAGGATTTTCCATCCGCAAAAAAGGGTTCCGATTTTTTTTTTAATCCCAAAAAACATATAAAATAAATAGTATGTTATACATACGTCTAATTGTTCAATACAAACTCTCATACATTGCGTGGTCGTCACGCGATCAAAGTTCCGGCTAGTCATGTGTAGACATGACAGCAATTTGGGTTTATTTCGTTTTTTACGAGCAATTTAAAGCTAGATAATACATTAGTAGGAGGCTTTTACGTTGAAATTGATCCATCAATGTGAAATTGTACTTTTTAGCTTAGTACGTGTAGGTGGACAAATTACCTTAATTTTCGGTAAACTATCATTCTTCTATAGGTATCTCAAGCTTTTTTTTAAACTTTGCCCCACTCTAGGAATTCCTCCTGTATAGTGCGTGCGTTTACAAACATTTAAACTCACATACACAAATAGCCAGACCCGAAAGAACTATCTACAGGTTATACAAATATTTGTTCCGTGCGGGAATCGAACCTGTGACACGCTGCGCAGCACTCGATCGCTCAGCCACTGCGCCACCGTGCTGTCTTTGATTTAAGATTCGGAACATTTTTGTGTTTTTGTGCAGAATTTTTTACTTTTTGGTTTTTTATACCCATGTGTTTGTTTGTTTTTGAAAATCAGCGTCAGGTAACGGCCTTGTGTTACCATCTGCTATTCTGCTGAGCTGAGACCCTTTTGGCATTAATCATTTTGTTTAGTGTAGTTTTAAGGCACTGAGGGTTCCGTACAAAACGTGCAACTTAAACGGCATCTTCTGACTCCGAAGACTTAGAGATTTGATTTTTTGACAGCTCAAAAGAACTACTAACTTGAGAATATGGTTTTAATTTCAACTCGATACCTCTACGCGTACTCGAGATAAAGGGTCTTGACAAACAGATAAACATGTAACAAGTTGATTCTGTAAGGGTTCGGTTTTTTTCTTTTTAGGTACGGAACCCTAAAACTTAAAGGATCCACCATTACCATCTTTTCAGTGCAGTTGAAATAAGAATCTGGCAAGCACGCTCGGGTTCTACCCTTCGTTATGTCTAAAAAAGAAAAGCATCATACGCGTAGAACTTATAACGCAGTTCTATATTTTTCGAAGTACGCTAAACACTGTCAATAGTTAATAAAAAACAATGCAAATATACGTTTTTAACTTTACTATTAAACATTATTTACGAACTACAAATATCCTTAAAAAATATGTTGGATAATGATACATTTAATTTTGTAGCTTTTGTGGAGTACACTCATAAAAATTTTCCTCAAGGTACATTCCTATATAGAAACTTTAAGAGGCAAGACAAGTACCATATCCTTTATTCACTTCTCATCTTTAAATAATCATTTTTAATATTTCTTACAAAATAAATTTAAAAATATAAAAACAGGTTTTTTCTGGTAACGGGAGCAGGGTCCAAGGTACTAGTGGTTAGGGCTCTAGAGACAGGAACCTCTTCACAATGCGGGCCGTATCGAGGAGTACTACCTTCTGAATCAGCCAACCACCTAAGAAGAGCTTCGACTGATAGTCGTCGAGACTCTTAGTAATATATTCCTACTAATATCATAAATGCGAATGACCACCTAAGAAGAGCTTCGACTGGTGGTCGTCGAGACTCTTAGTAATATATTCCTACTAATATCATAAATGCGAATGACCACCTAAGAAGAGCTTCGACTGATGGTCGTCGAGACTCTTAATAATATATTCCTACTAATATCATAAATGCGAATGACCACCTAAGAAGAGCTTCGACTGATGGTCGTCGAGACTCTTAGTAATATATTCCTACTAATATCATAAATGCGAATGACCACCTAAGAAGAGCTTCGACTGATGGTCGTCGAGACTCTTAGTAATATATTCCTACTAATATCATAAATGCGAATGACCACCTAAGAAGAGCTTCGACTGATGGTCGTCGAGACTCTTAATAATATATTCCTACTAATATCATAAATGCGAATGACCACCTAAGAAGAGCTTCGACTGATGGTCGTCGAGACTCTTAATAATATATTCCTACTAATATCATAAATGCGAATGACCACCTAAGAAGAGCTTCGACTGATGGTCGTCGAGACTCTTAGTAATATATTCCTACTAATATCATAAATGCGAATGACCACCTAAGAAGAGCTTCGACTGATGGTCGTCGAGACTCTTAGTAATATATTCCTACTAATATCATAAATGCGAATGACCACCTAAGAAGAGCTTCGACTGATGGTCGTCGAGACTCTTAATAATATATTCCTACTAATATCATAAATGCGAATGACCACCTAAGAAGAGCTTCGACTGATGGTCGTCGAGACTCTCGCGTGTTTCTCGTACATACGGCTGTACGAGAGAGTTAAGTGCTCCACGCGCAATAGTACACCCAGGTGTACGAGAGTGACTTGCACCGATTGGCTATTTTTTCTGTGACGTATATTTTCAAGTTGCAACCCGTTCTTTATTTGATTGAACAGAATAGTTCATTCGCTTTCTATTAAAATATTTTCCATTGACAATATCGATACATGGAATGAAGAAGATTGAAAAAAATAAAGTGAACCGTCATTCAGCTATCTGTCACTTTTCGAGCCATTGTTGCGTGTGGTTGCGTGCGGACTAAAATCATGTTTCCAATTAGAAAACGGAGAGTAATCTTATAACATTTATATAGAATTACTGAGAAATAAGTGTAGATTACGTTGCAAGTGTTTGTTTTTGGAAAAGTAATAAATATGCCAGTGAAAAAGTGACGAAACTTGTAAAGATAGGTATTTTTTTCCGTCATGGCCGTCGTATTTCGACTTGTTTTAGTGCAAAATTTATCTCGAAAGGCTTTGAAATCTACATAAGTTGTTAGTTTATTTACCTATAAACATAATGAAGTTACTACAAAGTGATATAATTGCATATTGTTATCATAATCGTTGTTGAAAGAAAATAAACCGGTAAAAATGGCGCCATAGTCGTAAACATTGCCTATAGTACGGACAGCGGCGAATGCGGCAAGAATGGCCGCTTTTTGTTGAGTTGCGGAAAAAGTGATTGTGTCGTGTAATTATTGTGTTTTGATGTGATATGAGTAATATTGTTTTTGCGTAAATGTATGGACTATCGTATTCAAGTGTTTTTTTCGAGAATATGTGTGTGGTTTTGGTGTAATGTGAGAAAGTTAAAGGATATGTGCAAGAAAATTTGCAAAATGCCAATTTATCTCGTCGCTACGAAGTCAGGTCAGTTTCATTTATTCATAATCTTACAAAGTTCGATAGGAAAACTAATGGGGTTTCCGGGAAGGTATAATTTATTGCATATAATTATCAATATAACCACGAAATTTGCGTTTTTCTCAAGGTCTAACCAAAAAAAAAAAAAAAAACGAAAAATCCTCGACGCGTGGGGCCTCTTGGGTGAATATTCGCGAGCGTTCGAGAGGTTAATAATATATTCCTACTAATATCATAAATGCGAATGACCACCTAAGAAGAGCTTCGACTGATGGTCGTCGAGACTCTTAGTAATATATTCCTACTAATATCATAAATGCGAATGACCACCTAAGAAGAGCTTCGACTGATGGTCGTCGAGACTCTTAATAATATATTCCTACTAATATCATAAATGCGAATGACCACCTAAGAAGAGCTTCGACTGATGGTCGTCGAGACTCTTAGTAATATATTCCTACTAATATCATAAATGCGAATGACCACCTAAGAAGAGCTTCGACTGATGGTCGTCGAGACTCTTAGTAATATATTCCTACTAATATCATAAATGCGAATGACCACCTAAGAAGAGCTTCGACTGATGGTCGTCGAGACTCTTAGTAATATATTCCTACTAATATCATAAATGCGAATGACCACCTAAGAAGAGCTTCGACTGATGGTCGTCGAGACTCTTAATAATATATTCCTACTAATATCATAAATGCGAATGACCACCTAAGAAGAGCTTCGACTGATGGTCGTCGAGACTCTTAATAATATATTCCTACTAATATCATAAATGCGAATGACCACCTAAGAAGAGCTTCGACTGATGGTCGTCGAGACTCTTAGTAATATATTCCTACTAATATTATAAATGCGAATGTTTGTGAGGATGGATAGATGGATGTATGGATGTTTTTTACTCTTTTACGAACGACTGATCTTGATTAAATTTGGCACAGATTATAGTCTGGATTAATATATAGGATACTTTTTTTTTCGATATCACGCGGGTGAAACCGCAAGCGCCAGCAAGTAAGTAATATAATAACTAGTAATATAATAATACTTGATACAAGTGACCATCTATCACTGACACTTTTTACATTGAAATCAAATGTCCAAATGTCCCACAAATGGCTTTGTCTCGAACAAAAAGTAATTGCCTAGATGACGTCTGGAAAAAGAATTATAGCACTGTATTTCCCAAAAGAATTCGTGGCTAAATAGTAATAGCCGCTGGAGACGACCATAAGGTCAATTATATCACTCCTTCATCTTAATATATTTTAAAATGGTAAGTCTTTTCAATAACTTTAAAAGTAACTAGTGGAAGAGCGGAACTTCCTAACAAAACTATATTTTTACTTAAATGGAAATTCCTAAAAACCTATGTAAAGGTATTTTCACACGGTCACACAAACAAAGGCGAAAAGTGTTTACTTAGTCTTTTATTTGTATTTAATAATATTTTATTAATCCCAACACTTTTACTTTCATCACAAATAAACCTGTAATTGTTTTTCAAAACAATGACCTTAATATATTTTTAATCTCAGCTTAAACGGCGATTATATTATCAACGTAACTACTTTCAAAGAAACAGAGTAACGTAATGATTTCAATTACAAACTTCAACGTATTATAAACTTCGTCTCTTGAGAAACATGAAAGTTTCAAATTATTATGTGATTTTGTGTAATTAAGGTAAATTTCGGTTTCAACCTCTCAGAAATACACCAGTCTATCACCAAGATCACCAACTTTCTTGGAGGTTGTTCAATGATAAATGTTGTTTATTTTGCAAGTAGGTTTACAATGACCAAGAAAAAACTGGTTTTCACAACTCTGGGTCATTTATAGGAATTTTCGCAAACGAGAACTAGTTCCTTTTCAATCCAATTACCAATTTATTTTCAAACAACTTAACATCTGTTAACAAAATCCCTTCGTTAAACTACCATCGCATTATTCAATTAATTGAAACTTGTTCAAGCATAAAAATAATAAAGTCTTACAAGATCAGATATTACGGTCTACTGAACTTCATCGCATGGTTCAATACTAAATAATAGTTAAGTTTTGACATAAAGCTAGGTTAAACAAGCGGAATTGATGTGTTGATAGCATCTGTGTGTACAAGGCTTTCGAAATTTATGTGCAAGAGATAAAATCAGTGTTGCTTTATATTGATGTGATGGAGTCTTTGATTGGTTATAAGACGTGCATTTCTTGATTCTGAATGAACAATGTTTCCGTTGTGATTGTAACAAGGTTTGCTTTTTGAAGATCTTGATATTTGCATCATGAGAACCGTTACCTTCACTGTTCAGTTAGCATAATGTGTGTCTGCATCGATATCTGATTTGAGTTGGGTTCTAATAAAACGAGGAAAAATTTTATTGGATCGATTGGAAAAAAATTGGAACACATTATTATTTATTTTAATTTAATTATAAACTAAAATAAATAATAATGAACTTAAACAATAAGATTAAACTGAACTTTATTCGAAACATACATGGATTTAAAAAAATGTCATCGTTTCCAACGACTTACTTATCTCCTTTGTTGACAGTAGGTACATAAGTTTTATTATTGCGATTTGTGAGTGTGCAATGAATCCTACTTCCTACTTATATTATAAATGCGAATGTTTGTGAGGATGGATGGGTGTATGTATGGATGTTTGTTACTCTTTCACGTCAAAACGGCTGAACGGATCTTGATGAAATTTAGCACAGAGGTAGATTATAGTCTGGAATAACACATAGAATATTTTTTTTTAAATGTGGGCGAAGCCGCTGGTGCCAGCCAGTAATTAGAATAAAATGATTATCAAAAAAATATAAGAAATCCTCAAATGTAAACGCAAAAAATAAGTGTCAGACACCAAAAAACACACTACAATCTAGAGACGTAATTGCCGAAATTTCAAATAACGGCACATAGCATCCATTAGCAATTACAGAATTAGTGATGGACACCGTTCGCCATTGGGCACAAGTAGCGCTTTTGTCCAAATACTTTCACAATCGAGGGCTATCGATAAAAATAGTCGGCTTATTATTGTTCCCACGCTGCGATCATTGGCGTGTGCGATGCTCATTACGACATGCTTCCGCAATTAGTGATGGGCTCTGGGCTTTCTCACTGCTCGATTATTTGTGCCGATATATGCGTGTGTTCCAGAAAATGAGGGTCTTCTTTCGAATCATTGTTTGGATGTTGATTTTCGGTCATCTGAATGTTCAAAAGTTGAAAATTAATACCCGGTTTTTTATTTTTGTTGAAAATTGAGTTTCTGATATAATATATTATCATAACAGTTATAGAGAATTTGTTCCACCTACAGAGAAAATTTCAAAAGCTTGCGGCTTCGTCAAAATGTATCCCAAGGAGATCATAGTACGGGTCCCGGCCACCGTAGACACGTGTCTGTTAACGGTGAGAAATGGGTAGCTCATCGTCCGTCCGTCTATTGACGACAGGCCTTGTCGACGGCGCGTTAGTGTTCCACGCGCGCATCAAAGAGATGTCAGCAAAGAACAGGGGCCTGCCAGAGCCACTGCCTGCTGAGGTTACGGATTATTCGAAAAAGATATCGCGACCCCAGAAGACGAAGGACAAAAGATGGGTTTTAATAAAGAAAATAAAACCAGGAGACCATAGTACCGGGATTAAAAATAACTTACATTCAGTCAAAAAAGTATCGGGAATGGATGATTTGTTTATGGTTCCAAATTAATTTTTTTGTTTTTTTTTGTAGTTGTTAGATTGGCACAACTGTTTTCCATTTTGGCGCGGAGTTTGAGTTGCATCTGTTATTTATATTAAATACAGTGCTGGTTTTAGTAATATCATATATAGTGTGTATTGCGAATTTCATAATGGACAAAAATATCGAACAAAGAGTTTGTCTTAAATTTTGCATTGCCAATGGAATTTCGTGTTTGGAGTCACTGAAAATGTTACAGAAGGCTTACGGTGAATCGACTTTATCAAAAACTCGTGCTTATGAGTGGTTCAAAGCGTTCCAAAGCGGTCGAGATGTGATGGAAGATTTGCCTCGCTCTGGTAGGCCGTCAACGTCTGCAACTGAAGTTAACATCGCAAAAGTGAAGAAAATAGTGACTGAAAATCCCCATTCAACTCTGAGAGAGATAGCCGCCAAACTTTCTGTATCTCACGAGTCGATCCGTACCATTGTAACTAATCATTTGGGTATGAAACATGTTGCTGCTCGGCTAGTCCCAAAAGATCTGAATTTTCTCCAAAAACTCAATCGCATGAAAGTCGCTGAGGACATGCTAGAACGAGTCAGTTCGGACCCAACATTCATGAAACGCATTGTTACTGGTGACGAGACGTGGGTTTACGAGTTTGACATGCAAACTAGTCAACAAGCTTCGGAGTGGCGCCTTCCAACTGAACCGAAACCGAAAAAACCACGCCAAAGTCGATCAAAAGTCAAAGTCATGTTGACTGTTTTCTTTGACTATCGCGGTGTTGTGCACTCTGAATTCTTACCGGAAGGTCTAACGGTAAATAAAGAATATTATTTATTGTTATGCGGCGTTTAAGAGAGCAAATTCGACGTAAAAGGCCAGATTTGTGGAAAGAAAATTCTTGGATTTTGCACCACGACAATGCGCCTTCGCACTAGGCTATCATTGTGAACGAATTTTTGACCAAACACTCAACAAATACCATCTAGCAACCACCATATTCACCAGATATGGCTCCTGCTGACTTTTTTCTTTTTCCTAAACTCAAATTACCACTTCGTGGCACCCGTTTTCAATCGATAGAAGACATAAAGGAGAATTCGCGGCGAGAACTGAACTCAATTCCGGAAGCAGCGTTTAAAAAATGTTTTGATGAATGGATTATTCGTTGGCGCAAGTGTATCGTTTCTAAAGGGGCATACTTTGAAGGTGATAAAATAAATTTGGATGAATAACAGACATTTTGTGTATTATTGATCTTTTCCCGGTACTTTCTTGACAGAGTAGTATATGTTAAAATGTTTAGGATACACACTATCTGTGCGGGAAACATTGAAAAAGACTAAAAGATATCCATACATCCTACTCATCAAATAGGATTCGCGGTTTTTTTATAGTCCCAAGTTCTAAAACAATTGTCAAGTATGTAACAAAATATTCCGATCACATAGCAAAATAGCTGTTTTTCTAGTCAGTCTAGAAACTGTGTGTGTCAAAACAGATGTATGTAAACGTTCAAAACTACACTTTATGGTAACGATACGAGTTTAACACATGTCTGGAATAATATTAAAACCTAGGCGTCACCATGTGTATGTCCTAGAATAACCTCGAGATGGATCGATTTTATTGTGTTACGGTTTCCATACTTCTATCGTGTTGCCCTCTTACTAAGTTTATAATGATGTTGATTCTAATAAAACACTGAATTATACTAGACTAAAATTAAAATAACGTACTTAATCACATCTAATTCTATCTATACAAATGTTTATTTTAAACTTTTTTTGTTTGTTTTTATTGTCAATGTTTATTTTATTGGCTTAGAGTCAATTATATTGTCTTATTGTGGCCTCCTGTAAGTCAAAGAGTGCACCTAAATAAATAAATGTGATCAGTATGTAGTCGATAAAACTTCTGGTTGCATGCTATATTAGGAAAAAACTTTTTCAACAAAAAAAAAACAAGTTTTGTAGCGGAATCAGTTTTAATTTTAAACAAAAAACGAGCTACAAAGCTCTGTATTCCCCAGGGAACTGCCTTCAGACCCAAATATTTCAGCAGAACTAAATTTATGTAAATCCATATATTACATAACGCCTTTAATTCCCGAATAGTTAGGCAGAGATGTACATTTTGTCAGTTATGCGTATATCCCGTGTAATTGGGGCGAGCCTATTGCCATCAATCACAAATTCCTGATGGAAAGCCCAATAACACTTGGGCCAAACTAAGAATAGAACCCACGATCTCAAGCTCCGCAGTCACACTTTCGCACACTAGATTAACAAGGCCATGATCATGTACATATGAAGCTATAGATACATATATGTACTTTTTTGGCATTCGTTCAGTGCAACCTATGAGGTCGTTATCTGCTTAACCGGACTATTCTGTGGATGCCTTGCATTTAAGGCCTCCAGCCAGGGGCATAAAACATATAAACTAAGGTACTGCACGCTAAGGGCACCCCCAGCGGGGTACGAGCCCCGGTTTAGGTCGTCGCTGGGGGAAGACAGCAAAGGGACAGGATATGAGTTCCATTATTTGGGGGACTTTGATTTACTAAAGGAACAATTCTAATCATTTCATCATTTAGCTCCCTTCAAAATGGTCGAGCTGAATGGGGCTGATCCATACGTCATGTTCGTGAACGGGCGCTGTCAGTTGGGACTGGTCATTTTTAGCTACCACGGTTCATTTTTAATTTATTTAAATTTTAAATTGAATTTTGCTTTTTATTTACTCTGGACGCTCTATTACTGTGCACCTCTTTCTACATCGTTCTCACATATTTCTATAATTTCAACACGAATGATGTAAATACGATTTTGTTATTATATTCTAATTTAAAAGAGTGTCCATGGAGTTTCTTGCCCATTCTTCTCCATAGAGATCAACGTTTTGGAATGGGCAACTACAGTACTTTCACAAGTTATTATGTCTTGTGACCGGGACTGTAGCTTTAACATTTAGTTTTTTTTTTGACATTCAAAGGTCATGGTAATGGTCTAGTTGAAATAAATGATTTTGATTTGATTTTGAATCAGTTTTCATTGAAGTACCTACGTGCCTGCCCTACTAAGAAGTCTATATAACCTCCTATCTTCAATCGGAGACATTGCAACACAAAACCGGCCCGCCCACATCGCGACCTTTTTTATATTGCATGGCTTTATTTAAAAGTAAATTGGTCATAACTAATTAACGAGATACCAGAACTGAGGCTAAGCCGGACCACTTTTAATTGGGATTCCTCTAAGCCGAACGGGGAACGGTTATTATACGGATCGATTTTTTTTTGTTCATTGATGTCAATGGTTGATTTATAAGATCTTATTTTGTTTTTTTTTTTTTCTAATGATGTCTTTAAGTTATGGCAAGGCATCTGATGAGATGCCGAGCTATAGAGAACTATGAAAGAAAAATACAACTCCGAATAACTCGTTATCTTTCTTTTTCGTGTGGTTATATCCTAACTTTGTTTCACAGATATTTTGGCCTGTGACTTGAAAAAAAAAAGAAAAATGTCCGACATTTCCCCCCATTAGGTAAAAAAGCTAGGTAATTTAACCTTCTCCAGCTGTTTCGCCAGTATTGAGCTTGGAAATTGTCTCATGAAAATCACGGGATCCGATCTATTCGTGTGTCAATTTCATGCATGGCTTTCCCAGTTAAGGAGTAAAATTTAAACAGAGATGAATATCTGCTGCCTGGCTTACCTCTAATCTAAGGTCAGAATAGACAAGATTTTTATGTTAAATCCTTCTTCGCTGCATGATATTTCCATGGTCAATAACTGTCAAATCTGTTTGACATTTTACGATAGTGACAGTAAACAGAACATTATCAATTTTGTAATTACTATTTTCCACAACCGCCATTAAATAAATAAGTGAAGTGAAGTAATTACTATGAATGATTAAAATGGAATAGTAAATAATGATAATAATTTTACTAAGCTATCGATATTTTTTATAACTTGAGAAAAATTAAAGAAATTAAAGAAAAAAAAATTAAAGAAATTTGTAAGTATTAGCAGCATTTTTGGATGACTATTCCTACAAGCAATATTATAGTAGATAATATCCTATAGCTATGTATCTATCTCAAATAAAATTCTCGTGTCGCGGTGTTTGTTAACAAACTCTTCCGAAACGGCGGGGCCGATTTATATGAAATTTTGTGTCCATATCTGGTAGGTCTGGTAACATCTATTTTTCATACCCCTAAGTGATGGAAAGGAGTTGAGCAGCTGACGAAACCGCTGAGCACAGGTAGTAATAAAAGGGAAAATTACTTACTCATCACGAAATCTCAGAAACTACAGGTGTTAATGCCAAATGTTGTAATGGGTATCCTTTTAAAACATAGGTGCTCATTAAGACGGGACTTTGCAAAATAAGGTAAAACAGGGTGGCAAAGTGGTATAAATTTCCACAGTTTGGTCTGTACCTACATGCAAGTTCTTGGTCGAACCAACATAAAATATGATAAAACTACTAGGATTGCATAAAATACACGGTAGTAATTATTGCAACAGTTTGGTCTGAACCTACTTCCTTTTTATCCCGGTCTACGCTTACAAAACCACGGGGCGCAGCTGGTTGTATAACATCACGCAACAATATTCAGGAGCCAAGCAGCGGGTAAAACCGCTGTACACAGCTAGTGTCTACAGTGTACACACGACGGCAGGTCAACCTATTCTAAACCTGATCTCTCTACTACGGATCGCTCACCGTAGTAGAGAGATCAGGTTAAAATGGTTTTGTATAGGTTGATGTGCCGTCGTGTGTACATATATTCTTTCAACTAATACTTTTTTACTGTTAGAGGAGACCTTCATAACTCGCCACAATTAATTTGAAAGTGTGAGAAATCTATAATCTAAGAAACGTTATTTCATTGTTGCTTTATCATTTGACCTAAATAAAATGGCAGTGAGAACGTTTTGTGGGAACAATTGAAAACAATTAATATTGCTGGTTTAGCCATTTTCAATTAATGTTAAGAATAAATGCTACACAGCGTTTGAACTAACTTAACGACTTTTTTATGTCTAATGAGTTTATTAACTGCTTATTAAACAGTTACTGTAAAACTGTTTTTATAGAAAACAGCGGAAAATTTATTATTTTAAACTTTTTATTAATTTTCAGCAAACGTTGGCCAGTGTTTAAAATCGGAATGGAATATGCTAAAGCTTTATGGTAATTCGCAATTTTAGTTTCTGGTAAGTGAATGAGTATCTTTAATCCAATGTACGCTGGGTTGGCGCCGTGGCTGCATGATCGGGTGCTGTCGCGAGTTCGATTCCCGCACGGAACAAATATTTGTATGATGTTGTTCCGGCTCTGGCTGCCTGTGTATGAGTTAAGTTTGTAAATGTAGCCACAAGACAGGAGAAACTCCTTGAGCAGAGCAACGCTTTAAAAACAAATAGGGGTAACTATTTGTTTTTAAAGCGCTAGTAGCGTAGTGTCTTTTTTATGGATTGGAGAGCATCAAATAACTTCCCCCAAATAGGCGGATCGGGGGTAGTGTCAAACTTTTACTTACTAAAATCCACTCATATTTCTTCTTTTGCCTTTTATGTTCCGAGGCCGAGTATCTCCTTTGAGCAACCCACAACCCCGGTGCCATACTGTCTTAAAATCGATTCAAACGAATTCTCCAAATTGCAATTCTCTTCTTATACAATACTCAACATACAATCCAAATTTATCATTGTCTAATTAAAACACAATGAAAATTTAATTAATTTCAATTCTCTATGTCTGACTGACTAAGAAATCACACTATTAATCTCGGTTGGTAACCAATTTCTTCTCTTATTATCTAATTTGAGTGGAATTTAATGCAACAATGACTGGCTCTTAATTTCATTACCACCCACGGACTCAGGAGTGGAAGCGAGCAGTGAACGTCCATCTCCCCGACAATAGAGTATTGTCCACCGATGGAATCAAATTAGGACGATGACGTTGTGAAATTTTGTACGTGAAGTTTGATGCTTTGGCTAATTAGGATACATTTCTATTACCATGAATAGAAATTGCATGCTATAAAAACCCTTGATTTTGTCAAAATTGCATCTTTTCCGAATGTTTTAAAGTGAAACTTTTATTATATCGTCTCAAACTTTTTCGTCTGTGTGTTGCATATCGCGTTACGGTCGGCCGCGGAGTAGGGACGTCTAAATGTCTATAATGTGAAAAAAAAAATCACTTTACCGTAGTTTCATAAAACCACACCTAATCCTTTTTTTTAATCAGCATATTGTATGGATGTTGACGGCTTTGTTGGTACCGACCGCTTATCATGAGGTCCTGGGTTCGATTCATGGGGCAGGCTAAGTGTTATTAGGCTTTTCCATTTGGAAATGCTTAGTAGCAGCCATGGAGTTAGGAGCTGTGCTCGATTGATGGCATAAGGCTCGCCTCCTAATATATGGGGGGGTTACTGGTAGGTAATCATAGCCGTGATGGTATTTATTTATGTACTTATTTAAAAAGAAACTTATAGTTTGCACCAAATCATGCAGCAGGTCAACAACATTCAACAGTCAACAACATGTAAAAAACTTTATGCAATTATAAATAACAACATAACTTTACTGCTACTCGTAAACATATCAAGATCGGTTTTGTATTGTTCTACTTCTTGCTTGGCATAAACCTGCCTCTTATCGATTCCGGTTTTCATTCTTTTCTCTGTTGTCTTATCTGGCAACTTTTCCATGAACAACTGTTTTTTTTTCAAAGGCATCTCCCGCCAAAGCTGCCCATCTTCCAATAACCTCCCTAACCCGTCTATGCTGTTCTGAAATTTTAAAAGGCAAAAAAAGAAATTCACTAAAGTTTTTTAACTATGGCTACATTATATCAAACTGTATAAAATCAAAAATACGTAACGTATAAACCGTGAATGGCTTAAAATTCCACGTACGTAAGAGAAAAGAAATTTAAAAATGATTGGGCATAAAATTGGCCGTAGCGGGCCGATTTCTCGATGTTGTAGATAACTATTATGTGAACACTTGACAGGGTGTCGCCGCCGCGGGCATGACGAAGGAGCAGGCGCACGCGCAGGTAGACCCTTCGTAGAGAAGAAAACGGATGTATCGCTCTTCTCGCTCGCACCACGTGGTGGGGGCGACGGGTCGCGGGCGTAAGCTTGCCACTTGTGCTACATTTTATTTAGTTTATAACCGTTCTTTGGCGCCGGAGCACCGTCAAGTCGAGTGATGCGTTTGACCACTGTTTGTCAATAGTGTTTCGATAAGAAAAACAACAGATGAGTGAAAAGGTGTTTCGGACTTTGCAATTTGCGTTGGCGCCAGCCCCCTCTGGCATGGCTCCGCGCAGGATGCTTAAAGCTGCGGCTTTACTGATAACTCTGGGATACTGCAGCTTATTAGTATACCAAGGTGGCGTTCCTTTTAACTTCCAAGAAACTCGTGCGGGAACTGTGCAAGTGTCTGACTTATCCGTAGAAGCCGTGAGGACCACCATAGATGATATGACAGTTAAACAAATAACTTTAGATGATATTTTTATCAGTGTTAAAACATCAAAACATTATCAGGATACCCGGTTGCCAATCATATTGAAGACATGGTTCCAGTTGGCAAAAGAGCAGGTAAGAAGAAAAGCACTTTCTAATTGTTTTGAGGTAGTAAAACTTCAGTAGATGATTGTACTGATAGTGATGATTCTAATCATGAAGTTGAACATATAGTTTTTTTTTTATATAAATATTAATAAAGCAGTAGCATTACAAACAAAAGTTACTCTTAATGAATGTATCGATGAATCCAAAACAACAAAACAAGTTCGAAAATGTTTGGGCGTTAATGATGTTTGAACAGAAAGGATAATAATGTTAACTGACTTTTATTGTAAACAAATAATTAATGATTGTCTAAAAATACATTCCTTTATATTAATAAGTATTTAATGTTGGAGCATTTGGCGCCATTAGCAAATAAGACGAACAAAATGTCAAAGATGCAAAAAAAACAAAATGATGGCAACAAGACGTCAATTAAAGGTTCAGCATTTGCCAATTAGAATAAAAATAATACATACGTTTTCAAAACTAACGGATTTGTTAAATAAAGTGAAACTTTTATTACATAGCCTCAAACTTTGTCGTCTGTGTGTTGCATGTCGCGTGACGGTCGGGCCGCGGAGTAGGGACGTCTAAATGTCTATAATGTAAAAAAAAACGTTTCACTTTTACCGTAAACCACACAATCCTTTTTTAGTTATTTAGATTCAATACAGAAATACTTAAGAAACACTGCAAAATAAGCATTTCTAAATTCAATCTCTTGTCAGTTTTATGATTCATACCGTTGGCTTTAAAAAGCTATAGCCTCTGAACTGGACAGTTTACATACAATCTTACCAATTTGATTGGTAATTGAGGCGACATAATTTCTTTAAAATACATATATTCTACTTTGCGTCACAATGTTTCACTAAACTCCAATAATAATAAAACACAAGGCTATAAAGGCTACCCGCAGAGTAATGTTTCAATACTGTGGTGATAAATCTCTTATAAATGCACCAGAAATGTTCCCAGCGGGACTCGCTTGTTCATGAACTCAATATTACCATCTAGTTTTGGAATTAGAAAAGAATGTCTTAATTCCACTTCTTATTCAACCTTCATTTGTTTAAATTGCCTTGGAATTGAACGAAGAAAACCCGTTCGTTGCCGTTTATTTCAAATTGCTATCGTATTATACTGAGTGCTTCCATGTGATGGTGATTAGATGCCAAGACAACGCTATTATGCAAATATTTTTTCGATGCTATTAATCTTGTTATTCAAGTCACAGAACATGTTTCTTAAGCTATTGAATAGTATGTAAAAATATTCTAATCTAATAACATCGCCTCCAAAAGTTTTAACACCAATTTCGTAGACACAATAGACACTTGTATCTGTCAGATAAAATCTTGCGGCTCGTAGAATTCTATTCTTTGATACAATCTTCATTGCCTTTAATGGGTTTAGTTTAACATTGTAACTTAAGAAGCTAGTTTTACTTTTCCAGTTCTTGTCCACACTCAAAACTTTCAACAATTCCAAATGTTTCTAACAAAACTACCTACTTTCTTTCGTAAATCGAATTCATATATTCCAAACCAATATATCCCAGCGCAAACAATAGACAGCATTCGTGCAGCGACCATTTAGCCAGAGCATTTCCTGAATTTGGAGCGTGCATAATCAACCGTTAATCCTATGGTGCGCGGGCGCAGGAGCGGCGCCATTGTGGGCCCGCGCGTGGCATGGCGCGCGCGCAGCACGTGACGTGATTGTGTACTTGATTTTGCCCTTTTGTGGCAACTCTTGGACGTACGTTCCTGATTTATAAACGTTTGCGTTTTATGATTTGTTGTTGGAAACTGGTTTGTTGGGATTTTTATTTTGGTATCTTTTAGGGTCTGGAATTTCTGTGAAATTTTATTATTATGTTCTCTGACCCTTATACACTCACTCATTCATGAATTAAATCATTATATGAACTATGCCAAAATTATTTTAAGTTTGAAAAAAGCAACAATTTTTTTTATATACCAAAATAATGCTTCCAATTTCAATATTCATTAAATTTCTACCTGTACTAAATTGTAGAAGTTGTGGCAACAAGCTAACCCTTGCTTTACCGTCATGTAGTTACCGCTGGAACTAATTAGTTTCTGATTGAATCGAAACGATTCTATGCATTCCAATTTCCCTGAGAAGTAAATTGAAAATGACATTTCCTCGATTGCAGAACTGTGAATCTGTTTTGTAGGATACCGAAAGACTGTACAGACAATATCTAAACCAGAAATGGCACGCGACACAACGATTTGGGCACATAAACAATTTCAATCACATTTTTATCTTCCTATCAGTTTTTAACTCGCCGGAGCGATTCATTATTTTCAGAGATGAATAAAATTAATTCGATTAGAAGCCGTTTAGCTATGGTTTAGCGATGATTCTACTAGTCAGTAAAAAAGTTTCGAATTAATAGTAATTATTTTCCCAATACAATCACTTAGTCAAAATTATTTGCACGTCTGTGGGCTCATTCAACATTTATTTAGGAAAAATGACACGTTGGTCCATCAAGGTTCGCCACCCCAGATCTAGACTATCAAAATAATTTTATTCTTCTTATGTTATAAAAGCAAAAGTTTGTGAGGATGTATGTAAGTATGTTTATTGCTCTTTCATGGAACTTCTCAATAATATAACTTACATATCAGAATAACATAGCTACAATTCATAAATATATATTGTATATTCTATCACCACGCGAGTGAAACCGTGGGGCACAGTTAGTAAGCATTACATTAAAAAAACTACCAGAATTTTAATCAGAAACCGTTTGAAAAAAAAAATAGAGGAATACTCTTCAAATTCTCGCTTGCGCAACTTGCAGGAGTCAACTAAAGGAAATTAAAACTAATTAGACGAAGCGAGAAGTGAACGAATTACCTCCACTTGTGAACTAGTAAAACTTCATGTTACTTAATTGTTTAATGCAAACTAGCTTTATCGTAAAGAATGAAGTGCCTTTTGCACTAGCGCGTATAATTTTGAGCAATAGGACTAACAGGTTTGAGCAGAAAGAGTATTTTGGGAAAGAATTTGCTTTTGCTTAGTATTTTTTTAACTTGATTAGGTAGAAGAGGAGCTCGTGGCTAAATAATAGCAGCCGCTCAGGTCAATCTTTAGGTTAAGCCGCGCTTGCCTAGGTTGGTCTGTGGATGGGTGACCACCCGTTACATACCGAGTTTCCTCCGTGCCTCGGAAAGCACGTTAAGCCGTTGGTCCCGGCTGTCATTTGTAGATCTTTGACAGTCGTTACAGGTAGTCAGTGTCCCGAAAGTCTGACAACCAGTCTTACCAAGGGGTATCGTATTACCCAGTACTAACTGGGTTGTGGTGGTCAGATAGGCAGTTGCTCCATGTAAAATACTGATATTCAGCTGCATCCGGTTAGACTGGAAGCCGACCCCAACATAGTTGGGAAAAGGCTAGGCAGATGATGAGGTAGAAGTTCTTTCGGTTACTCTTCCTGTTCCAGTAAGACTTGTCTTTATGCTTCCTTACTTATTTCTTCTTATTTGGAATACATAGAAACCTACCCTAGAATCTTTTCAATGACTAAAGTATTGAAAACAGAATTATTAAAAATATCTTATCTTACTATATTATAAATGCGAATGTTTGTGAGGATGGATGGAAGGACGTATGGATGTTTGTTACTCTTTCACATCAAAACGGCCTAACGGATCTTGATGAAATTTGGCACAAAGGTAGATTATGGTCTGGAATAACACATAGAATACTTTTTGTCTTCGATATCACGCGGGCGAAGCCGCGGGCGCCAGCTAGTTGATCAATATTTTCTTTAAGCTTTTGTTAATTTTCTCTCATCTAAACAATTGTTCCACTGCACTGCCAGAGAATGCTACTTAACGTAACTGTTAGCTATAATTCACCGTATAGCCGAAAGTTCTCCCGAATAGTGAACGAAAACAAAAGGTTCCACCAGACCGCTTGTCCGTCAGAACGGATGTTCAATTATAATATTATTCTGCAATGCTACAATACTGTATTGTTTGGCGGCAGTCGTACTCAATGAGTGAGTGCATTACAATACCTTCATATCAGTACATGCTAATGTTATGCACGGACCCATGACATGATCGCTAAATACGAATGGTTTTCATAAACACTTCTTCAATTCTTCATTCGACGTACGTTTTCTCAATGAAGAAAACTTTGAAGAATAAACAGACAGTTGTTTCGTGTCTGGCTGTTTGTGTGTGTGAGTTTAAATGTGTCTCTAGGAATTTCTCCTCCACGATACATATAGGGGCAACGATTAAAAACTGGTTTGGGAAAAGACTTTCCAAGTTTTCAATGCAAAGATGCATTGTTAGTGCTATTATGTATTACAGTGATAGTAGTCAGGATGATCAGAATAGTAATATCAACGTTTTGTTCGGTCTCCACCAATGCTGAGAGGAGACGTGCTGACCCACCAATCACACTATGTAAAATCTAGAGTGCGTCTCATATCTCTCATGTGATTGGTCGAATCATGCATATTATCTTCTATCCGCTCCGTTCGTCTCCACTTTGATGAAATACACTCAATACTGTCACGCGTCGTAGGCGGCTTCTCGTCTGCATATGCTTTTCCTAATTATGTTGGAGTCTCCAGTCTAAAAATAATATAATAAAGCCTTTTATTCAGATCACTTAACTTAGTACAATGGATTTTTAAACTTATATAAAGAACTTATATTAAAATCTTAAACTTAATTTAAACTAATATTTGTTGCTTATTTATCTTTCCTAGATCTGTTTGCCAGTCGGCAAAGGCAGGAGGCCTTTTCCATTCCTTTCTTTGTTGAGCCACTCTGTTCCACGTGACTCCTGTCACTTGTCTAATGTCATTATCCCACCTTTTCTGTGGTCGGCTACTCTTCCTTTTGCCTTCCCTTGGGTACCACCATGTCACCCTTTTACACCATTTGCAAAGAAACAGTACTATACAATGTGTCCGGTCACGGACTAGCATGTACATAAATAACAAACATTCTAGTACTAAAAAATATTGTTTTTTTTTTAAACTACAATTTTTTTTCACTAAAAGTTTACAAAACTTTCGTTGATTTGCATATTTTTTTGGACTTTAATTTTGTTTTCTAAAGTTACGAAAATGTAAGCTTATGGGAGATTTCCAAAACAAATCGTAAATAATCTCAAGAATGACGAGTAAGCAATAAAAGACGTTCCCAGATACTTACAAATCTTAACTAATTTTAAGAATGTCAAGTGGATATGAGAGATTTTCAAGTGCCTACAAATCAGAACTAATCTGAAGAATGTCAAGTGTTCGCGGACAAAATGCAACACTTGTAATTTGTAGATAAAAAGTTAAAATAGTTATAGCCAATAGGACGCGTTAGTTTTAGTTTTGGATTTTTATCTGTGTTTTCATTGGTTAAGGTTTCTGATTTGTCAATTAGTTGTAGCCAATAAGATTCTGTTTCATCCTAAGATATATAGTTAAGCTTTTGTAAATAAATTCATTCAACCTTCTGATCTGGAGTCGGTCTCATCTCTCTACCACATACCCCTACATTGGTAACCCGCCGACGTGAACAATGGAAGGACAAATCCCTGCTCAAATCGCTGTTGAAGAGCCTAAAGAAAAAAATCAAGACCACGTCGAACTCGCCCTGGCTGGAGTGTCCGTGCAATCAAGATTTCTTCCCTTCTGGCGTGAACTACCGAAGGCCTGGTTCATCCACTTCGAAGCCACCGTCAACCCGCTGCACACATCGGACGCACAGAAGTTCACTTACTTGCTGCAACAACTCCAGAGCATCGACCTACAGCATCTCACTGACATCCTGTATAACCCGCCGGCCACAGGAAAATACAACGCAGCTAAAGAGCGCCTACTCGCCGTGTATGACACATCAGACGCGAAGAATTTTCAAAAATTAATTAGCGGTCTCGAACTAGGCGACCAGAAACCGTCACAGCTGCTACGAAAGATGCGACAGCTTGGTACCGGCATGATAACAGAAGAGGGACTGAGAATCGAATGGCTAAATCACATGCCAGCCCAAATCAGAGTCGTGTTATCAATAAACACAGAATCATCGCTAGACACACTCGCCGCAATGGCTGACAAAATGGTTGAATACACCGATACACCCAACATCGCTGCAGTATCAACGCACACACCGACAGAGTCATCAGCTGTTAACAATAAAGACGCGTTATCAGCGTTATCAAGACAAGTTGATGAGCTCTCACTTGAGATCGCCGAATTACGCCGTGGCTACAGTCGTTGGCCTCACCGAAGAACTCGCTATCCCTTTCACTCACGTTCGCGTTCCCGCTCGCATTCCAATAAGCGAAATGCGCGCCCACTTAAGCCAGGAGATCCAACGTGGGAATGTAAGTACCATTTTCGATTTGGTGATCGAGCAATAAGATGTGAGTCACCGTGCAGCCGAAGAAAAGGTACCCAAGAAACACTCAAGACGCCCGTCACCCCGTTAAACTAGAATCGACATCGACTGTGGCGAGCGTCGGTGTCTCCACTACAAATAATCGCCTTTGCATCCACGATCGCAACACTCACGAACGTTTCCTCGTGGACACAGGCGCCGATATCTCCGTGTTAGCAGCAACACCTAAAGCAAAAAGATTAAAAAGCAAGAGAGACGACGCCTTCCAACTTTTCGCAGCCAATAACTCTCCGATCGCAACATACGGAGAAAAAACAATCAATTTGAACCTTGGGCTACGACGCAGTTTTCAATGGACATTCATAGTCGCCGACGTAAAGACATCAATACTGGGAGCAGATTTCCTTCGGCACTACAAGATACTCGTCGACCTACACAGTAAAAGGTTAATAGATAAAGTCACCGAGTTATCCGTCAGCACCATTGAAATTACCACACCTGCCGAAACCGTCTACATAATCAGCTCCGATCAGGACTATCATGGCATCCTGAAACAATATCCAGATGTGTTGCGACCAATGTAGGGGTATGTGGTAGAGAGATGAGACCGACTCCAGATCAGAAGGTTGAATGAATTTATTTACAAAAGCTTAACTATATAACTTAGGATAAAACAGAATCTTATTGGCTACAACTAATTGACAAATCAGAAACCTTAACCAATGAAAACACAGATAAAAATCCAAAACTAAAACTAACGCTTCCTATTGGCTATAACTATTTTAACTTTTTATCTACAAATTACAAGTGTTGCATTTTGTCCGCGTACACTTGACATTCTTCAGATTAGTTCTGATTTGTAGGCACTTGAAAATCTCTCATATCCACTTGACATTCTTAAAATTAGTTAAGATTTGTAAGTATCTGGGAACGTCTTATATCGCTTACTTGTCATTCTTGAGATTATTTACGATTTGTTTTGGAAATCTCCCATATCACTCCCCCTCAAGCGAAGCGTACATTCTTCTTAACTATCCGACCGGTACGTGTGACGTATGGGTGACTGGCGTCCGACTTTGCAGAGGTCGGATTAATCGCACTTTTATCAAGTTCCTGTGGCGCTTGAGTTTTGGTATCCGTGTTGCTCTTTGTCCTGACATTAGCGGTATGCGTTATGGGTGTGTGCAACACTGTATCGTCCTCCTGTTCGTTAAATACGTAAGCAGGTTTTAGTCTGTCGAGCGATATTATGGCTGTTCGACTTGGTAATTGTATCTTGAAATGCTTCTCGTGGCGCTGCAGTACTTCAAATGGGCCATCGTAAGGTGGAGTGAGCGGGGATCGTACGGAATCGTTGCGTATGAAAACGTGTTTGCATGTTGCGAGGTCCTTGTACACAAACGTTCGTTGTTGTGCTTGTGTACGCTCGGTTGGTGCCAATGACGTCATTATTTGGGTTAATTGTCGTACGTAGTCCGCATCTTCAATCTTTGACTGTGTAGGTACGAAGAAATCAGATGGTATCCGCAGTGTGGTTCCATAGGTCATAAGCGCGGGACTAAGGTTGTTGTCGTCCCGTATTGCGCTACGTAAGCCAAGTAAAACAGTGGGCAACTCGTCTGTCCATGTAGTTGTAGCGCCGCGTGCCATGAGCGCTGCCTTCATCGTTCTGTGCCACCTTTCGATTTTTCCATTTGCTTGTGGATGGTAAGCTGCAGTGCGTATTCTCGTTATCCCGAGCTTTTTCATTATAGCGTTGAAAAGCTGCGACTCGAACTGTCGTCCTTGGTCGGTTGATATTCGTAGTGGACAACCGAAACGCGCTATCCAGTGCTCGTACAGCGCTTTGGTGACGATATCAGCGGTAATTTCTCGTACCGGTATTGCTTCGGGCCAACTCGTACACCTATCGATAATAGTGATGCAGTATCGATAGTCGTGTGATAAGCGTAACGGACCAACTATATCGATGTGTATGTGCTCAAAACGTTGCGACGGCGGGAAAGTGGATAACGGAGTGATGACGTGCCGGTTAACTTTTGCGCGCTGACAACTGATACATGCTCGCGTCCACTCAGCGACTTGTTTATTCATATCGGGCCAAAAGAATTTCGACGACATCTGCTTGCGGGTTGTTCGCACCCCTGGGTGGCATAATTCGTGTTGCGCTTTGAAAGCTGCGTAACGATATGCTGCAGGCAAAAACGGTCGAGGCGGAGATAAGGATACCTCGCACGTGATTGGTTGTATCATTCCGGGTAGTGTTATGGCGCTAAACTTCAAGTTCGGTTGTAATCTGAGCTTTTCTAGTTCTTCATTATTATTTTGATCGATGGCCAGCTGATTGTAGTCGATCAAAGTGGGGCATTGTATCTCTTCTATGCGTGATAAGGCGTCGGCGACTGAGTTTTTCTCTCCTTCTAAGTATTTGATACTTGTACAGAATTGACTAATAAAGTGTAGTTGTCTCTCTCGCCGCGGTGTGTCGTTGCTACTCGGTGGTTTCAATAGAGCGTGAGAGAGAGGTTTGTGGTCGGTGTAAATAGTGACGTCACAGCCTTCTATCAGTCGGCGGAAGTGTTTTATAGCCGCGTAGATCGCTAGTAGTTCGCGGTCGTACACGCTATAACGGCGTTGCGCTGCGCTCATTGTTTTGGAGAAAAATGCCAGTGGTTTCCAAACTGTGTTGACTTTCTGTTGTAGTACTGCGCCGAGGCTGTTATCTGAGGCGTCTGTCATTATAACAAGTTCGCTGTTAGTTGACGGGTACGCTAGTGTGGTTGCGTCTAAAATGCTTTGGCGGCATTTTTTAAATGCAATCTCTGCTTCGGGTGTCCATACAATCGGTGTCTTGTCATTTTTCTTCTTGTTGTGTAGGTATTTGTTGAGCTCGGTTTGTAGATCGGCTTGATGGGGTAAGCAGTCCCGGTAGAAATTTAGCATGCCTAGGAAACGTCGTAACTCGATGATGGTTTTCGGCTTGGGGTATGTAGATATTGCTTGGATGCGTTCTTCAGTAGGTTTAATTCCGTCGGCCGATACTTCGTAGCCCAAGAAGTTAATTTTCTGTTTGCCAAACTCGCACTTGTCGACATTGAGTGCTACGCCGTACTTCTCTAGGCGTTGAAGAACTTGATGGAGAATATTCTTCATTGCTTCTTCATCATCAGCGTGCAGAAGAATATCGTCGATAAAACAGAAAACTCCTTCTAGGCCATGTAATACTTGGTTCATGAATCGTTGGAAAGTTTGACTAGCGTTACGTAAGCCAAACGTCATACAATTGAATTCGAAAAGGCCAAACGGTGTTATTATTGCGGTTTTCTTGGCGTCTTCACTATTTAACGGTATCCAAAAGTAAGCCATTTTGAGATCTAATTTGGAGAATATTTTCTTGCCTTGCTGCTGGTAAGTAAAATCTTGTATGCGTGGTATCGGGTAACGGTCTGGCTGTGTTACTGCGTTAAGGCGTCTGTAATCGCCGCAAACGCGTAGCCCTCCATCTTTTTTCTTTACCACGTGAAGTGGGCTAGCCCAGGGACTCATTGACGGCTTACATATGCCCATTTCTACCATGCGGTCAAATTCTTGTTTAGCGGCTTTGTACTTGTCGGGCGGTAGAGGGCGCGCGCGTGCGTAGAGTGGCGGGCCAGATGTTTCAATGTGATGAACGACCTCGTGTTTAGATGGCTGCTTAAGTGACATGGGTCGCAACACATCTGGATATTGTTTCAGGATGCCATGATAGTCCTGATCGGAGCTGATTATGTAGACGGTTTCGGCAGGTGTGGTAATTTCAATGGTGCTGACGGATAACTCGGTGACTTTATCTATTAACCTTTTACTGTGTAGGTCGACGAGTATCTTGTAGTGCCGAAGGAAATCTGCTCCCAGTATTGATGTCTTTACGTCGGCGACTATGAATGTCCATTGAAAACTGCGTCGTAGCCCAAGGTTCAAATTGATAGTTTTTTCTCCGTATGTTGCGATCGGAGAGTTATTGGCTGCGAAAAGTTGGAAGGCGTCGTCTCTCTTGCTTTTTAATCTTTTTGCTTTAGGTGTTGCTGCTAACACGGAGATATCGGCGCCTGTGTCCACGAGGAAACGTTCGTGAGTGTTGCGATCGTGGATGCATAGGCGATTACTTGTAGTGGAGACACCGACGCTCGCCACAGTCGATGTCGATTCTAGTTTAACGGGGTGACGGGCGTCTTGAGTGTTTCTTGGGTACCTTTTCTTCGGCTGCACGGTGACTCACATCTTATTGCTCGATCACCAAATCGAAAATGGTACTTACATTCCCACGTTGGATCTCCTGGCTTAAGTGGGCGCGCATTTCGCTTATTGGAATGCGAGCGGGAACGCGAACGTGAGTGAAAGGGATAGCGAGTTCTTCGGTGAGGCCAACGACTGTAGCCACGGCGTAATTCGGCGATCTCAAGTGAGAGCTCATCAACTTGTCTTGATAACGCTGATAACGCGTCTTTATTGTTAGCAGCTGATGACTCTGTCGGTGTGTGCGTTGATACTGCAGCGATGTTGGGTGTATCGGTGTATTCAACCATTTTGTCAGCCATTGCGGCGAGTGTGTCTAGCGACGATTCTGTGTTTATTGATAACACGACTCTGATTTGGGCTGGCATCTGATTAAGCCATTCGATTTTCAGTCCCTCTTCCGTTATCATGCCGGTACCAAGCTGTCGCATCTTTCGTAGCAGCTGTGACGGTTTCTGGTCGCCTAGTTCGAGACCGCTAATTAATTTTTGAAAGTTCTTTGCGTCTGATGTGTCATACACGGCGAGTAGGCGCTCTTTAGCTGCGTTGTATTTTTCTGTGGCCGGCGGGTTGTACAGGATGTCGGTGAGATGCTGTAGGTCGATGCTCTGGAGTTGTTGCAGCAAGTAGGTGAACTTCTGTGCGTCCGATGTGTGCAGCGGGTTGACGGTGGCTTCGAAGTGGATAAACCAGGCCTTCGGTAGTTCACGCCAGAAGGGAAGAAATCTTGATTGCACGGATACTCCAGCCAGGGCGAGTTCGACGTGGTCTTGATTTTTTTCTTTAGGCTCTTCAACAGCGATTTGAGCAGGGATTTGTCCTTCCATTGTTCACGTCGGCGGGTTACCATTTAAAAAATGCCGCCAAAGCATTTTAGACGCAACCACACTAGCGTACCCGTCAACTAACAGCGAACTTGTTATAATGACAGACGCCTCAGATAACAGCCTCGGCGCAGTACTACAACAGAAAGTCAACACAGTTTGGAAACCACTGGCATTTTTCTCCAAAACAATGAGCGCAGCGCAACGCCGTTATAGCGTGTACGACCGCGAACTACTAGCGATCTACGCGGCTATAAAACACTTCCGCCGACTGATAGAAGGCTGTGACGTCACTATTTACACCGACCACAAACCTCTCTCTCACGCTCTATTGAAACCACCGAGTAGCAACGACACACCGCGGCGAGAGAGACAACTACACTTTATTAGTCAATTCTGTACAAGTATCAAATACCTAGAAGGAGAGAAAAACTCAGTCGCCGACGCCTTATCACGCATAGAAGAGATACAATGCCCCACTTTGATCGACTACAATCAGCTGGCCATCGATCAAAATAATAATGAAGAACTAGAAAAGCTCAGATTACAACCGAACTTGAAGTTTAGCGCCATAACACTACCCGGAATGATACAACCAATCACGTGCGAGGTATCCTTATCTCCGCCTCGACCGTTTTTGCCTGCAGCATATCGTTACGCAGCTTTCAAAGCGCAACACGAATTATGCCACCCAGGGGTGCGAACAACCCGCAAGCAGATGTCGTCGAAATTTTTTTGGCCCGATATGAATAAACAAGTCGCTGAGTGGACGCGAGCATGTATCAGTTGTCAGCGCGCAAAAGTTAACCGGCACGTCATCACTCCGTTATCCACTTTCCCGCCGTCGCAACGTTTTGAGCACATACACATCGATATAGTTGGTCCGTTACGCTTATCACACGACTATCGATACTGCATCACTATTATCGATAGGTGTACGAGTTGGCCCGAAGCAATACCGGTACGAGAAATTACCGCTGATATCGTCACCAAAGCGCTGTACGAGCACTGGATAGCGCGTTTCGGTTGTCCACTACGAATATCAACCGACCAAGGACGACAGTTCGAGTCGCAGCTTTTCAACGCTATAATGAAAAAGCTCGGGATAACGAGAATACGCACTGCAGCTTACCATCCACAAGCAAATGGAAAAATCGAAAGGTGGCACAGAACGATGAAGGCAGCGCTCATGGCACGCGGCGCTACAACTACATGGACAGACGAGTTGCCCACTGTTTTACTTGGCTTACGTAGCGCAATACGGGACGACAACAACCTTAGTCCCGCGCTTATGACCTATGGAACCACACTGCGGATACCATCTGATTTCTTCGTACCTACACAGTCAAAGATTGAAGATGCGGACTACGTACGACAATTAACCCAAATAATGACGTCATTGGCACCAACCGAGCGTACACAAGCACAACAACGAACGTTTGTGTACAAGGACCTCGCAACATGCAAACACGTTTTCATACGCAACGATTCCGTACGATCCCCGCTCACTCCACCTTACGATGGCCCATTTGAAGTACTGCAGCGCCACGAGAAGCATTTCAAGATACAATTACCAAGTCGAACAGCCATAATATCGCTCGACAGACTAAAACCTGCTTACGTATTTAACGAACAGGAGGACGATACAGTGTTGCACACACCCATAACGCATACCGCTAATGTCAGGACAAAGAGCAACACGGATACCAAAACTCAAGCGCCACAGGAACTTGATAAAAGTGCGATTAATCCGACCTCTGCAAAGTCGGACGCCAGTCACCCATACGTCACACGTACCGGTCGGATAGTTAAGAAGAATGTACGCTTCGCTTGAGGGGGAGTGATATGGGAGATTTCCAAAACAAATCGTAAATAATCTCAAGAATGACGAGTAAGCAATAAAAGACGTTCCCAGATACTTACAAATCTTAACTAATTTTAAGAATGTCAAGTGGATATGAGAGATTTTCAAGTGCCTACAAATCAGAACTAATCTGAAGAATGTCAAGTGTTCGCGGACAAAATGCAACACTTGTAATTTGTAGATAAAAAGTTAAAATAGTTATAGCCAATAGGACGCGTTAGTTTTAGTTTTGGATTTTTATCTGTGTTTTCATTGGTTAAGGTTTCTGATTTGTCAATTAGTTGTAGCCAATAAGATTCTGTTTCATCCTAAGATATATAGTTAAGCTTTTGTAAATAAATTCATTCAACCTTCTGATCTGGAGTCGGTCTCATCTCTCTACCACATACCCCTACAAGCTCATCATTTTTTGATTTAAACAATAGACAATATTGTTGCCCTCTGAACAAACCTATTGTCGTCTCAGTCTTACTGAGACGACAATAGGTTTGAGAGATCAACACTTTGAGAGATATGATAATATTTTAACACGCATAGAGAATATCTCAAAAAGGCTGCCAAAAAGCGGTAAAGTGAATTAGACCCAAGTGTGTAGCGTAATAGTATATTAAAACGCTCGTTACATAAGTATCTAGAATATCGCAAGTCCATGACCGGACACATTGTATAATACGATATCCCTTGGCGAGACTGGCAAGACTTTAAGGCCACTGACTGTAAAATTCAAAGATGTAAAAATGGCAGCATAGGCGGCTGACACTGTTTTTTTCTCTTGAATTTGTGCTGGAAATCTAGTTGATCGCTAAATTATACTCATTGATATGAGGCAGCCTCCGGAAAGAGTATTACCACATTTTATTTGAAACAATACACCAAATTCATTGTTACGACTCGTTTCATATCGTATTATTTATTCATAGTTTCGTTTTCTGCTAACTCTTAAAGTCAAAACCGTTATCATGTTGCGCGAGGTATGTTTATACTCCAACGTTTGCTTAAACAGCTTATCCGGATATCTTATTTCTTCAACCTGAGCTTATCAGCGTTATTTTAATATGTTCTGTGAAGTCAACGGATGTATTGTGTGCAGTCCCTAAACCGTTTAGACTCTTTGATGATAAGAATTGGTGCTATATGGAGTTTTTGTTGATTTTGATTTGTAAAAACAACCCTATAAAAATAGTGTTGTGTTATCTTGTTGGGTATGTGGATGAAAAAAGAGGAAAAAACGAAAAAAAAACCGGCCAAGAGCGAGTCAGATTCGCGCACCGAGGGTTCCGTACACCGCGGGAGACGCCCCGGGCGCCGCGAGACGACTCCCGGCCACCGTAGATGCGGGCCTGTGGACGGTGAGCAATGGGTAGCTCACCGTCCGTCCGTCTATTGACGACAGGCCGTGTCGACTGCGCGTTCGTGTTTCACGCGCGCCTCAAAGAGAGTCAGCAAAGCAGAGGGGCTTGCCAGGGCCTCCGCCTGCCGGGGTTGCGGGTTGTTCGAAAGAGATACCGCGGCCCCGGAACGTAAAGGGCAATAGAAGGAACATGGGTGGGTTCTAGTCAGTAAAAGTCTGACATGCCCCCCCGCTCCGCCCAGAGCGGGGTAAGTCATTAGATGATTTCCCACCCGAAAAAAAAAAAGGGTTCCGTACCAAATCGTGTCATAAACAGCCATTTCTTTTGACTTTGTAAACTTAGAGGGTTGATATTTTCATAACGTAAAAGGGACCACAGAGTTGAGTATATGGTTTTAATTTCAACTCGATACGTTCTCGAGATAAAGGGTCTTGACAGACAGACGGATGGACAACAAAGTGAACCAATAAGGACTCAGTTTCTTCTTTTTGAGGTACGGAACCCCCGGCTCTACCGCTGCAAACATTTCTAAATACCTATATCAGTTGGTACCTACTACAATAATCTTGAACGGTAAAATCTGCCATTGATAAAGTTGTCATTTTTTCGGGATACTATCAACAGGTTTGAACCCGCCTACTATAGTTCTATACGACCCCTAGAATATAGTACATAATCACAAACTGTAGGCCTACCATGACGTCTTAAAGCAGAACTTATTTCACTGAGGGAAAGAGATGGTGCTAGACACCCTGTATAGCTCTGTCTCTTTCCCTCAGTGGAATAAGTTCTGCTTTAAGACGTCATGGTAGGGCAGCTGGATTCTATACAAAACCGAGAACAAATTACAGTTAATCAAGTATTTCCGCAGTTATAATCGCCAATGGCTGATACGGCAATTGAAGGAAACAGGTTATTCAGGGCCTTAGATTGCGAGACCACCCGGCCTTACAATCTCATAAATTAGTATGAACTGGTAATAATTAGTAATGACTGGACCAGACTAGATAAGAAAGAAGGTTTTAAAGAAAAGTCTGAAAGAACCACAGGTGACAGAAGGGTTGAGTAGGGACTGTCGTGTTATGGGCAATTGCGTGCCAAGCATTTTACAAAAGATAAAAACAATCCAAGGAAAATGCTTTGATTGTGGGAAAGCTTTTAACGGCACGGTTGGCGCAGTGACTGAGCGATCGACTGCTGAGCTGCGTGTCGCGGGTTTGATCCCCGCACGGAACGAATATTTGTATGACCTACAGATTTTGTTTCGGGTCAGGCTGTTTGTGTAAGTGAGTTTAAATGTTTGAACGCACCCACGATACAAGAGAAGTTCCTAGTGTGGGGCGTTTTTATTAAAAAAAAGTACTGTCCTCACTCCTCAGTAACTTTCGCAAATTAACAAATATTATGAGTTCTGTGACCTGAACTTGTCAAAGTAATTTAATGATGAAGGTTGTATATCTATCATGTATCTGACACTCAAATCAAATAAAATCTGTTTTGCCAAAACTCCAAGTAGGCAACATAAACAAAAGCGGTGTATACATTTCAAGTGTAGTGAAGTTACATGAGGCGTCTCGGCACCTTAGTCAAACACGTCGCGAACTGTGTCGCGAACAAACCGCGCTCCGTCTAATGCTATTTACTAACCTGGAGACAGATTTTGAACGCTGGAAGATTCAGTTGCAATGCACTTTGATATAGCAAAGTCTAATATTCTTAAATGACAGTTAATAAAGCCGAATGGAATAAAAGACGAGCTGCACAGCTAGGCCCAGCTCGATCACCCGGTGTAATGCAGGCGCAGCTCAGCTAAGCATAGCTGACGCAGTTTTTCAAACTTGTGCACAGACTGCAAACTATGTAAACAAGTATAAAAAAATGCATTAAGTTTGCTAGCTAAGCTAAACTAACTTAGCTTAGCTCTTGGTGCAAACCAAATTAACAGAAAGTAAGTACGTCAACTTTAAAATTGAAAATACTCGTTTCACATTTAGTATTTTCTTATATCTCTTTCTTATTCTTATCTATGGTTGATACTGTTTGTGTTGTTACAAACAATTTTATTTAAATGACATAGATTATATTTTCGATTTAAAAATCGAATCGCGCTCGTGCTAAAGTCTCTGATCGCAAAGAAATTACGATAGGGGATCGAGGATGAGAATGGTCTTGTTTCGATGCAGCCTGTCTCTTGCTGTTTTTCACCAACCCGAGGCCCACTCAACCCGAGGTTTGTAGCCCACAGGGGGTGTTACTAGCGTGTATATCTTTAGTTTGACCCTGGTTGGAGACCTAACATTTAAGTCCCCCAGGATAGTCCGGTGAAGCAGGCCATCCACAAAAAGGATAATAATTGTAGGTTTGAGTCATCGGCTAGTCAAACATGGCCGACAAAGTTTTCAGAACATGATAACAGTCACTGACAGTTCAAACACATCACACAACTACAGTCCAATAATTTGATTGGTTGAAACAGAATTGGTTTTAAGTGCCATGCCGTTGTTCTACGGACTGTACAGGTTTTCGTTATAGCTACAGGTTGCATTCCCATTTCAAATAAAGAACGCAGAAATAGAAAAGAACGTAGGCACAGAGACAGAAGCTATATTAGTCTATGGTCCTAGTAAACCGACACCACCCGATTGTGAACGATCACAATCCGATGTACCTTATTTATCTCTTTTTAAAATGTATGTAGGCAGAGATGAATGGCTGCTCATCGCCTACGTAGACAACATTAACCCATTGGCCTCAGTTGACTCCTATAAGCTGCGTCGTGACAAATAGCCATTATAAACGCACTTTGTTTTTTTACATTCATTCTATTCCATTCATAGCTCAGCCAGTTAGTTGTAAATATAAATATGTAACAGGATGTCGTCAATGAGAAGTTTATAAGCAAAATTGTGTCCATCATGTATACTTGGATGGGTATCTATGTATAATTCTCGTTTCTCTATATGAGAAAGCTTACTCGGGAACAGTCAATACTCTTAAAGTAATAAGCGCCTTCCACACTTAGTTTCTATATAGAATCAAATAATAGCAAAGATGGCTTATCAAACAGTATACTCTTAAGTAGGTGCACACGACAGCACATCAACCAATCAAAACCAGTTTATGCGGATCTCACATCGTACAGGAAATATGCGGTGTACGATTTGTAGTTGAGAGATCAGCATAAACTGGTTTTTAGAGGTTTGTGTCGTCGAGTGTACAGTCGACTAAACTTGCATTTGAACTTGATCTCCTTAAGAGGTGTTACTTTAGATACGAGTCTGTAGCTACCCATTGCTCACCGTCCGTTCGTCTAGTGACGACAGGGTGTGTCGACGGCGCGTTCGAGTTCCACGCGCGCCTCAAAGAGATGTCAGCAAAGCAGAGGGGTCAGGTGCTAAGGCTTCTGCCAGCCGGGGTTGCGGGTTGTTCGAAAAAGATACCGTGGCCCCAGAACATAAAGGGCAAAAGAAGGCACATATATGGGTTTCAGTCAGTAAAAGTCTGACACTCCTCCCCGCTCCGCCATGCAGCCGTATTTTTTTTTAATGAGCAGACGGAACAAAACAAAACAGAAGAAGACAAATTTATTTATCTGTCTTCAAAGGTTTTCAAAGAAACAGAGGACTACCGCGGATACCCGCGACATCGTTCTTTGATAAGTTAAGGCATTTCCATAAATTCTAGTTCTTTGGCAAAAATATTTACGGAACAAGATATTGCTTGTCGCGTGTGTTTCGTCGACAGGCAACGAGATTGTGGTTTTCTGCCCTAAATAGTATCAAATGCTGCTGTTGCCTACATTGATTAAAAGTTATTAATGCAAACGTTGAACTAGAATATTCCATTTACCACTTACATTTATACTGTAAAAAGCCTTGTTTGTCACCATTATTATAATTATTCTCTTACGCTTATCGTATAACAAGGCGCGTATTTTGTGAAAGAATTATGTATAACTAGCTGGCGCCCGCGGCTTTGCCCGCGTTATATCGAAAAAAAATATCCTATGTGTTATTCCAGACTATAATGTACCTCTGTGCCAAATTTTATCAAGATCCGTTCAGTCGTTTTGACGTGAAAGAGTAACAAACATCCATACATCCATCCATCCATCCTCACAAACATTCGCATTTATAATATTAGTAGGATAGGATATTAATAAGGCTGTAATAGAAACGTTGAAATGGACTATTTTTATTTTAATAACAACATCTAAGTCTACGCAGTCTAAACCCAGCCATGTTCCTTCTTTTGCCCTTTATGTTCCGGGGTCGCGAAACACGAAACCCGGGAACAACGTGCAACCCCGGCATTGAAATGGACTTGCCATAATAATGTTCGTACTACAGTCTATTCCCAGCTTAAGCACACAGGCTGTTACAACAAAATGTGCCCTATTACTGTCCTTTGTTAGGCAGGGCCTCTATTGAAGTTGTCAGTACGACGACTGAGCAATTCTGTGCATTGTGTTATTATTGCTAAATATAGCCCGGGTCGGGGCTAGTGTGGGGCAAACGACGAATCATTTTCATTGTGTTCCATTTTATATGGCTATGAAAATCTGTGGCCACCTGGTTTTGATTGGATGTGGTTGACAGTTGACCTCTGCTGAAATTTGTGGCAAACAATATGCATTGATTGAAAAATTGTTTATGGAGGTTTTAAGATTTGTTCAAACAACGTGGTGTCTAAATTGGGTACTTAAACAGAATCATAATATTTTTTGTTCATCTGTTCCTTTTATTTAGTCTTTCAATTTATCTTTTATTAAATAAATTTCAACGCGGTAATGCTGCCAGACTTCTGAGCACTTTTCCTGTTGACTGCGATGCGGACAAATTTTTTGACGCCCTGTAATTTACCATTTTTTACTTGTATATATTTTGATCGTTTATTTATATACAAATTTTTATATTTTGACATATTTCTTATCAAAAACAAAAAAGATTTAAAAATATAAAAATAGTAGCCCACCGGTATCGGGAACAGGGTCCAAGCTACCGGCAGTCAGGGCTCCAGAGAAAGGGACCTCCTAACAATACGAGCCGTGTCCAGGAGTAAAAAAATCATTTACAATAAAAGAATCATAATAGGTTATATAATACGAAGTAAACGTTACCATTCGTAAAATGGTCACAAAGTGACAATTCACTTTATGAACTGCGTCTGCGACCATTATTTAGACGGCCATTTTAGATCCTTTGGTGAGCAAAACAATAGATAATAGTTTCTTAAACTGAAACAAAGAGCAAATTAGAAACACGTTAAAACCAAATAATAATGACATCTATTTATTTATTAAAACTTCATGCCAATTATCATCATGATCTCCACAACCCAGTTCATACTAGGTAATAAATACGATACTTCTTGATAAGACTGGTTGTCAGACTTTCGAGCCACTTACTACCTGTAAAGATTGTCCAAGATCTACAAATGACACCAGGGACCAACATTTTGTCGAGCTTTCCGAGGCACGGAGGAAATTCGGTATGTTGGTCACCCATCCAAAGATCAACTTAGGCAAGCGAAGCTTAACCTGAAGATCTACCTGAACAGCAGTTTTTTTTTTTATAAAAACGTTTGCACACACTAGGAATTACTCCTGTATCGTGGGTGCGTTTACAAACATTTAAACTGATATACACAAATAGCCAGACCCGGAACAACTATCTGTAGGCCATACAAATTTTAAAATTTGTTCCATGCGGGGATCGAACCCGCGACACGCAGAATAGCAGTCGATCGCTCAGCCACTGCGTCAACCATGTCGTCATTTAGCCACGAACTCTCACCAAATAATATTAATTAAACACTCAATATGTAGTTAAAACTGTATTTTTTTGTAGTTACCTCGAAGAGTTACCATATAAAAATAACATTCAAACAGTCCTCAATGAATCGTCAATTTAAAATGACAGACGATAGTCATTAAAGTTTCATTTCACCTTTTAAACGACTACTGATCAAATGATTCATTTAAGTTTGAATTGATTATTGCCACTGGCTTTATGGAAACATGACTATCATTTAAAAAACATGATTATGAATATTATAATGACGCTTTAACATCGATGACTTACCAAAAAAAACGTATAAGGGAACGAGGTATGTAGATTTTTAAATTGCTTACAAACTCATAGATAGAAAGGTACCACTACCTTTTTATCTTATATAGGTTAAAATAGTATGTACCCACACATTTGACGAATGCTTATTAAAATATAAGTACATATTTAAAATGCACTTCGATTAATGAAAATTTTGATTCAAGTGATGTTTTACTTTTCTAGTGAAATGAACTTCAAATATTATTTACATAGAATTTTGATCATGGGCTGCAAACGTTCTCCTATATATAGTACGACTAGCTTTTGCCCGCGGCTTCGCTCGCGTTTAATTCAGGGTAAAACAGTTACCCTTTCCTGATTTGCAGGTACCTGCTACTTGTAGTTTTTGCCAAAGCGCCTTATTTATTGTAATAACAAAGCTAAGTTTTCCTTTTTTTTTCCCCTCATTTTTCACTTTTTTTTAAAAAAAGTCTTCATGTTCCCAACTATCTCTGTACCAAAATTCATCAAAATCGGTTTAGCCATTTAGGCGTGAAGACGTAACAAACAAACAAACTCACTTTCGCTTTTATAATATGTATTAGTAAGGAAAATAAATAAGGATAAACAGTAGGTTAGGTAAGGTTACAGTATACACCGGAGATAATGTGTCGAATTGATTCACCCGGACGGTGGCATGCATGCCCGACATATGTCAACCGTGCCGTCCTTCTCAATAAATCTCCGATAGTTATTCGTCTTTATTTATTTTGTTTGCTATCTTTACTGCTGAGTATAAAGACTTTTTTTGCGGATGAGATATCGTCAAATAACTTCTCCCGCTCTGGGCGGAGCTGCCACCCATGTTCCTCATGTTCCGGGGCTGAGGTATATCTTTCCCGTAACGCTGACAGGCGGTGGCCCTGGCAGGCCCACCACCTGGCAGGTCTGCTTTGCTGACATCTCTTTGAGGCGCGCGTGGAACACGTACGCGCCGTGGTCATGGAGTATACTTAGTCTTAGATTTGATTTCTAGGTCGGTCAAAGCGGTATTGAGATTTTCTATCACGGATTTCTCAGTTACAGCTTTTACAATTTGTCTGTCTGTCAAGAGCCTTTATCTCGGGAACGCGTAAAGGTAACAAGTTGAATTTAAAACCTTATATCCAAGTGAGTATGGTTTTAATTTCAGACCACAAGGGACCACAGACTTCTGTGGTCCCTTGGAGCTATGGAAAAACAAACATAAGTTTTCGTAGTCAAAAGGTATAGCCGTTTATGTCGCAAGTTTGGACGTACAAATAACTTCCCCAGCTCTAGGTGGAGCGGGAGGGAGTGTCAGTCTTTTACTGACTAAAACCCATCCGTGTTCCTTCTTTTCCCCTTTGTAATCCGGGGCCGTAATATCTCTTTCGAGTCCAACTCGCACTTGCCCGATTTTAAAAAGCCGTTACACATTGCTGGGCAAAGGCCTTCCCCACATCTTTCCAGATACATTTTTCGCGATCCACCTTAAACGCAGTGCGTAAAATTAAAATGTATTCACTTAGTATTATGAGTTGACGGCACGGTTGGCGCAGTGGCTAAGCGATCGGCTGCTGCGCTGTGTGTCGCGGGTTCGATTCCCGCACGGAAAAAATATTTGTAAGACCTGCAGATCGTTGTTCCGGGTCTGGCTGTTTGTGTATGTGAGTTTAAATGTTTGTAAACGCATCTACGATACAGGAGAAATTCCTAGTGTGGGGCAACGTTTTTATTAAAAAATATATATATATAAATATTTGCTACTTTATACTTGCAACTGCCTAATCCTTGGGGACTAGAGACGTAATATTATAAAGTGCATGTTTATAATGCTCATTTAAATTCAATATAAACTCCTAAATTACTAAACAAACACACATGGTGGTCTAAAATTCAAGCAGAAATTCGCGGAACACCTATCATCTTTAGTTCCTAAACAAACTTTCAATATTGACTCTTGAGTTTCAATTCGATGTTGACTCAACGGATGTATGATTCCGTAGGGATTAGTATTTATTTAGGTGTTAAGAAAATATGCGACATTCATATTCTCTCGTAGTACAGCTATAAAAACCGTCAATATATTTTTATTGTCGTTCCGTTTTTATTGCTTTAGAATTTAGATTATTCGCTTTCAAAGTTGTGTTTTAGGGTTACGTACCTCAAAAGGAAAATACGGAACTCTGATTGGTTCGCTTTGTTGTCCGTCTGTCTGTCAAGGCCTTTTATATCGGGAACGCGTGAAGGTGCGCTGTGGTGGACTAGGATAGGTTATAGGGTCTTGATAGTCATATCAAGACTCTATATCCTATCATGTCATGTCATATTTACAAGAAGTTGGTAGATTCGTCTCGTATTTAATTTGTGGTTGTTGTCTTGTTACGATCTCTTAACTTTATATAATTTTGTTTTATGTATTTATATAAGTATTTATAGTTATTAATATATGTATATTTGTTATATTTATATATTTTAATATTCATTTACTAATATCCTTTTTTTCTGTTATCGCACCTACTGTTTTTTTGTCTCTGCATCACCCTAAGGTAGACTGGTAGAAAATGCCTAAGGCATTAAGTCCGCCTTTTTACAGTTTTTTATTATGCATAAAGTTTTAATAAATAAATAAATATCAAGACCCTATATCTCGGTAACGCGTGAAGGTATCAAGTTGAAATTAAAACCGTTAACTCAAATTTGTAGTCCTTTTGTGCTGTGAAAAATCAATCCTCCAACTTATATGGCCATTCATGTCATAAGTTTGTACGGAACCCCCGTTGCGCGAGTACGACTCGCTCTTGGCCTGTTTTTTGTTTAAAAGTTGTATGTAGTTAAAAGTTTTATTTACTATAACCTGATACCTCGTTTTCCGCAGTGCAGATGAGTTTTTTCGGTAGAAACTTATTTTCTGGTTAGGAAGAAATACTCAAGATTGTTCTGACTAATACAAAATAACGGACTGTAGTGTAGTGCGTATATTCTTCTGAATCAAAGCTTTGCTACTGGACATAAAACTGTTGTAACTTATTCGTGTGTTTTGATTCATGTCTAAACATATTATAAAAAATTAAGATGAAAGAAAATTATCTTTAAAAAAAAAGTTAATAGACACTTTTTGAGTCGAGATTAAATAGCTTCCAACTAGAAGTCTAGTCATAGTTATTATTATTTAGTTTCTCTTATCTTTGCTACTTGTAAATATAATATATAATATATTAGTTTATTTTGTTTAAGTATGTGTATGAGAATCTATATAAGTATATAAGTTTTCGAAAAGAAGTTGTTATTTTCTTTTTTTTATTATTTTTGTATATTTAACTCATAGGTTGACTGGTAGAGAATGCCTTGTGGAATTAAGTCCGCTTATACCTACTGTACATGAAATTTAATTAAATAATAATTTACTCTTTTGTTTGTTTCAGACATGGTTCTTCACGGACACAGACAACCCACAACATCAACGACAAACAAGTAAGTCAAAACTTTTTCAAACTTCAATATCGTTGTTACCAAACACAACCCCAAAATATTTACAGCATTTCAGACCTTACTTCATTGTAATAAGAGCCCTTGTTTACAGACGGACACATGGTAAACACGCTCTGTTCCGACTCGCATCAGCGAAAACATCTATGCTGTAAAACGTCCGTGGAATACGACCATTTCCTCGACAGTGGTAAAAAGTGAGTATATACAATTTCTCAAACTTTTCAAAATTTTGTTTATGGTATTTTAGCTCTTATTTTGTGGTGCACAAGAGCTAATCTATAGATGGCAAACAAAGATAAAAGGAGATTGAGCAATTTTGTATGGAGCTTGGGGACAAGCTTAAGATTGTTGTACATCAACCAAATGTAGGCTAGGATGTTGCTTACTTCAAGTAGTTTCTAGGATATTTACTTTTTTTAATTTCTGTACTGTCTGAGCAAAGTGGATTAGGATAAGTAACCTAACCTAAGAGGTTAACCTCTCGTTATGATCCTTGTTATTATTTATCTATTTTAGTTTTAAATCGATGCAACTACATTGAATTCACTGCACCTGAGAATTAAGTACATCAAATGACCCCCCGCCCTGGGCGGGACGGGAGTGTCAGACTTTTACTGACTAAAAACCACCTATGTTCCTTCGTGTGCCCTTTGCGTTCCGGGGGCGCTGTATCTCTTTCGAACAACCCGCAGCCCCGGCAGGCATTGGCCCTTAGTGGCCCCTTCTAGTGGTTTATGCAACGACTTTGTGAAGCCATGATTGGCTTTGCTCTAAGCCACAACACAGTACAGATAGATAATTGTCTATAAACACAAAAAAATACAGAATAAGTTTTTAATTCGACGAAAAGACGATGACTGGACGACAACGCGGAGGAATAAGGACTCAACTCGACGCGATACCGACGGAAATATTCGTAGAAGTAAAATAACGAGGAACCGATAGCTCTACTCGGTACAATACAACTCGAAAATGCAAAGCAATATTGTCAAAAGTAGAGCGGGAACTACTGACAATGACAATTTGACTTAATAATTTTTGACATTTGCATGTTAATGACAAATAAATCATTAAAAAAAAAGCAAACATACAACATTTTAATAAA
This sequence comes from Ochropleura plecta, assembly GCA_905475445.1. Lineage (NCBI taxonomy): Eukaryota > Metazoa > Arthropoda > Insecta > Lepidoptera > Noctuidae > Ochropleura > Ochropleura plecta. The sequence goes on from FR997732.1 coordinate 5,969,321, forward strand.
AATTGCATAGCTTTTTTATTAAAATAAGTTCGTATAAGTAAAGAGAGGGTAAGGTTAATAAAATAACTTCTAAACCCTAATTACTTACGTTAATGTTTTTTTTTTAATTTACCAAAATCTGTAATTGGCCAAAAGACTGGTGTCTATTTTGGTCAATTCCGGGCCAGAATAGGAAAGAGAGAGAGGAGAGACAGAGATAAAAATAAAATAAATAATAGAGCATAACCCACATAAATCAAGTCAATTATTTTACTTTTAATAAATTGTACATTTTACAGACAGTACCAATATTGCTAAAACTTTCCATTCGATCATCTTTATTTAGTTAAAGATTTTCGGTAGTATTTTCGTTACTGTACAATTAACATATAAAAAGCCCTGATTTGCTCAATCTCCTTTCAAGTGTTATTGTAATTTTATTTATTATAATTTCGATCTTATTCTTTGGTAGATAAGGATTATATTCTGAGAAAGAAATGGCGATAGATTTATTTATCGTAGACGTGTTCGAAACTTTAACAAGATAAACGTGTTTGTCCGATAGTTTGTGGAGATTGTTTTCTTAGTGGACGCAAATCTTTAAGTCCTGAGCAAGTACCTAATATTATTTTATGACTAGCTCTTGCAGGGATCCGATCATATTGATGGGTATTCCCCTACTTCTATTCACAATAATAAAACCCCTGATTTAATATTGAAGTTTTGCAATTCATATACAAAACTTAAACTTCTATTTCGGGGTTGTAGTTTTGGCAAAAACGGAACCCTTATAGATTTACTATGTCCGTCTGTCTGTCCGTATATCATAGTCATATTACTCCGAGACTTGGCACTACTTAATTAAAATTTGGAAAGAACTTTCTATGAACCGCTACACAAACATGATGCGGAGAGGAGATGCTCTAAGACTCTAACTGTTTATGTCGCAAGTTTGTACAAAACCCTCTTCCTCCAACCTTTGAAAGCCAGAAACAAGAGAGGTGACCACAAAACAATCAACGCGACAACAATGCTCAAGGAAATCCTAAAGAAACAATTTAAAAACTGTCTTGGATCCCGTTACGAAAATAATAGCGGAGGAATACGAATAACAATACATAATTTCCACTCAGACTTCAACGTCGTTTTTATTTAAACTTAGGCTAAGTTTCAGGCAAAATACTAACTACGAACTTTCTGACTGTTTGCTTTGGTCTTAAACCTAATCATTGAATTTTAAAACTACATTATAAAACAATTAATATCATTCATAGTTAGCCCCTTCCTTGACAAGGCCCACGCTAATGACCATCAAATCAAAAATAGAACGGGCTTCTCGGTAATAAAAAAAAAAACAATCCAAGATTCACCCTGAAGGTTTATACCATAGAGTATCATTCATAATTATAGTATGCCATACAGTCTCACTCAGACCATAACAACGACACATCTCAGCAATTATAACGCAATCAAAATAACGTTTGTTACTTAAATCAGCCAAGTGATGGATGTGAATTAATCAGAACTGTAATTATAAATTTAGATGCTTAGCTATAATTATCTGAACGTACTTTACATACGAGATCTCACGCACCGTTTATTCTGCAAATTGTGTAGAAGTGAAATGAGCATTTCGTTACAGACTAACCCTTGTTTCAACTAGTTAATTTAGTCATGACTTTGTATTTTGGTGTTAAAAAGAATATTTTGTATGAATAAAATATAATCGTTTAAAACCTAAAAAACTCTCAGCAAACCCTTTCGTTTGATACCCATGGGGAATGCATAAAAAATAACTAGCCCGCCATTTTTGAGTCCGTCGTATAGCCCCGCGGTTTCACTCGCGTGCTGATAGAATATACAATATACCTACCTATCTTATTCTGATATGTAAGCTATATTATTGTGAAGTTTCATCAAAATCCTTTCAGTACTTTTTGCGTGAAATAGCAACAAAGATACTTACATACTTTCTTACAAGCTTTCGCTTTTATAATATTAGTAAGATGATTAGGAATCACATCAATTAGCAAGCGTAAATCAAGCTTAGTGTCGCCATGCATTGTCATCCAAACTACACATGTATGCAAAACATTAGGACAGTCAGAAAACGTGAAGTTACTAAGTTTATCCGCCGTCCAATGAGCGGTTATGTTTATTACATTTGTAAACCTAAAAGCAATACATAATAAATAATACATGATTAAAAGTCTAGTAAGAGAAAGAAAGAAAAACAGCTTTAGAGTCTCACAGGACAAGGCAATAAAATAAAATTATTTAAAAAAAGAACAACAAAACTAAAAAAAATATATAAAAAAGACAATTAATTAAATTGGTCTTGTACACACGACGGCAGGTCAACCTATTCTAAACTATTATAACCTGATCTCTCTACTACGGATCGAACACAGCAGTAGAGAGATCAGGTTAAAATGGTTTTATATAGGTTGATGTGCCGTCGTGTGTACAACCAAAAAGCCCTTATCTCAGTAAAGTGCTGCAACATGCGACTAGTAGACTCCATAGTGAGGAAAAATCGAAGAAGAAAACAAATCTACTTCTGAAATAACGCTGAGTCTCATAATTCAGCAGAATTAAGACTCGACCATAGGACGTAAAATCATTTTAATCGAGCCAATTGAGTCGAGCTACACAATAACTGACAAATGCTTGAGTGACTGGACAGGTCCACTCAATCTTTTTTAAAAGACTATTTTAGACACTAATCTGTATTGTCCTCATGTAAGTTGACCAAGATTTTTGTCTGAACCTTAAAAGAGATTATGACCTCCGAGTTTCGGCTGTTTCTTCTCAGAGTAGTCGGGTACGAAACACCGACCTTATCTAGTTTTAAAAAAAAAGATGTGTAAAGTGTTTGTAAACCTACTTTTGTAAAACCTGCTTGCAAATAAACATCATTTATCAATCATGCAAACAATCCTATTGACTTATTAAGAGCAGGAAATCGTTGCACGCAAATTAGATGCAGGAAAATAGTACTCACTGCCCGACAAAGAGCGCAAACCGTTATTCAAAAAGTCAAAGGGGACTGCAGTCTGAATGCAATGCGGGCCGATTCAAAATTTTGACGGTATGGTTAGCGCAGTGGCTGAGCAATTGACTGCTGCGCTGCGTGTCGCGCGTTCGATTCTCGCACGGAACAAATATTTGTATGGCCTACAAATACACACATCAAAAGTATCTAGGGATCAACATATATTTTTGCAATAACTTTTCTCCTGATTGATATTAATTAAAATTTTCTTTAAGGATTCATTAAATAAAGTGTTTTCGTTTGTCACAGTAACGATAAACCAAGTCACCTTTGCATTAATAAAGAAATTTGCCATTTTCCTAATAAAGGGATTTTTGACATTTGAACCACTAACATTAAAGTTCGAAAAAAAGACTGAAATAACAGTTTTCTTTAAAATTTTATTGGGTAACTTAAACAATTAATAATCCGTGTTTCTACCGCGAACACTAACAACACAAGAACATCGGTTTGGCATACTCAAAATGAGTTCATCCAAATCACGCTGTGGAATGGCCGCCCATGTTCGTTGCAACAACAAAAAAAGGTCTTCTTGCGACTGGATACCCTCCATATTCGGCAGAGCTCTTCTCTGTAGCATATCCCATGCATGCTCAATCGGGTTCAAGTCTGGCGACTGAGCAGGCCAGGGCAGGACATTGATGTTAGCTGCGGCGAGAGTCTGTCTTACAACTCTTGCGGTGTGCGGTCGTGCATTATCATGCATTAACTGAAATAAGGGACCGATTTGCACTTGTAGAGGAACGATGACGTCTGATACAATCGTCTCAGCATAAATTTGAGCGTTGAGGTTGCCTCTGATCCAAATCAACTCAGTTCTTCCGCCGATCCAAATACCCGCCCATACCATGATGGTTCCACCACTATAAGGATGGACTTCCTGGCAGGATTTTAATCGCTGTTGGCGTCCAGGGGTTCTCCAGTGTCGTATACGTCTTGTATCCGGTCTCATACCAAAACGAGACTCATCAGAAAAGCACACGAAACGCCATTGTTCTTCTGCCCAATTTCTGTGTTCAAGAGCCCATTGATATCGAATCCTACGATTGTGCATTGCTATAGGTGGTACCCGTAGCGGTCTTCGGGAATGAAGGTTCACTTCATGCAAGCGGTTTCTGACTGTTTGGTCGCTAATTAAGTTCCCTGAAGAGTGATGAAGCCTCACGGCTAACATCATGGCGGTTATTGTTGGAGCTCTTCGAGTTAAGATTTGAATGTATCGGTCTTGTCTCCGTGTGTTGCAGCGATACCGTCCTCCATGGCGCTCAGCCACGGTACCAGTGCTTCGGTAACGTGTCCAAAGTCGACTGATAACACTCTGACTTGTATTCAGAGCTAAAGCTACAGTACGTTGCCGGGAACCAGCTTCTATCATTCCCACGGCTCTGAGCATTTCTTCCCTGCTTAAATGACGTCGCCGCTCCATAATAACGTTGGTTTTAATCAGTAGTAGGGAAACAGTAGCACTAATAATGTCTTCAATGCGTTGTATGTTTTTATAGGGAAAATATTGACAGCTTATTTTCATCTTTTACTCGAATTTGATTGAGAGTTCCTGATTCAAATTATGAAATGCACCAAAAAGGATCCATATAAATTTATAAAATCATAAATTTATTACAAAGCCACATCTCAATCTCAAGAAATAAGCATAAAAATGCTTGATCCCTAGACACTTTTGATGTGTGTAGTTGTTTTGGATCTGGCTGTTTGTGTATGTGAGTCTAAATGTTTGTAAACGATACTGAAGAAATTCATAGTGTGGTGCAAGATTTTTTTGAAACAAAAAAATTAATAAAAAAATATTGAAGGATCGCATTGTAAAACGAAACGCATTGGGGGCACCAGACCCAAAATTCATCATGTCTATAATCCTCATCATAGGTACAGGTGTAGCTAAGAATACATCCCATGTTAAAGTCGCTTGTAATATTAAAGAAGTCTATTGCTATCAACCAGGTACAAATCTAGACTCCATGACTGCTACTGAGAAATTCTTGCTGGAAAAACCCAATAACACTTTGCCCGAAATAGGAATCGAACCCAAATTCTCATGATCAGCAGTCGCGCTTGCCACTACTACACCAACAACACCGTCAATCTAGTTTATTTTTTAAAATGTTTGTCAAGACATTATCAAAAAAAATACAAACTGGAGTAGATGGTAATCGCTATAGTTTTCTTTAAATAATTAAAAAAACGTGTTTCGTAAACTCAATATTTTTCCTGCGATTTAGTCTGAACAAACAATGGAAGTTTTTCTCACTACTAATAAGCTTAACAAAAAACGATCAAGTTGACAAACATAAAACACAGCGGCATTTTAAACTCCTTCAATATTTTTCCAATAAAACGGCCGTAGTTCAACGTTTTTCTAAACCACATAGTTAATCAGTTCCAGCAGCGAGTAAGTTTTTGTTTTCACTAAAAACAAAACGCTCTTAACTTCTGTTTTTAGAAGCGCCGCTGTCTGTTTAAATATTGAACTCAAACTTTAGTTCGACGACTTTTAAGACTAATGATGGTTAACGACGACTTCTCCGTTTCTATACTCGAAATAACTTGTCGAATATTCCAGTTTATTACTAAAGAGAGAATCTAGAATGAAAAATATACTCGCTCACGACATTTCATAACGTCCGACTGCACTGCTTAAGAACATTTTTAGGAAGAACATGAAGCAATTTTGAAAGCAGATTAAAATTCCTCCCGTTTGTGCCGTCACTGAAATAGGAAATGTTTTTTTATTCTCCAGTCCATATCAGAGGTTGACAACACTTTGTAAAAAGGAACGCGGTTGGAATATTTTCAAATATGTTTGAACCATTTGAACGAAGGAGTGTTTTACTAAACCCAGAGCATGTCGAAGGGTTTTTAATCAGTAGACAACAGCGTCACCAACGAAGCTCAACGCTCAAACACAAACAACAAACGTTAATGGCTTTTCAAGAGCAAGTTCAATATTATTTTGGGCTCACAATAATTTTCACGCGTTTACTCAGAACCGTCTAATGTTTTTGTTGAAACTCCTTGATTTCTTCCCACAGTTGTGTTTTAAAGTGCAACCCTAAACGTATTAGTATCACATTTCAATACATTGTGGGTATCATCAATGTTGTATTTCTTACGCCTCTTGCACACGCACCTATGTCTAAATGAAGTATTTTCAAGAATTAGGTACATAAGAGTTCCATTTTGGTAGTCATTAACAGGACAATGAACCTCATTCTTTGGTATTGCTAGCTACTAGCCATCTTGTACTTACAGGAAATGTATCTTCACTTCGTTAGTGGTAGTTGAAACTTCAAGGTTGACGAAGCCTCCAAAACATGACAATGTGTTGTTTGATAAATTAACAACTCAATTATTACTACAGTCCATAACTGGACAAATAATATACATACTTACCTGGTACTTAACACAAATGTAAATGAAAGTATCCACAAAAGTTTGCCACAATTATTGTTATTATTTATTCCCAATATGGAGAGCCATATTCAAATTATTTGAATAATGAATCCCACCACAATTTCCCATAAGCCTATCCAAATACAGAGAGTAATTGAACGTTTCCGGTCGAAATAAACATTTAATACGTATAATCGATGATGAAGCTATTAATTATACGCCGCCTAACAATCTCCTTGGCACGAATTGTAATACTCTATTCATGGAGTAAGCAGTTGCAACAAAAGCCTTTGTAACGTGTCGCTGTAGTCTCGTTACTTGCGCCCATTAATTTTCTTTGCCTACGCATCAATTTGTCCATAAAACTGAGACTGAACCTTTCGTAATAAATGTCCGATGCGGTGATCTTTTGTAGGCAGTTCTTCCGGAACAAATGAAATGGGCTGAATGCGGAGCCTGTAACAGTCGCAAGGTCAATGAGGTCGTTTGATTTTATGTTGAGGAAGATACCATGACACGTAGTAGATTTGTTGTAATTGCTAGAGCGTTTCCTGAAGTAGATTTTATTTGGTTGGAGTAAGCAATTTCTTAGTTCGTCCATTTCGTGAATCAAGTATTTTAGTCAAATCAAGTATTGTATATACTATCTACACTAGTCATATTTGTACGTTTGTAATGAGTAAGCCCAAAAACTACTGGACCGATTTTAAAAACTCTTTCACCAATTAGAACTCTACATTATTACTGAGTAACAAAGGTAACGGGTGAAACCGTTGCGCACAGCTAGTATGGTATATTTCAGTACCTATACTCTGCTGATTCAACAAAGTACAGGCTGCTGTTCCATTCTTACTTTGATGACTTTACTAAATCACTAACGAAGTTTCATTGCGAAAGTAAGTTTTTATATGCAGCGAAAGTTATAGCCGATATAGAGGTCTCGTACATTAAAGAGATCCTTTCTAGGGACATAGACGTTTTAACTTCAAAAACCAGGAATGAGATACTAAAACATCAAAATATACGAGCGGTTAGGAATCGAACGGCTCCCTTATTGGTCCCAGGTGGACTGTAATAGGATTATCGTACGTTAGCGGTGTAAGCCTCACTGGATACGTCAAACGGTGGATTGTAACATACAAAATTGGTAGTCACGAAGGGACCTTTTGTCTGCCGCGTAAACGGAATTGAACTTATGATATAGGTACTGTACGTTGCTTTTGCCGAAATAAGGATTATCATTGTGTGTTTTCAGTTTTTGTTCCTAACCTACTTACTCGTGTAATTTTGTATGTTAGCTTTCCTTCTATTTTTCTTTTTTGTGTTATTTTTCTTAGTCTAGTCTAAGCTCGAGTGTCTATTTTCTAGTAATTTCATTTGTTTTGTCTGGCAACTTCATTCACGAACAACCGTTATGGTAATCTCGATGGTATTTATTGCTTTCTCATGTGATTTCCATTTTAGAGTTTCGTTTTTATTGGTTTGTTACAAAAATGTTTGGGTTTCATCTGTTCACAAGTTTGTTGTTTATTTAAATAATGAGTATCTACAATTTGAGATATGAACAAAATTATTTGCGGTAGATTTCCAATCCCATTATACAAGATGTTTTTGTTTCGTATTTCATCTTAATGTGCACTGAAAAACTGGCCGTATTCTTATAAGTGCAAGGTTTAAAAGAATTGCGCACAAATTTTCATAATATGATTAAATCTAAGATCGAAATTACAGCAATTCTATATTATACAGTCTGTATCTAACAGTAATTATTATGGGCGGATATGGAAATAACATAGCAGTGTATTCGCTCGGCTTTGCTCGGTTAATAACATACTTAAGCTTAAGTCCGCAGATAATAAATAGTCTCGATCTGCAATTAAACAGCTGTCTTGCAAGAATTACGCGTCGACCGATCCAATTTCGCAAATGCAAACACGATATGCAAGAAACCCGATCCAGATTATAAGTTTCCGAGTGGCGGCCATTTGTCGTACGTCATATTGCAATATGTGGTCACGGACTGCGTACACGCAGCTCCTGTTATTCGCCGCCGAGCGTAATGTCAGTAAATTACACCGCAACGCTAATTATTGGCACCCGAAGCAAAATTCTTGTTCGTACGACTTTATAAACACTCTGTACTCGCAATTATTATTTCCTTCAGTAATTCTCGATGCAGCTGGTTAATTTGAGTCTCGTATAGATACTCATTTGTCGATGGTTGAAATTGTCGGTTACTTTTATGGGCGTCAATAATGGAACCAAATTTTTCGTTCATCGTCGTCTTTATTTTTGATACTCATGTAATGATCGTTAGTTCTTTTAATCGGGTTCTTTGGCAGAACCTTTTATGTCATAATATTGCTTTGCATAACATCGGATAGCATATTTACATTAATTCGCAGAAAATCAGTATTAAAATGTATTAAAATATTTATCATTTAGTTCTCTGTTACAAGTATGCAAACAAGTATACACAATGCATGAAGCATGCAAACAAGCAAGCAAGCATGCAACATGCAGGCATGGTGGTTTCTGTAACGCCTCCGGCGCTGCGGGGCACCAGTGGTCCCACGCGAAATTATCGTCGTAGAAGGTTTTAACGCTCACCACCTCTGCTTCGCTTCAGCCGCGGTGGCGGGCCTGGCTTAGCCGCAGCCTCAGCCGCGATGGCGGTTCCTTAATCACCTGCTCCTCAGTTCACCTACGTTGCCTACGCTGGCTCAAGTTACACTCTAGGGGTAGGGCAGACAAGACTACGTGGTTTCGGTTTTACAGCAATTCGTTTCTGACACTAACTTTTATAGCACAATTTAGCGACTTTTTAAGACAATATTTTAATTAACCTAAGGTTTCAAATGCAAAGCAGAAATGGCCATATGTAGGCATATGGCCATTTCTGTTAAATAGCATTTCCAATTACATCAAATAATGGACGAATTTTAACTTTGCCAAATAAAATTCTGCCATCTCAAAAGTGTAGTAAAACCGACGATTCAATAATAATGGCATTCTAAATTCGAATATATAAACATACGGCCAAACAACCAATAAACTAAATATTTGTTATGCTTTTAAACTATTCGTTTGAAGAACATTATGCCAAAAGTGTTATGCCAAATAAATTACGGAGTATTAAGTTTCTACCAGATAAAGGGCATCCTTTTTAATTTCTACAGTCTACCTATCAAAGTCTTCTTCTCTTCTACTAAGCTATGAAATTAGAATGCTCAAACAAGTTGGTGTAGATGTCATTTAAATCCCGCCATTTATCTCTGTCTTGAGCCACTTGTATCTATTCTGACCCTGCAGTTTTCTTGATGTCGTGTTTCCACCTCAATTGTGGTATTTCTGTAGGCCTATTTTAACCCCGAGACTTCCACTCCAAGACCACATTTTTTTTAAACTTTGCTCCACACCAGGAATTTCTCCTATATTGTGGGTGCATTTACAAACGCTTAGTTTTATATACACAAACATCCAGACCCGAAACAACTATCTGTAGGTCATACAAATATTTGTTCCGTGCGGGGATCAAACCCGCGACACGTAGCGCAGCAGTCGACCGCTCAACTACAGCACCAACCATGCCGTCACTTTGCTCCTCGACCAAAGTTTTCGAGCTATGTGTCCTGCCTGCTGTACACTACTAGCCACTCGCTTAATGGCATCAGGGACCTTAGTATACCCTCTGAGCCAGGTACCTTCTGCTCGTGGGGAAATGCCCAAGAATTTCCTTTCTAGTTTCCTCTGGGCGATCCTGGGTTAGGACGTATCAAAGTACTTTTGTAGAATTTTAACAGTTTTTTTTTTTGTTTGAAACAGATGGTTCTGCCATTTCGACGATGACAACTACGTAAATGTACCTCGCTTGGTCACCATTCTGCAGAGATACAACCATCGACAGGAGTGGTACTTGGGACGGCCATCAGTCGACAAACCACTGAAATTATTCATCAAGCCAATTGAAAGGGTAAAACATAAACAATTTTCCTTTTGACATAATTATGATTAATGGCACGGCTTTTAATGGAATTGATTTAATAAGTTTGTTATAAAAGTTTAATTTGTTCCAGCGGAAGTTCTCGTTTTGGTTCGCCACGGGCGGTGCCGGATATTGTATAAGCAGAAGTTTGGCATTAAAAATGTTACCTGTTGCAAGGTGAGTGGTTTAAACTTTCTAATCAAAACGTTATAATGCAATTATTATTTAACTTCGTTTAATGAGGCAAAGCATCCCTATCAGATCATGTTGTGGGAATTTAACATAACTTTACAACACACTTGTAATCCCGAAGGGTTAATCAGAGGATTTATGGTCAAAAAGCACTACCTCTCTCCTTAAGAAACAATATTAAATATTTATTTGCTTCTTATGATTATTATTTTATATGTATTTATAAATATCGATGGCCCCTACGTAATTCAAAGAAACTAAAAAATTGTCAACCGTTAAAAAAAGAACATGTTTTAGTTTCGATGAATTACGTAGGCACCGTCGATATAAGTATTTGTTTTTATAAATTTAGCTATTCGTTTTGAAGAATAGAACACCACAGACTACCTTCAGTACTGTCTCTTCTCCTCCCTTAAATCCATCCAAAGGTTATCTTAAAAAGACCGCAGCTTTTGGTGATAAGACCACCCATTGTGTCACCTTATTTATAAGTTGTATACTGTTATTCTTGTAATTTTTATGGTGTACATAATAAGGAATATTCTATGTATCTATCTATCAACTAACTTATGGTACACCTACATTTTGCTAGTAATGTTTTTAAAATAAAACTGAAATAGCTGGATGCGATTTAATTTAAAGCCCTTGGCAGAATTATATTATTTTCCATATTTATCTGTGAACTAGGCTCTCAACATTTATATCTGTTGCAGTGGCGGCAGATTCATCAGTGTTTGTGAAGGCATTCGATTACCAGATGACGTCACCATGGGGTTTATAATAGGTGAGAATGTGTTTATATGCTATTGCTACTAACATTTCGTGCTAACATTGTATCGAATGATAAGAAAAGCCTCTCTTGATTGGTTTGCAGAGCATGTGGTGAAGAACAACATGACTCAAGTACCGGAGTTCCATTCCCATTTGGAGCAAATGAAGTTGTTGCCTTTAGAAACGTTTCGGGATCAAATCTCCTTCAGCTACTCAGGACCGAAAGACGATATGAATGTTATCAATGTGCCTGGATTTGATACGAGATACGATCCTACTAGGTAAGAGATTTCATTCTGATGTCGGACTTCCAGTTCAAAATATTTATTGGTAGACTTGTAATTGTCTTCCTACCAGGATATTAAGTTAACTTGTGGTTTAAATTACGTAAGTTACAATTTACAACTGTAACTTAACCTGTTGACTATCCTACAGAAAAACGAAGATTTTAGCGCTAAACCGATAGCTACACCTTATAAAGTTCCTCTGTGGGTACTTAAGACACTTGTGGCATTTTGTCTTATGTTCCCCCGTAGGAACTTAACGACATTTAACGGGTTAAATTGCTTAGTCTGATAATGATTCTAAAAATAAAGACACATTTGCCTTATTTTCACTTGTTTTAAACCAGAGATTTTGTAAAGTTTCTCGAGAAAGACTGCATTTTAGGTATTTACGAAAGTTTTTTAATATCAACCTTTTTGTTACAGATTCCTATCGCTTCATTGTTTCCTATTTCCACACTTCAAGTTCTGTCCTAGATAACATTAAGTTCTTGATAATCAGTGGCGGCACAAGCTCTAACTTTGATGTGGGCGAGATTGATTATGCGAGGCCCTAAGGTGACGCAAGAAGAATTTTATTTAGAAAAATAAATTAATAGTAAAAAAACGTTACTTGGCAAGGTACAACCCATAATGTAAAGCGAGGGTAACGAGCTGGAAAAATTGAGAAATGTGAGTGTACTGTTAATTATACCTCTACCCAACTCTTCGGCTAAACAGGCGTGATGATAATGTTTAATTACTCATAATAAGCCTCGTATCAATAAGAATTGGAAATTGTGGGGTGATTTAGAATTACTTGACACTTCGAGCACTCTTATTTTTCGGGGTCCTATAGGTACACTTTGATACGGCGATAGCTACGTCCCTATTAATAAACACAGAACAGATTTATCTGTTCCGAAACAAAACTAAACTGCTTTTAATGTAATTCTAATAAATCTATATGTTTTTCTATTAAACTAAAAAGATAAGACGTTTTTTGAGGCGGGGTGCCACGGTATAGACCTTAACGAATTGATATAAATAAAAACAAAATAATATGCTATGTTTGTATGACATTATTTATATTTTTTGATAAGTATTTTGTTTTAAATGCCCGCGCCTTAACCCCGCCTCTGTTATGTTGATTGGAAATTTTACGCTGTTAAAATTGATAGACATATTCATGAAATCTTCCATATAACGCAAAAGTGCAATAAAAAGTCCAACATTGAAAATTAACAGATTTATAAAAGAAAATATTTTTTGAAGATTTTTATGACATAGTTTACGTTGTGATATTAGTTTTACAAAAGAGGAAGACAGAGAGTATGAAGAATTATAATCTGTAAAAATTGTCGATGGAGTAAATGCTTTTTAACAAAATGTATATTGTTTCTGTATACAAATTGTAATGTCTATAAAAAAAACTGTGATATTAGAATATACTTTTGTGTAGTTATATAATATAAATGTTGTATTTAAAGGTCTCTGCAGTCAAGTGTTATGACATTGTTTGTAAATTATGTTGTTTATAAAATAAACAATTTTTAAATATTTACTTGAGTTTTTTTATTAGTTTCCAAACTTAACCTTTGTAAAAGCTCTTTAACTTCGTATCAGTAACTGCTAGCTGATCGTGGTTACTATGAACATTATAATTATTTCGTTTACGATGAACAGCCCTTCAAAACGAAATGCCTACTTTGTAACATAGTCATCTATGTCACAAACTCGGCCCCAGTACTCTAAGATATAAAACAGTGCAGAGGGGCCTGACAAGGCCACTGCCTGCCGGAGTTGTGGGTTGTTCGAAAGAAGTACCGCAGCCCCGGAACACATAGAGAAAAAGAAGGAACATGGATGGGTTTTATTCAGTTAAAGCCTGACTCTTATACACAAGTTATGTGATGATTTCTTATCCAAAAAATAACAGTTACCAGCGGACAGGCTAGCGAGAAACCACACATTCCAACTTGGTTGAAGTTGCACGTGAACCACAGGGACTCACCTACTTTTACTGTTCCAGTACCTGTGAAACCCTTGGACAAAGTCATTTTCAAAGTTTTTATCCCTAGAAGGGTTAAAAAGTAATAGCCATTTTTTGTTTTGTTATTCCAGAATCTAGTTCATCATTAAAAAAATGTCAAAGAGTAAGAATTGTGAACGATATCTTCAACCCTCAAAGTCTGGTCTAGAACCATGTAGATTTGTAGAATCCTTAATACCAGCTTAATGCTATAATATACACCGTGTCTATACATATGTGATCTTTAAAAAACACTAAACAATGAGCACCAGCGAATAAATGAAACAGTGTCATAATGAAGACGAAGAGAAAAGAAAGTATGTACTAAACTCACGTCTGCCATTGTAACAAAACAAATGTTCCATCTTATGCACTAGTTTAAAAGCAGCTGCACAAATAAAGTTCAGTAATAATTCCTCCGGACGTCTGGCTTACGTCCCAAGTTTTCTTCATAATAAAGTGGCCCTCTTGAAATACTTTGCATACTTGGATTGGATTTAATTTGTAAGAACATTTTTAAGCGTACAGGACATATACAATGTCCGGTTATGGACTAGCGATATTCTAGATACTTATGTAACGAGTGTTTTAATAAACTATTACGATACACACTTGGGTCTAATTCACTTCCCCGCTATTTGGTAGCCATTTTGAGATATTCTCCATGCGTGTACAAAAAAGTAATCATATCTCTCAAAGTTTTGGTCTTACTTAGACGACAATAGGTTTATTCAGAGGGCAACAATATTATCTATCATTTAAATTAAGAAGTGATGAGCTTACATTTTCGTAACTTTAGAAAACTAAATTAAAGTTCAAAAAATTATGCAAATAAAAAAAAATGGTAGTTTTTTTTTGAAAATCAACTTTGAGTACTAGGATGTTTTTTATATAAGTATAGTAATACATTTTTGAATAAAGTACTCACGTTACGAGGTCAATAACTCAAGCCAGCCCGTGATGCTAAACCAGTAATCTTAAATCTGCCCCCAATATTGAAAGTCAGATCCAGGTCCTTTGTTGTCCTCGCTTAGCAACGTCCTAAGCCAAGGCGTACCTTGCTGCACACGGCTGGAGACCTTAACTTCAAGGCACCCACACTATAGTCTGGTTGAGCAGCTTACAACCTCATGTGTGGACATGCGAGATGCCATTAAAAAAAACACGTATAAACGTCTAGCTATACACACATAGGATGCAAGTACTACGCATCTGACCTTTCAGAAGACCAGACCTTTCACCAAAAAGGTTATGTTCTTCTAGAGCGTGCAGGAACACATGACAAAATGTATCCTTACTAATATCGAAAGTGTGTTTCTTTGTTTGTTATGTCTTCACGCTTAAATGACCAAACCGATTTTAATGAACTTTTGTACAGAGATCAGCGGTCCCAACTATCTCTGTACTCATTTCTTTTAGCGTAGGTATGTCCGTACATAGGCTAAAAAACGTGAGAACAGGGGGCGAGAGATAGGGAAGAAAAGGGGAGAGAAAGATATTTTTTTCGATCATCACGCCGGTTAAAGTTACCGTTAGCTCAAGTAACTATGCCACGCGCACAAAGTCGCGGGTGGAAGCTAGTATGATAATAAATTATGTTGCTACCTACATACGTTTTTTTCGTACAAGGTGACCAATGTTATCAGGATACCCTGCACCTGCCAATGACGTCATGCGGTAAACTTACGTACTATGAAATTTATGGACACATCATATCGGCCCAGAATGTCCCACTGGTAAACATTGGTTAGGGCCTCATATTGACCGCTGTTATGAACTCGTAGGATCATAAGGGATATAGTCCCAAGCATCACCAAATTGCTAGTCATGAGAGAGCTTACGAAAGAACAGTTTTCTTTTCTGGGTCGCCGAATTTGATGAATAGGGTATACCGTCGAGGTTTGAAAATGCGTACCATCTTAAGGTTCATAATCGCATGCACACATTTATGTGTCAAAGTTGAAATGTGATTTGATCATAGACAGGGAGATATAGATTATACGACCACGATACTATAGAGTACGGTTTTTTATTGGATTAAAATCGGGCGCTTAAGGAGGTCGAATATACCTAACACTACTGCATAGATTAGACATATAGAAAACTTTTTTTTTTGGAACGAAGTTCCTTATCGCGCCTTGCGAAAGGGGGCTAGACAAAAAAAAAGACCAAAAGTTGTAACGACACTTTTTGCTATAGTTGTAAGCCGTGTGGCGTGCGTGCGCGTGTTTCTCTGTCTGTCTGTCTCTCTCTCGCTCTCTCTCTCATAGAAAGCAAGCCAGTTATTTTCGTTTCGTCTTTCTATTTCGCATTGAACAGTGTGGTGTCGCGATGATTATTTTTGTTGAGTGTATACAGGCATTATGTACATAATAAATAATAACTTCGTTCCATACGGGTGTCCTTTGACACCTCTCAAGTTTTTTAAAAAAGAACTGCTTCATCATCAGCCTTATCTTTTCCCAACTATGTTGAGGTAGGCTTTCAGTCTAAATGGATGCAGCTGAATACCAGTATTTTACATGGAGTATCTTGGACTGCCTATCTGACTCCCACAACCCAGTTAGCACAGGGTTACAGGATACCCCCGGGACACTGACTATCTGTAAGGACTATCAAAGACCTACAAATGACGATCGGGACCAACAGCTTAACTTGCTTCCGAGGCACGGAGGAAAATCAGTATATAAAGGGTGGTCACCCATACACAAACCAAAGCGCGGCTTACCCTTAAGGGTGAACTAGTCGCAGGCTCGAACTCATTGAAGGGCGTGGCCAAAAAGCGCACTGTCTCATTTGACATCGTGAGCGACCGAGACGGTATCAGTGATGAGCAGTTACACCCTTTCTGTACGCACAACGTCTTGTTCGCATGCACACTAATACTATTTCGAACTGACATGACAATTCATGACATTAGATTGCACGAAAGTGCGTTTTTATTATTGTGTGCGTAAGCCCCTGCCTCCCGTGCCGCCAGGGGAGATTTTCTGAGTGAACAGCACGATAATTCATAGCAAAATGAGCGCGTAAAAAATTGCGATTAGTGCTTTGAAAGATGGGGTTTTATGGAAAAACCAATGCATTATATTTGTGAGACCTACAGTTAGTTGTTCCAGGTCTGGTAGTTTGTGTATGTGAGTTTAAATGTTTGTAAAGGCACCCACGATACAGGACAAAATCTTAGTGTGGGGCGAAATTTTTACACAAAATTATTTATAACTAGCTTTTTGTGGCTGTTGTTGCTAAATTCGGGGTAACACAGTTCCCCTTTCCGGATTTGCAGGTACCTGCTACCTGTAGTTTTTGCCTTTGGGCCTTATTGATTGTAAAAGCAAAGCTAAGTTTTCCCTTTTCTTCCCTCTTTCGCCCCAATATTATACTTTAAAAAAAAAACAAAAGTCATCAATTAATTCAATAAAACCATTATGGCGTGAAAAGGTAACTAACAAACAAACTCACTTTCCCTTTTATAATATTAGTAAGGATTTTAAAAACAATGTACCTAAGTGTTTGCAAGCCGAATGGTTAAATGTGGCAGAGCAATATTGCAAAAAATATATTTGCATAATAAAATATAATTCTATTCTATTCGCACCGTAGTATAGGTACCTACGCTGCCTCGGAATCGTCAGCAAGCTTCAGGTTTCTAATTAAGTTTCAAATTAAAACGAGATAAGATCGTATTAATATTCATTAGTGTAGGTGTCGCGAATCTCTGTCGATGCGCGCATCGCCTTACACGGCGACCGCGACACCGCATTCATGGAATGTAGGGTGATTGTCCCCGTAGATGCGATGCGGTCTGCCATGCTTATATGCATATACGATTTATGCAAGAGCATCATTCTGGATTGCAAGATGTTTATTGTATCGAATCATGAATGAAACAACTTCGGAGCAATATTCTTATATCTAGCAAGAATTTTAATTAAACGAAAACTTAAATATAACAATAGGGAATATGCATAATATTTAAATATGTCTCAAATATTTTTTTCTAGATTCTTTACATTATACTTAAAAGGTATTTTTTTTATTTAGTTATTGTAGCGTATAATAAATACCGACACGCTTAGTGGTAGGGCGAGCGGTGGTGGGGGCGCGCTCAGTCATATTTATGGACTGAGCGTTCACTCGCTTCTGGTCCGCCGTGCTAGTAAGACGTGCTCATTGGAGACAGACTGTTGTTTAAGTTAACATACCTAACACCCTAATAGTGTAACCTGTACAAGTGGCGACCGTGCCAGGATTGCATAAGTGTAAGGTATGTACCAAAATTCAAAACATATTGTGAATAAAGAGGTAAATCAGTGACTAATCAGTTTTATTCATTGAGATGTTCCATGTAGCCCATAACTGGGTTTTAAAATGAATTAATTACTTACTTTTATTAAATCTGGGTACGTAATTATTAAATTGTTACCTAATTATTGAAATAAAATAACGAATTTAAATATAATTTTGGTTATGACACAATAATTAAAACGATTGGCTTATTTAGCTTACGTATGCTATTATTTTAGAAACCAGCATTCTAATTAATTTACGTAATTTGTGTGCTTTGAGATCACAAAAGGAATATTTCAAGATAAATCTGATTTGGTTACTTGGTTGGTACCTAAATAGTCGTTATTGACTAATCGAAGTACCTGTACATCAAAATATACCACAAATGAAAGTCGTTGATAGAACAAAATTATCAAAGGTGTTAATTAATAATTTGAATGTCAGTGTTTTCGATGTAGCTATTGTTACAATACACGATTTCATAAATATTATGAATAATAATAAATTATTTATTGGCATAAACAAGTTAATACATATTTGTGAATCACTGGTGCCTGTGGTGGGTAGTGAAACACCTGTATTACAGGTCACCGGGTATTATATTATAAAATCTTATTCATTAGACAAACTTTATGAGAACTTATGGCTTACTTACCTGTATACAGTATAACCCTAAATATGTTTTTCTTTTATATAATTTTTACATACACAACAATATAATAATATAGTTACAATAACTTGATAAGTGTGAGTGTAATTGATATTAAATAACTCACTGTAGTTTATTATGTTATTTTACTTCTGTTCTGTCAACAAAAAACGTGGTTATTAGAGGTAGTTTGGGTAACCAAACAGTACCTAAATGGTCTTGTAAAATAAGATCAAGGGAAGTTCGATGAAAATCGGAACGGTACCTATAAAGGAAGTAATTCCTTAGAGAGGTAGTTTGGGTAACCAAACAGTACCTAAATGGTCTTGTAAAATAAGATCAAGGGAAGTTCGATGAAAATCGGAACGGTACCTATAAAGGAAGTAATTCCTTAGAGAGGTAGTTTGGGTAACCAAACAGTACCTAAATGGTCTTGTAAAATAAGATCAAGGGAAGTTCGATGAAAATCGGAACGGTACCTATAAAGGAAATAATTCCTTCAAGAGGTAGTTAGGGTAACCAAACAGTACCTAAATGATCTTGTGAAATAAGATCAAGGGAAGTTCGATGAAAATCGGAACGGTACCTATAATGGAAGTAATTCCGTCGAGAAAAAAAAATCTCGTTACAAAAAAAAAAAAAAAAAAAAACAAAGTCGACGGTCCCTGCGTGCATGAGGAAATGTCGAAAATGGCATTTTTTTATTGTATCATCGGCTTTAGATTATAAATTATCTACATGCTGAAAACTTGTTTTTATTCAATAAAGCAAAATAAGAACCTTGCACAATTCAACTTACTTACAAATAAGCAGTAGAGGTAGTAGACACTTTTTGTCGGTACTCATTATAGATGGTTGATAACACAGAACTGATTCACTCTGTTCCCCGTACTAGTATAAACTGTATTACGGTGGAACAGTTTTCCTCGCTATGTTATTTTATTTATGGTAGCAGACTTGTGACAAAATAATTACTTATTAGTTGAAATAATTAATACATACGATTTTTATTTAACTTATTTACCTTGTTTTAGAAATCGTATAAGACGTATAACAAGTATTATAAATACAACGAATAAGTGTCGTATAAATGGTCATCTATAAGTTTTTCCAAAAAAAAAAACGTGGAAAAAATAAAATACCTATGTACGTAGGAACCGTCGAAATACACCTACCGCCACTAGACTCGAGCGTGCGCCTGAGTTGTACTTGATCGCTACTAACGTAGCAAAGTCAAAAAAAAAAAAAAAAAAAAAACGGATCGCGATGTTCGCATCTGTGTACATATGATATGAGAGCCAATCGAGCTATCATTAGGGAAAAGCATCCTTTGCCCACTATGGAACGAAGCGACGAGGCCGAACATAGCACAGGCTTACAAAAAAATTTCTTACGGGTTTTAAAAGATAACAATGTTCTGCTAAACGAATCAAAACGCGCTTAATAAAAACCCTTTAAAATAAAAGCTCTGGATTGTTCAAACTGAATTATACACAAATTTAACGTTATTCATTTTGAAACTTTCATGCATTAGAAAAAAGGAAAATTAATGACTGAATTAACGTTTTAAATAATGCGTTAGGCATGTGAACGTCGTGGGAATTTAAAAATGTACTTTGTTTATTGTATTTTCCTTTGAAAACATGGCGTCGGTAATTACTAAGCGAAGGCTATGTTTTTATCAAAGTAAAGTAAGATGGCTGATTGTCTAGTCAATAAACTGTTTTAGTTGACATAAAATCACGCGTGTAATCTCTGGAGGGTTAGGCAGAGGTCAAACTCAAAGCATTTATTACGATTAGACCTTTACAGGCACATTGAATGTCATGAAAATAAAAAGGATTGTGCTACAGTCCCAATCACGAGACATAGTAGCTTGTGAAAAATTAAATACTGTAGTTGCCATTCCAAAGCGCAGATCTCTGTGGAGAAGAATGGGCAGAGAGCTCCGTGAACGCTCTTTTAAATCATAATATTTTTACAAAATCATGGATATATCATTCATGTTGAGATTATGCATACATGTGAGAACGATGTACAAAAACGAGCACATTAAGAGCATCCAGAGTAAAAGCAAAAACAAGAGTTTAATAGATGAATGAACGAATTAATTTAAACAAAACCGTGGCGGCTAATAGTCGACTGTCAGTGCCCGTTCATGAACATGACGGCAGCCCCGTTCAACCATTTTGAAGGGAACTAAATGACCCGATACTGATAGAATCGTTGCGAGTGCCAACAGTAATTGGGAGATACAAAGCTTCTTAGGGCTAGTAAATTATGTAGGAAAATGGATCCCTTATTCAGCTACATAGACCGAATCCTTGCGCGAACTTTTAAGACTAAAACTAGGCAAAGATACGGATATCATCTCTTATTGGCACGATACACAAACACAAGCTTTTGATGATGATAATTATTTATACTTGGTAGTTGATCAATATCATCCTGTAGCAATTACTTTGCGTGAATAAAGGCAAGCCTGTGAGGGAGATTCAGAGCTAAAGTTAGTCAGGAATGAAATATAAAACAATAGTTGGGCGAATTGTATATCCATTAAATTGGACGAATTGGCTATCCATTAAATTGGACGCGTTGGCTATCCATTAAATTGGACTCGTTGGCTATCTATTAAATTGGACGCATTGGCTATCCATTAAATTGGACGCATGGCTATCCATTGGCGCATTCTTGTGGCCAAAGCCACCCGGGCATTGTAGCCATGAAAATGAGACTACGTTCCAAAGTGGACAGTGATGGTGAACATTGTAGAGATTACTTTGGATAAGCCAAACCAAAAAGGTGAACTGACATCCAAATTCAAATTAGGTCACAATTGCAAAGGCGTTCCACAGGGCAATATTTTAGGCCCACCCTTTTTATATATATCAATGACCTGACAAAAGTAACTGATGATCCTTGCGTAGTCTTTGCAGACGATATGTCCGTAACCATTCCTAAAAATGAAGTAAACTATATATGAGGAAATCAATAGTAATGTGAGCAAAGTAATAACTAAGAAAAAAAAAAGCAACTTTAACCTCTAGAGCCCCAGCGGCACAAAAACGTGCCAGTAAACAAGTATTACCGTTGAGCCCCGCTGGCACAAATTCGTGCCACCAAACCTCGATCGATTGAAAACTGTATTTGTAGTAAAGACAAGTCTTAAAATCAGATTACACATACGATAAGAATCCGCCCGGCGGTGCTTGACGGATAGTTGACATAAATAAAAGAGCATTTTCTGTATGGCCCCCATAATTTATAATAAACTTCCAAAAGTGTGGAAAGAACTTAATGTCCATAGATTAAAAATAAAGCTAAAACGACACTTACAAGGGAAAGCATACTATGACATACGCGACTTCCTAAATGATAAAATTATTGATATTAAATGAACTGTTAAATTTATGTTGCGAATGAATTTAATTATGCTATATTGATTTAAATCGGATTATACTATAATTTTGGAATTGAATTGCATTGTATTTTATCATTGAATTCTACATGTTAAATGTTCTACATATTAAACTGTTTTGTAAGTTTTGACAACATTATATATTTGTACGCCTGATAGGCCAAACGTGACAGCTCATTTATAAATTGTCATCTTGCATGCTAAACTGTATGTACACTCATGTTTGCACAAATAAAAATTATCTTATCTTAAAAATTATCTTAAATAATGGGGGTCCTTGAGAGGTTAAACCCAACATAGAAAAACCTAATATGTCCAATTTTGTAACAACAATTGGAATAAAATAAATTTGAACATCAATTATAAAGATAAAAGTATACAACAATCAGATAGTATGACTTTTCTTGGGACAGATCTAGATCATAAATGTTCCTGGATTAGTCATATTGACAAGATATGTGAAAAGCTCAGTAAAAAAAGAGGGGGAAAGAAAAGGGAATGTTTAGCTTTGCTATTACAATAAATATCTATATTTATCAGCACCAAATGGAAATACATTCAATATAGTTTACAGTAGTGTCCTAAAATAATGCTGTTACTCACATTTATTATTCAAGTACAAAATATTATTAGTAAATTAAAGTACATATATTAGTCTAGTAGTAGATATAAACAAATGAAAACATTTAACATAGATTCTGCACACTCCAAGCTTAAAGAGGTATTTTCTCGGTTAGGTGCACCCGTAAGCGTTACCGCTGATCATGGTCGGCAGTTTGTTAGTTCAGTTTGAAAGTTTTTGTAAAGAATTTGGTATCCAGTTGTTCCAAACAAAAATTTCCAAATGTCGAAGTTAAGAGGCAGAACTGTTTGATTCTTTATAAGCAATTTATTGTGAATGAGTAGACATTGTTGGCCTTGTAGATTCTTAGACGCTTGTTAACTTATTATTTTATTTTGCGTTTTGTAAAGCAAGCAATAACTTATTGCCTGGCCTACGCTGTCCTCTCATATCTAAGTACTAACGCTGTAACAACCACATTGTAAAACCAAATGATTTTAAAAGAGTGACTATGGAGTTTCTTGCCGGTTCTTCTCCATAGGAAACGACCAACCCGAACCGTGCACCTTTTCTCGAATGTTATTTATAAGTGCCCATGTAGGCCAATGTGACATAAAAATATTTTGATTTTGACTAAAAACATAGATTCTGCAAAGAAAAGAAAATGCAGATAGAAAGAGGAAAGCAACAGAATCTAGGAAAGATATTGGGAAAAAAGTATATGTTGAGAATACAATAAAGAAAACAAGTTATCGTTATAGTAATATAGTAAGGAAAGTGGGAAGTTTGACCAAATAAGGATAATAAGCTTTCAGAAAATAGCGATACCGCCTGTAACAACGTGTGTGACGAAAATGAATAAGTGATTGTTTAACGGAATATTATTAAAATTATTTGATGATTATTCTTGAAATAAACTGATGTATGTTATTATATTTATACGAAATTATGCTATTTTTAAAATTTTGTAAAAGGTAGATGTAGCGTATAATAAATACCGACACGCTTAGTGGTAGGGCGAGCGGTGGTGGGGGCGCGCTCAGTCATATTAATGGACTGAGCGTTCACTCGCTTCTGGTCCGCCGTGCTAGTAAGACGTGCTCATTGGAGACAGACTGTTGTTTAAGTTAACATACCTAACACCCTAATAGTGTAACCTGTACAGTTATTATTTAAACCAGGAAAATATTATTTAAAAAGTGAAAAATAACGGAGGGAAATTCAAACTGTCAAAACGCGTCACTAGTGTTCGAAACGAAATGTGACGTCACTGGTTACCTTTTGCATTTATCGTTGATTAATCGGCGTCGATATTCATACTGTATTAGTATAGTGTTTGTGAGAAAAAATATTTAAAACTGTATTTCTGTGTGGTTACTTCGTGAAATATATTTGTAGTAAATTTAAGACGATGACAGAAATTGGTTTTATCAAAGCACAATCAGATAATCTACCGAGAATAGATGCATTTATGATGTCTGCATATTTTGCATCAAATCTCGATTTTACGAGTGCAGAGATCAAAGGAGTTAAAGCTGCAAGATAATTATTATGTCACATGGTATATATATTTTAATAAAAAACATAGCTTTTTGTTCATGTACATAACCATACATAAAATTACGTCTATATCATTACAACATACTTCAATACGGGAAGTACTGGGTCCTGCTTGATAAATATCACATATTTTTTTATGAGAAGTACTGGGTTCTACTTGATTATCATCATATACATTTGAATGGAAGATACTAGGACTTGCTTCATGATCATTTGTTTGTGGAAGTTCACCAATTTCTAAAATATTACTACTTTTGATAATGATAGCATACTCTGATAGAGCTTCATTTACCAGTGCTATTCTTTGCCTTTTAACTACGGCCATTCTCTCACATGGTGGTGGCATATTCGGTTTTTGACATACAAACATATGAGGAACAACTCCTTTCTTTAACCGTAGATTACGTTTTTCTCCATTCTGTTTCATTATGTTATATTCAATATAATTACCTGTATCTTCCTTAACCTGAAATCAATTATCAATCATAAAAAAATCGTATAACCGCAATAGGAATAAGGAAGCTATAGAGAAAATTTTAATGGACTTTTGTAAACTTGTGAACTACACACATCAAAAGTGTCTAGGGATCAAGCATTTTTATGCGGATTTCTTGAGATTGAGATGTGGCTTTGTAATAAATTTATGATTTTATAAATTTATATGGATCCTTTTTGGTGCATTTCATAATTTGAATCAGGAACTCTCAATCAAATTCGAGTAAAAGATGAAAATAAGCTGTCAATATTTTCCCTATAAAAACATACAACGCATTGAAGACATTATTAGTGCTACTGTTTCCCTACTACTGATTAAAACCAACGTTATTATGGAGCGGCGACGTCATTTAAGCAGGGAAGAAATGCTCAGAGCCGTGGGAATGATAGAAGCTGGTTCCCGGCAACGTACTGTAGCTTTAGCTCTGAATACAAGTCAGAGTGTTATCAGTCGACTTTGGACACGTTACCGAAGCACTGGTACCGTGGCTGAGCGCCATGGAGGACGGTATCGCTGCACCACACGGAGACAAGACCGATACATTCAAATCTTAACTCGAAGAGCTCCAACAATAACCGCCATGATGTTAGCCGTGAGGCTTCATCACTCTTCAGGGAACTTAATTAGCGACCAAACAGTCAGAAACCGCTTGCGTGAAGTGAACCTTCATTCCCGAAGACCGCTACGGGTACCACCTATAGCAATGCACAATCGTAGGATTCGATATCAATGGGCTCTTGAACACAGAAATTGGGCAGAAGAACAATGGCGTTTCGTGTGCTTTTCTGATGAGTCTCGTTTTGGTATGAGACCGGATACAAGACGTATACGACACTGGAGAACCCCTGGACGCCAACAGCGATTAAAATCCTGCCAGGAAGTCCATCCTTATAGTGGTGGAACCATCATGGTATGGGCGGGTATTTGGATCGGCGGAAGAACTGAGTTGATTTGGATCAGAGGCAACCTCAACGCTCAAATTTATGCTGAGACGATTGTATCAGACGTCATCGTTCCTCTACAAGTGCAAATCGGTCCCTTATTTCAGTTAATGCATGATAATGCACGACCGCACACCGCAAGAGTTGTAAGACAGACTCTCGCCGCAGCTAACATCAATGTCCTGCCCTGGCCTGCTCAGTCGCCAGACTTGAACCCGATTGAGCATGCATGGGATATGCTACAGAGAAGAGCTCTGCCGAATATGGAGGGTATCCAGTCGCAAGAAGACCTTTTTTTGTTGTTGCAACGAACATGGGCGGCCATTCCACAGCGTGATTTGGATGAACTCATTTTGAGTATGCCAAACCGATGTTCTTGTGTTGTTAGTGTTCGCGGTAGAAACACGGATTATTAATTGTTTAAGTTACCCAATAAAATTTTAAAGAAAACTGTTATTTCAGTCTTTTTTTCGAACTTTAATGTTAGTGGTTCAAATGTCAAAAATCCCTTTATTAGGAAAATGGCAAATTTCTTTATTAATGCAAAGGTGACTTGGTTTATCGTTACTGTGACAAACGAAAACACTTTATTTGATGAATCCTTAAAGAAAATTTTAATTAATATCAATCAGGAGAAAAGTTATTGCAAAAATATATGTTGATCCCTAGATACTTTTGATGTGTGTAGTTTAGTTTTAGACCGAATCTTCCACTGCTTAATAGCTAATTCACACAAGGTGTACATAAATATAGAATACTTACATTAAAATGATCTTCACAACTAAATCCAACCGATAATAGAGATATATTATCCCTTTTCATATTCTTACACCATTGTTTACGTAATTTTGCATCGCGTGGAATACGAAAAAACACTTTATCTGGTGTACTAAAGGTAGTGTTTCTACATTTCGGTACCATACAATACTTGTAACAAGGTTTTTTAACTTTTTCCATGGTTTGTTTAGCAATTAAAACTGAAAATAAGTATTAAGTAACTGAAACGCTACTGTAGTGAACAAACAGGACATCACCAATGACGTCATCATAAGCGCGCGCAAAATGGTGGCGTTTTGACAGCTCAAATTTATTCAATGTTTTAAATTTAACTTTGAAAAGTAACTTGACTATTTTCAAGTCTATTTATATTTTTTTCTATGTTATAAAGATGTATATGTTTAATTTAAGACATAAAAAAAAATCATGCATATTCCCTATTCACCAACAGTTTGGAAAAAAAAACAGTAGATGACGAAAATATTTGTGGATTGAAAAACTAAACGAGTGCGAGTCCGACTTTAGCCGCCGTTTAACACGGCAGAATAGACGTATGAATAGATAATTCAATACTTATAGTAAAGCTAACTCGCCGTATTCTAACACCATTAAAAGTCAGTGTAGTAGCTTTATAGATGCGGTGCATCAATAGTATTTAAATGGGAAACGTATCCAGTAACAGAAATTATGGCTTCGAATCTATGGAGTCTTAAAGGTACGAAATAGAAATTTTCAATACTGTCTTTTTTTATAAACGGATCTTTAGAAGAGCTCTTTGGGCTGTAGCCCAGGGCCCCTTGAGGGTAAAGGGCCCCAAGACACCAATTATGGCAATAGACAATTGTGAATAAAAAAACAAACACTGTAATTTGTCAAGTATACAACTCTACCATAAGCAACCTTTCCAAACACAAAACTACTAAAAAGCTGGGCTATATTTTACTAGAAATGCGCTTGATGTGTCGTCGTATCTACCTAGTATTTCATTATCGAAAACAGTTTTGTCACATAAGGGTAATTTACTTGGTTAATTAAGCAGGCTCCCAAATAGTATTAATCCACGGCCCACAAACTCACGGTCCGCCTCTGTTAGTTTTAGTATGTATCTATGTTTGTTTGTTTGGGCCAAATCTTAAAACTCTGACTTTTGTTGTTTAAAACTGTTTTAAAATTCAGTTTGGTTGAGCTGAATTTTTATATACACGTTTAGTTTAGATGGCAATGCATGGCAATCTAAGTGACGTCGTTCTTTAACTTATATGGCATCCCACGATATGCGTATTATTATTGTGAAAAATTAAAATGTTATTTTTTATTTATTCATTCAATACGTATCATCTTATATTTTTAAGTATTTCTTAAGAAAAACATTAAAAAGACCATCTAAAATATAAAAAGTAGAAGCCCATCGGTATCGGGAACAGAGTCCAAGCTACGCGAGTACTCCGGCCACCGTAGATGCGGGCCTGTGGACGGTGAGCAATGGGTAGCTCACCGTCCGTCCGTCGATTGACGACAGGCCGTGTCGACGGCGCGTTCGTGTTTCACGCGCGCCTCAAAGAGAGTCAGCAAAGCAGAGGGGCTTGCCAGAGCCTCCGCCTGCCGGGGTTGCAGGTTGTTCGAAAGAGATACCGCGGCCCCGGAACGTAAAGGGCAATAAGGAACATGGGTGGGTTTTAGTCAGTACAAGTCTGACATGCCCCTCCGCTCCACCCAGAGCGGGGGAAGTCATTGGATGATTTCCCACCCGAAAAAAAAAAAAAAAAAAAGCTACGCGAGTATGCGGCAGTCAGGGCTCCAAAGAGAGGAACCTCCTTACGATACAAGCCGTGTCCATGAGTACCGCTCTTTGTATCAAACCCTTGATCCAGCCGTCTAACGAGAGCTTTCTTACTATTAGGTTGTGTCTTTATTATTTTTATGAATATAAAATATCAGATAAGACAATGAAAAAAATATAAGTAGTTGTGATTTTAAACAGATTTATCACTTTAATGCTTAACTTAACTAAATAAGGTTCTACTGAATGATAATCAGGTTGTAGTAGGCGGGTGACCGCAGATACATCTTTTAGCTTTAAGCTCTCGATTATTTTCGTGAGAACATCTTCTGGCCAAATTTTCTACAACATCATTTCCTTAGCAGCATTAAGAATGATTAATTAAATTGATTGACATGCTCCATTCGTTCCGCAATGGAGGGTCCCGGCAGTTCCCTTTCGGTAGCACCTGGCCTTAAATTCTTCATTCTGATCGATTATTATACTGCAAAGTCACTTCACGTAATTGGTTCTTAATTTGTTCTGGCGCAACAATCGGTACCCTGACTCGATTCGGAATTTAAACCGATTATTAACCCTTTATTCGGATGTTCTTTCTTCTCGATAATTTTTAAATTTCTCCTTGTAATTTTATAATACTGAAGATGAATGAGGTTATCAATGAGACAGGAAAGCCTCATTATGTATGCACTTGTTATAACTATTGAGGTCCTGTGTTCGATTCCTGGGCTGGGCAAAGTGTTATAGGGTTTTTCCATCAGGAATTTCTCAGTAGCAGCAAATACGTTTTTTCTTTAAAAAACTTTACCCCACACTAGGAATTTCTCCTGTATCGTGGGTGCGTTTACAAACATTTAAATTCACATACACAAACAGCCAGACCCGATACAACTACCTGTAGGTCACAAAATATTTGTTCCGTGCGGGGATCGAACCCGCAACACGCAGCGCAGTCGTCGATCGCTCAGCCACTGCGCCAACCGTGTCGTCAAACTCTACAAACTCTAGATTCGTTTCGTCTTTCTATTTCCTATTGAACAGTGTAGTGTCGCGACGATTATTTTTGTTGAGTGTATACAGGTTTTTTGTACATTATAAATATAACTTCGTTCCATCCGGGTGTCCCTTGACACCTCTCAAGTTTTTATTTAACACAGATAAATGTTTATACTTAGTATTAAATAGATCGAAGATTTTTACGAGCGATGAAAAGAAATGTCATCATTTTCTCAAATACGGCAGGCAGCACTTAACGTTAAGACCTCTAAATTCTCCAAATCTCTTTCGTATCGTCTAAAAACTTTCCAATGTACTTTAACTACTCGAAACGGATCGATTAACTGAACTCGTCCACGAATTAATGGTTTCGGATAAACATAATTAAGCTCTCAAAGAGTGCCGATTGTCTTAAGGACCATTAGTTTGGAAATGACACTCAATTAGAGATGGGATCCATTTGTTTGCTTCGATTTGGGCCTGTTTGGTTCGATTTTATCTTATATCATCTTAGTTTCCACTGAGTGTTATGTTGACTGTTGTACCCGTAACTAAGCTCTGAGTAATTAACTCATTAACATTTGTATTGGTCTGTCTTGTTTAATTAAAGTTTTGTTGTTTTGGTAGCTAAACAACAAAAGTTTAATGTAACAGTAGTATTACGATCTTCATTGTGATTTAAGCAAAGTGATGTTCATGGCTGATTTTCTTTTGTTTCATTCATTTTATTTTATCGCATTATTTTCTATTTTGTCTTTCGAAATATCATTTATTTTTTTAATTGGTTCACCAACAACCATAAATACTAGATATTATATAATTGTAAAACAAACTATACTATATACATAAATACTACGAGTAAACTAACCATACAATAATATAAAAGTACCTATTGTTATATATGCCTATCACAAGTAGGTATATGCAGCATTCAAGATATAGAAAACAACAAAGTTTACAAATAAAACACTACAATATAAAATTAACATGAACATAAATTAATTGTTTTATAAGAAAATAAACTTGAAAATGAGATTATTTGAATATAAAATTATCTTAATAAAAATATGTACTAAAAGAATGTGATATAATTAAAATTAAAGCCAAATTACTGCCATCCCGTACTTGAGACACCGATGCTCTAAACGGCTTATTCGTCAACTCGCGCCTCATAAACTCGCGACTGCGCGCGAGATAGCAAGTAGTGAGTTTCAAATCTGACGTATTTACAGTCATCTACTAAAGACAAAACACCTTTGTAGATGACTGTAAATACGTCTGATTTTCACTCGGTGGCGAGTTGACTACAACAAAAATAGGTAAAATCGGAAAGTGCTAACTCGCGCGCAGTCGCGAGTTTATGAGGCGCGAGTTGACGAATAAGCCCTCTAAACTTGTTGAGCGAAACAACGAATAAGTCGGTTTCCGGTTATGTGCAAGAACTATTGTAACTTCCATTCAAAGTAAGGGAGCGTTGAGACCAAGGTTGGATTTGCGGGAAGGAATATGTAACAGTCTGGTGATGGGACATCTGGGAGGTTTTGAGGAGACCGAATATGGAATATATGGTCATAGCAAAGTTAGCTTAACCAAATTGACGTTATCTATCAAAACTAGTCTACATTACCCTGCCGGGGTTGCGGGTTGTTCGAAGAGAAACCGCGGCCCCGGAACATAAAGGGCTTTAGAAGGAACATGGGTGGGTTTTGGTCAGTAAAAGTTTGACACTCCCCCCCGCTCCGCCTAAAGCGAGGGAAGTTAATTAATGATATCCTATCCGCGAAAAAAAGGCAACATTACGGCACTTTCTAGCAACATCATAAACGGATTATTGACGACTTTGTAAAATGTTCTCAATACATTTCTTTATAAACAAAACGAGTTCTTTGTATTAAAATCAAATCGATAAAACTAAAACCCTCAAACAATCCATTTATGGGGGCATCAGCAGTAGCCACACTGAAGTTAATAACAGTTTTACGAAATGAAATTATCCCGACCGGTCTTGTGTCAATTAAGTCTGCCCTCAGTCCGCCCGGGGCTACCAACAACATTATGTAAGGCGTACAACGAGTACAACATAGAGATATGCGGCCATTTTGTTAGAAAACTAACGATTTGCACCTGCTACACGACCCAGTACTTAATGAGAAATCGTTATTGTTTTAGTTTAGAAAGAGATTGGATTTAATTAATCCTATAAAAGGATTAAAAAATAAAATAAATAAAAATAGCCTTTATTTTCTCTGACCTTAAAATAAATACACTATTAACTACAATTTTTGTTTTTGTGTAACATATATTTAAATTCTAAACTATAACTAGTATTTAACTATAAAAAAAAGAAAAACTATAAAATATGTATCTACACTTAAAAATTAAAAAAATATAAATAAAAAATGTTTTTCTTATCAGCTACCAGGTCAGGCTATCTTGCGACATAGGCCTCCTCAAGTTCCCTCCACTTATGCCGATCCTGCGTTGTTCGCCTCCAACCCTTGGGCAAGTCATCTTCCCACCTTTTCGTCTGCCTTCCTCTACGTCTTTTCCCATCCCTTGGGTACCATTCAGTAACTTTTTTGGACCACTTTCCTGTTGTTGTTCTCATCATGTGACCTGTCCATTTCCATTTCAGGATACGCGTTTTTACTTTTACATCTGCTACTTTGGTCATTTTTCTTATTGTTGTTGCTTTCCTTTTGTCTTTCAGCCTTAGACCCATCATACTCCTTTCCATTCCTCTTTGACATACGCCCAGTTTGTGTTCGATCTTCTGAGTTAGCGGCCAGGTCTGGCAGCCATATGTAAGGCATGGCAGTATGCAGGTGTTAAAAACTGTTCTCTTTTCCGAAATGGGTACTGCTTTGTTTTTCATGACTTCCTTTAGGGACCAGTATCTTTGCCAGGTATTGTTCACGCGTCTTTCTACTTCTTTTGTTGATAAGTCTTTAACAGATATAACTTGGCCCAGGTACACGTATTCTGTTACGTATTCAATTTCGTCGTCGCCCACATAAATTTTAACTTCGGTCCTATTTGTCATCAATTTTGTTTTTGCCGTATTCATTGACAGACCTGCCTTTATACTTTCTAATGTCAGTTGTTGCAGCATTATTCGTAAGGTGTTAGGATCTTCTGCGAACAAAATGAGATCGTCTGCGAATCTTAGATGGTGTAATTTTTCCCCATTTATATTTATGCCAAAGGTGTTCCAGTCTAGTTGCCTAAAGATGTTCTCCAAAACTGCATTAAATATCTTTGGAGACAGTGGATCTCCCTGTCTAACACCCTTCTGTATTTTGAATTGATCACCGATCTTTTCAAGTTGTACCTTCGCTGTGCTGTTGACATATATTTGTTTGATAATCCTTATGTATTTACTTTCCACTCCTTGGTCTTTTAGTGAATCCCAAATGTAATTGTGCTTCAAAGAGTCGAAGGCTTTATTGTAGTCAACGAAGGATAAGTAGTATGGACGGTCATATTCATTGCACTTTTCAATAATTTGTTTGACAGTATGTATGTGGTCGAGTGTTGAGAAATCTGAACGGAATCCTGCCTGTTCTTGTGGCTGATTACTGTCAAGGGTTTTAGTCAGTCGGTGTAGTATAATTTTGCTGAACACTTTGTAGAAATTCGGCATCAAGCTAATGGGCCTATAATTGTTAATATCATTTTTATCTCCTTTTTTATGCAGAAGTATTATTGTTGACGATGTCCATTGGGCTGGAATCTGTTCTGTGTTTAAAATTTCGTTACATAAATATGTAAAAGGTTGTATTATCTCCTCCATTGTAATTTTGAGTAGCTCATTGGTAATTCTATCATCTCCAGGTGATTTCCCTGCTTTCTGTGTTTGAATAGCTCTTCTAACTTCGTTCTGCATAATAGAGGGGATTGGTTCTGGGTTTGAGTCTTCATCTTCTATTATTCTACCTTCATATTTATTAAAGTTGTCTGTATATAATTCCTTGTAAAAATCTGTAGCTGTTTGTAAAATATGTTGACGTTTAGTTGAAGTTTGTATTTTGTTGTCTTTATCTCTCTTTATCGTCTTAGGTATCCATGTTGAATGTTCTTTCAGTTGCTTTAACGCTCTTTTGATTCCCCCTGTTTTATTTATTTGTTCTCTTATTATCTTAAGCCGATTTGCTTTTCTATGGTTTCTAATTGCTTTTGAAATTTCTTTACTAATCTTAGCTATTTTGGTACGATTTTCTTTTCTGTTTGTTATCATTTCTTTTCTTTCGTTAATTTTTAACCTGGCTTCTTCCCCGAGCTTATCGTTTATTTCTCTTCTTCTATAAAAGGATTAATTAAAAGGAAATATGACGAAGGTGTGGGCATTAAATTTGAGAAATGCCCTTAGGTGTTTCTTCCCACACTGCTGCTTTTACCAACTATACTGGAAATCAGAAATATTTATTTATGAAACATAATAGGTACAGTGGTTGGTCATGTTTTCGGTAAAAGTGCGCTATGATCAGCCACAGGCATCCAAAAATAATGAATTACAAATTATACAATCAAATAAAAAGTTACTCTTACTAAATTAATTAACATAAAAAATTACATTGTTACTTTTAACAAAAAATGATTTCTTTGATTTGTGTGACTGTACCTAGTGCTACAATTAAATAAAAAAAGTCAAAATATTTATGGTGATTGCTTAAACGATGGCAATGTAACGTGTATTACTCATAAAAAGAAACAACGTTTACTGTATCTGTACATTTAAAACGGGATATTTACTATGTTTACTGTTTATGTTGAGTTTCTGATTTTTCGGCGCTGAAGTAATTGCGGGAGGATTGAGGTTTGACGGCACGGTTGGCGCAGTGGCGGCTGCATCGACTGCTGCGCTGCGTGTTGCGAGTTCGATTCCCGCACGAAACAAATATTTGTATGACCTGCAGATAGTTGTTTTGTTTGTGAATGTGAGTTTAAATGTTTGTAAACGCACCCACGATACAGGAGAAATTCATACTTTGGAGCAACGTTTGATATAAAAGAAAAAATAAAAGGACCTATTTCCTGATTAGTTTTTTTTGCACTCGGTACCGCTACAACTGTCACTCACAACTAGAAAAAAACAACAACACGCACACTCACAGACCCACTCACAAACACTTAGTCTTAGCAAATGGTATCGTAGTATCCAGTACTAAATGGGTTGTAAAGATCAGATAGGTAGTCGTTCCATCTATAATATTAATATTCAAATGCATCTGGTTAGACTGAAAGCCGACCCCAACATATATACTAAAAATGGTGGCAAAAAGTCAACGAAACCAATAAAAGTCACCGACTCCCGGAAGTAAAGTTATTTTGCACTTTTTAAATTTTTTTCAGAAGTCAGTTGTTTTTTTACAAAATAGTTTTTTATTTCAGCATTTTTATTCATGGTATAATGATATATCACATATTTTTATCGAGTATTCATTTTCCTTTCTTACTAAAAAGATTAGCAGGTCATTTATATAGATGTTGCAGTCAAAACTCTTAACCAGTCAAAAGTACTATTGACTAGCAAAATCAGTCAAAAGTACTTTTGACCGTATGCTTTAGTCAATAGTACTTTTGACTAAAATAACAGTTAAAAGTACTTTTGCCCAATGAAGCTGGTTAAAAGTACTTTTGACTAAGTGATTCCGTCAAAAGTGGTTTTGACTGGTTGTATCAGTCAAAACTCTTAAAGAGATTGTAATGCCTCCTAATCTAAATAGTTCAGTTCCGGCATAACCAACTAAAAACAATCTCTTTTTTCTATAAATGCAGGTCGTTTCTGGTAGGAGCTCACAGTTTTAACCTAACCTAACCTAGTGTTAGTTAATAGTGATTTTGACTGATGCTTTATTGCAGTTAAAACTACTTTTGACGAAGAGCGTCAGTCAATAGTACTTTTAACCGCAAATTTGCAGTCAAAAGTACTAAAAACCAATAATTTTTAGTCAAAACCACTTTTGCCCAACCTGTTCAGTCAAAAGTGCTTTTGACTGATTTTGCTAGTCAATAGTACTTTTGAATAGTTAAGAGTTTTGACTGCATCATTGACATTGAGAAAAAATATGTATTATGGACAATAACTCATAAACTACCTAAGCAATATAAATAAAATTGATATGGAATCACCTGGGAAGTATACCCACCCTATCAAACCAAAAAAAAAATATTACAAATCGGTCCAAGCGTCTTTGAGTAATCGGTGAATATACATAAAAAATCATTCCGACGAATTGAGAACCTCCACCTTTTTTTGAAGCCGGCTAAAGAGGCATGTGATGCAAATCAAATTCAAAATTAAAACTGCGTTTTTATAACCTAATGTCCTTTCCATTACCAAACAAGACGCTGACTGAACGTAATCGAATTAATTGCTGAGGCATCGTACCAAACAGTTGATTTACAATGCTGATTAAGTTCGCTCTAGTCGGCTTGTCATTTGTCGCTAGCGAGATGTGTCAGCAATCAAGAGGAGACAGCGATATTTGTCACTAAACAAGTTAAAAACAGAAGGACAAAATGTCTGCACATTTATTTTTTATGAACATTTGATGTTGTGGTGATAGTTTCGCGTCGGGTGGATCATACTTCTGATTACTTGTACCTGTTGCATCTTTACTAATATTATAAAAGCGAAAGTGAGTTTGTTTTTTCGTTTGTTACGTCTTCACGCCTAAATGGCCAAACCGATTTTGATAAATATTTGTACAGAGATAGTTGGGACCCTGGAGACGGACATAGGTTAAAAAAAGTGAGAAAAGAGGGAGAAAGATATTTTTTTTCGATCATCACGCGGGTTAAAGTTAGCGTTAGCCCAAAGTAACTGTGCCACGCGGACGAAGTCGCGGGCGGAAGCTAGTTTTAGTAAAAGAACAATACAACAGTAACACAATATAACAGCTCACAATTTATGATCTATCGAGCAACTTGCAGCAGGCAGTAGTCTTGGTAGGCAAAGCAGGTAGGGGAGCTTTGCTGACATCTCTATGAGGTGCGCATGGAATACGAACGCGTCTTCAACACGACCTGTCGTCAATAGACGGACAAACGGTGAGCTACCCATTGCTCACCGTCCACAGACCCGCGTCTACCGTGGCCGGGAGTTGTCTCGCGCCGTTTTCTTACACTTCTGCTGTTATTTTCCGATTCATTTCGTGGCTGGATCAAAGACAGTTTAATTGTGTTTCTGAGACTTCTTCAGGTTTCATTGTCTTGGAACTTTTCTGATGGTCGCCACTGATGGTACTGGTTTTCCGTTGCATTGATCTGGGAATGGAATTTCGAGCTTCACCCAAAATAAAGACATAATTTTATAACAACCTAGCCGGCGTGATATCGAAAAAAAGGTATCCTATGTGTTATTCCAGACTATAATCTACCTAAATTCGTCGTGCCAATTTTCATCAAGATTTGTTCAGCCGTTTTGACGTGAAAGAGTAACAAACATCCATACATCTATCCATCCATCCTCACAAACATTCGCATTTATAATATTAGTAGGATAGATACCCTTTATATAAACAAAACCGAATCTTAAATTGTTATATTAGATACGAATGTTCTAGTGAATAGGCGACCGCGACGTAGCGATAAAATAAAATAGTGTCTACTAAAAAAAAAAGTCTAGAAATAAGTATTCCGATCTAGATTTTACCGATTTACAAGACTGTGACACAGTGTTACGGTATTCTAAGTAATTTCCAAGAACATTTTATTGATAAAGGATATGAGCGTAATTTATGAAACTGTTCATTTAATGCATAGTTTTAATAGCGATTAAAATGAATAATGTTTCCAGTAGACTGTAAAATCGTAGATTAATTAAGAAATATCCGCAATAATCCATTTAAACCATTCGTTGAATTGGTTCGTGGAATTATAAGCATAAGAAAATAATATTTGCTTTCGCTAAAAACATTCAGTGTAAAACGAAAATTAAGCAAAACTAAAAACGAGTAGCTTTTAGTTTTGTTTAATTTTTGTTTCTTTAAAGTGTCCTTATGTGCCTTTTACGTAATATTAATTATTGTGAAAATTTTAAAATACACTTTGCTCGGTTTTTCGGAAGTTTTTAGGGTCCGGACCTCAAAAGTAAAAAAAACGGAGCCATTATTGGATCACTTTTTTGTGCGTTTGTCTGCCTGTCTGTACCTTTAATCTAAGTAACGCGTAAAGGTATCGAAATGAATTTATACACTCAAACAAACTCTAAGTATGTCTAAAAAAACAATAAGCTATGTCCTCTTCAATTTGGAAGGTTATTATAGAGTGATTATTCTTTTTATATAGGATTATATAGAACCAACTGGCGTCTGCGGCTTCGCCCGCGTGATGATCGAAGAAAAAGTATCCTATGTGTTATTCCAGACCAACTATGTGTTAAATTTTATGAAGATCCGTTTTGCACAGCCATACATCCATCCATCCTCATTAACATTCGCATTTATAATATTACTCGCTCGCGTTAAATTCGATATAACACACTAAGCAGACCTGCAGTTTTTGCTCTTGCGCCTGATTGATTTGTAATAGCAACGCTAAGTTTTCCCTTTTCTTCCCTCGTTCTCCCTCATATCCCAGTTTTTTAAAATAAATATTGGCCTATGTCCGTCTCCTGGTTCCCAACTATCTCTGTACCAAAATTCATCAAAATCGGTTTAGCCATTAAAGCGTGAAGAGGTAACAAAACAAACAAAAAAACTCACTTTCGCTTTTATAATATTAGTAAGGATAGTGGGATTATTATTACGTCATTATAGCCAGAATATAAAAATCTTATAGGAGTACTCATTATAGCAATCTATCCCATCAACAAAACGTGTATTTTCATCTTATGTCACCCGAACCATGGCTACATCGAAAACAGTATTAGGCCAGTCTATTCCCACTTGGTATATTGTTACTTCATTAATCCATTCGACAATATCATTCCAATTTCAAATATAACGTAAATAGGTATCACGACAACGGCAGCAGGTCGTTCGGCAATCTCCGCCAGTAGTCGGGTGTGTCAGGTCACGATTGCTGCACCCTTGGGCGTGCGCACGCCCATATTGTCCAGCTTAGTGAAAGGATACTAAATGATCGCTGATAAATCTAATTTGATATTGTATTGCGTCATTTTATGAGACTGTTTAAATTGTTATTTATTGCGTATCATATTAATTTGCTTGATAAAGATCATGCCTTTGTTCAGCGAAACTCTTAGCAGAACTCATACTCGTCGTAGTAAATAAAAACCGGCCAAACTTACCTACCTTACAAACTTTTGACTATATATTTAATGATTTCCCAACCCAAAAAAAAAGGTGTACTCACATTCAAATCATTGACGTGATTTAGTAACAAACATTCACCGTCATCATCATTTCAGCCCGCAATCACCAACTTTTGGGTATAGTCATCTCTTTTCTTTTGCCACTCTTCTCTGTTTGGTGCGTCCCTCATCCATCTGTTTCCCGTCTTCGTAGGCCCAACCATGGCCACCATCCTACTTCCTACTTATATTATAAATGCGAAAGTTTGTGAGTGTAGATGTATGTTTGATCCTCCTTCACGAAAAAACTACTGAACGGATCTTGATGAAATTTGCCACAAAGGTAGATTATAGTCTGAAATAACACATGGGATACTTTTTCTATTATCACGCGAGCGAAGCCGCGGGGCGCAGCTAGTTCAGTCATAACCGTACTCCATCAACCATCTCCGCGTCTAGATGCCCTGTCCAACTACACTAGATTGTATCGCCCCAACCCCGACTTCATAGATTTTTGTCCGACGCCGGATTTCGGAACATTCACCGTAACTCAGTTGAAAGTATTGAGCAACGAAACGAAACAAGTTCTGTATAAGTATATCACAGCCTGACCTGGACTGAACTTAGTACTTACTTAATCCATACCTGTACCTGCAATTAACTAGATACTGACCTGTCTTTATCTAAAATGTAGCGTTAGCGTGCATAATTGCAAGTGTTTTCGCGTGCTTACAGTGCGTGACATACCTTTATGAGTCTAGACCTGGAAAGGTCAACTTTCCTTTGTCATGTTTAGACTTAAAATGTATGGTGTTTGTCTAGTAAAATATTTATTTGATTATTTGAAAACTTTATTCAGCTTTTAAAAAAAAAATGTAAAATCAAGGTGGAATCGTACAGTCAGGAAACAAGATAAGTAGCCAGGGTCAGAAATAGTGTTTTTTTTAAACCGACGTACTTTTCTCCTTTGCTGTACCTGCAGGTACGGCCTTCTCTTTTAAGAAGGTGTAGGTTTAAAATGGAATTCAACTGACTGAAAAATTAGGTACATTTGGAGAATGTGTTTTGTCGTACAGAATAAACTGGTGTATCTCTAAGTATTATTATTTACTAGCTTTTGCCCGCGGGTTAGCTCGCGTTAAATTTGGGGTAACACAGTTCCCCTTTTCTGATTTGCAGGTACCTGTTACCTGTAGTTTTTACCCTTGCGCCTTATTAATTGTAATAGCAATGCTAAGTTTTCCCTTTTCTTCCCTCTTTCTCCCTCATTTCTCACTTTGTTATCCTATGTCCGTCTCCAGGGTCCCAACTATCTCTGTACCAAAATTCATCAAAATCGGTATAGCCATTAAGGCGTGAAGACGTAACAAACAAACTCACTTTCGCTTTTATAATATTAGTAAGGATTAACTATACAAACCTTAAACAAAAGCTACATTATTCACCCAAATTCCTAAACCAAACGCACCTTAAGTCAACCAGCAAAAGGTCAACAAGTCCTATCATTTAAACTTAAACGTATATTTTGTACCGATCGTAAGTCTTTGTCCAATCTTATTGTGCAGTATTGGCCACCCGACGGAGCCTGCATACTAACGACCCATGAAATGTGCACATGACATGAACATTTAAGTGTCCCCTTCGGATGCTATTGCGTGTGGTGATACGTAATTGGAGATCATTTTGTTTGTATAGACAAGTTTAGACGAACAGTCAAGTGATAATCTTGTGATGCGATCTCGATGTTTGGAGAGAGCAGTGCGTTTATCTAATCTTTCTTTTTTAACGTTGTCCCACACTAGGAATATCTCCTGTATCGTGGGTATTTTTACAAACATTTAAACAAAAATCTATCTCAATTATATCTATCGCTAACAGCCAGACCCGAAAAAACCGGAGTGGTTGAGCGATTGACTGTTGCGCTGCGTGTCGCGGGTTCGATCCCCGTACGGAACAAATATTATATGTATAACCTACTGGTAGTTGTTTCGGGTCTGGCTGTTTGTGTATGTGAGTTTAGATATTTGTAAACGCACCGTGGGGCAACGTTTTTTAAAAAAGAAAAAAAAAAAAAGAAGAATGGTATGATGTTTTTTGGTAAGATGCATATTAACCAATTTTGTATTTAATCATAACATTTTTTTTCCCAGTGCTTTAAATTGTATTTTGTCTCCTATACCCTATCCATGGGTTATTTTTGGTACTGCCACCACATCCAATGAATGACACAAGCAATTCCTATGCTATACCATTAAATGCACAAACACGTAACCGTTCGGCCGAGTGGACGGCAATTGACTGCATTCTGGTCACGATGCGATCTAAGCAAGCAAAACGATAATTTACCATTGCAGTACCGGACAGGTGCTGCGAAAATATAGGCCTTACACACGAACGCTGATTTACACCCAATTTGTTTAGTCACGCTTTCATCTCATTTGGGGTAAATGGAACAAAATAAAATTTCAGACCTAGTACAATCCATA
This sequence comes from Ochropleura plecta, assembly GCA_905475445.1. Classification (NCBI taxonomy): domain Eukaryota; kingdom Metazoa; phylum Arthropoda; class Insecta; order Lepidoptera; family Noctuidae; genus Ochropleura; species Ochropleura plecta. The sequence goes on from FR997732.1 coordinate 6,010,220, forward strand.
ACTTGTTAGTGAATCAGTAACAGAAAATGCTTATCCTTACTAATATTATAAAAACGAAAGTGAGTTTGTTTGTTTGTTACGTCTTCACGCTTAAGTGGCTAAACCGATTTTGATAAATTTTGGTACAGAGATAGTTGGGACCCTGGAGACAAACATAGGCTATTTTTTTTTAAAAAGATTGAGTTATGAGGGAGAAAGAGGGAAAAAGAGGGAAAACTTTGCATTGCTATTAAAATAAATAAGGCGCAAGGGCAAAAACTACATTTAGCAGGTAGCTGTAAATCAGGAAAGGGGAACTGTGTTACCACGAATTTAACGCGAGCGAAGCCGCGGGCAAAAGCTAGTATACTATGTTAGTGTTATTAGTACTACTTCATTACATGAACGTATGGCTAATTTTACCCATCCAGTGCCTTTGAATGGGGCAGTCGGGCCTGCCAGCAATCATTATCAGGATGCTGTTACGAGTGTTACGCAAGCGAAGTGTTACTAAGGAAGCCGCTTTCTTGCGCATGATAGCATGGAAGCCATCCGTGTGAGCTGCAACAAACATTCCCGACGCACTACAACGCCGCGGCAACCGCAACAGCATCCTGAAAGCGTTGTTGTATAGTTAAAGAAAGAAAATACGTTTATCTGGCAGATGGAACAATTAAATTTAGAAATAAAATTATTAATTTAAATCAGGTAATATTATGAATACTATAAACGTTTACCTGTAGCTATGCAAAGATCTTAGAAGCTAAATATGACCAACTTCCTGGTTTTGGATTGGCATTGATTTAGTTTTTTTTTTCGTAGCCGCTTTGTATGACAAGACGTGGTGAGTGACGTTATTCTAAATTCAGTAGGGCGGACTTCCAAATATTCTATTTTAATTTATTTGTTTGGGACAAAAACCACCTTAACGTTACAATTTTGAAATATAGTTTAGAAAAAAAAACTCATAAGCCACACCATTGTCCACGGAATAACAGCGATATTAAAACGAACGTATAAAGAGGAGCATAATTAAAAAAAAAAAAAACAAAAAAGATGTCGAAACTGAGTTTTATTAATGTGTTATTATTATATGACTCCAAAGTATAAGCTATGTTGATACCAAATTTCATCAAAATCCGTAAAGATTTTGAGTTTGAAGGAGTATAACAAACAGTACACAGATATATACAAACTTCCTTTTTGGCACAATAATCATTGAATCGAATTTGACAATTATATGCTCACTGTAATGAAGCCTTTCACTACGAATCAGCCAGTTCTCGAACATTCTAAAATACAGCCTCTTTGTGGCACAGGTCATGAAATAAAGTAATCTATAGACATTTGATCTATAAAATAAAGTCAGAAAACCGGCCAAGAGCGAGTCAGACTTCCGCACCGAGGGTTCCCTGCAAACTTTTGACATAAACAGCCATATCTTTTGACTGCGTAGACTTAGAGGGTTGTTCAAAGCTCTTAGAGACCACAGACTTGAGTATATGGTTTTAAATTCAACTCAATACCTTCACGAGACAAAGGGTCTTGACAGAAAGATAGACAGATGGACAACAAAGTGATCTAATAAGTGTTCCGTTTTTTCATATTGAGGTCATCATCATCTGCCTAGCCTTTTCCCAACTATGTTGGGGTCGGCTTCCAGTCTAACTGGATGCAGCTGAATATCAGTATTTTACATGGAGCGACTGCCTATCTGACCTCCACAACCCAGTTAGTACTGGGTAATGCGATACCCCTTGGTAAGACTGGTTGTCAGACTTTTTGGAACACTGACTACCTGTAACGACTGTCAAAGATCTACAAATGACAGCCGGGACCAACGGCTTAACGTGCTTTCCGAGGCACAGAGGAAACTCGGTATGTAACGGGTGGTCACCCATCCACAGACCAACCTAGGCAAGCGCGGCTTAACCTAAAGATCGACCCGAGCGGCTGCTATTATTTAGCCACGAGCTCCTCTTTTTTTCCTATTGAGGTACAGAGCCCTAAAAATACAACAGAGTAAATGTAAACTAAGCTTGAAACCCGAAAAGACCAACATCGTATAATGCACGTAAACAGACATGAACATTGACCCAATTGTTGGCCACTGGAACCTTTAACTCTCTTGCAATTGAACTAGAATTTCCGCAATAGGTGCAGACCAAATGCCAGCTGTCTTATAACCTGTGCGATATAGTTTAAAGTGACCTTTATAACCTAGGCTGAACTTAGATGACCTAGTCGCCTAGTGTTCACAAGATTGATTTAAAGTGACTTGGATTGTGGCTGAAGCAGTATCTGGTATGATATGCCTCGGACTATAACAATATTATTTATTTATTATATTACTAGCTTTCACCCGCGACTTCCGCGTGGCATAGTTACTTTGGGGTAACGCTAACTTTAACCCGCGTGATGATCGAAAAAAATATCTTTCACTTCTTATTTGTTCCCTGTTTCCCCCCCTTTTCTCGCTTTTTTAGCCTATGTCCGTCTCCAGGGTCCCAACTATCTCTGTACCAAAATTCATCAAAATCGGTTCGGCTGGAAGTGACTACATTTTATACAATGTTAAGATCATGTTGCCAATAAAACTAAATACAACGTATAATATTTGGGGTTACCTACTAAATTACAAACTTGATCCTACCTTTTCCAAGAATAAAAGTATGAAGGGTATAGAATTCCGAAAATACTTAACGCTCAACCCTACCAACTTGGACCACAACTTCAGAACGTTTAGTGAACTTAAAACCAACGCGAAATCGCGAACGTTGGTGAAATCTACCTAGCTACTTCAAAACTAGGCGGGGCCGATATAAACTAGTCTCTGCACTTGTTACATTAAACTGTGATGTGAAAGGGTGTTTATAAACAAGTTATAGAATTAATATAAAGTGGATTAATTAATCGAGAATTGTATAACAAGTTCACTTTCACATGTCTTTAATTAATTCCAGTTGACTTTGCTTTGCAATGTATCTTTTGAGATTAATATTGTGATTGGGAACTATGAACTATGGTTTTACTACAAATCTTATAAAATGGGTAATTATAAGAAACAAGTACAAATAGAAATGCTTTTTAATCATCTTATACTGAACTAGCTGTGCCTAGTGGTTTCTCCCGCTGCTCAACTTTTAAGTATTGTAGCGTTATGTTACAAAGTCGATTTCATCCGCGCAGATGGGGATAAAAAGTTAGTAGTTTCTATCCAGAACGAAAAAAGTTTTTTTTTGGAAGACGGTTTTTTTCAAAAATTAATAGATAAGACCTTAATTTTTTCTTTAAACGTTGCCCCACACTAGGAATTTCTCCTGTATCGTGGGTGCGTATACAAACATTTAAACTCACATACACAAAAAGCCAGGCCCGAAACAACTAACTGCAGGTCATACAATTATTTGTTCCGTGCGGGAATCGAACCCGCGACACGCAGCACAGCAGTCAATCGCTCAGCCACTGAGCCAAATACCCCTTTTATCGCCAATAAAAAATCCTCAACGTTTCTGATAGTGTAACATCACTTTTTGTTCCCAACCACATCTTTATAAGTTGGAAGAAAACCACTAATAGGCGATGCGGTTTCGAAAACTTCCATTTTAAAAGGAATTCTTTGAGTTCTCAAGACTTTCCATTGATTTAATGTTCCCTACGGCGTTTGTGGTGAATTGTTATAAAATACATAATTTAAGCAACCGTTGCCTTGCATTCAATAATTCAAGGCTAGATTGTCTTCTTGGGTATGAAAGAACGCAGTTTAAAAAGCCTATTTTCATTCATTTGTGGGATACAACTGGAAATCAGCTTCAGGCGGCATCAATGTGGTTATACCATTATGCTGAGCTAAAGCTTTTTTGGCTTATTTTTTTTATTTCGTGCAATACTTTTAAAGTTTTCTTTTTTTCATTCACCAGTGACCCAGGTTTGTATGTCTTCTATCGTGGGTGCGTTCACCAACATTTTATTTACATACACAAACAGCCAGACCCGGAACTGATCTCATTGAAACATTTTTGATTCTATCATATCACACGAATGCTGAGTGTGTGCCACTTGATAGAAAGATTTGTAGTATTGGATTACCAATATATTCGCCTTGTCCCGTCTATCCTTACTAATATTATAAAAGCGACAGTGAGTTTGATTGTTACGTTTCACGCCTTAATGGCTAAACCGATTTTGATGAATTTTGGTACAGAGATAACTTTGGGACCCTGGAGACGGACAAAGGTATTTTTTTTAAAGTGGGAAATGAGGGAGAAAGAGGGAAGAAAAGGGAAAACTTAGCTTTGCTATTACAATCAATAAGGCGCAAGGGCAAAAACTGCAGGTAGCAGGTAACTGCAAATCAGGAAAGAGGATAATTATGTGTTACCCCAAATTTAACGCGAGCGAAGCCGCAGGCAAAAGCTATTCGCTAATAAATATTTGAAGTATTTGGGTCTCACACTGTTCATGATTAAAATAGCGGGGCTTCAACATACCATCATTTAACAAGGCACGAGAAGCCTAGGTCCTCAGCCCTGCTACCACATCGTTATCTCTCCTATAACACTTATCCATTGCCGCGAAGTTTACACTGGCAGAAAAGAAACAATGGAAGGCTTTTAAAAAAAAAGTGACAACCAAATGTCAAAAAAGTATTATCCAAAAAGTATCATTACATTCTATTGTTTGTAACCGAAAACCATCGAAATGTGTCTTGATTGTGTTTTGTCCGTGAGTCGAGCAAGAGGCAGCCGTTATCTGTCGTATGCAAAGTGTTTGAATACATTGCTTTCAACAAATACCTGATCTGGGGTGCTTAGACCTCACACGATGTTGCATCGCCCGAAGTCTTTTATAAATGACCTCACATTTGCTAAATTTGTCTGGGTTTGGTTGGGAAATACAGTAAACACCTATAGTAAACATTTAGCAAGTCTTAGATGCGAACGTAAGTTTGTTTGTGACATTTTCACGTTGTCAGGTGAACAGAAACTAGCTCAGTCCACCCGTCTATTGACGATAGGCCTTGTCATCGGCGCGTTTGTATCTCAAGCGCGGCTCAAAATGATGTCAGCATAGGGCAGCAGAGGGGCTTGCCAGGACCACTGCCTGATGGGGTCCCGGAACACAAAGAGCAAAATATGGAACAAGTTAGTCTCAGTACCGTATTTTCAAACTCCCAACGTATAAAGTCGAATATTTTCGGCAATAATTTACTATCAAATCAATAAATCATATAATAATTAAATATTTATGTAAATTAATTAAGTATGACCATCGGTCTCACTTTGTCTTGTCTAATTTTTTAAATAGAATTCCAATATATTAATGCAGGGAATAGTATCAATAGATCAAAGAGCACCATACTGTGAGGTTATAAGATAACGAATGATCACAGTCTTGTTACATTACCGACTATCGTTAAGATCATTAAAGTGTTAAGGGCGAATCGTTACAAATGAGAAATGACGTTTACTATTGAACAAATTAATGCTTCGTGCAGTGTCGACAAGGCTTTATACCTGGTTGATTTAGATTGAGTATAAATCATTATTTTTATTAAGTGTATTTTATTTGTGTTATTAATGTTTTTTTAAAGTTCCGTATCTCAAAAGGAAAAACTAAACCTTAATTGGATCACTTTGTTGTTTGTCTGTCTGTCTGTTAAAACCCTTTATCTCGGAAACGTGTGCAAGTATTAAGTTGAAATTAAAACATATACAAATCTGTGGTCGCTTTGTGCTGTAAAAAAATTTGAGAGGTGTCAAGGGACACCCGGATGGAACGAAGTTATTATTTATTATGTACAAAAAACCTGTACCTATTCACTCAACAAAAATAAATTCAATGCGAAATAGAAATGAAAATATCTGGCTTGCTTTCTATAAGAGAGAGAGAGAGACAGACAGAGAAACATGCGCACGCCGCACAGCTTACAATAGCTTACTATAGCAAAAAGTGTCGTTACAACTTTTCGTGAGAATTTTTTCCGTCTAGCCCCCTTTCACAACGCGCGATAAGGTACTTCGTTCCAAAAATCAACCTTCAAAGTCTACGCAATCAAAAGATATGTCTGTTTATGTCGCAAGTTGGTACTGAACCCTAGGTTTATGAGTCTGACTAGCTCTTGGTCGGTTTTGTTTTTATTTTATAGATCAAATGATTATATATATATATTATACTATAGATTACTTTATTTCATGACCTGTGCTACAAAGAGGCTGTATTTTAGAATGTTCGAGAACCGAGTGATCCGTAGTGAAAGGCTTCATTACAGTGAGCAAATAATTGTCAAATTCGTTTAATTCGAGTTAAGACAAGGTTTTATAAAAATATTAGTTTTTTAATATTATACATTTTTATTTTTTTATATTACATATACATTTTAATATACAATATACAGTAGACACCCTCTTGAACTTTTTTCTAAAATAAAAGTTTTCATAGTCTAAGTTACTCCTTATAACATCAGCCTACCCTTAAAAGTCTCGTCATAATCTGACCAACCGTTTCGGAGCTTAGCCGGAACAAACTAAATTTTTTACAAAACTGTTACACTTTTAAATTCATTTAGTAAAAAGTTGTTATTTTGAAATTACAATCAGACATTTCAAATTTTACTTAATTGTATAGATATTCAAGTCTGACGTGTGACACTACGCGGCATTATGTCTTCTTTTTTAACTTTTCTTGGTCATAGTTTATCTCGTACGCATTTTAATACTAATATGATTTTACTTTGCGAATATCAGCTCTGGACGCTGAATCAAGCAGGGAAAATCGGGTTGTTCGAAAAAGATGCCGCGACCCCGTAACATAAAGTGCAAAAGGAAAAGTGGGTGTCTTTTAGGCAGTAAAAGTCTGACACTCCTCCCCTGCTCCACCCAGAGCGGGGGAAGTTATTTGATGATTTCCCATCCGCAACAAAAATAAAGCATTGAAAAACCAACAGGGAGCCTTATTTAATCATATGGACACGCCCAATGCTAGTAAAAACCGTTACGTTGTGAAAGTAGGTAGATAAGCGTAGACAGACATTAACTAAACATAATACTTTAACAGCTTTCAACATACGAAACAAAAGAACATAAAGTTAACCATCTTTTATAGAATTAATGTCTCCATAAAATATATTTTGTACAAGAGCCATAAGAATGGCTAAAGTGACGGGACGCCCAACATTTTGTATCTTGTTACAAATTTATGTCTAATTACCTTACCGTGTAAACTATAAATTATTACAACATAATGAGGGTGAAATCGCTGTGAACATCACTTTATTTTTTTAATGTTCTTAGTTTATTTAATGGGCTATTAGATACTTTTTCAGTTGACCTCTGTTTTACATTAATTAAATTATAATGAAACTTGATTTACGTACTTACGCGAGTCGAATTTTAAATATCTGTGATTTCCACGAAATTTGAAAGTGCCTAGAAGGCTACCTTACTTTGTATTCGTTCAGTACTTAATATTTGAGTTACTTTTAAACCATGTTGAACACGCAGCGCATCAGTCGATAGCACAATGGCCGAGCTATCGACTGCTGCGCTGCGTGTTGCGGGTTCGATCCCGCACGGAACAAATATTTGTGGCCTACAGATAGTTGTTCCGGGTCTGGCTATTTGTGTATGTGAGTTTAAATGTTTGCAAACGCACCCACAATACAGGAGAAATTCCTGAAAAAAAATTAAAGCAAAATACTTATATTACAAAGAATGCACACATAACGCTTAGAATTCCTGAAAGCATATACAGAGTGGTTTTTCCCACACAAATGACCACGTAATTTTTTTGGCTGTTTTCTCTTTTTATTTATTTTTTTTCCTGTGCGAGTCCAATAATAACAACCACTCGGGTTGATCTTTAGGTTAAGCCACGCTTGGTTGGTCTGTGAATAGGTGCCCACCCGTTACATACCAAGTTTCCTCCGTGTCTCAGAAAGCACGTTATTCTGTTGATCCCGGCTGTCATTTGTAGATCTTTGACAGTCGTTACCGGTAGTCAGCGTCCTGAAAGTCTGACAACCAGTCTTACTAAGGGGTATCGTATTACCCAGTAATTGGGTTCTGGAGGTCAGATAGGCAGTCGATCCATATAAAATACTTGTATTCAGCTGCATCCGGTAAGACGACCCGAACATAGTTGGGACTAGGCAGATCATGAGTCTAATAATCATGTTTTCAAAATGCCTACCCATCTTAGTAACATTTTATTCATTTATTTTTAAACGCAACTGCGCACAAATTATTCGTGCCAGCGCATTGGAAATTGCTTAACGTTAACCCTTTAATGAAAACCTGTGGTCAAACTCACCGCGTCGGGTGTAATTACAGGGTTTAAATGAAGGTAGGCATTACAGTGTGCAGCCAAGCACATAATATAGGATTTTATTGTCGTCGTCAGTAAAAAAAGGAGGTTAAGGAGATATTGGTAGTGAGCATTTCTGTGTTTACGGGTTTAGTTTGTTCTTTTAAGGGTTGACAATGCTATAAGCATTCTTGAAGTCATTCGTTGCTAAATAATACTTATAATATAACTATAACTGTAAAACTCTGCTGGCTAAATCTAATGCTTTAGTTGTGATTGGGTATTTATAAGCAAATTTGCTCTGACCCGTCATATAAGGCAAGGAAAGGAAATAGGATAGTTAATAAAATTATGTATATATTAACCTAATAAATTAAAAAAATAATATATAAAAAGTATATAATATAATATATTAAATAGTAGATATCTAGCAATAAACAGCAAATAATAAAGAGAAATTTTACTTATAACATTTGAAAAAAGACATGACGAGACATGATAATGAAACAAGATACACAAAATGTGAAAATAAATAAACTTTAATTGCGACCTCGAGGCGATGCGACCTCGAAATTCTTAGCCATATTGTCTCTAATCTTATTTTGTAGTTGCAGATAAAAACTACAAATCAATCTGTTAACACACTATATTTTTTAACTCACCATTTGTAAAACCCAAAAGTTTTACGCAACAATTTCTCTGAACGACGATCACGATTTCGCAAATCACTGCCTTGATTAAAATTGAATTGAAACAAATGATTGCGTACATTGATAGCACCATTGTGGCGGTAATGCCGCCATTGTCTTGCGCACAATGTGGGCCATTCGTAATGAGAGTGGCAATAAAAGCTTCTATAAAAACTTTGTTACGTGTCGACGAGATTTTATTAATTAAGTTTCACTTGTTTGCTGGCAAAGCACTGAGAGATATTTTTCAGCTATAATTATGATAGAAAAGTCAGAAATATATCCTTTTAAACAGTAAAAATATATAAAATTAAACTGAATGAGAAATGGGCGTTAAAAATAATTTGACTTCGCTGACAACAGGAATAGTGCTCAGATGGAAATGCTAATTATTTTTCAAAATATATTGAACTAGCTGACGCCAGTGGCTTCGCCCGCAAATATAATAATGTATTTTGTGTTATTAAAGGCCATAATCTCCCTTTGTGCCAAATTTCATCAAGATCCGTTTAGTAGTTTTTTCGTGAAAGAGGATCAAACATACATCCATACTCACAAACTTTCGCATCTATATATAATATTAGTTGGATAGGATTATATAGTAGGATTACATAAGCTAACGAAAATCTTTTATAAATCCTGATTTCGTAGATCGTTGTAGAAATACCAAATACTTTGGAAAATATTTTCACTTATTTAGCCTTTAAGATCAGTCGAGGTTGCAACATTCTGGAATGGCGTATGTTTAGTAGTGGACGTATTTTGTCTCAAATAATCATGTTCATGTTTTTAATCGCTGCAAATTACGGCCACATCCTATTAGTCTATAAGTAAAAAGATACTCGTTATATTTCCATGATTATCCATAATACTCGAATTATACAGATATTTTGAAGCGTTGATGATTTATTTTGATCTGAACGAAACAAAAACACATCATCAAAATTGTCTCCTTTACTGTTTTCTAGAATGCAAGCAAGTTAAACACAAAGACAAAACTAGTGCCACAATACAAAAAAGCAAGTTAAATATAAAACTATACTAGACCTTTCAAATGACCACTGTTAATCAGTGCTCGACTTTCTAGAACAAAACATCACATAATTACCAAGCCAGAGACCTAAAAAGTAGATTTTCAAACAAAAATATAAACTTATTTCCATTTCCAACTACACAGGCAGTACTAAATAATGTGCTGAACCAAGTGACCATGAACGTGGAACCATGTATGAGTTCCGCCAGTGACCAACAACACCGTACCAGAATATCATCATAAACTACGGAAGAGTTAAATAGAACACACTTACACCATATACATTGCTGCTTCGAAATGGACGTAAGCATTTCTCGTACTTTGCTAACCAGCTACGGTACATGTACTGTTTAGTTTGTTCGCCGACAGAATACATTTTGGTACGTTTAACATATTAATTGAAAACAAAGAGTATTCTCCCACGCCATGCAAGTGTGACCATCGCCTTATGCGATCTAAAATGAATTATGAATATTGAGTAATAATAGTTGCACTTACCTACGTGTTATTGTGGTAATTAAAAAGTAAATAGAAAAGAAAGCATATTGTAGGTTTGCTTTAATTGTGTGTCATTCACAAAGCGATTTTAATGTATTTGTTAAAATTGCCATGTTACTAGAATACGTAGGCACCGTTTCGATTTTCGAAACCTACAAGTTATTTTACTAAATAAAAACAGTCTAATGAAAACCCATTTTCAACTAAAAACTTCAAATTCGTTAAAAAAACACCTCGATACCGCTCTGCGAAAATAAAAATATATTACTTTTAATAGATTAAATGAAAATTAATATTGCTCCAAAATCATACAGTTCCCGCCCACATTTTCAAAATGGCGTCAACCGCCATTTCACGGTTCTAAAGTTTAATAATAGGCTATTATATTTAGTGGCAATTTATATGTCACAAACACGTTATGGGCTGTAAAGGTAATTGTTTATTAATTTCAACGAGGTATTGTACCATGATGATCATTTAACGAACAAGCGTTAACTTTATTAATGTTATAAATGAATGAGTAACCAACTGCTAAAGTGAAATGGGTTGAGGTTGGGATTGTTGTAAATGAAAATGTTATCATTATATTGTAAGTGGAAATTTTTATTGAAAAACATAGTTTTAAAAATAGTAATGTAATTTAAAATACTTAATAATAATACCAGCCTTTAGTTGTTCCACTGCTGGGCCTTTTGGGCCCTTGGTTCCAACATTATTTAGAAGCATTAAGTTAAAAGATAAGACTTTCTCCATTTCACTTAACTAGCATGTAATAAATCAATCAAATCATCGCAAACTAAAACACTTTAGAAAACCAGTACAACATGATATCTGATATAGTTTACACAAATGTTTATAAAAACAAAATTAGCGCCATAATAAAAACTAATAATCTGACAGATATCTGATACTGTCGTGTTGCGATAATGCCTAACGTTACGGCCCTATTCGGGCATTCGTGCCCATTCGTGAACAATCACAATGGCGAATAAATAACCTAATGAATAGATTCATCGTTTGTCGCTGCTTTGAAGCCCCGCTTAGGGACATAAACATTCCATTGAAATAAAGACGAAACAACAATGTGTATAATTTTGCTGTTTATGTGAAAATTATTCGATGATTTCCAATAAAATTGAAGTTTCCGAGACCGAGAAACGATGTGTTGTTCTATTGTAGAGAGAATGTGTATAATTTAATACTAAGTTGTCGAAGAAAGCTTCATAAGATGGCGCAAGTATAATCCCACTGTATTTTAGATAATGGTTAAGAACTTTTCGGTAAACCCAGTCTTACTGCCCAGAGCGGGGGAAGTTATTTTATGATTTACCAGGCGCCAAAAAAAAAAACAAAAGACATTCGCAGAAGAACTATGAGTAATTTCATAATGTCATTCACTCACTGTCATAATGTAAACCTGTTGCAAATCTTTACTTTAACGACTAAAAGACAGCGACTAGCGTACACCATCATCATCTGCCTAGCCTTTTCCCAACTGTGTTTGGGTCGGCTTCCAGTCTAACCGGCTGCAGCGGAATACCACTATTTCACATGGAGTGACTGCCTATCTGACCTCCACAACCCAGTTAGTACTAGGTTATACAATACCCTTGGCATCACCTGTCAGAGCTGTCAGAGTTTCGGGCCACTAACAACCAGTTTCAAATCATCATTTTCCTGCCCTTGTCCCATTCTATTTGGGTTCGGCGCAACACATTTTCTTCTTCTATTCTCCCCTGTCAGTCGTCACGGCATTACTTACTCCTTTCTCCTTCATATCATTCATTAAACAATCCATCCATCTTTTCTTTGGCCTTCCTCTCCCTCTACATCCATCAACATTCATTATCTTTCAGTCTTTCAGTCTTTTAGTAACATGACATTCCTATCTATGTCTCTTTCAGTCACGTGCCTATTCAAATCAATAAAAAAAATAAACAAAACAGTTTTGCTTATTCAAAAGCTGACCGCACTTGTTTTGGAGTACTCACACAACTTTTTAATTAAATAACGAGAAATCAATTTCGACCGCTCCATAACGTAAAAGTTGTATTGAAAACTTGCTCGATTTACCTGTGGCTAATAATAGATCAAAAGCTTGGTTACCAAACAGGTGTTCATGCCATCAGCCCATCATATTCGCTACATATCGAATTGGATACACTTTTTAATCAATAACGCAAATTGTACACCAGACTGGTTTTTTGTTCGGCAAAAGCCAATGCTTTGTGAATTGCCCAATATTGCCCAGCAATTCCAATTTGGGGCATTCCATCGCTCTGCTATGAGGATTGAAACATCCAGGTGCGAAGGTTCGTGTTGATTATGAAGCTTGCATTCTTTTGTAGTGTGAGCAGAATTGAAAGCAGGACGTGCAGCGTCGAAGCACGTCTGGTGGATATCTAAGTATTTGATTTAATACTTACCAAATAAGTTAGTATTTATTGAATTGACATTTTTTATGACAATTCGTCGTTGCTTGCTCTTTGATTTGACTTTCTACTCTGACGTGCCACCTGTTGTTACTAAAAACCATAAACCATATTGTTTATATATACTTGAAAAAAGCACTTTTCCTTATTTCCAAATTTAAATGAAAATAAAAAAGTAAGAAAATATTATTATTATAGTGATGAAACGACCAACAATAGAACCTACAGAAGATAAAAATTACACTCGACTTTTAACTTAAAATACGTATTGATAAACCCATAGTTATCTACATTTGTGACCATATGTCAACTGTTCGTCCCTCGACGTCCATTTCACGTTTTTGCGACAATCGCACGTTTTTATCTGATCCATAATTCAATCAACTGTATTCGCCCAAAACGATTCAGCGGTTTCGATCGCAGTCGATCTATCAACGTTCAAAAGTAAATTGAACGGTGTACAGTCAAAGCCAACAGTCATACCAGTAGTAGCACTAGTATTACCGCTATATTAACGCGCTGTCAATAAATTATTGTGACCATCAGTTTTTTTTTGTGAACGCCATGTCCCTGGTCAACCTATAAAGCTGTCGTCTGGTTAATCCTCTGGATACCTTGAGAGGTAGGCCTATAGTCAGGGCATATACTTAAAAACGAATCGACTACATGCTAAGGGGGTACCCGGGTAATCCTTTAGGTGCTTTGAAAGTAAGGCTTCCAACCAGAGAAAACCTTAAAAAGCAATCGACTACACGCTAACGGCAACCCCTGTGAGGTACGAGCTAAGGGCGTCCCTGGGGGAGGACTGCAAAGGGACAGGCTAGATCTGACCGATGTCATTATTTTGGGACTGGTTTGAATTACCACCTGATGTGGTAGGTAGCACTTAAATAAGTCTACTTACATATAAGTACATATAGGTAATTTTTGAAGGATGATTATATCTATCTATTGTCGCTCAAAAGACAACGAATACCGCACTCATTGCGTAACACAGTGTCTATGACAGTTCGAAAGATTTCAAACAGAATAGATTTTTTTTTTATATTTTTTAAAACATGGAACATTTAGTTCTTATGATACTGTTATGTTCTTATATGTTTCGCCGTAGTCTGGGATACAAATATTACATTCTAGCTGAGCCTCACAGTTTCACCAGGGTAGATCGGAATAAAAAAGTAGCTTATGTGTTCCAAAATATTAGCTATTTTGACGCCAAATTTCATCAAATTCTTTGTTCTTAGTGGCAACGTAAATAATGCATCGTATATTGTTTACTTGTCAAAAACATTACCTAACTTAACGTTGAACCGTATATTATTTTTTTATTTATTTATCCTCCTTACAGGCCTTATCCTAATGAGACAGTGAAGCTATCAATAAAAATAAATTTAAAAAATAAAACACTTTACATCAAATCTCTTAATTTCTAAGTACCTACCTAATTGTAAACAAACAAAAAAAATAACATATTTCTGTTCCTTACGGTCTTATATAACTAACTACATTTAATAAAAGTCTTGCGAAGTCACTCATTCATTATGAAAGGTTCATAATCGTTCAAAAATTTTTAGAACCAAGTAAGGTATTTTTCTTTTCTTTACGATCTGCAATTAGTCTTGAAGCAAATGTGGTAAGTGACGGAGGTAAGTGGGGGTGTAAAAAGTAAACAAAGCATGTGTGCGCTGGTCCGGAGTCAGACACATGCGTCACTATCTTCCAGAAAACGCTTCGTTCCGGTTCAATGCTCCGGCGTGGTAATTGCGATAATTACTGTTAGTCTCAATCAATGGGTGTTTTTCTTCCACGCTGCCAATTGGTGGGAAACGGTGCCTATTCACAGTATAGTGTAACTTGTTGTACAGAATCGAGTTTCTTATTTGGAGTTCGATTTTTGGCATCATAATGATACTCGTTAGAAGTGTTATTTTCATAGACATGGGTCACCGAATTCACACACTTAGAAATGATGTTGGAATGTTTTTTTTTAATGGCATCTCGCAGTTCAACCTATGTGGTCGTTAGTTGCTTAACCGGACTATCCCGTGGATGCCTTGGATTTAAGGCCTCCAGTCAGTCAGAGATGTTGGCATGTGGGTGTTAGGAGGATATAGTCCTCCTGACCGTTTTTGATCACGGCGGCCAATCTCAGCGGAGATTAGCTATCGTTACGGGAGATATTATAGTGCTCATGTGTTTGTGCAGGTACAGGTGCACTCTCTGTTTCCTCACTCTCATAGACGGCAATCCAAAACGACAGGAGGAAGATCAGGTACAGGAACAACGGCTCACCATACTTTCCGAGGCACGGGGATATCATACAACAAACTTCCTAACTCCGGACTGTTACTGCGATTTTTTTAATGAAAAAGCATTTTTCCCTACCGAATCTATGACTCAACGCTCTGCAGTCGGATTTGCGGCCGCGAAATCCACGGAGTAGTTTAGCTAGAAGGGTATTTTAGCATTAAAATGAGATTACCACAAGGGAGCTTTATTCCGGGGTTGTGGATTACCCGGGGTTGCATTTTGTTCGAAAGAGAGATAGAGAACTCAAAGGGCAAATGAAGGAATATGGAAGGGTTTTAGTCAGTAAAAGTTTGAAACTCCCCTCGAATTCATTTGATGATTTCCATCCGAAAACAAAAGGGGGCCTTATTATGGGACTCCTGGTATCAAAATAGCTTATAATCTGGATTAACAAAAAGGCTAGTTTTATCCCGGTTTACGTAGATGCAACCGCGAGACGCATCTAGTACGTAATACATATGTAAGTGTTTCAGGAAATTGGATTGAAAAAAACACAATAAGGCGGGGTTAGTAGCAGTAGATTATGAATAAACGAAAACAAGAACTGTCATCAAAAGTTTTTAAAACATTCAGGTAGATAGAGCAGGAGCCTACATCAAAATTCACCGTTTCATAGATACGTAAGGTACTCTATTGCTCCAGACATAGATATCGCTTAATTTACCGGTGTAGCTATAGGAGCATAGCTGCATAGGTATCTGGTGGATGCAATCTCGGCGGAACACATAAGTTAAACGGTGCACGCAGCTGCGCGCGTCGCGCCCGACGGCGGCGCGCGCGCTTCGCCCGGTCAGCTTTAGGCGGGATGCATACCTGTTCATTTTTGAGGAATTATTTTTATTTAAATTTTATGTTCTTTTTTCAAATATTTAGCTTTAATTCCAAATATGAAAAAAAATAGGAAAGTTGCGTATAAACGGGTGTGGGTAGAGTTGATATGTTAGAGTAGAAGAAGACCAAAAAAACTATGGATAACTATGAAAGGAGGTATGTTATCTGTTAACAAGTAATAGAGAAGAATGGGAGAGTCCAAATAAATAAAATTGGGATAATGACAGGAGAATGAATGATGATTTAGATTTCATTTCGCTCAGATCTGGGGATAACGCGGATGCTTACAGAAAGTGTTATAATAAGGGTTGCGGGTTGTTTAAGGATTGCGGGTCGTTCGAAAGAGATACTGCGGCCTCGGAACATAAAGGGCTAAAGAAGGAACATGGGTGGGTTTTAGTCAGTAAAAGTGAGAGTCAGACTTTTACCCCCGCTCTGCCCCCCGCTACGCCCCGAGGGCGGGTAAGATGATTTCGTATCCTTAAAAAAAATGAAGGTGTGATAAAAATTATGACACACGCAATGCATAGGGATTGCATGTGTCATACACGGCACGTACATGGCTTGACACGTGTTTTGCCTTTAGAAGGACTAAGCGAGAAAAGTGATGTTTAATCCCGGTTTCCAATACATTATGTTAACTTTTTATTTGTATATGAACAGTCGGTTTTCGTATTTAAAATAAACAATCCAGCTGATGGTGTGTCCAAAGTTAATTTTCTCGTTTTTCAATCTCTTTGTTCGGTTTTTCGCTAACATTATTTTGAAGCTTTATTTAGAACACGTTGCTAAACGTGAAACTTGGAAGCTCTGTAACAATGTTTTAATTTTTAATTTTGTTATATCATCGAGCTCCATAAAAAGCTTTTAATGTTCTGAACCCATTGAAAATGTTTGAAAGTAAAACTTTTTTTTCTAAATTATTTTTAAATGTTTATACCAAATGTGTTTCAGACTCTTTTAAATACAAATAAAAGCTACCGAACTTAAAGCGCAAGAAACCAATCATGAAATAAAAATGAATTTAATAGTAAAAAAATTATAAAAAACACTGTCTTTAGATATCCATTAGATAAGTTGGGTATGCTTAAAAAATAGTTAGTTTGCCATCTTTGGGAGTCCACCATTTTGCATTTAAAATGACGTTACTTAATTGATCATACATGGTCATCGAAACGAAACATTTACGTAAAATTTCAGCTCAATCGCACACCGGGTCAAATTTAACGGTCTAGGATTTGTTTACATAGTTGGTTAGGTACTGGTGTACCTAATAATAGTGTATTTAAAATCCTACATGACGAAAACCTTGTGAAAGCTGAGAAAGAGAAGCAACTCTATCTTGACTTGGCATACGAGGTTGTCGATATGTGAAATGTGAGCTCGGTTATCATTGTGCCGATAGTAGTTACGACCAATGACCTGATGACCAAGAGCATCGACGACCATCTCTCGAAGCTCTCCTTAGGCGGTTGGATTAAGGGCCTGATTCAGAAGGCAGTACTCCTCGATACGGCCCGCATTGTGAGGAGGTTCCTGGCTCTGGACCCCTAACCACAGAGTAGCTTGGACTCTGCTCCCGATAAATGTTTTTCTATTTTTTTTTTTTAAGAAATGTTTAAAAATGTATTTATAAGTGTGACAAATGAATAAAGAAGGTGTGGTAAAAAACATTACCCTTTATAACTCAAAAAATAATATAAACTATATGTATAGCCTTCTTAAATCTGCCGCTTTCGAAATCGCAGACACATATTTCGAAATCCTCAATAAAAATTTGAAAGGTCTGCAGGCACGTATAGACTGTTGTTGACTATAAATGCTTGATTGAGCATGCAAGCCCGCAGATGTGGTTCCGAGGCACGTGACATAGTCTCCGAATAATCTGAATACAGTATATATACATATACGAACAATTGTTTGTTTTGTAGCAGCCATTTAATTTGATGTGTTTTGAGAGCTTTGTAAACCAATATGGTAGTTAGGTAAATAGAAGGAACTTATGTTTAACGTGTTTGAGAAACAATATTGTAAACAAACAAACATGTTTGACAAACAATATCAGCTAGTTTTGGAGGTTGAGAGGACCTTGGATTTGAGCATGTTATTTTTTTAACTGCGAGAAAGACGAAGAGTCTTGATCCTTGAAAGTTTGTTTAGATACATGATGGTCTACTTTTTTTTTAAATAAACCATTAATGTATTTATTTATTTATTTATGTACAAACAAAACAATATGAAAAAAATACATACAGACAAAAGAGCACAAAGGTACTGCTTATTTCTCATAAAGAAATCTCTTCCTACACAGTACCTAACCCCTGTCAGAAATTTGTTTAGGCTGTACACAATTTAGGCACCCACTGGGCTCTAAGAAATATCCCATTCGATCTGACTGGCGTCTGCACAACGCCTTCCGAAGTTGTTTATTTTATGCAGCAGTGTAGCAGGCGTGTCCGTTCACGATAGCCTCGGGACTGTCCGTAGCCGCTACTTACGGACGCCGGTAATTTTGCATCCGACGTGCCCGAGACTTAGATAAAGTGATATACATAGCTAGCTAGCTGCTTTAGATTATACACCTGTGCAATTTTAAAGAGGACAGGGTATCTGCGTTTTGTATTCAAGCTATGTTTCAGTTTGTTTATTTTGAGATCATCATCTGTGTAACCATTTTCTATGTTCGGGTCACGGCATGTCTAAGAATAATCCGAAATCACAGTGAAACAGAAAATTTCCATCACAGACCAACATAATCTATGACAGAAGTTTTTTTTTTCTTTTAAAAAAAAAGTTGCTCCTCTCTAGGAATTTCTCCTGTATCGTGGTTGCGATTACAAACATATAAACTCACAAACACAAACACCCAGGCCCGAAACAAATATCTGCAGGCCATATAAATATTTGTTGCGTGCGGGAATCGAACTCTCGACACGCAGCGCAGCAGTCGATTACTCAGCCACTGCGCCAACCGTGCCGTCAAGTTCTACACTGGAGGCCATCAACATAACAAAAATTATCATCTGCCTAGCCTTTTTCTAACTATGTTGGGGTCGGCTCCCAGTCTAACCGGACGCGGCTAAATATCTCCATTCTCCCCTATCAGACGTCACGGCATCATTTACTGCTTTCTCCTTCATATCATTCCTTACACAATCCATCCTTTTTTTTCTTTGGCCTTCCTCTCGCTCTCCATCCACCAACATTCAGATCTATCACTCTTTTTGTCACATGTGCTTCGTCTCTTCTCATTACTTCTGTAATAGATGATAGAAATAAATGCATTTTAACGGGGTTACCGAGCTGAGTATGTTTCCTTATTATATCTAAATCCGCAGGCTTCAAAACCTTTTGGCCAGCTTTCACTTCTACACTTTAAAGTCGTAACCTAGAGAGATTTGTATCCGATGTGCCCGAGCCTTAGACAAAATGATATACGTTGCTAGCGAGCTGCTCTAGATTATACACACTGTGCAGTTTTATAGAGGCCACAGTACCGACGTCTTGTAACGAAGTTGTGTACACACGACGACACATCAACCTATACAAAACCAGTTTATGCGGATCTCTCATCGTACGGGAAATCTACGGCGTACGATTCGTAGTTGAGAGATCAGCATAAACTGGTTTTGTATAGGTTGATATGTCTTCGTGTGTACTTTCGTTATGTTTTTGGGATTCTGTACCTCATGAGGAAAAAAACGGTACCCTGATTGGATCATTTTGTTGTCCGTCTGTTTGCTTGCCAAGACCTATGATGATATATCTATCTCCGGAACGCGTGAAGGTATCACATTGAAATACATTCATTCAAATGGCCCTCTTGTGCTGTGAAAAATCAACCATACAAACTTGTGACATACACAGCCATGTCGTTTGACTGTGAAGACTTATAGGGTTGAATTTTTCCCAGCACAAAGTGACCACAGAGTTTTAAGTATATGGTTTTAATTTCAACAACTCGATACCTTTACGCGTTCCGTATATATAAGGTCTTGACAGACAGACAGACAATAAAAAATAAATAAAATAAAATAAATAAATATCTTGGGATAAAATAAATAACTCACACACGGCTATCTGATCCCAAGCTAAGCAGAGCTTGTGTTATAGTAACCAGACAACTGATATACATACTTATATAATTTATAAAACATACATATTATAGATAAATCACACCCAGACACAGAACAAACAATCATGCTCATCACACAAAGTTTGTCCTGGGTGGGAATCGAACCCAAGACCTCCGGCTCAGCAGTCAGGGCCACTAACCACTAGACCAACAGGCCCGTCAAAATCGTAATAAAGTGATACAATAAGGGTTCCATTTTTTTTAAGATACTTCTTTTTAAGAAAAAAAAAATAAAATAGGTAGGTAGTAAGTACTTACTAACTACCTATTTTTTTTCGAGATCGATTTCTACGTTTTTACAGTGTAACAGTTTCTATGTTGAACTCCACTGCTGATACTTATTTCCTTGCTACGGTTAGCCTCATTCAGTAACTAATGACAACCTAACATTGAAGTAAGTGCATTCACTTGTACATACTCTTAGAACAGAAACATACAGTCATGTGTGTAGATAAGGCTTAAAAACCCATTGTTAAGTTCCTACGGGGGAACATAAGACAAAATGCCACAAGTGTCTTAAGTACCCACGGGGGAGCTTTATACGGTGTAGCTGTCGGTTTAACGGTAAAATCTTCGTTTTTCTGTAGGCCTACCTCATTTAAACGTTACTCATAAATTCGTCGAATTTTCGCGCGTTTGTTGCGACATTCAACAAGTTAAGTGCTGACGTTTCTAACCTCCCTATTTATTTATAACTAGCCCTTTCCTGATTTGCAGGTACCTGCTACCTGTAGTTTTTGCCCTTGCGCCTTATTTATTGTAATAGCAATGCTAAGTTTTCCCTTTTTTTACCTCTAACTCCCTCATAACTCAATCTTTTTTTTTTTAAATAGCCTATGTCCGTCTCCAGGGTCTCAACTATCTCTGTAACAAAATTCATCAAAATCGGTTTAGCCATTTAAGCGTGAAGACGTAACAAACAAACTCACTTTCGCTTATATAACATTAGTAAGGATTAAACATGGAATACTTACAGCTAAAGAGAACATACCAAAAGATTGCAAATAAGACTGCCAGCCAATTACAAGTTTTCACTTACACATACCTGGACAAAACAATTCTATTGATATTATAGTAGCAAACTGGAAAAGAACACTAAAAAGCACTAAAAACAAATAATGCAGTAATTACTGTAGCTAAACAAAGATATTGCTCACGCCATATAACAAGCTACTACTAAACTAAGTGAAAAAAAATCGACATAAGCTCTTTTGGCTGAGGACACACTAGTGAGAATTAGATCGATAACATGCTGTTTACATAACTATAAGTATCAACGATCGCGGTTGTGGTTGCTGATGAACCAATGAACCATGAGAAGTTGCGATATGTAGTGAATAGCGCACTAATTAGATATGGCGTATTCAGGCGATGGAAGAATTTCTTGGTCTAGCTAGTGTATCGATGACATACCCGGCAGGCATTACGTTTTATATTTCTCTCGTTAAGCCCGCTATGGGTTCAAATTGAATGGGACAAGGGCAGGAAGATGGCAACGTTTTTTTGATATTTTGCATCTGTACTTTTTTTGTTGCGGTTGGAATATCATCAAATAACTTCCCCCTCTCTGGGCGGAGCGGGGGGGAGTGTCTGACTTGTACTGACTAAAACTTATTGCCCTTTATGTTCCGGGGCCGCGGTATGTCTTTCGGACAACCCGCAAAGTCGGCAGGCGGTGGCCCTGGCAGCCCCCTCTGCTTTGCTGCCATCTCTTTGAGGCGCGCTTAGAACACGTAGTCGACACGACATTAGATTCGCTTTATAGTCTTTAAACTACTTACAGACTTTACAGACTACTGAGCAATGAAAATGAGGTCCTCCGCATCAGTCAATCAAACCCAGGCGGGTTTGATTCCTAAATTAGGCAGTGGTATTAGGTTTCCCATCACGAAGCTTTTTCTAGTTACTCAGTAGCAGCTACGGAGTCTGCAACTATAAGATAATTTCCTCTCAGAGCATAACAAAAAGTATATATATGTATCTTTCCACTATATATTTCTATTCCACTATATGTATTTACTGACAGTCACCCATCCATGTCATGATATAAGCTTAGCATTACTCAACATCCTAGCAGATAAATCATCGTAGAAGATTAGTAGTTATTAATGCCAGCAAAGCAAACAATACTAAATACATAAAAAAAATATAATATTAGTCCAAACTACAAGTCAATAAGTCAGTTATATTTCAAATCGAAACGAATATTTAATTAAATGATGACATGTTGTGGACCAAAACGTTTGTTTAAAAACTTCAAAAAGCATGGCGTCGTATCTCCAACCGATATTAAATTAATTACTGAGTCTCGAAAGAACAAGTTTATCCAACTAATTCTACGATATAAATAAACCTTTTAAATATCAAAGAAATAAAAATGTCTGTTAAGAGTTATAATTAAATTAATCAAGAGACGTTTTAATACTGGTCTTGAATTATCTTTATTTCTCAATTTGCATGGAATATATGTTTTTTTAGTGAATGATTGTTGTTGTGTCTGATATTGATGGCCTCCAGAGTAGAACCTATGTCATTATTATATAATATTAGTCTGTGACGGAAATTATCTGGTTTACTGTGATTGCAGCTCGAGGCTAAACATTAACAGCCACTCGGGTCAATGTTCAGGTTAAGCCACGTTTGCTTAGATTAGCCCATGGATGGGTGACCACCCAGTACATATCGATTTTTCTCCGTGCTTCGGAAAGCACGGTAAACCGTTGGCACTGGCTGTCATTTGTAGATGAGACAGTTTTTACTGGTAGTCAGTGGCCAGAGAGTCTCACAACCAGTCTTACCAAGAGGTATATATTAGCCAGTACTTACCGGGTTGTGGATGTCAGACTGTCAGTCCCTCTATGTGAAATACTGGTATTCACCGGTGTCCGATTAGCCTGGAAGTCGACCTAGTAACATAGTCGGCGGCATCTCAACACAGGGCAAAATATAGTCTGGGCTAGGATGATGGTGGTTGTTTTGATTTTTTGTGTCGATGGCCTCCAGTGATGGCCACTAGTCTCATATTTTTTCTCCTGTATCGTGGGTGCGTTAATAAGCATTTAAACTCACATACACAAACAGCCCGACACGGAACAACTACCTGTCGGTCACACAAATATTCATTCAATACGGGGATCGAATAAGCGACACGCGACGCTTAATTACTGCGCCAACCTTTCAGTCAAAATAAAAAGTCAAATATTATGTAACTACGTCTGCGATAGAAATTATCAGATATTTCTTAGGTATAAGTTTCTGAACTGACATGGCCACTAACATTATATTATTTGAAACGGGATATTTACCGCGTTTACTATTGTTTTTAAGTTTCCGATATTTCGGCGCTTGCACATAATATTATGATCACAAATATTAGATAAATTATATAATAATATTAGTTTATTAGTTTCATAACATTTTGTCGCTATTTGTACATTGTGCATTAAATACCTAAATAAATAAACTATTTAAACTATATTTTTTTTATAATTTCTTAGGAAGGCCACAGAGCAGATTATGCCTTGAGGGAATTCTTTTGTCATAGTTATAGATCTGTATAATTTGATTGTTTTACATTATAACCTGCCAAATAATATATATCTTGAGATTGAATTACTTCCATAAAATTAACGATAATTATAGATATGGTATAATGGTACTTATAATAGAACTCAAGGGACCACTTCAAACTTTATTTACATAAACTTAATTTTATTTCTCAAGGAATACTACCTAACATACTTGAACAAGTAAAACCTAACTTAATTTTTGAACCGAAAGTCTGACAACCAGTCTTACCAAGGGGCAACGCAAATCCAACAAAGTTAGGATAAAACTAGACAGACGATGATAGAAGAGATTTTAGAAAAAAATGTTCAATTATGTTTTATCAACTAGGTATTGTTTGTATTTGTAAGTCCTACAAAACTTCACGATTACGTTACACCGAACGCACGCGCGCATTTGCATCATTACGTTTACTTCCGTTGTCGTGAAAGACTACTAATATAATATTTTAAATGCAAATGTTTGTGTGGATGGATGGATGTATGGATGTTTGTTACTCTTTCACGTCAAAACAGCTGAACGCATCTTGATGAAATTTAGCGCAGAGGTAGATTAAAGTCTGGAATAACACATAGGATAGCTTCTTTTTCGATATCACGTGGGCGAAGCCGCGGGCGCCATAAAAGCGCCCTTATTTACAAGTACCTTGTAAAAGAAAATCGCCACAGCAAAAGCTATGAAGCTGATTTAATA
Organism: Ochropleura plecta; assembly: GCA_905475445.1. Classification (NCBI taxonomy): domain Eukaryota; kingdom Metazoa; phylum Arthropoda; class Insecta; order Lepidoptera; family Noctuidae; genus Ochropleura; species Ochropleura plecta. Next base: position 6,034,691 of record FR997732.1, read on the forward strand.
ACAGTGCAGTGCCAGTGCGGTGTCCCAACGTTCCTAATCTTATTACAACTTGCGCAGTTGCTGGCGCTTTGTACTCGCCTACTCGACTGGCCTGTGACAGACAGACATATTTTATACTGAAGAGAGCGCTTCATAAAGTGTGAATGGGATAGGTAATAAAATTAAAGCGTGTGCTATATGGTTTCTTTTTAATGAGCTGTATTTTATTTTATAATTTTTTTATAAAAGTTTTGTAGTTTTATGATAGCAATAGTGAACAGGTGGTCTAAAATGGTCACAGACGCAGATATTTTTATTAATAAATATAGAATTGTCACTTTGTGACCATTTTGCGAATGGTCACGTAATTCATATTATTAACCTATTATAATAATTCTGCTTTTGCAGACATTTTAGAACCCCTGGCATCTTCTGGGTATGTATCTATGATAGCGCCATATTAAGCCTTATTCATCGATACTTTTAAAGTATTTGTGAATTAATTAAATTTGGTTTAGGGCGACGTTGTGTTTTTTTTCAGTCCCTTTTATTTGATGCCTATTGTAGTTAATGTAGGTATATGATGCAAAAAAATAAGTTAACTAGCCTGCCATCTTTGGAAGTCGGCCATATTGGATTTCGAATGACGTCACTTGGCTAATAGCATTGTTGCTCTTGAACTAGCAAATTAGAGATCCAAAATTTTAGCTCACGAGTAAACCCGGGAATCGAACAAATTTAATTTCTTAGATTTTTGTTTCTTAGTTCACAGTTACACGTGCAGCTAAGAACAGCATGTGAAAATAAAATGAAACTTCTGTACACATCAGATTGATTATCCCACAGCATAGCTAGCTTAGAGGACGCATCGTCTCTGGTGACTATTCATTTATTTTTAAAGGAATAATCGGAAATTTAAGCTTTATACTCGTTAGCAACAAAACCTAATATTTCCTGCATATTTCCATTCGTGCCTAAAATATAATAAACGATACTTTTTCTGGTCTGATTTCCAATAGATTTATGATCAGTCAAATGCACAGTACACGCCAATTAATATTGATATCAAAACATCAAAGCCGGTTACAGTTAACGTCTGTGATGATCGATGCGATGCCGGCGCAATATAACATAACCGAATTAAACCTTAATGCTCAATTTATTCGATATCAAATTGAGTCCATCTTCAAAACGATTAAAACCTCTACCATAAATTTTCGTGTTCCATCGAAGCTTTTGCATCGATTTCATCTGTTTTGAAAAAGGAATGAGCGCAATGAATGGAGTATAAATTCAAAATTTTGATTGGATTTCTCGTAGCAGTAGTTCGAATTTCGGGAGTCATTTCGGATTTCCGATGAATCGATCGATTTGTGTGGGTGGCTGCGATATCGGTCTAATAGGAACGTCCTATCTAATCAATTAATGGGGTAAGATTGATGGCTACACGCTAACAATGAGGTGACTAGTTTTATTTTTGTTCCAACTTTCGTCTATTAGGCGGAGATAAAAGTTTTTATTTGAACGGAGTTTTTATCAGAATTAAGATAGTTTCTTGAGCGGTGATACTTGAAAGCTCAAGATTTAATTGATGACAATGAAATGAAAATCAAAAAAGAGTTTCAATCAATGTTATCTATAGTTATCAGTTATCTATAATATAGGTAGAACCACTAGAAATAAATTCTTCTTCCTTCAATTTTCACAATTTGTAAGAGACATCCCGCAAATTGTGAAATATTCACAATAAAAGCAGAGATAAAACGGGCAGAACATTCGCAACTGTCAGCTGAAGTGACTGTTATTAGATGAAGAAATGGCACTGACAAAGAAAAGTGAATTTCGAAGCACCTATGAACATAGACATAATAAAACGAGACGCCTAACTGAAGTCAAACACGTACTAAGGTCGACAACAATTTTCGCATACTGAGCATTGTTGGAAATTGAAAGGCTTACCGCGTCATATGAATACAACAAACAGACAAATAATAATGCACCTTATCCTAAAGGGGTAGAACAATGTTTTGTACAAACGCAGCAATTTTAGCGAAGAACGCGATACGCAGGAAGAATTTTAATAATGTATAACGCAGGAATATGTTCAAATGTTTGTCCCATCTTAACACTACGGTCGCTGTGGGGCCAGTTCGTTTTGTAATGTACGTATTTTTCATTCTGTTTTATCAACATTAAAACAGTCAAATAATTAAACAATTAACTCAAATGACTCAACGTTCTTCTTGATTGCGCCCAGTTACCTAACCAATCAATTGTGACGTAATGATTCATAAACTTTAATTGAGCCACTAAGTACGACTTACGGAACATAATCTGGCTAATTAATGCTTATCGAACACTCTCATAAAATCGAATAGCCGTAATGGACATCTATCATTAAAATCCATTCGATAAATAACTACTAAAACCGGCGTTTCTCCATTTTAACATACAATAAGACATCCCGCTTTATCATATCTGGTTGTCATCCGGAATCTCGATGAACATTGAAAGTTTGAGAGCACAACGATATGAAACAACTTAAGATTGACCCGGTTTTGTAACATTGCAGCAATGCTACCCAAAACGAAGAATAAAGGTGTATCGTCACATTAATACTAATAAAACCTTAAATAATCTTGTAGTTTACAAAAAATACAAGTGTTAGTTACGTTATCCTACTAATATCCAACTTTATTAATATTATAAATGCGAATGTTTGTAAGGATGGATATCCACACACATTCATACGTATTGGTTGTGTGGATGTTTGTCACTCTTTTACGTCAAAACGGCTGAACGGATCTTCATGAAATTTGGCACAGAAGTAGGTTATCGTCTGGAATAACACATAGGATACTTTTTTTTTAGAAATAACGCGGCGCCAGCTAGTCTTACATATTTTGAAAATATTTGTTACAAGGTTTAACAAAAATGGCACCCAAACTGATTTCTATGAATTCAAAATCATAGGACTGACACTATGACAAGTGAGAGGATCTGCGGGCAAAAAATTGTACCTATAATTAAACCAGACTACAGCCAAACTGTTCAAACGAAGGACCAACCGACTTCCAAAGAGGTTCAAAACCGCTTCTGCGACAAGAATTAATCTCGATTTAATCTGAGCAGTGCAGGGTTGAGTGTCAGGATTTAATCCAAGCAGCTTGCCTTGTCTGTCTCCCTTTATTGGTCGTCGTAAGCGCAGCATTCTAATTTAACTACTATATGTGGTGATGTGATGATGCCATTAAATAAAATGAAGTTAGACGGAGTACTTTATGAACGGAACGCGTCTCTCTGTGATTATATTTAATGCTATTCACTTATTGTCTGTGTTTACAATATTACGTTATTTGTGTGGAATGTTAATTTTTGTGATGGAGCTTTTGATGGAGTTTAGCTGTTACTTTTCTTATTTATCTTGTACTGTCTTTGTTCACTGAGCATTAATTTTGAATGAAGATGCATAAAAGTGAATTTCACCAGAGAACGCGATCAGCACTATACAGCTGTTATGGTTCTAATCGCTAAACAATATTAACAGCTCTTGAATGCAGTCTAAAGAAGATCGCGTTCAATTTGATTACCTAATAAAAACCGCTCTTAATGTTATGCTTCGTCCAAAAATCTAAGATTGGCAATAACCTACTAACGAGCCTTGTGTGTTCAAAATATAAACAAAAACCGGTCAAGAGCGAGTCAGACTCGCGCACCTATAGTTCCGTATAAACTTACAACATAAACGGCCATATCTTTTGACTGCTTAGACTAAGAGAGTTATTTTTTTCACAGCACAAAAAGAATACAGAGTTGAGTATATAGTTTCAATATTCATTTGACAGACATACCGACAGACGGATAATAAAGTGATCCAATATGGGTTCCGTGTTTTTCCTTTTGAGGTACGCAACCCGAAAAGTACCATATTGACGAGATTACAAGAGCTCTAGGGTAGACTAGACAGTAGGGTAGAGAAACAACATACAATTCTAAAATCACCCTAAGCTTCGTCGCAAAACCTGATCTAATAAATATAAAAAAAACATCCTCAGCCCCTCCGCATAATGTTACTCATTCCAGATAATACATTACGAAGACCACCGGTATAAGCCGATCAAGTATGAAAGAAATTTAATCGACGTAAGGCTAAGGTTTGCCCTGCACGCACCGCCATTTTATGATGGTATTATTTTATGGTGTCTGCCGCCCTGACACTTTATATCTATAGAAGTTGGAAGTTATGGTACGAGAATTAATTGTCTGTGGAATTTGCAGCTCAAGGGACAGTGCAACTGGGATTTATTAAAATCTGCACTTCTTTTTAGAGGAAATTGGCTCTTCGTTTGTTGTTTTTTTTTAAGTTTAAGTAATGGATTTTTATTATTCATTTGTTAGGTTGCGGTACAGTGTCGATCTGGGATTTAAATTTAGGAAGTTTGTGTATCGTTCCAAGCTTTAGAAAAATGATGATTTTTATAAAATAGTTTAGTACGAATTTTCAAATTTAATATTTTTATACTATACATAACATCACGCCGCCACCAAATTGAGGTTTTTTTTTGCGTATGGGAAATCATCAAATAACTTAATCTCGATGTGAGCGGATTGGGGAGAGTGTCAGACTTTTACTGACTAAATCCCACCCATGTTCCTTTTTTTGCCCTTTATGTCCCGGGGTCGCGGTATCTCTTTCAAACAACCCGCAACCCTGGCAGGCCCTCTGCTTTGCTGACATCTCTGTGAGGCGCGTGTGGGACACTAACTCAGCATCGACACGGCCCGTTCTCACTGGACGGACGGACGGTGAGCTACTCATTGCTCACCGTCCACGGACCCGCATCTACGGTGGCTACATGGTTACTAACAGTAGGTTGTGTTTTTGTTCTGATACTATTCTATCCATAATGAACATAAGCAAAGAGCCCTACTTAGTACCCTTATCAGCATTAGATGCACCATAGAGAACATTGATGAATTTATAAAACCATCCTGAAACAACCTTAGTGGTGCTTTTGCCATTAGATGTAGCCTGTATAGAACATGAAGGATCAGAAGTTTCACTTAATATTACTGGGAAGTTTTCTGGGGCGAAAAATCACGATCTACGAATCAATGTTACCCACTAAAACATTGCGTTGATGAATGCCGAGGAGATATTAAAGTAAAGTTTAATAATTAAAAAAAAAACTTCTAACTCTATTTTATTGTTTTCTAAGTGTATTCACAAGAAATGCATTGTTTGTAGTTAGTTATAGATATTAGTTTTGACGACACGATTGGCGCAGTGGCTGAGCGTTCGGCTGCCGCGCAGCGTGTCGCGGGTTCGATCCCCGCACGGAATAAATATTTGTATGGCCTACAGATAGTTGTTCCGAATCTGGCTGTTTGTGTGTGTGAGTTTAAATGTTTGTAAACACACCCACGATACAGGAGAAATTCATAGTGTGGGGCAACTTTTAAAAAAAATTACGGGTGGAGGAGGTCTATAGGTACGGGTGTAGGTGTGGGACTTCTTTTGTTTTATTTTATGTGTATAATGACTACAACCTTGTGCCAGTCGCTATCGGCAATTACGTCTATAGCGCCGAACACTTGGGCTAATCTATTGTCGTGCGCAAGATTGTGTCCCGCAAGACCGCGATCAAACAGTTACCCTGCACTCTGATGGCTAATAAAATGAAATTAACTTTTGTAACTTTGCAGTTTAGTTTCAAACTTTGTAATTTAGTATAATTTAGTCGTGGTGATGCGGCCAAGCTCTGAAATAAGCTGGTTCCAAACAAATACATTACTATTTTTTCTTTAAATCTAGTAAGTAGCTCTCTAGTTACGGCAGATAAATTTTGAATGTGGATGTGGAGTCCAGATAGAATTTTGTTATTTTGAGTGCTTCGTCATTCATCATCGTTTTCCTGCCCTTGCACTATTCTATTTGGAGTCGGCGCAACACGTTTTCTTCTTCTATTCTCCCCTGACAGATGTCACAGTATATTTTACTCATACTATTATTTCTTCTTGACTGCTTCGTCATTGCGACTAACAAATATATTTTCTTTCTTTCTTTTAGTTTGCAAGTCACCGACTTTGTCATAATTTTCCTAAGGCTCTACTAGGTAGGAACTAATTCATATTCAACGCTTTTTCAAACTACATATTTAAACATTATAGACTCGCTTATTGGAGCGAGTCAAGTTCAGTTAACTTATAAGTTATGAGACCGACGATATTGGTCATAAATAAATTGTAGCAGCTACAAGTCATGTTAATTTACAAGAACTAATAACTGTTATTCACTGCACCTTAGCCGTCCCACGTAATGTATTAACTACCTGGTTTGTGATCAATAAACTAATAGCAATATGGGAGAAGTTACTTAGAAATTTATTTTCCACAGTAGTTATTTCAAAGTGTTCTATAAAGTAAACTCAAGCAAGGATGCATTCGCGAAGCAAAGTAAGCTTTATTGTAAACGCTAAACATTCAATATTCAACTTGATCTTCTTTCTTTATCGTGTAGTCAGTGACTAACCTGGTATCAGAGTTTTACGGCGCCCAAGGGCCTCTCTCTGACTTGGCTAAACAAACAGTCGAGAAATATCTCTCAGGCCTGCTGGTTTCTTCTCGATGTTTCCCTCACCGAAGTATGTGATAATTATACAATACGCAGATGAAATCCTCGCCCATCCATTGTCGAAACATTCCATCCTTGAAAAACAAAAACGTCAAATAACTTTATCTCGGTGTGGGCGGAGCGGTGAGGAGCGTCAGTATTTTGAGGGTAAAACCCAACCATGTTCCTTCTTTTGCCCTTTATGTTCCGGGGCCGCGGTATCTCTTTCGAACAAATCGCAACTTCGGAAGGCGGTGGCCCTGGCAGGCCGATCTGCTTTGCTGACATCTCTTTGAGGCGCGCGTGGAACGTGAAGTCGACACGACGAATTGAATGTCTTAGGGTCCGTCAATCACACCACTTGACCATCGCTGCTTATTTAACCAGATTAATGATAACTTTGTATTTTTGTAGTGTTCTGAATTCAAACTTATACTGGCTGATATACCTACTATATGAATACATCTCGAAACATACTAAGTCACCCAACTATTCAGTATGAAACAGCTGCAATCATAATATTGACTTTGCAACGCTCTACGATCGGTGCGGGTTCCTTGTGATTACGTCAATGTTTATCATTACATGATTAAACATTGTGTGATGTTACCAATGTTACGATCTCGTTGAAAGTACTTCTGCACCTTGTTTCCTAGTGTAGGTGCTGCACAATTTTATTTTTTTTAAATTGTTTTGATACAAAACTAAAAGCACGACACGGTTGGCGCAGTAGCTTAGCGATCGACTGCTGCGCTGCGTGACGCCGCGCCGGTTCGAGCCCCGCACGGAACAAATATTCCCAGTCTTGTTAAAAAAGCTGGAGAATATAGGGATTAGAGGAACTCAGTTATCTTTATTCCAAAGTTATCTCAGTGGAAGAACCCAATGTGTTAAAGTGGGGTCACACACTAGTTCCGAGATGCCAATTGTTTACGGGGTGCCCCAGGGCAGTGTCCTTGGACCGAGCCTTTTCTTATGCTATATAAATGATTTATGCAATCTTATCCTGGAAAACGGCACGATTTTTTGTTATGCGGATGATACAGCCCTCGTATTTTCTTCGGGAAATTGGGTTGCAACGTATCGCCTTGCACAAATAGGTTTTGATGCTGTTAGTAACTGGCTTACTAAGAATCTACTCACCCTGAATGCTTCTAAAACCAAGTTACTTCACTTTTCCATTCGCAATACCAAAATACCAACTGATGTTCCTCTCCAAATTACTACCCCTGATAACTCCAACAGTATTATAGATAAAGTCACACACATCAAATATCTCGGTGTCGTGATCGATAGTCATCTTACTTTTAAAATATATATCGATCACCTCTCTAACCGTGTACGTAAGCTTATTTACATATTTAGGAAATTGCGCGAATCTGCTGGTGCAGATATTATGAAGATGGTCTATCAGGCCCTGTGTCAATCTATATTAATTTATTGCAATACGACTTGGGGAGGTGCCGCCAAATCTAACCTGATAAAAGTTGAACGCGCTCAAAGAGCGGTCCTTAAGGTTTTTGTTGTTTCAAGCCCCGCCTGTTTCCTACAGTTGAACTGTATGAGTATTGCCAAGTACTGACTGTAAGGCAATTATTTATTCTGGCCACAGTCATTAAACAACACTCTCTCTCACAGTACACACCGGGACCAATGCGTCGAAACCGCCTTGTTGCCACATCTGCCCCAACCAAAACATCATTCAGCCGTCGTTTCTTTGTTTTCCTCGGACCATACATCTATAATAAAATTCATAAAATTCTAACTGTGCATCAACTAAACCAATACGATCTTAAAATAACTATTCAAGATTGGCTTCTACATCAGTCATACACTGCAACAGAGGGTCTGTTGCTGGTTTTGGCTTAATTAATCCTACCACCTCAAGCACATTACACACATACATACTTACACACCACACCTACATACCACAACTACACACCACACCTTAACACCTACACCGTAATAGTAATTATTTTAGTCGTCTTTTCTTGTGTTACTTTTAATTTTATTTCTTTTAATTTGATTACCTAGCTTTAATATTGGTACACAACAATGATTACTGTAAAACGTATTATGAGTGGAAACCCGGTGACCTGTAATACAGGTGTTCCACTACCTACCACAGGCACCAGTGATTCACAAATATGTAAACTTGTTTATGCCAATAAATAATTTAATTTAATTTAATATTATTTTATTTGTAAGACTTATAGGTACCTAGTTTTTTCGGGCGCACCCACGATACAGGAAAAATTCCCAGAGTAAGGCATTTTTTTTTAATATGTGTCATCTATAAAAACTGAGTTTGGTCGATAGTACAACGACTTTCTACTTTATCAACACACGTTTTTGGTTGTTTTTCCATCAGTCCTATAAGTTGGCTTTTTCATAGTGTTTATCGCTGATGGAATGTCACTTCGATGATGTCTATGGCAGACTACCCAATCTCAAAAATAGAATTTCAAGGTCTTTGGTCAGTTTTCGTACACATCTCATTATGTTTTTAGAAGGTAGTAGGCAAGTTTCCCTTTAAAAAAAGTGCCGATTGATAACTAAGGACTTATTTGAAGAAGTCATTCTACAAAATTCTTAATTTTTAGGGGATGGGAAATCATCAAATTACTTACTCTTACTCTCCCCCGCTCCAGCCCAGAGCGGGGGAGAGTGTCAGACGTGTACTGACTAAAACCCACCCATGTTCCTTCTATTGCCCTTTATGTTCCAGGGCCGCAATATTTCTTTCGAACAACCTGCAACCCCGGACAAAAATCTCCTTGGTTATCAATTTGACAGTTTTATATTACATGATTTTTCTGTCAATTTTGGACCGATTTTCAAAATTAATTTAATAATCGAAAGGGTTTACCCCCAAGGTAGTCATTAGCTAATATCTTTTAGTAACAATTAATACTCAATAAAAAAATATGTGAGATAACTAAAAAGACTGAAATAAAAAACCCACTTTCAGAAAACACAAACTAAAAAATAACTTTATTTCCTGAAGTTTTTGGTCACATTTCGAACAAATCAAATTATGTTTTTAGAAGCTTGTAACCCTAATTTAAAAATATGGCAGTCGTAAAAGTAATTATGGAGCCGACTGCCGATCAAAAGGAGACACAAATGTTTTTTCAACAGCAGTTTTATGAACATTTTAGTGCTACGACATAAAACAAAATTATATTTAAAATCGATGGTTGAACCATTAATTATAACAATAAAGGTTTTATTGAGAATCTAAAATATTTAATTACGGAATTGTAGGTGCTTTGGTATTCGGTTATGGATTTAGTCATTTGTCGGTGTCTGATTTCTGGTTTGACAGTTGGTTGATTGTCGGCGAGTCAGACTGCACCGAGGGTTCCGTAGAAACTTGCGACATCTTCATCTTTTGACTGCGTAGACTTAGAAGGTTGATTTTTCACAGCACAAAGGGACCACAGATTTGAGTATATGGTTTCATTTTAATACCTCCATGCGTTGACAGACGGACAACAGAGTGATCCTAAAAAGGTTCCGCTTTTACTTTTTGAGGTCCAAGACCCTAAAAAGTCTAAATACCTGCCTAAGGCATTAAGTCCGCCTTTGTACAGTGTTTTTTTACATGTGCATAAAGTTGAATAAATAAATAAATACCAAACTAACCTTTTTAATTTTTTCTCAAGAATTCCAAAATTTTAGTATAAAATCTGGTTGCTGCAGATGTTGGAAATCCCAAACGGCGCAAACATATAAACATAACTTATTAAATAAATTAACTAAAGGAGTCCGGGTGAAACTGTTTATCGTAATTATTTTCTCATTTGTACAATTTGTAGACATTGTTATTAGTTTCTAGATGTTTGTAGGTTCTTAATAATGCACATAGTAATCAATAAATAAATAGTTTAATATCTAATTAAATACTACTTTTCTTCAAAATGTCTTAACTCACACAAATCTTCACAATAATATGTGTGTCATATTAAGATACAATACAGTACCAAAAATCTTTATTTTTCCTCCACAAACAACACTTACAGGCTAAAACTTAAAAGACAACAATAATTATTATAATTTAATTCAACTAATTTACACACATTATTGTTAGAAGAAAAACAAAATATATAAAGTAAAATAATTGAAGATTAAATGTAACTTGGTCAATGTCAGCCAAAAATCAATCTTAAAATAAGCCACTTTAGGGACAAGGCGACACCGAACTGATACTTCAAATCCTAAATCAATTCCAGCAAAATTCGGTAATATGTCACCGTAGAAAGGGGTGTAAGTCAAAATTGGCAATTTATCCGATCCAGCGGCGACTGCTCGGCTCGTCCGGACTAGATAATGTCCGCTCTAGCCGAAATAACTCCCATAAATTGAGTTTACCAACTATCGTCCCTTGTCCGTTACTACGCTAGTTTTTGTGTTTTATTATAGTGGAGCACTGTGTTCTGAAGCACTGTGTGTACGGAACTTTTCTATTGGCTGTTTTTTTGATGGATCAAATTAGGTTGATGTGTTCTTGTTGCGTGTGTTAAGATTAGTTGTTAACTCATTTGATCAGATATAAGTTTACATTTTAAAATAATTTTGTTTCTGAAAACAAAGAAAAAAAACATTTTAAAAATATAAAACGTAAAGAAAATAATAATTCGTTATTATTATTATTATACCTTCTCGCAGAGAGCGAAACTTTAGGCTGTTAAACTGATCAACTTATTTTGAATAACATATTTCTAGGTTATTTTAATATTTTTAGCAGCAGCTAAGCAGGGATGTTGTTCGACGGTCTCATCGAGCTGCCAAGTCTAGGTCTCGAGTTTGAACTCAAGGCCTGTGGTTTGTAGCGGGTGATTTGAAAGAGATACCGCGGCCCCGGAACACAAAGGGCAAAAAAGGAACATGTATGGGTTTTGGTCAGTAAAACTCTGATACTCCCCCCTGCTCCACCCAGAATGGGAAAAGTTATTTGATAACGTCCCAAACGAAAAAAAGCACAGCCACGGCTACTCTACTTATTTTAAAAACAATCTTAATGTGTTGACCAACGCAATACCAAATTCAACCAGATTGAAAGCTCCCGGATGTGAAAGTGAAGCTCATTTATTTTATTAGCATGTGCAATTAATTAATTATATTCAAACATGGGGAACAATTTATCATCGTTTTCTAAACATGTGAATATCCTGTAATAAGATATATTGTCGGACAAGTGACAAGTTAATTTGTAAGAGATATATTTTAATTAGTAAGTGTAATAGATAAAATTCGTATTTCACTTTAAATGGTGCCGATTAACTTCGTTAGTGGTTGAATACTAAAGCTTAAACCTTTTAAATTATGATGATTTAGCTATACTTCTCCTCCTACTGTCCTTTGTTACTGAGAAAAAAAAATATATGTATATGCTATATAGAAATTAACTAAATATTTGTAAAAAAAAGATATTTTTTTTTTAATATAAAGTCTTTAAAACAAAGCACATGTATTCGTTTTTATTTTCAAAATAAAGTCTCGATGACATTACACAGGTAAGCCATAATCTTTTACCCCCCTTCCATAATACCGCACATCGAAAAGATCTCTTTATTTTCATGTTGAGCTGGTAAATTGGAGATCTGTTCGCTATCTGGAGATAACAAGACAACCGATAACAAGCGTGCGTATCTCATCACACGAGTGCGACGATTTTCTTTTATTTTCCCTCGTAGCTAAATAATAGCGGCCGCTCGCGTTGATCTTAAGGTAAGCCACGCTTATCTAGGTTGGTCTACGGATGGGTGACCACCCTTTTTTTGCGAATGGGAAGTCATCAAATAATTTACCCCGCCCCGGGCGGAGCGGGGGGGAGTGTCAGACTTGTACTGACTGAAACCCACCCATGTTCCTTATGTTGCCCTTTATGTTCCGGGGCCGCGGTATCTGTTTCGACCAACCCGCAACCCCGGTATGTAACCACCCTTTACATACCGAGTTTCCTCCGTGCCTCGGAAAGTACGTTAAGCTGTTAGTCCCGGCTGTCATTTGAAGATCTTTGACAATCGTTACAGATAGTCAGTTTCCTGAAAGTCTGACAACCAGTTTTACCAAGGGGTATCGTATTACCTAGTACTAAATGGGTTGTGGGGGTTGGATAGGCAGTCGCTCCATAATACTGCTATTTAGCTGCATACAGAAGCCGCCCTCAACATAATTGGAAAAAGGATAGGTAGGCTATGCTAGATGCTAATTTACTGAATATTGATCCTAAGGTATTTCCTTAGGTTACCTACATGCCTGAAAAATATTTAAAGGAGATCACCGAAATTGGGCTAATAATTGTTTTTGCCTGCCAACAAAAATATTGTATAATGTGTTATTTTCATAGAGCTTTATAAAATCATCATTTTTCATTATTACACCGTACAGTTGTAAATCGTTTAAACTGAACTGGTATTGTTCATTAACACGCATAAGCTTCACCTGTAAGTAACTGTGTAAAAATCTTATAAAGTTAAATTTTGCATACATGTTAAGTATGGAAGACTTTATTTGTTTAGTTAGGTCACGTCATTCTAATCTTCCAATTATAAAATTATAAAAAAAATGATAAAAGATCTCTTTGTGTACCTACCCGATAAGTTCAGACACAAAACAAAACAAATTCAATTTGATTGACATAAATGTATGTTGTTACCATATAAATTGTAAAAAAAAAATGTAAATTGTGTTAAAGCCTGTTTGTAGCATAATAGTCTAATAGGGTTCCAAAGAGGCCTTCTGTATATGGCAAAAAATAAGTCAAATATAAATGAATAAAAAATATATAAATATCATTTAAAATCAATTGGCAAAAACGTTCTGAAAAAAGGGGGAAAAATACAAAGACATTCAAATATTTACGAATATTAGACGGGACGGGACGAAGAAAATCTTAATCCAATACTTGTTACTACTTGGTAACAAATCGTACTGACTACACGCGACTTGTCACACACTTCGCAAATCACAAATGTTTGAGATCAAAATTTTTGTACAAACATATTACCAAAGTCCGCTCTATTAGTATTTAGAATCTCTTTGAAATAATACATCCCTTTACCAATCAAGGTCCATTACACACCATTCCTTTGACGTCGTTTATTATTACTTAAACCTACTTGTAAACTGTCAGGCCACTCGAAACTCAAACCAAACCACCGTCATCAAGATATTTGGAATTTTGGAGCTCAAATTAAAGTAGGTCGGATCTCATTAAGCCCTTTTGGGGACAAAGATTAACCCTGCCTGGCAATCACTAACATAAATATCGTTTAACGCGTGGACCTGCCTTTGAGAATGTTTTGCTCGATACTTATTGGGCGAAAATTAATTAATTAATTGGTAAGACCTAAACAGGGATTGGGATTAAATTCAAGGTTTAATCGAGGGTAGAGGAAAATCGGCTAAAGTAAACTAAGTTTACTAAATCTAGAATATTGTTATAGTTTCTACTTTTATAGCATATCGCCCTGTTTGTTTCCAGTGATAAGCTGGACACAGGTCTCCTCATTGAGTGGCTAGGCCATTTATGTCATAGCTGGAATGAAAATCATACGAATGAAAGCTAAAGGTTGACTGGCAGTGAATTTCTTACGGCATTAAGTCCGCCTATGTATACCACTATTGTACATAAAGTTTAAATCCTTACTTATATTATAAAAGCGAAAGTGAGTTTTTGTTTTATTTGTTTGTTACCTATTCACGCCTAAATGGCCAAACCGATTTTAATGAATTTTGGTACATAGATAGTTGGGACCCACCCATCCGCAGACAAACCTAGGCAAACGACGCTTAACCTTAAGATCGGCTGCTATTATATAGCTAGCTTCTGTCATAGATATGTACGTAAAAACATATAAAAGTTTTAAATATGTTGGGATATGTTCGTTAAACATACCTAGTCTAAAGAGATGGCCAAATACGAATACTAATTTGACCGTATTTAGAACTAACTAGATTTAAATCTTTGCTAAAGGCTTAGATAATTGCAGGCTTAGATACATACATGGCTGAATAAACTACTTTTTGAACAAATAGTAACTCCGGATTGATCAATTGATGACGACAATTTGACTTTGATGAATGTAATTGCCCATGTTTAGATTTAACTTCGCAATAGGTAATATATAGTATACTAGCTTCCGCCCGCGATTTCGTCCGCGTGGCATAGTTACTTTGGGCTAACGCTAACAGTAACACGCGTGATGATAGAAAAAAATATCTTTCGCTCCCCTTTTCTTCCCTCTTTCTCCCCCTTATCTAACTTAAAAAAAAATAGACTATGTCCGTCTTCAGGGTCCCAACTATCTCTGTAGCAAAATTAAAATTAACCGATTTCTAGCCATGGGCAAAAGCTAGTAATACTTCCTAGTAATAAAAAATCGAAAGTGAGTTTGTTGGTTTGTTACGTCTTCACGCCTCAATGGCTAAACCGATTTTGATGAATTTTGGTACAGAAGTAGTGAAGACCCTGGAGTCGGACATAGTCAATTGCTATAAAAATAAATAAGGCGCAAGGGCAAAAAGTACAGGTAGCAGGTACCTGTAGGAACTGTGTTACCCCGAATTTAACGCGAGCGAAGCCGCGGGCAAAAGCTAGGTCATTATAACTGCAAAGTGCATACTATAATTTTATAGGATAAGTAACGATCTTGTGAAACTAGCTGTCGTACTTACTATGTAGACTTAACTGTATTCTTGTCTAATTAATCCGTTAATAGACTACTTCCGAAACATAATATAGCCTTTTCAATTAAATACATCGAAGGGGTATCCAGAGTGAATGCGCCCGCATACATCATCTGTGGGAACACGCTACACGTGTTCAGATCATCGTGTCTCTCGTGTGAACAACGTGCAGACAGTAATGCAGGTTATTGTTTAGACGCGGGGGTAAGGAACTTCTCTTATTGCTTTCTGATATCCTGGTACTTTCGGTCAGTTTAGTAAGGAGTAATTTATATCTTTTCATCTTTTTAGATCTCCGGTCGGCTATACCGTACTGATACTGGTTGGTGAGGTTAATAAGACAATATGAGAAAAAATGATTTAAAATTCTTATCTCAAACTAACTGTGTCTAGCGGTTTCACCCGCTGGTCAGCTCCTGAGTATTGTAGCGTGATGTTATACAGCCGATAGCTGCGATAAAAATTTAGTAGGTTCTATCCAGAATTTGTATGTACAAACCAAACTGTTGGAATTAATACCACCGTGAATTTATGCAAGCCTAGTAGTTTTAACATAAGCAATTTGGTCGAGAAATCGCCTTCTTCCATAATTCCTTTTTTTGCGGATGTTAAGTCATCAATATCCTACGTCTCCTGGTTCGCTACCGCTCCACCAATTTTAGCCAAATCGGTTCAGCCATTCTTGAGTTGTCAGTATAACAAACACGACTTTCTTTTATATAAATACTAGCTTTTGCCATCGGGGTAACACAGTTCCCCTTTCCTGATTTGCAGGTACCTGCCACCTGTTGTTTTGCCCTTGCGCCTTATTAATTTTAATAGCAAGGGTAAGTTTTCCCTTTTCTTCCCTCTTTCTACCTCATTTCCCACTTTTTTTAAAGCCTAGCCTATGTCCGTCTCCAGGGTCCCAACTATCTCTGTACCAAAATTCATTAAAATCGGTTTAGCCATTAAGGCGTAAAGTCGTAACAAACAAATAAACAAACTCAACTTTCGCTTTTATAATATTAGTAAGGAAGATAAAGCGTCATACACAGCTCTCAATGAATAACTATGATAGAAGGACAAAAATGTTCTAGTAAACCTTTTGCTAACCTTTTTACGATATATTTCAAAGAAAACATAATATACCACAGCCACACATTATCCTCGTCGAGTTATGTATACTAGATCCACAGCTGAGAGGTAGTGTCCCTAATTTATAGTACACCTACATTTAGGGTTATATTTATTGAAGATGAAAATATATTTAACTAGCTAGCGCCCGCATCTTCGCCCGCGTGATATCGAAGGAAAAAGTATGCTATGTGTTATTCCAGACCATAATCTACCTTTGTGCCAAATTTCGTCAAGATCCGTTCAGCCGTTTTGAGGTGAAAGAGATAATATTAGTAAGATAGCTGATGCCCGCGGCTTCGCTTGCGTGATATCGAAGAAAAAAGTATCCTACGTATTCCTTTCTAATCTACCCTTGTGCCAAATTTCATCAAGATTCGTTCAGCCGTTTTGACGTTAAAGAAAATTTGAAGATTTTTCAAGTAAAATTCCGCAGGAATTATACCTTGTTCTTTTATTCAGTTCAAAATCAAACTACCACTAACTAAGACGATTCAAAATACCTCCTAATACCGTTCTATGCAGTACATTTATTATGGCATTCATTATCATTTCAAGATAATATCTATTTCCAAGTACCGATTTTTCAAAGAACAATCTTGCTTTACAGATTGTTCGTCGAAAAATCGTTTCTTCTCCCTGTCAATCACGGGTTTAATCGAGTTTCGTTTAATCTCCTGCAATTTCTAGACGCATTTAATCGGATTGAAGTTACAATCAAGTAGGTAGGTACGTAACCTGTTCCACGAAATGAAAACAGTTAACAGGTACCTACCTACTAATAGGACTTAATTTCCCTGTAGTTTAATGAAAGGCTAGGAGATAGCCAAGTTTCTTGTTAACTCAAATTAGTAGGTTGCTGAAGAAGTTTCTTTTGTACTCTCATTTTTTTGGTGCTTCAAATTACGTTCAATTTATTCAGCAATTCTGGTAAATTTACCCTTTTTTCAGGGTTCCCTCGAAAGGAAAAACCAAACCCTCTTTTTTGCGGATGGGAAATCATTAAATAATTTCCCCCGCTCTGGGCGGAGCGGGGAGGAGTGTCAGACTTATACTGACTAAAACCCACCCATGTTCCTTCCCTTTATGTTCCGGGGCCGCGGTATCTCTTTCGAACAACCCGCAAAACCGGCGGCAAACCCCCTTACATGAATGGCATAATGTGGGTGTACTATAATGTACACCTCGGCCTAAATCTTCCTTCCTTTTTATGTTAATGACCTGGGGGCCTAAAATGGCCACTTAAGGAGTATCAAAATTTTATGTTAGAATTCGTAAAGTGGTCACAATATTAACTGTGTCTATGGCCATTTTGAGAATTTTAACGTAATTCATATTATTGTCTTAGTATGATTCTGATTCCATTTTAGACCCCCAGGTGTAAGTCGTTGCAAAAAAACAAAACTCTTTAAAAGTATGAATGAATGAATAAAATTTATTTTTGGTTGCATAGACCCATATAAACCTTATACTAGTACAATATTATAACACATACACGTCTGCACATACATAGACATACATCAATTCAATTCAATCGTTTATTCATTTAAATAAAAACATAGAAAACAAATAAAGAAACATTTAAAATTACAAAAAATAGTAGCATACCGTCCGCTATCGGAACAGGGTCCAAGCTACCGGTGGTCAGGTCTCCAGAGAAAGAAACCTTCTAACGATACGAGCCGTGTCCAGGAGTACCGCTTTCTGTATCCAGCTGCCTAACGAGAGCCTCCTCAGGTATTGGTCGAGGCTCTTGGCAATTAAGCCATTGGCAGATATAACTATCGGCACAATGATCACTGAGTCCACACTTCAATATTATTAAAGTTTAAATAAATACACAACAAACACACTATCATTGTCATATCCCTTACTAAAATAGTACAATAGACAGGGTACTTACCGGGCACGTGTTCGCTTCCTAGTACCTAAGCGCGAAGTCGTTACGATAAATAGCGGCTGATAAATGTCGGTATACACGGTACTCCGAACCGCAACGCAGAAATAAAGTTGCTAAATGATGTCGAAAGCTTGCATATCTAAATCGTTTTATCGAGAACTCAGATCTAAATTGTTTTGGAGGTTTTTTCTCGTGGTTAAGACGACAAAAAAGTTGTAAGGAGCTTGTAAGCTACTGTGGGTGGTTTTCGTTTATTAAGCTGTACAGAGGTTTCGTATACTTTATTTGTACACGAACAGAACCCAGGGTTCACCCACTGCTTAGCTCGTCTAGCGTGAAGTTGTAAATAACGATGTTGCCTATGCAAAATTCAAGTCAATTCAGCCAAAGAATAGTATTCTCCCATACAAACATTGCCACCAGCAAACCATGGGGGCCTGCTGGGGCCACTGCCTGCCGGGGTTGCGCTTCATTCGAAAGAGATACCGCGACCCCGGAACACAAAGGGCAAAAGAAGGAACATGGATGGGTTTTAGTCAGTAAAAGTCTGACAATACCACCGCTCTGGACGCTGCGGGGGAAGTCATTTGATGATTTTGCATCCCAAAAATAAAAGGCGTAGTTTCTGAGATTTCATGATGAGTGAGTCAGTAATTTTCCCTTATATACAGGGTTATTTGTAAAACACCGGCAACCTCTCAGGACCATGTTACTAACATTATAATCAACAACTTTTGTTCTATAATATTTAAATATTTATCATATTTTAGTTCATCAGATTTTCATACAAAAATAAATATATTGAAATTGAACGCTCTAAATGTTACGAAATCAATGCGAAGCCAACGTACCTACAAGCGGCGGTGTAGGTATGTAGGTACAGCAAAATACGGAGTTGAAATGTGTTAGATAGGACAACGAAATCTTGAAGATTTGTTTTTGGTAAATGTATAAAATTTTGAAAAAAATCATAGAACAAAAGTTGTTGTTTATGATGATAGTAATACAGTCCTGCAAGGTTGTCGGTGTTTTACAAATAACCCTGTATAAAGAAACCCTTCCACCTCACTTCACCTCTCCTCTCATACCTCTTTTATTGTGACCTCCATTATGATCTCATTAGTCTAATTTGTAGCCTAAATTGCACCTCCCGCAACCTAGTTACTAGGACTTTTTGACCTCATAATCATTGGTTCTGCAAATAATAGGCTACCAATAGGCCTATCAAACTAGAACTTCGCCACTGAACTCGGTCATCCAAATCTAACATTTCCATATCTTTACTTAAAGGTCAGCTACTTGTATAGTAATTAAGTAAGACTAATGTTGAGACCTGTTGTGTCAAAATTCGGTAATCGTTTACCCAAAATCTTAATTACTGTGCGGTACCATTTTTACCAGTTGAATGGATGTGGTGTAACAGACTTAGATAAATTGTAGCGATTAAAGCCTCCTTTTTGGAAAGTTACCAAGTAATATAAAATGTTCTTCGTTAACGTTATTTTTATGACCGCCACATTGGAATTAAAGTTCGCAATAGCGAGCTTTATTTGATTGCTTTAAAATACTTTACATAATAATTTTATACAAGTCTTTGTTCATGTTTGACCAGAGTGACAACGTGCACAATGTATGTACCTGATTTGTTATCTAGAAGACCTCTGCAGATTATCTTGTTGGAATTGCTACTTGGCTGAGGAAAAAAATATCCTGAATTTATAATCATCAGAGAAGGAGATGGTTTTCCGGGATTGCGGTTTGTTCGAAAGAGATACCGCGGCCCTGGAACATAAAGGGCAAAATAAGAAACTAGGTGGGTTTTAGTCAGTAAAAGTCTGACACTCCCCCCTCCCCCCGTTCCGCCCAGAGCGGGGTAAGTTATTTAATGCATTCCAATCTGCAAAAGAAAAGGTTATGGATTTGTTCGTATATATTGAGGAATGCTAATATTTAATTTATTTTTGTATTACTCAAGGAAGGAAAGGTTACTTAATTATTCCTGGAAAGCAGTAAGCAGTAATGACATCATCAAAGTCCGTTTAATTAAGACTTCCTTCACGATCACTGCAGTAGGAAAAGATTTTATGAATTAACGACGTTAATCAAGACAGCGGGACGACGGGATGGTAAAACAAAAGACTGCCAAATACATCATCTACCTAGCCTTTTCCCAACTATGTTGGGGTCGGCTTCTAGTCTAACTGGATGCAGCTGAAAATCAGATTTTTACATGGATTTCGACTGCCTATCTGACTTTCACAACCCAGTTAATACTGGGTAATACGATACCCCTTAGTAAGACTGGTTGTCAGACTTTCGGAACACTGACTACCTGTAACGACTGTCAAAGATCTACAAATGACAGCCGGGACCAACGGCTTAACGTGCTCTCCGAAGCACGGAGGAAACTCGGTATGTAACGGGTGGTCACCCATCCACAGACCAACCTAGGCAAGCGCAGCTTAATCTAAAGATCGACCCGAGCGGCTGCTATTATTTAGCCACGAGCTTCTGCTAAATGACTGCCATATACAGTGCGTAAAAATATGTCGGGCCCTGAAGTGAAACTACCTAAAATCCTTAAGATGGCTTATTTTTGTGTTGTGGTGTATGCCCCGAATAACAGTTTCTACCATAACCCTTACTTAGCTCTTGCATATTTTCATAACAGGTTTCAAAGATAACATTTTAACATGGCTCCATAAAAAGAAGTCCATGGGCGTCTGGTCTGGACTTGTTGCAGGCCATCTTATCGTCCTGCATCGCAAACAAAGTCAAACGTTCCATTTTTAAACTTTTCAGGCAAACTGGGTTCTTATAAATCTTGTACGACAGATTCAAAATCCTATCGATTAGTATAATAAATAAAATAGCGAGTGTTTATTTTTATAGGTTCGAGTCCCGGGCGAGGGAAGCAAGTTTTAGAAAATCTTTGAATGCAGTTTTGTTTCTTTTTTTAAATAAAAGTATGTCTTCTTTAAGTAAAATGATCGAACTAAAGGATTTAAGGTAGTTTCCCTCTAGGGCCCGACTTATTTTTCCACACTGTATATCATGCATAATGACAGTAGAAAGCTAAGCCCACAAAGGAGTCCGTTGCGCTAGTTCCTCCCAAAAAAAGTGCAAAAAGTTCAGTTTGTAATACAAAATCAATACCTTTGCCTCATCTAGGCAGCACAATTCCACATGCATTACAGAACCGGCCCATTACGAGGGGATAGCGTGACGACCACGACTTTTCTGGATTTGACTTGTAGCTGCAGCGATCAGCCGATTAGCTCAGCTCACCCGTTTGTTACCGACATGAATACTGGAACTTCTACTTTGTTTGCGGATTGAAGATACGCCACTGATACTTTATTGTTTGCAGACAATGTTTAGTGGATGGAACGGTTGGATGGTTTATCAATGTTTTATAGCGTAGCCGTGAAGCTAAGTGGTGTTAATTCGAAGTAGGAAGCCCACTATAACATATATTTATATGGAATAATTGCTTTGAATTGATAACTAGGTAACAGCCTGATTGGATAACGGACGAAAAGTTCAAATAAAAACTTTTGACCAAAAAAAAAACAGCTTCCAAAAAAATCACTAAAAATATATTAAAATAAATTTTCTTCCGAAAAGTCGGTGACTTTTGTCTGATACCTAGATTTTTTAATTAGAAGATGGTTCATAAATTACCCAAGCAATATAGATAAAATTCATATGAGAACCCCTTAGGGATATACTTTGGATTATAAAAATAATTTAGATTTTAATCGCGTAACAAACAAACAAAAAAAACTGTCGAACTAAAAACCTCCTCCTTTTTTTAAGTCGGCTTAAAAAAATCTATTCAAAAGTCCAGGGGCCTTAGTCTGCTATTACAATAGTGTCAGAATGGTCGATCACTGATCGCATAATGGTTGATTTTGACATCTACTACATACTAAACTTGTCAAAATCAACCATTATGCGATCAGTGATCGACCATTCTGACACCATTGTAATAGCAGACTAAGGCCCCTGTTGAAATGAGATCATAATAAAAACAATATGGCAAAGTCAAGTACTTAACACGAAAAAAAAAACTTTGCAATGCTACATTAATACAGTTATCGGAGCCTTCTCACACCCATGACAATCCTTCGAAGTAAAACCATAAAAAGTAACGATTATATACAAATTAATTCAACTTTCAAAGGTAGTAAAACATTTAACAAACGATGCCCACATTAATAACTCGTTTGAGTTCCCTTAATGCGTCCCAGGGTTTGATAAAAACATTACGAAGGACGGAATGGAGTAATGCACAATTGCACAAACAAACGAAAGCGGAGCGCAGATGGCGCTGCGAACGATCGCGAGCATTTTAATTTCGTTCCGCTCCTACAAGCACGTAGGGACATGTAACTGGCTCCGTTTTACATGCTCTCTTTTATTTATGTGTCAGTTTTGTCGTTTGTACGACGTACTGGTTTTATTACACTTTAAATTCTGATCTGAGAATCAATTTTACTGCTTTTCGGTTTGGTAATTTTATTCGTGAATTGCGACATAAAATTGGAACTTATTTTGAGGTCATCGAATGCTTAAAAGTTTAGGGTGTTCTTAAGACTTTATTATAGTTTTTATTTATTTATAATTACATATATATTTATTTTATCTACATTATTTTCAAACTACAAATAGATCTAAAAAAAGTATGTACAAATATCAAAACGAGGGGTTAATTCGTCCACAACTTTGTCTATAGGAAAAGTGGCCAGCCGGCTGGCAGTACTGCCACGTTGCTAAAAAAATTACCATACTTATGGCCACATGAACAGTCGACCAATCGCTTTTGATAGTAACTATTTTACATTCAGTTTGCCAACAAAAAAAAAACTTTGAAAATGCAAATCTTATATGTTTTCGCTACAGCTAAATCGTTTGATTTTGTAAAATTATAATTCTCTCACATTCTTAACTATGCCCTAGACTGCTAACCCTGGTTTATTCCCCTTTTCTCGAAGCAAACAAAAACTAACAACTTAATCTACTTTAGACTGATATTGATAAATGAATGTTCGTGCTTCGTTACTTTGCTTGGACATTTAGACAGCAACAATAAAAAAAATATGCCTTAGTCCAATTGGCTTAACAACAATTAATCTTGGGCTGACTCATTCGCGTATTAGACAAGCCAGACGACAGATATGAAACGATTTGTAAATCGATTAAAAAACCTTGACGTGTTTTTTTTAAACTTTATGTTATCATATTTATCGGTAATTCAGATTTTCACGGCTAAACCTTGGTGATTTGCTCGACCTTTGATCTTGTCTTTCTGAAATAAATGTTTTTTAACCGACTTCAAACAAAGTAGGTTCTTAATTCGACTGGTTTTTTTTGTTACCCAGTTTGTCCGCCTATTTTTTTTATATATTATATAATCGAATCGCTATACTGCCGTGGTAATCCCTTATCAATTTTAACTAAATTGCTTGGACATTAGATAAAAAAAAATTGTATTATAAGAAATCCTTATCCTTACTAATATTATAAAAGCGAAAGTGAGTTTGTTACCTCTTCACGCTTTAATGGCTAAACCGATTTTGATGAATTTTGGTACAGAGATAGTTGGGAACCGGGAGTACGAGGGAAGAAAAGGGAAAACTTAGCGTTGCTATTACAAATCAATAAGGCGCAAGGGCAAAAACTGCAGGTAGCAGTTACTCTATTGTACCGAATTTAACGCGAGCGAAGCCGCGGGCAAAAGCTAGTAACAAATAAACTAGTTATCCGTTATTTTTATAAAACAATTTTTTTCTCTACTATATTTTGATCTTTTAGTTGCAATGAAAAATGAATACTCGATAAGAATCTGTCTGAGATACCATCGTACCACAACTAAAAAATCTCAGATAAAAAACTTTTTTACAAAAAAAGTTCTTTGGTGACTTGTTTGTTTCATCGAACTTTTACTACTTTATAGTATTACTATCTTTTGCCCGACGTTTCGCTCGCGTTTAATTCGGGGTAACCCAGTTCCCCTTTCCTGATTTGCAGGTACCTGCAATCTGTAGTTTTCGCCCTTGCGCCTTATTTATTGGGCCTCTAGGGACCGAGTTTGATGAATTTTCTGTACCAAAATTTATCAAAATCGGTTTAGCCATTAAAGCGTGAAGAGGTAACAAACAACTAACTCACTTTCGCTTTTATAATATTAGTAACGATTTTGGAAGTCGTGTTCGGTGAAAAATAAAATATAACCTAACTAACTTTCGTGTGACCCTCGGGCCATGAAACGGAAAGGTTGACCAGCTTCGTTTGTTCAACAAGTGCTGGAACTTCGGAAAGCTGACCACAATGTATGGCAAAACAAAAAAAAAATGTTCTACTATAGACTGCAATTAACTGAACCATATCCGTGGTTAATTTGACCACAATACTGACACAGAAATTGTAACGCGTAATAAGTTCAAAACCATTACGTTCTCATCTATATATTTACTAGCTTTTGCCCGCGGCTTCGCTCGCGTTAAAAAAACGCGGTAAAAATCGGTCAAGCTGTTTCGGAGAAGTAAAATACTAACACGAGCTTTCCATATACATAGATTTTAATAAAAGTTTGTTTAAATAATACTAGCTTTTGCCCGACGCTTCGCTCGCGTTAAATTCTGGGTAACACAGTTCCCCTTTCCTGATTTGCAGGTACCTGCTACCTGTAGTTTTCACCCTTCTCCCTCATTCTCAATTTAAAAAAAAGCCTATGTCTAGGGATAGATTTTGATGAATTTTGGTACAGAGATAGTTGGGAAACTATCCCAAAATCCAAAATAAATCCAAAATACATCAAAATCGGTTTTGCCATTTAGGCGTGAAGACGTAACAAACAAACTCACTTTCGCTTTTATAATATTAAGTAAGGATTAGTATGGTTTTAAACTTCATGTACAATGGTGGTAGGCGGACTTAATGCCAGATGTTCTCTATAACTAGATATTTGTTTTCGAGAACTTATATGCTTATACAGATACTAATACACATAATTATACAAATAAAAAAAAACTGTGACTAAACTACTACTTTTTGGTAAGTTTCTTTAAGTTATCTTAGTTTATTTTGGCATAGGATTTTTTTTAGAACAAAAATAAATAAACAACAAAACATTTGCTGAAATGGGAAAGGACACATTGGCCCTTCATTCAATCACTATTTCAGTGTTATGTACTTACATAACACTGAAATAGTGATTGAATGAAGTTACACTACTTAGTGGATCATCGTGATGTTTTGTTAGGATAGGATCAAAGAAATTTGACATTCATGTAACATTTTACTCGTGAATGTACCAAACAGGGTACAGGGCAAGGCACACATCACACCCAAAGGAACGCCTATAGGTACAGGCAAACGGTAGACTGGAACTTGTTCCAAGTTAAACTTTAACTAAAAGTGTACAGTATTATCCTGAGAATTGTAGCTCTCGTTTTTAGGAAGATAACTAGCTGTGCCCAGTGGTTTCACCCACTGCTCAGCTCCTTTTCTAGAGAAGGCCATCCTTCGTACTTAAGGATATGATACAAAGATTACGACCGATTCTCAAAACTACCGAATATACATAAAAAAAATACATAAAAATCGGTCAAGCTGTTTCAGAGGAGTATGGCAACTAAAACTGTGACACGAGAATTTTATTTTTAAGAAAAAGACGTTCTTCACTTTTTTTGGCATAATGGAGAATTACAGATTAAGAAAGAAGATTAAGTATTCTTATAAGAATACTAGTTTTTGCCCGCGGCTTCGCTCGCGTTAAATTCGGGTCAACACAGTTCCCCTTTCCTAATTTACAGGTACTGGCTGCCTGTAGTTTTTGCCCTTGCGCCTAATTTATTGTTATAGCAATGCTAAGTTTTCCCGTTTCTTCTCTCTTTCTCCCTCATATCTCAATCTTTTTTTAAAAAAATAGCCTATGCACGTCTCCGGGGTCCCAACTATCTCTGTACCAAAATTCATCAAAATCGGTTTAGCCATTTAGGCGTGAAGACGTAACAAACAAACTCACTTTCGCTTTTACAATATTAGTAAGGATTAATGAGGAAACAAATCTAATAATCTTTAAGAAAACCACCAAAGAGTCAAACTACACGAGTAGCACCAAAACAAATGACTACCAAATCTCAACTTCAAAACTTTTGCTCTCGTCTATACTTGAATTTACGCAACACCATATACTTTACAAACTTCAGCAAATGTACTAAGGTTCGTCGTCCGATACTGGCTCGGCTTGTTTGTGTTCTCTTATCAGTTAGCATAGATCGACGGGAACGCGGAAACTCTTGCTACGTTATCGACGAGACAGAATTGCGACTTGGATATTGATTGTACTAGTACTTGGTTTGTCCAATCCTGTTGGTTGTATACTTGTGGAGTAAGTTTGTTGTGATTGCAACTGTACAAGTTTTGTGTACTAGAAGAGCGGAAAGAGTCCTAGTTCTAACCAAACCAGTACCTAAACTGGGTGATATAAAGTGATTGAGTAAGGGTAGTAAGGGTAATTTCCCGCAAATTGCATGTACACACAGTTTTTTTTTGTGAATTCTGGGTTTTACCCAAAATTCATTTAGCCCCAGAGATTGTTTTATTCCGTATAAGAAACTAAATCAATTGGTATCAAAAACCGTTTTTATGAAATTTCATCCTTCTTGCTGAAAGTAATTTATTCTAAATCCGTGAATATGGATCTAAATTCCATCAAAAATATTTTGGAAAGTCACCTACACCAGCTCCGAAGAGGTGTTGAGCGACGTTGCTCCACGCGTTGCCGTGTATATAAGTCTCAACGGATTTCACACAAAAGGCAAAGCTGTGCTGTGTCGACGACGCGTTCGTGTTCCACGCGCGCCTCAGAGAGATGTCGACACGGCCACTGCCTGCCGGGTTTGCGGGTTGTTCGAAAGAGTTACCACGGCCCCGGAACACAAATAAGGAGCATGGGAGGGATTTTAGACAGTAAGAGTCTGACACTCCCTCTCACTCTGGGAAGTTATTTGATGATTTTACATCCAAAAATGCCAATGCGGTGTGAGATCTGCTTTACTACAAGACCGCGCGAACAAGCGGAGTTGAGTGAGAGTAGTCTTATCTATCAAGCGAGCTACTACGCTAGGCTAGTTCAAAACTTCAAAGTCACTTAAGAATAGATGGAAGGAGGTTCAAGTATTTTTTTTATCTTTTTGAATGTTAGTTGCAAAGAATGTTCTCCAAGTTGGTGGATGTTGTTAGTATTTATTTACAAGGCTGCCGAGTTTGTGGGATTTCCTTATTATAAGTTAATAATATGAGGCAGAGAATATAGCGGAATCAAAAGTTGTTCAAGAATATGTCATTGATTTCAAATGTTAACGGTCCACACAACTATTAGTCATTATGTTTATAGTCTGTTGTCAAAAACATAATAAAATACAATATAACGCTTAAATGCATAACCCGTTGTTTTTAAGCTGTACAAAAAGCTCTAGGTATTATTCGGGCCAAAGTAGCGCTCCCGGGATTGGTAACAAAAAATATGTCCCAATTTTTTGTTACCAATCCCAATTGTTACCACATGTTGTACTCGTAACATGTTGCCAACAAACAAATAGGTCAAGTACACATAAGTCCTAAATCTAGAATATACAAAAACGACCGTCTCCTAAGGGAGTATGCAGAAACTACAAAAGGCACTAAAATGGACGCTATAGTAGAATAGGCTAGTTTACAACAAAAAAAAAATAGTCGGTCTTTTAGATTATTCAAAAATAAGGGACACTTAATTTTTTATTTGTAAATTCGAATAAAAATGACAAAGATACAGCCCAAATTATAGTTACGTCTGACGTCACGCATTGCTGCAATTTTTCGCCACGAGTGACGTCACTCGTAATTTTTGGTCTAATTTACAAATAAAAAAATAAGTGTCCCTTATTTTTGAATAATCTAAAAGACGAATTAAATAGAATGTTATTACTTTGACCCTGGAAACTACCCTATTCTAATAATATACGCAGTTAGTTTATAGAATTAAGCGGCCAATACAGACTCCCTGTAGGGTTACCATGACATCTTATAGCAGTTCTTATTCCTGTGTGAGAAAGAGATGGTGCTAGACACCCTGTATAGTTCTGTCTCTTTCCCTCAGTAGAATAAGTTCTGCTTTAAGACGTCATGGTAGGGTAGCAGGTCATTCAAGCACGCCGCTTGAGTACACTTGTACAAAATCTAGAACACAGAAGCAACAAAACAAAGTATTTACTTTTGACACGACACTTTCCCTTAAAAACGGTTATTTTTTAATAAACACCTATCAATATGATATCATAAAATATTAGTTGTTCGCCCACACACGTGTAGTCAAACGGTCAAGTGTCAAATTAAACTAAATACCCAGAAAACGATCGTTTATAAGGGTCCGTCCACACGTGAGGCTTAGAGTCGGGCGATTTGGACTTTATTGGAAGGATATAAGAGCATCTTTAGATTTTATACATAACTAGCTGCGCCCCGCGGTTTCACTTGCGTGTTGATAGAATATACAATGTATCTTCATGAATTGTAGCCTATGCGTTATTCTGATGTATAAGAGTGAAAGAGTAACAAACATGCGTACATCCATCCTCACAAACATTCGCATTTTCAATATTACTAGCTGGCGCCCGCGACTTCGCCCGCGTGATGATGAAAAAAGTATCCTATGTGTTATTCCAGACTATAATTTACCTCTGTGGCAAATTTCATCAAGACCCGTTCAGTAGTTTTTTCGTGAAAGAGGCTCAAACATACATCCATACTCACAAACTTTCGCATTTATAATATTAGTAGGACATAACATAACATTACGCCTGTAATCCACAAAGGATAAGACAGAGGTGTACCTAAAAGTACATCCACAGTTCTTCAGGTATGTTTAAGACCCAGTATAACCTGTGACTTGCACATAAATGACTAGGGGGCGAGCCTATTTCCATCAACCGCTCACAAATCCAGACTGTAGCTACCTCTAAGAAATCCCTATTGGAAAAACCCAGTAACACTTCACCTGACCCGACAATCGAACCGAGAACCCTATGCTTCTCAGTCGTACTTGTGACCACTAGCCAACGAGGCATTATTTATACTGGCCGGGAATGTTTCATTTTGGTTCAAATGAGGAAACTTCTCAGGTGAATCAAACGACGTTTTTTATAACACTTACGCAGAAATTAATTAACAAAACGAAAAGTATTTTTGTCATCGATCTAATCACTGTGAAACTATGATTCTACCAGTTGGCGCCCGCGGTTTCGCCCGCGTGATGATAAAAAAAGTATCCTATGGGTTATTCCAGACTATAATCTACCTCTGTGCCAAATTTCATCAAGATCCGTTCAGTAGTTTTTTCGTGAAAGAGGATCAAACATACATCCATACTCACAAACTTTCGAATTTATAGTAGGATTTGTCTTTTCGCGCTTCGACTTCTCAGACTGAAGGAGAAAAATAGAAATGATACCTCTAAACAGCCTATAGTTAAAAATCACATGTATTTGAATTAAGAACTCAAATAAAAGAACAGTTATATCTATGCTACTGTAACAGAAAAAAAAATTGAATGAAGCGCATCCATTAATTTAATAAGCGTTAAATTTAAAATGCAAGTACTAATTCAATTATCAAGTAAATTGAATGCTTTTAGTACTCGCTAATTGCATTGCATCCAATCTAATTCTCTTTCATGCAATATTTGAACTGTAGCTGTTTTAAAGTAGATAATATGTACGCAAATAGAATCGTTTATAACGTTTTTGTTAATGTTTTTTCATTTTTACCCGACTAAGTCAATGCTCAAAAAATGGGTTATGTGTTCGACCTGTAGGTATGTAAATGTGCCCGTTTCTATGTAAAAAATAACAAACTATATGTTTAAAATTAATGTGTAATGACATATCATGTAAAAAATAAGACAAAATAAATTGAAAGCAAGATTTTTTTGTTTAGAGGATTCGCTTTCGCAGTTCTCAAGAAAATTCATCTAACTTTCCCTAGAAATAGCAGCCATGCTAGGTTGCAGTTTGTACTACAAAGTGTTGTATGAAAGCACCTTAAACGATCTGAACAAATCCATATAGACGTCGCGACAACGCCATTATAAATATATTTATAGATCATAAATTAGTATTAAATTTCCGGATTATGACTCGATGAGATTTGATATCACACATTTACATTTTAATAGCACCAATATCGGAATAACACCTATTTAATAGGCCGCTCATTCACAGGATTAAAAAAGAAGTACGGAGGAGACGAAAGCTACGGAGATCCTAATAAACTGTGTGATCTATGGCTATAATAACTTTATTCTTTTAAAAGCGTGAACAGTTTTTCAAAATATTATTCCATTTTATAATCTAATAACCTGTA
The DNA here is from genome assembly GCA_905475445.1 of Ochropleura plecta. Classification (NCBI taxonomy): domain Eukaryota; kingdom Metazoa; phylum Arthropoda; class Insecta; order Lepidoptera; family Noctuidae; genus Ochropleura; species Ochropleura plecta. The sequence continues at coordinate 6,065,404 of FR997732.1, forward strand.
TCAATATTATCCTACTAATATCTATTATAAATGCGAATGTTTGTGAGGATGAATGTATGGATGTTTGTTACTCTTTCACGTCAAAACGGCAGAACAGTTCTTGATGAAAACTAGCACAGAGGTAGATTATAGTCTGGAATAACACATATAATAGGATACTTTTTTTAGCACACGGGCGCCAATTAGTTTACCTATATTTTGTAAAATAAGTGAATATTAAACTAATGGTTTCGTAAAATCAGATTTCGTTTTGAAGTGATTTGTTCTTGAGGAATGGAGTGCGAAAAAATCCTTGAAGAATCATTTTGCGTCAACACGCTGAATGCAAATCAGAAGCTCTGGGCAAAGTCGTAAAAGCCTTTGCGATATTTCTTATTAGATGTAAATATAGAGTGGATAAAACATCTTTAAAACACCTCGTTAAAAACTGTACTAAAAAGGCGTTCTTCTAATGATACTTGAACAAAAATACAGCTGTCAGATTCACCGCTCATTCCAACTCCCTCATTGATATATAACAAGCATTCAAATCTAAAATTACATTTTGATGATTTCATCATTCGAAATGAGGCCGAAAAATGCTGCATCTAATCTAAATATTACATAAAAACTCATTAAAAAAAGAAAAAAAAATCCCGATGACACGTAAAGCTTTGTGTAGCTAGAATTTTCACTCGAGTAGTTATCGAGATAAAATTACCGATTTCATCGTCATCAATCAATTCTGGCTGGTACACGCTGACACGACAATTTGTTAGCACTCCTGCCTATTGCCTTCGAGTAATGACTTGAAAACCCGTCGATTATTTATTCATACACCAAATTCCGTGTTTTAAACGATTAAATGGCTACCATATATAAGTAGCAAGTACGTACTGCCGTGTTGCGGGTTGTTCGAAAGAGATACTGCGGCCCCGGAACGTAAAGGGCAATAGAAGGAACATGGGTGGGTTTTAGTCAGTACAAGTCTGACACTCCCCCCCCCGCTCCGCCCGTCGCGGGAGAAGTTATTTAGTGAGTTCCCACCCAAAAAAAAAAGTATGTACAGTTTCAAGTGTTACTGTAGGTACATCTTGATATTGGAATAATGACGAAGTCGAAACGATAATCTACACCATTTTGATTGTTGCTATTCAAACTGAACTTTATTCAATTAGCATGAAATCACTTAATTGAGTGAAGTATTTTCAAATATGTGCGTGTCACGCATTTATCGCCAATGAAGCTGCATGGAAGCATGAGATCCCCCGTGGATGTCCTTGACAAGAGACTAAGCAGCTTAGTAATGACAATCACACAATGCTGACTGCTAGTTTGCTGCGAGTTTAGGTTATCGCCGCCGAGGCATTCGCTTCGAAGGTGGTGTGACAATGTGGTCTTATAATATTCTAAATGATGTACACCATAAAAATTACAAGAATACTTACAACTTATAAATAGGGCGACACAATGGGCGGTCTTATAGCTAAAAGCGAGATGTGTATGGGAATTAGGGTTGAGTAGAAAATTGTATGCGAAACGCGTGTATTTAATGAAACACTTTAATAAATCAATACACAGTTATATATTAAACTAGCTTTCGCCCGCGGCTTCGCTCGCGTTAAATTCGGTATAACACACCAAGCAGACCTGTAGTTTTTGCTCTTGCGCCTGATTGATTTGTAATAGCAACGCTAAGTTTTCCCTTTTCTTCCCTCGTTCTCCCTCATATCCCACTTTTTTTGTATAAAAATTAGCCTATGTCCGTCTCCTGGTTCTCAACTATCTCTGTACCAAAATTCATCAAAATCGGTTTAGCCATTAAAGCGTGAAGAGGTAACAAACAAACAAACAAACTCACTTTCGCTTTTATAATATTAGTAAGGATTAAGGTGACTCGACTATAACGTACAAGCGAGAATGGCTGACTGGACATGGTTGGGCGCGAACGCCACGTGAGTAGTATACAAAATTATTTTTAGTATATGCGAAACCTGAATATAGTTTGTTCAGAATAAGTAACTGAATCGATTCCAATCATTTTTACACCATGTTATATTTTTTCCCAAAAATATTTAAAAAAGTTTATAATAAGGACACCATGCGACACTAAGTACCAAGTAGTAATAATATCTACCTACACTTGACCATTACGACAGGCCAAAGCCTGCAAGACAGTGTGATGGAAAATGTTATCACCAGTTAATTACAATACAAACCGAGAAATTATTATTATCACGCGCGGCTTCGCTCGCGTTAAATTCGGTAGCGCCTTATTGATTTGTAATAGCAACGCTAAGTTTTCCCGTTTCTTCCCTCTTTCTCCCTCATAGTCCAAACTTTTTAAAAAAAATAATAGCCTATGTCCGTCTCCTGGTTCCCAACTATCTCTGTACCAAAATTCATCAAAATCGGTTTAGCCATTAAAGCGTGAAGAGGTAACAAACAAATAAACAAACAAACTCACTTTCGCTTTTATAATATTAGTAAGGATTAACGCAAGGCGCGCAGCACGGGGACGCCGTGCGCCGTTAGTGACAGTAAATTTGTACGGATTTCCAGGTAACCTAAAAAGCTTATAACTTTGTGGTTTTTCATGATACAGTTTTGAAATTTTGTACATAGATTCTTTATATAAAAATACTGGATAGGTGTTTCGGCTTTCGCATAAACTAAAAATAATGTTGTAGACGCGCTAGTGAAGTGCGCAAATATGCTAATCTTAGTGTTCGGTTTCCAACAACATGCGAGGTGAACATTGCCAGGTATCGCACAGAATAGAGAGATTTGGAAGGAGAAGTCGTGTCTTGAAGGAATTGTCCGTCTGTTAGGCAAAAACCTCCCCTGTTTTTGTCCAACAGTGGGACAATTGAGATGCCAGCAAAAAAATGTATTTGTCATTTTTATTTCGTTTATTCATTCTAATACATTTTTTTTACATTTTCAAATATTTCGTAATAACAACGGCAAAAACAACTTATTATTAAAAAAAAACAATGTAATATTTGTTTTTCGTCCATTTATTGATTTATTAACATATAACTACATTTTTAAATATTTCTTAAAAATAAAAAACATTTAAAAATATAAAAATAGTAGCCCACCGGTATCGGGAACAGGGTCCAAGCTACCGGCGGTCAGGGCTCCAGAGAAAGGAACCTCCTAACAATACGAGCCGTGTCCAGGAGTACCGCTTTCTGTATCAAGCCCTTGATCCAGCTGCCTAACGAGAGCCTCCTTAGGAGTTGGTCGAGGCTCTTGGCAATTAGGCCATTGGCAGATATGACAATATATATATTTGTAATTAATATTATGAAGGTTGCTAAAAAAAAAACAATCCTATTCTACTGCAGCATGAACTCATTCCGTAACTTTAATCTCTAAGCAAATGACACCATCACGGTCATCCCAGGCCAGTTACGCCATGTCCTATTTCGTACGTCTTAACTAATAAAGCGGATCCAATTCAGCCCATCAGCTCAATTGATCTTAATACGGATTGCTCATGGCCGAAATACGACGCGAAAATTTTAATTACACCCATCAACCCATCAGAAACTGAGTGTTGGGCCGAATGACGAGTGGTATGCATTTATATTTAAATACTAGCTCTTGCTCGCGGCTTCGCCCGCGTTAAATTCGATAAGACCCTCCCTTTTCCTGATTTGCAGGTACCTGCCACCTGTAGATTTTGCCCTAGCGCCTTATTTTTTGTAATAGCAATGCTAAGTTTTCCCTCTTTCTCCCTCATTTCTCACTGTTTAAAAAAAAAGTCTAAGAAGTTTCCGTCTCCAGAGTCCCAACTATCTCTGTACCAAAATTCATCAAAATCGGTTTAGCCATTAAGGTGTGAAGACGTAACAAACTCACTTTCGCTTTTATAATATTAGTAAGGAAGTAAGGATCAACATCATTCTCCTTCTCGATAGCTTTTGCAGAGGTGTATCTAATAGAACACTGACATTCGCTAGTTATATTAAAATTTAAGACTGCTGTAAAATGGGCTAGCCCATTGCCATCAACTAGACGTAAATCCAGGCTCAGTGATCCCCAATCTTCCCAACTGGGAATTGAATCCGGAACCCCATGAACCAGGCACAAATCCAGACTCGGAGGCTCCTCCAAGTTAAACATCTAACTTTTTTTTGAATATTCTATGTCCGTCTCCAGGGTCCCAACTATCTCTGTACCAAAATTCAACAAAATTGGTTTAGCTATTTAGGCGTGAAGACGTTACAAACAAACTCACTTTCGCTTTTATAATATTAGGAAGAATTGATTAAGAAATAAGTATGTAAAAATGTACAAAAATGAATAAACGAATTGGAATAACACTTTGCTCTACCTGGAAATCGAACCTAGTGACAACGACCACTAGGCCAACGTGGCATAAATACTACGCCATTTTTTAATTACACCCACCAAGAAACAGGTTCTGGGGCCAATGTACTTATTAATCGATTTTGTCATCGAATGACGAGCGGTATGCATTTTTCATACACGAAATATCGCAATTATGGTTGTTGTCGTCTCGACCACCGGCGATGTAATTGTGTATACTACCCACGGATCCGCCTTGAGGTCAACTCGTCCCTTTTTTGGGTAGACGGTGTCGTTTTTACATCACTTTGTATTTATAATGTCGACTTCAAAGGATGAGTTCATTGTATAGGTGACGTGTGTCGACTAGCCTGGGTCATCAGGTCGAAATCAAATCTTAAACATCATAGTAAGCCCCACTTTATTGAAGGCATTGGTGGTCTAATTTTGATTGCAGGATTTCAAATCTTCATTGCCATCCTACGTGGTAGTGCTGCCAGCCTTCTAGGCACTTGTCCTTTTGGCAGTGACGTGGAAGAATTTTTTAGCAAACTAAGAGCAGAACATCAAATGCGTGAAGCTGCTCGCTTTGGAAGGACGTTGCGCTTTGAGCACGTCTTTCGCTATGTATATTTTTAACTCAGTTTTATAAAGTGTGCAAATGTGCATAATTTTATTAACGACATAAAAAAAAAGTAGAGGTTCCAACTTTGAATGTTTGTTTTTTATGTTTGTTACGCGAATTCGTTTTTTTTTTTGTTTCGTGATTTTGATTTTTTAAATTATTTTTTGAATCGAAAGGGCGAAGACTTCCAAAGAGGTCCCATATAAATTTTATCTATAATGCTTGAGTTATCTTCTATAATATTTTTTTTTTTCCAATTTCTGTGGACGATATGTTTATAACAGCTCTTAATAGCAATTAAAAAGTAGTGGATAAGAATTTATTAACAACTAAAAAGGCTGAAACAAAAATCTGTTTTGCCAAAAAAAATTACTTCCAAAAATCTTGTTTTTTTTTTAAAATAAAGTAAAGTAAGTGTAAGTATATTGACAAGGTAGACGGACGTGGACAGTTGGTGCAGTGGCTGAGCGATCGACTGCTACGCTGCGTGTCGCGGGTTCGATCTCAGCACGGAACAAATATTTGTATTGCCTACAGATGGTTGTTCCGTGTGTATGTGAGTTTAAATGTTTGTGAACGCAACCATGATACAGGAGTAATTCCTAGTGTGGGGCAACGTTTGTTTTTTATATAAAAAAAGACTAAGTTCGTATTTAACGTGCAAAAAAAATTAAAAAAAAAGTTTTGCTCATAATTGAATTAACTCTAAATACATGTTTAACAAGACAGGCAGGCATTTCATTAATATCATAACATCTATCTTACAAAGGAAACTTAACTCCTCTGCTCACCCTAAAAAGGAACGCGTGATTGAACTACTTTTTGCGCGATTGAATAGCACGTCGACCACGTTCTAATACAATAATAACATTCTTGAGTCATTATAGCATCCCACAATGACATCAGGGACTTAATTAATAAATAAAAACCTTGCACAGCGTCGAGACACTTCACATATGGTTTGTAAAACAAAGAACTAGCTTATACCTGCTACTTCGCCCGTGTGGAGATCAATAATTGCCCCATGGAGACACGCACATACCGGAATAAAAAGTATCTTATGTGTTAATCATGGTTATAAAGTAGCTGTGAGCCAAATTTTATCCAAATTCGTTCAGTCGTATTTGCATGAAAGAACGACAAACATCTTCATAAACTTTAACAATACCTCATAGCAAGTGAAACGGATCTATTTTATTGATCTCTAAGTAAATTCACAAGAAATGCTTTGTTTGTAGTTATTTATAGATATTAGTTTTGACGACACGGTTGGCGCAGTGGCTGAGCCATCGACTGGGATGTCGCGGGTTCGATCCCCGCACGGAACGAATATTTGTATGGCCCACAGATAGTTGTTCCGGGTCTGGCTGTTTGTGTATGTGAGTTTAAATGTTTATTAACGCACCCACGATACAGGAGAATCCTATTCTATTTGGGGTCTGACAGACGTCACGGCATCATTTACTCCTTTTTCCTTCATATTATGAAGAAGAATAATACAAAATAGTAGTTTGGATGGATGGATTTTTGTAACTAACGGCTAAACGGATCTAGATGAAATTTGGCCCCGTGGACGATTACAAAGTTGAATAGCACACTGGCTTACTATGTTTTTTTTTTCTTACACATACATAACAAAAATCCAAGAGAACGAAGTCACGGCACGCAGCTAGTTGTACAATAACGTAACAGTTAGCAAACACAATCGCACATAGTCATTCAATCAACCTTACAGAAAACCCAGAATCTATTAAAGAAGGGGCAATATATTCTCATTAATGTCAAAATGCCGGCCACTTTTTACTCGCCTTATCAAAATCGCCAGCGATTAATCTAATTAAGGCATTCTTTTGAACGCACCCATAGATTCCGATACCTACTCAAACATTTTTGAGATATTTCAACTCCCCATCCTGGCTAAGAAGACTGAGCGCGGAATTTTAATTAAAGATACATTCAAATCAAGTTATATTATCCTTACTAATATTATAAAAGCGAAAGTGAGTTTGTTTGTTGGTTTGTTACGTCTTCACGCCTTAATAGCTAAACCGATTTTGATGAATTTTGGTACAGAGATAGTTGGGACCCTGGAGACGGACATAGGTTATTTTTTTTTAAGTGGGAAATAAGGGAGAAAGAGGGAAGAACAGGGAAAACTCAGCTTTGCTATTACAATCAATAAGGCGCAAGGGCAAAAACAGGTAGCACGTACCTGCAAATCAGGAAAGGGGAACTGTGTTACCCCGAATTTAACGCGAGCGAAGCCGCGGGCAAAAGCTAGTTAAGTTTATAAAAGAACAATGCGATTTATTCGCCTACATTTAGATTATGGTGATTTTGTACGTTGTAGTAGTTTAGAAACAGTGTTGTTTTTCTATTTTCCCGTGAAATATAACGGCCGTAGTTTTTTATGTGGATTTGAAAGTAAATAATGCATATTTATGATCACTACGCTGGAAAGGGTTGCAATGGTTGTTTTTTTTTAACTTAGTGGTAGTAGGCTGTTATATAGTGTGAGCAATATGTGTTTCTGCATTAGTTATTTTCTTTTCGGTGTTCTGTTTTATTATGCTACTGTTATATCCATTGAATTAAGTTTTGTTAAGGTTTGTATATGCGAAGACTTGTAATTGGCTGACAGTCATTTTTGGAAAACAAATGTTGTCTTTAGCTGTCAGTTTTCCATGTTTAATAAATAAATAAATTGTGTTTTTGCTATTAACTGTATATAAAAGTGAGCTTTTAGAAGCCAAAAACATTTTTCACATCGAATTTAGTACGTTGTTTCCCTTACATAACTAGTAATATTGTTTCCCTAACAATGGTTAAAAGTAAGTTATAATCAAAATATTTTATATTACACTTTTAAGTAATGTAGGTATTCCATGTATCTGTTATGGACAAACGTAACGACAGGCGGCAATTTCAAGTATTCTTTTTGCACTAATTAGACGATTGAATAAACAATGAAATCAGTCTTATTTTAAAACTGAGAGGGCTTAAAGAAATCAAAGACAAAGACATCTGTTCTTCCATATTCATTTACTTGATTTTAATAACTTTGCCTACAATAATTTTAAATATTGAATGACGCAGAATAGTATAGGTATAGTCTGATAGGGGAGAATGGAAGAACAAAACGTGTTGCGCCGACCCCAAAGAGACAAGGGCAGGAAAATAATGATGATTGAATGACGCAGACCCTAGCATATAATTAATTACTCACGTCAATTTTGAAAAACAACATTTACTATTTACGATAAAAATAATGTGTAAACATTCTAAGACACATAATACTGTTGATATTTCATCTATTTCCTACCTCGCAACTCTCAAACTCGTATTAATAAATATGTTTCATGCATCCCCGAGAATTCCGTTTAACTATTTAAAATTCAGTCAGCCATTCTAAATTCTCATCTTCACTGGTCCGCTTTGCTATATAAGGTATAATGTGATCAAGTTAGGTCGAATAGCGTATAAAGAAACCTGTGATACCGGTTACAAACTGCGAACCAGATACTTTATCTATCTGAGAAATGGTTGTTGAAGACAAAAAGAAGATCGATGGTGGCCTAGACACAGTGAGGTAAGCACTGAATAGGTAAACTGCAGTGACTCCAACTGAACTGAGTAGATATCGATTTTGTTCGACCTTGCTCCAGTTCTTAAGTTGCTGGATTATACTGTAAAAAGTCCGCGTTAGATTTGACATTATAAGTTAAACTAGCGAAGGTAAGTTGCTTTTATATTTAAAATGTGAATCGAAATCGCGCACGAAGGGTTTCGTTTCATTTCTATAAAAAAAACGGCAAAAAAAAACCTATTATATATAATATATTATTATTCGCATTAGTTATCTATATATTCAGTCAAAAAAGTATCGGGTATGGATGATTTGTTTATGGTTCCAAATTAAAATTTTTGTGTTTTTTGTAGTTGTTAGATTGGCACAACTGTTTTCCATTTTGGCGCGGAGTTTGAGTTGCATCTGTTATTTATATTAAATACAGTGCTGGTTTTAGTAATATCATATATAGTGTGTATTGCGAATTTCATAATGGACAAAAATATCGAACAAAGAGTTTGTCTTAAATTTTGCATCGCCAATGGAATTTCGTGTTCGGAGTCACTGAAAATGTTACAGAAGGCTTACGGTGAATCGACTTTATCAAAAACTCGTGCTTATGAGTGGTTCAAAGCGTACAAAAGCGGTCGAGATGTGATGGAAGATTTGCCTCGCTCTGGTAGGCCGTCAACGTCTGCAACTGAAGTTAACATCGCAAAAGTGAAGAAAATAGTGACTGAAAATCCCCATTCAACTCTGAGAGAGATAGCCGCCGAACTTTCTGTATCTCACGAGTCGATCCGTACCATTGTAACTAATCATTTGGGTATGAAACATGTTGCTGCTCGGCTAGTCCCAAAAGATCTGAATTTTCTCCAAAAACTCAATCGCATGAAAGTCGCTGAGGACATGCTAGAACGAGTCAGTTCGGACCCAACATTCATGAAACGCATTGTTACTGGTGACGAGACGTGGGTTTACGAGTTTGACATGCAAACTAGTCAACAAGCTTCGGAGTGGCGCCTTCCAACTGAACCGAAACCGAAAAAACCACGCCAAAGTCGATCAAAAGTCAAAGTCATGTTGACTGTTTTCTTTGACTATCGCGGTGTTGTGCACTCTGAATTCTTACCGGAAGGTCTAACGGTAAATAAAGAATATTATTTGAGCGTTATGCGGCGTTTAAGAGAGCAAATTCGATAAAAAGGCCAGATTTGTGGAAAGAAAATTCTTGGATTTTGCACCACAACAATGCGCCTTCGCACAAGGCTATCATTGTGAACGAATTTTTGACCAAACACTCAACAAATACCATCCAGCAACCACCATATTCACCAGATATGGCTCCTGCTGACTTTTTTCTTTTTCCTAAACTCAAATTACCACTTCGTGGCACCCGTTTTCAATAGATAGAAGACATAAAGGAGAATTCGCGGCGAGAACTGAACTCAATTCCGGAAGCAGCGTTTAAAAAATGTTTTGATGAATGGATTATTCGTTGGCGCAAGTGTATCGTTTCTAAAGGAGCATACTTTGAAGGTGATAAAATAAATTTGGATGAATAACAGACATTTTGTGTATTATTGATCTTTTCCCGGTACTTTCTTGACAGAGTAGTATACATATACATTAACTCTTTCAACTTGACCATTCCCTTTTGGAATACCCATGATAATATTATAAAAGAGAATGTTTGTGAGGATGGATGTATGGATGTTTGTTACTTTTTCACGTCAAAACGGCTGACGGATCTTGATGAAATTTGGCACAGAGGTAGATTATGGTCTGGAATAACACATAGAATACTTTTTTGACGTGATAACGTCTTTAAAATCGTTTTAGTCGGGTGACATGTTCAGAAACTTGTAAACCTCACGAGCGACATTTCATAAAGATGGTAGCGCCATCTGTTACTTGGCGCGAAAAAAAAACTTTGAATTAGTACTTAATTTCATTTTAGATGTCACTACTGGTGATAACTTATATCACCAATAAGACGTTTTTCAAAACAAATTTACATTAGTTTATTTCACTTAAAAATATAGACTAATTATATAAACAATGTTGAAGTTAATATTTTAGATGTCACTACTGGTGATAACTTATATCACCAATAAGACGTTTTTCAAAACAAATTTACATTAGTTTATTTCACTTAAAAAAAAATTGGTTGTTTGTAAAGTAGGTTTACGATCGAGATGTTTACGTGATAACGTCTTATTGGTGAAATAAGTTATCACCAGTAGTGACATCTAAAATGAAATTAAGTACTAATTTAAAGTTTTTTTTTCGAGCCAAGTAACAGATGGCGCTACCATCTTTATGAAATGTCGCTTGTGAGGTTTTGGTGTGACACAAGTTTCTGAACATGTCACCCGACTAAAACGATTTTAAAGACGTTATCACGTCAAAAAATATAGACTAATTATATAAACAATGTTGAAGTTAATATTAAATACAATAAATAAATATGTTTATGGCATCACAGCTAGTAGGATAAAGACACTTGGAACCAGCTTTCAGTGTGGTATGTCATAAAAAAAATACCGCAAACTAGGCAAAATTGAACTCGAATTGAAATTACAAAAAGGCATCGAATGACAGTTGCGTTAGTAATAACAATTAGTTTAGACAAAAACTTTTCTTTTTGAAATAAATCTGATATTATTATCATTATTATTATTTATTGGTTTTTTTTACATAGAATTACATTTTTAAATATTTCTTAATAAAAACCATAAAAAAAAAACATTTAAAAATATAAAAATAGTAGCCCACCGGTATCGGGAACAGGATCCAAGCTACCGGCGGTCAGGGCTCCAGAGAAAGGAACCTCCTAACAATACGAGCCGTGTCCAGGAGTACCGCTTTCTGTATCAAGCCCTTGATCCAGCTGCCTAACGAGAGCCTTCTCAGGTGTTGATCGAGGCTCTTGGCAATTAAGCCATTGGCTGTAACGACTATCGGCACAATGATCGCTGAGTCCACATCCCACATATCGACAACCTCGCGAGCCAAGTCAATATACTTGATTTGCTTATCTTTCTCGGCTTTCACGAGGTTCTCATCATGCGGGACTGTTATGTCAACAATCATTGCGCGCCGCTCTGATCGATCCACCACCACTATATCAGGCTTGTTGGCAACAATAGTCCTGTCAGTGATGATGGATCGATCCCAGTACAATGTAATATTGCCATGTTCGAGAACTGGGTCGGGCTCATACCTGTAGTACGGCACTTCCAATTCCACAAGATTATATTTTAGAGCAAGTTGCTGATGGATAATCCTGGCTACAAGGTTGTGTCTATGTAAGTACTCTCCGTTAGCTAGACGAGAACAACCGGAGATAATGTGTCGAATTGATTCACCCGGACGGTGGCATGCCCGACATATGTCAACCGTGCCGTCCTTCACAATAAATCTCCGGTAGTTATTCGTCATCATAACTTCATCCATAATTGCACAGACAAAACCTTCGGTTTCTCCAAAGAGATCCCCGGAACGTAGCCAGGCTACGGACGCTGATTGATCTACATCGGGTCCATGTAGGGCCCGGAAAAAGCGTCCGTGAAGCTCCTTACTCTGCCATACCTCCCTGCGGTCGTTAGTGTCAAGCACTACAGGTTTGCGCCAGTTCTCCTTAGCCAAGGAGAGCGGGGTGAGGCCTTTGTCCACTGCAACCACATCCCGATGCATTCCCACGTCGGTTTCTAGGAAATATTCCCTGAGACTGCATATCTCGCGATTGTGGAGAGTCTTGGCGTTTAAAAAGCCTCGACCTCCACAACTCCGTGGGATATACAGTCTCATAACCGAAGAACGTGGGTGATGCATACGAAATGCCGTTAACAATGTACGGACCTTCCTATCCAGGGTGTCCAGTTCTGTTTGAGTCCATTTGAGTATGCCGAAAGAGTACATCAAAACCGGCATGACCCAACCGTTGAAAGCACGCACCTTGTTTCCGCCTGATAAAAGACTATTTAATACTTTTCTCAGGCGGCCAAAGAAGCGCTCTTTCAACGATTGCTTCATGTCAGCACCATTGATGCCCAGCGCTTCCGACATCCCCAAATACTTATAGGTTTCGGTTGCTAAGAGGGATCTAAGGTTTATGGAATCTGAGAGCTGGGTTCCCACAGATTCCACAATTTCCCCTCGCTTTACATGCATGACCGCACATTTGTCCACACCAAATTCCATCCGGATGGCACTACTGAAAGTTTCAGTTACCTTCAGTACCTCCATCAGCTGCAAATCGTTGGGGGCAAAGAGTTTCAGGTCATCCATGTAAAGAAGGTGAGATATAACCTGACCACCTCTCCTCAATCGATAGCCAAGACCTGAATTCTCTAGCAGCGTGCTTAGAGGATTCAAGGCTAAGCAGAACCAAAGTGGACTCAAACTATCACCCTGGAATATACCTCGCTCTATCCTTATCGGTTCACTATTCATCTGGAACTGCCGACATCCTGGATAGCGAAGGACTGTACTCCATTGCCTCATACACGAGCTCAGGAAGGTGCGCAGAGTTGCATCAACTTTATACATCTCTAGCACCCTCATGAGCCATGTATGTGGCACGGAGTCATAGGCCTTCTTATAGTCTATCCAACATGTCGACAGATGCCTTCGGGAACGGCGAACCTGTTGGCTAATGGCCATGTCAATGAGGAGCAGCTCCTTAGTACCGCGGGACCCGTTCCTACATCCATTTTGAGAAGCAGACATGATAGAATTGTCATCAATGTGTTTAGTGATTTTAGCTCTCAAAATGGATGTAAGAACTTTATAAAGTGTCGGAAGACATGTAATTGGTCTATAATTTTTGGGTTCCGCCGTACTACCCCATTTATGGAGCAGGTGGGTTATACCAGTTGTCAGAAACTTGGGTAGCGACCCTGACTCTAAGGCCGACTGGAATAGGGCCGCCAAACGAACGTGCGACCTCTGAATCCACTTTATCCAGAAGTTGTGCAGTCCGTCCGGCCCTGGAGATTTCCAATTAGGCAACGGACGGACCGCACAAGCTACATCTTGGGGGCTGATTGTTAAGACCCCCATTTCTGGTATTGGATCGCATGCTCGTTCGACTTCCCGAGTCCATTCACCTTCGGTATGACTGACAGGCACTGACCAGATGCTGCGCCAAAACAAACACATGGCGTCATCATCCGGCAGGTGCGTGTCAGACACACCTTGGTCTGGTCGCTCCCATGCTCTATACACCCACCTTTCATCGCTTTGGAATGTGCGATTCTGAGTGTACCGTTCTACCCGCCGCTTATACCTACGAATACGATTTGCCCATGCATACACTTTCTGTTTCAGGAAGTCGATGCGCTCTGCGATGCGGGACATATAGTCTGGAGGACTTATATCGGTCCCTGCAAATGCCCGCCTCACAAAGCGCATCACTCGAGGTCGTGTGTTACCCTCCCTGAAACAGATTAGTTTGCCAATGAGTGCTCTGGCCGCACCAATACGTCGCTCAATCCTGCACTGCCAAAATGGTATAGCTGGTTTCGGTCGTGTAGCTCTGTCATCAGGAAATTTGACGTGAGCTACACGACACGCCGCTACAGCCGCACAATACAGGATTGAGTGAGCATCAGTGAGGTTCTCGCAGTTGTCAAAATAGCTTGACAACTGCGAATCCAGAGCAGCCACCAGCGCCCTATTTTTATTTTGCATGGGCAAACGAGGTAAGCGTGGTCTAAGTTCGGGTGACATGTACCGATATTCTCGAATCGCACCCTCCAAAGTACTCCTCATTTCCTCACTGCACTGGGTACTTACATTAGTAGCCATGCCATTACTTACCTCGTTAGCGTGATTAACCACTTGGTGGGACTGTGGTGGTACCACAACCTGCGACGAAGAGGTAATGACTTGGCTACTCTGCATTTCAGTTCGTAAGCGATCAAGTACGGTGTCATCCAACATACGATTACGTTGGATAACCCGCACCTGATCCGACAGTCGTTGCGCCGACACGTTGACAGCTGGCTCAAGCACCTGAAACAGAGAGAGCATCCGAACACGGTACGCGGTCAGGTTGTTTCCTCCCTCTGTAGCCCCATAGTATGAGCGCATGACGTTTTCATTGATGGATTGAGTCCATCGCATGCGCTGCACACTTCCGCCGAGAGCTGGGACCCTATCAGAGGCCGGTGGGCCTCGAGGTCCTAATATTTTCGGTTGTGAAATGTCCAGCAGTTAGTGCGTCGAGTCGAGTCTTGAATTCCTCCGCCTTGCTGTTTCGAATTTGCTTCGAAAATACTTTAAATTTTTGTGATAGAGACACTTATTGTGATATACACTGCGATATTTGTGTATTGTATGAACTGTTGTAAAATGCCGAGACGTTGTGCTTTAGGTTGTGCGCCCAGTGGTAAGTACATACTGATTTTATAATTAACTGGTAGTTGCTAGGTGATCAAATCAAGTACTGGGCAACTGCATGGGTATACTACCTGTTAGGAACCCTAGTACAGCATAACATCACTCCTGTATCACCCAAAGGGCTAGACAGCAGCACGGTGTGCAGTACACCCACATTTTACCATTTGTAGGGGGTGAGCCTATTGTTATCTATCAGGCACAACTACTTTGCATTATACAGTGAAGCTTGAACAGTGTTCAAGCAACCTAATGTGTGTGAAACTGCAAATTGTATCTTCTTTTTCTTATATATAAAAATGAATAGTGCGGTGTTAGTCTCGCTAAAACTCGAGAACTGGTGGACTGATTTCAATAATTATTTGTTTTAATTGAGTTGATAAAGCGGTTTAAAAGTAAAAAGTAAAAAAAATAATGGACCACCCCATTAAGTTACGAAGTTCATCAGGACATCTAGTGCTGAATATTAATACATTGAGACATGTCATCTTACAAAATAAAACCATTATCTGCTAGATCAAAGTATAATATTATGTATTTGTCTTAACACGTGTTCGCTGAGGCGCATGTGGATGGCTTCCACGCGATCATGCGTAAGCGCTCTGCATCGATGCTGGCGCAGGTGTGTGGTAGCCCCAGCACCAACCCGACCGCGTGCGCCAACCGGTGGGACTCAGTACTGATGTCTCATTGGTTGAGCGCGCGTACACGCGAGGCCAAGTGCCTGATTGTACTGTTACTAAAACTAGGCTAAGAATACCAACAAATTTATGGACAAGTCTGAAAGAAACTTTTTATTATTATTGTTGTTAACACCTCTTTTATTATTATTACTTTCAGATGTTACAATGCATCGGTTCCCAAATGCTTTGAAATTTCCTGAGCAATTTCAAACTTGGGTCAATCTTATTGGTGGAAAACTTGAAACATCCTCTGATTTTGAATATTATAAGGAAAATCGAGTTTGTGATATACACTTTAGTGACAGTCACAGAAATCGTAATAAACGGTTAATTGCATTAGCAATCCCAACACTCCATCTGCCTGGTAAGTTCCTTAAAAAACTACAAGCAAAATCTAGTAAAACAATAAGATTCAAGCATATACTAGGAATTCCTATTACTGGATTAATTTGTCATCACAATATAATATTTTTATGCTTATTGACGTGATAACGTCTTTAAAATCGTTTTAGTCGGGTGACATGTTCAGAAACTTGTAAACCTCACGAGCGACATTTCATAAAGATGGTAGCGCCATCTGTTACTTG
Organism: Ochropleura plecta; assembly: GCA_905475445.1. Taxonomy (NCBI): domain Eukaryota; kingdom Metazoa; phylum Arthropoda; class Insecta; order Lepidoptera; family Noctuidae; genus Ochropleura; species Ochropleura plecta. The sequence goes on from FR997732.1 coordinate 6,081,571, forward strand.
GCTCGAAAAAAAAACTTTGAATTAGTACTTAATTTCATTTTAGATGTCACTACTGGTGATAACTTATATCACCAATAAGACGTTTTGACGTGATAACGTCTTTAAAATCGTTTTAGTCGGGTGACATGTTCAGAAACTTATGCCAAAACCTCACGAGATATAAAGATGGTAGCGCCATCTGTTACTTGGCTCGAAAAACTTATATCACCAATAAGACGTTATCACGTAAACATCTCGATCGTAAACCTACTTTACAAACAACCAATTTTTTTCGATAACCCGTGGGCGAAGCCGCGGGCGCCAGCTATCTTTACTAATATTATGTTACTCTTTCACGTCAAAACGGCTGAATGGATCATGATGAAATTTGGCGCAGAGGTAGATTATGGTCTGGAATAACACATAGGATACTTTTTTATCGATAGCCCTCTAAATATTTATTTTATTCTGTTTTTTAGTATTTGTTTTTAGTTAACACTGTAATAGAATTTAATAAAATTAGCATACATGTAAAGCGATTTGGTGTAAACTGTTGGCTTATTTTGGATAAATAAATAAAAAAAAAACACAGTATTAACTTAGAGCTTATTTTATGCTTTCCATTTGAATGAGTCCTTGTTAGAGGTGACAGGGAGTGATTGACTGTACGACGCTCAAGGTGTGGTATATTTAAATCCAAGCAGAAATGGACCGGTTTACTACTTATACAAAATGTTTATTTAATCTAGTTCGCTTGTTGCATACAGCTCACCTGTTTTCCTCGAACTGTGAGGAAGAGGTGGTTGTTACACTGGCTGTGCTGTGCAAGTCCCGCATGCCCCTGTTGTGTGGAGTACGTACGTATGTCCCACTAGGTTTCTACTGTTAGTATATAGTCATAAGCTGGGCTTAAATCTATGCGTCATGTGAGAAATTCCACACAATTTCTCACACTGAGAAAATCCAATAAGAAACATACTGGAACAATATTATTTTGGTTAATAATAGTAACTTGCTTGCTACACTGTTTTCGCTGAAGCATGGTGCGGTTGACATTAGATAACAAGACATGTTTAGTGATGGGATGTATTGGTATGATGGGTAGTGCCTTACGACTATTTTATTGTAGAGGTCTGATATCATTGATCAAACCTTCAATAGCTCAGGCTAGTTAATAATGATTCTCGAGCACTCAGGTTGTTTAAATTGAGAAATTATAAAGAAGGGAATAGAGTGGCGTAACGGTGTGACATGTACTGCTGAAATTATAAAATAAAATATAGTAAAAAAAAATACTAATACACTAAAAATATAGTAAATACTTTTTTGGGGATGGGAAATTAAATTAAGTATTTTATGTTCTTTTACTATACGTATTTCCTCCACACAGTATTTAGAGCAAAACATACACTACTGGAAAAAATAAGGGATAAAAAAACCCAAATTTTTGGGAAATTTTTAACAGGCCAAATCCAAAACCCAGGCACTTGGAGCTACAATTTCCTTTTTTTTTATTTCCCGTCTCTCGAAGTGTTGAAAATTTACCAAAAATTTGGATATTTTTTTATCCTTTAATTTTTTCCAGTATTGTATATACAGTAATGATCATAAATAAATATCGGTAACTTTCTAGGTAGAAGAGAAACGGTCATCTAATGTCACCCACACCATGCTACAACTAAAGCAGTATTATATATTTTTATCTGTTGCTCTGGGCGAATGCGTGTTGTTTCATGTTTTGCTCCAAAAGGCTCGATCCTTCAATATCCTACTAATATTAGGTCCTTACATATGAAATTGGCGTTTTGTATGGAAGGAACAAAAAGTCGAATATTTTTTAATATAATATATTTAATTAATCAAAGTATGAACTATTGTTTTCAATGCACTTTTGCCATCTTATAGGTAGTTCATTGATCCCTTTACTAAAAAAACCAGTCGGACGGGAATCAATAAAATCTTTGAAGGCGATTTGGACTGCCCCATCGGAGTTGAATTTTTTCCCTTGCAAAAAGTTATCCAAATTGCGAAAAAAATGGTAATCTGTTGGAGCAAGGTCCGGGGAGTACGGAGGATGTCTAAGACATTCCAATTCAAGCTCTTCTAATTTGGTAGCCGTCTGTTGCGCAGTGTGTGGTCTGGCGTTGTCGTGAAGCAGCAGTGGCGTGGAGCGATTGACCAGCCTTGGTTGTTTAGCCGCTAGCTTTTCCATCATGGTTTGTAATTGCTGACAATAGACATCAGCTGTAATAGTCTGGCCAGATTTGAGAAAACTGTAATGAACAATACCGGCACTAGTCCACCAAACGCTTACAAGTAACTTTTTTGGGGTTAATTTTCGCTTGGGGCAGGATTTGGCTGGCTGGCCAGGATCCAACCATTGCGCTGAGCGCTTCCGATTATCGTAAAGAATCCATTTTTCATCACAGGTAATGATTCGGTTTAAAATACCTTCATTGTTGTGCCGGTTCAGTAATGTAACGCAGCAGTCGACGCGCGTTTGCCGGTTTGCTTCAGTCAATTCGTGAGGTACCCACCTTTCAAGCTTTTTAATCTTCCCAATTTGCTTCAAGTGAATTAAAACAGTTTTATCACTAACATCGAAGCCTGCAGCTAACTCGGACGTGGTTTGCGATGGGTCCGCTTCCACAATAGCCTTCAATTCTCCATTATCAACTTGGGTCTCAGGCCGTCCACGGGGCTTGTTCTGCAGGTCGAAATTTCCAGAACGAAAACGTTGGAACCAAAAACGAACTGTGTTTTCTTTTGCAACATGACCGCCATACACATCATTCACCCTTCGAGTCGTTTCCGCAGCACTAGTGCCACGGCGGAACTCGTACTCGTAAATAATGCGATATTTTAAATTTTCCATTTTGTAAAATGAGTGACGCAAACAGAAAAAACAGAAGAAAAAAAACAAATGAATGACGGTCATCGAAGCACAAATACATGAGTAAATAGCTGTACAAATTTGAATTTGGAATTCCTTACCAAAGAGGAGAAATTCGTGATTAAAGTGGCCAGTACGAAAAACGCCAATTTCATATGTAAGGACCTAATATTATTAATAATATTGTGAGTATGGATGTATGTTTAATCCTCTTTCACGTCGAAACGGCTGAACGGATCTTGATGAAATTTGGCACAGAGGTAGATTCTGGTCTGGAATAACACATAGGCTACTTTTGTTTCGATATCTCGCGGGTTAAGCCGCAGGCGCCAGCTATTTTATGATAAATTGATATTATGTTATAATCACTATTCAATTAATCAGGAAACATAGATACAGGAAGTGTCACGCTTGTTCTGTCGTGACAGAAATCGCACGACTACAATCAAACGTGACAGTTGCGTACGAATACCAATAAACTTTGTACTTAGTCTTTACTTATATAATTTATCCTTACTAATATTTTAAAATCGAAAGTGAGTTAGTTTATTTGTTTGTTACGTCTTTACGCCTAAATGGTCAAACCAATTTTGATGAATTTTGGTACATAGATAGTTGGGACCCTGGAGACGGACATAGGCTATTTTTTTTTAATGTGGGAATCGGGGCTGAAAGAGGGAAGAAAAGGGGACAGAGAGATTTTTTTTTTCGATCATCACGTGGGTTAAAGTTAGCGTTGCCCAAAATAACTATGCCACGCGGACGAAGTAGCGGGCGGAAGCTAGTATTTTAATATTTTAAAGAGGAAAGATTTGTTTTTTTGCTTGTATCGGATTGGCTCCAAAACCACTAGACCGATTTTAACCATTTTTTCACTCATAGAAAGCTACATTATAAGGAAGTAACATAGGCTATACAACATCACGCTACTACTCACGTGAGCGGGGCAGCAACTAAAGACGCGGGTGAAACCGCGCAAGACAGCTAGTATTTTATAAACATAACTATCTCATTCATAACCCATTCATAGATATATGTAAGCGGGATTTTCCACAAAGGGTAAGCAGAATTTTAAGTCATATCAATGATGAAGGTGACATGTTATTAAAATTCATTGCGGTCTTTGAATATAAACAGAGGTTGTTAGAAATATCGACGCAAACTTTAACTGGAGCTGGAGGACTGAGGCTGGAAATTTTGTTATCCTTACCAATATAATAAAAGAGAAAGTGAGTTTGTTTGTTTGTTTGTTACGTCTTCACGCCTAAATGGCAAAACCGATTTTGATGAATTTTGGTACAGAGATAGTCTCACTTTTTTAAAAAAAGAGGTCCCACCTTTTTTAAAAAAAGTGAGAAAAGGGGGACAAAGGGGGAAGAAAACGGGAGAGAAAGATATTTTTTTTTCTATCATCACGCGGGCATTTTTCGCGTTAGCCCAATGTAACTATGCCACGCGAACGAAGTCGTGGGCGGAAGCTAGTTTATAAATAAAAAACCGGCCAAGTGTGGGTCTGACTCCCGCACCGAGGGCTCCGTACAAACTTGCGACATAAACGGCCATATCTTGTGACTGCGACCTTAGAGGGTTGATTCTACACAGAACCTCAAAGGGACCACAGACTTGAGTATTATATATAATTTCAACTCGATGCCTTCACGCGTTCCGTTGTTAAGGGTTCAATTTTTTTTCTTATGAGGTTCTGAACCCAAAAAACTACACATTATGTACCGAGTTTACGAGAACTCGTTGTGCGGTAATGTCCTCTTTTCGTTTCGTACTTTGCGTAACAAACCACTTCTGTATCTAGACAGAAGTAACATTTTTGTACATTGTGCATTTAATGAATAAATAAAACATATTATTATCTTCTAATATATAAAATTCTCGTGTCACAATGTTTGTTCCCATACTCCTCCAAAACGGCTGGACCGATTTCAATGAAATTTTGTGTGCATATAGGGCAGGTCTGAGAATCGGCCAACATCTATTTTTCATACCCTCCTCCAGAAAAGGGGCTGAGCAGCGGGTGAAGCCGCTGGGCACAGCTAGTTTACTATATTATTATGTCTACGCAATCATAACGTAAGGTATACTTAACCAGCGCTACCGTATGGATTTTCCATCAATTAACTCTACAATCTTAATGAAATAATTAAGCAACTATGACGACGATACCTCCAGCTTAATATAGAAATCGTGACGTCATATATAAGTAACCAAACTACTCCAATATATGACTCAGATAAAACCTTCAAAGATAGGTGTCAATTAAAAATATCTCTAAGTTTATGTGATCGAACATATGGCTGTAAAACCACATAAAAGCTATTCTGTAGCTATCTTTAAACAGTATGACGGAAAATATCCGTTATCTATATAAATAAAGCTCGATCTTTGTGTCTGTCTCTCTGTCTGTCTACCTGGATGCGACTTTTAGAGTACGGACTGATTTTGGTGCAAAACCAAAATGTAAAGCCAAAATAAATACCTATTATGAAAAATTGTATCCATGTTACATTTATTACACAAACAATTTATTATAATAAAAAAAAAAACGATGTATGGTGGAGTCGTAAAACCCGCGCAAAGCAGGGGTGGGAAGCTAGTAATAGATCCGAACAAACATCTGGAGCAACTCCCGATGAAGACGTCAAACGCAGTACTCTTCCCACGATCATTGACGGCGTCTTTCCGAAGCCCTTTTAGTTTCAATTTAGTAGATAAGTAAATAGTGTAGCTATTTTTGTAACTAGGCTAATAGTAGAGCGACATTATAGTCACGACATTGGTGTAATTGCTATTTGCTGCTGTCATTTGTTGGGTTTGACCATGATATTGTTTGTGTAACATTGGAATGTAGGTAAGGTTTGGTTTTGGAATGTGCGGTTACGGTAGCATACCTTTTATGCGTGTTAGAATTCTTGCGAGAATGTAGTACCTATCAATGAATTTTAGTTAAGAAATTATTTTAAAAAATACGTGTGGCACTCGGGGACTGCCGCGGTAAAGCTATTGCATAGCATTTTTTAAATCTAAATATAAAATTTAAAAAGTACTTACAATGAAAAGAAGTCGCAAAAAGAAAAAACAAGACCTTGGGTTTGATCCAGAGTAATGTCGCTAGACAACCGATTCTCTACCAAACACGCTAATAGAACATTGGAATCGTGATTGAAATAACTGACCGTATTCGTAATAAAATTTCTTGTTAGGCTTTTTCGTTACGAAATTTCTGGATTCGGTCTCCACGCTCAAGGCCCGCGATAGAAGCTATGCAATAGCTTAAAAATACTTCAAATGTAGTAACGAAAACTATGCTTTTTAGTTTCCTGAGCACATATTATAACGGTATAGTAATTGATCATACTGAATTCGGTAAGGCATCTAAATGTGGGTAATTATTTTCAAAAACCGGCCAAGAGCAAGTCAGACTCCCACACCGAGGGTTCCGTACAAACTTGTGACTTATACGGCTATATCTTTTCCCTGCGTAGACTTAGAGAGTTGATTATTTCACAGCACAAAGGGACCACAGAGGTTAGTATATGTTTGATTTTAACTTGATACCTGTACGCGTTCCCGAGATAAAGGGTCTTGACAGACAGACGGACAACAAAGTGATCCTATAAGGGTTCCGTTTTTTTCCTTTTGAGGTGCGGAACCCTAAAAAGGGCCTATTTGTACAAAATATTTTTGTACAAATCGTTAACGCCACGCAATCATGCGTATGAGCCTCAAAATAAAAAAAAAATATTGCCTCTAATTGTTTTGCCCTGATTGGAAAAGACAAAAACAAACTATAACTGCGCACCTAATGCTAAACACGTGTCCAGAAATCCTAAAATAGAACTGCGTACAAACACATTCTCATAAGAACAAACACGAATCCAACCCGAAGCGAAAAGATAACCCAAATCTGATGACATCAACGGACCATCTGTCCTGAAAGCTTTTGTTGATACCCTTTTATACCATCAAGGACAAACTGACGTACATAAAAGCACACATGTCTCTTTGTTGGTACTACTAAGCCCAGTATTGCATTGAAGACCACGCCCGTACACTCCCCATCGCCTTATCTCTCCACAACCAGTTAAACGAACACCTAATCCTTCCTATTTCTCATTATCAAGTGACCTATTGAAAGGTTAGCAGGGGTCAATTTGGAATGGACGAATTAAATCTAGTTGATACGCTAATACCACGGTAACTGTGACTGATCTGACTCGGGACTCAATCTGTTTAAAATGTTTCAGACAGTTGATGTGTGATTTTGGGTTGTTCATTTAAATGTCAATCATTGTGTAATTATATTGCACCAACATCCTTTCTAATTCTGTGTTTGATTGAAATTAATGAATACCTTTTTGTCTTGTTGCAGACGATACGATTACCTACGAATGTTATTAAGATTCGAGCTCTGACTTGTGAGATAAATGGGTGTGTTTGTCTCTAGTATGAATCATTGGAAACTTTGTGGTTTCAACCGTATCTATATTTGCAGGGTTCAAATCTTATAATGTTACTAGCTTCCGCCCGCGACTTCGTCCGCGTGGCATAGTTACTTTGGGCTGACGCTAACTTTAACCCGCGTAATGATCGAAAAAAAAGTATATTTTTCTCCCCTTTTCTTCAATCTTTCTCCCACTTCTCACTTTAAAAAAAACTGCCTATGTCCGTCTCCAGGGTCCCAACTATCTTTGTACCAAAATTCATCAAAATCGGTTTTGCCATTTAGGCGTGAAGACATAACAAACAAACTCACTTTCGCTTTTATAATATTAGTAAGGATTTTAATATCAAGGACCGCGCAAATACAATAACTTAATTGGTAGTTTTGTGTTTGAGCCGTTTGGTGTTAAAACACTAGGACCCACTTAAGCCCATAGGTTCTAAGTTCCCACCTAGTATTTCAATGCTGCTGGCCTTCTGGGTCTTTTTCCTATTGACAGCGATGTGGACGAATTTTTAAACGTCCTGTACTGAATTCTTGACCCATTTTGTAACTTCTTCACATTTTTATTATTTATATGTATTTGTAGTTTGTAAATAATGTACAAAGTAATGTATAAAAGTAGATAGGCACAATAATGTCAGTATCTAGTCTTAAAGTCAAGCAGAATGATCATCATTCACCTATATGACTGGAACGATTTCTTTCTAATCTTTCCCAGACCCACATTTCATAGAGCTCTCTACGAAAACGTCGTCTCAAGCTATTACGATAATTTTCTCGTATTTTACGGGTCACTAAGCTTCACCTACACGTTTATCGCTTTCTTCACAATTGTGTGCAGAACAATGATGGGACGAAAAGACAACTGTGGGCAGAGTTTACGGACATTCCGTGACAAATCGTTGGAACGAAGGTGGTTCCTTCCATTGTCTAGTGTTGCTACCGTGAACTCAGGTTTACTCGACCCCGTATGATGTGATGCTTGTTCCCACGGTACATCGCATCACATGTAAGTGTGAGCATATTGTTCATTCAAGCTAAATCTTTTGTTTTGATGCAACCTGTAGGCCTACCATGACGTCTTAAAGCAGAACTTATTCCACTGAGGGAAAGAGATGGTGCTAGACACCCTGTATAGCTCTGTCTCTTTCCCTCAGTGGAATAAGTTCTGCTTTGACGTTATGGTAGGGTAGCTGGTCTATTTTGTTTCGATTCAGTCTAGTTTGGGTGACGGTGCTATTTTAGTTTTTGTTTAAGATACTTGGAAGTTTACTGCTTCATACTTTATTTGCATCGTTAAATTAAGTTTTTCTCTGTAAGTGAATTTGTAATTCTATTGTGAAAATCTTTAATCATAATCATTTCTGTCGCAGTACTGTTTTTATAAGAACACTAGCTTCCGCCCGCGACTTTGTCCGCGTGGCATAGTTACTTTGGGCTAACGCTAACTTTAACCAGCGTGATGATCGAAAAAATTCATTTTATCTCCCCTTTTCTTCCCTCTTTCTCCCCCTTTTCTCACTTTTTTTAAAATAAGCCTTAGTCCGTCCACAGGGAATCAACTATCTCTGGACCAAATTTCATCAAATCGGTTTAGCCATTTAGATGTAACAAACAAACAAAGAAACTCACTTTCGCTTTTATAATATTAGTAAGGATATACATCTCTTTCTCCCCCTTTTGTCACTTTTTTTTTAAATAAGCCTATGTCCGTCTCCAGGGTCCCAATTATCTCTGTACCAAAATTCATCAACATCGGTTTGGCCATTTAGGCGTGAAGACGTAACAAACAAACTCACTTTCGCTTTTATAATATCAGTAAGGCTATACATTTCAAAGAGTCCCAGCAGAGGTTCCTCAGCAAAATATGTCAGGAACAAGCGTTCTGTCCTTACAGAATTTTGTAATGCGGAGCAAACCGAGCGTTTACAGTCGTTTTATTCTTGACACGTCAACACTTTTATACAAAAGGTACAAGGGGAAAAGCAGAATCCCCTAAGTAGAGCGACAAATTTAGCCTTTTCATTGTGTCATTATATTTAAATGCAGCGGGGTGCCGCCACATTTTACCAAAAAATAAAATCACCTGTCGTATTAGCGTCAAAGGAAAATGCTTCACAGTTACAAAATCTCAGAGGGCACTTTCGCTTGGCGAGGTGGAAAGACCATTTTAAGTTCCGCTTAAATAGAGAGATAATTTGGAGGTGAATGTTGTGACATAAATTTGGATCGTGGCATTATGGAGATAAAGAATATAATGGCGTGCGAGAATGTTTTGCTGGACAAAGGAGTAAGTTGGTAGTTGGATTAGGACAAGGGGAATGTCGTGTCAGATACGTTTTATTTGTTTTGTCTTCGTATGTTACTAAATGGAACTGAAATCTGAAAACCTCTCGTTCACGTGTACTATGTATTTCATTTCTTTAAGTTAGAGGCCAATCTATGTGACTGCGACTGATTCCAGCCACGGCCTATTTAAAAAACATTTTTAAAGATTGAAAAGTATAACCTTCTTTGATTATCAAAAACAACATTGTCTCTGTAGATTAAATTGTTTATTTAACTATGCAAATTGGCTTCATTATTTCGTAGATAAATTGAAGTTTTTCCTGGTAGTTTTTTATTTCAAAAGACAGCTCTAGTTTTGCGACGTTACTATAAAAAAACATGGTGTGGTCGCGGGACATTTACCAATCAGACACGGTAATTACGAACGGTCACGTTTTTAATAAAAAGTGTCATTATGATGGCAAATTAAATTATGTGGCCATCAACAAAATAAAAAGTGGAAATAATATACTATGTATTATATTTTAAGTATTTTATTGACATATTTTTTTATGAAATTTACTATTTTTTCGAGCCGTTTAGAGTTGAAACTCTGGGTCCGTGGGGTACTTGTGCTTATAGCGTATTTATAGATATTTCAAAACATGTATGGAACTCTTGCCGTGGTCCAAGAGCTAGCCTTTACTTTGGCCAGAGGCTAAGCGTTGCCATACAACGTGGCAATGCGGCCAGTCTCTTGGGTCTCTTGGGGACATAAGCAATTGACAGCGTTGAGGACGAATTTTTAGTTTGTTTATTAGTTAGTTTCTTTAAGCAATTTCAATTTATTTTTTTAGCCTAGAGAATATAATAAAAAATGACACAAAAAAAAATAAAACATGGAACAAATTGGAGGTAACCGAATATTCAACTTAAGTCAGTGCTTTCTTTCTCTACTCTCTAAGGATTGCATATTTTTATCACATTTGGATTCTGATCTGATTCTCTTTTGATCTGATTGCGGGTAAAACGGGTCCACCCTTTATAGCAGAACTTTTTATGTCATAATTTTATTTTGCATAACAACGGATGGCATAAACTTCACTTCACAGAAAATTGTTTAGCAGACACTCATTTATCATACAGTCTAAACTCATAATTTTGTAAGTCAGAATCATCTCTAGGCATAAACTTCATATCCATAATATTTAAAAAGTAGAAACATCATATCGCAGAAAGTTCACAGTCAGAATCGTCTTTTGGCATATATTTTATATCGATAATCATTAAACATCAGAATTGTCATATCGCAGAAAGTTTATACTTAGGATCATCTTTGTCATTATAAGTTGTCATTTATTTTAATTATTTCTATAAAATAATGTTATTTATTTTAGTTATTGTTTAATTGAATTTGAAATAATGTCATTGAATTCAATAAGTAATTATCCTAATCTAACTAGTTCTGTTCCGGGTAACCTACTTAAAACAATCTCTTTTTTCTATTAATGCAAGTCGTTTCTGGAGGTCACAGTTTTAACCTAACCTAACCTAGCCATTACTGCCTGCATTGTATGCCAAGTGAAATTATACCAAATAATATATTATGCAAAATTTGAACTCTGCCAATCGTAATTATACTAAATGTAATTCTGCCTTCTTAAAAGTATGCCATTGTTAATTCGAAGTTTTAAACATTATGCCAAACGATAATTATACCAAATAATTTTTATGCCTTTAAAATGTTCGTTTAAAGAAAATTATGCTAACTGTGTTATGCCAAAAAAAAATCGGAGCATCAAGATTCTGCCAGATAGAGGGAACCCGGGTAAAACACCTCATACGACTACTAAATATGAAATTTTCATTTCAAAATGACAATCGTCTGTGCGTTTTGTGACGGCATTTCTTTGTATCATCGAGTGTTAAACCATTAACCTAATTGTTTTTGTATTTCAAATACACACAGTTAAATTTCCAAAGACTATGCTTATTTAAATAAAATGTAACAAACAGGAAAGTAGACAACATAACCGTCTAGTTTCCAACAGAGGCCCTACCACGAGTGCGTATTATAAACTTACATAAATACGTCGTATTTAAATTAGAAATTCACTCGTACTATTTTCATGATTTAAGGAATTTCCTCGTATGATTATGGGTTGTGATTGTTGCAAAAAATAAAACGGCCAACTTTTATAGCTCTAGGGGACAACGGATTTGAGCATATGGTTTTAATTTCAAGTTGATACGTCTTGGCGTTCTAGAGATGAAGGGCAGAGAGACTGACAGCAAAGTGATCCTATAAGCATACCGTTTTTTCCTAAAAATAACTAAAACGCTATATTGAAAATGGACATATTTACTTCACAATTACACAGCGCGCTCGTACTAGGGCTTCAGATCTGCGATAGAGCGCAAGGTGTACGTAAACCCGACTGGCGCAAACGAGTTACCATATCAAGTGCCTACTGGTCGCCTAGACCACTACTTACTTGCTCCTATTTTATGCCAACCTAGTACTACATTGTGTTTATTCAAATTGGAAAGCTTGACGCTATCGCCACACCCCGTTCCCCGATACTTGAATTTCTAGAATGTGCATGCAACTCAGCAATGTTCAATGAGAAAAAATTTACGGTTTGTGAGACAAACATTATGCAAAGCTAGCGATCTACTTTGATCTACTGAGGTCGAATAATATTACTAACTAGAGATATGTGAATTACGATCCGAAAATAACAAGCGGGTTTAAGGCGGTTAGATTTTTGTTTTTGTCTTATTACATGTAAAATTAATGTTTCAAAATTGTTGGTATTTTTAATATTCAAAATTTTTTAACATTATGAGCGCGGAAGATTTTAATTAGTCATTTTACAGCCAAGACGATGCGTCCTTTGCGCCCCGCTGATAATCAAAATTGTATGCTGCACAGCTTTGCGTAAGGTGTTCCGAGCCAAAAGTTTGAACCGTTATACCTGCTGCTTGCTGCTACAGATTGTCTTGCAGCTAACTTCAGAGTCGTCATTCAACAGAACTATACCTGATAGCAAAACTTAGTACCACTTTATTGACTGCAACAACTGTAATTTAGTGGCTCTATTGACGATGTTTTAATACAATAGTTGTCATATCACATATTCATACAACTTTGTTCACATCTGTGTCACTTGTTTTATATAGTGATTTTTTTCCTATTTCTTGTATAGATTTTTTTTCCCAATTCTTTGTGAATGAGTGGACATTGTTGGCCTTGTAGATTCTTAGACGCTTGTTAACTTCTTATCTTATTATACTAATAATAAGAAATGACGTATTGTCGGGCCTACGCTGTCCTCTCATAAATACGCTTTAACAACAACATTGTAAAACCAAGTGATTTTAAAAGACTAACCATGGAGTTTCTTGCCGATTCTTGCCAATAGGAAACGACCAACCCGAACAGCGCACCTTTTCTCAACGTTTTATAAGCCTATGTAGACCTATGTGAAATAAAAATATTTTGATTTGATTCGAAACTACTTGTAAAAGAAACCAAACATCTTTCCTGTGGACTAATTAACAGAAACTTCTAACCTACCGCTTGAATTACTCGCAGAGTTTCTTAAACACCTTCAAGACCCAGCTAATTGTACTGCATTTGTGATCGAAAGCCATTTCTAACGCAAAAAGCTTAATTCCACAGTTAATGACAGTTAATTGTAGGCGCGACGAACTGTTGGACGACTCGGTCGATAGTTGTGGGAAGCCGCAGTTTTTACCTTTATTCTTAAAACCGCTGTAGCAGTGTAGCTTTTACCAACATTTAATTGTCAATGCACCAATTGAGATTACATATTACACATTGCTGTTTTGATAGCTGGTCGATTGATGGTAATGATGATTGCAGTCATCCTTACTAATATTTTAAAGCGAAAGTGAGTTTGTTTGTTTATTTGTTACGTCTTCACGCCTTAATGGCTAAACCAATTTTGATGAATGTTGGTACACAGATAGTTGGGACCCTGGAGACGGGCATAGGCATTTTTTTTAAGTGGAGTGAGAAGGAGAAATGAAAAGGGAAAACTTAGCTTTGCTATTGCAATCAATAAGGCGCAAGGGCAAAAACTACAGGTAGCAGGTACCTGCAAATGAGGAAAGGGAACGAAAGCGAAGCCGCGGGCAAAAGTTAGTTTTTAATATTTTAGCAACCACTTAATTCTGGTAATATGATCTGTGAGCTTGTAGTCGTTGTCGTGAATGATTAGATGTATGAACTTAGACAAGACAAAAGTATAGTATTTTTATAAGGACCGTAACAGCGTTTGTCTTGAAGTTTTTGAAGACTCATAGAAAAAGATATTATGAACGTTTGATGTACACTTACGGGATATATTCCGAGATTTTCTATCAATATAAGCTTCTCATATTTTGACGATCAAAGAAGATCAAAGATGCATTATAAGAGACGTGAAATGTAAGATTCGACATACGTATGCCTTGTTAGATATAATATTTTGTATTTCGAAGCAACCAGATCTCAAACGCCAATCAAATACGAACACCTAAAGATAATTACTATATTTTGAAACTACACACATCTGAGACCTCGTCAAGTCCGAGTGACTTATCACAACAATCAATTTGCTTTCTTAAACCTGTCCATTTGTTTAATGGCTCGGCTATAGACAGTGCACCGGCTAAATGTTATCAGCCATTGTCAATCTCTTCGCGTGTTTCTAAAGTAGCCGTCCATACTGCCGTACTTGGCTATAAAGTCGACCATCCACTGTTCTTGTTAAGATGTACTCGTCCTGCCACAACCTTTTTTAGAGTTTCGTGCTTCAAAAGGAAAAACGGAACCCTTATTGGATCACTTTGTTATTCGTCTGTCTGCCTGTCTGTCAAGACCCTTCATCTCGGGAACGTGTGGAGTTATCGAGTTGAAATTAAAACCATATACTTAAATCGCTAGTCTCTATGCGCTGTGAAAATCAATCTTCTAAGTCTACGCTGTCAAAAGATATGGCCGTTTAATGTCGCAAGTTTAAACGGAGCCCGGCCTCGGTGCGTAAGTCTGACTCGCTTTTGGCTGGTTTTTAGGTCCTATATCTGAAAATATCTACATTATCACCATTCCCCTACTTGTTTCCCAATTTATTTAGGTTCGGTTAGTATATCTTCTGCTTCCATAGTTATCTAATTAATTATTAAAGTGATCTTTATAAACATTACCTACCGTAAGTTTGTTGTTAGAATTCTGTCGCTGAAAAGTCTGTAAAAATCGCAATAATCTTTATTGCCGTTTCAATAAGGTTGCTATTGTTGTTACTGTTAAGGTGCTCCCACACCTGGAGCATTTACTTGTATTCACTTGTTTCTGTACAAAATCGAATCTTGGATTGTTACATTACGGGCGAATGCTCCCGGTATGGGAGCACCTTTACAGATAAAATAAATGTGGGACGGGTTTACCTGGGGAGGTTTGTTAAGTTAGCTGCGCGATTTATTTGTTTGCCAGTATCTATTAGTGGCGTGGCCGTGGGTCGACGTGCCTTCCCCCGCTCTCCGGGAGTGTCAGACTTTTACTGACTAAAACCCACCCATGTTCCTTCTTTTGCCCTTTATTTTTCGAGGACGCGGTATCTCTTTCGAACAACCCGCAACCCTGGGGACAACCCCCCTTACATATTCATACAAAGCTCAGTTAATAGAAGCGTATCTTAGCCGTGCGCTACTGTGGAGAGGTGACTTAATAATATGTTCCATTTAAGCAAGGAATTTAGACAGAGATATTGTGATAACAAACTTGACTAATGCATTACGTTTTGATGTGGCATTACTGTATTATTTATTACTCTATTTGTTTTTTTTTAATATTCTGTTATTTAGCGCACGGAGTATCTGAGATCTTGATAGAATATGCCATGTTAATGGAGATATAAAAAGTTGGTTTATGGAAGTTTAAAAAGCAAGATTTATGATTTTAAAGGTAGCGGCAGGTACAGATATCAAAACTTTTGAAGTTACTAATCACAAGCGTTTTATTATAGGTAGGTACTTTAGAAAGCGGCTTTTAAAAACATTGGAATAAGAAACTAAAATTTGATAAAAGGCATACTTTGACAGTATCCTCTTTATTTGAAGAACCGAGTAATTAACGAAGCTTTGAAAACTAGGATGAAATAATGTAGTGTTTTTGTTTAATTTTTATTTTATTTATTGTTTGTAGAATTGAAAAAAAATATATATATTTTATTACAATATAATTAATGTTTTTTTTTTAAATGGATGATTTTATTAAATTTAATAGTATATACTGTATTGATGTAAATGTGATGTAACTGGGTGTAACATACCTGAATAAGGATTATTTAATAATAATGATCATCAAGAAACAAAAGACAGTGTAGGCAAAAATAATCCTTGATTAAGTCTTAATCACCTGATACAGCTCCACAACCCAGTTAGTACTGAGTAATACGATACCCCTCGATAAGACTGTCTGTCAGACTATCGGGATACTGACCACCTGTAACGTCTGTCAAAGATTTATTTAAAATGACTAGCTTTTGCCCGCGGGTTCCCTCACGTTTAACACGAAGTAACACAGATCCCCTTTCCTGGTTTGCAGGTACCTGCTACCTGTAGTTTTTGCCTTTGCGCCTTATTTATTGTAATAGCAAAGCTAAGTTTTCCCTTTTCTTCCCTCTTTCTCCCTCATTTCTCAAAGCCTAGCCTATTTCCGTCTCCAGGGTCTCAACTATCTCTGTACCAAAATTCATCAAAATCGGTTTAGCCATTTAGGCGTTAAGACGTAACAAACATACAAACAAACTCACTTTCGCTTTTATAATATTAGTAAGGATAGCCGGGACCAACAGCTAAACGTGCTTTCTTTTTAAAGTAATAGTAGTTAACATAAGATGGTGTTGGCATCAACATTTAAAAACCCATAGAAATATCATAACCGACACTACAACTCGTACCATACAAACAAAATCAGGTGCACGATTGAACAACTCGAGATAAGGGCTAAGAAAACAGCCGTAAGGGTGGCCTCACTCCTTAGATGTTATTGACTCGAGTACCAACCAATGAGCTGCGCCCGCGACGGCAGGTGCGCAGACGCACAGAAGTGAAGCGACAAGAAAAAAACGTTAAGCGGAACGTTTATAAATAGCGCCAACGATGCATGTTACCCTTTCAAGAGCCTGTTTGCAAGAAAAAAATGTTTTATCATTAACTTTGGTCAAGATGGTTTTAATAATACGAAGAGAGTATTGATAACTTGAAATTAAATGTGTTTGGTGTCTGGTAGGTCGTTTTTTGTTTTTGCTTTGTGTTGTGTTGTGGCTACTACGATGCGATGAACTCCTTGCCTGGATATGAAGACTATTGAGTGCTAGCTGTGCCCGGTGCTCGTAGCTTCGCTCGCTTGATGACCTCTGTGCCAAATTTCATCAAGATCCGTACAGCCGATTTGACGTGAAAGAGTACCTAACAACCATCCAAAAAATTAAATCAAATCAAAAATGTTTATTTGTAAGAATACTAGTGACCCGCCCAGCGGTTTCACCCGCTGCTCACCTCCTAAGAGTCACAGCGTAAAGCATCATACATATAAACCTTCCTCTTGAATCACTCTATCTATTAAAAAAAACCGCATAAAAATCCGTTGCGTAGTTTCAAAGATTTAAGCATACAAAGGGACATAGGGACAGAGAAAGCGACTTTGTTTTATACTATGTAGTGATGGTACAATATATGTTATAATATTAGTTCCAGTAGATCCTGCCATATTATAGCGTACAAATATTTTCATAAAAACAATAATCAAGGCTTATATTATAAAACTATCCATACATCCATCCATCCTCACCAACATTCGCATTTATAATAGTAGGATTTCTGTCAAACCTGTAATCTCTCCAATCTAGCTAAATTATTGCTGTATCATGCACTATATACTATAACGATACAAAAATATAACCTGTACACACGACGACACATCAACCTTTACAAATCCAGTTTATGCTGATCTCTAATCGTGCGAGAAATCGACGGTGTACGATGCCTAGTTGAGAGATCTGTACAAACTGGTTTTCTTGATATGCAGTCGTATACTCCGATAAAGCAGCACTACTACAGGATTCTTCCCCTTTTACATAACAAGAAGTCAATGAATAAATAACTCTAACCCTCTTTATTTAGTTATGTTAATTGTTTTATCAGGAGCGGCATCGTCAAAGCATTGTATCATGTATGTATCTTCATTCTGAATCTGGTCCAAGCCGAAATCTTCATTCACCGATTCTTTTTGCTTTGATTTTGTTTACATAATGTATAATGCTAAATGCTGTGTGGACCAAAAAGCAATGTATTCTGAATCTTAAAAATTGATAAGAGCTGAAATAAGATGGTTGACTGTTGCATTTGCTATAATGATAGGTCGGTATATAACGATAATTGAATTTAAAAATCGTTTAATCGATTGTTTTATATTTAATTTTTGGCTTACGACAAATAAAAAACAAAAAACACCGATTTTCAAAACGACACAATAAAAAGTTTAATACGACACAATAAATAAAACAACATTAATTTCGGAAATCAGTGGCAAAAAGGCAATGAACCAAATAACTTTTATCTGAGGAATAAAAATGGCGGTTTGACAGCTCTTGTATAGAAAATATGTCAAACTGCTACTTTTATTCCTTCCTTTTTGCCACTGATTTCCGAAATTAATGTTGTTTTACACTATTAGTGTTTTACTTATAAAGTCGGTTTTTTTTAAATGACGTCTTTGCTTTAAGTTTTTTAGTTATGGTTTCCCACACAAATCCTTGTCAATCATCAAGTTACAAACACGTCATCCACATAGACGAAAATGAAAACGAAGGGGCTGGTTGAATACATAACCCCTCTTTTTTTAGACGTCGTCGGGTATAAAATAGCGAAGCCTTTCTACAAACTAGACAAAGGGCGATTCATACCAGTGGCAATACAAGAAAATCCTGTTATAAACAGGTGCCCAGTGTTTACGATCGTCATATTTTGTAACTGGATGGCTGCCTGCGATAAGAGTTGTGGGTTTATAAAGAAAGGTTCAAGGTTTTATATGTTTCAAGGTTTGGACTGTATAATTGTTGCACATTAAAAATCCTTACTAATATTACAAAAGCGAAAGTGAGTTTGTTTTTTTGTTTGTTACGTCTTCATGCCTAAATGGCTACACCGATTTTGATGAATTTTGGTACAGAGATAGTTGAGACACTGTTTTTTTATGTGAGAAATGAGGGAGAAAGTGGGAAGGAAAGGGAAAACTTAGCTTTGCTATTACAATAAATAAGGCGCAAAGGTAAAAAACTACAGGTAGCAGGTACCTGCAAATCAGGAAAGGGGAACTGTGTTATCCCGAATTTAACGCGAGAGAAGCCGCGGGCAATAGCTAGTAAGTTATAATTCCAGAGACAAAAAGTGCAGTTGTTTATTTATTAAAAGATTCTTAAGAAAATAACTCGATGAAAACTATTCCAATTTGCTACCGAAATACCCAATATTTAACATTTTTTTTAGTTCAGCGGCTATGTTTATTAAAAGAGGTCACTATCAGCTGAATCTCGAACTTGTCCACCGTTCATAAACTTGCTACTGGTCGTAAAAAACATGGAACGTGAAGTACGAGAAGCATTCCTTGGCCAGTTGCCGACGTCCACGACGACTGTCAAACGACGATAAAATCTGATTGAAGAAATCGTTGGCATTCGAATTGACCAGCACGACCAGAAGCTATTTTATTAGTAATCAATGCGGCAATAAAATCATTATTTTCCAATAACTTTTAGAATGTTTTCCAACACCAAAATAAACCGCATATTTCAGGAGATCGTAAAAGTTACGGGGCATACCATGGTGGTTAATAGGAAACAGTTTTATCCCGAATGAACATAAAATTAAATCAAGTTTTCCGAGTAAAAGGTTGAGCCGCACAGCGCTCGAAAGTCGTAAATCATCGAGTGAAATCGTTATTGTTTATAAACAAGATTCGCGGTATCGAGACATTCAATCACTAAGATATCAATACCATTCCTCCATTCGAATCGATGCCGTTGTTGTAATCTTTAATCGATATATCATTCGTGTGCCGGTTCCTGATGTTGTTTTCTAATACTGCCTATTGTCTTCTCACGTCTGGCATATGTAACCTATCCTCATTGTGTCTTCGTTATTATTTTATTGCGTGCGCTCGCTTTATAAAGATGGTAAGTAGTTTTTGTTAGACACGTCGTAATTTTATTTTTTTTTGTGTTGCACCCACACTAGAAAATTTTCCTGTATCGTGGTTGCGGCCAGACCCGGAACAGATACCTCTTAGTAACACCTAGGTATATCTGGTCCGTGATGAACTAGCAGCCAATTGATTGTTACTTATAGGTGGGAAAAACCATTTCAATGATGTCACCACGGATTTGGAGCTTCATTCACACCATATTGCCAGAATACCTGAGAATTACCATCTACAGAACTTCATCTTCGTCATTTAGTACCTAAACTGGTGTCAAAGTTTATTTATACCACCCAAAAGCCTCTGACTTAGAGTTACATGACGTCGGGAAACATCATTGACGCATGTATGGGTTGCGGGTTGTTCGAAAGAGATACCTCGGCCCCAGAACATAGAGGGCAAATGGAGGAACATGGATGGGTTTTAGTCAGTACCTACACACATTTGTACTGATTAAAACCCATCGTACAAGTCTGGCACTCCTTTCCGCTTCACCCAGAGCGGTAGAAATCATTGATGATTTCCAATCCGAAAAAAAAACACATGTTTAAATTCCGAATGTTTAGTTTGGAATGTTTTGCTTTACCTAAGCAATACACAAAATAATAATAATAAAAAATACAAGTTTGAGTACACGTAATTGGCACATAGAAAATTAAATGCAATAATAGTGTGGAAATAATTGGTAAAGAACAGTCAATCCAAAATTTTCGCCCTGACTCCCAAACTAGGAAGATCCTGTATCTTAGGAGGCAGTGTCTTCGCGTAAAATATTGGACGAGCATATTATGAGCATTATAAGTAGACTCGAATAGTCTCATACAAGATATAGACTACTAGGTAAGGAATATTTTTAATAAGTGCTAAACACATGAATCCGAAAAATGTAAACTGCGTGTTTGGTTCGAAATTCTCTGACTTGGCAGTCCGACGGTTACACCACTAAGCTATCACTGCTCCTACCATATATATCATACTAGCTTTTGCCCGCGGCTTCACTCGCGTTAAATTCGGGGTAACACAGTTCCCCTTTCCTGAATTGCAGGTACCTGCCACCTGTAGTAGTAGCAAAGCTAAGTTTTCCCTTTTCTTCCCTCGTTCTTCCTCATTTCTCACTTTAAAAAAAATAGCCTAAGTCCGTCTCCAGGGTAACCACCTATCTCAGTTTAGCCATTAAGGTGTGAAGACGTAACAAACAAACAAACAATATCACTTTCGCTTTTATAATATTAGTAAGGAAACAAATCGATGATAATTAAAAATGACAATACTACGAATACAAAAACTCCAATTATAATAATTCACTAACGACTGACACAACTCGTCCTTTTGCCGTCCCAACTGCCCAGTTTTAATTTAAACTTTTAATGATAAATTACTACTATAATCAGCGAACTCGAAGGCTTCCCATATAAACTGCAGTTTTAAATAATGTTCGCATCCCACCAATTTCCTGTGACTCCGCAGATAAGCCGGTGTCCACCTCTTTATTATTTTATAGTCCATAAATAACTTGCAAATTGCTTTCTTAATTAGACGCGGGAACCGGTTTGGGAGTCCGTTTAATTTTACTTATTTTAACGTAGGATAACTACTTTAAGAATTTTAACAGGCATCGTAATTCTAAAGGATTTGCAATATCTTTGACTTAACATTGGCGTTTTGGAGCTTATTTTGTGCCAGTTTTATTTGCAGTATTTTATGGCTCTTAATGAAATAGCATTTTCCTTTAAAACATCCTCTTTGCAGCAGATTTGAAAAGGGGTCTAAAATGGTCGCGTTAGCAGAATAATAATAGGATAATCCTTACTAATATTATAAAAGCGAAAGTGAGTTTGTTTGTTTGTTACCTCTTCACGCTTTAACGGCTAAACCGATTTTGATGAATTTTGGTACAGAGATAGTTGGGAACCAGGAGACGGACATAGGCTAGGCTTTGAAAAATGAGGGAGAAAGAGGGAAGAAAAGGGAAAACTTAGCGTTGCTATTACAAATCAATAAGGCGCAAGGGGAACTGTGTTACCCCGAATTTAACGCGAGCGAAGCCGCGGTCAAAAGCTAGTAATATTATATATTGTAATATTTGACTGCACAGTTGGCGCAGCGGTTGAGCGATCGACTGTTGCGCTGCGTGTCGCTACTTCGATGCCCGCACGGAACAAATATTTGTATGGCTTACAAATTGTTGTTTCGGGTCTGGCTATTTGTGTGTGTTTACTTAAATGATTATAAACGCACCCACGATTCAGGAGAAATTCCTAGTGAGAGGCAAAAACATATTGTCACTATGTGGCCATTTTGCGAATGCTAGAATAGTTCATATTATTAAGCTATAATGATTCTGCTCAAGCGGCCATTGTCACACAGATGTCAGCAGTATATATTAAGGACTGCCCTCCCGTATTACAGGAACATAATGCGCAAATATGAATTAAAAATTTAATATGATCAAAATTTGGAGTCGTTGCATTCTTCCGACAACGGCTTTTGAGATAATACCAGTCTGGGTCTATCTTCAGATTAAGTCGAGCTTGCCTAGGTCTGTCCGTAAAATACTGTTATTCAGCTGTACCCGGTTAGAATGGAAGACTAACCGGATGACTCCAACGCAGTTAGGAAAAGACTAGGCAGAGGATATATTCTAAGACAACTACAACTTGGGTTGCAGGTTGTTCGAAACAGATACCGCGGCCCGGGACATATAGAGCAAAAGAAAGAATATGGGTGGGTTTTAGTCCATAAAAGTGTGACACTCCCCTCACGATTTAATAGTTACTTGATGATTACCCATATGCAAAAGAAACAACTACAACTTAACGACAAATTGAACAAAATTACTTTTGCACGGAGGTTTGTTCCGTCAAACTCTTCATTCACTTTCCAAAAGCTCTCCGCCCACGATTCAATAAAATTCACACAAAATATCAACAAGTGGGCGTTAATTACATTAATGTAAGGCAACTCACGGTAAAAATTCCCGTTGTATTTGTTTATTACGATCTGATAGAGTGAACGGTAGCTGTGGGAAGGGGCCTTAGTACTCGAGTTTACGGTTGATCTATCAACTGATAGGTGATACCCAGTATAGTTAAAGAACACTCAATTTTAACGAATATGTAGGTAATTAAGAGCCTGTGTGGAAATCTGAGAAATTTTATATGTTGTGTATTTAATTTTAATAGTTAAAATTTTGACGTTTCGTGAGATATGCAACATATGTTAGGCAACGAGATATGTGGTAACATGAACTTGTGTAGAAAAACTTTTATTGCTCTTAGGTGTAAAAGTTAGTTTTATCCATTTTCATATTTTTAACAATATAATAAAGACCATGAAACCTATAAACTGGTCATAAAGCCTAAAGCTACAAAATTAACAGAATACTTCTAATTAAGAATTTCGCTCTTTCATAATGAGTTTAATAACTCAACTTTGTGAAAATAAACGCTTCCTGGTACTAATTGCTTTTAAACAAAGGCCTGTAATCAAAAAGAGTAATATTACAAATAAGGTGAAAATTTAGGGAAAAGTCGTTACAAAGAAAATATTAAAGAGATAAAAGTTAACGGAGAAGTACGACAATTTGTTACGAGACGGTCTGCTTCTGTTTTTTGATATTTTAAACCGAAGAATAAATCTTTTATAGTACATACCTACATTTAGGATCTAGTTTTTTGGGTTTCTGTACCAAAAAGAAAAAAACGGAGCCCTTATCAGGATCACTTTGGTGTCCGTCTGGGTCTTGGGTCTGTCAAGCAAGACCTTTTGCCTCGGGACCGCCTGAAGGTATCGAGTTGAAATTAAAACCATATACTTAACTCTGTGGTCCGATCTTCTCTTAAAATATATGGCTGTTTAAGTGGCAAGTTTGTACGGAACCCTCGGTACACGAGTCTGACTCGCTCTTGTTTTTTCATTAAATACCTTATTAATTATTCTGTGACAGTAACATTAATGCTAAAATGCGTCTTTCAGAATTTAAACTAAACACACACCCAGCAAACCTACCCACCCACATCGTGTCGTGTTTCGGAGCCGTCAAAATCAAAATTCCTTTAATATGATAACACTTCGCGATATTTAATGGCCGTTGGACAGAAACACCCTTTTAAAAATGTCCTGTCTTAATGCTAATCACTTAGGTCATTTGACATTTTAATTCCAGGCTGTAATTTTATATCAGCTGCATCTTAAATCTGAGAAATGGCCTCATCCCACATGTAAGTTCGAAATGATTCCCCGTCTTACCGTTTTAATTTCATGAACAATTTATTATGAGTAGCGTCCACTTCAATATCCATTCGGGCCGGCTCACCTTTTTATCGTTGCATCGCTTTTTGCCGAGCATCGTCGGACCTACCGACAATACGCGGCGCGTGACAGCCCGCGGGTGCGCTTTGCGCCTATCTCATCCGAACTACTAAAAAAAGAAAAAGACAAAAGGCTAAAGCAATTACAACTCTATTTAAGAGCTCTAAGATTGCATTTTCTTTGGCTCGGTCCAAAGAAACCATAAACGTTAAAACGTAAAATCGTTACGGGTTACAAACATAAATTGGACCTTATCGCGTTAGGTTTAGATGGTATTTCAGATGATGGGCCGTTTAAAGGATTTGTTGTCGTGTGACGAAATGATCGGGCGCTTGGCTGTAATAAAACGACACAATGGAACGGTCAACGTGTCTCGTGCCACTATTTCTGTACGAGTCAAAGTCAGGCCATTTTTTGTAGGTGTGTCGGGGTGTTTTTTGAGTTGGTCGGAATCACGTAGCAGCATGATTCACAATGCAGCGGAATGAGCGCCCAGTGGACGTTTTATAATTCACTATGATGTCAGTACACTGACCCGTATTCGTATCTACCTACTGGAGACTAAACTGGGGGTCTGAAATTGCTGCTTTAGGAGAATAATAATAGAATCCTTACTAATATTATAAAAGCGAAAGTGAGTTTGTTTGTTTGTTACCTCTTCAGGCCTATATGGCTAAACCGATTTTGATGAATTTTGGTACAGAGATAGTTGGGACCCTGGAGACGGACAAAGGCTATTTTTTTTTTAAATTGTGAAAAATGAAGGAGAAAGAGGGAAAAAAGGAAAAACTTAGCGCTTGCTATTACAATAAATAAGGCGCTAGGGCAAAAACTACAGGTGGTAGGTACTTGCAAATCAGGTAAGAGGAACTGTCTTATCCCGAATTTAACGCGGGCGAAAGCTAGTAATAATATAAATTACGTTAAAATTCTTAAAACGGTCACAGACTCAGTTAATATTATCACTTCATGACCGTTTAGGAATGGTTACGTAATTCATATTATTAGCCTATTATTATTCTGCTTAAGCGGCCTTTTAGACCCCTAGAAGAACGAAATTCAACATCCTACTTATATAAATATTATTATAAATGCAAAAGTTTGTAAGTATGGATGTATGTTTGATCCTCTTTCACAAAAAAACTACTGAACGGATCTTGACAAAATTTGGCACAGAGGTAGATTATAGTCTGGAATAACACATAGGATACTTTTTTATCATCACGCGGGCGAAGCCGCGGGGCGCAGCTAGTCTCATATAAGTATGAACAGCTTCGGTATTAACGACTCCATGTAAATAGGCATAGAGTCTGATTTAGCAACCTACAAAAACATTTTTAATATCAGGCTTATTAAAACGAAGCTACTTATAACCTGACTAAAGTTACTTCGTTATCCAATTAGACAATTTCCGTTTTCGACAGAAAAAATATTTTCTCAAAAAATTCCCTCAGCCCCTAAATTAACTCCATTCCTATACCTCATCTTGAAAATTTAATATAAGGCAGCAGTATAAAGCAAGGAGTTTCATTATTAACGATTTAATTAAAATTCAGGTATATTGGTACTACATCGTTATGAGTATCTACATCAAACCCAGCGGTTTAACTAAATGAAACTTGATAGAAAACTTTCAGAGGAGATAGTTTCAATATTATTAACAATATTTGGGTTGAATTTTCACAAATTAACCTTAACAAATATGTACAAACGCCAGCAGGTCAATCTACCCGAAACTGTCAATTTTTCCCAATGAACCTTGAACCTAATACTTTAGAAATAAAGTCGAAAATCTATCAAAGAAATCTGGCAGATTGTAGTAGCTTGATGTGCAGGCGTCTGTACAGTTTACTATCTGCGCCCCGCGGTTTCGCTAGCGTGGTGATAGAATCCTTACTAATATTATAAAAGCGAAATTGAGTTTGTTTGTTAGTTACGTCTTCACGCCTAAATGGCCAAACCGATTTTGATGAATTTTGGTACAGATAGTTGCGACCCTGGGAACGGACATAGGCTAAAAAAGTGAGAAAAGAGGGGGAGAAAAAGGGAAGAAAAGGAGAGAGAAAGATAATATTTTTTTCGATCATCACGCGGGTTGAGGTTAGCGTTAGCTGAAAGTAACTATGCCACGCTGACGAAGTCGCGGGCGGAAGCTACTATACATTATAGCTTTTTGAATTGTAGCATATGTGTTATTCTGATGTATTATAAGCTATATTTTTGTAAAGTTTCATTAAAATCCATTCAGTAGTGTTTGCGTGAAAGAGTAACAAACATCCACACAAACTTTCGTGTTTATGACATTGTAGAAGGAAGTAGGATGAGACATATAATTTAAAGGAAACTAAATGAGAAAGATAATGTGTGTCAGTGCATCCTTCTGAAACCTGCATCATAAATAATAGAGTAGCCGGAATAGATGCCACATTATTGATTAGAAATAACTAACTAGTGATATCGAAAATAAAACGTGTCCTATGCGTTATTCCAGACTATAATCTACCTGTATGCCAAATAAAAGAGTAACAAACATACATCCATCTATCCATCCATCCTAACAAACATTAGTATTTTTAATATTAATAATAAAGTAGGATGTAATTTATTTAAAATAACCTAATTAACTAAACATAAAAGACTTAATAAACTAGAGGCGTCGAAGTACTGCTCCACACCGCTGTTATCCGGAACGTGTCTAGAAGACTAGCAGCATTGCCACGCTGAATGGCAATACTAATTCTTTGGCCAATGAAAGAGCCGGCCCTCTGGTCACGCATAGTACTATTGTATTATGTTTCTATGTAGTTTAAACGTAGCATATTAAACATCACCAAAGACTAAGCAGCCATTTAAAAACAGATTCTTATTGCTCGACCCCACGCAAAACTGCAGATACCAGAACTCTTTAATTCAATTGCAAATGTTTATCATATCTTGAACTTTCATCGAAGTTCTGAAGCTCCTGAGTCCCCAGCGAAATGTAGATGAAGGTTTATTATAAAAGGATTTCTCATGGCTGTGCTGGACGTAAGAAACGTTGCAGGGACAGTTTCACTCCCAATCGAGATGAAATTTGCATTCTGCGTGCTGAAGTCGCCGCGGGCCGGCTGATTTAAATAGAGCGTTGATAGGGTGTGGAGCAAGTGTGGGGAATATTGTATGTGGAGGTTTGTGTTCGCAGATTTGTAGACAAGCAGGACTTAGATAACACTTAATCATATTAGGTAAAATGTAGTTCTACTTCTTCTTCAGGGAGAAGTTACTGCCTATTGCATAATATTTTGTGAAGACTTTTACTATAACATGTTAATGTTACTGCTAGCTTGTATCCCACTACTGGGCAAATGAATCCCCATGACTTCCAGTCAGGATGAGTCTCTGGTCAGAGGTATATTTAAATTGGTTGTAAACTTGAATGTTTCTTTACAATTTGATAATGTGAGGTAAGAATAAAATCGATGATTAATTATAAGATGTACAGACGCCTGCACGTCAAGCTACCCGAAACTGTCAATTTTTCCCAATGAACCTTGAACCTAATACTTTAGAAATAAAGTCGAAAATCTATCAAAGAAATCTGACAGATTGTAGTAGCTTGATGTGCAGGCGTCTGTACTTACTATCTGCGCCCCGCGGTTTCGCTAGCGTGGTGATAGAATCCTTACTAATATTATAAAAGTGAAATTGAGTTTGTTTGTTAGTTACGTCTTCACTAAAGTACAGACGTACTTTAGTATAAAAATGTTACCAAAAACTTTTTTTTTTAAATAACCGACTTCCAAAAAAAACTAAAAAGTGGGAAATAAGTTTACTTCCGAAAGTTTTTGCCTTTTTTGGTATCAGTTATTTTTTTTGCGAAAAAGTTTTATTTTCATCATTTTAAGTTATGGTAACATGATGATATCTCACACAATTTTTTATCTTGTATTCATTTTCCATTGTTACTAAAAAAATTAACAGATCATCCATATAGGCATAGAAGCAAATATTGTATTATAAACGATAACTATACCAACAAAGCAATATTTTTATATAAAATTGATATGAGACCATCTCGGAATATACCCTTTGCTATTCGCTTAGCCACTGTTCAGACACTGGCAATAGTTATTAAAAAAACAAATTTGAATATTTTTTTTTAATGCAAAACAAAAAACGCTATCTCCCATAACTCCAACCGTTGATCAACATGTAACAGCTGCTCAAGCTACCACTATCGAGCCATGGAACACCTTTCTAATGCTAATAGAAATTCTCGGACGCCGACAGACAATGTGCCTAGATTCAAATAGTTATACACGTAGCAGTTAGTACTAACTTCCAATAGAGAACCACTAACTATCTAGTACGGATTTCCATATAAAATTAACGTAGTAGAAAGTAAATAGAAAGATGTTTTGTGCCACTTTGTTCGATCGAAATTGCGATATTATAACACTAGTGCCCAAAATGTGAATTAAATAACATCAAGCCAGTAATCCCCAAAGGGTTAGACAGAAGAGTGCTTAGTAGTATTTCCACATTTCGCTAGTTACGGTTAAGGCCCATGTCATCAAATTCAAATGTCCTTTTTTTTGGTATTGTTCGTCGTTTCGTTGAGCTCCTTGGGTTTTGAGTCGAGCTACACGATAACTGACAAATGCGTGCACTGACTGGATAGGTCCACTCAATCTGTGTGGTGCTTTCTTAAAAAGACCATTTCAGACACTAGTCTGCATAGTCCTCATGTAAGTTGACCAAGATATTTTGTCTGGACCTTAAAAGAGACTATGACCTCTGAGTTTGTTTCGGCTGTTTCTTCTCAGAGTAGTCGGATACGAAACACCGACCTCATCTAGTTTAAAAAAAAGACGTGTAAAAGTGTTTGTGAAAACCTACTTGCAAAATAAACATCATTTATCATTTATCATAGCATTGGCGCGGGGGGAGTGTATTGCAATCACAGGTTCATTCAAGGCAAGGCTCAGGGCATTCTTGTTGGATAGATGTCTCTACTCCCTAGACGAACTGTAATGTGCTTAAAACTGACATGATTTTTTTTTTTTAATTTACTTTAGTATTATAATTTATGTTTGCCTTTTATTAATTGTTTTTGATTATTTTTTTTAATTAATTTATTGACATTGTGTTTTATTAATTATGTGTGCATTTACATTATTGGTTTGTCAATTTTATTTTATTTTAATTTTTTTTAAAAAGTGTATTTTTTTTATTTTTATTTAATAGTTAATTGTATACTCAATTCAATATTCTGTTAATATTCTGTTTCATGTTAAAATATTCATATACAATGTAAATTGTTCCTAAATAAATATAAATAAAATCCAGACTCCGAAGCTGATATATAGCTAAAAAGCTGGAATAGAAGCCAGAACCGGCTTAGCAGTCTTAGCAGTCGCGCTGAAACAAGGTAAGCGTGTGTCTACGTGTTTTGTCTATCTGTCCTATCGCAGGTCTGCTGGAAGAGATTTCTTTATGAAATAAGCAGTACCTTTGTGTGCTTTTGTATGTTTGTACTTTTTTCATAACATGTGTTTTTCGTTAATATCTGAGAAAGGCGTCGATCATCGTGATCAACTTTACTATTAATAACTTCTAGATTTGCTTTAGAAATCATAACAACACATTACATCACGTGTCTTCTCTCTGAAGAATTAGACAGAGGTGTGCTTACCTATGGTGTAGCCTAGCCTTTTTTTTTTCGGGTAGGAAATCATCAAATTACTTCCCCCGCTCTGGGCGGAGCGGGGAGGCATGTCAGACTTTTACTGACTAAAACCCACCCATGTTCCTTCTATTGCCCTTTACGTTCCGGGGCCGCGGTATCTCTTTCGAACAAGCCGCAACCCCGGCAGGGTGTAGCCTAGCCTTAAGCTGTTTTTAAGTCCCATGTATTAAAGTCGATTATACTTTATTTTATTATACTAGCTCACACTATCTGTTCCTTTACTCTTATAGTTCAATGGAATGACAATCCGATACAACCGCCAGAGAGAAATAAGGCGCAAGACCATCGACGGTATGCTTCCCATATCGTCAACATCCAAACTCAGGGCTGATGCTGAGAAATTTCATTTAGAAAAACGCAATAGCACTTAATGCGCGATCCAGGAATCGAATCGCAGCCACGAGACTAACGGTGCAATCCAAAGGCATAAAAGCAAAATCACAGTTTACAAACAGCTTTCATAATATACCTCGCAGAACCGCCGGCACCTCATTTTATGAGAAAGAAGAAGAAATAATAACTTACGAAAAACATGCATAGGTGGGTAAAATCTCAAGGCAATAAACTAGAAACCTCTACCTTTCCACAAACAACCTCATCAAAATTCGCGTCCAATCTTCAAATGCATAAAATTACATGAGCCGTTCTCAATTCCCAAATATAGTTAGTTCCACGTACAATGCAATCCCTGTTCTGAATCCAGAGCAAATAAATCAACACGGTATGAGCGTAGACGAAAATTTGTTCACACATTCGTCATACCAATTTATGGGTGAGAAATGCTGAGGGGACGTAAATCATAGAAAAGTATACCCAGTTAGTGCACTAACTAGGAGTAGTTCGACATGGCATAGACATTAATCATGGGACTTGTTTTTCGGTCGCATTGAATAGTTAGATCTCTTAATAAATGATTATGATAATAGCAGTATACGCAAATTTTATAGATCTCCTTCTCTTGTGAGCATTCATTTTTGGGCGGAAGTATTAAAAAGTTTTTTGGTTAGTAGGTTATCTTCTGCTGCGCTGCGTAGATTTTATAACTAACTAGCTGGCGCACGCGGCTTCACCAGCGTGATATTGAAAGAAAAATCCTATGTGTT
This sequence comes from Ochropleura plecta, assembly GCA_905475445.1. NCBI lineage: Eukaryota > Metazoa > Arthropoda > Insecta > Lepidoptera > Noctuidae > Ochropleura > Ochropleura plecta. The sequence continues at coordinate 6,112,579 of FR997732.1, forward strand.
ATTCTGATGTATAAGCTATATTTTTGTAAAGTTTCATGACAATCTTTTCAGTAGTTTTTGCGTGAAAGAGTAACAAATATCCATACAAACTTTCGTGTTTATGACATTGTAGTAGGAAGTAGGATGAGACATATAATTTAAAGGAAACTAAATGAGAAAAGTAATGTGTGTCAGTGCATCCTTCTGAAACCTGCATCATTAATAATAGAGTAGTCGGGATAGATGCCACATAATTAGAAATAACTAGCTGGCGCCCGCGATTTCACCCGCGTGATGATAAAAAAAGTATCTTATGTGTTATTCCAGACTATAATCTACCTCTGTGCCAAATTTCATCAAGATCCGTTCAGCCGTTTTAACGTGAATGAGTAACAAACATCCATACATCCATCCATCCTCACAAACATTCATCATTTAAAAAACGTTGTCCCACACTAGGAATTTCTCCTATATCGTGGGTGCGTTTACAAACATTTAAATTCACATACACAAACAGCCAGACCCGAAACAACTACATGTAAGCCATACAAATATTTGTTCCGTGCGGGAATCGAACCCGCGACACGCAGCGCTGCATTCAATCGCTCAGCCACTGCGCCGACCGTGCCGTCAAAAAACTTAAGAACATTTGAATTCCGTGTACTTTATCGTTCTTAACAAAACTGTACTACATTGGTTGCATACTGTTAATCAAACCCAAGTGCAGGCTGGTTTACAATGACACTATGTATACACACCTACTGACACATCACAGCACTTCGTCAGTATGACGTCACTTATCACCCTTTCAATTATAAAACAGCTTGATAAATTCATGACCCTATAAAACAAGATCTTAACAATAAATTACAAGACTGCATTGCGTCAGGATAAGTTTGGCCCAATGGGATGTAGCTGGCAACAATAAGTTTTGGACCCTCTATCATTGTGTGAAGGCAGTGGCCACCGCAAGCGTAACGTTGTTGAAACACCCTGGCGTACCTTGGCGCAACTTCCTCACGTAGGCGACGAACAACGAATCCGGAATACAAAATCGCACTTGGCAGTGTTACCAGAGATAGTGACGGGTTTTGGATAAAAGATGCGTCGTCCATATATTCATGGTTATGGGGGGAATGAAAATTGAAATGAATGATCATAACAGAATAGAAGTCTATGTGTGTGCTAATAGGAAAATATATCTTATTTGAGATGAGTGAACTGAAACCAGGTCCAGTGGTCTAACCCTGGGCAAGTGCTAAAAATATTTTTGCTAGACTGAATTCAGTCAAATCATTTTCAAAGTTTCACTCTCCAACTTGTTTAGGAACTTGATAAGAATTTATTTATTTGTTCTCTATCTTACGACTATCCTTACAGGGTTACCTAATGCGATGGTGTACACAATAACAATAATACGGTCAATTAGGTTTTGTAACTAATTACAAATAATGCAACTTTTGCGAACTCATTCAAAAAAACAAAGAAATATAAGGTAAGTATTTCGTTTCAAAAAGAAAAACAAGAATAATTCCTTCAATTTATTACTTACAAACTAAATAAAAATTCCACGTGCTTGTTGAAATTAGTTGCTTGATAAAATAATAAAAATTACAGTTTCATCGGAGCCGTATTTTCGCCAGTATAGTCAGGTCAGTCAGATCAGTGATCAGTCGTAGGAGTCAATATAAGTCTTAGAACACAACGTAAGTGGGTTCAGTAGCAACGCCACAGATGTTGTCCCTAGCGGAGATGTACATGTACCCGCCGATGCCCCATTGTGGGCCCCAGGAGTTCTTCAGGATCCAGAAGGTGTCACCATCACGCTCGCCGTACCCGACCAAGGTTACTTCGTGGTTAAGGTGAAGCTGGTTGCTGGAAGAGCAAAGAGTCAATCATTACCTATAGTTGGGTTTCCAAAATAAATCACAACAGTTTTTGGGGTCCAATCACACAGTCATTAAAAAAAGGTTTCATTTACTAAAATGTCTAACTAAACTAAATAGGGATTGTCCATTATTCAATAATTTTTTTTAATTCGAGAAATGAGGTTAATCATTCCTTCCTAGGTAAAAAATACTCTGTTTTCATTTCTATTTTTGAATAAATATGGCTATCGTTTTTTTGACCTCCATTGACGTCATCTCAGAAAGAACATCGTTAAAAATGCTTTAGCTCTATGTTTATTAACTATTAAAAAAAACGTGCGGGGATCGAACCCGCGACACGTAGCGCAGCAGTCAAACGCTTAGCCACTGTGCCAACCGTGTCGTCGTATGGCATTCAATCTATAGTGACGAACTGCCGATGTTCTGAACAAAAACACATCAATGGGTAAACCCGTCCAGGGTTGCGGGTTGTTCGAAAGAGATACCGCGGCCCCGGAACATAAAGGGCAATGGAAGGAACATGGGTGGATTTTAGTCAGTACAAGTCTGACACTCCCCCCCGTTCAGCCCAGAGCGGGGGAACTTAACCGATGATTTCCCACCCCAAAAAAAGGGTAAACCCGTACATTAATACTTACCATTCAGTATCGTAGAAGATTCCAGATGAGTATTTAGAGAAGGATTCGGTGACATGAACTGACACGGACAAGGGACCATGGTTTACTAGAGCGACCTGGAAAGAGAATGTTTAGTTGAAACAGAATTATATGAGTGCCTTAGTCAAGAGTAGTATATTTTAAACATAATTTGGAAGTTTGTTCTAAAATCAAGCTTACCTTCAAAGCTCCAACGCTCAAAGGTGTGACATCGACGTATCCGCGAATCGGGAAAATTTTCGTCATGTTCTTAATGTGACATTCGCCGTTCTGTAAAACATAAAACACCCATTAATTATGTTATGTGGATACATTATTTCAACAATACATCATCATGGTCATCATTACGCCGGGGTTGCGGGTTGTTGCCGGGGTTGCGGGTTGTTCGAAAGACATACCGCGGCCCCGGAACGTAAAGGACAATAGAAGGAGCTTGGGTGGGTTTTAGTCAGTACAAGTCTTACACTCCCCCCGCTCGCCCCAGAGCGGGGGAAGTTATTTGATGATTTCCCATCCGCAAAAAAAAGGTCATCATTACAATTAAACCTCACTCCTGTAATTACCCAAAGGTAAGACAGAGGTTAACAGCACACCACATTTCGCCAGTGATAACTAAATTCCATTCAATAGTCTAGTCAACAAGTGCTTTTTTAGTCAAAACTTTTTAAAAGTCTCGGAAAAATATGGTTGAGGGCTCATTCGATTCGGGATCAAATCTAGAAAGTTTTTGAAAAATTCAAGACCCGCTCGAAAAAATTGCAAAAGTTATTAACAAATTAGTAAACAAAAAAAAAGGGGTTTAGTTTTTTTGGTACATCTCGAAAACTATTTGATATATTTTGATTTTGAAAAAAGTTTCAAAAAGAGGAGAAAATTTCCTAAAAAAACTTCCAACTCGCGAAATTGTAGGACCAATATTAAAAATTTTACAGGGAGCTGAAAATACGCCTGAAAACGGGTACTCGGGTTTCCGCAAGCCACGCCCCCTTCGAGCGCCTTAATGAAAAATATTATTTAAACATATTAAATGTTGATATTAAAATTTGAAAAAATTCAGACATGTACAGGACAAATTAAGGAATGAAATGCCGTAGAAAAAATATTTTTATCGCGATTTTATAAAATGTTATCCATAAATTAATTAACAATTTCTTCCGACTGGGTTATAAACATTGCAAGTTGTATAATTGTTAAACCAGAAATCTCAATTTTTTTTCAAATTGTTTTTTTTCATAAACAATGAAAAATTTATAAAAAAACGATTTTTTTTTTTGATTATTAAGGAGGATAATAAATAATGATATTTAAAAAAAAAGCGTACCTTAATATTATTAACAAGTGGTAAAAAAAATTGTTAATTAACAAAACGGTTTTTTAGCAATAAAATTTTTTTTTCGTTTTTTGTCTTAAAATTCATAATTTTTTACGAGGAATCTATTTTCAAAAAAAAAAATTCTATTATCTTATAAATTTGTTTATAACAATTTTATAAACAAAAAGAATTAAAATTTATAAAAAAATATTTTTAGGTAGCTTTTATCGATAGAAAAACGAATGATCATCGACATTGGAAAAAAAATAATTCTTGTAACATTTATTTAAATATTTAATTTGCCGCCTAGGTAATTTGTTAATAACAAATCGAAAATTAACAATTTTTTAATTTACTCAACGGAAATCCTTTCTTTAATATTTGAAGAATAGCTCCACGAGAGGAACCAACCATATTTTTCCGAGACTTTTAAAAAGTTTTGACTAAAAAAGCACTTGTTGACTAGACTACAATAGGATAAGATTCATCATCCGGTTGGTTAACGGTCCATTGCCAGCAACCGGCATATAGCATAAAGGCCGCTACTTGTCTATTACTCGCGTTCTGAGGTATCTTTCACATACTTACTCGACTTGAGAATCAAACCCCACATGTCATACTTGGCATTAACACTTGTGACATCAGACTGTCTAATGATGCATTAGATTTAACTTGTGACTGTCTTGTTTTTTCATGTTTGTGACTTGTGAGTTAGAATTTATTATTTATGTATTTATTAAAACTTAAAGCAAAAGTAAAAACTGTACAAAAGCGGATTTAATGCCTTAGCCATTTTCTGACCGTCTGCAAGGAGGTGCAAGAACAGAAAAATAAAAAGTAAAAAAAAATATAAGATCTATTTGAGCCACATTCACAAAATCTGCCTTCTACCTCTGCACTGCAAAACTTACCTTATCAGCGTATGGACCATATTCTGCTTCAGTCGGCAGACCGTACTCCATCATCCACTCATAAGCCGCGTTGTCAGTACCGCCGTCACAGCCTGCAGCGCCGAATCTGTACATTGTGTTGAAGAAAAGAAGGTTGAAGAAAAGTAACGATGGAGCGTGTCGAAAAAGCCGGACAAGAGCGAGACAGTCTCGCGCACCGAGAGTTCCGTACAAACTTGCGACATAAACAACCATATCTTATGATTGCGTAGATTTAGAGGGTTACATTTTCACAGCACAAAGGGCCTACAGAATTGAGTATATGGTTTCAACTTGATACCTCGACGCGTTCTAGAGATAAGGGGTCTTGAGTGATGGGTAATTTTCCGAAAAATTTCAAAACTCGGAAATTTTTCAATTTATTTTTCCGAAAAATTGAAAAATTGGAAAAATAATGGAAAAATATCTTTTTATCGAAATTATTAGTTTAAATGAAATAGTTTATAAAATATAGTTCATAATAAGTTGAAATTCAAAGGATTTAATGGCTTTACATGTTGTTTTAAAAAAAAACATATGTGCAAAGTTATATTTTAATACAGATTTAAGGTCAATGGTTTATTTTACACATAAACATATATAATTACGTCACTCATGGTTAATCTGAATCCAAATCTGAATCATGATCATCATTAAAGAATTCGTCATCAACATTTTGTACATTATCTGCATCTACAAACAGTAAATCTTCAGTTGGTAGATTGATATCGTCCTCTTGATTATTGTGAATATACAAATCATCATTCTATTTTCCATATTCCAGTTATAAGCAATAAAAGCCATTTTTTCAGCTCGCTCCGTCATCAGTCTATTACGCTTCTTTGTGTGAATTCCACTTATTGTACTAAAAGAACGTTCACATGCGGCAGACGTTACAGGAGCCGTGAAGATAACTTCAGCCACTTTTCTCAGTTTCGTAAATTTACATATACCAAGAAAGGGGGGTGACTTTATTTACTGGCGACCACACAAATCTTTGACTCCAAAAGTTAGATTTTGATTTAAAATCGGAAACTTCCGCCATTATATTATCAATATTTAAGTACGTTGCTAGTTCATCGATAAAATTCATTGCTGCAGCATCTTCTTCACTACTTAAGTTATCACCACAGACCTTAGGATCTAGCAAACATGCAGCAAAATGGATAGGTTTTACAACTGTTCCTTTTCTGGATTCAACTTTGTCAAGCAGAGTTTGCTTTTCTTCTTCATTGATAATATTGGTGTGAGCAAAAACTTCTGTTATTTTTAATTTTAAGGTATTCCACACTGAAACTGTTTTCTGTTGAGAGATGCTAACAGCGATTGGTTCTACAATTGCAGCAACTTCATTTGTCATTGTCCAAAATCTTTCATCTAATAAATGTGATTTGTTTTCTGACGACAACTGTGCTCGTTCATGCACCGCCAACGTTTGCATTGCTGGTTTGACAAATTTCATCACTTGCAGCGTATCATGTACACTGCTCCATCTAGTTTTAACAGGTAGCTTCAATTTTTGTTTGCAGATTTTTTCAATTGAAATTTTCGTAAAAAGTGACGAGAGTACTTGACTGTATTTTATTTCTTTTACTACATCGACTATCATTTTCATTATGGTTTTAATCACATTAATCTTTAGAACGTCATCTGCCAATAAATTTAATGTATGTGCTGTGCAACGTAATGTGATTATATGTGGATATAATTCTTTCACATTCAACAGAGCTCTTTGAACATTATATGCGTTATCACCTATTAACACATAGAACTTTTCGGGGCCAATATGATTCATCACTTTAAAAATCTCTGTGGTCAAGTATTCTGATGTATGACGATTATCAAGCGTGTTTACAAAGTCTACGAGTAAAGGAGCAGGTGTGGAGACTAAAAAATGTATAATACCTTCATTTTTTATATTGGACCAGCCATCTAGCTGAAGATGCAGTATCGAAAGAGATTTCAAATGAATATCTTGACTCTTTTTCATTTCATCATAAATGTTATCCACGTAAGTTGTTAATGTTTTTCGTGTTGGTAATGTGTAGGATGGCGCTAAAGCGGAAAATACTTTTTTCCATAATGCATGTTCTACCCAAGAGATAGGAGATCCTGATACTGTACTAGCTTCAGATAGTGAATCAGATACTGAAATGAACTGTAATTTTGACAATATGTGTAATGAATCAGAAAAATTATTCACTGAAAATGCTGATTACATTCCAAGAAAAAAAATAAGCTTTCAGAAGTCGCCGAAAAGACAATACTCCAAATTGCAGCTTACCTAGAAGTGATACGTACACACGACGACAGATCAACCTATACAAAACCAGTTTATGCGGATCTCTCATTGTGTACTTGAAATCTATGGTGTACGATCCGTTGTTGAGAGAGCAGCATAAACTGGTTTTGTATAGGTTGATGTGTCGTCGTGTGTACATATCAGAACCAGATGAGTACAGTCAGTACGCTCAACGTTGGTCTAGTCCAGATTATACAGTTAAAGAATCCCAAAAACAAATCCCAAATTCAGAAAAACAGTTTTGTGATGCGGCAGTGATGACAGAACCAGAGTACAAAGCGGAAGAAAATGAGAACATTAGAATTTCAAATTTAATGTTTTGTAAATTTATCTCGCATGAACTTGACCGGTATACCGGTGATGAACGGTATAATCTTATGCAAGAAATCATAAAAGTCTTTAAGAAAAATAATAAGTAACAGTCTTAGTAATAGGGTACGGAATCCTAAAAATGAGAAATTTTAGTATTTTGATTAAAAGTAACAAATAAAAATTTGTTTTCTTGTTTTATTTTCTGATCTTGGTCGACTTCCCATTTTTTTCCAATATTTGAAAAATATTTGAAAAATTGGAAAAATATTGGAAATTTTTCATTTTTTCTTTTCTTTTCATTCCGAAATTTTTCCATTACCCATCCTTGAAGACAAACAGACGGATATCAAAGTGATCAAGTAAGGGCTCCGTTTTTTCCATTAGACGGCTATATGGCTGTATTGATTTTTTGACAATATATTTCAAATAAATGTAGGACAAGTTATCTTGTCCTACATTTATTGTTCTTAGTAAGTCTTATTGTTCTTAGTAAGTCTTAGTAAGGTCTCACTAAGTATTAATACAGATCAACTTCAGCTCTCCTTAGTGAGGAGTGGGACATGGACGGAGTATCCACTGCAGGGAATAATCAAGGAGGGGAGCCTACCAGGTCCACGGCCAGCCGGGGTTGCGGGATGTTTGAAAGAGTTACCGCGGCCCCGGAACATAAAGAGCAGAATAAGGAACATGTACTCATTTTAAAGAAAAAGTGAAAGCTCATGGGTCTTAAAAAAAAAATAAGCAAATGTATAAAAAACCAATGTTGTGTGTATGACATGAAATGAATTATTTAATACGTACGCCCAAGCACAGTCCACGATAGCTTGGTTGCTCAAAGCCATCAGCTTGCCACCGTTAACTCTTGCAAGCGCTCCTTCAACTGCGGCCGTCGTTCCGAAGGTCCAGCAAGAACCACAGTCCTCTTGATCTGTTGAGAAAAGATTTGAAATGACTCCATTTATTTGTGATAATTTATCACAAATGATAATGATGGTTTCATGTTTTTAACCGACTTAAAAAAAAGTTCAATTCGACTGTTTTGTATTGTAACGCGATTTCTAAGTCAATAGTAGGCGATTCTTATAATATTTTTTTTTATAAACGAAAAGGACTTACTTAGTATAAGAGATATCTATAATATATTTTTTCTAATGTACGTTAATGAGATGATATTCTTATATCTTTTAGTAGCAATGGAAAATGAATACTCGATAAGAATTTGTGAGAAGCCACCATTAAAGGCTGAAATAAAAAAGCTTTTTTGCAAAAAAAAACCACTTCCAGAAAAACACTAAAAAGTGGAAAATAACTTTACTTTCGGAAATCGGTGGCAAAAAAACGTTGAACCAAACAAGTCATCGATTTCCCAAAGTTTTTTTTTTGCTAAAAAGTTATATTATTTGACCAATATGTCCAATTTTGATCAAGACACTAAAAAGCACAAAGCAGACATTTCAGTATCTGAACTATTATAATAAAAGTAAAATTTCCAATTTCGTTATCAAAAAATTTTACTTATAGAGGAAACGGTTTTATTAAAGCCATACTCATTCAACTTTAAGTGTTTTTTTTTTGTTTTTATAATGATATTATGTCACTTACTTTTAACGTGAGAAACAAGACCCAAAAGTCTCAAGTCATATTCATTCGGTATGTCGTTTGAGATTTCATCCAACATTTCTTCATCGTAAGGGAAGGGGATGGTTCCAACTTTGCCTTCAGGACGCTTCATCAGACCCATGTATTTTACCATCTCTTCGGGTGTCTTGTCAGCGAATTGGTTGATAGTGAGTTTGTAACCCTTGTTTTGACGGTTAGTCTGAATAACTTGCCTGAAAACGATGTAAGAGTGTTTTGTAGTTTAAAAAATTATTTGAATATTTCTAGTTTGATTGCTCAACTGCTAGGTAAACGATTAATTGCATTCTTCCCATCGATTTTGTGCTGGTTTAGACATATTCTTGAGGTGGCACTTCATAAACTAATGTTGAATTACAATTTTATTCATTTTTCATTGTTTTTTTGTTATAAATACTTTGACATTATAAAATATTAATGTAATATGACATTACATCGTTGCACTTATATGAATTCAGACATTTATAACAATCATATGGATAATAAATGATGCAACACTTTAATAATTTAATCCATCCTTAAATTAAATATTTGCACACCACATTTAATGGTAGAATGTAAATAGGCCACAATAATGTTAAGATCATACATACTACTTGTACACCTACATTCTGGCAAATAAATTATTCTTATTCTTGAATTTTATAAAAATTACCTCATGGACCTCTTGAAGAGACTCTTCCTCATATTATTCTCGTTGGCGTCGGAGTACTTCCTATTATGGGTCTTTTTGAATCTGAAAATGAGAACATTTAAGATCATGCCAGTCCTTAAGTACCATCAGCAATATTTTTAAGCTATTAAGTATATTTATGAAAAAGTCAATTTCACATACGATTTGAAAACATGATCGACATCTTCATTGTTCTCAGGATCAACAAACAATAAGTGTTTGGTTACACCTTCACTGTCAAATGTGTGAGTAGTGGATTCAGTTGGGCAGTCATCTGAAACAGAAAAAAAGATGTTGCAATGTATAAAGTGAAAATTTTACGTTTATCATCTATGCGTTTGTAAACAATTGATCCGATTGTGATTAAACTGGTGAGTTTAAGGTTCCTTGACTAGAATAGATACATAAATTCGCCGAGTTGCAACGCATACGGGTACAGCTTATATTTTTTACATTCATTACCATCTTTATGACCATATATCACAAAAGCTGTCACTCTATAATTTGCTCCTTTGTATGTTTAACATAATTTATCCATGTTTTCCTTACTCTTCTACCTCTCCATCCGACAAGTTACATCATCATTATCATCTGCCTACCCAATTCCTAACTTTGATGGAGCTGAATATCAGTATTATCACATGGGGCGATTGCCTATCTGACCTCCACAACCCAGTTAGTACTGGATAACACGATATCCCTTGGTAAGACTGATAAACAAAACAATAATTATTATACTAAATACTTACAATCTGTAACATCGAAGACACTACGGAAAGAGAAGCCTTTTTCGTAATTGTAGAAGTCCCAGATTTCGTGTTTGTTTTTAGATCCCAACCAAGGGTTGAACTCCAATACTTCGTATCTAAAAAATAAGTTAAATGTGATTATTTACGAGTATGTTGTTTTTCACATCATCATCTATCTGCCACTGTCCCTTTGTAAGACTGGGTGTCAGACTTTCGGGACACTGACTATCTGGGACGACTGTCGAAGATCTAAAAATGATAGCCAAGACCAACAACTTAACGTGCTTTCCGAGGCACGGAAGAAACTTAGTATGCAACAGGAGGTCACCCATCCACAGACCAACCTACGCAAGTGCGGCTTTACCTAAAGACACAACTGGCTGTTATTATTTTGCTGCGAGTTCCTCTTCAGGTTTCCTAAGAAGGTTAAGGTTTTATGTAATTTATGTGCAATTTTTTTTCTGATTTCGTTTGTTTTTGGGGTGAGAAATCATCAAATAACTTCCCCCGCTCTGGGCGGACCGGGGGGGAGTGTCAGACTTGTACTGACTAAAACCCACCCCTTCTATTGCCCTTTACGTTCCGGGGCCGCAGTATCTCTTCCGAACAACCCGCAACCCCGGCAGGCCACTCTGCTTTGCTGACATCTTTTTGAGGCGCGCGTGAAACACTAACGCGCCATCGATACGACCTGCCGTCAATAGACGGACGGACGGTGAGCTACTCGCGGCGCCCGACGTCCGGAGCGTCTCCCGCGGCGGCTGGGTTGGTTTGAGGTTCTCTCCCTCAAACGCCCAGCCACCTCCTTCGCTAGCATGACTGCTTCGCAGAAGGAGGTGTCTCCCATTCCCTCTCGCTCTGGATCGAACCATGGACTGAACCAAGGCCGGACGCGAGAGATCGTCGCCGCCGATCGCCTCTACGATTTCTGATTCCGTTCAATAGTTTTTGGGTGAAAAGGTAACAAACACATATGCATTCCATCCATCCTCACTTACTTTCGTACTTATAATGGTGGTAAGAGGTAAAGATAAGATGTTCTTACCTGACTGGAACCCACACTTTGTCGTCTTCGTTGTAAGTAGCCCAAAGGGTACTTTCTGAGTCAGTCGTTTCGTCCTTGACGTCATACACAAACTTTGTGCAGTCTTGGTCGTTCATCGTTTCTTCAACTGAGTAACGGAAAGATATTATTGAAATATCTAGTGCAAAGAATTATTTTGGGTTAATAAACTACTAAAAAAAATGAATTTTTTTATCGCTGTTAGTAACACAATGCATTCAGTTGATGGTCATACCATCAGTTTGGCGCCAATTTTATTGAATACTTCGGCTGTATTGACAATAAACTGATCGTGTTCTGTGGATGATTTATAATTAAGAAGATATTTCTAAGTTGTCATCCTAATTGTGTACAGTCACGAAAACTAATATTTATAAACGTTACACTTTTTTACAGTGTTTAATGTACCATTATAAAATAGGTCTTGTTATACAAAGTTCTGATTGACATTTCACAAAAAAAACTGTAAAGTAACTGTACTTCTCCTCAAGTTCTTCTCCATAGAGATCAACGCTTTGGAATAGGCAACTACAGTACTTTCACAAGGTATTATGTCTTGTGACTGGGAGTGTAGCAGCATCTTTTTTTATTTTAATGACATTTAAAGTGCCTGTAATGGTCTAATTGAAATAAATGCTTTGAATTTGAGTTTGAAATATTTGCTTTCCCTCGATAGTGGGGTAAATTTGATTAATTCAAGCATCTACATTTATTAGTGCATTAGGTATCTACTTATCAATAATTTAAGTACCTCCGAAATGAATTCTATTTTGTTGTTTCTCTTACCTTCAGCCTCAAACCCATCAACATCAGGCAGAATAGTTTCAGGCGTCACTCTGCGCCACCTGCTACCTTCATTGTTGTTACACACTGCTGTTACCTCTTGGTCTCTTGATGCTTCAGGATGGATCTGTTGTTAGAAATGGTATTTAGAGAAAAAAAAAACGCGTAAAAGTATTTGTGAAAACCTATTTGCAAAATAAATATAATTTATCATTTATCAGAGCACCCGTAAAAAACTCTAGCAGATGAACGGAGCGTCTGTCCGCTGTCAAAATGTCTATTAAAAATCAGTCGCACATGCGTGCATCTTTTAGCACTGCTAATAGTGCCTTAACAAATCGTGAATGAGGAATAAAAAAATACTCGTTTTCCAGCAATTTTCTTTCACGTAGAATTACTTAAGTTTCATGTACGAGATGCTTGGCTGATGATGATGCGGCTTCTTGCATACATCTTTTATAAATTATAAAAGTACAACAATTATATAAGAACAAAATGTAGTTACCAACTAACCTCAAACTTAACACCATAACGGAAGTTCTTGTTCTTGGTGTTCACAAAGGACTTCACGTGACCATCGTTGTAATCTATTCTGGATTGTTTGGAAGTTCTCCTAAAACAAACGAAACCGAATTTTTCACCTACAAAACATAATATCACGCTTATCAGGTACCTAGTTAAGTCGTGTAACAGAGTAGGCATTTTACTCTCTCTGTTGCCTCAACCTCTTTCCTTTTGGATCAGTATTGTTTTTTTTTTTTTTTAAATATTCATATTTCGAATTTCATTCTGTGATTTCATTTTCAACAGTATTTTTTTGGCTCATTACATTTTTGGATCTCGGCTAACAGCCACTCGTACTAGTTATTGTGTTTTTTTTACTAAGTTCTTTTTTTTATTTGTAAAATCAGTTTGTGAATCAGTTTTTTTGCAGTTCAGCTTGTGTTATTAGACAAATAATAATAATGTGTTATTAAATAATATTGTGTTATTAGAAAAAATTACACAAAAGGCTAACCTTTTGTGTATTTTTCATTCCTGTTAAAAGGATCCTTCCTCGCGATTAAAGCCATCAAAAACATGTAGTAACTAATATTTGTACACCTGTCCCACTTTTAACACCTGAAAACTTCAACCTCGCTCGGAGGGCAACGAGCGAGTGTAACAGTCGTAAGTTAAATGCACTAAGGGGAAAGTGTATCGGTACCGCGGCCCCGGAACTTGTACTACTACTGATTGACTAAAACCCATTCATATTCCTTCTTTGGGTTCAGGGGCCGTGGTATCTTTTTCGAACAACCTGCATCCTGGAGTGTAAATGTGGTGTTGACAAACGATGGGACACATTGATATCATGTCGTACCTATCCTGTTGTTTGCCAAACTCGTCCCCAAATTGGGCTGACTCAATTCAGATTGGCACACAAAAATAAAGAAAAAAGAGAAGAAGAAAAGTTCAATATAAAAAATTGCATAGACTCACCAGATTTCGTATTTTTCGATAACATTGTCAGTCAGTGACATCCTTGTAGCCTGTAGCGTGTATTGACTCGGCCATTTTAGCGCTTTGGTCAGCTTTGCCACAGGTTTGGGATCAACTTTTGCCTTTTTCACTGAAAATTTACAAAGTTGTAGTAATTTCATCAGTACTCTTAAACTTGTATCGGATATTACAAGAATCCCACGCCCTAGAAAAACTAAATTCTAAATGTGAAAAAGATAGGTTTTAAAAATTTCTCCTACATCTGAGGAACGTTAACAAACAATTGAAGTGGAAAAAGATGTATATTTTGACTGACCTAAGCTAACGAAAAATAAACCATGATGACAATTCTTTTGAAAGTCGTTGTAGAATTATTATATGAAACGCTTTGAAACCCGCTCTGAACTATAAATTCATGAACTATCGCGGAATAAAATTCGTATAATTTCAACTCTCGGCGTTAAGCCCATCGTTGGAAATCAAACAGCGCTATGATATTCAGTTGTTAGTACAAACGGGCATTGGTTAAAAATACATAAAATCAGGAATAATTACTTACCACTTAAACCCTGTGAGACCACCACCAACCCGAGAAATAACCAGACAAATTTAGCCATCGTGACGCCCAGAACCATAGATCCCAGAGCCCCATATACACAATGTAACAAAACTTAGTGCTACAGCCTTTTATGTATTCAGATAAGTAGTGCTAATTAATAGGGTTCATTAGCGCTTCAGCTGATAATTAATCAAAATAATAGTATGGATTTAATAACAGTTTTTTTACTATCATTATTTTGCCTGGTCACTGTTATTTACATCGCACTGACTTCATAAACAGTTCTTTCTTCGTTTTACCATCTCTCTATGGAATGCGCTCCCCCAGGAAACCAAGATGGCAACCAACCGTTTATCTTTAAAGTTCGAACGTGCGAACACATTCACAAGAAGCTGGCAGTATCTTCACGTAGCTAGTATTTACTCCTGGTTTTTTTGTATAATTTATATGTATTTATTTATTTGCATATAGATGCAGATAAATGTATAAAGGTATATTATTATTAGATATATATAATATATTGTATAATATGTTATGTAGTTCATGATTGATATTTAACTTAATCCTTATCCTTACTAATATTATAAAAGCGAAAGTGAGTTTGTTTGTTACCTCTTCACGCTTTAATGGCTAAACCGATTTTGATAAATTTTGGTACAGAGATAGTTGGGAACCAGGAGACGGACATAGGTAATTTTTTTTTTAAAAGTGAAAAGGGAAAACTTAGCGTTGCTATTACAAATCAATAAGGCGCTAGGGCAAAAACTGCAGGTAGCAGGTACTGTTTTATACCGAATTTAACGCGAGTTTTGTTTTTTTTGCACCAACCATATTTTGTCTCTGCATAGCTTAAATGTTGACTGGTAGAGAATACCATAGGCATTAAGTCCGCCTCTGTACATTATGTATGTTTAAAGTAACATTTAATTAAAGCGAAGTGTTTTTTGAGAGAGAGAACTAAAAACAAATACAAACTGCCGTCTTTCTGTCCTAGGACCATAGCAACGTCTCTGGCAAACCGGGATGCTCAGTCAGTAATAATGAAACTCAGATCCAGCCTCTCCCTCTGCTGTCTAAACCGATTCTCTTACCCCACAGGGGGTGCCCTTACCGAGTAGTGGCTTAATTTATAAGTATTTACCATTAGCTGTAGACCTTAACTCGAAGGCAGACAGGATAGACTGGTTAAGCAGCTAAGAACCTCATTGGTTGATTTGCTAGATGCCATTAAAAAAAACATTTATACCATCCATATTTTTCCGTTGCCTTTATTTTCCCGACGTATCCATATTTTCATCACGTTCAAAAATGAAATGCTTTAGGTACCTAAAAATATAATGAATTTGATAAATCTATTTTCGTTTAATGATCTCATTAGGCCAGTTTTCATTTGTTTTAACAACGAATAATCTGATTTATTTTAATTAAACAACGATAGATATTTTAAATTGCATAATACTTGATAATGATACTTACCAATATAAAAGGTTTACATGAAAATTTACTTATCGAGTCACATGACTGCAGATAAACGTTAACTTAATTTTGGTTAATTTTACGCTTATCATTAAGACATACTAAAACAAACCGCGTCAACGCCGTTTGTATTCTACGCGCATCTCAAAGAGATGTCAGCAAATCTGAGGGGCCCGTCAAGTTCTGAGCCAGCCGGAGCTGTGGGTTGAAAAAGATACGGAATATAAAAAGCAACAGAAGGAACATTAATAGGTTTTAGTCACTATAAGTCTGACACACCCTTCCGCTCCGCCCAGAGCAGGAGTCATCAAGAAAGAACTACATTATAAATCTAAAAAAAGGTTTCACTCTTTTTTGATTCGGATTCTGTCGCAAGACGACAGTTTGGATTTTCTTAGTCCTACTACACTCCAAGCCACAAAAAATGGCCCATTACGAAATCGCATACACGTTTCTTGTCCACTAATTTCTCGCACATCCCGTAACCCAATCACGAATCACGTCAGATTGTTTTCTCACGATGAGGAGTGGACAATGTGGACATCAGATCTTGTTCTTCTAGTTACCGTGTTGGTACAACTGGTCCAATTATTAATTGTACGTGAGTAACGGACTCGCGAGCGTTTTGGCGCGAAGGTGAATACTGTTGGCAATGTCGGAATCTGGATAGAGTAAAGATATATAAAATAAATTTTAACGAAGAAAGTCCGTGTGAGGGATAGGTATTGAAATGATTCGGAATACTGTTTATTGTTATTTTCTTTATTTATTTAATAATAAACTTATTTTTTAAAAGCAGAAAACACATTTTAAAAATTAAAAAAAAAATAGCTGCCTTCTTGTGTGTGGAACAGGGTACACGCTACAGGCAGTCAGTGCTCCCGAGAGAGGAACCTCCTAACAATACGAGCCGTGTCCAGAAGTACCGTTTTCTGAGTCAAGCTCTTGATCCAACTTCTTCCAGTATATACAATTAAATTAAATAAACAATTTGAAAAACCCTAGTTTACACTGGAAGTACTTTCATAGTACTTTATTTTGTTTGTCCTCACACTAGGAATTTCTCCAATATCGCGGGTGCGTTTATAAGCATTTAAACTCACGTACACAAATAGCCAGACCCGGAACAACTACCTATCGGTCACACAAATATTTGTTCCGTGCGGGGATCGAATCCACGACACGTGTTGCAGCAACCAGTCGCTTAACCAAAGCGCCAGCCATGCCGTCGACTTAAAATATTCTCATGGCATAAAGTGAATTCCCATACTTTCTTCCACCTAATAAACATCATCTTTTGACAAGTAGCTAATCTACCAACTGCCAGTAGAATGTCCATTTGTAATAAGAATAGTTGATCCAATGGAACTTTATTGCTCCCTTATCTGATGCTGCAATGCAGCGCTAGCATATAGAAAGTAGGAGCAACAACATTTAACTGTTAATATCTTACTTTCACCAATGATAGCGGTCAGTTGAGTTCGCACATTGCAGTCTATTGGTAAGTTATTAGACTAGAGCGCAAAACACACACTTCTCCCCGCTCCTGTATGTGTTGAGAAATCTGGTACACCGTGATATTGTAAAGCGATTTTCTCTTGTATGGAAGTTTAATGTGATTTCAACATAGTCCAAGATCAGACAGTTGATGCTAGAATTAATAAATAGTTAAATGATACAAACCACATCATTTCGTTCTAAACTTTAGAAGAATAGCTCTTTATAAACTTTTTTTTTTGACAACAAACATAATATTGTAAATGTTATCCTTACTAAGATAAAGAGGGGCCTGCCAGGGCCAATACCTGATGGCGTTGCGGGTTGTTCGAAAGAGATACTGCGACTCTGGAACACAAAGATCAAAGGCAGAAACATGGATGGGTTTTAGTCACTAAAAGTTAGTTGATGATTTTCTCAACCGAAAAAAAAACCGATGTTAGAAAAAACTTCGTTATTGTATAATACTCTTACAGAAAATATCCAAATACTTTTATCTTAATAAAAAAAGCGAACCACGTTCAGCACCCGCGCTTGTGACCACTAAATCAATTACGGTGAACCTCGGTAAGCAATTGTTTTTTAATTTTCATAACAAGGTTTTTATATTCTTTAGCGTCATCTTTGCCGGTTCGGAAAACAGCCCATTTTGTTAAGTGCAGCAATAATGAAATTATACTCTCCAAGACTTTATTAATGTTGAGAGTGTGCACGTCAAAAAATATCGGTAAACAAGCGTTACTGATGCCATCTTTTTTATTTCCTTCCCCAGGTTCTTACAGAGTCATTAAAACAATTAGTTTGAGAATAACTTAATATTAGTAAGATAATACCTTACTGTACCCACTTACAAACATGAACACACGCGTTCGAAAGAAACATAAAGAGCAAAAGAAGGAACGTGGGTGGGTTTTAGTCAGGAAAAGTCTGACACTCCCTCCCGCCCCGCTAGGAGTAGGGGAAGTTATTTGATGAAATTTTTTTTAATACTAATGTTCATCTGGATACTAATGATGCAGAATCCGGAAAAAAAAACTGTTGCAGAATTTAAAAAGATATAAGTATTATTTTGATTGTTTTACCACTGATGAAAGGATGGCAAAACTAAAAAAATATAAAATATCACTTCATGTTTCGGCTGTATTCCGGGAATAAAATGCATAGCGCTCTAGAAAGTCATACACTGACCTTAATGGTGAGTTTCTCCAGAAAGCAAAGGTGAATAGTCCTCGAGACCAGCCGGAGTGAAGGTATATAGTCCTCCTGACCGTTTTCGACCACGGCTGCCAATCTCAGCGGAGATTTTTCATCGACGCGGGAGATATTATAGAGCAAAAGTCTGTGCATACACAGGTGGACTCTCTGTTCCCTCACTATCATAGTCCGATGGGACGGCAATCTGACATGACCGGAGGGAGATCAGGCGTAGAAATAACGGCTTAACGAGCTTTCTAAGACACGGGGGTATCATCAGTATCGCCAGCTTCCAAACTCCGGGTTGTTACTGAGAAATTCCTAATGGAAAAACCCAATTACACTTTATACACGACCCGGGAATCGATCCTAGGACTCCGTGCTCAGCATTGGCGCTTGCGACCGCGAGACCGACAAAGAATTGAAAAATTGTACTCTAAGTATGAACGAGAATGTACTTCTAGAAGGTGTATTGAACTATACCTTCTCCCTAGAGACACACAAAAGGTGCAGAAGAATATTTTGTCTGTGACTACCCACTTGTGAAATGATGTGAACTGGGTTTACTATGTTTATTTATTAAAACTTTATGCACTAGTAAAAACTGTATAAAGGCGGACTTAATGCCTTAAGCATTTTCTACTCGTCAACCTTAGGGTGATGCAGAAACAAAAAGTTGCAGTTATAAACATTTATAATAATAAATACTTATATACATACATCAAACAAAATTTACAAAGTTAAGAGACGATCGTATTCTTAGATAAATTATTTAATTTTCGTTTTATTTACTAAACCTTTTCTTACAGCAGCTTGCTCCATTTAAGTAACTCCATTACAAAATAATAAAATATGATCATTTCAATATAACTCCAATCAAATTTCACGCTCACCACATCCGGTACATTAATAACATAAAAAATAATGAACTTGTCAAAAGCAAATTGATATTAAAGCTTCCAGTAACTTGAACTGCGGACCTAGCTTGAGCGCGCGTTTTGAACGTAACGAGAACACGTCAGTTTTTGAATCGAAAATGCAATTACTCTATAGCATTTTTAACAATGATTATCATCCATAGATACTTATCAATAAATCCTTAAAATGAAAAAAAAACCATAGGTATGTTAAACGTGTATTTTTAATTTTAATCCTACTAATATTATAAATGCGAATGTTTGTGAAGATGGATCCATAGATGGATAGATGGATGTATGGATGTTTGTTACTCTTTAGCGTCAAAACAGCTTAACGGATCTTGATGAAATTTGGCACAGAAGTAGATTATAGTCTGGAATAACACATAGGGTATTTTCGATATCACGCGGGCGAAGCCGCGGCGCCAGCTAGTTTTCAATATTATGCTATTGCAGTTGTTATTGAATACAGAGGTTTTGTTTTTTAGGATTCTATACTGCTGTGCCTAGGCATGCGTTGCAATGCAATTATTCTACTTTACCTACCCTACTGACCCTACCTACCTAAACTACACAAAAACTATATACTACTACCTTTTGTTTTTTTTTTCTCGCCGTAAAAACCATCCTTGGACCTCAACGAATATTCTAAAAAAAGCATTAGTAAAATTGGTCCAGGCGTTTCAGTTAGGCGCTTACCAACACATTTTGCCCGCGGCTTCGCTCGCGTTAAATTTGGGGTAACACAGTTCCCCTTGCGCCTTATTGATTTGTAATAGCAACGCTAAGTTTTCCCTTTTCTTCCCTCTTTCTGCCTCAGATACCACTTTTAAAAAGAAAAATTGCCTATGTCCGTCTCCTGGTTGCCAACTATCTCTGTACCAAAATTCATCAAAATCGGTTTAGCCATTAAAGCGTGAAGAGGTAACAAACAAACTCACTTTCGCTTTTATATTATTAGTAAGGATTTACGAAACGTTCACAACGCTCACTAGTACTGGGGCCTCTGTTGACGATTAAAACTTTCTTAGATTTTTATCTAAAATAATCAAGTTGCATGTGCATTGTCTAAGGTCGAACTTGAAATTTAAAAGAATATTGTTACACTTTGCCCTCGGGCAGAGTTGGCTCCATATATTTTTGTCTGACCAAGCTTTTGACTTTAATTGCTCCCCAAGGCTTACGTTCTAAGTTGCTATGATATTCGGTATGTCTGTTGATGAATTGGGCTATTATCATAATTACAGAGGCAATGTCTATAATTTAATCTCTTTACTTATTAAGTGTTTTGTGAGCATTTGAGTGTTTTTGTTGTAGGCGATATGTTGGAGTGGTCTAAATATAGTTTCGGATCGTATGTGTACAGCAAGATGCTAGTGGCCTAAATATTGGATATTACAAAACATAACATTAAGCAGATGTGGTCCTAATACTGCACCCACATCTCGCCGGTTCTGTTTAAGTCTCGTGTAATAGGGGGCATATATACTATTTCCATCAACCGGGAATAAATTTAGCCTTCGTGGCCTCTACTAAGAAATACCAGATGAAAAAACCCAATAACACTCTGCCTGGCCCAAAACCAATCAATCTATTCCAATCTAATGAACCCAATACCTCGTTGATATCCGATGAGTACAATATTGTAAGTATATTAATTTATAAAGTCACTAGAACTACAAGTCATCGTTCATTTGCAACCTTGGTTCGAACCATGAACTTCATTGTTGGATGGTTTCATGATTTTAGAAGAATAACCATGGAGTTTCTTGTCGGTTCTTCTCCATAGAAAACGAGTTACCCGAACGGTGCACTATTTCTCGACGTTTTATAAGTGCCCATGTAAGCCTATGTGAAATAAACATATTTTGATTGGTTTTGATCATACTGTTAGAAGTTTTATTATACCTTAGCCTAACCTGAGTACAGGCTGGTTTTGCTTTGAGATTTGAATACTAAAAGTTTTAAATAAAGAAATAGAGAAGAAGAAGTCTACAGATTGTCGTAGGAAGTGTGACATGTATCTTTAAAATATAATCTTAAAAAGATTTTATATGCTTTAATTGGAGTAATTTAGCGCATTCCTCACAATACTGTGGTTGCCGATGCGCTGTCTCCTGACCAAGACACTCCATTAATTGAAAATTGCAAGTATGTGTAAGGATATAAAGTATCAACTAATTCTTAAGTGAAAATTAAAATGTAGGTATTTTAATTTTCATACTCGATCAGGAACAATGCTTCTTTTTTGGTCACAGGAGCTGTCTCTGTTTACATGTGCTGATCAATGCCACAAGCTATAAATATATCGCATTAATATTCACCCGCAATGCTTTCATTGCTTTTTGAATAAATAGACACGTTTCAAGTGCGGACCTGACTCACGCATAGCGTTCCGTAGCCACAGAAAAATCAAATAAAATCAAAAGTCATTTATTCAAATTAGGCTGATAATCAGCACTTTTTGAATGTCAGATTAAAAGAGACAATCCCACAAAAACGCCCTGCCCTTCGCCACTTCCTAGTGTTTTAGCTGGGAAGAAGAAGTGGCGGAACAAACTCCCCAGCAACACATCTGTCTGTCAGGTTAGAAGAACCAGATTTTAGCTGCATATGGAGCTTTTACTATAAATGAGTTTAGTTGTTATAGATTTTTTTTTATATTCCGAAAGTAAAAATTGCTTTAGAAAGTAATACTCTTGTGACCAACGTTATTTTTTTTAAATTATGAGTCTATCTCCAACTGCAGGGCAAAGTCCTCCCTTCTTCTTTTAATGTTTTTTCTGTCTTAGACTATTTGGTCAAGCCTTTTTATAAGACTGCAGCGCGTCACGCCAATTCCTTCTAGACCAGTCGTCGGGTGATGCTCTTCGGAACCTATTTGTTGCCACTTTGGCACAGTTGCTACCTAAGGCGATAGGGATACACAAAAAAGGAAGACCCTCTTCACCGGGGATGCGGGTTGCTCGAAACATATACCGTACCCCGGAACATAAACGGTAAAACAAGGAACAAAGGTGGGTTTTAGTCAGTAAAAGTCTTACACTTCTCCCCGCTTCAGCCAGAGCGGAGAAAACTATTTGATGATTTATCATCGTCAAAAAAATACCCTCTTCACCTTTTCAATTAATTTGAGAATTTACTTATGCCATGATACAGTATGCACTGAAAACAAATATTCCCATAATTCATTGAGGACATTTTAATGCGGGACCCTAAAATCTAAGTAGGTAATAAAATCTAACACCTTAGCTTCAGTTACCCGCTGTGTTAATTTTCATACATATTTTATTTTATTTGGAACCGGTTTCCTTACCCGTACGACTACTATGTCCCGGCATAGCTCTGCTAATATAGGATATTAATTAAGTATCACATTCCATAAGAGAATTTTAAATGTCTACGTAATTGTCGTGTTGATTAAAGGTAAAAAAAAACTAGTGGTCTATGAATAAATTTCTAAAGCTTCGGTAAATATTTACAATTCTTATTTGCTTTAGGAAATCGAAAATTAGACTACCAAAGTAGTACTTAAGATATTTTTCTCACAGTTGTTAGTTTATTTTAATTAAATTAAAACAGCGGTCTTTAATCTGGTTTATTACTTGTAGCTGTCCTATTTATTACGTATTATGTTTTTATCTCTTGGAAACAAGTCTCAAGACTCAATTCAATATTTTTACTGATTAATCTACTTTCAGTAACGGAAAAAATAGAAAAATCTTGTAACAGAGTGGGTATTTCACTCTCTCTGTTACCTTAAACTCTTTCCTTTTGATCAACATTGATTTTTTAAATTTTTAAATATTCATATTTCGAATTTCATTCTGTCATTTCATCTTCAACAAAATTTTTTTGGCTCTTTACATTTTGATCACGGCTAGCAGCCACACGTGCTAATTTATTGTTTTTTTAAACTGTATTTAAAATCTATAAATCCTATTTGAATGTATTAAAATCAGTGTGTGTATCAGTTTATAGTGCAGCTACCCTACCATGATGTCTTAAAGCAGAACTTATTCCACCGAGGGAAAGAGACAGAGCTATACAGGGTGTCTAGCACCATCTCTTTCCCTCAGTGGGATAAGTTCTGCTTTAAGACGTCATGGTAGGCGTACAGTTCAGTTTTATTGTGTACCCCTGTTAAAAGGGTCCACTCTTGGGGATTCAATAAAGAAACCAAAACCTGTAGTGACTATTCTTTGTTCACTTCTCCCAACTTACATCTATTACTGCGGCCTCGTCGGAGGGCAACGAGCGAGTGTCACAGAGTTATTCTCGTTGTCGTATCTGCCAATTGCGTTTTCGCAACTACATATGTCAGGGTCGGCTTTCATTCTGATTCTTTTCACTGGATTCAGATGAATACCAGTATTTTTCAAGGAGCGACTGCCTATCTGACCTCCACAACCCAGTTAGTCCCGGGTTACACGATACCCCTTGGTAATTCTATACTAGCTGTAACGACTACCAAAGATCTACAAATGACAGCTGGAACCGTCGGCGTAATGTGCTTTCCGAGGTACGGAAAAATAGCATCCTCTTTCCTACATAACTGCAATCCTAAACGGCCAAAATGTGTAGAAAAGCTCTTTTAAGAACAAAACCCGATGATGAAGTTTGTATGTCACCCCACATAGTTTCTTTTTTCTATATTTTTTTCCTGGTTACTGTCTTCCACACAATATTGCCTAGGATATCAGGTGGAAAGCATTAACCAACACTTTAAATAAACAAACACTTTCTGAATAAAATTAAAACCTACATCTGAGTTTCAATACATTGCACAGCAGTGTGAATAGAAATACATTTAGTAAGGAACAAACATATTACTGTTTTATTGATGTTCAGAGTCACGGCAATAAAATGTAGGCGTGCATAAGTGCATAAACATGGGAGTACATAAACAATGCTTCGTATTAACTCGCCGTACGAACTAAACCGTTCCGAACAATTGAACACAGTCCGCGGTTACAAGAAGGCTCCAGTGCGCGCGGAAGCGGGAGCGGATTACACTAAAAATGTCATCAAAGCCTGTTTGACATTGAGCTAAGGCCCTTTTTGTTTATTTTTCAGTGTTTTCTTTTGTTTTACTGCCAATAAACATAGGTATTTCTCTTTTTCATTTACTAATTCTGTTGGTATCTTATACTAATCTCATAGTCCTGAACGTGGGCCTGTACCAAACTGCGCCACAATACCCTATCTTCTGCTTTCTTCATCAAAACAGTCCCAGCCATGCAACCAGTTTTTTTTTAAAAAAGAACGTTGCCCCACACTGAATTTCTCTTGCAACGTGGGTGCGTTTACAAACATTTAAACTCACACATCCAGACCCGGAACAACTACCTGAGGGTCATACAAATATTTGTTCTGTGCAGAGATCGAACCCGCGACACACAGCGCGGCAGTCAATCGCTCAACCACTGCGACAACCATGCCGTCAAATCTGACCTTGATAACCCAGTCACTGCGTTTTATACAAAATTTCCTACTAAGACTGGTTATCAGATTTATCAGTTTGGTTTACTGAAAACACTGTCATCACCTGCAACACGTCTAATGACATCCACCTATACCCAATTATCTAAACACCACTACGATCGTTGTCATATTTAGTACTCTTAATTAATCGACAAGCACATCCCTAACGCCACGTCTCGTTCCTGGCACAAGAGTATGTTTGACAGATTCGATTGCATTTGTTTTTTTTTTTGGTGTGTCGATTCAATAAATTGATGAAGTTATTTGAAGATTTCCCATCCGCAAAAAAAAAGTATTAACAATAATCATTCAATCAAATTAGTTTGTCTCAATCCTTTGTTTAATATGGCGTCACACATTTGACTTAAATGTCATTGTCCCAACTTTGCTCATGTAACCATTCATAGACAATTGTGTTCCAACTGTCATCAGTACTTCGACTGACATGCATTAACACTTGAACTTGCTAGTATTGCCTGCGTGAAAAAAACATTTGCAGTCTTAGATACAGATAAAAACCTCTAAGCCAAAAAATGTATCACGTATTACAATAATTTTATTTTTATGACTTAAAAGTTTGACCGGAAAAACCGAGTCATCATCATCTGCCTAGCCTTTTCCCAACTATGTTGGGGTCGGCTTCCAGTCTAACCGGATGCAGCTGAATATCAGTATTTTACATGGAGCGACTGCCTATCTGACCTCCACAACCCAGTTAATACTGGGTAATGCGATACCCCTTGGTAAGACTGGTTGTCAGACTTTCGGAACACTGACTACATGTAACGACTGTCAAAGATCTGCAAATGACAGCCGGGACCAACGGCTTAACGTGCTTTCCGAGGCACGGAGGAAACTCGGTATGTAACGGGTGGTCACCCATCCACAGACCAACCTAGGCAAGCGCGGCTTAACCTGAAGATCGACCCGAGCGGCTGCTATTATTTAGCCACGAGCTCCTCACCGGAAAAACCGAGTCACAGATAATATAATACTACGAATTCACCCGTTCCCGCTCATCCTGCCACTATGTCCGTAACCAAACCTCCACTTGTTAGCCGAAATGCTTGTACCCAGCTATAAAACAAGAAATGTGGTCGCCGCGCAGTCAGCGGTCACCGCAACGACCGTAACATTATAATGATTGCGACCATTTATTTTACAACTATCTTTCAATGACCAATTTATGAGCCAGATTATCGGAAAGAAAAATAACGTAAAACGTTAAAAAAATATACTTAAAAAATAAACACACACGTAATCAAATTAACATAATAATGAACATTGTGGACAAATATGCATTTAAATAAACTGTAAACATATTTTTTATGTATCGTAAATATTTACATGCGGCGGTGGTTACGTCATTTTAATTAGTTAATAATGGATATCCGATTGACATTCTAATATCCGAATTAATTAAGCTTGGTAGTACATGTCGTAGAGGAGAAAGTGTTGGACGGATAACGGATATTAAACATCACGAATAATTTGCTCGAGAGTTAGAGGCTGTCTGTCGTTGTGTCATCGTGTGATTATCATTGAGTCAAATGTAAGGCACTATCAGTATATTGGAGAGCAATGGATGATTGACGGTTCACTAGAATAGTATAACACAAAAAGCCTGGGAGCCTCATATATATATTTTTTTTTTTATTATTATTGTTAGGGTTCCGTACCGCAAAAGGAACCCTTTTTGGTTCATTTTGTTGTCCGTCTGTCTGTCTGTCAATACCCTTTATCTCTGGAACGCGTGGAAGTATCGAGTAGAAATTAAAACCATATACTCAAGCGTGCGGTCCTGTTACAGAAAAATTGAAAGGGAGTCGTTTGTCTTGGTATGGACATGTAATGAGGAGGGATGAAGGACATGTGATTAAAAGAGTGATGAATCTGAATGTTGATGGACGGAAAGCGAGAGGAAGGCCAAAGAAAAGATGGATGGATTGTGTAAGGAATGATAAGAAGGAGAAAGGAGTAAATGATGCCGTGACGTCTGATAGGGGAGAATAGAAGAAGAAAACGTGATGCGCCGACCCCAAATAGAATGGGACAAGGGCAGGAAAATGATGATGACTCAATTGTGTGGTCCGTTTGTGTCAATCAAAAGTTAGGTTTGTTTATGTCGCAGGTTAGTACGGAACCCTCGAGCGCGAGTCTCACTCGCTCCTGGCTGTTTTTTTTAATAGCGACAACAGAAATACATCATCTGTGACAATTTTAACTGTCTAACTACCACAGTTCATGAGATATAGCCTAGCGACAGACGGACTGACGGACGGACAGCGGAGTCTTAGTAACAAAGAACTTTCATTAAATTAAATGTGTTTTTTTTTACAGACACAGCAGTAGGTTTCATCAAAGCACGGGTGAGCAAGGGCGATATGATTAGGGTTTAGTCCAGCGGTCGGCAACAAGCGGAACCCGGACCGCGGAAAGACGAACCTTGAACCGCCAAATATTGTTTAATATACCTAGCTATCGCAATCAAATAATTTTTAATACAAGAAGATAGCTTATATCTCTGGATAACGTGACACTTTGAAGATTTAATCACACACAAAACCTGTCTTTTAATAAGAAATAGAGGCAGTCGCTATTTTAAAAATTAAATTAAATAGCGGGAGTTATGTAGGCCACACTTCATGGTGAAATGTTCCAACCCCATTATTTATTAAAGCTAATCAACTACACAGTCCTTTACGTCAAACGATTAATGACCAGGCAGGCATCATGATATACGAAACTTAGTGCGACACAAACTTCATCCGTAATATAGTCAGCCCCTTAACAAATAACCCTCATCTTTCACCAGCATCATTAGTTAAACACAGCCAGTCCATCCAGACCTACCCCGACCCCTTCAACTATACAATATTGTGATCATAAAAGAGCAAAAAGTTTAAAATGAAGAGATCTTAGTAAAATGGCGAAGAATTTTAAACGTCCAGTCCACTCCTCCTGGTCTTCAAGTTGCAAACTAATGACGGGGCGTTTCTGCAGTTAATATTCAAAGGATTTTCTTACAATAACTAATCTATCTCTTAGCAAGAAAAAACATTGAAAATAGGTTATAGAAATTGGCAGGCAGACTTTTCAGGAATAAGCTGAACAACGATAAAAATGTATTATTGAATCATTATATTACCACTGCTGCTTTGGAGGAGACCTTCACCTTCAAAGGGGTTCTTGCAGAATAAATAACATAAGATACTTAGGGCCGATTTTTCAATCGTTAGATAACTTTTATCTAAAGAGTAAATGTGACATTTTGACAGAGTGCCCATACAAAAACTGTCAAAATGACAGACTTATCGTGGGATAAAACTTAACTGGCGATTGAAAAATCGGCCCTTAGATTAAGATAAATTTAATAAATAGAGAAATAGTATAGGCATTTAGTAAAATCTATTATTAGGACATACAACTAAATTTATTTTTAAGTGGATACTTATACTTAATTTAAGATCTGCCATTGTAAGTAATAAAGATAGCAAGAAATATAAGGCTTTTTATTTTATTTATTAGCACTGCAGAGAATGAGGTCCTGGATTTGATTTGGTCAGGCAAAGTATTATTAGGTTTTTCAATCTGGAATTTCTCAGTAGCCCACATCACAGAGTCTGGACGTGTGACCATTTGATGGCAATAGGTTCACTCCTTATTGCATTAAATTTGAAGATACCTGGCAAAATGTGGGTGTAGGTACTATTAGGAAAGTTCTTTGTCTTACTCTTAAGGAACTACATACTACAGGTGATATTTTTTTATATTACTAGCTTTGCCCAGCGGTTTCACCCGCTGCTCACTTAGGGGTCTGAAAAATAGATGTTGGCCGATTCTCAGACCTACCCGATATGTACACAAAATTTCGTTCAAATCGGTCCAGCCGTTTCGGAGGAGTATGGGAACGAAAACTGTGACACGAGAATTTAACCGTATAGTTCGGTACGGACCCCTTCAGGGGCTCGACATTCAAACCTCCGCTGGCTCGGTACTGGCCCCGAAAGGAGTCAAACATTTAAGTCATACGACCTCCACATCATTTTTGTAAATATTTTATTTTCTGGTTAAAAATAATATGGGTGTTCATTCATTAATTCGTGATAATTTATAGTCGGTCACTCAAACTCCTTTTCAAATAACAACTAAGTCAATAAAACCGACACTTCCAATACGTTTTCATTCAAATAACGCGGATATAATCTCAATATTAGGAATGCATTAGACATTGCAGCAGAAACAAGCAAGTCCGAAGTCCGACGTGCTTGGGCTACCAACGCATCAAATTATATTTTATTCACGAAATACTTCAGTGGTGCCGGTAATACGCATTTCTTTGCGAAATCGCTTGCTGTTATAAAGTTGTACTGTTTTTTTTTTCTGTCAGTTGCGTTCTTTTTCCGATTTTGAATTTTTGTTTTTGAATTTAGAATAAAAGTGTCATGGGCTTTACTTGTCTCTTGATCAGCGAAGTCTTCAAAATAGAGTGTCACAAAACCGATGCTAGTAAATACCATGTTATACTAATCTTTTTTTTATTTACAAATGTGATTGAGACAAGATTTTTAATAAGAAAGAAATGTAAGTCTTTGAAAGAAACTAGAAGGCAAAAAATATGGGAAGCAAAAGCAAACTTCTTTTGGTAGGAACTCTGACAGTAAGTAGATTATAAATTTTCCCGCGTTTGCACGAAAAAACACAAATGAAATCTAGGTATGTACATATAAGTATGGATTCTAAACCGCATTCAAATTCCGCAAGCCAACATCACATACAGCAGCCATTTTCAGAAATTCCGAATTTCCATTTCAACAAAGCAAAACACCTAACATAATACAAAATTGCGGTTCACGCTCCGGCGACTCAATACAAAAGTAACAAAGTTATGCGAAGCTTTTAACGTGGAGTGAAGACTGAGGCACTGCATCAAGAGTGGGAGATAATACAGGCAGAATGAGCTATAGCCTAGTACAGTCGCGAACGCATTAACTAGAACATTCTAAAGCGATTGTCTCGTGGAAATCGATTGAAATGAATTAATGCAGTCTTTATCATAATAAAATGGGTTCCTAAATACTATGTTATGTTAGTTATTATAAGTTAATTATTGATAATTTTAGTGGTAATGCCATGTAATAAAGGCACGGTGGGGTTGGCGTATCGGTTAAGATAAAAACCTCAAAACAAAATAAAGAGAAAAAAATCCTATTTCATAACAATATAAAGTAACTTTTAAACTTATTTTTCTGCCACTGTCGTCAACTGTTTAGTCTTTTCCCAACTAAGTTAGCTTCCAATCTAACTGAATACAATGTATTTATAGTGATTTATATAATATTATTTTTAAATATTAATTTTCTAAAAGCCTTTTTATTTTCTGTTATTGCACCTACTGTGTAGAAAATGCCTAAGGCATTAAGTCCGCCTTTGTACAGTTTTTACTTGTGCATAAAGTTTTAATAAATAGGCACAGCTGAATACCATTATTTTAAAACAATTCACAGTCAGGACTAACGGCCGAGCAACGGAGAATATTCGATTTGTAATTGGTGGTCCCTTCTACACACCAACACAGACAAGCACGGCTTAACTAGAAGATCGACCCGGATGCAAACATTTATTGCGGATAAACATTTAGCCACGAGAGTCTTAACCTCTCAAGGACCGCCATTACTTACGTCAACTATCCGTCAAGCATCGCCGGGCGGGCTCTTATCGTAAGCGTAAACTGATTTTAAGACTTATCTTTACTACGAATACAGTTTTGCATCGGTCGGGGTTTGGTGGCACAAGACTCAATGGTAATACTTATTTACTGGCACGTTTTTGTGCCACTGGGGCTCTAGAGGCTAAAATTGTTCAGTGTATACGTATAAGTGCTGGTGACTGTATTTCGTATCACGAGATTGCAGGCGCCCAGCGCGAGTCCGCAGATGTTCTAATTCTCGTGACGTCATTCAAGCATCGCGAATAATGGCCGCCAACAGACCACATTGTTATGCATCGCGCCAAATGAATAGAGAAATTGAAGAAATTGCACCTTAAGTGTTATTATTGAGGATTGGGTCAAAACGTTGGTCAGGAGTAGGGGTTTTTTTTGTGGATAATCGATGGCTGGGAGTCGGGTAGCGGCGCCCGACGCCCGGAGCGTCTCCCGAGGGGGCCAAGGGCTTTTTTTGCGGATTGGAAATCATCGAATAACTTCCCCCGCTCTGGGCGGAGTAGGGGAGAGTGTCAGACTTGGCCAGAGGCTGAATCTCTTGGGGACGTTAACAATTGACAGCGTTAAGAATTTATTTTTGACGCTCATTTTTAGATTTTTCATAAGTTAGCTTTTTTAAGTTTTAATTAATTTAAGATAAATTAAAATTTATTCATTATAAAACAAATATATTTGTAATTTGTAGTTATTCAAAAAAGTAAGGCTTAAAACGTAAATACACTTTTGAATGTAAATTTTCCATTCCAGAAGAAAACAGAACATTAAATGTTTAATTTACTTTAAAACTAAAAGAAAATAAAATACTACTAATTAGAACCTTGTTATTCTCGTTTAAACATATTTCATTTTAAGAGCGAAACTAGGAGCGTAATAAATACCCTTATCGAGATTAAAAAACGTATCGTTAATATGCTGTTCATGTTGATTTAATTAATTGGTTCCGCCTTACGCCCCGATAATTACTATATCAGGATTAATATCAGAACAAAATGGATTTCCATTTTATATCGCTACGGAAATATCATAAAGTTGTGAAAAAATACTGGTGAGGTGAGCACTCAGCTGATGAAACTCGAGCCTAGAAATATATTTTTGATTTTATTAAAATATTCTTAAACGAAACGGCCGGATATAATCGTATTTTATTCCGCAGAAGGTTACTGGGGAAAGGTTTGGGTCTGGTTTATTTGATGTCAACCTTTTGACGGATGCATTAGAAAAGTTACCTTTTAGTATAGTCATCCATTGATGACTATTACGAAGTAGCTTAATACTTGAGCAAAGTCAGTTATCTTTATATCTATTGTAAAATAAATAAAATTAGCCTTTATTTTCTCTGACATTAAAATAAATAGACTATAGCTAAATTTTTTTGTATAACATATATTTAAATTCTAAACTATCACTATTATCTATTATTTAACTATAAAAACTATGAAATATGCTGAGGAAATATGTATCTATACTTATTTCTTCTATAAATGTATTCCTACTTTGTTTTTCTTATCAGTTACCAGGTCAGGCTATCTTGCGACGTAGGGCTCCTCAAGTTCCCTCCACTTTTGCCGATCCAGCGTTGTCCGCCTCCAACCACCTTTTCGTCTGCCTTCCTCTACGTCTTTTTTATATCTATTGTACCTACAACCTAAAGAAAATGACATGAACGCAGATTGACATACAGCAAAACAGACGTGTTCTAATATTAAATTAGTGTCAGATACATAGTAGATATACAAGCTCCATCGTGAAAGGCATAACATTTTCTTTTTCTACTCTTTTATCTAGGTCCTGTATACACATTATGACGGTTTCCCACGTCCAACATTCTGACTGACTAAAACCCACCCATGTTCCTTCGCTTGCCCTTAGTATTCCAGGGCCCCAGACTAATTTGTATTAAATCTAAATCTCATATAGGTACAGCGTGTTGTTTTGCATCCTCGCCAAATTCAAGGACGTAACTATGCTAATGATTCTCGACCCGAATCGATAATAAAATAAGTAGTTTTTTTTTTTATTATTTTCGGAAATCGGTAAATGTACACTACACTCGGACGATATGCTCCTAGCTTTACGCGCATTACGTATGCGCCGACGCTCACGCACACTGTTCTGTTTGTTCTGTAGGTGATTCTGTACTTTTGAAGTGGAGATATTCTGTAATACTATTAAATTTAAACAGACGGAGACAGATCATAAAAGCACCTTAATTTTAATTGATTATTTATGACTTTTATTAGCACCTCCTAACTTTTGGCGAGGATGCAAATCAACAGATTGTATATATCATTCTCGTGTCACAGTTTTG
Source organism: Ochropleura plecta (assembly GCA_905475445.1). Lineage (NCBI taxonomy): Eukaryota > Metazoa > Arthropoda > Insecta > Lepidoptera > Noctuidae > Ochropleura > Ochropleura plecta. Next base: position 6,145,506 of record FR997732.1, read on the forward strand.
GTTGCCAAACTCCTCCAAAACGGCTGGACCGATGTACCCCAAACCGGTTTAATTAGGAAGACCATAATTGAAAGTTTGAAACTAATAACAGTACACTATTACACTGACTACCGCTGGACACAGCTAGTCTCGTATATTACATGCAAAATATAAAAAATTAAAGCACATTTTCCCCATATTTCTGAAACTAAATACCAGCCGTAAATTGAATTGAGTGCCGCTCAGCGCGAGGCCCTCTGTCGAAATGCACAAAGCGACGAATCTATTGTTAAGAGCCGCCCTGCCAATTCTGTTATCGCATTCATAAAGGCCTGTAATAGTACTTTGAGCGGACGTCCACTCTGTGTTGTGGAAAACTGACTTTAATAATGCTTCACTTGCTTGCTCTGCTTTTTATGATTGCTTTGCTTTTTCTTGCTTGGGTGAACGAAAACATCGTGAGGAAATCAGCATGTCTAAGACATTTCGTTGTTTGTTGAATTCGTTTCGTCATTTGTTTCTGCTAGGAGCTATCGACTTTTTAAAAAATTAAATTATATAGTTTTAGTATTTATTTAATTATATAGTTTATATTTCGCCAGCTCTTAATACGATACCCCTTGGTAAGAGTGGTTATCAGACTTTCGGTACACTGAGTACCTGTAAAGACTGTCAAAGATCTACAAATGACAACCGGGACCAATAACTTGCTTTTCGAGGCACGGAGAAAAGTCGACACCCATCCATAGACCATCCTAGATAAGCGCCTAAACTAAAGATTGACCCAAGCTGTTGCTATTATTTAGCCATGAGCTCCTTCCTAAAGATCGTCCCTAACGGCTGATATAATATAATAACAGCAAAACCCAGGACTTTTTGCTCAGCAGTCGTGCTTGTGACCACTAAGCCAACGAGGCAGTACTACAATTCAAAAGATAATAATAGTGTCGATTCTGTCGAACCACCGGGTTGAACTAGACTAATATTAAAATGGCATACCTAACCACATCTCATTTTATTCCACACCATTTTAGTCACGATTAAAGATAGTCGATTCGAGTCGCGATTTAGCTTAACAACCACTCTTTTTAGGGTTCCGTAGTCAACTAGGAACCCTTATAGTTTCGCCATGTCTGTCTGTCCGTCCGTCCGTCCGTCCTCGCTTAATCTCCATGACCGTTAGCACTAGAAAGCTGAAATTTGGTACCAATATGTATATCAATCACGCCGACAAAGTGGTAAAATAAAAATTGGAAAAAAATGTTTTATTAGGGTAGCCACCCTATATGTAAAGTGGAAAGTGATTTTTTTTTTAATTTCAATCCTAACACGTATTTAAAAATGAATAGGGGTTTACTAAAATCATTTTTTGATAATGTCTATAATTTCGGAAATAATCGCTCCAAAAGTAAAAAACAATGTGTCCCCCCCCCTCTAACTTTTGAACCGTAAGTTTAGAAAATATGAAAAAAATCTGAAAAGTAGAACTTTATAAGGACTTTCTAGGAAAATCATTTTGAACTTGATTGACACAACAGTTTTTGTACAAAAAAGACAAAAAGTTGTACAAAATAATTTCCTCCTCCACCTTTAAACTCATAAGTGGGCACACTTATTGTGACGGACGGGAAACTACGGAACCCTACACTGAGCGTGGCCCGACACGCTCTTGGCCGGTTTTTTTATGAAAACGTCAATTTCAGAATTGCGAGATTGCCATTTTCTCTGAATTAAAATTATACTAAGTATCTATCTATCTATAATATAAAAATGAATCTCTGGATTTGTTGCTAAGCGCAAATCTCAAGAACAGCTAAACCGATTTCGTTAATTCTTTTTTGTTGTGTTGCTTAAAGTCAGAAAAGGGTTCGTATGAAAAAAAGAAGGATAGGTAGGGTGTAGGTAGGGTGGAAAAATTGCATTGCTACGCATGTAGTAGGAACCGCTAGTAAATTATAAAATTGAGTACCTAATTCAACTATCATTAATACTATCTATAATAAGGTTAAGTTGTCTCACTTTAATCAATTACTGATGAGGAAACGTTTGACAAGATTAAAATAAAATTGATTTTAAGAGTAGTTTTAGTTACCAATATCATTCCAAATCACCGACCATATTTGCAAGCCGAATCCTTAAGTACATAGACCTTAAATTTGCAACACAAGTATCCTATGGAAATGTAAAGGGTCGCAATATTCCGTGGGAATTATTTCTCACCCCTATAATGTAGCCCACCCCTTCGCAGAGGGCGCGTGCCACTCTTACTTAACCATGACAAGCTTTATTATCTTTTTGTATTTTATTGTTTATGGATTGTGTTACTAGAAGGCAAAAGATAAGTAGGTACGTGAACCGTTTTGTTAGAATTTAATTTACAATAGTTTTTTTTTTATTTTGTCTAAGTTAATTTAAGTACCTGGAATACCTATCATGATTTTAGGGTTATAAAGTTCGTGAAAAAAACTGCGTGAAAGCAGGAAAATTGGCTCTTGTGCTCTTTTTGCAGTTTATTAAGGTTGTACCACAAAAGGAAAAAACTAGGGAACTCATATAATATCAATCTGTCTGTCTCTCTGTCTATCAAGGCCTTTTATCATAGAAACGCATGAAGGTATCGAGTTGAAATTAAAACCATATACTCAACTCTGTGGTCCCTTTGTGTTGTGAAAAAATCAACCCTCTAAGTCTAGGCTGTCAAAAGATATGGCTGTTTAAATTGTAAGTTTGTGCGGAACCCTCAGTGCGCAAGTCTGACTCGGTTTTGGCTGTTTTTTTTAACCGACTTCAAAAAAGGAGGAGGTTCTCAATTCGACTGTATGTTTTTTTTTTTTTTTTTTTTGTGTTTGTTACCTCATAACTCTGGTCTGGGTGAACCGATTTTGATGATTCTTTTTTTATTCGAAAGCTGGTGGTTGTCGTTTGGTCCCATAAAAAAAATATCAAGATCCGACCAGTAGTTTTTGAGTTATCTTTAATAATGCGTATTAGATTGACTTCGTCTACGTTGATGATATAATTTCAGAGGTTGTCGAAGACAAATGAACAAAAAACAAACGCTATGCACTATGATTTGGAAGGTCATCGCAGTTTTTTGAGGTGATTGTATTTTAATTTGGTGATAGATCTTCAGTGATATACAACGGAACTCTTCAATAAATGACCGCAAATCTGCCGTGATTGCTGCAATCACATGTATAAGTATGGGTTTCGCCAGGGTAGGCAGGCGAGTGGGAGCAGGGTGCCCGTACCCCCTCCCCACCCCTCACCTAGTCATTAAGAAACATAATCAATCATTAGATCAAGTATCAGCTGTATCCCCTAGACGATGATGCATATGATTTCTGAATTGGTTTTAAACTAAAGCATAATTTAGATAGTATTAAATACTATAGCGTGATGTGGAACTAAGGCACTTGTCTCACCGGCAACGATTAACGAGTAACGAGTAGAGCTAGAACTAGAAACGAGTTAGCGAGACGTGGGGAGCAAGTGCGTAGTTCTGATATTTGTGTAGCTCGGCTATAAGCGAGTGTGCGAGTGAGGCGGGCGATTACTCGCATCACTCGCTCGCGGCAGTCAAGCGTACAGCCAGTTTTGCGGCCTCATACGCGACCAAATGACATGACCACTGGTTGCTCTCTCGGCGTGATTTCTAATCGCTTGGCGAGTATCGCCGAGTGAGTGTTATCTTTCATAGCTCTTGTCGCTCAGCGACAAACTAGTGAAGCGAGTGCTCGCCGGCAGTGTGAACAGTCAGCGATCAACTGTTTGTATATGCATCTCTTTTATTCACACGGAAAGTATATCTATTGTACGTTTCTTGAGCGAGAAAATAGCCGATAGTTAGTCGTTTTCTCGTCGTTGGTGAGACAACTGCCTAAAGCTTGTATTTAAGACGGGACCTACGCACTAAAAAGCTAAAAATAACCGTGTTTGCGAATTATATCATAATACTATAACTAAAAATGCTGAAATAAAAAACTTTTTTGCAAAAAATAAAACCGACTTCCAAAAAAAAAGTGGAAAATAACTTTATTTCCGGAAGTCGGTGGCAAAAAAGTCAACGAAACCAACAAAAGCCACCGACTTCCGGAAATAAAGTTATTTTCCACTTTTTTTTTGGAAGTCGGTTTTATTTTTTGCAAAAAAGTTTTTTAATATTACAGCTGAGATACAGATATTTTGGCTTCGTACAGGACCAAATTAGACTTATGTTTATCTTTTTATTTATTTTCTTGATTTATTTTGTTGTGTATAAAATAAAGAAAACGTTATAATAACCATTTATTTGGCTAGTATTTGTTGCTCGGAAATGTAATCAAACCTCCTATCATCTTAAAACATTCTCTAATCTCAAACAACACTACAATAGTCGAAAACTTCGATAGCAAAATTCAACGAAAATTGTTTAAAACATTAATTTAATTCGGCAACGTTCCCTTCCACCACTCATATCACGTTATCAGATTTCATTTTCATTAAAAACAGTGGAATTCGTTCGCCGTAGTTTCCCATCAACGGATATGAAAGTTCCTTTGCAAATATCATTTTCTGCCACATTTTACAGCTGCATGTTTTTAATCTTATCTTTTCCTTATTTGGTCCCACTGGGTGATGGCCTATTTCGTTGACCTACTGGCTGGATATTGTTTTTTCCAATTACTATGTGTTTGTTTGTGGTAGAGATTGGAAGCTAACAGGTCTGTTTTTTAAGAGAAATTATTAAAATTGTTGAATCCAATTTGAATATTACTTTGATTAAAGTCAAAGAAATCACTCAACTGTTTCGTACATTAATAAACTTAGGAAGGTGATCCTAGAACAAAATCCTACATAACATCTTGCTCGTAATAACCGAAGGGAGAGGCAGACGTGTACAGTGACGAGCAATGAAATAACACACTTTTTTTGCCGATGGTAAACATCAAATATCAGGGGGAGTGTCAGAATTTTGCTGACTAAAACTCATGAATGTTCCTTCTTTTGCCCTTTATGTTCCAAGGCGGCGATAATCTCTTTCGAACAACCCGCAACCTCGGCAGGCATAGATTTATTAACTTGAACTCTTGTTTTTATTATAATTACGTAGGTACATTGTTTTTATAATTAACATCTAAAATGTTCTTCAATGCATTTGATCTTTTATTAATTGAAATATATATACGTATAAAAATGCGAAAACAATTATTAGGTCCTGTAAAATATCGTAAACATCGCTGTCAATAGAAAAGGTGACTAGGAGGCTTGCAACATTGCCACGTTGGATGGCAATGCTGGCTGGCATGCAGTGCAATGACAACTCGCCTGCGCAAGTCCTAAAGTGTCCTCAAACCAGAGTTAATGAAAAAAAACTAGCCTAGTGCGAGTTGGACTCGCGCATCGAAGGTTCCGTACAAACTTCCTACATAAACCACCATAATATCTTTTGACTGCGTAGACTTAGAGGTTTGATTTTTTTCACAACTTCAAGGGACTTCTGACTTCAGTGTTTATGGTTTTAAATTTCAACCCGATACCTCCTAAATAAAGGATATTGATAGACAGACAGACGGACAATAATATGATCCTAAAAGGGTTCCATTTAAGATACAAAACCCCTTAAAAAAAACCTTAAAGATTAAAATACTAACACCTACGACGGCGACTAATTTGTAATAAATAGCAAGCACCTAATTAAGATAACAAATTAACTAACTAGCTCATTAGAAAATCAATTCGCTTTGAACTTAAGTCGTAAGAGACGCAATAATTTGATTAGTTCACTAATTGCTAGCCTTCGATAAACGAGTAACACCGTTATGATTTCGATAAAAAATTAAGCACGAAATATAAAGTGATACATTTAAAAGGAAATAAGACAGCTTGGTTAGTGACATTGGTCTCTAAGACTGCTGACACCCGGGCGGTAGCAAGAGCACGACGGATGAGATCATTAATGCTAGCGTGTCGCTCAATACGACCTGCACTCTTCCTGTGGGAAAATATATGGTGTCCGAGGCAGTCGACTGCTTCACGACGTGGACAACGATGTGCAACCCTGCCTGCGATTGAACGCTCCAAGTAGCGCCCAATCGCAGACATGTAGCGAGCCGGATGGAAGTGTCACCTAACCAAATATTCATGTAAGGTGTAGGGTAGCCCCGAGGCTGCGGGTTGTTCGAAAGAGATACCGTCGACCCGGAACGTAAAGGGCAATCGAAGGAACATGGGTGGGTTTTAGTCAGTACAAGTCTGCCACTCCCAAGTAAAATAAAAAGAAAGGAGTAAATGTTGTCGTGACGTCTGACAGCGGAGAATGGAAGATGTGAGGACAAGGGCAGGAAAATGATGGTGATGTAAATATTAATACATGCCAGTAACAATTAGGCCCAAGCCTTGTGAATATTCAATCACTAGGTTCGGGAATGCTCGAGTGGATTGAAAACTATGCGCTAACGATAATAATTGGTCGGGGAGTTCCGAAGTCGGGATGCGAGCGATTCCAATCACAATACACTTGTTGGCCCTGCAGATCTTCTGAAGAGATTTATTTTAAAATTTAACAGAAACAAAGAATTGCTAAGTAATTTAACAAGACGTCAAGCTTTTTAAGTTTTTAACACGCTTTTATAACCTTTACCTGTGATTATTATTATCAAATCGTTAAGACATCGTTTTGACACTTCCTGTGACCCAAGGGATGGCTGGCTGGTTTAATTTGGCCAAAGGTTAAGCATTGCCATACAACGTGGAAACGCAGTCAGTCTCGTGGAGACATTACTATAACGTTGAGGACGAATGTTATGACGCAATTTTTTAGTTTATTTATAAGTAATTTATTTTTGCATGGGATTTTGTTATGTAACTAATAAAATATATTATCATGATTTCAAATTGATTCAATATAAATAACAGTATCCACCAGAAAATCTGGAGAGTTTCGCTACCCGACCTTGAAATACAAGTCAACTTTAACACTTTCTTTATAGTATCTTCAGATTGCAGTAAGTTTTACAACATGTCCGCACATGTGACGCATGGCCACCTTTGTTTGTATGAGGGGAGATACCCGACCAGAGCTGACAAAACACATGTCTTAATTACAGCCCATGACGCCGATGGGAACAGATTTTGTTTATTTTTATAAAAATAAAACATAAACGGATTGCTGCGTTCCTCATCGCTGCCTCTGCGGAGAAACTATCGACTGCTGCGAACACCATGGAGTTCATAGAAAATAAAAGCCAACCTACATGGCATCGTACATCATGCTCTTGCCAAGTAACTGTTTTAGAACCTAAATGGAAGAGACAAGACGTAATGACCATAATGTCTTGAAAGGTAAAGAACCGAAAAGTCAAAGGAATTAGCTTAAAATCATTCCTACTTTTAACAGAATTGTGGATGCTTATATATTTTTAAACTAGGAATCACTTTCAATAGACAATAATATGTCTGGACATACCCTCTTACTCTTACCATAAACCAGAATTTAAAAAAGAAACTCATAGAGGTTTTATGTACCGTGCAAGTTGCACCTGTCAGGTACAAAAAATTTGAAAAACGAATATCATGACAGTGGCGGCATACGATTGCACGGTCACTCCTTTTAATTGGTCTGGTAAACCGATTCTGAGGATTTGCTGGTGTTAAATTAAATTTTGCTTGGCGAGATCTGTCATCATGATGTTTTTAACTCCCGACCAATAAAATTGGCGTGTTATCTGTGTATTTTTTTGTATTTTTGCGTGAAATCTGAAGAGTTTGTAAGTGGCGTTACAAATGGCGTCACAATTTTGATTAAATCGACTCCAATACAGTTAAGTAGGTAATTTCTTTGAATACATTACATAATTATGCTGACTCCATACGCACCCTTAATAATTTTAATTTGACGACACGGTTGGCGCAGTGGCTGAGCGATCGACTGCTGCGCTGCGTGACGCGGGTTCGATCCTCGCACTGAACAAATATTTGTATGACCTACAGGTAGTTGTTTCGGGTCTGGCTGTTTGTGTATGTGAGTTTAAATGTTTGTAAACGGACCCACGATACAGGAAAAAATCCTAGTGTGGGGCAAAGTTTAGTTAAAAAAAAAAGTACTTATTATTAAATTAATTGACTTTTTCTGTAGTTTTATAACTACCTGCCCAAACGAATCCCAAACTTGGTCTAGCTAAAACTAGGGTTTCATCAAAAGTGAAACAGCTGGTGTTGATAAATAATTTTAATTATACATTGACATAATTAGAGTATAAATCTTACAAAAATGAATCTGTAAACACCTTCCTCGGTTTCAAGGAAAACTATCAAAACAAAATTTCGACTAAAGTCGAGTCAGACTTCAGGTACTTCTACAGGCACACAAAGGGTTCCATAGCACCAAACAGTATAATAACAATGTAGGTCAAAATTCACTCACCAGCAAATATAAATTAGTTTTTCAACTGTGAGAGAGTTTCAACTGTGTAGTAATCCTTACTAATATTATAAAAGCGAAAGTGAGTTTGTTTGTTACGTCTTCACGCCTAAATGACTAAACCGATTTTGATAAATTTTGGTACAGAGATAGTAATAAAATAATAAGTAATTTTGGTACAGGGACCCTGGAGACGGGCATAGGTTTTTTTTTTAAAGATTGAGATTTGAGGGAGAAAGAGGGAAGAAAAGGGAAAACTTACCATTGCTATTACAATAAATAAGGCGCAAGGGCAAAAACTACAGATAGCAGGTGTGTGTGCACTGTGTTACCCCGAATTTAACGCGAGCGAAGCCGTGGGCAAAAGTTAGAATAGAAATATAATTATGACGCATTATTTATTAATACATATCATCCATACTCCCATACATTGTAGGGTTCCTTACCTCAAAAAGAAAAAACGACGGAACCCTTATAGGATCACTTCGTTGTCCGTCTGTCTGTTTGTCTGTCTATCAAGACCCATCAACTGAATCTGTTTTTTTTTTATAAAAACGTTGCTCCACACTAGGATATCTCCTGTATTGTGGGTGCGTTTACAAACATTTAAACTCACATACACAAACACCCAGACCCGGAACAACTATCTGTAGGCTAGACAAATATTTGTTCCGTGCGGGAATCGAACCCGCGACACGCAGCGCAGCAGTCGATCGCTCAACCACTGCGCCAACCGTGTCGCCAAAGAGGTTATATTAACTTTATCCGTATTTCTACTCGTTACTAATTAACAGTACATTATTGGGTTATCAGTAAAAGTATGTTTATAATAATTAGTAATTACTTTGAAATTAGCTTCAGATTGAAAATACAGTTATCTACAGCCTTTGGCCAGTGGCATATACATGCCATAAATGTTGCTGGGAACATGAAGATAAAACCATGTAAGAAAAATTGATTAAAAAATATCTTTAAATAGTTTTTTGATGTTTTAACTTTAAGCCAAATCAACTGAAAACTCTCTCTCTTCATGATTTGAAGCCATAAGCAAATCCCTATTATATAGATATGTGCCGTATTATATAGATTTTAACTATATAATAGGGCATCAGTAGATACGTCTTAACACCACTGCACCGGTTGGCACTAGCTCAATAGCTCAAATATGTAAGTTTTGCTGCATGCAAAAAGTCAGCAAAACTCGGTTTTGCTCACAGCGCGCAGCGTGAGACAAAGTTACTTTTTAATATAGTCAGTCGAAGAGAGTCATTGTCTCGTTCGTAAACGCATAATAATTAACCTTAAATTTAAAGACATTTGTAAAAAAGATAATTACGAATTTCCTCAAAAGGAAAAAAGTGATGTCCGGCTATCTGTCTGTCTGTCAAGACCCTTTATCTCGGGAACGCGTGGTGGTATTGAGCTGAAATTAAAACCGTATATTCAACTCCGTGGTCTCTTTGTGCTGTAAAAAATTAACCTTCTAAGTGTACGAAAAAAAGAAATGGCTTTTTTGTCGCAAGTTTGTACGGAACCCTCGGTGCGCGAGTCTGATTCGCTCTTGGCCGATTTTTTTTTATTTATTATTGTACTAGCTTTCGCCCGCGGCTTCTCCCGCATTAAATTCGGGATAAGACAGTTCCCCTTTCCTGATTTGCAGCTACCTGCCACCTGTAGTTTTTGCCCTAGCGCCTTATTTGTTGTAATAGCAATGCTAAGTTTTCCCTCTTATCTCTGTACCACAATTCATCAAAATCGGTTTAGCCATTTAGGCGTGAAGAGATAACAAACAAACAAACTCATTTTCGCTTTTATAATATTAGTAAGGAAGTAAGGATAAGGATTTCAATTAAATGAGACACAGAGCACATAAGTCTAATATTTAACCTGTTAATATTTTTTACAAATTTTAATAATGTTACATTATTATGTAACATGGTTATAAACGATATTTCAATCGATTCCTGTACATTGTTTTATCTTGGTTATGCACTAACACCAAAAGGAAAGAACATTGAATGAGAGTTTTTGCATTTTCTGTTCAGGAATTTCAATAGGAAGAATAAACTCTGGACGCTCAATACAGGCAAATTTTATTTAATTCGGTGATAACAACGGGAGGCTTAAAGGGCACGTGAAAATGTCATCAAGACGGACACATATTATAATTAATTATTTCAATTAGAGCTAATTAGTCTACCTACGTGCAGCTATGAGATATTGGTCAGGCGTTTAAACATTAATAGGGCGACTTGAGAGCGACTGGTAACCAGCAGTAGACTGACGTAGGCTCATGATGAACTACAACAACATCATATTATAATTATGGTAGATCCTGCAAGTTTGGACTAGCTCCTGTTCGTTCTAGAACATGAATTATACTCTGTTGCGTGATGAGATCAGTGTGTTCTCGCTTCTGAAGTGAAAACTTATGTGTAAAGGCACGAGATGCAAATAATTTTGCTCTCGTATAGAGTTTGAATCCCTCGCCACGCTCAGGATTCTATTTTAGCTTTATCAAAAAATAACCTTGCTCTCTTGTTGCACAAATTTGCAAACCTCTAACAGTTATTGTTAGAGGTTTGCAAATTTTTCTAACCATCGCTTTTTTACAGCATTTGTTGAAATTAAACGATGGAAAGTAAAGCCAATGGAAAGAGGTCAATTAAAAGTGACTTAAATATAAGAGAACGTAACAAACTAAAACATTCAAAAATATTATCCTTACTTCCAAAAAGCAAAATTATAATAAACCTGCCATACATCAATACCTATACTCAAAGTTGATTTAATTTTTTAATTTAAAGTGACCCCTGATTTTATAACTTGGCAGTAGTTATCCTTACTAGTATTATAAAAGCGAAAGTGAGTTTCTTTGTTTGTTTGTGTGTACGTCTTTTTTTTTTCGGGTGGGAAATCATCAAATGACTTCCTCCGCTCTGGGCGGAGCAGGGGGACATGTCAGACTTTTACTGACTAAAACCCACCCATGTTTCTTCTGTTGCCCTTTACGTTCCGGGACCGCGGTATCTCTTTCGAACAACCCGCAACCCCGGCAGGCGGAGGCTCTGGCAAGCCCCTCTGCTTTGCTGACATCTCTTTGAGGCGCGTGTGAAACACGAACGCGCCGTCGACACGGCCTGTCGTCAATAGACGGACAGACGGTGAGCTACCCATTGCTCACCGTCCACAGGCCCGCATCTACGGTGGCCGGGAGTCGTCTCGCGGCGCCCGGGGCGTCTCCCGCGGTGGCTGGGTTGGTTTGAGGTTCTCTCCCTCAAACGCTCGGCCTCCTCCTTCACTAGCATTACTGCTTCGCTTCACTAGCATTAATTCTTCAAGCCTAAATGGCTAAACCGATATTGATGAATTTTAGTACAGAGACAGTTGGGACCCTGGAGACGGACAAAAGCAAATATTTAAAAAAAAATGAGAAATGAGGGAGAATGAGGGAAGAAAAGGGAAAACTTAGCTTTGCTATTACAATAAATAAGGCGCTAGAGCAAAAACTACAGGTAGCAGGTACCTGCAAATCAGGAAAGGGGAACTGTGTTACCCCGAATTTAACTTCCAGCAATTCGCATTTTAATTTATTTTTTCCTATTACAGTAGGCGTCTGGCTGATAATAACACTGACATGTAGTCGCCATGTTGACTCTTCATCATTAGTCTATCATCCTGGAGGACCACATCTACAGAATAAAGCCGAACGACGAAGTTTTCTGAAAGAATTGCCTAGAAATTCAAGATTGGTTCCTGGAGGAGCAGCGTACCATGGTCCACAACATTTTAGTAATCATAAAATTCAAAAAGCTATCCCCAGAAGCAAAAATAACTCAATTGCTATCAATTCGCGGTTTTTTGATTGGACACAACCAGCTTTCGATTTTGTAGCGAAAACAATTTTACCTGTAGTATCACCGGTTTCAAACCTGTTAACAAACAATTTACAATACGGAAAGGTTAAAAATCCGCAAAACAAAAAATCTAAGGTAACTCACACTCCATCGCAGAAGAAGAAGACGTTAATAAATAAACACCATGAGACTATTGAGGAATTTTCCGTGTCAGCAAGTGAGGAAACCTCTATGTCAGTAAGAGAAGAATACTCCATATCAGAAAGCAAAGAAAATTATATGTCTGCAAGCCCAGAACTCTACTTGTCTGAAAGCCAGGAATCCTCATATTCAGAAAGCAAGGAATTCAATATCCAAAACCACAAGCAAACCCAAATAACAACTCATAAGCAGTACCATATTCCAATTTATAAAAAGGATGAGACAATTTATAAGCCAACGAAGAAGGAAATTCCAGAAGAATTGTGCAAAGAATTGCATGCTACGATATTTGAGTCTATCTTCTGCCCAGCACTTGAAGTCCACTTGCTAACGTACGAAAAAATGCTGCAAATGATGTGTAAGGAAATGTATGGGACAATATACGCCGCGATTTATTGCACAGCGTACCACGAACCAACACTCGAAGGGATTCAGATATCGATGCATGAGATTCACTCACCTATATACCAGAAGATAATGTCAATTTTGTGCGAGGAAATGAGTGGGACGATGTATGAGGTCATTTATTGCAACCGGTCTGAGAAAAACAATACTATAACATCTAAAAACAGCCATCCATCACATATTATACCACCGTCTGAAGAGATCTTAACCCCAGAACCAGAGATAATGCAATCAAAGATTTGCAAGAAAATGCATGGTAAAATATATCAAATAATTTTCTGCTTAACGGAAAATATACAAAATGCCACGATCATGGAAACCCATACACCACATATTGAAGAAATACAAAAAACTGAAGATAATCACCCGCAGAAGGAGGTTCAGGAAATGATGTGCGAACTAGTACTTGGATCGATATATGAAGCAGTCTACTGCACACCAAATAAAGAAAACCATAGTCCAAAGAACGAAGAAAACTACGTACCGACATATGAAGAGGTCTACAAACCAGCTAACGAAAACAACTACGTACCGAATTATGGAGAAATCTACTCTTGGGAGAACATTCATGCACCATCTGACGACACTTCTCCCAGGCCGCCGTATGACCATACCAAGAAAAATCTAAGTCCTCAGTACTCCCAGAGCTCATCATCCGTGAAGATTCTAAATCCACCTGAACATACAAATAAACCAACACACGAGCATACCCACAGGCCACCAAAAGAAGAGATTCACACACCATCGCGGGACTACATTAAAAACCAAAAATCTGAAGAGATTCCAGGCAAGTCATCTAAAGAGATAAAAAAGCCAACAGCTAAGGAAATACAAAGTCCAACACCTAAAGATAAAGAAACAATCAGTCCACTGGAACACGAAATTCAGAGTCCTTTACCTGACAAAACCCAAGAAATAACTCCTGGGGAGATTTATCCAAAAATTTCTGAAGAGAACCAAAATCCAAAGAGTTCAAAATCTGAAGAGCAGGAGACTAACGGGTCCCCTCATAAACATAACCATGAACCACACCACGAAGATACTCACAGGCCACACCATTACCATACCAATGGGCCACACCATGAACATACGCATAGCTCTCAACATAAACATATCCATGAACATACCCATGAGCCACACCACGAACATACTCACAGGCCACACCATTACCATACCAATGAGCCACACCATGAACATACGCATAGCTCTCAACATAAACATATCCATGAACATACCCATGAGCCACACCATGAACATACTCACAGGCCACACCATTACCATATCAATGAGCCAGACCATGAACATACCCATGAGCCACACCATGAACATACTCACAGGCCACACCATTACCATATCAATGAGCCAGACCATGAACACACGTGTTGGTGTCATCATAAACATACCCATGACCCACTTCATGATCACACGCATAGGTCTCACCATGAACATAACCATGAACCACACCACGAACATACTCATAGGCCACACCATGACCATACCCTAGAGCTACACCAAGATCATACCCATGAACCACACCATGAACATACCCATGAACCACACTATGACCATACGCGTGAACCACCGCTAGGGGATATTCAGAATCAAATATCTCAGGAAATAAATCATATGACGTCAAAGGATATTCACCAAATAATACCTGAAAAAGTGTCTGAAGAGACTCAAGGTTCAAAATCTGACAAACAGGGGATCAACGGGTCACTCCTTGACCATACCCAAGAGCCACCCTATGAACAAACGCATAAGCCACATGATGAACCTACGCATGAGTCAACGCAAAAGAACATTCAGAATCCATTACCTGAAAATATCCAAGAAATAACTCCCGAGAAGGTTTATCCAACTATCTTTGAAGAGGGACAAAGTTTAAAATCTGAAAATCAAAAGGCCAAGGAGCCTCCCGAAGACTATAATTATGAGCTACATCACGAATATACTCATACGCCACATCATGAACACACGCATAGGTCTCACCATATACATACCCATGAACTACACCATGAACATACCCATGAGCCACACCATGAACATACACATAGGCATCACCTTAAAAATACCCATGAGCCACATTATGAACATACCCACGAACCACACCATGAGTATATGCATGGACCTCACCATGACCATACAAATAGGCCACTGCCAGAGGAAATTCCGAAACCGTTATCGAAGGAAATCCAAGAAATAACTCCTGCGGAAAATCCAACAATGTCTAATGAGACTCAAAAATCAAAATCTGAGGAGCATGAAGTTAATGTGTCGCCCCAAGAACCACACCACAAACAAACTTATAAGCCACACCTTGACCATAATCATGAGCCACACCATGAACATACCCACAAGCCGCACCATGACTATACGCATGGGCCATATCTTGAACATACTCCTGATCCATACATTGAACATACTCATAATCAACACCATAACCATATCTATGAGACAAACCATGATAGTACCCCTGATCACACACATAGGCCTCACCATGAATCTACGTTTGGCCCACCACAAGACGAAATCTCGAATACATTTTCTAATGAAATTCAAGGAGGGGAGACCTATACAGGAATGTCTGAAGAGGTTCAAATACTAAAACCTGGGGAGCAAGAAATCAATGGGCCACCCAAAGACTATACCTATGAGCCACGCCATAATCATACGTATGAGCCACCGCAAATGGATAATCAGAATTCAACATCTAAGGAAATCCAAGAAATTACATCTGAGATGATTCCCGAAATAACTCCTGAGGAGATTAAACCAACAATCTCTGAAGAGGTTCAAATACCAAAATCTCAGGAGCAAAAAATCAATGGGCCACCCAAAGACCATACCCAGGAGCCACACCATGAACATACCCACAAGTCGCACCATGACTATACGCATGGGCCAAACCTTGACCATACTCATGATCCACACCATGAACATACTCATAATCTACACCATGACCATTTCTATGAGCCAAACCATGATAGTACCCCTGGTTACACACATAGGCCTCACCATGAATCTACGTTTGGCCCACCACAAGAAAAAAACTCGAATACATTATCTAATGAAATTCAAGGAGGGGAGACCTATCCCGAATTGTCTGAAGAGGTTGAAATACTAAAACCTGGGGAGCAAGAAATCATTAGGCCACTCAAAGACCATATCTATGAGCCAGACCATAATCATACGCATGAGCCACCGCAAATGGATAATCAAAATTCAACAACTAAGGAAATCCAAGAAATTACATCTGAGATGATTCCCGTAATAATTCCTCAGGAGATTAAACCAACAATGTCTGAAGAGGTTCAAATACCAACATCTCAAGAACAAAAAAACAATGGGCCACCCAAAGACCATATCTATGACCCAAACTATGATAGTATCCCTGATCACACACATAGGCTTCATCATGAATCTACGTTTGGCCCACCACAAGACGAAATCTCGAATACATTTTCTAATGAAATTCAAGGACGGGAGACCTATCCAGGAATGTCTGAAAAGGTTCAAATACTAAAACCCGGGGAGCAAGAAATCAATGGGCCACTCAAAGACCATACCTATGAGCCATACCATAATCATACGTATGAGCCACCGCAAATGGATAATCAGAATTCAACATCTAAGGAAATCGTAGAAATTACGTCCGAGATGATTTCCGAAATAACTCCAGAGGAGATTAAACCAACAATGTCTGAAGAGGTTCAAATACCAAAATCTCAGGAGCAAAAAATCAATGGGCCACCCAAAGACCATATACATGAGCCACACCATGAACATACCCACAAGCCGTACCATGACTATACGCATGGGCCATATCTTGAACATACTCATGATCCACACCATGAACATACTCATAATCCAAACCATGATAATACCCCTGAACTCACGCGTAGGCCATACCATGAATCTACGTTTGGCCCACCGCAAGAGGATGTTCTGAACGCATTGTCTAAAGAAATTGAAGACTTATACCCTGGGGAGACCTATCCAGGAATGTCTGAAAAGGTTCAAATACTAAAACCTAGGGAGCAAAAAATCAATGGGCCACCAAAAGACCATACCTATGAGCCACACCATAATCATACGCATGAGCCACCGCAAATGGATAATCGGAATTCAACGTCTAAGGAAATCCAAAAAATTACATCTGAGATGATTTCCGAAATAACTCATGAGGAGATTAAACCATTAATGTCTGAAGAGGTTCAAATACCAAAATCTCAGGAGCAAAAAATCAATGGGCCACCCAAAGACCATATACATGAGCCACACCATGAACATACCCACAAGCCGCACCATGACTATACGCATGGGCCATATCTTGAACATACTCATGATCCACACCATGAACATACTCATAATCCAAACCATGATAATACCCCTGAACTCACGCGTAGGCCATACCATGAATCTACGTTTGGCCCACCGCAAGAGGATGTTCCGAACGCATTGTCTAAAGAAATTCAAGACTTATACCCTGGGGAGATTTATCCAGCAATGTCTAAAGAGGTTCAAATACCAAAATCTCAGGAGCTAAAAATCAATGGGCCACTCGAAGACCATATACATGAGCCACACCATGAACATACCCACAAGCCGCACCATGACTATACGCATGGGCCATATCTTGAACATACTCCTGATCCATACATTGAACATACTCATAATCAACACCATGACCATATCTATGAGCCAAACCATGATAGCACCCCTGATCACACACATAGGCCTCACCATGAATCTACGTTTAGCCCACCACAAGACGAAATCTCGAATACATTATCTAATGAAATTCAAGGAGGGGAGACCTATCCAGGAATGTCTGAAGAGGTTCAAATACTAAAACCTCAGGAGCAAAAAATCAATGGGCCACCAAAAGACCATACCAATGAGCCACACCATAATCATACGTATGAGCCACCGCAAATGGATAATCAGAATTCAACATCTAAGGAAATCCAAGAAATTACACCTGAGATGATTCCCGAAATAACTCCTGAGGAGATTAAACCAACAATCTCTGAAGAGGTTCAAATACCAAAATCTCAGGAGCAAAAAATCAATGGGCCACCCAAAGACCATACCCATGAGCCACACCATGAACATACCCACAAGCCACATCATGACTATACGCATGGGCCAAACCTTGACCATACTCATGATCCACATCACGAACATACTCATAATCCACACCATGACAATATCTATGAGCCAAACCATGATAGTACCCCTGATCACACACATAGGCCTCACCATGAATCTACGTTTGGCCCACCACAAGAAGAAATCTCGAATATATTATCTAATGAAATTCAAGGAGGGGAGACCTATACAGGAATGTCTGAAGAGGTTCAAATACCAAAATCTCAGGAGCAAAAAATCCTTGGGCCACCCAAAGACCATACCCATGAGCCACACCATGAACATACCCACAAGCCGCACCATGAGCATACCCACAAGCCGCACCATTACTATACGCATGGGCCAAACCTTGACCATACTCGTGAACCACACTACAAACATACTCATAATCCACACCATGACTATATCTATGAGACAAACCATGATAGTACCCCTGATCACACACATAGGCCTCACCATGAATCTACGTTTGGCCCACCACAAGAAGAAATCTCGAATATATTATCTAATGAAATTCAAGGAGCGGAGACCTATACAGGAATGTCTGAAGAGGTTCAAATACCAAAATCTCAGGAGCAAAAAATCCTTGGGCCACCCAAAGACCATACCCATGAGCCACACCATGAACATACCCACAAGCCGCACCATGAGCATACCCACAAGCCGCACCATTACTATACGCATGGGCCAAACCTTGACCATACTCGTGATCCACACTACAAACATAGTACTCATAATCCACACCATGACTATATCTATGAGACAAACCATGATAGTACCCCGGAACACACGCATAGGCCTCACCATGATTTTACCCAGACAAATATTCATGAATTCTCTTACGAGGGGAGCCAAGTAACAACGTCCGAAGAGACCCAAGAGTCGTGGTCGGAAGAGATTCAAAGTTCAATCTCTGCGGAGAGTCAGAGTTCAGAATCTGTGGAGATAAAAAAAAGTTCAATGTCAGAGGAGTATACCCAAAGACCACCGTACAAAACTACTCGTAGGCGGAAGCGCACACGTAGGCGACCATACAAAACTACTCGTAGGCGAAAGCGCACACGTAGGCGACCATACAAAACTACTCGTAGGCGGAAGCGCACACGTAGGCGACCATACAAAACTACTCGTAGGCGCAAGCGCACACGTAGGCGACCATACAAAACGACTCGTCGGCGAAAACGTACTCGTACGCCGCCACAGGACTATACCTACAGCCGACCAAATAGATATACCACAACGGTCAGCTATACCTCCGAGCAACCTCAAGAATATACCAGCAGCGCTACCAGAACACCGAGAGATACCACCCCAGGTGACCATGCCTATATAACAGATACTAATAAGAAACCCATCACAACTAGCAAGCGTGCGAAAAATGGCAAACTTAAATATTTACTGGCTGACAAAATTTTAGAATTAAAAAAGAAATTTCCGTACGGTATCGAAAAACCAAAAGTAACAGCAAAGAGAAAATAAAACCCGACCTAAAGAAACAAGTATTGAAATTGTACAATCCTTAATAATCCTTACTAATATTATAAAAGCAAAAGTGAGTTTGTTTGTTTGTTTGTTACGTCTTCACGCCTAAATGGCTAAACCGATTTTTAATGAATTTTGGTACAGAGATAGTTGGGACCCTGGAGACGGACACAGGCTGTTTTTAAAAAAAAAAAAAAAGATTGGAAAATGAGGGAGAAAGAGGGAAGAAAAGGGAAAACTTAGCATTGATATTACAATGAATAAGGCGCAAGTGCAAAGCTACAGGTAGCAAGTACCTGTAAATCAGGAAAGGGGAACTGTGTTACCCTGAATTTAACGCGAGCGCAGCCGCGGGCAAAAGCTAGTAATTAATATATCCTAAAGGATGGTCCATCCGTCCCTCCGTCCGTCCAAGGGATAAATAAAATAAATAATAAATAAATATCTTGGGACAACTCACACACGGCTATCTGATCCCAATCTAAGCAGAGCTTGTGTTATGGTAACCAGACAACTGATATACATACTTATATAATTTATAAATACATACATATTATAGATAAAGCACACCCAGACACAGAACAAACAATCATGCTCATCACACAAAGTTTGTCCTGGGTGGGAATCGAACCCACGACCTCCGGCTCAGCAGTCAGGGCCACTAACCACTAGACCAACAGGCCCGTCTCAGGGATGATCCATAAAGAACTAATAAAACGAATATACGATGATTTTATAAAGAGTTTTTTTTCTATCCAAACATGGGTCTGTGACCACTATCAGTCCAAAACTCCAAATGCTTTAACTCTAATGCGTTTTTTTTTACAAAGCCGTTGACCGGCCTCCTCTATAAAAAGCACGTGAGCGTCTGGCGTCCAAGAAACAAATAGGACCTGTCAGAGTGTGGTGCTTGTCCTCTCAGACCATATTATATGTTCAGGGCAGAGTGAGTTTAGCTTTTAGTCTGTATATTTCAGCCAGCATGCGTTTATCATGCGGGTAGTTTAGCAACTTATTTGGTTCTAAATCTAATAATGAAATGCATGTGCCTTCGCCCTATAGCTCAAACTTTCTGTCCCAGCTCGATTTATGCTTTATCTAGAGTCTTCCCTTAAAGTTTATGTACCGTGTTGGCACAGCCTAAAATTGCCGGCAACATCATGCATTAAATGTCCCACTAGCTAGAGGAATAGCTAAGCATTAACACATCGCTATCAGTCTACTTCCTATGCTTTCTTCGTCAAATCTAATCCAATCCAAAATACAATCCGGTCATTTTCCATACTGTAGATAGGTAATCCCTGTGCAATGATACAGAAATGAAACATCTCGTAACACGGTAACTATTATAAGGCCACCACAATTCTTCACATTAGATAAACAGAAAATCTCATTTTCTCTCAATGTCATTTATCATTTTATATTTTTGCTAAGCTCCAAAGTTAAACTGAGAAAAAATGTTGAAGCGACGCGCGGCGCCAACACACAATAACAGAATATCAATGAAGCTGTAAACACTTCATGCTTAACGTTATTAATATTATTGTTAAATTTGGAGCTTAGCTAAACTAAAAAAAAAAACATTTTTCTCTTTCAGGTTCGTGTTTTCATCGGTTGTTTTTTTTTTGTTTTCATGTTCGTTTGTACATCTGATTTGCAGAGCTCACTTTCGTAGTAAAGGACGTATTCTACAAACACTATGAACTGTTGCTATTCCTATCTAGCACGTTTGACACATGACACACTATATACTTACTTAATCATTTTAAAATTCTTATAAATTGTTTATTGGATCAGCTATCTTTATATTATTATTAATTGGATCAGATCAGCAGACAGCCGACCGATAAATTCTCATTAACGTCAAGGCAGTTCGCCATTTTCTTTTTTGATGTCAAATCGGACTCCAATTAATTTGGTGGAAACACTTTCGATTCGTCGAGCGATGGTATGCGCGGGTAAAACCTGTGAACGCCCCGGCCAAACAGCTAGGAATTCGAACTTTAGTTTTGTCTGTATTTTTTTCTTTTATAGCAACCGTTGCATTGGTCCATTTTGTCCGTTTGAAATCCACAGCTATTCTATCGCCGAAAGCTGAGGCCGGGCCTATGAGCAACAATTATGTGTAGTATGCAGGGTGGATATGACATGCAATCCTTACTATATTATAATAAAAACGAAAGTGAGTTTGTTTGTTTGTTACGTTTTTTGATGAATTTTGGTACAGAGATATTTGCTACCCTGGAGACGGGCATGGCTATATATTTTTTTAAAGTGAGGAAAGAGGGAAGAAAAGGGAAAACATGGCTTTGCTATTACAAGAAATAAGGCGAAAGGGCAAAAAGTACAGGTAGCAGGTACCTGCAAATCAGGAAAGGGGAAATGTGTTACCCCGAATTTAACGCGAGCAAAAGCTAGTAATATATATTTAGAGAGAGACTATTTTTTTTAATAACAAAATTAAAGATCGGTTATGTATCTATAAAATGGTATATTTCTTATCATGTTTAAACTATGTAAAATGTTTAGTTTCTTTTATTAAAAAGTAGGTAATAGTAAAAGTTTGTTCTCTAAAACTATTTTGTTTTCTTTTTGAAGTAGGTACAAAAACAAAATGTAAAATTTGTAAATGATAACGTGATGGTTGACAGAAGAGAATGGACGAAGAAAAGGTGTTGCGCCAACCCAAAGTAACATGGAACAGATCAAGAACATGATGCATCTTGCCTCTTGAAAGTTTCTACAAAAAAACGTAAGAACATATAAAAATAAATAACAAAATCAATAAATAATAAAAATAAAATAATTTTTAAATATTTGTTTTGTTATTTTTTTTAGGAAATATGTATTTAAAAATGTAAAAATGAGATGGAAAGAAAAATAAAGAGAATAAAAAATAATAATAATAAATAACAAAAAAATTATATTCTCCATCCAGATAATAGGAACATAGATAAGCCTTACCTCATTTCACGTTTGGTTTCCCTCAAGTTGTGTGCGGCCATTGTTCGGCGGCGCAGAGCACAAGTTTCGCTGCATATTGAATGAGCAAAATCTCAGCTATTATCCAATCCTGAACAAACTTGCATTTCAACGCTGAGTGCTTTTAGTTTTAATCTTGGTTGAAATGGAAACAAATAGAAATGATGGAGATGGAACTTTTTTTCATTCAATTTTTCTGAAGATCCTCGAATTGGGAACAATTTCTGTAGTGTAAGCGTTTTCTTTTTTAAGACCAAATAAAGTGAACTATTAAGTCTACTCTTAGTTTTATTAATAAGCACTTGTTGGTCTAGCGGTCGCAAGCTCGACTTCTGTGCATGAAGCCATGGGTTCGATTCCCGCGTCAGGCAAAGTGTTATTGGGTTTTTACATAAGTTTTCAATGTATTTCACATGCGTGTTTTTTCTCATTTATCGCAACGAGGGCTTTCTTCAGTCTGAGAAGACAAAGCGGGAAAAAAAACAAATTAAATCATGGTTTCATAATAGAACAAAAATAACTTTTGTCATTAATCAATAATGACAAAAGTACTTTTTGTTCTGTTGTTTAATTTCTTCGTAAATGTATTGAAAAACGTCGTTTGATTCACGTGAGAATTTGTCACTGCTGTTCTCGGCTCTTTAGCACCCTCGCCAAGTGGCTCGGGCGTTAAATCCGCCTGTGCGGCAATGACAAATAAACCTCACTTGAATCAAAATGTACTATTTAATTCACTTCTTATCTACAATTCTTATAGCTATGTAAAGATGATTGTACAGGTCTGAACGTTGAATAAAAGAAACTTAAAGTTAAACAAAGTCATTCTTAAGCAGATTAAGGGATCTAGATAATAGAATACTAGCGCTACAGAACGGATTCGCTAAGAAATCTCAGCAATTTCCCTATCGCCAATTGGATTTATTGTGCTTTCACTGAATAAATCGAACAGCATTTATATCTATAACTATGAATGAAGTGCTATCTGTGCTGTGATTATTGATAGTAGTCCATTCGATTATGCATGGTCATTTATGCTGAGCTACAGTTGCGAAATGTGGGTCTACTCCTAGATACATATCTCCCTAACTTTTCTAGAATTACAGTCGTGATGGTAGGTACGTTATATTGAGCTGGTATAAAACTGTATAATAAATAACTCTTGTTAAGAGATTTTGTAGTTCCAACCAAGAGGTTGCAAGTGCAGGATGGACACTGTTGATATAATATAGACAAATGGTATCCTCAATGCATACCAAACACAATTCCAGTGTGGAGCCTGTTGGTAGAATATGCCCCACGTCCTGTCCAGCCCATCCTGCACTAACCATTTGCACCTTTGAGTATTTTTAAAAAAAGCAATTATGTTAGAGCCGTGAATCAAGGGTGGCTACTTACTGACTTGACACATTAGGTATTAGTCTCATCGACAAGTGAAAGAGAAGATATTAGGAATGCTGCATATGTTAGGGGTGTAAATAAAGGATACGTTTTGGTTAGATCCCGTTACAGCACGAGTCTAGCAAAACGTATGTGCTCCTATCAAAATGCATAGAGCAACACAAAGTATGAGGTTGTGTTGCAGAATAAATTACAACACAATTGTATGCAGGTTTATTTATTACTAGCTGGTGCCCGCGGTTTCGCCCGCGTGATATCGAAAAAAAAGTTTCCTGTGTTATTCCAGACTACAATCTACCTATGTGCCAAATTTGATCAGGATCCGTTAAGCCGTTTTGACGTGAAAGAGTAACAAACATCCATACATCCACCCATCCTCACAAACATTCGCATTTATATAAGTAGTATTATTATATGTGTCTCTTCAGATCTCAGTGGCGATAGACTGACCAGTACCGGATTAAACACCTAGCAAGAGTAGCAATTACTACGGGCCCTGCGCAAAATGGGGCGCCGCCTGTCCAAACCAGCCCAATTCCATTTCAAAAACATGAAGGAACTTTAACCAACCACCTGTCACTACAATGAATAACCGGCAAATGGATCGATGGTAGTATTTTAAGCTACACAACAATAACCATGTTTTTACAGTTCGCACACCGCAAAATATTATTGGGATGGAGGTCCCTCTCTAGCAGATCAAGGGCCTCTTCTTCTTTGGGCCCACGCATTTTGTTTGCAGTTGGGAAATCATCAAATAACTGCCCTCGCTCTGAGCGGAGCGGGGACGGGTGTCAAACTTGTACTGACTAAAACCCACCCATGTCCCTTCTATTGCCCTTTAGGTTCCGAGGCCGCGGTATTTCTTTCGAACAACCCGCAACCCCGGCAGGCGGAGGCCCTGGCTGGCCCCTCTTCTCGG
Organism: Ochropleura plecta; assembly: GCA_905475445.1. Taxonomy (NCBI): domain Eukaryota; kingdom Metazoa; phylum Arthropoda; class Insecta; order Lepidoptera; family Noctuidae; genus Ochropleura; species Ochropleura plecta. Next base: position 6,170,287 of record FR997732.1, read on the forward strand.
GCCCATGCTTGCTTAATCCGGCACTGAAACTGACAGACACACCCAAAACTTCAACATCTTTAGGGCATCTATATTTACAGCACACACTTTTACATATTGAATTTTTTTGACAAAATGCTGATGCCTACTACCTACTTCTAGCTCTTTGGTGCATACAACTTACATAAACGCAAAAAAAGACATAACTGAACGTATTTTCAATTTTATTTAAAACCATAACCATAATATTTGATTTTGAATGCAAAAGCACTTCCAAACAACGCTGCTAAGCCAGCCAACCACAAGGTCCTCTTCAATATCTGGAACAGAAAGACAATGGTCTATTTGGATATATTTTTTTAATCTACCCTAATATCAGGCAGAATAGTTTCATTGAACGACACCACATTTAAAAAAAAAGTCTTCTCACCTTATCCTGCCATTCACGGTTCTTTATGCATCGACTGTAAGGCATGGTGGAGAATGTAACTGAGTTGTACAGAGGCACCCAGAAGTTTGGCAACAGCCAGAATATGAAGTCATCCATTGTCTTGCGAAGACGATATGATGGACGAGTTACCAGGTCTCGCATCTGAAAGAAAAAAGTGAGTAGTGTTGGTACTAGTTCTTTAATAAATAAAAAACTGCAACTGAATGATAAAGGAAGAACTGGTTATCTTTTTGGAACCAGTAGTAATTAGTATTTTTTTATATTATTTGTTTGATTATATTGTTGTAAGTTGATGAAGTTTTAAGTACCTGAATCAAATGTTTTTTTAGTAAGTAGGTACCTAATGTTAATAGAGGTATGAGGAAGAGGACGGAAAGTTCCTCATCCTCTGTTGAAAACGAAGTGGTTTTGAGGAGGATAACCCTCGTAAAACGCCACTACGTTGTTGTCGGGATGTTGTGTAAAGATATGGTCGACATTAGGGTTTCATTATAATATTTTTAACTCACTGTAAACTCTGCTTCAACAATATAAAACTTCTAAAACGTCGGAAATAATTTACAGATGGCAGTATAGATTTCGATAACCTGTCAAATTAAAAAAAAAATACTAGCCACATTCAGGAGGTACATATTTCTGTTCGTAAAACGACCTCCAATTATATGTGTAATACCTTTCTTGACTATTAAATAAGCTAGCTTATATTTGTCCCATTACAGAGCAACAGCGTGGCTATTCCCTTTTGAAAAAAGTAAACTGCGGCGAAGATGGTGTGACAATATGATTCTATTTGAGTGGCAAACTTGTAAAGTAATATTCAAAGCTATTCCTCACCTCAATATAATTATACATTGCCAAATCGCTGACCGCGAAGGTATCCTCCCACCTAGTATCAGAGAACTCATTGAGGATATCGACGAGATTGTCGTTGTGCTTCTGGAAGAGTTCGTCCAGCAGTGTGCAGTCTTCGAACCCAGCATTCATGCCTTGGCCGTAGAATGGCACGACGGCATGTGCTGCATCACCTATCAGGAGGGCTTTGTCTTCCACGTGGTAGGGACGACACTGAGGAAAGAAGATTTGAAATAGGGATTTTTATTTGCTCAGAAGCAGTGCCAGAAACAGCTACATGGTGCGGGAGAGTGTGTGGTGACGTATAGTGAGAGCTTAATCATTCCCTCGCTAAAGGGCGTCTATAACCACGCCATCTTATTTCAACGAAAGGCCGGTAATAATATCCATGACACAAAAGATACACGCGGTTTTGGTATGTACCGACTAAATAGTACATCATGCGTCTAAAAAGACAATTTTCTGTCATTTTTATAGTAAAGACGGCCGATTTTAAGCCGTAGTCATATCTACTGATATAAAATCTTCTTAGACCCTTTTTTTGTTAGTTTACCCTCACAACATTGGTAGAGCTATGCTGTAATCACCTTCACAGCAACCAAGGGCGACGCTGATCCAGCAAAGAAGTCTTCGACGAGCTTCGTTCTGCCAATCAAAGGAATTGAATCCGGGAAATACTTCTCAAAGAAGGCCAGCAGTTTTTCTTCTGTGTCTATATTTTTAAATTTGGAGAACGGCATGAACAGCGTAACGGTCCATGAACAATCTTGGTTTGGAAGTGCGATCATCATGAACTCGCCTCTGGGCCAGATGTGAAGGAAGTTGGCTGGCATCTGAAACTGTAGAAAATGAAACCTTAATACCTCTGAATTAAAAAAAACCGGCCAAGCGTGAGTCACACTCGTGCATCGAGGGTTCAGTACAAACTTGCGACATAATCAGCCATATCTTTTGACTGCGTAGACTTAGAGGGTTGATTTTTGTTGGCCAATGATTTCAGTAAATGGTTGCAATTTCAACTTGATACCTTCACCCGTTCCCGAGATGTTCCCGTTCCCGGTCTTTGTTGTAACATCACTATTTAGTATGTTACTATTATGGTCTTCACTAGTCTATGTATTATCTGTGATCTGATGGCGCTCTGCCACACTTCTTACTGTCATGTCTTACGATGTGTATATTCCTGTGTCTCCTGCCAATAAACCAGTATGTTACCCAACGGAATATCTTTTATTAAGAATCCAACATAACATGGTGTCAGAAGTCATTTAAGAAGAAGTCATTCAAGAAAAAGTCGAGGTCGTCGAAGAAAATGCCGGACCAAGCGGACGTCAGCCATGATGGTGAGACAAATTTTCAAACACGTGTGAAGCAGTTGAATATTTCGTCAGATACCACGAATAATAACGCTGAATCGTGGAAAAGATGGTGGCAACAACTCGATTTATATTTGTTAGCCACAGGTCTAGATAAGTCAAGCGAGAAACGGAAAATCGCAATTCTGTTACATTGCATTGGAGAACGAGGTCTCAATATATTCAACACATTTAACCTCAAAATAGACAAGAGCACGCTTGACGAAGTCAAATCGAAATTTGACAAATTCTTCGAGCCAAGAAGAAACGTGACCATGTGCAGGTATTTGTTCTTCACACGTAAGCAGGAAAAATCCGAAAGCATCGACGAATTCCTCACGGATTTGGAGAATAAAAGCAGAGAATGTGAGTTTGGCACGCTCAGGGAATCGCTCATCAAAGATATTTTCATTGCAAACCTCAATTTGGACTTGTCACATGTGCGTCAAAGGTTACTGCAAGAACATGACTTAACCTATCAGAGAATGCAAGAGCTGGCGAGGACGCTCATAGTCGCACAGCAGGATGCTGAGAAAATAGTCAAAGGGAGCAGCATCGCCAGTGAAAACGTCATGCATCTCAGTCGGAGGAGCCGTAGTCGAGGAGATGGTCGACAGCGAGCTTCCAGTCGCAAGTCAGCTTCAAGCAGTCGCAAGCCAGCTTCAGGCAGTCGCGAGTCACCTTCAGCTTCAAGCAGCTCGAAGACATGTAGCCGCTGTGGGCAGTCTCATCGCTACAAGTGTCCAGCTCAAGGAGTTCAATGCAGGTCATGTAAATCTTATAATCATTTTGCTAAATTTTGTCTCAAAAATAAAAAAGTCAGTCAGTTGCAATCGTTTAATTCGGATAGTGGTGGTCAAGATTATTTCGTAGGTATGCTGAATAGTCAAAGTCATAATAGTCATTCTCACGGTCAGTCACTCAGTCAGACCGGTCAGTCAGTCAGTCAGTCCAGTCAGGTCCTATGTCCAGTCAAAAAGTCACGGTCAGTCACTCAGTCAGACCAGTCAGTCAGTCCAGTCAGGTCCTATGTCCAGTCAAAAAGTCAAAAGAAAAAATGTCAGAGTCTCAATGATGAAATCAGTCACATGTCTGAGGGATTTCACAATAAGGCACAGTCGTCCAGTCAGTCACACAATGGATCATCAGTGGTCAATACTTTGAATCACTCAAAGCAGTCGTGGGAAATTAGCTTATTGGTAGGAGATACAAAAGTCAAATGCATTATAGACTCAGGTGCAGATGTCAATATAATGTCAAAACAAACATTTCAAAATGTTAAAAGTCAAAATAAGCTGTCAAAATTGTCACTTGTCAAATGTCAAATAAATGTCACAGGATTTGGTGGAAAATCCATTCCGATTTTAGGCAAAGTCAACTTAATTTGTAATTTTTGCTTAAACAATAAGAACATTGTTGAAAACATAATGTTTATAATACCAGATATAGAGTGTCCAAATGTCCTTGGTCTCCCAATTTGTGAAAAGTTAGGTATAATAAAACGTGTCTTTTCAGTATCAAAACAAGACTTTTGTGAACAAATTCATACACAATATAATGATGTATTCCAGGGTCTTGGCTGTCTGCCTCCAGTCTGTCATCTAAAACTCAAGCCTGATGCAGTACCATGTGTGGATCCGCCCAGGAAAGTCCCATTCGCATTACAAGGGAAACTGCGTGAGGAGTTGGATCGCATGGAGAAAATGCAAGTCATAGTAAAGGTTACAAAACCTACAGAGTGGGTTAATTCAGTCGTTGTAACAGTAAAAAGTTCAGGTCAGTTACGAATTTGTCTTGATCCTAGAAATTTAAATAAAAATATCATGAGGGAACATTATCCACTCAAGTCAATTGATGAGATTAGGTCTCAGCTCGAAGGGGCTGTATGTTTTTCTCATTTAGATGCATTTTCAGGGTTTTGGATGCTACGTTTAGATGAATATAGTTCAGAATTATGTACCTTTCAAACACCATTTGGTAGATATAAATATTTAAGATTACCATACGGCATAAATGCCTCATCAGAAATATTTCAAAGAGTCATGATGAATTTATTTGGTGATATAGAAGGAGTTCTAATTTTTATTGACGATATTTTAGTGTATGGTCCAAACGAGTCAATTCACAATGAAAGATTACATAAAGTCATGCAAAGAGCTCGTCAAGTCAATTTAAAATTTAACAAGTCAAAGTGTAAATTTTCACTGTCAGAAGTATGTTTTTTAGGTTATGTCTTCAGTAAAGATGGTGCAAGGGCAGATCTTGAGAAGGTCAAAGCAATTGTCAACATGCCTACACCACAAAATGTCAAAGAGTTACAGAGAATACTAGGTATGATAAACTACCTAGGACCTTTTATAAGTAACCTGTCAGAAAAAACACAAATGTTAAGAAATCTTTTAAAAAAAGATGCAGTCTGGACTTGGGATGAAAATCATAGTCAATGTCTGAGGAAACTGAAGGATGAAATTACAAATTCACCAGTTTTAGCTCATTATAATCCCAAGATTCCATTAGTCTTGTCAGTCGATTCGTCAAAGTCAGCGTTAGGTGCAGTCATTTTACAAAAAAATAAGCCTATAGCATACAGTTCAAAAACTTTAACTCAAACCCAAGAAAGGTATGCTCAAATAGAGAAGGAGCTGCTAGCAATTCAATTTGGTTGTGAAAAATTTCACCAATATGTATATGGTAACAGAGTCACAGTTCATACTGATCATAAACCATTAGTCTATCTGTTTAAAAAACCATTACATGACGTCCCAGCTAGATTACAGCGTATGATGTTAACTTGTCAAAAATATGATTTAGAAGTTATACATGTCCCAGGTAAAGAAATGTTTATATCAGACACTTTGTCAAGAGCCGCCTTGAAAGATCACTATATACCTGAAAATGAATCAGAAATGTCTTGTCATGTCAATCTAATGTATGCTAACTTAGCAATTACAAAAGAATATAGTACACAATTGGCACAGGAAACCAGAAAGGATCAATCCTTGCAATTATTAAAAAAATATTATAATGAAGGATGGCCAAACAATAAAAACAATGTCAGTCCATTGGTAAAACCATTTTGGAATATTCAAGGGGAAATTCATGTAATTAAAGATTTACTTTTCAAAGGCTCAAAATTAATAGTACCACAGTCTATGTACAAAGGAATGTTAGAACAGATTCACAAAGGTCACCAGGGTATAAACAAATGTTTAAAACTAGCTAAAGAATCTCTGTATTGGCCAAATATGTCAAGTGATATTAAGAATTTAGTAGACCAATGTCTTATATGTGCTAAGTTTAAACAAAGCAATCAAAAGGAACCACTACAAAATTTTGAAATCTGTAAATACCCATGGCAACAAGTAGGTATTGATTTAATGCATTTTGATAGTTTAGTATATTTAATTGTCACAGACTATTACTCAAAATACATAGAAATAGCATTATTAAATAAAAACAGTACATCTCAAAATGTTATTACTCATTTAAAGTCAATTTTTGCACGCCATGGAATACCATTGTCACTAGTCTCAGATGGTGGACCTCCTTTTCAGTCAATCCAATTCAAAATTTTTTTGCAAGAATGGGACATAGAACATGTTGTTACTAGCCCATATCATTCACAGTCTAATGGACAAGCAGAGAGTTCAGTTAAAATTATAAAAAACATGCTAAGAAAATGCAAAGAAAATGGATCAGATCCATACATAGCATTGTTACAATATAGAAATACAGGTAAAAATAATTTTTCATCACCAGCACAGTTACTCATGTCTAGGAACTTAAGAGATAACATTCCAACATCATATAAGAAGTTAAAGCCAAAAGTGGTAACATTTAAAGATTACAAAGAGTCTGTCAAGAAAAATGATCAAAATAAGTCAAAATACTACAATAAGAATGCCAAGTCAATGTCTATGTTACATCATAATGATCATGTCTATTTTAAGAGAAACCCTAGTAGCAACTGGGAACAAGCTATTGTTAAGCAAAGATTGTCAAATAATAGATCATATGTTGTTGAGGATGTCAATGGAGTTAGGTATAGGAGGAATAGAATTCACTTAAGACATAAATATTCTCATAATTGTGCTAACCCTCCCATGCAATCCAACTCGTCACAAAGGGGAGAGGAAGGTGACAGACAGGAGTCTAGGCATCAAGGATCCTCATCTCAACAATCCTCAAATGTAACAACTAGGTCAGGTCGTATTGTAAAACCTACCAGAAGGTTAATTGAAGAAATTGATTAAGTTAAGTTATAAATAAAGTCATAAGTAAAGTTTAAGTATAACTATAAGCATAATTAAGCATGTTGTCTTGTATAAAGTCAAATAGCATAGCACTTATATTAATTGTCAGTCAGGGGTCTAATTTGAACTCAACAAGGGGGATGTTATAACATCACTATTTAGTATGTTACTATTATGGTCTTCACTAGTCTATGTATTATCTGTGATCTGATGGCGCTCTGCCACACTTCTTACTGTCATGTCTTACGATGTGTATATTCCTGTGTCTCCTGCCAATAAACCAGTATGTTACCCAACGGAATATCTTTTATTAAGAATCCAACATAACAGTCTTGACAAATAAACAGACGGACAATAAAGTGATCCAATAAGGGTTCCGTTTTTTTTTTAAATTCGCAACCCTAAAGAACGGTTTAATGTAACAGTCGATTTGTAAAAGTAACTACCGATCATTGATTCCACACTAATATTAAAGACACATCTATCAATTTTTCCGATACTTGTACCCTAATTTAAACTTATAAACATAAAATAATGAATTCTATGAAGGGATAATATCTATTTAATTATATTCTGCCACTAAAACGATGATAAATCATTGTAAACACACCGTTGGGACGCCATTTATCATCGAAACTTCAACAGATTTAATTTCCAACTTTCAGTTCGAACGTACAGTTTACTAAGTGAACAACATCATGAAACAAACAATTGTTTTATTTTGTTTAATATTCAATTTAAGCATAGTAAAATTAGCATGTTGTGATGACAATATTACCGATCTGCATAACTTTTTCACAAACCAAAACTACAACACCGCTAGATGTATAAATAACATTCTAACGAAATATTTCCCTTGCTTGACTCTCACGACGTTTGTTAATCCACATTTTATTGTTGATCAACTAATCAAAACTGTAAACGGGGAAAATATTTGTCACAGCATCATCGTAAGGACCTTCAGCGACCGCGATTGGTATATTTGGACGGATGTTTATGTGATCACGGTAGAAGACTTGATCGGGCTTTGGATAGGCCTGCTCGATTTGACAAGAGATGTATTCTGGAACCCCAGAGCAAAATTTATTATCTATGTGAACAAACTTGTGGGCGACGAAAGGGAAATTCAGATAGCTTTCAAGTCACTATTAAAATACACTATATATAACGTCATCCTTTTGCAAAATATAAAAGATGATACAGTGATTTATACGTATCACCCATTCGAGAATCATGGCTGTGGCAAGCGTTTTGATCGAGTAATAACTCTTGGCACTTGTGAGAATGCAGATAATATTATTGATTATTTCCCCAATAAAATCCCTGATATAATGAGAAACTGCACTTTTAAAGTAGTGGCAAGTGATGATGTACCAAATTACATTTCCAAAGCCAGCAACTACACAGTGTATGGCAAGTTTGTGTCGGGTTTGGAACAATACGTCTTGGATACTATAGCTGAGAGAGAAGGTTTCTTCTTGGATTACGAGACCTTCCCAGCGGACATATCATATGGAATCGTGCTAGCGAATCGTACGGCTACTGGACTTCTAGATATTATAGATAGAGGCAATGCAGACATAGCCGCTGGTGGGTACATACTCATGAAGAATAGAGTGGAATTATTCGACTACCTGTGGGGTTTCAACTATGCTGCTTTCTATTTATACACACCAGCCATTAACAACCAAATATGGCAGAGAGTATATAAAGAATTTGGACGGACAACATGGACGTTGACAGCTACCGCCTTCCTTTTCATTATACTTGTTGGTGGGATATTGAAAAAAATACTTCTCGATAAAACTTTCTCGGTTCTTAATTTATGGGGATACTTTTTTGGAAATGCAGGCAGAGGGATGTCGAGACATAAGAAGTTCAGAATGCTAATCATTTCGTGGGCTCTGTTTACATTCTATATTAGCAACTTTTACAATACAGCTTTGTTCAGTTTGATAACAGTTCATGTGCACGAGAAACCACATTCGTTGAGCGTGGGAAACTTGAAAACGTTGCCATACGCACCATGCATTAGTGATAATTCAAGAGCGTTTTTCGAATATGCTTACAATCAGACATTACCTAAAGGGGAAGCTATACATGAATGTACTTCTACTGATGGCGCTTTGAAATATGTTGCTTACACAAAAAAACATTACGCCATCGAGATGGGATACAGCTACAAGCTCAAAGAGTATCAATTCCTTAACGATCATGGTAAACCTGAAATGAATTCTTGGGTATTTTCTAATACTCACGTGATTGTCATGTATCTTTTTCGCGGTTTCCCTTTCATAGACAAGTTCCAAGAATACGCTCATCGCTTGCATGAAGCAGGTCTTTTAATTAATCATTATAAGACAATCAACCTGAGAAGTTATAGATTTGTTCAGAGACATCCTAAGCCCTTCACGGTAACTACGCTTCTTGATTTGAGAATGCACTTTGGTATCCTTATTTTGGGTTATGCCTTATCATTTGTATGCTTGTTGTTGGAGATTTGGTATAAATACATACAAGAGGAGAGGAAATTTAGAAGAATGGTGACGGTAAATAATTTCAAACGGCGAACGGATGGTAAGATGTGGATGTACCAAAATAACTGCAAGTAGAATTTTTTTAAGGACTGTTGTAGGTCCTTTATTTAGTTATTTTTTAGCTCTGTGAAATCTTCAAATGACTTTCCCCGCTCTAAAACCCATCCATGTTCCTTCTTTCGCCCTTTGTGTTCCGGGGTTAAAGTATCTTATTCGAACAACCCGAAACCCCGGCAGGCAGTGATGTCCTTACACTTTTTTTTACGGATGGGTAATTATCAACTTCCGCCCAGAGCGGGGGTAGTGTCAGACTTTTACTGACTAAAACAAACATGTTCCTTCTTTTACGCTTCATGTTCCGGGACACCACGGTATCTCTTTCGAACAACCCTCAACCCCGGAGCTCCTTATACTTACGCCTCCATTTTCGTCTGCCGGTATGCACAGTTCTAAGTAGCCATGTTCGATGTACTTCTGGCTGAAGTCAAAGAAGGGACGCTTCATCATTGCCTTGCGGACTGCGGAGAAGGCACCATCAGCTCCGATGACCAGATCAGCAGTGACGTGAACTTCTTCAGTTGTGTCTGTCCTGTAAGAATTGTCCAATAAGTTTTAATTTTATTTGTGCGGTTTTCAAGTGATTAGTGTTTTACCAGGACCAAAACAATTTTTAAGACCATTCTTTACTGCTTTTGTCATGTATAAGTAGGTGCAACGTGTAACTTTTATTCTTTAAGCTTATTAAACAATTTACTAAACTAACGTGTGTATTTTTTAGGATTCCGTAAGAAAAAACCGGAACCTCTATAGGATCACTTTGTTTATCCGTCTGTCTGTTTGTCAAGATACTTGTTCTCGGGAACGCGTGGAGGTATCGAGTTGATTGATGATTAAAACCATATACTCAAGTCTGTGGTCCCTTGGAGCTGTGAAAAATCAATCCTCTAAGTCCACACAGCCAAAAGATATGGCCTTGTATATCGCAAGTTTGTGCGGAACCCTCGACTCGCACTTTGCCGATTTTTTAGTCTTATACAGGATTCACTTCTGTAGGCAGCAAGTGCTCTGCATACTATCCTGATCCATCTTTGTAAGAAACTCCAACCAGTTACAAACACTTTCACAACAGTAGCTACCCAAAAGTTTGATTTGGCACCATTATTATTAATGAACACTGTTTCCTAAATGTGTTATGTATTTTATCGTATCAGAATCTGACCGTGTCTTCACTTGCTTGGACCCTATCAGAATATTAGCGCTGTGACATAGCTGCCATATTGCAGGTCTATGCTGAGATATGGGCCTTTTTACCTCGTACAGGACTAATTTAAATAATTGTCTTTTTTTATTTTACTTTTAGTTCTTTTTGTTCTTTATTTAAAAATGTTGTTTGTTTATTGTCTTGTTCTGAGCGAGTCTAATAAACAGTTTGTCTTTCATTGTAAATATATTGAATACTAGCTGGCGCCCGCGGCTTCGCCCGCGTGATATAAAAAAAAATCCTATGTGTTATTTCAGACTATAATCTACCTCTATGCCAAAATTCATCAAGATCGGTTCCGCCGTTTTGACGTGAAAGAGTAATAAACATCCATCTATACATCCTCACAAACATTCGCATTTATAATATTAGTAGGATTACAATACACTTTTGTCCTTCTGGCTTATTTATACACGAGCAGGTACAAATACTTACTTCAGGAATGTCAAGGATCCCTTCTTCAAGTTGGCTTCGATCAGTTTGTGATTAAAATACCTCTCCACATTTTCGTATTGCTCCGATTCTGAAATATTAATATCGAAATTTTATTCCCAAATTGTTTTACAAACAGGTGGAGGGCCTCTTCGAATTACTAGGTCCAACTAATGGAGTATAGTCGGACTTGCTACCAACTTTGTTCATTTCAGATTACCCGGGTTATGTGTTTCTATGCACAGTCAAATTCAATTACTTACGAAGCAAAACTCCATATTGTTCAGTTACGAACAGTAATGTGTACAAACTTAGCAAAACCTAAAATTAAAGTATTTCTGGAGATATAAAGCTCGTAGCTAAATTATAACAGCCGCTCGGGTAGATATTTAGGTTAAGCCGCGCTTGCCTAGGTTGGGCTGTGGATGGGTGAAAACCCGTTACATACCGAGTTTTCTCCGTACCTCGGAAAGCACGTTAAGCTGCTGGTCCCGGTTGTCATATGTAGATCTTTATCAGTCCTTACAGGTAATCAGTGTCCCGAAAGTCTGACAACAAGTCTTACCAAGGGGTATCGTATTATCTACAGTACGAACTGGTGGAGGTCAGATAGGCAGTCGCTCAATGTAAAATACTGGTATTCAGTTGCATCCGGTAAGACTGGAAACCGACCCCAACAGAGTTGTGAAAAAGCTAGGCAGATAATGATGATGATAAAGGCTTCTACTTTGAGATAAGACGTATTTCGTAATAATATGGCTACCAAAATACTAAGTTCTTGAAAACATAAAACGTTTATCAAAACAGTTGGAGAAAATACGACGGTTGGTGCAGTGGCTGACCGATCGATTGCTGCACTGCGTGTCGCAGGTTCGATCTCCGCACGGAACAAATATTTGTATGGCCTACAGTTAGTTGTTCCGGGTCTGGCTGTTTGTGTATGTGAGTTTAAATGTTTGTACCCACGATACAGGAGAAATACTAGTGTGTGAGAAAGTTAAAAAAAAGAAACTCAAAAAGTTGCTGCTTGTATACGTCATATTGGTACTCGTAGCTGACTGTTGTGCGACACGAGTTTTGCTAGCTAATTTAACCTGTAGCTGAGTAAAAAGGGGCTGGAGATATCTGCACAGAGAGAAGAGTGAAAGGTTATGGAGTAGACCTTTGCCCAGCTGTGGAATAGCACAACGTTTTTTTAAGCTAAGAGCTAGTAGACTATTTTAGATGATTTATTAAGCCTTTAGTGTTCGAAAATCTGGATAGCATTATGAAAATAAAATACCAAAAACCGTTTTCAAACTCAAAGCAATTATTGCAATCAGACCATTACAGGCACTTTTGAATGTCAAGAAACGAAAGAATGAAGCTACAGTCCCAGACACAATGCATAATAACTTGTGAAAGTACTGTAGTTGCCCATTCCAAAGCGTTGATCTCTATGAAGAAAAATGGGCAAGAATCTCCATGGACACCCTTTTAAACACTAACAACTTCCATTTCCGTGAAAATCTACTAGCATCGAATATTACAAGTCTCTTGTTGTTCAACATTGAAAAGACGTAAATAACTAACTACTTATGTAAAGCGTCAATAGATTTCAACAAAACAAAATATTTTGCAGATATTTTAGTGACGCATATTTACATTCATAATTATTGATATTATGCACATAACCAGAATAAGTGCGTTCTCAAATTATTATTTTATTTCTACTAGTATTTCCTGGGGTATATATTTGAATGTCGAACAATAAAATACCTACAGATAAAATGTCAACATTCAAAACGAATCAATTCGAAAATTTAAATATCGATTGTACCGTAATATCGAAAATTGCGATACCTAAGCATAAAATGTGTAACATTGAACTGCCGAGTGATTAAATATATCGATAGACATTATAAAAATTGTACCCAAGTTCAAAATGTCTACACTTAATACCTACACCCAAGTTTATGTATTATTTATATTTACGTAAAAATACCTCTTTAAAATATGGAAGAAATTTTTATCATGTTGTAGGAATATGGGCATTCGATATTTAAATTTTCGGCGTTTTGTACGTTGACATTTTACCTGCAAGTATTTTAATGTTCGACAAACAAATAATGTATCCATTTCTTGCTTTCTAGTACAATTACATAATATCTCGTCGATATTAGTTATCAACATGATATAATTCAAAATTATCAAATGATTTTTAGATGAACAAAAGATCAAATAAAACTAGGAAGTAAAACTCCACAGATTTATCATACGCTAATACGGTGTACGAGGAATCTTCATACATTCCATCTTTAATTTTCGTTTGGAAGTAAATCTTTGCAACATTTTCTTCAAATTACAGTAACAAACATCTTACCTTGTAAAAGCAGTGCATTCAAGTAATTTCTTCCCACTGAGTAAATGCTCTGAAAAAAAAATATGATATCAAAAAATTCTAATCAAGTTTTTCTTTAATACCTAAATATTAAAACCAAGGTTAACTAAAATACTTATGTTATCGTTTAATCATTTCTTTATGTAAATTCATAACGTGTCTTAGATGAATCTTTTAAAATTTACTTTAATGATTAAACAGGAAACAGATAAGATAAAACCGTTTGTTACATCATCATACAAAGTTTAAAATAAAAACAACAAAGTATAGATTAATATAGATTGTAACTCTTGTTCTATAACTTTTAGAAATTTATAACTTTTTTTTTGACAAAGTCTATTTTTGTTCATTTTTACGGTCTGAGAGACACGGGAGGTTTTGTGTTTATGAATCTCATAACCTTGTACCTATATATGTATCTATAAATATTGTGCAATAATAGAATCTTGAATTCATTTCATTAGTTTATATAACGAGTTCTTTATTTAACAAACCTGCTTGGTATTCGCATCGTACGGTATAACGTAGGTGGATCTATCGGTCCTGTGGATCCGTCTGCCTGTCATGGGTATCCCATGTTCCTCGATCATGTGTGTCTCCAAGCCTACGTCTTTCAGTGCTCTTCTACCGCGCACTGATAGCGCCAAGTTTATGGACCTACCTCTGGCTTGAGGGGTTTTTCTGATATCTGGAATAAGAAGAAGAGAATTCATTACAGAACAGGTTTTCGTGCAACTAAATTAGGGCGAATACAAGGGTAATCTGCGAAAGGCTAATTGTTAGTAATTATCTGCAGCGCACTATCAGGCTTTTATGGTTTTCGTAATAATTAGTTCGCGACAGTAACAAGTACCTACATAAATTAAGTAATTTACAGAAATAACAATGTAACGGTACAGCTGACCTGAAAATTGCAAGAAAACGTAAATAATTAAAAGCTGATGCATGTTTATTATTTTTTAATTTGTTTTTAGTAAGTACCTACTTAATTCTAGTTTACACGAACCAGCCCTCGTGTTGAGCGCACATAAATTTATAAAAAAAAAAACTAAAACAACAACAACAACTTAAAACTAGATTCGGCCAATCAAACTCAACTTTAAAGAAAAATCTACAGCCCAAATTAAAACTAATAAACTACCCAGATTCCCTTTCGATATCATATTAACAAATTAAACGATCCTCGACCTTATAGTAATCTATCACAAAGGCGTTGACCCACGATAAAAGCAGTTATATCATCAAGAATGACGATTTAACTGCTTTTAACTAGGGTAGAATAGTAATTCTTACATACAATTTTGAAGAGTTTCAAAATAGTATCTACTTAAGAACAGTCGAATAGGTAAGACAAAATGCAGACCCCTAAAAAAAATATGCTTATATCATTGGAAGCTATTGTGGTTTCGTACCAACCTTCGCGGAACTCATACAGGCGAACTCGGTGACCCCTCTTTGCTAGATACAGGGCTTCAAGAGACCCCACCTGAAAAATTATAGAAAAACATGAAATTTTCTCCCATATTCGGTAAATACTAAGTATCTTAGATGAGTAAGTACTTGATACCAAGAATCATCCAATAATGGAAATGATACAAAAAGTAGGAGTAGAATTAAAATACAAATCATCTCACTACTAGTCCATGGATTTAATTGTTAAAATTTTAATTGTTCAGTTCTAGAAACACAATTCATTCATTAATTCATAAAATTGAATGTTCATTTCTACTTGCCCTTTGCTTTTTAACTAAACTTAATACACGAAGTAACAAAAGTCTTAGTATTTATTCACAAAAACTAATTGCGCTGGAATTACTAAATCAATTCGTAATGATGTTGACCTAGTATTTCTTGAAGAATTATCAAGAGAAGGCGTGAAAGATATTATTACAGTCAAATAATTGACGATCGAGAGGAGTGTTCGGTGCATAAAACATGCCTGAAAAATAAAATAGGAGCCTATCACCATTACTAAACATTAGAATTATTTTATTTTCATCATTGTTTTCTCATTTTATTTTATAATATAATTTTTCCTTAATGCCAAAATGTCTAATCATCACATCGACAAAAATAAATGTTTTAATTTAAAGTTACCGCAACTCCGGCCCCCAAGATACAGGCGCAGCCTAGTTTGGGGACCATTGTTTTCTAATTTTGTCTACATAGAACTTGTAACCGCTATTTGCAATGATGATGAGATTAAGAAAAATGTTGTAACACTGGTTTAATAATAAATTATTATTATTCTTATTCTTGTCATTTTATATGCTGTTGTAGATTTAGGTAGAAGAGCAAGTAAAAGTTGTCATAGGTTGTCTTTTTTTTTGTTTTCGGTAGGGATATCATCAAATAACTTCCCACGCTCTGGGAGGAGCGGGGGGGGGGCAGTCTCAGACTTTTACTGACCAAAACCCACCTATGTTCCTTCTTTTGCCCTTTATTTTCCGAGGTCGCGATATCTTTTTCGAACAACCGACAACTCCGACTACCCGCAACCCCGGTCAGGTATTTTAATGATATATTTTGACATTACCTACGTGGTCCCATGAAGACCGGGGAGCTCACCAAGGACGCACGGCCCAGTAATTAAGGAAAGTAAATGTCCAGGAAGAGGACAATCCTCCAGTCCATCTCGGAGGTCAAGTCTACTTGGAACTTGCGCAATATCTTCTCAACTGAAATCAGCATTTTCTTGACTCAAGACGTTTTTAGGGTTTCCGAACCTCAAATGAATAATCAGAACCCTTATAGGATCACTTTGTTGTCCGTCTGTCTATCTGCCTGTCCGTCAAGACCTTTTATCTCGGGAACGCGTGGAGGTATTGAATTGAAATTAAAGCCATATATCAAGTATGTGGTCCTCTGAAGCTGAGAATAAATCAACGCTCTAAGACTACGCAGTCAAAATATATGGCCGTTTATGTCGCAAGTTTGTCCAGAACCCTCGGTGCGTGCAAAACATGGTCGCTCCTTATAATTATTATTTATTGATGATGATTAATTTAGCCTTTTAATGATTCCAATTGACATAATTAAAAGGCTGAAAGATACTCAAAGCGCAATGGAAAATTATATGCTTGGAATCGCCCTGTGATCAGAAATGCCTAAAAGCAAAGGCCCGGTAGGGCACATAGGTCACAGATTATGAGATACATGGGAGATAAACGGATGGGAGTGAACAGGTTCGGGAGTGGTGATCCCGTACTGGAAGACTGTCGTTAGGCGTCCCATAGCCTCCCGATGTCTAATATGGTGTTGAACGATTTCGAGAAACACACTATCGGTCAACGTGGTGCCGCTTGGGGGATACTGTTTCGTTCGGAACGATGATAAGATTAGGTATGCATTCCTGTCTGGTTGCGGGTTGTATGAAAGAGATCAGAGGCAAAAGAAGGAACATGGACGGGCCAGTCAGTACAAGTCTGATACTTCCATTCCTCGTTTTTTTTTGTTTTTTTTTTTAAATCTTAATACTGTTTGATCTATTGTTTATTTCATTTTCATTTAAGTATTTAAAATATTTATGAATGCTGTTTTGACTTCCGTACGTCAAGGGTTGATAGTGGTCACTTACGGAAAACCAACGCTGTGCAGTGGGCACTGCACAGCGTTGGTTTTCCGTAAGTTTCCCATAGCACAGCATCATGCGAGTGGTGACCTACCTGTCGCAGTCACGACGTGCAAGCATTTTTTATTTTGTTCGTATATACCTATATGTATTTGTAAATGTTTATAATGCTTTGTATGTTTAATGTTCATTTTATTTTGTGTGCTCGTCGTAATTTGCGACCAATAAATATTTTTTCTGTCTTTCCGATCCGCCCAGAGCGGAAGAAGTCTTTCGATGATTTCCCAACCGAATAAAAAGTATCCTGTGCCATTGTGGGTGCGATAAGGACGGCAAGAAAAAAGTATCCTGTGCCACTGTGGGTGCGATAAGGACGGCAAGAAAAAAGTATCCTGTGCCACTGTGGGTGCGATAAGGACGGCAAGAAAAAAGTATACTGTGCCACTGTGGGTGCGATAAGGACGGCAAGAAAAAAGTATCCTGTGCCACTGTGGGTGCGATAAGGACGGCAAGAAAAAAGTATCCTGTGCCACTGTGGGTGCGATAAGGACGGCAAGAAAAAAGTATACTGTGCCACTGTGGGTGCGATAAGGACGGCAAGAAAAAAGTATCCTGTGCCACTGTGGGTGCGATAAGGACGGCAAGAAAAAAGTATCCTGTGCCACTGTGAGTGCGATAAGGACGGCAAGAAAAAAGACACCCGCCTTTACATAAGAATTTAGCATTCAACTAAACTTTATGTATTTATTTGCGGAACACGTTTTCTGTCAAACATACGGAGATAATAAGATCAATCAAGATAATCTTTATTGGATCTTAAAATCAACTTTGTGTTTTGATAAGAATAAAAAAGAGTGGCTAATTGATCGATTGTTTTCATCAAAGTGTATTTAACCAATTTGCTCCAAGAATGATTTTATTATTGTTAATAACTCATTAGGTATTTCGTAATGAGTTACCGACCACTCTTGAACGTTTTTTTTATGTATTTACCACCAATTTATAGCACCTTTAAAGACATAGCCAATACGATGCTATAAGTCACCAAATAATACAACATACAAAAAAACACGTTAATTAAATTAAAAATAAATTAAAACCTATCATAATTAAACATGGCAAAGCGTATATAATCTAAATTAAACCTAAAAGGTCATAATTAAGGGAGGTGGGCACCCCTCTCAATTACGAACTGTGCCCTATAAAAATATCTGCAAGTTTTGCCCAAATATGTCTTCCGATAATAGTTATGATAGTTGGTTCCAAGAGCTTTTTAGTTGCAGTTGCAAGCGATCTTACGTAATATTTTACAGTTCTAACTAAATAGGTCCTTCCTTATAACAACAAGTTGTAACCATTAACCAAATGCTGACCTTAACCCTATCAAAACTACCATAAAATAAATGCAATACAGTTCCATATAGCCGGTACTTAAGTAGGACTAGCTTTGCTACTTACCAATCCTGCACCAACAACCACCACATCCAACGGCTTCTTTTTCGAATACCCGTTCTGTAAATTCGCCATTTCGTCACTTTTAATTCACAAACCGCGATAAAAATTGCGTAAGAATTTTCGACAAAGTCGACTAATAAATAATCACAGATTTAAACGAATCATATAGCGTGTTTATCAGTTTCCTAAAACACGAGTGAACTCCGGCTTTCGTTGTACCCTTCGTGTTAGGGACTGTACGCGGTGGGTGTGAGTGCGATACTGCGTCTGCGCAGCCGACCGCAGCTCGCTCCAATAAGGTTTCATTAAATTGATATTTGATCGCTGCGGGCAGTCAATAGGAAGAAATTAATTTTAGTTAGAGACTGGCCTTTGACGAGTTAATTGATAAGCGATATTATATAAGCGCGAATCGATTTATTTGAGGGACCTTGTCCTGTTGTCCAGCATAGAATTGGCAAAGCTTGGGATGAAGGAGTATGATACAAACATAAATTCACGCGTTTTCACGTGGGGGTAGGCAGAAACTTCAGAACGTCACTTTTTACGATCCTTACCTTACATACTCCTTTCCCCACATTCACATCGATACAGCTAGTCATCTACGTACGCAGAATGATGCCGTTTGTGTGAAAAAGACATTGATCAATAGAATAAGGAGCAGAAATGGGTATTTAATGAGCTTTTCGCATAGGTACTTACCTAATAGGATTATTAAAAAAAATCAAGAAGGTTACGCCTTCACGCCAAAACGGCTAAACGGATTTTGATGAATTTTGGTACAGAGATAGTTGGGACCCTGGAGACGGGCATAGGCTATTTAAAAAAAAGTGAGAAAACGGGAGAGAAAAATATTTTTTTCGATCATCGCGCAGGTAAAAGTTAGCGCTAGCCTAAAGTAACTATGCTACGCGGACGAAGTCGCGGGTGGAAGCTAGTTAAAGTATAAAGAGCGCAACGAGCAATCATAAAGATTATGAATTATGAAAACTTCAGGGTTCTTTTGTAGATTTATATAAAGAATACTCCTTACTTATCATAAGGCATTTTTTTTTATTTAGACAATTATTTTCAAAACAATTACAAATATCAAATAGAAGACGATTTATGGTTTACGCTGTTCCTTTCTGTAGAAAATGTTTTGCACAAAAATTCTGTTCTTATCTAGACCTTTTGTATACAATAGAATTATACAGTCTGTATCTATATCAAAATGCAGCAAGTTTATGTGCAAAAGATTACAGATAAATATCTAAAAAATTTGGACTACGAATCATCAGAGAAATTAATAATTATATTGTGTTGTTTTTTACAGTAAGAAATATTAGATGAATACTTTTTACACTTTTTTTTATTTACTACACACTACTCGCGGACGAAGTCGCGGGTTACAAGCCCGCGACTTCGTCCGCGTGGAATAGTTAATTTTGAGCTACAATAACTTTAACTCGCGTGATGATCAAAAAAAAATATCGTTGTCCCCCCTTTTCCTTACTCTTTCTCCACATTTTCTCACTTAAAAAAAATAGCCCATGTCCGTCTCCAGGGTCCCAACTATCTCTGTAGCAAAATTCATCAAAATCGGTTTGGCCATTTACGCGTGAAGACGTAACAAACAAATAAACTCACTTTCGCTTTTATAATATAAGGATTGTATGTACCTACAACAATAGCGTGCAAAATATTAACTCACATTGCGTTACGTAATATTGTATCGCGCGTTTTTCATTTGTTTTCATGTCAGTATCAACTACAGTACGGCCAACGAGAAGCGATACCAAATGTCAAACAAAACCCATGCTTTTGTTTGACATTTGGTATCGCTTCTCGTTGGCCGTACTGTAGCTTGTATTTTGATTTGACTGACAAAATTGTATAATGTTGAAACTTTAGTTAACTTATTGCATCACCTACACTAAGTAATATTTTACAAGCATACACGCTGTTTATCTTTAAAGTTATTAAGATGGACTATGCAAAACGGAGACAACAAACTAGCCGCACTACCTACCCTGCCGTCGTATAGTTAATAAATAGTACGGAGGGTAGTCATCTTATATTAAACAACACGTAAATTGTTAGATACTGTTCACATTTGGCCCAACGATGTATGGATTTCTGGCGATCTCCTTTGATGGAGGAACACAGTATTTTATGTTTGTCGTAAAACTAGCCAATAAGTAACAAATACCTTCGTTAATAGCATTTTTTTTATTTTTTCTACGCGTTATCATAATTACGTTGTTATTAAATTGTAAACATACGCGAAGTTTAACGGAAATAAAGATTATATATTTAAAAAAAGTGCAATGAATAGGTAATACACAGATTTCACTACTTATCTATCAGCTGATTAAATTTTCTTGCCACTGTTATAAATTAGAAATTCAAGCCGAGTTATTTGATACAAAGCCACAGTTTCGTATAACAGGGGTTTAGCTGACCGTACGAGGTTTCGGCATCAAATTCTCAATAAAGTATGAAGTTGGTAGATAGACAAATAAGTTAAGACAACAGAAGGGTTACCACGACATCTTATAGCAGTTCTTATTCCTGTGTGAGAAAGAGATGGTGCTAGACACCCTGTATAGCTCTGTCTCTTTCCCTCAGTGGAATAACTTCTGTTTCAAGACGTCGTGGTAGGGCAGCAGTTTCTTAACAATTTTCGGGCTTAGGAATCTATGCCCAGCCTGTACGAACACTTTTTATGGAATGTTTGTGAGGATGGATGTATGGATGTTTGTTACTCTTTTACGTCTAAAAAAAGGCCTAACGGATGAAATTTAGCACAGAGGTAGAATATCGTTTTTTTTCGATATCACGCGGGCAAAGCCGCGGGCGCTAGCTAGTATAAAATAGAACTTCTACACCACTTACTATAAACCGTTGTTTTGCATTTAATTCGATCTGAATATGCATCAAAAGCACTATCTTTTTAAGATATCGAATATATATCGTGACCTACTACGTCGCAAACATTTTATTCGTGAAGTATCATGGGTCATGGTCGCGACAAAAATTTTAATTTAGAGGACCGCAATTATCTTTAGGTGCGTCACGCTACACGAGCAGACCCGCTTTTTTTAACGCTGTCGGCTAGGAAGGTGCCTAAAAGACTGGCAGCGTTACCACGTTGTATAGCAACGCTTAACCCCTGGTCAAGGTAAAAGCCAGCCTTTGGGTCACGGGAAGCGTCAACTAATCGTTCCATGAATTGGTGAAAACCTTCTTCTGTTGACCTTTGGCTTTCCATGATTCTAGAGATACATTGTCAATTAACACGTCCCCGTGGTTGTATTGTCCAAACCTCTTTGTGTTCGGGTAAAAAATGACAATTAGCCGAACACGAGCCAAACTTTTGAGACTCTTAAGTCAGACGACTCGAGCTCGAATTCGTGTTGTGTACCAAGCGAATATATGCTCGGCTCGGTTAGCGTAGACCTTTAGCTAGAACATCTGGCTAGCCATTTCTGCGTTTCTTAATCTCCCCTCGATAGTTTTTTTTTTTTGTAACCGTATGCAGCTATTTGCCAATAATTTATTAAACCGTCTTTATTTAATAGCACTAAACTATATTAACTTTAAATTAACACATTGTAGGTACTGACGTTTGTTCACATAATTTCTATTCCATTTATAAACGTGTTGACTTGTAATTGGCTTTCTGTATGATTTTTTTTATGTTTAGTTTTTATATAGCTGTAAGTCTTCCATAGTATTTTAAATAAATAAATTTACTCGGAGCGAGTGCCTATATATCTATCTGACCTCTACAACCCAGTAACCATAAAACGCGATACCTCTTGATAAGATATGTTGTTAAACACCGAACATTTTTTAAAGATTCCTACATAAACACAGATTTCAAAAAACCTTGAAGATACTAGTATTGCGGTTTGGGTTTGCACACCCTGTTTTTGGGGCAACTTGGCGGTTTACTCACGATCTTTCGCTCGCATTCCTTCTCGTAATAACCGTTCAGCTACTGTGAGTTATCTTAACAACACCGAACAAAATACTATTTGATTGTGTTTATCTATTCCATGATTGCGCAAAACAACTTATTTATACAAATATATTTACTTGTTGAAACGCTGATGATTTAATCTTACGTATACAATCATCTTACGTAGATGGGATTATGTTTCAACAAAATAAGTACTTCTTATACTACTGAATATACAAATACTTATATAACACGCACTTGTCATTTCTTCTATGTTTAGGTCTTAGGGGTGAATTGGGAAATAAAATAAAATATATATTTTATTTTTATTGACATTCGACGTACCTTTATTTCTCTTAAAATATACTTTTTTTTTGTTCTTAACACAATTTCTCTTTACAAAATCAAATTCAATCTCTATCTTAAACCTTTTGCAAGCCAGGGTCTTTTTAAGTTTCTTCACTCTCCAGCGCCAAGACAATGTATTACTGAAAAATTATATTATATGCGTTTTCGCTAATGATGAAAATTTTCGATTTCAATTTAGACAACTTTAGTTGCTTAAGTGGTCAATGGCGTTCAAAAGGTTTAAACTAAAAATATTACCCTAATTTATTCACAATTATACTTTACATTTAGCAGATGTATATTTTTTAGTCATACTAAAATCTTGGGCAAATTGCACAACCACGTTGTCCAATAAAGAATTGTAATCCTCACAAATAAAGTTCAGTTTGCACTACAACAATAGCACGAAATGAACAAAATTTATACAGCAATACAGATTAGATGGAAATATGTTGGAAACAGATTTGAATATGGAATATAATTATGTACTTCTCTTATTTTACACTTACTACTCATAAACCATAATAAATTGAATACAAACTAGAATCTAATATTGATATTTAAATGAGACTGCAGTAAAGAATTACTAATAGGACTGAAGAATGACAAGTTAAGAAATTACAAAGAGTTTGACTTAAAAAGAAGATGTTTATGGTAAAAACACGACCACAAACGTCACATGGTAATTAATACCATTTTGATGTCTTTAAATAAGTTATTCATGATTTCTTTTTTTTAAGTTAATAACTTATTATTTGACATTTAAGATAGGTTATTAAAGACACTAGTAAATACACGTCATCTCAACATACACGCTTTTCTCTTGGGGCTAACAGTAAACACGTATTTTTAATTTAAAAAAAAATCCTACAAATTTTACGTAAGAGCAGTAGAAAACTAGCGTTATCAATAGACGATTGTCAGTAAGTATAGTGTCTTAAAGCTTAGTTCTGATTCACAGCAAAATCATCAAATGTTATTCGCTGCATAGTTTAGTTTGGGACCTCGCTTACAAGGTGAGCTCTACGACTAGCCTTAATAGTCATGGATAATGCAACCATATTCGCATTAACTCCAACCAACTCTGTCCAAAGTAAATGGCGGCTCGGAAGTTAACTACAAGTGACAGACTGCGCATTATACTGGCAAGGCGATGCGTCCTCTGCGCCTAACTGATACTTAAAATTGTGTTCTGCACAGCTATACTTCAGATGTTCCTAGCCGAGATGTTCGAACCGTTACCTACGCAGATCGTCTCTCGCAGCTAACTTCCGAGCTGTCATAAAGTTTGAACCGTACTAAAATACGGTCATTTAGCTAAAGTACCCTTTTTTATTTTTTTTAGGGATGCGAAATCATGACATAAGTTACCACCGCTTTGGGCGGAGCGGGTGCGAATGTCAGACTTTTACTGACTTTAGTCAGTAAAAGTCTGTGTTTCGGGGCCGCAGTATCTTTTTCGAACAACCCGCCAACCCCGAACAGTTCACGATTGGGCGCAAGTGGTGGGATGACTGGTAATGCGACTATTTAGAAGTTATCTCCAAGTACGCGATGCGCAATCAATTTCTTTCCAAAGTGTAACCTGGTCGACCGACCGTTACCGGTTCTGATTATAACCGCGTAGTGCCCGAAGTCACTTTTAGCAGGTTACCAAAACTAAGATGATTTAAAAACTCATATTACTAGGCATAGACGAGATATCCTCCGATGGACTTTGGCTCGAGCTGAATGAACTGAGAGTCTCCCGCGTCTCCTCTTTGATCTTCAAATGATCCGTGCTCGAGGGAGGCCGGGAAAGTAGGGACCGGTCCTTGTCTTTATGTTCCTTTGCTTTCTCTTTGCTGCTATGTTTGTGCTTGTGCTTATGTTTGTGTTTCTTCTTTTCTTTCTTCTTCTTCTTAGCCTGTAATTGTTTTGAATTGATTAATTTTAAGTTTTTTACAGCGTAATCACTTCTAGCGACTTCGATCGCCAGTGATGACCAGAATTAGAGGGAGAAAGTTGGGGTTGGTCGTTGATGAGACGTAATTAAATGTCTTGGGACTTTAATTAGTATAATATTTCTTGGTGTTTCCAACTTTTATTGATTTTGTTTTAATATATAAGTTAAACTGCATTCAAGCTTAAGATGGATGATTTTTATTTGTCTGAGTGAAGAAGAGAATAAATTATCAGCTTATCTATGCAACAGACATTTTCTCTAAGTTCTAGAAAATTTTCTACCCTATTATATGCTTACCTTAGGAGCTCCCATGTCATCTTTGTCGTGACGGAACATGCCCGGCTCAAAACCGACCGGGCCGGAAGTGCCGGGTATACCGGGTAATGCGACTGCGTTATCAGTCATGAACTCGCGTTTGTTGTCATCCTGTATGGAAATAAAGATGATTATACACAAGAGATAGTGGCAAATCGGACTTCAAAAACGAAAAATGTTGCCTCCCAGTATTTATTTTGCGAATAGTTACTTAGTTTGATGTTACAGAATCTTGTTGGGTCAGCCTCGTGAAGGATCCGTTTACACCCTTGTACTATCAAGGCAATTGTTTAAGTGTCGGTTAGTGTTAGTAAAACCGATCGTAATCAACGTATCTTCTCATGATTATCAAATTATATTGTACAACTCACGCTAAACATCCTTATAGGCAGTTCGCTGGGTACGCTGGTGACGTCAATCTTGACATCTTCCTCCTTGATACTGGACAGCGGTACCGGTAGCATTTCCTCTATAGGCACGTCTACTATCCGGTCCAGTCCAGACATATGCAGCCCTGTGTCCATAGGTACTTCTGGCTCGTATTTTACCTAGAATTTTAATTTCAAATTAAGGTTTTTTTCTGGCATATTGAATTACAGGAGTTTGCAAGCGCGCTACACAGATATTTCATTAAAAATATAAATAATCTTTCTTTAGCATTATGATGAAATACTTTGAATATTATAACAAATGAAGAGGATTTTTTGAGAAAACTAACGAGCAAAGTGCTTGTTTGATTATGCATTTTTCTTAGGTCAGTGCAGAGAAAATACTGCGATATATTGTAACGTGTTTGTACCAGTCTGAGCTCACCTAAACTAACGGTATAAAAAACCTAACCGCAAATGTGAAACCAATGCATCTAAAAATGACAAAATACACTCACATCTTCAATCTCCTGTTTAATCACAGGTTTAGGTTCCAACTCCTTTAATCTCTCGCGGTCTCTCTCTCTTTCCTTCTCCTTTTCCCTCTCCCTCTCTCTTTCTACCCGCTCTCTTTCTTTATGGTGCATTTGTTTCATCATGGCCTGTATCTCTGGTAGTGGCACACATATGGGCCGCTTGAGCCCGTACAGTGTGTAATATAAGTCAACGAGATCGCAGCGAAGTCGCGCGTCATTTGACAGAAGACAGTTCATATTGTTCCATATTCTGTAATGAGAATTGATATTTGCTTACTAATGTAGTGTTGGTACAGTACACTTACTATAAATTTGTATGATATATTACGCGTTACTAAAAAGTTCTAACCAAGATAAAGAAAGGATATATTTTGTATAAAGGAGATTACCCAAACTCGGCCAATTTAAAAAAAAACTTATTATTTTAATAGAGCATAACATTATTCGACCACAAAATATCTGAGATCACCCAGATTGAACCACTTTTTTACTGCCGATATTATGTGGCTGAATAACTTATCGGTGAATTGACTTACGACGTAGGTGTAATAATGAAATTATTATTAATTCTAATATTAAGTTTATTTTTGTTGGCCCGTACTTTAGAAAATAGCCCTAAAATGTATTGAGTATGGGTAATCTCCTTTGAAATGTCCTCTACAAATGTAATCAAAATTATGCTACGATTTGGATGGGGTTTTTTATATTATGAATTTGCCGAATACAGTTTAACTTTATGCAGCAGAATGCCAGTATTTGTAATTTTAAATATTGAATATGCCTAAGATAAAACACTAAAAAGACGGAAAATAAGTTCACTTCCGGAAGTCGGTGACTTTTGTTCGATTCAATGATTTTTTGTCACAGATTTCGGAAGTAAACTTATTATACGTCTTTTTAGTTTTTTGAAGTCTGTTTCTCCTTTGCATAAAAGGTTTATTTTTTTTATTTTGGCGTTTTAGTTGTGGTATGATGGTATCTCACACAAATCGAATATTAATTTTCCAATGAAAACGATATAATCTAATCATCTCAGTACATACATTACTGATATGTATTATAGAAGATATTCATTTATTATATTTACATTAACTACCAAAACCACTTAGGGCTGATTTTTCAATAGTCAGATAACTTTTTTCGGAGGAATAAAAATAGCGGTTTGACATATTTTCTATAGATAAGCTGTCAAACCGCCATTTTTATTCCTCAGATAAAAGTTATCTGACTATTGAAAAATCAGCCCTTAGATAAAATTGATATGGGACCCTTTCGGGAGGATACTCGTTCGACTATAAAAAACAAGTTGAATTAAGAACCTCCTCTTTTTTTGAAGTCGGTCAAAAATAACCATTCATACCTATGCACCACAGCCTCAGTGTCAAGCCGATGCCTCTGAGCTCGTTCAAAGGGAGGCATGTTGATGAGTAGACGAGCCAAACCGTGCCTCACGCATGGGTCCGGATCACTTTCCACAGCCGTCAGTAATGATGAGAGGTCCTCGGGCTTCCCGTCCACGCGAACGAAATCTACTAGACACTCGAAGGCGGCTAGTCGCACATCTGTAGGTAAAGTGTGTTATTGAGAATGTTGGTATGTATGGATTTTGAGTGCTTATGAATTTTATTTGTGGTTAATTCTCGTATTAATTGATTGCAAGTCAATTTGTACGAATATGATGGTAAGAAGTTATGCATAACAGCTATCATGACATTTTATGAGCGATATTTACTTCTCAAACCTACAAGTAATGGCCTGTGCGAGCCCAGCATTTACCCTGCCTAGATACTTAGATATTTTGTAACAAAAATTAGGGTTTGTTGACAAACAAAATGCCAGTGCCGGTAGCTTTTGAACATTCAGTCAATCAAACTTATAATTCAGACATCCGTTTTACAGTTTTTAAGCATATTTGTACTGATTTTCGTCCTAGAAATCGGGTGTTATGTCTCAGATTGCAAAATAGACCATTTATTAATTACTAGCTGCGCCCCGCGGTTTCACTCGCGTGGTGATAGAATATACAATATATCTTTACGCCTATGTGTTATTTTGATGTATAAGCTAAATTGAAATCCATTCAGTAGTTTTTGCGTGAAAGAGTAACATACATCCATACAAACTT
Organism: Ochropleura plecta; assembly: GCA_905475445.1. Taxonomy (NCBI): domain Eukaryota; kingdom Metazoa; phylum Arthropoda; class Insecta; order Lepidoptera; family Noctuidae; genus Ochropleura; species Ochropleura plecta. The sequence continues at coordinate 6,198,396 of FR997732.1, forward strand.
TCGCGTTTATAATATTATAGTAGGAAGTAGGATTAGCAGGATATTTTGAACATTCGGACACATACATTTTGAATATTATAATAATTCAAGTATCAATTTACTTACCAATATACTGTCCATACTGAGCATAAGCCCTGAACACAGTCGGTATGCTCGGCAGATGTCCACACTGTTGCAGCCGTCGTATCGCACGCAAACAACTGACGGTCACCGTATTTTTGTAGCATGGCAACACTTTCTCCAAGTTCAGCACTCGCGTTATCTCTTCTAGGACTAAACGCGTGTCTGCTGATAGGGAGTCGGCTGTTATGGGAGCACCCTGTAGAGAAAAAATGTTTTGTAGATTTGAGCGACAATAATGATGAGTTTACTGTTTTATCTGTCAATGGCTTAGTTGCCAAGAGCCAATACCTAAGGAGACTCTCGTTAGGCAGCTGGGTCAAGGGCTTGATACAGAAGACAGCGGGACTCCTGGACACGGCTCTTAGGAGGTTATTTTCTCTGGAGCCCTGACCGCCGGTAGCTTGGACCCTGTTCCCGATACCGGTGGGCTATTATTTTTTTGTATTTTTAAATGTTTTCTATTTTTTTATTAAGAAATATTTTAAAATGTCGTTTATTAATTTATATGTATTTAAATTAATAAACGAAAAAATAATAAGTTTACTGATGCTGGAAGTGTAATGCAACAAAATATTATCTTTACCTATGAAATTGCCGTTCTGCAGTACCTACTGGCCATTTCAAATCAAAATAATTTTTGTTTGGCTAAGAATTCTAATTTCAAATTAATTTTATTTTGAAAACATGGTTTTTTTTTCCAAAAGTAGTCATTTGTTTATTGATTAGTGTTACATTTTCATCGCGTTTCAATCTCTTTCGTCATCATGGATACGTTAAAAAATCGAGTAATTATGGAATATGAGTACCGTCGTGGCAGGAACGCAGCACAAGCGGCACGCAACATCAACGACGTTTACGGAGCTAACACTACAAACCAACGCACCATCTGTTATTGGTTTGCTCGCTTCCGTTCTGGAAATTTCGACCTGAAAAATGAACCTCGCGGTCGTCCGAAGACTTTGGTCGACAATGACGAATTAAAGGCGATTGTGGAAGCTGATGATACACAATCTACGGCTGAATTAGCAGCAGCTTTCGACGTTAGCGTCAAAACAATATTGGTCCATTTGCGTCAAATTGGCAAGGTAAAAAAGCTTGACAAATGGGTGCCCCACGAACTCAATGATCGCCAGCGCGAAGTACGCGTCGAGACGTGCCTTGCACTGCTCAACAGACACACAAATGAAGGAATTTTGAACCGCATTGTTACCTGCGATGAAAAATGGATTCTGTTTGATAACCGCAAGCGCTCAGCAAGTTGGTTGGATCCTGGTTCAGCACCTAAACAATGCCCTAAACGAAAACTTACCCCTAGAAAAGTGATGGTCACTGTTTGGTGGTCTAGCGCCGGTGTGATTCATCACAGCTTCTTACCAGACGGGGTGAACATTACTGCAGATGTGTACTGTGAAGAACTGAACACAATGATGGAGAAGCTGGCACATCTCCAACCAGCATTGGTCAACCGCTCGTCTCCGCTGCTCCTGCACGACAACGCGCGACCTCATACTGCACAGCAGACGGTCTCCAAGTTGCAAGAACTGGGGTTGGACGCTCTCCGTCATCCGCCCTACTCACCAGACCTTGCGCCTACAGACTACTACTTTTTCCAGAATTTGGATAACTTCTTGGCGGGCAAAAAAATCAATACCCGAGAGGCAGTACAAAATGCCTTTGAAGAATTTGTTGCCTCCCGTCCAGCTGATTTCTTTAAGAAGGGCATCAATAAACTGCCACTGCGTTGGCAAAGATGCATTGATTGCATGGGTGATTACTTCGATTAATACAAATAAAAAATACATGAAAAAAAATCGTTTAATTTTTTTTATACAAAACGGCAATTTCATAGGTAAAGACCTATTAAAATAGATCTTGTCATCATCTGCCTAGCCTTTTCTCAACTATATTGGAGTTGGCTTCCAGTCTAACCAGATGCAGCTGCATACCAGTATTTTACATGGAGCGACTGCCTATCTGACCTCAGCAACCCAGTTAGTACTGGGTAATATGATACCCCTTGGTAAGACAGGTTGCCAATTTCGGGACACTGACAACCCGTAACGACTGTCAAACATCTGCAAATGACAACAAGGACCGATATAGCTAACGTGCTTTCCGAAGCACGAAGGAGACTCGGTTTGTTACCCATCCACAAACCTACCTAGGCAAGCGCAGCTTAACCTAAAGATCGACCCGAGCGGCTGTTATTATTTAGCCACGAGCTTCTATAAAATTATTATTGTCGGTAACAAGAAATTAAATGACATAAATTTATGTAAAGGACTAACGGTGCCCCGCGGTTTCCCGCATGATGATAAAAAAAAGTATTCTATATGTTATTCCAGACTATAATCTACCTCTGTGCCTAAGTTCACCAATATCCGTTCAGTAGTTTTTTCGTGAAAGAGGATCAAACATCTATACTCACAAACTTTCGCATTTATAATAGGTATTAGTAGGATAGTAGGACTAAAGATTTTTCACGTATCAATGCCATGGTATTTTAGTCCGATAGTGCCCACTGTTCGTATCTGCTTATCTCTAAGAAGAAATGCCGAAGAAGATAAAAAATATTTAATGGTAAAAGTGAACCACACGATACATTAATACTATCTAGATGAGTAATTCGACTGACAATACAGTTCTTTCAGATAGGTAAACCCAATCAAATCTAAGATCGATTAGATGGATATCTATGGAGATCGATAGATTTTTAATCGATATCTTTAGAGACCGGTGGTTTTTCACTAGTAATTTCTTCAGTATCGCGGGTGCGTTTACAAACATTTAAACTCACATACACAACAGCCAGACCCGGAACAATTACCTGTCGGTCACACAAATTTATTCCGAGCGGGGATCGAACCTACGACACGCGGCGCATCAGCCAATCGCTTCACTACTGCGCCAAAAGTGCAGTTAAGTTATAGACTCTTTAGTATACACAATCAACACACCAGGTATACGGAACTCTAGCGGAAGCTTATCGCTAAGGGCTGAAACTGCGTTAAAGGGGCATCCACGACAGACACCCGCCGCGTGTCTGCAAGCGTGGGCGTTGTGGGTATGTGAAGGACACACAGGTGCTTAAAGAGTTCATTCGCTTGGCCTCATATAAGAGGCAAACCACACGGGCAGAGCGGCATCGCAACGTTCTACGGAGCCGCGGCGGCGCCGCCGGTTACGTGATCGTACTTAATCCAGCATGCGTCCTTCCCTATGCTGCGCAAACAAACAACTGCGAGCGGCGCCGCTCCGGCTCCGCTCTGCTTACACCCCTCGCCTCATCTCGATTCCGATGCGCCGGAGCACACCGCACGGCGCCATGTGGCTACAATGCATTTTTGTATGTAGAAAACCGCAGCCGCGCCGCACCGTGTGGCCTGGCCGTAACAGAGCGACACTGCAGTTTCACAATTACTGTTTCTCTGTCGAAAGCTTTTTTTTTATTGACTGAACAAGCCCGCGCATGTTACCGCTGGCGGGTCCCGCACGTGTCCCCCGTGTCGGTTCACTTTTGTATGAAACCGCGCGGGTGTCAGTTTAACGCAGTTTCAGCCCTAAAAGAAATTCAATAATATTTTTAACAATATCAAAAAGTATTTCTATTGATACTTACTGGCTGCAAAACTGATATAACAGGAGTGATGGTAGCGGCTAAAGCATCGACCAAGGACGCCTTATAATAGTTATCTGAGAAATGATTCTTTGAGTTGTCATTATATTTGAACAGGTCCAGTAAGAACCGCACAACCTCAGGCGGGCAGATGCCGTGAATGTTCCTTAGACCTGTAGAAATAAAAGGTTTTGTAGTTCTAAATGCCAAAGAAACATCAACTATGAAGACGCAGGAATGAAGTCGAAAATAAAAAAGCACCGAGAGTTCAGTACAAACTTGCGACATAATCAGCCATATCTTTTGACTGCGTAGATTTACAGGAATTTTTCCCTTACATGTTCCTTGGCCACGGTATCTCTTTCGAACAACCCGCTACCCTAGCCGCTAGTCCGGCAGTTTAATATAAGCCTTAATTTTTATTTTTATGGAAATATTAGCAGGATATGCTGGAACTAATATTGTACCATATTCTTATAAATAAACATTTTTCCGTTTTAATACTGTTGCGAAACCATCAAGTCAAACTTTGTTGATAAGCATCCTCCACGAGACGACCTTAGTAGGAGTTGGTGGGTTTTGCATACCTTCCAAATTGGTTGTTTCTATTATAAGGGTATAAGCAAATCCCACATTCTTTCAATATCCGAAAGGTTGATTTTTCTTTAGCCATTAATTATAACATTTCCAAAGTACTCACCCGCCATAGCAACCGGTATATTCTTCTGTAAGAAGTAATGCATCAAGTTGTCAAAGTTGTTCTGTTTGATGATGTGCGGAGCCGCAAACGAGCCAAACATCTTGCGGAATATCGTCAACATCGCTGGCGGACCTGCCCATGAACTTATCATGGCGTTTGCTACCTATAAATAGATCATTTGTATTTTAGATTTTTTTTTGCTAAGTGCTAAACAAAATCTTTTGTATCTGTATCGAAGCAGTTTATAAAAGATATAAACTGTTTGTTTCTGGAATGACAAAGCATCTGCGATGTCTCTGATAGTATAGAATCCTAACTAATATTTATCATTTTCCTGCCCTTGTCCCATTCTATTTGGCGTCGGCGCAACACGTTTTCTTCTTCCATTCTCCCCTGTCACACGTCACGGCATTATTTACCTCTCTCCTTCATATCAAACTTTATACTGTCCATCCATCTTTACTTTGGACGTCTTCTCCCTCCCGCTCCATCCATCAACATTCATATCTATCACTCTTTTAGTCACATGCGCTTCATCCCTCCTTACTAATATTATACATGCAAGGTAAATTTATTTGTTACCTTTTTACGCCCAAAGAACTGAACTGATCTGAAAATTTGCCTATTTGTTGTCTGATGTGCAGAAGCAGACATCGGATACTATTCATTTCAAAATAAAGTACTGTTCCCGAGGGCACAATAATTACGTTCTTATGATAATAGATGGCGTCACGTGTCTTTCGAATCGTGATTGAAACAGCAAGCAGAGTACAACCCAAATTGACTGTCATATTCTAACTAAAAGCGAGCGAAGCCGCGGACAAATGCTAGTGAAATATACTTAATTGAACAAACCAAAAATTTAAACACAGCGGTGTTACAATATTGCTAATTCTATGACTATAATGGCGGTTATCTCTGTTAGCGCAATCTGCCAGACAACCAGAAACAAGAGAACAGGAGAGGGGTTTCTTCCTCTGGTATTTAAGATATCTATAGGCGACTGTGACCTGATCACATACCGTTAGATAGGTTGATGGTTATTGTTCTGTTAATAATAAGTATTCTTGGCAGATAGGGGAAAAGGATGCAATAGCCTGTACTGCCTGCCTCGAATGAGTGACCCTATTTTTTGCGGATGAGAAATCTTTAAATCACGTCCCCCGCTCTGGGCGCGAGGAGTGTCAGACTTTTACTGACTAAAACCCACCCATTTTCCTTCTTTTGCCCTTTATGTTCCGGGGCCGCGGTATCTCTTTCGAACCCGCAACCCCGGCAGATGAGTGACCCATTATGTTAAGTCTATACCACGTCCAAAATAAAAATAAAAAAAACACTATAGTCCTTCTCACCTTAGTCAAACAATGCGCCGCCCTGCACCTAATCTTATAATAAGTTTGTTCGTTCTCTATGACGTCAGTGAGCGCCTTCCTCGTGGCCGGCTCGGGGTAGTTGTGCAGCGCGTCGATGGCCTCACTCTGGGCGGTGACGTCACGCTCGTGACGTAACTGGTACTGCCACTGGTAGTCAGGCTGGGATATCACTGTGCTACGCAAAAGTGACATCTCGGGGTCCAGACGGATCCATAGGACGGGTGAGTCGCTGGAATAATGAAACTTTAGCTAGTAGTAAAGTCTGCATGATGATGTCTGTCTGATGCATAGACTTCATAATTATACTAAAATACAACCACTTATGGATTTCAGGTACGAAATAGTAGTAGTCCATAAGTATATGTAGAATATCTGTGTCTCGAAAAGTTGATCAGTATTAATGAGCGCAATGTGCTGTAGATTGAATTTAACCTACACAAACTTTCCTTTTCTCATTTCTTACCAATGCCTGCTCATTGGTACTTGTGGAAAACACTTTGGATCCATAACGCTGCTATGGAGTTCGATACAACAAATTGTTTTTTATTTTATTTAAAAACTTTCCGGTGGTGTCTTAAGGAGAAGCTTCAAATAATCAATCCCGTTATTAAAAGGTATACGCCTTTTCTAACGTCAACTGAACAAAAAAAAACTTCTACTAAAGGTCAAAACAATCGGACCATAATTTTACCCCATCTCAACAATACAGCAGATAAAAATATTAAAAACAATAACTTACTCCATAGCAGACAGATCCATATCGACCTCCTCCCCGGTACAGAGGGGGATCTTCTTCTTCTTGTTCCTCCGACTCTTGCTGTGGCACGTGATGTCCGCCTTCACCACCGTGTTCTCTATCTGCAGCATGTGCTTGAACGTGCCGTCCAGCTCCTGCAGCTGGACCAGTAGGGGACCCACGTACTTGCGTATGCCGCGCTCGTGGACGCAGTCTTGACGGATTTCTAGTTCTACTGTATTTCTAGAAGAATTATTTAGGTTAATCAAATCTGAATGTTAATTAGACACAGAATAGTAAGTGAATGGAGAGTTAATTTTTTAATCATTAAAATTAACTCTCCATTCAATTAGGTACTATTTCTAAATTATTATTCTATTGATTCTTTCTACTAGAAATTTCAGAAGACCATGTGGTAGTGAAGTAAAACCGATACAGGTTTACATTTCTCGAAGCAAATGAATCAAATTTTGTCCATCCAGTGTGTAGCGAACTAAAAAGTTGTATCATTTGCCAAGTACAATGACACGGTACAATACAGGTTACATATACAATAACTACAGCGAGGCAAGGAAATAGAGTAACCACCCAACAGATTGTACTCAAGACCCTCGGTAGATGAAAAAGATCTTCCGAAAGATCAAAATGAAAAAAAGACAATAGTGGCACTTATGCAGACTTAATGCAACAAGGCATTTTTCATCTGTCAACCTTTGGGTTAAAAAAACTGTTTTAAAGGTTTACCTTTTCCGATTGAACACGGAGGTGAGTTGAAACTTCGCATGACCAGCAGTGCGTACCCATTGGTCGACAAACACCGCCATATCTTTACCAGTCACCGTAAAGATGGCCTTCACAAAGAGATTTGTAGACAATAACAGATGGCCCCAGAGACCACTGCCTATTTTAGTGTTGGCCGCATTAGTGGCTAACGACAGTTGTTTATTAAACACTTGAAGCAACAACTCTTGGCCAATACGTTGCTCTAACATTCGTAGTACTAGGTGAGATTTTTTGCGCATTATCTGAAATTGTATAAAGGTAAACTTATGCTACTTTTTCATTGAAGAAACACTATGGAGCAGTAAATAACGACCGTTTAGAGAGAATTGAATGGAATACTCTTTATTACGTCTATGTAGATTGTAGATATATGTGCAAGTATAGACTTGTTTCTAATGGCTATAGTCAACGAGAGATTTGGTTTCAACGATCTTTTCATCATAGCTGTAGTCTATGGTAGATTACTATTAAAGTAAAAAAAACTTACCTCAATATATCGGGGAGACATTGTATGCACGTTTCTGACTGGAAAATAAAATACGTCTTTGGCTTCTACACGTGCTCCACTCGCCGGCGGTTGCCAAGGATCTAAGACTATTCCGCCATATTGTTCTTCATATCCTACTACCTGCAAAACAACAAAAAATAATAGTAAATTACTAAATTTAAAGTAGTAAAACTACTTAAATAAAATAAATAAATATATAATAAATAACTTAGTAACAAAACTAGTATTAACGACGAGCTACTAGTAAGTATCTTTTATATTAGTAATAGGCTTATGTAATCGACCGTAAGGCTTCTGCAATAGCAATGGTGCATACTTGCTTGGAAGAATCAGGGTCTTTTTTTGCGGATGGGAAATCATCAAATTACTTCCCCAGCTCTGAGCAGAGCGGGGGGAGTGTCACACTTGTACTGACTAAAACCCACCCATGTTCCTTCTATTGCCCTTTAAGTTCCGGTGCCGCGGTATCTCTTTCGAACAACCCGCAACCCCGGCAGAAGAATCAAAGTCTTGAACCCAAGATATGAAAATAAAAAACGATACAGTCTTCAAAAATATATAAATCTTACCTCCTGCAACTCCTGATGTATGATATACCTGTACTCATTATTACCAAAACACTTTTTTGAGTACAAGCCACACATGTAGTCAGGAATGCCTTTCGCTAGCCAGAGATCTGACCAGTTCTGCATAGTTATAAAGCAGCCAAAGAATTGCTCGGCCACTGCTTGGGCCATGGCTTTACGACTTATGTATGTCTGGTCTATGATGGCGATTGAATGAAGGAGATGCGTGCTTAGGATCGACATTGTTGTGTACGCTGTGGCGTCGTCTTCGGTCTGTAAAAAGAGAAAGAGGTCTATAGAAAGAGGTTTTTTTTTTATAAAGGAGTATTTTTTTACCAATAAACAATTACCTATCACAAAACTACGACAGAAAAAAAAAGATCTCGATACAATAACGACAATAAAAAAGTTGAGACAAGCACTCCATTTACTTATAACTCTGTGGTTCTATAGCCTAAAGAGGTCATTTTATTTGGCATTGCTTATTTCAATGTCTTGGTATAAATATTTGAAACATGAAGTGTAGTTAGGCAAAGGTAACCTCCTGTCATCCTAGTTCTTCCTGTCACCAATAATAATGTCTAATATACAATGTTTTAGACAGAATATAGTCTATAATTTAAAATAATTGCATGCCTATTTTCAGGCTGAATGTGCATGGCTCACTCCTATTTCTCCATCTGTATTTTAATGTAACCCACATTCGTAGCAAACAAATAAATGATTTGATTTGATTTAATGCACGTTGACTACTCACCTCATCAACAAAGACTTGCTTGTAACAAGGATATGGATATCTAGTAGAAAGAGTTTCTTCATAAAACTCAAATGCCTCATGCAAATACCGCACAGTATTCTTCAATATCTGCAGCAAGTTGGGCAAACAGTAGTGGGTCACTTCATTTATGAAAGGGTCTGCGTATGTTTCAAATGGACTGAAAGATACAAATAAAATGTATGGATAATGAATATTGTTCATGTGTGTTTTGCTGCTAAATTGGGTAGCAGAACTTGAATAATACTGTGGAAATATTAGCAATAAACACTAGAAAATGCCATAATGGAAAGGCCATCTAAAACAGTGGCAGCGTTAAAATATCAGCTCACAATAATTACGAATCACCGGAAGATATCCCCTAAGTAACAGTTTAAACATAATAAGACCAACCACCAACCAGTGCTGTAACATTTTTTATTTTTTAACAAATGTTATAGCACTATGCTAAATGTTGGAAAATGAGACCATTTTCCAACATTTTTTTTATGTGTTTAAGGACAAAAAACAAGTTCAGGTTAAAGGTCTTTGTTTTACTGTTTTGTCCTGTGCAGAAAGAAATACTTTTTCTTTTGTTCTTTATCTAAGAGCTACAATAATTTCCAGTTAAATTCTCAATTTAATACCATAATAATTTCCATAAAACTCACCCAATTGCCAAAGCAATGTTCGGAGCACAAGCAGGGGTGTTGACCAAGTAATGGAAGGTCTTCCTCCTATGATCTGGAGTGTATATCACATCCACAAGCTCCCCACAAGACACCGCAGTCAGACATTCATCAACAGTAAACTCTAGCTTCCAAGTGCACGGCTCTGCAAAGCTGTCCACACAAGGGAACCAGAGGCGGGCTGAATGACCGTAGGTATACATGTGAGCAGATTTCTGGAGGAAAATAAATAATAATTTAATTATGTTTTTGTTTATAGAGCACATAAAAAATCTCCATGATACCTTTTATTTTCTTTTACAATAATATGTTTTACCGCAGTGTCAAATAGATGACAACTCAACATATGTGCAGCATGTTTTTTTATAAGAAACTTTTTCCCACACTAGGATTTTTTTCCTGTATCATGGGTGCGTTTACAAACATTTAGACTCACATACACAAAGAGCCAGACCTGAAACAACTACCTGTAGGTCATACATATATTTGTTCCGTTTGGGTATCAAACAGATGACACGCAACACTCACTCACCCACAATCATGCTGTTTGAAACTAATGTGTTCAGGACTAATCAGCTATTATTAATAAATATTGCATTATACTTTATCTACCTCTACTAATGATCCATCTCCTTCAGGCACAACAAAGTGCATCCCACCCTGAGGAGATTCAAGGGAAAATTCAATACCAATGCGCAGTCCTCTCCCTTCCCCCACCAAATGCGCTGCTTCTTCCGGAATTTGGACATGAAGCTCCCCTGAATTGTGATCCGGGTCTATCTTTTGGGCAGCAGATAAATGAAACTGAGAGAAGACTTCCAAGGATCTCCTGAAAGTAAGAAAATAGAGAATTTATGATGTACTTTATGCCTGTGGCTTGCCCCCATGAAATCGGGAACTGTCTGACAAGTTCAAAACAATTTAATCAAAATAAAGAGATACCACCTTTAATTCATATCCAGTGGTTTTCTTGTGACAAAGACCAGGATTAAAAGTAGCCAATATGTCATTCCAAGTTCTAAACTATCTGTGTGCCAAATTTCATCCAAATCGGTTAAGTAGTTTTTGCATATGAAAAGTTACTAACATACAAAGTTTTACATTTGCAATGTTAGTAAGATTAGTATCAATTTCCTTCAGGGATAGTAGGATAATAAGTAGTAAGATTTTGGTGATCATTGTGCAGCAAATATTATGCAACACAGACTGGTGACATCTGTAAGCCATGCACTTTTTCTCGACATTTTATAAGTGCCCATGTAGGCCTATATGAAATAAAAATATTGTTGATTTTGAAGCAGGCTGTGACAAGGGTGTCACACACAACACTCTTTTTTTTTACAGTCATGTAAAGAGCTGTGAAAATTTGGCTTGTAATGTCACTTTCACACTGAATGTGTATTGATTCATACAAATAAGTTATTTAACTGACTGTTGATCTTCAATTCACTGCAGAGTGCTTGTTTTAACCGACTTTATAAAAGGAGAAGGTTCTCAATTTGACTGTATTTTTATATTCATTTCATTATGAAATCATTGCTCTTGAGCCATTGGTTAGAAGATGAACTCACATATGCAAAAACTAAACAAAGCAGCAAGTTGTCATATTTTATTAAACTTATTTGCCACGAGTAGAGGGTAGTTACAGTAATATCACGTCATTAGAATACTTACGTATTGGGGTCAGCTTGACAAATATCCAGAAATGGGTCAAAATACTGGAAATTGGCTTCATACTGATCATTTAGGCACACCCGGTAAATACGACACTGTTTTGCATTCAGCCGAATGTATCGAAGATTATCTTTTAACGGAACGATGGTCAGTTCTACAAAGCCCTGAGAAAAATATAAAATGTTTCATGTTTTTTCTATCATGAGTTAGACTTAAGCTAAAAGTTAATCAATGATGTTTCTTACAATAACGCTTCTCCTTTCGAAACTGATTCCCGTCAAACTAAGAATCTGATGGGCTGTAATTAAATAAATGTGTTTATTAGTAAAATAGCTTCTCAAAAACAACAACCACTGTATCCAAACAAACTAAAATTTCATGATACTTATAATTTAAATGGGCGACAGTTGTCGCCCGTCCGTTCCTTTTTCATTGTTTATAATTTTTTAAATCATTTCTTTAGTTTAAATGTACATTTTGATTTAATTACTATTTTTTCTTTCCAGAAATCCTGTGGCTGTCACAAAACACACATCAACTGAACCAATAGACAATCAATCAATCAAGACTGTTTTTTGTTGGGATGGCTATTTCAATTTAGATACGTATCTTTTCAAAAACCCTGTGCTCTATGAATAGGAATGAATGATAGTGAAAAATAATGGATTCAATGGAATTTATTACATTACAATATTGTAGACCAAGTTAATTTTAGCAATAGGATTTTATACCGTAACATACGTGTTTTATAAAGAAAAAACTGACCAAGCTACAAAATTGCAGATAATTTAACTTTTTTTGCTTTATTTCAATTGCATTATATTCAAACTAGACGTTCACTCGTATAACATCGACATGCCATTCTATAGCATGCATAGCAGAGCAGTTCACATATACCCAGACAGGTATTATGTGTACGTACCTACTTACTTGGGGCCAATGTGTGCTTTGCAGCAACACAATAACTTGCAGTTTATAAGCGTACATCTAACAGTACGGTTATAAACTGCAAGTTTTTGTGTTATATAAAAAAACCAATGCAAGCGCTCCCACTAGAGATATTTACCTTAGTAGTGAGGTTTTTGTTCCCCCTCGTCGGATAATTTACTCTGTGGCATTTTGTGGCGCATTTGTTGGTTTTAATGAATTTGGGCTTTTTTATTAGTGATTCTAATAAGTTGCTATTTTCATTCGAGTTTTACAAATTGTTAGGTAACTAAACATTTAAACAAAGCTCAATTTATTATTTACAGCCAATCATACTTTTTCGAGCTTACTATTTTGTAAAAGAAAAACTAAACGGTCACATCGTGGTCATCTCTAGAGCTGTCAAAACAAGAAAGAGATGAAATGATAGAAACGGAGGTCCATTGCGATATTACGATCAAAGATTACGATTATTGCTGGAATATTGTAAAATTCGTAGCCGCTGAATACTGTGTTAAAACAATTTGTGTGTTGTGTGAAAGTTGTGTAATTAAATGTTACAAAAAAACTGGTTTTCATGTTTATTTTCGGTTTGAATGATCAAAATGTGGGACTCACCATACTTGACTTGTTTGGTTTTGTATATATTTTCGTTCCAAATTATTGTCACTAATTCACGCACGTCTAATGTTTGGAAATTGAACGCGGAAGAGGACCAAATTGTCGACGGTAGTACACTGTCTCAGGTCAGTCAGAATTCTAATAATATGTCTGTAAACTTTTATATAATCAATGCACTACATATTCATCAAATGTATGTACCTTTCATTCTGTTATTCTAGACCATAAAATGCTCATGTTTGCCTTGAATTAATTTTCTTCAGTGTAATGATTATTCTAAAATGAGTTTCTATCATAAAGGTACAGTCTGGCAAAGTTTTAATGTAATAATATGGCTTTTTAAAGTGTGAAATACTTTTAGGATGAATCTGATAAAACAAGAATGGGTGAAGAAGACCCTGTCTTCAATATAATAACATCTACAGTGTACTATGGGAACACATGGACAAAACATGGCTTTGATATGTTTTGCACAGATTGTCAAATATATGAGCAGCAGAGGTAATTTACTTAAATTTATGTTAAATTATACATAGAGCAATAGATTTTTTATTATTTAATATTTAGTACATTTGGTCAAAGATTCATAAGGCAGATCAACAACATGTTCTATAAGTCCTTGGCAAATTAACACATGTATGAATAAACACAAGTAGGTCTGTAAATAAACTGTGTGATGTTTTTCAACAGTGTTAAGAATTATTATAATATCCTACTCATCAGGTTTCATTATTATAATGGGTAGTCCATTAAAAGGCTAATTAATGAGCATATGCAGTAACCAGTATTCCTTAGGGAATCTAAATTTTCAATGCTGATAAATACCATATTTGCTTTAAAAAAAGAAAAAAAAACAACAAAAAATTAAATGCTTTTAAATTAATTGAGTCTAAAATAGAATGGCTTTACTCTACTTTTGATGGGTGATAAATGTTAATATATTACTAAAGTCACCTTTATGTAATACTAGACTGAATGCATACATTGTAGTGAAGATTAAACTACATTACTTTTTATTCAGTTATACAGTGACATTGAACATACAACCTTTATGCAAAATATACATAATATAAATAAATATTATTTTTGTGTGAACAGATGCTTGCATTCATAGAATGTATAAAGTTATAATAACACTTACACACACCAAAATACCATACAAAATAAAAGACTTGTTTACCCTGAATAGTTCCTGCAAAGGTATACCTAATAGCACATCCAGTATTGTATTTGTGAACAGTAGGTGTACCGTAATACCATTAAGTAGCTTGATTTAATATCCCATGAAATACACAAGTCATGAATTTGGATAGGAATAATATGGGAGAGCAGTCTCCTAAGAATGTTGCTAGTAAGACTGAAGGCCACCTGATGGGGCACCTATGCACAGTGCATACACTGTTGCCTGGTGTCTTTAGAAGATGGCAACACTAAATATTGTTGCTAAAGTGGCCCCTTTTTATTTTTGTGTCTTAGTTGAATATACTAAACTGCCTATTTAAAGATAAATAATCAGCTGAGGATAGGGTATTGGTGGAGTTAGTTGATTGACCTACATAGTGTTTTTTTTTCGTCATTTAATCTTTAAATATTTTTGCAGAGCTGGTGTGGAGAACAGTGATGAAACTACGCCGGCTGAAATAAATGGAGATGCGGACGATGAGTACTTAGATTGTGGCAAAGCTGTCAATTTCACATACTATGACAACTTGGTTGGAGTAGCCAGACGTCATAGACATCCAAATGTACCTGAACCACAGGTAAATAATTTTTAGAAAATAAAATATTTGAGTCTCAATCTGGCTAGGTAAATGGGCCACTAACTTAACTACCCAAAAAAACGGATTTTAATATGAAAGGGTCATTTGTATCTTTCTTTATTTATTTAAACTTCATAAACAATAGTGGTACATAGGCAGACTTAACACAAGGCATTCCCAACTAGTCAACCTTTTTTAGGATTCTTTTTGAGGTCAGCAAAACTTTTTTATAGTTTTTCAGGCTTTAACTGAAAAAAATCTATATCCATGGTTAATTTTTAAACAAATTACTGAAAAAAAAAATTTTTCTTTTAAGCCAAACATTGATAAACAATGAGGCAATTTCAGGTAATCTAAAAACCACCATGTCCATTTTATAATACCTATCTGTAAATAAGTTTTTCGTATGTAATGTGATAAGATTATGTATTATCTAAACTTAAATAAACTACATGAAACTGTCATATAAAATTGAACATACTTAGAGCAATATTTTTCCTATTTTTGTTAACTTCCATTCATTACAGTTGTGCAAACATTAATTAGCTTATTTCAAGTTGTAATATTTAGTGTAAAATACATTGTAAAATTGGTTATTTCCCTAAATAAATAGATATGAAACAAAAATAGCCGTAGGCAGGAAATTATTACATTTATCAAACAATGTACAGTCACCTGCTAAGTTATATGCAAACTATAATGAAATTTTTGACTAACCAATCATTTCTATCAATGTTGGAATTAGCATATTATCTCCACTATACTTATAAAATCAAATCAATATACCTAAATCTGTTTTTTTTTCTATTATTCTCTTGTTTTGTAACTGTATAATCTTTTTGTAGATGATTGTACTTGCAAAATAAATAGGTTTCGTGTGTTTTCCTCTTAAATCAAATTACAAGGAAAAATAAACAGTATCATAATGACATTAAATACGCATGTTGACATTAATATTATTTTCTTTCCTCATAATATAGTTAAAACCAGAGTGACCAAGCTCTGCTCGAATGAAAATATAATTTTCCCGGATATGAGACCTAGCTAGAACGATTTTTAGTCCCCGTAAAACCCCATATTGCAAGTATCATCGAAATTGAAAGAGCGATTTTCGAGACCATGATCTCAAGTATATTTATATACAAAAAATGCTCATATAAAAATATATAGCACTGGGTAATAATTGTTATTGACATAAATCCTAGTTCTAGATGACGGATTGCATCGCATTCTCATGCAATCGCTTAAACTTCGAACTAAAAAAAATTGAATTCCCATCTGGCAGCTCCTTTTCTATGCTCTTATTCGCTTAGAACCGTCATTTGCTGGAGCAAAACAACGATCGCATCGCGTAGATGCTACCGTGTGCGATAGACAGCATTCCCGCTGCTTCCGATTTCAACCCTCATAGTACTTACGTAGGTATACAGCGTGTACCATAATGAGCTCAAGGACCTTCTGGGTGGTCTCTCGGACCATAAAAGTGAACAACTTTTTAGGGTTCCGTAGTCAACTAGGAACCCTTATAGTTTCGCCATGTCTGTCTGTCCGTCCGTCCGTCCGTCCGTCCTCGCTTAATCTCTGTGACCGTTAGCACTAGAAAGCTGAAATTTGGTACCAATATGTATATCAATCACGCCGACAAAGTGGTAAAATAAAAATTGGAAAAAAATGTTTAATTAGGGTAGCCACCCTATATGTAAAGTGGGAAGTGATTTTTTTTTAATTTCAACCCTAACGTGTGATATATTGTTGGAAAGGTATTTAAAAATGAATAGGGGTTTACTAAAATCATTTTTTGATAATGTCAATAATTTCGGAAATAATCGCTCCAAAAGTAAAAAACAATGTGTCCCCCCCCCCCTCTAACTTTTGAACCACAAGTTTAGAAAATATGAAAAAAATCTGAAAAGTAGAACTTTATAAGGACTTTCCATGAAAATCATTTTGAACTTGATTGAGACAACAGTTTTTGTACAAAAAAGACAAAAAGTTGTACAAAATAATTTTTGTAGTATAATCGTAGCAAGCATTTTTTTTAACTTCGTTTACATATTTTATTATCCTGAACGTATCTTTTTTCAAACAAAAAAATAAACTACGGAACCCTACACTGAGCGTGGCCCGACACGCTCTTGGCCGGTTTTTTTACATGATTTTTGGCAATTCATAACTTTTTTTTTAGTTTTCCCATACATGGTGATCAGGTGATCGCGTCAGTGCGAGTTCAATTTTTTTTTCGGGAATTCAATTATCGAGGTCTTGCGTTTGTTATTGTTACAGAACACCTTGTATGCATATTATATGCATAGATTTTTTTGAGCTGACAAGCGCTTGACAAAATTTGGTCAGCACATTATTTATTTATTAAAATTTTATGCACATTATAAAAAACACTGTACAAAGGCTGACGCCTACGTACGTAGAAAATGCCCTCGGGCATTTTCTACTAGTCTACCTTAGGGCGATGTAGAGAGAAAACATAATATGTGCAGCAAGCAGTACAAATAATAAATACATAACAGCCATTTAATTTTGAGACGAATCAGCCAGAATCTTCAGCATCTTATTTTTCATATTCTTACGCTAAAACAATCCAAAAAACAAACAGCACAGCTTGTCATTTGTTAATCACCTATTAATGAGACGAGGGGAGGAAGATGACGATAATTGATTACAATACAACGTTCTTTTTAGGTGTCCCTCATATTCCCAAAGAAGAAATCGAACGGTTTGTCGCCGTCAGAAATAAATGGTTTCGAGAAGCGTCTAAAGAAAGCAAAGAGGGAGAAACCGAAGTCAGTACAGCTGTACAACCAGATTGGAAACTTCTGGAGGATCAAGGGGGACACGCGTCAGTCAATTGAGTGTTTCAGGCGCGCACTCGCCGTGTCTCCTTATAATGCGGAAGTAAGTTACTATTTTAACAGTTTTTTTTTTTCATCTTCACGTTAATTTTCATCTTTATAGGGTTTCGTCCCTCAAAAGAAAAAAAAAAGGTACCCTTATAGGATCATTTTATTGTCCGTTTGTCTGTTTGTCAAGGCCCGTTATCTCGGGAGCGCATAAAGGGGTCGAGCTGAAATTAAAACAACATAATAATATACTCAAGTCTGTGGTCAAAGCAACCCTCTAAGTCTACGCAGTCAAAAGATGTGACCCTTTATGTCGCAAGTTTGTACGGAATCCTCGATGCGCGAGTCCGACACTAGAAATTCGGACACGCCAACCGTGTCGTCACATTAATTTTCAGCTGCACTTGGAGAAGTTACCCATGTGATCCCTATCACCTATAACAAAACAGCTACCCTACCATGACATCATAAAGCAGAACTTATTCCACTGAGGGAAAGAGACAGAGCTATACAGGGTGTTTAGCACCATCTCTTTCTCAAACAGGAATAAGAACTGCTATAAGATGTCATGGTAACCCTACTGTCCTTCATTTTCACTATTAACCCATAAAAGGTCTTACATGCTCGCATTAAGAAACAAAAGACTACTTACGGTTCAGGGGTTGCTTCTAAAGATAAAGTTATAGATAACGGTAATATTTATCAAGAAATGTTATTGTATATGTACTTATAGTAAACAGGCATCTTCTGAATTTCTTTGAGTACTCTCTTTCCATTGTAGACCTTGTCTATAGCTTCCTATCAGGCTTGATCGAGGTCAAGATCTAGTCTATCATTTTATTTTTAAGTAAAAGTCATTCACATCATGCTGACCGAGAAATGACAAAAATTATCGATATGTCATATCGCGAGACGTAATCAGATACAATCGATCCTCATTGACTTTTCTACCTACCAAAATAGTGTGTCAAAATACTCATAATTAATTGTAACAAATATCAGGTTAATCAACTCTTGTTTTCACCCTGATAAAAACCTTCGCACTGCAAGTAAGCGTTAGTATTGTTTTACGAGGAGTAACTGTCATTTTGACAGCTTCGTTGAGAGTGGTCGGTAGTGCGACTGTTGACCATGAGGATCTGGGGAACCGGTTCCCGCGTCGGGCAGAATGTACTCTATCAGTAATTTTCTATGCCCGGTTAATGGCTTTAAGCTCGCCCCCTATTTTTGTTTTGATGGGAGATCATCAAATAACTTCCCCCGCTCTGGGCGGAGTGGGGGGAGTGTCAGGCTTGTACTGACTAAAACCCACCCATGTACCTTCCAATGCCCTTTATGTTCTGGGGCCGCGGTATCTCATCAAAGGGTCCCTGGCAGGCCCCTTTGCTTTGCTGACATCTTTTTGAGGCGCGCCTGGAACACTAACGCGCCTCGGCCTTTCGTCAATAGACGTAAGGTCGTCCCTTATTACATGGAGCTTAGTCATATCTGGCGAAATGTGGATATACTTTAATTGTGTACACCTCTGCCTAGACCCTCGGAGAAAACAGGCGAGATGCTATGTTATATAACTGTCATTTCGTAGGTGTTTTTCTAATAGGCACACTACAAAAAATAACAACCGACGAAGAGAATGCCATATTTATGATCAGTAGAAATTGAAAGCTAGCGTGTGCAAATACTTGTTATAGTATTATGAGAACTCGAGAATGTTATAATAATTGTTTTTCAATTTATATGTAAACTTCGTTTGTTATAAACGTGGGAGTCATGGTTGTTGACATAATCCGCACACTTATAATTAATAAGGAAGCATAAATTGTTGTTAGGACCGAACGTGTGCCAGCAGGTTGGACACAACTTACTAACAAAGGATGAGTTAGAGGCCCGAAATAAAAATGAATGAAATCCCGATTGCACAGTTGTCCCTACTACTGATCTTTTTTAAAAACTCATGAATCGGAATATAATAGGGTTATAATAGGGTAGGGTTCATTTCGAAGTATCACTGCTTTCGAACGAGCTCGGGCTCGTATCTTCGTTGACAGACTTGGAAAGTAGGCCCCCAGATGGATAAGCGTGGACAACGGTGTAGCTTCAGGTTGCGGGTTGTTCGAAAGAGATGCCGCGACCCCGGAACATAAAAGCCAAAGGAAAAAACATGGGTGGGTATTGTCACCCATGACATGTTTTTTTGTTTGGAAATCATCAACTGATGATTCCCAAAACCCAAAATAAAAGATCAAGCCTTCATTAATTGAAAAACCAAAACTAAGCACCAATGTAAAAATACTTTTATTTATATTAAGGTGATAGTAGAAAAGAGCACGTGGCTAAATAGCAGCGAGGGTCGTTTGGGTTAAGCCTTACTTGTCTACGTTGATGTGTAGATGGGTGATCTCCCGTTACATACCGAGTTTTTTTAGTGCCTCGGAAAGCACGTTAAACCGTTGGTCCCGTCTGTCAATTGTAGATCTTTGACAGTTGTTACAGATAGTAAGTGGCTCGAAAGTCTGACAACCAGTCTTACCAAGAACCATCGTATTACCCAGTTGTTAACTGGGTTGTAGAGGTCAGATAGGCAGCCGCTCCATGTAAAATGGTATTCAGCTGGATCCGGTAAGACTGGAAGCCGAAACCAACATAGTTGGGAAAAGGCTAGGCAGATGAGGATGGTAGTACTTAAATGTGTACTTGTTATTAAAAGTCGAAACTAATTTATTATTTCGATGTAACTACCATATAAGGATAACAGGTAAGCCTCTATGGCCACATTAAAGTAAGTAGTAGTAGTACTTTAATGTGACCATAGAGGTTTACCTCGCTATAAAAAGTTTTTATTACATTTCTACTATTCTACGTTCATTGGACATCTAATTAATTACTTCACATATACAAAAGTAGACGGTGGAGTTATGTATGAGCTATATTTGAAACCAATTTATAAGGAAAGGTCAATATTATTATTGATTGAGCCACGTCATTGGTGTCGCTTGTCTATGTAGACGTTGTATGACAATTTGACATACATTATAACGTAATTTCACCCAAACATCATACCTACTTTTTTTCCAAAACGGGTAATAAAAAAATAAACAATGGTTTTTCCATCATAAATTTCACAGTACCTAACAGCACCTGAGTCCAGATCTGTGCCCGGTTAATTAAATGACTAATGACCGCTATAAAATAACTTAAACGTAACTGGCGAAACGTGGGTTTACTGTTAGGTACTCGTCTATTTAACCCTTTCTTATGGCGTAATCAGTGACTGTTGCCAATCATCAGGCAAAGGCAAAGACAATGCCAGTTTTTTTTTTTCATTTTTTATGTCCTCTCGTAGTTCATCCTATCATAATAAATATCATCAACAAGGATCTGGTTTCAATTTGCGAATGGAGTGAGGCGCATGGGTTGCAGGTTAACCCAGCAAAGACTCAGGTCATTGTTGTTGGCAGCTCAAGGATGTTCCCCAAGATAAACTGGTCGCAGCTTCCCCAGGTTCAGTTTAAAGGAAGGTCTTTCTTGGGGTCCTCAGCTGCAGGACGTATGTCGCAAAATTTTTGCATCTGCTAAATCCCTGAGACGTTTGCCGAATTTTCTTCCAAGTCTTCCAACTGCTACTAAAACTGCGCTTGCTCAATCCCTATTACTTCCCATCCTTGATTATGCCGATGTCAATTATCTTGATCTCACTGAGGCACAACTAGATAAACTTGAGCGACTTCAGAATGTCTGCATAAGATTTATATTTGGCTTGCGCAAATATGATCATGTCTCTGAATTTCGTATAAAGCTCAAGTGGCTTCCCATAAGACTTCGCCGGAATACTCATATCTTGTTTCAGCTATACAATATTTTGTTTAATCCCAGAACCCCCCCTTATCTTAAAGAACGTTTTAAGTTCCTTTATGACACACATAATAGATATCTGAGGTCATCGGAAAACCTGAGACTGGAGATGCCGGTGCATTCTACTAGCTTCTACGATAAATCCTTTACGGTTCAAGCTGTACGGCTATGGAATGCCCTGCCCATGTCTGTAAGGAGCGCTAAAACCCTGTCCACTTTTAAAATTCTGGTCAAAAAGCACTACCTCTCTCCATAAACAACAATATTAAATATTTCTTTGCTCTTCATGATTGTTATTTTATATGTATTTAAATATAAGTATTTGTTTTTGTAAATTTAAAAAAATGTTTAAAATTAATTTTTAAAAATGTTACGCCACAGACTACCTACAGTACTGTTTCTCCTCTTTTTATATCCATCAAAAGGTTGTCTTGAAAAGATCGCTTTTAGCGATAAGACCGCCCATTGTGTCACGCTATTTATAAGTTTGTCTAGTGTTATTCTTGTTACTTGTATGGTGTACATAATAAAGAATATTCTATCTATCTATCTATCCTATAAGGTTGTTGGTAGTGGTCAACGGGACGGGACTATCCTGTGGGTGCCTTGAGAGTAAGGCCTCCAGCCAGGGGCAAAAACTTATATTCTAAGCCACTGCATGCTAAGGGCACCCCTGCGTAAAGGGACGCCGAAGCCAGACTCCTGCAGTTCTTTTTATTTTAGGAAACTAAGAATAAACCCTTCCCTAGCCTCGTTTAGTTGTAGAGATTTAAAAATAAAATTAATATACCTACTATAATTATTAAAATTGCGGTCTCCTACATAATTGTTGGTACATAGCTTTATTTTATAAAAGAAGATAGTACTAAATACCTGATATAAAAAGTTATAAAATAAAATAATTGCAAGATAATAGACACAATGTTTATTATTTCAATATGATTTTGTTCCGCAAGTATGGCTTCCCGGCAGATACAGATAGTATATTTTTCCTTAGACGTTAAAATGGGATTAGAAGTATATGCGACAAGAATGTGTGTGCGACGTATGTTTTTCCTTTCTCATACGGTAGGGAAAGATGAAATCATCAAATCCTAAGATTTTTTGAATACTGACGATATAAGATCTACTTATACCAAAATGACGAAACTTAAATATACCAATTTGGTGAGGCCTTAGCGTTCAGAAGAAAACGCCTTGTATTATGGTAAACTAGCTGGTGCACGCGGCTTCGCCCTCGTGATATCGAAAAAAAAGTATCCTATGTGTTATTCCAGACTATAATCTACCTCTGTGCCTCTGTCTATGTAAATGTCATCAAGATCCGATGAGACTTGGTCCACACAAAAGCCTACTCAAATTCAGTGAATTATGCAATTTCCCAACCGTATTTCCGGGAATAAATTATTATTATGCTTGTTGGACTGTCCATTTTTCCACTACCCGTCCGAGGATCACACTGCGCTCAAACGCTCAAAAGACTTAGTGAAAGAAAACTTCGTAAGGAGACTAGAAAACAAAAATAACACAAGGACATTCACTAGCCCGCCATAGGCGTGGTCGTGGTGGATTCGTATCTACTCTTCCTCTCAGCGAGGAGACAGGAACGTTAGGGACCAACTATGATGTCCACCATAAGCTCCTATCCCAGACTATCCACAAATATAACATCATTCCTTTTCAAACCAGGTCCTGCTAAACCTCGCAAGGGTACTATTCACCCTGCAGTATCTGGACGACGCGATCTACCTGACGCGCCGATCGCTGGAGGTCCAGCCCCCTGATCGCAGCGCGTGGCAACAGTACTTCACGCTCGGCGAGATATTCAAGGCATATGGACATTATCAGGTATGTTTGGAGTTTTCTTTGACCCCTGCTTTATTATTTACTCAAAAATGCATGTAATGTTGTCATTATTTTGACAACCTTGTTTGAGCAAAGTCGACCTTGCCGTTCTGTTTCAAGGAGCGGCCGGCAGTTTTGCTGGCCGCTCTAACAGGCCGGCAATGTTTTGCCGACCGCTATTTTGACGTTTCAACGTTTTAAAAAATCAATTCCAAAAAGATTTTATTTAAAACACAGCTGTTTGTACGTCTAAAGGTAAAAAAAAAAGATTTAAAAGATTTTTATTTAAATAACTTGCTGGTTTTATTTAGATTAGGTACTTGCATTTTTGAGTAAAGCACTATACAAACCTTGGCCCACAATGACTGCTTCGCTGGTCACGCTATGATTGCCTCGAGCTAGCCTAGCTACGCTCTAGGCCTTTCAGCTTGGCCATCATTGCAGCCCTTGCTGTCCTCGCTGTAAAGGCCTCGACCTACGGTCTCGGCCTTTATCTCAGCTCGTCCATCAAGTGCTGCACGCTGACCGCGCTGTGTCGGCCTGGAGCTGCGCTACGCTGCGCTGTCGGCCATCATCAGCGCGACCAGCAAAGTAGTCATTATAGACCGCGGCAGTAATGTACTATTACTGATCAGTCTTTATATCTTAAACAATTTACTAAATATCGATCAAGTCTTCATCAAAAAGTCTTAATAAAATCCCGGGCAAGATCTTGATCTATTTGTTAATTAAAGCTTGGAATTCAAATTTTGTGCTAAAAAAAACGTAAAATCATGGACACGTTTAATAAATTACTAAATAAAAGAAATGTAAATCCTTTTGAAAGTAAAAAAAAAAACACCATAATAACCTTCTAGATACCAACAGATATTTGGTGAACGGGTTCATTATTCATGGGGTAAAACCGAAGACGAAAGACTATATTGATCCTACATTTCATACCTTTGATAAAAAAAAATAAAAAATCCGATAGATCATATATTTTAGCATCTTAAATTGTATTATAAGTGTACAATTTTGTGTAATACAAGTTTAGAAGAAGAGTGATTTGAGTTTGATATAGAAAAAAAAAAACAATTTAGAATAACGTCTAAACACGTTAGAATAACCTTAAACACACGTTTGGTTTTGCTTTGACCCAGCATTATAATCCCTCAGGATTAGCAAACACATACTTCATTGCTGCTTTAAAAGGTGTCATACTATAAAACCTTGTGCAGGAAGCGGCAATGCACCTGAGGCACGCTCTGGATTTGAAACCGGACTATGAACCCGCTATGGCAGCGTTGAAAGACATCGAGAATACGCCGGAAGCTTCAGTGCATGTCTATACACTCCTTATTATTGTGTGTTTGGTAAGCGTGTGTTTTTTTTTCTAATAGTTTTAGCACATGTCCCGTAGTCGTTGGTCTTGCTTTTTTTCTTGCTGTCCCACTGTGCCATCTGTCTCTGCGAAGTGCTCTGTTACTGCGAAACGTGTTCGATTTTTAACCCGACTGCCAAGGAAGGAATATGTTTTTCGCGCGTATCTTATATGTTTGTTTGTTAATTTCTTTATTAGGTACTTAACTTTTTACAAAAAACCCAACTCCGTGAAAAATTCTTAACTTAAAAAACAGAAAAGCAAAACAAGCACATTTCAAATTAAATAAACTTTGGAAGCAGGTGGAACTCATTTGAGTTCGAAAATATAAAAATGGAATGTTTTTTTTTCTTTTTTAACTCAAAGATAACATACTTAACCTGAAATCACGTCTGTATTGCATCGCGGTTAAAATATTGCGTATTTTTAGGTTTTAAATAGATACTTACCTCTTTTTACGTACTTTCACCATTAAAGATATACCTACGTGTAAAATTTATACATAGGGCGACGCAATGGGCTATCTGCGTGGTGTAACAAAACTATGGAATAGGTTTTCCTTATCTAAGCCTTGCACATATTAATCAGTTTGATTGGTTCAGGTCTTTTGGGAACATAAAAGCTTATTTAATAACAAGGCTTTTTCCCTATTTATATTATTTCCTCATTCATGAATATCAAGTAAGGGTTATGGCCTTGCTACAGTGGATTTAATTAAAATACTAGCTCGCGTTAAATTCGGGGTAACACAGTTCCCCTTTCCTGAATTTCAGGGACCGGCTACCTGTAGTTTTTGCCCTGGCGCCTTATTTATTGTAATAGCAATGCTAAGTTTTTTTAGGGTCCCAATTATTTCTGTATCAAAATCGGTTTAGCTATTTAGGCGTGAAGACCTAACAAACAAACTCACTTTCGCTTTTATAATATTAGTAAGGATAGTTGAATATTTTAAAGGTATATGTATAAGAATCATTCATTCAATACTTTTCCATATGAACCATACCCTAATTTTATACGATAAGCGTAACAAGTTATAGTTAAACTACATAATTATCTACG
This sequence comes from Ochropleura plecta, assembly GCA_905475445.1. Taxonomy (NCBI): domain Eukaryota; kingdom Metazoa; phylum Arthropoda; class Insecta; order Lepidoptera; family Noctuidae; genus Ochropleura; species Ochropleura plecta. The sequence continues at coordinate 6,224,200 of FR997732.1, forward strand.
ACCAAGATACAATACAGTATTACAATTGTACGTAGGGTAAATAAATGATAATAATACAATATCATTCGAACATGACCGCGACGGAAGCAAGGTTTACCATATCCGAAACCACAATGTTGCATACAAACACGACTTGTTTACTGATATTCCGACAAACGACAAATATGTGTGCCGAGTTATGTTGACACTGTCGATGATTTTAACCGACTTGATAAATGGAAGAGGTTCTAAATTCGTCGGAATGTTTTTTTATGTGTGTTCTCCGATTATTTAACGACGCCTGGACCGATTTGGAATATTCGTTTTGTATTTGTAATGGTGGTTTCATGGTCAGGATCTGATTTTGGGTTTTTGGAGAAATGGAGAGAACTCTTTAAATTATGGGCACACTTATAGCGATTTGGGTATTTATTTATAGTGATTCGTGCATTCATTTATATAACAAACTCGCTGTGACCAGCGGTTTCACCCGCTGCTCTTGTCCCCTTCTGAAGAGGGTGACTCTTATCACTTAGGAGTATGAAAAATAAATTACGACCGATTTTCAGACCTACCGAATACACATATCAAATTTGGAGGAGTATGGCAACAAAAACTGTTTCACGGGAATCTAATATATAAAATTCTCGTGTCGCGGTGTTTGTTACCAAACTCCTCCGAAACGGTTGGACCGATTTGTATGAAATTTTGTGTGCATATCGGGTAGGTGTCATTACAGCCAACATTTATTTTTCATACCCCAACAGCGGGTGAAATCGCTGGGCACAGCTAGTTTTACATATGAGAATATTACAACAAAAACTAGCTTCAGAAGTCGGTGGCACAAAACTGAATTAAACAAATAAAAGCCACCGACTTCTGGAGCTAAAGTTATTATTTTTCAAGTTTTATTTTGTGAGTTCGTTAAAAAATACTTACATAAGTAGATATTATTTATCTGCCATAAACTGGGTTAACAAAATTGGAAAAGCTTTCATGGTTATTAAAATACGTACCAAAATGTCAGTATGTTTGAACCTCATTTTGATTAATAACTAAATGTGTCCTTATAATAGAAAGTAGCGTCATTCTTATTACTGTCATAGTGTCTTTATGCTTTGATCGATTCTTCGATCGATATGTGGATTACAAATAATTTTAGACCATGACAGCACATAGACCTTTTTTTTGCGGACGGGTACCTAGTAATCAAATATCTTTCCCCGCCCTGGGTGGAGCGGGGGGAGTGTTAGGCTTGTACTGACTCAAACCCATGTTTCCTTTTTTTGCCCTTTATGTTCCGGGGCAGCGGTATCTCTTTCGAACAACCCGCAACCCCGGCACACCTTAATTAGACTAGATAATAGAGATCATAATATGTAAACAGTGTAATAAAATGGAAGAATGGATAAAATAAGGAATGAGTATATTAGAGGAAGTTTGAAAGTTGCGCCTGTTACAGAAAAAATTAAAGGGAGTCGTTTCTCTTGGTATGGGGTAATGAGGAAGAAACAAGCGCATGTGACTAAAAAAAGTGATAGATATCAATGTTGATGGATGGATTGTGTAAGGAATGATATGAAAGATAAAGGAGTAAATGATGCCGTGACGGGAGAATGGAAGAAAAAACGTGTTGCGCCGACCCTAAATCGAATGGGACAAGGACAGGAAAATGATGAGTTAATGGAAGATACAAAATTCGTTATAACATTTCAGTTAAACGTGAGCTACCATCGAGAACACCGACGCCTGACCACTTCTCAACCTTATAACTCAGAGCATAAGGCGCGTCGCCCACACGACCAACAGTCGAGGCGCGACGACGCGCCTAATGCGCCCGCGCCTCGACTGTTGGTCGTGTGGGCGACGCGCCTTAGGGTGAACACTGTCAGGCGTAGGTGTCCGCGATGGTAATAAAATACTTACATGATTGTGAAGTGTTACTTACTTACTCACCACAGGATTTTGTGTCAATGCCAGACAGTTTATTCTGACCTTTTAATTTTACGTAATTGTGTTGCAATTGACTGAACTTTCTGTTTGGTAGGACAATATAAAACACTTACATTATTTATCTCGATGAGTTGAATCTAAAAATCGATGTACACGTATTTGGCAAATCAGTGTTATTTATTATTGCGTAATATTAAGTACACACGACGACAGATCAACCTATACAAAACCAGTTTAAGCGGATATCTCGTCGTACGGGAAATCTACGGCGTACGATTCGTAGTTGAAAGATCAGCATAAACTGGTTTTGTATAGGTTGATGTGTCGTCGTGTGTACCTAATACTGATTCGCCAAATTGGCTGTTGATTCTATTCTCTCTTGACATACCGACTGCAAAAGAGAAAGAGTTAAATGTGGCAACTAAATGGGTACTTTAAGGACATCTTGGCCCAGTATACGTTCCGGGCATATAAAATAATCAAATTCTGTAATTAAAGTGTCCATTTTTTCAATGATTTCAGGTGATGGGAGTATTGCTGGTCATACTGTCGTCAGTGGATAGCGGCGCGGACGTTGAAGAGCACAAGACTCAAAGGCATTTCAACCGAGCTATGGCCATGAGATCCCTCCGCGGCGTAGCCCTACCCGGGTCCCGCGGACGCAAGAAAGGCGGATCCTAAACATACATATATCACTATCTATAACCTGAGTTTATGATCTTTGGTCGTGTTCCTAAATTGAATTGTTAACTTTTTAAATGTGAAACTGCTCAGAACATGTGTTCGAAATTTGTTTTTTTTTTCTGTTGTTTTGATGTGATGTGTTATGATGTGTAACTTGGCGGGAAATGTGTGGAACTGTTGGCCAATTAGAAGTGTGCGAGTGAAAAGGAATGATGAAACGGAGAAGAGAGGAGACCACAGATATTTCAACCGAGTAAAAACTGAAATCCCAGTTTAATTAGTTCTTAAGTTTTTTTTTTTAACTTTATGAAAAGGATCCGTGCTGGCAATATTTTTTTACGCCATTGGATCCGTTTTGTTTTTGTTCGAGGAGATCGTAAACTCAGGACGATTGAAAAACTCCCATTACAAACGTTTAAGGCTTGATAAAACAAATTACGAGTGATGTTGTCGTATAGCTACAATGTTTTTATTATAATCGCTAAGACCCGTGGGAAAAATAAACTGTAAATATTATGGTACTGTTCTGTTAAATTAGGTTTCCTTTTTATTTTCACCGAAAATAACAATTTGTATTATCATCAAGTTAACTCCGTTTCAGTCTTTTTAAAATGATGGTGACACCCCTGAGATTTTACCCAGTTAATCAAACTGATTGCATCCCTATGATACCTATGGTAGGTAAGCTAGCCGTTAAGGAACCCGTAGTGCGAATTATGAATATGAAAAACCTCACATTGTTACCATAACAATGTGAGATTTGTCATATTCGTATTCGCTTTGTCATATTTGTATTCGTCAAGCACCCATGCTTGCTTCGAATTACACACTATGCCGCTGTCAGTGCCAAATGTAATGCATAATTTGGTTTATACAGCGTGTATCAAAAAGGTCATATATTTAGTGTGTGGTACACACCTTTTAAAAACTGTTGTGTATCTATAAACCTTAGTTGTTGACAGACATTTTCTTAAAGCTTACAGTTGTAAAAATATTATAGAGTGTTCAGTTATTTCTCTGGTTTTGCATGATTGTCAAAAAAATAATACAATATAATAATTGCTGTCATGTCACTGACAAGTGCTGTCAAAATCACAGTGAACCATATTCACGTCACCACAAGGTTGCTAATGTCAGGGGTAAAATAACTTTGAAGGGACTGTATTGTTAAAGATGTAGATTCTAGGAAAATTGACGTTGTGTACCTTCGGTTTGTAAACACGCGTTGGCAACTGAGTAGTACTAATGAAACTTTAAAATAGGACATTTCTTAAACAGGCAGGGAAATAAATACATACCCTACAAAATTTTTGCCATAATGTCTGCGGCCATTTCATACTACATGAAGAATTTTAACATCCTGACAATTTAAGTTATAAACAGTCATGCTTGTTTTCACTGAACACAAAGAATATTGCATTCGCATTGTTTTTTTCAACTTTTGGCCCTGAGCTGAATGCCGGAATTCGAACAGCGCGCTGTTATTTATTCATAAGTTTACGTTGACATAAGGTTCCCTGACTTGACCTAACTGAACAGAGAATGTGACAATATCACCATTAATAACTTGATGAGAATATACCTTTACTCTTATTGTGTTGTGATTATAAACTAACGTGAGATGCTACGACAGAATGTTAATGGCTGGTGTGTCACTCTCTCTGGCTTGGCCACCATCAGGGATTTTAATTTTGATAACACAAAAAAATAGTCGTTAAATAGTCGAAATTAGTCGCCAAATATCAGAAATAGTCGTTCACTGGTTCAAAAGTTATAAGGGTTTATAGGTGGCCGAGCCAGAGAGAGTCTCCCCAGCTTGGCCACATGTATATCTCGAAAACTAGGGCACCTAGTGAAGATCTGTTTTTACAAAAAAATAGTCGCTAAATAGTCGAAATTAGTCGCCAAATATCAGAAATAGTCGTTCACTAGTTCAAAAGTTATAAGGGTTTATAGGTGGCCGAGCCAGAGAGTCTCCCCAGCTTGGCCACATGTATATCTCGAAAACTAGGGCACCTAGTGAAGATCTGTTTTTACAAAAAAATATTCGCGAAATAGTCGAAATCAATTGCTAAGTCACAGAATTAGTCGGGTCTTAGATTAGAAGTTATAATAAGTTCAATTTTTAAAGTATAGTCCAAGAGCTAGACAGAAAAGTCTACGAAAACATTCCAAGAAAAAGATATTTGCTATTAATATGTGTAAAATACTTCTAATTTTATTGATCTAAAGTCCTTACAAATGTCAGAGACAAATTTTAAATTAAATATATGTTTCTATGTTTTAAATGACTAGATTAGAGTGGCGTAAACTTCTTTGAAAACATTAAACCTTGCTCTTGGTCTATTAAGTGTCAAGATGTACAGTCGCGTGCAACTGTTTTAACAAATTATAACGTTAGACGATTTACGTTAGAATAATAAAACTTCTTCTGTTGTCGAAATAAGAATATAATGATTTACCTAATACATCAAAATTATTGTACCCTCTAGTAAAATTTTTGAATAAGTAATTGAATATACAATAATAATAATCTTAAATAAAAAGATAGTGATGTGCCGGATCGTTTAAAATATAGTTATATCCGCGGCCTATCATTATTTTGGAGTTTGTATAGCTTTTCCTCGGTGGGTTCACATTATAGAATAACTATATTTATATGTTTTGAAAGAAACATTTCTCCATATGACATCATAGATACCTTCTACAATCTAGAAACTACTTAAGTATTTTGTACTTGGTTGTACCAATGTATGGAGAAATTATATTCTTTAATAACTTTTTAATTACACACCGACTAATTCTGTGACTTGGCAATTGATTTCGACTATTTCGCGAATATTTTTTTGTAAAAACAGATCTTTACTAGGTGCCCTAGTTTTCGAGATATACATGTGGCCAAGCTGGGGAGACTCTCTCTGGCTCGGCCACCTATAAACCCTTATAACTTTTTAACTAGTGAACGACTATTTCTGATATTTGGCGACTATTTAGCGACTATTTTTTTGTAAAAACAGATTTTCACTAGGTGCCCTAGTTTTCGAGATATACATGTGGCCAAGCTGGGGAGACTCTCTCTGGCTCGGCCACCTATAAACCCTTAAAACTTTTGAACCAGTGAACGACTATTTCTGATATTTGGCGACTAATTTCGACTATTTAACGACTATTTTTTTGTGTTATCAAAATTAAAATCCCTGATGGTGGCCAAGCCAGAGAGAGTGACACATGGCTGGTTGTGTTAATAACTTATTAATATTATATATTAACAATTTAACGGAACAGTGCCATTAATCAGAGGCTAATGTACAAATATTGTTTATGTAAATGTGACCAGAACGGTCTTGCCATGTCTTATTTGATCTCTGCTTTGTAATCTTCATCACGTCGACAATGATGTGGTGTGCCCTTTTAGCAGTTTGGAATTTAAAAAAAGGCTTTTCAGTATATTTACCTTTTATAAACAATCTACAAATCCGCTCCGTTCTCGTTTAATATTTGTATCTTAAGATAAGATTGTTCTTATTTTTAACAGGAATAAATGCTTTTTGGTAAGCAATAATAGTTAAATACTATTTGTAGCTAGTTGATAATATTCGAATAATGAACAAGCTCGAATTTCAAGTAAACTGTTATAAAGCGGAGGTTATAATAATGTTGAGTAATGCGCAGTGACATACTCTTTTGAAATGAACAATAAAAGCTGCTAATCAATAAGGAGTGTACACGTTATCTGTCAAGTTTGGACAAGAGCTGGTTATGGCGTGCCTGCCTTACAAGTCTTGCAACGAGCGTATCACTTTTGCAACCTAGTCATTCACTTAGACAAGTTTTGGCCCACGATCTCGGGGCCTCTGTGTGTGTATTTCGTTTAGTAGTGCATGCAAATAAACTTGTTAAGTGTTCGTAGCGTCTAAGGAGTTAAAAAAGGAGGAGCAAGTCTAAAATTCGAGATTGGTAAAAAATGTACCTGTTTTCAGTGGTTCTTTTGTTAATTTTTGACTATTTATAATACATGATTGTCCTAGCATCTATGTTTGTATTTTTTCTGTACCCTTTCTTCAGTATGTGCAGTCGAAGTCGTTATTTCTTCGATCCTGAAGTTCTATTCTCCTTTGTTGTATCGAATGCCACTTGAAGACTAATATCTTAGAAGTTTGACGCCATTCGAAAATTTTCTCTCATACAAAATTAGCATTTACCGTTGTTTGCGTATCTATTTAGACAAGATGGAAAAAAAATGAGCTTATAAAAATCTAAATTAGATATTGTACAAAAATTGGTTTTTCTGTGTATAAAAAATGCAACGGAACAGTTGGTTCTAATTTTGTCAAGCGCCAAAAGATCCATACCCAAAGGCTAGTTTTGACCTTCTTAAAATTTCTGGGAATTGCTAGTTAAAACTCGAAGGTGATAAAAAGAAGTCATATTCCCGCAACCAGTGCGGTACTGTACCGAGTGGACCCAACATGCTACTGCGTCCTGCTGTGCCTACGACGCAACTGTACACTTTACTTAGTTTGAGGATGACATGGAATACCTATTTGCGAGTGTAACCTAACTGGACTGAGGGTTGGAATCGCGCCACGACATCAACTTAGTACCTAGTACGTTTTCTAACCCAACATCTTGAAAGAGGACTTTAGGCCGAAAGGTGTCTTCATATCGACGTTTACGTTACGCAACACTACGCTGAGAAACACTACGCCGACATTAGAATAGAATAATATTTATTCGTGTTAAAACATGATACATAGGTAAGGCATCGATATTACAGTAGCTTTTAGGCCTGGCCCCAGGCCTTCAATTCATTTGAGGTCACCACAGGATAGTAGTCCGGTTGAGCAGAAAAAACTCAACAGCTAGCGGGGTGAACTGCGAGTGGTCCTACCAAAAAAAAAATTATACTTAAGGTCTTATAATTAGAGTTAATTGTAAAATGTACATACCTACCTATTTCATACCTTGCCTTTTTTATATTTCTTAAAAATAAATATGTAGAAAAACATATCAAAATAGGTTTCCGCCGGTATCGGGAGCAGTGTCCCAAGCTACTGGTGGTTAGGGTTCCAGTGACAGGAACGTCATCGCAATGCGATATCGAGTACTGCCTTCTGAATCAGGCAGGCCCTTGATCCAACCGCCTATGGAGAGCTTCGACAGATGTTCGTCGAGGCTCTTGGCAATCAAGCCATTACATAGTTTTAATATTATGTTGTTTCTTACCTATAGGCCTCGATTGCCTGAAAACAATGATTGATTGACTAAACATTAACTTAGATACCTGGCTTATTCGTCAACTCGCGCCTCATAAACTCGCGACTGGGCGCGAGTTAGCACCTTCCGATTTTACCTATTTTTGTTGTAGTCAACTCGCGACCGAGTGAAAATCTGACGTATGTACAGTCATCTACAAAAGTGTTTTGATAAATTTAATATCAAGAACCTACTTTACATTTCTAAGATAATATACGATTAGGGTCGGAAGATCGTCTTAGAGACTGTTGATCGTCTTGGAGTTGTTTTTGAGATAGATATAAGTACATATTTTAGTAAACAATTTGACAAACATATAAAACTGCTTATTTTCTTAATGATTTATCAAAAATATAACCATGACTCAAGAAGTTATCTAAAACTAAACAAACAAAATAAAATCAACTATATGTAAGAGGATGTGTATACCATTTGGCTAATTATTATATTTTTTTTGCTTTATTTAAATCAGCATATTATTAACATATTTTATTACAGAGTTAATTCATAATAAAATAAATGAAGCGTGCATTTTCCAATTACATTTTGGGGAGACAAAGTGTAAAGAAAGAAATCTAAGGTTATCAAAGTATTGGATTTAAAGCGTGTACTACAAGCAGGTTCTAATGAAACTGGGCATGAAATAATTACATCCCTGTGACGAAAGTCAATACTACTTCGGGCATGAGAACAGTAAAGTTAAAGGAAACGTGCGCTATTGATGCACACGTTACATTTACCATTAACGAATTTATGCACGGCGTTATTATAAGTATCGGTTTATGTTTCGAACTTCTAATCTTGTGATTATTACATATTATATAGCAGTTATAAAAATCATTTACAAGAAACCCTGATCTGTGATTTTATAGTTAATGATAATCTTATATCATAGATTTTATTAGTGAGTAATAATTATTATAAAAGTTTGTTATAAAAAATAATTTACTTTTATAGTCCCTAAGCCTGTGATTGTTTTTATTAGTAAGTAATATATTAACGTTTGTTATAAAAAACATTTACAACAAACCCAGACCTGTGATTTTATAGTTCCTAAGACGATCATTGATAGGGCACGCGACAATAGTGGCGGTAAGTCCCCTCTTTGAGGAGTGGCTGGAGAGGCGTCATGGCGTCCTCACCTACCGCCTGACGCAGGTCCTCACCGGACAAGGAAGTTTCGGGAGGTTCCTGCACATCATCGGGCGGGAGGAAGCGCCCGGGTGTCACCATTGTGACGATCGCCCTGAGGACACGGTGGAGCACACAGTGGCGATCTGCCCAGCGTGGGCGGAGCACCGCCGTGCCCTCGTAGAGGCGATCGGCGGCGGCGATCTCTCGCGTTCGGCCCTGGTTCAAGCCATGGTCCGGAGCGAGAGGGAATGGGAAGCGGTCACCACCTTCTGCGAAGCAGTAATGCTAGCAAAGGAGGTGGCCGGGCGTTTGAGGGAGAGAACATCTGCCCAACCCAGCCGCCGCGGGAGACGCCCAGGGCGCCGGGCGCCGCGAGACGACTTCCGGCCACCGTAGATGCGGGCCTGTGGGCGGTGAGCAATGGGTAGTTCACCGTCCGTCCGTCGATTGACGACAGGCCGTGTCGACGGCGCGTTCGTGTTTCACGCGCGCCTCAAAGAGAGTCAGCAAAGCAGAGGGGCTTGCTAGAGCCTCCGCCTGCCGGGGTTGCGGGTTGTTCGAAAGAGATACCGCGGCCTCGGAACGTAAAGGGCAATAGATGGAACATGGGTGGGTTTTAGTCAGTACAAGTCTGACATGCCCCCCCGCTCCGCCCAGAGCGGGGGAAGTCATTAGATGATTTCCCACCCGAAAAAAAAAAAAAAGACGATCATGGATTATATTAGTAAATAATAATTAACCAAATCGTTTACTTGTTGATTATTTTTTTACACATACTTACTCGTATTTTGATATTATTGATTTTATTTTGTTATATTTGTTTGTTTTATGCCCTGTTCCAATAAACCAAAACGACTCGTTTTGCTTACGGATAGTTGTATTTTGTCAAGTATAGTTGTATTTTGTTAAGTCTCATAGAACTTATGTCAAAATACAACTATCCGTAAGCAAAACGAGTCGTTTTGGTTTATTGGAACGGGGCATTTGACAATTTACATACTAGGTAATTAACCAAAATCTTGAGTCATTGTGATAATGTTGATTTGTGATCTTGATGATAATCATTAGAAAAATAAGCAATTTTAGATTTATGGCATGTGTTTTATATTAAAGACATCTATCTCAACAACTACATTTTCCTTTATTTTAAACCGTACAGCGCCCAATACATATAAAGTTGGTTCCTATATTAAATTTATTAAAACACTTTTGTAGATGAGCATACCAGTTTTTACTCGGTCGCGAGTTGACTACAACAAAAATAGGTAAAATCGGAAAGTGCTAACTCGCGCCCAGTCGCGAGTTAATGAGGCGCGAGTTGACGAATAAGCCAGATACCTACCTAAGAGGTTGACTATAGGTACTACACTAAGAAAAGGTAAGTAGGTACCTTGAAACGCAATCATCGAGTTGGCTCTCCAAAACCGATGACATACTTATACTACTCAAGTTACGCCAAAGTACCACAGTCAATCCTTCAATTCTGCATCACATCCGCACTAGGATATATTACAAAGACCTTGTAAAAATAGCCTTAACCGGTCATCGTTCGACATCTACTTGTAAAAAAAAAACAAAATAAATAATTACCTACCTAAGCAGGGTACTGCTTTTTCGGATGGGAAACCATCAAATTACTTCACCCGCCCAGAAGGGAGTGATCCCATATCAATTTTATCTGTATTGCTACGGTAGTTTCTGAGATACTTCTATATAACGTATTTTTTCATCTATTATGTCTGTAATATAGATGATCTGAATATCTTTTAGTAAGAATGAATACCTACTCGATAAGAATTTGTGTGATATCTTAAACAAATTTTTGTCCCATCATACCATAACTAAAAAGGCTGAAATAAAAATCATATTTGCAAACAAAATAAGACTTCCAAAAAAAAGTGGAAAAAAGAACTTTATTTCCGGAATTCGAAGGCAAAATGTTAACGAATTATATAAGTTACTTCCGGAATTTCCACTTTTTAACCCACTTCAAAAAAGGAGGAGGTTCTCAATTCGTCTCTGTTACGCAATTTTCCCCTCAATTGTGGGCCCTTTTTTCAAAATTATTTTAATAATCTTAAGGCGCGTCGCCCACACGACCAACAGTCGAGGCGCAGTCGGGGCGCGGGTGCGTCGCCCACACATTTGTAAGGAAAATCTCGTTGGGGCGCGCATCTTAAGTGAGATTTTCATTACAAATGTCTTGTGGACGACGCGCCTAACGCGCCCGCGCCTCGACTCCCGAAGGGATCCCATATCAACTTTATCTGCATAAATTGCTTTGGTAGTTTATGAGTTATCCTCTATATTGCTATATCTTTTAGTAGGAATGGAAATTTGATTTGATTTTTGACTAACTTAGAAAATAGTCCTTCTTTTCTGCATCGCGGTTCCGAGTATCGAACTGAAAGGTTACTAGTGCAAGTGATTTTAGAGAAGAAAATCTCAAATTGCAAGAAGTAATGGCATATCGAAATTGATATGGAAAAGAAGAAAAATGGAGACAATCACAATGAAAGTAGAATACTATATAAATATTTGGGATAGTGCAAGGAAAAAGATTATGAAAGAATCAACAAATTTTATTTAACTTAATTTAAAAAGCGTGCAGGCTTTCTTATACTAATATTAAAGATACACAAGACAGCATTTTCGGAGGGAAATTGTATAAAAACAACCATGAATAGAAAATTATAATGAATTTATTATAAAATGTATACATGTAACTGAAAAAAAGTCCGCCGCACTTGCCCTTGAAGCCATCTCAAACATCTAAGCAGAAATGAATGTCGAATATTCATATGATAATGTACAAATTGAATTTTTCAAAAATAGTCAATTGATCATTACTTATACCTAGATAACCAAAACAATATCTGCTTGAAATAGCGTGGCGACATTATTAGAGACGTGAGAATGGTTTTTCTTGATCGGTTTCTTAGTGATGCTTAGGTATTAGGCGGCTATGTCGTGGATGCCCAAGCGAAATAGGTCGTGCTGTACAAAGAAGGAGTCTCCGAGTGGCTTCAGAACAAACGTTTGCATGTACGGGTGAGGGGGATCGTCGTCGCACTGTAATAAACATACATTTTCATTATAATCCAGAACACTATATTGAGGATTCAGGATACATAGGTATGGTTTAAGGGTTTTAAGTAGGAGTGTAGTCAGTATTACAAAGCCAATGGTGCCGATTCTGATGAACCACCGGATTAAACTAGACTAATATTAATGACCTAATCACATCTAATTTTATTCCACACCATTTTAGTCGCAAATTAGCTTGACAACCACACATACTTCAATTTCAGAACAACAAGATTGCCATTTTGTCTAAATTGAGTAACTATTATTAATGCTGTCAATTAATGATTTCGTCGGTCGTTTAGCAGGAATAAACAAAATTTTAGTGGTTTTTAGAGTAGTTTTAGTTTGTGACAACAGAATCGACACCAATATTAATTTTCACCCTATGACTAAATTATTTTAGTTTATTAGCAAAAAGGATGCATTCTGGACCTTCAATAAACTAAAGTAAACAATTAGATTTACTGCTATTAAGGCAGAAATTATGATTAGATTATGGAGTTCAGCAAAGGTCTGTTAAATAAAAATGTTATGGTGTGAATGTAATAAGTAATTAGTCATTGCCATCATAAAAAGCAAAACCAAGTCAATAATAAATACTATCTATCACACCATTTTGGCAAATACACAAGAAGTGCTAAATCAGTTTTTATTTTCTAGACAGTACATGCTGTGATATTGTCCAGGCTGCCTCTTATGGCATTGAGGGAAAGGAACAGCAGAGGAGCTTGGCGATAAATGGGGTAATGGTAGCACTAGCCATGTAGCCATGCCTGTATGAGCTTATTGTCGCATCTCCTTGCGACTGTAGAGTTGGTTATTGTTTTTTTTTTTAAATTAAATAATCAGCTGAATTTTTCTTTTACTAGTCCTTTCACAATAATTTTGCATAGAAACAATAAACAAACTAATTGCTACCCTGTTGTGTGAATATAGATTACTGTGGTTTGACAGTGTTAAATAAAAAGTGGTAAAATAACAGTGTAAAGACTGTACTGCTATGTCACAGGACACAGATAAAAGAGTAGGAATATTAAAAAGAGTGCTAAAACACAAATAGTTATAACATCAACTAATCTTATTGACTAGTCAAGCAACAACACTATATATCTTTCAAACCACCATCTTGTTCACTTTTGTCATTACACACAATCATGTAGGTATTCAATAGACTTATTTAACGGCAACCATCATCCAATTGAATAGTAGTTATGTTGCATTGTTAAAAGATATTAGTATGAATGGGAAAACTAATAAGAATCCTTATTTACAAGACATGATGAACCTTATTTCAGGAAGGGATCATGTGCCAAGCAGTTTGGTAGTGCATAACTAAAAGCACTAGGGTCTACCCTTACTTTGTATATGTAGATAAAAGTAATTAGATGTTGTGAAGTGCCAGCCTGAACATGTCGTGTTCTACATAGAATGAGTTTGCTATTGGCTTCAGTACAAACGTTTGAAAGTATGCATGAGGTAGGTCATCGTCCGTCTGTTTCAAAGGCAATAAGATTATTTATGTAGGTTTTTTATTTAACAGTCTTATTGTAAATCCTTTGGCAGTAATACTGAGAATGATAGGCTAGTAAGGGCCACTTGCACAACAACTTACATTTAATGATAAACATCTCTGCATAGCTCATTTTGAGGAAAAGATGTGAATTTTTTGTACGTATTACCATTGACGGTCAACCACTATCATAATATCTATGTCTCCGTCATCTTCATTAGATTATCACAGCAATGTCATAATTTTGTTAAGTAATTTGCGGTTGCAAGTGGACTGTCCCAATATCAAAACTCAATTTTTTCATAAAATAATTTATAATAGTTATGTGCAAGTAGAATTAAAACACTCAAAAGTGATACAAATTATTTTAGCATTACAATGACTATAGTTACTGTCAACTTGAAAATAGATCTAGGAACTAAGTTTATATCTATTTAAGTAATCAACAGGTATTAAAACTATGCTAAGACAAGTTAAATTAAAACATACCTGAAGTTGTCCAAGCACATTTATTAGAACACCACCATCAAACATGGGCTGCGAGTCAACAGCAGTTATAATCCTTCCAATTTTCTGAAATGCTAAACTCTGAAATACAATAACAGTAAGTTAAATACTAGTGTAAAAAAAATATGAATTCTAATCTAAAGTTAGAAATTGAGATAAATGTAATGCGTTAATGTAACCCGTTGAATGTTCCAAATGATTCATTTGATACCAGACTTGGCATAAACAGGAATCTTTATTCATTCAATTGATATTGTAATGATTTATGATATTTTTCAATGTGACAATCGAGTCTTTGAACTTTGATAAGGCAAATGAACTAGAGACACATACATTTAACTTTTCCATTATTTTAACTGCACCTTGCAACTGTACTCCCTCAAAGGTCATGAACGACGTTTCCACCTGAAACGAGATACGTCAAATGTATAATGATACATACTAAATCAATATTAGCAACAGTGAGGCGCCTTCCAGGACTACTGAGTGACTCACACATGTATTAGTTACACCATACATGCAAATTTAATGCGCCTAGCTGTTAGTCACATTTAAATGACAACACGTCTTGTTGAAATCATTAGAGAGTTGTGAAATGGACATTCAAAAAGATAGTTTTTCGGCGGGAGCACAGAGTTAACCTAAAAGTAAAAAAATATTACAGTAATCTAGAAATTTAGTTTGATGCGACAATTACAGAGTTTTTGAGTCTGTACATACTATAAATAGAGGAAATACTCACATTATACATATTCACTAGGTTTGGTCGCTGTGCCGGATCATCGAACAGTGTGTAATATTGTTGTACAAATCCTTTTCCAATTGCATCGTATTGCGGATTGAGCGCCATAATGACGATATATATTTACCTAATTTACACTAAAACACCCTAAAATCACTTTCAATTATAAAATGCAGGCCTTTTATGGGGCTTTTGCATACCCTGGAGACTTTCTTTTTGTCACACAAGGAAAAATGGCAAACCGTTGTTGGTGTTGCCCATATTTTTAAGCCACAGATGATACAAAAAATAGTGCTTTACGTGCAACGTCGGTTAATAAAAACTGAACGAGTGAGTGAACTAAACTAACACAATTACTGAAATTCTTGATAACAATAAAGTTTATTTATATAATTAGTTAAAAGCTGATGCTTCAATAGTTAAAAAAATACTACCTATTGACCACGATCGTCAAGTTTGACAGTTTAGCATTGACATTGCGACGAAAGTAATTATTTTGTTTGTTTTTATATATTGTGCTTGGAATCAATAATTTTTTGACTGTAAGTGCATTTAAACGAACCAACATGTCTTTAGCTGATGAATTGCTTGCTGATTTGGAAGAAAATGACGATGGAGAACTTGAAGCTCTTATCGATAGCAATAAGATGGACGAAGACCATGAGTTCGCCGTGCCCTATCCTGTTATTCCAAAAGAAGAAGACATTAAAAACGTATCTATCAGAGAATTGGCTAAATTGAGACATTCAGATCGATTGAAAAGGGTAATAAACATTGTTTACTAAGTTAGTGATTTGGACCGAAAGAAGCAAGTCAAACTAATCTAACCTCTTGTATTTCAGGTAATGACAGCAATAGAACACAATGTTGGTAACAACAGGCAAAAAGTTGAAGTGACAGGGTTGATGGAGACTGACCCAGAGTACCAGCTAATTGTTGAAGCTAACAATATAGCCGTTGAGATTGATGGAGAAATTGGTAGGTTCTCATTATTGTACTTAAACATTATAAGGATGCATGTATACATCTTGTAGACCATAGATATCATGATATTGGAACTGGTGTCGCTAAGCCTACACCTGTTAAGCATACATTGATTGCTCCATTATTGTTCAACACTGTACTACACAGTTAACAATCCCTGCCAGTAATTAGTTTGGTAGAAAAAAGTTTTTAAATTCTTAGGCAAACATAAACATGAGATGAAAATTATTTTTCAGCTATTATTCACAGATATGTTCGGGATAAGTATCAGAAAAGGTTTCCAGAGTTAGAATCCCTAATCATATCTCCGCAAGACTATATCCGCTCAGTCAGGGAGCTGGGCAATGATTTAGATCAAGCAAAGAATAATGAGATCCTTCAGAGCTTCCTTACACAGGCTACTATTATGATTGTGTCTGTTACTGCATCTACGACACAAGGGTAAGTATTTTTTATTAAATTTAATCAGTCATTTAATGTGTTGAAACAATTTCTTGGACTGATACTTATAGCCTCTGTCATCACTGCTGGATAAATATACCCCATGACTTTTAGTTGTTTGTATGGTAAGAGGGTATTTAAGACCTGTTGTCTTTGTTTTTTTTTAAAAAACATTGCCCCACACTAGGAATTTCACCTGTATCATGAGTGCGTTTACAAACATTTAAACTCACAAACACAAACAGCCAGACCCGAAACAACTACCTGTAGATCATACAAATATTTGTTCCGTGCGGGGATTTAAGCCGCAACATGTGACACAGTCCTATTGTGTATGTTATATCTACTTCACACTATTTCAAGCTTTAAAGACCAGTTCTTATTGAAATTAGGTTCAGGACTATACAGAAAGTATCCATACAGTGTAGTAGTTTTTTGACACACACATTTTAATTGCCATTTAAAAAAAGTGGTTTGACTTTGACATGACTTGTTAATTTATTGACTTTTTATTTATTGCCATTATCATTTGAAATATTTTATGTTATTTAATTTATTGTGTCTCCTTGTAGGAAACTATTGACTGAAAGTGAACTAGCCGAGATAAATGATGCTTGTGACATGGCGGCAGAGCTGAACAGCTTAAGAGCCAGTATTTATGAATATGTTGAAAGCAGAATGGCTTTCATTGCACCAAACATTACTGCAATTGTTGGTAAGTGCCTGCTTATTTTTATATTTGACTAGCTTTCGCCCGCGGCTTTGCTCGCGTTAAATTCGGTATAACACACCAAGCAGACCTGCAGTTTTTGCTCTTGCGCCTGATTGATTTGTATTAGCAACACTAAGTTTTCTCTTTTCTTCCCTCGTTCTCCCCTCATATCCCACTTTTTTTAAATAAAAGTAGCCTATGTCCGTCTCCTGGTTCCCAACTATCTCTGTACCAAAATTCATCAAAATTGGTTTAGCCATTAGAGCGTGAAGAGGTAACAAACAAACAAACTCACTTTCGCTTTTATAATATTAATAAAAATTAAGTTCCCTATTTACTGATATTCCCTGAGGTTTAATAGGCCCGACTCGATGTTTCTTACAAATCTTGCCAAAAATCACTGACAAAAAAAGGAATAGTAACCATATTCCTTTGTAACAGGGCAATTGTCATTTGTGTCCATTTGACTTTACTATAACTCACGCAGTACACTTAAATTGCATTTCCAGAATTGCAGGATTTTTTCCACAAAAAGTTCATTCCATAATAGTCAAAATCTCAACTTTAGGTTAATTTGCATCCAAATATCCCACCTATTTTAATGACATATTGAAAAAACATGGACTGGTTGGGTTACAGCACAGAAAAAGTTGTCATTTTCAAAACTAGAAGGTTTTGAATGTGTCTTTCAAACTTCTTAGCAAGTTTTGTAGAATAGGGTATTTTACTCTATATGAAAAATAATCTAAAAATATACAATTCAGATAGCTTAGGCAATAAGCAGTCGGAAAATGTTAGATTTAGTTAATAAAACAACTAAATAAATTTTAAAATTGATTTCATAGTTTTCACTTTTTTTAGTCTGTTGTTTTACTAAGCGAAACAGTGTCCGCCATGATTATTACGTCATACGGTCATGTAAACAAAAAGTGACAACTGTCAACTGAGCAACGTCTGTTATTTTTGTATTAAAAAACTTTACATTTTAATTTTTATTGAAATAATAGTAATATTACCATGGAAGACGGTTTCGTAAAAGGATACAGTACAAATTTACCAAGAAACTCTTTAATGGTCGGAAAATTCTTTGCTGCTAATCCCGATTTTTGTACGGAATGTTAAAACTTCAATGTAAGTTTGCCCTTTATCTAACTTAAATATTTTATATTACAATTTGATTGCGATATGTTAAATTATAGTGAAATATACAACTAAACAGAAAGACTAATAACAACGCATTTGTTTACATGACCAACTGACGTCATTACCACAGAGTAACATGGCGTCAAGCGTTTTTGTGATTTTACGCGCGAAAATAGAAATTGTAAAATTGAAATGCAGTTTAATGGCACTTATCGATTGAATAATATTTTTTTGTTTTTTTTTTAGTGGTTTACTAGGACCCTAGGATCAAAATTAGATACTTTTTAAAAATGGGTGTAATACCGTATTGTAATACCAATTAAAAATGCAACAAGAATTTACTTATTTAATTTCTCTCTTTGTTTTCTAGCTTAAGCTTGAACTCAAGCTTTGATTGAATTCAATTACACTTAATTCTATATTCTATCAACTTACTTGACAACAGAAATTTCTGACAACACACATTCAGTTTCATATTTTATTTATTTAGGTGCTTCTACAGCAGCAAAAATCCTGGGAGTGGCTGGTGGTCTATCCAAACTAGCTAAGATGCCAGCATGCAACATCCTACCGTTGGGGCAGCAGAAGAAAACCTTATCTGGTTTCTCACAAGCTACTGCCCTACCTCACACTGGCTTTATTTACTTCTCGTCTATAGTTCAGGATACTCCACCAGTAAGGACATTCCTATTTATTTATATTTTAATTTTAAAAATGTTAATCATCATTATTTACAATAATTCACTAATTTACAATAATACACGAAAGCTACCGTAGTCCCTGCATCTCTGTGTGGCTGCAAGCATCGTGTTCCACGACACTGATGCCGAACTGCTCCTGGTACCGCTGCACTGCCAGTGAAACATTATCACCACAAACTGCTAATGTTCGCACCATTTCCGTGTACTGGACGTTTGTGTAGGCAAATGACATGATTATTCGATATCACGCGCGGATCGCGTATTTTAAGGAACGGGGTGTGACATGTGTGCATCAACTCGTATTAGCCGGGCGACTGAGGTCCCCCCGCACTGCCCCGCAGTGCACTGTGACTCGCGCGCATTTTTTTTGCCGAAGTCCGGCCGGATGTTTTGTGCGCAAATAGGTACTTAGTGTCGCATGGTGTCCATATTATAAACGTTTTTTAGATATTTTTGGGAAAAACTATAACATGGTGTAGAAATGATTGGAATCGATTCAGTTACTTATTCTGAACAAACTATATTTAGGTTTCGCATATACTAAAAATAATGTTGTAGATAGATTGTAAAAGGGCTTAATTTTTTTTTTTTCTAAATTGTATTAACATTCTTAGGAGCTACGGTACAAAGCAGCGAAGCTGGTGTCTACTAAAATAACGTTAGCAGCTCGCGTCGACGCCTGCCACGAGAGCACTGATGGAAGCATTGGACGGATGCTGCGGGAATCTGTTGAGAAGAAACTTGACAAAATGCAGGTATGGATTTATTTTCTTTATGTTTGTCTCAGCATAAAAATGTTTGGATAGTAAAGGTGATATTAGAGGCTGCAATTTAGTCCATTAAAGTGTATTTACCCAGAGAAGTTTTATGTACTGCTCATTAAAGACATTAGATTATCAAACTCTTCACAGCAATGACCCAACATCGTTCATAAATGAAAATTAATTTTATTTTGCAAGTAGGTTTTTACAAACATTTTTTCAAGTCGTTTTTATTTTTAAAAACTAAATGAAACCGTTGTTTTGTACCCGACTACTCTGTGAAGAAACAGCCGAAACAGACCCAAAAGTTGTAGTCTTCTAAGGTCCACACAAAAATCTTGGTCAACTTATACCAGGACTATGCAGATTAGTGTCTGAAATGGTCTTTTCGCATTTAAATTTCGTAAATTGGTATTTTAATTTATCCGGGAATGTTTCAGTTTCATTTATTTATTAATTTTGCTTCTGCCAAGGAACCACCACCAGTAAAGTTCGTGAAACCCCTACCGAAGCCCATAGAGCAGAGCAGAAAGAAGAGAGGCGGCAAGCGAGTGAGGAAGATGAAGGAGCGATACGCCATGACTGAGTTCAGGAAAAACGCCAACAGACTTAACTTTGCTGACGTGAGTGTAACGTTGCAGTTTTATATCATTTTCTGGGTTGTATACGATAATATAAAACTATACAATTTTTGGATTGAACTTAAATACATTATGTAGCAGCCTGGCCCTGGCTGCCCTCTCCAGCGACACTCTACGCCGGGGCTCGTACCGCCCAGGGAGTGCCCATGGCATGTAGTCGCTTAGTTTATTATTTTACCACAGTCTGGAGGCTTTATACTCGACGCACAGTATAGACCGGTTGCAGGCAATAAACTCATAGGTTCACCTGTGACGTGCCATAAAAACAAAAAAAAAACAATCTACTGAGGTTGTACTTCATTGCAGCCCCAGTCATCTTTCCCTCTAGTGACTCTAGTCTACGTTCTACCCTATAGGCTTTTTTTTTTTTTTTAATCTTTTTTATTTAAGGGATTTTTGTACACAATAAGTGACGATGTCAATCCCATCGTACTTTTTCAATGTAGACTTACTACCTAAATTAATTTAACAAATGATTAAAAGAATGACCTACTGTTACTTAATTTAACTTAATTACTTATTTATTAAAAAACTATACAAAAATTTTGCTGCTTTAGATGTAGGTTTAGCCAAAATGCCGTGGAACACTCCAACATCCATCACAGACAACTTCATCCAGTTGAGAAGTGCATTTCTCTTAAAAGTATGTCGGACACATTCCACCAACACATGTTGTACATCCTCTTTCTTACCACACATTTCACAGTTAGGAGAGTTAGATTTTCGCATGAGGTAAGCAAAATTGTTTAGTGGAACATGCCCTGATCGCAAACGATGTGCAGCAACAATTTGAGTACGATTCAGTTTAGCCCCGGTGAACCAAGGTATATGAGGAGGCTCACATTGTATACTTTTATACCAGATTCCTTTTGATTTAGATCTTTCATTAAAATGCTCCTTCCAAGACAAGTTATTTATTTTTCTAAAGGAGAATGACCACGACAATATGGACCACGGTACAGAGTTGCGTCAATTCCAAAGTTGTTTTAGATGGTTTATAAATTAACCAAATAACCATCTACAATTGCCATTTTGGAATCAAAACCCGCATTTACAAGTTTTTTTTATGAAACGTAACTTAACCTCAAAATAGAAATTTCCGTCGTGTATAAAGGTAAGTTTATAGGTCGTAGTTTGGAGAGCAGATTAATTAGCATATCTGATGGGATACAGACTTAAATAAATCAGTACCTTGCCTCGATCAACACAAAAAAAACTGTAATATTTAAATCGCAATGAACAAACTTAGCATGCACCACGCGCAATTGACATTGGACTTTTTGACAATGACAATTCAATTTGAGACACCAACACCAATGTTGCCACTTTAGGTTTTAAATGAAAATCGATTACTCGAATAAATACACTCGACACGTAATTATTTCAAATGACTGATTTAGTTCTATAATCATTAATTTATTAAAAAGGTTCAAATCAAACCGAAGCAAAATAATTAAATAAAAATCTATGCAATCATTCATATGTATCGTTAGCCAACAAAGTAAATTTCTTTAAAAAGTTTTGAAAGCAAAATAATACGACTACTGTGTGTGTGAAATACTAATTATTTCACACCACAGTAGTATCATCTCGCTTTATTATTTATAAAAACCCCGCGATTTACCTTTCCAATGACTTTATATTTATATTAATTTGTAATCGTATACAAAAAAAAAATCGATTAGAGTTGTCAATATATTTACTTATTTTGATTATGGCAACACTTTAACGTTAGAATAGCCGGCAGTAGGAAATTCATTTTATCAAAACAATTTCATAACTTATTAAGTTTACAAAATAAACCCCTATACAAAATTGGCATTCTAATTGCAGAATGACTTCAAAAATAAATAAAATAATTGTAATAATTTTTTTATCTTGATGCATGAGAAAAACCAGTACCGTTGATGGTCATGATCCTTTACTTAACATTTCCGAATAGCTAGGTAATATTTTTAGTGTTTGTGTGCCTAACAGAATGGCATCTTTAGCTAATCTGTCAGCCTCCTCATTACCTGCAAGTCCAACATGAGACGGTATCCACTGGAAAATTATTTTTTGACCTGATTGGTTAAAATCTTTTATCTGATCTAAAATTTTATACGCAATCGTTAAACCCTTACACCCATTGTGTACACACTTAGAAATATGTTGCAGGGCACTCTTACTGTCAGTACATATTACCACTTTAATCGCATTAAGTTCTTGTACATAATTCAAAGCCTCAGAAATGGCAAATAGTTCAGCAGTCATAATGGAGATGTGTTTATTCAAACTATAAGTTCCATGAACTTTGTTTTGTAAATCGCAAAAAGCTGCACCTACTCCGTCTGATGTTTTGGACCCATCTGTGTAAATGACATTCCAGCCCGTATACCTCTCTCGTAATTCATTAAGGGCGTTGTATTTTAAAGCATTAATGTCATAATGTGATTTTGGAGCAGTAACACTAACTAGATTACATTTAATAATATCCTTAATATCTATGCTGGACACCCATGTCTTCAAAGTAAACATTAAACCTGGATACGAAGACGAAATCTCGTCAGCTCTTGTCATACTGTGTGAAGTAACTAGCAAAGGTTTCTTCTTCCCATTCCAGTAGCTATGTTCCATCATACTACTAAGATCTGTTATCAAACTGGTACAAACATCGTTTGACCTGGACTGTAGCTTTAAACAAAATTTTAAAGAGAGGTATTGTCTTCTAAATTGTAAAGGAGGTATACTCAACTCACTCTCCATTACGTGTATTGGGGTAGACTTAATAAAACCACCGATTATTCTTAACGCTAGATTTTGTAGTTTTTCCAATTTGTAAGTGTTGACTAATTGCAGAATTATCGTACAAAAAACATCCGTAATCAATTCTACTCCTAATAAGGGCCATATAAAGTTTACGCATATGACTAGGGTGAATACCCCATGACGATCCCACCAGAACTTTGAGTAACTGAATTTTTTTATGTGAACTCTCGTACACTTCGTTAATATGCTTCCCCCATCTCAAGCACTTGTCCAGCCACATTCCTAAATATTTAATACAATCAACTGCTTCTAAAGATCTGTTGTTTACTTTAATATCAACGGAAAGCCTTCTGCGTCCTCTGGTAAATATACATAATTTAGATTTATTGCTTGATAATACCAAGCCTAACTCGTCTATTGCTGTTCCAAATAAATCTAAGGCTTGCTGCATATTATTAACACTATCATCTATTTTACTATTATTACAATATAATACAAAGTCGTCAGCGTATTGACTGAAGCAAACGTTATTGATGTTTTGACAAATATTGGCAGTAATCATGTTAAATAGAAGGGGGGATAAAGGATCACCCTGTGCAATTCCCTTACCAGTCTATCTTATATAAAGTCTGTCGCTTTCGTCAGCTTTTATAGTGAGATGTCTTTCTTTTAAAAAGTTCCAAATATTAGGTCCTTACATATGAAATTGGCGTTTTGTATGGAGGGAACAAAAAGTCGAATATTTTTTAATATAATATATTTAATTAATCAAAGTATGAACCATTGTTTTCAATGCACTTTTGCCATCTTATAGGTAGTTCATTGATCCCTTTACTAAAAAAACCAGTCGGACGGGAATCAATAAAATCTTTGAAGGCGATTTGGACTGCCCCATCGGAGTTGAAATTTTTCCCTTGCAAAAAGTTATCCAAATTGCGAAAAAAATGGTAATCTGTTGGAGCAAGGTCCGGGGAGTACGGAGGATGTCTAAGACATTCCAATTCAAGCTCTTCTAATTTGGTAGCCGTCTGTTGCGCAGTGTGTGGTCTGGCGTTGTCGTGAAGCAGCAGTGACGTGGAGCGATTGACCAGCCTTGGTTGTTTAGCCGCTAGCTTTTCCATCATGGTTTGTAATTGCTGACAATAGACATCAGCTGTAATAGTCTGGCCAGATTTGAGAAAACTGTAATGAACAATACCGGCACTAGTCCACCAAACGCTTACAGGTAACTTTTTTGGGGTTAATTTTCGCTTGGGGCAGGATTTGGCTGGCTGGCCAGGATCCAACCATTGCGCTGAGCGCTTCCGATTATCGTAAAGAATCCATTTTTCATCACAGGTAATAATTCGGTTTAAAATACCTTCATTGTTGTGCCGGTTCAGTAATGTAACGCAGCAGTCGACGCGCGTTTGCCGGTTTGCTTCAGTCAATTCGTGAGGTACCCACCTTTCAAGCTTTTTAATCTTCCCAATTTGCTTCAAGTGAATTAAAACAGTTTTATCACTAACATCGAAGCCTGCAGCTAACTCGGACGTGGTTTGCGATGGGTCCGCTTCCACAATAGCCTTCAATTCTCCATTATCAACTTGGGTCTCAGGCCGTCCACGGGGCTTGTTCTGCAGGTCGAAATTTCCAGAACGAAAACGTTGGAACCAAAAACGAACTGTGTTTTCTTTTGCAACATGACCGCCATACACATCATTCACCCTTCGAGTCGTTTCCGCAGCACTAGTGCCACGGCGGAACTCGTACTCGTAAATAATGCGATATTTTAAATTTTCCATTTTGTAAAATGAGTGACGCAAACAGAAAAAACAGAAGAAAAAAAACAAATGAATGACGGTCATCGAAGCACAAATACATGAGTAAATAGCTGTACAAATTTGAATTTGGAATTCCTTACCAAAGAGGAGAAATTCGTGATTAAAGTGGCCAGTACGAAAAACGCCAATTTCATATGTAAGGACCTAATATAAGAGCAAATGCTTTTTCCAACTTTCAAATCATTGAGGATGTGGACAACTCGGTCAATAAGAACGTTATTATAAGCTCCTTCAATATCCAAAAAAGCAGCTACAGTTGGTATATTTTTGGTAAATCCAATTTGTATTTTAGTAACCAACCGTGCGAGACTATCATGACATGAGTGATTTCTTCTGAAACCAGTTGTACTAGGAGCTAGTATTTTATTATATTCTATAAACCATTCTAGTCGCTTCAGGATCATGGAGTGGAAAATTTTACACAGACAAGGTATCAACGCGATTGGACGGAGCTTAGTATCGGATCCGCTACTAGTTTTAGGAATCGGTACTATATAAATGTCTCGCCATTGAAAAGGAACCGATGATGTTTTAAAAATTAAATTATATATGTCAAGTAAATATTTTTTAGCAGCAATAGGCAAATTAAAAATCATTGAATATGTAATATTATCTAAACCTGGGGATGTATCTTTAGCTTTAAAGCATGATTCTAACTCCTGTATTAAAAATTCACAATTTAACGGTGACTCATTATTATCAAATATGGGTTTTGGAGTCATTACAAAGTCTGGAGCCAGTGAATTCAGTAATTCTTCTTTTTTTCTGTCCGATGAATAAGCTCTCGTCTGCCTAAAACCTTTCATCCAACGCATTTTTCTCCACATGATTGATGAAGTTGTAGTTTCATCAATACTGTCACAGAAATTATGAAAAGACTTAGATCTAGCTTGCCTTATGATCTTTTGGCTTTCAGAAATTTTAATATTAAGTAAATCTAAATTTTGAGGTATGGGGTTTTTTCTAAAGTTTGTTAAAGCTAGACGACGTTCGGCTACCACTTTAGAAAGTTGCTGGTTCCAATATACCCTATAGGCTTCTAAAAGGAAATAGTAGAGGTTTCGGCAACAATTTCTCAGTATTCCTTAGGATCTAACGATCAACCGGTAAATAATCACTTATTAGCTACCTATTATGTTTATAGCCTAGCTTTAAACTTCATATTACAAACTTTCTAAGAAAAGTCAATTTCAGGAAATGTGTTACTGTGTATGCCGTGGTAAACGAAATTACATAGCCATTTTAATGAAACAGGTATCATATCGGCGAAAATTCTTAGCATTTCATGATGGAGAAAGATAATTATCGGGAGAGCCATAATTATTGGATATAGTGAGAGCAGAATGCTATGTACAGTCGGGAACACTAACATGTATACATTTAGAATTATTTAAGAGGGATTTACTCGTGGAGTGACTGAGGAAATACCTGTTTCATAAAATGTTTCAAAAGACCATGTTCGTTACAACATAAAATTACAAAAAAATAAGTAGAAGAAAAATGATTTTAAACGTTGCACCGTGTATAGATAGATGTGTTCGTGACTGTACGTTGATCGTCAAAATAATTGATGGTATGATTATCTGCGCTTGCGTTCGCGGAATCCTTAGCGTAAATGTGACTTCGCGCTCGGCGGGCCGCGGCAGATGCGTTGAATTTCAAATCGTTCAAATGTAGGCGAAGTGGGTGAAGTGAGCCGTTTTTTCGCACAACTCAAATAGACCGGAACTCGACCTGTTGAAGCGCGCGGACGTCCGTGCCGGCCCCGTTGCGCGTGCGCTTACTGCGATTAACGGCCGTACATACGGTAGAGCCAGATGTCTAGCACATGATTTAGCATTTGTTTGGCTTATTTTCCGCATGTTTTATTACGATTCACTCACCAAGGACGCCGCCCGGTGAACCTGGTATGAGTAGTAACTCAAATTCAGCTTCCGGGTTTTTACTCAGAAAGTTCTGATTATGGAAATACCCAGTCTCAATATTTTGCCCGGTCTGGGAATCCAGGATCTTTCATTTGCTTCTTGATATTCATTTATTAGCTGAAGTTACAGATAGGCCATGTATGTTATAATTAACACTTGAAACGGGATATTTACCATGTTTGTTATTATATCGAGTTTCCGATATTTCGGCGATGTTGCAAACGCCATGATCACGGATGAACTGAAGTTATTGCGGGTGGATGTTTACGAGCAGACAAAACGATCTACCCTCTTCCTTATTCGTTTTTTTGCGGTCGTTACCATTAACACCGTCACTCACAACTCGATTTTGCTCTCGACACACAAAACTCACTGTATCAATTAGCGTTCTTTTTTCCCTACTTTTTGGGTTTTTACACAATTGAACCCAAAAATGCCATGTATGGCTTATGTTTTTTTGGTCAAAATCATCAGACATACCTACATTATTTCATGGGTATTGTAACATATTTTTAATTATAACATTTGCAACACGAAAATGAAACCGAGTCCAACATTTCAAAACGTTTAGTTGAGACTTCCCGTTACTCAAAAGCTGACTTTTACTTTGTCCAGAGGCTAAACATTGCCATACAACGTGGCAACGCAGCCAGTCTCTTGGGGACATTGTCAATTAATAGCTTGAGGACATTTTGAGGCATTAATAAGTTTTTTGTTTATTAATAAGTTAGTTTTAAATTCAAAACATTCTTCCCGGTAATATAAAGAAAAAAAACTACAAGAATATAAAATGACGGCAATAGTTATAAAATGTTATGCAAACTGCTTCATTTTAATTCCACGAAAAGATTCAGGCTTGGATGCAGGACGTAGCACCGCCCTCCTGCTCCTGCAAAAATATGCAATTATGCAGGAAAAGCAATAATATAATTAGCCTGTCAAACAAAACCTATACTCAAAGTTGAGTTTAATTTAAAGTAACCCCTGATTCTATAACTTGGCACCTAGTTATCTAATATATAAAATTTCCGTGTCACAATGTTAGTTTATACCGTACTCCTCCGAAACGGCTCGACCGATTCTTATGAAATATTGGGTAGGTCTGAGAATCGGCTAACATCTATTTTTCATACCCCTAAACCTCAGCGGGTGAAACCGCTGGGCACAGCTAGTTATTTATAAAATTGAAATATACATTTTTTTTTAAATATAATTGTTGTTAAAATACGACAACATTGTGATAGGGTATCACAATGTTGTCGTATTTTACCCAAAGGTACGAGTAGAATGCCTTATGGCATTAAGTCCGTCTATGTACACACAGCGGCAGGTCAACCTATTCTAAACTATTATAACCTGATCTCTCTACTACGGATCGCACACCGTAGTAGAGAGATCAGGTAAAAATGGTTTTGTATAGGTTGATGTGCCGTCGTGTGTACCACCTATGCACATGAAGTGTAAATAAATAAAAATATCTAGCGCGTGAGTTGAGATGGACAATATATAATTTGTTTTTATTACTAGGTCTAACCATCAGACCAAGACATACTGCGTTAATTATTTTCATTCTATAGGTTATAAAATTGATATAAAAATAACTAGGTGAATGAAAATGTGGGTCATGACTATTGAATTGTTTTGTCTCTTTTGCGAATCACATGACATATCTGTTAAATCTTGTGTGTATCCGAATTGTCTTGTTCACTAATATGCTATGCTCCGATGATTAGAGATAAACGGAGTGATCCAGCTGTCCAGATTTATAAGCGGAACAATTTATTTTAAACTAGCTGGCGCCCGCGACCTCACCCGCGCGTGTTATTCAAGACTATAATTCTAAAAAAAAACTCAATAAAAATAAAAAATAAATCTACAATAATGGAATCAAGATTATAAAGAAATTAAATGTATTTTTTTGTTACTTTGTTCGTTTTAAATAACAAGTAGATAGCTCCAGAAAACTGCATAAAAACGGCTTGCGCGGCGTTTTGGTTGGGGAGGCGCCTTAACATATTGGTCAATCTACACAACCGTGTGTCCGTCCCCCTTATAAACTATAATAAATTAATAATAAATTGCTAGCGCCGATCGAAAAACCATGCATTATAATTCCATCTGTGTTAATTTTATTCATACCATTTAGTATCAATCAAGGTGTTTTCTAAACTCGTTAGAGATTTATGGACTATGAATAAAATATAACTCTATGAGATAGTTTCTTATTATTGAATAAAATAAAATGGGTTTTGTTTTTAAATTGTTAGGACATTTGTAATAGTTCGTTCGTAACTTAAGTTAATTAATTAATTTGTACTTAAGACAACAACATAGTACATAACATTTATGACAGTGGGTTTTAAATTCCGTTCAAATAAAAATTCCGGACTCCTGAACTAGGTACTTCAAGAGTCGGAGATTTCGGCTACTTTTATATAATACAAGCATGACATTTCCATAGACATTTCTCTTGTTTTGCAGTCGTTGTTAACACAACATTGTAGTGAATTACTGTGATTAGTGTGTCTAGGGGTGAATAAGTAAGTGGGGTGACTGTGAATGTGTGTTAGGGACGTGCGAATGTGGAGTATGGATGTGTGTCATTCTTTCAAAGGAGTTTTGAATTATTTATGAATCGATTGTCAATATGTTTCCAGTTTCATCATTAGTTAAGGGTAAGAGTTTATAAAATGGGCAGTCAGACGCCAGAAAAAATGGCTATCTATAACAATGCTAAGAGGTTCTTTGAGACGCTAAGGGTGAAATATGTACTAGAAACTATTCAGCTACATTTATGTAGTGTGTCGCCTTTCACAGCACTAAATCAGCTCATCCGCAAGATATACGTTCGGCAAATAATCATTTGGTGTAGATCAAATAATGCAAGAGACTAACCGAAAATGCCACGCACAAAACTGTCAAAAGTGGTGAGATTTGTAAGAGACCTCAGACTGCGGTGGCCAAATGTTGATGAAGTAGAGAGATCGACCCGAAAATTATTTAGTAATGGTAGCTGGCAAGCGGACTTATCGAACATAATAACAAGCCGAAAGAAAACCGTATACTTATGTATGGTAGTTGCGTCGGTTTTTTTTTGAATGGCATCTCGCAGTTCGACCTAGGAGGTCGTTTAGTGCTTAACCGGTCGATCCCTGTGGATGCCTAGAAGTTAAGGCCTCCAGCCAGGGGCAGTTGCGTCGGGTTGGCTTTGTCCTATAAATACTAAATCGAATGTGCGTTGCTTCCCACTTACAAATATTGCTGAATCATATGTTAAGCTAGGCAGTAAAGCACGCGAGACGACTTCCGGCCACCGTTGAAGCGGGTGTGTGGACGGTGAACAATGGGGTAGCTTACCGTCTAGTGACGAAAGGCGGTGTCCACGGCGCGTTCGTGTTTCACAGTCTACCGGGGTTCGAGAGACATACCGTGACCGGAACACGAAAGGCAAATAAAGGAACATGGATTGGTTTTAATCAGTAAAAGACAGGCACTCCCTTCTGCTCCGCCCAGAGCAGAAGTTATTTGATGATTTCCCATGCGGAAAAAGCATTAAGTAAAACAGTCGGAAACAATCCTAGCTAGTTACCCGACTGCGCGCCGCAAAGGAGGGTAATGTGTTTTGGTACTTACGTCCAACAATATGTCTAGACATATATTTTATGAGGTGTAAAACACTTTATAGTATTGTCTATGTGTGTATAATATAATCTACGCTTTTCTCATAAAAGCTCTTAAAACCAAAAACCAACCAGGAAGGTATAGAAGTTATGATGTTTACTGTCAATGAACTTTCTTTGTTAACAACTAGTAAAAGACAACAGGAAAACTTCTATCTCAAAGGGAAGTCCATTTCCTTTATTGTTATCTAATTGCGATATTGTGTCTAATGAAGGAAAACCTATAAAATATTGATACGTTGGATATTTATAAATACGCTGTCGCGACTGTTCCGGGTTATTTGTACAAATGTAGCATTAAAATCTTAAAGATAATTAAAATGTATTCTTTATTTAAGGCTAAAGATTATTATTTGCAGTCTTAGAAATTTCTACTTATTCATACTTGTTCCATTAACTCACTGACAGAGAATGCAGTGCCTGAACGGATGGCTAAAGCTTTAAATTATACCCCAGAGTTCCTTATATAGGTACTAAAATCAAATGTGTAATATTAATAAATAAATAAAAGTGAGCAAACAAGGGTACTTAATTGAAAAATCACCTATCCTTTTTTTTTCGGGTTGGAAATCATCAAATAACTTCCCCCGGGGGGAGTGTCAGACTTGTACTGATTAAAACCCACCCATGTTCCTTCTATCACCCTTTACATTCCGGGGCCGCGGTATCTCTTTCGAACAACCCGCAACCCCGGCAGGTTCACCTACCCTTACGGGGCTAAATAGTGGATAAAACTTTGCATGCAGTTCGTCATTTTTGCCGACGGGTAATTCTATGGTGGCAAATTTCAAGTCGAATTTAAAAACGATCCTTTTTTGTTTTCCATGTCTAGTCTAACACCCTCAACTATTAAGGCCGAACTTGTTCACTGTGTGTTTACAATTTTGTTTTTTTTTTGCTTCATGATCCGCTGTTTCGGTGTTTTGCCTTCTCTGGCAATAAAGAGTCCAAATACTAAATTTAAAACAAAACACTAACACAAGTTTTCGTCCTCAGATCGAAGACGACGCATACCAAGAAGACCTCGGCTACTCTCGCGGTACTATCGGAAAATCAAGCACGGGCCGCGTACGTCTGCCTCAGATAGACGAGAAGACCAAAGTGCGCATCAGCAAGACTTTGCAAAAGAACTTGCAGAAACAGCAACAGTATGGCGGCGCTACTAGTATAAGGAGACAGGTGTCCGGTACGGCTTCATCTGTGGCGTTTACGCCGTTGCAGGTTTGTGTTTTGGGTGATTTCAGTATAGTAGAGCATGGATGTCCGATTGGTGAAATTGTTAGTAGGGCTTCCCTTTGGCGTCCCATTAAGGTGAAAGCTCCAACCTACCCGCGAAATTCAAATTTTCTTACGTTTTTTGCAATTTTCAGGCCAGTGCTAGGTTGTATGTTGATTAAAATATTATTCGCGGCTGTAAGACGTATGTAATTATAGAATTATAATCATCAAAATCACCAATACAACCCTCCAAGTTCATAAAGCTGTAGGAAAGACTTTTTCTGTTTTTTTTTTGTTCCTACGCCTTTATGAACTTGGAGGGTTGTATTGGTGATTTTGATGATTATAATTCTATAATTACATACGTCTTACAGCCGCGAATAATATTTTAATCAACATACAACCTAGCACTGGCCTGAAAATTGCAAAAAACGTAAGAAAATTTGAATTTCGCGGGTAGGTTGGAGCTTTCACCTTAAGGCGAATCGATGGCGTTGTGAAGGATTCAGGCAACAGTGCTTATATCCAAAGCTTGGTGATTGTCGGCTGATATGATGTTAAGTAAAAGTTATATCGTATGGTTCGAACAAAGTATTAAGGAATCTCTTAAAAAACTTACAAAGAGTGGTATCTGTTGCATTCTGCATTTTGACCCTTACCTGACTGGCAATAACGACTATCTGTCCTGTGCAAAAGATTTCAAGTTAACTTGGCGTGGCAGCGTTCATTTACCAACTCAGCCAACATATTGGTTAATGTAAACAGTCCGTGTTTGGATTTAACGTAATTTTTATCACAAATCGTTTAAATACAGCACAAACGTCCAAAACCGTAATACTTTTTAGGATTCCGTATCTTAAAAAGGAAAAAGCGGAACCGGATCACTTTGTTATCCGTGTGTCAAGCCCCTTTATTTCGGGAACGCCTATCGGAAGGTATCGAGTTAAAATTAAAACATATACTCAAGTCTTCCCTTTGAGTTATGGGAAAATCATATCTCTAAGTCTACGCAGTCAAAAAATATGTACGGTACCCTCGCTGTGCCAGTCTGACTCGCACTTGCCCTTGCCCGGTGTTTTTTGTTAGCCTCTCAATTGGTAGGCAAAGGCGTCCCCTTTCTCCTACCAAACCTCTCTATTCAGTGCGATATTTAGCCATGTTCGCCTTTGAAACTTATAATCTTTTTATTTATAGACTTGCCAAATGCGAATTATTGCTATTGTTTGCATTAAGCTTTATACATTTTAGATCGTTGTGTAATAATGATTAATGAATGCCAAATGAAATTGACTTTCGATATATTAAAAATACAAATTGAAATCCTGCACTGCCATTAAAAGTTGCGTTTTGATCGATATTCTAGCTAATTTAAATATTTCGCAAATATTGAAACACAAAATGTCACGTTGGATAAGGATGCAACAATATTATACATGTATAACATAATAATGGATATGGCAAGACTATTATTTATGTAATTTGAATAACAAATATCAAAAATTGCTGGGGCCAAGTTCTTAATTGAGCAGGTTCATGGTCGTATGGTGGTTCGTCGTCAGGTCAGCCATATTGGTTTCCGGTTTTTCTAGAACAAATCATGTGCGAAATTGTGGTCATAAACATTCATTCGCGTCGTCCAAGGCGGTTGAATCGTTTCTCCAAGACTCCAGGAACTTAATTTTTTTTAACGTTGTCCCACACTAGGAAGTAGGAACTTCTCCTGTATCGTGGGTGCGTTTACAAACATTTAAACTCACATAGACAAACAGCTAGACGCGGAACAACTGTCTGTAGGCTATACAAATATTTGTTCTGTGCGGGGATCGAACGGGCGACACGCAGCTCGGCAGCCAATCGCTCAGCCACTCCACCAACCGTGTCGACATTATCTCGGCGGTTTTCTGTTGGTCGCTAGTGTCGATTCTAGCTATCAAAATTGGCGTGATAGAGTGGCTGGGAATAGTGCAGTGTTCTTATCCTTGAAATAATTTGCACTAGCATAATGCCCGCGGTTCGGTAATCATCTCACGGAGTTGACTACTGGGATAAAATGTCCCTTTGTAGTAATTCAGATTATGAACAAACTGTGTGCTAAATTTCATCCGAATTCGTTCGGTAGTTTCTGCGTGAAAGAGTAACAAACATCCTTACATCCTCACAAACATTCGCAATTATAATATTAGTTGAAAGTAAGATCTTGGTTGGACGAATATTTAATTCCATCAAAAGGAAACTGTCGGTCTGTCCGTTACCACTGCATCTATATAATTATAATTAACTAGCTGTGCCTAGCGGTTTCATCCACTGCTAAGCGCAGGTATAGTATCGTGATGTGAAATAGCCTATGTTACTTCCTGATATTTTAGCGTGCTCTTGTTGAAAAATGGTTGAAATCCATCCAGTAGTTTCGGAGCCTATTCGATACAAACACAAAAAATATTTCCTCTATATAATAATGGTATAGATAGCTGATTATCGCGATAAACTACGGATGTATAACTTATAGAAAATTCTATTCAATTTCTCTGAACATAAGAAGTTAAAACGGTTATAAACGTAAAGACAGTTAATACTTAGAAAAAAATATCGTTACGGATATGTAGTCTTTTGGGGTAAACAGAGGTACTAAATAAAAAGTTATATCGGTAAATGTTTGACACTTGAATGATCAAAAGAGCAGGGTACGGTAGTTAGTGTCATATTTATGTCTAACATGTCTTAAAGTATATGTTTCTATGTAATCATAAGACATGAGAAATTGGCTTTTGAAGGCACAGGGCGTAAGTGATGTGACATTTTTATACTGTGTATTCTGAATGCGCAAGCGCCGTGGTTAAGTAGTTTCGAATACTAGGTAAGACAAGCGATAACAACAGTATTACTTTTTCCGTTAGAAAATTTTAGAGCCGTAATCTTTTTGTAGTAAATATTTGTATAAAAAAAAATAGATTTACACCAGCCACTGTTTGTCTCTGCAAAACCCAAAGATTGACTGGTAGAAAATGGCTATGGCATTAAGTCCGCCTCTGTACTCTGCGCTTGAATTTAAATAAAATAAATATTTTAGGCATGTGGCCAAACACAAGCCTATTTATTTTTATTTTAAGCCTATATTGTCTCACTACAGGGCAAAACCCTCCCTTCCCTCCTTCGGCGTTTCGCGGTCTTTTTTTGCACATGTGAACATGGGTGGGTTCACGCTCTAGTCCTCTAGGACTAGTGTGTGAATCCACCCATGTTCCTTATTTTGCCCTTGATTTTCCGACAGTTATTTGCTATAACAAAAAATACTTAAAAAACACACATCCACATGTTTTTTTTTGCCGTTTTATAGATTACTAGCTTTCGCCCGCGGCTTCGCTCGCGTTAAATTCGGTATAACACACCAAGCAGACCTGCAGTTTTTGCTCTTGCGCCTGATTGATTTGTAATAGCAACGCTAAGTTTTCCCTTTTCTTCCCTCGTTCTCCCTCATATCCCACTTTTTTTTAATAAAAATTAGCCTATGTCCGTCTCCTGGTTCCCAACTATCTCTGTACCAAAATTCATCAAAATCGGTTCAGCCATTTAAGCGTGAAGAGGTAACAAACAAACAAACTCACTTTCGCTTTTATAATATTAGTAAGGAAGTAAGGATGGTACGAAACCATTCGCACATGGATAGTTTTTTGCAATTTGTAAGTCTGTGTCAAGCTGTATTTTGAAATAACTATGATTCGCGATCGTAAAACATGTGAATTTACGGAATTATAAACATACAAATCATTAAGTATACGAATCATTAATCCGTTTTCTTCTTCCATCTCCCCTTTCAGACTTCACGGCATCATTCACTCCTCATCCATTCTTCTTCATATCATTCCTTACACAATCCATCCATCTTTTTTTTGGCCTTCCTCCCCCTTTCCATCCATCAACATTAAAATTTAACATTATTATTATATTACTAGCTTTTGCCCGCGGCTTCGCTCGCGTTAAATTCGGTATAAAACAGTACCTGCTACCTGCAGTTTTTGCCCTAGCGCCTTATTGATTTGTAATAACAACGCTAAGTTTTCCCTTTTCTTCTCTATTTTTCCCTCATATCCCATTTTATTAAAAAAAAACAATAGCCTATGTCCGTCTCCTGGTTCCCAACTATCTCTGTACCAAAATTCATCAAAATCGGTTTAGCCATTAAAGTGTGAAGCGGTAACAAACTCACTTTCGCTTTTATAATACTAGTAAGGATTCGCAGGCGACCGGCGTATCCCCCTTAAGTCTTCTCTCTATAGAAAAATTTGAGATACAAATTAAATTATGCAAAACGCAAAAACTTGAGTAAGTATTCTTCTTTGCTCAATGCTGATATGTGAACCGATTTTATTACATATTTGAGCTTTTACTCAGATAATATTCATAAAAGTATGGGTGGCGAAATGGTCAATGAACAGAACATTTTGGAAACAGTCTTATTTAATATTTTTAAATTATTGAAATACTGATAATAAAGGAATGTATTATCTTACATCTGAACAATTGTACTGCTTACCTCTTTAGGTTAAATGGACCTTAAGGGACGATATTTTACCATAAATGTTTTTAATAAAAAAGGCGGTATCGTAATCTTTAATAACGAGGTGTTGGTTAAGAAACATCGCCCAGATTTTGTCATCGATGGTGTAACCCTACGAATGCTTAGACATGCAGTTAGGTAGCATTAATTTTAATAGGTACTACCATTCAGTGATTTAATAAAATTATCAACAGTGACGAAACCGAATCCTATATATCTACCATCATTTTCCTGCCCTTGTCCCATTCTATTTGGGGTCGGCGCAACACGTTTTCTTCTTCCATTCTCCCCTATCAGACGTCACGGCATCATTTACTCCTTTCTCCTTCATATCATTCCTTACACAATCCATCCATCTTTTCTTTGGCCTTCCTCTCGCTCTCCGTCCATCAACATTCAGATCCATCACTCTTTTAGTCACATGTCCTTCATCCCTCCTCATTTCTATATATCTACCGCACATTCCTCAATCCTATATATCTACCGCACACAAATAATCATAACATAACATCATACCAGTTATCTCCAAAGGTTTAGGCAGAGGTGTACACTATATAATAGTGCTCATACATTTCGCTGGCTATGTTTAACCTTTTGAACGCCGTTGACACATATGTCACAAGCAAGCGCGTGCCCTGGACGCCAACGATACAAATATGTAACAAAAAGTAAGGTAAAAACAGATGCTTGGTGTTGGTGTGGAGAGCACGCGTATGCATTTATGCTCTGGCTTTCCAAAGTTTAAGTCGCATGCAATATGAGGCAGATTATATCTGGACACAAAATTCGTCTGCGAAATTAGAATTGCTGACGATTTCGACACAGTCTCCGAATTAACACGTAAATAATTTATTCGAACACCAATTAAAAAAGCTGTTTTGTACAGTCAGATAAAAAACCTCCAACGATACCTTAAATGTAAAAATCCATCCTCTTCCCATCCTATAGTTCTAAAAGAATAAGTTTTAGCCGATTTTTTTACAAAAGCAAATAGTTTTTTTTATCTTATTGTACTAAACATCTTCAATAATTTGATGGTGTCCGAATTGTCGGTTAAAAATGTATTAAAATTAAAATGTGTCAATTCTAACATATTTAAATTTTGTGTGAATCGTCAGCAAACCCGAAATTAGTATCATTCCGTTATCATTTATCTACGAAAGAAATTAAATTTTGCATTTAATCAAACTGATAAGATATTGATATATAGATTTATTTATGTCTTCTTCTACTATACTTCTCTATTAGTCGTCATTTCATGAGTAACCCTTTTCTGGCCATATCTATGGAAAATAAATTGTTCTAGGCATATTTCTGGAATGTGGATCAAAGGCTCAGCAATTATATAATTAATCTAGCTATTGCCTGCGTGAAACGGAACCGGTTTTTATTAACAATTTCAACCGTATTTTGTTTACAGTTTTAATACTTTTTATACGGATCCCTAATCCATCTTTTACAAAGTAACATCAGCTATGCTTTAAAGTTCAGTCGATTCAAAATCTACCCGGCCGTTTCGGAGATTAGATGGAACCGAAAAGAGAGAGAAAAATAAATACAAACAGTAATTTTTATAGATAAGTAACTTCGTTACCGCATAGTAGTATTTTTTGTACTTACTGACCAATTAAAGTTACATACAAGTACATTACTGCAATCAAAGTCTTCTTACACTGCAAGCAACGGTCATGCAAGCTGTCCCAACAAAAACTCAGTGCCTTAAACGTTTTAAAATTACATAACTACACGTTGACTGTTGTAAAAAATGTGTGTCGTTGTACGCACTTAACAGTCATTGTTTCAGTGCATTGTCTCACGTATTCATTAACTTCTTAACGTACATAATACGAATAGAGACATCTTCTCATTATACATAATCGTTTTGAGATTTTTCTGCATTCTTATCTATACGTAATTGAGATTTACAATAGCTGTTTTTAGGTGCGACCTAAAATGTTAACAATGGATGTGTTTTTGGTACATAACTTTTGTATGTGGTTGGTGTATTAGGAAGGAGTGTGATATTATAATCTCACGGTTCGATGAAGACTGTATTAGATTGCTAGTTTCAGTCTTCACGTTGTCTTCTAACCACTAAAATCGTAGTTGCTCAAGAATTTGTAGATTTCTTTACTAGTATCCTAATTAAAAGTACTGAAACGTTAAATTCTTCACCCTTGCTTTCTGTTGACTTATTAAGAGAAAACGTTTTGCAATGTCCGGTTGAGTTTCAATTTAAGCATAATAACCCCACTGCAGTCATTAAAGCTTTTAAACAAATAAAAATCAAATTAACCGAATACCTTTGGGGAATGTCTATTCAGTTTGTCAAGCTATCATTGAGACTATAGCACCGTACTTAGCCTTAATATTTAATTTGTCTGTGGACCAAGGAGTCTTTCTGGACCTTATGAAATGCAACAAGGTAATACCACTTTTCAAATCTGGGGACACCTGTCAAGTGACTGCTTTAGAATATACAGCCGGCCCCAACATATGTAGCTGGGAAATAAGTCTAAAATGGCCCAATTTAAATATTAACCCGTTGCACGATTGTTTACAAAAATGTAGGGTAACAATGTATGTAAACTTTGCACCCGTCTGCACACTTTGTCGCGCGAAGGTTTTGTGTCGGCTTTTCGGCTTCAATGAACAAGTATTAGAGAATTATGTTTTTTTTTCAACGTTTTCTTGCTCTTGCTTGTATTGGGGGTTGGCGACAAACGGTTTCAATTTTTATTTAATAATTAATTATTGTTTTTACATAATTCTTCATCGAAGCTGTAAAGACAACTCGGTATGTAATGGGCGTCACCCATCCACAGACCAATGCAGGTAATAGTGGCTTAGGTACGCACAATGGTCCAGTCTCAAGGACTGAGTGCGGAAACCAGACCTGCAAAAGGCGGGGTCCACATTTACAAGAAGCAGATTATCTTTCT
This sequence comes from Ochropleura plecta, assembly GCA_905475445.1. Classification (NCBI taxonomy): domain Eukaryota; kingdom Metazoa; phylum Arthropoda; class Insecta; order Lepidoptera; family Noctuidae; genus Ochropleura; species Ochropleura plecta. Next base: position 6,263,326 of record FR997732.1, read on the forward strand.
ATTTTTTTATAAAACGCTGCCCCACACTAGGAATTTCTGCTGTATCGTGGGTGCGTTTACATACATTTAATCTCAAACACACAAACAGCCAGACTCAAAACAACTACCTGTAGGTCATACAAATATCCGTGCGGGGATCAAACCAGCGACAGCAGCGAGGCAGTCGATCGCTCAGCCACTGCGCCAACCGTGTCGTCAAAAGATTGATTAGTGTTTGTGATCCATACTGATAGTATTTAGCTCCTCAATAACAAGTAAATCTCAAATTTGCTGTGTCTGAAATTAGTTTAACATCACCACTGGCAACACCAGGGTCACCTAAGGCTTGATTCCGCATTTCCTGATGAATCATTATTTTTGAGAAAAAGCCAGCTTAATTAGAAATTGATATTAGATTACTTTCATCTGAATTCATAATTTTGGATCTAATTATGATCCAATTAAAAATACATTAAGACTTTCTTCTTCGTAGTTCTAAATCTTGCATCACGCATATCATTATTTTATTTATGCAAATATATCTGGTATCCATCTTGGTAATAAGAATACATTTTGAACTTATTTGAACCTATGTAAATCTACAAATATAACAAAGAATACCATGAACATATATTTTATTTAAGTTGAACATATGACCAAACGCTGTGTGAGAATCCAAACATGATGAATCATGAAATCCTACTTACTTACCTAAATGTTTTGTTATAAAACATTTTTTTTCATTGTTCGTAGCCCTTTTTGTCGTAATTGTGTTTTAATTTTAAAGCTTACTATTGTCCTATTATTTTCACCCAGGATATCCTACATCCAACTAGCTAGCGATTTCATTCTCGTCCTCAATACCAACAAACCTGTCTTCATAACAAACATACTGACAGCTCATTAACGTCAAAATTTTTTACATTTCTACCCATCTGCGGAGATCATTATGTCTTTATTTCTTCCGCATCACCGCGTATCCCATTATTGACGCCATTACGCACGGCTTAAGAGTCAGGGTTGCTAGGACAAAAAATAGAACTATTCATTTGATAGTCCATTATCTCTTCTTGTTTTGAAAACCTGTCGGTATTGCTATTATTATATTATAAAACACTAGCTTGTTTTATATATCTATTCTATAATATTGTCTTTTCTATAATATGTTTAGAATAAATATAAAACATGCTAGTGATTTAGATTTAACCGCTAAAAACATCATTTTCCGTCTATGTTTGTGTGGCCGAGATGTTCTTCTAAAGCACGAAACTGATTTTGTTGCGTTTTTACCATCAATTAGGGAATTTATTCTCGTATGTTTATGTCTGTAAATCATTCATATTAAGCTAATAAAGAACTCGCAATATATAAACTTCAAACCATGCGGTTTGGGGTCGTTCCGTATCATTATGTATTTATTTGTTATTATTATGAGCATGAGCCTGACGTTTTCACTGCAAGGCTAAAGCGTCCCTTCCCTCTGTCATTAGCTAACTGGAGCTCGTCACGTCATCTCCTTTTCTGAGCCTACCGCGTCACCGTTGTTCGGAACCCACTCTGTTGTTACTTTAACCCAATTTTGATGCGACAATTCCATTAATTTATTCAATATCGATTTTTACATCGTGTCTGAATTTCTATAACTAACTACAAACATCATACATGCAATTCATCTTTAAATCAATACAATTATCCACATGCGGCACATGTGGTCAGCCCAGTTACATTTTAATTGCTGTGTTGAAAACGCCTGCGAATTTGGTATTGATTGAAGTATACGGTCAGAAATTTTGACTCCTAGTATACTTCGTTACATGGCTCACTGACAGAACCCAAATGCATTGGAATTATCTTAACTTTCAAAAAGCATTTTTAGAAGTCAGTTTAAGAATCAAATCTTGAAAGATTCTGATATTTAGTTGCATTTGTTCAGATCTCTGGTAACCCAAGTCCAGATAAGTACTAAGGTCGTAACTATCGTTCCTCACGTAGATCTTCGCCCTTGAGTGAGAGGAACATGAGTTCATACATCTTTACAATGCCGTTTTAAAGTCCAAACAACATTGTCGAATCACAATTTATTGTTGTTAAAGACCTCTGGCCTTAGCGTGAGCCCAGGTTAGAGATAGATCTCACGAGAAGAGACGCATAGAAATATGAATGAGTTAGTAATATTTAATAAAAAAATGTAAAAGAGTAAGGGTGAAACGTGCTTTAATACTGAGTTCTACGGTTTCCGTTACTAAGACTGGTTGTTGTTAGAAATTCGGACCACTGACTAACTGTACTGGACAGTTAAAGATCTACAAATGACAGCCGGGAACAACGGCTTCACGTCATCCATCCGTGGACCAACCTAGGTAAGCGAGGATTTAAGAGGTTGATATTATGTAGTCACGAGCTCTGTTAACAACCTCCTGAAATAATTTATTGTTACTCATTATATCGTTACAGGATCCTCTGTAATTCTCGGTCTCCTCACTCAATGAAGTAACTTTGCGCCTGTAAATAATTTAGTGAAAAACTTCATTTTTCCATCTTTGATCTGCCCTTTTTCTTATAACGCATTCATACTTAACAGGTCTCTTGTAGCAAAACAATCAAAATATTTTATTTCACATAGGCTTACATGGGCACTTGAAAATCTTCGAGAGTTGCACGGTTCGGGTTAGACGTTTCCTATGGATAAGAACCGGCAAAAAACACCATGTTTTTTAATTAAAAACGTTGCCCCACACTAGGAATTTTTCCTGTGTCGTGGGTGCGTTTACAAACATTTAAACTCACATACACAAACATCAGCCAGACCCGAAACAACTACTTATAGGTCATATTGTTTATTCAATTACCACCGCGGGGCGCAGCTAGTATACATATAAAAATGAATCCCTATTTCCCTTGGTCACGGCATCAAGGCCCAGGTGAACGGCTGGAGCAATTTCGCTAATCCTTTTTTTGTTGTTTTTGGTAAATGTCAGGAGATCGTTCTTATGATAGAAAAGTAGGGTAATGAGTGTAGGTAGGGTAGAAAAATACAAGATTTGATGGTAGTAGCATAGTATAAAGAGGGGAAGTAGGTTATCTCCGGCCCAATCCGCGATATAATTGCCTACTGTCATAGGGTTGTCACTTTTAGCTAAATTTTAATTCAGTACCTATAAATTGGCAAGGGTCGGGAAGATGTATTTTTTACTTTTATTGTCTGGGTATAGGGTTTGTCAGGCCTCACTAATTTGTACTATCACAAATTCATTAGTTTAAAGCCCAGCCCTGTCAAAGATAACACATCTCTTATTAGTCAATAAAATTCAACAATGGTTTTCCTATCAAATATAGAAATGTATTCAAGATACAGAGCAGCATTATTTATAACTAGCTTCCGCCCGCGGCTTCGCGCGCGTGGTGTGTTAATAAAAAGCAGCCTATAGCAAAAATAACAAAATCGAAGTATAAATAAAATTAGGTAGGTACGTTTCATTTTTAAGGTTACGTCCCCAATGGGTAAAAACCCTATTACTAAGTCTTCGCTGTCCGTCCGTCCATAGGTAATGGTACGGATCTAACTAATAGGTATGTATTATAAAACTTCATAAAACCTATGTTTTATTATATTTGATGTAATTAGATCTTATTGTACGTATGTTCACAAATAAAGGATTTGAATTTAGTTTGTAAGGAACCTCAACATACTCTGTGCTCACGCGTCTGGCCGTGTTCGGGTCGCGCACTCGAGCGATGAGCGACTTGTTCCCTCACCCCGCCCGCGCGGGCCAGCCTAGTCACGGCGACACGAAATTAATTTTGTTGCGCGTTATTTTGATTTTGCTATATCTCCTAAAGTTTTTATTTAATCTGCATGATGCAAAGGTAAAAAATAATCTTCATGAAATGTTCATGCCAACCAACCTATTTAAAATGATAAGGATTAATACTGTATTTGTGTAAATAGCTTTCCAAGTTAGCGCTTTATAATTGCCCATTTGTTAAAGTATTAAAATGGATATAGTATGTTATCCTTAAGATGTAGACATATGTCACCGCTGACTTTTCTGTAGACCTATATAAGATACACAATTACACCATACATTATTTGGTTATATCTTAAAGGGTTTAGGCAGCGTTTTCGTTGAAAGCTCCCAGACAGCATACTTTTTGAAGACATCTTCAACAAATATCGTTAATGTACACAGAAATAAATACAAAAACTTAACAAATTATATACTAAAACCTTCCTTAAGAATCATCTATCTATTAAAAAAACCGCATCAAAATCCGTTGCGTAGTTTTAAAGATCTAAGCATACATAAGGACAGACAGACGGCGGATAGCGACATTGTTTTATACTATGTAGGTACCTAGTGATAAAAAAAGATAAAATAAACCGAGCGAAGTTCAATAGGTAATCTGAACAGAGACAATTCTGGAATTGATGAATTATTAAGACACCCAAACATACAGGAATACTTTCTCCCGCGATTATCAGACATTTTTGATTCATTTAGCGGTGCCGAAAAGCCGTGACGCGCGAACCTCGTGCAGTGTTAGCCCCGACTGGCGCACCTCGAAATGAGCCGAGATTTTGTTTAGTGTGCGTGCGGCGACGCATAGATACTTTGGCGCACACATACAAGCCGCGCGCGGTGCGTTTGTATGAAGATAACCTACTTCCCCTCTTTATACTATGGTAGTAGGAAGAAAAAGGTGCACTGCAACGCATAGCACAGCTAGTAAATAAATAAATTCCCAACATTTCCTTACATCATAACTTAACCTAAACGAGCTAACAAACAATTGTAAAGGAGCGCGCAGTCCATAAATACTTGCATCATAGTATAAAGAGGGGAAGTAGGTTATCTCCGGCCCAATCCGCGATATAATTGCCTACTGTCATAGGGTTGTCACTTTTAGCTAAATTTTAATTCAGTACCTATAAATTGGCAAGGGTCGAGAAGTTGTATTTTTTACTTTTATTGTCTGGGTACAGGGTTTGTCAGGCCTCACTAATTTGTACTATCACAAATTCTTTAGTTTAAAGCCCAGCCCTGTCACAGATAACACATCTCTTATTAGTCAATAAAATTCAACAATGGTTTTCCTATCAAATATAGAAATGTATTCAAGATACAGAGCAGCATTATTTATAACTAGCTTCCGCCCGCGGCTTCGCCCGCGTGGTATGTTGATAAAAAGCAGCCTATAGCAAAAATAACAAAATCGAAGTATAAATAAAATTAGGTAGGTACGTCTCATTTTTAACGTTACGTCCCCAATGGGTAAAAACTCTATTACTAAGTCTTCGCTGTCCGTCCGTCCATAGGTAATGGTACGGATCTAACTACTAGGTATGTATTATGAAACTTCATAAAACCTATGTTTTATTACATTTTATGTAATTAGATCTTATTGTACCTATGTTCACAAATAAAGGATTTGAATTTAGTTTGTAAGGAACCTCAACATACTCTGTGCTCACGCGTCTGCCCGTGTTCGGGTCGCACACTCGAGCGATGAGCGACTTGTTCCCTCACCCCGCCCGCGCGGGCCAGCCTAGTCACGGCGACACGAAATTAATTTTGTTGCGCGTTATTTTGATTTTGCTATATCTCCTAAAGTTTTTATTTAATCTGCATGATGCAAAGGTAAAAAATAATCTTCATGAAATGTTCATGCCAACCAACCTATTTAAAATGATAAGGATTAATACTGTATTTGTGTAAATAGCTTTCCAAGTTAGCGCTTTATAATTGCCCATTTGTTAAAGTATTAAAATGGATATAGTATGTTATCCTTAAGATATAGACATATGTCACCGCTGCTTTTCAGTAGACCTATATAAGATACACAATTACACCATACATTATTTGGTTATATCTTAAAGGGTTTAGGCAGCGTTTTCGTTGAAAGCTCCCAGACAGCATACTTTTTGCCGACATCTTCAACAAATATCGTTAATGTACACAGAAATAAATACAAAAACTTAACAAATTATATACTAAAACCTTCCTTAAGAATCACTCTATCTATTAAACACCTCGAAATGAGCCGAGATCTTGTTTAGTGTGCGTGCGGCGACGCATAGATACTACGGCGCACACATACAAGCCGCGCGCGGTGTCTTTGTATGAAGATAACCTACTAGCAAGCGCACGTAAATCTTCAAGTTGCGATTCACCGCGGTCCGCGCCCAAGTTCTATGGTCCTAACAGTAATGTGCTCGGCCCATAACAGCAGTAACATCATCAACATCGTACGGTTATCTAGGAACGATCGCAGTTTCTTAACCGTCCTTTTATGTAGGTCCAGCAACCCAATTAGTGATTCGTTGTTTATCTATGATGTTGTGAAAGTCAATTTGCATCAATGTTGTTGATTTTCTAAAGGACTCATTAGGTTTTTTTTTATTATCTTATCGTCTTGTCTTATTGTGTGTCGATGATTGGATTTAGCAATCTTATAATTAACAAGGTTGTTTTAGAAGAGGTCTAAGTTTTATTGGGAGAAAACCCGTTTTGCTGGGCCCGATTTCAGATTGTACCTACTGGCAGAGGAAGCGTTTATTTCTGCGGACGAGAAATCATCGAACCACTTCCCCCGCTCTTTGGGTTGAGCGGGAGGGGGGGGGGGGTCGTGTCAAACTTTTACTAACTAAAACCCACCCATTCCTTCTTTTGCCCTTTATATTCCGGGGCCGCGGCATCTCTTTCAAACTACCCGCAACCCCGACAGGCGGTGGCCCTGGCAGGCCCCTCTGCTTTGCAGACATATTTTTTTGAAACAGTTACGTGCCGTCGACACAGCTTGTCATCACCAGGCGGACGGACGGTGATTTACCCATTGCTCACCGTCCACAGACCTGCATTTACGGAGGCTGAGAGTCGTCTCGCGGCGGCCAACTCCCGGATAGTCGGCGCTGAGTTGCGTCGGCGCGAAGCCTTGGACTGATAGACAAAAGCAGCAATATTATTAAGGAGCTTACCATGAAATACCTATGTATTTCATGGTAAGCTCCTTAATAATATTGCTTTCATGTTACATAGAAAGTAGAAATTTAACATATCGGTAGGAGCTATGCATCTGGGCCCGTAATCTCACGTCCGTTTTTAGTACGGCGCTTATTAAAGGCATATACCTAATAGTCTGTTTGGGACTCAAGGGTACACAGATATTGCAGATATGGCTCTAGGGGCCTAAAATGGCTACTTTAGCAGAATCATAATAGCATACTGGTATGAATCACGTTGAGATTATTAAAATGGTCATAGACGCTTGTGAATATTAATTAATTGTAATCTGTTGCCGCTATAATCCAAAAAAAACAGTTCAAAATAAGTATTTTCTATACAACAAAGTTCTTTTTTCCGTAGTTAATGGTACGGAACCACATTTGGCCGGTTTTAGAACCCCAGCTCGCACTCAAAGATTAATATATCAGGAATAAAATCTCCTCGGTAAATCAAATTCGTAACATTTGCTGAAAAAAGATATAGGGAAAAGTGTACCAGAAACAACTACAGTCAGGTATTGTCCGCTGCGATGAATTAATTGGTTACCTCTTTATTTAATTATACATTCAAAACATGATTGTGGGATCAAGTAAAATGCAGGCACCATCTAGAAATTAATAGTTGCTATAAAATTGGATACCCCTGTTAAAAAGGTTATTTTAATATGAAGTTACTCAGAAATTTTCACAATCTGTCTAGTTATGGTAATTACCAATATTAGTCCTCGTCTATTCCATACTCTAAAGTTGAGAGTTTTGCATGTAGGCGAGCCGAGAAAATTACCTATTAGTATTTCAGGCGATCGGGTTAGCACAAGACTTTCTCCGTTTACATTTCGCTGTTGGTATTTGTGTTATGGGAATGGCTACACCCTTAGGTTAAACGATGTTGTGCCTCGTTTAGATTAAGATATACATCAAAATAGGAATACTGTTTCCAAGTTTAGAGAGTCACTTTTGAAATACCCTTTTTACTGCTGCAGGTTTTTCGATATAATGAAGATGAGGTTACTTATCTTCATAGAAACTGTTACTATTCCCAACCAGTTATTTTATAAAATAAATAATATCTTCTGAAAGCAGCTTTTAATCTCGACACTAAAATTAAATCTTCCATGAGTTAATTGCAATCTCTTGCATCGCTGAACATTTTAAGTGTTCTCGTTATGCTGTTCGAAAAAGATGTTGCTGTGTGCACTTCTCAATGAGACTGGCATGAAAGAAAAAAAATCAAAAGTCATTTATTCAAGTTAGGCTGATAATCAGCACTTTTTGAACGTCACATTACAAGAGACAGTCCCATAAAAACGCCCTGCCCTTCGCCACTAACACACACGCAAAAAAATACGATACAATAAGAATAAATTCTATGAACTATGGTGAACTTTCCAAATACATATACTGCGATCCACTAATGCAGGACCGCGCCCAAGCGTTTAGCGCAGATAGCTAGGCCAGTAAATGTAGAATTGTAGATGCATTTATCCATTGCCCTCCGCCCGGCGGCTCGCGAGTTAACCCGCAACATCCAGACCGTTAGCTGCCTGATAGCAATCAGCGAGATTATGCCCCCATCGCACTACACACAAGTGCAGCGCCTACCTGATATACCGTAAAAGCTGTAGATAAGTGCATCGATTGGCATTATGTATCGAATCAAATTTCTAAAGCGCTGTCAAGAGTTCTTGGCAGAATAGACTTTATGTTAGATATTTATTCATTGCGTATAATTTTCAATAACAATAAACGACCCCGGTGAAAGTGGCCAGTCTAACATTATTTTACCATTGTTTAAGTTAAAACTTTAAGTGATACTTGTTTCTAGCACACATTCGTGGCAATTGAAAAGAAATGAGCATTGCCATCGATTACTGAGTGGGTCAAACTCCTTGGAATCAGCGATCATAACACTTTCTGGTTTCCTCAAATACAAAATCCCATTAGCGAAACTAATTTGTCTGACTGACCGCGCCGCAAATAAAATTACTGAATGAATTGGAGTTATTCGAAATGCAATTTAGAAATGTATGGGCATCTGTAGTTGTTTGATGGATGTGCTGTCTGCCTGCCTTGTTACTTGTTATGTAAATTGATAAAGAACTCATGCCGTACATCGCGTGAACGTTTGTATCAATAAATGAAGCGACACGACAGATCGCAAAAAGCCTCTAACGTGATAAGCAAGAATTAAATGAATGGTCATTACTTGGCATCGCCTTACTTGTCTACTTACCTACGGCGCGGATTATTGCTGTGTTGGCATGCTATTACAACCGCGAGATAATGACAGATTAACAATCGGAATGCCCAGTAATGACACGAATAACGATCTGATTTAAACCACGGTCACCGTCGTCTTGTTAGTGAAGAAGATTGTAGATATTATCTCCTGATGTATTATGGAAGTCTTTTGAGAAGAAACTACACTGCGTGGTACTTTGTAATACAGCGCGTACTTCCATAGAAGCCATCTCATCACTTACAACGGGCTTAATTGATACATTACGACGATAGTTGCTTACCTTGTACACCTAATGATGTGTTTTCTATTTAAAACCCGTCTTGTTTTATAATGTAGATCCTACTGTATTAAGAACAAAACAAATGCATACTCACCAACCTTGTAAATGACAAATGTGTCTGTTGTTGCATTCAAAAGACTAAATTGTTTTTTTATTTGTTACAGGGTCTTGAAATTGTAAATCCACAGGCGGCTGAGACGCGCATCAACGAAGCTAATGCCAAATACTTCTCAAACACATCTGGTTTTTTGTCTGTGGGCAAGAATATACCATAAAAACAGTTTCTATATCTGGTGTTGAATTAGAAGTTTTGTGAATAAATTGCGATATGTAAGAACAAACTACGTTTTATTGTAGTAAGTATTTATCCACTTATACCCAGTGTAGCGCTAAGTTGGCCAAGAAGAGCGTGAGCGTATCATACAAGCGATTTCACCCAGGCTCGTGTTTCGAATTTACTTAGACGTTGCATTGTCAAATAGAAATGATCCAACGTTTAAACAAACATTTGAATACAACATATTTTGCAAGAAGCCGCAAGTGTTTATAAATTTTAATTACAATTAACAATCCATTGCCAAGTCAATGACAGAAAGTTTGTTGCGACTTTTGAAGAAATCGTGTATTGTGTTTGTAGCTTGGCGAAAGATGTCGAATTTATACTGACATTTGAAACAATGATACATCGACTCCTGGCCACCGTAGATTCGGGTCTGTGGACGGTGAACTTTGTTTAGCTCACCGTCCGTCCGTCCAGTGACGAAAGGCCGTGTCGACGGCGCGTTAGTGTTCCACGCGCGCCACAAAGAGATGTCAGCAAAGCAGAGGGCCTCCGCCTGCCGGGGTTGCGGGTTGTTCGAAAGAGATACCGCGGCCCCGGAATATAAAGAACAAAAGAAGGGGTGGGTTTTAGTCAGTACAAGTCGGACACTCCCCTCCGCTCCTCCCAAAGCGGGGGACGTTATTAATTGATGATTACCCAGCCGCAAAAAAAAGAACAATGATACATTTATTTCGACATTGCTCCTGTTTCAAAATGAATTAGCTTTAAGTAGTACACATGCAGTCAATACTTAGTGTTAGACTGTTTTCCATTGGCCGTATAACTGTCATGTCCAAAAAAGAGATGTTATTTAGGTCGCAGGTTTTAGTGGCACGTTTTTGCAATGCTTAAAACGTGCCATGTTTGTCTGACCTACAGCGGTACTGGTTTAGGCTATTGTATTGGCTGCATCTTTTATTTAAAGTGGTTTAGTTGAACCAAATACCTTGAGGAACTCTGAAGATTTATTTTAAAAACGTCTTGAAAAGGTGCCATGGTCATCACCGTCCATTGCTTAATATATTCCACTGATTCAGAAATAGAACGATGTTTACACTCCACAGGTAGCTCCAACGTATACAAGCTGTACCATAATAAATGCAAGACCTCCCGTGTCTCCTAGATTATAAACCTGAACACCTTTTGTACAGACGCCTGCACATCAAGCTACTACAATCTGTCAGATTACTTTGATAGATTTTCGACTTTATTTCTAAAGTATTAGGTTCAAGGTTCATTGGGAAAAATTGACAGTTTCGGGTAGCTTGACCTGCTGGCGTCTGTACTACGATTTCTTGAAATCTGACTTTCCATAGGAACTGACGCGACCAGCTGGGGGTCTAAATAGGCCGCTTTAGCAGAATCTTAATAAGTTAATAATTACATTACCATTCGTAAAATGATTAAAAAGTGACAATCCTACTAATAAGTATTTTAAACGCGAAAGTTTGTATGGATGTATGGATGTTTGTTACTCTTTCGTGCAAAAACTACGGAATGGATTTTAATGAAACTTTACAATAATATAGCATATACATGATGTATAAGCTTGTGGCGGCAGTGGCGGATTTACAAATTTGCCGCCAGTAGGCTATAGAATTTTTTCCGCCCCTTTAAAATTCAATAGGTACGCTAGTTTAGTTCACAATCATTTATTTACATTTATTCTGAAATTGTAACTTTATGGTTTGTGTTCTATCGTCCTCATTACATCGTCTGTTTCCCATTATTAGAATGATCGTTTACTGGGGGCTAGATGTAACCGTTTCTAGATTATTATTGCAAAAAGACCAAATTTGCCGCCCCCTGGAATCTGCCGCCCTAGGCTCCAGCCTACTCAGCCTACTGGTAAATCCACCACTACATCAGAATAGGCTACAATTCATAAAGATATATTTAAATTCTATCACCACCCGAGTGAAACCGTGGGGCGCAGCTAGTTCACAGTATCAACTGCGACTGTGACCATTTTAAGAAGTTTAACGTAATTTATATTACATACATTAATTACGTTAAAGTGTTCATTATAGACCCCCTGATCAACATGCATGGTAGGGTAGATAAAATAAAAATAAAGATTTGAATTTCCAAAGTTTCTTGTGGTGTGACCTCATTAGAGATATTGCGTTTTTTTATGATACTCCTTTATAAACAGACTCCTAGCTAGCGGCTATATTCCTCTTCCACCATCACTGGCATTGATAAATCTGACCTACAATCAATCAGCAAAGGTCTACCTTTCACAAACGCTGTGTTTATCACAGATTAACATCATTCGGTGTCGTTATGATACTGTGTAGTCACGAAGGAAAATCCTTAGCAGACAAATTATGGTCAACTAAACTGTTGTATTGAACACAATTAGAGTTTATCATTTTCATCATATTTTGTGATCATGGTTGCTCATTGTGTCAGTGTTCAGTGGACATGAATCTTTAAGTGTTGGTAGTATTATGGCTCATTTTCTTTATAAGTACAAGATGAAAGGGGACCGGCGTTTAAACGGCTACCACGTAGGGTATGTATGTACATTGTAGGTTATTAGAAAACCCGCCAAGAGCGAGTCGGATTCGCGCACCAAGGGTTCCGTATAAACTGTTTTGACTGCGTAGACTTAGAGGGTTCATTTGGGGACGTGAAGGGCAATAGAAGGAACATGGGTGGGTTTTAGCCAGTACAAGTCTGACACTCCCCCCCGCTCCGGCCGGGGAAGTTATTTGATGATATCGCATCCGCAAAAAAAATGAAATTCACATAGACTTCAGTAAGTATATGGTTTTAATTTCAATTTGATACCTCCAAGCGTTACTGATATAAAGGTTCTTGACACACCGAGGAACAACAAAGTTATCCTAAAAAGTTTCCTTTTTTTTCTATCGAGGTACGGAACCCAAACAAAAAAAACCTATAAAATGGTGTTTTTTTCTTAAACTACCTACCAAAAATATCTATGTGGGTAGTTCAGAATGATGTACTGAATAAAAACAAAGTTTACCACACCTTTTTAGCGTCCCGGTTGGTGCTACTGTCACCCTATTTGGTTTTATTGATGCCTTACAGATTTCTATAGTTTACGTACTAATTATCTGGATAAGATCGAGCGTACAATCCAGGAAAATCGTGCGATAAAGTCACCCGTTCCTTAAACTTTTACATAGGTACATCTAACAAGTTTTTCAAAATGGTATGTCACCTTGCCAGTTATGTTAAATCAAGATTTATTCCGATTAAACCCAATCTTAAACTAAAAAGTGATTAAAACCTAAAAGAACATTAAAACTTTTCCAGTTAACTGAGGCAAGATCTATAAAAAATAATTACCTAACAGTCTCACTCAACACTAATCTAGTAATCGCAGATCAAACAGACATGTGATTGTGATTAGCAATAAATTATGAAGAACTAGTTGGCACCCGCGACTTCGCCCGCGTGATATCGATGATATAAAAAAAGTATCCCTATATGTTATTCCAGACTATAATCTACCTATATGCCAAATTTCATCAAGATCCGTTCAGCCGTTTTGACGTGAAAGAGTAACAAACATCCATACACCCATCCATCCATCCTCACAAACATTCACATTTATAACATTAATGAAGAACTAGCTGGCGCCCGCAGCTTCACCCGCGTAATTTCGAAAAAATCCTATGTGTTATTCCGGACTATAATCTACCTCTGTACAAAATCTCATCAAGATCCGTTCAACCGGTCTGACGTAAAAGAGTAACAAACATCCATACATCCATGCTCACAAACATTCGCATTTATAATATTAGTACGATTATATAGTAGGATATTCACAGAAAGGTCCGTTCTACTTGGCACTTCCTTGTGTTTCAGTTCTACGAATATTACGCAAGTTGAGATGCACTGGCCGCTTATGTTACTAAACAGATTGGCACACAGACTTATACACATTCCATACATTTTAATACTTATGACGTGTAGTTTTATGTTCTTTATCGTTTTAATAAATAGCCCGTATTTTATTACACTTGTGTGTAAAATGGTTGGTTTCTTAACGAGTCCTCGTTATGTTAGGCTTTTGGTTTGGTGTCATAGATGTAGGTATCTTTATATACACAAATAGTGGTTTTGGTGTCTTATGATCCTTGTCGATTGAAATAATCTAAATAAATAAATCTATTCTATCCTAATCTTCGATTAATAATGTACATTTTTGTTCGAAGATCCTAATAGAATCGTATTTTTTTTCTATTGATGATCTAAAACATAACAGCACGTCTGTTATTCACCTCTTTTTTATTTTTTTACGTGTGGAATTCCTCGATGGATGTCCTCCGCTATAGCGGAGGGGTCGGTCAGACTCCTACTGACAAAAACCACACGGTGTCTTGTCACTTCTGGCTGGGGTGCGGGGACACAATCGCATTCTACACAATCACCCCAGCAGCAAAGCGAAGCCTCTGCTGGTTCGGCTTCGGGCTTTTCGCCAGATATGTTAAAGTCCTATGTTATAAATAGGAGGCGAGCCTATTGCCAACAATCGGGTACAAAACCGGACTTCGGGTCTGCTACTGAGAAACCTGAAAGAAAAACCCCGGAAATCGGACCCAGGACCTTATGCGCAGGAGTCGCATTTGCCACCACTCGACCAACGAGGCTAAAACATTGTGACCTAAATCTTTTGTTTCAGTGCGGTCAGTTGTTAAATGACTAAATTAATTATCTTCTTTTCAATTCTTTTAAATGCATGTTGGACACCTGAAGTCGTTGTACCTATTTATAAGTAAACCGAATACAGGTGACGTACATAAAAGTAAGTAGGTTACGATAATAAAATCGCAACCATAATTAAACGTTGAAAATTGAGCCCCTTCTTACTTCTCAAACTTGAATAAACCAGTGAATATAAAAGGTGAATATCAGCAAAAAAAGCACGGCATAGAAGCAAAATGTGGGTAAGAAGAAATAATTATCATTTGTGTACGAATGTGGGTGTAAATCAATTTCGCGCGTATTCAGGTCCTACTGTCTTGTTAAATCTATCAAATGGACAGTAGAAAGCGTACATGCGATATCAAAATAGGTACCTTCGTTTCTCATTTAATTGAATGAGCCGTTAGTTTTATTTTTAGACTAGCTTTTGCCCGCGGCTTCGCTCGCGTTAAATTCGGTAGCGCCTTATTGATTTGTAATAGCAACGCTAAGTTTTCCCGTTTCTTCCCTCTTTCTCCCTCATATCCCACTCTTTTTAAAAAAATAATAGCCTATGTCCGTCTCCAGGTTCCCAACTATCTGTACCAAAATTCATCAAAATCGGTTTAGCCATTAAAGCGGGAAGAGGTAACAAACAAACAAACAAACTCACTTTCGCTTTTATAATATTAGTAAGGATTTTATGTTGTTTGGTAAAATTATAGATAGATAGAAAAATCTGTTATGTACACCATACAAATTACAGGTATTTACAATATAAAAAAGAGGGGGAGGAGACTATGGGCAGCCTTATCGCTGAAAGCTATTTTTCAATACAATGTTTGGATAGATTTAAGGGAGAAGGAGAGGCAATGCTGTAGAAAACCTGTGGTGATGATTGCCGTTAAAATATGCCCTCTTGGTATAAGGTTGTACCCGCGGCGTACTAGTACTTTTTCTTTTTTTCTTTGGGTCATTTTATTCAAGGCGTGGGCAGGAGAAAATCCTTTCCTAAGTCCATTCAGTTTATTTTTTAAGCATTGGCCAGGTGTCAGGTTCCACTTTTTCACAGCCCGTTTGTCCAAGACTTGAACACATTTTTTTGGGTCAATTTCCAAAATGGAAGCGTAATGTTACATAAATTATGTTCGTATGAATCTGTCATCTGTACACTTGACAAGCAAGTTGGAGAATCGAATACCGTATGTATAATCTTGTTTGTTTGGTAGTTTTTTAATGGGATTTCGTTGATTACGGAAGGGAAATCTCTCAACTAGTTTTTTTTGCTTTCTTTTAATGTCTTCTTTCGTTTTAAATCAAGGCATTTAAAATAGACAGATCAAAAACAAGAAACAGCGAACGTATATTCTTGCTATAACTAACAAGTTGTCGGTACAAACTGATTTGACATTTTTCTAAGTATATTAATTAATTTGTAATTTTTCAATTTGAATTTGAATAACTGTGACAATTAATTTGTAAGTTTTAAATAGATTCGTATACATATTTGAAAAAAAATCATGCCTATTTTCCGGTAGAATGTGCATGGCTCACTCCTGTTTCTCCATCTGTATTTAAATGTAAGAAATAAATAAATGATTTGATTTGATTCAATATTAGCGTCTCAAAATTGGCAATCATGTCATTTTACTTTATGGCACAAATACATGATCACAGTATTTTAAAGTCACTTTTTTCTGATATCCTCGCGAGATCTGAGTCCACGTCATAAATACGTGCCCCTATATCGCTACGTGCAGTTGAATGAGTAGCTCAAGTACGGCAGAGTGAAGTACTGCAGTACCAACGTAAGTATTTAAAACTCGTCCACTCGTCTAGTTCATTGTTTCGCGGTGTTACTGCAGTTCAAGGACGCCTTGTTACGTTAAGAACTATTTACTTCGTTACGAATGCAAGGATTATTATGTATGTAGGTTAGGTTTTTATTGGCTGTGTTTTTTTCCGCGTGTGTTGTAGAGCGTTGTCTTTGGTGTAGAAAAGTTGCCGGCATTGACTGTTCAGTTGTTTGGTCTTCTTAGGCTAATAACCGAACTATAACGGCCAGTGTGTTCGTTGTGTGAGTGTTGGAAAGTTGTTCCTGCCCGGGTTGCGGGTTGTTTAAAAGAGATACCGCGGCCCCGGAACAAAAAAAGAAACATGGGTGGGTTTTAGTCAGTAAAAGCTTGACACTCCCCCCCGCTCCCAGAGCAGGGAAGTTATTTGATGATTTCCCATCCGTAAAAAATTGGTAGAAAGGTATCTTGATACAATCAGTTTAGTCAGTACATGTTGCTCAATATCTACCGGTTTACTTTTTATTGCATTTGCACGATTTAGAGTCAGACCCTGTTTGTTCGTAATCATATCCTTTACATTACCATCGAATAAAATATCGTTATGTAGGTGCGTTCTTATTTCGGAATAGGCGCTAGCACGACCGCGCGGTGTAAACGTAATTAATGTTGTACCTTCGTTGATTTTTAAATCAAAAACATTTTAGTTATATGGTAGTTGCAAATAACTTACACAATCAATCAACTCAAAATTACTAAAATTATAAAAATAATAAGTATAAATTAAAGGAGTATTTTTGATTTTAAAATCGACGTATTTAGTATTTACGTAACGTTTACACCGCGCACTCGTGCTGGGGTCTCTGGTATCAAAGTTACAATCAATCAAACTCGATGACATAACCTTGCAATGCAACCGGTTCATACAGGCCACAATAGTCTAAAATAACGGACATGAAAGCCTAGATATGTGTTATTCAAGAACTTAAGTTTTGCAAGGCAATTATTAGGCACAGAAAACTGAACGCTTTTATAATTAAGTGGAAGCTGCAGAAGATTGTAAGACTATCTTTGCAATGTATAGAATCAATTCTCTAGTATTGTATAATTATTAAGCCCATATGTGAGTGCTATGTATTATTATTGACTTGACGAAGCCCTGGTGGTTGATAGTGTCATGCTCATTTAAATGTCTCGCTGATGGTGGCGGGTGTGTCGGGTCATTTAGCTCCCTTCAAAATGGTCGAGCTGAATGGGGCTGATCCATACGTCATGTTCGTGAACGGGCGCTGTCAGTTGGGACTGGTCATTTTTTTAGCTACCACGGTTCATTTTTAACTTATTTAGATTTAAAATTAAATTTTGCTTTTTATTTACTCTGGACGCTCTTACTGTGCACGTCTTTCTACATCGTTCTCACATATTTGTATAATCTCAACATGAATGATGTAAATACAATTTTGTAAAAATATTATAATTTAAAAGAGTGTCCATGGAGTTTCTTGCCCATTCTTCTCCATAGAGATCAACGCTTTGGAATGGCAACTACAGTACTTTCACAAGTTATTATGCCTTGTGACCGGGACTGTAGATTAGTTTTGTTTCTTGACATTCAAAAGTGCCTGTAATGGTCTAATTGAAATAAATGGTTTTGAATTTTTTGAATTATGATTTTTTCTGTTTCTATCATTGGCCCAGATCTGTAACACGGAGAATGCTTAATCTAGATATATGGCTGAGATTTCTTATAAAGCTTTAGGATTCTTATAACGTAAAGAAAATCCAATAAAGCTGACTGGATCATGTTCCTACTAGCAGGCGCCCGCGGCTTCACCCGCGTGATATCGAAAAAATGGATGTCTGTTACTCTTTCACGTCAAAACGGCTAAACGGATATTGATGAAATTTGGCACAGAGGTAATTTATAGTTTGGATTAACACATAGGATATTTTTTTTTTCGATATCAAGGCGGCGAAGCTGCTTGCGCCAGCTAGTACACCCATAATTACAACTATCAAATACAAAAGGCTTAATTATAAATAGATAATTTATTTATTTTATTTATTTATTAAGGATCTCCAACAAAAGATGTACACAGGTCATTAAACTTAAATTATGGACGACAATAGTATCACGTAGGTGTACTCCTTCACTTACAGGAGACCACAGCATGCACAATCTAATTAACTATAAGCTAACAAATTAAATAAACATTAGAAGTAGAAAATTAAACAGTTTATAATAAGTAGTCTTATAAAATAATTTATAAGACTACGACAGCACGGATATATTATCATTGTTTTATATTAATCAATATTAAGTTAGTACATATACAGATATCACAAATCATCATAATAAGCTATCATCATTACCAATTAAACAATTATGAGTCACAAATGTCAAATTTGCAGCAGTCATACCCAGCCTTTATATACACATTATACATTTTCACTTTATATACATTTTCAGTAGTTTTTACTTCTTTTCAAAATCATTTAGAACATTTGAATTGTCCAAAGATGGTTCTGAACTTAGTCATCCAACAAATATGCTTTCAAATTTTATGATAACAGACTGTTATGTCGTCTTGTGTTAGTTATTTATATCTGCTATAATTTTTTGCTCTCTGGTTGACAGAAGATTTTCTAATAGTATACTCGATGAGCCTTTCAAAAACCACAATACAAGTATTTCATGAAAACACATTCAATACAAAAAATTCATTGGCTTTTGTAATCATCATGCAATTACATGACTCGCAAGTTTTAAATGAAGCAGAAAGCAGAATCTTATCTAGACCGTGCGGCTAGGAGATATACCAGCGACCTATTTGTCACGATATTTGTTCATCATCATTCATCATTATCTTTTTGTTATGTTTGCTAATGTCAACCTTCATGTTTTAACCTATAATCTAGACTGCTGTTTACTGCGCTGATCTCTAATCACTGCTATCTAATGAATTAAGTTATAGTTCGGTTAAGTAGAAGAACAACTAACAGCGAGTTGAACTGCGAGTGGACCTACCAAAAAAAAAATTCTGTGGGCCAGTTCGAATTAAACATCTTTCTTTCTTTCAAAGTTGAATTTAATTGGTTATCTTAGTCTAAGGAACACGAAATTGATTCTTGTGGTTAATGATGACTTTGATATAGGTAAATGCAAAGAAGGCACTCTGGGGTAAGGCCAAATAAATTATGGTAACGGAAGGGCCAGGTGGATCATACATTTTGATAACATTTCATATCGATGGCAAAAAGTTCAAATGTTTGGCCCAAAATTCTACTCCGCTCGCTGATGCATTCAGTAGATCATCAAGTGCGCAGGGGATAGGGCACTGGCATTTTTCTACAATCGTAGTTGTTATTATAGACGTCTAGATCAGACAGATAGAAAAGAAAAAATCTTAGTGTGAACTCATTTCATAAAATCAAAACAAAAACAGAAAGTGTTATGTTCTTACACAGGCCTGATGATTACACCTGAAAAAGCATCTTCCGTAATAACCGAAATTTAAACAGCTCGTGTCGAACGAAATATACCAGCTATTCGGCCGTGATCGATTTAAATAAACCCTAAGCCCGCTTGTTTGTTTATAACAACTCTCGTATTATGTACACCTACTTACCTGAAATGGGCAGACCTTGAAAAAGAGGCATACTATGAATTTATAATCGTAAAAATGAAGTGTCTTGATACCTATCTTATTTCTTTTATGAGGCTCTAGTGAGTGAGATGGTGGTGTGCTGTCGAAATTCAAAGTTTCTTGTCGCATAGTATACCTCTATCTATCTCCGACTGTCTTTATGTTCGTCAAATACTCTCACTTACCGCTTTCTGCTTTAATCATTATAACACAACGAATGTGCTTCGCAATTAATGCCTATTTTATGCCAAAAAGAACTAAGTTAGCATTAAATTGTAGTATCATTATAATGAATGAAGTTTCTATTTGCTTGAGTGTTTTGTTGACTCTGTGATTTCATGAACATGACACACTTATTATGTTAAACACGAAATTATTTTTGTTTGCCGGAAAATGAGAGTAAATTCTAAATTGAAAATCATAATGTTACTTTCGTTTCATGCCTCACACGCTACTAAAGTTGTTTGGATAAAATTACGAAAACGGCAAAACGTTTATCGAAATAAGGCTGTTTTCGTTTTCTTTTGGCATTTTGCCCTTATGCAAGAACGCGGCCGGAACGTACACCCAAATAGGGCTAAGATAGCTGTCGGTAGGCAGGTAATATGAATTTCAAAATGGTTTATGTATGAATTCAACGTATTCAGGACATGTTTACAGCCTATTTACCGCCACCGTATACATTAATAACAACTCACTGCGCTGCGAATGTTTAGACATTGTTCTAGGAAAACCTAACAACCCATGTGAAATATGTATGACAATAAAATACCCATAACATCGACAAAACACTCTCAAAACATTTATATACTTCACAGACTCACAGCGTGCACTTGAATAGTGCGTGGGCTTGCATAAGGACGACCGCCAATAACGGCCATTCTACGTGCCTCGAATGTATTTCCAAAGCAAATATCCAACATTTACATATGCAAATCACAAAGGTTTTAGTTCGACAAGTTTTGCAACACCTTCGTCTATCATCTCCGAAGCTCCAAACTGAGATCTAGTATAACTTGTATCTGGCGCTCGCCTATTGTGCGACAACGGATCGCCGTGCAGCGTTACGTGATGTCGTGTAGATAAGACACACCTTACAAGAAAAGAACGTTAACGGTTCATTGAAATCGAAAGAGTACGGGCTGAGTGAACGCCTGTGCCTCGCCCCGAGAACAGGTTCCGAGTGGCGAGCAAAGAGTACTATAAGTATACAGGTAAAGAGTGCCCTCTTACAGCATTTTTATGCCAACTAAAGTAGACAGTGGCGCCTCTACATTTTGGATCCGAACTAATCCAGCGTCTATAGCTATAGTGGTATATTGTAGGTACTGGATAGAATATTAATTTTGTGCAAGCGCATGTCAACTGTAACAAAACTAGTAAAAGCAGATCCTGTCTTCTGTATCTTTTACAGAAGACAGGATCTGCTTTTACTAGTTTTGTTACAGTTGATATGCGGTTGACTTACATCATGAGGCAGAAATGGCGTGAAATGATACAAGTCAAATGTTTTATTCATTTTTTATTTTTATAATGTTTATGTTTATCATAATAAACTTGTGCTGATAATTTTGTTTCATCATCTCCATTATATGTTACTTTTCCGGTTAAAATACGATTTATGGATCTACACCAACTATGTAGTATGACTGTAACCGTTAAATTAAAGAAATACTCTTTCAATATTTTTTTATGCATACTACATTTAAAAGGTGTATCCACTAAAACATCTGCAAAGGAATTTATTGTTTCCAATACATTTTTTTTAGGAACATTAGATTTTAAAAAAGATTGTGTCATATTTTGCAGGTCATGGAAATAATTTTGTAAATCTTTGTTTGGATAACATAACCATTTTTTATTAGAATTATATTCTTTAGCTTTTATGAAGCTGTTATTACCTATATTTTGGTTATCATTATCTACTAGGTTTTGTCTACAATATTTACACGATTTCACCACATTTTTTAAACACTTTGTCAGGACCCAACCACATACATAATTGCTTTGACCAGCATCAGACTCTTTGGAGTTATCAAACAATACATTGGAGGTGAAATTAATTTTGTCTTCCTTGGGAACATCAGTCGCAGCAGGTTTTTCTTGTATATAAAAACTTAGTGATTGTAGGCATTCGTTGGTATCCTCTTCGCAATTAGCTCTTTTTGAATGCGGGGTACTGTAGTTATTTAAAAGTAGTGCTTTAAATGCCCCTTCGAAGGAGATTGTGTTTGGGGAATTATTTCTGGCGCCATAGCTTCTGATGTTCCCAAAAAAGTTTTCTAGAGGGTCCTGATTAAAATTCCGTGTTAATATTGCATCATAACCATACTTATCAAACAACACCTTGCAAATTGCTTCCATGCCTTCAATAGTTTTGATAAAATTCTTTACAGATGGTATAGTAGTTTCCAATAACCGTACTTTATTACCAGTAACCTTTTTCTGCAGAAATTTAACAGTTTTTAAAATTTCTTTAGACTTAATCCATAATTTATGGTGTGGTGAGTGCCTTCTAATAGGTCCTTTATAAATTTTACCATGAGGTATTGAGAAGCTGCTAACATTTAATGTATCAAACAAATTATCAATTAATACAGTTATTCCTATTAATTGTTTGCACTCTTCTGGTAAATCTCCTCGAGCTACTAAATGGTCTGTTACCACAGCGACACTGTGGCTGAAAATTTGGGTCGCGGACTTTACCCGCATTTTTCTAATTTTTTCAGGGACAATGTGTTCTTCAGTTATTTTATTGAGCAGTCGAAGCTCCCCTTTGCATTTATCTGCAGCATACACCTGCTGATAATAGTCCCACTTAACAATATTTAATTTATTATCAGAGGTGTACGACATATCCTTGGTAAGTAAATTGTTTCTTATACCTTTAATTAAATGGGGAGCATCGAACAACGGTATAATCTTTTGACCATTTACCCTGAAAAAATCATGGCGCCATTCTTTGCCGAGCCGCAAATATCTCGCTCTCGTCTCGTTAACTAAATCTGTTATTGCCCCTACATTTACAGAGCTCTGATCACATACAGTGTTTATTATAATTAAACCTGTTTTTTTCACTTCTGATACAACACACTTTATTAAAGTTTTAAGCTCTACTTTTTCTAGGGCATTAGTAAAATAATATGCTACAGGTTGTTTAAAATTGTATTTTAAACTTTTCACCATGAAAACGAGAGCGTGGTCGGCAAATTTCGCGTCCTTGGTTGTGGCAAAACCCTCAAATACATCTTTTTGTTTGTTATAAAATATTTGAGGTGTCAGAGACATTTCGTCAAACATTAGACTACACAAACGATCAGAAGTATCTTTTTCTTGTACAGTTTTTTTAATTTTTTCAAATACAATGGCATTAATGCCAGGTTGGAGTTTAATTTGACCAAGCAAACGTTTCATTGCTTTTGTCGAAGGCAATGTAAAATATTTATACAGTAAGGAATATGCTTTTGGACTTTTCTTATACATCGACAATGCAAGGATTTTTTCGTCCATAGTAAAGCGTCTACCTTTCGATTTTTTTGCCGATTGCAGTTGCATATGGAGAAAGAGTTGGGCTGGAGTTTTCAATTGATTCGCAACTTGTTGGAATGCAGCATCTTGGGATATTTTAGCGGCATTTGCCAGTCTTGACTTGAAAGACAAGCCCCTCTTCCGTACGCGACTTAGCTCGGACTGCAGTTTCTTTACTTTTGTAGAAAGGGCTTTCACTTGGACATAATTATATATTAGTGAACTTTTTGTAGGATCTGAAACAAAGAAAAAGTATTATATACAAAATACTTACATATATAATCGAATATTAAGTAGGTAGGTAATATAATACAAATTTGAAACTAAAGTACCCGTCACGAGAAGCTATAAATTTTGTAAACAAGTGTTCAGGAGTTCACAACATTTGGACCAACACAAAAAATGAATTTGTTTAAGATTTAATAAATTATTAAGTAACAAATATTAATTAATATACATTATTTAAGAATAATTATTCGTCAGATTCAGATGTTTCCATTTCTGTGTCAGAATCAGTGACATGTATCAAGAAGCTGTCTACAGTTTTATCAATCATCTCATCGATTTTGGAATAAAAATTATCTTCTTCCTTGATAACATGCTCAACACAACGCTTCCAATTTTCCGAAGTAATCTGCTGCAGTCCCTCTTGTAATAATTGTTTTACCTCGTCAAATTTAAAATTTGTATTTTTGCGAGCAACATTTATCCTTTTACGTTGGCCCAAATTAGCTCAATTGGATTAAGCTCACAATGATATGGCGGGAGTCTCAATACTTCCAATATTTTTTGCGAGCTCGTCCACTACATAAGTTTTAAAATTGTCTTTAACATTTTTTACTAGATAAATTGTATTACGCACCTTTTGACGTTTTTATCGTGGCGAATTTATTTCCTTAGATGTACTGGCTACTGGCTCCATTATACGTAATAACAAATAAAATTAACGCAACAATTAAAGTAACAACAATAAAAAAGTGATAACGAAACAATAACAAAATTAACAATAACAACCAGATCCGCGATATATGCAAAGCAATGAAACAAACTCGTACGCATTCGAAACTCGAATGACGCGTTTATTTCAAAATAGCGTCCCGATAGTTTACAATCCCTGCGAGTCCTGCGACCGGTACCAAGAAACACAAAAGATAGCGCTTTGCGTCGTTAAAATATGATCCGACTAAATTAAATAGGTCGTTACTTTCATATAACCCGTCTATATTTCATGTCGATTGAATATGGTCAATTTATAGTATAAAATGTTTACTTAGTAAAAGGTGTTTGTTTACATAATTTATAGCTTCTCGTGACGGGTACTTTATGTATAAGATACTATACTGTAAGAAAATAACATATACCCATTCTAAATGTCTTTCTTGAAGGTCCGCTAGCCTTGCTGTAGCTGTGATCCATCATTACTGCAGACCCAGTTGCTGTGCCTTGAATTGTGGCTGAAACATAATAATGGGTATAATTACTTATTATCCTCAGAAATGGACCAGAATAAGGGTTGTTCACAAATTTATCAATAAAATATGTTCTGGTCGGTTCTGCTGGTTTAGTGTTTCTTATTCAACTTATGCATTTCAATTTAAAGACGCTCATTTTCAATAATCTACCTATCCGTAGATTTACCAACTAGAGATAGGAATTTGACATTTCTTGAATGGACGAGGCTCTAAACAAAGTGCGACTGACGAAATGCTAAAATATAGGGGATTGATCAAATGACATTTCGACAGCGTTTGTCAATCCCATACTTTTTTGACGATCTGACTATCGCTTTTGCTACGCTACCGCCTGTATAGGTATATTATTCTACTCTGTGGCTACCGCTGACAGAATGTCACTTGTCTAGAGCCTAAGTAAGTCATAACTCTATACATATATATACTAGCTATGCCCAGCGGTTTCACCCGCTGAGGTTTAGGGATATGAAAAATAGATGTTAGCCGATTCTCAGACCTACCCAATATGTACCCAAAATTTCATAAGAATCGGTCGAGCCGTTTCGGAGGAGTACGGTAACTAACATTGTGACACGGAAATTTTATATATTAGATTAGACAAATCTACTGATAAATAAATTATTGAAAATGAGCGATAATGTTTAGTGTTTGACTGCAGTACGATGAGTGAGAGAGACTACATTCTTAGGTATTTATAGAATTTTACCTGTATTTGCATGATGAGAAGTAGAAGGTTGGCTGACATCAACTAATCTTGGTTCCGATATGCATCCAGATGCTCCTGAAATTAAAATTATAGTTTTATATAATTTAAAAAAACCGGCAAAGTGCGAGTAATCCTGAAGGTTTGTGTGAACATTGCATTTATTATACTAATATATAATATAGATAGGTACTTTTTATATTTGGAAAGACTATAAATAGACTATTAAAACTGAATAAAGCTATAAATCTATACCTGTATACGTAGCTTGTAAATCGGAAGGTTGACTGGTTGAACTGACAAGACTTATATCAGGTGTCAAGGCCGATGTTCCTGAAGTCACAATAAAGAAATAACTATAAAAATGTTTAACAGCGTTTTTAATAACATTATATTAGAACAAGTTTATAGTCAATAAGGTAAACATTAATTTATTGACAACATTAAAAGGTTTATATTGATTCCGATGATTGATTTGTACTGTATGCCAGAGATCACAACATAATTATAAAATTATTAGGTATAAATTGTTGACGGATTAATATTTAGATGTAGTTTTCATGAAATTGTCATACTAACCAGGTAAACGAAGTGATGGAACTGCTAATGCATTTAACCGGTTATTACGGTTTCGATCTCTCGCAGTAAAATGAATGTCGCAGACCAACTTCGTTTGGTAATATGCATAATCACTTGCTGTTTCCAGTTTTCCACCGACAAGATTGACCCAAGCCTTAAGACGCTCAGGGAACTTAGCAGCATTTGGAAAACGATGCATTGGAACACCTGAAATTGAAAAGATAGAAAAGCTATTTGAATATTCCTTGCTTTAGCTTTGTTCATATTGTATTGTTGCCATCTATGGTGATCTGCGAGGTATTTATTTAGTTTATTTTGAAGAAACCTTACAGACTAATAACAAACTTAAAAATCATGCATAAGTAGGGACATTTTGCTAATTACAAGCTACCCACACTCACATTTACCAAGATAAATATGTATCATTGTTAAACTCTGGCAATTAAAAGTAACACTCAGAAGCATTGGTCTTCTGACTTAGTGGTGAGGGATTATGTGCATTTCAGAAATTATATACTATCTGCTCGGCCTTTTCTACCTGAATACTAGTTTTTTACATGGAGCGCCTGCCTACCATACCTCCACAGTAATTCTTGGCAAGACTGGAGTCAGATTCACTAGCTTCACAACAATCCATCCAAATGACCAAAGATCTGCAAATTCAACCGGGAGTAACAGCAACGGCACAGACCAACTTTGGTAAGCATTGAAGATCAACCCGTGCGGCTGTTATTCTTTAGCCACGAGCTCCTCACACATACATACAATACACACTCTTTTTTCTCATGGAGGTAGGCAGACAGGAACCACAGAATGCCTCCTGATCATTTATATATGCTCCTGATACAATCTTTACATACTTCTTTAACCTCATTTACATTCGTACATCCTTGTAAATGTTATAGAAATTAACTTACCACTGGGAGAACAGCCAAATGCACATAGCTTAGGCATTTTCAAAAGAAATGTCTAAAAACTTAACAACACAAGTTATAGCGTCCTTTCGCGAAATTGTACTCAAAACGTATTACGGGGCGAGGTCACCACGGCAAGGCGGAGGATATAACATCAACTCGACGCACTTCCTAGCAGAATTCACAACCGAAATACATACGAAAAATGGTAAAGATCTACAAACGTGAGCACGCGCAGAGAGCAGTTACCATTTTGTTATTTGAATTTCGAACTGTCAGAAATCATTACTTTGACAGTTACCAGTAAAAAAAAGACCAGTACATAAATAATATTATCATAATATATAAAAAACATCTTTGATGTCTCAAAATATTAAAATACGCTCGATCATATTATTAAAGTTAAAATATATAATAAATATTGTTGTGGTATTATGTCACAAAGTGCTTTTGCAGTGACATCTGTTGCGTAGCAATTAAACCCAAAGTTATGGATACAACGTGTAGATGGAGCCACCATCTTTGCAGCAAAGCCCATTCTATGGGACTGTCCCCCCCCTGGGGCTAAGATAGCTGTCGGTAGGCAGGTAATATGAATTTCAAAATGGTTTATGTATGAATTCAACGTATTCAGGACATGTTTACAGCCTATTTACCGCCACCGTATACATTAATAACAACTCACTGCGCTGCGAATGTTTAGACATTGTTCTAGGAAAACCTAACAACCCATGTGAAATATGTATGACAATAAAATACCCATAACATCGACAAAACACTCTCAAAACATTTATATACTTCACAGACTCACAGCGTGCACTTGAATAGTGCGTGGGCTTGCATAAGGACGACCGCCAATAACGGCCATTCTACGTGCCTCGAATGTATTTCCAAAGCAAATATCCAACATTTACATATGCAAATCACAAAGGTTTTAGTTCGACAAGTTTTGCAACACCTTCGTCTATCATCTCCGAAGCTCCAAACTGAGATCTAGTATAACTTGTATCTGGCGCTCGCCTATTGTGCGACAACGGATCGCCGTGCAGCGTTACGTGATGTCGTGTAGATAAGACACACCTTACAAGAAAAGAACGTTAACGGTTCATTGAAATCGAAAGAGTACGGGCTGAGTGAACGCCTGTGCCTCGCCCCGAGAACAGGTTCCGAGTGGCGAGCAAAGAGTACTATAAGTATACAGGTAAAGAGTGCCCTCTTACAGCATTTTTATGCCAACTAAAGTAGACAGTGGCGCCTCTACATTTTGGATCCGAACTAATCCAGCGTCTATAGCTATAGTGGTATATTGTAGGTACTGGATAGAATATTAATTTTGTGCAAGCGCATGTCAACTGTAACAAAACTAGTAAAAGCAGATCCTGTCTTCTGTATCTTTTACAGAAGACAGGATCTGCTTTTACTAGTTTTGTTACAGTTGATATGCGGTTGACTTACATCATGAGGCAGAAATGGCGTGAAATGATACAAGTCAAATGTTTTATTCATTTTTTATTTTTATAATGTTTATGTTTATCATAATAAACTTGTGCTGATAATTTTGTTTCATCATCTCCATTATATGTTACTTTTCCGGTTAAAATACGATTTATGGATCTACACCAACTATGTAGTATGACTGTAACCGTTAAATTAAAGAAATACTCTTTCAATATTTTTTTATGCATACTACATTTAAAAGGTGTATCCACTAAAACATCTGCAAAGGAATTTATTGTTTCCAATACATTTTTTTTAGGAACATTAGATTTTAAAAAAGATTGTGTCATATTTTGCAGGTCATGGAAATAATTTTGTAAATCTTTGTTTGGATAACATAACCATTTTTTATTAGAATTATATTCTTTAGCTTTTATGAAGCTGTTATTACCTATATTTTGGTTATCATTATCTACTAGGTTTTGTCTACAATATTTACACGATTTCACCACATTTTTTAAACACTTTGTCAGGACCCAACCACATACATAATTGCTTTGACCAGCATCAGACTCTTTGGAGTTATCAAACAATACATTGGAGGTGAAATTAATTTTGTCTTCCTTGGGAACATCAGTCGCAGCAGGTTTTTCTTGTATATAAAAACTTAGTGATTGTAGGCATTCGTTGGTATCCTCTTCGCAATTAGCTCTTTTTGAATGCGGGGTACTGTAGTTATTTAAAAGTAGTGCTTTAAATGCCCCTTCGAAGGAGATTGTGTTTGGGGAATTATTTCTGGCGCCATAGCTTCTGATGTTCCCAAAAAAGTTTTCTAGAGGGTCCTGATTAAAATTCCGTGTTAATATTGCATCATAACCATACTTATCAAACAACACCTTGCAAATTGCTTCCATGCCTTCAATAGTTTTGATAAAATTCTTTACAGATGGTATAGTAGTTTCCAATAACCGTACTTTA
This sequence comes from Ochropleura plecta, assembly GCA_905475445.1. NCBI lineage: Eukaryota > Metazoa > Arthropoda > Insecta > Lepidoptera > Noctuidae > Ochropleura > Ochropleura plecta. The sequence goes on from FR997732.1 coordinate 6,292,865, forward strand.
TTACCAGTAACCTTTTTCTGCAGAAATTTAACAGTTTTTAAAATTTCTTTAGACTTAATCCATAATTTATGGTGTGGTGAGTGCCTTCTAATAGGTCCTTTATAAATTTTACCATGAGGTATTGAGAAGCTGCTAACATTTAATGTATCAAACAAATTATCAATTAATACAGTTATTCCTATTAATTGTTTGCACTCTTCTGGTAAATCTCCTCGAGCTACTAAATGGTCTGTTACCACAGCGACACTGTGGCTGAAAATTTGGGTCGCGGACTTTACCCGCATTTTTCTAATTTTTTCAGGGACAATGTGTTCTTCAGTTATTTTATTGAGCAGTCGAAGCTCCCCTTTGCATTTATCTGCAGCATACACCTGCTGATAATAGTCCCACTTAACAATATTTAATTTATTATCAGAGGTGTACGACATATCCTTGGTAAGTAAATTGTTTCTTATACCTTTAATTAAATGGGGAGCATCGAACAACGGTATAATCTTTTGACCATTTACCCTGAAAAAATCATGGCGCCATTCTTTGCCGAGCCGCAAATATCTCGCTCTCGTCTCGTTAACTAAATCTGTTATTGCCCCTACATTTACAGAGCTCTGATCACATACAGTGTTTATTATAATTAAACCTGTTTTTTTCACTTCTGATACAACACACTTTATTAAAGTTTTAAGCTCTACTTTTTCTAGGGCATTAGTAAAATAATATGCTACAGGTTGTTTAAAATTGTATTTTAAACTTTTCACCATGAAAACGAGAGCGTGGTCGGCAAATTTCGCGTCCTTGGTTGTGGCAAAACCCTCAAATACATCTTTTTGTTTGTTATAAAATATTTGAGGTGTCAGAGACATTTCGTCAAACATTAGACTACACAAACGATCAGAAGTATCTTTTTCTTGTACAGTTTTTTTAATTTTTTCAAATACAATGGCATTAATGCCAGGTTGGAGTTTAATTTGACCAAGCAAACGTTTCATTGCTTTTGTCGAAGGCAATGTAAAATATTTATACAGTAAGGAATATGCTTTTGGACTTTTCTTATACATCGACAATGCAAGGATTTTTTCGTCCATAGTAAAGCGTCTACCTTTCGATTTTTTTGCCGATTGCAGTTGCATATGGAGAAAGAGTTGGGCTGGAGTTTTCAATTGATTCGCAACTTGTTGGAATGCAGCATCTTGGGATATTTTAGCGGCATTTGCCAGTCTTGACTTGAAAGACAAGCCCCTCTTCCGTACGCGACTTAGCTCGGACTGCAGTTTCTTTACTTTTGTAGAAAGGGCTTTCACTTGGACATAATTATATATTAGTGAACTTTTTGTAGGATCTGAAACAAAGAAAAAGTATTATATACAAAATACTTACATATATAATCGAATATTAAGTAGGTAGGTAATATAATACAAATTTGAAACTAAAGTACCCGTCACGAGAAGCTATAAATTTTGTAAACAAGTGTTCAGGAGTTCACAACATTTGGACCAACACAAAAAATGAATTTGTTTAAGATTTAATAAATTATTAAGTAACAAATATTAATTAATATACATTATTTAAGAATAATTATTCGTCAGATTCAGATGTTTCCATTTCTGTGTCAGAATCAGTGACATGTATCAAGAAGCTGTCTACAGTTTTATCAATCATCTCATCGATTTTGGAATAAAAATTATCTTCTTCCTTGATAACATGCTCAACACAACGCTTCCAATTTTCCGAAGTAATCTGCTGCAGTCCCTCTTGTAATAATTGTTTTACCTCGTCAAATTTAAAATTTGTATTTTTGCGAGCAACATTTATCCTTTTACGTTGGCCCAAATTAGCTCAATTGGATTAAGCTCACAATGATATGGCGGGAGTCTCAATACTTCCAATATTTTTTGCGAGCTCGTCCACTACATAAGTTTTAAAATTGTCTTTAACATTTTTTACTAGATAAATTGTATTACGCACCTTTTGACGTTTTTATCGTGGCGAATTTATTTCCTTAGATGTACTGGCTACTGGCTCCATTATACGTAATAACAAATAAAATTAACGCAACAATTAAAGTAACAACAATAAAAAAGTGATAACGAAACAATAACAAAATTAACAATAACAACCAGATCCGCGATATATGCAAAGCAATGAAACAAACTCGTACGCATTCGAAACTCGAATGACGCGTTTATTTCAAAATAGCGTCCCGATAGTTTACAATCCCTGCGAGTCCTGCGACCGGTACCAAGAAACACAAAAGATAGCGCTTTGCGTCGTTAAAATATGATCCGACTAAATTAAATAGGTCGTTACTTTCATATAACCCGTCTATATTTCATGTCGATTGAATATGGTCAATTTATAGTATAAAATGTTTACTTAGTAAAAGGTGTTTGTTTACATAATTTATAGCTTCTCGTGACGGGTACTTTATGTATAAGATACTATACTGTAAGAAAATAACATATACCCATTCTAAATGTCTTTCTTGAAGGTCCGCTAGCCTTGCTGTAGCTGTGATCCATCATTACTGCAGACCCAGTTGCTGTGCCTTGAATTGTGGCTGAAACATAATAATGGGTATAATTACTTATTATCCTCAGAAATGGACCAGAATAAGGGTTGTTCACAAATTTATCAATAAAATATGTTCTGGTCGGTTCTGCTGGTTTAGTGTTTCTTATTCAACTTATGCATTTCAATTTAAAGACGCTCATTTTCAATAATCTACCTATCCGTAGATTTACCAACTAGAGATAGGAATTTGACATTTCTTGAATGGACGAGGCTCTAAACAAAGTGCGACTGACGAAATGCTAAAATATAGGGGATTGATCAAATGACATTTCGACAGCGTTTGTCAATCCCATACTTTTTTGACGATCTGACTATCGCTTTTGCTACGCTACCGCCTGTATAGGTATATTATTCTACTCTGTGGCTACCGCTGACAGAATGTCACTTGTCTAGAGCCTAAGTAAGTCATAACTCTATACATATATATACTAGCTATGCCCAGCGGTTTCACCCGCTGAGGTTTAGGGATATGAAAAATAGATGTTAGCCGATTCTCAGACCTACCCAATATGTACCCAAAATTTCATAAGAATCGGTCGAGCCGTTTCGGAGGAGTACGGTAACTAACATTGTGACACGGAAATTTTATATATTAGATTAGACAAATCTACTGATAAATAAATTATTGAAAATGAGCGATAATGTTTAGTGTTTGACTGCAGTACGATGAGTGAGAGAGACTACATTCTTAGGTATTTATAGAATTTTACCTGTATTTGCATGATGAGAAGTAGAAGGTTGGCTGACATCAACTAATCTTGGTTCCGATATGCATCCAGATGCTCCTGAAATTAAAATTATAGTTTTATATAATTTAAAAAAACCGGCAAAGTGCGAGTAATCCTGAAGGTTTGTGTGAACATTGCATTTATTATACTAATATATAATATAGATAGGTACTTTTTATATTTGGAAAGACTATAAATAGACTATTAAAACTGAATAAAGCTATAAATCTATACCTGTATACGTAGCTTGTAAATCGGAAGGTTGACTGGTTGAACTGACAAGACTTATATCAGGTGTCAAGGCCGATGTTCCTGAAGTCACAATAAAGAAATAACTATAAAAATGTTTAACAGCGTTTTTAATAACATTATATTAGAACAAGTTTATAGTCAATAAGGTAAACATTAATTTATTGACAACATTAAAAGGTTTATATTGATTCCGATGATTGATTTGTACTGTATGCCAGAGATCACAACATAATTATAAAATTATTAGGTATAAATTGTTGACGGATTAATATTTAGATGTAGTTTTCATGAAATTGTCATACTAACCAGGTAAACGAAGTGATGGAACTGCTAATGCATTTAACCGGTTATTACGGTTTCGATCTCTCGCAGTAAAATGAATGTCGCAGACCAACTTCGTTTGGTAATATGCATAATCACTTGCTGTTTCCAGTTTTCCACCGACAAGATTGACCCAAGCCTTAAGACGCTCAGGGAACTTAGCAGCATTTGGAAAACGATGCATTGGAACACCTGAAATTGAAAAGATAGAAAAGCTATTTGAATATTCCTTGCTTTAGCTTTGTTCATATTGTATTGTTGCCATCTATGGTGATCTGCGAGGTATTTATTTAGTTTATTTTGAAGAAACCTTACAGACTAATAACAAACTTAAAAATCATGCATAAGTAGGGACATTTTGCTAATTACAAGCTACCCACACTCACATTTACCAAGATAAATATGTATCATTGTTAAACTCTGGCAATTAAAAGTAACACTCAGAAGCATTGGTCTTCTGACTTAGTGGTGAGGGATTATGTGCATTTCAGAAATTATATACTATCTGCTCGGCCTTTTCTACCTGAATACTAGTTTTTTACATGGAGCGCCTGCCTACCATACCTCCACAGTAATTCTTGGCAAGACTGGAGTCAGATTCACTAGCTTCACAACAATCCATCCAAATGACCAAAGATCTGCAAATTCAACCGGGAGTAACAGCAACGGCACAGACCAACTTTGGTAAGCATTGAAGATCAACCCGTGCGGCTGTTATTCTTTAGCCACGAGCTCCTCACACATACATACAATACACACTCTTTTTTCTCATGGAGGTAGGCAGACAGGAACCACAGAATGCCTCCTGATCATTTATATATGCTCCTGATACAATCTTTACATACTTCTTTAACCTCATTTACATTCGTACATCCTTGTAAATGTTATAGAAATTAACTTACCACTGGGAGAACAGCCAAATGCACATAGCTTAGGCATTTTCAAAAGAAATGTCTAAAAACTTAACAACACAAGTTATAGCGTCCTTTCGCGAAATTGTACTCAAAACGTATTACGGGGCGAGGTCACCACGGCAAGGCGGAGGATATAACATCAACTCGACGCACTTCCTAGCAGAATTCACAACCGAAATACATACGAAAAATGGTAAAGATCTACAAACGTGAGCACGCGCAGAGAGCAGTTACCATTTTGTTATTTGAATTTCGAACTGTCAGAAATCATTACTTTGACAGTTACCAGTAAAAAAAAGACCAGTACATAAATAATATTATCATAATATATAAAAAACATCTTTGATGTCTCAAAATATTAAAATACGCTCGATCATATTATTAAAGTTAAAATATATAATAAATATTGTTGTGGTATTATGTCACAAAGTGCTTTTGCAGTGACATCTGTTGCGTAGCAATTAAACCCAAAGTTATGGATACAACGTGTAGATGGAGCCACCATCTTTGCAGCAAAGCCCATTCTATGGGACTGTCCCCCCCCTGGTGGCGAGCGAGCAGCGAGTCGGCGACACATCCCGAGTGCCGAGTGGACTAGTGGACCGCGAGGTTACCGCGCAGTGCTCCGCCGGCCGCTTATCTACGTGCGCGTGCACATCCGATACTGCCGAACGACCGCGGGAAACAACCGCCGCGAACTTTACACCAAAGCCGCTGCAGATAACGTTTATTTACGACTAAACGATACCAGTGCTTTTGTACTCAAACAAAACTTAACGTTTACAAGGATATTATAAACTAACAAGTACTTTAAAAACTTGAATCGGATGGTGTTTGAAGTGTTAGTGCGCCCGGCATTTGAATAGCCGTTTGATAGTATGTTGCGGAGTGGACTGGCTTGATTAAGTGGGTGTAACCATGGCGAGCTTCGAGGACCTTGCCTTCGACTGGTCGTCCCTCTGTCAGGACTGCCCGGAATGCTGGACACAGTCAGGTAAACGAACCCTTTTGACAACCGTCCCAAATTTGTCACTAACGTTTTTTACTCGTGTTTACGGTTCGTTTGCAGTTACTCCAAGATATGAAGATTCCATTAACTGTACAATTTTTGAAATGTGAATCACTGCGCTAATTTGCTGCTGGACTACCCTCATTTACGGAATTCTACATGCCTAATTAGCACTCTGAATTCAAAAATTTTTGTTACCGGATTAGTAACAAAGTTGGTGCTATTTATTTCGTATGAAGGTAATCCACCTTGGTTAATATATTGGGCAAAGTCGAATTAAAATGAACACACATGCAATTTATGTGGCTCGTAATTAAGTAGGTAGATAGTATGTATATACATAAACGGTTTAATGAATGCGCGGTCCAAGAGGGCAACCCACAGGTGCAATCAGAACTAAATAATCACGTTGTTTTTAAATGATAAAGCGTTTTTAAACAGTTTCAAGTAATATTTTTGTTCTACTTCCTGTAGTTCATTCACCTGATTATTAGTGCAAACGTATTTTTTTTTATTTATTCTAGTATTCATTTATATGTATATGTTATTAACAAACTACAAATAGGTAGTCATAAACTAATAATAAAAAAAATGTACAAGTTTAAAAATTTATAACTAATAACATGGCGTCAAAAAATTCGTACATACGCATTGCTGTCAACAGGAAAAGAGTTCAGAAAGCTGGCAGCATTACCGCGTTAGATGGCAATGCTAATTCTATTGGCCAAAAAAAAGGGCCAACCCTCTGGTAACGTGGTCTGGTAAAACGAGTCGACCAAAAGTTATTAATTATTTTACTGGGTCGCGACTGCTGAGCTCTGGGTTCGATTCCTGGGTCGTGGGTCGGCCAAAGTGTTCTTGGGTTCAGGAATTGCTCTATAGCAGCCACGGCCTTCCTACATGGGACTAAAAAACATAACTGGGGGTCTAAAATTGCCACTTTAGCAGAATCATAATAAGTTAATAATATGAATTGCGTTAAAATTCTTAAAATGGTCACAGACGCAATTAATATTGTGAATTGTCATTTTGTGACTATTTTATGACTACGCAATTCATTTTATTATTAACCTATTATGATTCTGCTTAAGTGACGATTTTACGTCCCCTGGCGAATTGTGGGTGGTACAGACGCCTGCACATCAAGCTACTACAATCTGTCAGATTTCTTTGATAGATTTTCGACTTTATTTCTAAAGTTTTAGGTTCAAGGTTCATTGGGAAAAATTGACAGTTTCGGGTAGCTTGACCTGCAGGCGTCTGTACTATGACGTACACCACTGCTTAACCCTTCGGGAATTACAGGTGAGATTTATGTTTTCAATTGTCTGTGTTGCCCTATTTTTCGTACCGATAGCAAAAAAAAACTTTTTTAATGACTCAAATGAAACCGATAACGCCAGTGTTCAAAATGTGGGTAAAACAATAAAAATGACATAAAATGGCGACTGTCTACAAGAAAAAGATATTTTCTTGGCATTCTCCGTACTAATGTAATAATAACTTATTTTGTCGAATTATGTGTGTCGTTTTTGTCATGAACAGTAATTGCACTACACTTTCAAAAACTAGAAGACTGAAAACGAGATTTCATGAAACTGATGCTTTTGTAGATATTATGAAGCGTTATAGCGTTATAATAATAACAGATCGTTTTATGTAATTTTGTTAAACCTAAACACTGGAAATATAATAGTACTGTGCATACCTTAAAAGTTACGAATTCACTCTACATTCTAAGAATGATTGTTACTTCTAAAAATGTATTAGTGAATTAGTCGTTAGAGTACCATAATCAAATATACAGGGTGATTGGAAGATGGGTGCAAAGCTTTAAGGCGAAGATAGTACAGACAATTTAGAACCATTTAAGCCATGGTTGTCTTAGACGAAGTCTTACCAAATATTTTTAACCAAATTTTTAAGTTTTTTTTCGGAAATTCTCAAAATTTAATGTAAACTGCATAATTATGGCCAAATTGAATGATAAATGAATTCATTTTTTATTTATTTAATTAAAGTAATGTGTAAGCAATCAAGCAAAACATGTTTTAGGCTTCTGTGTCATTAGACATTTTTTTTACAGACATTTAAAGATCAGAAAAAATAAAAAAATTGTACAATACGTCTTTTAAACCTTATTCAAAAAAAAAAGGGAGGGTGCTTTTATTGTTCAAACCTTTTTGAAGACATGCTTGATAATCGCTCTTTCTTTTGAGGTATCATTTATGCGGATATCTTACAAATTATTGAAATTAGGGCCTACAAACCAATTTGAGGGAGAATTTTTTTTATTTTAGGCAGACTAATTAAAACAACATTTGAATTAAAATTATTTATTTTTCATGTTCAAAATGACGGCCGTGATTCCTAATACAAGCACGGCCCCGTCTTCTAACTTCTGTAGTCGTTATTTTCAACATCATCTCCTGCTTCATTGTCTCAAACGCTGAATTTATTCTTTGTATCAATTCTTCTCTAGTGTTAATTTCTTTGTTGTTATACACCAGTTCCTTGGCCCGGCCCCACACGAAAAAGTCCAACGGGGTCAGATCTGGGGAGCGAGCGGGCCAAGGGATGGGTCCATCCCTGCCGATCCAGCTATCAGGAAAGCAATTGTTGAGGTGTTCCCTTACATTTAAAGTCCAATGCGCTGGACAGCCGTCTTGCTGAAAGATGACTGTTCGGTCTCTTTCGAAGATCGGGACACCTGATTCCTCTACCAGCAGTGGTAAATCAATTTGCGGAAATTGCAAATAATTTTCGCCATTCAATGGATCAGGCAAAAAGTGGGGCCCAATCAATGTTCTGCCAATTATTCCAGCCCATACATTCACAGAGAATTTCATCTGAAATGACACCTGCTTCTTAAAATGTGGATTGTTGTCTACGTCGGCCCATTCATGGATGTTGTGAAAGTTTGTAATACCTTCCCTTGAAAATTTACTTTCATCCGTCCACAAGATTGATTTCAGAAACCACGCATCTTCGATGTCTCTGTTGAGGAGGAAACGGCAGAACTGAATTCTTCTTTGAGGATCTTGCTCTACTAGACCTTGCACACTCCTGCCATGGAACGGATACTTATCATTTTGGTGCATTGTATGCCACACCTTCCATTGAGAAATGTTTAAATTTCGAGCTACTGCTCTAGTACTGGTAGTAGGTTCCGCTTGAAATGCTGCTAAAATGTCTTCGTCGACGGCAGTTTCGTGTCTGCCCGGGTTGACTCCAGGTTCCACGCGGTGAAACCCATCTTGGGCAAGACGACGAAACGTGTTGTAAAACACTCGGACATTCGGTATCCTGCGATTCGGATAGCGCTCTTGATACATCCGTCGCGCCAAAGATCCATTGCCGTCTGCTCTACCGTACATAAATACGATATCCGCATATTCTTGATTGGAAAAAGTAGCCATAGTCACTTAACAATTAAGAAAAACGGCGTAGGAGCGCACTAAACGTCAACTCAACACAATTAAGTCAAAAATCAACACGTGCAGGAGCGCGAGGCTACGACTGGACACGGTGAAACAAAAAAGTTCAAAACTAACGCAAACAACACGTGCAGGAACGCAAAGGGCTACAACTGAACACGGTAAATTGTGAATCAACACGACAACGTCCACTCACAAGGGCAGTAGTTTGACTAATAAGTAAAAGATGTAACGGCTTCATCACAGACCGACTGACCCTGACTAAAAAAAAACGACTTTGTTGCCTCAGTAACTAAGACCATTTTGCTGTAAAAACCAACTCTTTATCGCTTTTTGCTATTCATTGGGCGTTCTACCTGGAAATGCCGTCGCACCGCGCTCGGTGGCCATTGTTTAGAGAATCCCCTCAATGGGTTCCCCTCAATTGGTTCCTGCATGTGCCAAAAATTCTTAGAATTGAACAATGTTATCATCTTTGATTATAAACATGTCTAGATAGAGCGTTCGAGCGTATAAACGCCAAAAAAAATATCAGCCAACTGTTGGCTGATAACCTCGTCCCGCCCGCTCAGTGGCGACACTGTCATTGTAGAGTAAACACGTGTTTAGTGGCTTAAGAAAATGACAATTTGCGCTATAAAAGTGTGCAGGAATTACAAAGGACGATTGAAAACAACTAAAAAAGTTACCTATCATCGGTAAGTAAACTTTAAATAACTATATTTTAAGAAACAATTAAATTAATAAAATGAAATTTGATTAAAAGATGCGACGCCATTTTGACGGCATGTTTACAGGGTTGCCTGTTATTTGACTCTAAAATTTCCCATGAAAGCTTTAGATAATTAAAAAAATGTTTAATGATGATCCAAAAAGTATATTTCGAGGTTTCAAGCCACCATTTAATTATAGTGCTAGATAATTCATAAAATATATTCATATTTATAATTGTTTATTTTATTTAATAATCTGAAATGGGGGTAAATTTTGGTGGTCCTTGGGTGCTCATAATGAAAGTAGTATGTATTCTACGTATTATAAATGGTGATATCGAATATCGATAATGGCGTTCTGAGTTTCTTTTTTTGTTTCTGTCTCTGAGTTTTTAGGCCAAAGTTGGTTAAGCAAGTCACATGAGGGTGCATATCAGAGCAGCAGATCTGAGCTATTCAAAATGGTTTAGTGCTGAAGCCGTTGTTGTGTAAAGTTTTAATTTTTTTTTTACAGAATACCTAAAGATCCTATTTTAAGAAGTAGGTGGATAGATATTATAAGAAAAAGCCGCGGAGAGGATCTCTGGCAACCCTCTAAAACAACAGTTATTTGCTCTGAACATTTCCGTGCCAAAGACCTGTATTTTGCCAACAACCAAAGTCGTCAAAGGCTAAAAAAGCAAGCAATCCCGTGCAAGGTAATTTTATAACTATTTTTGTTTTTAAAAAATACCCATCATGTTCGAGTTTGCCTCGCACTTGGCAGATTTTTTATTTTATTATATTTTACAGGCTTTGTTCTTAACGGCATTAGAAACAGATGATGATGAAAGTGACGGCTTACTTGAAGAAATAGAAAAAATAAGCGATTGTGTAACAGATGTTTTAGATGATGCGGTAAGTTTTTTTTAAACAAAAATAGTTTTGAATAAAGTAAGAAAGTGATCAAGGTTCTCTTCCTTCTGTTTTGGTTTCATTTTTGAAGTAAAACTTCTTTACGGGCGCTTGACTTGGAAAGTAAGCTGGTGAATGCGTTACGGAAATGCGAGATCGGGCGAGGCGAATGGAAGTATAACTTCTTTACAGGCGCTTGACAAGCTGGTGAATGCGTTATGGCGAACGGTGATGGGGCAAGGCAATGAAATCGATATTGGTCAATTAATTGATATAAGTTTGTGATATTATTAATGGATGGATGGATGGATGGTTGGATCGATCGATCGGTTGATTGCTAGATGGATGTATGGATGGACCGGTCGATCCATGGATGGATGGATCGATCGATCGATGAATGGATGGATGCATGGATAGATGGATTGATAGATCTATCGATAGACGGATAATGATAAAACTAATTCAAAAGTAAAAGGTACAACGTTTACAGTTTTCCTTAAGTCTATGTAAAGTTCATTCATAAATTGTGCCTAAACTAGGTAATCCTGTGTTTCAGGCGATTGAAGGTAACATTAATTTATTAAATAGTCACACACTCTATTAATCTTATTTGGTTTTATGTAAAAATGTATACATATAATTTTATTTGTAAAAATAAATAAAATAATAAAAATAAACATAGCTAACAAATTAAAAAAAGAAGTATTTAGTAGTTATAGATAATTTTGGGTAGTTATGGATAGTTTTGGATAGTTATGGATGATTTTGGATAGTTATGGTTAGTTATGGGTTGTTTGAATAGTTTGGGATAGTTATGAATAGTTATGGATGGATGGATGGGTCCACGAGCTAAAGAAATTTTACTTCTGACGAGTGATCGAAAGCACCCTCATTTTTTTTATAGAGCCGTCTACAATAATTAATTTAAGGAAGATTTTTAGTGTAGGTACTCTGATTATGACGCAAAATATATAAACTTAGTTTTATTTTCAGAAAATTACGGTATCCAATAAAGAGGAATCTTTTCTTGGTACAAATGATAACCAACATGCTTCTTCTTGCTGTATGGAACTTTCTGACAACATGTCTAGTAATTTAACGGGCATAGCATCTGCAAGTACTAGTGGTTATATACCTGAAGAAGCAACCTGTAGTAAAATCGGAGATGGACGGAAAGATGAAGAAAACGATATAATTGAAGACTTTTCTGATCTTGAATCCATTTTTGATACACCAAAAAAAATTAAATTGCGTCAACAATTACGAAGAAGAATACGACTACAAAAAAAACAAACTCTAAAGATCCAATCTTTAAGACGTAAAAACCTACGACTTCAAAAGAAAATAGCTTCTTTTAAACAAATTATTGGTACCCTTAAAAAAGAGCGATATATTGACAACGACACTCATAATATTTTAAGTGATAATGTTTTTGCGGCGGATCTATATTCACATATGAAGAAAAAGCTACAAGGGTCCAAGAGACCAGTTCAAAAGTATGTTCCAGAATTTAGAAAATTTTGTTTGACGTTACACTTTTTATCTCCAAAGGCGTATAGCTACGTCAGAAGTAAATTCGAGACTTGCCTTCCACACCCAAAAACGTTATCTAAATGGTATTCCAATATTGATGGATCCCCGGGTTTGACAGAAGATGCTTTTAAAATGTTAAAAGTTAAAAGAATAGAATCAGACAAAAACATGATTTGCGCGTTGGTAGCCGATGAAATGGCAATAAGACAACAAACATGTTTTAATCGAAAGACTTTGCGAGATGAAGGTCTTGTTGACATAGGGAGTGGACCCACTGACAATATGAATGTTAAAGCGTCAGAAGCATATGTATTTTTACTGGTCTCATTAAACGAGCCTTGGAAATTACCGGTGGCTTATTTTTTAATCCATGGCATGACAGGGGAACAAAAAGCCAATATTATCAAAACAATACTATATAAATGCCATGAAGTAGGCGTTGATGTCGTGTCATTGACTTTTGACGGCCACAGATCAAATTTATCAGCCATGGAACTGTTGGGTTGCAAATACAAAAACCCAAAAGAGCTGAAGACAACATTTAAACATCCTTGTGCCGATTATGAGGTGGCAGTATTCTTAGACTTCTGTCATATGTTAAAATTAATTAGAAATCATTTTGAATCAAAAGAAGTGTTTCTATATAAAGATGATGAAATTAAATTTGTATATGTTAAAAAGTTGGCCGCATTACAAGAAGAAACTGGTTTGCATCTTGCTAACCGCCTTACAAAAAAGCATATTCAATTCAGAAACTCCATAATGAACGTAAAGTTAGCAACCCAGCTTCTTAGCAGAAATGTGTTCTGTAGCAATTGAATTTTGTAGACAAGAGCTAAAGCTGCCCGACTTTTTGGAAAGCGAAGCAACAGAAAAGTTTATAATGATTATGAATAATATATTTGATACATTCAATTCTAGGAACTTACAGGCACATGGTTATAAGCATCCATTATTTCCTGGTAATAAAAATGAAGTGTTTGCTATGTTAGAAGACGCGAAAGATTTAATTTTGAATCTAAGTCTAAAAGAATCCAGAAAAAGGACATATAAAGAACAGCAAACATCAAAAAAACTAGTATTAAAAGGCTATGTACCAGTTCTAAAATCTCAATCATTTACTGGATTTCTTGGCGTTCTTATTTGCATAAATAGCTTAAAATTTTTGTATGATTCTTTAATAGAATCGAAAAGAATGAAATATTTAACCACGTATCGCATCTGTCAAGATCACATAGAGTTATTTTTTGGTGCGATACGGATGCATGGGGGCTATAATGATAACCCGAATGCTCGCCAGTTAAAAGGCATTTACAAAAAATTACTTTGCCATATGGAACTTAAATCTGCTTCGTCAGGAAACTGTGTGCCACTGGAAAACATAAGTATTCTAATGTGTTCTTCATCCCTTAAATGCATCAATGCGACAGTTCCATCGTTGAGGAAAGATGACGACGACGACGAGGACGAGAGTGAAAATATCGCCAAAATGTTTACTGCTCAAGACTGTAAAATTAGGCTATTAGATGATTCGCAATTATCTGAATACACACAGCAAATTGTTGGATACATAGCAGGTTTTGTTGTTAGATGTTTACGTAAACAAATAAAATGTGTCGCTTGCATTGAAAGTCTGATATCAAATGAACCTTTGCAATACCATAAATTGGTTAATATGCGAGATGAAGGTGGACTTATTTACGCCTCTCATGATGTATATTCTGTATGTAAGACTGCTGAAAACGTTTTAAGGAAGTTTATTAAACAAGATTTTATAATGACGCCCATCAATTATGCAAAAATAGTATCCACTGTAATGAAACAATTTGTTGGAGGTACAAATTATTTTGAAGCGAATACTGATCATGTCTGCGGTCTTCTGCATCAAGTCAACTTAATAAGACTGGTTGTGGAAAAATATTTGGATTTAAGATATTACTATAAGTCAAAATTGGATAATATCAACCGGGATATAAAATCTAAACGTAAACTGTTTAAAAAACAAATTCAAAGAGAAGGTCACTAAGATTCCTATCTGCTGTAAGCTGCCTGCTGTATAGAGCACATTTTGAGAAAAAAAATTGGTAAAAATAATGTTGTTGTTAGATATTTTCCGTCTAGAATATTACGAATAAATAACCTTTAATAGCAATATCTCTTTCATTAAAATATATTACACCTTTTTTATTTTAAGTTTTAAGTAATTCATATGCCTAATATGTGAAAAAACATAATTCATTGAATTTAAATTTTAAACAAATTACTTATTACTTAATTATCTCAAAATCAAAACATAATATTTGATTCCCACCTTTTATGGGAATTATTCAAGGGCTGGTATCACTCAGTACGCTCCCACGTGATGCGCGCGCAGCCGCGCGCTTGTAAGGCTACGTTTGCTTGTGTGCGTAACACACACACAAGCGCTTCAAATCTGGCCTGTTGTTTTTGTTGCGCTTGCACCGCAACACTCTATCTAGACATGTTTATAATCAAAGGTTATCATTTCGAGCACATAAAGTATTCTTTTAAGCAAAAATTTTGTGTTTTGTTAGACTGCCTAAAATTTAAAATTTCTCCCTCGATTTGGTTTATAGGTCCTAATTTCAATAATTTGTAAGATATCCGCATAAATGATACCTCAAAAGAAAGAGCGATTATCAAGCATGTCTTCAAAAAGGTTTGAACAAAAAAAGCACCCTCCGTTTTTTTTTTAAATAAGGTTTAAAAGACGTATTGTACAAATTTTTTATTTTTTCTGAGCTTTAAATATCTGTAAAAAAAATGTCTAATGACACAGAAGCCTAAAACATGTTTTGCTTGGTTGCTTACACATTACTTTAATTAAATAAATAAAAAATGAATTCATTTATCATTCAATTTGGCCATAATTATGCAGTTTACATTAAATTTTGAGAATTTCCGAAAAAAAACTTAAAAATTTGTTTAAAAAAATTTGGTAAGACTTCGTCTAAGACAACCATGGCTTAAATGGTCCTAAATTGTCTATACTATCTTCACCTTAAAGCTTTGCACCCATCTTCCAATCACCCTGTATAAATCTAATAGAGTTGACAGGACATACATATACACTTCAGGATCGTGTTGCTTGCATATAAATGATCGATTACGAAAGATAATGTTCCAAAATTTTATTAGAAAAATGTATACTGCACCAGAATCTGCATGTATACTCAAGTCAACATCTGCCTAGTCTTTTCCCAATTATGCTGAAATCGGCTTTCAGTCTTATCGGATGCAGCTGAATAGAAGTATTTTGGATTTAGCGACTGCCTATCTACTGGTTCATATGATATGTCCTGGAAAGCCTGGTTGTCAGACTTTTGGGACACTGACTATCTGTAACGACTGTCAAAGATCTACAAATAACAGCCGGGACCAACAGCTTAACGTGCGGTTTCAGAGGTGCGGAGGAAACTTGGTATGTAACGGATGGTCATCCATCCATATACCAACCTAGGCAAGCGCGGCTTTACCTAAAGATCGACCCTAACGGCTGCTATTATTTAGCCAATCCATTGATATTGAAGAAAATGCTAATATCCAAAAGACATCAACGCAGAGCAAGATCTTATCTCAGAAAAATCTTGGTTAACGACATGCACGAATGCAAATATTTATGCGTGATTATTATATGCCTATCTTATCTTATGAAATTATAATTTATTGGCAATGTTTCATTATTGCACGTACAGAAACGGTTATCTTAACTGAATTAATGCTTAAGACGCATACTGCTGACTGCATTAAACAACATGGAGTTTATTCATGGGAATTCTCAATCGACCGCTTCAATGTAAATCAAAGGAGCAGAATCCATAATACCGCTTGGCAAATGATTAGCTAGTTGATGATCAAAATGAGATGATAGAAGCTGCATTATAATTCACTGGTTTTTAATTACACGACATGGACCAAACTATTCCCAGTCCACGACTCATTATTTCTTAGCGTTATTTATTGGTTGCACGTACAAAGGTGCGGTTATCTTACTCGTTCTAAATAAAAACATGTTCGAACGTTGGTTGTTCAGCAGACGTCTTGTTGTTAATACTTTCGTGAAAAAGAAACGGGTGATAATGGTACATTGACCTTGGTAACGTGTTGGTGTTGCGTCTCATGTTTGTTAAGTGTTGCACTGGTCACGCTTTCCGACATTTTTGCTCATAATTTTGGAGGGTAAAGTGAATTAGTTGTGCTTTTGTTTTCGTTAGGTACTTCTGGCATTTAATGTACCTTTTATTTGTTGAATTTGTAGTTTTTTTGTCGACAGAACAGTGTTATAATATTTATTTCATTTGATTTCTTTCCAAGTTATGAGAATTAGGTATTAACTCTAAATAATTTGCCTTGTCATTTGCAAGGAGTGGAAAAAAATAACCAAGTAAAAAAACCTGAAAAGAAGTATTTATGAGTAAAGTAAGAAATAGATTTTTTTACCTTTTTATACCATAACTTGTTAATATACAAAACAAAAAGCAGATGTTTTTGCTCTTAATTTATAGCCGAAAAACTTGTCCGACTCAGTTTGAGTCCTCATTTAATTTAAATTTCTATCGGTTGTTATAGGTACCTAATATGGTTTGTATACAGTGTTTACACAAAATACACTAAATATACCTACGTCTGCAACACGCGTGATGCGAAGCTATGATATTACTGTCTATTAGATTCCAAGTTGTTAAAATTTGACCGTGGGAACAACAACTATAACTAAGAGTTAATAAGGTTACCTATTGATTACCTGTTGCTCGTAGAAAGGTTGTGGGCTGGCAACATGGTCCACCTGTCAGACCATAGCAAGCTGGTTAACTTTTAACCTATCATATTTATGGCAAAAGTGGTTACAAGACTTGCTCGGAATTAATTGAAACTCTGACCAGTCAGGGATCAGATAACTGCATGTTCTTTAAGGAAAATGCTTATTAGCTTTTCTTTCTAGGAAAATGAAAGTGTCGTGGTTGGTTATAATATTTTTTTTAAGAAAACGTGTGTTGACTATGGTCTACCATACCAAATACCAAATGATTAACTTTATTTATATTTAATTACACAATTTATATACTTCATTTATTTTTATTTAATTTACTTAATTTTGTCAATGAAACATAAACCATAAACGTACAAACATAAAGTAAGTTTCCGTTATATTCATGTTAAGTTTTGTAATGTTGCAAAATCTTTTTGCATCCACCAAGCGAGTGGTCTGTTAAAATAAACATGATATGATGCAGAAACAATTTACACATATGAAGGAGATTTAAATGTAAATTTTATACCATACCTACCTACTTAGCATGTGTTTAAAAACTCGAATACCACACCGCAACTTTTTACAAATTGTCAAAAAACTGTAAAACTACCTACCTATGATGAGTGTGCACTAATCAGCATTAATGAAACCTATCAAGATTTATTTATAATTTTTAAAAAGAAAAGTTTTGAGTTTCCCAAACTGGAGGAGTGAAAAGTCACTACGTATCCATTCACAGGTGAATGGATACGTAGTGACCCTTACGTCAATATTGTAGACTTATTTTAGACACTATCTTGTTTGAAATTGTGAAATGCAATAAAAAGCGTATGAGTATTTTCGGCTTATACTTTGACTAATGATTTCAGTGATGCTTTAATGAATTAGTCAAAGATCAAATAAACACAAAGATATGGATGTGTTGCTAGTTGCTACTCAGACATTGTATTTAATTGTAGAGACTTCGCGATAAGGCTCAATTTATTTAAAAAAATCATAATTATTTAATTAATGATCAGAAATTTCAATTATACAAAAAACGATTTAGACTGACGTCACTTAACTAGCTATTTTCATATGAACTAAACATGTATTTCTGCAAAATTTCAGCTCAATTGGAAGTCGGAAAGTAGCTCAATATTAACTTTAAAATTAATTGTTTTGAAAATGTTTGGGACCGACATAATTTTCGAAAAGCACATTGAACTTCTTTCTTAAAATGCGGTACAGTAGGGTTACCATGACATCTTATCGCAATTCTTATTCCTGTGTGAGAAAGAGATGGCGCTAGACACCCTGCATAGCTATGTCCCTTTACCTCAGTGGAATAAGTTCTGCTTTAAGACGTCATTGTAGGGTAGCAGGTATACCAATGAAACGCTGCACTTGTTATTATGCCACATGTTTTTTTTGTCGGTTGGGTCATCATCATATAACTAACTTCTCCCGCTCTGGGCCAAGCACTCGGAGGGATTGGATGACTGAATGAGTCATGGTCAACGGTTAGGTTTACTGACTAAACCCATCCATGTTCCTTCATTTGCCCTTTGTTTTCCGGGGTCACGGTATCTCTTTCAAACTACCCGCAATCTCCATGTCTTTTTTTTTTCGGATTGGAAATCTTTTTATGACTCCCCCCGCTCTGGGCGGAGCGGGGGGGCATGTCAGACTTGTGCTGACTAAAACCCACCCATGTTCCTTCTATTGCCCTTTACGTTCCGGGGCCGCGGTATCTCTTTCGAACAACCCGCAACCCCGGCAGGAATCTCCATGTCTCATGTTTAGATTCGTTTCATGTAGTTTTTCATTAAAACCAGTAAGTATCATTAGTGTTCCTTAGAAGCCTCCATAAAGCTGGGGTAGAAAGTTAAGGTCGGGTTGCAATTTCCGCTATTCAGTTACAATGTTAGCGAAATTCAATCAAGACAGCTGCGTATGTTACGGGCGCTGTCGTAGATTTGTTTACATCATTTCTGTGCATTTGTTACTTTCCCTTAATTATTAGAATAGACAGCTAAACATGTGTCTAGTCTGTGAAGAAAGTTTGTGTAGCAAAATACTATCTATAAATAAACATCTATAATAATTGTAATTTGTAACTAACTAACTAAAATATGTAAGTACAAGTCCCAAAAATGGAAAACAATAATAGGGCGTCAAAAAATTCACCTACATTGCTGTCAATAGGAAAAGTGTCCAAAAGTCTGGCAGCATTGCCATGTTGGGTGGCAATGCTGATTCTTGGGCCAAACCAAAGGCCAGCCCTCTGGTAACCTGCCGGGGCTGCGGGTTGTTCGAAAGAGATACCGCGGCCCCGGAACGTAAAGGGCAATAGAAGGAACATGGGTGGGTTTTAGTCAGTAAAAGTCTGACACTCCCCCCCGCTCCGCCCAGAGCGGGGGAAGCTATTTGATGATTACCCACGCCAAAAAAAGCCCTCTGGTAACGTGAAGAGTCGACCAACCAAAAATATCACCCATATCTACCTGTTAATAATTAGTACATTTTGATTCAAGTGAAGAAACTTTGTCATTGCGTTCGAGGCGGAATTAACACACGACCCATTAGGTGAGGGTGTTATAGAGCCGAGAACAATAGCTGCCACTTCTACCACTGCTGACCTGGACTAACTTTTTTTTAAATCTTTCGGTCTACTTAAATGCAGGTATTTAAATCGGTGGTAATAAATGATAAATGATAAATGATAAATGATGTTTATTTTGCAAGTAGGTTTTCACAAACACTTTTACACGTCATTTTTTTTTTAAACTAGATGAGGCCGGTGTTTCATACCCGACTACTCTGAGAAGAAACAGCCGAAACAAACTCAGAGGTCATAGTCTCTTTTAAGGTCCAGACAAAATAGTCTTGGTCAACTTACATGAGGACCATGCACATAGTGTCTGAAATGGTCTTTTTAAGAAAGCACCACACAGATTGAGTGGACCTGTCCAGTCAGTGCAAGCATTTGTCAGTTATCGTGTAGCTCAACTCATAACCCAAGGAGCTCAACGACACGACGAACAATACCAAAAAAAGGACATTTGTGTAGGTCGCTTATAGTACTCAAACTGCCAGACTATCGTCAAAAAATAAAGTAAATAAAAGAAATAATCCACATGGTCTTCACATTCACAATAAACAAATAAAAAAAAAATACAAAATTAAATTAATGAGATCATAATGAAATCATAAAATGTCATAAATTAAAATAATAAGGAAAATAAAATGTCACAAATAATAATAATAAAAAGAAATGTAAAAATAAAAAAAAATAAACAAAGTAATGTCAAATTGTATAAAATAAAGGAATAAACAATAAATAGGTGAAACAAAGGAAAATCTTGACACTCACAGAGCAAATTAAATTGGAGCAGCTTAATCCCAAGCCTTTTTATCTTCAAGGTAATGATTCATATTATAGTAAGCTTTCAGATATAGCTTACGTTTTATAAAAGATTTAAATTTATTGAGGCTTAGTGTTTGAATATCGCTTGGTAGTTTATTATAATAACGTATACATTGGCATGTGAACGTACCCCCTATTTTTTTGAGCCTCGTTGCAGGAACAACAAATTTGTGTTTGTTCCTTGTATTTATGTCGTGGATATCACTGTATTTTTTAAACAATTTTATATTTTTATGCGCGTACAAAAGGTTTTCGTAAATAAACTGAGAGGGCACAGTTAGTATGTTAATCTCTTTAAATTTTTCTCTGAGGGAGTGTCTAGGACTTAATTTATACATTGAACGAATTGCCCTCTTTTGCAAAATAAAAATTGTCTGAATATCGGCGGCATGGCCCCACAAGAGAATACCATACGACATCACACTGTGGAAATAACTAAAATAAACTAAACGGGCTGTCCCTAAATCAGTCAAATCACGAATTTTTTTAACGGCGTATGCTGCAGAGCTAAGCTTTTTTGACAACTTATCTATATGAAGGCCCCACTGAAGCTTAGCATCCAAAGTTAAGCCTAAGAACACTGTGTTATCTTCCGGTTTTAACTCTTCATCCTTGATTAGTACACTAGTTTCCACTTGTCTAACATGAGGTAACGTAAACTTAATGCATTTGGTCTTTTTCTCATTTAGAAGTAAATTATTAACGTTAAACCAATTAACGACCTTTGCCAGAGCGCTATTAACATCGTCACTAGCTAGCTGCTGACGTTTTAGTTTAAATAAAAGAGAAGTGTCGTCTGCAAACAACACTACATCATGATTATCCTTTATGAGGTAAGGCAAGTCATTAATATAAATAAGAAACAAAAAAGGGCCAAGAATGGAGCCTTGAGGTACTCCCATGCTTACTACAGATCCGGGAGATCTTTTCCCGTTAACATCAACTCTCTGAATCCTACCACTCAAATATGACGTAAGAAGATTCAGAGAGGCGTTCCGGATTCCGTAGTGGTGTAGTTTTCTGATTAATGTTTTATGGAGAACGCAATCGAAAGCCTTCGACAAATCGCAAAAAATCCCCAAAGCATCGCATTTATCTTCCCAGGCATTATAAATGTGTCCTAGAAGTTCAACACCGGCATCAGTAGTTGAACTTAAATAGTTGAATATAAATGAAACGTCCGAAAGTAAGAATGTTCAACATTGATATTGAACATTCTTCTTTTTCCTTACGTCGGATGTTTTACATTAACCATGTTGAACATTCCAAAGGACCATGGGAAGAAACGTCCCCACCCACCAACAGATTAGAAACACGTGTCATTTGAAAGATCTACCAGAATAGAGAACTTTTTACTATGGCGACATATGTCAAATACGTGGGGTTTAGGTTTTATGTCATATTGTTTTTTATATATTTTTTCTATTTGACTAGCACATTTCCTTAGTGTGCGATGAATAGGGTTAAAATATGGCTATTATAATAATGTTTTCAATTATTTTAAAGAAAACGTACGATGGTAGCGTTCATCGCAGGAAGATTATGTGCGGAGTTCCGCAGAGATCTGTTTTAGGACCTCTCTTACGATGTGGTTCCGCGTACTGATCTCCCCGTTGGCGTTAATATCCTTTGCTACGCGGATGGCACCCTGGTGAGACACTGCTGAAGAGACTATTCAGCTTGCATAGCTGCGACTAGAAAAGGTCGTGGCGTCGATCCGTGAAGTGGGTATAGAGATAGCGCCACATAAAACTGAGGCGCTTTGGTTCTATAAGCTGCCAAGGACCAGAGAGCCACCCAGCTTGTCAGTCAGAGTTGGAGATGCGCAAGTTCAAGTGGGACGATACATTAAGTACCTTGGCCTGACTTTGGACGGTCGGTGGGGATTCGAAGAGCACTTCCAATGCCTCGAGTTGGAAAGGTAGTATGCGCTTTGCACAGACTGTTGCCCAATCTTGGGGGGCTACGAGAAGAAGTTCGCCGCCTATACGCGAGGGTTGTGCAGTCGATGATTCTTTATGGGGCGCCTGTTTGGTCAAATAGGCTGTCAGGCGTCCGTCCGAGATTTACAGCCGAATGTGCGCCATCCGCCATAGTAGTGATAATCTGCCAGGAATCACTGTGGCAAGGCTGAGGCGGCAGGAACGGCGACGCGCGCTAGAGCAGTGGCGTGAGCGGCTGCAACAGCCGCAATATTCACAGAAGCGTGTTGTCGAAGCCGTCCTGCCACACTTCGAAGCATGGCTGAAAAAAGGGGAGCGCATGTC
Source organism: Ochropleura plecta (assembly GCA_905475445.1). Taxonomy (NCBI): domain Eukaryota; kingdom Metazoa; phylum Arthropoda; class Insecta; order Lepidoptera; family Noctuidae; genus Ochropleura; species Ochropleura plecta. Next base: position 6,315,684 of record FR997732.1, read on the forward strand.
CTTTAGACTAACTCAGGTGCTTACTGGGCACGGTTGCTTCGGTGAGTACCTGAATAGAATTGGAAGAGAGGCCACGGCAAGCTGTCATCATTGTGGAGGCGGTTTGGACTCTGCACAGCATACGTTTGAGGCACTCCTCGAACGTATGCTAACGAACGTACGAACGTATGCATAGGACCCTTCGTTCCAAGTCCCACGCAGGGCATTCCCTGCGTGGAACTTGGAACGAAGGGTCCTAGTCGCTAGGATCGGGCAAGATCTGTCTCTGCCAACCGTATTTGGGGCTATGCTGGCGAACTCTGACAACTGGATAGGCGTAACCTCGTTCTGCGAGACAGTGATGGTCCAGAAGGAGGCTGCCGAACGGGATCGTGAGAGGTCAGATCGCAGTAGGAGAAGAAGTTGAGGAAGCAACCGTCTCGCCACTTAACACGCCGAAACCCCACCTGTATGGTCCATTGTATGGTGCATGGGGCAAGGGCGACATAATGACGGCACGGTTGGCGCAGTGGCTGAGCGATCGACTGCTGCGCTGCGTGTCGCGGGTTCGATTTCCGCACGGAACAAATATTTGTATGACCTGCAGATAGTTGTTTCGGATCTGGGTGTTTGTGTATGTGAGTTTAAATGTTTGTAAACGCACCCACGATACAGGAGAATTCCTAGTGTAAGGCAACGTTTTATTTAAAAAAAAAAAATTACTATCGCACCAGCACAAATGCATAATAGTATTTTAATAGATGAACTCGCAATATAAAAATCAGAGCTTAACATAAGCTAGTAGTGTATCCCTAGCAGCGTCACAACACGCTTGTCCTAGTACAGGGGGGAGGTCGCACCGGGCGGCAGCCGAAGTAATGACCCGCAGGGTTGCGATGGTCGCGGAGAGGATCCAGCAACTGGGTCTCGAGGTGGCATTGCACAAATCCGAAGCCATTGTCTATCATGGCTGCGGGAATGCGCCACCGTCGGGATCCTAGCTGACGGCAGGAGGGGTTCGCATCGGCGTCGGGTCGACGTTTGAGGGAGAGAACCTCAAACCAACCCAGCCGCCGCGGGAGACTCCCCGGACGTCGGGCGCCGCGAGACGACTCCCGGCCACAGTAGATGCGGGCCTGTGGACGGTGAGCAATGGGTAGTTCACCGTCCGTCCGTCTATTGACGACAAACCGTGTCGACGGCGCGTTAGTGTTTCACGCGCGCCTCAAAGAAATGTCAGCAAAACAAAGGGGCCTGCCAGAGTCACCGCCTGCCGGGGTTGCGGGTTTTTAGAAAGAGATACCGAGGCAATAGAAGGAACATGGGTGGGTTTTAGTCAGTACAAGTCTGACACTCCCCCCCGCTCCGGCCAGAGCGGGGGAAGTTATTTGATGATTTCCCATCCGCAAAAAAAAAGTTAGTAGTTTATCGTTTGACATGCATTTCGATGTACTTACTAATAAGTTAAAATGTATATTAATTAACTGAATACTGTTATTATTATTCAAAGAGTTTTCGTTTGAGAATCAAGTATTTTTTTTTGTATAGAATCGTCATTTGTTTACGTGAAAATATGCTTTTTGTTTGTAGTTTTTTTTTTTTTTTTTACATAAACCCAATTGATTTTGAAACTAACACTGGTATTTTAGACTTTTCTGGGTCCCAGTGAACAAATCGAGATGCATCCCAAGACTGTTGAAGGGTGGGGACGGGGTCCATACAAAATCCCCCATGGTCCTTTTCCTTCTGACTACATTTTTATTAACACGTTGTTTGAATTTAGATTTATGACTTCATCACTTGAATCGAACACGGCCAAGTGATAGCTCATAGCTATTTTATTACTAATAACGCAACATAGCTATGAGCTATCACCACGCATAGCCTAGTTGTTATTGTAAACGATGCGGAACGCTTTCTTCCTACATAATATTAAGAAAACCTAATAAATCATCACTAGGCACTCAAAGTGAAACTTAAAAGTGTTAAACATAGATAAACGGCCGTCAGTTTCTATGAGAAAATTGTAATAAGAAAACAAGTTAATTTGTTTTTAATGGTATGATTAATTTAATCAGAGCTGAGGCTGTCAGGTTTTAGCATAGACTAGTATAATAGACCCGCCACGGCTTTGCACGGGTGCAATGTAGATACTAATACACTAATATCATATCCTTACTAATATTATAAAAGCGAAAGTCAGTTTGTTTGTTTGTTACGTCTTCACGCCTTAATGGCTGAAACAATTTTGATGAATTTTTGTACGGATATAGTTAAGACCCTGGAGTCGGAGATAGGCTAATTTTTATTTTTAAAAGTGGAAAATTAGGGTAAAAGAGGGAAGAAAAGGGAAAACTTAGCATTGCTATTACAATCAATAAGGCGCAAGGGCAAAAACTACAGGTAGCAATTGTTTCTGCAAAACAGGAAAGGGGAACTGTGTTACCGAGAATTTAACGCGAGCGGAGCCGCGTGCAAAAGCTAGTATTGTATATTTAAACTTCCCTCTTGAATCACTAACCACACAACAGTAATAGTGTTTTTAAAGCTATTTTTTTAATTGTAGGGGCAGACAGACAGCGACTTTGTTTTGTACTATGTAGTGATTGCTCATCAAAAGTTGAAACATGACTGTTTAAAAAGTAGTAGTACTAGTTTAAGTTTTAGTTTGATAGTAAAGTAGATATAACACTTTTTTACAATAATTCTACCTTAAATTAGACCTGATTAAGTGGCAAGATACAAAACTAATGCAACCGGGCTTCAACTATGAAGGTTCCTGTGCTAAAAGCAATGTGCGTTTATTTGTACTTATTTCTATTTAAATGTATTGGATCCAAAATTCAAAAATAGAGGTTATGTCGTAGACGCTCTTTTTAAGGTAACTTAATTTGTTGTTGTCAAACACATTGCAGTCACTTACAGGAATGTGACTTTTAACGCAAGGACATGTCTCTTGTTTTCTTTAAGAAACATGTAGGTAGGTAGGTACTACTTACTTATTTCAGCGTGTCTACGTGATTTTGCATTATCTTAAGGTTTTCGAGAAATGATTTAGACACCTAAGCATAGTGACAATTTGGTTCTTCGTAATGCAATTTATAGCAAACGCAATAACGTGATTAATTCATCAAATTATGTGCGAACTATCTAAATTTTGAAAAGATACTTAGAATGTATGTACCTATAAGATATTTCGCGATTCCTATCCAGCTACCCAGTGCAGTTTTTATTACAAAAGAATTTATTATAAACGTGGAGATTTTCTCACAGCGAGCATTTTCCTACAATTATGTATGTACATAGTTACCTAGCTGAGCATGTTTTGAATACAGATATATTATTAGCCACGCTGGTAATTATGTATACCTGGCTGATAAAAAATATGGTGGAACGCGAAGTAGATAAAACACAAAGTAATTCTAATTGCCAAGTCAACTACAAAGATCAATGTAAAATGATTAATGGATATCAGATAATTTCGGGAGCTCACAAAATAAATAAACCTTTTTAAAATATTTTTATTCCACATGGGCAACTATAAAACGTCAAGAAAAGTTGCACGGTCCGGGTTGGTCGTTTCCTATAGAGAAGAACCGACAAGAAACTCCATGGTTACTCTTATAAAATCATTTGGTTTTACAATATTGTTGTTACAGCGTTAGTACTTAAGTATGAGAGGACAGCGTACCCGACAATAAGTCATTACTTACTTTACAGAACGTAAAATATGAGAAGAAGTTAACAAAAGTTAACAAGCGTGTATGAATCTGGGCCCACAATGGCTACTCATTTACAAGGAATTAGTAAAAAATAATCTATAAAAGAAAAAGGAAACTATAATTATGAAACAAGTGACACAGATGTGGCCATCAGTTAATCAGTACTGTAACTATTCAGAACAAAAGTTGTTTAAATATCTGATTTAACAAGTATTGTAAAAAAAACTGATTAAAGAGATTACAAAAAAATAAAATTGAGAATATTTAAAGATATTCACGAATTTAATGCCGTTTACGAGCTACCAGGGAAGTCGCATGCGCAGGAGGAACAATGGCCAGACTTCTTCATCTTCAACGTAGTTTTTGATTTTGTAATATGCTTTTTGAATAAGGACACGTTTGATGTAGTTTTTAAAGTTTCTCAATATAGACCTGTATTTCTAATCCTGTACTAATTGCCGGCCATGCTTCTCTTGATATAAATGGTAGAATCACGTAACAGTTCGATAAAGCCACCTTTCCATTAAACGCCATCATCAGGCTCTCGTTTACCATATAAGTCAAATCAACTCTGATTTTCCGCCAACAAGACCTATTTACTACCATTTAAAATTCATTATTAATGAGGCAAACTTAACGTTATTAATTAAAACGTTCGTGCAATCAGGTGGGAAACTACTTTCTATCTTAGGAAAACATGACATGATCATAGAAAAGTGTTGGTTTTTATTTCTGTTTCGCTAACGTAATTGGAGCTAGCTTTGCCGAAGTTCCGTATTCCGTATCGCATGTTTCGAAGAAAAATAAAGTCTTTTTTATTTACATTGCAATCTCCTTATTAGTTATTCATTCTCTTTGGAGATAATCAAGCCGACGAAGATAATTTCATTATCATATCGTTAACCGAATCTTTTTGCTCAGGTATTCGATAAGTCTTACAAAATAATGACAGAGCTCACTGGCTACTGACGAGATAATTGAAAGGTACGCATTATAATTGCTAGAAATTATTTCACTTTCGATTCACACCCAATGTCCAAAAAGGTAGTAATTTATTTGACTAGAACATTGTTCTTACGCCAATAATTGTGGGCGTAAAACCGTTGTTATTTAATTAAACCCGGCTTTAGTTCACACGCTTGTTTCTGGCATTGACTTAAGACCTTATGTCAGATTAAGTAAGTACTATTACTATTCGGTTACGGAATAGATTCCTAAGGGCATTTTGTGTAGGTTGGCAGCTTAAATTTTAGGTCAAAATCCTACGCAGACGGTCAACAAATTGATTGCCGAGTCAATGGCAATGTTGCCTTTTATGGGCAATTTGCATTGGATAAGATAAAATGGTAGATTAGCTGATTAAGTTGGGTATTTACGGTGATGTTGGAAATTATCTTGAGCCAAGAAATATCTATATTTAGTGGAACCTTTTAGGATTGCTACGTAAACATTCAACGAAAATCTTGCACAGATATTTTGAATTTGTCTGTTTTCATATAAGCTCGATATTTAGATACCAAACATGCCTTGTGCTTCACCCAAATACAAATACCACGCACGTGCCGCTATCTTTTCGGTACAACTGATGTGAATGAACCTTTACCATGGCAACTATTAGGTAATCCGTGCTTCAGCACACAAACGTCATACTAAAGTGTTAATATGACGATACACAGGTGGCGAAAATTTCTTTCACTTCAGTTTTATGTGTTTTACTTAATGCTTGCACTTTCACTGAATTTATCACTTCTTACAAGACTTTACAGAACCTTAAAAGTCTTTAAAAGAATAACGTTGTTATCATAATATGTGAGACCATTCTCTTTCGGGTCGAATACGGTCCAGTTAGTAGTTCTCACGACTGCAAGTGATCGGTGTGGCTGTCATTGACCCAAGGATTAGCAGACCCAGAACTTTATATGAGCTTTTTAATACATGTTTGTTCTCCAATGTTGTTTGGAATTATTAAATTGGTACTAAAAATTCGCTTGTAAATATATAATCACGATTCTCAGTCGTGTTTTCCTTTTTGTTGATTTGTTATCGTCAATTTTTATTTCAAACTTAGTCCTACTAATCCTTACTAATATTATAAAAGCGAAAGTGAGTTTGTTTGTTTGTTTGTTACCTCTTCACGCTTTAATGGCTAAACTGATTTGGATGAATTTTGGTACAGAGATAGTTGGGTTGGGAACCAGGAGACGGACATAGGCAATTTTTTTTATAAAAGAGTGGGATATGAGGGAGAAAGAGGGAAGAAACGGGAAAACTTAGCGTTGCTATTACAAATCAATAAGGCGCTACCGAATTTAACGCGAGCGAAGCCGCGGGCAAAAGCTAGTAATATTATAAATGCGAATGTTTGTGAGGATGGATGTATGTATGGATGTTTGTTACTCTTTCGCGTCAAAACGGCTGAACTGATCTTGATGAAATTTGGCACAGAGATAGATTATAGTCAGGAATAACACAGGATACTTTTTTCGATATCACGCGGGCAGAGCCGCGGGTGCCAGCTAGTATTTTCTATTCTGCTAACCTACCTTACATTGAATGAAATAAACTAAAATAAAAATTAATAACGATTTATCAAAGTTCTTTGATAAACAAAGTATTTCTTTGCAAATTGAGTTTTAACACGCAAGCCGTTTGCTGAGTAAATCATGTTACAATATTACCAAAATAAAACCACTACTAGAACAAAAGTTCAAAAGTCATTTTTTTATGTAGTCCAATAATATGAAATATATGTTTTCAATGACAAATCACTTTATTCGAATAACTATCATGTCGGTCTTTCAATAAAAGTATTTATAATCGGAGGTTCTGTTTTACAGTAATTAACAGCATACTGAACAGAATAAATAATAACATTTTAATACGACCTATGAACTAGCTGTGCCCAGCGGTTTCACCCGCTGCTGAGCTACTTTGTGTCGTAGCGTGATGTTAAATAGTCTATTAATTTTGTGAAAAAATGCTAATGAAATATAAAAAATGCCTATAAAAATTAAAACAAACTTTGCAACCCCGTTTCACCCCCGGATGCGGATGGGAAATTATCAAATAACTTCCCCCACCCTGGGCGGAGCGGAGGGGAGTGACAAACTTTAACTGGCCTCCCCATTTCATCCCCTTAGGGATTGAATTGCAAAATCCGTGTTAGTGAGCACCTACGTCCTAAAAGGAATTTGAGACTCCTAAAAGTCCCTCGAAGTCATATTGAATTTTCTGAGAATTCGTGATGAGTGAGTCGGTGATTATCTTTTTAATAAATATAGATAACAATTTAACAATTGTTATTTTATAGAATACAATTGCACCTGTCTTGATATCATCTATGCCTAAGTGAATATACCTTTGAGTTTTCTATAACTGTAAAAAAAGGTTAATAAAATCCTTCTTCATAGTAAATATTTTCATATTATAACTAGCTTTGTCCAGCGGTTCCACCCGCTGCTCAGGTATGTGGTATGAAAAATAGATATTGGCCGATTCTCAGACCATATTTAGCCGTTTCGGAAAAGTTTGGTAACAAACACCGCGACACGAGAATTTTGTATGTATATTTGATTATACTGTCAAAACCGTAACTCGGTACGCATTCACAATTTTCATTTATTCCATGTCCCCTTTAAGACGAACGTCATGCAATGGACGATCGTTCCATAAAGCATTTATAATTCCAAGTTATGAGTCATTCTACTTACAAAAAGGGACAAAAACGTCACTGGAATGAATAATTAGCAATTGGACATGGCCAAACAGCCGTTATAATGTAAGTGTTTCCGAATTCTTAGCTCATCGCCTCTGTGTATTACTTTTAAATATTAACATAAGCATTTGAATGGTAGTAAATCAATGCAGTCGCCTACTTAAGGGCCTCGGCACAAATTCACTAAGTCACCGCCTTGCATGACAACTTATTTGTTAAGTGGAACAAATATTTAAGCTTTAGAAATGTTGTCGTGTAATGGGCACAAAGTTGGAAATATTATGACAATGCTGTGACGAACAGCGGTGATGGCTTATTTATACAAATTAGTTGGATGGTTCTCACAGATGGAAAAACTAAGAAGGTTCACATAGCAAAGTTGAATAACCAGAATATACGACATCGCCTTTGTTGGCAACGTTTCAGCTACCATATCGAGATTATCGTTGGTATTTTTGTTCGGAAGCTAGTCAACATCATAATTTTCCTGTCCTTATCCCAATTTATTATGGGTCAGCGCCACATGTCTTTTTGTTCAACACTGTCTTGTCTGATATACACACATCTCATCAGACATAGATCTCCTTTCTTCAACATTTAGTAACACTAGTAGGTACTCTGTTACGACGCTTCCTCATGAAGTCGTACTAGAACAGAAAACCTGCACACGACTGCACATCAACCATTTTATACAAAACCATTTTAACCTACTACGGTGTCTGATCCGTAGTAGAGAGATTAGGTTACAATAGTTTAGAATAGGTTGACCTGTCGTCATGTGTACTTAAACTGGGGGTCTAAAATGTGACGATTTTACGAATGTTAACGTAATTCATATTGTTAACCTATTATGATTCTGCTCAAGCGGCCATTTTAAAGCATCATCTGACCTTTATCTTTGTCTAGTACTAACTGGGTTGTGGAGGTCAGATAGGCAGTCGCTCCATGTAAAATACTGATATTCAGCTGCATCCGGTAAGACTGGAAGCCGACCCCAACATAGTTGGGAAAAGGCTAGGCATATGATGATCTGACCTTTATCTTGTAACAAATCTGAAGTGGCTATATACGTAAAATTGAATACAAGCCGATAGACGGTCGTTTCCTAGCCAGACATCGTTAAACCAAGCAATAATTCTGTTATAAAACACAATATTCTCTGAAACACAGATCCTCGTTGACTATAAACCGATTGAAGAGATTTCTAACGTATTCAGTTTTGTATTCATATATTACAATCAGAATGAATAATTAGAATTGAAATTATTGTATACGTTTTTCTAAAGCGATCGTATTTTTCTTATGTTGACCGTTGCGTTGTAATTTACATGAGATCTCCGCTGGTCATAAATGCAACGCTAATGATTCTTTTTACGATTGTCTTCTGATAGCTCTCAGAGTAATTTCGAGTCAATGCACTCGTTTTTTATGTTGTTTTTTGTATGAAACTATGCCTGTGCTTTCTTTGAAGATATTGGTATACGTTGACCGAATTTATATCTAGTAACTCAGTATTTATTGTTGATTGGATCTATGTCGTTGAAGCAATTTCTTCCAAGCGGGCTTTATAAGGCGTCTTTCGTCGTTTATATGGTCTAGTATTTCTTCATAGTTATATTCCTGTTTGTACGCTGTCATCTTCATTTTATGAGACGTCTCATTTTTATTATTGTGCCTACTTTCAAGCGTTTTTTCAATGTCCCTATTTTTTGAGATTGCACCTACTTAACTCGAAGGTTTATCTTCTATTCCGTTATAATCTTAACCACAAACATAATTTTTATATAATATACTTATCAAAATAAACTTTCTGGGCTCTATTTCCGTGGAATTTTCACACTCTATAATTTAAGCTTGGGTTCAACATAGTTTAACAATTTGTGACGCTGCACGCAACTGTTTAAAGAGTGGCATTAACCTCAAATACATTCCCTAAAACTATGCATACAGATGTTTTATTAATTCTTTCGTTCGTTTCTGTGTGATCAGCTGCTAAACAAAGTTTTTAGGCCATATCGTGACTTTCTTGTAGTAGTTCTAATATAAATCAACAATTATTATTACTAGCGATAGCTGAATGGTATCTCCATCGCTTATATTGCCATTAGTATTCAGTATAAACCGTAGGAATTTTATTTTGTTCTTCATTTATTTTTTCCTTTTCTACAATCCATTCAATATTACAAACCGTACTGCTTCCAGTTATTTAGCAAATATTAAATTTGTATTAAGCAAATCTAAGATTAACAAAACAAAAAGTTGGTCTGGACTTACCAAAATTCAAATAGACAGTCTATTGCAACAGTACGTAATATGAGAATCAATAAAAATCTGAATATACTATCTAGTTGCTTATGAGTGTCCACGCTTCATCAGTTTTGCTTTTTTTATGTCTACCTCATTATGGCGAGATAACGTTACATTTGCGGAATTATGTAAGTAGTATTACCGTTCTTATTGTCAGCAATCGCCTTATCTACGAATATTATAATTTTTAATATGTCTTACCTAACTAGCGCACGAAATCGGAACCACAAATTGGAACAGGAATTAATAATATTATCGATTTCAGTCATATCCGTTGTTTTAATATCTTCATTGGTCACGATACGACGTCCGATGGCTTTTTATTAATGAAGGAGAATGTTGTAATTCATTCCAGTAATTAGAAAAATAATCTCAGCTACTGTTAAAAAATATATATCCGGAATTCATGATTCAGTGAATGTTTTAATGTTGTCTGAATTACTTGAATTATTCATGAAGTTGCCGTAATGGTGCACTTAGTTTCTATGCGAGTTTTTGATGTATTTAGAAAATTATTTGTGAAATCGGATATAGAAGCTACATTATAAGTTATTTCATTAGAATTACTTCCCTTATCTGTACTCAATAGACATTGATCAGTGTGATCACAAACATAAATATATTTTTAGGATTAGTAAGTAAGTAAGCAAGTAAGTAAGTAATTAAATTACAGCTGAGATCGTCCAGCATTCCATTTTGCAGCACCTACCTATGATTTGTAAGTGTCTATATAGTGAACGTTCATAGATTGTTGTTCCATGACCCTCGCGACCTCAATGCCATCTGAAAGAGGACCGTATTATTCGATAGGCCACACCTTTGTAATTAATCATTTTATTGCCCACAAAGTCAAAGGCCTTAGTCAATTCAATGTGTATTTAATAACGATTCCATAGAAATAACACTTCATACAACATTTCAACGTTCGTCAATTTTAAAATATATTGCAAATTGATCGCTTGATTGCATAACACAGATAATGACGGCCAATATATTTAAGTATCAACACAAGGATTGCTTTCTTCGCCTATCTAATGTTACAAGATGTCTAAAGACTATAATCTTGCTAAATGGCTTTCAAAATGGAATGCAAACAGTAAACTCACGAATTTACCAACAGACTTGTGAGTTGTTGTGAGATGTCGCGGATAAATATGTCAATTACGATACATGTAGGTATTACAAATATGTAGGTAAATGTTAATATCGTTTGAAGGAGACTTTTTGTAGCAGTTTTTTTACGTGTATCTAGTAAATTTTGACGCTTCGTGAATTAATTAATTTGCTTATCTTTTTCATTCCTTATATCCGTGTTCGAAATGCTTGGTTTTTAAAAGGTGGATCAGAAAATTGATTCTTATGTAGTTAGTCGCTGACTTGTTTGGTTTGGCAGTACAGGCTTATATCTAAAATCAACCTGGGTTTAGTCACGGACATAATATTGTGGTTTAACTTATCTACATAGCAATATATTTTGAACTTTAAATATCCTAGAAATATGTATGAAATTGCGTTCTTCTTTCTCAAGGCAATCTTTGGTTTGAAAGCTGTACCTAAATATGTGTCATACATAAGTCTGACATTTGTAAATAACTTCCCACATATCTGTTTTCATTTACATTTTCTACGGTCTCGGTCTGTCTGTTCAGAATTGATTTAAAATGACTTCTGGATTGCTTTTCTTGATTAAAATAAATACAGCCGCTCTATAATGAAAGGATGCAGTGAATGGAAACATTTGCGACAGTCTTATATTACTGCGTTTTTGCATGTGTTTTTATTCAATGTAGAATTACGTTGATTTTGCTCATCTGTCTACTATGTGTCACGTTTTAATTTTAAATGAAGAAATTAATTATTCAAGGACGCAAAAAAATAGTATTTTAGAATATTTAAGTGGCCGTCCATGAAAAATCTGTAAAGGTGCCAAAGTGCTTTTTGATCTCAAATGCCCTTTTCTTCATGGTTCATGACACAAGTGCGTCATCTTATAACGAAACCTGAATCACATTCACACCTTCTACAACCTTCAGGCTCAACAAAAACTAGTAACAATATACCCTCAAAAAAACTTCACACATAAATCTCATCACGGCTGGGTCACCGAATACTTAATGTAACATATCACATATTCACTATAAATAGATCCTATTGTCTTCAGGCGTGATGCAGTGCCTCACAAAAAACCTTTCGGTCATTCTTTTGTCTACGTGTCCATTGTTTTAGTTTTGTCCTCTCCCATGAAGTTACACCAGTTTGCGTAACTTGAACCCTGTTCGCCCTATACTCGTGAGAGCCCCAGGGTCCATGTGCCGTCAGCCGAGGCCGGGATACTGCGAAAGCGCGATGTCAATGGCCACGCAATGAGCAATCTAGTCGCCCCTACTATGTGTCACCTGTTTTGATCACGTTTGCTTTCATAATTTTTTTGAACGATAAAATTGATTTTATTACTTCATCTGTTTTTATTAATCGTTATATTATGTTTATGGTGGTTCTACAACTGGTCTTATTTGTTTTTGAAATTGTAACATATCCTTTTGTAAACTTTGTTGAAGTAATCGGAATATTTATTTCGTTCGCAGTGGGTAACCCAAACTGCATGTTTACTAACTTGAATACAAATGAGTGAACTGCCAAATTGAGATTTGGGTTACTGTCTTAACTGGTTGAAAACAGTTTTTACCCATAATCTAAAGGATATAAAATTTTGTAAAATACAAATTTGTTTGGCTATCCGATGGTAGTATCCTATCTTGATTTGGTTATACGACGTCATAATAACTAGTAAAAGTTGTAATGTTAACTCGTAGTAGTTTGACTAGGGAGACAGGCAGGATGTGGAGTGGTGTATCAAACAGGTCGCTTGCGCATGTAAGAGACACCTTGCTAATCGCGGACCGCATTCTACTCTATTGCCGTCCACCTTGCAAATGTGCAACAAATCGGCATTTTGTAAAGCTGTTGCGGTTAGATTTGATATTTTACATTCGTTGTAGTTGCTCCAAACCTAAACTAAGTAATAATTAGCATTAGCCTCATACTGAAGGTAAAGTAGGCAATGCGTCATTTTTTTCGGATGGTTTTTATCTACAAATACTAACATAACTTCGGAGCGGGGCGGAGTGTCAAACTTTTACTGACTAAAACACATTTATGTTTCTTCTTTTGCCCTTTGTGTTCCTGAGCCGCGGTATCTCTTTAGAACAACCCGCAACCCCTGTGGTGTAGTAATGGCCCTGGTAGGCAACTCTGCTTTACTGACATCTCTTTGAGGCGCGCGTGGAACACGACCGTGCCGGCGACACGGCAGGGCAATGTGACTAATGAGACATTTTTAGATAGTGATTTTTGTCTTTCTCTGCAAGTAAGTGTTACATTGCTCCATTTCAAAAATGTTCGATACTGTGTTTGCTGAATAGATGACGTAATATACATCCTGGGGCCTAAACGCTATTAAGAAAAGCAGCCTATTCTGCCTTGCAACAAAATCGAGTGGGTTTTGACAATTATACATACTCGAACTAGTCCCATCTAATTTATAAAATTACCATGTCGCGGTGTTTGTTACGAAGCTCTTCCGAAACGGCTGGACCGATTTGTTTGAAATTTTGTGTACATATCGGGTAGGTCTGATCGGCCAACAACTATTTTTCGTACCTACTTCTAGAAGAGGTGATGAGCATCACAACATAGCATTACGCTTATAATACCTGAAGGCTAAGGCAGAGGGCTTCCTAATAGTGCACCCACATTCCACCAGTTAGCTAGGTACTGTAAGATATACGCTAGATTACTACAATAAACGCGCATATAATACTTTTAAGATTATATTTTTAAGATACATCTCATACTTCGTATTCCATTTCTAGTCTCTGTTTTTCTCTTTCTTTAAAAACGACCTGAGTTTTGGAACGTCATAGCCAACCAGCCAGCATTGGTTAATGCATAAAACCTCTTACAGTACTTCAAACCGCTAGGCACAGCTAGTAGATGTATAAAAGTTACATAATTGTTCTCAACTGTCACACAATTCATAGTCCACACCCTAAACTCGATACAACCCGGATCTTCAACCTTATTGCCTAACATATATCACGTTAAACGTTACATCTTCCAGGATCAAAGTTCATCTGTAATTTTATTAGCAGAATCTAATCGTGAAAGATGTTTATCGTACGGTTAATGTGCTGTGGGAAGCTCTGTTAAGTGATCACGACGTGTGTCAACAAGTTGGATAATGTTTTTGGTAAAGAGTTGATTTCTTCTTATATGATTGTGTTACATTTTATTTATTTATTTATTTGAATTTCCAACAGAGAATGCACAAATAACATGATTACAAAAAAAAATACAAATAGGAGATGATTACTGTGCTCCTCCAGTTATAGGAAACCACAGCATTCGCTTAAAAACTAGTAACAAAAAAGTTTGACAAGACAATAAATTTGGAAAAAGATAAGAGAATAAAAAAGTTCTATGATTAAATACAAAAGACAAAGAAATAAAAAAAAAACATTATTATAATCTGACCAAATACAGTTGGGGACATTATAGTTTTGTTTCAGGTTTCAGGGGGTCTATAATGGCCGCTTAATCAGAATCATTATAGAATAATAATATGAATTACGTTACCATTCGTAAAATGTTCACAAAGCGACAATTCATAATATTAACTGAGTCTGTGACCATTTTAAGAATTTTAACGTAATTCGTGATTATGCGGTCATTAGAGACCCCTAGCAATCCAAAAGTAACCTTATTATTAAAATAAAGACCACAGCGACTTTGACTGATATTAGATGCAAAATAAATGGGAAAATACTTTAAGTTGTATAACGGGGTGGTGTCCGCAACTTGTTCAAGACGCGTATTATATCGTTTCCCTAAAAATAATAGGTAAATATTCTTACACTGGCGCACCCCCGCGGTTGAATATTGGTAGCCGACGCCATATTTCGAAAACCAAATTTTATGTAATGTTTCCTGGCAGTAAGTCGGTGTGAAAAATAAAGTACGTGCCTCGGGAATAACAGTGTATTTGTATTGGGAGCGGAAATCCCTCACTTCTCTCAGCATTCTAACCCTGGAATCCCTCGCTACATTCAGGATTCAAAATAGTGCCCGTGGCGTAAGACACTGCTTTTTTCCTTTTGTTGCATAATCTACTATTAAGACCAACAGCCGCCGCTCTGATAAAAACTCCTTAAAACGACAAAAAAGTCATGCCACATGCTTTTCCAACAATGAACTGATAAAGTATTTTCATAAAATGTAAATAACCTCTTTTCTTCTTACTTAGAACTTACCTTTATCATTTCCAATCCATCAATAATAACGTTGTCAGCGCCGTAGCCGATATTGCTTATCAAGTGATTTAATTTCATTTGGATAACCGATTTTCAAACTTTCTCAGTATTTTCTTATATCATCAGAAGAAAAAAGGTTAACCTGCTTCCCTGACATCTGACACCGAAGATCACTCTATTGGTGTCCGTACGAATGTATTTTCCCACACAGAATGATGTCAACACGAATATACACTTACTGTTTATCTAAATACACTACACACTACAAATGTACTTGCATGCTGTTTGCTAATTAATTGACATAATTACCTAGTCATTACTAGTGTTCACGCAAATATTATGAAATCAAACAAGCTATCCGAATGGCATATTCATTACGCTGATTTATTAAGTGTTTTCATATCACAGTATTGTATTGGCGCGATTCACAAATTGGTGCTCAACTTAGATAGCCTGTGTAAACATATTTGATTCATATTATTCGAATTTTGAAATTGACTGCTGAGCATAAGATACCCGGATCGGGCGAAGAGTTTTTTATCGAGCACACGTTAATCATATTTTGCTTTTCACACTGCCTTTGGCCATATAGGTCTTCTTGTCTATAAGATTCGGTTGGTTCCCTTTAAATAGCATTTGAGTCAGTTTTTTTAGCCTATACTGTCAAAGTAATATTAATAATGTAATTTTAATATTGTTTGCGATCTGTTTCCATTCCTCCTACGTGCTAAAGATCTCCTCAGCCAGTAATGTATATTAACAACATTTGAGTTATTTACTTTGTTGTTGAGTTTAGTGTTATGGTGCTTTTTTTCTTTTATGGTAATGTTATTTTCGTTATTGACTGTATTCTTTATATCTAACTTATTTTCTTTCTTTCGTTTTTTTTTAGTTGATTTAGATTTCGTTGTTGGCTCTCTCTTATCTGGTTTTGTATTTTTAGATGCTGTTCTTTTTGGTGTTTCTGGTGATTCGTCTTCTTCATCAGAACTCAAACTTTCTTCTTCTTCTTCAGAATTGATTATTTCTTCTTCTGAACTAATTTTTTCTTCTTCATCTTCTTTCTCTTCTATATCTGGTTTCTTAGGAGGTTTCTTATTGTGTTGCTTGTTAGTTTGTGGGCGCTCTTCGCTAGTAGTGCTTATATAATCATTTTCACACGCACCTTGGTGAGCTATAGTTAGACCAGGGTTTTTGGCCATAGCTGCATTTATATCACATAATGTGATGTAAGTTTTTCCGTCTGAACCACATTGATAGACTCTGGCTCGTTTCCACGGGCAAAACACTCTTCCGTGTAGATGTGGAATAAATGCAAGGAGAAGTGTGGCTAAAATATGAAGGAGTTATTGCAAACAAAACATGACTCTTGTAATCCCTGGTGGGTTAGAGGTTTACCTAATAGTAATTATTGGGTATAGTTATTATGTAACTAATAAATATTACATTAAAATTTCGCCAGTTATGTTTAGGTCCTATGTAAAAGAGACGAGCGTATTGCCATCAACTGGGCACAAATCTGGCCTCCTTGGCTGTATCTGAGAAATTCGTGATGGAAAATACCCATAATAATTTTCTCCGATTCGGGAAGCGAGCCCAGGACCTCAAGCTCAGCAATCGCGATTGCGACCACTAGACCAACGAGGCAGAAGAAAAGTTATTTCAATAGTAATATTTATCCACAATGGGTGATAAGACAATTCTTATCGTAATAAGATAAGCAAAAGTTAAACTTTTCAAAGAAGAACTATGACATTACGTTATCTACTGAACCAGACTTACTTGCAAAAATATTAATCACGACCATCGTATAATATTTTCTAACATCTTAAAACATGAGTATCAGGACTACGACTGCTGTAAGACTGAAGTAATCAGAAATAACATCAAATAAGGAATGATACTATCAAGCAGTAGCAACTTAATAGTTGTTATCTTGAATACATGAAAGTAATCATGGTGTTTTTATGTGTTTTGGTGAAGACTATTATGCTAATTGCTGGTTTAAGTATTTTACTGAGTTTAGTGATTGAATACTGCAAAAAAACACTATGATTGATGCAGACATGGGTTCACGTAGTGTGAGAAAATCTGTTGTGTGTTACTAAACTAATTGACATTATATAAGCGACTAGTTGGCGCCCGAGGCTTCGCCCGCGGGATAACGAAAAAAAATATCCTGTGTTATTCCAGACTATAATCTACCTCTGTGTCAAATTTCATTAATATCTGTTCTGCCGTTTTGACGTGAAAGAGTAACAAACATCCATACATTCATGTATCCATCCTCACAAACACTCGCATTTATAATATTTATATTTAAGCAATAACTAAAGATCATCAATGAAAAAGTGAGACATGTTTTGAATTCAAAAAATCAGTAAACAGCGGTCTTAGACATACAAAATACCTCTATTGAGATATATAGTATACATAGTGAGCATTCTCTGGAATGAATTGCCATAGTTAGATAGAGATAATTGCCAGTTTAAGGAGCTCTGGAGCTCTATTGTCAGATTGTTTGAGGAGCTCTATTGCAAGCATGCTTGAGGCAATTACGAGTTTGAGGAGCAGTATTGCCAGCTTGCTTGAGGGATTTGCTAATTTAAGGAGCTCGATTACCACCTTGTTTAGAAGTTTGCCAGTTTAAGGAGCTCTATTGCCACCTTGTTGTAAGTTGCCAGTTTAAGGAGCATTACAAGCTGGTAAAGCTTGTTTGAGACAATTGCCAATTTGAAGAAATCGCTAGTGTATGGAGCTCTATAGCCAGCTCGTTAGAGGAAATGGATAGTATGAGGAGTTCTATTCTCATTACCGAAAGTCGTTTATCCTGGGCAAGTAAAGTTCCCACATCCACATGGTCATTCAAAAGGCAGGTAAGAACCTGCTAATAAATATTTGAAATAAGAAGACCCCAGTTTTAACAAAAATGGTACTGCAACTTTAAAACAGAACTAAATCTGTTGTAATGATAAAACAGAGCATTTTACAATCAAACACGAGAAACCAACAAGACACAAAACCACTGTTTAAGAGTTTTGTGATCAAAATATTTAAAAATTGCACAATCTTGTACAGCAGAGGTAAAGGTTCCGTAAAATAAAATAGTGCTAAACAAAAAAAAACTTCTTGGAATCGTTTATTTAATCTATATTATTTAATAGTTTTATTTATTTTTGTGGTGAAAGATCAGGTCATACAGTGTTGTCTTTCTAACGATTAACTTTAATCACTGGTTCTGTTCCCCACACTTTTATACCTGTAAATAAATTTTGTTGCTCCTTGCTTTCATAAAATGACAAATGCTTTTTTGTGATATGTGATAATGCTTATTTGTGGCATCTTCGCCACATATCGAACCGGGAGTTAAATCGCATTCACCTTTTGCTTAATCAAATTGAATGTGAAAAGCTTCTATATTACAGTACCTACATTAATTTGGAAGCTGCTATCTATGATGAGGATAGTGGTTAAATAATAACTGCCGCTCGGGTCGATCTTATGGTTAAACCTCACTTGCCTAAGTTGGTCTGTGGATGGGTTATTATGTTATATTATGGGTTGGTGTGGTTGGCTGGCCATTCCATACCATTGCTTTTCGTGCCTCGGAGTGCATAGCGCTGTTATTTGTTGATCATTGACAGGCTTTACAAGTGTCTCGAAAGTCTGACAACCAGTCAAACCATGGATTAAATATTACCCATCTGTCCTTCCAAATTCTGGTGAACTGATACTGGGCTGAATCATGTAAGACTGAAAGCCGACCCCAACATAATTGGGATAAGGCCTAGGCAGATGTTGTCTGCTATCTGTAATGTAAAAATATAAAAGTATTAACACCTCCACCACCTTTAACCACCTTTAATTCTTGTCAAAAATGTATCCATTTTTTTTCTATTGCGGGTTAATAAAGGCGGGAAAAGGGGCAGGTCGCTGTTGGACAGAGGTCCCAGCCATATACAAGTTCTAAAATAATAAAAGCACTATCTCTCGGGCGTTTTCTCGGACTATAAGATTAAACTGTTTTTCTACGAGAACTAAAAATTCAAAATAAAATCCATAGGATCTAATAAATGTGCTTGGAAAAAATAAATGTTATGAATTTCCAAGTCATAAAATAAAAGGTAATCTATTTTTTGTTCTGAAACACGAGAGGATTTGCGTTTATTATGTCACATTCTGTATACAAAATTAAAAAAATTATTTTTGTTTACATATTGAAATTTTAATATTCAATTTTAAAAATTACCTGAACATGAAGTCTATCAGCCACTGTAGTCACTGAATTGCAACTACATTAAGTTTAATTCATGCAAGTAATTGATTGTAATTGGACATGACTTCCAATTTTGCGGTAACTTAAGTATAATATACCTACTTAATATAGGCTTCGTTTATAAATTTTTTTACATACTTTTTATATTTTTAAATATTTCTTATTCAATAATAATAAAAATATATGAAAATAGTAGCCCACCGGTATCGGGAACAGGGTCCAAACTAACGTCCTAACGATATGAGCCGTGTCCAGAAGTACCGCTTTCTGTATCAAACCCTTGCCTGATGAGAGCCTTCTCAGGTGCTGGTCGAGGCTTTTGGCAATTAAGCCCTTGGCTGTAATATACTACTTAAATTTTTATTATTATTATTTTAGTTTCAGGCCAAAGCAAAGGTTTGTTAAATCCTCAGGCAGACTGAGGCATCTCCCGTGCGTAATGTACTTAGGACGAAATTCCCCTAGACCAAACGGGTCAAGCGTAGTTCTATCTTTAAAGGTGTTGTTCAATTTGACGTGAATAGTTACGTAACTTCCTAATCAAAACATTTGACGCGCGATGACACATTCCTTGACCCTGGCAGAATAGTCGACATCGGCTCAGTTGCCAAGAAGAAAGAAAAAAAATGACACGTTTCTTCCAGAATTTGAGGCCTTTTTAAACAATCTTTTAGAGCCTCAAGGCTTTTAAGGTGTGCATAGATAATATAGAATTGGGTATTTTGGTAATAGGTATTCTATCTTTAATTGCATATATTACTAACAATTTTACTGAGTATTAACAATATGTTGGGTTCTGATAGTATCCTATATATCCAATACTAAAGCGCTTCGAGATGTATAAGTAAATAATCAACGTAATCTCTCCAGTCTTTTCGGAGCCAGTATTATGAATACATGTCTTCCAAACTGATTGTTCATTTTATTTTATTTCTGCATTACATATTCTAGTTATATTACCGAATTATTTACTGAATCGGCCGAAATCATCACACCCTACAATATCATTTTGCCGATAGATCTCTATTTATTAACATTATTATTTAGATCGTAGATATGTATTCAATTCCTGCAGCGACCTCATCTTCCATTTGATTCCCGTATTTTATTTTTTACCTTGTTACTTCATTTCATATTTTTATTATCTATAGTTAGTTCAATAGATTCACCAGGGTACAAAATAAATTATTTATATTGAAAAACTTTATTAGCTCTAAGGACCTATCCTACGAAATTAAATATTTTTTTTATATTGGCTTTTTTTTTACCACCATATAAAGTCGGGTCGGATTGGTGTTGATAACTGCCATGGTTGATACGCTCTCCGCCATCTTTTTCTTCTTCTATAATAACTTGATGATATCTATGGTTTATCACATGACGTACTACTTTCAATGGTGCGGTCTGCATTGCTAGGGACACTGGAAACATAATTTTATTGTATTAACATTAATATGAATGAGATTTGCACTAGAGATGCCAGCAGTATGCAGCTGTGGATGACGATGAGGATGTGTATTATAACAAGCCATGTTTGACCCATTGCTAAGTATAGGTCTTTATGTAGCCCACCATTGTCTCTTAAGGCGGTAACAAGCTAATCTTTAGGTATTCGCGGAAGTGAGGCTAGCTGCATACTGGGCATGGTCTGACGCAAGTACACGACAGTATTGCATCGAAAGAATAGAAATAAGGTCGAAAATATTTCGGTGTTTGATTTTATTTGAATATCATGTCCGCCATATAAAAAAAAATACAGGTTCATGTTTGAAAAATTTTAGATATCTCTTTAGTCTATAACATTTCCTTTGTTATAGATATAAAAAATTTGATGGTTGTCGCTGAAAAAATTGAGAATTTCGAGACGAAAAAATTTTTTTCGTGGTTTTTTAAACATTTTTTTTTTCGTAGTACTAGACCACTTTTGTAAACAGATTTTGTTTAAGTCTTTACTTTGTGTATTGAACTATACACGGTATTTTTTTTGGCTAGTGGCATGTACAGATACGGCTAACTTTGCGACGAAAATCTAGACGTATTACGAAGTGTTTGCTTTGTACAGCGCCTTAAGGGTTCTGTATGTCCATCTTTTCTTTATCTCTCTTCTTTATGTTCACACACGCTCATATTTCATGCTGCACTTTTAAAGAGTTTTTTGATGATCCACCTGTTCCTTTCAGGATTTAAACCAAGCAAAATGCAAACAGCTACATACTAGTCTGACACAATTTTAGTTTAATCGACACTAAATACTATGTTTCTTCTTAATGCATTCCCAATTTCGACTGTCTCTTCTTCATTCTTTTAAGTTCCACTAGTCTTCCATCGCGATGAATTACGGATGACATGTGCGGCCTCAATTGAATGATCATCAACTTCCTTTTAAAGAATGTTTTTATAATTTGCACATACACACCTATTATCAAAAACCACCACCACTGGACGTTTCTCATCATAAAACTATTAAAATTAAAAGTCGGATTAATGAATGCTGAGATGGCTGATTGAGCGAATCAAATTAACGGCTAAGTACACAAATTAACGATAACATTTTGATTTAAAACTGTTGCTGGCAGTAATTATAAATTAGCCACAAGATTAAGTACATAAAAACTGATTAATTACATAAATGTTAAGCTTATGTTTTCTTCACTGAGCCTAGAGCTCCCTCTTATAAACACAAAAGACGTTCTTGCTCTTTAAATAAGATACAAATTAATAAAATACAAATTAATAAATCAATAAAAAAGAAAGAAACAATATTAATCATTGTATGTCGAAATTATGACGAGCTTACAAAATAACAAAAAAATAATAAGCAGTGAACATACAAAGCATAACAAACATTTATAAATACATATGGAACAAAAAAAATTGCTTGCACGCCGTGACTGCGACAAGTAGGTCACTACTCAGATGATGCTGTGCTATGGGAGCCCACAGCACAGGGCTGATTTTCAGTCGTCAATCATATAACGTACGGAAGTCAAGACAGCATGCATAAATATTTTAAATACATGCAAAAAAAGATAAAAAAATAAAATAAAACAACCCAATGAAATGACGTGACACTAAAACAAAAAATAATAAAGGGCTAATAGAATAATCATATTCGGCTCTACATGTTGAACCCTATCAAATAAAAAAAGTAATTGCAAAGGTAATCAACAAAATAAGACTTAAAGAAAAGTGAATTCTTTGCAGATAGGACAGATAGATTCTTAATGCCTATGCGCACAACACACAGTTGTTATTGCAAGTAACCATCAAAGGGGCGTTGTACTCGTTTAGTGAATTTATAGTAGATACGGCTACTGCGTATTCCTTAGGGCTTATAGACGTGACAGTGTACTGATCTATAGACACTTTAACCGCTACATAACTGTCATCTTTGACCTCATTGACTCCTGGTATAGTAGAAAGGCGAATTACCTACTGTTAGAAAATTTTACGTATTTTTCATTAAATCACTGGTCCTCAAACTTGGCCACGGCTGTTTCTTGGGATCCGGAGATGCGATTAAGATTCGATATTTTGGTAGGAATAATTAACAAAACATTTTGAAGAACAATAATCTTACTTACTTACAAAAAAAATAGAGGTCATATTAAAATTTAGTACTAAGACATCAGACCCAAAGACAGAAGGTATTTAAAGGAAACGCAATTTTAAGACAATTTGTACAATTAACATTTACTGCCTAATTAACAGTTGCAATTGATTGATTTACTAATAAGGTAGTTACCATAACGAGCTTATTCAAAGTTAAGTACTCATTTCTTCACTAAGTTGCCTATAATAATCGTCTTTATGATGAATGCAGTCTTCAACACAAGTTTCTGTAAAATCTGTTGTATGTAGGTACTTGTTAATTTTTAAACCAAGATTTCTTTTATTCATTCTTACCAAAATCACCACAATCTAAATCAACTTCTACCGTTGTATCCTTGCTAATTATAGTTTGTATATGCACGGTCTGATGTAACTGGCATTTGGTCTATAGGATCTTATCAGTATTACATAACTATTATCTTATCAATCAAGTATTTCAACCGTAACAAACATTATTATTTAGGTACTGTTTTCAGCTCTTTGGTGTGTGCTAAGAGGTAATGCATTTGTTATGTTACACCTTGCAGAGAAATAAAACTTAATGTTACCAACCACTTCTGGTTCGTTGTCTATGACAAGTCCGAACATGGTCTCAATCAAAAGAGCACGGCGACGTTTGGTACAACCAGTCGTCATCCATCCTTCATCCCGTGTACTCGCGAGCTGCACTTCCGATCATTGTATTTTATGTTTCGTAAATAAATATTTTAATTACCAGCAGAACGTTTTCCTTTTAAAAAAAAAGACAAAACTGATCTGGTTTCTAACAGTACGCTCGATTTAGTGTTCTATGGTGC
Organism: Ochropleura plecta; assembly: GCA_905475445.1. Lineage (NCBI taxonomy): Eukaryota > Metazoa > Arthropoda > Insecta > Lepidoptera > Noctuidae > Ochropleura > Ochropleura plecta. The sequence goes on from FR997732.1 coordinate 6,339,401, forward strand.
CAGCACTTGTAAATCTTAAAGTCTATAAAGGATAGGGTAGGTAATAAATAATTTCTGCAGTTTCTTTTATTTCAGTATCTTAACTTTTCTTGGAATAAAAACACAGCTTAATTATTTTACGCTACAACTACTATACTTTTATTCTTGTGTTTCCTTTTTCTGTTGATTTGTGGACGTTTTCGGCTTTTGGGGATTCTTAAAGGTTTATTTGATAATATGATAGGACCCAAAGGAGGCCACCCGACAGGCATGACCGCCCTTATCTTATCATAATTTATCCTTGGTCTCTTGACATTCATTACTACGTTTCTGGATCCAGTTTTTACTGAAAAGAAATGGAGTGAGCAAATGATTAAGTATTTTTAAGCCGTAGAACTGTCTGTCAAGTAGTCTCGAGGTCGAACCCAAGACACGCCTCTCTAATTTTCGGATTCAAGTGTGTATTGTATCAGTGAAGCCTGGGTAAAGGAAAATACCGTGAGGAAAACAACATGCCTGAGAGATATTTCTGGATAGTATGTAAAGTCAAGTCAGAGGCCACACAAATGATAAAGAAAGAAAGAGTAGGACCTTGAACTTTGTATGCTTCGAATTTTGGGGTAGGTCATTGCCAATAAAATTTTAGAAACACCAGCCATTTATCAGTAAACTCGCTCAAATATTATACAATATATTAAAAACACTCTGTCTGATCCGTGAAGGTATTATTAGGTATTGAGAGTAGATTCCATATATGTAAACCTTTTTGAAAATAAATACCGCTAAAAATAAAAGAAAATAAGGAAACTTACATGGCAATACAGAGGCGCGGGCGGCTATACCCCGGCCGCTTCTCGAGTTGTGACGTCATAAACAAACAATTGCCGATCGTACATACTAATGCCAAATATGGTGTTGTCACATTTTATGTAATATATAATTTATTTCATAGTTGCTTTTATTTTAAGCAAACGGTGGCAATTTGGAACGAAAATCATGCATTATAAAATTCATAAAGATATTACTTTCATTGATTTTTTGTTTCTTATTTTATTTAGTAATGTCATTTGTATATCTGTATGTCCCTTTCGGATCAGACAGCATTTTTATATAAATTGTTTATAGGAAATAAAACTCTTGCATTTACACAGAAATATTTATTTGTTAGAAATATAGTACAAGTTAGGCGAAAGCAGATGACCGTCATTCAGGCCGATTGGGTTGGAGAAGAAGATAAGCGGTACCTCATAATGGGGTGATTGTTAACCAGCAACTCATGCGCAGGATGCAATAAAACAGTTCATGCAGCCAACTAATGTGTTTTGTTTGTTTTTAATTATTGATTTAACTAACATAGGCTAAGTTGATACTAACACTATATGGATCGCTTGGTCTGAAATAAAGATTTTGATTTGATTTGAAAACAACTTTATGGTTTCCTATCAAATTAAATGTGTTGGTATTGGTCTTTCTTTGAAATGAGTAATGGTAGAAAAACAAGTAGTTGAGTAATTTGTGTATAGATAGGTAGATAAATCATTTATTTGATGCAACAACAAAAGACAAGACAGGATTCGTTTTTAAAACTGTATTTTTTGATGTGGAGTTTTTCTATCTTAACATTATTGCATCATTCGATGGTTTCCCGTCAAGACCTCCTTCAACTCAAAATGTCAAAGTTTTACAAGCAGCGCATTTAAGCAACAATTGTCGCCAAAAGCACGCGTGTAAGTACTGGGACGATAGAAAAAGTAACCGAAATATTGCGAATTCTCTTTAGGAAATTTTCGTATTGTGATGGATATCACTATCACTACATAGTATAAAACAAAGTCGCTGTCGCTGTCTGTCTGTTGCTATGTTGTATGTATGCTTAAATCTTTAAAACTGCGCAACGGATGTTGATGCGGTTTTTTTAATAGGTAGAGTGATTCAAGAGGAAGGTTTATATAAAATACTTCACGCTATGACTCTTAGGAGGTGAGCAGCGGGTGAAACCGCTGGGCGGGTCGCTAGCTTTAAATATATAATAGTATTTTTTCTGACGGGCCTGTTGGTCTAGTGGTCAGTGGCCCTGACTGCTGAGCCGGAGGTCGTGGGTTCGATTCCCACCCAGGACAAACTTTGTGTGATGAGCATGATTGTTTGTTCTGTGTCTGGGTGTGATTTATCTATAATATGTATGTATTTATAAATTATATAAGTATGTATATCAGTTGTCTGGTTACCATAACACAAGCTCTGCTTAGCTTGGGATCAGATAGCCGTGTGTGAGTTGTCCCAAGATATTTATTTATTTATTTATTTTCAAAATATGTCAGTTACGGGGTCTTGGTGGTTAACCTTCGATTAGAAATGTAGAAAATTACGATGAAATAATTTTGTTGAATTAAAATGCTTCTGTGTATTTCTTGATACGTGTTCTATTTATTATAATTGTGTAATATCGGGATTCCGAATATTGGCAAATGTAAGTTCCATGTTATTTGTTACTTCCTCCATACTATAAATATCAACGGATTACCTATAATGAAATTACATTTATTTTTGTTGTGAAAAATATAGTAAAAGTGGCTTAACTTCAAACAATTCTGGTATTCAAAGAAAATTATAGCGGGTGATGCAAAAACATCTTAATGCTAAACGACCATCCAGTGCTAAATGGTTTCAAGTCGTATTTAAAACGCCCAAGGAATAGTTACAAATCTGTAACCATTTTAATAAGAATTGTTATAATCACCGTCATCACCTTCAGACTGTTGTAACATCGAAGTGAGGTACTTCCCATTGCAGCTTCCCTCATGCAGCACTGCTAGGTCTGTGTCTTCGAGTCTGGCCCAGATCAGTTGGCACATATTCGGGTAGGTCTTCCCGTCGTTGCCGCATATTGGGCCTCTTTCGTCGCAGTTGGCTTGGCGGGCGGAACTCAATGTTATGTGTCCGACCAGTATTATTAAACCTGTTGAACATAGACAGTTCTTCAAATATACTATAGGTACTGCATGGAGTACCATGCAGTTCAATGTATGATGTGTAATGTAGTTTCTGCACCATACGAGTACGTATGGTGCAGAAACTACATTGGTAAGATATATTGAGAGATAAGAATAATGTAGTTTCAGACTCAAAGCTCTGTTTCACAAACTAGGTACTTCCGGATTTGAAGAGCTATTTTTAGGGTTCCGTTTGAGGTATCAAAAGGAAAAAACGGAAACTTTATTGGATCACTTGGTTGTCCGTCTGTTTTTCTGTCTGTCAAGAACCTTTATCTCGGTAATACGTGGAGCCATCAAGTTGAAATAAAAACAAATGCTTAACTATGTGGTCCTTTTTTGCTGTGAAAAAACAAACCTCTAAGTTCCAACAATCACCAAAAAAGAAGAACAACCCACAGAAGAATATAAAAGAAGCAACATTATCATCCAGTCAAAAAATATGGCTGTTTATATCGTAAGTTTGTACGGACCTCTCAACGTACGTGTCGTGTCTGACTCTGCTTTGGCTGGCTTTTTAAATAAAAAGTAATATCATACGTGATATATGTAATTAGAGACTTTCAGATACCCACCTCTTTCGTAAACCTTGGAGTACAATTGTATAAAAATTAAAAATAATAGTCACAGATTATATAATAGTTTCATACACTACGAAATATCCCGATAAAACCAGCTGCAAAGGGCTGCATCATTACAAGATTTAAAATAAAATTCACTCACCAGTAAATAACATTATTAAGGAATTCACTTTGAGTTAATATAATTATACGACTCGATGCCGCATGAACTAGTCAATTGTTCAATTTAAATGAAACTCTCCACATAAGTAATTATTCATACCGTGTAATAATTAAATGAACTTTGTTACCGATTAGTCAGTTTCAATCAAAATAATTGAGTACGAAACAGAACATTATTTGCTTATACAAATAAATTACATGTGAATATTTATTCCTGTACCGTCTAATTATTACTATTTACATTTGCGTCTAAGAATAAACTTAACTCAAAAAAAAACAATGTTATTTATAGTTTAATATAAAATTAACGAAATTAAGGTTTTATTTCAACTAATTTATATAAAATAAACTGAATATAAACTAGTATGAAATTAAGTAACGAAATACGTTATTTGTAGCAATAAAATATTGACAGTCAATAAAAATAAGAATAGTTTAATTTCCAAAAATTGTGTCCTATATTTTCTATTTTTAAAGTTATGTCATTTTGTCGCAAACATGCGACATGGCAAACTAAATTACTTGACATGTGGCATTGATATATTATGGATGGTATTTAAAAGTACTTCAATTTCCCCCGACACGACAAAATTTAATCAAAAATTTCATACGTACGGTCAACAGCAGGCCAAGATAACCATTTGCTGTTTAAAATTAACGGTTACGCCTCCGACATAAAGGTGGCACAAAGTCCCGAGTAGATAGTCTGACATGCTTTAGTTGGTACTTACGTAGTGTCAAAAGAATTTTTTTTTTGTTTTTATAGGGTTTAGCATTTTTAACCTTTTGTCATAATAATTGCGTACTTTTTTGGGTCGGGGGTGTTTTTAAATTTTTTAATTTAATTTTTTATTTCATGCTTTTTGAAGGAGCTCTTTAGTTTTTCATTCTTTCATTTAATTTCTTTTATTTTTCTTGCCATTTAAGGGTAATTTTGTGTTTTATTTTTAAATTTTGGTCTTTCTAGATTTTCAGCAAAGATATAAATCGGTTTATCCGTTTCATTCGCCACATCCCATTTCCAGCTTCAGGTCCTCGTCAATTAGAAACATAAAGAGAACTAGTTAAGACAAATCCAACGAGCCCAAACTCGATGGGTTTACAAAAAGGCAGTCCAAGGTTACGTTTCCTACCTTCGAGCCCTATCACCAGACCAGCTCAGAGGTTCCAGATTTCCAGCACCAGGTCCTCGTCAATTAGAAACAAAAAGAGAACTAGTTAAGACAAATTCAACGAGCCCAAACTCGATGGGTTTACTAAAAGGCAGTCCAGGGTTACGTCTCCTATCTTCGAGCCCTAACAGCAGACCAGCTCAGTGGTTCCAGAAGATATTATTGTTTCAAATGTCAGATCCTACATATGCTCGCGAGTAAACTGAGCGTGGAACATTCCTATCACACCTAACAAACGACCTGATGACCTTGAAGACCTGAACCGATTTCCACCAAACATACCTAAGAACACTCTCGACTGATATACCTTTCAAACAAAAAAAAACCGCATTAAAATCGGATCATCCGTTTGGGAGCTACGATGCCACAGACAGACACATACACATTTACACACATACACAGACACGTCAAACTTATAACACCCCGTCGTTTTAGCGTCGGGGGTTAAAAATATGTCATAACGAGCATCAGCGCACTACAATAAAAAAGTGTTATATATTTATCCATTACTGGCACTCGCCGGCCGCGCCACCGCTCGCTCCGCTCGCTCGGCTCGTGCGTAGGGGGTCACAGTTTTAACCTGACCTAACCTACGCATTTTTTTAACATTCAGGAAAGAATATTTGGTGCACGATCAGTATTTTTGGTGAACACAACAATATTATCCATATATTATATACAACGTGTCCGGTCATGGACTAGCGATATTTGGGATACTTATAGAACGAGACAACTGGGCAGTTTTGGAGGAGGCCTTCACCCATCATGGGGTTCCTACAAATATCTCAGAATATTAAATAGTTTAAATAGTTTGTATACCTATAGTTTTAGATAAGTGTTAAAATAGTAATTGTAAACTCAGTAGTAGTAATCGTAAATAAACATAGTACATATTAGTAATAAAATATAAATTAGTTTAGACTTAAATTGTTAATAAGTGTTGATAAGTTAGGGTGTTATTATATTATTAGTAATCTACTTAGTTAAAACGAATGGACACGCTGTAGGAAATAAAAGGCTTTTTTATTTTTTTTATAGAACGAGTGTTTTAATATACTATTACGATACACACTTGGATCTAATTCACTTCCTCGCTTTTTGGCAGCCATTTTGACATATTTTCTATGCGTGTACAAAACAATAATCATATCTCTTAAAGTTTTGGTCTTACTTAGACTAAAATAAGTTTGTTCAGAGGGCAACAATATTGTCTATCGTTTAAATTAGGAAATGATGAGCTTACATTTTCGTAACTTTAGAAAACAAAAATAATTATTATTTGTATATGAAAACGTTATAGATATTAGCTACATTGTTTACTTAAAATAACTAAAACTGAAAATCGCAGTTCAAGTGAATCGAATTGAGTGAGTATGTCACGCATTTTAAATGCTAGTTTTGAGTACATTGATCATTTATTTATTGCTTCATAAATAAATAAATTACATATATGTAGATACGTCAATAAAAATAGGCACGTGTTGTTATTGATTTGTCATTCCTTATCGATGTTCAAACCATTCACTTTGAACAAAATAGATGTTTGTTTTTAATAAAAAATGTAGCAATAGTAATAAGTAGGGTACGTCATTAGATTGCCTGTTCATCATCATTTCAACCCGGAATCACCCACTGTTGGACTTAGGCCTCCCCTTTCTTCTGCCATTCTTCTCTGTTCTGTGAGTTCCTCACCATTGCGGTTGATTGATCTAAAATCAATATCACCTGAACATGTGCCGCTGCACTGTACGCATTTTCTAGGTCAGGAACATCAAAAATATCTACGACATGATCAATATTGGTTGAACACTTCAATACTTAACATGCCGAAATATTTCCGTGTGTCCTATAAAGTGCATTTTTATGCTGAGTTGTATTTATGGCACAATCACATAAAATAACGTAAGAATCGGAATCAGTATACTTTATTTGAAAACGTGAGTTTTTTATTCTATTCTCCGTCTATGTCTTACGATAGGATCTATAGAGACAGACTCAGTGACCGACAGTCCATCTATGGGTGATTCAGAGACAAACTAGGGTAGGTAAAATAAGAAAGTGGTACAAAGAGTAAAATCATTTAAAAATTTACTGAAGTAGATGCTCAAGGTAATATTGGTAGCTTCTTTCCAAGTAGGACAATAAATCCATACAAAGAGCTTTATAGTCGATGGCTAAACATGTAACGTGATACCTCTATGTGCCGTCAAAATATTAGATGGCAGGGACAGGTTAATCCTGAACAGCACACGGCGTCATGTGGCGAAGGATAGCGTTCCTCAAAACGGAACGAAGCCGTATTAAATACCATGTTTATTAACCCTCGCGTGCGCTCACAATACTTAAACGTTCGCCAGTATTGCAACTCTGCTCAGTTTGTTCGTATGTTCCCATGTTTCTCAATCACGACTCAGCAGGGCACGGATGGTGAAGTTTACACAACAGAAGCCGATCACATAAACGATTCATCATGACTAGACTAGCTGCATGATTCGTTCGCTGATGTTAAGTGAAATATAGCGTGTCTTACTCAATCGACGAATCAATGATATGAGACAGACAGACATAAGAGCTGTTCCTCACGATCTTCTATGGACATGTTGTGCAGTGTTGTTTTTTATTAGTAACTAGCTTCCGCCTACGACTTCGTCCGCGTGGCATAGTTACTTTAGGCTAACGCTAACTTTAACCCGCGTGATGATCGAAAAAAAATTATCTTTCTCTTTCCTTTTCTTCCCTCCTTCTCCCCCTTTTCTCGCTTTTTTTAGCTATTTCCGTCTTCAGGGTCCCAACTATCTCTGTACCAAAATTCACCAAAATCGGTTTGGCCACACAAACTTACTTTCGCTTTTATAATATTAGTATGGCAATATGGCATTTTATAATAATAGTATACACTTTAAAACATGAATAGTGCTACGTAGGTTAATAATGCAATTTAGTTTAAAAAATCAATTTATTTGCTAAAAATTAAGTGTACAGATAAGATATTATATTGTTTTTGTCTATTGTCTCTACATTTTGCCTTTTGCCAATATGTAGAATACACAGTTGTAAAAAAAGGTATAATAATAATTGAGATTATTAATTGTCAGCTTCTTAACCTAATCGTGTACAATGATAAACAATGTCATACAAGCAAAAACAAAGTCATGAAAAAAAATGATTAAATACTTAATAATTGTTACTTAATCATATTTGTTGAAACCAAGGACAACTAAATAAAATTAACATCACACATTGAAGTTGCACCATTTCACTTGATTGACTTGTCATACAAAAAATCTTTGATTGTGTCTTGTTTAATACCAGTTTTGTTAATTGCTGTTTTGAACTCAATTTTATAGTTAAGTATCTTCTTTAATTTTTTTTTAATTTCTCAAAGGATGTGTAATATTATTATTAGTAATATTATTTGGAAATATTATAACTATAATTGTTTTTTGGCCACCTGTGTGTAGTTAGTTTTTTATATTTGTCTCTTATTGGTTTTTTAAGTGCAGCCTTATATCGTTCCTGGATATAAATAATTGCTGCTGATTTGCTCCCAACGAATAACGCGTTTAGAGTTACTAAATAAATACCTACAGCAAACGTGACCGGTGGGTTATAAATTCATTGGTTTATGGAAACCATAGCTTATTAAATCATTAAAATCTTATAAAATCATTAAAATCTCTTATTAAAGAGAGTAAGGGATTAATTAGCTTTTCTTCTTTGCGCATTCACGGAAAAAAATTAAACTTGCATTCGTCACAATTTTATTCATCAGCTCAAGCGTTTAATTATATTTCAAACAACATATTTAACTATTTATTCTAATAATACTTATAAAACATAATTTTGCACATAATACTGGCCCATTTCACTAACATCCCTCTCGTGATTTTTGTGTAAATCGTCTCCAAGTGGTGTCAAACACTGGCCGGCGTGAAGCACTCTAAGGTTGAGGTTGTCTTTCACGCCATGTTCGAACATGCAGACGTTAGCGTATGTCACCATATCCGTGCCGCATATTGGATCCCACTTCTCGTTGCAGTAATTATTGCAGGGTTTCAGAAGGGCGATGTCCAGTGAGTCGTCGATGAGTCTTGCAGCTTCCAAATCACACATCGACGGATATGTGATACCGTCTGTCCCACAAACCGGTCCAATTATTTGGTAACTTATCGGGCAAAATGAAGCGATAACGTTTCTTTTCATTGTGAGCACACACACCATGGAAACTGTAAGAGAAATAAGTATGTTTTTATATCTATTTTTGATTAACTACACATCTAAAATCTCTCTTAAAGATCACGCAGATTTACTCGAAATCCGGGTCAAGTATTAAGACCCTCAATGATCAATCAGCACGGACTCGCGAAAGCTTTGGTCACTGCGAATTGGCACAACACAACAACTAGTTACTAATTTAAGAAAACATGAAAAACTATGAACTCAACACTCACTTATTATATTTCGTAGAACTCTGTGTATTGAAGCGGCGGGATGCATGACTGAAGTGTGAATAACCACAAACAGATGAATTACGATCTACTTAAGCACATCTAATGAATAGCCATTGTTGGTTTTCATAATGGATTTTTGGAATTTACGGAATCAATTGAATTTGGTTCATGACATAATTATTTGGAATGAATGGCAGCTCAATAAATCGTATGTCATTGTTTTCTCTGCTGTTTAACAATGGCATCTACTGGAACATTCCTTTTTGGAGTACAAACATGAAAAGATTCTTTAAATAATAAATCACAGTTCGTTTTGGCGTAGGTCAGTTTAAAGACGGTTTGTGTGAAGGACACACCCCTTCTTAAGTTTTAACTTGGTCCTAAAAACAAATGAAGGCGCTCGCGCGAATTTTTACTGTCAATTGCCTGCATATGGAATCTTCCACACTTGCCGGATGAACGTGTGAGAAAAAAAAAGTTGTTCAGTTTAAAAACCGAACTCGAATCAGAGACTGTGTTTATTTTCTAAAAATATGGCATAAAATATGCAATAATTAATTAATTGATTTAAACACAAATTTGTGGTACAAAGGCGGACTTGATGCCATAAGGTCTAACAGTCAACCTTTGGGTAAAATACGACAACATTGTGATAGGGTACAAAATTAATACACATTTACATATGAAATAAACTAATAAATACATTTAAAAAATTAATAAAAACAAGAAATTAAACATTAATTACTAAGACTTATAATTGGTAGACAGACCTAAATTAAATAGTGGTTACGAACTTTTCTTTTAAAAGTTACTTTCAGCTTTTTTAATGCCAAAGGGGGGTAGTGCGTTCCAGAGCTTTATTGTTGAGACTACGTATGAATTGGACATAAAACCGGTGCGGTGTAAAGGAAAATAATCTATCAACGGATCGTGTTATAGAATTCAGTAAAACACAATGAACGCATCACTAGTTCCATAAATAAGGTCTTATTACCACAACATAATATTCTTCATTTAAATTATCTATGAGTAAGTAAGTGTGAGAAACTTGATACGTTGGTGTATTTTCGCAGTTCATAGTCCACTGACTCATTCGCCTTATTCAATTTCGAAGGATATTTCGAGCAGTCGGCATTTGTTTGAGTTATTTGAGACTTCCTTATACAGAGCAATATTTGGTTTCTTTGGAAATTTTCTATTACAGGAAGTAAATTTTATACTAAAGTTTAATAGAAAAGACTGAACATATTCTGTAAGGAATATAGTGTGATCTGTACCAAAACAAATGATAAAAAAGCTCAGATAAAAATTAGTATAAATTGTAACCGTATCCTTACTAATATTATAAAAGCGAAAGTGAGTTTGTTTGTTTGTTACCTCTTCACGCTTTAATGGCTACACCAATTTTGATGAATTTTGGTACAGAAACAGTTGGAATACAGTTGTAACCAGGAGACGGACATAGGCTATTTTTTTTCATGAAAAAGTGGGATGTGAGGGAGAAAGAGGGAAGAAAAGGGAAAACTAAGGCGCAAGGGGAACTGTGTTACCCCGAATTTAACGCGAGCGAAGCTGCGGGCAAAAGCTAGTAAATATATAAAAGAGAAAAAATACTGACTCAGTCAAACTAAAAAACTGCAAGTAATTAGATGACAATTATAGTAGGAAGTAGGATTAGTAGGATTTTGACTACCATTATCAGTTTGCACATCCTAAACAGACGCCTAACTACAAACAATTCATAAATGTGTCACTAGTATTGGTTTAACGGTTCACCTATCACGATTGCGCTGAGATTTCCTCGCTGGGTGCGCTCGGTGGCAGGTAATCTTATTACAAACGCTTAAAATCCTGACAATAACTGCCTACTTACCATTTGTGGCTTCGAACACGCCGATTTAGATGATTATGTTGTTATTGAGAGAAATACCTAACTAGGTAAGAAAGAAAGTAAATAAAACTGTTTGTTCTGTGCAAAAAAAACGCGCATTATAATTCTGGTTTTGAATATTTCCGTAACGATTTTTTATTTACGATTTATTTTATTTACGATTTTTTTATTAAATATTATTAGGTGCCGTGTTTTCAGAAACTGTTTAAAATGGAGGTATCTTTTTTTTTAAAAAAAAAACCTTGCCCCACACTAGGATTTCTCCTGTATCGTGGGTGCGTTTACAAACATTTAAACTCACATACACAAACAACCAGGGGCCTTAGTCTGCTATTACAATAGTGTCAGAATGGTCGATCACTGATCGCATAATGGTTGATTTTGACATTTACTACATACTAAACTTGTCAAAATCAACCATTATGCGATCAGTGAACGACCATTCTGACACCATTGTAATAGCAGACTAAAGCCCCAGACCCGAAGCAACTATTTGCAGGTCATACAAATATTTGTTCCATGCGGGAATCGATCCCGCGACACGCAGCGCGGCAGTCGATCGCTCAACCTCTGCGCCAACCATGTCGTCAAACGTCTTTCTACGTTAGTTCATGTAATATTTGACACAGTTGACGTTTCCAAAGTTTTCGACTTCAATTTCACCTAAAGCGTCGTGAATATCATTTTGGAAACACAGTAGTGGAAACCAAAAAACAACCTCAAAACAGGTTTTATTAATTTCCGTGTACAACGTAAGTTTATCAGAACCAGTCAACATCATTACCCTCAGTGTAACGAATGTTATATCATTTTTAAACATCGAACTACTCCCTTTTTGTAGTTACCTCTTCTTTAACCTGTCGAGTGCGATTGCGCAGGTCCATAATCCACTTTATTATAATTTATAATACATTGAATATTATACAACCGTTGTGACCACGGCCTTTAAAGGCCATGTTTCTTACCGTTTTACATGAACGATTTATTGCAAAATAAGTTGCGATCACGACCTGTCGATGCTGTTTCCTTCTATAGGTTACAAATTACTGATGTGGACTATGTAACGTTGTTATTAAAGGGTTAACTTTCTTGTCTTCTTATCGTGGAGTTCTTTGACTGAGTAATGTGTAGAGATTCTATCGATTTTCACTTGTTTAGGGTTAAGCCCTCTCTCTCTCTTGAATCCCCTAATTTGTTGCTTCAGCCGCTTTTCAGTCACTATAAAAGTGTTTATGGAAAGAAACTACAATTTGTATAGTATCTTTCCACAATGTTCTAACTTGTTATAAACCACCAGACCGTTACATTTTTAGATTCGCATACATAAGCAACTAGGAGTTATATCCTATATGCAATGGAAGAAGTCCATTGCATATTCATACCCTTATGCAGTAGAACATTATAACTTCAACGTAAGGTATAGTTAAGGTAAGTCAAACTCCTTGAAAACATGACTAGTGAAATTAATCCCCTTTGCCTAGCGTGGGAAATTATTACGTGAACACGCTCCTCGCTAGGGTCTGAACTGATTCAATTTTAAAAGCTCAAAGGTTGCTATCATTGTTCTCGTGACGGACGAAAGGGAGCGAGCATTCGTTTGGTCACGATTCGCGTTCGATTTAACGAAAATGTTAACGAGCTGTGCAGACGCGAACGAAAGTGAACGACCGCTATTGTTCATAGAACAGGTGCTATCAATTGATATCATCGGCTGACACCTACGTACCATACTTATGCAACTTGTTATTTAGTAGGATTATTTAAACGCTGCCAATATGATTAACGAGAAATCTGACGAAAGTTTTTGATGGAGAAAATGTAGTTTGTTAAGAAAGGTTACCATGGAAATTGATAATTGATGAAATAACCTTTGTTATCTACTAGTAGTAGGTAGCAGATGCTTGTTTTTATCAATCATCATTATATTATGTTATGACAGTGAGTGACAGTTTTCCGAGTGCTACTTCCGTCCGGTACACGCAGCAGCTGTGGTTGTTACGTCATCGAATTGATGACGATTATAAATAGGTGTAGACAGATGACACGAGTTATTAGTTAAGACATATGACTTTGCGATCCTTACTCATCATTGTGATGTGATGTGCTTCAGCTTTCAGTAGTCTCTTATGAGATGGCTAACTCTGAAGTTCGTTGGACACTTACAAGTAAATAAGACGATTTTATCTCTTTATGGTTTTCATAAACGGCTTGAAGAACAATGTGTGCCTTTTTGGAGAGGATTTATTTCGTAATTTAAGGTTCATAAAGGTCTGATTTCCAGGCTCATTTTGACGTTATTTTTTTCATATTTTCTATTGCAAGCTTACTGTTAGAAACTTCTTTTGAAATAAGCTGTGCCTTTGTACTCTATGTTTTGTTATGATGTTTCCTTATGTTTTCTCCTGTGTGTACATAAATGATTAAATAAATAAAGCCTTACTTTTCAAGTTATTTGAGTGTTGTGTTCCAATAAACTTTTTTTTATGACGCCTGTCCGCGCAATTCTCATTCTACCAACGAATTCATGGAAAATCTATGGAATGATAAAGCTATATAGATGTTTATCTATATAGCTTTATATCAGCATTCCACCACGTCATAGAAAGCTGTAGCAATAATACTGATCTATTGCTACGCATTAACATTCCAGACCAACCCGTTCCTAGGCTAGGTACTCAGTTCATTCCTTCACCACAGACAGCTAACATTCCATAGAACTTTTTTATTACCAAATCATTACCATATTCGCAACAATCATAAATATTCATGTAATTACAAGGTCACTCACCATCTGCTTACCCATTGTTACATACAGCAAGTCATATAATATTTGCTTAGATACAATTTCACCAATTTGCATCAGAATTTCACTTTCTTCATGCGCGGGCGCTGTATTAACACATTTTATTGCTCGTAAGACGTTAACTTTAGTCGGAATTGTTATTACTGTCTCATTATTAATTCTGGTAAGTTTCGATAGCAATTGTGCGGGTTCTATGATTTGTGATGACATGTTATTACGCCTAGTTGAGTCATCTGCTAATACTTTTAAAGTACTTGTTACTTTTAGTGCTGTACCTTAGGCTGTGAAAGTCGGAAATTGTTGTATTTTCTCTTTTTGGCCGGATTTTGGATTATTGAGCTCAGTATTTCCTTAAAACATTTCGAGTACTGCCAAATCAACGTAGGTTACTTAACTTATAGTTAGATAGTGACTAACTGTTGACACACTACTGCTCTGTTGGTCTTGCGACTTCAAAGCAGGGAGTCTCGATTCCCGGCCGGCCATTAAGTGATAATAGGTTTTTCCACTAAGAATTTCACAGTAGCTACCGGAGTTGGAAGTTGGTGGTCAGATAGTCCCGTGCCTCGGAAAGCACGTTAAGCCGTTGGTCCTGCGCCTGATCTCCCTCCGGTCGTGTCGAATTGCCGTCCCATCAGACTTTGAGAGTGAGGGAACAGAGAGTGCACCTGTGCCTGCGAATACACTTGTACACTATAAAATCCCCCGCGCAGAAGGCTAATCTCCGCTGAGATTGGCCACTGTGGGCGAACACGGTCAAGAGGACTGTATTGACACAGTTCTGATGAGTTTGATTTATTTACACTAAATGCCATTTAAGTGCATTTTTCACGAACCAACATTTAAATTGCCCTGTAATTTAAGTGTTCGTCTTCATAAATCATAGTGAACGTTTACCATGCATGTGGGCATCAAGTGGCAATTTATTCGAAAACTAAATTGCCATTCCAATAGCGAAAAGGCAAAGTAATTCAGACCTAAAAAGTACTTACTTTTTAACGTTAGACATAAACGTAACTTTAGACGTAAGTACATCTCAGGCTTTTGCAAATACCCACCATTCACCATTGTGTGTTTTGCCCAGTTTTGCCCATATTGTGCTCAATGTTTTAGTTTAACGACAACGCTTTATGTACTTTAAGTGTCGCTAAAAGCTTATGTCCAAGTAATAGTCGTTTCAAATCTATTTAGTACTGGGCACCTGTTGTACAACGCTTTGTTTGGTGAAAGAAAATTGTCGTTTAAAGAAATATTGTTGTACATTGTGTATTTGTTGTTAAAACTGTTTGTGGTCTTTTAACATTAATGGCAGTAATTTGAAAAGTAATTTTATTTTCAAATAGAAACCTTTACTTTTCGAATTGCACTTTATAAGTAAACAGTTAAGTATATAATGTTAGAATTTATTGACATCGAGTCACTGTTTTGAAAATGACTTATTTGCCAATTGCCACGTGAATCGAGCTCGTGGCTAAATAATAGCAGGAGCTCGGGACGACGCCTGTCTAGGTTGGTCTGTGGATGGGTGACCACCCGTTACATACCGAGTTTTCTCCGTGCCTCGTAAAGCACGTTAAGCTGTTGGTCTCATCTGTCATTTATAGATTTTTTAACATTCGTTCGTTACAGGTAGTCAGTGTCCCGAAATTCTAAAAATCAGTCTTACGAAGGGGTATCGTGTTACCCAGTACGAACTGGGTTGTGGAGGTTATATAGGCCGTCGCTCCATGTAAAATACTAGCTGCAGTTAGACTGGAAGCCGACCAGTACAGTTATTAAATATATACATACATACAGTTATTGTAAACCGTTTGAATACCGTTTAGTCAACAAATCGACACTGCGAAGATTTAGCAACGATACATAACGAAATTTAGCACTTATATTAAAGGCCAAAGCAAATCAAACACCAATATTATAGAGAAGAAATATTTGTATTTTTGCATGTATTTAGCTCAAAAACTACTGGACCGATTTAAAAAAAAACTTTTACCAGTACTATCCTACAATATTACTAAGCAACATATACGTATAACATTACGCTACTGCCCACGGGAGAGGGGCAGTAACCAAAGATGAAGGTGAAACCGCGCGGGACAGCTAGTCTCTAATACAAGGCTAAGTGCTACCGGTAACCACTTTACATAATGTCATCGTTTTCCCAACATCACCGAAATCCTCGACTTGTCCTTGCGTCAAAACACGGAGACATTTTTAAATGCAAATGAAATATCTATTTAAATATTTACCATGTTCGTTTTTACGAACAAATAAGGACAAAGTGGCCATACTATTTTAGATTTATTTTCGTTGGATCCCAGTTTTTGAGCCCATTTTTTAGGTATTAACGATGGGTCCCATTTGATATTACCATTGAATCCCATTTTATGACAACATGTGTACATTTCAGAAGAAAAGTGATTTACTTTTATTAAATATTTCAAAAACACCGTGTGTGTATTTTGGATTTTTTAGGATTGTTGCCACTGGGGAATAAATGAGACAAATGATGTACTCCAAATAGTACTAGACTGGCATGAGTTAAAAATGATCAGGTTTATTTGTGATGTTTATAAATAAATAAATATGAACGCCTTCAAAACAAGCGCCTCTAAGCTCAAAAAAAATACTGCCGTCATAATTTTTCCATATTTTTTTTATATAATGTGGCCGTTTCTGGCACACAGGTCACAGTTTTAAGCTAACCTTTTTTTGTAAATAAGTAATTATCCTAATCTAAATAGTTCAGTTCCGGGTAAACAACTAAAAACAATCTCTTTTTTCTATAAATGCAAGTCGTTTGTGGCACTCGCCGGCCGCTGCCGCGGCACCGCTCGCTCCGCTCGCTCGGCTCGTGCGTAGGAGGTCACAGTTTTAACCTAACCAAACCTAGTTCCCGGTTCCTATAATTTGTTTGGGTAATGAAATTTTGTCTAAATCTTTTCGGAAAAACGGCAGGCACCCGTTATTCTAACATAACCTATCCACATACCCAAATTTCATCCAAATCAGTCTAGAAGTTTGAGCGTGTTGGAATAACAAACATACATACAAAATTTCGCCTTAAAATATTATAGTGATTTTGTTGTTGGATGTACCCGCATTCAGATGTTTTTAAACATCTGGGATCCAACGGAAATAGTTTTTGGGATTCAGTGGCAATAAAACGTATTTTTTTTGTTTTTTTAAAATTTGGGATTCAACGGAAATATATAATAATGTTTTGTGGGATCCAACGCCAAAAATATTAAAGTGGGATCAAAAACTGGGATCCAACGAAAATAAGCGCTATTTTAGACTTTTTCGTTCAAAACAGAAGGTTGTATTTCCATGTTTTGGACGTGTGGAATAACCTCCAATTTTATTGTTATGTCAAGCTTTTCAAGTAGAAAGGCGACGGTAGTAACTTCGCGAATTATGTCTTGAAAAAATAAGTTGTTGCGACAAATATATCAAGTTATAGTCACGACATAATCTCGCCACGATCTCTGAACAGAAAGGTCTGTTCCTGCAGGTGGTACGGATGCCATTAAATAACAAAAAATGAATTGAAATGTTTTCTGTTACTTAACTGCAACTCTGTTCATAACAAAACAGTTAAGCAGAGGTGTAAATAACAGTACACACACATTACTCCAGTTATGTTTCAGTCTCATGTAATTAGGGGTAAGCCTATTGTCATGTTGCGGGTTGATCGAAAGAGATGCCCCGGAATGTAAAGGGCAATAGAAGGAACATGGGTGGGTTTTACTCAGTACAAGCCTGACACCCCCCCGTTCCGCCCAGAGCGGGGGTAGTTACGTGATGATTTCCTACCCAAAAAAAAAAACAAAAATAAGCCTATTGTCATCAACCGGACAAAAATCTAAACTCCATGGCTGCTACTGAGAAATCACTGATGGAAAAACCCAATAACAATGTGCCCGACCCGGGGATAGACCCCAGAACCTCTTGCTCAGCAGTCACGCTTCCGACCACTAGACCAACTCGATTCATTACCTAATTAATACGGAAAAGACGTCAAAGGACAATCGTTAACCATACATTCTTCACCAGATACATTTGAACATTCCTACTTTTCATACTCCGCTGTCTTCATAGCGTGGCGAAGGCAATTTAAATTGAATCAGCCCATTTAGCAACGAGTTTGGCACTTTCAGTTGCGTCCATTAGCTCCTATAGTGTACAAGCAACAGTACACTTATGAACCCGTCTCCATCATTTTTAGAACAACACCATATTTATACTCCAGGGCAGAGTAATCTCCTGCCGTAGTCGCGGGTTCTTCGAAAGAGATATCACCGCCGGGATCACAAAAGGCAAAAGAACGAACATGATTGGGTTTTAGTCAGTAAAAGTCTGTCAATCCCTCTCGCTCCGCCCAGGGCTGGGAAAGTTATTTGATGATTATCCTTCGTCGCTTAATCTAAAGTAGTTCTTGGTGTAACAATACATACATACTGTTCCCCACGTCGAAGAAGGTAACAAAGATTTACATTCGGACATTTAACTCGCACAACTAATAATGGGAAGTAAATAAATGTCTACTTAATTCTAAACACAAAGATAATAGGCGATTGTTGGCAGACTAGAGCCTAGGCCCGTAACCAATGCCTAAAATGGAGATGAAAGTTCTAAGGAACAAACTGTGCGGTGATAGGGCCGTAACTCGTAACTCATACAGATCGAGAATCGACAAGTAAAAGATTTACCGCAATGCCGGGCACGGTAAAAGGGTCGTTGAATGAACGTGAGATATACTCTGCTATGGTTGTTAAACTAATTGATTGTGTTTTGTTTGTTGCAGGTATGATAAATGAGAACGGTCTTGAAAATATGTCTTCTACTAAAAAGCTGGTAAAGTAAGTTCAGTTTTTAAATTAGGAACTAAGTCTTATCGTAAAGTCGTTATAACATCCTAACTAATATTATAGAAGCGAAAGTGAGTTTGTTTGTTTGTCTTCACGCCTTTAGGCGTGATTTCATGTAAAATTCATCAAAATCGATTTTGATGAATTTTGGTACAAAGATAGTTGGGACCCTGGAGATGGATAAAGGCTAAAAGCGTGAGAAAAGGGAAGAAAAGGGGAGAGAAAGATATTTTTTTTCGATCATAACGCGGGTTAAAGTTAGCCTTAGTCCAAAGTCACTATGCCACGCGGACGAAATCGCGGGCGGAAGCTAGTCATCTATAAACTTGGAAAGATCGTATTTCATCTGAAATGTTAGATGACGCTCGAACCTAGTAGAATTTTAATTAACTTTCAAAGGTCCTCGGTAAAACAGTTTATCATAATAATGATTATAATTCAACAAGCTTGAACAACTGTTTGCGTGTAGCCGTGATGAATGGACTCAAACCTCTGTTCTTACGGCACCCCATTGTTTCAAATGAGCTATGGTCTATTGTACACCAAATAATTAATTGCATAATCTAATAAAATTATATTTTACTACTCGTTATAATTACATTTCTAATTAAAATGGGAAATACAGACAATGTCATGTGTCAACGTTTTGTTTCCTGAATTAGATGTAATTAAAAGTCACATAGGAGTTTTTGTTACTTCACTTTTTTTGACGAATAGTTGATTATAATCACTGAGAAGCGGTTGAGAACATTTTAATGTAGTTTAAATAAACTAATTGTACTATAAAACAATTCACACACGGGTACTATCTTATTCGTAATCTGTCGTAAACTTAAAAATGTTGTGTTTCCTCCAGCCACTCCCTTCAAAATATTTTCGACGCCAACGACGACGTGAGAAAATTGGTTAACATACCATTACGTCACGCTAGGTCATTATCCTCTAGGTAGGTTCACACATACTCCACGATCTGACAGCATGTCAAATTCAAAAAACATAACACTCTCAATCCATGTGAGATATATTTTGCTTTACTTGAAAAAAAAAAGACCACAGAAAGCCGACTTTCACATTTATTGTGGCAATAATCGAATTTGGAAATTACATAGATTTTATTAGAGTGACCGATGCTATTCATGTTAGCGAATGTGATTTACTTGCCGAGATTGTTTTGACAAGGACATGACAGTTCTGACAGTTGGTGAGATTTCTGAAGACTTCATTTTGACAGATGGTGGTTGCTTGATTAATACTTCATTGATCCGGAAGAAAGTTGGCAGGTGCATGCGCGCGAACCTCTTTTTGTACAGGCATATGCGTTCATAAGAATACATCCTGTATCTGTCATAGAGAATATCTAATTTCGATTCAAAATAAATTGAGTGTAAACATCGACTCATCAGCATAAGAACCATTAAAATTAGAGAGTGTAGACAAATAAGTTTAATTAGTTAGGTAATAGCATTCAGTCTGCTGAATTAGTCTCTTACAAACGTTCATAAAGAGACCTATACTGTTATGGTATTAGTAATTACGTACTGAAAGCCACAGGCACAACGAACTTGGGGAGCATTTAACGATTATACATTTACATAATACGTGCTATTTCAAATGCACGTCAATTTTCATATTGAAAAGCGAATGTTAAAAGTTTTATCATTCTGACGGAGAAAGGATTACCTAACGAAGTAATCGTATTGTTTAATTTTAACGTTAATTAACAACTGAGTTTGATTTATCTCGTCGATGTCGGAGTTAGCGGTCAATTAATTTGCTATTGTGCGGGCAAGCAATCAATTTAACAATCAGTTTATACGGCGGTTTAGTGAGCATAAAACGTAATGACAGATTGCAGAGCTTTGTTGATTAGACGCCTTTTACGGTTCCATTTGGTAAATGCGTGCCTACCTGTTATGTTTACCAATGGATTTTTACAACCTATAAACTATTAGTGTAATTAACTAATTAAACATTCTTAACAGTTTCAGTCTGGATTTCAAAATAGATTAACCCTCTATTACATCACGGTTGTAATCCCCGAAAGGTTAGTTAGAGATGTAGCTTAAATAGCGTATAGTACACAAGCCATTGCCATGAATAGACCGTACACAAAATCTACTACTGAGAAATTTTTGATGCAAGACAAGAACCCTATAACATTTTATCGGCACGGTAAGACAAGGATCACATGCTCTCAACAGTCGCGCTTGTAATCACTCGACCAACGAAGCAGACCGCTAACGATTTAATACTAATATGTAACCTAAAACATAACAATACATACAAAATTTAATTTTCTTCTCTCTTCATTATACAGGCACAGAATACCTCTGAATAATTCCTACAGGTTTAGAGAACCATTTCCCATCAACCGAATCCGTGTTAATGGAAAACCGAAAACCCTATTTCTATTTGAATTAGATTCCGGGTTTCACAATCAGAACTATGTAAATACATCTGTTGTTTTAAAGTAAAGTAGCGCATAACAAGTTAGCATTCCATGTAAGTACCAGGTCTCCGCGTCCGCGCATTCCGCTGGGCGGGGAAAGTCTAATGTACGATCATTTGACCCCTTTCCTGATAATTTAGTTCTGACATTTACCACGTTTTGGTATCGAGATTAACGTGAATTTATTAACATTTGAATTACGTCAGACTGAGACTCTATGGTAATGTAATGATCAGTAATTGAGCACTCACTGACAGTGATTGAACATGAATATTATGTAGCATAAAACCAGCGATGAGTTTGTGATTTTGACGTGATAACGTCTTTAAAATCGTTTTAGTCGGGTGACATGTTCAGAAACTTGTAAACCTCACGAGCGACATTTCATAAAGATGGTAGCGCCATCTGTTACTTGGCTCGAAAAAAAAACTTTAAATTAGTACTTAATTTCATTTTAGATGTCACTACTGGTGATAACTTATATCACCAATAAGACGTTATCACGTAAACATCTCGATCGTAAACCTACTTTTTTTTGTAAGCAAAGTCTTTATAACTTAGTCTAATATGCAGTCAAAAATAATACAGTGTAAACTGTTGAAGAACTAACTAACATCTCTTTCTAAACTAATAGATGTATCACTCAAAAGTGACACTAATCGTTTAGTCTAAACGTTGTGTCGACACGATTACGTATAAGGCGTAATGCACGCACACAGATCCATATCTACTCTACAAAGTGCACATTCACTGCACTACGATTACTGCGATTAGCAGGCTGTCATAATAAATATTCACATTAAGGCTAAGTTCAGATTGACGCGATATGGCGTTAAGACGCGCGAAAACATTTATCTTGGCGATCGTAGACGGAAATTCGCACGAAACTAGTGAGGGACGCGCGATGTCGCGATGAGATTGTAAAATAATTGCGGCATCGCACGACCACCTGAACGCTGCCTTAAGGCAGAGAGGGGTATTCCATGCTATTCTGTCGGAAGGAAGAAGATAAAAGATCTAATTGTCCGTCGTAACGGACAGTGTAAGCACGTATCGAACTAATTAATCGGACCCATTTGTACGTTACTAAAGTCGTTTAGTAGACTTTCAATAGTAAACAACGCGCGAAAGTTTCCCACGACCGTGTACTAGCAAATATTCTGCATTTATCTAACAACATTATCTAACAAGTACATTATATCAATTACGGAGTATAACAATAAAATTCAATTATATAGATAGCAAAGAAAAATGTAGCTTTCCTCGGAAACAACGACAGGGAATAAACTAGAGGAGGAATAATCATAAACTCATGGTGCTGTTAAGTCAAACCACGTCTATAAGCAAACATGTTAAGCTATTGTTGTACAAAAAATAATAGCCAATATATTTTTCTCGGACAGTAATACCAACAGCGAATGTTCAATACTTTGACGTAATGCCAGCCTTCCATTCAAGTTAATAAGGCAATTCCTAAGCCCGATCAGGAGCGTTGTCCTGTTTATATCGCAACGAAAGCCGTCATAATTTTCAAGGCCCCGTCTCGCATACTATGCACGCTCAGTATAATGGCATATTTTTGCTTCAGATACCTGCAAAGGTACTTACCGTCTTAATGGCACCATAGACATTCACGTTCGAAGATCAAAGCTAGTGCCGAGACTGAAATTATCCCGACTGTATCGAATCGATTATCACTCGATTCCCGTCGTGGAGGCATCTCTATGGGCACTCGTTCGTGACTGATCCCTGGGCACAGCTCTCGATTGTTAACAAGTGCGCCCGAGTGGGGAAAGTTGGGAGGATCATGAAATTAAATCACATTAGAAAGGAGTATTTAAATTTGAAACCATGGGTCGTTAAATAAGACTTAAGAGTCACGGTTTCAAAGGTAAAATTACTACCACATTTATTAAAAACTAAACACATGAATAAATTCATTTTGAAATTACAGCTTTCAGTGAAAGTGAGCCTGTTACCTCGAGAAATAATATTAGCATGAGGGATTTTAAGTTCAACTAGCATTAAAAGAGTTTATTGTACACAAAGTATAGTTTTGCACCGCAGAATTTATTGTAGCTTATTATTAAAATTATGCTTTGGTCTTACGTAAAATAATAAAAGATAATTTTATTACTAAAGGCCTAGCAGCTCTCTAGTAATAAAATACACCATAGAGTTTATATCCACAATAAGGTACGGAATATTCCTCCACCCACACTAGGCATTGCTCGGTAGCTAGAGGGACATTTGTGACATTTTACGTCCTACCCACATTATACATAAACGTCCAACAACTGATTTCGCTTTCACGCTAGAGACAACTATACAAATTGCTTACCTTTCAAATGTAAGTCGATTTATCTTGTTATGTCTAGAGGGACAGATATCCGAGGAGCGGGACGTGGAAAGCTGCGCGCGCGCCGATCGGGCCCTTCATCGCTGTTTCTGCGCTGAAACATTACAACACTGTCGAGTGTCTCATGTTTGAGATCTCGGCTTTCAAATCAGGGTTCTGAAATAGAAATTATTAGTTTAGTTTATTCGGAAGAGGAAATATTGATTATATGTTTCAGATTGTTGAAAGAAGGATGTGGTTGAGCAATCATTAGCAAATCGTGATTTTATCTGAATTGGCTTGAGGCCAACGACCTCTAGAACTAACTGTTACTAAAAGAGTAACTTTACTCTCTTACTAAACCAGGATTGACCACCTCATTAGAAAACTTCATGGAACGAACTTGAACTTTGACAACACGGTTGGCGCAATGGCTGAGCGATCGACTGCTACGCTGCGTGTCGCGGGTTCGAGCTCCGCACGGAACAAATATTTGTATGGCCTTCAGATAGATGTTCCGGGTCTTGCTGTTTGTGTATGTGAGTTTAAATGTTTGTAAATGCACCCACGACAGGAGTAATTCCTAGTGTGGGGCAATATTTTTTTTAAATAATAATATCTGTACAATAGGAAGGAGAGGAGCTCGTGGCTAAATAAAAGCAGCCGCTCGGGTCGATCTTTAGGTTAAGCCGCGCTTGCCTAGGTTGGTCTGTGGATGGGTGCCCACCCGTTACATACCGAGTTTCCTCCGTACCTCGGAAAGCACGTTAAGCCGTTGGTCCCGGCTGTCATTTGTAGATCTTTGACAGTCGTTACAGGTAGTCAGTGTTCCAAAAGTCTGACAACCAGTCTTACCAAGGGGTATCGTATTACCCAGTATTAACTGGTTGTGGAGGTCAGATAGGCAGTCGCTCCATGTAAAATACTGATATTCAGCTGCATCCGGTTAGACTGGAAGCCGACCCCGACATAGTTGGGAAAAGGCTAGGCAGATGATGATCTGTACAATAGGAAGTGTCTCCTTAAAGACTTAGACATACACTATCAATAAAGTACTGGAAATGGCGCTGGTTGCCGAAATACAGGATCTGCCTTAGTTCGGCATCAGAGGATTCCATGTTAAAACCTTGATGAACATGTGTTAATGTATACCTAATAACCTTTATGGTGAAATAAATATAACTAACTATCAGTACCATATTTCTATAGCCCTATACAACACTCTCGACACAATATCCTACATCCAAATAAACCATTACAAGCCCCTGTACAAAGCGTGCGGTTATTAAACTCCTTATCAGCAAGAGTTCAGGCGCGGTGCCCTCAGCTGATTCATGGCACGATCGCGAATCAATTTCCTAGTTTTTGCCCTGGTTGCTTTCCTTCCTGGGCTCCGGGTGATCACGTACCGCTTATCAGTGCAGTTTTAAATGGGTGAGTTGCACCACCTTCCGTCTTGTTTCAGTTGTTAGAATTGTAATGATTGTTGGACATGTCTTAGTTTGAACTTTGACTTTGTATATTTGTTGGGCTGTCAGGAAGTTGTTACTGTTCGGTACTTGTACAGTCAAAAGCGATTTCCTCGTTCTTGGTTTGATTAACATTTTACGGTTTCACAAACATAGTATTTTTAGTTTTTTGGAAACCATGCTTTTACGAAATAAGTTCAATTTCAGTTTTCGTTTAACCGTTTTTCATTTGGTATGTGTACATGATATTGTTTGTGACTGTACCTTGATCATGATACTTATGTCAGTTTGTATTTACATCTTTATTTATTTATTATTTTTACCCAACTGCCGAAAGGAGGGTTATGTTTTTCGAGCGTGTGTATGTATGTCTAATTCTTTGACACGCTCCACAGCCTTCACAGCTGGAATTAAATATTTGTCCTTACCGTTGTACTAATTAAATTGCTTCCTACACTTCTGCAGTGAACTTTTCTTTTCTTTTCAATTATTATTTTAAACAAAATTTACGCTGTAGGATTTTTTTTAGTTTTTATTTTATTTAAGGTTTTTATTAAAAGGCTAACGACAGCACTTCAAGGTACTACAAACTATCAACCCAAGCTGAAAAAAAATGTACATAGTAATTACAAATCATAATAAGTTTTGACTAGTATAACAAACTAGATCTCGCCATCTTTCAACATCATCTCTGCACACAAGACGATGAACGCAATCTACATTATTTAAATAGCAGGATTTAATCATCACGTTGATTAAACCTACGTGTAATTTGCATAATTTGTTTTATTTGCCTATCCTTAAGACTTTCGTTTTAGTTCCAAACTTGTTTTGCTTTTGATATACTTTCAGTTTCTTTTCTTAATAAAAACGTCCATTACCTTGATGAAAGCTTGATGTGCAAATGGCTCTCAAAGATACTGGGTAAACAGAACGACAAAGAAATTGTCGTGAAAGCAGCTTATTGACACTTTTGAGTTCGTGGCGAAAATATCATAACATGGACTTTTGTAGTTCCTAAAAATCTAGGTCAAAAAATAAAAGACGAAACAAAGTACTAACTAAGAAGTCAAAATGTCGTCGACCACTGAATGAGAGAAAGGAACACATTATTTGAAAGAGTGCCAAGTGCACGTAAGTGAATAGATTATCGGCTTGTTAAAACCATTACAGTGACCAATTTCCCCCCATTCGATCTACAGGAAATAGACGCGTAACTTATTTCCTACACGTTTCGTATTTGTTGGTCCCAGGCATGTTACAAAAGCCAAACTGATATTAATACTTAACCGGATAAAAAAATAATGCAATAAACTGAGCTTATTGTGTCATTCAACCGATAATATAAAAACCGATAAAATGTGAGTTGGACCTGCGCACCGTGGGTTTTGTACAAACTTGTGACTTATACGGCCATGTCTTTTTACTGGGTTAATTTAGACTTTAGAGGGTTAATTTTTTGACCGCTCCAATTGACCACAATCTTGAGAATATGATTTTAACTAGCTTTTGCCTTTAAAATTTGGGGTAACACAGTTCACCTTTCCTGATTTGCAGGTACCTGCTACCTGTAGTGTTTGCCCTTGCGCCTTATTTATTGTAATAGCAATGCTAAGTTTTCCCTCTTTCTACCTCATTTCTCACTTAAAAAAAAATTGTTAGCCTATGTCCGTCTCCAGGGTCCCAACTATCTCTGTACCAAAATTCATCAGAATCGGTTTAGCTATTAAGGCGTGAAGAAGTAACAAACAAACAAACTCACTTTCGCTTTTATAATATTAGTAAGGATTTCAATTGGATACCTCCACGGGTTCCCGAGATAAAGGGTCTTGACATACATACTGATAGACGGACACCAAAGTGATCCCAAAAAACCAAGATAATTAAAGCTGGACATTTTATAAAATGCTTGTCTAGAGCGAAATATTTCTCCATTAGCGACTGGTCGGTTACGCAAAAAGTTACACTACCATACAAGGGCCCAACCAGACACGGTTATGAGAGAATTTATTTTTTACTTGACATATACGATGACTATAAGTACATAAGGCCCTCCGTCCTGGGTTGTAGAGTGATGTAATTAAACTTTGTATTTCCTGCACGAATGAGTATGACACTTCTAAAAAAAACCGGTCAAGATGAAGTCGGATTTGAGTACTTACAGTTTCGTACGCGACATAAACGGCCATATATTTTGACTGACTAGACTAGAGTATATGGTTTTAATATCAACTCGATTTCCAACGCATTCTCGAGTTAAAGGGTCTTGACAGACAGACGGATAACGTTATCACTGAAATATCAAACTACGTCTTTATTTACTTGGTATTTCAGTGATAATGTTTTAATTTTCCTTCACATAACATTAGCCTAAAATTTATTAACTCTATCAATATATATCATCACTTTCTGCAATCATCAAAGACGATATAAACGTCTAGATAAGTCCTGGTTAAAATCTTATAACAAATAATAGGTATATGATATTTGAAAGGCTTTTGGATATAAAAAGTGTTATTCAATTCGATTTTTTAGGATGGTATTTAAAAGTACTTCAATTTATTTCCATTTCGTTTACCTAATTTTGCCTGTGTTCCACCAAATATACTGAATGTGCACCAAAATATGTTAATTAAAATATGTCATAACGAGCATCAGCGCACTACAATAAAAAAGTGTTATATCTTTATCCATTTTCTATTAATGCAAGTCGTTACTGGCAGGGGCGTAGGGGGTCACAGTTTTAACCTAACCTAACCTACGCATTTTTTAACATTCAGGAAAGAATATTTGGTGCACGATCAGTATTTTTGGTGAACACAAAAATATTATCCGATTTTTTTATTAAGAGTTCGGATTTATGCCCGGTTGATGGTAATAGGCTCGCTCTTTTTGATGACATAAACATAACTTGCGAAATGTGGGTGTATTTATTAGCTACACATCCGCCTAATCTTTCAGTTTTACAGACGTGATGTTAAGTTATTATGCTCTCAGGGATTAAACAACCCGATTCTTATTTGTCAATGACGTTTGTTTTGAAATTACATTAGAATACGCATAAAATAAGAGTACCTAGTATTTAATACTTTGCATCATCATTTTCCTACCGAATGGAAGAAGAAAACGTGTTGCGCCGACCGCATATCAGACGTCACGGCATCATTTACTCCTTTCTCCTTCATATCATTCCTTACACAATCCATCCATCTTTTCTTTGCATATACACGTATATACCTATACCTATAAATAAAGAATGTTCATTGAATAAACAATTAGAACGTAATAGGATGTGATATTCAACCATTAACAGCCGGCTCTTCTGAGCTGGTTGCAGTTAATTCCTTTTTAGATTTATGCTCACGATGTTAGGTTTCACTCTAATTAATAAACTAGGGGCAGGTTTATTTCCCTATTACTACATTAAATACCCGAGCTGGTACAAGAAGCCATGATTAATTTCATGTTTCTGTGTTATATTTACATGTTGTTGTTATTCCTCGTAATATTTTATGAAGGTAAACAACTTGACAAGCCCGAACTTCGGACACGGCCTTCATGGAGACGTCGATGATGAGAGATATTTACACAATTAGAGTAAATATAATTATCGTGAAGACGGGAGGCCACGAATTTCATCGTTAATACCGCTGGCATATTAAGACAGGTAGAGGACAATAATTCATAATATCATACTGTTAAAACAAAATTCTCACAAACAATCCAGATTATAAGCTAGGATAAGTCTCGTCGTATGTCGTTGTCAAACCAAACCAAATTGCTTGTTATCGCTCCAAAGATCGAGTTAAGCCTCAGGCTTAACCTAGGGATATATTGGGTTCATAGGTCAGAATGTGGCCTTCTCAGACTAAACCAATCAGTCGCATTTCGCTTAAGCCTACCCTAGACTTGTAAGAGAAAAGGCTACATGAGGAAAAGTAGAAGTATAATGTAGTATTTGTTGTGTGAACATTCTTCATTTTCTAACTATTATTGCATATTTTCCCTGCACTTGACCTACCTGATGGTGCCTTCACACAATAATAAATAGGCGACATTGTGGACACACGTCGACTTTCATCTCTTCACTGAACAACGGTTCCATTGAAGTGGCCATTGTCAATGGGACAGTGGCAGACCATTGTGTACACGTACATTGAAATGTTGCTTCAAGGTGTCCCTTCTGATGGACATAAAACGATCCAGAGTTTCTATGTATAATACACACGAGAACTAGGTACAAGATAATTTGTTCATATAATGAGAAAATGATACTGTATCACACCATAATCGTGTAGTGAATGTTTTAAACACAAAGAAAGTCAAATTGTAAATTGATTCTTAATTTTGATTTAAAATTGTATATTTTCTCTTGTAATTGTAGAGGGTATAAAAAATAGCAGCCATTCGTCTCGATCTTTAGGTTAAGCCACTCTTGTCTAGGTTGGCCTGTGGATGGGTGACCACCCGTTACATACCAAATTGCCTCCGTGCCTCGGAAAGCACGTTAAGCTGTTGGTCCCGGCTGTCATTTGAAGATCTTTGACAGTCGTTACAGATAGTCAGTGACCGCACAGTCTGACAGCCAGTCTTACCAAGAGGTAGGATATTATCCAGTAAGCCAGTACTAACTGGGCTGTTGAGGTCAAATAGCCATCACAGTTGGGAAAAATCTAGGCAGATGATGAACTGTACAGGGTATTTGTAAGATCTTTTAACACTATGGAATACAAGTAAAAAAGAGAATCCTACTATATATTATTAATTTGATATTATAAATGCGAATGTTTGTGAGAATGGATGAATGGATGTTTGTTACTCTTTCACGTCAAAACGGCTTAACGGATCTTGATGAAATTTGACACAGAGTTAGATTATAGTATGGAATAACACATAGGATACTTTTTTTTCGATCATCACGCGGGTGAAGCCGCTGACGCCAGCTAGTGATTTGTAAAACCTAATAAGATTATACTGCCTATCAAAACGTATTAAGTATGGGCACATGATACAGTAACAGAACGGTTACCTACGATTACAAATTGTCGCGTGCAACTTCCGCAAGAGTACATAATTGATATATAATATGGCAAATGAAACCGGGTTAATTACATAAGTTTAAAGTGTCCGCAAAAAGTCCTACACGCTTCGACACCAAGGAACGTTCCGACGATAAACCTTTCAAGAGAGAATCGCGTTGCAATTTCGCCAATTCAATTAACTACTTTTTGTTCAAAGAAAGTGTGCTATCTTGGTAAATGCAATTAGGAGTTTCAGATTGGCCTTAATAATGGATACCTGGGTTGATTGTATTTCAAGTTGGATTCTAAGTTTGTCGACTTAATCGAATCGACATTTAAGAGTTCGTCTTAATGACTGTCTTGAACTTTGACATCGATTGCGTTCTTTACTGAACGTTAAAACCTAAATGAAATACTTCATCCTTACTATCCTTACTAATATTATTAAAGCGAAAGTGAGTTTGTTCGTTTGTTTGTTACCGATTTTGATGAATTTTGGTACAGATATAGTTGGGAACCAGAAGACGGACATAGGCTAATTTTTTATAAGAAAAGGTGGGATATGAGCGAGAACGAGGGGAGAAAAGGGAAAACTTAGCGTTGCTATTACAAATCAATAAGGCGCAAGAGTAAAACTGCAGGAAGAAGGTACTGTGTTATACCGAATTTAACGCGAGCGAAGCCGCGGGCAAAAGCTAGTCTATAAATAAACGTCTTTTGAAAGCTCTTGCTTACTTGTATTTATAATAATTAATCGATATTCACTAATCGCTTGATGCAAAACGATTATCAAAATTAAAATTTAAAATAACCCCGTACTTTCTATGTTATGCACGGATAAAGATGTTCCATAATTGTTTTCAATTTAGTCCAATTCGCAATCAAGACCAATTTCCGTGCCTACATTTTTATTATTATTACGCTGGGTCAACAAGGAACTTGCGCTTCTCTTTTTTACTACCTGGTAAGACTTCAAACTGGCCATTTTGAATCAATTTCATACATGAACTGTGTAGATATTTTCCCTAAAAAGCACTACACGCAAAACTTTTATTTTTATTAGGAAAACATTTTTAACTGACTTTTCAATAAAGGAGGAGGTTCTCAATTCGACTGTTTATTTTTATAACCACGTAACATAACATCACGCCTGAAGGGTGTACCGAAGTTAGTAGTACCTACGCCCAGTCACCCTAAGTCCCACGTCAAAGTGGGCGAGCCTATAGCCATCATCACAAATCTAGAATCGGAAGCTGCTACTAAGTAATTCCGCATAGAAAAACGCAATAACAATTTGGCTAGACTAGAAATGAACCCATCATGAAAATTAAAGTCCACAAAAGCCTTAGTGTTAAGATGAAAAGCTCAACAAAAATGAGCTCAACCGGTTTCATTCAACAAACCAACAGACGAGCGTCCAACTCCTTTCATATTTTGAGGCAGATGTATTTTAACTGCAGCACTTAAGCCACATGCATGTATCCAATTACATTTCCTGTTAATTTAACTGCCAGTTGCTTTTCATGGGTTGCGCCCGTTATATACTTACTACTTATGTCATAGTGAGGTTGCAGCTCCGCGACAGGTGACACAGATTACGTAATCGATTATTTATTGCAAACGAGTGCGATCGATATTCATATTTATTAGCGCTCGCCTTAATAGATGTAACCTGATTAATCGCTGCCATTTGAATCGATTCAGCTCGTGCGCTTTTATTGTGAAGCCGATTTATTGTAATACGTATAACTCTTAAACGAGTTTATGTGTTATGTTAGAACTATTATCGATGTAATAATTAATGACCTTTAAGTAATAGCGTTATTATTATGTCCTTACTAATATTATAAAAAAGAAAGTGAGTTTGTTTGTTACGTCTTGACGCCTAAATGGCTAAACCGATTTTGATGAATTTTGGTACAGATATAGTTGGGAACCTGGAGACGGAAACTTTTTTGTTTAAAAAAAAAAGGTTGAGATATGAGGGAGAAAGAGGGAAGAAAAAGGAAAACTTAGCATTGCTATTACAATAAATTAGGCGCAAGGGCAAAAACTACAGGTAGCAGATACCTGTAAATCAGAAAAGGGGAACTGAGTTACCCCGAATTTAACGCGAGCGAAGCGTGGGCAAAAGCTAGTCGATTACAATCAATAAGGCGAGGTTTTACTAATTTAGATGTTTTTGAACTTATGTCAGTATTGCTGTTAAACACACAGATACAGATAAACCATAAACTTAGTCAAAAGAAGATTTCGCAGAATGACTATGAGTAATTTCATAATGTCATTCACGCACTGTCATGGTGTAAACATGTTGTAAATCTTCACTTTAACAACTACTTAAAGGACAGCGACTAGAGTACACCATCATCATCTGCTTAGCCTTTCCCCAACTGTGTTGGGTTTCAGTTTCCAGTCTAACCGGATGCAGCTGAATACCAGTATTTTACATGGAGCGACTGCCTATCTGACCTTCACAACCCAGTTAGTACTTTGTAAGTCGATACCTCTTGGTAAGACTGGTTATCCGACTTTAGGGTCACTGACTATCTGTAACAACTGTCAAAGATCTACAAATAACAGCCGGGACCAACAGCTTAACATGCTTTCCGAGCCGCGGAAAAATCTCGGTATGTAACGGGTCACCCATCCTGAGGCCAACCTAGGCACGCGCGATTTTACCTAAAGATCGACCCGAACGGCTACTATGATCAAGCCACGAACTCCTTAGCGACTAGCATACACCATGACTAAAAATCTGAAACTGGTGATTTCTCAATCATATAGAAAGTAATTCGACGCTGTAATCGCCAAATGGGATGCGAGAAACACTTCACATAGAAACCATTTGCACAGTCAAATAACCGTTATAAAGACAGCACCATAGATTATATACTAATACTGGACAGCACTATGAAATAACACACATAATTTATATAATTTACCTAACGACAACGCATTGAATCGAATGACGTCCTAAACAAACAAAAGTGATCGAGTCACGAAGAATCGATTTAGTTACGTATGAACTACATAATCGGTTGTAGGAGTAACGCTCTAATTGCAATGCCTCCTGGTGATATTTCATCCTCCATTCAGATGTGGGTTGTGATAGTAGAGACAGTCTTCGAAGTTCGAACGTTTAATCACCGAATGTGGGCTTATCAGATGTTTGGGATAATCACCGACTTTATTTTATGCAACCTGTTTTTGTTTTGTAATAGGTACATGTGTTAACATCCTTTTTTTTACTACAGTAAGAAGATGAAAGTACTTTAAAGTAGATAAGTTATTATAGTTTGGCAAACCGGTAGTAATTTTAGTAGCAGATATTATATTTCCACCTTCCACCACCTGAGGGTTTTTTCCTGTATTGTGGATGCGATTACAAACACTTAAACTTACGTGAACAGCCAGATACAGAACAACTGTCTATAAGCCATATAAATATTCGGGTTCAAACCCGCGTCATTCAACGCAGCAGTGAATCGCTCTGTCACTGCGCCAACCATGTCACCTGTCACCGAGTTATTTTATTGATTTATAAAGTAAATCTCAACTTCTATCCATCGACCCTATAAGTCTCAGTGGACGTTCCAAACCGGAGAAACAAAACTACGTTATTATTAAAATCGGCCTGAATGGTTACTGGACTGCTGGTTATATTCCATACAGTTCCTTAACGCATTCGTTAATAACTTCTTACAATACCAAGGGGTCTAACAGAGCCGTTTAAGCAGAAACATAATAGGTTACAGACACAGTTAATATGAATTACGCTAACTTTCGTAAAATGGTCACAAAGTGACAATTTACAATATTAACTGTGTCTGTGACCATTTTAAGAATTTAACATAATTCATATTATTATCGTACTAGCTAGCGCCCGCGGCGTCGCCCGCGTGATTTCGAAAAAAAAGCCTGTGTTTTCAGAATTCCAGACTATAACCTACCTCTGTGCTAAATTTCATCCAGATCCGTTTAGCCGTTTTGATGTGAAAGAGTAACAAACATCCATACATCCATCCATCCTCACAAACATTCGCATTTATAATATTAGTAGGATTATGATTCTGCTATTTCGGCCATTTTAGACCCATGCTATTAGGTTAGAAACACATTCATTTAAAACAGGATGCTGTAAATACGTTACTCTTCAGCTGTTATTGTAGAAGTTAATGTTTCCGACTTTTAATGAAAGATTGTTTTATGAAAACAAACCACACACTTCTGAGAAAATAGAGGGAAGTGACATAATTATGCAGATACTCCATATCGATTACGTGTTCAATTGCCGAGAGCTGGGTAGTAGGTACCCATCTCCGTGTGCAAACAGGCGCATTGTTGCATCACAACACTGTATGTATATATGTTCACGTTACTGCCGCGTTTAGTCGTGCCCATGCATTTAGTGGTAACGTGGTTTACAGTTCTGCTCATGCCCTAGTTATGTAAGGGAAATGGGTGTGAAAATGAAAAGTGGTGAGATTTCCTTTCTGTTTGGTTTTGGCAAAGCCAAACGGGCGGGACAGGAACGCACCACACGCAAGGCTTAGCAAATCGCTTTTTCAATGTAATCGCCTATTTTATGGAAGACTTGTACTTACTCGGATCAGACATTTCTTAAATGATCAGTTTTTCTCCAAACTCACAAATGAAGTTGGGTCTATGGAAAAGCACTCTTTTCCGAATGATGTCACTACATCATTTCAGCTGCAAACTTAAAAACAATGAAATAGTAATTGCTACGGCACGACGGCTGAGCGATCGACTGCTGTGCTAACGGGTCGCGGGTTTGATCTCCGAACGGAACAAATATTTGTGTGACCTACAGGTAGTTGTTTCGGGTCTGGCTGGTTGTGTATGTGAGTTTGAATGTTTGTAAACACACCCACGATACAGGAAAAAAAAATAATAACTAATTAGAGAGGGGCCAAGTAAAAAAAAAAAAATTATCGTGGCGTGATTGGCATGTGGCTCTAATCAATGACTATTTCGAATAAACATCATTAACGCCTTCAATGACTTTTAATTTGAATTGAATATTTTACTCGCTGGTACTTTTTCATTGTAATGGTTTGCATTTCCTTTAATGAGATGTTTTATATGAAAACAATTATTTTTGAGCTTTTAATCTAAAGACCGTTAAACATAAGTCAATCAATGTCAAGCTATTATATTTATTTCCTTTCAGTTTGTTTAGGTCTTTCTGAACGTACAACGTTATTATTATCTTTATGGTCTAATTTAAATTTGTTACTTTTATTATGAAATTTTGAACGTATATTTTTATCATCAGGCAAAGGAGGGCCCATAGACAAAACACACAAAACAATCTTAAAGAAAAATAAACCTTAATATAGCTATTATTAAGTCTAGGTATAATTTTAGATATTTAATCTGTCATTATCCTTTAAAGCACGTTGTAAAAATAAGATTTATTACACAAAAACAAGATTTATTACACAAAAACAAACGGACTTCTACAACACTATGATTGTGAGTCGGTATTGTGTCAGGTTCCTCTTGACAGCTATCCTGACAGTTCTCAGAAAATGTCGGTTACTTTACTCTTCGGTGTGTTCTAAGTAATAACATTACTGGATAACGGTAACCGCATGACATAACGTATAAGTAAACGGAAAATTCTACACCTGTAGTTTTCTTAAAATGGGGGTTAAACCGCCACAATCCTTACTTATAATATTATAAAAACGAAAGTGAGTTTGTTTGTTACCTCTTCACGCTTTAATGGCTACACCGATTTTGATGAATTTTGGTACAGAGATAGTTGGAGACGGACATAGGCTTTTTTTTTAAAGTTGGATGTGAGGGAGAAAGAGTGAAGAAAAGGGAAAACTTAGCGTTGCTATTACAAATCAATAAGGCGCAAGGGGAACTGTGCTACCCCGAATTTAACGCGAGCGAAGCCGCGGGCAAAGCTAGTTGCACTATAATTTTAATAAATGATTTATTGTTTTGAAAATCAAAATTTTATTCTTAAGTCCCTGACGCGACATTTTGCGAAAGAGACATTCTGCGAAAGAGACATTTTACGAAAGAGACATTCTGCGAAAGAGACATTTTACGACCAGGGGACATTTTGCGAAAGAGACGTTTTACGACCAGGGGACATTTTGCGAAAGAGACGTTTTGCGCCTGAGCCCTTGAGTTTATGGTTTTAATTTCAACTCGATACCTTCACGCGTTCCCGACATAAAGGGTATTGACAGACAGACGGAAAATAAAGTGATCCAATAAGGGTTCCGTATTTCCCTTTTGAGGTACGCAACCCTAAAAATTTGTAAAAGTGGGTCCATACATAACCCACATGTAACATTATAGGAAATCGATACTTGAAAAAATATAGACATCCGCTTGTTAAATATGTACGACAAATTCCACAATAATAAACCTGCATAATATTATAATGTGTGTAGCCGATTATTATTAATGTACATACAAATAATTTCCTGTCATTTGCTGGCTAAGTATTACAAGTACTATTATATAAAACTTAGTAACTGATTATTTGACCTTATTCCTTGTTGATTGATGAACTGCACAGTAAAAAAACATTGCGCATCGTTTAGTTTTATTAAACGTACTGTATTGTTCTAAGATTTATTTACTAACGAGTACATTAAGCTGTCTGTCTGCCTACCCTTCCTACAGAATTAGAACTATAATGGATGACGCAATTAAATCTAACGTAATGTTCACTAAGTTTCTCCGGAAATTCTCGAAATGCTAGTGACAAGTTTCTAGATATCCCAGGAAACCAGCGAACAAAACCAAGGAAATATTATGTGCGTGACTTTATCTTATTGTTTTAACTTAGATACTAAATTATTGAGGCAGCGAATGTTCGTAATGAACCAATTAAATTGAATAACAGGACTTGCCATGGCTGGCAACACTGCCACTAAGATTGAACGTGAAATAGGTAATAATTTTGACAGTAACTTGCAATTATTGGAGAACTTGATATTTCCAATATAAGTTTAGTACGATAACTTTATGATGTCACAGATATTAATAAGAAACCGAGCGAAAGAAACATAATAAATTATATCTGGGAAAAACATCTAAGCTCACAAGAGGTCACATTTGGAAAACATGACATATGCTACAAAAAAGACACCTAATTAATTGCCATCACACTTTTTATAAGTTTTAATAAATAACTACCTTTAGTATTCAAAACACGTTTACTAACTACAGTCTTAAATAAATCTTATTTCTTCGAAGCCTGAGAAACTTAAGTATGACATTAACAATTTTCTTGTAACACACGTAGGCACGCGACGGGAGAAAAAATATATAACAATCAGCAACCGCATCTTATCTTAGATCTTAATCTGATGATGTTGAATCATACTGTGAGGCGTGAGCTAGGTTTCCATGTCACGAGAGAAGAAAAAATAGAACCACTGACACGGTGGTATTGGCAATTGGTAGCTAGAACTTGCAGATATTTAGGTTTCGTGCGGATACGAGGTTTTTGAATCTAGGCTTCCTTTTTAGGTATAATTTGTAAAACTAAGTTGGTTTACTTTCTTCTCTTTGTTTTGTAAAGGATTTCTGATGGTTTACGATTCGATGTCTTGTATTGCAGTTTAATTTTTTACGTATTACCTACTTATAAGCTGTGTGCACAATTTCGACTGAAGTTTGTGTGGTAGTGATGTGAGTGATGGCGTGTTTGAGCAGTTTAAAATCTCATTACTTTGGCTGTGTTCTGATAATATTTATTACAAAATCATTACAAACATGTTATAATAAATGATATGTCTATAATTATGAAATGAGTTAGTGACTGACGGGAAAGACATACAAACAGTTTCTGCTATCAATGTCAATACGTTACGCTCACCATTGCGCAGAGCAATTCAGACATTCGTATATTTTAAATTAAAAATACCCGCTTTACATAAAATGTTTATGGTTGATACTGTTTGTGCTTGTTGCAAATAATTTAACTAAAATGCTACAAGATTATTATCAACGTTTGGACATATACATCACTTAAATATAAGAATTTTAATTTGTTACTTTGGCCCGCCAGGGCTACTACCTGCCGGGGTCGCGGGACGTTCGAATGAGATACCGCTGCCCCGGCACACAAAGGAGAAAGCAAAAGAAAGAACATGGATGGGTTTTAGTCAGTGAAAATCTGACATTCCCTTCCGCTCTACCTAGAGTGGGAGAACTTTTTTGATGATATCCTATTTGAAAATTAAAATAAGAAAACGTTGTTGCCATTACATTGCGATTATATAAAAAGAACGTATGGTAATATAAATAAGATTTAAGAACAAATGAATATTTCATTTACCCTAGTTTAAAAACGAATCTTCACCAGTTTTTACAAGCTGTAATCATTCAATGTCTGCCGTTAACAGCTTATTAAAAAAATAACGGTGAAGTTGCACCACACCAAATTGCTGGAAATTATTTAAAGCTTGGTAAACAAATCATTTATAATCAGGCACTTATTACGCATTTCACTGTAATTACTGATCAATAAAACCAATAAATAGCAGAAAAAATAAAATAATATCTTCAAGTATCAAAATTTGTTAGGTAAAAGTATAAAATTGAGCGAGTGATTGATACTATGTGTGCGTGCGCGTAATATTGTTGTGTTGCGACTAGGATACCTAAAAAATGGGAAAGCGTCCTTAAATCGTCATTTTTACAGGTGTTACTTTACTTTACAGCTAAATAACTAGGGAACTACAAGTAAACAGACATTCTAATACATTTAATTGTGTAAACACGTACTGGAAAGGCCAGAGAAAATATGGATAGACTTTCTAAGGAATGCTATCTGATAGGAGAAAATGGAACACAAAATAAACCCAAGTATCATGGTACACGGGCCGGAAGATGATGATACCAGTCCACGCAAGTAATACTTAATTACTTCAACGTCTTGTGGTCAAGAGTACGGACAGCAGTATGATCATCCTGTCTGCTAATAACAACATCTTGTCTAAAGCCGTCAGTCAAGTGTGATGATAACTTACCATTTCCCTACTTAGAACTCGTTTAGTAATTTTAAAACCCGGATCACTTAGCTTAGCTAAATATCAACCTACTTTATATAAATGCGAATGTTTGTGAGGATGGATGGATGGATGTTTGTTACTCTTTCACGTCAAAACGGCTGAACGGATCTTGATGAAATCTGGCACAGAGGTAGATTATAGTCTAGATGTACATAGAATACTTCTTTTTGAGCATCACGCGGGCAAAGCCACGGGCGTCAGCTAATACTCCTATAAATAGTTTCCAACGCCATTTGATAGTCATACCTACAATTACGTAAAGCTGAATTAAGTCGAAGGTGTTAATTACTGGCACACAAAATGAATGGATGTGTACACCCGTCGCCATGTTGTGTATTGTTATCTAACAGAACAGCAATACAGCATACCTACTTATTATTCAGATGCAAAGATAAGAGTGTTGCAGACTGTGTACTAGGTAGTTTTGGTACAGTTACTTGCAAAAGTTATTGATTAACAGATACGATACTGGGAAACTGGTCTGGACTAACTGTGGAAAAGGAGTAAAAGACGACAATCAAGACGCTAGGAAGATAAGTTAAAGGGAATTGGTGGACCAAAATGGATGAGAATTGCGAGGGATAGGGATATGTGGAAATTTTTAGAGGAGGCCTGTGTCGAATGACAAACTGGGGACAAACATACTGAGCAAAATATTAGTCTCGCACTTGGACGGTTTTTTTTTATTTTTTTATTTTGTTTGTCGTGTTTTTTGAGCTTTCATTGAGCTCCTTGAGTTATGAGTCGATAACTGACGAATGCTTATACTGACTGGAGAGGTACACTCAAATCTGTATGGCTTTTTCTTAAAATAAACTTCATTTATCAATATTTTTTCATAAGTATACCTATCTGGTTTTTTTTATTCTTCTTGGATCTACATAAATTGAGCTTTTCAGCGTCAACATTTTATACAACTCAACCTACCGATTTCAAAACATTTTCCACTACAAATACACGCCCTCATAGAGACTAGGTACTAGGTAACAGCTGTCATGAAACACGCACTTTAAGTCGTAAACACGCCACATTTTCTGAATGAAATAATTATCAAGGTCAACTATTACTATATCATGCATAATTTACGCACACTCAACATTCTTTAGTAATGACATGCGAACGCATATATTTTACTTACAATCAAATCTCCATCTTCAGACACGCTGGTACAATTTAATTTAATGTATGTAAAGCCACTTAAGGAAGAAAGAAAACAGGTTTTTTTTCACTTGTCATAACATTAAAAAAAACACTTAAATCTTAACACTACAAAAAAAGGAAGGAAAGCAAAATCAAAGGAAATCTAATATTGTGTGTTTCACGGTTGCGCCAAATACGCCCAGCTAGTCAGCTAGGGTTACCAGTACTTATTCCAGTGAGTGAAAGAGACAGAGCTATACAGGATCTCTAGCGCCATCTCTTTCTCACACTGGAATAAGTAATGCTTCAAGGCGTCATGGTAACCCTACAGTTCAGCAAACTGCCGAGCAGCGAATACCCGGCGCTGGTTTTCAATTGGACCTGAGATGTGTTATGAAGGATGTAAGACAGTTCTGTAACATACACATGGTTGTGTTCAGATGTGCTATAACACGTCAGAACAACACGATAATAATTCTAAATTTCTAACAAACAATCATATATTTGGTAACAATCGTACCTAGAAACTGTGCTTCACAAACATTTTAATCTAACCATTTCAGGCGATTTGATTCTACACA
This sequence comes from Ochropleura plecta, assembly GCA_905475445.1. Taxonomy (NCBI): domain Eukaryota; kingdom Metazoa; phylum Arthropoda; class Insecta; order Lepidoptera; family Noctuidae; genus Ochropleura; species Ochropleura plecta. The sequence continues at coordinate 6,380,376 of FR997732.1, forward strand.
ATTATGTATAAAAACTTCATATTCAAAATTATGTAACTAATATATATAACTATAACTTTTTTAAAAATACATAGAATTGTCTCTGCGTTATATGAGACTGATAGCATTACTGTCATTCCTTACAAAAGACAAATATATTCAAGATACTTGTGTACGTAACTATACTATAGTCCATACCGTGCGAATAGGTAGCTCTTTGTAAGACACCATCATCACCATTAACTACGAGATCCCATCTAGAGGCTATCCGCCGTGTAATGCAATGGTTCGCAAAACTTGCAGTGGCATGTATTGGCATTGCAACTGGCTTACTTCACTCAATAGTATTTAAAACAAACTTACAACATTAGTTTTACTTTATGCGAAACCCGAAACACGTGTCTAGTATTTTTATCTGAAGAATCTATGTACAAAATTTCAGAACTTTATCATGAAAAATCAGAAAGTTATAAGCTTGTTATTTTACCTGGTTGTCCGTACAAAACCACGGTCACCGCGTGGCACAAACGGCACCGCACGTGTGTACTGTCGCTTTGACCTGCCGTGACCTTGTTGCGCGCCGTATGATTTCGTATACCTACTAAGTGTCCAACTCGTAACCTATTATTAATATTTTTGGGAAAAATTATAACATGGTGTAAAAACTATTGGAATCAATTCAGTTACTTATTCTAAACAAACTATATTCAAGTTTCGCATATACTAAAAATAATGTTGTATAATACGTCGGTTATTGAATTCGTTCAAAGGAAGTAATTTTCGTAGTATTTTCTAATAAAGAAATTTATAGATTACTAGCTGCGCCCCAATGTTTCACTCGTGAGGTGATAGAATATACAATATATCTTTATGAATTGTAGCCTATGTGTTATTCTGATATGTAAGCTATATTATTGTGAAGTTTCATCAAAATCCATTCAATAGTTTTGTCGTGAAAGAGCAACAAACATACTTACATACATCTTCTCAAACTTTTGCCTGCTTAGAGCAGCTAGCTAGCGTCCATACATTCTGATATCAAAAAAAAGACAGATTGGTAACCAATCAATGCAGCCACCGTTCTATATGTATATATTATAACTGTTAAATGTCTAAATAACTCAAACATACTGAATTGAACTTCATAAACGTTCACCATTATTTTGATTATTAGGTTTCGTAGCACGATCGCCTACGGGAAGATCTACGCGCTACGCCGTAGCACAAAACGGGATATAATTGAGTGTATAGCTGAAATAGGACACTGATTCCATTTTTGTCACTATGGGCTTAAACAATGATGTTAGTGAGTACGTTCGGTTCTACAGTCCATATAATATACTAGGTAATTTACATTTAGTAACTTCATAGTCGAAAGAATTCAGAAAGGCACCAAGAACAAACCTTTAATTGATAATTTTATTAATGAGAGCAACTAAGCAGCATTATAAAAGCCGATCAAAGAAGGTTCTGTGATGTAAGTCATTAGGTTTAACCATTAATTATTTTAATCGTCGTTTACATGCTCTTGCGCAAGTGCTTTCGCCCGTAAAATAATGTAACCATTGTTGTGGAGTGTGAATGGAGCTTTGTTGTAGGAGGCTCTCAATCGTTTTGCACACTTTCGTGCTATTAATTTTATTGTCGTGTGCTATCAAATCGGTTGCACAACCATTATTTGGTCGTAATTTTTATTTAGTTTATTGCGTCTAAGGCATGTTGGCCGGAAGTGTAATTAGGTAATTTGGTTTTTATTGAATATTCTTTACTGAACGCAAAAAGATTCAAGTTTTTTTTTCCTTTTCTATACGTATATTAATGAGTAAAATAACATAAAGCAGTACTTCAATAGGTACAATACCCGTATCTTGCGTATTTCTGTTGGTATCTGGGTGCGCTATTGAATATAAAGTGGACGCCGATCTAAACCAAGTCTTTTAACTAACATGTTATTGATCGTTTTCAATCACTGTTGATTGAAAACGAAACTTACATCACTTTTATTACTGTCAATTTCAATAAAAGTCGAATTGGTGCTAAAATAAACTATTATCCTATAAGAAAGAGCCTAATAAGTTTACTTCACTTGAACTTCAAAGCCACAATATTTCTCAAAGAGATATTAGCAAAGCTTGGGCCTGCTAGGGCAATCGCCTGCCGGGGTTGCGAGTCGTTTGAAAGAGATACCGCAGCTCCAGAACACAAAGGACAAAAGAAGGAACATGGGTGGGTTTTAGTCAGTCTAAGTCTGACACTCCCCCTCTGAGCTACCTAGACCGGGGGAAAGTTATTTGATGAGATCCCATCCGCAAAATGAAAATAGCTACAATATTTTCTATTTATAAAGCATTTCAACACAAACTGAAATAGCTGTGTCGAACACTAAGATCGGATATACAAGATTCTACCGGCACAGCCATAAAGAAACTAAACCCATTTAACACCAGACTTTTCTCGAAAAATATCACAAAACTTGGAACCCTGCCCGACATCTCCCGGAGCATAATTTATCATATTGAGGCTTTGACCTACCCAGCGCTGTCTACACCCCAATCAATGGAAAACGTGACGGTGAACGAAATTACATCTCATCTTTTTATCGATCTCAGGAATTAACTTAATTCCTGTGTGACCGAAGAAGCATCTTGTGACCCAAAAGTGGCCCTATTTAAATTATTCAGCCTATTTAAAAAAAATCGCAACAACGTACGAGTATTAAAAAGAATACAATAAGAATAATTAATTTGCTTAAAATATAAGTACAACCAGGTGTTAATATTGGTGGTTTAGGCCCAAACCATGTTTTGCCTGTTGAAAATAATGCGTAATTAAATACACAATTAAAAAAAAAGCTATAAGGATTCGGTTTTCGGGTATGGACCCCCTTAAAATTATCTAGGTTACATTCGGTTCTAATTTAATTGGTATTTCGTTCACAACACTGAATTAGACAACTTTTTTTATTCTAAAACTCAAAAGTTTCACCATATCTTTTTAGCACTCCTAAAGTAATTTGTGAGCAACTTACTTTCGTCACACGTAACAATAGTCCACACTTCATAGACATTCTACAAGTGAGAACTTAGCATGCTTAGAATAATGTCTACTTATTATCGTAGCTTGCATCATTGTCAATTTTCGCGATGATGATACAAATTAACCGGATAGACCGTTGAACTTGGGCCGTGCTTAAAATGATGTCATCGGAAACTTGTAGAGACTTGAAATTTTGATATTTTTTCGTTTAACCAGTTTTGGCAATGTCAACAAGATTAATCATGTGTCACGTGCCTTACACCTGATCCTAACGCTTTTGTATTTTTATTTTATTAAATAGCCATGAAAATATGAGAAATACTTAACATTAATTGAGTTTTTTTTTGTTCCTATTTTACGTTTTGCTGTAGTTGATATTAAGACGCCTGGCAAACTTTTTGAAGCAATAACACTCTCGCTGCATTGTCGGTTTATAATTTAGTAGGCGTTTGTATTAAGGTGTAAATCGGTGTAATAAAACAACACAATATTATTTGTGTGTATAGATGAATTATTACTTAATATTGAGTGTATAACTTCATAATTTAAGTCATCATGTCTAAGTTAGGGTAGGAAACAGGGTTATTTATGGCCGGCCCAAAACTTGTCTTCGAATGATAAAAACGAAGTTTATTTCTTCTTATTTCATTGATAAATCCACGAATAGGCACTGAATTAATACAAATCAATGTTCACTTATATTATCGATTGATCTTGTAACATTTGTCCGTGTTAAGAATAATAACATGCTTTAATGATTTCCTACCTAATGTTTATAAATGAACACCCGTCAAAATATTACAAGTTCAATATCAAATATTCAAATGAGTCAACGTTTGCACTTTTAATTGAGGCTTGCAGAATCGCATGACAAGAAATAAGTTGAAGGCCTTGAGTGCGTTCGAGTTCGCATCGATGCTGCAAGCAAATGGCTTAATTAAATTCTGTTCGAGAGGGAGTGTAGCGCGCCGGTCAGTCGCAGGCATGGCGTCCCGCTGTCGCCATACCCGCTGTAGCCCTCGGTAGCCATAGCTCGTCGATACCATAGTCCCGGCCCACGCATGCGCCCTGCTCCCCCACACTACGCATGTGCGGCCCTGTACCAGACAACGAGGCAGCCGAGTTGCGACACACGACTCCTCTTTACGCGACACTGTCGCATAATTGATTGTCCATTCGATACTGACATTGAACGGCCGATGTACGGCGGTCGACTGGTTGATTACAACCAGTTATTTGCTTACGGCTACCGAGATAAGGCGCTTCCGCGCGACTCCACGCGACGAAATAAGTCTCCGCGATCAGCTGGTGAAACTCGCGAATTCGGCATGGCTTCGTACTGTGATAAATATTGTGCAGCCAGGGTTTACGTGATGTAAACAGTGTTGAGAGTGCAAGTGGGTGAATCATCATGGAAGTGGCGAAGGAGAAGACTGCAGGCGTCGAGGAGCTCGAAGAGGATGATGTAGCGTCTCGTCGCTGCATGTTAGACGGTGAGTTCGATCGATACTTGCAGTGTTTATGCGCCATGCTATGTTAGAATCATACAGTATACATCTTTTACAAAGGGCATTGTATAAAACCAATTTAATAAGACAAAGATCGTATGCGCTGACGTGACGGAGCTCACAAAGCGTCCGCGTTGATTGGTGGAAATGCTTATTGATTTTCCCCACGGACACCCGAGACGGCTTGTTTACACAACTCATGTCTTGCTAATAGTTGCAATTGCTTGCTAATTTGCCAATACCATAATGACGCTATTGCTTTTAAAATGGTAAAATAAATATAGATTTACTGAAAAAAGAATAATCTAAAACGTAATCTGGATAACATAAATCCTTTAATGCCAATAAGTACGAGCAATTTCCAAACAGAATAAAGTATTTATCAACTTAGTCGTAAAATTTACATAATCCAAACAAAATAATTAAGCTAGAAACAGTTTGATAACATGGATAACAAGTGTGTACGAATGTCGTTTAATTACAACACTAGCTTACTAAACCATTTCGAGGTCGAGCCGTTAACATTAAAACGAAACGGGCAATCAGTGTTTAAATTAGGGCAAAATTACCACTGTGCTATCACGTGACTCATATACATAACATTACAACCGTAGTTTCGAAACGCAATCAGTTCCAATTTGACATAAAAGTCTGGGACTCAAACTTTAGGAACAGTGAAGTGTGATGTAAGCTATTTCAAAATGAACTTATTGTCCCCCTACATTCCAGTGTCATGAGTCCACGGCCTCGATTTAACCCGAAACTGTTAAGTTCATGACTCATTCTTATGGAAGCTATAACAAAAATGACATTGAAAACTGGAGTTGTTAGTGGTAGGACGTGAATGCCCGTGTGTCCCGTTTTGGCGAACTTTTGCATTGTGAAGCGTCGACGAGGGCGTTGACCGGTTCCCCTCGCTTCGAAGTTTTTATAGGGTTTTAAAATCGATTCTGTAAAAGGAAGTATTGATAGAACCCCATAGAAAAGGCTAATTAAGGGGTTATAATTATGGACTTTTGTTTTATAAACTTGGTTAGTAATTGAGGTAAATTCTTTGGCATACTTTCAAATTTCAACAAACAATTCATTTGTAACAAGATTATTACAAGGAAAGTTAAGCAAGAAAATTAAAAAAAAAACGGTCAAGTGTGAGCCACCGAGGGTTCCGCACAAACTTGCGACATTGACACATTTTGCCTGCTACTGCGAGAATTGATTTTGATGTTGATTGATGACAGCTCCAAAGAATCACAAACTTAAGTATATGGTTTTTATTTAAACTTGGTACCTACTAGCGTTGTCTAGATAAAGAGTCTTGACAGACAGACAGACGGAAAACAAAGTGCTCCTTCACCAGGGTTCCGTATTTTCCTTTTTGAGGTACGGAACCCTAAAAATATTGTATTCAATTCCTCATAAATACTAACTGGATTTGTTTTACAAAATGAAGTAAAACCAAACTTGTGCGACATAAGTGGATTACCCACGTTCACATTCCCAAAGTTTCACATTACCTACTTGTGGTTTTAGTTGCTGGTACTCAGCTAATGCAATTCAATGCATGACACATGACACAATAATTTTACCCAACATTATTTATGAGAATATTTCTTTTACCCGCTTTTTCTACTAAAATATACCTATGTAACAAAACATAACCCAAAAAGGCAAAAATCTTGAAATTTATAGGTAGCTAGCTGTGCCCACCGGTTTCACCCGCTACTCAGGCCTCCTTCTCACTTAGGGGTATGAAAAGTAGATCAGATGTTGGTCGATTCTTAGACCAACCAGATAAGCACACAAAATTTCATACAAATCGGTCCCGCCGTTTCGAAGGAGTTTGGTAACAAACACCGCGACACGAGAATTTTATATATTAGATTTATCATGTTTCTTTTGCCTAATTCGTTTCTAGAGATGCTACAAATAATAAATTAATTAATATTTTAATGAGAAGCCATTTCAAACCTTGCTGACCGCTGTACTTTCTACGTGAATATTTCCTACCTACTTTCTACGTCTGATTCGTCTTGACGTTTGGTCTGCCAAAACGTTGCTTGGTTTAATAATTCGAATTCTACGTGTTCTTGTTTTACAGGACAAGGAACATTGCAGGCTAATTTCAATGCAACCTTCGTATTTCTAGACTGACATTGGAATCGTTTACGCCATAATATTTATGATTATAATAAAATTTATGTATGGCAGAAGGCACCTATCTTCTGTAACCTATCTTTAAGGCAAACAATTCCTAAAGTCCTCATCCTATAAAAATAAAGACAGAACAATAGGCACCTAAAAGGAGATCGAAATATCAATGGCCGATTGTGATTTCCGTTTTGCTTTAACAGGAGATTTAAAACTCTTAAGACAATTGCAGTGCTCAAGTGCATGCTTCAACCTCTAGAGCTAATTATAGATGCTTATGTAAATTGTAAAGTTTCCGTTTTAACGTTCTGTGTATGGACGCACCTGCCCTTGAACCGGGCAACTGGGATCTGATGGTTCAACCGGTTTTGAGAATAATTTTACCTCATTGTCGTTCCAAATTGAATATATAGCTCAGGAAGTTTAAATTGCTGTATTATTTACTTTTTTGTTGGCAGTTAAAATTCGGTATAGTTGCACAGTTTAAGAATTCGAAGTCTTTTTCCCTATTATGTTGTTGTTTTTCTGTAGTTACACGCAGAGTAAATTATCTGAATATAGTCACGCACAGTTGAGTTAAAATTCCATGAAATACTTTGATGAGTCCGCAAGTGCTCTATACATACATGGAAGTCGTGAAGCATTCCATACAATTCCACAATAATGTGCTTACCTATGACAGCCCGCTCTTATTACTTCAGACACAAATCGTCCCAAGTTCTTTTTACTGGTACCTTTAGCGCCGGCGCCTAATGCAATCAAGCAGTCGTAAAGGTACGACTTTCCATTGACGTCCGTCGAATTAAGGGTGGGGAGGGGGGTGGGGGGAGGGGGGGTGGTGGCTACTACCCCCCCTTAAAGGGAAAAGTTGCGGAGCCCCCCCCTTTTCGAGATTTTTTAATTTTTAAGTCTGAGGAAATTTTTCCCATTTTATGAATTAAAATTAATAGTAAGTGTAAAAAACCATGGGGGACCCCTTAGGGGGGAAGTGGGTTCTCCCCCTACAGAAGGGGGAATCCCCCTTCATAAAAAAAAATGGCACTGATTTAAAGAGGCAGTTGTAAATAGCGGTTTTAGTAAGTTAAAAATTATAAATGGCACGTTTCATAACTACCTACCAGCCAAGCCAAGCCCTAAAATATTTTATGCATGGTCGAGGGTGGGCTTGGTCGACGGAGCCCCGCTGCGCGGGGCTCCTACTTCTGGGTGGTTTATAAAAAAATAACCACGAAGGGGATGGCGGGGTCTATTCGCTCGCTTCGCTCGCTCACACGACCCCGCCATCCCCTTCTAACCTAACCTATCCGAGTCGGGGTGCCCTAAAGTCCAGATTGCAATCAGTTTCTCCTATAAGCTGCAGCTGCGGCTTGTTGGACTGACGATGACAGTGACAATACAAATAGCGTCAGTTTTACGTTTCGTTCCACAAGCCGACAAAAAACGGTAAACACTTAACATTTTATTTTTTTTTATTTCGTACTGAAAAAAATGCTGTAATTTATATATAAACTGTTAAATATATGTGTGCATGAAAACTATTTAAACTAGTTCAAAATATTATTATTTACGTAAATTTATATAAAATAAAATGTTACCAAACGTAAGACAACTTAACCGTTGGTGAAACGAAACGTTCAATAGCGAGAATTCTATATAATCTGTGGTAGGAATTGATATAAATACTGCAAAAATATTTATTTTCAACATTTTTTTTCTCAAAAAGTACGCGTCTCCGCATGTTGAGACTTTACGTGTGTTCTTATAATAATTTAACCTTTCTGTAAAAAAAATATCAACCCCAAACTCGACGGACGTCAATGGAAAGCTTAGCCGTCGTAAATGCTACCGGTATACGCTGAGCATTCGAGCAGGGTCCATTATGAGCACAATAACCCGCATCTGCGTTAAGAGGCAATTTGCCCCTTGTACAGTAAACAGGTCTATTTAAAAACACGGCGATGAGCAATTGAGTGTTGCTAGCAGAATACCAGCTGGTTCGTTTACTCATCTATCGTAGATAATGCTGCAAAAGATATTATGTATTATGACTGATAAGAATCAGGCATTAAAGATTTTAAAATAAGTCCGTTTAAAGATAAGATTGACAGGATAATCCGTTACTCAGAAAGGAAAAATGTCAATCAATTATGTAGATAAGTTGGTAATTAGAAAAGACTTTCTGAACTTCCATGAGCTGCGATAGGTTAAGATAATCTCTAGATAGCGATGCAAATTGGAGATCCAAGTTTAAAGTCCAAGCAACAACTTTAGGCCACAAGTAGTTTACATCTCGCTGTTCAACCTATGAGATCGTTAGCTGCTCAACTGGGCTGTCCTGTAGATGCCTTGCAATTATTGCCTCCAGCCAGAGGTTCAGTCATTTTCCTGCTTTAGTTTTCAATTTAAAGTTGATATCTGCCCATGCACAAGAAATAAGGGAAATATATTTTGATCGTTGTAAGTACCTACACCGTCTACAAAATTATTGAAACTGTTAACGACAATGTGCTTTAAATACGTCATCAGTGTCATAACAAACTGATAAGGACACTTTACAAATGACCGTTTATCTGAACCTATAAACAAAGGTCATCAACTCACCACACACATTATTTCAAGCAGACACTGGGTAATAGATATCCTGTAGGTTATCTCAAGATCGTTTAATAATTATTTAGTATTGAGAGTTGTTTTTAGGTACCAAATGCTTCCTAATTTGGGTCGGTCCTACAAATAACTTGCTATATAGTTTTTGGTTTTGTGAGCTATGCAAAAAAGCCAAATCAATTTACGTAATAATAATCTTGAATTCGTTCATTCATTCTAACCTAACCGGCTGAGTCTAACTGTTCTACTACTTGTTCTAGAAACACGTAAACAAAAGTGTCCACCATAACGGGGATAAGTATTTAGAAAGGATTTCAGAAAATAAAGCCTCTCTCGTAAGCCTCTCGTCGTCGTGTTCAACATTAATAAAGTTCAATATTACGCGTATAAATAACCTGTATAAACAAAACTGTAGTCTCCTTAAGCGATTATTATTCAATCCTGAAACAGAATGCTTGAAAATTCAAAATATTTATTCAGCGTTTTAGAGCGGCTTGTTGTATACCCTATAATATAAGTATCAAGTATTTATTTATAAATGTAAAGTGGGTAGCAACTCAGACATATTTTAAATGATAATAAATGTCTCACCTCGGAGTAACTGCACAATTTATTTGCGTGAATTATTGGCTGCACTCTAGAGACACCAAGATACGGAAAATCAACCACTGACAGACATAGGTATCGTTATTTCCTACTGTTATTCTGTTATTAAGTAATAGCTAATTGACAAGCGCTCCTGGAACCTTTCAATACGTTACATAATTCATATAGAAGCTGTCTTAAGATTCTTATCTATACTTCAGGGTAGAATAGCTGGTAGAGACAGTTTTGACAGAGGCGATAGAATGAAATGGCGCTTAATGGTTCCTGAACACACCTGGATTTATCTTAATAAAGTCAACCGCTTGACAAGTTGTAGACAACTGTGACATAGCAGTGGTGGTCCTGAGCTTAAACCCAGACGTGTTCTGATATAATTCACCACTCCCGCTGCTATCAACGGTTAAAACGGAACTGTCCACGGACCAAAAACTAAGAGATAGGCCGTCATCATCATTAGCATGCAGCATTCTATAGGCTTCTCCAATTGCACACCACACAGCTCCTTTCTTGGCCACTATCATCCACCTGATTACACCTTCGAAGCTATGATAATTATGTGAATAATTATGTCAACAAGGCGGCTCGTCAGATTCAGTTGAAATTTTCTTTAAAATACATGATGTTTTAAAAAAATATATATTTGATAGAAAAACCAACAGATTTGATAATAAACATTAAGGAGTTGAAGACGTCCATCGATTTCTACCAAAAAAAATTAAGTATATTTGACGGGACTGGTTGCTTATCTCTTTTATTGGTCGTATCATCCAACAACCAGTAGGAAAGTGGAGTGGAGGTTGAAAACAAACAGTGGGTACATTATTATAGGCTGTGACCCTTTCGAACAACCCGAAACCCCGGCAATAGCCCTCGTAGGCTATGATTACGTATAACACTAACTTATTAGACATTTCCCTTACCTCCCACAGCTAATAAAGCCCTAGTACTAACTCCCACAATGTGATATGTTGCACATATCGTGTTCCGGACTGTCATCGACCGTTGTGTTTAATAAACGTTAATTCTGCATCGCACGCCACGTGGCCTAGTTAGTTAACAAGGATGCAAGGCTAGGGCTGTCCCTAAGGTTAGCTATTAGATGTATACCTATTGACAACTCAACTTTACACATATTTCTTCTCGTAGTATCGCTGCTACGACAGTACCTATCTAAAATTTTGATGGCCCGTAACTCCGACTCTCCGTCTCATCATGTACACGGCGCGCAGCGGTTTCATTCAATTTCGATTCGACAACTCGCAAAGCGAGCTAAGTACCACTTTTCGAATCGAAGGAGGCGCGGGTATCGGATCATTTAGTTCCCTTCAAAATGGTTGAGTTGATTGGTGCTGATCCATGCCTCATGTTCGTGAACGGGCGCTGTCAGTTGGGACCGATCATCGCTCTGTTGCCCGCTCTGTTGCCACGGCTTATTTGAGTTAATTATTTAAGTATTTAATTGTCTTTTTTGTCTCTACTATGGACACTTTTAACGGGCACATCTTGCTACATCGATCTCACATAATTTACCGTGTCAACATGAATGATGTATCCAAGGTTTAAAACAATATTCTCATTTAAAAGAGTGTCCATGGAGTTTCTTGCCCAGTCTTGTCCACAGAGATCTACGCTTTGGAATGGGCAACTACAGTACTTTCGCAGTTATAATGCCTTGTTTCATTTTATTGTTGTCATTGTTTCGACAGTTCAAAAGTGTTTGTAACTGGCCTACATACAATGAATGCTTTTGATTTAATTTGATTTGAAGCGTTTATTACTAATGAGGTCTTGTAGCTTCTTATTGATAAACGTTTCAGAAAAGCCAAAAAAAACTAGTTCTATATTTCCAAAATGGTCAGCTAATCAAATAATATCTTCACCAATTATGAGTTTATAATTGATTGGTCTATCAATAAACGATTAGCGACTCTTGAAAATGCATCGAACAAGGAAAATCTCCAACAAAAATACCTACTTATAAACTTTTTGTTTGTTTTAAAAACCAGAATCTCACTTTCCGTTTGTTTTGTTTGTGAATCGATAAACAACAATTTTAAAGAAAATAAAAAAAACAGCGTCAGCTAATGTTATTTACAAACACTTTATATAACAACCTGGTCTTCTATGTAATCCTGTTAGGTACCTATCTACGTATTTGCCGACTTATTCCAAGGTATGAACTCATACAATGAAAAGGAAGATATTATCGTTGCAGCTACATATGGTAATAGAAGAGCGTCTTGTGCATATTAAATACTCGTAATTTTCTATGATGTACCTAGGTAGAATATTTTTGTGACCATGACGTTGAACCCTACTGCTATAAGTTGTAGACACGGAAGGCTCTAGCAGTAGAACCAGTCTTACCATGGGGTATCGTATTACCCAGTACTAACTGGGTTGTGGAGGTCAGATAGGCAGTCGCTCCACGTAAAATACTGATATTCAGCTGCATCCGGTTAGACTGGAAGCCGACCCAAACATAGTTGGAAAAAGGCTAGGCAGATGATGATGATGACGGAAGGCTCTAGCAAAACTCAACAACTAAAGGAATATTGCAATCCCAATTTAGGATGGCAACTGCATTCTAAGAATTTTGAATATAACTATTAATTGAAACTTATTAAAATAAGCTTTAATTAATCCACACGATCCATCACCTCTATAGCGTTTCAGTAGTGCCGGACAAAATATCGAATAACGCGTCACCTACCTAATAAAATGTAACACATTGTGTGCAAAGTGATCTTGTACCGAGCACGCGGTGACGTCATATCCACATGGTATGCGAGTAAACAAACACTTAATTACATAGTAAACTGATGCAAGTCTTACTTCACACGATACATATCTACTCGAAATAACATTCTGTTTCGATTTGTACATACAGACAGTAATGTATGTAATAATGTCATCGATAAGCCGACATTTGTAAGAAGATTAAGATAAAAGTAGAACGCGACTCATTGCGTTCTTTGTTCTGCTTTATTAATTCTCAGTCAATAGAATAATTCTGTGGTAGAGCTGTCACTCAATCTTTGTTGGAAGTCGAGCAGCATAAAGCCTTTGGAGACTTGCCAGCTCTAGACTGAAGTGAATGATTGATGCGAGATTAATTGGGTCATCATTCGAAGGCAACTAGCCAATTCCACGAACGACCCAATGCCAAGTCATAAAGGCTGTATCTATATACCATAGACACACCCATACCTAATCGTAGACACGTAAGTTGGCTCTGTGCCATCTAGCGAGGTAGACGAAGAGTTTCATGCTTCTTAACCTTCGTCCGATAAGAAGTTGGTCACTCTAACACCCCTTCTTTTTTTGCGGATGGGTAATTATCAAATATCTTCCGCGGTGCGGGGGTTAGTGTCAGACTTGTAATGACTAAAAACCATGTTCCTTCTATTGCCCTTTATGTTCCGGATAAACGGTATCACTTTCGAACAACCCGCAACCCCGGCAGGCGGTGGCCCTGGCAGGCCCCTCTGCTTTGCTGACATCTCTTTGAGGCTCACGTGGAACACTAAAACGCCGTCGACTCGGCTCGACTGTTGTCACTGGACGGATGGAAGGTGAGTTACCTATTGCTAACCGTCCACAGACCCGCATCTACGGTGGCCGGGAGTGGTCTTGCCGCGCTCGACACCTGGAACTCTAACACCCCTAGAGACATATTTTACTTCCATTGATTGATTGAAAATTAATTGAGACATCAATCACAGCTGAGCACTCGATATCAACGAGCGACCCAAATACGACCTTATTTGCAAAGGCTTCTTCTGCAGATGAACTGGGTTTGTTATTTTTACGAATAGCAATACCAGCCTACTAGGCGTGGTCTTTGTAAATTCTAGTTGCATTTTATGATTTGTAAAACTAACCAAACATGGTCATACGAATACACTCACGGTTGAATCATGCATGACTTCAAGCCGATATTTGTCCTGGAAGGAAAATATTTGACCACACACAAGCACACCGAAAATGGCACAGTGTCACTGAAAAACAATATATGGATATAAAGAGGATATTTTTGTTTGTACTGAATACTGGCTTCGAAACTACAGAACCGATTTTAATATTTTTTTAGTCAAATGAAAACAAAATTATCTGGGACAGCATAGGCTATAATAACATCACGCTACGAAACTTAAGCGGGTGAAACCACTGGGCACAGCTAGTGTGTTTATAATTTAATCCAAACTAAATATAGACCTATTATAAGGAGTCTGTGACTTCTTCACAAAAAAATGCAACATAAAACCTTTTGAAACTATACGTATGAGTCACTATCCCTCACCGTCAAGCCACACTGCATTTCGTTACCAGCATTTTGTCGCCGTCTCAACGTTTCGTCATTTTGTTACGTAGATCAATTGCGCGTGCGTGCATACCGTTATTGTAAAATTCCAGCCATTTATCACTCTAACTTGTATACAGTTATTTTTTCAAAAGTGTGCTCAACAGACGTTGGTAAATATTATTCAGGGTCGCTGCTCAGACTTCTGAATGCATATTCATTAAGTCTAGCATATATTACATTGCTTCTACGAAAAATATTCATTGCCACTGTAGGGGAATAAAACGTCATAGGATAGTCATGGTGTTTTTAAGACCACATGTGGAAACTGGAAACCCTATGATAATTCAAACAGATGTGGAACACAAGGTCACAATAAATGGCAAGGATTCAGGTCCAGATGTCGAAAATAGGGCAATTTTATACTTCTTGTCCGAGCAGCCAGCAAATGAGATTAAGTAATCAGAAGGCATGTCAAGTTCATGAACAACTGCAGGCAGCGTTTAACTTAGTACCTCATAAACTAAGTGTTCCCTGATGCCCTGAAGATTAACAATCCTTACTAATAATATAAAAGCGAAAGTGAGTTTGTTTGTTACGTCTTCACGCCTAATGGCCAAACCGATGTTGATGATTTTTTGTACAGAGATAGTTGGAACCCTGGAGACGGTAATAGGCTAAAAAAGTGAGAAAAGGGGGAGAAAGAGGGAAGAAAAGGGGAGAGAATGATAATTTTTTTTTGATCATCACACGGGTTAGCGTTAGCCCAAAAAAACTGCCACGCGGACGAAGTCGCGGGCGGAAGCTAGTGAAATAATATTTTCTACTTTTGAAGCTAGAACCTTCTTGTCCGTAACAGCAAAAGTATTAAAAATAATTCGCAAAGCATTCGCAAAAGGCGAGGCTATAGAACAATCTACTTTCTAAAACAAATTGATTCTACTTTCAACAGATTGCGGCATGCGCCCGCGCAGCTATGGGAACGATGAGCTGACATTTGTGGCCGCCATGCCCTTCCTGTTTCTTATCCAGGCTGGAACACTTTCTCTTTGCCACAAATTGCTGGAGATTATTTATGTTATGTAGATAGGTCAAGCTTTCGGTGCTTAGTATTTGTAATCTTTTTATTTCCTTACTAAGGTGAGAGCTTGTTGTCAACAGTGGCAAACATACGTCATACGTGAATACACCTTTTAGACCTTTTCCTCGGTTCAACATACGAAGCTGGATCACTTATTGATTCCTGTTTGATTGCATTATTTAAATAAGTTCTATTTTGTGTGTCTACCTGTGTTCCATCTCGCATTACTAAGTATTCTTTGTGGTTGATATCGCAGTATGGCTATAAATGCGCACTACGTGTAAGAATTTAACTTTTCAGTCCACATTAACATCGTCCTTAACAATAAGGCCCTTGAGTAATCGCAATTCTTAGTTTTATGTAAATTATTTTTTTTGTCACAGCGACGCGACGAAACTGAGCAATTGTACCAATTTCACAACAAACCTCTGATTATACCCCCGTACACTGATACGTGCATTGAGCAAAATATTTTGTAACAATATTTATGTAACGTGGCAACATTTGGTTTCTGACCACTGATGCGTCTGAGATTTGTAACTAACACCGCTGTGTGGATGCAACATAATTGGAGTAAATAGGTACTAAGATGTGTTGTTGCTTAAGTAGCAACCTTCGAGCCCCACGACCACTGTGACATAAGTTCAATGTTGATACAGTAATATAGCAAATTTAAAAACAACCATTGTCAATTGGTCGCATAATATGACAATCGCATTTGTTTTATAACTACGTATGTCTAAGTTATTCCATTGAAAATTAGAAAGGGTTGATGGTGAGTTAAATTCTCTGTAGGTAATAAATAAATAAATATCTTGGGGCGACTCACACACGGCTATCTGATCCCAAGCTAAGAAGAGCTTGTGTTATGATAACCAGACAACTGATATACATACTTATATAATTTATAAATACATACATATTATTATTTATGCTCATCACACAAAGTTTGTCCTGGGTGGGAATCGAACCCACGACCTCCGGCTCAGCAGTCAGGGCCACTGACCACTAGACCAACAGGCCCGTCAGGTACCAACATAACTTTAGAAACCAGATCAATTCGACTGTTGGTAAAGAAAGTACATCTTACATTACAAGTGTTATAATCATAGCAGACAATCCCGAGTAACAAGATAGACGTTAACTGACAAATTATTTAACAGTCTTCGTGCTTCAAGTTCGACTAACCCACAAATTTCCAATTATTCGCGTTTTTGTGAATTAGCATCACTAATCAATTTTATTACAATGTTCGTAAGGTGGGCGTTAAAAGAGTGTGACTTTACAGACGGGAGAAGTGCGAGTTGAACTCGTATGAAGAGGGTTCTGTACAATATTATGCTAGGTTTTCCCGTATAGCTCACCGTCCGTCCGAAAATTGACGACAATAGAAAATGAATGGCAATAGAAGGAATATGGGTGGGTTTTAGTCAGTACAAGTCTGACACTCCCCCCTCTCCGCCCAGAGCGGGAAAAGTTATCTGATGACTTCCCAACCGTAAAAAAAAGGTTTTCCCGTGATGTATAAGAAAACTAATTTCTCCAGTAAGGGTTAACAATTTCGTTCAGTAGTTTCGGAGATAAGAGGCTGCGGTAATTTAGCGTCTATTTTATGCCTCTGCGTTTGGGCCATGTCAACTTAATCAGGCTAGTTCTAATAGATTCGGACAAAAGTGACTGTCTGGCGGACAGATGGACAAAACTTTAAGGGTTTCTTTTTTTTGGACGAACGGAACGCTAAAAAGTAACAAAAAAGAACAAATCACGTTTTCTTTTGACCTTTGTGTTTTCGCAAGCAAAATATTAAAGATTTATTTATAAAATATCGGTAGTTTGGTATTAAGAATCACAAAATTGCGACAGTTTCGACCTATAATATTTTTTTATTGAAAGTGATATCATCGTTTTAATCCTATCATTAATTTGCTTATCTCTGCAATCTAAAATATCTAATCGCACGCGATTGAATCTGGCAATAACATTAAATACCAGGGTGAATGAATTTTAATGAGAACTTAGTGTTTAAGTAGAAATGATCCAAAGAAAAAAATCAAAACGTTTATTTCAAATACTTCTCCTACACAATTAGTTTGGAGATCACGTTTTAAGCAAGAAGATGCTTGTAAGTGACTCCGCTCTTCCACTTAATATTATACACTGTATGCAATTGAGAACAAAAGAAACAAACAAAATATAAAAATATAATATAATGCTTATGCACTGTGCCTGACAGCTACCCGTTAAGGTCGCTTCGACGAATTTTTTTTAAGAATTTAAGAATTTCGTTACCATACAAAAAAGGGGGTCATGTCCATGCATGACCCCCTTTTATTGTATGGAAAATCATCAAATATATACTGAGCGGGGGGGGGGGCGTCGCTTTTACTGACTAAAACCCATCCATGTTATTTCTTTTGCCTTTTGTGTTCCGGGGCCGCGGTATCTCTTTCGAACAACCCGCAACGCAACCCCTTCGAGCAATGACAGGCCCTAACAGGCCCCTCTGGACATGACCCTCTTTAGGCACATTCAATAGAAAAGCTGAATCCTTACTTAATATTATAAAAGCGAAAGTGAGTTTGTTTGTTTGTTTGTTTGTTTGTTTGTTACCTCTTCACGCTTTAATGGCTACACCGATTTTGATGAATTTTGATACAGAGATAGTTGGGAACCAGGAGACGGACATAGGCTAATTTTTATTTTGAAAAAGTGGGATGTGAGGGAGAAAGAGGGAAGAAAAGGGAAAACTTAGCGTTGCTATTACAAATCAATAAGGCGCAAGGGGAACTGTGTTACCTCGAATTTAACGCGAGCGAAGCCGCGGGCGAAAGCTAGTAATAAAATATTTCAAAAATATCATTGCTGTAGGTTCGCAATCTAACTAGCGCGTAATGACTATCTCGCCAGAAACTGTGGGTTCTAATCAATTTTAAACGCACGAATAGAACACGAAATGTTAGCAATCTTTACCTATTTTTTACCTATTATAATATGTACAGAAAGGTTATGATCGTTTATAGAAGACTAGCTTTTGCCCGCGGCTTCGCTCGCGTTAAATTCGGTAGCGCCTTATTGATTTGTAATAGCAACGCTAAGTTTTCCCGTTTCTTCCCTCTTTCTCCCTCATATCCCACTCTTTTTTTTTTAAATAGCCTATTTCCGTCTCCTGTTTCCCAACTATCTCTGTATCAAAATCGGTTTAGCCATTAAAGCGTGAAGAGGTAACAAACAAACAAACAAACTCACTTTCGCTTTTATAATATTAATAAAAAAATAAATAATATTAGTAAGGATATGAAATAATCTCGACATTATGCATGAAGTTTTTATTTCAACTATATGTGCCCGATTAATGACAAAAGGATCGCCCTGAATAGAACCTAAATATAACTAGCAAAATAAACCCAGTCTTCATTAATTAATCATCATCTGCCTAGCCTTTTCCCAACTACGTTGGGGTCGGCTTCCACTCTTACCCGATGCAGCTAAATATCAGCATTTTACATGGAGCGACTGCCTATCTGACCTCCACAACCCAGTTAGTACTGGGTAATACGATGTCTATTGAGAAGACAGATTGTCAGACTTTAGAGACACTGACTACCTGTAACGACTGTCAAAGATCTACAATTGACAGCCGGGACCAACAGCTTAACGTGCTTTCCGACGCATGGAGGAAACTCGGTATGTAACGGGTGGTCACCCATCCACAGACCAACCTAGGAAAGCGCGACTTGACCTAAAGATCGACCCGAGCGGCTGCTTTTATTTAGCCACGAGCTCCTCATTAATTAGTAACGTATAAAATTGTCGAGTGATTATCCGTTGTTAAATGTGTGTCAAAGTCAATAAGGATTGAGGTTGTTATGAAACATCGTAGATAATGGAAAATTCATTTGATAAATGTTGTTTTCATTTGATAAATGTTGCTATGTTTTAAATAACCAGCTTCTGCCCGCGGCTAAGCTCGCATAGAATTCGGTAGTTGTCCCATGGGTTCATATTTCCGGAATGAAAACGTGCGAAATGCTATATGTACCCAGGTTATAAACTATCCGTGTGCCTTAATTCATCGAAAACCAGCCAGTAGTTTTTGCGTGAAACATTAACAAACATTTATACATCCTCATAGACTTTCGCATAATTAAATAAAATTCAGTAGGAAGTAGGATTATCATGGTCCAAAAATATAATTCATCGACCACTTAAATGCAATGCTTCACTTTTTCTTGTTTAGAATTCTAAACAACCACTTGGATAGATAAAAATATGCAGATTCATTAAAAAAGGCAAACAAGATAAAAGTGTTTAAAGTGCACTGTACTAGTTTGGTAATGCAAGCTATAATCCTAAGAGTTTCTACAAACAAAGATTAATTTAAACAACATTAGCCGCTCCTGCTTGTACTTATCTCTTATTTTAGCGATCAAACAATCTTAATACACACTACGGTTTGAGCTCATCTCCTTATATTTTCCAATGCAAATTATTTATGGTTGCCACATGAGAGATTTAGATTCAATGATAGATTGCCAATCTTCTCTTACTCCATTAACAGGTGAGATCCCATAGTCATTCATGCCACCATCGGATACACTCTCGGTTTTTTCTTTACTTTCATCAAGAAAGTCATATTTTCTAAAACTTTTCTCAATCGGATAAGTTAAGATAATCCCATCTTACACCTTCCCATTGAGAGAAACGAAGTGCACACGGTCGACGACGCAAAAGAAAAAATACATAATTACAATAATATGTACATTAGTGTGTGACACCATCAATGCACCACCAGCATTAGGTCAAGAAGGCAATGTAACTAACAGCGATGATGCACATGACGAAATACGTCTGAATTCAAGCAGACGAGATCAAAGCAATTAACAAAAGAATTCAGCAGGGAGACAAAAAAGGTGCTGAAAAGTAAACCGCGAGCAAAGCTAGCGTGACTACTAAAACATTTACTTCTGGTAGCACATAATTGAGATGAATGGCTTGTTGTGTCAACGTACCCAAACATTCGTGCTGACGGACCCACATAGACGTTGGCCAACCGCAGTTTGAGAATAATTCACAAGACGAAGACAATTCATTCAGCACGTCATGTTTTAAAGACCATTTTATACACACATCCATTCTTGCGGTTGTGCATCTAATCAGAGTTCCCACGGAACAGTTATAGGATAAAGATGTAAATTGTATCTCTGAAATTAACATAGCAACTGCATCTTTGTTAGCTGTTTCCTCTAACTGGACATGATTGACAGGAAAAATTACCAATCTGATATGTTATGGGAATAGATTGAAACAAATCAAGAAAGGGGGCTTTCAAGAGATTATAATCATTAGAGAGTGCCTAAATGTCCTAAAAGGCATCAGAATTTTAGATTTCTTTCAATGATTATCTTTCATGTCAATGGTAATTCACATCAAGCTAAAATCGAATATATTGTAGTCCCATTGAATTGCACAGAAATGCAAAGTATCCGGACAATCAATGTTATGATTAATTCAGTTTACTTTTTTCTATCTACTTCGTGTCAGCAATAAACAAACATATCAATTCAAAGTAATAAATCAAGACATTTCAATGTTTGAATTAAAGATTCACCGTGTCTTGTCTGAGAACTATTAATTACAGTGTTTGGGTATTCACTTTCTATTTTCGACTGCATATCTCTTGACGGAGCCATTTCAGCTGACCCGTAACAACTGATGACCCTAGCTTGAGGACGAACCAATCATTGATAAATATATTTAAACAGCACTCGAGAATCAAGAAACGAACTCTTCAATTAGTTAATGATGATAACGGTGTAGTGGTAATATCAATAAATAAACTGATCAAAAAGATAAAGCACTGAATTATGAACCCGGATCTACGGTAAACCTAACTGGAGCAAATTAATGTTTCCAATTAACGTTTTTAGTTAAATTTTTCAATTCCAATAATTTTTCATCGTGTTTTAAGTCTATGCTGTGTTTTATAAGTTACATAGGTATAATGTGGCTACAAGTTACTAAGGCGATCTGACGGCGCGGGTATTACACCTGCATGCACCTCTACAAAGTAATAAAGTCTAAAGTTGTTTTGAATATTAACAACGGGACCCCTATATTAAATGTCAGATTGGACAGAATCATCACAAGAACATCACCCAGATTCCCCCATAATTGCATCAAACAGATTACCTACTAATAGTTGCTGTTATGTTATTATTATAGATGGTAATCTCTAGTGACGCTAACGAATGTAAAGCGCGCGAAAGCATTGTATACATATTCAACACTTTCTACCTCATCGTCAAATACAGGTATGTCCATAGTTCCATACCAATATCCTCCTGATTGATTGCCAGTGGCACATTGCCAAGCTGCGTACTTTCTCTGGCGATTAGTTTAGACTTTTTGTTCAATTATGAATTACGTCGGCTGTACGACAACATTTGTTAATTTCTTCTTGTGTGCGAGTAATCGAAAGAAATGAGATTGGAACGAGATTGGGGCGGCCGGGCGATGGCGCGCGGTAATTGCACCGTGCTGCGGGTTGCGGCCGAACGCCGGCGGAGCGGCAGCCAAGCCTCAGTCCGTTCTGTGCCGCCGCTCCGGCCGCGTCTCCTAGCACTACCACCGAACAATACAATGAATTAGCTAAACTATGACCGCTAGGGCCGACACGTAAAGGCTTCGTGAGTGACCTCTAAGTAGTGGTGGAAGATGAGCGAGGAACAGGAACAGTGCGACTCGTTCAACTCGTGGGAGCTGAACGGGCTGAACTCCTTGGATCTGTGGGACTACACTGTCGAGCTGGAGTGCTTGCAAGGAACCGAAGGTTAGTTTCGCAAGGCTGTGTGAGCGGCGTTCAGCGCGGCCGTCGCCCTAGACGTTGCGCTCACCAAGCAATTCGTAACGCAAAGAACAAAACTAAATAGAATTGAAGCATGGAATTGTTTGAATAACGTCTGTTACGCTCGCATTTACGGTACCGCTTTCTCATAGGTCCTCCTTTCTACTTAGATTCAGATTATCTTCGTCGATTAATGTCATGGTTTATTTTCTAAAGGATATTTATGGTCACGAGCATTGAGTAGGAAAGATATAGAGATGTATTACGTACTGTTATTTATTGTGGCAATTATTTGTAAGCATTAGAGTGGTGACTCGTTCTTTCTATGGGCCATTGTCGAACAATGACCAAAACATCGTGTCAGCTATATCGTGATTGTATTTGGTTGGTGCATTTTGGAGTTACGTGGTGTTACCGATGTTTAGTACACCTTTGAACACGTCCGTGTGTGCGTCTTCATCAGTAACGGTACCGGAGTGTATCGTGCTGTGCCGTGCTCGTCATGCTCTTGCATTTAAGAATCTGTTAACTAATTTATTTACTTAATGTTAAGGTTAATTGTAGGAAAACTGCACAGACCTTGAAAGAGTGCGCTGTCTGTTATCATTTCGCTGATATTGGTTTAATTATCTACTTGATATAATAACATGTCAACTTTGATAGGCGTTTGTGAATTTGATAAAATATCAGCTGCAACTTACGTAGGTGGATCGTTATTTCCTGCATGTGTTCGGTCCTTGAATAACAGGTGATTCTGCTCAATTACGTGCGCATAAAAAACCTGAAAGTTGGTATGGTAATGCAAGTATATAAATACAATATACATACATTCAAATAGCAAGGTAAATATATAATTTACCTAATGGAAAAAGTATAAATAAGTAGGTAACTACGCAGTTGCACACAGTGGTGTGTTACCATGAATTAGATGAACAAACCAAACGCGATAATATTAAAATGTACTAGGAACCTACTACCTAAAGAAGTTACATTCACGTTCTTGTTAGTAATATTTCTAGCAATAAGTAGTTAAGCAATCTTTAAATAAACATCATTACCTACGCATAAAAGACAATGGAACATGTAATAAACCAGTTCAGGATAATTCTTTCAAGGCATTATCATGGATCGTGTCGGTGAACACAATAGTCCAACTAAGAATTAAAAACAATATACATACATAGAGTATAAACATTTAACTCTAAATTAAGATTAAAACGTAGAACGTTGTTCAATAAAAACACGGTAGTAACTTCTGCAATGATTGAAAGAGATGATAGTTCAAGTTCAAAGTTCAGTTCAAATGCAACAGTCGTCGTCCTTTTTGGCAAGGTATCGATACGTGGAGTGTTCTCGTGCCTGTTCTCGCGCAATGGTTTGAACTCATCGTGCGACGAGAACGTATCGTGTCATCGTACGATCAATAGCTTATTACGACGACGCCTTAGGCTACACGCATTATACAGCCATGACAACAACTTTTGGCGGCGAAGCTCGCACTGTGGCTTCCAAGTTCTGGCCATCCAACATATCAGTAGCAAAAGTAGGTAACCATTGCTGTTTTAGCAAAAGCTAGAATAGTAGCCAAAAGACTGAAATTAAAACTAATAGATTACCTACCTACTACATTAACTACCACTTTTAGTATCTTGACTTAAGATTCGACCCTGAATATTAATTCCTGCCAACATACAAGTTACAAGCATGGCAACCTTCGTACTTTGATCTTGAACTCTCAAGTATTGAAGCTACATCATTTTATAGACGGATACGATAATTTAACCTCATACGGTTATTAGCAATATCTAATACATACCTTATACATTAAATAAGTAGGTATTTTTTGCTTTGATTTCAAATCAAGATAACCACAGTTATTAAGATTGGTAATGTCTGGAGCAAGGCTCTACCTGATAGTTACAGACAGATTGAAATCTTTTCGCTCTATATTGTTAAAGGTTATATTCAATACAATCTTAGATTTGCAAAGTTCGTTCGGAATATAATTATAGAAAAAAAAAAGTTCTTGACGTAAATTATTATTATCAGTTAAACTGCTACGGAAGTGTTGTGGACTGGATGCAGACTACGACAAATACTTCAATATTATGTAGGTACCTATTTGTTAGAGTGATCAAGTCCTGAGTCACGTCCTTAATTTTTACCGTACCGGCTCGGACCAATCAGTCCTGACTGACAGATATCCATTCAGCCTGTCATTGTGACAATACTCATTAGAAATAAATTTCTTTAGTGCCACACCAAAAAAAAAAATCTTCACAGTAGTAACAGCTAATAACAACGTTCTTTTTTTTTTAAATAAATAAGGTTCTGTTGAACTGGTACGAACATTTTCAGACCGACTGCGCACACAGAACACTGATACACACTAGTATCTATTCATATGGACAGAGAGACATAATCCATCCTGAGTTTGCATAGCTAAGTTGCGGGCCAAATATATTTAAACATTTTTAACATCGACAAGCTAAGTTGAAAAATCTAGAAGGATCTATTTCTAACAGTCATTAGTGGCCAGACACATTTGAAATCATTTTCTACACAGTAGCAAACCGACATTATCAACGACCTTTTTAAAATTGCATGTTAGTCTTTCCTAACGATGACACTATAACATTTTAACAGCGGCAAATGAAATTACTCATGCAGGTTAGAGAATGTAGTATACCGACCTCCGTGAGCTTCGCAAGCGCAGTCGGTATTGTTTTTCCTCGTACAATTCAATGTTTTCGCAATAACCCGCACTCGTCAGTAAAATAAGTTTTATAACTACTTAACACGCTTATTACGCACTTTTGTAACGCGACTGTACTGAAGGAATTGAAACTTGTGTGGTTGGTCTGAATGTCGTCATAAGACATAAGTATTACATGTGATAATATTGGAGATTAAATGATTTTTAATAATCACTTTATTCCAGATTACAAAATAATATTGGATTAATTTTGAAACCGCTCTCAATCGTTATTAATGTATTTTTGCAAAATATCTTTGCTTCAGAGTGGTATCCTCACGAATTTTAACCAAACCTTTGCTTTTGTACGCGTTCATATAAGTAACTACAGAATAAATAATAGTACCAGATTCTGCAGTTAAGTTTTTTACAGCACCTACAACACTTATTACTTACAATTAATTTACTACGAATTTACACCACTTTAGCGTAGAAATATTACTACCTACTTAATGCTCACATGTTTTGCGATCACTAACCCGCTTGCTTAGCTTAGTGGCGAATTTAGTTAGGTCAATTATTTATTCTGTGGCCCTTTTTTCGGGTCGGAAGTCATCAAATAACTTCTCCCGCTCTGGACGAAGAGGAAGGCAGTGTCAGACATGCACTGACCAAACCCACCCATGTTCCTTATTTTCCCTTTGTATTCCGAGGCCGCGATAACTCTTTCAAACAAGCCGCAAACCCGGCAGGCAGTGGACCTGGCAGGCCCCTCTGCTTTGCTGACATCTCTTTGAGGTGTCATGAAAAACGAATGCGCAATCGACACGGCATTCTGTGGCCCTTTTGAATTTACATATTTAGAAGAAACTAATGAAAAAACTAGTCTTCTTCTTTACATTCCATTTACATCAACAAGATAATTAGGTATTTAGGTACAAATTATTGCTACTAACTGACTTATTTAAAAACGTAAACTCGTGTTCTCCTAAATATTAATCAGACGATTGTTTAAAATTATGAAATAATAATTGTTACAAGATACCAGTGCAAACTTATAGTAACTGTTACAATATCGTGTAATGTTCCGTTAGGCGAAAGAATCGCGTGAGATTATAGTCTACAAATTAAACACATCATCATCATTCAACATCACGCTAGTGCAGTGTTACTGCAGTAATGCACTGCAAATATAAAGTCAAGGTTTCCACTGCATCAAACTATCGTGATCAGAATTTACGCTAAAGCATATTTGAATACATTTACATAAAATTAACTTAAACGGATAGATAAATTGTGGACCGATATCTAACACGCTATGGTAGGTACACGACATACAAAAATAACTCTTATTGACTTAACTTAAAATCTTTAACATTTGCAAAATAAAATACGCTTTAATTAATCACGAGCCATGTCATAAACCAAAAGTATCAAATAAACGCCAATCTAGCGTTGAAAAAAAAAACTATTTCTCAACTTCCAAATAATAAAGATCTTAAAAGTTAAAAACTAAAATCCAATACGTGAAGTTACTCAAGTCATAAGTCAGGGGTCGTTCATTGTATGACTGACTCCTTTGTGAATCATTGTCATACATCTGTCACATTGTCTTTGTTTAATTACTAGTGGTATGGCAACCCAGTTGATGGGTATGCCGTACAATGCGATACGAACAATTGAAGTTTTTGTACCATTTAGTTTTTAAATTGTAATAGTCTCCAGCGTTTGATTGTCTACCATAGTACCTACGTGATATTGGCAAAATTGTGGTGTCTCCTTCCACAAACGCCATTAAATAAATAATTGTATAGTATTTTAAATTGTACTACCGTCATCATAAGTCGTGGGATTTGCATGTGGACGTAAAATACTCCTCCGACTTTTATTACTTTTAGTCATGAAGTAGGTAAACCATTTAGCAATCGTTTAAAATAAGTGCTACTTATTCAAACGCTATATCATGCAAAAAATATCAAGTATGAAAATATGTTTTTGGATTTTGTTTATACTACTTATCCACCGACTATAATGCTATAAGATTTTTATGAATATAGTGGCAATTAAATCGAGAAATACACAAAGGTTATTAACTTGTTTAATAACCTTTGTGTATTTCTCAAGCGACACAAACTCAAATTACTTTATCATGTAGATTAACATGATTACACTTTTTCTTTTGCCAATTTTAAGTGCGGCATTTTAGCATCATTACACCTATTGTTACATTGTTGTGAAAACAGTTGGTACTCATAATTTTCTCCTCAAAAGATCAAATCATAAAATCAGTACACTGATCTGAATATCATCGTGCGAGAAAGTTTCGCATTATGTTATAGCAGATTACATTCTTGGCAAAAACTCGATGGCCAAGAGAGAGTCGTATTGTTTCCATAATGCAGTCTGTAACGAAATTACTGAGTAATAGATTTTTAAGTGATTTGATGATCAAATCATATTATGGAAAGTGCATTGGTTGGGTAAAATTATCCGATGATGTCACCCGACTGTAAATATAATTTGCTAGATAGCAAAAACAAACTTACCGTATTTTACCCTTGGGCTTATTCCGATAGAAATAATAGAGGAACAATTGAGGATTTGCACCTGATCACTTTTCACCCTTATACTCTGAGTAATAAGGCTGAAAAATGGCCAGACATACATCGGTGTCCTCGATGATACCTATTTTCCGAGTTTTCTTAATTAAGTCAACCTACAGACATCCCATCATCATTTGGTCAATGATTTTCAGATATTTATCCTATTGTATTTCGACGTTCTGTAGCAGAACAAACCTAAGCTCCATTATTAGGTTTGGGATAATTTAAAATGTGATCGAACACTTTACAATAGGAAGTCATTACTTGATCTGCCAGATAAACAGCGATAAGATCACCGCCTGTCATGTTAAACCTAGGAGTGTACGTACTTTCACGGCTGAAAAGTTGTATCGTATCTATCTATATTAGAAGTTTTCCAGCTTAACATGTTCGAAGTTATCTTCTTGAATCTGCTGGAAGATGTTAATTTTGCACCATTATATATTTAAACTAGCTGGCGCCCGCGGTTTCGTCTGCGTGATATCGTAAAAAAAGTATCCTATGTGTTATTCCAGACTATAATATACCTACTTTTGTGCAAAATTTATCAAGATCCGTTAAGCCGTTTAGACGTGAAAGAGTAACAAACATCCGTACATCCATCCATCCTCACAAACATTCGCATTTATAATATTAGTAGGATGGTCAATTCAAATATGATACACATGAATTACCCAGACAATTATAGAGTTCTCACGAATTTGTATTACGATTCCTCACATAAGCTGTCTTGTTGCAAGAATTGCATCCTTCGCTAGTTCGTCAAACACACTTAGGTAGCAATGGCGGTGGACGTAATTCTATGTCTTTGACCAGCTCACGTGTGGAAGCAGGTTTAGAAACAAGAAACAATGTTGCAAGTTAAAAATATCTTACATCAGTAATAGCTGACTGACTTGCAACTCCACTCGGTGCAAAAAAACGACAGCTTGAAAAAATACTGGTTTGATGGCGAATTAAAAGAATAAAAAGCATTTTTCGATTAGATGAAATTCAATACCCAATACGTTACGCAGTAATATGCATGCGATGGTTATAGAATACGTAATTTTTGAATTTCATTGGTGCATAACTAACGCGCGTCTGTTTTTTCTTACTTTTTAATAGCCTGTGCGTGCGATGTAAAGCCTAAACGAGTTTTGTAACACCATTATAATATCGTACGTCAGCTTGACTGGCAAACGAGTGGTTTGCGGTAAAAAAAACAAGACTGAAACCGGTTTGCATGAAGTTACTGAAAGAAACGCTATTTTTTACAACGATCAAAAAAGCGCTGTCCGTGAATTTAAATTTATTATATACGAGTTTAAAGTCTACGTCGCATCTGAGTGCTTCCAATTAAAATCTAGTGTTGTTTGCGGTATGTCCCTCGTACCATGAAACACGAAACAAGTATTCGACATAGCATAGCTGCTACTATTTAGAGCGAAGAACATTTCCTAGCGCATATCATAATAATGTGAAATGGCTATCTCACTTGTGGACATCACAGTATCTTGCAATATTTTAGTTGATACTACTGCAAAGCTTCATAACAATACCCATTGATTAAACACAGGCATCTAATGACATCATGAAATTCTAATCCTTATTATTTATATCATTATTACCTTCTTCTCAAAGTGACTGTTCCGCCTAAGAACCTACTCTCCCGACATTCACATATCTAATAAATCATAATTTCCCCAATATGTCCATCAACTTTCATCTACGTACACTCGGTAGGTACCTACTCATTGACCTGGATTTCAACGAAAAATTTTTAGCGTTTTGTTCTTTGCGCGGGCAAGGTTACTCGGCAAAAACCTTTCACGGACGGATCGATGAAGGCGTTTTACCTTGCGTCTTTTGTTCTTGTTACGGTTTTCAAAGTTGTTTGTTGCCAAGCGTTGTAATACATTGCGTGTAGGTTGGCAGGTGTGCAGTCACCCGTGACTACTTGACAGCTGTCGCAAGCGCAAGGCGGCTGGTCGTCAACTGCACTGCGATGGTGTTGGTACTGATAGGTTAATTACTCCGTCTAACTTGCCGGCTTATCTTTAGATTCAGTGTCTTTCACTTTTTGCATTCCAATGTCTTAACGTGTCTGTCTAGGCTGGACGAGTAGTCGCGATGATTAACAATGACATAAGTAATTATGTGTGGTGTTGATTATGTAATCGACCACCCTCAGATAAGTTTACAATAGGTAAAACTGTTCATGACTTAGTTCAAATACTCTTGACTTTCGACACTGCGTGTATCACAATAAACAGATAGTATAGTGGACGTATTTTCGAACAAACCAATTAAACGATGTTAGGGTTTTGGAATAGTCCACTTTATAATCATGGGGGAAGCAGCTTATTTAACTTTTACACCCTTGTAAGTTCAGGCCCGAGTATAATAAAATAATTAAAACCCTCATTCAGTTCAACTCCGAACATTTATAACAACGTCGTAATAAATTATAATTTTCTTTTCTTACAGATTTGCAGCTGGCAGCAGAACTCGGCAAGACCCTTTTGGAGAGAAATAAGGAACTTGAAACTGCTCTACGTCAGCACCAGAATGTCATCGAAGACCAAACACAGGAAATTGAGGTTAGAATTGAGGGTAGTTCAATATTATGACTACCTACCTTTTCTCGCGGAACTACTGAGCATGACGTTCCTAGTAGCTGCCTCGAAGTTTGTGTGCCGATTAGATGGCAATAGGCTCGCCCCTAACTACATGGGACTTAAACGTAAATGGCAAAATATCGGGGAAAAACACAAATTCAAAGCATTTATTTAATTTAGACCATTAAAGGCCGTTTTGAATGTCAAAGAAACAAAAGAATGAAGCTACAGTCCCAGACACAATGCATAACAACTTGTGAAAGTACTGTAGTTGCCCATTCCAAAGCGGTGATCTCTATGGAGAACACTACATAGTACATACGGTACACCTCTGCTTAACTCATCGGGGATTACAGGCGTTATGTTATGTATGTGTAGAAGGCAACAGATCAAAATCGCCGCCCGAAATTGAAATACCCAACATAATAACATCAGAGTAATTGGTAATAGGTACAAAATGTCCCATCATTATTCCAATAGAAAATGTAAATCATAATGGCGATCTTGATTACCGTTTGAACTTTATAACCCTCCTTAATGACAGCCACTAGCGCGGTTAGAACATCGTAAACAAACAATTTATATAAGCCATCATAACGACAAAAACTCTTGTTACAAATTAAATCCCAAGATTATAGCAACTGCGCAATATTTCGCTAAGATTGACTGCTAAGATACCAGGCCAAAATTTAGTAACATAACGTTATTTTAATGCAAATTATATTGTTTCAGTACTTAACGAAACAGACGGTCGCTCTGCGCGAGGTGAACGACTCCAGGTTGAGGATCTACGAGCAACTCGAAGTGAGCATTCAAGACTTGGAGCGTGCCAACCACAGGCTAGCTGTCGACCATGCCACCGAGAAGAAACACATTAAAACGTAAGTTGATCGTTGTCTGCCTATATAGATGTTGTGAATTAAGTCTTTTTTTCGAATGCCAAGGAAGGTTATGTTTTTTCTGCCAATATTGAATGCAATTTTAAAAGACAATTATCTAACATCTCATAACTGACACAAAAATTCTAATTCATGATTTATTCCAAAAAACAATGTCTTTGATTCCAGTCTATGCGCCACCATTGAAACGTTGGAGTCAAAATGTGAAGATTTACAAAAGACTGTGGACGACCTAAACGCCCAACTGGAGATCTCCAGGCGAAGGGCAGAACGGAAACCAGAAACTGAGAAACCCAAAGAAAAAGAGAAATCTGTGGAACTCACTCTCAGCATCAAAAAGCCTGAATTAAACAGTACACCGATTAAGACGGTAGCACCTCTCCCAGAACTGACTAAAGAGGATGAGGATTTACTCAGGCTTAGTGATGAACTCAGAGAGAGCAAAGTGGCGTTCGCACAAGAACAGAGGAGGGTGACGGAACTGGAGGAACAGTTGGCGTCAATGGTTCAGGAGAACAACAGAATACACGACCAGTTTAGGAATTGGCAACAAAGAGAAGACGAGCCGAAGTCGATGCATGAAGAATTCTCTATCCTTGAAGAAGTCAGGTAATGGTAACTTTCAATTTGATGCTTTTAAACTATTTATTGCATAGCAGTATTTCTAATCCCTATAGTTTTCTGTCACAGACAAGGACAACTATGCATAAGATGTCTAAGGGGCGCGGAAAGAGACGACATGTCGTCAATGCTAGACGGAGACGATGATGACAGGAGCGCAATCAGTTCCCTAATCCTCCCTCCGTCTGGCCAGGACAGTCCACGTGAAGATCTCGTCACTAACAAACTTGTCAAATTCGACGTAAGTATCAGAACGACACCCCTGCACGTTTTAAAAGATTCTGTTAAAGCTTTATTATTCTTTTGTAGAAATTCTTTTCTGTTATTAACAAAGTGTACATTTAATATTCCTTTTATTTCTTGTCTTGTGTAACAACATTAACTCACAGTTCTGCGTAATACGCAACTCGACTAACATCATTAACACGCTAAAACTAATCAATGTGTAGTACAAAGTGGAATTCCATTGGAGGATCATACAGTATTCATTTGTACTCCCTACTGTTGAATATCTATTGTTCAGCAACCGATACACGTATTACTTTCCCACTTTTCCACGGAGATGATCGTGTTGGATAAATAAAACATTGGCATTGCACTTCGCCAACATGCTCATTTGAATTTCGCTCGTTTCTAGGCGACAAAGCTTTTCCAACTGCCCCTGATGTTGTTGATCACGCTTTGCATATGCATTATGAAGCGCATTTGCAGTAGTTTTCTTTGGATATATCGTATGTAGTCGAAGGTACGTCCATTACCGACAAGTTATTATACTATACGCGAATAGTGCACGCTGAACGACTCAACGGTGACGGTGACGAGTGATAGTTGGTAACTTCACTATGTAACTAACGTTGTTTATATGTACTTATGTAAATGTGTAATACATAATTGGTTACTACACGGATGTGGGATATTAATACTAATTTAATTCAAACGTAATTCATATTTTATATATGTATCTGTCTACGAAAGTAATTATGATTACACTGTAACTATATATTTATTAGCTTATTTCTATCTAACATGCAAAGCGATATCAACTATCAATAATAATTATTATGATTTAACAATTATTTAACTATGGAGTAATGGGAGTATTTTTGATTAATCATATTTGTAAGGTTTTTTTCTTAAACTTTAATTTGTTTTTATCCAAAGATCATTTCATGTTCAAAGTTCATCTGACTTCCTATGAATCTAACTAGGGCTTCTTTTTCAGTAACAGTTTGTGATGACGTTCATATCTTTCGAATAATATCATTCAGACAAAACATACTACTCAGTCACTTAAATAACAAGCATTACATGTTTACAACACATCACCAGCGCCAGTAGTTGTCACCATCTCACTGGGTTCTAAATAATAACCAATAATTACTGTTGACCTTTCAGAATGCGAAGGAAAAGTTGCTCCAGGGTATATGGGCAAATAAAGAAGATGGCCACGATAACCCTTACAGAGAGCTAGTGCAGAAGTACGAAGCTCTTCTAGAAGTTCAACTGTCACAGGTTAAGAACATCAGAAAGACCAAACCGACCACTTTACCCAGCAATCAGAACCCGTGTGGACCTCTGTCTCTCCAGGATGAACTGCAAACATCTGGAGACTACAGCCAGTTCAGTGTCAAAGATACTGATGAGGAAAGCGGACACGGCGAGGAACAACAGAAAGGAGTCAGCCAGACAAAGAAAGTTGAAGCCACCTCCCGAAAGAAGATCATCCAAACTCCGGACTTCTCGGAGGCAGAGACATCCAGCTCCGGATTTTCAGATGAAACCAGCAACAAAGCCACGCAGACGGAACGTGAGCGACCAGGCTCTTTCCTGTGCACAATCGCTGACGGCGAAGACTACCGTTTCAGTATTTACGATGACGTCAGTCCCATGGACAGTCGATTCCGTAACAGACCAGAATACCGCGAACTATTTAAGGAAATATTCACCATCCTTAAGAAGGCGGCGGAGAACAAGGACGATGGAGAACAACTGCCGCTCCTCGACGACACGACCGCCGGCAAGGTGCCACCCGTCACACCCGCCAACGAGGAGGCGCCCGATAACTTTACAGATGATACCCAGAGCGTATTTTCGTCTGTAATGTCTGAACAGTCGATTCCAGTGTCTGATATTACTATGCCAGAAACACCAACTTTGAAAGAAAAAGAAAAACCACAGCCCGAAGTGGCCAAGAAGGAAGAGAATGGCAACAAAGAGAACAAACCAGTAGCTGAGAGCACCACGGAGAAACCCAAGCCAAGCCCAGCACGTCAACCCAAGGAACACACGAGTGTGAGGGAGAAGAGAGATCAGAGCGTGCAGAGAGAGAAAGAGAGGAAGGAAGAGAAAGAACGAGAGAGGAAAGAAGAGAAAGAACGTGTCCTGACCCCGCTGGTGCGTCAGCCACTGGAGTACATAGCGGCCACTAGAAAGAAGTCCAGACATCGCAACCGCAAACACAGCCAGGACCGCCAGGGCGCAGACTCTCCGGTGTTCCCGTCACCGCCTAAAATCACCTACCAGAAGTCATCGAGCAAGAAAAGGAGGGACTACAGGCCGATTGAGGCCAGTCCTCTCGTCAGAGCGGCAGAGAGCGAATGGAACGGCTCCACACTACAGTTCTACAACAGGAACCTAAACTCACCAACACCCAGCGCAAGCGGCCGGACCGGCAAGATATACCAAGGATGGAACCCCGAGACCGACTCGTGGGACATCAAACAGAGCACTGCGTCACAGGAAATACACAAACTGAGGAAACTAGAGCTTTCCTATGCAGAAGTACTAAGGAACGCCGACAAAACTAAACCCAGGCGCAAAAAACATCAGTAAGATATAAGTTTTATTCATCGACCCCTCTTACTCGTAGTAAGAGTCGAGTGATCAACAGCCATTTGTCATTGCCAACTGGACATAAGTAATTTAGATTAGTATTTGTGATCTGGTAGTGTAACTTTTAATTTTTACCTATATATTCACAATCACAAATTGCCATAATAACCGGTATAGTTATTGTATACCAGTATATTTATGTATTGTATACTTCAATAGTCCTATAATCAATTTTAATTTATTGAACATTCACAATAATACCCTTCCCTCCGATGTCACATGCGCCTACTTATTTCGTCTGAAATATTCTTGCATTTAGACCAGAGCACCTAACTATGTTCGTCTCAAGATAGTTTTACTGCCTGAAATTGAGTTCAATTCGATTATTTCCACTGAATAATTTAATTTCTTCCTATGTTAGTCATTATTTTAATTGTATATTATGTATTTGATCATTGATTTGTAAATATGCATTTTTAAGTTAATTATATTTTTTTAATTGCCATCGATATTTTCGAATATTTCGAACAACGCGTTTATGTATGCTGAAGGTATTTAATGGAGACAAAGTGAGAGAGAGGTTGAAGGTATAAATAAAAATTTGCATTGATATTAACAAGTTTTTCATTGCTCCTTCCACCACTGAACAGTGTATTAGTAAAAGTAGATAAGTAATTATAAATTAACTAGCTGTGCCCTTAGGGCTATGAAAATAGATGTTGGCCGATTCTCAGACTTATTGAATATGCAGAAAAATGACATAAGAATCGGTCGAGTCGTTTCGGAGGCTACGAGAATTTGATATATTAGGTAATAAAAAACTATAATTATATTACAACGATATAATTTAAGGTTACTTTTTACATGGATATATTGTATACATGTGGGTAGGTGTGAAAATTGCGATAAGCGAGAATTGGAACACTGTGCCATGTCGTGCCGACGTGCCGCCTTGGGCAATGTCAACCATCAAAATTCAAAAGGGAGAAAGCGACAGCTTCACACCACAACAACAACAACACACGTTATATAATAATCAGCCTACAAAACAACGGAATACATTGTGCACGACGCGGGACACGACATGACACAGTGAGGCCAATCTGGCTGAATTGATCTACTTGTTCTGCGCCTCGAGTTCTCTCTCGACAATCTTGCGGTACTCGTCGAAGCCTCCCTCTATACTTGTCACGGAACCACTGCCGCACACCCACAGCTCTTTGCAGACCATTCGTATTAACCGTTCGTCGTGAGAAACGAGGATAACTCCTCCCTAGAACAAACCAAAGTATTAGTCAAGTTGATCGTGAGAGTATACTATTAGGACTTTCAACAGAACAACTTCATAATAAAAGTTTTCTACATCAATTGGAATATGAGTAGGCTCAACATTTTATAAAATATAATTTGTCAAAGATCAGATAAATTAAGTTCATCAAGCAAAAGGCGGATTTTTAACTGTATCACTCGCACAAATACAAATATTCTTGAAAAAAGGGAACAACAATTCTATAACTATAGGCCAACCGATTAACTGAGACCATGGCTTTTTTTTTGGGTGGGAAATCATCAAATAACTTCCCCCGCTCTGGGCGGAGCGGGGGGGGGCGTGTCAGACTTTTACTGACTAAAACCCACCCATGTTCCTTCTATTGCCCTTTACGTTCCGGGGCCGCGGTATGTCTTTCGAACAACCCGCAACCCCGGTTAGGCCATGGGTAAGGTAGCTGTGCGGTGAGGTAGGGATGTTGACGCCCAACAGTCGGCCTATAGCCTTAGCATTACGTCACCACAGTTTAACGTTCAGCCTAACGAAAACAAAAAGGATTTGCATTTAAAAATAAGAGTCACCTCTTTCGACCCAAAAGGTGCAAAAAATAGCCCTCTGGTTTATAAGCCAGAGATACTTTGCCAATATAAAATTACACATCTAAATATCATACAAAAACTCACCGTATATTTTTGTATAGCTTTTCCTAACGCCTCGATCGTCTCGATGTCCAAATGGTTAGTAGGCTCATCAAGTACTAAGAAGTTGGGGTTGCCCATACACATCCTTGCGAACGCTACCCGGGACTTCTGACCTCCGGAAAGACTGGCGATCGTTTGCAGAGCTAGGTCTCCGCTGACGCCGAAACTGCCCAGTTGTCTTCTGTATTCTTCTATTGTTTTACCTGTGGATGAGTTTGTGTAAGTACTTGTGACACTAGTCTTAAACGGGGGCCCGCGCCAAGCACCCGCAACGAGTCTACGCGCGTTTTCTCCGTTGGTACGCGAAGGAACCGGTGCGGGAGTTTATTCGCTTAGCCTTATATGGTAGGGCGACACTGCACTTATTATTTACTAGTTTTCGCCCGCGGCTTCGCTCGCGTTAAATTCGGGGTAACACAGTTCCTCTTGCGCCTTATTGATTTGTAATAGCAACGCTAAGTTTTCCCTTTTCTTCCCTCTTTCTCCCTCACATCCCACTTTTTTTAAAATAAAAGTTAGCCTATGTCCGTCTCCTGGTTCCCAACTATCTCTGTACCAAAATTCATCAAAATCGGTGTAGCCATTAAAGCGTGAAGAGGTAACAAACAAACAAACAAACAAACAAACTCACTTTCGCTTTTATAATATTAGTAAGGATATTAAAAAATATTTTCACAAGATTTTCATCATTCTGACTGAACAAGCCCAAGCGTGTTACCACTGGCGGGCCCCACGCGTTCACCCACGACGGTACACGACTGTATGGAACCGCGCGGGCGTCCGTTTAACGCAGTTTCCTTATGTAAAATAATTCGAATAATTTCAGACAAAACCTTGGCCAGGGCCAAACTAAGCATTTTTATTACAAATACCAAATTCCGCAAAATGCTGTGTTCTGTTAGTTACTTAATTATTTTCCAAACCATGTTTTTTCCGCATGAATGAATTGCATTTTATTTAATGATTACATCTGAAACAACATACTCATCAAGTTTTTTAATTCGATAACTAACAAGGAATTTCAATAAAAAGAGTTGTTAATAAATGACTCAGCATGAACTGAGAATCAAATAAATCAACCTTTTTATGTACTCAGAAAAACGAACATCCGAAAATGAGCTCCATCCTATGGGTAAAAAAGTTGCTTATCAATAAGATGCATACCTGGATAACTTCTTTGTAAAAGTTCTACGGAATTGACGTTCATCTCCAATTGGTCGACGTGATGTTGCGAGAAATAACCGAATTTCAGTCCTCTGTGCACGCTGCGAATTCCACTAGTAGGTGATAGGATGCCCATGATTATCTTAAGTAACGTTGTTTTTCCGGCGCCGTTGTCTCCCACCTAGAAAGAACAACATTAAAAAGTTTATATATGTTAAGTACAGAATTTTATAGTCAGAAGCACTATGGGCGCCATAAAGCTCTAGACACCAGCATAACTATTCACAACGACTCTATTGCAATCGTGCCGTGTTATATTCGAAAAAGTCCTCCAAACGCTATTCACAGATCCGTAATCAGCCAATTTTGACATGAAGACGTCAATCATACCGACAAAAAACAGATACCTGGTAAAAATAATATATTTTTAACTTTAAATTTTCTACCACAAATTTCTATTGTGTTGCTGTTTTGCTACCATTATGTATCCTGTTAAACATCCCTCGCAATACTTTAAAAAATGAAACTCCATACTGATCTGTGATTTTGGATCTGTGGAATTACGAGAACATACAGTAGTGTCGATTGTTGATTACGGTTACGATTTGTTTGTTTGTAAATAATTATGCAGGCTCAAACTACACAAAAAATACGACCTTATAAAGGGTCAAAAAGATGGGGTATCAATTAATGTTTATTTATTTTTTCTAAATCTGAAAATAGAATGCACACATCAAAATACACAACACATACAACATCTGAAGTAGGCCTCAATGAGCAAGCGTGAATGCTATTCACTATCATACTGCTGAAAATAACGCCTTCTCAACCGACTTTTATATACAACATGTCCGGTCATGGACTAGCGATATTCTAGATACTGTAACGAGTGTTTTAATATACTATTACGATACACACTTGGGTCTAATTCAAATCCCCGCTTTTTGGCAGCCATTTTGACATATTCTCTATGCGTGTATAAAAAAATAATCATATCTCTCAGTTTTGGTCTTACTGAGATAAAAATAGGTTTATTCAGAGAGCAACAATGTTTTATATCGTTCATTTTCGTAACCTTAGAAAATAAAATTAAAGTCCAAAAAATATGCTAATCAACGAAAGTTTTGTAAACATTTTTGTGAAATAAATGGTAGTTTTGTTTTAGAAAATCAATAAATTTAAGAACTAGAATGTTTGTTATATAATAAGTACATAGAATATCGCTAGTCTGTGACCGGACACATTGTATTTTATAAGACGAGAAAGTATCTTTCAACAGGTTAATATAAAAACTAAGCTACAAAATAAAGTACAAAAAGTTAATATAGTCAATCAAGTAATTGAGCAGATAATAGCTAATAATAGACGCCATAATTATTTCTCAAATAAAAACTAAAAATACTCGCAATTCGTGTTGCCAAGTCATTTATATTGTCAATCACGGCCGATCATTGTGGACTTATTCCCACGGTACAGACACGCCGATTATATACTGAATTATAAATGCTAAATACGTTCTAGGAAATGGAAAATCAGTAGTCGGTAACTGTTTAATGGAACCGCAAAAAAGAATCATTCAATTGTTTTATTGGGAATACACGAATAACGATATTTTGTCGCGGATGACAAAGATAAGATGACTAGCTTCCACCAGCGATTCATCCCCGTGGCATAGTTACTTTGGGCTGACGCTAACTTTAACCCGTGTGATGATCGAAAAAAAATCTCTTTCCCCCTTTCTTCCCTTTTTCTCCCCCTTTTCCCACGTTTTTTTTTTTTTAAATTAGCCTATGCCCGTCTCCAGAGTCCCAACTATCTCTGTACCAAAATTCATCAAAATCGGTTCAGCCATTTAGGCGTGAAGACGTAACAAACTCACTTTCGAGTAAGGATTGTTTTTGGCGCAAAAGTGAGTATATCGTCACAGGCCTAAACATAGTATTGTCCTACATTACAAATTAGGAGTGGTAATATTGAAATGGCATCGAATAGATCTTATTACTGTCCTAAAAATCTGAGTTAGTGAACCATGAACAAACCATTGTGAGTCGACACTGAAGCATATATTTCGTTTTTATTGAAACACTGACAGACCATATGCACACACGACACGAAAGAAACAGATATACGTCACTATTTCATACGGTTGTTGTCTTATGTAAGTTGTTTCGATGTGTTTTTTCGTCACCTGAATTCTCAGGATGCACACGATGTTTTAGCAAATTTTTGACGTAGCTAAATTCAAAATTGCGTGCAAGTAATATTGTGTTGTAGGCTTGCGTCACACCTTCTATTTTACAAAATTTTGACCGCCTTGCATTACAAACAACTAAATAAGTATAATGCTAGAGGCATTTATAACATCATTCTGAAGCTCGCGAAATATTGCAGTATAAACGTGAGGGAAAAACCTCGGTTCAAAAATATTTCATGATTTTGAGAATTTTTCAAATGATGATACTGATTGTGCTTGTTGCTGACCATTTAGATACAATGAAAATATTTTTTAATTTTTTTCTGCTGATAGAAAATCATCAATTAACTTCCCTCGCTCTGGGCGGAGCTGGGGGAGTGTCAGACTTTTACTGACTAAAATTGGGTGGATTTTGTTTGTTCCTTCTTTTGCCCTTTATGTTCCGGGGCCGTGGTATCTCTTTTTAACAACCCGCAATATTAACGTTACGCTTACACCGCGTTTCTATCAGTCATTTGAAAATGGCCGAAGATACTCACAATACATATACGGGACTCCAACGTTGATCCAAGGTTAACATCGGAGAATATGACCTTATCCTTAGAGTAGTAGAAGCCGACCTCATTCAGCTGTAAAATGGGCGGCGAGAGAGGCTCTGTCTCAGGGAACCGGAGGACCACTTCGATTTCTTTCTCTACTGGTTTCAATTCTGGACTGTGAACAGAATAACATAGAGTTGATACAGAAGCTAATAAAGGAATGAATAGCACAGCATGGAAGTACTTAGAAGTCTGATTGTTAAACTATGTTTTATCACCAGTTTTGGTAGGCCAGAGGTCAAGAGGTCAATAGACCATGTCTACCATTCTTCTCCATAGAAATCAACGCTTTGGAATGGGCAACTAAAGTATTTTTACAAGTTATTATGCATTGTGTCTGAGACTCGAGCTTCATTCTTTTATTTCTCGATATTCAAAAGTGCCTGTAATGGTTTAATTTAAATAAATGCTCTAAGTTTGAGTCTAGAGTATAGTAATTTTTTAAAGCAAATTTTTATTTATATAATATGTTATTTTTATACAAGTATATATTAATATTTACTTATATAATTATGTAAATTATAATAGGTTAAGTTTTATACACACACACACACACATATTTTTCCCATACTCGCAGGCCCCTCTGCTTGCTGATATTTCTTGGGTTCGAACTTGAGACCTATGACTTAGTAGTCCGACGTTCACAGCTCTAGGCTATCTATGCTCATGCTCGGTATTTTATTTAATAAAAATGTTTCGCCAAAAATAGTAGTAACATGATTATAATCTTGTTGTACCAAACTCAATTGTGCCGAAGCCTAACAAACAGGATGATAAATTCTTGTCTATACTCACAGTTTATCCAGCATCTTGATCTTACTTTGCACGGAGGAGGCGCGATTGGCGTTGTATCGGAACCTGTCGATGAACTCCTGCGTGTGCGCACGGTGCTGTTGCTGCGCCTCCCACTCGCGTTGTTGGTTCTTGTGCTTTTCCGTCTTCGTTTTGTGGAACTGGTCGTAGTTACCTCTAAAATAGAAAAAAAAGTTAAAAAATATTTTGGGAAATTTTTGTTCCCTGAGTTTTTCTAGAATTTTTTTTTTTTGTAGTCAGAGTACTAGTATAAAAACACTTTGTGTATTATCAGACTCGAAATCCGGTGATAACTTCTAACATTGTAGTAACTATACATTCTTGCATGACTGAACACAACTAATGTCATTCAGAATATCAATCAATACAATTTGCCAAGGTACGAATCTGATTTGTTTTATGTTATCAGGTAAACTAAAGATTGATTAGAAATATTGAATGTTATGCTAGCCATGATAAATTACAGTTTCATAAACACGATCCTACTTAATATTATAAACGCGAAAATTTGTAGGATTGTATGAATGTAATGTATCTCTATGTTACTCTTTCACGCAAGAACTACTAAACGTATTTGGATCAAATTTGACACACAGATAATTAATGATCTAGATTAAGAGATAGGATACTTTTCCCGGTAAACGACCCCGTGGAACAATTACCGAACTAACGCAGGCAAAGCCGCGGACATGAACTAGCATATTATCCTACTATATAATATTATAAATGCGAATGTTTTTGACGACGGATGTATGGATATATGGATGTTTGTTACTCTTTCACGTTAAAACGGCTGAACGGATCTTGATGTAATTTGGCACAGAGGTACATTATAGTCTGGAACAACACATAGGATAATTTTTTTTTCGATATCATGTGGGCGAAACCACGGGCGCCAGCTAGTAAAAAATATGAAAAACTTTAAATTCATGATGTACCTGTATGTATCTATCCGCTGCGTATGTAAGTGCATGATGTCCGTGGGCACCGTGTCGAGGAAGTTGCGGTCGTGGGACACTACCAGCAGGGTGGTGGGCCAGTTCTGAAGGTAATTCTCTAACCAGATGATGGCCTTTATGTCCAACATGTTTGTCGGCTCGTCGAGTAGTAGGAGGTCGGGTCTGTGGAGTAGAATGGTATTAAGTGGTGTTCAGATTCATCATTATCTTCTTGCCCTTTTTGTTATACGCTATTGTTTAGGCATTGATAAGATTAAGGAACAGAAGAAAAAAATACAAAGTGCTTTTTTTAACTTTGCCCCCACACTAGGAATTTCTCCTGTATCGTGGGTGCGTTTACAAACATTTAATCATACATACACAAACAGCCAGACCCGGAACAACAACCTGTAGGTGATACAAATATTTTTTTCGCGCGGGGATCAAACCCACGACACGCAGCACGGCTGTCGATTGCTCATCCACTGCGCCAACCGTGCCGTCAAAAGCCGTTGCCTCTCTTTTCGTTAACAAAACAAATGGTTCTGCAAAATAATTTGCAAATTATGTAGGTTGGGAATCCCATACACATAACTATATTTCGAGGCCATCCTATGTTTTTTCTGATATCATGGCTATTTCACTGATCAGCACACATCAGCCTATCATTGTCGACTCCCAAATAGTTAAATAATATATTTACTTGGAAAACAGAGCTCTCGCCAGTGCCAGCCTCATTCTCCAACCTCCAGAAAAGGTT
This sequence comes from Ochropleura plecta, assembly GCA_905475445.1. Taxonomy (NCBI): domain Eukaryota; kingdom Metazoa; phylum Arthropoda; class Insecta; order Lepidoptera; family Noctuidae; genus Ochropleura; species Ochropleura plecta. The sequence continues at coordinate 6,423,177 of FR997732.1, forward strand.
TTGGTAGCCCGCGCTTGCATCTCGGGCGTGAAGCCCAAACCGCTGAGAATGATAGACGCGCGCGCCGGAGCTTTGTCCGCCTCTATGTTTTCGAGCTGCGCGTAGATCTCACTCAGCTCATTGGATAGACTGGGATCAGTTGAACTGGGGAAAGGAAAAGAACTATTAAGAAATATGCTTCCTGTACTAACGCGCTCCGGCCCCACGTAGGCGATTATCACACGACAACGATCAAACGCGCGGACGAGCAGCGTTCACCGCCTCTCCGCGCGGACGAGCAGCGTTCACCGCCTCTCCGCGCGGACGAGCAGCGTTCACCGCCTCTCCGCGCGGACGAGCAGCGTTCACCGCCTCTCCGCGCGGACGAGCAGCGTTCACCGCCTCTCCGCGCGGACGAGCAGCGTTCACTGACTCTCCGCGCGAAAGAGCGGTGTCGTGTGAAAATGTCCATACTGGATTATATCCAACCCTCTAACATGGAGAGGCCTGTCACAATCACGCACACATTACACGCTAAATTTGTCCACGAATTTTCTGACTCAAACCAAAAAATTACTTAAAAATAAGTTTTTTTTTTAAATGCCAATTTTGACACAATGCTGAGGTTTAACTATATCTGTCTTAAATGCACATTTTTTAAATGATGTTAGTATTAACAAAACAGGTATTGATGAAGAAATATCTCTTTCACATTGCATCATTTACAAGTTTTTGTACTTTGTCTTATTATAATGTTGTTTGTTTACTAAACAGGTAAATATGAGACCTATTGAGGCTAAATGTAGGTACTAATTGATGTACATACTTATATAATATTATAAGGATTCCGATAAGAAACAACTACTCAAGCAACAGTTTTATGAAAATGGAAAATGAGTTTTAATGTTGTGGCAATAGCATTCAAAACACAATATAAAAGGAAAAACTTGACTACAAAAGTGTAACTAACACAAAAAAAACAGGGTCCTTGAAAATTCCAGCTTTTAATCCAACTTGTTTATTTTCTCTCAGGGCATGCCTCCTAACCCTTCCTTAGTACAGACAAACTTGAATAAAGGTCACAAAATGTTGCCAACTTTTCATGTTTATTTTTTTCTCAAAATCATAAAGCTTGGACCACATAATCACAAATGATGTACAGTCAGCAAAAGAGATAAGTTACCAAACTCGTCAGATATAGTTGATTTTTAGAAACCAGTGAATGTATTAAACTAAAATTAAATTTATAAAATGAACTGTTTGTTTTCTATCAAATAAATGTAACTTTATTCGAAAACATCATCATCTGCCTAGCCTTTTCCCAACTATGTTGGAAATGGCTTCCAGTCTTTCAGTCTCAGAGCAGCTGCCTATCTGACCTCCACAACCCATTAGCAACTGGGTAATGCAATACTCCTTGCTAAAACTTTATTCAAAAATTTTCATGGATTTTTGAACTCTTGATTACATGGTAACTTATTGATCAGCGTCCTACCCTGTATAGTTGTTCTTGTAATAAGTTAAAGTTTAATTCTTTACTTTTAAAGTTGGTGCATCTTGATACTCATACATACATATTCGACTCTCGACTCTACCTATACTTTTGATCTTGATAAACACTTCTTGTTAGACTTGTACACGCTTTATTTGAAACTAGTAACAACTTAGAAACTTACCCAGAATTAACAAGTGTAGTAATTTCCTTTTCACGTTTCAACAAATATTCTCTAACAGTATCACATTCCAACACACTCTGCAGTGCTATAGTGTTGTCACCTACGACTTCTTGTTCCACATGGAGGATTGATATATGAGAGGGGATCTTCAACTGTTTTGATGCAATCATCCTTAGGAGTGTTGTCTTGCCAAGACCATTGCGACCAACGAGGCCGTATCGTCGGCCACATGCTAGGACAAGATCGGCGCCTTGTAGTAATACTCTGTAAGGAAAGGTGTTTAGTTATTTTATAAAAAAGATTTTAATATCTCTTCACGATTTGGAAACCTTTTGGCCATAGTTGCATCTATTGATGTCAATCCTTGCTCCAAATAATTATTTTAATAACAAAAGTAGTACAATTTTAGGGGTGTTGAAGTAGAAAATGGTACCCTAATAGTTAACAACATAAAGTACCAAGACTCATGAGACAACTATTAATGGTTTGTATTTGTAGTTTTCCCATGTTGAAGAGGATTACACTAGTATCCACTTAAAGTATGATCAATCACACACATCCTACTTGAATGTACCGGAATCACCGAAATCCAGAAAATGACACTGTGTTTACCAGAGTCACTTGCAACACCCTCAGAAACCCACGAAGACTGATCTGCCTTTAGAAGGAAGAGGGCTAGCTGGAGTAGCGGCCACCAAGGTGTATGGCATAGTCACAATGGTCCAACTGGAAGGAGTTAAAGTGCAGCAACCTGACGAAAAACCCCAAGAAGTGGGATCCACATGAAGAAGAAGAAAGTATGAGCTTCTCAATACAATATATCAAAATCGCAAGCAACAGATAGATGAAGGATGCACAGAACAGAGCAGAAAGCTTATGTAGCTTTGTATTTAATTACAAAAAGGATTTTGAAACACCAAATTTATCGTAATACTCTTGTAAAAACACAAAAATGGCTGCATTGTTAAATAATGTCCAAATGTAATAAATTCATACCTGTCACCATAAGCAATGTCGAAGTTCTCTATCCTGATATCCTGTGTTCTGTTGGTTCCCTTGGCCTCAAGCTTACTGTCCTTCTTGGAGGTAACCTGTGATGCAGTAGCAGTCTGAAGAACTGGTGCATTCACTGGGACTTTCAAGTCTTTCTGCTTCTGTTGTTTCTGTTGTAACTTTGCTTCAGCCTTTTCCAATTTCCTTGCATCTACTTTCTAGAAAGGAATTCTTATGTGAATTAAAAATATGACTGATGTATGTGAGTATGAGTTGTAATATTAGAACTGCATGTAGACAGTGATTTATTAAAATGGGATTCATAAGCTTACTGAGAAATACTGAAAAAATTACTTCTGAAGATGTAAATGTTGTACAGTAGTAAACCAGTAATGACACATTAATATAAGCTGTTTTGCAAAATGTTTCAAAAGTGAAAAAAAAAGACTTAATTTGACAGAGACAAAGACCAAGCAATTAACTTTTACAAAGAAGTGACGAAGTACTTTCAGAAATATCAAGGGTGTTTTTAAGTCAATATCCATGTAATTGGCTTTATTTGAAAGATGAATGACAGAGTATTTCTTGCCACTTATGTTTAAATATGATTTTAGGTAAATGGTCACAGAAAAGGCCCGTAATTTTTAATATGTAAATTCTCATCTGTGATCAGTACCCTGAGTCTTTTCAAACACTTTTTTTTCAAGAGTAGTTAGGCAATCTTTAAGTCATTTCTTACCAAATTATCATCCCTAGTATTAAGCCATATACTTCTGAGATCTTCAGTTTCAGGTACAGTGGTAGTCATGGAAGCCAAGTGTATTGGAGCATCCAGGACTTTTCTAGGTCCATTACTGCTGCCTGGCTTGTCTGGTTGCAGCATATGCAACAGCTTCTCACATATGTCCCTGAAGCAACATTGTATGTGAAACTTGAGTATTCTGTAGAATTCTTCCCTGTTGGGTTACTAAAAGATGTTTCACAGCCCATGCTAGTTTATTACTTCCATCACAGAACAAGGTGAGGGATTAAATTGACCCCCTCAAAGTTAATAAAGACTTAAAAGGAAAATTCACCTTATATCTTTTTCAGATTTCTCAGAGATTCCCTGGAGTACTTCTCCAACTGCCTCATAGATTTCTTCAGTGTCTTCGAACTCACCGGCACTGCTATCCAATATATCTGCAAAAGCATGTAATATGAATGAACCATCTTTGGAACTCATGTCAATTATAAAACAATATCTAACAGTAGCCGTACGAAAAACGCAGTCTTTTAGACGGCCAATTTATAGTTTGCAATTAAATTCCGTACTATGCCTATCTAACATACTTGTATACCAAAAATAAAACAATAATGTCGTTCTTTATAACCTATAGAAAACATACCTTCAACATATTTCATCAATTCTTCATCAATAAGTGGGAATTGACTTTTAATAAAGTCACCACATTTAGCCATTTTTATATGATTAGTGTGAATAACTATTGTTTGTTGTAAATATCATTTATTTATTTTATATTCCAATGCAATTTTGCAAATGCACTACTCGCCCGATGTCACGTCACGTCACCGAACAAACGAATGTCAAATTTATGCCAACTGTCAAACAATTTCATTGACAGAAATGGGTAGTTACCATTCATAAAAAAACATCCTCCTCATCATCATTCACAATTTTCTACATCAGCCTAAACAGCCACTGCTAGACCTCTTTTTGGCCTGTCTCCACGTTCTTGTGTAAGTCTTACCCAGGTATTCGCCCCGGTGGCAAAAAGTCGTCTACCCATCTCGTTGCCAACGAGCCCCAATGACTAACATTTGCGTTTCCATCCCTTAGACTCTTGGCACCGACCATCATCATTAGTCAGGCGTAACGTAAACGCAAATTACTAAATAGCCAAAAGACTCGATGAACATCTATCAAAGCTCTCCCAATAGGTTGGGTGGATCATGGGCCAGGTTCAATAAGCAGTACTCCTCAATACTACATCATGAGTTCTTTTGAGCTTCATATAGGTTAAAATTCTATCTCTGACTCCCAGGCATAATACATTATGACTTATTCTACATTTTTTATCGTGTTATATATACAAACTCTTCTTTGTAGACAATATATTAACACGTTGAAAACAAAACAACCAATATTTATAAATCTCTTGCGTTAATTTTATTTCAATTCAAATTCTGAATACTACCAATAATGTGCTTTAATTTTTATTTCTTTTATAAATGTTCATTGTGTTTTCAGTGTTGTCCCGTCTATCACACGTATAATTTGAATGTCTTTAGTCTTTGTTTTAAATAAATTATATTGTGCATGCTGTGGTTTCAGCACCTACGTGATGCCGGGCGTTTGAGGGAGAGAACATCCAGCCAACCCAGCCGCCGCGGGAGACGCCCCGGGCGCCGCGAGACGACTCCCGGCCACCGTAGATGCGGGCCTGTGGACGGTGAGCAATGGGTAGCTCACCGTCCGTCCGTCGATTGATGACAGGCCGTGTCGACGGCGCGTTCGTGTTTCACGCGCGCCTCAAAGAGATGTCAGCAAAGCAGAGGGGCTTGCCAGAGCCTCCGCCTGCCGGGGTTGCGGGTTATTCGAAAGAGATACCGCGGCCCCGGAACGTAAAGGGCAATAGAAGGAACATGGGTGGGTTTTAGTCAGTACGAGTCTGACATGCCCCCCCGCTCCGCCCAGAGCGGGGGAAGTCATTGGATGATTTCCCACCCGAAAAAAAAAAGCACCTACGTGATTATATTGTCGTCCATAATTTACAGATATACGTAAATAAACGACGAGGTTGCTGTCTCAGCCCTAACCACCGATAGTCTAGTTTAAGAAATACGAAATTGCAGCCACTAGGAAGTCTGGACGAAAATTCAAATTCGGTCGGAATTTTAGTCTCTTTTTACTCTTTACGTCTGTGGTGCTACCGTTTTCGCTACAAAACTATTTTACAATCAAAATTTATGTATGCTTCATATGTGCATATTCCCTGACCTGGACAAATAATATGACCAGACAGAAACAGACAGATGACACCGATGACACTGCTGCCATGTTTGACATTAGCGTATTTACAGACGCAGTGTGTAAGAAATAAATTATTTTGCCAACTTTTTATTGCCCATTCTTTCAGCTGCTGCACTAAAATTCTTTTAGTATACTTTGAATTAATTACGGGGCTTATTAAGTCCACGTTAAATAGTCTCTACAAGCCGTGAGACCCAATGGAGCGGTAAAAAAATACTGTGCACTGTCTTCTCCCAGTTGGAAAACGCCCAAGTTGTCGACACAAAATGGATGAAAATATTGATAGCAATGTTGCCGTCTTGGCTATTTTGGATAATCAATGTGAGTAAACAAACTAACACGTGTAACAATTAAAGGAATGTTATTTTCGAGGGATGTTGTTGACTAGTTAGGTATCAAAAACTTGTTAAATATTTATAATATAAATGCTTGATTTCAGCGACACCGTATAAGCCAAATATGACTTTAACAAACTATAATCACAGCCACACTATAGGTCAAGAAGAAACAGATGTAAATGAAACCAATAAACAAAGTATGTACTGCATTAGGAATATTACCTATTGGAATCATTTTGACTATTCATTCTAGTTTTGAAGAGATGACTTTCTTATTTCAGATGTAATTTGGACTAAAAACGCAACTCTAATGCTTTTAAGTTTGTATGAAACAAAAATGCATATGCTGGACAATCCAAAAAAGAAATCTAAAATGTGGCTGTCAATAGCAGAAGAATTGAAATCATTAAATGTTGAGGTAGGTACATACTACTTAGGTACATACTCTGTTTAATTGTAATAAATACTATGTTTATTTTTTTAAATATAATTTGGTATTTTAGGTGACACCAGATCAAGTTAGGTGGAAAATTAATGCTCTTACAAAAAAGTACAAAGACTGCATTGATAATGGACAAGGCGCAATGAGTTTTAAATATTTTAATGAGATGCATCAAATTTTGGGCAGATACAGTGATAATACTGGAACTTACAGACTAGCTTCAGGTGTAATGCAAGGCCCAGAAGACATAGACAAAGACAAAAGTAAAAGAAATATATCCCTAAAGGGTTCAACACCATTCAGAAGGTTAAGGGCTGAAAGAAGAGCTAAAATAGAATTAGATAAACAATGGTTAGAGTATCTAAGGAAACAAGAAGATCAGAAACAACTGCGGGATGAAAGGTATGAAAGAAATTTAAGGCTGAGACAAGAAGAATTACAGTTGAGGAAGAAGGAATTAGAAATAAAACAATCATTAGCATTAAAAAAATTACAGCTTAAAGAGCAAAAACAAGATGAAATGATAAAAATTGAAAGGGAAAAATGTGCTCTCCTACGGAAACTAATAGCTGATCAAGATTTAATAAGGCAATAAACATATTAAACTTCTCTGAGCTATCTTTTGTATTAATGAAATAAATATTTCCACATCTAAATAGTTTTCTAATCATGTTCTTCTAAAACTAGATGATCATTTTCATTTAGACAATAGTTATGTAGAATACATGCAGCTACAATAGTATCAGTTATAAATGCTATATTTCTATACACAGTAAATAGTTTTATGCGTCGAAATCTTCCCTTTAACAGACTGAAAGCTTTATCACTTAATTTCCTAGTAGATGTATGTAAGGAATTGAATTCTCTCTGCTGTGGTGTTAATCTTTTGTTTTCTCGAAAAGGTGGCATAAGCCATGGTAAAGATGGATAGCTTGAGTGACCTACAAGAAAAGTGTTATGAGGGAATAGAGCATTTCTGTTTTGAGATGCAGTATTATACAAAGGGGACTTCTTCAAAACTCGAGTGCAATTTGAAGAACCAGGTTCCCCACAAAATACGTTAGTAAACCTTAGATTTGAATCAATTGTTGCTTGTAGAATTATTGAAAAGTATCCCTTAGGATTGCAATATTCTCTTGCATTTTTGGGTTTTTCTATTTTAATGTGTGTACAGTCAATAATTCCTACCATATGAGAAATTCCAGTCTTCATATGAAATGAATCACATAATAAGCTTATCTCTTCAAAATTTTGGGGCCATTTAATAGCATCATTTAATTTAGTAAGAATCCAAGCCACTACTCTCCTTATAACTCGAAATGTTGATGATATAGAAATATCAAATCTTGTTGCAATTGGAGTAAGTGGCTCTGTATTTGCAATAAATGACAGAAAAATGTAAAAGCAAAGTTTTGGTTCCAGTGGTTTCAGCCCAAATTTATGTGACGCTATGAATCCTGACTTCTCTAATTCATCTGAAACAAATTATTTTTAGCTGTAGTGGTTGTATACAATTATATTCTTAGTAATGTACTTCAAGTTTTGAATTACCAATAAGCCCGTATGCAGTATTTCTTGATAGTCTCATCCGATTCTTAAATTCAGCATCTGTCCAAGAGTCTATAATATGCAAATAGTCATCTACACGTTTCCGTCTCAATCTTATTAAATATTGCATAAGAGGAAAAAACAATGTATCCTCTTCTTCATCACTATTATCCTCATCTTCAGAAACATCTTGTGTTACAGAACAAACATCACTCCATTCACTTGAATCACTTCCATCACTACTAACTGCCGTTTCACTTAGCCAAACTACGAGTTGTTGTTTGTCCATTTTCACAATAGTATTCCTAACGTGGCGCTTTTTTCCTTCTATAATTATATCTATACATATTTTATATTTATCGTAATAAAATTCTTATTATCATTTCAATCATGCTGCTCACATTTTCTTCGAAATAATTCAAGGAGTGGTATCCTCATATTTTTGAAGTTGTCTTCAAAAATATGAGGTTTAGGTTTATTTATATTTGTAATCCAATTCCAATTTTAAAGTAATGGCTCCATCGTTTTATCGATGATTCTGCCAATGTCAAGGTTGGAGGAAACAAAGTGTATTTTCTGAGGTTGACCGGTTATACAGCCTTTAGTACGGTTAATTAATATTTGTAATCACTAATACTAATAATCAGACAAACCAGTTCTTTGACAGTGACACTAAATAAAATAGATTAGAAAGAGAACGAGTATAATGTTCTAAATAGTCTAATAGAGGACTAGATGAACCTGTAAAATCAAGTTTTAGCTATGGTCATCTGTCAAAATCATGTAAAATTGTAAATAATGTTGATTGGATTGTGTGTTCAACGCGAGTATTGTATTTATATTCAGCGAAATGCTAAATTATACGCTATTTGAAATTTTTGTGAAGTGAAGAACCTCTTCGTTTTCTGGTATTCTATATTTTGCTTAACTTATCTTACGTACCAGTCGAGTGACGAATTGTGGTTTCACAAGTTAACGGTTTCACATAACAGAAGTGGTAATCGTTCGATTATAATCTCATGCTCATTCATTATTAAGCCGGAGTTCTACTGGGGTTCGCCTATCGTTTAAAATGGATGTGTGTGAAGCACCTGACACATACTGTATTTTGGAAGAAGGCAAGTAATACTGTGAATTGTAAATAAACACCACTGACTTTGGGTTATTCACAATTTCATTTACTTGCAGGTTCACAAGATAACTTGGAAATTTGCGAAAGTACTAGTGATATAAACACTCTAAATGCAGAAGGAATTGAGGGAAAGCTAAATGATGGCTCAGACAAACCTTGTATGTATAAATAAACAATCTTTGATATATTTGTCATTAAATAATTTGGGATTAGAGTCAGTCAAAAGTGCCATAAACATTTTTTATCTAAAAATAAAATATTATAACATTCTCAGGTGCAGTTTGGACATCAAATGCTACCACTACTCTATTAAAACTATATGAAAACAAATTAGAAATGCTAGAAACTCCTAAGAAGAAGACAAGGATCTGGATTGCAATATCACAAAGTTTAAGTGAATATGGCATTGAGGTATACAACAGGAATCTAACACCCCCAGTGTTATCACCATGATTATTTGTTTTTTTTTTTTATGTTAAATCATTTATGTTTTAGATGTCACCGGATCAAGTGAGGTGGAAAATAAATGCACTCACAAAAAAATACAAACAATGTGTTGATAGCGGGGAACATGATAAATTTAAATATTATAAAATAATGAATGATATTTATGCCCAGTATCATGTAGATTGTGATTCATACACACTCACAGAACTATTACATAAAAAAAGGGATGTAAATAAAATAAATGAAAACAATTTAAAACTGAGCCTGGAAAGTAAAGCTGTAACTGAAATGAGGAAAATAAGACTTGCCAACAGAATAGAAAGTGACAGAACCCAAGGAAAAATTCAATTGGAAAAACAGTGGCTTGAATACTTGCGGAGACAAGATGAACAAAAGCAATGGAGGGATGAAATCTATGATAGAAACTTAAAATTGCGTGAAGAAGAATTAGAACTGAGAAGAAAAGAGTTAGAGATCAAAGAAACACTTGAACTGAAAAAGATACAATTAAAAGAAAAGGAATACAGAGAGACATTGCAAATTGAAAAGGAAAAGTGTGAATTACTTAAAGAAATATTTAGTAAAAGGTATTAATATAAATTAAATCATGTGTTTTATTGTTCAATTGTTCCACATGTCAATAATACTCCAAGATAAAAAAAACCCTATCTTTATCTCAGGGCCAGGTCTATGCCATGTTAAAGGGTGTCGGTAATTCATTTTATGTTATTACTGCTGCCACACGCACAATCGAGTGACGAGTGTTCGAAGTGGCCAAAGATGTAGTGTGGCCGTGCACAGCGATCATTTTATTTTTTGTTAATTCGTGTTTTAGTTCACAGACTCGATAAATGCGGTGTTCGCCTCAAGTGCCCCGGCATCACTCATCAATTCATCATCAAGTATAATGCGTACACTATTTAATTTTCCTGTAATGCGATGAATGAGTAGAGAATTGAGTCGCTGCTAGGGACACAAATGAGCAGCGAGAGGAGCACAGTATGGCCAGGCAAAAGAATAGTTTAGGTTTTCCTTCCCAGCTGTCAAGTGCTGTCGGCGTCGACGCATATTAGTTTATTTTTTAAATTAGCAGGCAGTTAATTTTGAAATTGTATTGTCTTAATAATTTAGGCGGCTGATGCCACACGTGCGTTGCGCCGTCGTAGCACAGTGATTTCGTCAAATGAGCATCACCTATCGCTGCGGCGTGTGGTGCTCATTCGTTAAAATCGCAGTATTGCGTCAACGCAATGCACCGACAACGCCCGTGTGGCATCAGCCTAAGGCAATGATCAGCTAGGGGTGTGGTGTATTATCATAATATTTTTACTACTAGCGGACCTACGCCTACGCGAGGAAATATGAAGAAAAGAAACGTAGACAGTAGTGTAGTGTGTGAGAACAGGAAAAGAATAGCATCTAAATTATGAACTAATTTAAAAAAAATGTGTCCATAAAACAGTACCTATTTTAGATTTATTACTTTGTATTACAAAGTAAAAAATCTTACACATACATATTACTGAATTCCATTGTTTTGTGTATCTCTTTAGCTTACTGGTATTAGCATTGAGAGTTTATAAGTCAGTGGGTATTAGTAAACCCTCTTGGATCTCGACGTGTAGAATCAACCACACGGTGGCAACACTCACCACTCGCCTAGCCAAGATTTTTTGATTATGTGCCAACCGTGTGTGTATCTGTCCGGCTTACCAATTTGTTACGATTGGACCACAGTGATTGTAAAAACCAAAAGCAAAAAGTGATTTTAAGAAAATCGCCTAAAAAATTTCATTGAAAACAACACCTCTCTCTATGTTTTAAAAAATTTGCTTACGTCGCAATGCTACCAACATAATGTCCCGCCGCGACGCAAAATTCTACAGAAATCTTCGTTTATTCGGAAGGAATTATAAAAAATTACACTGATTTTCGGCAATGACGGACTTGAAATCTAAAAGGCATGAAAAGTCTTTAGGTTTACTTACAACGAAATTCGTGTCCTTGCTGCAAAAAGCAAAGGATGGTGTTTTGGATTTGAAAGTCGTAAGTATAGCTTGATTTGCCTCCCATTGATCTGTCAAGTGAATTTGGGCACGAAAAAGAAATATTTTAAACTTAATTTGCGAATTAACTGGTGGATAAAACATTTTCAGGCAACGAATTTGTTAGCCGTAAGACAAAAAAGAAGAATATATGATATAACTAATGTGTTGGAAGGCATCGGTTTGATTGAGAAACGAAGTAAGAATAGTATACAATGGAAGTGAGTATACATTTTATTGTTTGTTATTGTTTTATTTCCACACTGAATGTTCATTGTTCACGTATGTAAGTTGTAAAATGTTACAAAAACCTATTTCAGAGGTGCAGGTCCAGATTGTAAAACGAGTGATATTGGTCAGAAAGTGATAGTTTTGAGAAAACAGATTGGGCGTCTAGATGAACACGAAAAAGTGCTAGATAAGTGAGTATTACTTGCTTTTACGACATACTTCAAAACTTACTTAGTTTATGGATGTAATCAAAGTAACATCATCTATGTGATCAGAAGTAGGTTGTTATGGCCTGAACGAGTAAATTAATGCTGCAATGGAAAATCACTAAAAAACTCCTAATTATGATAACTAACCTATAGATTATCAAGATATTTTAATAAAAATTTATTTGAACTAAACAAAAACTCATTTATTTCAGTCAGTTACATTGGATCGAACAGAGTATAAAGAATGTATTGGATGAATCGGACAATAATGGCTTATGTTATGTTTCGGACAAGGACATCAAACAATGTTTTGATGAAAGCCAAGTTTTAGTATTAGAAGCACCCTTAGGGGCTAATTTATCAGTTGGAGCTATGCCTAGTAGTAAGGTAAGGATGATATGTAATGGGTCCAAAATATATATATTTTTTTTGTAAAAAAAGCATGGTCATGATTTTACTTCATCAATAATTGCAGATTTGAAAACAAAACATTTATTGAGAGTGTACTTATCAAAGTTAATGAAGTTAACATTTCCTACCGGGTCTTCATGCCTTGTTGAGGCATGAGGCATGAGTCCCAGTCACAATTCTCATTGAAACCTAGTGACAAGAATAATCCAGAATGTACAGTACTTAGTTTTCTAATACTTCTATGACATGATATGACAATTTTTTTATGAAATTTCTAGTATGATATATTATTCTATTCTTTTTGTAGAGTAAACCAAGATATTCAAATCTGAATGATAGACATGCTGGGATGATTAAACACAGCAGAAGTGTAAGTATTTTTTTTTTCTAAATACAGCAGAAGAAAAGGAGGTGTCTGATGAAATGACAAATAATAGAGGAGTATGGGAGAAGACATGCTGCACCAACCCCAAATAACTTGGGATAAGAGCAGGAGAATGAAGATGATCATGATAGTCATCATTTTCCTGCCGTTGTCCCATTCTATTTGGGGTTTGGCGCAACACATCTTCTTCTTCCATTCTCCCCTATCAGACGTCACAGCATCATTTACTCCTTTCTCCCTCATATCATTCCTTACACAATCCATCATGATGAAGTGTAAACTCTATATCTAGTTTAACTTGTCTTAGGTGTATAGACACTCAAGACAAGTTACTCAAGTTGACTCAATACATAGGTATTGAGTGATACTATACTACTATACATAATATATAGCATTACAACCACAACAATCAAGTAATAAAAGGTACTTTTTAATTTGCCAAAATTAGTAAAAACTGCACACTGTATGTTCCTTTGTCACTTTATTATCCTAGCTTGTAATTAACGATTGTGGGCATCATACATACTGTACTTTTTAAGAAATCCGGTCATTTGTTTACAAATTGGGATTGGATAGATTGGGATGTTTACATTTTAATTGTCAGTACCTAATTATGAATGATGTGTTTTGAATTGCAGCAGTCGAAAGTGGTTTTGACTGATGTACACTTTTATTTTAACTGTAACATATAGACTGACTTCTGTTTAAGAGGATTAATGAATTAAAATGGTCATGTTGTTAAGAAGTTATTTAAATTGTCTAGCTTATTTTTTGAGTTTATTTCTGTTTCAGGACCAAGATCAGCATTATTTTTTACATTTAAAATCAACAGAATCCATTGGAGTTATTCTTTTAAGTGATAGTGAAAAGGTATGTATAATTTCAAAATAATTTGTTACTACATATAAAAGTTAGACACTGTCATCCAAAGTCCTCCAATCTAGAACCACTAGTTGACCAACACCAGATTAACCCAGGGTGAGATTTTCAATACAAACCCTATTTCACCTGCTTAGGGCTTTATTTTTATCAGTTCTTCTTAGTGGATACCTACATTATAATATTTGGCGCAGTGGCTGAGCTATCGACTGCTGCGCTGCGTGTCGCGGGTTCGATCCCCGCTCGGAACATATTTGTATGGCTTACAGATAGTAGTTCCGGGTCTGGCTATTTGTGTATGTCAGTTTAAATGTTTGTAAACACGCCCATGATACAGGAGAAATTCCTAGTGTGGGGCAACTTTACCTTTGATTGTAAAGGTATTTTTAAACTTTTATTTTGGTTTGTTACAGGATACAGACGAAGATACAAGTATGGATGACAAAGAAGTAGAGAAGTACACTGAAAGCAGAGGTGGAGATATTTGCAACAATAGTGAGTATATCTTGGTGATTTGAAACAATCATTGAATGTTATTTGAGTTTGTTGCATTGGTCTATAGCTGCTTTTAAGCATTTGGTTCTGTGCTCAATTGCAGTGAGAAGAAGTTCATAGCAGTCCAATTGATGGCAAGATCATCGCCCTCTAGTTAACAGGACGTAATGCCGAAATGTGATTGTATTATTACTTTAGTATGACCACATCTTCAGTCATTATAGGCGAGATTTCACAACGAAAACAAAGCGTTTTTCAGTTTGCGGTTGATTAACCACTACAAATAAAAAAAATATAAATTAATATTTGAAGTGTCCTGATAATCAAAATTTCTCAAGAATAATGCAAATAAAATTCGAAAATTATATTACTAGCTTTTGCCCGCGGCTTCGCTCGCGTTAAATTCAGGGTAACACAGTTCCCCTTTCCTGATTTGCAGGTACCTGCTACCTATAGTTTTTGCCCTTGCGCCTTATTGATTATAATAGCAAAGCTAAGTTTTCCCTTTTCTTCCCTCTTTCTCCCTCATTTTTAACTTGAAAAAAAAAAAACCAAAAGCCCATGTCCGTCTCCAGGGTCCCAACTATCTCTGTACCAAAATTCATCAAAATCGGTTTAGCCATTAAGGTGCAAAGACGTAACATACACACAACCTCACTTTTGCTTTTATAATATTAAGTAAGGATTATATTGAGAGTTGAGGTTCAATTAAAAAACCATATATTACGATGGTGCACTGTTAATCATTTTTCATGCTATCCCTTGGCACTTTACATCATGCTATCCCTTGTCACTTTACAGATTACCTGCTGCGGCTGAGTCCTCCAGTAACTAAATACGACTTCTCCTTTTCTCTCCACGGATCTGAAGGGTTGTGCGACTTATATGACATCCCATGTTAACAATAGTTTAATAGGACTTTTTATACCTTTGTTTTGAAAGACATTTTTATTAAGCACTCTATTTTTGATCATGTTGAAGTTTATTCTATACTAAATTGTAAATAAATCGTGTAAATATGGAAAATCGTTTTGGAATTATGAAAGGACAAAAATAAATGATAAGTTTTTATGTATACAAAGTAGCTGTTTTATTTCCTAGTTTTAACTGTTGGCACGAATCTGTCGAGAACACCAAATGATTGCTTCTTTGTATTTTGAGCTTCTGGTAGATTGAGTATTTTCTGTGCTTCCTTTGCTTGCTCAATGAATTCCTGAAAAGTAGAAGAACGAATTGTTATTATGTAATGCTTATATGTGTTTACGGGTCTTCATGGGTTTAATAATTTGGTGACTTTAATAAATCACCAAGCAGAATTTTTATTAACTTTACCTTTCTAGCAACTTGTTTTATAATCTTCTTTCTTGCTATCTGTGTCTTGCCTTTTTTCTTATGCCTAGGAGTGAAGTCCATTTTCTTAGGTTTGAGGTACTGAAATAACAATAAATAGTAACATATTAAAAACGAGCTTAAAAGGGTAGTTACAATAATGCCTACAATGAATGGATGACCTTGACAACGTTCAGTTTACGGTCTAGGTTTTGAGATTGCGAAAGACTCCAAAGAGAGGATTCTAAGTTATGCCGAATGTACAACGGTGACTTATTCCCCGTACGAGAACAGGTCGAGTATCTGTTTGAACTTTGGTACTGTCCTGGCAACCATTCGATCGTAATGCATAAGTACTTAATTGTTGGATCATCCTCATGATCTGTGTCTTGCACCTGTTTGTTTCAAGCCACCATTTGCTCTGACGAACTTACCAAAAGTTTCTTCTTCGCTTCCATCTGTTCTTGCATGGAGGGCACGTCAACTTCAGTGATATCAAACGGATTGAGTGTGATAAGCTCAGCAGGGATCTTGTCGAGTAACGCTTTAACCTCTGCCTCCTTTCGTTGTTTCTTGTTCTGGAACGGATTGCTTTCCAAGGCATCGAAGTTCGGCTCGCCACTGCCTGTTATAACAGAAGGTTATTGTTATGTAACATCACGCTACTAGGTACGTAAGGTTTAGCGTGTTGTTGATTACATTTATCCATTTAATAGGGTGTAAAACAAGCATATTGTCTCTTGTACTAACGCTATAACAACAACATGTAAAACCAAATGATTTTAAGAGTAGCCCTGGAGTTTCTTTTCCATATGAAATGACCAACCCGAACCGTGCACCTTTTCTTAAAGTTTTATAAGTGCCCATGTAGGCCTATGTGAAATTAAAATATTTTCAATGATTGCTAAATAGATAGACTGAAGGTTACAATTGATAAATCTTGTTGGAATAATTCAATAACTCTGCCCACTGCACTGCAGTAGCAGTTGTGACTAGCAGACCAAAGATGATTGAAAGAAAAATCTATATTAGACAGAATCTTAGTCCATCATTCTTTCTTATTCCAAATAATAAAACTAACAAGGTAGTATTTATTTTCATGGGTTTGTATTAGATTAGAAGATGTGTCAAAGAGAATATCGAACATACCTGGTACAATAATACTAGTAAATCCATTACTAGTTCCAACTCCTAAAACATCTTCATAGGGACAGAATTTGAAGTTATTGATAGTTTTTGCCATTCTATGTCTCAAGTACGGTTTCTCTGTTGTTTGTGAGCAGCAGTTGCTGAAAAAAAAGATTCGATAAGTGGTCAGTCATGTAATTTATTTTTTTATAATTTAATCAGAATAATACCATACATAAGCATCCTAACAACTACTAAACGCTTATAAGAACTACTCAGGTGATCTTTTATGTAATATAGCGCAAATAGATGGACACACATCCTACTAATATTATAAATGCGAATGTTTGTGAGGATGACATGTATGGATGTTTGTTACTCTTTCACGTCAAAACGGCTGAAGGGATCTTGATGAAATTTGGCACAGAGGAAGATTATGGTCTAGAATAACATAGGATATTTTTCGATATCACGCGGTCGAAGCCACGGGCGCCAGCTAGTATTGCATAATTTCCGACTTCGACGGACAAAAGCTACTTATTTACAGATACAGCATGGTTCAACTATTATAGTTAAGCGAGTTAAGAGTAACATACTTGTATATTTCCACGACTTCATCTAAGCCGACAGCGAGCATGTCTTTCTGTGAGAACTCTAGCTCCACCGGAGCACTCCTCAATCTGTAGTCTTGTATAGGTCCATCTAGGTTCCTGATGTCCCAGATTTTCATACTTCTGTCCACCCCTGATGTGGCCATGTACCTGTTAATTGGTATGAATAGTTAAAAACAAAATACGTAATAACTAAACTGAACCATGTCAAGAACAAGGATGGAGCAAAATAGATTATAACAGGTTCTCCCGCCTTCCTTCTCCTAAAAAACGCGTTTTTTTTTTAATGAAACGTGCCACTTTATTTGCTTCAGTGCTTCCTTAAGGCGCCACCTCGACCAAAACGCCGCGCAAGCCGTTTTTGTACAGTTTTCTAAAGCTATCTACTTGATAATTAAAACGAACTATGTAACAAAAAAAATACATTAAATTTCTTTATAATCTTGATTCCATTATTGTAGATTTAGTTTTTATTTTTATTGAGTCATTATTTAGTAAATCTCCTTACAACAAAGCCCCAGAAATGAGAAAAAATATCAATAACATGCATCTCCTCGTAAAGTAAACATTGTTTAATTTTGCTACTGACACTAATGGATACACAATTCTATAATGAACATTTTGGTAGAAATATTTTTTCCAAAAACCCAATACTTAATTTTATATAGATTTTATTCCAAAAAATAGGCATTATTCACTACTGCTCTCACTCACTCACTCCTGCGCGGCAAAGAGGGAAGCGAATGCTCAAGGTTATTTGCGTAGGGTACGGCCTTAAAGTCTGACGGCACTGTTGGCGCAGTGGCTGAGCGATCGACTGCTGCGCGGCGTGCTGAGGGTTCGATCCTAGTACGGAATAACTATTTGTAAGGATAGTTGTTCCGGGTCTGGCTGTTTGTGTATGTAAATTTAAATGTTTGTAAACGCACCAGCGATACAGGAGAAATACCTAGTGTAGGGCAAAGATTTATAAAAAAAATACAAGTTACACTGTTCTCGATGTAGCTTGGTGCCACCAGCACCATAGTACACAGTATTAGATGCCAAGACAAGTGATGGTATATATTGTTAAATGATAAATGATGTTTATTTTGCAAGTAGGTTTTCACAAACACTTTTACACGTCTTTTTTAAAAACTAGATGAGGCCGGTGTTTCGTACTCGACTACTCTGAGAAGAAACAGCCGAAACAAACTCAGAGGTCATAGTCTCTTTTAAAGTCCAGACAAAAATCTTGGTCAACTTACATGAGGACTATGCAGATTAGTGTTTGAAATGGTCTTTTTAAGAAAGCACCACACAGATTGAGTGGACCTGTCCAGTCAGTGCAAGCATTTGTCAGTTATCGTGTAGCTCGACTCATAACCCAAGGAGCTCAACGACACGACGAACAATACCAAAAAAAGGACATTGTTACAATGAATCGTTGATATTTTTTTATACCATACAACAGTGTAAGAAGAAAGACAGTAAAAGGAATAATGAGCATGATACATACATTCCCTGGTTATCAACAGCAATAGCAGTTAGTGGTGTCTTGTGGCACAGTATCTTCGCCAAAGGTTCCTTGATAGAAGGTGACCAGAGTGAGACAACTCCTTTAGAGTTCCCTAAGCATATGGTGGCATTGTATGGGTTCTGTGCCATGACTGCTGTCCTGCCCAAATGGTTGTTATAGTGCCCCACCACTTCTCCAATGGAAATATCTAGCCATGTCATAAAGCCAAATTCATTCTGAAAATTAGAAAATAATGATATTTGTAAGCAGAAATATATCTTTTTTGAAAATCAAAAGTCATTTACTGAAATTAGGGCTGATAATTAGCACTTTTTAAACATCAACATTACAAGGAAAAGTCCCCCAAAACGCTCGTCCTTCACTCTTATAAAGAGATTGCTTGCATTCTATATGATTATAAGCATTATTTGTCTAAAATGTTCCTGCTGCCAGCTGCTCTGTGGGAGGCAGTGGTGGGTCATAATCATAATTCACCATCATCAACGGAGGAAACATATTATGTAATGGGAGGTCACCCATCCATGGACCAACTAAGGCAACCATGCTTGGTTTAATCCCAGTAGTGAAAATTTTATAGTGCCAATTATATTGACATATATGTTTTATGCGAAACTAGTAATACACTGAATATTTGCAGTTATACTTACAACAGCGGCTAGTAAGAAGTGATATGGTAAGAATTCCATCCTCAAAATCTTATCCATTTTCTTGACACAGTGTATCTCAGTCCCTGTGTTGTCATACATGTACAGCCACTCCTTTTGAGCTGCTGCCACCATAGTTTCTGTGTGCAACCAACTGTAAAATAAAAAGTACATGAAGAACAACCAGACTCAGACTTTCCTATCTAGTTGTAAGGCTACATATCCAATATCAGTCTTAATTAGTGCCTTTTTTGCGTTTAGGAAATCATCAAATAACTTCCCAGGGGGTGTCAGACTTTTACTGACTAAAACCCACCCATGTTCCTTAATTTTCCGTTTATGTTCCTGGGCCTATAATCTGGGCTTATAACATGACAAACAATGCCTTAAATTCTTTACTACTTTCGACTGATAATTTGTGATGTTGTAGGGGGTAAACTCTGGCTCTATTGAACCAATTTTAAAAATTCTTTTACCAATAGAAAGCAAAATATATGTGAGTGTTATAGCATATATAACATCATGCTACACCACTTAGAAACTGAGCAGCGGGTGAAACCGCCAAACACAGGTAGTAAAATATAATGAATAATCAACAATTAATGTAGATGTTACCTGATATCATGAATAGACTCCATAACATTAATTTCAAAATGCAGCTTCTTCGTGACCCAGTCAAAAGCAGACAAGTGTCCCTTTTTGCTGCCCAACAGTAGATGCCTGCCATTCCTAGAGTACTTTGCCCTGTATGGTCCAAATTCCAGGTTCAATTCAAATATCTTAGATGCGGCAGATATGTCAACATTCTCTGCTATGATCTTCTGTGATATAGCTGTTGTTTTACTGTCCTCATCTACTTCTAGGCCACTGAAACATTAAATGAATAATTCTAAATATAATGCTTTAAAAAGAGTTATTGACAAAGGGGCTTACTGAGTACCTCCACACGAGAGCTTTTGGATATGTGTCAATACTAAACCTTACTGACTGTAAGTTAATGAGTAAAATATAATGTTTAATTTAAGCTTAATTTGAATATGTTTTACCCATGATCCTCTGTCAACAATATCTCAGCTCTAGCTGCTTGTTCTTGAGCATAAGTGAACTTTCTCTCCCTTTTTCTTAATTTCTCGGCATGTAATGGATGTCTCACACCTTTGCCAACACCTTCACCACGGGAATGTGCTTCTAACTTATCAGGATCTATGGGAGCTTTTCCTTCAAATTTTTTATTTAGTTTACCTTTTTGTACAGGTCTTCTTTCATGTCCTTTGTGGCTCTGGAATTTCAATTGATAGTATAGACATAAGGATTGTGAAAAAAGTAAAGGTTAACCTACACTGTTTACATTGAAGAAAACTGCTAAGTTTACCTTGAATTTGTGTGTTTTTAGTAATCCTGGAGTTATCTTAATATTGTATACTTCCACATTTTGATTCTGTGTGTCAGGCTTTTGCTCTGGTTTCTTGTCTTTCTTATCAAAATACCGTTGAGGCGCTTTCTGCAAATAAGAAGTTATTGGTGATTTAGTCCCTTTTATGCTGAATTATTGTCATCCACACATGCTATATTTGAAATGACTTTACCTTTTTAGGATTCTTCATTGTAAACGGCTCATAAATATTGTTCTTTTTATTTCAGGATGTGCTTTTCAACTTCACATGTGGTAAAAACTGTTATGACAGCAAGACATGCGTCTGACAATTTTGACAGTTTTGACACCGACATGTCATGACAACTTTACCACAGATTATGTTATTGAACGTTCCAGTTAAGTAGTAACATAGTTTTAGCATTTGTGTTAGTCAATAAGTACAGATAATATATACTTTTTTCAACTTTCAAAACGGGAGCAGTGAACGTCGGCAAGAAGGCTGAGATCGGTTTGGGCAGGTCACATAAACTGACCGCTCTGGGCAAAAGTCCCCACTTAGTGATTGCCAGAAGAGAACAGTTTGGTCCATTGTGGCGCGGGACAAGAATTAATGGAAAAACTTTGAGGCCTTTGTCCAGCTGTGGGACAGTATAGGCTGGTAACGAATTTAAACTTTATAGAAACTGTTTCTTACTAAAATGTTCTGATACAACTATTCAGGAATAGCGGGTTGTCCAATTGACCGTAAACGCTCGTTTATTCGTTGACAGACACTATTGTGTATCATTTTACGTTGCAAATAAATGCTCTCTAAAAATGTCCAATTGTTTAGTTTGCTGTTGTATAAAACCATGGTGTTTTGAATTTCATGACTACCTACTTATATCTACTAACATGGACATTAAAGCGCAAGGGTAATCTGCGAAATTCAACATTTAATACATGGTATTCTTGTGTCTTTCTAAACAAAAATTAGAAGTTAGGTTGAAATAAATAATAAAAAACAGATCAGTAAACCGTCTTAGTAGTCAAATCCACCCAGGATTTGTAGGAGTTGGAGTTTAATCTTAGGGACACTTTGTGAAGCAACAAAATGTTTCTTTTGTTTTTAGGGTTCCGTTGCCGAATGGGGAAAACGGAATCCTGTTCGTCTATCCGTATGTAATAGTCATTTCTATGAGCGTCCTCCGGCGCCGGCTACACTCCAATCCTATTTCCTCTATGGTTTAACCAATGCTGATCCTGATTCAGAATGTAAAAATACTGGATTAAAATTTTGTCGTTTTACTGTAAAAATAGGTTTTGATTGCAACAACGGTAGGTACGTCCGCTACCTACGTTAGTAACTTTTCAAAAACATATAAGTACTTATAGCAATACAGTTGAAGAGAATTTATTGATAACAAAGGTTAACCTTTAGGCAATCAACAAAGTCCGTCACAACACAGGCAGCTGAACGGAAAAACAGACCTATTTAATAATCAACTTGGATAGGAAAAACGCACATTTTATCAGACTAGGCTAATTTAGGAATTCACACCAGACTACAATGGAGTGATAGAAAAGTGGGATAGTGCAGTAAATTATTCTGGTTGCCGATATCAATCTCAAAACTGCACTACGATAGATAGATATTTCATAGCATTGATTGTCGGTTTTTTACTTTGAATACCTTAAGTTACCCCGTAGGAACTTAAGACATTCGAAGAGCTTCATTTAGTGTGCTCCTTAGTTATCGGACCAAATATGAAAACTGGCCAAGTGCATCGTATTCGCACACACAGGAATCTGTAGCACCACAAAATATATTAATAATATTTTGTAACCCACATTCCTAAGTAAATTTGTGTTTTGTTTTTCATATTATGTTAATGAAAATGAAAGTTCTTGCTAGTTTGGCAAAAAAGTCTAAGTATATCTTTAAAAGTAATCGTCAATTCTTAAAAACCAATTTCAGTTGAAAGTTTTTTTCGTTCTACAAACTATTTTCTTACAAAATTTTACTCGTCCCACTAAAGAATAGAGGGTACAATTTTACGACTTTAGAAGCTAATATCTCATCAACAATTATATTGATTTATGAAATAAAGAGTATGATATTATCTTTCAAGAGCTATTAAAGAAGAGCTATCGACCCCACATACACTGTAAGGCGTACTTATATTTTTTTATCAACCCTCATTTACATGTAGGTGTTAGGGTCACCCTATTTTAGGGTTCCGTACCTCAAAAGGAAAAACGAAACCCTTATTGGATCACTTTGTTGTCCGTCTGTCAGTCAAGACCCTTTATCTCGGGAACGCGTGGAGGTATCGAGTTAAAATTAAAACCATATATTACTCAATTCTCTGGTCTCTTTGTGGTGTGAAAAAACACAAACCGCTAATTCTACGCAGTAAGAGATATGTCACCATTTACGTAGCAAGTTTATACGGAACCCTCGGTGCGCGACTCTGACTTGAGCTTGACCGGTTTTTTTTTTGTAATTTTTCGTAATTCGTAATTTCAACATACATATTATTAAAGACTATCCTACCTATGTACTCTCCAAATTTTAATAGTGCGGTGCTAATAGTCTCCGAGTAACATGGCTGTGACACATTATGTTCAGGACGAATCAATAATGGTTCCGTTTTTGCCAATTTGGCAACAAAACCCTAAAATCGTACCTATCTAATTATAGATAGATAACTGGTAGAAAGGAGTGTAACTAATTTATGACCTTGTTCGGTACAGTACCTACCTAGGTATCAAAAGTTTTAATTATGTTTCGCAAAATAATAATAATCAACTAAGTACTTATTTCAGTACGTAGGTATCTAACACTATTCCTTGTATCCTTATCGTCAGCTTTGCTTTTTCCCAACTATGTTGGGGTCGGCTTCCAGTGTTACCGGATTCAGCTAAATAAGTACCAGTATTTAACATGGAGCGACTGCCTATCAGATTTCCACAAGCCAGTTATTAAATGGGTAATACGATAATCCTTGGTAAGACTGGTTGTCAGATTTTCAAGCCACTGACTACCTTGTAACAACTGTCAAAGATCGACAAATGACAGCCGGGCCTATCGCCTTAAGGCGCTGTACAAAGCAAACACTTCGTAAAACGTATTTTCAGCGACAACCATCATATTTTTTATATCTATAACAAAGGAAATGTTATAGACTAAAGAGATATCTAAAAGTTTTCAAACACGGAACTGTATTTTTTTTTATATTCAATTAAAACTGCAAAATGACCTACATTTTGGCGGACATGATATTCAAATAAAATCAAACACCGAAATATTTTCGACCTTATTTCTATTCTTTCGATGCAATACTGTCGTATACTTGTGTCAGACCATGCCCAGTAGGCAGCTAGCCTCACTTCCGCGAATACCTAAAGATTAGCTTGTTACCGCGCCTTAACTTGCTTTCTTAGGCACGGAGGGAACTCAGTATGTAATGTGGGTGGTCACCCATCCATGGACTAACCTAGACAAGCGCGGTTTAACCTCAAGATCGACCTAAGCGGCAGTTATTACCTATTTAGCCACGAATTCCTCCAACACACACACTCACACAATTCCTTGTACATAGGTACCTATCTTTTATCGATAGGGAAAATAAAAACCACTGAAATAATCTTGGTATTTATTATTTTTATTCTCTTTAACAACACATACTCAATATTTTACAGAAACGTATATGACAATCAGAGTAGTAACATATTAATAGGTTTTAGTATTTAAATGCGAATATTTATAATTCCTGCGTACCAATGTGATACCGTCATAACGAAAGATTTTGGTAAAAAGTCTTTATTTCAGATTAATTAACAAAAACGAGATTTGTGTCTAAAACAATAAAATTGCACATGTTCTTGTGTAAAGCGCATCAACAAAATGTATTGCAAATTAACATTAACTTGAGTTAATTAAGCTATCACATATTCCGTAAAGTTAACAATAAATAATTAACAAGTAACGTAACCACAGCGAAGTGAACATTGGCTAACAAAGAAAGTAGGTATTCATTTATCCCTAAAATCGATTATCAATTAGTGACTGAATTATTAACTTACACGATCTAATGAGATCTCATTATTTCCTAATACAAATAAAAACGTCCCTATGACGTGACAACTATCGTTATTCACAATTTTATTTACAAACTGACTAGAAAGACCTCTAAGGAGTTATTTTTTTGTTTACATCGTTTATATTTCTATCTCATTAATTTAGTCTTAATAGGTCAGCGTTCGGGAGTTGCTGCGACTCTGAAGCATTTGGCACATTCCCAGCATTATCAACTTGTTAAGACAGATTAACAGTGTTCATTTATGTACTATTTTAGTTCCTTCCGCTTGATAAAAATCTGAGTTTGTATCTGAAATTATAAATTTTCTAAACAGACCACCGTTCAGCGACTGTCCAATTAAATTATAAGACTTTTATTTATATCCAAATGAAAGTAGGTACAATATTTACACAATTGATTTTTAATGCGTTTGTGAGACTAAAATCGCTTACATACAATAGTATAAATTTCTCACCTAACAATTACTTTAATTTTAAGCATATGAGTAACAGTGTTTAAAATTTATTTAATGTCTATATAGTCCAGCTTACAGATAAAAGTCGAACGAATCTTCGAGTGTTATGGTGATGTCATAAAGAAGTCACACATCGTATACAACGGTTTACAAAAGACATCGTTACCTAATACTTAGTAGAACACAAATACCTGTCCGGGTGACCCACACGGGGCGCAGACACGCACTTACCAGTACCCATACATATCACGAAACTATTTAGTCCCTCACATAATATCATGCGGTCAAAGTCTTTGTCTAATATCTTTGGTGAGTAGCTCCGATTCTGCTTCCACACTACCACGAACATTAAATTGTACTAAATTCAAGTAGTCTGTATCACTGATAAGCTCCGCCGATGGCACTCAAGTTGGTCAACTGTTCACTGTCGCTCCGACTCGGCGGCGCTCTGTGAACCTTATATGGGCGTGGGGAGCACTGTGAAGTCCTGAAGCGCGTTTTTCACTGTCTCGTAGATGGGTCGGTTCTCGTCGGGGCAGTAGCCATCGGGAGAGCACAGCGTCTGTAGCTTGGTGAGGTACGAGTCGAAGTTGTCGTGCGCCGGCTTGTCGCCGGGGCCGGGCGGCGGCGGCGCGCCGGGCGGGCCAGCCGGCGCCGGCGCCGTGCCGCCGCCCGGGATACGCACGTGCTCCAGCAGCGTGATCACATTGTTTCGTAGGCTCTCGTAGTACTCATTCAAGTTATTGTTACGTGATATTAACGTCTGGTTCTCCTGAAATAGCAAGCAACTTTTCAAAATCCCAAATCTTACAGTCCATACCTCAAGCAAAATGGGCAAATCATAAATTTGGTTTAATCGCTCTTGAGTGGCTACCGATAACGACAGTGGTACCAAATTATAAAAAGGTACTCACAAATGTGTGATGTGTTAGTAGCACTCAAAGTTGGATGTTTCGAGCCATGACAGTACCATCTAAGTTATCAGACAAAAATTTTGGGTTAAACATTTTCATGAGGTGAATGAATTTTTTTTAGCTCATGGTTGTATCTATTCTGGGGCGTCGTAAAAGCCAAGAATTAGAAACAAAAAAAAATGATTTGTAAGTAAAAATGTAATGAATGGCGACCTTTACAAGGTCTTTGAAATAATTTGGATGTTACTTACCCTATCTCCATGTGAAAGGTGCGTCTCCATAGCGTTGATATCTGATTTGAGCCGCATCATCTGCGACTCTACGCGCGCGTTCTCTCGCTGCAGCTCCGTAATCTCCTGTTCGAGGGTCATCAGATCCTCGCCGTTCCCCGTCTGCATATTCATCTCCATCCCTGAATTCCAGAACATTATCTGTAGTAAGTTTGTGGATCTTAATCATATGATTTTTTTACAGAAGATAATTTCAGGTCCCTAATCGAGGAGAATATTTACTTTAAATCTTTGTTTTGCTCATTAAATACAAAGGGAAGGTTTGAAAAGATTTAGCAATATAGTGATATACACACCTGTATAAGGCTTTGGGTACAGCGGCGTGATATCGTCCGGGTATTTGGGCTTTTTCGGTTGCGGTGTAGGTGTCGCGGCGCCTGCCACCGGGCATCCAGACAGCGAGCGGTGTGTTAGAAACGAGCCGTTGATGTGTCCCGATCCGTCGCAGCCGGGCGTCGGGCAGTTCACTCCGTCGAACTTTATAGCCGACGCCGCCGCCGCCACCGCCGCTTTGTGTTGCTCCACTGTGCCACCACTTTCAAGCACTCGCATTTTGTTGCGGTTCGCGATCGGGCACCCCGAGGCACTGGGGAACAAAAACCAAGAACATTAACACACAAACTTTTATCCATCTGCACACACTACATATATCTACTATCTACACTCTACACAAAACATCTACTTTCCACTGAGAATCAATCTTACCTTCGATGTGATAAGAATTTCCCTGTAGCGTGTCCAGATCCGTCACAGCCCGGTATAGGGCATCTAAGCAGCGTGGAAATAACCAAGAAACTTATTGGATTACAGAAGAAATGCGGTTTTCGTCTAAATACTTCTTACAATAGTTCGTACTGAGTTGGAAGGTCAGAGGTATGAAAGCTAGCACGTGTTTGTTGTGGAACTCCTAGAAATTCAATGCCGCACATAAATTACGACAATAGATTGAATGTAATTAGTTGGAGCCAGCTCAGATGTCGAGTGTCGTATTAATATGCGATTACAATAGCATAACTGCAGTAAATTACTTACTCGTGTAAGTAGTTTTCTGTTCTGACTAGTAGCAAGTAAGTTGTCTAATTATTTTTACAAACTCTGTAATAGCTAGGTATTAGTTTAAGGTTATTCTAAAAATATAAGAGTTAAAGTGTGAGGATAGAATATAACTAAACCATTTTAATTAGACTAAACTTGTTTAATTCTAACTGGTCTTGACAGAAAACCCCAGATGTCTAAATGTTAATTAGCGGCTTTATTTACCCGATTACGACTAATAATTTAGATAAGTTTATGTTAAATTGCACCCAGCACCATTACACAAATCAGTTGACCAAATGGTGAACTCACCTCAGTGGCTCGGAGTCCTGTCCGTCTCTAGGCTTGCTCTTGGGCTTGTTGGCTCTGGGGCAGCCAGAGAGGGAGCGGTGCGAGGAGTAGTTGCCGGTGACGTGTCCGGAGCCGTCGCAGCCGGGCGTGGGACACTTGAGCTCCTGCGAATGCGGCTGGAGCTGCGACCGGTCGGCGCGCGGACAACCGGACAGGCTGCACATAAACAGACTGCTTACAATGGCGTGTCGGCGCAGCGTACTGTAGCTTGCAGCGGCTCGCATAGTCGACACTGGACATGGCATGCGCTGGATTCTTGTTCACAGACACACATCGGAAGCCATCTAGCCCTAGATTTTGGAATTAAACCTTACTGGGCTGGATGCATTTTACTAGGTTCGAGTCAAATCTTCTATTTCAAGTTGGTAACTTCAAACATCTGAAGTGACTGAAATGACGGTGGACTTGTAGGTACAAGTCTAATTATCTAATAATTTCTGTAACTTATGGTAAATGGCGTAGATGTCTCTTGGAAACTTTTTGTAAGTAATTCGGTGTGACACATGAAACAGACGTGAACGGGTTCCTTAAAACAACTGGCTAGTAAGTAGATTCTTTTGTACAGCGTATAAAGTCATCAATACCAAATAATATGGTTGCGATTCGGTTTAGTATAAAACTTTGCCTGTATTAGGACAACTTGAACTGGTTCCGCGATAGTAATTTTATAATGTCCCTGTGAGGTGTGGCTACGTTCTTATTAATTCGCTACCTATTTTACTTAAGCACTAGATATATTCTTATTTCTATTTTACGAAAATCAATATCCATCTTCCATCTCCATTCTTCTTCTAAAGATCAACACTTTGGAATGGGCAATTCAACAAGTTATTTTGCATTGTGTCTGGGACTGCAGCTTATTGTTTTTGTTTCTTGACATTCCAGAGTGCCTGTTTTAGTCTAATTGAAATAAATAATGCTTTGAGTTTAGTTAAGTTAATATATTTTTATTTCACATACGCACTTATAAAACGCCAAGAAAAGGTGCACGGTTGGTCGTTTCCTATGGAGAAGAACCGGCAAGAAACTCCATCCAATATTTGGTTGTGCAATGTTTTTGTTGCAGCGTTAGTACTTAAGTAGTTATGTGAGAGCAGCGCAGGCTTGACAATAAGCCTTCGCTTACTTTCCAAAATGTACTTAAGTCTGTTAGAATATTTCTTCGTAGTCAAAAAAATGCATAAAGGAAAAGGCTCATACAAGAATAATTTTGCATCTACATAACTTATGTCGTTATGTATTATAGGTTTATTTTTTTTTTTTTTTTTTTTTTTCGGGTGGGAAATCATCCAATGACTTCCCCCGCTCTGGGTGGAGCGGGGGGGCATGTCAGACTTGTACTGACTAAAACCCACCCATGTTCCTTCTATTGCCCTTTACGTTCCGGGGCCGCGGTATCTCTTTCGAACAACCCGCAACCCCGGCAGGCGGAGGCTCTGGCAAGCCCCTCTGCTTTGCTGACTCTCTTTGAGGCGCGCGTGAAACACGAACGCGCCGTCGACACGGCCTGTCGTCAATCGACGGACGGACGGTGAACTACCCATTGCTCACCGCCCACAGGCCCGCATCTACGGTGGCCGGAAGTCGTCTCGCGGCGCCCGGCGCCATGGGCGTCTCCCGCGGCGGCTGGGTTGGGCAGATGTTCTCTCCCTCAAACGCCCGGCCACCTCCTTTGCTAGCATTACTGCTTCGCAGAAGGTGGTGACCGCTTCCCATTCCCTCTCGCTCCGGACCATGGCCTGAACCAGGGCCGGACGCGAGAGATCGCCGCCGCCGATCGCCTCCACGAGGGCACGGCGGTGCTCCGCCCAAGCTGGGCAGACCGCCACTGTGTGCTCCACCGTGTCCTCTGGGCGATCGTCACAATGGTGACACCCGGGCGCTTCCTCCCGCCCGATGATGTGCAGGAACCTCCCGAAACTTCCGTGTCCGGTGAGGACCTGCGTCAGGCGGTAGGTGAGGACGCCATGACGCCTCTCCAGCCACTCCTCAAAGAGGGGACTTACCGCCGCTATTGTGGCGTGCCCTGCACGGGGTTGCGACAGTCGCTCTCTCCATGCCACCATGAGATCGCACCGGAGGTCTGCCCGCCGAGCGGCAACTTGCCGTGGCAGCGGGTTTTCCCCCCGGTGTAGTGCCTCCGCGCGCCACTCAAACAGGCGCGCGAGGACTATCGCCTCCAGATCCCACGGTGGCAGTCCGGCAAGGAGGCTCGCTGCCTCGCCGGCGATCGTGCGGTAGCCCCGGACAAGCCGTATGGCCACCACCTTTTGGGGCGCGTTCAGGTAGTGGGCGGCGCGCCGCCCTAAAGAACGCGCCCATACCGGGGCCCCGTAAAGGGCCATGGACCGCACGACTCCGGCATAGAGCCTACGGCAGGAGGCGTTTGGCCCCTTCAGATTGGGCAGGAGCCGCTTGAAAGCAGCCCCCGTCCGCTCGAGCTTGGGAGCCAAACGTCGGAAGTTGATAGTGTCATGCTCACTTAAATGTCTCGCTGATGGTGGCGGGTGTGTCGGGTCATTTAGCTCCCTTCAAAATGGTCGAGCTGAATGGGGCTGATCCATACGTCATGTTCGTGAACGGGCGCTGTCAGTTGGGACTGGTAATTTTTTTAGCTACCACGGTTAATTTTTAACTTATTTGGGATTAAATTTTGCTTTTTATTTGCTCTGGACGCTCTTACTGTGCACGTCTTTCTACATCGTTCTCACATATTTGTATTATCTCAACATGAATGATGTAAATACAATTTTGTAAAAAAATTATGATTTAAAAGAGTGTCCATGGAGTTTCTTGCCCATTCTTCTCCATAGAGATCAACGCTTTGGAATGGGCAACTACAGTACTTTCACAAGTTATTATGCCTTGTGACCGGGACTGTAGATTAGTTTTGTTTCTTGACATTCAAAAGTGCCTGTTATGGTCTAATTGAAATAAATGGTTTAAAAAAAAAAAAAAAAAAAAAAAAAAAAAAAAAAAAAAAAAAAAAGTGTTCGACGAAGTTCCACCGGCTGTCGAGGACGATTCCCAGGTACTTCATCGTCGACCCGACGCCGATGCGAACCCCTCCTACCGTCAACTGGGATCCCGACGGTGGCGTGTTTCCGCGGCCATGAAAGACCATGGCCTCGGATTTGTGCAAGGCCACCTCGAGACCCAGTAGCCGGATCCTCTCCGCGACTATCGCAACCCCGCGTGTCATATTGTCGGCCGCCGCCTGGTGCGACCCCCCCTGAGCCAGGACGAGCGTGTCGTCAGCGTAGCAAACTACACTGACGCCGCTGGGGAGGTCGGCGCGCAGCACCCAGTCGTAACCGATGTCCCACAGGAGCGGCCCCAAGACCGATCCCTGTGGGACACCGCACGACATCTCTCGCCGGTTCCACTCTCCAGAGCGACCGGGGTATATGACGGCCCTGTCCGTCAGATATGCCCCGACCACACGACGAAGATAGGTCGGCATCCGGTATTGGAGTGCCTCCCTGATGCAGCTCCAAGGCATGGTGTTAAACGCGTTGGCGATGTCGAGAGACACCGCCACGACAACCCCACCCCTGGACACTGCAGCCCCCGTCGTGAGGGCTCTCACGCGCATGATGGCGTCCACCGTCGAGCGCCCCTTGCGGAAACCATACTGGTGATTGGTCTATTTACATACCTACCTAGGTACTGCTAATGAGCGTAAATTACATAGTTAATCCATTTTCTATAGATTAAAATAAATAAAAGTTAAACTGTTCAATTGAATTACACGGCAACAATGTTTTATAGTCTTTAAAGGTTATTTCATGTGTAAAGTTGATACCCACTCTAAATTAGGAAAATTTAATGTGTTAATTAAATAAGCCACTGCGCATTAAAACCATTCAAATACCGACCTATTTTACTTTCCTACGCATAAATAGTCACTATTAAGTTATATATTTGGCGTTAGCCAGTACCAAGATCTCACAAAGAGTTCAATTGATTGTGTATTAATTAGGCATTCTCTTAATGGATTCATTGGGTTACTAATTGAACTTATGTAGGTACCTATCGAAATATCGATTATGTTTGTAAACAAATTAGCAACGAATGCTTGCAGTGAGAATCAGCAATGAGCAAATAAATAACAAATTCAGATAGTTTCACTAGGTTCGAATACTAATAAATTGTAGCTACATGCTCCATGTATGAAATAAACTCCATTTTACAATTTATGGGTAATCGTAAAAATAGTTCGGTTGGCTTGGCTTGCATCTGCTAGTTTAGTTCTATCGTATTTGAATTTAAATTTAGAACACACATGGAGATTTTCATATTTCGAATGTCCATAAATAAAGGTGTTTCTTTTGTGATGTGGCCTGCCTGACCTCATAAATATATGAAAACTATGCTTTATTTTTATCTCATCTATGTTTTTTTAGGGTTCCGTAGTCAACTAGGAACCCTTATAGTTTCGCCATGTCTGTCTGTCCGTCCGTCCGTCCGTCCTCGCTTAATCTCTGTGACCGTTAGCACTAGAAAGCTGAAATTTGGTACCAATATGTATATCAATCACGCCGATAAAGTGGTAAAATAAAAATTGGATTAAAATGTTTTATTAGGGTAGCCACCCTATATGTAAAGTGGGAAGTGATTTTTTTTTTAATTTCAACCCTAACGTGTGATATATTGTTGGAAAGGTATTTAAAAATGAATAGGGGTTTACTAAAATCATTTTTTGATAATGTCTATAATTTCGGAAATAATCGCTCCAAAAGTAAAAAACAATGTGTCCCCCCCCCTCTAACTTTTGAACCATAAGTTTAGAAAATATGAAAAAAATCTGAAAAGTAGAATTTTATAAGGACTTTCTAGGAAAATCATTTTGAACTTGATTGACACAACAGTTTTTGTACAAAAAAGACAAAAAGTTGTACAAAATAATTTTCTCCTCCACCTTTAAACTCATAAGTGGGAACACTTATTGTAATGGACGGGAAACTACGGAACCCTACACTGAGCGTGGCCCGACACGCTCTTGGCCGGTTTTTTTATATTGGCAATATATCTGGGACGCGTATCATTAGAAATATTTACGTGCATAAGGTTAAAGGATAGTCCTTAAGTAGGAGTTCGGATGAGTAAGTAAGTGCCTATTGATATACAACCTAATGGTACTAATTACTGACAAGTGACTGTTGCCTAGGTGCATAGGTATACCATATATCATTTTTTTAAAGTTATCATTTTATACCATGTAGGTTAAGCTATTGAGCTGTGTCCATTAAGATTAGCATGATGAACTATCAAGGCTCTTTTTGATACAACATTTGTAAACGGTTCTGTAGAAAGTTAGGTAGGTTCCAAAGTAAATGCTATATGCCTGTAAAATTTAGGACCTTTCTTTTCGACTTTAGATCAACAAAAAAAGACAAGTTTTTCTCAGTAATAACAATTGATCTTGGAGCTGTGCCCGGTTGGTGGCTAAGGCTCTCCCCCAATTAAACGGGACTTAAACGTTTGGTAAATTGTGGGTTTAGATACTATCAGGTACTCCTCTGCCTAACCTATGTTATGTTAAAAATAATATAAAAGAAAAATCCAAATATGTATCGTACTAGGTTAGTACTAGACAGCAGTTACGTACTTACCTACTCTCGTTTCCTATCTATCTAAGTACAACAACTAGCCTACCTACATGATAAGGAAATTCAATGTGATATTCTGATTCTGACTATCAATCAGAAAAAAATGCCTAAAACATTAGGCAGGACATAAAAATGCAGTTTTTTTTTATAAAGTTTTAACATTAAAATACCTATACAAATATATTCCGTCTTTGTTTAAAAAGATTTGAATGTGAAATCTCTTCGTGGTCATGAAGCATTTACATAAATATTAGCATATAGGCGCGACATTGTTCTGTCATTGTTTATGTACTAATCTGTTGAAAACAAAAGTAGAGTAACGAACACACGAGACGGTATGTCATAAGCAGCGTATGTAAATAAAGATGCAGGCGTCCTACGTATGCAACCACGTCGATGACTGCTTCATAAAAACCTACCTTATCATTTACGTCATAAGATTTCAATTTGATAAAAAGGTCTAGAGCCGATCGTAACGGTTGTGTATAATGTCATTTTTATCAGGCTAGCGATAATAGATATTTGATTCTATGTTTTATTACGAGCATGTTTCTGACGCAGTCGTCGTACGAATACAGATCGGCTGCACGTTTTCTTTATCACCGTCTCTTGTTTATGTAGTTTGTATAATTATTATTTAAATTATTTGCACACACAACAAAAAACACGCAATATATTGTTAGAGTAACAAGGCGTAAAACAATGTTATAGCACGATCTGTGACGAGGAATATTAATAAAGGCATGCGGTTAGTTTGCATCAAAATCCCGTGGGACGCCGCCAATTGGCGCGGAAATGCGCAAATTGTTGCTCAGGGGCGCACTTGTGGACGCTCTACTTAGCCGTACAAACGTAAAACATCGAGCACTCTTTGTTTAATACAGTTTGAAAACTAATCATAACAATTTATGAAATCTCATAGAAAGTATAATTAGTAGGTTATGAAGTTGTTTCAGCTGATTTGAAACCTTAAAGACTTAGGTACTAGGTATAGTCAATTACATTTTATTTTTAAGCCAATATGTACGGAAATTAAAAATGTAACTATAGTACTTATTTTTGACGTTGTAAAAAACTATTATTCAGATAATAGGCTGATAAATAAAAAATGAATGAATTAGTTCGATGTTGAAAATTTGTTTGGCCACAGATATTGCAACCGCGAAATCGTATTCTGCCAGTAATTGCCGCTTGCCTGCGGTGCGTCGCGAAGTTGCCAGAAATGTGTCCGGAGCCGTCGCAGCTCTCGACTGGACACTGGATGAGCTCCCTCGACTCCCGTAGTATCCGGTAACTCAGTTTCCCATAAAAGTCGTCGCGGTGATAGCTAGCGTGAATAAATAGATACGTAACAGTATTGAAAATAAAACAAAAATAACTCTTTTAAATTAAAAGAAACTTATAAAAATATTATTCAAGGTCTTAAAAGTTACTGTTTCCCGTTGACTTGAAGTCATTAACCGAGCGAAAATACGAAAATACATAACAACACGAGTACCAAAAAGTTTGTAAACTAAAAAAACTTTGCCACCAAAAACGTTATCTAGTACGTGAAGCGAAGTTTTTGAATGTTTACAAAGTTGGTATTATTAGCTACTCGCTGTTGTGTTTACGTATTGAATGATAGGAAAACTATTAAAAGTTTTTAGAACACGTTAAAACTGATAAAACAATTTTTTTTCTTACCTATTCCGCCGCATATCTGCGCCGTCGTTAATATTAACGGCAGGAAAGTGGCACAAATAAAATTTAAAGTATGTGTATCTTATCGTTCGTGTGTATTATCTGGTGTGCGCGCAGCTCGCACGGCGCGCCTGCGCGGCCGCCGCCGGTATATTTAGACTGATCCACCAAGTGTGACTTGTGTTACGTTCGAAAACTTGCATTAGAATCATTCTAACCTAAAATAACTTCACGTTGTATTAATTATACTTAATGAAAAAATACGCTACGTGGGATATTCGAGCAAGTTATAGAGACATGTACTATTTTATGTGTTGTTAGTGTATTTTTCTTGGAGTAAAGTATGGTTTATGTATTGTTATTGTTCGTTTTCGTTTATTTTAACGAGGTAAAATTAAAGCAGTATTTTAGAATGTATTTTCCGGGAGCATAAAGGTCTGTTGCATGTTTACTGTCGATTATGTTTTCAATTATCCGTGACAGTTGTCACAATATTGACATTTGTAAATGTCAAATAGTACGGTGTAGCCTTGCTGATAAAATTTACAGTGCGGAGTACATAAACGAGTATGAACACTTAGGACACCATATTACATTTGCAAATGATATGGTTTCTACTGCCAAATAAACTGTAGAACTGTTGTAATTCATTTACTTACGTATTGTACGTCCTGCCAATACAGGCCCGTGCTAAAATTAGGAACTATCCTAAGCGTACCTACCTACTAAATTTGGCGCACCGTTCGATAGCCAAGCGTCTAAAATGTTTTAAAATTTAAATAGAAGAAAATAAATATATAAAATTTATTTTACTTCAACCACTTCACACTCAATAAAATAATTCTGTCATTACAAAACATAATCATAAAAAACTTTTCTGCGTGTATTGGAACGTTTCGCACAGAATACGGCCGCTCACAGCTCCAGGCGGCAAGTGTTGAATGTTTTCACTTACGTCACTCATTTTGTGTCGATCAACAAAAGAAAACACGTTATGAGAATTTCAATAGCGAGCAGAGCACACTTGTGCAACAGCTGCGAAAGGGTCTTTTATATTATTTTTATATAAGAGATGTTGGTACAATTAATAATTATGTACGTACAGACAGTACTGGCTGAACAGACGTGTCTCCTCTGCTGCGTGCAACTACTGACTAATGTTTTAATTTTGTAACCAAAACTGTGAGCTTCTTAAAACAAAAAAGTAAGAATTATCTTTTTAAACAGCAACCACTTAAATCAGCTAAGACATTTTGAAAAATCTATAGAAATATAAAAAAAGGTATGTA
The DNA here is from genome assembly GCA_905475445.1 of Ochropleura plecta. Taxonomy (NCBI): domain Eukaryota; kingdom Metazoa; phylum Arthropoda; class Insecta; order Lepidoptera; family Noctuidae; genus Ochropleura; species Ochropleura plecta. The sequence continues at coordinate 6,459,740 of FR997732.1, forward strand.
ACCATGTATTTATAACTTTCATACACTGTACTAGGTATTAAATTACTGTGCCCATATTTCAGCACCGAGTATCGTGGTATTATGTGAGTTGATGAAGAATGTTACAATCGCGTCCGTATTGTTAACGTCCTTATGTCGAGATCGTAACGTTTGACCCTAGGGTCATTTTGTCAATACGGGGATAGTGTTACCTGCTTTATTCTCTGTCCGCATTCTAAGACCAGTAGTAGCAACCCTCGTTCACACGTTTTAAATAACAAGAACAATGACTTAATAAAAAAATCTGTTTTAGTTTCTTACTGTTGCTACCCAGAAACGATTATTTTAAAAGTCTAAACATTATTAGTCCAAGTGGAAGCAGTTGGGGCTTCTTCCATTCTACAAAGTACGAATTTATGTGTTACTAGTTTTTTCACCTGAATCCTATCGTTCACCTGCCTAAACTAGATTTTTAACTAAATATTACAGTATTTTACACGGAGCGACTACCGTCTGACCTCCGCAACTCATTAGGAAAAAGTTCTATAAAATATCTTAGAGCTAGTTTATTTATCCATGTATTTCGGTTTTCGGCCATCAGAGCCCAGATGATCATCGGGACTGTCGTCCTTGATAAGTAAGTCCAGGAAGATTTGGCAATAGGGCGGGTTGACAACCGTGCTGAGTCAACCACTAGCATTTCCAGGTTATCAGATTTTCAATTCAACTGGCAATGTTTTGGCGACAGCAGGACTTAAAGCATATCCAAGTTTAAACCTCCAATATTGCTGAAAGGTGGTTTGGCGTCCGAGAGCATTTCTAGGCAAGTTTTTGGCGGTATAAACCAACTCTGCTTTATCAAAATTAACCTGCATAGTATGTAGCGAGCTATCACCTGTCGGAACATTTTCTTATTTATATTCACCTGCTGCTATCTTTGGGCTTGTCGTGCGGGGCGTGTGGCGGCGGCATGTAGCACGGCGGGGAGTAGGGGGGCGCGTGCGGGGGGTACGCGGGCGGCGGAGGGTAGGCACCACACTGGTACTGGTAGCCGCCGTATCCAGCTGCTGCGGCTGCTGCAGCGTAGTCAGGCTGGGCCAGGCCGTACCCTGCGACTGGGTGTGGACTAACTCCACCGTAACCTGTGGAGATGGGATAATATTGGCGACTCTTCAATTTTATTAGAATTAAATTAAAAGATTGTGACTATACCCTGGGCCTACTCCCTTGCATATTGCATGATTCGTCTTTAAAAAAGTTAACTCTGAAGACCCTTCAGTTGGTTCGAACTTTTTGGCATAAGTACTTATAAACATCAGACAGTGTCTTTCGGTGTGTTGCTCTTTCGTTTTCTTATAAACACCGTAAATGTATCAAATACTTCGTAATTATTATTTCAACCCCCACGAGTTCGCGTGAATTATAATTATTCCGAAAACCTCACGAGGCAAACTTTTGTGTACATTATAAAATTACTCCCACTCATGTTTTACCCACGGCGGCGTGGTATACAGTACACGCTGAGCGCCGTGAGAATTCAGTAGCTATTATAAATTTTAATTAAAGCTTCGTACACAGTGATCCACAAAAACCGCGGTGTACACTGGCATGTAACCGCACCGAGTGGCGCCGCGCCGGGCCGCACCCGGCATGCGGCACTCGGCCGGATTACCGACAATACCGCGCGACTACAACGCATGGGAGTGATTACCGCGGTCGCGTTTTAATTTGTACGACGTGTTTAACGGCACCGATGTGTACGAGCCCTTACGAGGGGTAAAATGTAGTCGTGTAGCGAATATGGGACATACGATAGCTCGTTTAAAGGATTACATTAAAACAAAATGAGGGAAGAAAATTGTATGCTCCCATAATAATTTGCGTAATGAGTTCTCACCGGCGGTGTCTCGATGGTAAGCTTCTAGATATGGATGGCTGCCGCCGCTGTCAGGAGTTGATTCTCGACTGTAGGAGACTCCACCGGGGAAGCCTCGACTGTTGGGAAAATAACGATTTTTAATGCATAATCAAGAATTGAGTATATTTTGATACAACCTATTGAACAAATTGCCTCACCTATGTGGTAAACGGGAAACGCTAAGGTCGAGGGTTTGGCCCTGCGGACTGGGCACCTGGGGGCTGGCTGTGAGCTGAGGCGAAGCTCCCGGCTGCGGGCTGCCTCGGGCGCCGCCCCCGCTGCCACCACCGGCGCTTGTGTACACCGGCGATGCGTATGGACCCTGTTATGGAAATTTATTTAGTTTGGGCAATTAATTTAAAAGGGCCGATTATGTTTTGTCTAGTCCTTTTATTGTGTCTATTCTCACCTGTGGACTACCACTAGAAGTGGAAAGATCTATGGCTGGGCGAGGGTCGCGAGGGTCCCGGGGCGTGGGGCTGCGGGGCCGCTGCGCCTGTGCCGCGGCGATCTTCACCGACAGGTTGATGGCGCTGAACCCAGGCGGCACGCCGGGGCCCATGGCCGCCACGCTACCCACGGCGCCCACGCCGCTACCAGCCTCGTAGTGGTACATGGGTCTGGTGGGATACGGCCAATTTCGATCATTTTGCAGGAGGTAAAATAAAACCGAAAGTCTACCAACGAACCGTTTTCAGCAATTATCTATCTCATTAGAAATATGTTAGGATCTAGGCATCCCGTTTACCACATAAGCGTTCGATACTGGGTGTTGTGACCTACCTAGGGTATATGGGTCCGGAGCTGGTCTCCTGTTCGGACTGGTCTGTTTTCATGGGGGTGGGTAGGTGCGGGTCGTGGTAGCGCTCCTCTTCCCAGCCGTAGGGCCGCTGCGGGCACTGCGCTGGGTCGTAGCGCTCGAAGGCCGGAGCGCCCTCGTAGCACCGCGACTCGTAGCCGTACCGCGCTTCATTCATTTGACTACGAACGAAATCATGGCGTCAGACTTCGTGAGTTTCCTAGTTTCGTGATTGCCTTGTAGACGCCAATAGCATTTTTCTTTATTTGGAACGTTTCCAATAGCATGAATTCATTGGTACAATGATTAAGGTGTTGATATTAACAGTGAAATTTAGAAGTTATTTCTGTAAACGAAGCTCTATCTAATTGGGCACGTACCTAACTAATGCAATTACGAGCACTCACTAAATTAGCCTTGAACTCAACTAAATTACAGCTTCATTACGTAACGTTAGGTACTAAGTCTTTAATGCACATTCTCATGAAATTAGTTAATATTTCAAGTTTGAAAACTGTAAATTTACACAGCGGCAGCGTAATGAAATATATTTTATGTTTTTTTTTGTTGGTTTTTCCGAAAAGCTTACGTTCAGCAGTGACAGGTGAATAAGGTGGTACCTTTAAAATTCTAATCGAATACCTAGGTTCATAGAAAATCATTCAAACGTGTTTGGATGTGGGTCGCTTAATCCCAAGTTTATGACAAAGTTGGTGCCTGTACCAAATAACTGAAATCAGAGATCAATACGTTCCCAAAATGTTCTCTGTCACAAATATAATTTGTTTACTTACTAATTACTAGAATTAAGGGAATTTGAAACATTGTTTACCTGTATGACCTCACATGGTCATCCGGCGGCCTCTCATAAGGAGACCTCTGATCGGGCGGCGCGCCGTAGCCGGCGTGGCGCGTCTCCATGCTTGGGGAGTCGCGCTCGGGCTCGCCGGCCTCGCGCTTCGGCACCAGCAGGTCGCTGGCCTCTCGCTTCACCGCGGGACTGCGAGGCGACGCCTCGCGCTCTCGGGATATACTGCCCGATGAACTGGCCACGCTCTCCTGGCTGATCACGATCGGAGGTTGCGAGATCGAACTGTGGGAAACTAGAGGAAGAGGACGAGTTCTTAGAAAGTGTTTCATGATTGGAGAAGATGTTAGACTTGTAGTTTCAAAATAGTAAAATCCATTGCGAGCGTCCAATCCTTCAGTTTGTGCTGACTGCTATGCCACACTGACGGTGTCTCACCTGAGGGTCTAGCTCGCTGTGACCTAGCGGCGGCCTTGCGTGCAGCGGCTGTGGGGCAGCCGGACAGGGAGCGGTGCGTGCTTCGGTTGGAGCTGACGTGGCCGCGTCCGTTGCACCCCGGAGTGGGGCACTTCAATATTGTCTCGTGCAACGCCAATACTGCACAATAAAGTCGCATGTCAGTAATATCAGCAAAGAATATTAACGTATATTTTGAGAAAATGACATCATAAATAAAACTATTGTGTAGAGTACGAGTATATGTTCTCATTTAATGATACTCTCTTTCAAATTTGTGATAAAGTAGACAAATAAGTAGCTACATATTATATTTACAAAGGTTCATTTGATTAGAGTTAATAAAACAGCTGAAATTAAGTCAAGATCCTTTTGAAAACCAAAGTTAAAAAGTACTACGATAATTATGCTACGTTACCAAATCATTAATGAGAACTATATAATCGGTACAGATACTAGAATACCAAAACTAAAAGTATCATCACAATTAAACAAAAGAGAACCAAAATACTGAAACTACGTAATACACTGAACAAAATGTAAGACAACATCGCTAGAACAAAATATACGCAACTAAAACGTTGAAGCTATGTTCTTAATGTTCAGGTCTACTTACTCTCCGGAGTGACTTTATCCTTTCTTGGACATCCTGACAGACTGGAGGAACAAATCATCATCAGTTTTGCGATTCTTTAAATACATATCGTAAGGTGAAGAGAATAGAGGTTCATTTCAATTTGGAGCAACATACAAGAATGATTGCTTTACTTAAAGAATGTTGAAAATGGTCTGTCGTATTTATACGAGTAAATCATACTGACTCTACATCATGCAATTATGCACTTAGTGTTTCAAACGCGCCGTTATACGGCTTTCTATCCCCGTTCCCCCTTATCGGGCTTACATCTGTTGATTGTGTAGAGCTCTACTGAAGATCATTGAATCATCGACTCACCTCCTGTGGTGAGTGTATAGGCCGGTGACGTGGCCCTGCCCATTGCACCCGGGTGTGGGACACTTGTTGCCTTCTGTGAACAAATCGAGCGGTGCACAAATTAGTGTTTTCCTGATGAGCGGGTGGGGGCGTGCGCGCGCGATCGATACGGACGGGCGTGCCGCGGCCGGGGCGTACCTGCGCGGCCCCGCCCCACAACCCACCCACCCCACGCACAACTTAAAAGAAAAAATAAAGAACGCCAAGCGGCTGCGCGCGGACTACCAATTTTTCTTTCAGGAGTTGCGGGGCGGCGCGCCATGCCCCGCCCACTGCCTGTCCTGACCCGTTTTTATTGCTCGTCGCCCTGACATAAACCCAGCTATCGCCCAGCAACACGAGGAAAACGCTTAGGTATTTTATATACGTTATCGACTTAGGTACGAGTATAACCTTATTGTGACCGTCTCCTACTAAATTATGGAGACGTCTTACTAATAAGAGATGATTTGTTGCCAGCTTTTGTTGCTAGCTCGACTCAGTATGCTTGTAAACGTATAAGCTGATGCAGAACCTATCGAATAATAATACCGAATGAAGGCTAGACAATCCCGTTGTTTGGAAATCGTTAAAACTTTTTATTAAAAGTGAACATGTTATACAATAATGCTATGTTACATGACAGCTGTAGTGAACATCGACCCGGCTACGTTATGAGATATCGGGAGACGACCTTGAAACAAACTTGGAGTTAGTTCATAGCGCGAGTTGTGTGTTATGGCCAGGTCGTTAAGAAAGTTTGGCTATCGTTGTTTGAGGAGTGCGGCGGTACCTCGTGCCGGCGGGGACAGCGCGTTGAGAGGACGCGAGTCGCGCGCTGGCGTGGCGGACGGCACGGCGCGCGCCTCCTGCAGGACCGTGGCCGCGCGTGACCCTGCGCCCGCCGGCTGCAGCACCGTGTACTGCTTCGAACCCTTGTGCTCCTTCCTGTCGTGATCGTTCGAGTATCCTCCGAAAGGTTCACTCGGCATTGAGGGATTGTGAAGCCTGTGTTTTACTTCGGCGGGTGGCTTGAAAGCCGACTGCGTGGAGTACGGCAACGCTGCCGTCGCTGCCTTGTATGCGTTGTATAACGATTGCTTATTCACAGATACCATTTCACCTTTTCGTTTGGGCTTAATATCTCTGTCGTCATCGTATTTATCGTCGCATCTGTCTGACATATCTATTTCTAGTTCGTTGGAAGACGAATCGTCAAGCTCGTCGAAATTAGGTGCACCGTACTGAGTCGATTGTCTACTAAGTCTGTCGTATTCTTCACATTTTTCTATTTCTATTGTAATTACGTTAGTTTTAGTTTCGTTATCACTGATACCATTCATATGTTGGACTTGATGATGCGTCGAGAAGCTCTTCTGAGACATGTCAGACGATTGTGAAGGGGAAGACGGCATCTTCTCTGATCGTTTATCATCAAATAAGTTTTCAAATCCGTTGGCATTTTCATTGTCGTCGCCACTATGCGTTGGTTCCCTATTCCAGTTACCGGACATTGTTCTTAACGCAGCCTGTGTCTCTCGAATAAGTGTTTCGTCATCTTCTTCAGGTTGTCGCATGGTCTGGGGCCTGTGCATGGGGAGTGGTCGTCGGCGGAACTCGGGTTCATCTCGTCTCTCATCGTCAAGCAGGCGTCGTCTTCTCTTGCTGTGGATCTCCTCCTCCTCCATGGAACCCTCGCTGCTGATGCGCTCCAGTCGTCTGTCGTTTGTTCTAAATGTTTCTACATCCACACCGAACTCCAGCCTCCTTTTGTTCATGTGAGTCAAGGAGGCTTGCGCCGTTAGCGGCACCGTCCTGAAACAAATGTCATAGTCAGAAACATCCCCGGACCTATAAGGTGCGGACAAATAAAATACACCAAAAATAGAATGGATCATTGTACTTGCGATTCGATTTTCCATCCACAATCAGAAATTTTTACGCGGAAATGATTCTCGGCGTTTCCAATCGACGTATCACATTAGAAGCACTTTGTTGTTATGTTTATTTGCACAAAAATCGTTCCCACGTAAAAACCATTTCACTCAAGAGCTTTCAGACCAAATAATATAATAATTTTGACATCGTAGAAGACGTAAAGACCAAGTAGAATTTGGCGATGGTATGTGGTTAAAATTATTTAGTATTCATCAGACGTTTAACTGATTTTTCGTTGAAAGTTTTAAAATAATAGAAGATTCGTTTATAGCTAAGTTATTTCGTGTTTTTATACGGCGCGTTGTCGTTATCGATGTTATAGCAAAATCATCAATTGAATACCGTGAGAGTCTGGGAACGTCGCACCACGCATTTCGGATTTATGTCCAACGCTATATTTTAGTATTAACTCGCTTTCAAACTTTTTATCAGTAAAATAAAACTTTGAACAAAACTTTTCCAGAAAAGTTTTTGAAGTAGGTGTGTCAACTTGACTATTTTTGTTTCCTTTTAATTGTTTCTTAATGGCCTTCAGGTTTGTTTTTGTTTGAGATTGTATAGCTTAGTTATGTCACTTTAAAAAGTATTATGACAAAACAAATTTTGAGCTTACCTAGTAATAAAATTTTAAATAAAAATAAATTAATAAGTGTAGTATTCACATTTTTGGAGAACAAAACTGGTTTAAGATTTAAAATTTTAATTCACTTTACTGTCGTGCAGTTCCCATTAAAAAATAAAATGCAGTTTTGTTTTTGTCAAACACACCTTGCATTTAAGTCACGCCAGTCTATGATATATTCAAAAGCACACAGCACACACACACACACAAACACGTCAGAAAACCTCCAATAATCGCAATTTTGAGAGAACTATCTTAGTTTCCTAATAGATATTCGACTCAAGATTCAATTCACGTTCATTACTGAGACTTCGAATAACATACTGGAGTTCAACAGACAATATCATCCTCAATATAATCGTGTTTTCCGAGCCCTACAATAAAGTTAGAGCCATAACTCCATAAAGCAATCGGGCCTGATTTATTGATCGGCGATATTCTCTCTCAAAGTTGTGCAATATGCGCCCGACTCGAGTCAAGATAGTAATCGATGGTCCTTGACGGAGGTACCTTCGAGGGAGCCCACCGGAAGGCCGAATACCGATAGTACGACGCCCGGCAAACATTTACGTACGTGACGCACCCTCAAGTCTGTACCGATGTAAACCGAAATTACGTAAACGTGGAGCGTTTTCAGGCGTCGGGATTGGGACGGAACGTTGGTTTTCGCGTTCGAGTTGTGTTCGTATGTTGGCGTAGGGTAATTAGATAAACCCTGAGGGCGGTGGATGCTTAACCGGTTTAAACTAGTGCTCGTGCGGACCTTTATCAGCGGGTGGCGAGTGGCGGGTTATCTCGGGGCCGCGTTAATTGTAATGCCTGGAGATTAGGGCGCGATATAAGGCAGCCGCCGCGCGAATTTGCGGAGCTGAACGAGGTCGGATTAAGGAAGATGCCGAGATGAGACGTGACTGCTTTATATAGAGAAGTGATACTGTTTTGGTTTTGGAACGCTTTTATTATCTAACGTTTTGGGTTAGAGGCAATGTTTTTGTGGTGATAGGTTTTTGAGTAGCTTAAGTGGTAGGTTTATTGAAATTAATGACAGTGTACTCGAACAGCTAAATGTTAGTTTGTTGAGTGAAATGTGATAACAATCAGCATTTTGTCTAAAAAGTAGGTTAGGCTGAGTTTCGATGTAGCCTGAACTTAACGGTTCATAAAAAATTAAAGATTTTAAACTTAACATATGTCGTTAAGTTGGTGACATGTTTAAAAAAGAAGCTTTTTCGGAAAAAATGCTTGTCGGAAACCAGCATAATATTTTCCTTTGATAAAATAGCTTGAAATAATTATTTCGTTTAGTTATAGTTCTGATTCTTAGAAAGATATTGGCTTGTAATAGGGGAGTATGAAATAATAATACCGTCAATAGCACCATTTATATCGAACCCTATTTTATTCGAAACCAACATACATCTTAACAAACAAACTCCCGAAGAAAGCCTCTATTGTTGAAAATCTCATTTTCATAATTTCTCATAATTCCTTGAAACTCTATTATAATTCCTTGGAAAACGTGAGGTACTGAGACCCTTTCCGCCCTTGAGCAATAATAAACACGCGTCGGCCTCCCGCGGGCCCCACAGACGTGGCGGCTCCAAATTCAAATTGCACCTTAGAATTCTTAATTATTGAAATCATAAATCAAAACGTGCCGTCTGCGCGGGCGACCATAAAATTGTAGAGGGGGGTAGAAGCAAACTCGAGTGTGGTAGGATTAAGACATTATCACTTTTCTTTCAAGCACTCGCGCCCTCCTTGGCCTCGCTCGGCTGTAAATCAGCGAGTAAATCCTCTGGATTAGATTCATAGAGTTGCCGCGGCCTGCGACGCCGATAATGGCGTCGTGTGCTTGCGTGATTTTGCTTTTAAATCGACTCTCGGGAAAGATAAATACTCTCCCAGTTTGGCTTCAGCCTTGAGTTCTCGTTTAAATGGATTTAATGGAACTTGGAAAGTTTATAGCGAATAACAACTGAGGCTGACTGATAACTGGACAGTGTCTTTAAGTAGAAGTTTCGCGATTGCATGAAGTGGGTTATGATGATACTAGCTTTTGCCAGCAGCTTCGCTAGTAATTGCTTTTATCGTACAGGATCGTATTAGCAGGATAAAAAATGTGTATAAACTATTTGTGGGCCAAATTTTATCTGAACCCGTTTAGCAGTTTTTGTGTGAAAGACTAACAATAATCCCGACGTCCATAAAACAGCACCAACTTACGCATTTTTAATATTAATTAGTAGGATTTTATTAAACAATGAACCGGCATTGTATTGACTGGAAAGAATTCATAAGATTAACACAAATGATGGTTTTTAAAAGTCTAAACATTTACATACGTTGCACCTTTGTTGACTAATCGAAGCGAGAGAAGAGGAGGAGCATCATATTGATCAGTATTTTAGGATTTAATTAGACCCGTATTATTTTCAATAATGACTTCCATGTTTTTATATTGATATTATTATTTCAGGATTTGAGGCACGAGTTCGCTGCTTAATGTAACGAAATACGTTGATTATTGAATTGAAAATACAATTATCCTGTAGCATTTAAGTTAAATGATTTGTAAGCACACTCAGTATCATCCATAGATATGATTAAATTCTAAATTTATTAAAATATTACACAAATCTAACATACAAGTAGTACGAAAGTGTCGTGCCGAAGCACTTTCCAATGTTAAAATTTCCGTCTACAAACAAATATGTAAAATAGTTTTACAAGTCTCTAAGTTACTAAAGATGTTTAGTGTTCGCCAAGACCCTCACAGTCATAACAGAAATGAATTTTATCTACAATCAGTACAGTGCCTACATTTACATAAATGCATATAAGCTGTCCTCCCTCACCGGAAAAGCGCCAAGAGTTTGGAGGGAGTGGCTTTTAGAAGCAGACAACTGACCCCAAACTCGTAACAAAAGACCCAAAACATTCACAATCACTCACCATCTCAAATCGCAAACGTCTGTGGCTATTTGAAGACATATGAAAGGACAGCTAAAGTAAGTTCGGACATAAGTCCAAGATATTCTCGAAATTAGTTTCTAGAATATACGGTACGGAAGTACCAACCTAAGGCTTCTCCTTCCCTCTTTGACACATTTCCAACATTAATACCTAGACGGTATCACGGAAAACCAAGGCGAAAATGGCATGGACAAGTTAGAATCCTACCAAAAAGAATGACCAACGCTAGTAAAATACGGTATTGCGAAGAAAAAGCAAAGGGACAGACAGACAGGAGGAGAGACAGCACAACAAGGCATTTTTAAAATCAAATCTCTTACAATCTTTATTCCCAAAATATTTTGTTATATAGAATTGCTTTTCAGTTTGGACATTGCTAACTATGCTTTCCATAGGTGCTTCTATGGCGGGTTAGTGTCTTTAATTCAAAGACAATGGAAAAGGTATCTCAAACTGAAACTCTCTAAACAGAAATCTGTGCCGGGGTTGCGGGTGGTTCGGAAGAGATACCACGGTTCCGGAACATAAAGGGCAAACGAAGGAACATGGTGGGTTTTAGTTAGTAAAAGTCTGACGCTCCGCCTAGAGCGGGGACGTTATTAGATGATTTCCAATCCGCAAAAAGAAATCGAAATCTGTATGTAGTTAAGCAATAAAACTAAAAGGTATGCCTATGTGATGTCTATCTGTTTGTCATCGTTCTACATATATACGTTCCCGTCTGTTTCTTTGAAAGTAGGCTGATAATACAAAATGCAACCTGCTATGATTCTTTTGCTTTGTCCGTGTTCAAGCAATATTGTGTTAGGTACTACTACGCTACGCAAGAAAAAATAAAATATAAAATAGAGAGCCGGTAAAACAATGGCCGCAGCTCGAACTGTGATCGGACGAAGAGCAAAACGTTCATACAAGTTGGGCGTTCTGTATTATACCGCGTTTAGAGAGCACTAGCTGCGCCCCGTGGCTTCACCCGCGTGTTGATAAAAAAGTAGCCTATGTTATTCCAGACTATAATCTACTCTGTGAAAAATTTCATCAAGAACCGTTCAGTAGTTATTTCGTGAAAGAGGATCAAACATACATCCATACTCACAAACTTTCGCATTTATAATATTAGTAGGATTAGTGGATAGGATTGAAACTCATTATTTTACAATATTTCGTACAATTAATCTATTGTTTAAGGAAACCAAGAGAGTATTCGGGTAGTTCGCGTCCTAGTCAACAGCTTTTTTTAGTTTCTATTTACAAATAATTGATAGTTAAATGAAAAAGGCGATTCGGGCGGACGCGGCGAAGCGAATATAAGGGCGAGCAGTACGCCGCATGTAGAACCCTTCAAAATGGTAGAGCTGAATGGGGCTGATCCATGCGTTATGTTCGTGAACGGGCGCTGTCAGTTGTGACTGGTCATCTGTTAGCAACCACGGTTTGTTTTAATTTTAAAATTCATCTATTAAACTCTTGCTAATTTTTGCTTTTACTCTGGACGCTCTAAATGTGCTCGTTTTTATACATAGTGAAATAAATGTTTTGAGTTTGAGGTGGTGAGCACCGCTGGTCCGCGCGGACTTCATAGGCGACTGGTGTCGTAGGTACTGAAATGGCTTACTATGGATCCTCATCGTCTGCTTAGCCATTACTCAACTATATTTGGTCAGCTTCCAGTCTATTTGGACGTAGCTGAATACCAATATATAACATGACACGTCCTCCATAACCCAGTCACTGGCCAATACAAACTTTAAAAAGACTTTTGGGTCGCAGACTATCAGGCTATGCTATGGATAATTTGTTGTATTTAACGACACGGTTGGTGCAGTGGCTAAGCGATCGATTACTGCGCTGCGTGTCGCGGGTTCGATCCCCGCACGGAACAAATATTTGTATGACCTGCACGTACTTGTTTCGGGTCTGGCTGTTTGTGTATGTAAGTTTAAATGTTTGTAAACGCACACACGATACAGGAGAAATTCCTACCGTGGGGCAACTTTTTTTTAATATTAAAAGAGATGATTCCATAATCATGGGAAATGTAATCATTGAAAAAGTTCTAATTTTGCTGTGGCACTGTCTTTCAACCACCGTTCGGGTCGATCTTTAGGTTTTTAGTTGTGGTATGATGTTATCTCAAATTCTTCTCGTGAATTTGAGCGAGATCCATTCCATTGCTATTAAAACATATAAGCCTATCATCCATATACATTAAATGAAAAATATATATTATAAAAGACAACTCATAAATTACCAAAGCAATCTATATAAAATTGATATGGAACGGGACTGAAGGAGTACCGAGGGAGTATATTCGTTCGATTATAAAAAAAGAATTTCGAAAATCGACACACGGTTGACGGAGAAATCGTGAAAAAACATACGGAAAATAAGTACAGTAAAAGCTCTTTATTCGCGGGGTATATGTTCCATAAATATGCCGCGAATACAGAAACCGTGAATACGGAATGGTAATTTACATGGGATTATACGTTCCTAGGTGACAAAATAAAAAAAATATAAATATTTAAAAAAATCAATTTAATTAAAGTTTTTGAACATTTTGATTAATTATCTTTAGGTTTAGGCAATGGTTTGAAGAATTTTGTAATTTTCTCTTGCTTGGCAGTTTTAAAAACTCCTTCAATTCAGACTGATGCGCAGCAGTCGCATTAGCAATTTGCCTCTTAAAAATAAGACTTCGTTCCATAGACGGATCAATGTTCATAAAGAAATCGCAAAGCTCATTTGCCATTCTTAAGTCTTCACTAAGGTTTTTCAAATTAAATGTGACGTTTCCAGTGCTTGTTGAAAGCTCTTCTTCAATGGGCGGTGAATTTAGCATTTCCTCCAAGTAGGTTTCAGTCAAATCTTCTTATTAGATCCGCGAATAAAGAAATTTTTAGCCGCGAATATAGGAGTTAGGTCGCATTTTTTTAATCCGCAAATAGTGAAAACGCGAATGAAGGAAGCGCGAATAAGGAGCTTTTACTGTATAGTCGATTCGAGTCTCTTTTTTTTAAGTCGGTTATAAATTGGCTGCAAATAAAGAAATAATTGTCTTAATATTCTCAAACTCAAAGCATTTATTTCAATTAGACCATTATAGGCACTTTTACAGTCCTCCTTGCTTTTACAGTCACAAGACATAATAACTTGTAAAAGTACTATAGTCCATTCTATTTAAATTCCATTATATTTAAAATGTAATCACTCTAATTGTAATAATCTTTACTTTTAGATACCTATTGAGTATACTTCTACTCCCCTGTTAACAAGACGGCTTAAAACCAGTTGTAAAGTCCAAAATGTCAAAAAGGTTAACCAAAAAGTTAACAATACATGTCTGATACAACGGCAATAAATGTGTTCTAAACGTCATGTTTATGACAAGTCTTGTCGAAAACATATATAGCAACTTGTATAAAGGTGTAACTACGGGATTAGTGCCCAGCTTGTATGAAAACAAAAGGCACTAAAAATACCGACCGTACTAATATTAACAGGATTTTGAAAAAAAAAACTATAATATTGTCAGCCTTTTTAAATTAAGACACAGTCACAAAATAACTCAAGACAAACATGCTAGAATGATATGATATAATATGAGACAGAGGTAAAATGCAAAACTGCATCCTGTGCCTGCTCTAAAATAAACGAGTTGATAATAATATCTACCGAAAGGAACCTCAGTAAAGACCTTTTATTGAGAGGAGGAATGTGTTGAAGACACGACGTTTTCGCACTGCCCGTTGACGTTTAGAGCTTTGTAAGTCCGGGTTTATTCAAGTAATTTTATAAGTCAACGATTTATTACGAAGAAGATATTACTGAAGGTTTCTCAAGACACCCTTTTCACGATAACATCTACATGCCGCAAAGGCTGAAAAGCCTTAAAGTGTCGACGCTCACTAGCGAACGCTCCAAGGAAAGACTCAAGCTGTGGCGAGAAAGTGTTTCCTTATCCAACCCGTTCGTATCACTTGTTGAAAATCTCCTACTTGGACGTATGCTATGGCTGAGTCTTTAAATAGACTCCGGACACAGGTTGAACGAAGCAAGATAAAGCTGTTCAGATGGGGATTTATATCTATAACGCGCTGAACGGCGGTAGACAATACATAACTTTTGTCCAAACAAATCAAATCAAATCATTTATTTCAATTAGACCATTACAGGCACTTTTGAATGTCAAGAAATACCTTCCAATTTCGAACTAATTGTTAACACTACAAGCTTCCGCTACTCCTGGACAACAAACATATTTATGTAATTCCTTTAGTATTTATTTCTGTACAAGTGATTTGTAATCTTTAAAAATAAATGAATTCTAACCGTAAAACCGTATTTATAGATGGCAGTACCCTTTTTTCGGATGGGAAATCATCAAATAACTTCTCCCGCTCTGGGCGGAGTGGAAAGGAGTGTCAGACTTTTACTTCCTAAAACCTATCCATGATCGTTTGTGTTCCGGGGTCGCGGTGTTTCATTCGAACAACTCGCAACCCCGTCAGGCAGTGCCCTTGGCAGGGCCCCCTGATGACCTACACCCTGGAGTGTAAATGAGGTGTTGCCCCACAAATGACAGGATACTTGACATAGTGTCCTGCCTGTTTTGTTATTTGCACATCACAGGAGCTGATGGACGCTACTAAAAGCGTAAAACTCGTCACCAAATTCTGGGTTGATTCAATTGAGACACGGTAATAAGGTTTGATTCGAAGACTGATGTTTCTTATGTAATTTTTTTTGACAACTGTCATGATGGAGACTACAACAACGAGTATTTCGCCATTCGTTTCAATTGGTTGCTTATAGAAGAATAAGGCTGCTGCCGTAAGTCGGCAACTATTTTGTGTAAATTAAAATAATTATTGCAAATTGGTATTAAAAAAATACTTTTATTTATTATTAATGAGGCCGGTATTTCTTGCCTGACTATTGGATTCAGGGATCACTGTCTCTTCTAAAGTCTATACATAATCTTTGTCAAGGCACAAATACCTATCAGCAGTAGAAGATCTTTAGAAATTAAACTAAAGGCAGGTCCTTTAGTTTAATTTCTTTGATCTCAGCATCAGTGACACCAATAAAACGCTTTTTTATAACTTCTCTAAATCAAGCTTTGTTTGCTGTGCTCCTATCCTTTTGCGGATATTTACTACTGCAGTACTTTGTTCGCTCAAAGATTACCTCGACTTTGCGTATGTGTTTTGTGTAATTGGGATACAAGTGAAAATGTTTTGTAGATACGTAAAATAAAAAAAAAACAAAAATGATGTTTTAATGAAAATGTATTTCTCACTGTTATTACATCATAAGTTACAAAAATACATTATTTTTATTATCTTATATTAACAGCTCACATTCACTATAAATCTCTATGTGCCTCGCCTTTTCCTATGGTAGGGTCGGCTTCCAGTCCAACCAACTGAATACTAGTATTTACACACTTAGTTTTTCTCCCAAATTTACATCTATTCGCTTATCGATTACCCAAACCCTATGGAGCAGAACGCAACATATGACTGCAAAAAATCAATATCGCAATAGTTAAAGTGAGTTAAAATAAGTGGGGTAATGGTACCGCGGTGCATTGTAACTGGCAGGCTCACCCTAACCCCTATCCCTGTGAGTCAGGGCTGACAGGATCGCGGAAAAAAAAATGTTTTCTATTGATGGCGCAATAAAAAAAAGATAAGTTTTTTTTTAATTAATAATATTTATTCTGTTGACAGCTATTTTAGTTTCAGAATTTGAAATTTATTGTAGAGTACATTTTGTTCTTAATATTATTTTTGATATTTTATATGTTTTTGATGGATTTGCTTATGGTTAGAAATTGCAACTTGCCTTCGAGCCTTCTAAGACACAGGTATCGTCTGATTGGAATCTCGAAAATCAATTTTGTCCGATACGTACGACTTTCATTTTGCACAACTTAAACATAAGCCAATATTTTCATTTTGAAATAATATCCCTTATGTTTTTCGGGTAAAATTTTATGATTTTTGCATAAACACTCAACAGTGAAGATCTTATGATAACGGTAATAATCTACGTAACAAAGAAATTTTGTTTCGTAAAGGTTTGTTTTCATTTTGGAAGTGCTGGTTCCTGGTATGATGTCATATAAATATTGTAAACTTAAGAACTCATACTACTTCTGTTGGTTAGCTCCTCTTTTCAAAAATCATAAGCAACAGAAAATGGAAACCTTAATGTATCTACTTCTCTACTGTAAATTATGTTAAAGTACATACAAAATAAATATATATTTATATTTTTTTTTACTGTTTGGATGCAATCCTTACTAATATTATAAAAGCGAAAGTGAGTTTGTTTGTTTGTTTGTTACCTCTTCACGCTTTAATGGCTAAACCGATTTTGATAAATTTTGGTACAGAGATAGTTGGGAACCAGGAGACGGACATAGGCTATTATTTTTTTTAAAAAGAGTGGGATATGAGGGAGAAAGAGGGAAGAAACGGGAAAACTTAGCGTTGCTATTACAAATCAATAAGGCGCCTCCGAATTTAACGCCAGCGAAGCCGCGGGCAAAAGCTAGTAAATTCAATAAAAATGCTGTTACAGATAAGTTGAGTAGGTATTATTGCTGGCCAAATCATTCATTCAGTAAAAATAAAGGTAAATTCCTTAAAAGGATATTCTCATTGGTCATTTCCCAAGATTTGATGCGATTTCTGTATAGTTACCAAAACAAGAAGCATTTTTTTTTTAATCGCAATGTTTTTGTGTGATAGCCCTACGTCAAGAGCTCACCCATGTCGAGGGTTATCGCGTGGTGTACCAAGCCCTCGCAAGTCACATGCGAACACGTTCCTACTTGCCTAGTATTTATTATAAACACAAGTTCCTGCTAAATAAATACCTTGCTTTAAATTATTTTAACTGTTTTTAATGGGAATGGTTGAGGAAAGGCAATTTTTGTTCTAATATTTCTCAGTAACGTAAGTAAAGCTTTTCTAAACAAGAAAATATACCTGATATTTATTTTGTATAAATTTTTTTTTTTTTTTTTTTAAATATAAGCTTAAAAAAGGAAAAAAAATACGATAAAAGACTTTGTGTTAGTAACCACAACTACTAAACTTTATAGTATTGTTAATTCTTTTCCAAAAATAATAAATATTCTGCATGGCGTCAGTTATTTAGGACCTAATACCTACTTTAGGATTGTAAGTTCTAATATTAGTTTGTCATATTTTCCTTGACTTACGAATGGTTAGGAAAGCAATTGGTTATTTAATTGTAAATTTTTTTTTAACATCTTTTCAACAACTGCATATTTTTAAACCCTTCGCTTTATATCGTTGCCCGTGTGTGTCAACCCTGCGTTAAGGGCTCACTCTCGGAGGGTTATCACGGGTTGAATCGCACCCTCCACACGATCCGATGTGTATTGCATCCGAAGCTGGTAGTGTTGTGCCGAAAATACGTTTCTTTTACAT
Source organism: Ochropleura plecta (assembly GCA_905475445.1). Classification (NCBI taxonomy): domain Eukaryota; kingdom Metazoa; phylum Arthropoda; class Insecta; order Lepidoptera; family Noctuidae; genus Ochropleura; species Ochropleura plecta. Next base: position 6,477,678 of record FR997732.1, read on the forward strand.
TAATCGAGATCTTTGTTGCTTCGAACAGCTGACGGATTTTTGAGGTAGCGTATTTTGTAAATACGAGAAGTATGTTTGATATTTTTTTGTTGTTCGTTTGTTATTATTAAGTAGTTGTAAGGTCTATAAGTATTTATTATAGATTTTAAAAGCTGTAGGTTCTTCATTAATAAAAGATAAAGGATTTTTCAGCCATCTTTTGTAACCTAATTCAAAGCTGTTCAGCTATTAATGAAGTCAAATTCCGGGCAAATACTGGTATATTTTCGTAAGTTATAACGCTAATTGTTGTGTACTTACATGAACTAGTTATTATACTTGTTTTTTTTGTATATTCATGACTATGTGTTGTAGGTAACATTAATTCTTCTTTATAAAACTTAACATGTTTTACAAATCTACCTGCTCAAATTTCCTAAAATAAATGTATTTACTCCACCACAAACCCCTCATCAAATTAATAAAATCAACCTTACATCAACACCAAATAAATCCAAAATAGAAGGTAAATTTAGTGACTTTTAGCGGCCCGTCAGATACGGGTGAAACAATTTAGGGTCGTGAGACAGGAAGAGGCACTACTTGGGAAAAAATATTAAACTTATTTTCATTTTCCTAAGCTTTTCCCAATTATGTTGAAGTCGGTTTCCAGTCTATACGCGTGCAGCTGAATATCAGTATTATACTTAAATTGTATACAATAGTTGTGAAAATCTACGTACTCATATTTCCTAGAAAAACAAAGTATTTATTTAACCATAAATTCCTCATTAAAGGAATAAACAAATGCATCAGCATGTACGGTAAAACAAGCGACATTTTAGCGGCCCATCAGATACGGGTGAAACAATTTAGCGCTATCAGATGGGAAGAGGCGCTACACGTGAAATCGGCGCCACCTCACCTGAATTAAACGTTTACGTTAATTATACGGTACGGTTAACGTTTTTAATGCGAGCTATTATGGATTCCATGTTTAGTGACTTGCTGGTTTGCGTTTAGGGGTTTTTAATAATGTTAACGAAGTAGGGTTGTTTTATTTATTTTTTGTTTGGTTTTCGTTTTAAGGAATATTGTTTCGATATTAAACTATTCATGTTAGGGAAGATTTTTAAATAGGTTAAAAATAAGTAATCGACCCTTTTCTTTCATTTATTCCTTTGACGAAAATAATCCAATTTATTTTTATAATATTTTTTGGATTGTCTTTCATTTCAGTACATTTTGAATGGAATACTTTTTATTAGACAGGATTAATTTTCTTGTGAATGTGGTTCACATCTTTTAACGGCAATAATTTTCTAGTATCGTTGTATAGAGTTTAAAGAATTCAAGAACTATTTATATATATATATTTTTTTTTTAAAACTTTATTGTACCAAACAGCTCTTCAGTTTTTTTTGAGAAGAAAGATTCACATGAAATTTTGTAAAACTTACAGGACCTCAGTTACTGTCCTCACCAAACTTATTGCCCTTAGAAATATGTTCCAATACGACATAACTTACGCCTATAAATTAAATCAAATCTCGAAACTAGAACAGTGACAACTACTGCTTATACTCGCGTAGTCAAGGGTAGCTAATGTATTTAGCTCCGCGCCATTACGTATTCTGTCTCCAAGCTAATGCCGAGGTTATTTGCCAACTCGCTCATCTTACCGACGTGATTACATTACCCCTGATACCACAAACGAGGCAGGAATAATCAACCTCATAGCAAACACACAAACATCCGATTTAAACCTCAAACATTACATACAAACTTAACACTACTCAATCTCATCAATATTTAACACACGGTACATTATGAAAGCATTTCGTGAAATGGTTTTACGAGCGTGGGATTTGTGCGTAAACGATATTGTTTTTATCTTGAACACTTCTTCAATTTTTCGTTGAACACCACTGAAATAACAATGCCGCAAATATTTTTCAAAACGTACAAACGCGACGAATTCAGGCGAAACCAACTGTTCGCCTTTAAAATAAAATGGCTGAGGGAATTCAAACTAAACTTTTGTAATCAAGCGGCCACTTACCACATGGGTCGGACAAGGGCCGACATCGCTATAAAACGGAGGGGCGACTCCTCATTGCGCACTAAAGTTTTTATTTATTTATATAAACACGGATTCACTGACAATTAAATATTATAAAAAAACACTTCACTAAACTCTCTAAAATGCACTTCGGACTATTAAGTTTCGATACGTAGCATCATCGGAGTTCGTAGCACAGCGTAGCGCGTCTACGCCGGAAAAGTTTGTCCGTAGGCCGTGTCGGGCGGCGGCGGTCGCAGGAGCTCGCTCCGCGGTGCGGGTGGCTCGCGGCAAGCTATTCGCGGACTATGCGGAGGTCGCAGGCAGGCTGGGCTCGCGGGGTGGGGGGCGGCGGGGGAGGGGGGGACCTGCGCGCGCACGCCGCCGCCCACGCCGCCCCGCCCCACACACCCGCAACCTATTTATTTCTAGTTACGTAAAATTTACGCGCAATACCCGATACTGCATTTAGCTTATGTTACGATCCCGTATAGCAGTATATAAGCAGTAATGAAAATGTGGTTACATTACAAGCCCTCTACCACACCACGCCCGAAATCCATGACATTATTAACACTCTGCGCCATGTACAGAAGAAAATACGGTGAGTATGTCTATTTAACGAATGGTACATAAAGAAACCTACGCCCTCCCGAATAAAAAGCTTTCAAGAGTTTCAGACACCGCTCAAATAAAAGGCAGACGTTTCGACGTTAAACGCCAATCAGTGTATTTCACGCGAGGCCACTTCTGGCCCCGGGCAGGTGAGGCGTGAACTGAAAAAAGAAGTCGCCGCCGGTCGCCGGTCGCCGGGGGGACGCCGTCAAAATTTGGCAGACGAGTTTTTTCGACCGCAGCCGATGCTATCGATGTCACTTAAGCGAATTGAATAAACGCGTCGGAGGGCGCTTGGTGTCTATCTGTGGGCTTTTTTGTACTGCCATTGCTGTCCATCCTGATTTCATCGTTGATCCGACATGTTCCAAAACGCCTGTCTGTTATTCAGCGATCCCCAAGCGTTGGCTTCATTCATCTTGTATCAGTACAGTACGATCTCCCGCTAGTCTTATTGACTTTTATAGCCGGCAGTTTGTTGTTATGTTGCGAGTACGTTCGGCACGTGAATTAAAGCAAAAGTTCGATAAACTGTGTCGTCACAATCAGCTGTTGGCGCCGCGAGCGCAACAGACAATGCGATTAAGATCTACGCAGGACAACTTTCGCCGGCGCGCCGAGCGGCAGTTAGTTGTTATGAAAGAGAGAAATTTGTAAATTGTTCGCGCCCGAGTTCGCGAACTCCGTCGAACCGGAGTTTGTTTTAAGAGTCCAACCTTGAAACAAGAAGAAAAGTAGTCCTGTAAAACAAAGTTTTGCGGCCGCCGTCGCCGGCGCAAGCGGTTCAAGGATTGTGCCCGAACTGTCTGTCTGTACAACTTTACCGATTAAAAGCTCAAAAGCTTCCAAAGTCATTTTAAAAGTTTATCTGCACGCGGGCGCGGCACGCGGGTGGCGGGGGTGTAGGCGCCGGGTTCGTTATCATCTCACCGCAATACTTTAGTTAAAACCTAGTTTAACTTATTTATAAATCGGCGGTCGTCGGCCGAGGCGGGCCTCCTCACGAATTAAACTGTCAAAGTTGTGAAGATGCGTCGTCGTCGGCGCGATGGCGGCGGCGCGGGCGGCGGGGCCTACCACGCGGCCAACGACATGTGTTCGCACCGCCGAATAGTTGCCAACGTACACACTAAGTTCCTAGACCCTTCGCTACTTTGTTTTACAGCTGTTCCACTTAGCGAACTATGCCTCGAGTTGGGCGCGAGTTCTTGCATGTGTATTGGCGGCACACACCCGCATCCGAATAGTTTCATAAACATAACCCAACTTAGTTTTGGACGACTTTTCAAAGTCAATGCATACTAACTTTCGATGTCTGGGAGTGCGATATTACGATTGGATCAGTTTGCGGTGACTTTAATGCATTCGTTTGTTTGAAACTTTGTTTTATAGAATCAAACTTCGCAACAAGGTTAAAAACGTGTCTTTGTTTATTTTTGCGGAATCAAGAATAAACGGAATTTAAAAAAGTTGAAGATAAAGTTTGTATAGCCCTGATTATTTGAAGACGTCGTTTTTTTCTTCCATCTTTTTGGGTGAAGATTGAACTTACGATACAAGATGAGTTACAAAGTTATCTATTGTTATCAGACCAACAACCAGATGTCTACAAGTTTGAACCATGTTTACAAGTTGTTAAAGTTGAGGTTACCAGATGTACAAGCAGTCGGTAATATTAAGTGAAACTGTACCTTAAAGTTATACTTAGGTTGTGAAGTTCCGAGCTAGAATACAATAGAACTTCTGTACTTTCTGCTAGAGGTACCTTAGGCAACTTAAAGATGTAAGGAACTTTATTTATTATTATATTTACTTTATTTATTTATTCTGGATATGTCATAAGGTGCGTTGTATTATTACCTTTTTTTTTACACAAACGTCATGTTAATAATCTTTTGCTGCCGCTTTTTTTTCTAGTTATCGATCAGTTTAACAATACGGAAGCAACGGATGATGGGTCTTGACATCTTAAAGATAAGATAAAAAATTCCTTACTCAACATTGCGTGTCGGCAAATACAAATATTTGGCTAGGAAGAGGATAACTATACTAAAGCAACCAGAGGTGATAATGGTTATGATAAAGATGTCTTAAAGATTTAGCAGACTATGTACGTATAGGAACTGCGAGGTATAGAAGACCACAAAGCTCTGTCTTATTTAAAGTTTGAGTTCACGAGTAAAGACTTTCGCAAAGGATTTCAGTTCAGGAAACTTTTGTTTAGTTAGGTTAGGTTATGGTTTTTGGCAGTTGACTTTTTTTTCGGCTATGGATTTGATACCTTACCTTTGTGATCTTCTGTGGCCTTGTTAACTTAATGTAATTTCCTGTCAAGTAATTTGTGTGTATATAACTAAATAATAAAAAAACCTGGTTGATTGAAATTATTATTGGGTTGGCGTGCCTTAGATATAGAACAAATACAGATAAGGAATGATCGTAATGTACATTCAGTCAAACAAAATACCTACATTATTAGCCTTTTTTCAACTACAAATATAGCAGAACTATAAAGCACACTTTATTTTACTGCAGCTCAAATCAATATGACAGTACAGATATTGACGTATGTTCGTAAAACTGCATAATAACTGATCTTTTCGTAGCAATTGTAGCAGATTCGTAGCACTTTCGTAGACGCTCGTAGCCCAATCGTAGCAGATGTTAAATAGAAGGTGAAAGCAACATATACCTAATAATTAGCTCATTTCTAGCACTGTTGTGTATAACCAGTCATAATATCCCTTTCATCGGATTCTCTCATGACTCCTTTCAGCCTTATGTTCCATATCGAAAAACAACATGGCACCCACATTTATAATCAGCGTAATTACCGAAATCTCTGTCGGAAAGTCACGATCAACAGTCAAGCGCGAGATAGCTGCCACAGCCCTCGGAGCGGTAGACTTACCAGGTTAAGATGGTCTACCGCGACCCTTCATGATCTTTGAAAGAAAGATAGGGGAGGGGTTTGAATATGAGTTAAGTGAGGTCTGTTTATTCTGGTGGTGAAGTACGTGTTATCTTCATTCGCCAATAAGTCACGCAATAATTACAGCGAGCAGATCACGCTCCCCGCTGGCGCATGTTTATGGGAGGCGTCCATAAGTACACGTAAATAAATGCGGTGTGCGACAATTGTGCGGTTTATGGCCGTATCTGCCGCGGGCACGCGACGTTGTGACTTTATTGTTACAATGTTTCGGTAATCGTGATTGTTCTGGGATTGTGTTACTGTACCTAATGTTTCTTTTTGTGAGTAATTATGTTTGTTTTTTTACAGAAAATTAAAGTGGTTGAAGTCAGGAATTAAAAAAAAAGGAATGTCTCTAGTACAATTTTTAAAAATCGAACGGAACTTAATGGCTGGTATTACTGTACGCGATCACGATGTTCTCCAAATCATGCAACATCTAGTTACACTTTGCGTGTTTTTAGAAATTTTCGAGTTATTGGGATTTGATAAGAGATTTTTAAAATCATTGACATGGTTTAATGAAGTTCCCGATCCATTTATTTTTACTATTTATAGTTTAAAGCATTATTTAATTAAAAAATGGATTTTATTGCCATATGAATAAGTAACGATTACGTGTGTGAGACGAGAGAGTTATTATCTCCTGTTCTAGCTTGGTCATTTTCAGATTTTAAATATTAGTTTGTTTTGAAAGCTCTTGAGAATCAAAATAAACCTAAATTTCTATATTATTCATACTCACCTGTTTCTAGCACAGGTACTTACGTTTTTGATGTGGACGGCCTGAACAACTTGTGTGTTATCTGTACTTCGTACTCGTTCTGTAACAAAAAGAAAACAAAAGTTAAATTTCTGAGAGAAACAAACGAATCCGTTGACTAAAAATTGTTGGAGTAGAGGAAGATCAAAGAAAGGATGAATTGAACTGTGTGAAGGATGATATGGCCAGAAAGGAGTTTTTTTTATGACTTGACATGCTTTTGATGAGTAATAGAGAAGAATGGAAGAAAAAAACATACAAGAAATATAAAAATACTAGTTTTTACCCGCGGCTTCACTCGCGTTAAATTCGGGGTAATGCAGTTCCCCTTTCCTGATTTGCAGGTACCTGCTACCTATTTATTGTAATAGTAAAGCTAAGTTTTCCCTTTTCTTCCCTCTTGCTCCATCACTTTAAAAAAAGCCTATATCCGTCTCCAGGGTCCCAACTATCTCTGTACCAAAATTCATCAAAATCGGTTTAGCCATTTAGGCGTGAAAACGTAACAAACAAACATACAAACAAACTCGCTTTCGCTTTTATAATACTAGTAAGGATTTATTTTATGTTAAATATAATTTCATACATAAATTGAGGCAGCCTCAGTAAGTTACTAATTAATAGTACTTGTGTCGGAGTTGTCTCACTTTTCTCAAATCTCGGCAGTAAAGTGCAATGGGTTTTGACAAATCACAACATCACAACTAGTTTCTAAACATCGCAACTCTTCAAAAAAGTTTCCGTAAATGGTGACTTTGCCGTCTGTTGCCGTTTCCGAAAAATTAATCACACATTACCTAAAACATTTATTATTTTGACTTTGAAATACTTTTATAACATGGGACTTAAGATATAATTGCTGAAATGTGGGTGTCCTATTGAGTAAATCTCTGACTAACCCTTCGGAAATTGCAGGCGTTATGTTAAGTAATGGATGTGTGTAGTTGCGGGTTGTTTGAAAGAGAAACCACGGCCCCATAACATAAAGGGCAAAAGAAGAACAAGGGTAGGTTTTAGTCAGTAAATATCTGACACTTCCCCTCCGCTTCACCCAGAGCAGGGAAAGTTATTTGGTGATTTCGCATCCGCAAAACAAAATGGATGTTAGTTAAAAATACGATAAAGTATGTTTATCATATCCCTACGACTCCCAAGAGACGCTTTCCAATAATCCGGCCAAACTCACAAAACAGTCGCCACACTATCAAAAAGCAATTAATTTCGAATCTACCCATTAACAAAACACAAAATCATATGCTTACATCCCATAACTATTTCATACGCCATGGAAGGGTAGAATTGGTAAATAATCCCTGTTTCAATATCAGATCGGTGTGTTATATGAAAACGACGGCATTACGTGTGGTCGACGCGTCAAAATGCGACTTTAATTGATGTTGTATCGTTACACAAACACTTGGACATGTACCGACAACATTAGTACGATTTGTATTGACATTAGTAATTCAATATTCGTTGAATGAGTTGTAGGCTTTTTTGTTTCTAGCCTTTTTTTGGATAACTTCTACGACTGTGGGCGGATACAGGGTGTCTAGCACCATCTCTTTCTCACACAGGAATAAGTACTGCTATAAGATGTCATGGTAACCCTACTGATCTTCACGTAACATCATAGTAGATAAGTCTACAGTAAAGTCTACAATAGGTACTCTGAGCAATGTCAAAAACCATTTCAAATGCGGGTAACATCACACTTATTCTATCAAGGCGAAAGTTACACATTGCATATTGGACATGGATGCCAACAGTTTTCTTAGATTTTGTCCTAAAGGTAGATGTCGCTAGTAATTTGCTTAATACAATTCATCCATTGAACAGAAAACGAATCAAGTAGTAGGTAGTCAAAGCAACATGGCCGTTATCACATTTTTTCTGTTTATGATACAAATTACAGGCAGTGGTGTCGATTTGTTGTGAAAAATTAAAGCTACTCTGAAAATCACGAAAATTCAGTTTATTCCTGTCAAACGACGTTTTCTCCTTTGAAATTGATTAAAGTGACATTACTCTACTGAGATCTTATTTATTTGATACATATTCATCATATAATTAAATTAATTACTAAATATATACAACCTATAAATGTACACAAACTAATAATAAAAATATATACAAGTAAAAAATGGAAAATTACAGGGCGTCAAAAAATTCGTCCGTATCGCCGTCAACAGGTAAAGTGCCCAGAAGGCTGGCAGCATTACCGCGTTGGATGGCAATGCTTATTTTTTCTGCAAAAAACAGGCCAGCCCTCTGGTCACGAGAAGAATCGACCAACCGCTTGGCGATTTCTCGAAATACATATACATATACAATACATTACTTAATTGTATTATAGTTGGACATCATTAATAATAGTTTAGAGAAAATGGCAATATCACTATTCTGAAATTTACGTTTTAACTTGAGTTAAAACGTAAATTTCAGAATAGTGGTTGTCAAGCTAAATCGGACTATTTATAATCGCGATTAAAAGATGTAGAGTAAATTTAGATGTGTTTAAGTATGTCATTTTAATATTAGTCTAGTTCAATTCAGTACTCCATCAGAATCGGCACAAATATCATTAGAACTAATATTTATTTAGTAACTAACTTTTATTTTCTGTCCTGCTGTCCATACCCCAAGGTCCACGGCCCGTATGTCGCACAAACGGGCCGGGCCGGGGGCGGACCGTAAATTTGATTTTAATATTGAACACGTAATACCCTGTTTGCTTGGGCCCGTAATTGATACGGCCCTCTTAGCACGCGTCTAATACCTGTCATTATTTTCAAATTCGTCGGCTTTGCCTTTTAAACGGTAGATTATTTAAATGCTCCGTCCGTTACAGAATTTAATTTAGGTTTACTTTGTTTTACATAAATTAGTTTTGACGTGTGTCAGTTTCATAATGTAGATTAATATTGTGTAACAGCTTTTTTTTACTTAAAACGTGCTGGGGGTCTGGACGATCGTTTATTCTTAGATAGCCTTAATCCTAGAATTACATTTTAGTCTTTCAGTTTTACAAAGGACCTTTTTAGGGTTCCGTACCTCAAAAATAAAAATCGGAACCCCTAAAGGATCACTTTTTTGACCGTCTGTCTGTCTGTTAAGACCCTTTATCTCGGGAACGCGTGGTGGTCTCGTCCCCACAGACTTGAGTTGACTGGGTTTTAATTTCAATTTTGGAGCTGTAAAAAAATCAATCTTCTAAGTCTACTCAGTTAAAAGATATTGTACGGAATCCTCGGTGCCCGAGTCCAACGTAAAACACGTCACATTATTTTTTCCAAAAGATATTCTTCTCGTTGTAAGTTAACAGCAATTCATATCCGCTCCGACACTTCAGGTAGGTAGCTAGTCTCCCCAACCGCACAGATTATGGCGGTGCCATCAAATATGCATAAAAGCCGTAAAATGCCACACTTAACCGCTGGCTCCCCGCGCCGTGGCGTTGTCACCTGCACTACTGCCGAGCTCCACAAACCGCGTCTCGTTCTCCAGACAGATGCTCAGACACAGTGGTAATTAAAAATTTCCCACCTCCTCATAAATTTGCATGGAAGACGTGAGCAAATATGGAAGTAGGGGTTTCGTTTTGAGGGATTTGTAGACGAAAGACACCGGAGTACTTTTAGAAATGAAGTCTTTAAGAAATAGTGTAGTGTTTAGCAGTTTTATTTTGACAGACATATATATAGTTTACTTCTATAGTTTATACCAAACTCACATGATCGTAATTTATCAGCAAATTTCATCAAAACAAAACTTAATTGGCTCATCAATATACATACACACTCTTAGTAAACTCTCACAACGTTTCATAACTTAATTATTTCCTTTCTATCGCCGCCAAAACATTCATACGTAAGTCGAGTGTTAGCGAGTACAAATCTACAATCCCATTATAACAATCACCTTCCCGTTCATTTCTCGTAGCTAAGATACTAAATTTAAATTAACAGCCCCTTGTTAGTGGAACTATGTACATCTGCAGTGAAATGAATGTTCATTTGGTGGGGGTAAGCGAAAATCGGAGTGTCGCGTGAACTACTGGGCTTGTGACACCAAATCGCGTGAGCTGGATTTAAGCGCAGTCTTGTTGTTGTCTGGGAATTAAATGTAATGCAGATATTAGGGTATTAGGATCAACGGTAGCTATTATATCATACGGCAGTGAAAAGTATGACAAGAGTTTTATTTCTTGGCTTCAAACCGCGTGTGAAATTTCATCTCAGTTTAATTTGCTATCTATTGGGAGAAACAAATATACGGATGCAAGTTACGCAACAAGACCAAGTTATCATTTTGTAAAATAATTAACGATGGAAGTTTATGAGTCTGATTAGACCATAGGTACGAAGTGCAGATATCATTTTGGTCCTTCAAATCTTGTAATGTGCAGGTAATACGTAAAAAGGGTCGCAGGACACGACACGCATAACTGAAATTACTGTAAAAAAACCGGTCAATAGCGAGTCAGACCCGCGCAGCAAGAATTCCGTACAAACTTGCAACATAAACGACCATATCTTTTGACTGCGTATACTTAGAGGGTTTTTTCACAGAACAAAGGGACTACAGACTTGAGTATATGGTTTTAATTTCAAATTGTTACCTCTACGCGTACTTGAGATAAAGGGTCTTGACAAAACGGCCAACAAACTGATCCTATAAGGTTTCTGATTTTTCTTTCTGAGATACGATGCCCTAAAAACAATGAATCGTAACTAGTGATCCTTAATACCAATTTGGAAAAATGTTTCATTACAGTTACCAGTTGAAATAGAAATTCCGTCTCCATTTCACATGAAAACATCTTTCGTAAGACTCCTTTCATCTATTTGCTTATAACTGCATTTAAGATTTTAGCGTACAGTCAGAGCAGCCAATTTAGCCGGCGTCTCCGCCGTCTTTATCGTATCTTTAATGAACACTCATAAGCGCGGTGTACTTAACGTATTGTTGGTGAGACGTTAGTGCTGCTGACTGTTCCTAGCTTCGCGACGTACTCAATGAGCTGAGGGTGGTTTGCGGGATTTGCGTTTAGTTAAAAGGGATTTTTGGTGGTACATTTTTTGTCTGAAAATGAATAGAAGTTGTTTCTAAATTTTTTGAACAAAATAATCATCGTATTGCCCTGATTTTTTTTGCGGATCGGTAATCATCAATAACTCCCCAATAACTTCCAGGGGGAGTTCCAGACTTGTACATGGGTGGCTAAAACCCACCCATGTTCCTTCTTTTGCCCTTATGTTCCGTGGCCGCGGTATCTCTTTCGAAAGACCCGCAACCCCCGTAGGTGGTGGCCCTGGCAGACTCCTCTGCATCTTCTTGCCCTTGTTGTTCTTAAGAAGAGAAAGAAGAAGAATAGTGTCTAACATTTTCTTATCAAAATGCATCTTAAATATTCTCAGACTCCTAACAAATCTTTCCTTACAGTGTGTAAGAAATCAATTTTCTATCTATATCAACTTTAGAAACTTTCGTATTGTTGACAAATGTTTATAAGGCTGGTGTTGGTTATATCTATGATCTAATCTTATGACCAAAACTCAAATTCCATAGTTTGATTTTACAATTGAAGCAAATGTTCAGTACACAAGGTTGCATCATTGATACTTCTAAAAAAACCTTATATAAACAAAAGACGATCTGTGTCACAGTTCCACGTCCCTCTGTGAGACAATGTAGGCTCGCACGGGAAATGCTAATACGGGCCGTTCCGTACAAATTGATACTCGATCGTCGCTCATATAAAACACTCCGCGAGCAAGATCGCCCCATGAATAATAAAGAATTGCCGAACGCCGACGAAGAGACGCGACACTGAGGGCAGAATGGGAATGACGAATTTCGGTAGTAGGCTTTTGTTTTTTTGCACGATTTTTTGTACCTTTTATTTAGTAGTTACATTGCCTTGTTTTGAAGCTAAAGAAATCCTAAACTGGCCTTTTTTTTAAAGACGCCTTGTAATATATGTCCATTCAGCTTTACACAATCAATGTCTTTGCACCTACAAATTAATCGTTAAAAAACTACAAAATTATATTCTGACCGTTTTTCGGTCACGGTGGCCAGTCTCAGCAGAGATTAGCCATAGGGGCGGAAGATGTTATAGTACACAAGTATGTGGAAAGACACAAGGGCACTCTCTGTTCTATGAATTATTTATTTATTATTTATTAAAAAAATTATGCACATGTATAAAAAACAATGTACAAAGGCGGACTTAATGCCTTGGGCATTTTCTACCAGTCTACCTTAGGGTGATGCAGAGAGAAAACAAAGTAGGTGCAGGGTGCATAACAGAATGTATTCGAAAGAATTATATAGTCTGATGGGACGGTAGTCCGAAACGACCGGAGAGAAATCAGACGCAGCACTAACATCTTAACATGCTTTTCGGGGCACGGGGTATCATACTGCCAACATCCAAACCCTGAGCTGTTACTGGGAAATTTCTAATCGGAAAACGAAATCCCATCAAAAACAATACTTGTCAAAAAAACCAAGTCTCGCAACTCAGTTGTTCTGCGGTAAAAAGTTGTGAGATCCATGTAATACCAAGTCGGTTTTAATTTATTCAGTCTCTACTTAAGCGACTTTCTGTCTTAATACGTCCAGTCTCTAAGACCACGATCGTGGTCCAAAACAATTGAAAATCAATTGTGTCTGGAATCTCCGTACTCGAAGCATTAAGTTGTTACGTAATAATTAACAGCATTTTATAGTGACGCATATCAATATTAAAATTCTTTAATGTTTTATATAAATATATCGAGACTTGGCCAATGGTTGTTGGCCAATTGGTAATTTAATTTACACGTGTTTTCATGACGGGAATACCCATTTTTTGCTCGATTTGGCAGGGGCACTACCATGCGCCTATATTTATATGGGACTAGCTTAAACCCGCGGCTTCGCACGCAATAATAATAACTGCCGTAAACATCGTTACGAATAAAGCCAATATTGAAAAATTTAACTGAAGACTTGGCTGTATGGGCTTAATTTTCTTTGCGGTCTTTTCTAGTCTAGATTTTTTAGTTTTTCCTTGATTCATACACCAAACACTACTTATATTCCAAATTTGAAGCTTCTAGGTCTGCTAGAAGTGCCTTAGAATTTTGATGATCGGTGAGTCAGTGAGTGACAAAATTAAGAAATTTGACCCGTTATAATTCTTAAAATACTGGTTCAAATTGAATGAAATTTGAAATATACCGTGTCTTTACAATGCCTGCATGGTTACTAAAAATTTCAGTCTTCTAGTTTTATCCACAACGAAGTTACAGGGGGTCGAAAATGGTCTGAATTGCTTCGAGAAAAGGATTGTACGGCCGTGACTCTTTTTTGCTCGACTTGGTGGCACTGCCGTGCCCCCAGATAACACTTTTTCCAAACCCGGCAATTGAACCCAGAGCCCGTAGTCACTGAATATAGAAAGTTTCGTGCCTCCATAATAAATAATATTCAAAAACATCATAACATTGATCAATTATGACTGACCGAAATCTGAACATACTGGGTTTATTGTTCAGATTTAAAACATATTTCTCTCAAAATTCGTCATTGTAAAGCGGCACCTGCATCCAAACCGCCTTTATTCCCGTCACGTCCACTATAAAACATAATTCAGATTTTCATACAGAGCCATACAGAGAGCTCTTGTGTTTCCATTCTGTTAAACCTCCCCTTGTCGCATAAAAATACCCCGAACGGTTGTAAAACACTGTGTTGACTTAACTGCCTTTTACTCGTTCTATGGTAATTTTATAACACTATCGTATTATATTTGGTGGTATCATCCGCTTTGGAATACACTCTGTAGGTTTACTTTGTTTTATGATAAATAAATGTCTAGAAGAAGTAATCAATATCGCAATTAATAGCTTTTTATTCTGTGATAAATGAATATTTTCTTTTGTTTAATTTTGGTATAAAAACACGTTTTTTGTTTCTTTGAAACTTCAGTACCCAATTCACCTTTCAAGAACATTTTGCCAAATATTAATTCATAATTTCGTCAAAGAACTATTACCACATTTCTCGTAGACAAGTAATTCCCTCATCTGAATAATTGAACTCATTACCCTTTCAGCAATAATTACGCGTCATAAGGCGGTGTGTTATTAAGTGTGATTGTGTTCAAAGCGCCGACTGTGAGTATTAAATCACTAGTGTAATCCGCGCTTACATGATCGACAGTCAACGTAGGCGCTTCTTGTGCGTAGCACGGAGCTACGAAGGTACTACGGAGGTGCTACGCTCGTAGCAGAATTGAGTTGTTTTTATATTGTTGGTTTTCGTGCATGTTGTATTTTCATTGCATTTTAGTGCACATTATAATCCAATGTTAGTGTTTACCTGTAGTATATAAAATTAACTAGTTCTGGCATTGGGGAAGCGAAACTTTTCTTAAAGTCAGTTTTTTTTGTTGGTTCTGTGACGATAACAGTATTTGTGATTTAGTAAAAAGGATAATATTTAAATATATATATAAATATATAGAGATTTAGAACTTAAAAACCGGATAGATTGGAAACAAAATGCAGAGCATACAGATTTAGATATAAAAAAACCTAATGGGTACCCTATGGCAGTCTTGCATAATTTTGAACAAGACCGGGAACAAACTCGCTTGATTCCCACTTAAATAGCGCCTCCAAACCGAACACTGCCTTCTCACCTCCACTGTGTAGTGTGTAAATGGTTAGCGTGTAGTGTTTACCTGTGGAATCCGCACAGACAATTAGCTCTTTATGCGATTAAACGCTCCTCGTGAACGCACGTGTCGACGTCACGGCGACGACGTAACGCCTGTTCACGTCACTACGTCACGGACACGTGATTTACTGAATACGAATGCCTGAATTAACTGTTCGTATTTGTGTTTTCATTTAATAGTTTATTAGGTATGTATGAGTGAATGTGTTATGTAGATTGCAAAGAAGTTATGATTCAGATTATCAATGTCACGATTCCATGCACGGTGATTACTTAAACACAAGATGTAATTTTCAAGACAGTTTTTTTGTTTTTACAAAGTAAGTTTACGATTAAGTTTACTTTTATTAGTTTCTATATTGTGTAACAGGCATCAAACCAAATCATTTATTTCAATTAGACCATAACAGGCATTTTTGAATGTCAAGAAACAAAATGAATCTACAGTCCCGGTCACAAGGCATAATAACTTGTGAAAGTACTGTAGTTGTACTTCGTTTATTTAAGTAAGGCTAACTTATCACACAACATTACCTGTTCAGCAACTTAGTTACCTGGCGGAGGTACGATATTATTTTATTTAGTTTTTCTTCTTTTTTGTGTGGTTGACACCTAACCTGGTGTCAGAGTATTTATACCACCGATGTGCTTCTGAAATATCAAAATCAAAAGTCATTTATTCAAATTAGGCTGATAATCAGCACTTTTTGAACGTCAGATTACAAGAGACAGTCCCACAAAAACGCCCTGCCCTTCGCCACTTCCTAGTGTTTTAGCTGGGAAGAAGAAGTGGCGGAACAAACTCCCCAAATCTCTCTGGTTTCCTCATGGTATTTTCATTACTGAAACTAGTTACTTATACAACTTTAATACAGATAAAAGCATGAAAATGATCACAACACATTATCCATAGACAAGTAATTAATAACATTTAGAACAATACCCCTTATTTTCCACAAGACACCTTGATAGCCACAATGCGTCTATCAGTCGTGTAGGGGGCGTCGAATGTGCATTCAGCACCGAGGCAGGTGTCGTGAGCGAAGAAGGAAGCCCCACAAAGGGCCCGTCACGGCATGCTGAGGTGTCTCGGTGACCATAGAGTAAACTGGGAGACGGGAAGATATGATACTGTCTAAAGAGGTTGTAAGATTTTGACTTTGACGGTGTGTTTTAAATGTATTAATTAAATAAAGGTTGTAGTCGACAGTGGCTTTTTGTTAGAATAGTTTAGTTTTCATTTGTACTGAACGATAACAATTATAGTTATGTGAAAGGCGTTGTATGTAGACTAATTTGGTAATAATGTCCATCATTTCAGAGTTAAGGATGAGCGTCTTTTTCATTCTAAAATATTTATTTTGTTTAAAAGATTATTTTGGGAGACTTGCCAACTGGTTTTTTTGTTGAAGTTGCCAATCTTATCTTAATTACTGACCTATCTACAGATAAATTACTCTATGTAAACTTCAGTCTGTTAATGTACCCCAAGAAGTCTGATTATGGCGAGTGCATCGGCCTTCAGCACGAAGGAGCATAAAGATATTGAGCGTGCATTGTTGAGCGCGCCATTGTTTGCGGCGCGAATCGTCCGCGATAACACGCCGACCACCACCGGCCGCTTTGTCTCCCTAATTGTTATATTCCGAACAAAGAGCCAGCAGAAACAAACGACGTCAGCGCTTGTTAGCTCCCAGGCTAAACGCTTCGTGTAATAACATGTTCTCAAACAATCGCACGACATTTTCAATACGTTAGGAAATTGGCTATACGCGATCGCAATGCGAGCTCGAATGCTTTTGTTGTGCAGTTCTGCAATATTGACGTCACTACGGACTACGAGCAAGTTAAAATGGTCCAACTTAATCGTACTGGCATGACTGACGTCAATAAAAAAGTGTAAAGAAAAAATGCGAATTCCATAGAGTAAATGAATCGGCGGGAATTCGCTGCGCCAATAGCGCTAATGATGTTCATTTTCAAATTTCGAAAGGTTCGACGTTTATTCGTTTTAAAACGTTGCGGTGGCATGCTTCCCCCGCTCTATGGCATCAATCATTTTTAGAGGGTTTCGCTTATCCAAGTTTTCTTCCTGCTCCGTCCTCTGCTTCCAACTTTTACATCGAATGATCTCCACTGAACCAACAGAGCGTTCGCCGTAACCGCGTTTTGTATTATTTTTTGTGAATAAATAATATTATTTCTCGAGGGAAAGGGGGATTGGATTTCGTTAAATATGGTTTAGTAATTGAATTGAAATCTCTCAATGTCGACGTTCAATTAAGCTTTAGATTTCGTTCTCGATGAAGGAATTTTCTTTGTTTTCAGATGTTTAATCAATTAATTTTCAAATAAGCTTTTGGATCTCATTGCTAGACAACGTGAAATAAACTGTGAATTCTGTGCATAACTTACTGAAAACAAAACTATAGAGAAATTACAGCTTTTGTCTTGATTCGATTTTTTTTTTGTGTGTAGTACATACAAGATCTTAATAATAAAACGTTTCAAATAACAAAAATAGTTAATTTAAATACAATAAGTATTAAGAAACAATTTTGATACATGTATTTTTTATGAATGAAATGTCAAAATTATTACAATAATACTCATTACACAATGTCAAATGATTAAACACAAAAAAAACATAGGTATTGATAAAAAAAAAATAATGTCAATTTTTATTAAAAAAAAATACTGATTATAAACAGTCGTCTGAAAACAAGTCTAATAGTGCCTTCCTGAATTTATTAGTGGGCAATTCTGATGCGTGGGGGTAACTTGTTAAAGATTTTGATTGCAATACAAATGCAGTCTTCGTCTTGGTGCAAGTAATTTATTTAGGCTTCAGCTTTTTACTTTGTTTGAAAGGTGTTCTTACAATGGGAACATCTGCAAATACTTTTTTACAAACATCAAAAATGTACAGACAAATTCTTTGGCACTTGCATTACAAAAGCCATCGGCTGGATTACCTTCATAAGCCAATTATAAACTTTAAACACATTAATTACACTATCCATTACGGTGTCTGTCAAAAGTGATTAATGCTAATGTCGGACGCAAGATTTTTAACTAAGTTAAGATTAAAATAGCTTAGGGTATTATTTGTGAGCGCTCCGGGCGACGGATCACTCATCTCTCCCTTGCAAATTATAATGACACATCCGCCGGGAGGTTTTAAGCCAATTCAACTTTGAGGATTCCTGATACCGTGGGCTATGGTTTTTCCTTAAGAAATGCCGGCAGAATTTAAGGTGAAATGTAAATTACGAAGTATTAGCTCGATTTTGGATATTGTAGGGACGTATATTTTAAGTTGTAGGGTTTGTGCAGACGCACTGCTTGCTAGCTTCGTTTTAAAATAAAACATTATAAACTTTTACTAAGATTGTTTGTAAGTATATTAAGCGTTATTTTAAGGGTACCTGAAAAGGAAAAAAAACGGAACCCTAATTGGATCACTTTGTCCGTCCGTCTGTCTATCTGTCAAGTATCAAGTGGATAAAGTGGAGGTATCAAGTTGAAATTAAAACCATATAGGACCTCAAGTCTGTAGTCCCTTTGTGTTGTGAAAAAATCACGGAACCCTCGGTGCGCGTGTCCGACTCGCACTTGGTGAGTTTTTCGTTAGTGCTATGTACAATGTACATTATTGAATACAGACAGATGAAAAAAGTATTAAAAATATGTACTAGTATCAAAATGAGTAAAGAATTACAAGTTTTCCATATTGCTGTTAGGAATAGGAAGCCTAGAAGGCTGACAGCATTGCAACATTAAATTTGTAATGTCAAATCCTTAGTAATATTATAAAAGCGAACGTGAGTTTGTTTGTTTGTTACCTCTTCACGCCTAAATGGCTAAACCGATTTTGATGAATTTTGGTACAGAGATAGTTGGAACCCTGGAGACGGACATAGGCTTTTTTAATTAATGTGAGAAATGAGGGAGAAAGAGGGAAGAAAAGGGAAAAGTTAGCTTTGCTATTACAATAAATCAGGCGCAAGGGCAAAACTACAGGTAGCCGGTACCTGCAAATCAGGAAAACAGGAACCGTTTTACCCCAAATTTAACGCGAGCGGAGCCGCGGGCAAAAGCTAGTATCTAATATAAGAAATATCTATGTGTCTTTTATTCGTAACTGCACCGAATAAATAAAAACATCAATCAAAAGAAACAACAAAAAACAAAAGCGTCAAACTAACTTCAACTCAAAAATTACAATACATTGACACGAATGGATTGCGGGAGTGCGCGGAATGAGCCGTAATTTTATTTGTTTTTCTAAAGCGATACCAATAATAAGTTCCGAAGCTACAGCTCCAATACAAACATCGACTCAAGAGGGTTCCCTACAGGAAACAATTTGCGGTAAAAATCCGCACTGATAGACGCGATATGAGCAACGGGAGATTTTTTTACTTATTTTTGCTGCACGGGGGAGATCGCGGGCGGCTGATCTTTGTTTTATGAGAACGATTAAGAAAAGCATATTTGAAGTGTGTACTTGGCTTTATTTGCGCTCGCTAGAGGGAAGGCACGCTTCATTGATCTGTAATCGTTTTTCGCATTTTATTGCTGTAGTACCTCGAGAGTCGAGGGTGAGTATACGTTGTACGTTTTATTATGCTAAAATTAGTCGTTGTTCACGTAAAATTAAAATTAGAATCTTGTTCGCGACATAATTCAGTTGGGTTCGCGTCCGGAACCTGTTATTTTCGCACTTAATTTCGCGGCGTTAAGCGTTGTATTGTGGCGCAAGGCGTCTGCTCGCGGTGATTAGAATGCTAAGTACGCACCCTGAAAGGGTTCCCTTAATTGTGCGGTGTTCCTTGTGGACCGCACCGCCAAACAGCGGCCGCGTATACAAAACGTTGAGGTTTGACTGCGCTTAACAAGAAACGAGGTTGGATGTAGTGTATGGGATTGTATAGTCCTACTTATTTTCCTACTTATATTGTAAATGCGAATGTTTGTGTGGATAAATGGATGTATGGATGTTTGTTACTCTTTCACGTCAAAACGGCTAAACGGATCTTGATGAAATTTGGCACAGGTGTAGATTATAGTCTGGAATAATACATAGGGTACTATTTTTTCGATCACCACGCAGTCTAAGCCGCGGGCGCCACCTAGTATCTTATAAAATGAAAGCTCTGAGATGTGTTGTAAATGCTACATGAGAAGATATAGAGAAGTACAGCAAAATTTTGGCGACGATTTTCTTTAGGGGTTTATAATACACCCATGTAAGGTTATAATGTGCCTATGTAAGATAATATTTCAGTTTGTATTGCTAGAGTTTACAAACGAATTAACTCATGCTTATTTTTACAAAAGTCTGAATAATGCAAGTTGTAAACGAATTTCTCAATTACGTTTTATGTTCTTGAGCTCACGTTCCCTGCAAGGCAATCACGACAGAGACGTTTTAATAGTCAAAAAATTAATTGCAAGTGGCGTCGTCGTGATTTACATGACTCAAATGTGGTCGTTAGTGCGAATTGAACGAAAGGGTGGGCTTTGAGCTACCCCAATATAATTAAACTTTACTCTCGGCTATATTTTAAAAAGCAGAAAATAGCGGAGAGAAATCGCTATTCGAAAATGAAACACTTTAGTAAATTATCAAAAGATGTATTTGATGTTGAGTGCTGTCAAAAATTACGCATTTCAAATATGTATGAACAATTTCGTAAATTAATGCGCGGCGGTTCTTTTGTTTTGGTACGGGAGCATAACGCAAAATAAAGGCGTATTAATTATTCAGCGCCACACTCGACGCAATCAGAATAAGTGCTGATGTTTCTGTCACCCGCTGCGGCTGCGGCGCGGCGCGGTGCGGTGCGGCGGTCGCTCTGTGCATGATTAGAATTCTTAAGCTGTGTCGAAGGCTCTTGATTAGAGGAAATTAAAATCATTATAGTCGGGCGCGCACCGCACCCACGCCACAATGCCGCCGCTCTACCCGACTGACGTAAAAATAAGCGGGAAACGCACATAAAGAAGCAGGCTCGCCGGAAACGGAAGCGGCACCATCTTGGAGCCGCCGGGCGGGAAAACAATGGATTCGTTAATTAACATTTTCTTACGCCTCGCGGCTGTCGAACGAACGGTTTATCGGACAAAATATTTATGACGTAGACGCAATGAAAATTCCACCATGAAATCGCACAATTGAAATTTCGTTCATAAGACGTAGGGATTAACAAATTACTAGAGACTTTTCCTTAATCTTGCTTGAGATGATTAAAAATATTACTTTTTCCGATATTTTATGAAACTTTCTTACTAAAAAGATTCATAAAATATCGGAAAAAGTATCGCTTTTATAATATTAGTAATCCTTACTATCCTTACTAATATTATAAAAGCGATAGTGATTTTGTTTGTTAATAATTGTAATTTGTAAATTAATGGCTAAACCGATTTTGATGAATTTTGGTATAGAGAGTTGGGACCATGGAGACGGATATAGGCTAACTTTTTTTTTTTAAAAAGTGGGAAATTAGGGAGAAAGAGGGAAGGAAAGGGAAATCTTAGCATTGCTATTACAATAAATAAGGCACAAGGGCAAAAACTACAGGTAGCCGGTACCTGCAAATCAGGAAAGGGGAACTGTGTTACCCCGAATTTAAGGCGAGCGAAGCCGCGGGCAAAAGCTAGTTAAGTTATATTAGTAGGTATCTAAACTTCTTTTACAATAACTTAAACACAACTAGTGGAATATTATGTATAGATAGAGTGCCGTGTCGACGACGTGTTAATGTTCCACGCGCGTCTCAAAGAGATGTCAGCAAAACAAAGGGGCTTGCCAGGGCCACTGCCTGCTGGAGTTACGGGTTGTCCGTAAGAGATACCGCGGCCCCGGAACATACAGGGCAAAAGAAGGAATATGGGTGGGTTTTAGCCAGTACAAGTCTGACACTCCTCCGTCACTCCGCCCAGAGCGGAGGAAGGTATTTGGTGATTTCTCATCCGCAAAAAAAGGCAGAGGAGTACTACCTTTGCCCAGCCTTTCCAGAAAAGCACGCATGATGTTATGTAGATAAGTATGCCTAGTTAGTTTGAGCTAACTGTGAATCTCTCTTCATATTTGAACTAAGTCAAAAGTTTCTCTAGAAAAGTCCTTAACTTATTAACAACATGTTACATGGACCTAAAACAAATCACCACAACAAACCAAAGCCCCACTTATCACCACTACAAACAATGACATAGGTAAACGAATGAGTTCAACCGAATACTCATGTTGAACAAATAACTCAATGTGCGTACAAAACGTATCAGTAGTAGCTGTAATAGAGACGGAGTGCCGCCCGAGGCGCGTCGGGTGAAAAACGGCCGCCATCAATAACGTGCTATCGGTCAGAACAGACGTGTGCCTTTGCCTATCGATCTCTGATTGATTTGTTTAGTCTGTGGTTATTTTTGTGTTATGTTGGTACACCTGTTATTTTTTTTTAAATATGTTTTTTTTTGCAATGGTATTATAACAAAACACATATGACTATTTTTTGAACACTTTTCTTTATTATAGTTTCTATATTGGTAAATACGGAGTATATTTTTAATTATATGTATATTCATATTCATGATAGTCCTATAATATAAGATGAGATAAGCAAAGCAAAGCAGAGCAAAGCAAGCCTAAAAAATATCAAACCTCCTCATCAAAATGTTATCCACATACGAAAATAACGAACCACCAATCACCGCTAATAGCCCATCGGACATTCATTTGATAAACATTGACCTCGTGACAGAGTGGCGACATTAATCAAAGTGAGCGGTGCACAAAATGCACTGCCCGACAAATATTGACGTGAAATATGAATATTGACTGCGTTTTGCGGATATATCCGATATCTGATAAATGAGACAGGAAGGTAAATTGAGGCACTATTTTACAATCAATGTGTCATAGTTATTTTTTTTAAATATTTCTGCTTATGGATCCATGAAGTTAGACCCGGGAGAATGGATTGATTTTCGTTTAATTTTCTAGTGACAATAATTTGTATGTTTGAATAGTGATAAAACTACCTAATTCTTCGATGATTGTCTATCTTAGATAATAAGAAGGCGGAATATGAGATTCTTTCTTGCTTTTGACCTTTTCTATGAAGATGGCAATGCTTTGCGCACCCTTGCCATTATCTCTCAAATTGATAATTATTTAAATTCAAACTCACTGACATGCACATTACAGTTTTAAGTCTTTAATTGTTTTCAGTAGTATAATATAGCTAGCGAGTGGCTTTAGTCGGCAATAACAATGTAGTAAACCGCTCTTAGTGGTGGATTACCGCCATTAACCGCTGTGGCTGTAAAACGAGTGATCGATGCGCGCCCCGATGTTTATTGTCTATTACTCGGACGGTGGGGGACACTAGTGCTAGTGATGTGGCTTACAGGATACTTATTTATGTAGGTTTGAATTTAGTTACGGTATTTGATAGGCTTTTAGGCTGTCGTTTTGTTGGTTATTGTCAGTTGACAGCGTCAACAGTAGAAATACTTGTTTTTACATTCATTTATCTGAGTAGTTAATAGGAAGTTATTAATACATTTTAAAACGGAAATAGGGTTGTCAAAATAGGTAATCAAGTGGGCCACAGCAACAGCCGCAATCGCAATTGTCTCAATTATTAATTGTAATTTTTGACAGGCACCTGTCAATTTCGCAGCGTTCAACCCTTCCTTAATCCCCCACAAGACGCGAGGTGCTGGGACGTCTCCTTAGCCGCTCCCCCGGAATAAATTAGCTTTCTCCCGGCCACATCGGGATATAAAATTTTGAATATGAATGGAAAATTTTGCATTTGTAATAAACCGCTTTTCCCTGTAAAGCTGCAGATGCGTACTCGAGCACTGGATAAAAATGGAATTTCACCCAGTGTCGCTCCTCAGGTGGCCCGCCATAAATATTTATTAATTATTTTTTCAATAATCTCTCCTCTCTTGTATCCTCCTAGGATGGAGGGATATCTCCACCGTTAATTGCTTTTTGTTTCATTTGAATAAGTATTGTTTTTGACTGCTCGAGCGTGACGTCGAATTTTATAAAATCTCGACGATGAATAATTTTGTTGAAACAAAGTTAATTGAATCCATTATTGATTGTTCTAAATTTCGTTGGAAATATTTAGTATCATTAATTTATATTACAAGAGGAAACTTTTTCGAATAAAATTAGGAATCCCTGTTAACCATGATAACCATAGATTTCAGAACTGCCTGTTCTGAAATCTATAACTTTCTTCTGATTAATAAATTCTAACTAATGAGCTTAAACGTTAAAGTTACATGTGCCTATATTTGGTGCCCCTCTTTCGTGTTATCATCAAGAAAGTTACATGAAATAATGTCGTCAAGGCAGCAGACTGCTTTAATAATGTCATGAAGCCGATTGAAAAAATCCTTACAGCCGATGTCGACATCGCTTCGCCTAATTGATTTTATAATTCGAAGCAAATTCAAAAAGAGAATATTTAAATTCGAAGCACGGCGGCGACACGTAGCAGCAACCGATGCGCCGATTGCGGTTACCAAGTTATTCCGATTGCCGGAGAAATACAAATCCAAGCGGTGGCTTAAAAACACCAAGTCTTAAGGCATAAAATACAATTACACCAGCCGTACTAAAAAGAAAATAATATTTTGGTATGCAAGCACATTCAGCCGCTTCACTTTTATTTTCATACGCTTGTATAATTTTATTGAAACGACTCAATCTGAGTAAAGATTTTTATTTTAAGAATAAACTTAGGAGGTTTTGTGGACTAATGGAAACGTAAGTGCGACATAAAATTGGATGGTTCTCTGAGGTGAATTAATTTAGGTATCGAGTATGAGTCGATTGTAGGGACATGCCTAGTGATGTGTAACGTATGATTTTCCAACCCAGTACCGTTGAGCGATTGTATCAATTTGTCGTCGTAACACGCGGTTACCCCCGCGGCATGTTAATTTTTTATTTGATCAAGATTGTTATCCTGGGCGAATAGTTTGATAATGAAGCCAATTTTTTGATAATACCCTATGTTAGGGTGGATTTTGAGTGGTTTATTCCGTAAGTAAGGAGAAAATTACACACGTAGACGTGTCATTTCGTTGACAATTTGAAAGTCGTTTGATTCCATTTATCTCATTTTCTTGTTAAAGTGAATTATTAATTTGAGGTAATACTGCAAGTTTCATACTGAACTATTTGCTATTTAAAAGAAAAAGAAGGAACCCTTATTGGATCACTTTGTTGTCTGTCTGTCTGTCTGTATGTCAAGACCCTGTAACTCTGGAACGCGTGAAGATATCGAGTTGAAATTAAAAACATATACTCAACTCTGTGGTCCAATTGTGCTGTGAAAATCAACCTTCTAAATCTAGGCAGTCAAAATATATGGCTGTTTATGTCGCAAGTTTTTAGATATCTACTATATTATGAAGTGCACTATATGTTTTATGAGTTGATAAACTGAAGTCCTAATAAAGCTAACTAGATACAGTCCTAACTAATTACAATCTAGAAAATAACCCTTTAATAACTTTCCCACATCCTTCATTAATATACTAATGGCCAAGCCTCTATATACGCAAAGTAATAAATTATAATTAATGCAATGCAAACTTTAAGCTATAATTTATGAAGGAGTAGTTGTCCAGTCATCGTCCATTTCGGTTCGTAGGTTGGTAGTCTTGGTACCCGCAATTTGTCTCTCGGGCATTGTAATCCTTAAATTGATAATCGATGGGCGTCTACAATGGCACGTTAACGAGGAGCCAAGTTATCAATCTTGTCTCGCCAAGGTCACGTGTAGCAAAGAGATGTCTCATTAATGTCATTCGTGTTATTTATTGTTGGGATGACTGACATGTTTCTTGCCAATGTTCTTTTGTTTCAACTTTTCTATTGGCTTAATTTTAATGATTTATTGATCTTCCATAAGCTGGCTTCATCTAAAAATGGTCTGTTATTAATTTAAATTGAATGTGCTGGGCAAAGTTAATTTATGACATTTGTATAACGGCTCGCAATACAACAAACACAAAAATGTGTGCAACATTTTTTTCAGCTGCCTACACTGACACCAATCAAAACTATCTATGTCAAAAAATTCGATATTCAAAATTCGTATCATACGTCACATGTATCGACAAATTGACAGACGTCAAAATTAAACGCTTCGTTCAGTGTTTGTGTGAAACAAATGCGTTCGGTTGTTTTCGATAAACATCGTTACAAATTAACCCTACGAGTGCGATACTGTTCGGACCGCCCGCCCGTATCGCGACATCTACGCACCATAACGACATTGATTAAACTGATTCCACTGAGCCGTGGGAAGGGTTACCTATACGGTTGTTTAACCAATATCGGTGGGCTTGTAGTAAAAATATACTAAATAAAAAGTTTACGAATTGTTTGTATAGAATTGGTGTATAGTACATTACGATATTAGTGCGTTAAGATGGTTATAACATGCGAGTCGGAATTTCAGTAATTGAGCCGAGCATGTTATAACCAATACGTACGTATATCGTACGACGTTTTTTAACACATTTGCGAGGAAACAGAAAAAAACATTTTAAATAAACTCAATCTGTGAATGCACATTGTTGCTTCCCGCCATTTTAACAGCGAGCTAGCGCTGCCTACTTTCGAATTAGTTCGAAATTTGAATAGCAACAGCGCTAAGCGACAAAACCCTTTATATCAATTAAAAAAAAAAAGAAAAAGAATAGCAACAGCGCGCTGCTCACTAGCTGGAGTCGTGCGGCGGGGCGATCAGTTCCAAATTTGAAATGGCAAATAATACTGTTATGGAATTTGTATGGACTATAACTTAACTATTTGCTTTGATAACACACGCGTTTTTTATGACCCTCTTTACATATTTAAAACCGGTGGAATTACATCAGCTTTACGAGCAAGGGTGTTAAAAATTTTTTACCTATGATTTTTATAATAATAATAAAATTATATCAGTTTGATTACTAGTTTAGTATAAAACAAGGTTTTCTAAAACTGATTAAGCGAAAGCAGTTTAATTAATCAATACATCAAAACCGGTTGTAATGTTTCATTTCTTCACTTAATTTAATGCTACAATTTTAACGTTGAAAGCCCTTACACACAAATCAAGACTACTTAGCAACGTAAGATTACTATCTAGGTACTAAGCACGCAGGTTAAATGAAAGTTGAAAACAATTTGAGCACAGCTGATACAAAAGGGCTACAATTCATTCACTCAACCGTACCTGATTAATTTTCTTCAGTGATTTAGGACATAATAGAAATAGTCTTTAGTGAAGGGTTAATAAATAAAATATATTTTGTATATTTTATTTAAATACTTAATCATATTTTCTATTGTAACATAACCATAATGTTAAAATAACAAACTAAAATACAAATGGTAGTAAAAATATAAAAAAAATATAATATTTACAAATTACGTAAATTGACGTAAATTGATAATTACAAATTGATTTTTTAATATATTCACATTGAGTTATCTAATCTACCAATGTTTCACGTTGGTAGATGGGTTGCTCCGTCGCCTATATTTTTGCTCATAGTCCTTTATCAAAAATAACTGTGATATAAACGGTGTAACAAACTAAATGCAAGTTGTACTGATGCAATCAGCTGATCAAAAAGTACGGCAAAAATAAAAAAAAAAACATAAATCATTGATCAAAGTGTTTGTGTTTATTATGTTACACCTGTGAACCGATATGATGATGATATTCATTTCGTTTCATATAAATTCAAATCAATCGAACAAATAAATATGATAAAAAGGATCTCATCATCGTATTGCCAACTTAAAAAAAACATTTCACCATTAATTCAACCTATCAAAGGATTATTAGGCGTATTACAAAGTAACGTTGGCTTAATAAAGATGTGGAGTGGCTTGATATTAAAGAGCTCGTAAATCACAAGGAAGGCTCAATGTCAACGTGGGGTAGAGTCGTTCCCACTGTGTATTTATGTTTAACGTATTATTTGAATTAACTATCTACCAACATCTTACATTTGTATTAGGTATACGAGTACGGAACGTTGATGATATGATGGAATTTTCTGGAAAAATATATATTATGATGATTATTCACTAAACAGAAGCTACAAATTTATTGCCATTCCATATTTATATCAAATCAGTTTTTAGATTTTTAGTAAACTTTCGGTTTAATAAAAAACGCTTTATTTCCGACAATATAATGATTTTAACTGATTCATTTATAATAGTATGAAAAGTAAACTGATGTTGACGAAATAAAGCAGTGAATTTAAGGGCTCACGTTACAAAACGAACGGGGATCGTCACCGAGGATACAGCGGTAATGTCCGGATCGCGTGAAATCCCACAATATCAGCCACGATTGACTCGGCTCAAAGGAAATGAATAGATTTCATTTTAGTGTCATTTGTAGAGCTAATGGCGCCACTGGCTAATGCCGTGTTGAAACGTGTAAACACGGGGGAAGCTCAGCTGTCGGCTTCCTGACACGGTAATGACATGATACAGGAATATTATAATTATTTGTTTATTGATTCGACGATTGGTTTTAATAAAGTTGTGTTGTAAACAGTCATCAATCTTTATTACGTGACTATTTTTGCTGCCCTATATTATTTATTTTTCTGATGTCACAACCCTAACTACTTCCGAAGTATTCTATTCCGATTTTAAAATAAGAACACACACTGACCGAAACAGAAAAAGTTGATTGTCCAAAAAGAAAATAGTTTTAGTTTTTCCGTCCGTAATAAAAACGTTGAAACGACAATATTTTTTGTCTTTTGTCGTAGAAAATTGCTGTTGAATTGTAGCGTGCCCCAATAATACGAAGCTCAATTACGTCACAATGTCTTCTTTGTATTTTCCCCGAAAAAACTGTTCGTAATAAATAATACCGTATGTCATTTCTCAGCACGTATGAAATTTATAACACGCGCACCGTTTCCGAAAGGCAATTTATTTGTAATAGAGCTGTTCGATGGGGACCGAACCATCGTTAATAGTAGGTGGAATAAAAACCTGAGACTTTGGTGGAAAACAATGATAGGCATTGTTGTGTTGTTGAAAGTCAAGTGTTTCGCCTCTCTAAGGTACTATAGAGGTTTTATACCTTAGTAGACAAACCCGAGTGCAGGCTGGTTTGCTATGACTTTCGAATACTCAGGTCGTTTGAAAAGATAAAAAAGAGATTAGAATGGCGTAGTGTGACATGTATTTTATACGTTACTTAATTACATATTGTTATCCACACTCCACAGTACCTTACGTCTCTAGTTCAACAGCTTTAAAAATATATACATTCTAGTGTTTACTAGATCAAGGCATTTTTTTTCAATTCTTCTTAGTACAAGTTTAAATTTCTGAAGCAATTTTTTAAGTCTTTAGTTGTTGTATTGAGTCTGATATTCTGTTGTTCATTCAGACTGACTTCATTTGATGTTGGAATGTGAAACTACATCTTTAAGTTAATTTTATAGCTACTATCTACTCAAGTAGAGGTGGGACATTTTACTCAAAAAAAGGAAGCTATCACACCGAAAACAATCAATACCACTCGAATCGAAAACAGCAAATAACGAACAAAAATATATAAATTAAAAAGCAATTCCGCGAGCTCAGTGCCGGTATATCAGAGGGCCGGTAAAGAGGCGCCTCGCCACGATTTGTGACTTAATCACTTTATTGGCAGCGGGGGAGCCGGCCTTATCGGAAAGAAACGTCGACTCGACCCGCTGATATATGAGTAAACAAGCTTGCACTTTTCCTCGGCGACTTTTGGCGGTCACAGCGGCCATAAAATCGTCGCAAAAGTTTGGATTGCGCTTGTGGGGAGCACTCCCACTTTAATGCTGTTTTTTTTTTAGTTTTAAACGTTGCGACTACAGTGACGTTCTTACTTACCCTGTTGGCGTCGTTGTCGATGTAGTCGTTTGCATCTGAAACAAATGAAAATCTTTATATAAAACGGTAAGGGGTTGTTGTTTACACTTTGTCCATACTCCGGCCAGTGATTAGTCGGCGCACACTGCGCTACGTAACGGGTCCAAATATGTTTGTATTTTGGCTTTGCCGGTACACACCCAATATCGGATCCCTCCTGAGGATCAGCCATTACGCAGCCTCTTAACGGCGGACGGTTTTAATTAAAAACTTCTTGCATTAGCATGTGTCCGCCCAATCATGATACTAATCCCTTCAAAATATTATTTAATTTCAGTTGAGAATCCTATTCGAAGCAAAGGAAAATAGAGGTTCGAAGCTTATTAAATGTTATTTTAGGAGATTTAATTCGATATGAATTTGTGATGATTATTGAATATTGTTAATGTATTATAAGTAGGTCACGGTGGGTTGTTGATTGGCCTAAACAAACAATACATCTCTTGCGGGGTGGCGGCGCGGCGGTCTTAGCGGCGATAAACAAGCACAGGTGTAGCAGTACCCGCCTCAACCGCTGTCCGGACCAACTTGGAAAGTATTTGTAAGCGTTCAAACATACCGGGCTCGTTATGCATGCCTCGCTGGGTTTAATCACGGACCAGCCCCGCCCCGGGCGGAGCTAATGTTTTCACTATGTATTTTTTAAGTACCAGCAACTTGTGCCGGCATTCAGAACTCGCGGTTTGCTCTCAATATTCTAGGGTAAGTATTAATATTGTATAGATTCAATATTAAGAGTGCTTGTGTTCCATTTGAATATGTTTTCATTTTAAATTCAATGTTAGAGCTAGATTTGAACGTTACACAAACCCTTGTTTTGCTTATCAAACCTATTTGTCAGTCTCGCAACTGTTCGATGGTTTGATGTTCAAAACAATTGATAAACAATCCTGCATTGTTTGTGTCGTAGTCCATTGAACTTTAAACAAGTATGTGAAGCTGCAGCGTCAAGTCGAAGGTCCTCCGTCTATTAGCCGTTGTGCTCGACACCTCGCCCACATCCGAATTTTGGTGTCTATTATGTGACGTGTCCAATATTGACACAGTGTCCCGCCGATTGTATGTATCTCACAACGATCCCTCGTCACCATGCTTGAATATGGGTTTCGGATACGTCGCTTTGATACGATCGGTTACTACGATAATATTCATAGAATCACAACACAATCTACACAGATTCATTTTTACAGTCTCGATGTAACTAGCAAGATAAGTGAACGATTATAATTAATCATTCAGCACCCAGCGTCGTAAGCTAACGCCCAATTTTGTTTGACTTGGCGAAAAGTTACGCGCACAGTCTTATTTATTTTTTATCAATTTCACTCGGGCGAGCCTTAAAAGCGTCGTCCCGTTTTATTATAGGGACGTGAATTAGCAAAAAGAGAATGGATTTTGGCTGTGATTATGTCAAAAATAATTAATTATTATCGATTCGATGGCGGGCAGGGGAGCGGATTGATGGGAGGCACTGAGCGTGGAGTCGCTCTTTAAGATTGGAAAGCTAATTACTCGGTAACGGAGGCCGCGCTGGGGACACTACACAAATCACTAAGCTACCGGATTGCTTTGAATATAATTTCCAATTACACACTCCAATTCAACCTCAAAAGCCTGTATCTAGAAATTTTAATGAAATCTCGGTCGGAAACGGTTGACAGTTCGGTAAAGTCAGTGTTTTCTTTCTGGGAGTTTACAATCTATGCGAGGGAGGTAAGAGCCGAGGGGCTCGTGTGAGGGGCTCTCCGGAATTTCTTCATTCATTAAGCCGCCGCAGGTCGTGATCGGCCTGCCCAAGTAGTCGCTACATTGTACACATCGCCGATGAGCTAAACTTTAATTTAGGCCGCAGTACCTGAGACCACTCATTCATAATGAATAGCCTCACCCTCTGTTTAGTTTAGGAACGAGACCTCTAGTGTGTGTGACTGACATTTTATTTACGACCTTATTTAAACGTCACAGAATAGACCATGAAGGTCTGATAGGTCGAGATGAAAGTCGGTTTTGTAGCGTCAATAAATCACAAGTCGAAAAGTTTGGGCGTCGAAAGAAAAATCACAGTCATTGGCCTCTTTTTAAATTAACGCCATTAGCTTCAAGATTTCCTCTTCGGAATAGAGTGCAAAAATTACCTTTCTTCGTTTGAGCAGCCCGAGTAATTAGTGACGCTTGGGTTTTATTTGTCGACGTTCATTATTCCTTGATTTTGGGGATGCGTGGGAGTGGGACGGGGATAGTTTTTGTTTGGCTTAGAGAGGGAGGGTGATGTTCAATCGAGGAGCTGCACCTGCCACCGCACAAATTTGCAATTTAAATTCCTAACGAATATTTTGGAGGACCTCCTTAACACGACATCTGTTTAAATCGTCGACGATAGAGTGACTGTCGCGGCTCCAACTCTTTGTGATTGCGACTTAATTGAAATAAAACAAAACCCTTCTCATGATTCTGGGGGACTTAGAAATATAATCGTTCTAACTGTGATTTTCACTGGATTCATTATATTAATTTTAAATTGAAATGTAAGGGTTGGTTTTAGATTTTAAATATCAATAACTCAGTTTAGATATTTATGTTGATTAATTAATACAACGTGGCAACGCGACCAGTCTTCTGGGGACATATACCAGTTGACAGCGTTGAGGGCGAATTTTTTGACGCTATTTTTTAATTAAGTTATTTCAATGTGTAGGTTTAAATATAACATTTTTGAAACAAATTCATTGATTTGACCACATTTTCAAAAGCTAGTTAAAACAAAAAATAATAATCCTAATATCAGTTGCACAAAAACAAAAGGGTAATATCACGTTATAATTTCCCAAATTGATTGATACGTTTCTGTCGGGATGATATATTGTGCCGCCAGTGTATCGGACGCGGTCCGCTAATAGGTGTTAGTGGGTAAATAAAGAAGTGTTTTGGCCGGGCGGAGCCGCGCGTCATTAATAACTATCGCCCCACGCCTCTTCATTAACAATCAATCACATGTGGCTACCCTTGCGCGGGACAGCTTGTTGCGTTACATGACGATTTTTTTTATATAAGGAGGGTTTAATCTTAATGCTGTTTCTTAATCAAAAGACTTGCACCTTTTAATTTGACCTTAATTTTGTTGTTGTTGAAGACCCTTCTGCCTATCTTTTTTTTTAAATGTTGCCCCACACTAGGAATTTCTCCTGTATCGTGGGTGCGTTTACAAACATTTAAACTCACATACACAAACAGCCAGACCCAAAACAACTATCTGCAGGTCAAACAAATATTTGTTCCGTGCGGGAATCGAACCCGCGTCACGCAGCGCAGCAATCGATCGCTCAACCACTGCGCCAACCGTGCCGTCAAAATCTGTTTGAAGAATAAGGCATTGTGTTATTTTAATAATAATGATAACACCCTATAGCTGTCGCGCAGCTAGGCAAAGGCCTTCTCTTATACGGAGAAGGAACGAGCATTGATCACCACGCTTGCTCAAGACGGCTTGGCGATTTCAGACTTATATAAATCAAAAGTCCAGGTTCCACACGATGTTTTCCTTCTCCAATGTCTATGATGTCTTAGATAAACTTTAGAAAGTACATTTGAATTGAAAAAGTCACATTGGTACTTACCGGATTTGAACCCACAACCTCATGCATGAAAGGCGAGGTTCTCAACCTCTGGGCCATCACGACATTTATATTATTTATTCATAATTTAATAGAAGTATTCATTGAATATAAAAATAAATGGTATTGTTTACAGATTTTGTGAACAATTTATCCGTAGCAAAACCGTAGCAGCTGCGTAGCACTTGCTACGGAGCTACGAAAATTATTGCACTATAGTTAAACACGACTTACATTATCGTTTCACATTACAAAAATACACAGAGCCAATGTCATCTCCTTAATAGTTGCAAAGTTCTTAAGAAAATGCTGAGTATATTCGCTAAAACTAAGAACACAAGCGAGAAAGAATGACTTGTCGGAAGGAGTTAATAATCTTATTAATTTGTTCGTAACCCGCGGCGGACTGCCACCGACGTTCTTTGTAATTAATGAGAACACCTCATCTATTAAATTAGTACAAGGGCATGAGAATACACGTGTGTGCATATCAACCAGTTTTGCAAGACCCATCACACGTCCAATCTCTCCATAAAGCTAGAAGAAACTCAGAGGTCTTAACAAAATGGGAAGTTGTCATATAGTCTTAACAGAATAAATAAATGGCCCGTGAAGAAAATGAAGTAAGAAATTTCATTTATCAAATGGTAACGAGTTTCCTCGTTTTGAGTGATGGATTTTAGATTTTATTGGGATTAATTTAATTCCTAGATTTATTTTGTTTTTCTCCGTCTGTGAAAAGATTTTTAAGCTATTGCATAGCTTCTATCGCGGGCCTTGAGCGCGGGGACCGAATCCAGAAATTCCGTAACGAAAAAAAACCTGACGCTCCCCACTCCGACGGGCACGGAGGTGTGGCTTGAAGGCCGTGCATTGACTAACGTCGTTTACACAATACGGTCAGTTATTTCAATCCCGATTCTAATGTTCTAATATCGTGTTTGGTAGAGAATCGGATAGTCAATCGACATTACGCTGGATCAAACCCAAGGTCTTGTTTTTCTTTTTCCGACTTCTTTTCATTGGAAGTACTTTTTAGGGTTCCGTAGTCAACTAGGAACCCTTATAGTTTCGCCATGTCTGTCTGTCCGTCCGTCCGTCCGTCCGTCCGTCCGTCCGTCCGTCCGTCCGTCCGTCCTCGCTTAATCTCTGTGACCGTTAGCACTAGAAAGCTGAAATTTGGTACCAATATGTATATTAATCACGCCGACAAAGTGGTAAAATAAAAATTGGAAAAAAATGTTTTATTAGGGTAGCCACCCTATATGTAAAGTGGGAAGTGATTTTTTTTTAATTTCAACCCTAACGTGTGATATATTGTTGGAAAGGTATTTAAAAATGAATAGGGGTTTACTAAAATTATTTTTTGATAATGTCTATGATTTCGGAAATAATCGCTCCAAAAGTAAAAAACAATGTGTGTCCCCCCCTCTAACTTTTGAACCATAAGTTTAGAAAATATGAAAAAAAATCTGAAAAGAAGAACTTTATAAGGACTTTCTAGGTAAATCATTTTGAACTTGATTGACACAACAGTTTTTGTACAAAAAAGACAAAAAGTTGTACAAAATAATTTCCTCCTCCACCTTTAAACTCATAAGTGGGAACACTTATTGTGACGGACGGGAAACTACTGAACCCTATACTGAGCGTGGCCCGACACGCTCTTGGCCGGTTTTTTAAATATTATATTTAGATTGTTTTTATTTATTGCATAAGTTGATAAAAAATGATATGCAATAGCTTTACCGCGGCAGTCCCCGAGTGCCACACGTATTTTTTTTTTGTTAGTCTTATAATGATTTCGAGTTATTCTCACAACATTGAAGTTTATTTATTTATGGTCAACTTAAGTTTCCTACTTCATGATTATCACTTAATTTTATTTCCGACAATATTTGGTCGATCATATCAAAATGTCAAATCAAATATGGATCATAGCTTTCGCGACAACAATCGGTCATGAGCACCAAACACAAAGGCACCTCAAGTGGTCCCATAAATTAAACCCAACAAACTATACGCTTTGATCAATTAAATTTTATTACACGCGTTAATTAAACGGCCCTCTAAGTGAAAGATTTATTGGAGGTTTATCCTCATAACTGAAGCTTAAAGGGCGATCTCAATACGGCTAGGCCTTTCTTGGGACAAGCCTGCTTAACCGTATAGTGCGATTAAGAGCCTATTCAGCCGAGGCCTTTACTATGTAATTTGGTAAGCAGAACAATTATGTTGTTATAGGTAAGTGACAAGAGTAGCGATCAGGTTTTGAATTTAGAACATTCATGTAAGTCTTCATCAATATTCTAAATTCAAAACTGCTTAATGTACCTTTAAATGAGCATTATTTTGACCTGACTTGACAGGCTGGTGGAAATTCCCTTAATAATTATGTTCTAAACTTCTAAAGTCATTGAATAATTTAAATAAGAAATAGGTTTGTATTCTATTGTCAAGATTACCATTTTCTATTAACTTTCAAATCTAAATACTTGTACAGCACACAGATTTATTACAGAATCTAATATATCCTAAGACCTCTGAATAGAGACGGTATTGCGATGTAAGCAGTAATATTAATCACGATGTAAGCGCTTAGTGCGCGGATATTGCGGGTCCACTACATTCAGACTAATCTCACGCGCTATAAACATGGGTTCCGCATATGAATAGACGAACTTAATAGTTATATTATACATCGTATATCTTGGGTTTTGGAGACACAGGGAGTGTTTTAAGGCGATTTAATCATTGTTGTTCTTGTCCTTAGCTCCAGTTTCGACGATTTTGGAACTCTAATAAAAAGTCGGACGCAATAGTCTCAAACTAGAGGCAAAAGTTAATTACAGTGTAGCTGTTTAGTTAGCAGACAATGGTGTAACAACACTTTGATATATGCGCCGTAAATTCTAATGCGATGTCGCCCCGCGAGGTGCCGCCGTAAAGCCGCCGAATACGGAATGATCATAATAAAGTATGATTTCTTGGTCGGGGACGCGGCCTAACTCGGATAATCACTCCTCAGGCGTACCCATATAATTCCTTAGTGCATAATGAAAGTTGATTAACATTATACCCTGTACGGCGTCGCGCGTGTGTGTGTCCGCCGCAGATTCCGAGTCCTAATTAAGAGCGAGGGAGGGTGGGTCGCGGCCGGCGGCGGGGGCGGGGTATCGATCATCACCCGCCAAGGAATCGACGCAGGGTCCCACAAAAAGGGGAAGCCCTCATCTGAAAATCAGCGTCCGCTAAGCCGGTCCGCTGCGAACACATGTGTTTTGATTTAAATGCGCTCTAAGGGTCAGTTTAATGCGCGAGTGCGGAAACGGAACGCTTCGGGCGAGATTTGCAAATCCGATGTGAATAATTACACGGCTTACGAACGCTTACCTACTGCCTTACAGTCATTTGCATATTTTCTTGTGGCTTTATGCTGGCTGCCCACTGGTGTGGAAAGTAAATATGTCCGTGAATGCTTTGAACATTCACTGTATAGGCATAACCCAACTATTATGGAAAACCATAATTATAGATGGGGGCAATCTTAAAGCAAAACCCAATGTATATTATTATGGTATTCTGGTATGCATGTGATCTAAATGCTTTAGTTAGTCAAGCGTTAGTAATATTGTCGTGGGCTCTTAAAAACAATGGGCCTTTATCACAGCAGAGTCACCAATTGACAACATCGTAATCGTACAAGGATGTACGATTACGATGTTGTCAATTGGTGACTCTCCTATTAAATAAAAAAAAACGTCAAGACAACAAGCAAGTAACGTTAACAAAGCCGTTTATGAAATAAAAAACGTTGGAAAAACACTTATCGCGCTCGAGTGCAAATCGTCGACTGTCACTTCAAATCCCGCCGGCGCCCGGACAAAATGGGAAAAAGTAACAAAAATAACAATCAAATAGAGCATCCACGGAAATGAGATCTGAAGGAATGATCACGCCCGACCCCGGGGACCGGTTGCCTCTTCAAAAAATACTTAATCTCTCAATTCACTAAGGAGTTAAGCTTTAAAAATATTTCGATAGGCAACAAAGAGCCCCTCGCTCGTCGCGTCGCGGTGTCTTTGACACGTCGCCGCCGGATTTTTTCGCGAGATCTCTTTAGAGACGGGATGTCACTCACTTTGTATCGGCTTTGTCGCGAGAGGTTAAGCGCCGGTTTATTAGGCTTTACTTCCGAT
This sequence comes from Ochropleura plecta, assembly GCA_905475445.1. Taxonomy (NCBI): domain Eukaryota; kingdom Metazoa; phylum Arthropoda; class Insecta; order Lepidoptera; family Noctuidae; genus Ochropleura; species Ochropleura plecta. The sequence goes on from FR997732.1 coordinate 6,515,594, forward strand.
TCGCAAACAGGGGGACGTTTGTAGATTCGTTTTCGATGTCGTATTCCGATTAAAAAAAATTAAAACCTCTAGACGATCGAGATTTATCGGCGCAATACCGTTGTGTGGTGTTTAAAACGAGACCCTCTCGGAATCGATATGAAAATGTGACGAGTGGGGTTGTTCGCCAGCTGGCGGGCATTAATTAAGAATACGTGACAAAAGACGAGACATGCACACAAACACAAGTCGCGTCAAAAAAGGTCCGGATTACGTAACCCTTTTGCGCTTTTGATTTTAAACGTCGCGTGAAGTGCGAACCGGACCGTGGCGTCTAATTTGAAAGGAGACTTGACAAATCTGGCTTCGGGTCGCCCCTCGTTTAATCGAGCCGTCGTTACACGTGATGTCGATATGAATGTTGATACAATGAAATAATAGCGCGGAGTAGGCGGTCACTATGGTTACAGGGTGGGACTGAAGCCTTATTTGATCGGAGCTGTGAAAGGCTTTTAGCCCCGTTTGACCATTTAGAGCGGGTCAGCATTTTGGGCGCTGACTGCGCTCCAAAACCGGGATAATTAGCAGGCAAACAAGGAGCAGGGTGCGGCACAACTTTTGCCGACCGTTCAGGTGCTCTGCAAACATCGCTGCAAGAAGTTTAACAGCAGTTTAATTGCGGAGCGAAAACAGAAGCGCACTGAAAACAGTTTAGTTCCAGTGAAAAGAACCTAGTCGGTTATTGAGGTGAACAAGCATAATCAAAGCTACGTTAGAGTTTGAAGTTTATTGAAAATGAGAAATGTCGTACCTGCTGGCTGGAAGAGAGGAGAAATAAATTAAAGTTTGGTTAATGAAGTGAGGCACGAAGCGAATTGAAATTATTAGCTCAACATCGTTTACACCTGTTTTATAAATTATAAATTTCGTATGGTGTCGTAGGAACCAAACTTCTGATACAATCGATAGCAGAATATACCCAGAATTTACTTTCCATTTTTCATTTGCAAAATCTAAGAAAGTATTCCACAATAAATTAACTTTCCAACCTAACCAGTGGATATTTAGGTGCAGTTCACACGGGTCCATAAATCGAGCGTGTCAACACCAGAGCGGGGTAAAGGTGTGGACACACTGGCTATAAATTACCGTTGGCGAGTGCGTGCGTGCACCGCGACGCTAATCCCACAGTACGTGACGCGTGTGCCCCGGCCCTAATTGTTAGATTGTGGTTAGTTTCAATAGTCGGTAACTAGTGTCAGTAGGTATGAGTCGGAGAGTAAAATTATGTTAGTGTGACGGGATTTAAATTGTGTGAGTTTATGAGAGGAATATGTTTATAGCAATTATATACAGTTATATTATAAATTTAAAGTCTAATACTAATAGATTAAAACTGAAGTTAGATTGCCATCGAAACAGAAAAGGAGAAGAAGTCCAATACATATAAACCTAGCACTGACCAAGTAAAGTATAAAAAAACGGGCAAGTGCGAGTCGGACTCGCGCACCGAGAGTTCCATATTTTGACTGCGACTGCGTCGACTTACAGAGTTGACTTTTTCACAGCTCCAAGGGATTGAAGACTTCAGTGTATGGTTTTAATATTAACTCGATACCTCCACGCGTTCCCGAGTTAAAGGGTCTTGACATACACACACAGACAGACAGACAAAAAGTGATCCTAAAGGGGTTCAGATTTTTCCTTTTGAGTTACCATTTGAAACGTGCTGGTACGAATTTTATATATCTTGGGACAACTCACACACGGCTATCTGATCCCAAGCTAAGCAGAGCTTGTGTTATGGTAACCAGACAACTGATATACATACTTATATAATTTATAAATACATACATATTATAGATAAATCACACCCAGACACAGAACAAACAATCATGCTCATCACACAAAGTTTGTCCTGGGTGGGAATCGAACCCACGACCTCCGGCTCAGCAGTCAGGGCCACTAACCACTAGACCAACAGGCAATTAGATTAGGTTAGATTAGATTAGGAATTAGATGTAGGTAGGCATATTGATACCTAATATTACACAACATGTACCTACTTGTCAAGCAAATCATTTGTTAAGAATTCCCTTCCTAATCTTAAGATATAATCCTTCATTCCTTACGCCTTACCAAAACCAAAACTATGTAAAAAAATCTTCCATACATACTCACTACGTACACAACCGCCTGATAATCCCTTACGGGATCGCATGCATCGCTGTACCAAGTTTTGCTAATACATAATTGGGACCAAATCCCTATTGGAGGTCGCCTATACCGGGACAGGTTACTTAGTGCGTGTTCTGCTGCGAAATTAATGAAATTATCCGATAGGAGGTATATGTAGGGAAGAAATAAGGGTGGCGTATTTATTTATTGAGCAACTCTAGTTTATGAAACGTCACTTCTAATAAGTATAAGATGACCACCTACGTGAGTGAGGAGGTAGAAGTTTGTTTCTTTCGGGATCTCCATGGTTTATGGAAATTATATAAAAATATAATTACAGCAGTATTTTCGGTTCCAGTAAAAGTGGTAAGGGCAAGTTCCAATTTTAATTTAACCGTATAGTTCGGTACGGACCCCTTCGGGGGCTCGACATTCAAACCTCCGCTGGCTCGGTACTGGCCCCGAAAGGGGTCGAACATTTAAGTCATACGACCTCCTCATTATTTTTGTAAATATTTTATTTTCTGGTTAAAAAATAATATGGGTGTGCATTAATTAAGATAGTAGAATAAAAATCTCTTATGTAAACGTCGTTAGAAGTTCTTTAATTATTGAGCAAGTTTCTTAATTAACCTTTATAAAATCCATGTGAGTAAATTACGATCATAGCCATTTTGATGGCAGTGTAGGTCGACGCTAAAAATCATAAAAAAATTGGTTTTCGGTCATATAAGCTCCACATTCTCATTTCATCTACAATATTTTGTAGATTTATTGCAATCTGCGCTTAGGAAAAATACGTTTAACAAAATAATACCTAGCAAGTATAGTAACATTAAACCATGGATTACGCCCGGACTGGTTCGCTGTATCAGACATAGAGATAAACTCCACCGAAAATCGAAAAATGCACCGGATAATAAACTACTAGCAATTACATACAAACGGTATAGGAATTTCTGTAATAATCTGTTGAAAAAGCTAAAAAACCAATATGATCAGAGTCAACTACAGAAAGCAGGTAAAAACAGCAAGCTTATATGGAAATTCATAAAAACTAACACTTTTAGATCAAAAAATTCCAAACCAGCCCTTGATCTTCTATCTTCTGAGCTAAGCCCTACTGAAGCAGCAAATAAAGCTAACAACTACTTCATTAACGTAGGAAAAAACTTAGCAGAGAAAATCTTACTTTCTAGTTATTCCATTCAAAGCCAAACTATGACATACGCAACACAAAACTCTTTCGTCTTATTAGATACCGATGTAAATGAGATAATAGGTATAATAGATGGATTAAAGGAAATTTGTGCCCTAGGGTGTGACGACATACCAAATAGCATACTCAAAAGATTTAAATACCTCATTGCCCCTCCTTTGACACACATTTTTCAGCTATGTTTAACAAAAGGAATTTTTCCTAAATTGCTTAAAAAAGCCCTTGTTACCCCAGTGTTTAAAGCTGGAGATGAGAGTTGTGTAAATAACTACAGGCCAATTTCAGTTCTAACAGGCCTCTCAAAGATATTAGAAAAAATTATAAACTCTAGATTAATAAAATATCTTGAAAGTAATAAATTACTTTCTGATCATCAATTTGGTTTTAGGCCTAAAAGATCTACAAGCCAAGCTGTTCATCATCTGACTAATTTTATAAGCACTAACCTAGATAACGGCATGCACACAATAGGGATATTTTTAGACCTAGCCAAGGCTTTTGATACAATTTCTTGTACCTTGCTTTTATCCAAGCTGGAGATGATGGGAATACGGGGTGTACAATTGCAACTGTTGTCTGATTACCTCAGCGACCGCCATCAGTGTGTAAAAATAGGTCAATGCATCAGTTCTGAGCTTAAAAATACCTGTTACGGAATCCCACAAGGCAGTATTTTGGGTCCTACCTTGTTCTTAATATATATAAATGACCTATGCAATTTGACACTCAAAAATGGTGTCATTATGTCATATGCGGATGATACAGCTCTACTGTTCGCAGCTAAATCAACAGTCGACGTCTATGATATTGCACAGAAAGGTTTTAATACTGTGTCTAACTGGCTTCATAAAAATCTATTAACACTAAATATAAACAAAACAAAATACCTATTATTTACAATGAGAAACGCTTATCCAACTCTTACTAATCTAAGCATTCAAGCGCATAACAATTGTAATTTACATAATGCTGACATTGCATGCACTTGTCCCACTTTAGCGAAAACAGACCATATCAAATATCTAGGTATTACGATTGACTCAAATCTGAACTTCCGCAAACACATCGATTTATTATGCACCAGAGTGCGTAAACTAATCTACATTTTCAAAAACTTACGTCACATTGCCCATTTTCGATTAATTAGGCAGGTTTATTTGGCTTTGTGTCAATCTATCATTACCTACTGCATAACATCCTGGGGTGGTGTCGCTAAATCAATTTTGCTGCCCCTAGAACGCGCCCAACGAGCAGTTTTAAAGGTTGCTACTTTTCGTCCATTCAGATTCCCTACACATCAGCTTTATATAGCATGCAAGGTGCTAACAGTACGTCAATTGTTTGTTTTGAACGTGATCTTATTACAACACACTGAACTTTATTTTAACCCAGTACCCTCAGATAGGAGGAGAAAAGATTTGGTTTGTGCTAACCTTCGGACGAAACATGCTTTTGCTAATCGTTTTTACTTATTTTTGGGACCCTACTTATATAACCAGTTTAACAGAGTACTAAAGATTTATAGTTTAAGTTATAATAGGTGTAATCTACTAGTTCAGGAATACCTGGCAAAACACAATTATGCAGACACGGAAAAACTACTAGAAATTGTGAAATAAAGTCTGTATGTACACACTCTAATAAAAGTCTCTGTTTACCTAATCTACTCTATCTACTTTAACATTATTCGTTAATTTATTTTAACATAATATTATATCTTACATTCGATAAAATAACATAATATTTAATAATATAGAAGTCTTAATATTATATACCTAAATAATTCACTTGTTAAGTCGTTGAAAATAATATGTCTTTTCTATAAGTTAGCTACTAATAAATTTACTAATGTCCTCTTTTTAAAATGTTTGACGTAAATTGATGGCCTGAAACACAGGTTTTCATAAACCTAGATCAGGCAGGTCTACATAATAGTTAGAATTAATTTTCCTCTATGACGATTAATGTAAATCATAGTTTTACTTATACTTGAATAAATTTTTATTTATTTTTTTTATTTTTTTTATTTACATTGTTGGGCATGATTAACGTGTACTTTTATTACGTGAAGAAATCATTCGTATATGAACTTAAATTTGCAGTGGTAATGATACATTTTGAAATCTAAAGTCGAAGTTTCGCGCCAATCGTGCGTGTTTACATTTTTCATTCCACATTATATCACACGGACGCGAATAGATTCTATAACAAATGAGACAAATATCATTGCAAATATTATAAATAACATGAACATGCCCAGATTTTATCGTAATTTGCAATAATAGGACCATTAACACGTAATATTCATAACCACTACTAAATTCACTTTCGAAATTGACGTCCATTTCTTTTTTTTTTAATTTTGTGATGTGTAAAAACGATTATTTTAATCGATTATTTTCTTGTAAATCAATCAACTCGAATAATTAAATTAAGGAATATCAGAAATTGATAGATGAAAATAAAAATAATTTTGTAATACGAATAAAATACTATAAATATTGATTATAATATTTTTTACGCCACTAAAACCGACTCAACAACCAACAGTAGAAACTGATATATGGCTAAATTCGCGCCAATGCGCTCGCTGTTCGAATTTATATTAAAATGTTTATTTGCTATTTTATTAATAATTTGGTTTTGTACCTACTATTTGAATGTGAATTGCAAATAGAAATAAATAAGGTTGAATATAGAACGCCCCATTTATGATCTTGGTAGGCACAGTAAAAAAATCAGCCAAGATAAATTATATTTGTTCGACAAAATTGTTTGTAGTATGGTTGGATTGGTTATTTGGAAAGCGGTTTCATTCTTTCCTAAAACATGGCTCGTAGGCCAAAGTGTTCTTGTAGTGGAAGCCTTAGGGTAAAAATGGCCTAGAGGAAGACCACAATTGAGATGGAAAGTTTTTTTTGGGGTGGGAAATCATCCAATAACTTCCCCCGCTCTAGGCGAAGCGGGGGGGAGTGTCAGACTTTTACTGACTAATATCCACCGATCGATGTTCCTTCTTTTACTCGGGGCCGCGGTATCTCTTTCGAACAACCCGCAATCCCGGCAGGACCCTACCGGGGTTGCGGGTCTGACACTCCCCCCCGCTCCGCCCAGAGCGGGGGAAGTGAGGCGCCACGGCATCCTTCGGGAAAGTTTCGGGAGAGTCCTGCACATCATCGGGCGGGAGGAAACGCCCAGGTGTCACCAATGTGACTATCACCCGGAGGACACTTTGGAGCACACAGGCAGTCTGCTCTTTTGAGCGGAACCGCTCTGTCCCGGAGGAGATGGTGATGTTTGAAGGAGAGAACCTCAAACCAAGCCAGCCACCGCGGGAGACGCTACAGGGGTCGGGCGTGAGCAATGGGTAGCTCACCGTCCATCGGTCTGATGAGGACAGGCCGAAGCGATGGCACGTTCGTGTTCCACGCGCGTCTCTAGGAGATATCAGCAAAGCAAAAAGGTTTTTGTTAAAAGTTTAATAGGAACGGATATTTGATGATTTCCCATCGAAGTGGCGCAAGACTGATATAAATGGCGAATTTAAAGGAGGCCTTTCAGGAATTTAAAGAGAAAAAGAGAGATACACTATTTAAAAATACTTTTTAGGGTTCCGTACCTCATTATGAATAACAGAACCCAAATATTCAAATCTGTGGTCCCTTGGAGCTGTGAAAAAAGCAACCCTCCAAGTCTACGTAGAGAAAAGATATGACCGTTTATGTCGTCAGATTGTACGGAACCCTTGGTGCGTGAGTCCGACTCGCATTTAGCCGGTCTGTTTTTAATAGGCTGAACCGCTTACTGCTACGCAAAGGTCTCCTTATTTATTCCTTTCTAATTATTTTATCCAACCAATACTTTTAAGAGTCAATATTTTAGAGCCCCAATGTGTACTTGTGTACGGAGTCCCTGTCGGTCTAAAACAAGGCTCTACTGCGGAGGCATGGCTTTCTAGGTTTTGCGGTACAGTATGGTTGTGCCAGGCTGGGCTGCCTGACTGGCTACCTACAGAATTAGCATGACCTACAAAATTGGCCGCCATTTTCATTTATCGTCATTCAAGAAAACAGCCAAAATCTTTAACCGCGTAACCGTTTGTCAGCAAATGTACCTCAAATCTGGGCGCATAACAAAATAATTATAGCATAATAAAAAAAAGCACGTGACAAAATGTTGTTGCCTTTCTTTTATTATCGATATCATAGATATTTGTACAACTATAATATCTATTGTAGAATATTATGCCACCTCCATAGGTAAATTCCTCAATGGTCCCAATACTTTTTTTTAAAGTTTACTCTATTACGATTATCGATTAGGTTGAATGCAACTGTTTAATCGTAATGATGAAACTTAGTTTTACGGGCATCACTAAGAAATGTCATATTGCAACACATTTTGTAGTAGATTTGTCGAGATTTGTATCGTGTTTTTTTATGAATTTATATGTAAAATGGCAAAAATAATAATGCAGATGGAATGTCACTGTATTTATTTTAGATTTTCGATTTTATTATGAAATGGTTATCTTGTGTATGTACATTATTTCCGGCGTTTTTAAAGTACCTAATTTTTGGAAATAATATTACTACACCCTTAGTAATATGTATTTTACACGCATTTTGCAATAGATTGACGCCGTTTTATCGACCTTATGAGGTTTTTGGAAATATAAACCTCAAACTTATCGTATGAAACAGCCGCTGTGATTTATTTTTAATAACAAAATTGAATGCTGTAAATTGATGAAAAATCATGAATTTCATGACAATTCGTGTCACCTCCCACCGATTCAGCTGATGTGTCATATGTCAAAATCCTGTCGTGCAGAGTGGTTAAAATAGCAACAACCTTCCAAAACGATCACTAATCAAAGTTTGTACTCTTAATTCAAAATATAAGCCAAAACAACATTGAAATAAACGAATCCATTACATACTAAGACATCGATTTGATATTGTTTCTTTTGATTGTGACTTTCCTCATCTTTTTACTCATTTAATTTTCAAACGAATAAACAAAACAAAAAAGCATTCCTGATTTAAAAAAAGAACAATTCCAAAAACAAATAGTTTGAACCAATCAAATAAATTCCAGCCAGAATTTAAAATGTCTTTTCACGTCAAAAGACTAACAACTAGTGTTGCACCAAATGACATAATAACCCAAATTAAACATGAACTAGCTGTTGTTACCGTCATTACCCGCTGTAATTCCCGTAGCGAGCGGTATCGATCGCGGGGAGCGACAGAAAACTTTCTAGACAGCTTTTATATGCACCGACTCTTTACCCTGTAAGTATGGAGTACGTTCGATGAAATGTTCCACACTAGAGGAATGAACGTTTTGTGTATACCTTGATTGACGGGTTAAAATGCTAGTGTTGTTACCTGGTATTTATTAGACGTATTTAGTGTTGGCTGTTTAATCGTTTGAAGGGGTTTTTGAAGTTTGATGCAAGTTTTAATATTAAAGATTAATGTGCACTCTCTTTAAATATACTTTCTAGTTTGTTATTAAATGGTCGCTACGTATCTAATATAGACAATATTATTACAATAAATGACTAGCTTGAGAAACCAAATATTATCTTTTCAATGTTATTTTCCTCTATAAGGGAAGAAAATCTAACCAGTTAATTCAAATAATCCTAAACATTATGACAGGGTAATTATCTAAAACGTGCGGGGAACGATTCAGTTTGTTTTTCATCGGCAAGACGTCAGAGATGACGTCAGCGGTGACGCGGCGTGATCGTGCATCAGACAGTTGATAGGGGTAGCATCACTGTGAGCTTCTACACTGGGTAACGGAAATATATTGAAAGTGTCTAGTGTAGGCACAATTTGTATGAAGTATTGTCTTCATACAAATTGTGCCTACACTAGACACTTTCAATATATTTCCGTAAGTCATCTATCGGTGTAGAAGGGTTTAGGCATTCTGTACGGACAAAGATAATGGTAAAGGTATGTATAACAAAATGATCTCTAGAAAAATTCGAAACTAAGACGGCGGTCGTTTAAAAATTGAGGAGAAGAATAAAAAAAGCCAACTCAAATAAGCTTCTCCATAAACCAAACGATGACAGAACAACAAATACGAAAACTAGAAGCAATATTACTACCAGACACAACAAAGTAGAACGTTATCCTTGTTTATAACAACGCATATCTACTTCAGTCACATAATAACACCAGTACGCCCACGTAGCTTTTTAATTACATCCAAAAAGCCCTTCTACATGTCACTCACATCAACGTAAACGATACAGCGAAACGTTAATTCGCTTACCGTTTCGTCTGAATACGAACAGGACGTAATCGTGCGATCCCGTGCGATCCCGTGTGGGGCAACTCTAATCAGCTATGAAAATTAGGTTCCGCTCCGTATGTGCTTTGTACCGTTAATGCGGAATTTAATTACTATTTCCAAATATCATATTAGACTGATGGATGGGAGGAGACAGTCTTGATGTTTAATTTACCGTTTCAAGTATGTGGGATGGTTTATTTGATTATTTGTGTTCGTTGTGGGGGATAAAATTTGGAGGTATTTTGGTGATGAGCAACTTCTACACACACCACGTATTACAAGGACTGACAAATCTTCTAGGCGTCACTTAGGGGGTGCACTAGTTAGGTAAAACTGACGCTCTTCAGAGCCTCCTATCAGTCGTTTTGCTCGTGCAGCCTGTGGGTTAGGTCTACGCAGAAGGCTTACAACGCTCTGCATGTACATTACAACAGTACGCTGAAGATGTTGGTGGGGCAGCATCGGTTTTGCAGTGCATCGGGCATGTTTGCGGGAAAATGACTTTCATGATATCATGTGCAAACGGTGTGCACCAATGTTTTCAGAGGTAGCTCTTATTGCAGTTTAGCTACAGTGGCAAGGTACAAGGTCGACAGACGATTTATCAGGCTCTGGGTTGGCAGACATGTTGACATGCACACGTGCTCATGCCACCAATATTAATATGTTTTGGTTTTGTGTCTATTTTTTTTAATTAGTTGAAACATACTGATGGCTAGTAAAATAGGACATGGCATACAAAGAAATTTGCAAGGAGGACCAAAGACTGCGAAGAGTCACAACAGATAAACTTAAGATATGTGTTGCCAACGCGTATGAAGTCTATTTATAGATTAACTTACTGCATGAGGTATTCAAAAGATAACCTCACATTCTGACCCTCAAAAACATCGTCAAACTAGCACCATCACGCGCCATGGACCCCACACACTGGGGCCATGACCTTCCATCCATCAACCAATTAGCCACGCGATCAATCATCGGGCCGATCACTCCCTGGGTCCCGATGATTTTTCCCACTCTTTTGTACAACCTCCCGGGACTTGTTAATCACTCCTGTGAAGGATGTGTGCTGTAAAACCTTGATAGATTATTATTTTGATGTTATTTGTGGTGTTGATTTTGAGTTTCGAATGTTGGAGTTATTTGTGTGTATGTAACTTGTTTTTATAAATTTGAAAGAAGACTTTACTCCTTTTGTGAAATTTATTTTAATACTATAGTCCTTTTAAATAGTCAACGGCCTGAAAGCCAGACAGCCAGGTTTATTAATGGGTATCGTATTACCTGACACTAACTGGGTTTGTGGAGGTCAGATAGGCATTCGCTCCATGTAAAATACTGGTATCCAGCTGCATCCGGTTAGTCTGGAGGCCGATCTAAACATATTTTAGAAAAGGCATTTATTTTAATACTAGTTCCCCCAAAATTTTCTAAATATAATATTTTAAAGATTGCATAACCTATTCAAACGAAGAAGTTACCTTCCCTAACAGAATTAAATAGACTCAGTTAAACTGGCACTTCTTCAATCACGATAATATAAAACTCAACAAAACGGCACGTTATAAAAAGATGAACAATAATTCTTTTTTATTACGCTCCAAAGTGGGAATCTCATTGTCGGCGAGGAAATAAATAATATCAGGAAGGAAAAAGAAAAGGGAAATAACACAACATAAAATATTAAGATTCACCCTGGATTGGCATCATTCTGCGGTCGGCGCAGATTCCTTGTAGGGGGCGGCGAAACCTACGTCTTTGAATGTTAATGCTATTTGCATATCCGAAGTCATGAAATAAATCAGCCGAGACGGACAGTGGGGACGGCTATTCATTATGCTGCTCTTTGTCTAAGCGACTACCAATTAGAAAAAAAATGTTAATTATTGTTTCCCTCTTTCACTCTCATCCAAATTCAATTCACTCAAAATCACGTAATGTACTACCCACCTACTCAGGAGCTCTTTGAAATCTCCGAAATAAACTTTGAATCACAATATCCATTTGTGAAGTCGTGTGTGTCGCGAGGTGAGCCCTTGTGCGGATAATGTCAGTATCCTCCGTCAAATTGCGCTGTATTGTGAGTCAAACGCGAGAAAAACGGAGAGAAAGTGTTAGGGCAGCATTTACATAAGTTGAGACAGAGGGTCTCGTGCAATACATATGAAAATATTCAGGGCCGAGGTGATGACAGCCCTCCGGCGACTCTATGCATAGCCTATATGATGGGGAAAATATTTACAGCCGGCGCGAAAACGCAATATTTATGGAGCAAAGCTGAAAATACCGCGCGCGAGGGAAATCTGCCGGCGTTCAGCGATGATGCGGTTTATTGTTTTACATTTGATGGCTAATAAATTGTGAGTTATGGCATCAAATTTTCTGTTCTAGAGCTTTTAGTCGGTTTTAATATTGTTGTCCTCAAAGTTTGGCAGTCATATTGCAAGTCACACGTTTAGAAGACCACGTGACTATAGTTCGTCTCGAAATAGCGTGGTTTTGTTTACAAGCCGGCTGTACGGTTATCGATTGCGGGCGGGAAAGTTTTTATGAATTAACCGTCAAACAAGTAAAGAAGAACAATGAAAAAACAAACTCTTCAAACAAAAATCGATGACAATCTGGGCCAAAAACTTCGGTGGAACTTCGCCGGCAAAAAGATTTATATACTTATAAAAAAGTGAACGGGAAAAGAAGTTTTGGAAAAACTTTAAATTGCGACCTTGAACCGGTTGAACTTTGTTTCAGATTACTATTAGTGAGTTAAAGGCTGAAGTTTGTAATGGCAAGGGGTTGATGTGCGGCGGACAGTTCGCGTCATTAAGTTGGGGCTGAACTTACTCGTACAGTGCATGATGGGGATATTTCGCTTTTGATTAGGGGGCTATCCCCTGATTTTGTTTAATATCTGGTACACGTTTTGTATTAGTGAGTTGAGTGCGATGAACCAGGGATCGATCGCGGATGGGTAGCGCGCCCAGCCGCGGTCGGCGTCAAACTTTTGGGTCGGTTTTAATGAAACAATTCCCCAACTTGAGTGAATTTGGGTCATTGTGTACAACACTTACGCGTAACGCTCGTGAGGCACGGATTTCATTTCATTGCTTTCAGATATTAGCGGAGATACAAGTAAACACTGTGAATACTAAGTGGAGGTCCCTATCTGTTGGTGCTTGCTTTGTTTCACTAGGAAATTACAATGTTACTTTTAAATATAGAATGATATTACGGTATTGAGATAAGAACTTTTATGTTTAAATGTATAGGTACCGTGTTTTGTCAAGAGAAAACAGCGCTATCATTTACTTAGAGATAAATTCGAATTACTCTTGCCCTTTTCATTGTTACAGAAGGAGCCTTGTAAAATAAAAATATACAATAAACATTTCCATCTCAAACGCTTCTAAACGGCTCAGCCTCGTCAATTGCAACATCGCTTTCTTTATTAACTGTTAAATAGAACCGGGTGTTTATGTAAATTGTTATTGCTTTTTTAAGAAAATCCTCGTTTGACACGTAGGCCCGCTCGTTATTAAGGCCTGCTTGGGACACAATGGGATTTTGAAGGTAAATAAGTCTTTAAAAGAGGAATAAGTAAATTAGAAGCGACAAGATAGGAATCTCCCCTATTTTTTTTTCTGAACGTTGGGGCGAGAAAAAAGGCGATCGCCTTAGAGTAAGTACCTCCAGGTTGGATTAGTATGGAGAGGTTTTATGAAATTGATACATTTAATGAAGATGTTCCAGAATGTACTTATATGTAGAGAAGAAGGATCAATTAAAAATAAAAGTCCAAAAGAAAAACATGCCGTTACACAAACTGAAATACATAGAGTATTAAATCATTTTAATGTGTTAGAAAAGAATACATTAATTTGTAGAACGTATTTTACTAAACACGTAGTCTTAATAATTCATTCAAAAGCTGGTTTCGAGCATAAAATCAGAGATTTATTAGTTTCTAAAGTTAAAAGTCATAAAATCTACGTAAAATATTCATTGTTAGATTATTTCTCAGAAACGAATACAACCCCTATTCAAGGTCAAAGACAGCTGAAACAGTGCCAGAAAATATATTTTTTATAATAGGATTAGCTTTATAAAATTTATATATTTTTATTTTTGATATTTTTTCATCTTATTTATTTAACAATAAGTTACAAATAATATTAGTTAGCAATGTTCCTTTGATATTAAAGTGACGCAGAAAGACATTCAAATTATTGATGTGTATAATTAAAAACAGCCGTCCCAACTTACCTCATAACGTGCGCTTGCAAAGTAACTTGCAGATAACTATAAAACCTAACTTGCCTTTTAATAATAAGGTTTACTAGTACCTTCGGTAAACAAAATGCTTATGTTTACAACTTTAAGAACTAGCTTTGGATTTACAGGTTTATTTACAAATGTTACCTAAAGTTAAATAATGATCAGTGACTGGTTAACCACACATTTTTTGATGTTTAAATGCCTCTTAACTTTGATCAAAGTTTATGAATAAAGAACTCAAAAAAGGCATTACAGATAGCCAGAATAAAAATAAGATATACCAAAAACCGCTTCCACTCTATTCTTTAAAAAAAATCTCTTTAAGGGTGACTGCGGCGACACTCGGCCGGTATCATAACAGCTGTTTCTAGCGATACCTACTTATTTAGCCATCGACCGGCCGAGAACAGGCACCTCTACCTTGTCCTCTGCCATTACACCCGCTCATGTTTTTAAATTATAATCTCAAGATGGATCACGGAGCCATTTTGGAAGCCAATTATGTTGTGTTTACACTGTGATATGCTTTAAACAGAGTTTTAAAGAACATCGTTATTTCAAGATTAGGTTTCAGTTGAACAATATTTTTGAAATTTCTGATAAAAATGACGTTTTTTTAGTTTGATTAGGATTTGCGCCACAAAATGAGTTTTGTACCAACTTTTATTTTTTACTAGTCTTTAGCCTGCCCTGTAAGACCACTATATTTTTCTTAATAAAATATTTGTTAATACGAATAACTTTAAGCAAATAATGCTCTATAAATCTGAAAACACATGCGAAGGGCAATTCTCTCGCAAGTTCATCAAAAGGTCAGAATGGTTTCCTAAACGAAGCCCTGATTACGTATGAGTCGTAGTGGGGTCCCGATTAGCTTCGTTTGCCCAAGGGCTGTCTGGATGTGGCAGCTGTCTAAATATTCTTATTTTAAAATTAATTCCAACAGTTTTGAGTAATAAGGTTGTCTGTGAACCTATTTTGTTTTTTTTAAATGATTGGGTTTAAAACCGAACTTTTTGTACCTAAAGTTTTTGTCGAAAGTTTTTGTACCTACATAGTATATATGGATTAAACTTGTGTTTTTAAATAGTTGTCTTATTAATGTATGTTAAAGGAGTACAGAGAATGGAGATCTAATGGATTGCAAAATTTGTCAAATAAGTAAAATGATCCTTAATTCCCAAATGAACACCAAAAATAAACACTGTAAACTCAATAAAATTATTCTTATGTGAAAGATAAGCATTCTTTGCCATTAAAGGTAATTTACAAATGACTTCCCTCCTTTTACGGTGCCCAGAAGACTGTAACAGAGTTCAGTAAAGTCTGAAAATGATCTTACAAAGTGTAGGCCGCCATCGCTCCCTGAAGTCGCCCGGAGGCTTCGAGGCGTGCTGTACCGATAGAGAGTTTAAGAGTTATGCAAATGTTATGGACAACAAAAAAGTTAATGTCAATGATAAGTGCGCGCCCAGGGGACCGATCACGCGCACTCCGACGCTACTCATTGGACGGGGACTCTTATTTGCGCAGCTATTGTATAACCCCCTTTAATTTATTTTCTTATTTTGCAAGTCGTTTGCAGTGTGTATCAAATTTTATTTCCAGTAAAAATAAAGTAAATAAGGAACAAAAGGATATTCAAATAAGACATGTTTTTCTTTGCGAATTGGTCTTCACTGAAGTCATTAAGAAGTTAGTTAAGTTCAGTTCATTTTGCAAGGGAAAAACAGGACTGGACGAAAATAAGGAAAATACACAAAACTAGTTGTTGTATCAAAACTAGGAAACACCAGGAACAATTTGTAAATAGGGCCTTGAAATGTTAGTAGGTTATGTTTGTTTTTATTTTTTCTGCCTTTTCTGTACCAACTTTCGACACCCTTAATCGACATCAAACAACATCCCAAAAATTGCAAAAAAAATTACCCCAGTGCTTTCAATCACCGAATCTCATTTAGTGGAACTCTCACCTTTTGCATCCGATTGTCCTCAAGAGAGTCGCGAGTGTCTGTAAAAAGTCCTTAACTGGAGTACGTGGAATTAGGAGCAGGTTCCCGAAGGGGCGCGGGATCCCATTAAGAGGAGCCGAGTAATGCAGGTGTCTAGCTGAGGTTTTAGTGGTAAAAGTCAACGAACTAAACGGACTTAGTTGCTCCGTACTGAAAGTATGTGGGGAAGATGTCTGTTTGTTTGTTTCAAAGTGTGGTTACGTTTAGTTTGAGTGGATGAAAGATGTTGATAAGCTTGTAAATAGACGAACCCACGTCATTTCCTAAATTGTATTTTGTAGTTCAATTAAAAAAATATAGTTTAGGAATCGATCCAAGAAAACTATATTTAAAATAATAGTCCTAGATTCCAAAGACCAAAATGTTTTCTGGGTAAGACTTAAAGTTTAATGTTTATTTAAACAATCAGCTAACTAAAACAATAGAACTTCATATCCAACACGAGCAAGTCCTATATCGACCCAGCATCTCATACCTAATCTTAAGTAGCGTGCCGTAGGTGAAGTTTTACATGCAAATGAATTAATTCTTCGCGTCAGTGTGTTCCCGGTGCATCGTAGGCGATGCCTCGTTGCATTTATAATGTGAGTTCATTACCTCGCCAAGCCTCGACTAGTCTACGAGCTCCAGTAATGGGTTCGGAAGAACGTTCGCTTCAATTATGAGTGGGATATTAAATCGGTAGCTATCTATCGGTACATGTGTTGAGCATTCGTTCAGATGTAACATGTGTGGTTTTATTTTAGCGAAATTAAGTTTCATGCTGAAAACTCATACTCTTCCTGTAGAATTTCTGGAATATGTACGGAAATTAGTACTGGAACAGTCTGTTGTGTTGCTTAACAGAAGTTTAACTTCACCCAATTGTTAATTTTCAGTGGAAAATCTGCAACAAAAGCTCGCAAAGTGAAACAAATTGAAATATTTAAACCACAACCTTCAAACATTGTAAATTAAAATTTAAAAGAAAAAAAATCTTAACAGCCTTGTTTAAAGAAAAAAAAGGACAATGCTTTTAAATTTTCACGAAGCATTTGCCTGGTTTAACATATTTTCCTTGAGGCATTGCGGGCTCGTGTGCATTTTTAATTTTTATATCCACTCAGCCTCGAATGACGCGCTGAATTTTTACTGAAGCAGGTCTTTCGGTCTTATTAGTGGGGGAGGGTTAATTGTACTACAAGCTTAACTAACAATGTCGCTTACGCTGTTTTTATACAAGAATGTATGAATTTTAAGAGCTGCTTAATATTTTTTGGCATTTATAGGATAGGGTTGTCCGTTGTGTTATTAGAAATAGTTTGATCTTTTCATAAGCGAGTTTAACACGTAGCATGCACAATTTAGAACAACAGTAGAAACTTTGGCAATCTTTACTAATATTATAAAAGCGAAAGTGAATTTGTTTGTTTGTTTATTTGTTTGTTACGTCTTCACGCCTAAATGGCTTAACCGATTTTGACGGACATGGGCTAACTTTTTTTTTAAGGTTAGAAATAAGGGAGAAAGAGGGAAGAAAAGGGAACACTTAGCTTTGCTATTACAATAAATAACGCGCTAGGGCAAAAACTACAAGTAGCGGGTACATGCAAATCAGGAAAAGGGAACTGTGTTACCCCGAATCAAACGCGAGCGAAGCCGCGGGCAAAAGCTAGTAAAGTAATAAATCACAGTACTGATTCAAAGAGGCATGACACTAGAAATGCGGTACCAATTTTAATATACCTTCCGAAAGAATTCACGACACTTGAAACCGCCACTAAATTCCCAAAAACTTCAAATAAAATCCTCTGTCATATGTAATAAAACAGAGAGGTGATGTTTATCGCGGGTAGGTGCTATGATTTAGCGGGACAGCCCTATTTCACGGATACCTCGGGCTCAAATTGAATTGATATGTTTCTGCTAACGGTAGCGTGCGTTTTTCTCTACATATCGCTTATGATGCGCGCCAAAGTGGCTGGAAAATGGTGTAGGGTTAGGAAAAAGAAAAAAGTGTGCTCTGTTTTAGGGTTGGGTGGTGAAGGTAGCGGTATAACTGAATTCGTTACAAAATCACACGAGAAGCGAGTTATGATGAAAAGTCTAAGAAATGGGAGAAGACTTGGACTGAATGCAGGAATTATAGGCTGGATAAAAAGCTGAAAAGTATTTTTTGAAATGTGACAGTAACTACAATAAAATAATAATAAAATGGTGGAGTACCAAATTAATCACTTAGCAAATGATTACACCAGCGGCAGCGACACATATCTCTACAATTTTATGCTTAATAACACACAAAATATGTCTTTCACAATTTCCCAAAATACCCCTTTCACCATAAACCAGACACTTTATTTTGCACACCGTACGTGATATGAAGTGTGAGATAGGGGTGTAGTAAAGAGTGCAAACGAGCGGGCCGCGGTGTCAGTCGCTCCAATGCACGCTAAGAACATTGCCAATTTTACATTTATCACACCCGACAAGCATTGGAACGCAAACTCATACATCATTTTGATTTATCGACATTGATTTCAATACGAGTTATGATTGTAAGTTTGTGACTAGTTTTGTCTGATTGGCTTAGGACTTTCTTTTTCGCAAATTGTAATAAAAACGTGTGTTTTTTTAAATCGTATCGAGCTTTCACTTACTTTCATATGTGATAAACTACCGAAGTAATACAGATAAAAGAAGAATTAAGAAAATCGGCTCGCAAAGGACTGTGACGGACAGACAAAACTCGTAACAATTTATATATTTTGATTTCGCCTTGTGGAATGAAATAATGAGCAAACTTGGGAGATTCTGGCTCTAACTACATCATAATTTGTGTCGTTATGTCAGTTCTATTAAAGTAAAATTTTCCTTATCTGTTCTGCCACTAAACGTTCCACATCAATCCACCACGACCGTTACTGCATTCAATCTCAAAATACTTTATACACCCAGCGACAAACCGAAATTCACAAAACTTGCTCACTTTGAAAAATGTATCAGTAAACCTCAGTAAACTATGTCCCCTGCAGAGAGCGTATCAAGCGAACTACCGCACCTTGGGCCAACTGTATCAAAATGATAAAAATGTTGAGTTCCAATAACCATTCATCCATCAAACGTCAAGATATAATCTCTAGGCGCTGGTGCGAGCGACCTGCTTAGCCCTCTCCGGGAGAATTCGCCGAATATAAAAATGCCCGAAAGATTTACAGGTTTCACTGAGATATCGCTTACAGATTTCGCTTGCATTGTGGCGGGGAAGTGGGATATTAACTTAAGGAAAATCTTTAAAAAATTTATATAGTGGAAAGGAAAACAGTTAACTGGTACCTATGGAATTTCATGGAATGATGCAGAATTACCAAGGAGTATCGTATTACCTAGTATTAACTAGGTTATGGAGGTCAGATAGGCAGTCGCTACATGTAATATATTCAGCAGCATACGGTAAAAGTGGAAACCAATTCCAACTTGATTGGAAAAAGGCTTGGCAGAAGATTATGATGTTGAATTATTTTTTACTAGGGCCTAAGGCTTTATGTACAGAAAGTTGCAAAAAAAAATTTCTCAAGCCATACGAATAATTAATATTAAGTTTAAAACTTGCTAAAAAGTTGGTAATTCTAATGTAATGTAGTCCACACAGTAGGAATACAGTCAAATAAAAATTTAATCCTTTCTACAAGATATCACAGTCCAAAAGAGCAATAAAACATACAGATATGCGTTTATCTACCCCAAACTTTTGAGTACACTCGTTCCAAGATATCATTTTCTACAAAGTCGGGGCAGTAAGAAATCTGTTTGTATCTGGCATTCCGGGCCAGCGAGCGATTTAAATCTCTTAAGCTCAGTGCGACCGGCCGCGGGCACCACTCTACCACTCACAAATCTTTCATAATCTCGCAAGATCCTGCGAGGGGCGTTTTTCATAGTGTACTTACAGATTTAAAGGTCGAGGGCGAACGGAAAACTATTCTGAAAAAGGTCACTTACATTTTGTTTTCCATTTTACTTTTTTATTCGTTGCTCCACACTAAGAATTTCTCCGTTAATCCGTATATCGAGTGTTGTGGTTGCGTTTACAGACATTTAAATTCACATAAACAGACAGCCAGACCTGGAACGACTACCTGTAGGTCATGGACGCTCTTGCTGTGCACGTCTTTCTACATCGTTCTCACATATTTGTATAATCTCAACACGAATGATGTTAATACGATTTTGTAAAAATATTCTAATTTAAAAGAGTGTCCATGGAGTTTCTTGCCCATCCTTCTCCATAGAGATCAACGCTTTGGAATGGGCAACTACAGTACTTTCACAAGTTATGTCTTGTGACCGGGACTGTAGCTTTAACATTTTGTATTTTTTTGACATTCAAGTCCCTGTAATGGTCTAATTGAAATAAATGATTTTGATTTGATTTGATACAATTATTTGTTTCATGTGGTAATCGAACACACATCACGCACCGCAACATACAATCGCTCAACCACTGCGATCAAATTTTAGACAATCGACTTTCACATGATTCCGCTGTTGTTTTAATTTTATTTTCCCGTATCGTGTCGTATATTTATATTTCACGACGTGGGGTCGCACAGGTACCGGTATTCATAAGCAAATACAAGGCGAGGGACCCCATAATTTTCGGTTTGCATTTTTCCATCGCGACCGCGAACTCGATTTTCACTCCCAAGGGCGAACGGACGGTCGGCCTCAAAAATATTAATGAAAATTTTTACATAAATTTATTCGACTGAGGGGCCCATGCGTCGTTCCGAGAGCCGATGGGGTCCGCTCCTGTTTTTTATTTATTAATTTAATGGTATTTTCGGTCTAATTACCTGACTGAGGTATAATTCATTGGGTTTGTGTAACGAGTATTTGTGGATACCCGTGTGTGGATAATTTATATATTGAATTAAAAATTGCCCATGTTTTTCCAGGCTGTCGCTTCGTATGATATGTTTATTTCAGATATCTTTGAATATAAGTCCTTCAGCACAGGTTTGAAAATACCCCAGCCACGTATACTTATACTTTTACAAATATTGTGTCTAAGTAGTTAACCCTTACTGCACAGCCGGTCCTTCGAGTCGCATTTAATCCTAATGTAAAACAAACCCACATGGCTGAATATGTGTACTGACGTATATGTGTATACTCATAAAGTGCGTATTACAACTTGAGCCCTCGTTTATTGAGTTTACTATAAAAAGCAAAGCATTCTTGGCTTTAACCCTTCACCGGCGGCATCAAAAGAACAAACGCAATATATCGGGGGTTCGGCTTAATTTGCCCGCTACCTAACTTTAATGCGAGTAGCCCGCCCGAATGCTCCAAATTACTCCGCGATATTTTTAACGTGCGGAATGCACCCGTTTTAGGTTACGCTTACGATATTAACTGGATTGTTCGGCGGAGCAAGGGTTAAGGAGCTCGATTTTCATCGAATAGTGAAGTAATTTTGATTGGGTACATTTTCCAGATTTTTTACAATTCTCCCAAATTTTTCGTCTCGTTTAATTTAACCTGATTGGATGTTTCCAAGACTGAAATCAGTGCACTGATTTTAATTAAATTTCACCAATTTTTATGGTGCAAACAAGCAGGGGTCCGTGGATTCCTAATTCGCCGCGTCGTGCTAAGACAAGATATTTTTTCTCCAAATGAATTTCCCATCTTAGGGGACATTGGCTTCTTGCCGTGTTTACAAAACTCCCGACAAGTCCCACTTTGTTGTTTAATGAAATTATCGGTTTACCGAGTAAATGAACAAAGCCAGATTTCGCTTTCGGTCGGTCAAAAAAGGGAGGGAGTGTTGTTTTTGTTTTGCTCAGTAGTACGAATGGACTCCTTTGTGGGATTTCTTAGCGCTGCTGTACTTAATCAATTATGATCGATTCGTTAATTTGAGATGCAAAGGGGATTAATGTAGATTTAAAATGGCGGCTTCACAGTATTTTTGATGAGAACATTGTGAATTTGTATTGAGAAGTATATCGACTTCCCGTTGTATGTAGACTATTTCTTAGAAATAAATATGGCTATAGTTTTTTTTTGGCAGATATGAAAACATCAAATAACCGGAGTAGGGGGGAGTGTCGGACTTGTACTGACTAAAACCCACCCATGTTCCTTCTATTGCCCTTTGCGTTCCGGGGCCGCGGTATCTCTTCCGAACAACCCGCAATTCCGGATATGGTTATAGCTTGTTCTTTAGTTTAAAATTCCTCCAAAACTATTGAGATAATTATAAAGACCGGAGTACACAATTCAGGATCATAGTATCTAGACTTATTGTGCGACGTTGTGTATTCATAAATAAACTGTTGCGTTAGGTAAAAAACACGAAATTTAAGTGTCAATAGAGACATTGGGTTTTTAAAAACATACAGTTTTTAAAGGCGTATTTTTACGTGACTTTTTCTGAACCTTCGTCTAAATAAACCGACGTTCACATATGTCCACTAACTAACGCCCGCCCAACTAATAGGAGCAATTAGAGACGGCAATGAAAAGAATATGGCGACCCTTGTGACAGTAATAGCCGCTCCACTTAATTATATAAAGTGCTTAAGTAAATGATAGCTAATTCAGAAGCGTGCTCGACGTCCCGTAAACAAGAGGTGTGACTTTCTACCATTGTCGGCCATGACGGCGATCTGTCACTTCCATTTCCGGCGAGGTCCTTCCCGTAATTCTTTCTCTCATTGTTGCCCTTTCTTGAAAAGAATACTTTCTCTTTTTTCCATCCGGTGCGTGCAATTGTCACCCTCCGGTAGTGTTTGTTGTGAGCGTTGATTAAATACCACTGTCAAAATTTGTTAATTTTTCCTTCCTGAAAAGTTTGGAGTACTCTGTAAAAATATATTTATTTTGTGCAAAAATACGATGCGCCACTTTATAAAGGGACGCTTAAATTAAGCTCTACTTATTAATATTACAAATGATTGTGATGTGCTGTCAAATATTTTGATTCTAAATTATTTTTTTCATCCGTGTCGTCGGCGTGATGGTGGAAAATTTACATTTAAATAGAACATCTGCGGCAGGTCGACCCTCTCAAGGCTTGCTCGGCGATTTTCTTACCCGCTAATTTGTAAATCGCTTCGTAATATAGAAAAATTAAAATGCTGATGTCATATTTTACCCGCTATTTATATGCTAATATTGACGTTTTAGAATCGACGAAGGGACTGACTTTTCATTAAAATATCAATAGGTAATCTGCGAAAGCACTATTTAAGACCGTTAAATCAAATTTAGAATATGTGTATGGAATAATAAAGTACTGCTGCATTCTGGCAATTCGGAAAAGTTTCTCAAAATGCGTAATGCCAGTCATTAGAATTCTAAATCTTATTCAGAGTAATTGTGATGAGGTTTAATCTTGACGCTTATCCCATCTCTCTTGGCGTAACATCGCTGCAATTATTTGTAAGACGGAAGGGTTGAGACGGGAGTAATGCCGCAATATTCGTAAATTAAGCACTTTCGCCGACGCCGGGCTCAGTAAATATTATTTTTTTATGTTAATAACCACGCGATTGCGTTAATAAAGCCTTACATCTCGTAATTAGCCGCCATTGTCTGCGGAGGCGGTGGAGCGAGAGACGAGGAATGAATTGAAATAATTCGAGTGAAAGGCTTGCCCATCACAGGGCCTGTCACATTTTGTACGTGGCTTGTGTTACCTTTCAGCTTTTAAGGGGCCAGTAGATTAGGAATTTTTATTTAGAATCTCTTTGACATTTTGAATTGGCCGCATGGAATAGCATTATTAACCGTTTCATTATAACTTGTCGTTTTTTCATGTATGTACGCATTTTACTCCGTGATTACTAGGGTTTTAATTTGGTAAGACTAATAGAACTTTTGGTTAGACTGGTTGTCAGACGAGGCACATTGTAACGACTGTCAAAGATCTAAAAACGACAGCCGGGACCAACAGCTTAACGTGTTATCCGAGACACGGAGGAAACTCGGTATGTAATGGGTGGTCGCCCATCCACAGATCAACCCAGACAATCGTGGATTAACCTGAAGACCTGAGCGGCTGATATTATTTTGCCACAACCTCCTCCAAGAAAAAAAAAACTTATTGAAAACATTGCTAATTTATTTTGCGCACACGCAACCTTTGTCGAACCGATTCCTCTATATTTACACAAAATATTTACTTTCCATTCGCTTTTATAGACTAATCAGTTCCGCTCAGCAGTGTTGCCATCATCGTCTCCGCAACACTGGCTCCATTAATTAATAAATTAAACACGGCTGTTCTTAATTCTTGAGTCGAAGCCGCTACCAAAATATTTGCCATATATAAATTCACGCGGGCGATCACGAAGACAACCCTTCATCGCCCAACCTCCTTTATAGCTCTATTTGTGTATTTTAATTACTGTCATTATATGCTAATGACTACCATCCCTTTTTCTTATCCTCCCAAATGGGTTATTGCAGTCTTATATCTATATAGCGCAGTTTTGTCGAGTAATTTTGAAGATTTAAATAATAATAATGACTTAACTCCGTCTCGGAAGGATTATTCATTTTTTTTCAACGGCCCAATGTTTTGATTAATTGTTTGGGTGCTGCTAGAGATTCTGTTGGTAATTTGTTTTGTGTTATTAACTTGACGAGGAAGTCGTTTGGATATAGGCAGTGGATTTCACTCTTTATTTTAGTTACGAAAGGGGAATTTTATAAGTCTATCTGTAATTAAATGTTGGCAATTATTTTATTTTTGTTGTGTTAATTTGACGTCCGTTTAAGCAACTGGGACAAACATTACAATAGTTCCATTTTAATAACAGACAAACATTCAAAATAAAAGCATAGCGCTAACAAACCAGCTGTCACATTTTGACGTACGCGGTACAGAATTAGTACGTCAACTCTAATATAACAAATGCTCCGAGCGTCAACTATAACAAAACGGTCTTTTACACACTGACAGTTGGAAAGCCTTGTATTGTGCCATTTGTAGTGGTCTGAAATAGTGTAGTTCATCAATTATTCGCTAACTTGCTGCATGTTCGGCGAAACGTCGCGTCGTTTGAAACTTCGGTTGGATTTTTATTTAGAATGGCTCTAATTGGGGGAATGGACAGCTGTTTCGTTAGTGAATGTGCCTGTTAGTATTAGCAAGGATTTATGTTTAAACCCCGAAATAAAAATAAAAAACACTTATATCTACAGTGTTTTCTATTTATCACATCCTTAACACACATCTATATGAATGTTTTTTAAACCTTCTATCGCTCATAAACTGGGAATTATTAGATTTTTTGGATTGGAGATGATAATAGTCGAGAGTCGTATTTTTTGGTACTAGTTCATTAGTTCGGAATGTAGACTACGAGCTACAGTATGCGATTAAGATGTGAAATCAATTATTTTATATTTTGAGGCGTTTGTACGGTATGTTGCCTATAGTCGAAACAATGATATAGAGGGATATAGACTTACAAACATTCAGTAAAATCCACACAGATGCGTTGTATCGAGTCTCCGACGTAACATTTAGTATTATCGTGAGAACACACACCCCACAAAAGAGTGGTAAAGATGCAAATCTCACGTCTTAACGACGCATCTTCCCCATACGTAGAAATCTCGAATCTCGGAATTCTTTTACATAATCATGTGTTGAAATTATAACAGCTTTTTGGGGGCGTTTGATAAACTCTAGTTATGTATGCCAACGTCGCATACGCAATAATACCAAGTATTTAGCATAATCCACTGATTTAACCCCGTGTAAGAAATAAAGATTACGTATATTAGGTTTTATGGGTGCGGTACGTCTCGGCCTTAATTTATAGACTTAAGGAACATCTTCAAAGGGCGATAAACTTCGGCGATATATCAAAATAATTGTGATACATTTTTATGGTCTGATTTTCATTCAGGCGGCTGGGAATTAGCATTTTTTTGTTATATAAACGGATAAATTCGGAGCAAACTAGATTTTTTCGTCGTGCATAAGCTTTAGAGCCTGCTACTAGAAACGCATTTTTTAATGCGTTTTGCTTTATAGGTACCTACTCATTTTTCATCATTGACGATTTAAATTAATTAAGTTTACTATCCCAATGCACGATTTCCGATATACCAATGTTAATGTTCTAGCAAGTAAAGTGATGCACAAAATAACCATAAAAAAATTAGCTTTGCACCCTCCACAGCAGTGGTGAGAGCATCTTCACAGTTTTTACCGACATTTTACCGTCTCCAAGACATCGCCTGTCCATATTTACCGCATCGTTCCTTTTTACGAAGCCTCATCCCGCTGTGTTTACGACCACGTCACGCTTTACTGTTATGTCAAGACAAAAGGGGTTAATGTCACATTTTTGTATCGCTACAGGTGCACAAACAACCCCCCACTTATACCTTAGACCCCACTAACGTCAACAAATAAATTATCCACGATCACAAAAACATCTCTAATACGAAATCAATGCAACAAACGACAAATGAATTATGGAAGAGCATTATCTTCATATTACCTCAAAAAGCAGGAGCTTGGCTCTCTCACATATTTATTGCCATTGAAAATCCAGTTTCTGGAATGTATTCGTGCGTGCGGGCGGGAAGCATGTTTCCTTGTCGCATTAGGCATAAGTAGTGCTCTCTCCGCACCCTATTAACTGTGATATATGCGACAATTCTTTTTGCAAATCCTCGAAACAGAAGGGAAGGCGCGTCATATCGCGCGCTCCACTTACCATCGACGAGCGTGTGTGACGCGCTAATTCCACGCTGATAAATGAATTCAACCGGAATTTGGAATTGGAAATTTTCTGGTGATTCGTCACCGCATTTGGGAGGATAAGAAATGCACGTGTAACCGTACCGATCATTATGGTTTGAATTATTGCCGTCAGCTTGTTTGTCAGAATGTCAACTGACATTTCCTGTTGTTTTCCTTCGCAATTATTTGAGTCCTCTTTGCCTCTCAGTTCGAAATAAAAATATTTGTGTCGACTTTCATAGCTTCAATGCATTATTAAATGATTGTTTGGTAAAACAGAAAAAAATAACTAAAACAACCTACAACACGTAGTATACACCGTAAATTCTTTCCCCAAGCGATATAAGAAAACCTTTATCCAATCCAGACTAATAAGAAGCGAACACGCGTCCCAAACGCGATTCCCGTGTACAGACAAAACCCGCGATGTTCCCCTCTGAGGCGCCGTATGTGATGTATGCAAAAAGGGAATTGAATAAGGTGATTTCGTTCCGCGGGGTCGCTAAGGGAAAAGAATCCACGGTAATGGCGAATACAATAAATTTTCATAAACAAATTGCGTTTTGATGGCGGCATATCGGCGCGTGTGCCAACTCCCAATAAGGATTGATAGGGAAACAATGTGGGTGCACACTGATTGAATGTCAATTTGCGGAGGCTGTGGACGACGGAATAATTTCATGTAATGGTGTACACGTCGCCTTAACGATGTGTCGAGTAACATGTGCGGAATGGATTTTGTCTTGTGTCAACTTCAATGGGTGTTGCATCGATTTATTTTGTAGGGGGATATTGGATACGCTAAGAAAACTACCTACACGAGTACAAGATGCGCGTTCAAATTGACGGAAACTCTAAGTCTTTGTAATATTATAATCGATGTCATAAAAATACTTATAACGAAGTTGATTAAGAAAGAGTGCAGTTCCTTAACAAATTCCATTTAAATATTTTCCCTCTATAAAAGAAAATTTTGTAGGCAATTTAAAAGTGTACGGTGTGCTAATTTTCTAAGTTGAACAAGCACACCTGCTCTGGATGTGCCGACATTTGAGAACGTAAATCAAGCGTAGCCTTGTGACGTGTCATACCCAGAGATCATTACTGAACCCAAAAAGTGGAAAATATTGTATAAATTAATTTTTATTTACGTTTACTAGACATATTAGGCGTTAACCATGCTGAGATATGGGGCGTTTTTGCATCGTTCAGGATAAATTTAGTTTTTTTTGATTATTTTTTATTCGATTTTTTATTTTGTTTTGTTCCATGCGACATGAATAAAGAAAAACTTTTTTACTTGATTCTATCGAAAGATATTTTTGGGTATATTTTTTGAGACGCCAATTATAAAATAATAATTATTACTCATTTCTGTTAGCCTTCATTTTGAAAGGCTATAATGAATACAAGTATACTGAGGAGGCAAAATTGGTCTTGACATTCTTTTTGTGATTTTTTTAACCGACGAAAAAAAAGGAGGAGGTTCTCAATTCGACATGTATATTTTTTTTATTTTATTTTTTTTTATGTATGACCACGCATAACTTTTTACTGAGACGTCCGATTTGAAAAATTCTTTTTTCATTGGAGAGAGTATATTTCAAAGTTGGTCCCATTTCAAATTGAAAAAAAAAATCCGCCCCTAAGGGTGGAAAAATTGGGGTTGATTGATTTTTTTTCATACTAAATTTGCAATTGTGAACCGATTTTGTTTAAATTTGAAACACATATGTAGTTCTGATGATAATACGGCGTCAAAATGATCTGATGATGGATGATGGAGACAGGAAATACTTGCATTTTGCAAGAGGTCCTCAACAGTTTAAAGCAGCAATATTTCGTGTTTCAACTCATTTAATGCACGTTGACGACAACTTTAGACCTAGCTGGAGAATAGAGCTGTCATTGAAGGTCTGAAGATGGAGACGGAAGGCTTTTGAAAGAGGTTCTTATCAATTTACAGCCGCTATATTGTGTTTGGGCTCGTTTTATTAACCTTGATGAGGACTTTGAGCCAATCTGGATAATTACTGTCACTGAAGATCTGACGATGGAGACGGAAGGTATTTGCAAGACGTTTTCAACAGTTTACAGCAGCTATATCGTGTTTGGGCTCATTTAATGCACCTTGACGTGATCTTTAGACCTTGCTGGAGAATTACGGTCATGGAAGGTCTGATGATGGAGACGGGAAGTATTTACTAGACATTCCCAATAGCTGTACGTCGATGAGAACTGTTGATACCTTGCCGGAGTATGATTGTCATCAAAGCTGTGGCAGTTCAAATGGAAGTCAGTTACAAGAGGTCCCCAACAGTATAACGCCACTTGGGCTTATTTTTTGAATTTTATTAAAAACTGTAGACCTTACTGGGTTATGCGTGTCATCGACGGACGGATGCCCTTATTTGAAAAAACATAATAAGTGTGTTTTAGCCATTACTGCAAGAATAAAATATCTGTATATGTGCAGTGCATAGTGGGTTAACCTTTCAGTAGCTGCATTTCAGTCAGCGCGCTCATCATGTGGATAGATTAACACCTTATTTGGTTCAAAATTTGATAATGATGCTAATAAAATGTAGTCCCAGGTCAATTCATGCTTTATCGAGGGTCGTCCCTTGAATTTTATGTAAATTGATGGCCCAGCTTAGAATTACGGGCAACATCATGCGTTCAAAAACATTTCTAGTACGTGTTCTTTTGAAAATTGCAACCAATCGAGGTCTAGCAACACAGTCATTGCTATCACTCTATTTCCTTTGCTTTCATTGTTAACACAATTCTTCAGATTTTTGGTAGGTACTAGAATATCTGGAGGTCTATTCCCAAAGATTCGATAGTGTTTCGAATTCATGGTAGTCATCTTAGTACTTGTCAACCTGTTTGACGGTAAGGATTCAATTCAAACATTCTTATCGAAGCTCCCATTATACAAATTAGGTTAAGTAAAGCAACAACTTTGTTGTAATAGAAAACCAAAAAGAATAAAATAAAAACTTTTTAACAAAAAATTAAACCGACGAAAAGTGAAAAATAAAAACCTTTTAGTCTAGGTAAGCTCCAAAGTTAAAGTATGAAATTAATTTTGAGGCGGCGCCAACATACAATGATCGACGATCAATAAAGCTGTCAATATTTTCCATTTTACGTTATTAGTTTTCTTGCTTATTTGGCGCCGACTTGAAATTAATTCCATACTTTAACTTTGGAGCTTACCTAGACTAAAAGGTTTTTATTTTTCACTT
This sequence comes from Ochropleura plecta, assembly GCA_905475445.1. Taxonomy (NCBI): domain Eukaryota; kingdom Metazoa; phylum Arthropoda; class Insecta; order Lepidoptera; family Noctuidae; genus Ochropleura; species Ochropleura plecta. The sequence goes on from FR997732.1 coordinate 6,545,582, forward strand.
TTCGTCGGTTTAATTTTTTGTTAAAAAGTTTTTATTGGTTAAAAGCAATTTGATGCTCATTTGTTGTAAGTAGCTTTGACATAACAACCCATTTTTTCCCTAGCCCATACCAAAGGAAAAAAGAAAATTAGGCTTTTTGTTTTTATAAATCCAACCTTAATAAAAATCACCAAGATTTTTATTAAGAATTTTTATCTACACTAAGAATTTTTTCATAAACATTTTATTCAAATATCTTATATACTAAAACAGCCTGATTTAGAACAGCAACCTATATGCCATGCAAATATTTGTTGCGTGCTCGAATCGAACCCGTGATACGCAAAACAGCAGCCAATCGCCACAATCATTAATGCCAATCGTGCTATCAACATGGCGATATTCCCGAAGTAAAATTAAAATCCTAATTTTAATCAGGTATTAAGTTTGGCAACTAAATTAAGAAGGACTTTTCCATCACCTTCTTCAATTCAAGTAGAGTTCCAGACACGTGCAGACACGTAAATAAGATTAAGTTCAATGATTTAATATTTTATTCCCAGTTAATGTACGCCTACGTGAAAACTTAGCATCCACGTGTAACCTTTGGAGGAAAATGGCGGCAATAATATTCCAATAAAGTTTTCTAGAATTATCTAGAAAATAACGATAACGAATAATATCTTTATATAATGTTTCATGGATTTCTGCGTATAAAACTTGCTTTTACCTCATCATCATCTACCAACCCGTTTTCCGATTGAGGTTGGCTTCCAATCTAACCAGAAGCGCTGAATAACATGGAGGATACACCATTAGTACTAAGTAATGTGATAACCCTTGGCAAGACTGGTTGTCAGACTGTCGGCCCACTGACTGCCTCTATAAATAAACCGTTTATTTCAGGTAACAAAACCATAGATAAATCTTAACGTATACAATCTATCCTGCCAAGGTTGTTCGAAAGAGATAACTCGGCCCCGGACCATAAAGGACAAAAGAAGGGACATGGGTAGGTTTTAGTCGGTGAAAGTCTGACACTGCCTCACTCTCCCTCCCTCTGAATTTGATGATTTCCAATCCGTAAAAAAGAAGTTCACACAAGTTTACAAACTATAACAATTGTGTTATTAAAATATAACTTAAAACTATGTTACTTACTTTACTTACACATTGGTATTGTACGTTCCTGTGGAATTTGTGCCGAAAGAGCCTATATGATAAACAATAGCTAGCACTTACTCCACACATATTCGTACTCACCTACCCTTGTTTGAATCTTAAACATCGAGCCATTTAACACGTCACCTGTATCTTGGAGCTCAATATGAAAAATGTTCACACGCGCTCGGCAGCAAGTACCTACCGGGGACGGGAGGAGCCAAGTGTACCCCAAGGAGTTTTGACTTGCAAAGCAGCCTCGCCGAGATTTTTCACGAGGGCCGTAATGACTGCTTGATGTGTTCGAGCCACGAGTATGGAGGAGGATGAAAATCCTAAGAGTAAGTTTCGGTCCTTTTAGTATGTTGGTCTTTTGAAACACAGTTAGAACCAGTTTTTCAAAGTTGAATGATACGACAAAAGAACTGCGGAAATGAAAATTGCTTTTCAATGCAGGCAGCATTTCAGTCGCATGAGAATAAAAATACGTCATCGAAATTTCCGCTTTCGCAAAGCAGTAAACGGATTCACAAACAGAGTAACAAAATGCAAGCGCAGACGTTCTAGAAATCCGCATTTACGATACATGAACCGAGGCTTCTCATTAAACATTCGAATACCATTTCCTGTCGTGCGAAGGAAACAGGATTGTCACAATCCGTATTGTTTGAGATCTCATAACGCGTGTAGCCCTTTGACTCGACATTTCCATACAGAATGCTAATACAAAACGTCGTTATATAAAGGCGTCTCCACACTTGGCTAGCTCGCAGGCGCGTCACCTTTGATGCGCGTATGATTGCCCGCGCCCGCGACACATTGGATCTATATTGTTGTCTTTTTCAAGTTTCGTAATAAGGGATGAGGGTGTATTAAAGCCTTTTATCCGGCTCGTCACGCCGGCACGTGGGGTCGGGAAGGGGTTTAAGGTGAGCAAACATTAGCTCTTTTACATTTTTGCAATTTCATCTACGACGCCTCACGGCTGTTTGCAGTAGCTTGAGTTTCAGGAGGCTCGAAGGTTTCGGGGCGTTACAACTTTAACTCTTTTCAAAAGGGTTCGAAAGTAAACGAGTTTTTAATGTTTGTTTACAGGCGCGCTTAGCTGTGTCGCTAAAGCGAGTTTGTAGTGAGACACATGGAGAAATCCCAAGTGAAGTTAAGCCATGTATTAAGTGCGCTAGGCCCGGGGCCAAGACCTCGCCGCAGACTGCCTGCAAATCTTGGCTGCATTCTCGAACATTCCAGAAGATGTAGCTGGGATTAAACGACGTGGTATATTCAACAATTACACTATATCCAGGCAATTCCCGCAGGTAATGCTGCATATTTTAGGGGTGAGACAATATTAGCTGCAGCGCTCGTGTGGAAAATGAAACTGTTTTTAGTCCTAATTTACAATGCTTGTAATTTGAGCGAACATGTTCCTTGTTCGGAGGTGCACACCGTTTTGTGTATGCTGCGAGCATTTCGAAACGTATTAGCCGAGTTCGCAAATATGCATAAGGAACAATGCAGGGCGGTGAGCAAATGTTGCCACTACGGCTGTTATGTCTAATGTAATGCATATTTATAAATGGTGTTTCATACATGTTACTGCTAATCTGGGTAACTAAATATGAACGGAAACCCCAGTAAAAAGGTAGTTTTTGGCCAGTTGAATCATTAAATGTTTCGTTATTTTTAGTAAAGTTGGTGATGAACGATCCATGTGGTATATCAATTTACTCATCGCATTAGAAGAACGCTAATCAAACTTATTTGTATAAAAAATTGACTTTAAAATCAAAGAAATGTGGACTGTTTTTCTCCATGGGGAAAACAATTCCTTACGGTTCTGCTAAAGTTACTCAAGATAACGTAGCGCTGCAGGCGACAATTATTGCGGTGTTTAAAATAAAGGGCTAATTACTTAGAACGAAAGAAGCTATGAAACGGCGCGCACCGCACGACGCGCCGCAGGCGACCACAATTCAGAAATAGCTCATAACTCACGTGTAATCGCGAACGGCGCGCGACATTCTGTATCCTGCGGCTGATAGCGCGATCGCGCCAGAAACGCTTTTGTGCGCCCGCACTTAGATGCATTTTAGCTCAATAATTAACTGCTGTTGCTATTTATCTATGCGGCTCCCCAAACGAAGGTAAAATTTAGTCACTATATCAACAAATAAGTTCTGAAATTACATTATTAATACAAGTTACAAGGTTAGTAAGTTCGTTCTAATTTACTTCAACGAAAGTTCGCAACAAGCACTACAAGATAAACGGCACCATTAAACGTACCAATTCATACAAGTGTAGTATTGTCACGCCGAAATTAAAATTATTCAAACGTACAAGGACGCCATTGGAACAAACATAAACTTGAATCTATTGTCTAAGTTTATATGAAAACAAACGCGAGCGTCATTACCGCTCGCTCCGTATTTAGCACATTATTCAAAAAGCACGTGAGCCAGGAAACCCTTAAAATTACACACGAAACAGTGCTCTTTACCAACTTTCCCATAAGAGCCCATTATTTACGGAGCCACCGTACCATTAAGATTCTCCACATATCTTCGAAAGGCGCGTTATGGTAATTACGGGTCGCCATTTTATCTCGCGACTCTTCGCGATTAGAAGTCGCGCGCTCGGCTGCACGTCGAAATAACAAGTGCGCGAACTTAGTTCGTTTCTGAGAAGGAGCGTTGTGAAATTAATTCGGATGGAAGATATCGGGCGGCGCGATAGCGACTCCTTCCGCGCCATTTATTGCTCGTGTGGTGCGGGTATCGGTGAAGGGGTAAAGAATATCAAGATGTAACGAGCGCCAGCCGGAAGGCTCGCAAATGAGCTCGCACACTTATCTGTGTTAATGTGGGCGAGGGTTAATTTTGTCTTACATGAGCAATTTGGAGATACCACCCTCGTTTCCAACTTACATTTGTTGTTACTATATGAGATTTGGTGTGTTATGTAACTGTTCTGTTCCTATCATTGCTATTGAGGCGTCTAAATTGGCTATTGTGATTTTTGCAAACTCATGGTTACCCTCCATGCTTTGAACAAAGAAAACTCACAACCAGGAACAATTCTTCAAACATGTCATCTTTAAGAACGTGCTCACACACATCTCACGTTTAATTTATACTACTTAAATATTCGTTAAGATTTCGTCTAGACAAAAGGAAAATATAGCCACGTCTGTAGAGTAGAATGAGCGGCGCGCAAACATGGATGGATAGCAAATACGAGAGTGTATTAGGCAATGAAATTAAGTCGCAATGCAATCTCGTTGGATGTGGGAACTATTGTCCTAGCACAATGCTGCTATTAACTAGTCGATAGCGGTATTGAATATTAGGTTTCATCGTATCTGCTCTGAGGTTGGGGCGCTTTCTGGAAATGTAGCGAATATTATTTGATGTTCGCTTTGTATATTTTAATATACTTAAATAACTTTTAATTGGATTAAGCTTTTCTTTGATTCCGATTTTCATATTATGCTTTTAGAGAACTTGTTGAGTGTATATTTGTGAATGCTTTGTGCTTATTTATATGAAATTTTTAAGCTACACAGTAGTTTCAGATTAAAGTTACATAATCTCCCGGTCGCGATCACATTCAGTACAAAAGATAAAACTGACTTAACTTATTCAATTTCATATACAGCAAAGCAAAGGATTTTCGAGTGAAATATTGAAGGAATCGACAAAACTTGGTCTCATGTAATATGCAGGAAAGTAGGACCAGCGCACTGCATATTTTGCGCCTAAGATCCGCGGTTCTATGAGCGAACTTCGAAAGCCGCTTGCTTAGGTACTTACGCTTTGTTATACTTTATACTTCTGAAAGACGATAATTTGATGGCTTTGCAGACAGATGCTGTTGATACATCAATTTGAGTCTTTGAAATCTTAATGCCATGTAATGGATAGCTAGTTTATTTGTGTAATAAAGTTATTATATTTTGGAGAAAGCGCACTACCATTAGCTTTACTAATGGGTAAATTGGCATAAGCATTTTTGATGAGCAAATTAGTCCTTTAAGCATATCTTACTTTTGAAATATAATAATCTGTGTCTTGAATAGAATCTTTTAAACATAAAATCACCACATCACGTTATCCCTGAATTTAAAGAATCGGAAAACGAAGACTCAAGCAAGAACTCTCTTGTGAGAAGAACATGAAATACACGTGGAAGCGAAATCAATAGCAAACCGAGTATCAACCGACATAGACACAATATAGAGCCACCGCACCTTCGCAGTTCACCCAATCTTACCAAATTAATTCTCCATAAAGCTGAATACACAAAACGTTTGCGGTCGTAGGTGAGAGCTCAAAGGGTCACTTCACACGACAGGTTAGCGTCAAAAGGATTGACCGAGACGTGTCGAGGTGGGGCGGGGTGACCACAACCTAGTCGCTTGGTAACCACACCCGCTTTTTGGGTGAACTGTACCACCGTTTCACCTTTTGTGGTTCATTTTCGTATAGAAGTTAGCAAGTCAATGCTACGAACTTTTGTTAAAGGAACTACTTTTGACCGATGTGTTTTGGTTAGCTTTTAGTTGTTGCTTTTGGGGTTGTTTTGTTTTTAATTTTTTTTACTATAAATAGGCTCTATACAAGATCTGTATGAAAGTATTTAAAGTTCCAAAAAAATATAGTACACCTAAACGCACACAAATAGGTAAAACACACTATACATTTTCCATTTTAAGACCACTTGCCACTACAAAGCAGAGTCAAACAACACAACACACAGAGACCCGTACCCAATAAGACGTACAAACAATAGTAACTCGTCTCAAAGTATCAACCTGGCAGTAGAGCGCTGCAAAAGGAACTCAACACCGAGCTGTTTACGTGAGGGCTGTTGGCAAACACCTGTAAACGCCTTTACCTTGCCTCTGTTTGTACTGGACGCTCACGATTGCCGTGTACAATTAGCCTTAGATGTCTCACCTGCAGACCAATTTATTACCTACAGTTGCCAAAGACATCCCCGCTCCATTACAAACGCTATCTTTTAACCTTAAGGGTGAGATTTGTTTGGGAAGTTAGATTTGAAATGAAACGGACATATTGTAACTTTGTGTGTCTGGATGTAGTGAAGTCTTTTGAGTGCCGTTGAGGTATTAGGTAGCTCATGTGGAAACGTTAAGTACGGTGGACGTTTGCCCTATGTTTATTTGGTTTATCTCAAAAACAGATTTGAAGCTAAGGTAATGCTTTTATATGTTTTGGTATTAAATAAAATAGATACAACCTTAACTAACAATATTGTTTCTATTGAAACTGAAAAGGAAACGCATTTTTATTGAGCATTCAAGTTACGAATTTAACAAAAATGCTACGAGAGTTGCCAAGCAAAAAACATTCCATTTCACTATTACAAAACATCCACTTTAACCATTGCAATTCGGAAAAACAGCATCGTATTTCCGTACTCCCGAGTTGCCCCTTTCAAAAGTCCTCAATCATGTTCGCCGTGTTGACTCCTGGATATGATACGACCTCTCGACTCGACATGATCATAATACCCTCGGCTGCATCCACAACCCCTTCTACATCCATAAACCGGCTACAAATCTTAGCCGAGCGTTCGGCATCTTTATAACTGGAGGACGCGATCCCTTAACCCAACGTAATGGCCAGGTTTACTGAGAGGACCGTCGTAAAGTGTCCCGTCCAGCGCGCGTACCCCAACTGCGGGACCCTTCGAAATTTCACGAACTATTTGGCCCGCACTAGCCCTCACTCAGCTTTTTTGTCGACGCTTTATTGTCCGGATTTTCTGTTCACCTTTATCGTTATTGTATCCGCTCGGCTTCATAAAGGGCCGCGGTTCACTATTAGAACCTCATAACCGTGGGAAAATTGTTTGAAAGCTTGGTAAAAATGGTTAAATGATAAAAATGTTGGATAAAAAGTGTGGTCAGTCAATAAATCGTTTGGTCAATTGACCAGGATGCGATGGGCGTGTTAATTGGTCGGGTGCGGGACTGTATCGAGGGCTCGCTCCGAACGATGAGTGGACACGGAGCAGTCATTGCGTGAATGATAATTGCCCGAACGTTGGGCGTCGCATAAATTCGGGCTATTGGTGTGGAATTGAATGGCTGCATGGCTTAGTACGTGTTACACGGATGTTTAAATGTGCTGGATCATTCTGCACAGATTTTTGTACGGTGTTATGATTAAATGTAGGTAATTTTATTTTTGGTAAAAAAATAGAAACAATAGCAAAATATTTAGTTAATTTCAAATTAAGAAAGAAAGATAAAATATATTTGTAGCAATGAGGACGGAGTGCTCGACGTCATTGCGACAAACAAACATTTTTTTCTTAAAAAAAACAAACAAAACATCGCGAATACTTCTGGAAAGGAACAAAAATAGATAGATAGATATAGGGATTAATAACTAAATAATTTTCAAGTTACTTTTTAGTAAAAAATAAAATTGAAAGGAATATGCTTAGATGGTTTGGTCTAATGGAGAAGATGAGTGAAAAACGTTTAAGAAAAAGTATTTTTACAAGGTGAGTGGCAACGCCAAGAGGGGCGCCCTAGAATGACATATTATACTGAGCCTATTCATGAGGTTCTTCAGAGAAATCAGGTGCTTACTGGCTACAACAACTGTCGTGCGTATATGACCAGATGTAGAAATGTAGATGTAAAAAAAAATTGTGCTAAGATCGTAACAGGTGGCGTTATCCGTGGTTTCTGCCTACCTTGGGAAAAAGGCGTGAGTTTATGTACTGAATTGTTATCAAAATATTAGTGTTTATAATTATTTTATTATAAGTAGTCACAGACGATCGAACTTGGTCCGGAGCGTACCACGAACATGGTGCGTTTCGAACCGAATCCGATCGTGTGTCGCACGGTGCGGCGGACATTATTATTATTAATATCGGTACGGCTGGTTCGGAGCGCTTGCACATCGAACGCGGTGCGTTCCGTACCGATTCGATCGTGTGGACGGCGGACCGAACCACATGTCGGTTTAGTCGCTATTGTGCCACCGTACGTGCAACACGTCGCAGCGTGTTCACAGACATGGATTCGGAGCGACGCCAAGAAGACATCGTTATTACGGAGAAAAGAGCGATTATAGAGCTGTTGGAGTTATATAAAGACTTTCCATGTTTGTGGAATACCGCGCATAGCCTTTACTGTAATAAAGATGCACGCAATCAAGCATTTGATTTACTTTTAGAAAAATGGAAGACATATTATACCCCCTTGCGACTATTACCGATATTAAGAAAAAAATAGAAAATCTCAGAGCTGCCTATAGTTATAAGTGATTTCACAAGATCCAACAATTCATTAAATGCTTCGGAACTTATTCGAAGATATATACGAAAACATCCGAATTGAGAACCTCCTCCTTTTTTAGAAGTCGGTTAAAAATCTTTATCATCGAGATCTTTAATGAGATTCATATGACTGTACCGTTGTCTGTTTCTGAGATAAAACTTTGCCCATTCTTTTCTTCTTTTTCGTTGGTTATGTAATGGCGATGTAGCAACGATAGTTGCCGCAACTAATGCAACTTTGGCCTGTTTTGATAGAATAGGCGGCATGTCGAGGAGACGTGTTCACGCAATGCTAGCACAATACGACTGGTAGGTTCGGAGTCTGGTGCGATCGTCTGTTGTGTAGACCGCACCGTACGGTTCGTGGTACGTTCCGAACCAAGTTCGATCGTCTGTGACTACTTTAACTCTTCGAAGTATATTTAAATACTAAATATTTTACGTTCAGCTTTAAATACAATTTATCTAGGTATGGAAACACATTAGAAGTTGTCAGCCCATCCCGACCTTCACAACTTTTTTGAATCTTTGAAAATATTATCAAAATCTTTTTACATCCTCCAGAACATTTAACCCTTCAAACCCCATCTTATATCTTTGTTGGTACATCCGGACCCTAGGACCAGTGCATACGTTCCCGCAGAGATAAACGCATACGATTACACGTCCGAGCCACAGGTGGCGCATAACATTTTTCAGTCGGGACGGGCCATTGCCTGCGTCCGGCCCGTGAGCCCGCGGCTTAATTCGAGACCTTTCCAGCCATTTGCAATGGTTTGTTTTTATTGAAAACCGTGGGAATTTGCCGATTGCCTGTATTTTGTGACTTGGAAAGGGATTTTTGGATTTCGAATACGTGGGTATCTGGATTTAATTTTGTGATTTTACGGCGTGGTAAACGGTTTTATCTGATTAGCGAGTATCCCTAAATATACAATTTAAAGGTAGCTTAACAATTTCCAATAATATTATGTTTAAACATGATTATTCTAAACTAAGGGCTTCAAGTAAGTCAACAAGTTTAACGTTCGATAAAAGTAACCAAAAAGCAAAAATTAACACATCCCGAACTCCCTAGTAATAAATAAACCAGAAATGACACGTCATAATGTTTAGCACAAATGACACGCTTTACGCCAGCCCATATTGTCAGCCATTCAGGCCGGGGGCTCGAAATAATTATTGCTCGCTTGACAAATTGCCGGCAAAGCCTACGTGTCGGTGGAACAATTTGATACAATTTTCACCGCCTTTCCCGTACGGGCCACGGATTTGCATACGTGCACCCCTAGATTATGCAAATATACGTTTTTTAACGTACTGTTTACTTACCCCACAGGAAGAGGAAACACTTCGGGCAGGCATTTTAAAAAGATTTACGCGCTTTGTCGGATCATTAAGTGCGGAACTAATTTGCTTACCTTTGAAATGTTTTAAGCTTTGTCCCGTATAATTACTGTAGGGTTACCGTCCCCGTAACGTGATATGCAGATTTCCGCACGCTCAACTGTTGGTTTTTCCTACGCTCGGTTTCATATGGCACCCGAGCAAATAAAAGATTTTTCCTAACAATTAAGTTAGTAGACAATTAAAATCATATTAAGTAACCACTTCAGTGCATTCCTAAAATACAAATATTTCAGGGGGATATTTTTAATTTGCACGTTTCACGTTCAAGTGCGCAACTTCTCAACGATATTGAGCATGTGGGAATCGTCGAAATTAAATTTTCTTTGTTTTCTCTCCTGGGCTGTGGGCTCTTGGCGTTATTAAATATCCTTGTGTTTTTAACACAGCCATATCATTAGATTGAGGGCTTCCGTCAAGAGGAAATTGTGGCGGCGAGGGGAGCGAGCTGAGCACCTAAACATATTGAAAAAATAAAAATCCCGGCTACTTATTGCGTGAAACTGAGGAATGTGGCTCTACTATGCTCTTAATAAAAATAAATTAAAATGTTGTTTTTTTACAATTTAAAATTTTTAGGTGTTAAATAGTGATAGCAAATAATTTGTCTAGTGTTATTTAAAATCTTTTTTTTTAACAATATAAAGTTAGTAGGTACTAAATAATGGGCTAAATAATTTGTCCACAGTTAACTAACGTTGTTAACAATTTTAAGTTAACATTTACTGAATACAAATAAATTATTAAAATTAATCGCAACTGAAACCAGGAATACCAGTACATAATAAACATGTAAAATATCTCCCTACGCGGATACAAGGTCACCATAAATTACTGAATTATTTTCTAATTCAAGTCCAAGATAGAGCATCTTTCCCACCCGTATCACAGGCGAAGCTGACGTAGAAAGACGTTTGAAGTGGTTTCGTGTAATAAGTACGACCGCGACAAAATTCCTGGCCGTGCTGCGTTTGGGAACCTCACCTTAAATATACATATTACATTACGTGAAATTGCCCATTTTTTCCACTCTCCACCCTAGCAATTAGGGTACGTTGTGTATAAATATTGCACGGCCCTCATTAATGTGCGTGTTCGTTTTAGTATATATTTTTATGGTACGCTTTTTGGTTGGCGTCTGCAAGGAGTCGTGGGATGTAATGAATAATTAAGACATGTTGTACAAGGGAAGTGCCAGGTTTTTTCTTCAAGGTAAATGATGGTGGCTTTGAGTAATGTGTCGTTCTTTTTTATAAGAAAATTCCTTCAGTTTATGATTTAATAAACTGTCGTAAAACCAGAGGCACTTAAGCACTTTTTTTTAATATACAAAAAATATGTTTGTACTCCTCTCTTTAAATATATTACACTAGATTATAACAAATGCAAAAAGATAAAGAAACTTTCAATTAATAAAGACATGAACTTTACCTTGATCGGATGGCGAGGGCATCCGGTGTCGCAAGGACGCCTGAAACAAAAGAAAAAAACAATAACATCAAAAACAAAAAGGGTACACAATATCAATCAAAGTCTCCTCAAATTAAAATCCATCAATTAACAACGTCACAGAAATCAAAACACAAGAACTTCTAAATTAAAAATATGACGTTCAAATGATTAAAAACTCCCTTCCGAGATTGCATTTCAACAATTAACGCATTAAGACTGCTCTCGCCAATAAAGAGCAACTCTCTTAATTAACAGTCCCTGTTAAAAATTGAGTACAAATTCAAGTAGCAAATCTCCCCAAGCTGGGGTGGGATCTAGTGAATGGCCTGTAATATTTTAGTTTGGTTGAAACAAAAAGTCTTGGCGTCGGTGAGGGGCAGAGCTGCTGTCACGTCGACACAATAAGCCTTTTAATTCGATTCGTCAAGACGGACGAGAGACAAAGGGCCCGGAGTTATCATTCAATGGGGCACTTCTACCTTTTCTTATTACTTCACTAAGGTTGGACTGGGCGTGTGGGCGCACAAGGGATGAAAGCTTGAGATATATCCTGAGTCTCCCAATTGATTTGGTGCTGTTATTTGTACGTTAATTCTATATTTGACTTTGTTGGTTTATAGGGACACATGCTGCATTTTAAAAAGTTTTTCAAAAGCAGGTTTTTTTACATTATGGAGAACATTCACAATAGTTTCATATTTTTTCTGAAATACTACTTTTCAACATAAATATCTTATAAATCATATTATTTAATGAAGAACGATCTCTACAAGTTCATTTGTTCCTTAAAAGAATTCACAAAATATCCTATGTGTACACATCGATGTCGTATCTTCGGACAGTTAGTACTATGTGTATAGCGCGATGTATAAGTGCACTTGATCCCATGTGTCGCCGTGACCGGACTGCCGATGTCCACGTAACAGGTTAATTTGTTGCTATCGTATTAACTAACTCAATAATCTACGAGATAACAACCACAGAATCTTTGAAAAAAAACCTCAAGTTACGAAACAAAATTAGGGACGAATTAAATTATAAATGGTTTTCGTTCATTTATTGATTTATCAATATATAACTACATTTTTAAATATTTCTTAAAAACATAAAAAAAAAAAACATTTAAAAATATAAATGGTTAATTGTTATGCTTTCTGATGACCCAGATATATTTTAAAATCTTTAATCTTATAATTACCTAAGTAACTGTCATATTTCTTCTAATTAGATCGTTGTTAGTTTTTCTCAATGTATGTATTTTAAATCTTTACTTTTGTATTTAGTTTGTATGTGTGTATTAAATCTTTATATTTTGTTTGTAATTGTTTTCTGAAAACTTTGTGCTATGCAGCCTGCACCTACTGTTTATTTTAAAGAATGGCTGAAAATGCACAAGGCATTAAGTCCGCCTTTGTACAGTGTTTTATTTTACATGTGTATGAAGTTTTAATAAATAAATAAAATATCTTGAAAGGTAATTAAGCCTTATGTCAACTAATCAATTTACTATTTTTATTTTTACTATATATTTCTTCTTTCTGAATTCTCCCATTCATACAAAATACTGACTCATTTTCCGGAGATAGCACCATCGCGTTATTTACTGTCCAATACCGATAATATGTCTGTCTCAATAACTCTGACCTCGAGTATCCTCTGCAATGGAAGTGCATTTGATTTCTCGTGTCGTGACCCGACTACGGATTTGGAGCTAACAGCCTTATTTGTTGCCACCTCTTTAAATTCGCCCTAAATCAAAGGAATTGTATTTATTTTAGCTAGCTTTGAGATGTTTATTGGTAAAGGCAATGCCACTTGGTATTTTCTTTGGGTTTGCAGTATACTGAGAAAGCATTTTTCGAGTCTTGCAAATCAGGTTACGTATTATAACGAAAGTCATTCAAAAACAAAGTTTCGTTGTATTAGGTAGAAAAGTTTGATTTTATTTTCCTTTAGAAACTTAATACAATTACTGTTTTGAATATATTTATGAACCGTGATGAGTAACAATTTATATATATATATTTTAATTTTATAAAATTGAAGGTTATGTACGAGTATGTATTATAATACATACTTGTACATAACCTTAAGCTTCGTATCACGTCAATTAATTGGGTAGTTTTATTTTATTTTTTTAATCTTAATACTGTTTAATTTATTTTTTATTTATGTATTTAAAATTTTTATGTATGCTGTTTCGACTTTCATACGTTTACTCACTTACGGGTACGGGTTGACCACTAAAAACCAACGCTGTGCTGTGGGCTTTGAATGTTTATTGTTTTTTTTTTGTTATTTTGTGTGCTCGTCGTAATTTGCGACAAATAAATGTTTTTTCTTTCTTTCTTCATCTCAAGGTGTTCGGCAGAAACTTGAAAACGTTTTACAATACTTATTTTTGTTTGTTTTACGTTTTATTTTATTCATATAAATAAACATTCCATTATGTTCAAACAATGTCTCGAAACCCAATTAAACAAAATAGTTATTCCTGACACGAAACAAGGTATATCTCCATTTTACATCGGAACCCAGGTAGGGTAAATTAAACAATTTAATAATATACGTAGGTTCTCATATAAAGCACTAGCTGATATCAACATCGAGTAAAAAGGGGTTGGAATCCCACTGTCTGGCGGTATAATTACCAGCCAGGCATTGAAGATAAAACCGGGCAGGTAAATTGAAATGTGAGGTTTAAATTGAAAGGTAGCCATCATGTTCATGTCAGACAAGCTTCTAGTTAATTTTGTGGTGTCTTTCTTTTTTTAAATTCAAGTAAATATTTTATTTTTTAAGTACCTACATTCAGTTTTGCTATGAATTTTTGGATTTATTTTCGTTGGATCCCAGTTTTTGATCCCATTTTATAGGTATTAACGATGGGTCCCATTTGATATTACCATTGAATCCCATTTTATGACATCATGTGTACATTTCAGAAGAAAAGTGATTTACTTTTATTAAATATTTCAAAAACACCGTGTGTCTATTTTGGATTTTTTAGGATTGTTACCACTGGGGAATAAACAAGCGCCTCTTAGCTCAAAAAAAATACTGCCACACAGTACTTTTTCTGTTTCTGGCACACAGGTGACAGTTTTAACCTAACCTTTTTTTTTGTAAATAAGTAATTATCCTAATCTAAATAGTTCAGTTCCGGGTAACCAACTAAAAACAATCTCTTTTTTCTATAAATGCAGGTCGTTTGTAGCCGTCGTAGGAGGTCACAGTTTTAACCTAACCTAACCTAGTTCACGGTTCCTATAATTTGTTTGGGTAATGAAATTTTGTCAAAATCTTTTCGGAAAAACGGCAGGCACCCGTTATTCTAACATAACCTATCCACATACACAAATTTCATCCAAATCAGTCTAGAAGTTTGAGCGTGTTGGAATAACAAACATACATACAAAGTTTCGCCTTAAAATATTATTGTGATTTTGTTGTTGAATGTACCCGCATTCAGATGTTTTTAAACATCTGGGATCCAACGGAAATAGTTTTTGGGATTCAATGGCAATAAAACGTATTTTTTTAGTATTTTTCAAATTTGGGATTCAACGGAAATATATAATAATGTTTTGTGGGATCCAACGCCAAAAATATTAAAGTGGGATCAAAAACTGGGATCCAACGAAAATAAACGAATTTTTGTAGGCCTAGGGTATAAAAATGCACTCATTTATTTATTTTTCTAAGATATTTATTGCCGTTGATTTTTTTGTATGGAAAATTCACCCACTTGTTTCGGTCCTTATTTCTTTTTTTGATGTTGTTGATAATATGTGATTTTCTGAAAGTAAAAATAATAAAGGTAAGGTTGCGTCTTTGTGACTGTGAGTTTTGTTTCTGGTTTTTTTAGTTTTTGCCGGAAAAATAAAAAAAAATATTTAAGAAAAAATATTATTGTCTTTTCATCTGACTTTGATTTCCTTAATAATTTATAATAACGAAAAAAAAAGATTCACAAACAAAATCAGTACAAGAACTTCTGGGTTTCCAAGTCTTCGTAGATGGGTGCAGGAATTAACAGAAATTAAGGAAATCGTGGAGGGGGCGAACTAATAGCAGCCATTTAATTAAATGAGCTTCGACCGAGATTGGGGCAGATGCTAATGCAAAAATTTGGAGGTCACAAATTGAAGGCAGTAGTACATTTTCTAAATTAAAATGTATGATTAAATGTCTATGTTTTTCATGAACATGTGTCAAATGAAACAGAACCCGGGAATTGAGTGATCATCATTACATAATCTTGAAGATGTGATGTGATGAGCAGTGTTGTGTTGTGATATGATATAATATGATGTGATATGCTGTGAAATGATGTGATGGGATGTGATGTGATATGAAATGAAGTGAAGTGAAGTGGTGTGAATTCATGAGATGTGTGTGTGTGTGTTTATCTTTATTTCGAAATAATAAAAAAATAAAGGTAAATGACTAAAGAGTGAGAATAGTAATTTATTTGGTTACCGATACTGTCTGTCCAGCTATACAAACCAATCTTGAAAGCTTGAATCGACAGAGACCGTTTCCTGGGGAAAATGTTAGTCTATTAATTTTAGGCGGGAAATTCTGTTATCTATAGGTTCATTGGCAACTTGCCAGTGAAGATTGAGGTTTCATGTAAAACTGTTTCAGCTTATGGTTAATGAATCAAATTGTTATATTTTGTTAATTCTTAAGATTAAAAAAATCTATTCTAAATATCTAGAGAAGCATTTATTTAGAACTTAATCAAAAGGTAAATTCTTCAGACACTACAGAGTTCGTTTTAGTTGAATTATTTGCAACAAACACAATCTTAAAAATCCATAGATCAGACCTGATTCTTAAAGTTAAATAAATTCTATCTGTGCCCAACGGTTTAACCCGCTGTTCAGCTCCTTTTCTAGATAAGAGTATGCAAAATAATGTTGGCCGATTCTCAGATCTACCCGATATGCACACAAAATTTTGTTGAAATCGGTCCAGCCGTTTCGGAGCAGTATGGGAACGAACATTGTGATACGAAAATAATAAAAAAAATTAGATTATAGGTGAGTATTTTGACTTTTTAAACTATCACTTATCACTTGGCTTCCGTGATTTCCAATTGTTATGAGCATCCGATATTGACCCGATTGGACGTTGTTGCATGCGCAATCGCAGGATGGCAACAAAAAATAAAACAAACAACAAGAAATAAAACACAACACAATGTTGCAATGTTGATTAAAAACATTGCTTGAGTATTTTTACTTTTAAAATTTTCATTTTGGCCTTAGAACGTCACCTGCTCCAATCCTTACACACTCCTAGTAATATCATCTATTGAAGCTAGTTTTTGTGAAATTTTATAAATAACATTTATTTTAATTTTAAAGAGATTATTTTAAAAGATAATATTGGCACTCTTAGTTAAAATATTTTTTAGGGTTCCGTAACTCACAAGGAAAAGAAACGGAACCCAGTTTGTTGTTCGTATGTCTGGCTGTCTGTCTGTCCGTCTAATCGTCTGCCAAGACCCTTTCACAAATACCATGTACTGTAAAACCAATCCTCTAGTCAAAAAATATGGCTGTTCATGTTGCAAGTTGACGGCACGGTTGGCGCAGTGGCTGAGCGATCGACTGTTGCGCTGCGTGTCGCGGGTCCGATTCCCGCACGGATTAAATACTTGTATGACCTGCAGATATTTTTTTCGGGTCTGGCTGTTTGTGTATGTGAGTTTAAATGTTTGTAATCGCACCCACGATACAGGAGAAATTCCTAGTGTGGGGCAACGTATTTTTATATAAAAAAGAAAAAAGTTTGTATGGATCGCTGGGTGCGCGAATCCGACTCACGCTTAGCCGGTTTTTAATTAACTACTAATGCAATAAAAATAACTCATCTTTAACACAAGAATCACAAGTAACGTTAATCACAATATGAAGAGTTTTGCGAAAAGAGATCGCTTTAATTAAGTAATGGCTCGAATGTTAATTACAAAAGCAGGGGTGACAACTGCACGGTAATCACTACTGATCTATGAGCTTTGTTTTTGATTCATTGTGTTTTTGTTTTATTATTATTTGTTTTTGGCAACATTAGTAGGTAGTTATTGTGATTGATCGAATTGTATCCTACTTAATATTATAAATTACAATGTTTGTGAGAATGGATGGATGTATGGATGTTTGTTACTCTTTCACGTCAAAACGACTGAACGGATCTTGATGAAATTTGGCACAGAGGTAGATTATGGTCTGGAATAACACACAGGGTATTTTTTTTGATATGACGCGGGCGAAGCCGCGGGCGCCAGCTAGTGTTAAATATTGTTGATCGAGTTTGATTCCGTAGAAGGTACTTTTTTTAGTCGATAAGAAATAAAAAATGCTTGATATTGATCTTTATCTGATTTTTGTATGCGGGTGGGCAAAGTACCTAATATGTTTCGACTAAATGCAAAAAAATCCAAGCTATAAATAAGGAGACTTTGTTGGAGTGAGTTCAATGTTCTACACATTAAATCTCCTACAATAACGAAAAGAAAATGTCCACTGTCGAAAATATCAAAAACGAAAATTGAAAACAATTGAAAAAAAACCCCTAAAACAAGAAACCAACAACTTTTAAAATAAAAATAATCACATTAATTATAATCTAATGAAATGGCCGTTAAATCACGCTAATTGTTCTCCAGTTTTTATTTTGTTCCCTATTTTTTGTTGGCAAAAGCTGCTTGAATGGAATTCCTTTATTCGGCAAATGGCCTGTTTACCAACAACCACTGACAAAGGACCAGAAATTATATACCAGCGATAAATTTAGGATGTAATGAAAAACATTTTTATAGATTAAAATGGTGGTTGGGTTGTAGGTATCTGTCTATTTTGTTCTGCAATATCGTGTTAGTGTTGGAGGGGTGGGCTCGTCATTCTAGGTTTCCCAAATCCTTACTAATACATATTATAAAAACGAAAGTGAGTTTGTTTGTTTGTTACGTCTTCACGCCTATGTAGTCAAACCGATTTTCATGAATTTTGATACAGACATAGTTGGGACCCTGGAAACGGACATAGGCTAAAAAAAGTGAGAAAAGGGGGAGAAAAACGGAACAAAAGGGGAGAGAGAAATATTTTTTTCGGTCATCACGCGGGTTAAAGTTAGCGTTAGCCTAAAGTAACTTTGCCACGCGGACGAAGTCGAGGGGGAAGCTAGTGTTTTCTACAAAGTAAGAATAATTCTCAGGAAGAGTATTGCTTATGATGTTAGCAAGAGGGTTTAGATTCCCAATGAGTACGTTTCTTCTAATCAAACAATGTGATCGAGTGATCCTTTAATGTAAAAACAAAACTGGAAACCCATCCGTTTGATCGTCCCGCCGGAAGTCGTCGTGTCCGGCGGCATTGTCCCGTCCCGGCTCATCTTCTTAATTGTTTTCTTTGGCGAAGCACTCACGGCACAATAGCTAATGATGCCGCTTGCTGCTTTGATCATCGCGTGATCGTGTGTGCCAATTCTGGTCACATTACCTTAATAGGCCCGCAAGTTTAGTTACTTTCTCCGAGTTTACCCGAATTTGGGACTAAGTATCCAGTGTTGAGTTACAGTTCGGAATATAATTCGATTTAGGTCCATTGTTCCGAAGTCTCGCGTGACTAATTATTGGATTACCTTTTAGATACATTCGCCAATATCTGTTTGGTCAACCTTCCTGCGTATGCGACCGCGCCCGGTAGTTGCCATATTTCAGTCCTGATAACACACCGTGGCAGCCAAATTATTCCCATAATTTCTCTTTATCTAATTTGCGCGTGTGAACCCTTTACAAAGATCCGTCCAGTCACGTAGGTCGAAGACACGTGACATTTCGAAAACAACGGGTACAAAACAGAATTACGACGCAAACTCGTTTGTGTGCAACATGGAGCTGCTTGTGGGTGTGTGTGCGTGCGCCTGAATTAGACGCGAAACTTTCAAAGTTTTCCCAAATTTGTGCCGCCCGCGCCCCTCCGCCCCCCCTCGCTCGTGGATCGATAGCGGGCGCCGAGCGAGCGACTCCCAGCCTCATGAAAATACCGGACAACACTTCGCCTCAGTATTTACCATGACGTGTTTTGTGGCGAGAACGCAGTTATCTCTACGAATTTTAGTGAGTGCTCGTGATTTGATAGCTCTCCGGTATTTTGTGTAGCTGGTATTTGACTGCTGCTGACCTACATTGTGTACGTTTTGTAATACCAGGAAATCGGGGTCTTGTGTTTGGACTTTACTAAGGCTTTACAATGTGCGAATAAGGAAAAACGGGCGGTAATTTTTCGCAACTGCTTATGTAACAGTTTTATACTGAGTTGTTGTTACCAAGTTTATGTTACTTTAATAAAGCGTATTTCTTGGGCTTCTTACCTTCGCAAGTTTCCTAATTCCAGGGCCGCAGCACTGGGAATAAGACTGCGTCGCGTGAGCGGGCGACCCATGCCAACTGTCACCAAGCAAAACAAGAGCGACAACTGAAAATTGGGCGCGCGAGCCCTTCGCCATTGTTTGTCATTAATTGAGGGCTTTGCGATGATCTTCGTGCTGAAGGCCTCTGCGCGGCGAGGGCGCACTCCGGGGACATATCGGCCGCCAATCGCGATGACAGCGACCCTCCGGCCTCGAGTGGACACTCACTAACTCGAGGTGGGAAAAACTACCGGCTGACACTACTTAACGAACGGGGCACGCCCGGGAATTTTCTTGAGTGCTTGTTAATGTTTTATGGGCGGAACTTTTTCAAAGTAGTGCGTAGATTGACGCGCTAAGTACACCTACATAATTTAACACGTTTCCCCTCGGACGTGTGACTCGTTCATCGATTCCGTTATCGTTCATAAACAATGCGTTCATAAGTGGCTCGCTCGTCCAGCCTTTATATCTATGGTTAATTTGGTCGTAATAAAAATCCAATCTCGAAAATGGCTATAAAAAGCGGAACAGAAAACTTTTCTGATTTATAACAATTAATATTTGAAATATTGACAATATTAAGGGAAATGGCCGACAGCCGACAAATCATATGAAACCGCCCAGGAAGGAGGAAGCACTGGCCCGTTGCTCAGGGACTTTATTTGGAAATGGAAAGTCTAAAAAATAAACGACAGCGAGTGCGGGGGAATGATTTATACCGAGCGGCTAGTGCGTTCGATTATCGAGATGATATTTCTCGATATTAAAGTGTTGCCAAGAGGACTGCGGACAATATGACCCGAGGAAGATTTATTGGGCAATTCAAAGTGACGTCGACGCCCGTTACGATTATTTCATTATATTGTCGGCGCCGTAAAAACGGTTAGCGTTTTATTTTATTGCTGGTTCACGAACGAATTTTTATTTCAATATTTTATTGCGTTGTAAAATTGGGACTGCAGTCTATTTTACTTTGACAATTTTGAGCGCAGCGCCTCTGGAGGCAAAAGTTGGTCGTGAGTTGTAGCTTTATATGGGACACGAATTGTAAACATGTTTGAGCAGATATTTTGTGAAATATGTTTTGTATGTATTCCGTGTATGTGTGTGCTCTGTAGAGAGCAAAGGTTCGACATGTCGCATGATTTGTGCGACTCGTGGGCACCGAGGGTCGTACCCGTGTCGGGCGCACGTGCTGTGCCTGACGCAACGAAAAACTTACCAAAACAAACGTTGAAGAAATCGTACAACGTTATACCGAGAAATTCTTGATGTTGAGTAACTGCATCCTTACAGAGTTCATCATAAAAAATAACGTCAAAAAGTTGTTACGAAACTTGTAAAGTTTCTTCAAACGGCTGTTCAGCGGTCCTTACGAAACGTTTACTCGGTTATTAACCAAAAATAACTTGTTTCGTAATTCAAGCCTGTAGGGTTTCCTGTGGCACCTTGGAAAAACAATTAAATATTGTGTCGATATTTTTGCACGGGACGTCAAACACGCGTTACGTTAACCTGGCGAATTGGGAAACAATGTTTTGTAAAACGTGTTTTCTTGTTAATGTTTAGTTTTTTTATTAATTGATTTCAGCATACGGAGAATTAACGAAGAATGAAAGCACAAATTTCGCAAACTCTTTTTTTTTTCAAAATGAGGTTGACAGTCAGTACAAATGCTTATTGTAAGAAAGTCCAAAAATTACATAAGATAATTTCTTTTAGTATCGATTTTTTGTTCATTCTTAGTTTTTAGCAAAGTAAAAGAAGTGGTGTAACAAACCCAAGATTACACAAATATATTTCAATTAATTTGCAACAAGTCGTCGTGTTATATACACAAAATTTGCGTCCCATAAGGGTGCAATTTTTATAATGAAATATCAAAATTTCCTTTGATACAAATTTTGCTGTTAATAAAAACGAAAAACAAAAAAAAGAATCTGCCAAGTCAGTCGAGCTGTCGATTTTTATTAATATAGTTCAATCCTCCAAAAATCGAACTAATTGTTACATCAATACACCATGTCTTTACCCCACCGGCTTATTGAATAACTGCATGAATCACGTCTCCACGCTCCAGCGAGCCCCCCATACGTTTTGTTCGGCTGTTTCCCGACTCCGGCTTTCCGCTACACGGTCGCGGGTTCGAGGCTTTTTACTCCAACGACGGAGACATGTCCGAAGTATCGATACGGTAGGTTGGTACTTTTGTCATGATAAGTTCTGATAGCAAATGGATGATACGGTCTGCTGAGCAGGTTTGGGATTGGATTTATTGAATTAAATACGTAATAAATGCTGTTTGTTGGGTTTTATCGTGTCATTTTGTTTTAAATTATTTAAATGTTAGATTGTAGTTAAAATACAAAACGTCACCAAATCATGATAAACATAACGGAAAGATAACAACGATATTCTCCTACCCCAAGCAATTCAAGATTACCTACAGGAGCACTGAAGTGCGGTGCACCACACTTGCAATACTGCACAAAATGTTCTTAATTCCAATTTCAAATTACCGAACACGCTTACAACTCATTAAAACACCTATTCTTAAAGCGCGCTGAAATTCTAAACCATACAAAATCAACTCACGATTGTCATTGTAGCGTTATCACTGCATTCAGGCGGGCGCACACTGTACCAAACTTATCCGTTGAATGGATCGTGTCAGAGCTGAATTTGTAAAGAGTAGACGTGTGTCGCATGCATGGCCACGCCTTATCTTCGCTCTTACTCAACTTCTCAACGGCCACTGAATGGCGTGCGCTGCATAACGGAACTCAGATTAGACATAGAAACTGGAAAACGTCAAAAGTGAACGGTTTTTTGTTTTTAGGTGAATGTGCGGAGTGTGTGCGCTGTGGTTAAGAATAGGGCCCCTTGTGTTGTCATGTGTGGCGTGTAAAACGCACAAACTATGGAGAATGTACCTAAGTTTGCATCTGATAATACAATAGCAATTGACAAACCAATTTATTTGTATATAAACATCATGACTCTGATCATCGCACTTTTTGCGGAGCTTTAGAAATCATTCTTGAATTGAGGGTCTCCTAAAAATATTTATGTACAGTCAGCGAAAGAGTTAAGTAACTAGGTTCGTCAGATGCAGTTGTTGAAATTTACCTAAAAATCCGTGAATATTTTTGGAAATGATAAATTTATTTGATACAAAACAAAAAGTTCATACATCATACATTCAATATTGAGTTGGTAACGTCCATCAGTTTCTAAGAAAAAAAAATCTATATCTGTCGAGATTGGTTTTTTTCTCTTCTGCTTACTGTACCTACCTCGAAATTATTTTGATATAAAATATGAAAGTCTTCTTATTTCTGTAAAAATTAAAAAAAAAAACACTAGGAATTTCTCTTGTATCGTGGGTGCGTTTACAAACACTTAAACTCACATACACAAACAGAAACATACCCGGAACAACTATCTGTAGGTCATACAAATATTTGTTCCGTGCGGAAATCGAACCCGTTAGACACGTAGCGCAGCAGTCGGTCGCTCAGCCACCGCGCTAACCGTACCGTCAAAAAAAAAGTAAAGTAATGCATAGTAATTTAAAATTATCACTTTCACGGCTGGTACCAATGACTTGTCCACTAATTTTAGCATTGCCGTGTTGTTCGGTCTTAAAATAAATAAAAATACCTAAAATTACCAGAAGGGAACTTGTACATTACCTCTTACAAACTAATAATATCTTGTAAATTTTATCATAACTCAATTTGATAAGTAGTATAATGAACTCTGGTATCTAAGGCTAAACTTGAGTTAGGGGTACCAGTGATGGCGAGGTTGCGGGTTGTTCGAAAGAGATACCGCGGCCCCGGAACGTAAAGGGCAATAGAAGGAACATGGGTGGGTTTTAGTCAGTAAAAGTCTGACACTCCCTACCGCTCCGCCCAGATCGGGGGAAGTTATTTGATGATTTCCCACCCCAAAAAAAAAACAAAAGGGGTATCAGTGATTCTTTAGACACGCGGTGTACCCATGCCTTACTGCTGATCCACTGACGCCACTCAGTCTTTGTGAATGAAAGTGTTATGGTTGAAGAAAATACATAGGTAAGATTGTGTTAAAACAAAATGCCAAAAATTTTAACCTACAGTTCAAATTTAAACATAATATATCCATGCATGCTGAGAGTATTTGAAATTTATAAAAACAAAACACAAATGCAAACCTAACTTAAAATAAATATAGGTCCTAATCTCGGCCATATGCTGCACTGTATTTTCGGAGGCCTCCGCTACTAATGTCCGTTAATTTGCAAAGCATCCGAATTGTGCACACGTCTACAAACTTTGGAGGCATGACAAAAGGACGGATTTAAACCTCATTATTTAATTACCCGGCGGGAATCACACGGGGGCCCTAAGTCGCTGCTGACTCCTGAGCTAGGGCGACCTGTCTGAAGGCTCGTCAAGGGGCAGCCTCCCGCCTTAGCCTTCGCGACGCACTCTATTAATTAGCTATACACTCGCCGCTGAAACGTATCAAGCTTGGAACTTCATATATACGCCTTAAGCTTGATTTGGATTTCCAAAGAACTAATTACTAAAATCAATACCAATTCCACACAAAGGAAGGACCGTACCTACTTATAGGATCACAACACAAATGAACGCAAAAACAAGATGGCGAAATAATTTGAATACGTAACGAATCGGAGGGTAACGCACGCTCGAGCCATTCTTTAACTTACTCTCCTACGGATAAAGAGCTAAACTTGTTTTTAAAGGATGACCGATCGTGAAAATTTATGTATCGCGGACAACGCCGCCGGCTGGACCCCTGCAAAAAGAGCTCGCGTTGGGGTAGATACAGGAAGATGGCAGATGGAACGAAGAATTATGTTCCCCGCAGGCTGATGAGGTAAATGTGATTGTGAACTTTTCGACGCTATGCAAATCGGACAAGCGAGACGATATACGTACCCACCGGATTCCGTCGCGCAGATATGTCCCTTTTATTTACAAAAAGTGAATTGGCGTGTCCACAAATGCGCGGACGGAACGGGGGAGCAAGTTATTGTAAGCCAGCCAGGGCGCCTTTTTTGTTTGCTCCACCAAGGTATATTCATAGCCGCCAACTTTATGTAAACTTCGATGAATGTTCAATGTATTCAAATTGATTCATTGATGGATGGCCGGCTTGTGAAAATACTCGGCCCGAAAACATTGAAATAACAATGTAATATACTTTTCGTTGTTCTGAGTGTGGGCGCGATCGATATCCGAATCATAGGCTTGTTTAGATAGGGCTAGTGGTATTTTATTGAAATACAAATGAGTGTCGGAGGAGCTCGGCGACCCGTGCGGTGTGTGCCTCGAATAAAAGGGCCGCATTAGAATAATTTGCCTGCCGAACGAGTACAATTCTTCACATGGAGAGACCTTAAATTTCACTATTTTACATAGTGGGGATTATCATATCTGTTCGGGTGTGTGTCCGTGGGCCGGCCCCTACTTTTTGTTACCCGCACCCGACCTCTATCGGGCCGTCTCCGATATATTTAGTTGTTACTTTTTGTTGCGCCGCACGTGAGAGAATTCTTAATCATCGCGAGCCTTCTATTATGCTTTGTCGAGTGAGTTTTTCATGCGAACATCCGTTTTACCACTTGTATTACATAAAAAAACGGCAATATTGAATTTTAAGATGCGGGAAATTTTCCTTATAAATGTTGCAATGTAAGAGAGACAGCCTATACCTAACAATTTCCAGACAGCACCTCAAACTTTCGAACAAGGTATTTCAATACTACCCACGCAACTCCGCACCTAATAACAACAAAGCAACATAACACCAATTGATAGAGGCTCACTTAACCTCCGCGTTATTATTCTTGCTAACCGAGCTGCCAGACGAAACCCCTCAACGGAGGGACCAGGGGAGCAGGACTGATCGAAGGTGGGCGAATTAGCCCAACTCTAAAACCTCAATTAAGTCTCGTCTAGCGCGTATTCAGAACGGCCACATCCAATTATCGCGGTAGAAGCTTTGTTACGATTTTCAACTGAGTTCGCGATCGAATGTTGTTGGATCCGCTCCCAATACATTGTTTTGCAGAATGCTACGGTGAAGTTGGCAACTTCAGATTTACACCTTGATTTATATAATTGGAGGTTGCTAGTTTGTAGGATATAATAAGACTCACTGTTGACGCTGTATTTTGGTATAGATACAGACAGGTACATAAACTTTAAATCCTCGTCGTAGGTCATAAAGACAATGTAGTGTTAGTAATCATAATGTGCACGTAACAGATTGGAATACCCTCTAAAACAGAACAATAACGACCCACCGACTCTCCTAACTCAAAAACGTAACACTGTAGAATCAATGACACTTAACTTCCATACAAAACAGCTACTCATGCTCCCACAATAAGTCACCCCTTCACTTCACAGGATGATCTTCAAATTAGACGTCATAAAGACGTGTCTGCCGGCGATGACGGATGGCGGCGCGACAGTCATCGTCAAATTAACACCAAGCTAAGTGCCGAAATGTGTACACAGCGAACCAGCTAGACGGAATTGGCGCAAATAATACACCCTGTAGCGGTGGCGGTGGTGTAATTAATTGCATATATTATTATTAATGTCGTTTTAAATATGAAAGAAGTTTAGGACTGGCAGCATTTTTCGTTTTGCTTTTTGAATTAAAATTAAAACATGATGCTGTTTCATTATAAAAATCACATTGTCGAGTAAACTAATCTTGTGTAATTTTTCCGACACTTCTTATTAAAATAAATACTAGAACATTACCCATTAAAATGAAACGTTCATCTAATAGTAGAGCACATCTCGTAAATTCTCATAATCTATAAGAAATTACGTAATTGCGACATAAATCAGACACGACAATAAGGCATAACGAGAAATAAGGCAGCAAACAGAGGCAGGCCGAGGCGAGCGAGCCAAGCGAGCGGAGCGGACCGAATTCGGCTAAAATACTCGCTACAATTGTGTCTTAATTTGCTCCTTTCAAGCGGCGACCGTCTACTGAACAAATTATCTGGCTTATAATATTGTGTATTTATCGCTAAATTGCCTTCGTATAAATCAGATCAAATAGAGTTTTGGAGGATAAGTTTACATGATGGGGCAATTTTTTGACATGTTATTAAGAGTGAGATTATTTGAGTTACTCGAAGTTTCGTCTAAAACTAATCCTTACTAATATTATAAAAGAGAAAGTGAGTATGTTTGTTTGTTACGTCTTCACGCCTAAATGGCTAAACCGATTTTGATGAATTTTGGTACAGAGCTATATATGACATATCTCTATGTAAGTAACCTTTGTCCGTCTTCACGGACAAAGGTTACTTACGTTACAAAGACTTTAAAAAAAAATGAGAAATGAAGAAGAAAAGGGAAAACTTAGCTTTGCTATTACAATAAATAAGGCGCAAGGGCAAAAACTACCTGCAAATCAGGAAAGGGGAACTGTGTTACCCCGAATTTAACGCGAGCAAAGCCGCGGGCAAAAGCTAGTATATACATTTATTAATACTAATATTTTACTTAATCATGTAAGTTGGAAAATTAGTATAACATTGATTTTGTTCTTGATTGGCTAATGTGAGCAACCACAGATTAAACTCTAATAACTAAGCGGCTTGTAATTTGATAGAATATTTTATTTAAGTGGAGTTACTTTATAAAATCTTTTTGTATTGAAAAATACATAAACCTACATGACACAGGTGTCGATATTGATAAATGCATTAGAAATGAAAGCAAAACTTTCTTAAAGAAACTGTGTTCGATATGACTTGCTCCGCTAAGTACTTGCAGTTTTGTAGAAAACTATTCAGTTACCTTATTGTTGCCAGGTACACTGCATTGACTGTTGAAAAAAGTCTCTTAAGACATAAAAAACCGAGTTTTAAATGGCTTTTTTAGAATGGAGAAATTTTCTTTAGGTATGTACAATGCTTGTTCTTGAGTGGAGACCGCGACTCGGCAAGCGTAGTGTAGGACGCCCTCCGACCAGGTGGGATGACGATCTAAGAAAGACTGCAGGCAGATGCTGGATGCGGCAAGCTGAAGACAGGGCGCTATGGCGCTCATTAGGGGAGGGCTATGTCCAGCAGTGGACTAATATAGCCTGATGATGATGATGATGATGATGTACAATGCTTTATTTAAAAATACTAGTTCTTCGGCATTCAAAATATTTAATCACCTAATGTTAAGCACGAAAACCCCTATTGCCTGCCACTCTATGTAGCATGTAATTAATTTTATTTTATTTCCCGCGTTCCCTCAGTGTTGCCATCGCGAAATTCTCCCAGTAATTGGAAAATTTATTGCAAGGTGTGCACCACGAGCCGCCATGATGTTTCACTTTCCCGCCAATGATTTATTGTCTTCCGAAACAATTTTAATTGCTACAAGTGACACAATGTAAACAACTATTCGATTAACTTAATTCAATTATTTGGAACGCTGGCAATTAATTTAAAAGCCAGCTAAGTACGGTTTAAACTTTGTATTATTGGAGATTTTGGGCGTACCTATTTAATGTAGCTTTTGTTGGTTAAGATACAAGCGTTTTGAGTTGTCTGCCTAGAATTTGAGAAATAAAAACTTCTTTCGTATGGATGTTTTTGTATTTTAGCTCGTCTTCAATGTTGGTAATATGAAAAACAAAACTAACTTACCATAAAAATCTTATTTTTTTTCTTTCATTACCACATCGCTTACACCCAACTACCCTCATTACGAACACTGACCTGCCGTCAAAGCATCATCTAATAAGCAGAAACGACTCAAAAACGACTTTGAGCATACGAGCATTAGTAATTATAATTAGACCGCCCACCAACCTCAGGCGATAAGATGTGCCTCGAAGCATGAAATAAGGCTCTCTACACACGTCCTGTGATCGTGTGCTTAAGGGGCATGCTCTGAGGTAGCCCGTGAAATGCGAAGCGTGCATTTTTCTGAATTTCAGAATCAGGTTTTTGTTGATTAAAAGTATAAGTGACGCTAATGGTAATATTAAATTAAGTTAAAATCATTGAAATAATTATACGATTCTCGCCCAATGAGCGGTGGGTCAAAATGACCTTTTCGTAGTCTTGAGATAGCCAGAAGGCGTTACCGTAGACCTCCCAGAAGATGACTGAACAAGCTGGAAAAACTAAGGATCAGTGGTTCACATTAGTCCTGGATTGAAACAACCTTTAGCCTTTAGCCCTTTAACCAGCAGTACGACGACGCAGGCTAAAAGTATCAGAATCATACAATTCTCTAAATTCAATTTGCCCGAAAATTACCTGATACATTAGAAAAAAAAACATGTTGTTATGTTTTCAAAATATTACTTTTATTTAGAGCGTAGTGTTTATTTTATCTATAACAACTACAAATAGACATAAAATAATAATAAAAATATGAATTAGTATAAAAATGGTAAAATAATTACAAGGCGTCCAAAAATTCCTCCGCATTGCTGTCAACAGCAAAAATACCTAGAGCGTAGTGTTGGTGCTTTATTATTTTTAAATATACTATCGAAAACCATACTTTATGAACTTACAACTTTATAATGAGTTACAATAAAAAAAAGTAATTTAAATTGACATTTGACGGGTCAACTCTACGCGTATTCGCCTTAACATGATGGTCTATGGAAAGTCAGTGATGCGTCTCGTGTAGGTTGCCTTTGCCTTGCAGAGATATTCGAGTGGATACTTGGAGGGTTTTTATGAAGGAGGGTAGTTTCATGTTTGTGATATGAAATGGTATCTCTGAATTAGAAGGATGCGTATGGGTCAGTGGATTTGTGGTCGGTTTTTTAGCGCTTAATTAGTAAGGGGTGGGTTTAAATGATTTTGTTAATTGGAATGTCTAGTGCCTGTATGATGTGCCAAAGGATTTAAGATGATAGAAAATGTCTAAGGCATTAACTCCGCCTGTTGTACTGTTTTTTTATTAGATCATAAAGTTTTAATAACTAAATAAATATCAGGTTTTTATAGTCAGACAATAATGAACAATAGTCGGAGCCAGTGTGCAGTGAGTGAACTGATTTTTTAAGAAGATTAAAAAAATATTTCGTGTTTAACAAGGTCTCACGGCAGGTAGTCTGTGGTCCGTAAGTCTGACAAGTAGAAGCAGCTTATCAAGGAGTATCGTATAACCTATAGTACTAACTGAGTCGTCGAGGTCAGGTTGGAAGTCACTCCACATATATTTGGTCGAATCTTCTCGTGACCAGAGGGCTGGTCTGGTTTTTTGCGCAAAAAATAAGCATTGCCATCCAACGCGGTAATGCTGCCAGCCTTCTGGGCACTTTTCCTATTGACTGCGATGTGGACGAATTTTTTGACGCCCTGTAATTTACCATTTTGTACTTGTAAATATTTTTATTATTAGTTTGTGTCTATTTATAGTTTGTAAATTACTATTGAATTTATGAATAAATGAGTAGAATAATAAAATGAAAAATTTATATATTTTAGTATTCAGTTGCATCTGGTTAGACTGGCTGCCGAAATCAACACAATTGGGCAACATGGTCTCGCGACTGATCTCGTCAAAGATGGCGGGATCGACTAAACAAAAAATCTCAGTATTCCATATTAGCCTTAGTTTGAAAGAACTGAATGCATTGAGGGGATTCCCGCAGTAATGGACTTATTAAGGCTAGAAGTGTTTATATTAAACTAGCTTCCGCCCGCGACTTCGTCCGCGTGGCATAGTTACTTAGGGCTAACGCTAACCCGCGTGATGATCGAAAACATATTATCTTACTCTTCCCTTTTTGGCCCCTTATCCCACTTAAAAAAATCCTATAGCCTATGTTCGTCTCCAGAGTCCCAAATATTTCTGTACCAAAATTCATCAAAATCGGTTTAGCCATTTAGGCGTGAAGACCTAACAAACAAACTTACTTTCGCTTTTATAATATTAACTAAGGATTAAATATGTTTACTAAAATTTTAGAAGCGATAGATAAAGTTGAACGCTTTAATCAGCCATTTAAAGTTATTTAGTGGTTGTTTTGTCCTGAAATTTATTTATTAATTATCATTGTCCTCACTAATTTTTAGACTTTACACATGCATACGCATCCATGTAAACTTAGTGCCTACATACAAGTACAGCGAGGTACAAAG
This sequence comes from Ochropleura plecta, assembly GCA_905475445.1. NCBI lineage: Eukaryota > Metazoa > Arthropoda > Insecta > Lepidoptera > Noctuidae > Ochropleura > Ochropleura plecta. Next base: position 6,576,486 of record FR997732.1, read on the forward strand.
TCGGGCACTGACAAACTACCTCATATCCGGCGGAGATGCATTAGTGCATAGCTCTCAGCTTCACCTAAATTGCTCTGCGTTGTACTTACACTGTGCGCTAATCATAGTTTTTAGCGGGTTTTGTGTTTTACTGCTCCGAGATGATAAATCTTGTTTATTCTGCTTGGAAACTTTAGCTGGTTTGGTTTTGTAGTTTTTGATTATAGCTAGATTGAGTGCTCTCGGTTGAACTTCAAGACTGCAGTTTTTGGTCTGATATGTTTTTTGAGCACCTTATTCGAGTGTGCTGATAATTTATGTATAACTACCATTTGCCCGCGGCTTCGCTTGCAATAAATTCGGGGTAACACAGTTCCCCTTTCCTGATTACAGGTACCTGCTACCTGTAGTTTTTACCCTTGCGCCTTATTAATTGTACCTAATAGCAATGCTAAGTTTTCCCTTTTCTTCCCTCTTTCTCCCTCATTTCTCACTTTTTAAAAAAAAAATAGTTAGCCTATATTCGTCTCCAGGGTTCCAACTATCTCTGTACCAAAATTTATCAAAAAATCGGTTTAGCCATTAAGGCGTGAAGACGTAACAAACAACCTCACTTTCGCTTTTATAATATTAGTAAAGATAATGAAAACAAATCTTTTTGACATTCATTCATTTATTAATTTGGGTAATCATCAAATAACTTCTCCCGCTCTTAGAGCCAGACTTTTACTGACGAAAATCTCACCCATGTTCCTTCTTTTGCTCTTTCGAACAACCCGCAACCCCGGCAAGCGGTGGCCCTGGCAGGCCCCTCTGCTTTGCTTACATCTCTTTGAGGCGCGTGTGATACCAACGCGCCGTCGATCGCCTATAACATTCAATTTTAAAAATTTCAATAGAAATGCTTTGAAAAACGGTATCTACTTGAAAATATATTCTTATTGAACTCAACCCATTCTCATCAATACAGGTTTATGAACTTTCACGTAAATATTATGCTGCAATACTTAGTACAAGTTCCTATAGCACTACTCATTACACGCTATAGAGAATGGAATTAATTCCCGACCCGGCCGCAGACTCCAGCTTTTCATGTTTCAGAGCATCTTACGTTGTTACCCGTTCTATTGTTACAGTATCGATTATTATTCGGTTTCGTTTCATCGGAGCTAGCTGATAGTTTGAAGATGCGCCGATTATCCTGCGGTTGCGCTTAAGACGGGCAATTTGTGAATTTTCGTTGTACGGCTATTTAGTTTTAGTTCGGACGTGTGCTTAATTGCGTTTCCAAGATGTGTTCAGTAAATTAGTATCAAATAACAATGCAGTTATTGTAAGGGAAAAAATATATGAAGGTATTCATAATTTTAAATATCATAAATACATGACAATCCGACTGATAGTAGTTTTATTAATTCATTTATTCATTTGTTTCCGGAAATAATAAGAGCTACAAATTATTCACTACATTAAACACACATAAGATTACACATTAAATTTTTTGTATTAAAATTTAAATGAAAGTTAGTTAATTAGTTGTTTTAGTATTAAAAAAAAACAATTTATTTATTTCAAACATGTACTCATCATTATTTCATTACATTAGAATAACGCTCAATCGTTTAGAGATAAGATTATGAACGCTATCGTTTGAGATTAATCAGTTACTTGCTCGCAAAATGTCATAGTGCCCCGCACGTAAGCCCTCCCGCCTTCTAAACTTTTCAATTGTATAGTTTTTAAATATTTTTCATTTAATTTTTGTCAATTTTTTTTTTCAGAATGCTGGGAAGATCATACATCCAGACCCTTTTGCCGTATTCGTTATTTAGTTACAAGGCTTACTATTTTTCTTACTACTTAGCAAATTTTACTTTATTAAATAATTACTTAATAGTAGATAATATCGTGATTGTGTGAGTGTGCCAGAACAAAAAAAGCTTGAAACAAATAGTTTTTTATACTTTTCTGAGCAATTTTAAACAAAATAACAAAGATCATCTTTTGCTACACATTGAAATATAAAAACTTGAAATTAGTTTGATTATTATTTATTAGTTTTGATGTCTAGCCAAGATGACTCCAGGAACCTTCGTCGGACGGCACCAAAAAAAAAATTCCGGTGATCGCAAAAAGGTTCAATAACTCGGAAAATTCCTTGCAATCTTGTCGCACCGTATTAGATTCTGATTTATTCGCGTTCGAACCTCGTAGGGTGGACGAGGCCTTTCCGTTTCGTCTATCCTAAGACCAGGCTAAGATGACCTTTCCTGGCTCTTGGAAATAAGGAAACATGGGGATCTTAAAAGTGTGATAGGGGTCGCAAAAGGTTGGTTGTGTTACATGGCCTTAGGAAACAAAGATTCTTCCATTCGGCCGATTGAGCGCACCTCCCTGTACTAACTTCCCGCTCATTTAACGCGTATCCATGCAACAAAAGGATCTCCCGCGCGAAATAACAAAACTACCAATCCTGTGTGTATGTGTTGAATTTAGATTTTATTTTGTAGCGCTTCGCCTTTATGGGTATAGGAAGTCAAAGTCTACTTCATTTTGAAAACGGTAGGAATATCAGTATAGTATTAAATTTTCTGGAGGATAAAATATTTTTATTACCGTGGAAGAATTTGAAAATGGCTATATTTAGTAGATTTATAAATTTAATTCAGGATTTCTAAAATTTCTCGGGTAAATTTTTCTTTTATGATTCAGGTATTGTTGAAGTAGCAGATTTCAACTCTCACTTAAATTACTGTATCGATTAACTATTTACTGTAACTCCTAAATCAAAATCTTTCTCCATTCGGCTACTATTTACATAAACACTCGATAAGTCTAATAAAATTGCTCAATGCCCTCTATTTGCAGTATTCTTAATAATTACTTCTTCCGTTTTGTTTGAGGGGCGGAGGGGCGCATTGAGAAGTGAATCCCGGTTCATTCCCGGTCAGTAGAGTCAATAAATAATAATACTAAATGCCCGGTGGGTGACCAGAGAGCTCGATACAAAGGGATACTGTCCCGGGGTGGTTTTGTAAAGACTTTTTGTACGAATTAAGAAATGAGTAAAGTTTATAGTATTACTAGCTGTCCTGACTTGAGCAGCCGGTTTCACTCGCTGCTCAGGACAGCCATTATCACTTAGGGCTATGAGGAGATGCACACACAATTTCATAAAAATCCGTCCAGCCGTTTCGGAAGAGTTTGGTAACAAACACCACGACACGGGAATTTTATATATTAGATAGTAGTCACCCGTTACAATCCTTACATACTACTACTCTTCTTATTAAGTTGAATATAAATAGTTTGAAATAAAATAATAAGTAATTATATTCATGTTATCGGGCTAATAGAGCCTTCACAGGAGACAATACTTCTGTACTTCTGATTCACTAATGGGCAGTTAAAACCTTGGTTTTAACCGAGCTCAAAATTATCTTCTCCACTCGTTACTGCTCGAGGTTTTATTTGAATCTGTTTCAGAAATAAGATTAAGTTCATCTTCATATTAAGCATGGAAAGTAAGTTATCAGCTATTCTCGGGGTTCTCAATATAAATAATTATTACTTATTTTTAACTTATATGTGTAGTATCGTCAAAAGTCAAAAGTCAAAAGTCATTTATTCAAATTAGGCTGATAATCAGCACTTTTTGAACGTCACATTACAAGAGACAGTCCCACAAAAACGCCCTGCCCTTCGCCACTTCCTAGTGTTTTAGCTGGGAAGAAGAAGTGGCGGAACAAACTCCCCAGCAACACATCTGTCTGTCAGGTTAGAAGAACCAGATTTTATACAATTTATATTATGACAAAAAATTATAAAAAAATAAGAAAATAAGAAATTATTCATTCATTGTCACTTATCAGCTAGCAAACACCAATTATATGTAAAAACAAAAAAATACCCAAGTCTAAATAATAAATTCACCAGTCTAAAGGGTGTGCCCGCTTACACGTGCAGTGAAGAAGTCACAGGTGATAAACTAGGACCATAGTGCAAAAGAAATAAGCTAAGCATAAAAAGATAAATATAAATAATTATATTCAGTCAATGCTCGAGGTCACTAGTTAACCACATGCCAATAAGTAAAAACACACAAAATGAAACAAGTATATAAACAAAAAAAAGTAAAATATAAAATTACATGACGAAGACATGTAACGTATCAATAAGCTAATTTGGCGAAAAAACATGAAGGAGAAAAAAAATAAAAATAATCGTCTTGAGTTCAACACAGTGACCAACTATGCTTATCATCTAAATAGTCGTTAATGGAATAGTAAGCTTTTAAACAAAGGTTAGATTTTACTTTAGCTTTAAATGCATTAAATGGCAAATCTAGAAAAGAAGCAGGTAGCTTGTTATAAAAAGTTATACCAAGCCCTACAAATGAATTATGAACCTTATGAAGCCGGTGGAAGGGAGCACGTAGTTTATGCTTATTTCTAGTGTTAATGTTGTGAATATCACTGTTTTTACTATATAGATGGATATTTTGCCTAATATATAAAATGTTGGCCAAGATGAATTGAGAAGCCACAGTGAGAATACCAATCTCTTTAAAAAAATCTCTCAGAGAAACCCGGGCACCTAGCTGGTAAATTGCACGAACCGCTCGCTTCTGCAGAACAAATACATTCTGGATATCAGCGGCTTTGCCCCACAGCAGAATACCATAGGACATGACGCTATGGAAATAACTAAAATAGACCAATCGTGCCGTGTCAACGTCAGTGTATTGTCTAACTTTTCTGACGGCGTATGCGGCCGAACTTAGCCTTCCCGCTAGGCTTGATATGTGTGGACCCCATTGTAATTTTGAATCTACTGTTATACCCAGGAACACTGCTGAGTCTACAGTTTTAAGCTTCTCATTGCCAAGGACAATGTTGGGACCAAGATTTCTAACATTGGGTAGAGCGAATTTAATACATTTAGTTTTATTGGCATTAAGAACAAGGTTATTTGACGTGAACCAATCCGTGACCATTGATAGCGCGCTGTTTACATTGTTAAAATCTTGTCTATTTCTATCTACTTTAAAAACAAGAGACGTATCATCAGCAAACAGTACAACGTCACAAATACCCTTTAAATGATATGGTAGGTCGTTAATATAAACCAAGAATAAAAATGGACCCAGTATCGAGCCTTGAGGTACTCCTAGCTGAACAGGTAGCCCAGAAGATTTCGCGCCATTAACATCTACACATTGGAATCTGTTTTGTAAGTATGAGCCTATTAAATTTAAGGCTTCATTTTGAACACCGTAATGACGTAGTTTCCGTAAAAGCGTGTCATGGTGAACGCAATCAAAAGCTTTAGAGAGATCGCAGAAAATACCGATTGCATTTTGAGCGTTCTCCCACGCATTAAATATGTGCTTTAACAAAGCAACACCCGCATCTGTTGTCGAACGACCTTTTGTAAAGCCATATTGATCATTGTGAAGAAGGTTGTTTAAATTAAAATGTCTCAACAACTGCTTGAGTATTAACTTTTCAAAAATCTTACTAAAGGCAGGTAAAATAGAAATTGGCCTGAAGTTACCCATATCATTTTTATTGCCAGATTTAAAAAGAGGGATCACTTTACTGCTCTTCATAAGGTCAGGGAAAGTACCTAAATCAACGCATTTATTAAAAGTAATAGCTAGATGAGGGGCGACAATGTCGATAATATTACTCAAAAGTTTAATCGAAATGCCCCAATAATCACCTGTGTTTTTCGACTTAAGAGAATTAAAAACATTAACTACATCACGAGGTGTTACATGATCAAAACTAAATACGTGATCGCATTTAGGCACGCTAGTTTGCAAAAGATTTTGAGCTTTAGACGGGGATGAATTTAAGGAGCGAGTCGTAGTTATTGGTATACTTGCAAAAAAATTATTAAATGCCTCTGCTATCTCCGCTGCTTTGTTAACTAATTTGTTATCAACCATTATTTCAACTTGATATTCTCGCTGAACCGATTTACCCGTTTCATTGTTTATAATTTTCCAAGTGGCTTTTACTTTATTATTAGAATTTTTAATAGTATCGCTTAAAAATTTAGACTTTGCAATGACACAAATCTTTTTAAATAATTTTGAATATTTTTTAACATACTCTAGAAAAGTAGTATCAAACCTGTATCGTTTCAGACCATACAACTCATATAATCTAGCTCGACTTTTATAAATTCCTGGCGTAGCCCATTGGTTGAAGCCAACGGAAGGTCCACTAAAGTTAATATCATTATAATATTTTGTAAGTCCGTTTTTACATACATTAAATCCCAGTTACACAGGGAAACCTATTATTAGCCATATTAAACTGTAACTAAAATAATTTGTAATATATTGTAAGTATCGCTGTTGGTTACCTAAATAAATAAAATAAAATAAATGTATTTAATGTCCATTCTTACATCAGGCGGGAGGAAACGCCAAAAAAAAAAAAAAAAGAAAGGAAGAGTCAGCAAAGCAGAGGGGCTTGCCAGAGCCTCCGCCTGCCGGGGTTGCGGGTTGTTCGAAAGAGATACCGCGGCCTCGGAACGTAAAGGGCAATAGAAGGAACATGGGTGGGTTTTAGTCAGTACAAGTCTGACATGCCCCCCCGCTCCGCCCAGAGCGGGGGAAGTCATTGGATGATTTCCCACCCGAAAAAAAAAATGTCCATTCTTGTTTTAAAATTCAATCTGTATATTCATTAATGACCAAAGGATAATGATGTAATAGGTATTTGCGTGGCTAATTATTTGGGTTCTATTTTGTTAGGACAAAGCACCCTCGTTTGTTGTGTGTTTGGGTCAACTCGCTTCTGCTTCATTTGCTCTCATCACAATGCTGTACCTACCTAATGACCAGTAATCATGTAGTTATTAACAATGGGCATTATCCTTTATTTTATAGTCCATAGAAAATGATTCAGTTTTTGAAAATAAGACTTTAAATTTAGTCTTCGATTTAGTCGACTGTTTTGTCGTGAAATAAAGAATTAATGGTAAATAATGGCTTCAGATTGGGATATTAGAAGCATGCTTTCAGTGAGATACATTTTTATCTTTAGTTAGAGGCGCGACGTCTGAATAGAGTTGACTCGATAAAGTATTGAATGGCAGAGCAGGTCAGGTTAGGTCTTCTGCCTATTAAAAAACAACACCCACAAGAGTGTTATGTACGCCAATGTCCATATAGGTGGGATATTCAGAGATATATACTAACTAAGACGGTATAAATGGGATTAGTTATCATCATCTGTCGGGTCTTTTCTCAACTATGTTGGGGCCGACTTCCAGTCTTACTAACATTTAACATGGATCGACTGCCTATTAGACCTCTATAACCAAGGTAGTACTGGATAATACGTTACCCCTTGGTAAGTTGTAGGTTCATCTCATAATGTTTAAGTCTGAGTCGATACTGCGGGTAGTTCACCGTCCGTCCGTCCAGTGACGACAGGACGTGTCATGTCAGCAAAGCAGAGTGGCTTGCTGGGGTTGCATGTTGTTTGAAAGAGATACCGCGACCCTGGAACATTAAAGGCAATAAAAAGGAACATGGGTGGATTTTAGCCACTACAAGTCTGACACTCTCCCCCGTTCCGCACAGAGCGAGGGAAATTATTTGATGACTTCTAAACCGCAAAAAAAAAGTTTTGATACTGAAGTATTCCCCTTCGATCAAGATTCCTTGACTTAAATACGTTTTTTCCACACAAGAACAATATTTAAAAAAAACCAAACAAACCCAGCTGAATCGCATTCCATTATCCTCTAGTGCGACATCGCGATGAGTCGTAAAGAATAGGCGGCGCTGCCGAACTTTTCCCATGGAGGGTATAAATTGGATTCGGAAGCAGATCACGTAACGGTTAAGAGTTCACAAAACTGTGCCATAAATCGGACGCGCCGAGGTGCGCCGGAGACAAACGGCGCCGGGACCGGTGGGGGGAGGAGGGGGTGCAACACTGCTATCTGCATTATTAGTGTAATGTATGAGCTATTGAGTAATTGGGTTTTGTTAGTAATGGGATATACAGCACAGTTTAGACAGCACAATTGGCGCAGTGGTTGAGCGATCGACTGCTGCGCTGCGTGTCGCGGGTTCAATTCCCGCATGGAATAAATATTTGTATGACTTGCAGATACTTGTTTCGGGTCTGGCTGTATGTGTATGTGAGTTTAAATGTTTGTAAACGCACGCACGATACAGGAGAAATTCCTAGTGTCGGGCAACGGCTCCGCTCACGTGATTTAGATACGACCTTACGAGAAAGTTAAAACTAGACTTAAAAGAATTCATCACATAGTCATGGTAGGTACACCTACAAATCAACACAATTTATTAAGCCATTATGGGGTGAAAAGTAACAGAAATACAGGCGGACAGAGTTGCTTTTGTTCTTATACTATCAAGGATCATATGAGGCATATACCACAGATATAGATAGATATAGACAACGCAAGACCAACTATTTTGGGTGCCTCTTTGCCTACCCTGCTTACGAACAAAAATCGTAAGCCGCCACTTTCGCGTTCAGTCTGCACCGGTGTGCAGTCGGAGGTCAGTTACCAAATTTGAAATGGTTAATTGCGTGTAATAAATTGTAAAAACTGTCTTACTAAATAGACGTCACATCACTAAATATAGTGCATATGACGTCATAGTAGGTAGTCAAAAAATGGCACGTTTATTTTTAAATACAGATCTTGCGGTATCTATGTCTATCTATATCTGTAGGCATGACAGCCGAGAGAACAAGAAGGCTCCCCCAGCTTTAGCCTGTTCGAGTATACCAAGTTTGGATTGGGTTTATCAATTATGGGATGTGTTGGTAGAACCAATCTTCGACTCGGATTTATAATCTCCTGTTACGATGGTTCACGAAAGACATGTGGTATATGATGGTGGAGCATCTGGGGTTTCAAAAAGTATTCATAAGAACGATTGTGATGTCATAGCTTGTACATCAGAAATGGTCACATGCACGAGCAGAAAGGAGTTCAGTAATATAATTGGAGTAGCGTAGTAGAGCAGAGTATTCAGATTTCAAAATATAATCTACCCAGAAATGGGTAACCCGATGAGATGCACGTTTGGTACTCAGTAACCAACTGGAACTTTGATGGCGGAGTAAAAATTTGCATATTTGTACCGAGAATTCTTCCATTGTTTTAGAGATGGCTCACGAGACTATTTGATAAAGGGTTTAAAATAAAATACGAATAAATATATACGAATACAAAATACGAAATACGAAAAAAGAATACGAATATGTATTAAAATTATGCCAGCAACTGCAATCATCAAAACTATAAAATTATATGTATATAATTATGTATATCATTGTGTAACTGCGTAGCAGTCGTAGCAAATGTAGCTATTCGTTACTGTTGATGCTGGGTCAATATGGGCCACTGGTATTTGTGTGTTGTCGAGCTCGTACCGCTATCTTCTACGAGGTGTACCACTGCACTGTAGCTGTTCGTAGCGCGCTTCATTTTTATCGTAGCAATGGGCTACGAGAATGCTACAGAGCATCGATTTTTTTATGCGTGGTTTTTCTTTGCGTTTTTGTGGCTTGTTTTCTTAAGGTAAAGGCAAAGGCTTATGTATTTACCTCTTTATTTACCGTTTAATAGCCCAATAGTATCACCCCACACCTATTGAAAAAGACTTATCTCTCTATTACTTTTAATGTGACAATCTGTAACCTCATGCCATGTTCTCTTCAATAAATACGCCTGCAAGGGCTGGAGGCGCCGGAGCGAGTAACGACCGTATAATTCTCTCCGCCAGGTGGCGTGGCTTGTCTCACGGGGACATTAATGGCGACTAATTCATGTAAATAGCTCTTCTATCGGCGTTTCGAGGTTTTTTGAGACGTGTCCGCGGTTAATAAGTTATTGTGGAGATGATTGAATTTGAGAGTTGATTTTATGGGATTTTACAATAGAATTAATGTGAATGATTCGCGAATGTTAGTGTAGCTAATATTAACGTAATGAGGGCGTTTCGTTTGCGATATTTTTTTCTATAAGTGTGTGGTCTGTTTTTAAAGTAAAGTAGTGAATAAAATTGTAAGTCCTCAACAACTGTCACAGTTTTACGACGTTTTTCAGAATGACGTATTTCTTAATTAAATTTTACCCTGTTCATCGTTTTTAGACATTGTGAAGTCAACATAAATGTTACTAAAAACTATAACCTATCATGTCTTCGTACGTGCTTCTCAAAATCAACTCCGCATTGTCTCCTAACCAAAATAGTCTATGCCTCAGCAATTCTATTAGTTTCCCCCTAGACCGCATCTTACGGTGCAGGGCTTGGGGATTCCCTTCTCAGCAAACATACTTGTTCGGTCTATATTTAGAAGGCAATCTAAGAGGTATTCAGCCTTCATGGTAGCCAGCGCAAAGGCGACAGGACCCTGAGGTAGCCCCGTATGTTTTAGGTCCCTAAGGGGTTGGGATGTGTGAAGTGGAACATTGTGGATGTGGTATTTCCGATGTCAACACTGTGATTAGCCATTGAAAGTGTTTCACATTTATTAGACAAATAACTGACTTGGACATGGAGGTTAGCAATAGAAGACAGTAGCTTTTTACTTGGTATGGAGAGTTTTCACAAAGATTTTTGTGATTGTATAAAATATAAACAATAATGGGAGAAATATATTTAGGAAGACTCTTAACCTGCTTTTACCAACGTATTTCAATAGGCACTTGACCAGCACATACCTCCTCTCCCACACGACATACTCATTGTAGATCTTGGTAGCAAGGGCCGCCCTCTCATTATTTACGAAGGGCCGATGGGTGAAGTGTGTGACAGCCGGCACGTTCGGACGCTAACGAGACGCTTTGTGACCATCTCCACGCACTCTCACTCTATGGTCAACAGTTGTTGATTTTTTTAATGGACAAATTATATTTGCTCGCAAATCCCAAGAGTAGCGTGGTCGCCTCTTTTGTGAAAAGTGGTTCGCCCTTTAAAGCCGTAGGGGACACGCGACGCGAACATGCGATGTGAGGTGTTTCACGATCGGATCGACGACGTGTTTAGAAAAGTTGCACGAGTAGTTTAAACTCATTGAATGGTATTCAATTGTGAAAATTTATCGTTAAAAGTACACACACGGACGAACTTTCCAACTAATACGTCATGATTCATATCGCTCGGTAAACACATAAAGTCACAGTCCTAGCTCGTAAGTTATCGTCTCGACTATAAAATCGGGCAGACACTGCGAAACCGTTTTCCTCCGATTTGCTCTCACAATAGCTCATTTGTTATAACCTGATAGCGTAGCGTTATTACCGCCAAACAAATTGAGTCGAGCCTTCGCCACCTCAGACTAATGTAATTCCAGAGTGCGCGCACCCAAGAATAGATATTTAGAGTGGATTGTTTTCGACAGACCGTAATGAAACTCTGATGCCGGGGCCCAAATCAGTTTCGGAGGTGAGCCCCCGCAGGGGAGGCGGACTACATTGTAATAAGACGTGGAATAACCTAAAATAAACCGCTGAGCGTGGCAATACAAAGATGGACACGGGTGGCGGTACGCGTAGTGCTCGGGCCCCTTACTGCTTAATTTGCCTACCGTAATTACTGTCCTCTTGGATTGGGGAAGGACCCCGAGGCTCGACCCGGCCGTCTTCCAGGTTATATTGCGCTCGTGCGGGCGCCGCGTGTGTGCTTAGCAAATACTACCCCAGTCGTTAAGTATGAATACGGGTGTGGACAAAATGTATTAGCTTAGGCTGAGATTCGGACCGTGTTTGCTCAGCGATGATAGATTTATAGTAATTGTGTTATTAACGTTATGGGATAAGGGTTTTACGGGACTTAAGTAATGAACGCTTTTACCTAATGCTTGGATTTATAGTGAATTTGCACACGTGGTGCACGGTAATCAAGTGAGTAGTTGAGGCGGAGTTTGTGTTTCGGTAGCTTTATTTAAGTACTGCGAAGGTTCACAATAGCTTTCACGTACATAGGTACGAGTTTTAATGTGCCTTATTACGCGGAGTGCTACGTACTTATTTATTTTAAGTTACTTCTTCTCGCAGGACCGGTAACGAGTAAAAATGCAAAAACTTTTCCAAACTCATAATGATGAGGACATACTTTCTTTTGTTTTGGCGCGGGCTCCAATTGAATAAAACATTTATGTCAATGGAGTCCATTAGGATTCGACGGAGTTCGGGAGTTTTTGTCCGCATGTATTGCTTGCTCCAGTGTTGTTGCCGTGCTCAATTAGGAATAAAAATTAGTGTCAATTAGGATTTTTCATTGTGGACCATATTAGAAAATAAATTAAGTAAAAGTCCTAATGCAAACTATTGCTATTGAATCTCTCAACATAATGACAGGTAGTTTTGCCAAAAGCGTTAGATTTGACAGGGGGATTGGTGATCATATCTTCATTCTGTTGAGTATTAGGGTTCCTTGTCTCATAAGACAAAAACGGAACCTTTATACGATCACTTTGTTGTCCTTTCGAGATCGAGTCGATCGAAATAAAAACTATTCCACATCAGTTATGGTCCATTGAAGCTGCGAAAAAATCGACTCTTTAATTTAAGCAATCATATGGCCGTTTATCTCACATTTCTCCTACATTCGAAAAGGGAATCAAAATCTATACGGTACTTCTCATTGACCTAGAATCATGAATTATTGCAAGATGAAATGTCATAGAGCACCAGTAAAGGAAAAAAAACCGAAATCCGTAAATTGGTAGATGCAATACAAAAAAGATGTGATTACAAATTTAATTGCAGCTGGATAACTAACCGCGACCTATGTCGATGTATGGCGACAAAAGTTTCCCAACGGCAAAGTTAAACTTGTCCTTCTATACTGTTTATCTTTTTGTTAGAACAACGTTCGGTACGTTCATTAGTTACCTACAAGTTTGTACGGAACTCGGTTTGTGAGTCCAACTCGCACTTGTTCGGTGTTTTTTTATAAGGCAACAAGACACTGCTGGAATACCTTTATACATAGATAGATAGATAAATAATTTATTTGATGCAGCAAAAGACACAATATAGGAATTAACACAAAAAAAAGAAATACATAAAAAAGTAAGGTAGAAGTTAGATTGACCCATAGGCATTTACACACATGACATACATTTATAACGGTCGCCCACTACTGGGCTGTGTGTGTATCAAGATTGCACCAAATAGGAATCCAGCTCAGCATAGTGCCAGGTAGACTACCTGACGCTGGTATTCTGCTGAATCCTGCTAGTGACACACGTACATACCCAATTCATTTTTTTTTATAAAACCCCGCATAACGAGGGAACATGAATATAAATATGACAAATAAATTGATAAACCCAATTTTGCATAATTTAACAGTCACAATACAAGTGTCAAGAGACAATAACACCATTCTCTGAAACATAATTAACACTTTTACGGCGGCGGTTACTGGGATCATCCCGTAATAACCTTGTTAACCCTGGCGCACCGACTGAGTTGGCTAGCCTTTTAACAACCGTGTACATGGGTATTAATCCGAAAGCTATCGGCCATTGTCCTTTTCACACTTGGAGATATTACTATCTTTTGTTTCGCGCGTCTCTAAGGGTCCGGTCCGGGGCCCGTGCCTTTTAGTGTGAGGTTTTCGCTCGCCTTAACGAAGGGAAGACCAAAGGTCGTCATTAGGGCAAGCGCGGTGTAAACAAGGTCCGAAACGCCCGCTAATGGGCAATTCGTGCGTCCTTCTCGAGGTGACCCCAGGTTCGTCTCAGGCCAACGCCGTAAATGGGCTTTTAATTGCAATTTTGATAGAGCGCGCCCGGATTAGTTGTGTTGTGTACGTATTAGTGTGCAGTGGGTTATGGAATACTGATTGGAAGGTTTGTCGATGTATTATGCTAAGGTGGTCAATATTTAAGCTCCTTAGTTTAGCTTTCTGTCAAGTTTGCAACCCAAACATACCATTTTCAAATGAGGTTTCTTCGTTATTTAAATATTGACTTTTGAACAAATAGCGTATTTTACGCGGCCTACCTCCCCAAAAACTAAGACAGCCACTGCCTTATCCAGCACACCACACTATTTGTAATCAATCTTTGCTCCAGCCACAGCACCGCGTCACCGCAGCTTGTCGCGACTTGCGACTAACGCGTGTCGCGGCGGGCACCCGTTCTTGTTCGGATGTGAAATTTAATTTCCGTTGTGCGGGAATCTGTCAGCGGGGCGAGGGGGTGGAGGGGGTGGCCGCGAAGAAATATGCCCCGCTCTAAACTTTGTCAATTTGTTTGTGAAGCGAAATTAACTCGATCCAATCTGCGGTTCTCGCGACCCGCGGCATGATACGACATCGGAGCGCGTCATATTTCCTTTGGTAAGAAAAGGTGAGCTCAGACGTACCTATACGTGCCGGTGTTGTAAAAACTAATTTTCAAACGGTGATGTAACAAGTTAAGAGCAGGATTTAGAAAAAAAAAACTTAAACGAAAATAAGTATTCTATGCAAAAGGTTCTTGTAAATGAATATCAACGCTATTTATAACAATATGTCAGCATCTTCTCGCTGTATGAAACAATAAGGATAAGGTAAACCAAAATGTTTGGTCACGAACCGAAAATGTGTTATAAAGCTTTAGTACCAACTGGGGTTGCGGGTTATTCGAAAGAGATCCGGAACACAAAGGGCAAAAGAAGGAACATGGATGGGTTTTAGTCAGTAATAGTCTGACATTCCCTTCCACCCAAAGCGCGAGAACTGGGAGAAGTTATTTAATAATTTCCCATCCGAAAAAAAACCCTTAGTACCTGCCTACCTTCAGTTAATGATATTGTGTGTCCCACCAATCCAATAACCCTTCATCACAGTCTTAAATAAATGAATAAAGTTAAAAATGTGAAACATAAAGGTATCGTAACGAACGGTTCATGGTTAAGTAAAAATTCGCATTTACAACTTTGTTATCCGTATCACAGGGCGCGTCCCCTGAGAATGCTTTATTAAAATATATTGTGCACATGCCTTCATTTTCACATCCCTAGCTAAGAGTGGTAAGTTGCGGCTATGTTGCTTGAGCGGAGCGATTTATGAGAACCTTCCAAGATTATTTCTCTAGAAAGTAAATTGTTTCAGTTATTTCAATGTAGAAAGGCAAAAAATATGGGCTGACTACATAGTTTGTTCGTTCAATTTTAAATTAATGTTGCATTTTAAATTCTCTGATATTTTTTTGTGACACCCCATTTTCTTTATTGTTACAAAAACATACAAACCGCTACCTCTCATGAACATACCAACATCTTAACCTACAAATAAATTAGTTATGCCCGATATTTTCACCCTGAATGTTATTCGAAGTCAGTACCTACATATACGCGGAAATTGCGAGGGCATATTTATCAGATACGCACCTATCAGAGAGGTTCTTTCTTACTCTTATAATAAGGTGCAGAAAATTTCCGATCCTCAGTAGATTTGCATAGACGCCTCGTGAGCAGGTGACGCTCCGAGTAATTACATTCGCAAAGTTTCAGACGAAACTTTATGGAAATTTGTAGTAGGTTCCTTAAGATATGATATTTAATAACAGCATATATAGAGATACAAATACCGTAGCGGTTTGATGTGTTATTAAAATCAGCAGTTAATTACGAACTGTTTTTTTACTATTGCTTGTGTTTAGAGAACATAGAAAGTTTGAGTGAGTGAGTAAAGTAGAGACTTTATGCACATGTGTAAAAACACGGTAGGTATAAGGCGGAATATGCTACTGAGGTGTTCTTGATGTCTGTCATTTTAAAATAACTGACATAGTTTTTAAACCCCAGCTTTGAATGCGTGACTTATTTCTATATGAAACATTCACACCAAATTTCAGCTAAATTTTTATTTTTTATAATGTTTGCATTTGTCTTATTTCCAGGCAAACATGAGACAAATAAAGTTTTTAACAATTATTTGATATAAGTTGTTATTCATATGGCTTACATTTAAAAGATTTATAAATTCTAAACACGGTTTGTAATTTCTAATAACATAGTAGATAGTACATTCCTATCTATTTATAACTACGTCACTAGCCGTAATAAACACGAGACACAACAAACACCCGAACATTTCCGTCTGTATTTTAGTTCTTAACATTCAAAGACAAAATCAAGCTGATTATTAAAAGCAAATATTGACGAACAAATTAATAAATACAGAGTTTCTTTTGAGAAGACGTCGCGGCATCTTTAATTACGGTGAAAGTAAACAGTCTTGTTTGAGGAGGGAACGTATCTTTGCATGCGTTTAAATGAAAGCTGAAGAAGTGTTCAAGAACTATGGGTTTGTTGTTTGTTTTAGGAGATAAATAAAGGCGGATGAAGGTTGCGTGGATGTGGTACTTAAAGAAGAAAATCCATTGTTGTTTGTGTTATGTAGCAAAGATATTGAGTAAGATTTATTATCTAAAATAATTTCATTTGATACATTTATAAAAGTGCAAAACAACTTTACTTTCGGAAGTCGGTGGTAAGAAAGTTAATGATAGACACAGAAGTCAAAGACTTCCGGAAGTATTTTCCACTTTTCAAACAACTTAAAAAAATAGGTGTTTTTTATGTTTGTTACCTCAGAATTTTCGACTGGGTGAACCAATGGAATTGGTCCAGTGGAATCCATGAGAAAACCAAACGAGTCTTAATTTTTTCATCTAATGTATGTGAACGATATTATAATATCTCTTAGTAGCAATGGAAAATGAATACTCGATAAAAAATTGTGTGAGCTACCATCATACCACAACTTTACTAAAAAAGTGGATTTTAAAAACTTTTTTGTAAAAAGTCGGAAGTCGGTGACTTTAAAAAAAAATGTACAGTCTTTTGTTGTTTTTTGGAAGTCAGTTTTTTTGCAAAAATATTTTCAGTGTTTATTTGAAGTCTTTTATTTTTTATTTAGGCCATATGAATGTGTAAAGGTAATGTATTGGAACTATCTGAATCAGCTGAACTTTTCTTGTTTCTCAGATTTTAACATGACTTTTGAAAATTTATTACGAATGAACCCAAATAGATTACGCAAAAGCACCACCAAATACATCACTATCCAACACTAAATCACATTCCACACTCTATAAATCCATTAAATTTATTCCAGTGCTCGGGTGCCCACTTCCTTATCACTTCCACTTACTCTCAGCGCAAGAGTTGCAAAGTTGGCTCGACAAAGGCCTTGAGAGGAAACCATTATGGTTCCCGACGTCTCCGCGGCCGCTTCATTAGAGACGAGAAAGAGTGAAGAGGTATGGGGAAGGGGGGGGGGGGGAGGGTAAGACTCACAGCATACTTGCTCGGTGTAAAGATTACCAGTAAACAGTAACGGGTTGTAGGGTTGTCAACTAAAATTTTTGTAACGTTTTATTAAACAAAACGTAACCACTTGTCTCTATAGCCCTGACTAACTATGTATGTATATATAACTCATGTACACGCTTTTCACGAGTGTGTATGCCAGTGTTACTAATATGTTTACTGTGACACTTATGAGCATCGCACCAAATCACATAACTTCAAACCAATAAAATGAGGTTACTCTCTAAAGCGTTCTTTTTTGTTTTTTTTCCCTTTCCCTCGTTCTCCCTCATATCCCACTTTTTTAATAAAATTATTTTTTGACGTGATAACGTCTTTAAAATCGTTTTAGTCGGGTGACATGTTCAGAAACTTGTGTCACACCAAAACCTCACGAGCGCGATCGATCGATCGATCGATCGTCTTATTGGTGATAACTTATATCACCAATAAGACGTTATCACGTAAACATCTCGATCGTAAACCTACTTTACAAACAACCAATTTTTTAATTTAATTAAATTAGCCTATGACCGTCTCCTGGTTCCCAACTATCTCTGTACCAAAATTTATCAAAATCGGTTTAGCCATTTAAGCGTGAAGAGGTAACAAACAAACAAACTCACTTTCGCTTTTATAATATTAGTAAGGATAGTAAGGATTCGTTCAGAATAAAGTCTTATAGAAAAAACCGAACTGGGCCGACGTTAATTCCTGGCAGTGCTTAGTAACTATGC
This sequence comes from Ochropleura plecta, assembly GCA_905475445.1. Lineage (NCBI taxonomy): Eukaryota > Metazoa > Arthropoda > Insecta > Lepidoptera > Noctuidae > Ochropleura > Ochropleura plecta. The sequence continues at coordinate 6,594,527 of FR997732.1, forward strand.
ATGCAGCTTAATTTTTAACTTCCTAGAAAATGCCTAGTCATTAGTGTTAGTTTGTGTCTTGGTTGGCGTGTTTTTCGGTTCAGATATTGTGGAAAGTAGTGCTGTTAGAACTGATAAATATTGTGTGGGTGAAAGGCGATTGAAATTGTCAAAATCCAAGTATCTACGTCTGTTGCACTCGATAGTTTATCAATGGGAGAAGATTACAGGATTCAACATAAACAGCTTAAAATATAAATCGAGTAAAAGTAGGTCAGCTTTAGTATACCGGTCGACAAGCCTTTGAGTTCGTTAGGTTTAGTTGTTTGCCTAGTTAGAGGATTGAGCTTGAGAAACAAAACGGTAAACGACAGCCCGCATAGCAACTTTAAAGAAATGTTGAAAGTAATTGTTTAGTTGATTCCGTTGAAAAAATATAAGTTCTACTTGTACTTTATCCTTACTAATATTATAAAAGCGAAAGTGAGTTTGTTTGTTTGTTACCTCTTCACGCTTTAATGGCTAAACCGATTTTGATGAATTTTGGTACAGAGATAGTTGGGAACCAGGAGACGGGCATAGGCTTTTTTTTATTAAAAAAAGTGTCTTGTGAGGGAGAAAGAGGGAAGAAAAGGGAAAACTAAGCGTTGCTATTAAAAATCAATAAGGCGCAAGGCAAGGGGAACTGTGGTACCCCAAATTTATCGCGAGCGAAGCCGCGGGCAAAAGCTAGTAATAAAATAAAGAAAATAAACTAAAACATTAAAATGTCCTTGTAGAAAACGACAATAATAACACACCGTGAAAAATTTCATCATAAGCCAAAGTACACGTATAACAATTATAAGGCCCCCTCCACACGGTCGCGCGACTAGCAGCGTTAATTTGCGTCGCGTTGATGCGTCGCAATGAGCGGCCACAGAGCGTCTTATTAGACACGTAGCGGGGCGTGCCTCCGGTTCGCGTCTTCACATGTGATGTGATGCACAGACATGGAATTTACGTGTAATTTTATTACTGTTCGCTATCAGTGGCTTCATTAATTGTGCTGCAGTTTTATTAGGGAGGTAAACGATTTTTCAGGCTGTGACTTGGTCTACGACTAACTCTGTTGGCCAAGAGAATAAATGAAAATAAATTGCTTGTTCTAGTAATTTTTGTTGATGATATAATATTTTTTTGACTGTTAAGAGTCTTAATCGGTTTTATTTTGATGCCTGGTTTTCTAGTGTTAACCTTTTAGATGTATGTACTTGTAACAGATGATCTCGTAATTTTGATATATATTATAGATATTACTTAGTATCGTCGTTATCACCAAGTACATAATGTCATATCGAATCTTCAAATCATAACATTTTCAATACCTACAACTACCCAACCACTTACGCATATCCTGGAGAGCACTTCAAAAGTACCCTCAAGATGCATCCAAGTCGTGTCGTCACGTACCGGAGACAGATGGGAAATCGATGTCATTATGATAGATTATCCGTTAGGGCTACGTGTGCCTGATTGGCTTTGTTACCCGTCTTCGGCACCTGAGAACGTCCTCGATCTCGGCCAACTAATTTGACAGATCGATGGTCGGCCGCGCGTCTTCGGCCGTGTGAGATGACCTTAATGACCCGTTGTGCGACGTAGTTGGTTTGGGGATGTAGGTAGTATAGGAATATGATGACGCTTACATGAGTGTGTCTGCATGTTAGTAGTGTTGTGTGTTTATTTTGTAAATTATTTAAGTGGCCAATTGTTGGGTTTTTGGTCTACATACTAATGTAAGCCATGAACATAATTACAGCCTTAAACCGAACAAAATAAGTTGCTACGAGACCTACATATCCTACCGTAGCCGCGTAGCAAGCGCAGCGGCGTAGGCAATGTCTACGCTTTTATTACGACTTCGAGACAACATAAAGCGTTGACGACCTACTATTACTTTTCTTTCGTCTTTGATCATATAAACTATAGGCTTATATGATAATACAATTCCAAATACGACAATAAAAATAACATTAGAATATCGTAACGCTTGATTGCATGCAAATTATGACATACGGAAATGTAAATTTTGAGTGTGTGAGTGTAAGACACGTGAAATGCTCACCCCAGTGGGTTCACCCTTTATTTTGCACACAAAAGGCTGGTAGCCAACCTAATGAACGCAGTTCAGGTCGTGGTGGTGAATACATTATTGCCCTTAAGTTTTATAGCTATGCCTAGTTTTGGCTTCTCTGTTTATATGGCGCGGGAGATACTTTGAGATGTGAAATACGAAAAAGGAGGGTTTTTCCTATAAATATTTGAAGAAGATCTTGATGAATATAGTTTACTTTTGTAATTATAGACTTAGGAACACTAATTGATTTAAAAGAGATCAGCTCGTTTTATAAAATTGTTTAAGTTGAATGTTATTTTTAAATAGTTTCTAATTACTGAGAACTATAACAAAAACTGAAAGTCATATTTGATTTAATTTTAACTTTTTTTTTCGCCAACAGGTAAATGAGGCCATTCCATTTAACGTCATTGTCGTGTGGCTCCATACTCGTAACTCCTCGCGATGCGCGAGCATGCAAATTAAACGTGTTTCATCTTGGCATTTTCACGGGGCCTTGTCACTGTCAGGCCCGTACGTTTGTTTATTAACTTTTTGCTAATTAGACAGGCCTCGGGCACGTCTGCGAGTATGTTGGCATTTTTAATTACGCGTGATAATTTTGTCTGGCGCGTTGTGCCACGGTGCCACTGGGCCGCTTAACGAGCATTACACAAAGCACACAATTAACATCATTGTTGTCTAATTCTCGTTTGCTTGAGTGTTTTTATTGAGAATGATAAGTGAACGCTATGCAGCAAAGAAAACAAAACACTACCCTCTTCCTAATTGCCATAAACGTGTGCGAATAATTAACAGCTTTTAATCGCTCCACGATGGGATAGAGCGAAAAATGTCACGAATCAAATTAAGCCAAATCAAAACAAACAAAAGGAAGGGTATGCAATGTAATCACTTCGGACTGTCAAACACACTCGCAGGTACGCCAGCTTACGGACGCATTTAAGTTAAAATTTTCACTCCCCAGCAGCTTTTTACTAATTCGCCAAGTGAAAAGGGTTCGCCGAAGTAATACAGTTTACTGCTTATTCAGTATTTATACGTTTAGGGGGCTGCCACTCGTCTCTAGACGTCGACCGATGTAAGGAAAATTTGTAAAATTTGCTGTAATTAGCATCCATCAATATTCTGAGTGAACCCTTTCTAGGAATTATATTGTGCCTCTTTCGCGACATGTTTTAATAATAAGTACCTCAACTTCACTATATAAATTACTTAAAATTTATTTAATAATTCCCAGGCACTTAGAAATACAATAAAAGTCTTAGTGTTCAAAATGATTTATCGAGAAATTTCGAACATGAATAACGAAATATTCACTAAACATATTCTAACAAACTGCTTTCCAATAACAACGAATACTGTAATCGACTTCGAAGCGTACTAAAGATGGTAGTATTATTAAAATCCGGCAAAGTTAGATAGGCAATAAAGAGTTGGAGACGACGAAGGATAGAGGTGCGTTGTTTACGGCAGGATAACATCGCCGATCGCGCGTAATGTATTTATGATTATTGCCTCAACTTACGTGTAAAGAAATAGACGAGAAAGCTTTAAGGTAATACGGCTGTTTAAGGAGAAAGCCTCTAGTTTATTTCGCTGAGATAATAGAAAGGTAAACTGTTGAAGTCGTTCTGAGCGCCTTTGTTTTAAACGAGACCATGTTTCGGGGTATAAAGGTTTTAGTGATGAATTTAGCTCGACCTCGAGACACAGATGAAGAAAAGCTGCATGTTATAAGTAAATAGTCTAAGGATACTAGTCAATTTCTCTAAAACTGAAAACGACAGACTATTATACATAAACTCACGCTTTTTTCTAGGGGTAGGCAGAACCATAGACATCGCAAACAGGAATGTCATTGTAACAGACAAAATACTTGACTGTGTTGACGAGAGGGCGACCTCAAATAAACTACAGCCATCAAGAAACCACCATCAACCGTCATCCTATATTTATAACAACAAAATCCCCTAACCACCACATATGTTACAAGTTGTGAAGATAAATAAAGGCCCCTCAGATTCCTTCACCATCACATTTCCGTTAAGTCTATCGACAAGTAAACATTGTATATTAGCTGGCGATGCCCTAAATATAGAAGCTCCATCTTAATCCGTCGGTGGCGAGAGCAAGCCGCTTCTTAATCCATCACGTAACCGAGACTCCACGAGAAATCGTGTTACATCAACGAAAAATGTATTATAAGGGGGGGGGGGGGGGTGTCTCCCCACGATCGGACAAACTTTGCTAATACCACCCTCTAACATAATCGCACAGCCTTTTACGAGAGGAATTTATGGGATGGTCCCGATTTCTTGGTGTATTTATGGTGAACGTGGCTCTTACGTGTCGGCGCTGTGTTAATTAGGATGAGTAAAGTATTGGAGTGATGTCGGCGTCACGAAGAGTGCTGTTTATCAGTAAGAATATTATGTAGTTTGAGTCGAGATTAAAGAACACGTAGCTCCGATGTTGGAAAGATTGATCGATCGGAAAGTTTGTGTAGTCTGCATTGTTGCTTTCTACATTTTTGCAAGATGTTAATGAGTTGCTCTTGAGTGTAGGTTTTAGAAACGTAATATTTTTGCAATATTTTGTACTTAATGCAAGCAAAATTAAGGCGTCGACTTTGTGGTACAGTCGACCATGTAATGGCTATGTCACGTCGGAAAAAAACTGTCAATAAATTAAAACTTTAATAAATAAAGTTACAACTATTTTTTAGATACACAAACCTTGTCATTGTATTTTTGTAAGTGACCTTTAGTGACACAGCAATTATAAGTCCGACAGCAAGAACAACCTGAGAACTCCAAGTACAATTTCGTACTGCAATTTTCTTACATAACCCCTCCTCCCACCCAACGTAGTTTATTGACATAGCCAACATCAAAAGGCTTCGATTGTGTGACGTAACTAATTCAGGACTAGCCGTCAGAGTTGCGAAGTCTTAGCGAGGCGGCCCCAGGTGAGAATGTGCTCGACTCAAGCGGCTAGACACTGCCCGCGAGCCAATAATGTTGCATGTTAAGCTGTTGTATGTATGGCGTGATGGGATAGCCAGCAAGTTGGCTAGCTTGCTGGAGGATAATCTTAGACATTTATGACAGTTGCTTGATATGACTTTGAGCTCTATCTCTTCGTGGCTACATCCAATGATAAATCTATATTTATATATTTCCGTAGATCCGAAAATTAAGTACACCTAATCTTTAAACAAAATGTACAGAGAAAATAAAAGCGCCAAGCTTCTTAATGTAAAACAACAACTGATCAACTGGAGAGGGCTGCAATGGATACAGAAACTTAATCAGTGGTGAATTAAAATCAGAACGGAAGGCATTTTTAAATGAAGAAGACATACCCGCAGAAACAGTAGTTATTGTCATAATTAATATCATCAATAATGTTGATATTTTTAATCACGCTCGCTACACTAAGTATATGTGTGTAGTTAACGTATAAGTGAATTCGACAATGCAGGAATAGGTACTTGTACAATATAAGTGGAGGACGCAAGTTGTGGCTTTGTTCTGGAAACTTCGCCGTATACTGATGTATCTTATTGCATGTGGCGTCGTAAAGGTAACACTCACTCCGCCATGCATTTGTGTGTGTGCTCTATTTACTGGAATAGCCAGTTTTGAAACTAGGATTTAAATAAATTGCAGGTAATTTCTGATGAAATAGATGTTATGACGTACTTCCAAAGTGCCATGGAGAAACTCAAATCATGCGCAGAATAATCTACCTCGTTTATGGTAAAACAGTTATTGTTCACATTGTAACTAATAGCGTTTTAGTTAACGATATCATTCACTCAAAACAAAACTTATGAAAATTCAATAGGCCCTCAATACACCAACGACCAAAACTCGAAAACGTTTAGTTTATTCAATGAAACTTTGTTAAAAATACAAGAGAGAGAGAGATAGTCGACCGAAAATTAATTATCATTCACAAAATTCTGTTGAGTCAGCCTACACGAAATCTTTACGCTTCAATTGAGCCAGTTTATGGCGAAATTAATTACTGGCTAGAGAGGATCGCCTATAATAGTTTCCCGTCCGAATTATTATTGTGAAGGGGTCCACGGCCGACGAAATTGTGTCCGGACAAGAAAATTACTGAGCGTAAAACGGGGTGTGAATTTGAAAATCAAAGAGCCTATGGAACTTGTCTCGAGTCTATTGTGATGGCCCATCATTTACATGGGACGCCACCTATACACAATTCAGTGATAACTCATTCGCAAGTTGAAGCTTTTGAAGAGTGAAGGACGGTTGGCTTTAATTACGTGTCGAGAATAGAATTGCTGCATATACATGTGCCTCGATTCTCAGGCGTTGTGTGATAAGCGTGGTCATCCGGAACGGGTTAACTGGCGTAGTGGGTATGCAAGTAGCTTTATTATTGGAATGAAGAGATAGTTCCTGCATAGTTTAAGAGTCAAGTCGATCAGCGAAAACCACTAAAACTGCTGAAAGCTAAAATCAATCGTGGCAACCATTACAAAAACGAGACAGGGAGACTCGATGCAAACTTATTTATTTTTTTTGGATAGAAAATCATCAAATAACTTCCCCCGTTCTGGGCGGAGCGGGAGTGTCAGACTTTTACTAACTCATCCAGGTTCTCTCTTTTGCCTTTTGTGTTCCGGAACCGAGGTGTCTCTCGAACAACTCCGGCAGGCAGTTGCCCAGTTGTCATCAGACGGACGGTGACCTACCCATTGCTCACATTCCACAGATCCGTCTCCATGAATCCTGGATTTAAAAATTCACGGATTTAGATCCCGCAACGTCAAAAATAAAACAGTGCAAAACTGAGAACTATCATCTAACTTGACACAATCATATTTCAGCCTTTGGTACAGATTTCTGTTGCGATAAATCCGAGCTAAACATTTATAACAAACCAAAGTCCTAGCCTCCCTAATCCGCATTGTTCCCCGTCTAGCCTGAATCCTCGCTAGTGTAAAAGTGCGTCTCTCGGCGGACGGCGTCTTGTACCGAGAGTACGCGATATATGGCCGCCGAGGGAGACCGCAGCTGAGATTCTCACCGACTGATTTATAGCAACGAATACTAATACAAATATCTTGCCAGATGAATGCTGAGGGTGTGTGAAAAGTCTGGGTTGTTGGAGTTCGGAAGTCAGAAATATACTGCTTGTAATAACTTATTAAGCTTATCAAATAAGTTATTCCTTACATCATAACCTCTAAGGAAACCAGCATGCATGAGATAAAATTCTCGACAGCTAAATTAGAGGCTGACATCAGGTAAGACACTTATACACGATAAAGAAAAAATAAGCTCTAAAACGTAATTGAGTATATCCCTTCCGGGGTTGCGGGTTGTTTGAAAGAGATACCGCGGCCCCGAAACATAAAGGGCAATAGAAGGAACATGAGTGGGTTTTAGTCAGTACAAGTCTGACACTCCCCTCCGCTCCAACCAAAGCGGGGGAAGTTATTTGACGCTTTTCCATCCGCAAAAAAAAGTATAACTCTTACGGCAATATCTGAATCTCTGTCTCCTGGCTAGAAATGAATCGTTTTTATTTAAAACTGGTTATGTGCGAGTCCAACTCGCGCATCGAGGGGTCCGTTCAAACTTACACATTATCACATAAACGGCCATATCTTTGGACTGTGTAGACTTAGAGAGTTGATATAGAGACTTAGAGATTTAAGTATATGGTTTTAAATTTTAACTCGAAACCTCCACGCGTTCAGACGGACAACAAAGTGATCCTATAAGGGTATCGTTTTTCCTTTTGAGCTACAGAACCCTAAAATGGACAGCTTCCTAATTCCAAATGCTAATGAAAATACCAAAAACAATAGTAGGTACAGGTGCATAGAAAACCGCTAAAGACTGACGGCCCGTAAACCAACGAGGAAGCAATGTTGGAAAGAATTAACTATGAAATATGCGCACCTTGGGCCTACAGTGATTTATGCGAGGCAGATCTGCATTAAATATTGTGCGGTGTCGGTTGCAGGGGAAAAGATGAAGTTTCTGTTGTTTCGATATGATATGGTGATAGTAGTATGAATTCTTTTTATAGGAATATCAGATACACAGGGTATCCTGAATTTCGTTGTTGGTAATGTTTCTGACAAGGACGAGTAATGAGCAGCGTAGACAAAAGAACAGATCCTAGAGCCTCCTAAGGCCAGTGTCAAATATTTAGAAAATAAATGTCACTTTGTTTTAGCTATTCAATATTGAGCTTTGTTTGTTGCTATGTAAGAGCTATTATTCGTACAATCAAGATAAAAGTGTTCATGCTACGCGTCATAGAGTAAAATTTTGGAAGTACCTCTAACGTTCTACCCATCTCAAAAATAAAAATATGAAACGTCCAAAAGTAAAGAGTAGTTCGTAGATCGTAGATCCTACTAATATTATAAATGCGAATGTTTGTGAGGATGGATGTTTGTTACTCTTTCATGTCAAAACGGCTGAACGGATCTTGATGAAATTTAGCACAGAGGTAAATATGTAGAGTCTGGAATAACACTTATTATATTTTTTTTTCGTTATCACGCTGGTGAAGCCGCGGGCACTAGCTAGTAAGGTATAAATACGTTTGTTAAGTACAAACCCATAAAAGACACGGAACAGCTTTAAATTGTTTCCACTCATCCCAAACATATACTTATCCGTCCTAACGAACTCCAGAACAGAATGAACAGCAGTGGTTTAAACCCAGACGGCACAAAAGAAGGCATGGTAAGGGTATGACGAAGGTAACCCGCAAAACGCCACGTACGACCCACATGTAATTTTATTATGACCTCGTTATGGTATTTAATGAAGTCATTAGCCTTCAGGACAACATGGTTTTGTGGTGGTTAAGTGGCCTGTAGACAAGGTAAACACATTAGGTGGGGATTACCTTGTTTAGACCAGGTGTAATGTATCGGAAGATTTAGGGTTAACATTATTTTGATCCTTTGAACATAGAAATTGTCAGACTACTGCATTATATAATTCTATATTTTACAAAGATAGCTCATTATTTGGAAATTTCCAAACGGCAGTTTCATTGATTTATTTTATATTTTAAACGACTGATGCCTTGAACTGTTTTATAATTTTCATGGAGAGATTATCTACTAATTTATTTTGGCATTCAGCGTGACTACGTTGCCAGCTCTTCGACGCTTAAACGACCTGTTGTTTATTTAATTAGTTTTAATTATTGTTAATGTATCATCTGCCTAGCCTTTTCGCAACTATATCGGAGTCGCTTCCTGTCTACCCGGGTGCAGCTGAATACCAGTATTTTACATGGAACAACTGCCTATCTGACCTTTTATTATATTCCTTGGTAAGACTAGTTTTCAGACTCTCGGGACACTGACTACCTGTTACGACTGTCTCATCTTCATCTTATTCTTAAAGTTTACAAAGCCTATATGAATTTTCTTATAATTGAAACATATTTCTTTTTTGTGTTCAAAGTTTATGATACAATAAAGTAAATTTTATGTTACTTTTATCAACCATTTGAGCTATCATTTGTCACAGCTGACTGAATGTAAATTAAACTGGACTTATAAATGGTTCGTAACATAATAGCGAACAAAAAGACATGCGATTGCGCTATTTGCGGTGGCTCTGTCGCATACTGGCTATACATTACTCGTACTAACTAACAAAACTACGGTTGTCTCTTTTGCTCTTGTAGTTAGTTTACTAGCTCGCCACTTGTGACATAGCTGTTCCCAAACTAGCTCATTAAATCCCAAATGACCATCTTGTTGCGGACAAAAACTAGCCTGAATTAGATCTATGACCACATCTGTGTTGCACTTACAGCCACCAGTTTAGGGCTTTAACGTAATTCAATGCAACGTTTTATTTTGTTTTCAACTTTGCAATATTTTTCCACTAAAAAAACGAAAAACTTTTAAGGCCTATTTTATATTTGTCCTATAGTTATTGTAGTTAAAAAAGTGTTCATGTGGACCCTACCTAACTGAAAATTCGTAAGTTAATGGAATGGACTACTTATTTGCCGGAGTACGTTTGAACGCGTCTTGAAAGACTTTAGTCAATGTTAAAACTAGAAACTGATTTAAGTGAGTACTCGCAGCGTAAGTTAATTTCAGCGTACGCTGTCTTGCCGGCTCGGGATAATGGCCGCCCGTAAATCCCGGCAGACAAAACTGACTCACCTGCACTCATTATATTTACGCCGCAATAATAAAACTTTCCAACTCGCTGTGAATATTGAATTCGTTGCGGCGAGGAGTGGCGGTCGCCTTACTTATTGCCGTCAGTTATGCAATATGCTCGGTAGGTTTTAATAAAGGCTCGACCGACGGGGCATTTCGAAAAGTTTTCGTTTCGCGAAGGTGGACGCTATTGCGCCGACAATGAGCCCCGCTAAGCCCCCGTCGAGTTGAGTTGAAGCGTTTTCGTTTGACTAATAGCTGCATGTAAAATTTTTGTGCTTTTATTCGCACATGGTGGAGGGATCTAAGCATATGTTGAAATCTGCCGGCTTTGCTGGTGGGGTTTAAGTTGTCATTTTTTCCCTGGTCGAATGAACGTGAACCGTTTTTGCTAAAACTTTTTACTTAAGCGATATTTTTTTTTTAATTATTATGTTAAAACATGTTAGGATATCCTTACAACGACACCGAAACAAAGCTTTTCTATACAAAACAGCGTATCAACTTCACCTACTGTATTTCCAATAAACTAAATACTGCTATAGTTTCGGTATCACATATTCCTAATTAACGTAGACACAAATGAAGCAGAAATAATCCCGGTCGTGAAAGTTATAAAGCGTGGCTTCGCATCTTTGCCAGACAGGTAGGATATCAAGGTGCGTCGAGCAAATGCAGAGAATCTGATCTTTGCTTGTATAACCATCTTATTAATCAAATATTCCTGTATTAAGAAGAAATTTTGTCGTCAAGACTGCTCATCAATTATTTTCGGGCTAAGAATAGAACCTGTTGGGACACCTAGAAGAAAAAAAACAAAATTTAAACACCAACGGCTAAATACTATCTGGTATTCTTTTATATGTCGGTTGGTGGTCTATATTCTATAGGTGACTAGATGACGCCCGCGGCTTCGCCCGCGTGATATCGAAATAAAAGGTGTCCTATGTGTTATTCCAGACTATAATCTACCTTTGTGCCAAATTTCATCAAGATCCATTCAACCGTTTTGACGTGAAAGATTAACAAACATCCATACATCCACACAACCATACATTCATGCATCCATATATCCATACATCCATCCATCCTCACAAACAAGACTTTTACAATTTAAAATTCGCCTTAAACAATAAATCAAAAACTATACTAGTGTATCGAAAGCCTGACACGGTACACAACACCTGCCATTAGAGCCACACCTTTTCCTTTTACAACAAAATGATAAAGCGTTAACTTTAGTAACAGCAGGATGCAATGATGCGGATGCATTATCGTGTACACCTGCAGGCGGATATTGCATTAGATGTAGCCACCAACACGCTCGCGGTACACTCAAAGCTCTTCTTGTTATTCACACACGGATGGCTTGTGCAGACGGGCGGTTGAATAATTGAATATTCCTTTTAAGATAAATTTTCTGAAGATGTTAATGGTAGTGAACAATTTAGAACTTTTTTTCTTGAATATCTTGATGTCGGATGCTGGCCTTTTTAAGTTTTGAGTTTTAAGAGATAGCAATTAAGACTGATAACATAAAAAAATAAAATAAATATTCTAGAAACTTAGACGCTATGGCAGAAACTTAACAGAGCGCTGTCAAAAATCTACCAAAAAACAAAACCGCTTACAAACGCCAGTCTAGCCTGACACAAAGCGATAGCCTATTTGCTTACGGGCGTGTAAGCACACAGACGCGGAGGTGCATCGGATTCCATGACGATGCCTTCAAAAGTTCCGCGTTCGACGCCGGGCCGCGGAAGCAGCGTCGCAGTCAGGAAATTGAAGTCACCTCTCGCATTCAGTATACGAACAATGCTTTGTGAAAGAACATCTAATTTATCTGCGAGTTATTTGAGGAATCGCTTCGTTTAAATTGAATATCGATTTGTTGAACAATATTGTATTGTCTTAGTGGAAACGTTGCGTTTGTCTTTATCTGCGATCGAATATAATTGCACGCCATTGTTTGAAATAGGACACGTTTGAGAAAAATAAAATTATTAAGAGTCATTTACGATAGGTTAGTTTGATAAACTTTTACTTTCAGAACTATCTTATCTAATTTGTATTTGAGCGTCTTCCAACACTAAATTTTAAAAAAAACTAGTGTGCTTCTAGACTGATACTACTCACGCTATACATCTTATACACAAGAGGAATAATATGAGAGACCGCAAGCTCTCAGGTGGAGCTCCACCACGCACGCCACCCATTGTAAATATTAGTTCGCGAAACTCATCAATTCTGCGCTCAAACTTAATAAAATACTTGGCGCTTAATTGAAAATGAATACTGCTGGCGTCGATGCGATCGATAAAATATTCCGCAGCCTTAATCCGCGATAATGAAGCGGGCCGAAGGGTTGCTTCAAGGGGCCCACTAATAAATGTTGCGTTCCAAATTTAAAATCAAAGTGCGGAATAAATTTTGATTAAGCGATTAGCCGGAGCAGCCGAGGTGTTTGCTTTTCTTCAGAGCTCTATTAGTTATGGTACGGTGGTGGTGACGGGCGATATGGGAGAGGTGTTGACAGCGGCGAAATTAAGAAGAGGGAAGAATCTCTGTATTGTGATTGTGGTAATTATAGTGAAAAGAACTGATAAAATTACATTACACGTGATGATGCAAACATAGGAAAAAAATCGGATAAGTGGAAATCTAACTCACGTAAAGTACAAACTTGCAGGTAACTAATGAAAGTACATTCCTCTAACGAGAAGATAAACTGTTTTGTAGGACGAACTTAACTTTGCCTTTCAAAAACTTGTTATTTTTTTTTTGTCAAAATCAAAAGTCATTTATTCAAATTAGGCTGATAATCAGCACTTTTTGAACGTCACATTACAAGAGACAGTCCCACAAAAACGCCCTGCCCTTCGCCACTTCCTAGCGTTTTAGCTGGGAAGAAGAAGTGGCGGAACAAACTCCTCAGCAACACATCTGTCTGTCAGGTTAGAAGAACCAGATTTTATACAATTCCGTTTATCACAGAAATTAAGAAATTATAAAAAATTAATTAAAATTAATTAAATGATTCATTCATTGTCACATGTCAGCTAGCAAACATCAATTATGTTTATAAAAATAAAAATTTACCCAAGCTTAAATAATAAATTCTCCAGTCTAACGGGTGTGTCCGCTTACACGTGCAGTGAAGAAGTCACAGGTGATAAACTAGGACCATAGTGCAAAAGAAATAAGCTAAGCATAAAAAGATTTACTAATAACAGTAACAAAAGAAGAAAAAAAAACACCTGGTCAACAAGACGACCAGTCACCACAAGCAGTACCCGTTCACGAGCATAACGCGAAGACTATGTATCATGTCATCTACAAATTTACTGTTTTCGATGCATCTTCGTCAACTGAGTGTGCTTGTTGGAAATAATTCATCCGTAGAAATGAATAGATTCTAAATAATCCCGTCTGCGGGTTGGTTCGAAAGAGATAACACGGCCCCAGAACATAATGTGCAAAACAACGAACACGAATGGGTTCTACTAAGTATACAAGACATGCCATACACACCTTTCACGGTTTTCAGTTTTTTTTCTTTACTGGGCAGTCCCAATACAGTTCAAGTTCGATACAGTTATTGTATTGCTTTTTGCTGACTCTAGGTCACCCTAGAGTACCCTGCAGATTTTGATTGCTTTTGCGAATGTATAAGAAATGAGACGTAAACAGCCATATATTTTAATTGCATAAACTTAGAGGAACTTGATTGAATCACAACTCCATAATACTGTAGACTTCACTATTTGGTATTCATTTCAACTCCAAACCTCGACGCGTTGCTGAAATAAAGGGACTTGACAGACAGACAAACGGACGGTCATCAAAGTGATCTTATAAGGGTTTAGATTTTTTTATTTACGAAGCCCTAAAAAGGAATTCTACGACTGCTAGCTGTCTCTACTATAATCAAATTTGACACAAACGAATAAGCACTACCAATCAACAGCACTCCCAGTTACTAGATACAATATAATTCTATGGCTATCGAAAGTTTTAGAAACCTCTCGTCGGGGTCCGCTTGCCAACTAAGTTCTCTCCAATTAGCCAGGTACGCATCCTCCATGGTGTTATTGTTTCATATCGGCCTCTACAGTTTCGGGCCACGCTTGGGGTTTCTATGGCACTTCAATTATAGTTTTGCGATAATGACTTAGTTATAAAATATTTCCAATTAAGTTGTGCGAAAAATATTGGCAAACACATAACCCTCCGCCAGTCAGGTAAAAAGGGGCTGCCATCACCTACAAAAAGCGTTGATCTTATATTAGGTCCTTACATATGAAATTGGCGTTTTGTATGGAAGGAACAAAAAGTCGAATATTTTTTAATATAATATATTTAATTAATCAAAGTATGAACCATTGTTTTCAATGCACTTTTGCCATCTTATAGGTAGTTCATTGATCCCTTTACTAAAAAAACCAGTCGGACGGGAATCAATAAAATCTTTGAAGGCGATTTGGACTGCCCCATCGGAGTTGAATTTTTTCCCTTGCAAAAAGTTATCCAAATTGCGAAAAAAATGGTAATCTGTTGGAGCAAGGTCCGGGGAGTACGGAGGATGTCTAAGACATTCCAATTCAAGCTCTTCTAATTTGGTAGCCGTCTGTTGCGCAGTGTGTGGTCTGGCGTTGTCGTGAAGCAGCAGTGGCGTGGAACGATTGACCAGCCTTGGTTGTTTAGCCGCTAGCTTTTCCATCATGGTTTGTAATTGCTGACAATAGACATCAGCTGTAATAGTCTGGCCAGATTTGAGAAAACTGTAATGAACAATACCGGCACTAGTCCACCAAACGCTTACAAGTAACTTTTTTGGGGTTAATTTTCGCTTGGGGCAGGATTTGGCTGGCTGGCCAGGATCCAACCATTGCGCTGAGCGCTTCCGATTATCGTAAGGAATCCATTTTTCATCACAGGTAATG
The DNA here is from genome assembly GCA_905475445.1 of Ochropleura plecta. Lineage (NCBI taxonomy): Eukaryota > Metazoa > Arthropoda > Insecta > Lepidoptera > Noctuidae > Ochropleura > Ochropleura plecta. Next base: position 6,609,765 of record FR997732.1, read on the forward strand.
ATTCGGTTTAAAATACCTTCATTGTTGTGCCGGTTCAGTAATGTAACGCAGCAGTCGACGCGCGTTTGCCGGTTTGCTTCAGTCAATTCGTGAGGTACCCACCTTTCAAGCTTTTTAATCTTCCCAATTTGCTTCAAGTGAATTAAAACAGTTTTATCACTAACATCGAAGCCTGCAGCTAACTCGGACGTGGTTTGCGATGGGTCCGCTTCCACAATAGCCTTCAATTCTCCATTATCAACTTGGGTCTCAGGCCGTCCACGGGGCTTGTTCTGCAGGTCGAAATTTCCAGAACGAAAACGTTGGAACCAAAAACGAACTGTGTTTTCTTTTGCAACATGACCGCCATACACATCATTCACCCTTCGAGTCGTTTCCGCAGCACTAGTGCCACGGCGGAACTCGTACTCGTAAATAATGCGATATTTTAAATTTTCCATTTTGTAAAATGAGTGACGCAAACAGAAAAAACAGAAGAAAAAAAACAAATGAATGACGGTCATCGAAGCACAAATACATGAGTAAATAGCTGTACAAATTTGAATTTGGAATTCCTTACCAAAGAGGAGAAATTCGTGATTAAAGTGGCCAGTACGAAAAACGCCAATTTCATATGTAAGGAATACGAACGAAATGGAAAATTTTAGAAGTTGAAAGACCTACAAACTGAACTATAACATTCCTGTTTGGTGCAGAAATTAAAATGGTGGTAGTTCTAAACCAGAAAAAATATTTAAATGACAGTTCTACTGCTTCTTTACTATTATGATATTATCCATAGATTAAATATTTAAATCACACAGATTATTTTAAACTCATTGCATTTCCAAACATTCCTATAGTTAATAAAACACAAACAGCGAACCAGACAACCTCACAAACTCCGTATTCCGGTGCATCAGGAGCGAATGCATACGACGCCACATTTGATAAACTGTGCGATAATGTTACGTTGAAATTCATTATAATTTTATTCATGCACTGACTTGGTTTATTAGCCCGTCTCAAGGTAGATGTTACTGCTGAGATCTACAATGTAGTATAAATGTCTGGAGGTAATTAATGTGGTGTGCAAATTTTTAATCAGGTACTTTTATGAACATTTTATGGTTGAGAATGTTTAGAGCAAAAACAGCTTAGACAGTTTGGGGTTCTTGGTGAAATCTTTGATGCTTGAAGTAAAGGATTTATTGATTTACTAGCTTTTGCCCACGGCCTCGCTCGCGTTAAATTCGGGGTAACAGAATTCCCCTTGCGCCTTATTGATTTGTAATAGCAACGCTAAGTTTTTCCGTTTCTTCCCTCTTTCTCCCTCACATCCCAATCTTTTAAAAAAAAAATAGCCTATGTACGTCTCCTGGTTCCCAACTATCTCTGTACCAAAATCGGTTTAGCCATTAAAGCGTGAAGAGGTAACAAACAAACAAACAAACTCACTTTGGCTTTTATAATATTAGTAAGGAAGTAAGGATTGCGCAAATAAATAAAACAAAGGAGATGTGTAGCTATGAAAGTTATTTATAAAACAGATTATGCAGAAAAATCAGCATCTAAGGCCGTAATCCACCGAGCAACAGATGAAGAAAAATTCTTGTCAAAATTGAAATGAACTCAGACGGGAAAAAGTTGAATATTGCAAGTAGATTTTAGCTGTCCCTTATATACACCTATCGATCAGCTCGGCTTAGAACTAAATACACAATCCAGAAAACTTTTTTCTGCAGACTGAGAGTTTCGACGAAAGTCTAAGAAAATTATGCATTTCCTTAAAACCAGCAGCTATTATAACAATAATCAGCAACTCGAGAGTCGTGCGGGAGTGACGTGCCCTCAGCACTAAAACCCCGAGTCATACGGTTAATTACCGGATGAGCAGCCCTCCGGTGATTTACGAGCTAAGAAGCCGAATGTGTACTGAGATATGTTGTATTTAATTATTGCTGGCTGGATTGCAGTTGGTGTAGTGTTTCCAGATTTAAAAAAAAAACCTCTGATTATTCTGTCCACTTTGTTTAAAGTTTCGATGACTTCATAAAAACTTGTCCACGTTAACGTATCTATTAATTGCTGTTTGTATAAATAGCTGCAAGTTGACAACTGTGCCCCTTGGAGGATGAGAAATTTCATGTCATAGCATTTTGTCAAAAATTCTATAGAAACCCAGTCTTTTGGTGGATGTCTCTCTGTGAAGAGTTTTCTCTTCACAGAGAGACTTCCACCAAAAGACTGGGTTTCTTAAAAACCCAGATTGGGATTTAAAAAGATCATTTGTCTCAAATTTATTATATGAGAACGTAACGCGCATGGACAAAATAAAAAACTAGTGCAAATGAGTCTGGCACCAGCTGAAAAGCTGTTTAATCGGTTATCAAATTAAAAAAAAAAAAATGTTATCTAATATGTTAATTCTCGTGTCACAATTTTCGTTCCCATACTCCTCCGATACGGCTCGACCGATTCTTATGATTTTTTTTTATGCATATTCAGTAAGTCTGAGAATCGGCTACTGGTAAGCATAGGCACAGCTAGTCGCTGTATAAATATGTAATGCAGAGCAATGATGAAATATGTTTAAGAAAGTTTTGAGTACGAATGTACGATGGTTGCATTGTGTGTAGGATGATAAGGCATGAAAGGAGGTAGCTGCTGAGCTGACGAGTAACACAGAAACATGGAAGAAAAAGACATGCCTTGCCGAAATAAATTGGGAGAAGAGCCGGAAAAAAGTATTCATTATCATTCCTTTATTTATTACTAGCTTCCGCCTGCGACTTCGTCCGCGTGGTATAGTTACTTTGGGCTAACGCCGCGTTTAACCCGCGTGATTATCGAAATAAAAAATATCTTTCTCTCCCCTTTTTTCTCTCTTTCATCCCCTTATCTCACTTTTTATAAGGAAATATATATAAAAATAGCCTATGTCCGTCTCCAAGGTCCCATCTATATCTGTATCAAAGTTCAACAAAATCGGTTTGGCCATTTAGGTGTGAAGACGTAACAAACAAACTCACTTTAGCTTTTAAATATTACTAGCTTTCGCCCGCGGCTTCGCTCGCGTTAAATTCGGTTTAACACACCAATCAGACCTGCAGTTTTTGCTCTTGCGCCTGATTGATTTGTTATAGCAACGCTAAGTTTTCCCTTTTCTTCCCTCGTTCTCCCTCATATCTCACTTTTTTTTAATAAAAATTAGCCTATGTCCGTCTCCTGGTTCCCAACTATCTCTGTACCAAAATTCATCAAAATCGGTTAAGCCATTAAAGCGTGAAGAGGTAACAAACAAACAAACAAACTCACTTTCGCTTTTATAATATTATATATATATATATAACTAGCTTTTGCCCGCGGCTTCGCTCGCGTTAAATTCGGGGTAATACAGTTCCTCTTGCGCCTTATTAATTTGTAATAGCAACGCTAAGTTTTCCCTTTTCTTCCCTTTTTCTCCCTCACATCCCACTTTTTTAAAATAAAAGTTAGCCTATGTCCGTCTCCTGGTTCCCAACTATCTCTGTACCAAAATTCATCAAAATCGGTGTAGCCATTAAAGCGTGAAGAGGTAACAAACAAACAAACAAACAAACAAACTCACTTTCGCTTTTATAATATTAGTAAGGATATAATATTATATATATATATATAATATATATATATATATATAATATATATATATATATATATAATATATATATATATATATAATATAGTAAGGATAAGGATAGTAAGGATTTTTTATTTATTTTTTTTACTTTCCAAATAATTTCATGAAAGAAACAACAGACTCGCCCTACTCCACTATCTTATCAAACAAAACCATCAAACTAAGCACATAACTTTGAATACTCAACACAAGCATAGAGTAACATTTTCTTTTCCTAGTTGGCAACGTACGGAGGCAATGTTGATTTTAAAATGCAGTCTCATTACTCGTATGTAAGTTAGTGTTACCAGACTATATTAGCTAGAGGAAACTTGCGAGAAACGAATTCTTAAACCGTGTACGGTTAACGGCGGGACATAGTGGCATGAAGTTTGGAGAACTATTTTGATGGGAAATATTTGTAGCGAGAAGTCTGGTGATAAAGTAGAGGTCGAAGCGTATATTAACTTTTATGTTTGTGAAATCCTATTTCTTACTATATCCTACTAATATTATAAATGCGAATGTTTGTGAGGATGGATGTATGGATGTTTGTTACTCTTTCACGTCAAAACGGCAGAATGGATCTTGATGAAAATTGGCAAAAAGGTAGATTATAGTCTGGAATAACACATAGGATACGTTTTTCTTTCGATAGCACGCGGGTGAAGCCGCGCGCGCAGTTATTACATATTACAATTTAGATTATCATGTCACAGGTGTATCAAGTGGTTACTTTGACACCTTTACTTAGTACACATTTAAAATATAGTCAAAAAAAGCCAAATGCGAGTTGGACTCGCGCATCGAGGGTTCCGCACAAACTTGTGTCATAAACAGCCATATCTTTTGACAGCATAGACTTACAGGGATGATTTTTTATAGCTCTAAGGGACAGACTTGAGTATATGGTTTAAATTTCAACTCAATACCTCCAAGCATTTTGAAATAAAGAGTATTGAGACAGGTCTTCAGACACAGAGAAAGGCAGGCAAGACAGATAGACGGACAAAAAGTGATCCTATAAGGGTTTGGTTTTTTTTCTTTTTGAGTTACGTAACCCTAAAAGCGAAAAAGGAGACGTAAATCTAGAGTACAGTCGTAAAGTGGTAAAAACAAACACCAAGAATTTGAACTACTCATAAATATTGAGTGAAAAAGCTCCAACTCCTTCAACCCTGTGTGTATCTCATTTCACTCAGGGGTACTACACCTTGTCTAATAAGTGCCCGCACTCACGTTAATGAGTTTACTGCATCCTTAGCTTGGAGTTTTTAAAAGTGCACCAGTGGCGCCCAACCTTTTGCCTTGGTGTCGGCAATTAATGACTTGCTTCCGTGCTTCTTGGCTGATTTTCAACTTAAACAGAAAATATTTTAATTGGTTTTTCATACTTCAATGAGTTTGTTGTGTTAACTTTGGTTAGAACGTTTGAGAGCTGCAAGATTAGTTTAAAGGAATAAATATTTGTGTTTCTTGGATCTGCTTTGACAAAGTTTGTGATCACCCTATTCGGGTTTAATCCTATAGATTATGTCGTGTGATTTTACTGATTATGAAATCTGAGTGGTCTGTGATTCAATTTAAAGATATATTTTTTTAATAGGTACAATAAAAAGTTTTTTTTTTAAGTGTTTTTAGGAAAATACTTTTACGACAAACCATGCCCCACTGCCAACGACCACCACTCTCAATAACACTTTACAACAAAAACAAAACATTCTTCATTCAACCCGCCACTGCTACCGGGGTGAAGTAACAACGTTAGCCGGTCCATTTCTCAATTTTACCCCGAACAACCCCTTTCTTCTTACGTGGACGCTACGGGTACAACAGGGTACGGGTGCAACCCTTCGAAGCCCGCAGCGTTTCGCACAGGCCGCGGCATGCGCGTTATTTTATTGTTTTCCGAAGTATTTCTTGGTTTTAAAATGTTCAGAATTTTATGACTGTTGATTTTAGGGTCGGTGTCGTTTTTAAGTTTCCTTACTGATTGATTTAGCATTTGATGTGAAAACCTGATTTCTGAAATAGCTCAAAGAGAACAATAAGCATTCGAAGAAAATAAGAAAAATATTTCTTCTTGAATTTCAGGAAAATTGGCAGGTTATTTTATTTGGTTCATGTTCACTTCTGAAGTACTCCAAGGAGGAATTCTCTGAATTGGGAGTTGTTCAAGTATTCTGCAGAAACATTTTGCAAAAATATTAGTGCGAAAAGAATAAAAACATAAGTATACACTGAAAATACTGCTAGCAAATAAAATGCATTAAATTGAAAATTCAACCTCTTAAAATCGCCAGCTCCCACATCCGTCCGCTGAAACTCGGCTTGCCTTCATTGTGGTCGCATCCGCCTCCTCGCGGCATTATATTAAATTTTATTATCGCCCTGGACTAAGTAATGGGAATATCGTGTAAGGAGCGGCCGTCCGCAGCCCCAGGGCGACACAGGGGTGGAACGCGGGTGACGGGCAGGCTGGTGATTAAAATTTCGACTACCGTTGATGACACGCCAGTACTGCGAGGAAGGATTAATGCCAGCTTTATGAGTAGATTACATTACTTGGCAGTGCGACGGCATTGTAAGTGTTGAGATTTCATTTGTTTCGTCACGATGACATCGTGTTTGTGTAGTTGGGATGTAAGGGTTGGATTGTTTACGGGCAAAGTTGAAATGTTGATTTTTTATGTTTTTTACTAGATCATTAGGTACCATACCATTTTATAATTATCCTATGACAATCAAAATACATGAATGTTTTTTTTGTTTATTTTTATACAGATTTCTTATAAAAAAAACAAGCTTTTAAAAATAGTAACCCACCGGTATTGGAAACAGGCTCCAAGCTACCGGCAAGGCTTCCAGAAAAAGGAATCTCCTGACAATACGAGCTACGAACAATCCTCCTTGATCTAGCTACCTAGCGAGAGCCTCGTTGGGTAATGCTCAAGACTCTTGGCAATTAAGACATTTGCAGATACGACTATCGGCACAATGATCGCTGAGTCCACATCCCACATGCCGGCAACCTCGCGAGCCAGTCAGGTATACTTGATTATAATGCTATTAACTATGTATTGGAAATATTTTTGACAGACTACTATAGTTTTTGTCAAAGGTATTAAGACCACAAACATAATAACTTACTAGTTCTTGGCTACCATGTTCTGACCCCAGCCTCATTAAATTAATAACCCCACAAAAATAATCAATAAAATTAACATTATCAACAAAAACACTCAAATATATCGCCACTTAAGGACATTATCGACAAAAAAACTATTCCATATTTTCGAATTGCGACTAAAAAGACAAAGTTTCGACTATAAAAAACGTCTAAGAGGGTCTGAAGGAAAGATAGAAATACAAACAAATGTATTAGATGTCCAGACAAAGTTTTCTCATAAGCTATCAGCGCGGTTCAATTGTTTTTCAATGGCCTACTGAGACAGGCATTTCATGTTTAATGGAGGCGACTGCTTGTGGCTGCAGAATGTTCAAAATGGTGTTTTTATATCGCAATATATCTTAAAATTATATATATGAGAAACAGCAAAACTAAAAAGACAAAGAAGTTCCATTAAAAACCAATTAATATTTGGCCAATGGTCACATCAAGAGTGCAAAACGGATAAGGTCATATACAAGTTAAATTAAACTTTTTGTACTACATAAAATGCGTTTGGCCGCAATTTGCCTGGAGTCCTTAATGATACGGATACGGTGGAGCACGCTGAAATGTTTAAGGTATCTTCTCGAGCCCTAATGATTTTTAGAATAGAGGCGTGCAAAATTGTCAACATATCGCCGATAAACTGAAGTGCTACCCTTAAACCATATAAAACTGCTACCAAATTATAACCTAAATGTGATTTATTGCCTACCTCGATTCATCTAAATTTCTTTCCTGTACCAATTCGGAGTCACTTCTTAATTATTTCCCAATAAATCGTGAACGCACCGACTGAGCTGATCTCTGGAGTGTGAACGTTTATTTAAGGGCTGCTATATTTTTTCCACCCTCCCCGGTTCACTTCGTTATATTTATTAAAACATCGCCCGAGATTACAAAGAACACGATATTTTTTACACTGTAAGATGTGAAAACCAATTAAAGAGATAAAAAGGGAATCTAGAGAGGTGCCTGCATTAATTTCTTTTTTGCGGGGATTATTTTAAAATTGCATTATATTCTTGTTAAGACGCCGGCCGCCTCCCGGTTAATGATAGTAGTACCCCTTCCTTTTTAATTGCCCCGGGCTATTGCGAAATGAGTAATCTAAAGGTGCTCGGCCGGTACTCGCGATAAAACTTTGGAGACTTTGAGAATGGTGGACTGCTAGATAAGTAGAGCTAGGACCAGCTAGGAGTTTTAGTTGTAGGATTAAATTGAACAAGTTAAGCCCAATTGGTGAATTTAGCAGTTTTGCCAGATACATAAATATTATGCTTTATTTCCAAAGACTAAAATAGAAACCGAAGCTGGCAATTCTCCGACCCATTACCCCGAAAAATTAGTGTCGGTAATAAAATTATATTTAGTAAATGCGTGTCTATATCGTAGGTACCTACCAAGAGGACGTCACGAAACGATTAGGAACTCGTAATAAAGATATAATAATTTCCCACGCAGATATAAATTGTGCGTCGATACCAATGTCTATGGTACATAATTCTGACACGGACCGCTCAATTCGGGGGTGAACTTCTAAAGTGTTCGCTAGAAGTGGTCACGATTATAACTTAGGCAACCATAATCTTGCATTACGGTATTCGAAAATAACCCCTAAATCTATGGCTCTAAGATTAAACTCAAATGCAAACTTAGGGTTGTCAAAGCTGGTTGCGATTACGACACTGCCAACTTTTGAGTGCAACCAAGACCGTCTAAAACGAGCTTTATTTTTCAGCAAGTAAGGTCGATATCACCTGCTTTAGTAAAGTGGTGGTGGTTTATTAGTCATCGATGGTGGCGCGATAGGCCCGTGCCAGGCGCGGGCGGCGCGCACGCATGCTGTCAACACTACCTAATGAACGGCAGTTACACAACGCACGTGAGGCTAAATGTCGCTATGCTTCCTGCAGTAATTTTATTGTAATTTGTGCGTATTTATCATGTGAAGAGAATTATGGCTTTATTATTTTTTTGGAAAACTATTGTGAATTGATTTTTATTTGGAGTCCTCGAAAAGATAATGATGGTAAAACCTTTACTAACATCATACTAATAGTTAAGCAAGAGAAATTAATTGTTTGTAATTATCCCACCACAGAGAAAATAAATGCAATGGTAATATGTGCTCTAAAACAGAAAAAAACTGAATTACAGACTCAATAAAAGGTAAAATAAAAGGTAAGATTTAAAACAAAATTGTCTTGAACAAAACCAAAAGGCTTGTTTCCAATCATAGCATTGGTCTTGTCACTGTCTTACACCACCAAGCTCACAAAATAATGCAATTCCAAAATCAACTTTAAAAAAAAACAATTTAATTTCCCGTTCACTTGACAGATGTCACGTGATACAGAAATTAAGGCTGCGCCACAAAGAAAGCGGAGCCAGGAATGCTAATTACGGCTGATATTTATACGACTGCAACCGCAGCGGTTCCGTGACACCGCGGGGACGACGACGAAATAAATAGCGAGATTGTACTGCAGTTAATGTTGAAGGATTTTTGCTTTACTGCTTGACTTGGAAAATAAAAAAGAGGTAAATTTAGAGTACACACAAATTAGCCTATTCCACTGCTGGAGTAAATGCCTATTTATTAATTTTTGACGTGATAACGTCTTTAAAATCGTTTTAGTCGGGTGACATGTTCAGAAACTTGTGTCACACCAAAACCTCACGAGCGCGATCGATCGCAATAAGACGTTATCACGTAAACATCTCGATCGTAAACCTACTTTACAAACAACCAATTTTTTTTACTTAAATTCAAAAGTCGTCATACATTGTAATTACGTCATCATCGTGTATTGAAAGGATTAATTGACCACCTCTCCACCAGAAAAAAAGGAAACGGTTTGGCTCGCTGTTGTACCAGTGAATTTTTATTGGTTTTATGTAAGATCTAAAAGAATATGCCAAGAGGTATCATTTAGGACCTAAAATGCAAAATTGCGGTTCACAAACTGTGACAAACGAGATAGACGCCATCAAGTTCCTGTTTTTTTTACATATGTAAGCATTTTTTATAGCTGTGGTCATATCCATGTGAGTATTTGTAAGACCGTCATTAAATTATTTTTACGACCGACGAAATCACAAAATGATAGAAATTAAGTTTTCGTTCACTTTTCTTAACTGGAAGTGGTCAATGTCCCCTGAATAATAATCTATAGCTTTTTACATTCATATGAAAGCGTCATTGTACATATATGTTATTATTATTCCAGAGAATTTGAACTTTTTAACTTTTTGAAGACTAATGGTACCTATCAAATGGTGCCTTCAAGTTATTCTCAAACCTTAGATCCTATGCCGAACACGTACCTGAAATGAAAAAAGTTATTGTTAGTAGATATATTGTTATACATATATACTAAACATTTTACAATACAACAAACAAATTACAAAGTTCAATCATATTTCCCATTTAGGTCCAAAATACTTAATTATGATCTTATTACAGAAAAAAAACAATAGCTATCAGTTGGGTCTTCCAAAATACTAGACACTACGGGTGAAAAATACGATAAAACCATTATATTTTAATGAGATAATTAAAAAAAAACTTAATGGCATCTCAAGTTTTTGACAGAAAATGGACAGCATTTTTATGGTCTTAAATAGTTCTATCTCTTTGTATATAATGTTTACTCATCGGACGATTTGGTTCTTATCTCTATAAGCTGTATCATTCGTATTACTTATCTATTGGAATTAAAATATAGATTGGTTGGCCTCAATGTTATACTTTGCATACTGGAAGCAACTTTTCTACACACACGTTGCTTTAAATATATATCCATCAAACTTAAAAATGTATAAAACCTCTATGTTGAACAAGGCTTCACGGCTTAAATTCCATTATAAAGTTAGTACAACATCGAGTAATTTTATAATCAAAGCGTGCAAAACCGACATCGTAAAGCTTTCAGGATGCTGGCAATCCCTAAAATAACAAAATAGAATTTCCGAGAGATGTGAGCTGGGAGGCGTGGCCTCCGGAAGTGGGCTGCGTTTGGACGCCCGGAACCTTGCGATCGCCACATCCGCGCCAGCCAGCGAATAAGTAATGCACTTATTATATAGTTATTGTGTGGTATTGATGGGGTTCATTTGTTGAAAACGAGTCTTTGGGTGGCTTTACATTTATTGTTAGATACTGAATAAAATCTGCTGTTAAGGAATTTTAATTATTTTAGGACCTGACTGGTTCTAGTTTATTTTTTAACTAGCATTTGGTACGGGCTTCGGTCAAGTGGAAATCGAAAATTAACCCACCGAAACATACTACTGGGTTAAAAAGTATTCTATTTCCAAACCCTGGTCTGTTCATCATCTGTTAGCTAAACAGCGTGTAGCGGTTACGGGGCGTTACAAATAAACTCATTTTCACGTATATTATTCGTACTAAAGGATTTTATATTAACTAGCTTTTGCCCGCGGCTTCGCTCGCGTTAAATTCGGGGTAACACAGTTCCCCTTGCGCCTTATTGACTAGTAATAGCAACGCTAAGTTTTCCCTTTTCTTCCCTCTTTCTCCCTCACATCCCACTTTTTTTTTAAAAAGTAGCCTATGACCGTCTCCTGGTTCCCAACTATCTCTGTACCAAAATTCATCAAAATCGGTTCAGCCATTAAAGCGTGAAGACGTAACAAACAAACTCACTTTCGCTTTTATAATATTAGTAAGGATTAATGCCGATTTAAAATTTTTAGTGCAAATATTTAATATTATAAATTATTAAAGGTATATGCAAAATACCTGTTGAACAGAAAAAATCAACTCACAAATATTTCTGCCATCAATCCCAATTAATTTACAATGACATTTTTTCCTGAATAATCGCCACCAGCACGGGCAAGCTCGGGCCATCGCGAACCATCCCGCGCCAGGCACGGCCACTGCGCCACCCCACACTAATTGATTCACCAGATAACACAGGAATGTCACTCGATGAACGCGATCCATGTTTACACCGCGTCCTCTGTTCAACGCGTTGCGTGCGTAGCGATGACGAGTGCATTCTGGTTGTGATTGAAGATACTGGTGATTTGAAAGCTAAGATAGCAGTAATGCATGCTATAGTTGCACTAGACAATATAGTCATAGACGCTTGAAGAGGCTAGCGAGATCTTTTTTTTTCGAATGCGAAATCATCAAATAACTTCTCTCGCTCTGTGCAAGGCAGAAGGGAGTGACGGACTTTTACTGACTTAAACCCATTCTTGTTACTTATTTTCCGCATAACCCGTTCCTCTGCTTTGTTGACATCTCCTTGAGCCTTGCGTGGAACACTTGCGCGCCATCGACACGGCTTGTCGTCACAAGACGGACGGACGCACGGTGAGCTACCCATTGCTCACCGACCCCGGCGAGATGCTTTGGATGGTGTTTTCGTATTTTAGCGAGAAGAAAAAGCTTAAATGATTTCTTTCACGTTTTTACTAACAGACGAAGCCAATTAAAACACAATCAATTGCATGGCTATTCTATCCAAAAAAAAAAACACAAAAAAAACGAATCTATTAATTATATTTTTCAAGGGATTCTGAATCCCCATTACACCGTCACAAGACCCTCTAGAACGATCGATGTACCAGGAGAGCATAAAACAATGCCCCTAGTAATTTACGAGTTCGACTTGCTTCGGACCTCTCTTTACGACGCTGTAGGTACATCTCCTGTTGATAATGCCTTGCTCTTAAAATGAGCATTAAGATTAAGGGAAATGTTATTGGGGTGTAATAGCGAAGTAAATTTTTTCTTCTTTATTCTGAGGTGAAATCTGGTAGTGTTGGTAAATATTGGTATTTGAATAAGGATTTTTCCAGTCTGGTAAAATCATAATAATCTTTTTTCTTGTTTCTATGCGATCACGATTGACTTGCTGCTTTCAAAGGTAAGTTAAGGCAGCTATTTTGAGATCAAGATTTTCTGAATAACATTAGTATTTTCCTATGTAATTCTTAACAAGATAAATTTCATTTATAAAAAAAAACTTACACCTCGCACTCTCCCACTTAAACTGTTTCGTTATTTAAAAAAAAAACAATTGAAAATGGTATTTCAATTTCGCCATAGTCGTTCGAAATATAAATTAAAATTAGGAGGCGGCCTGCTCCGCAATAAAACGCAGCTGCGCTCCAATCAGATGACGATCTTGATAAACGAGCACCGTGAGATTGCACTCTTGCCTAAACCTGGCGGAAAGTGGAAACCTATTCCGAGTAAGGTTGTTTTTGCATATTTTTGTTTGCATTGCGATGAAAGTTATAACGAGATGTTAAATCAAAACTAATATAATAATAAATAATATAGAGAGGTCAAATTTGTTTGTAAGTTTGAACGTAGGGCATAATCTTCGGTACTACTAATCCGATTCCGAAAATTCTTTCACTAACGGTAAGCTTTTTAATCCCTGAGTGTCATAAGCTCTATTATACATATATATATATAATATACATTAAAAGCGTTCCCATGTGTTGTTCCATACATAATGGGAGAGAAAATACTAGTAAATAATAATCATTAACTGCAAGCTCTTTTAAAGAAACAAAATTGTGCTTATCTAAAAGATTAAGAATAATGGGCAAAAGGGCATCAGCTGATCATAAAGCCAGATGGCAACACAAGGCCGCCACCTGACGGTGATTTTGTCGAACTAGTAACTGGAAATGAAGTTAAAAGCATATTTATCCTTTTAATATAGCATTTTCCGACACAAGATTCAGGAGAACTGTTATAATGGAGTTTCATTCGACATCTTTAGCTCAGTCAATAAATTTGGTTGACCTCGAGCGTCACAAAAACGTTTCAGTCAATACTATATAAAGAAGATTTTAAAGCTCAATGAAGTCCTACAATAAAAACATTTTAACCCATTTGCCGTAAAACTTTATCACAACTTCACAAGATAACAAGAACGCTGAGTCATCGGCCTTTAAGCATCGAAGGTTTTATGCTCGAAAACTAAAGCTAATCCCATGGACACTATTACTTATTTAAGGGATTCTAATTTAACGTACACTGTAGCAATCTAGGACCCTGTCGCAACCTACAAAATGACGACAGCGCATAAAAAATACACGGCAATGACAGAATAGAAATAATTACTTCGTATCCCGGGCAAGGCAGCCGTTCAACAGAAAACGTGCGCTGAAAAATATATCCATCCCATTTTATCGTATGGAGGTTTCAGTGAACGAGAAAGGGACAGTACCACGTTGCCTAAATAAAACATAACGGCTGAGAACACGAGCCATATTGCCTCGGTGGAAAAGTTTTAAAAAGTTTTCTTTGCGGACCCATTACAAGTACGTCGACTTTGTATGTGTGGGTTCGCTCGATACAAGCGGTCGATGGTGATGTGATGTGTTAGAAGACACGCTTGTGAAGAATATTGTGTTAATACATAAGAATTTGTTGAACAAAATCAACAAGTTTTATATCAAAATTTGTACAAGGAATTAAGTGAAAAAGGAAATACTGAGAAAGCCTTTAATTATTATGTTATCGCTCAATGTTGAAATATCTTGTTTAGATTATGAACAATGGTTTTTGAAGAAACATAAATACCTATTATGTACACGGCAACTACTCGATAAGAAGAATATATAAGACGATTTTACAAACTTCTGTCAAAACCAATAGAAAACAATTTACCAGGAACAAGTTATCAAAAAAGTTTTCTTATAATCACTGAAGAACAAGCCTTCATTTATGCTGATTAAATATCTCCATATTCATAAGACCTAAATCGTCGCATGCATTATTAAGATAATACATGCGACGCTAACGTATTTTCATTTTAAATTTTAATCCATTGAAAACGTGACCTCCAACAGAAGTGTATGTGTGTGAGTGGCCCTGGTTCACGCACACAACCAAACATCAGTGTACACAACGAAAGTAGGTTTATTTCCATGAAAAAGTTTTGAAAATCGATGGCTTTAGCTCCTACGCTCGGAAAGTTTTGCGCCATATAACCATAAATACAGTGTACGCCCGTGTTTTGCTCGCTGTAGACATCGACCTACTGGTATTTTCTTCTAATAATTTGTGAAATACTGTATTATGAAAATTTTTGTATTAGAATGTTATTTTTTACGTGTTATTACAACATTATTTTCTCTCGTTTTTCCATAGTCACGTGGGCGCCAACATGCCAGGTGTGGTTAAACACGTTATTGTGCTTGATATTGCGTTACGTTGCTGAGATTACGTTATGGTTGACAAGAAAAACGGTCGGAAATTCTCTCTGGTCGGTTTTGCGATTCTATAGAAAACGATTGTGTAATTATTACAAAAATTCTGAAATTTCAAACACGTGCGGTTTGCTTGAGATTTTGTTGTGAAGCCATAGGTTTTACTGGCGAAATGTTTTTTGTTCAAGTTACTGTTCAAGGCTGTTGTAGGTACACCTGTGTTGTTGGGAAACAAATAGAATTTCACAACATTAATATAATTTTCAGATGGACTCGTGGATAACAATAAAAAAAGAAATAGAAAGGTTTTTTCAATTAAGATAATTGTAAGGTTATTTATAATGAAAATATTGTCTTTCAGAAAACACCCCAAAGATTTAAGCAGAGGGTTATAAATATCTTAAGAATTAATACCCCGAAGGATAACCGTACGGCGCGCAAGACGCATTGTTGCGGGAAGCACCATCTTGAAAATATCGCTTTGATATATTATTGTTTATAAATAATGACTGTTAGACCCTCTTAATTTAATTGTGGCGTATCCCTGAAGCTTATTAACCGTCCGGTTAATATTTCCTTATTGGGTTGTAATTAATTTTGTTAGGCAGGTGCTATGCCCAAAGCAGGCCGGGGCTCCGGGCCACCTTAAACGGCTATTATCTACCGCATTATTTTGTCGTGGCCAATTTGTTTGAAGCCTTTGACGGTTGTAACGAACAGTTAATTAAGTTCGATGAGATGCTCGATTGTTTAAGAAAGGATTTTGTTTATAAGGAAATAATTAAAGGTTTGGTGAAGTGGATTGTTGGATTGGAGATTGTGACGGCGTTCTATGGTGTTTTGTTTGTTGTATGCAGATTTACTCAAATACTCTTTGGTAGGTAGCTCATAAGAGTCATAAGGCTTCTACATTTATGGTCTACTTACGACAGTACCTTGTCAATACATCTATGAAAACATCATGTACGTTAGGAAAAAACTGCATCTATTTAGAAGTGACAGACATCACTATAATACCAGAAATAGGGACCAACTGGTTCAGCCAGGTTTCAGGCTAGCTAAAGTAGACTCCTCTTTTATGGGGTACTGTTTAAAATGTTACAATAAAATACCTCCACACATCCTACAACTGAATGAATCGAAGTTTAAATTTTGTAGTAAACGCACACTATGTAGGCAAGCATACTATAAGTTGGGGGATTACATTAATGATATAAATGCTTGGCTCAATGCCGGTCCTGCTCCACAACCATAGGGGCAAACTAACTAATCCATGTGTGTAACCAGTCCATGGAGTTTCTTGCCCATTCTTCTCCATAGAGATCTACGCTTTGGAATGGGCAACTACAGTACTTTCACAAGTTATTATGTCTTGTGACTGGGACTGTAGCAGCATCATTTTTTTTGTTCTTGTTTTTATGACATTCAAAAGTGCCTGTAATGGTCTAATTGAAATAAATGATTTGAGTTTGAGTTTGAGTTAACAGTTGATTGACAGTTTTGTTTACTACTTCATGATTATTCTCTAAACTATACAGAAAGTTTTAAGACGTCTAACATAACCAAAACGATAAAAAAATTAACCACAGAGTTCCAACAAAAAAAAAGAACAAACAAACTCGCCACTGTCACAACACACACCAGCCAATTACCAATTACACTCCGCACAATTACAAACTATGGCCCAGCAGGCAAACAGAAGTCCAAGTTGTGTCCAAGGTCAAATTAGCGCCATGACCCCCAACTGCACCCCCAGTCCGCTGGTCCAAGTAGTTTACGAACAACTGCCATAACTCCGCAGGTTCTGAAACTGGGTGACGGACTAAGCGGCCCGGCCGTTGACTCCGAGAAAAAGTTCCCTTTAAATATCCACAAGTTTAGTTTAGCAACTCAAATTTAGTTTGGTAACAAACAGAACAAACAACAAGTCGCAACAAATCCGGCGAAGTTGCGCGCGAGTCGGTTCAAGTTCAGCTCGCAGTAAACTCGTGTGATGCGCGGGGTGTGGGTGTGTGACGGAAATGTGTATGTGTGTGTCAATGGAAGGAAATTAACTTGAAAATTTTATTTAATTTTTATTATCTTAACTTTTGTAAATTTCATGTATTGTAAATTTTAACAGTTGTTTTTGTGATCCATATTTTAAGACTTACTCAAAGTCTATAATTATAAATCGAAATTTCACAGTTAAACAATACTCTTAAATTTGATGAAAATTGTAAAGGAGTTGCCGTTATAACTGTGCAGCAAAAACTGCATATACTATCGGATAAAGTAGTTATATTTCTTACTTCGAGTACCTACATTTACATAGTTTCTTTACTACGCTCAACGTAAGCTATCCGGGTCGTAGCCACAGAGCTACGAGCTACGGCTACGGCGTAGGCGGTGCCAAAAGCTAGCCGCTACTTTGCTACGCCGGGGTGTGAGGCATCATATCGATTGCCTCCCTTGTACCCTTAGCATGACCTAACTAATTTTATGACCTTTTAGGATAATGTTTATTGGTACATTGTGTTTCAAAGATTTGTACGAGTAAATAAAAATAGTGTCGCCAAAAATCATTACCGAAAGAATATTTGATCATTCATTTTGCCGATAAAAACATTAGAATGTACTTGAAAAGTAATTACTGTTGACGCAGTAATTTTATACATGGCTGAAATAAAAAACATTGACGGTTAATAAAAATCGTGTCCGCAATTACGTAACTGCGCATATCAAGTCCGACCGACCGCATCCTTGCGTCGTAGACAAAGTCCTGTACAGGACTGGCGCGTCGCCGTTGCGGTGTGCATACCGCGCATGCGTCCACCCTACCCCCGCGCGCCCCCTACCCGCAACACGGAAAACTTTTCCCCGACATAGCTATAACTACCCGCTTCACCCGTCGGCAACACTTTTTGCCCCCACCGGTGGGTAGGGGTGGCAAAAGTTTTGCCAGCCCGGTTCGGTACTCCGTACACATCGCTCTTCCAGTTTTTCCTGTATATTGAAATGGAGGTGCGGAGAAAAGAGTAGAATTTAGAAGCTGTCGTACAAATTTTAATGAGGAGTGAGAAGGTGAATGATATTCCGTGTAACGAGCACCGTGGCCTTTGTATGGACGTTTTAATATTTCAATACACGCCGAAGTTCCGACACCAAACGTACAATTTGACAAAACGCGCGTCTCATAATGAGGATGTCATTAGATGACACGTGCAAAATTATAATAGGTAATTTACGAAGTAACAATTTCTGACGCAAATTAATGAAAGTTGTGGTGAATGATATCGGTTGCTCTTAATAAAATATGTATAAGCTTACCTCAGATAATTGCAGCTGACCGTGGTCCAGCGGTCACCTAGTTAGCGCTAATCACAATTAGGCGAGCCACCACTTCATCACGGCTATTCGATAACAAGGATCCTCAGTGAATGATTAATAACTAGAACCGCGGTTTGTTTGCATTTGGACGGTCCGCGTCCGTTGGCGAGAGTAACAAACTTATGAATAATATGCCGCATAAGTTGAGCGTGACTTAAGGATGAATCGATTTTCTTGAGCCGTCGCCACACGGTTGCTATCCCACCATCTCGATTAATTGCATGGGTTATTTAAAGAGGAGCCGTCAACAGTACATATTTGAGGTCTGGGAGTACATTCATCACGGGTCGGGCTGCAACGTCTGACCCTACGTTATCTTACAAGAGCAGTGACGCGACCCGAACCTCTTGGTGACTGATGACTCTCCTTAATTAAATTTTATGAACTATCATTCTGTTGGACCACTGTTTGCTGGTGCAATTAGTGAAATACTGTTGATACGTTGATGTTATCTACAAATATTTCACAACTTTTATTTGGTATACAACTAGTGTTCACGCATCATACGCGTGAACGAGCAGCGGTGGGGGACGCGGGAGGAGAGGTCTCAGCTATATATGTATATATCCAACAACTAGTAATAATCAACTTCTTCAAACCACAGAACTGAATATTTATGTAACGGACGCCGAGACATAGCCACTAAGCTATAACAAACGACGAGATAAACGTCTCACACATATGCCTATAAATAGTATGATTAAAGTATATTGTTCAATATTCCTTGAATTCCTTGTTAAAACTAGCGTAATGTAAAGTATATACTGTATGACTATTAACTTAGTGGATAACATGTAAATAAAATGTTTATTGTTGTAAGTAAATAAGATATACGTAACTAGGTAACTAAGTTTAGTAAATAAAGATAAGACGTTGTTTGATTGGTTAATATTGTAAGGTCCGGCGGACCAGCATTCCTGCAGCGACAAGTCTCGACCTGTCGAAACCTGCTCGCGCCGCTCCGCCGGGCTACGCGTAGCTATTGGCCAATGGGCAGGGGGCGTAACCACACACGACCGCGACGTGCGCCCTGCTGCCCAGGGGATATATATAGGCGGCCTTAGCAGAACACGTACGATCCATTGAAAAATTGTAAATTGTCGAATTGCTGTCCGAATAATAAACGGTGAAAATCTATGTGCAGTTTAATTGTGAGTCAAGAACACTTCAAATAAAACACAAGAACCAACAGGAAAACACTCATTTAATACAGTCCACTACAGTCTGGTCCTCCGAGCGCCGGATTAAGAACTAAGTGAAGTGAATTATCGACTAATTAGCTGCCAGCAGACGCCGGGATCAAGACCGACAGTGTTAGTGCCGACCTAGAGTGCCTAGCTCCGTGACGAACCGACCGGACCTAGACTACGTCGTCACCATCTACGTGCCGGGCAGCGACCGACCGAATCGTCTGCGCATCGATCAAGACCGACAGTGTTAGTGCCGACCTAGAGTGCCTAGCTCCGTGACGAACCGATCGGACCTAGACTACGTCGTCACCATCTACGTGCCGGGCAGCGACCGACCGAATCGTCTGCGCATCGATCAAGACCGACAGTGTTAGTGCCGACCTAAAGTGCCTAGCTCCGTGACGAACCGACCGGACCTAGACTACGTCGTCATCATCTACGTGCCGGGCAGCGACCGACCGAACCGTCTGCGTGCCGACACGACCCGAACCGTCTGTGCGCCGACTCAAACCGACAGTGTTAGTGCCGACCTAAAGTGCCTAGCTCCGTGACGAACCGACCGGACCTAGACTACGTCGTCACCATACACGTGCCGGACAACGAACCGAAGAAGTATTGAAACGTAAGTTCAAGCAAAATATTAAAATGGTTATCACTCGAAGTCAGTCTGACTTGGCCGAGGTTGAAGAACAACGACGCAACGAGCAACAAGAAGCCATTCGACGCCGTGAACAAGAACGCATAGAACAAGAGCGATTACGACGAATCTCACTCGACCCGCCGGCCTCACCCTTTTCAAGACCAGCAGAAGCCAGCATCGCCGGGCCCTCGGGAATTCAAACGACAGTGACTGTGAGACAACGACCGAGATCACCGACACAATCACTACGTTCACACCGCTCGAACACAAGTGTCACGACGCGACTACGAATGGCGGAACTAAACGCTGCTGAGAGACTCGCGGCGCTCCAGAGAAAACAACTTGAAATGGAAGCAGACTTGGTGAAGAAAAGACTAGCTGCAGAGGTGTCTGCCATCAACGATGAAGAGTCAATAAATGACGAACCTGCTCCTGAGGCACCGCATCAGAAAGTAGACGAGTGGCTGAGAACCAATCCGATCGACGCACGGGGGGAGGAAGCAGCAAGGGGAACCAGAGAAGAACCAAGACAGATAAGGTTTGAGACATCTCGGGCACGATCGCCGACTCCAACCAGAACGAGAAACAGCATCGACCAATTGGCCGCCACACTTGAGAAGATGGCCAGACCACGACCGCGACACACCGACCTGCCTACGTTCACCGGAGCCGCCAACGAGTGGCTGGCTTTTAAAGCAGCCTTAAGAGACTCAACACAGATGTACCAGATCACAGCAGCAGAGAACATACAGAGACTAAGAAGCTGCCTGAAGGGAGAAGCTCGAGAAGCAGTGGCCGCGCTACTACATACGGCCACCGATCCAGACGCAATCATGAAAACCCTGGAACAGTGCTTTGGACGACCCGAGGTAATCATAGACCGGGCGCTCGAAGACTTGAAGAAGCTACCGAAACCTGGAGCAGCAGCAGCCGACCTCAATAGCTTCGCTGTCAAACTACAAAACATCATCTGCGTGTTGAAAACAATAGACCGAAGAGGCTACCTCTTCAATCCACTGCTGACAAGAGAAGTACTGGACAAACTGAGTCCACATCTCCGTTCCCGTTGGTGCGACTACGCCTACGAAAACGAGGGAACAGCTGACCCAGAGATCGTCGTCATATCTCGCTTCTTAATGAGAGAAGCGGACAGGGCATTACGTTACACATATGCCCCATCTACGTGTGCGGTAGCAAGTACGAAGAAAGAAACACGACCCGCCGTCACCCTCAAGAAGAAAGCTACGGTGTATACTACGGTCAACGAAGCGGAGGAAGAGAAACTACAGTGCCCTGGCTGTGAGCAAGCACACACACTGCCACAGTGCCCTAAATACAAGGCACTCACTATCGACCAACGATGGGAATTTTTAAAAGAAAAGAAGATCTGTCTCAAGTGCGCCCAACGAAGACACCGACGCATCGGATGCAAAGCGAAGCCCTGCGGTGTGGAACAATGTCGCCGACCACACCATGCGACGCTACACAAGACACCACGGGCAGAGGAGGTCAAGCCAGCCGAGCCCGCCAAGGAAGAAGTCGTCCTGTCAGTGGCAACACAATCAGCTGCTGGGCCACGAGCTGTCCTATTGAAGATGTGTCCAATCATCGTGTCCGGACCACGGGGGGAGGTGCAGACCTACGCGCTCCTAGACGAAGGGGCAACCATAACGCTAGTCGACAAGGAGCTAGCAGCCAGCATCGGGGCAGTGGGGCCATCACGACCACTGCGTCTCAACGGTGTCAACATGTCACAACAAGAAACAGAGAGTCAACTGGTCACCCTTAAAGTACGTGGCCTGAAAGAAAATCAAGGTTACAAGATCAGAGCGAGGACTATGAAGAACTTAAGAATGCATCAGCAGGCCATTCCCGAGAGCTTGCTCGAGTATGACCATCTGAAGAACCTGCCCAGGGACGAGGTGTGCTACGAACGCGCACGCCCGGGACTGCTAGTGGGGACCGACCACTGGGAGTGCATCGTCTCGCGGGAACTCAAGACTGGCGGCCCGAACGAGCCGGCCGCATCGAGAACAAACCTAGGATGGGTGGTGCACGGAACAGCACCACGCAGCGCCATCATATTGGAAGACAAGGTGCTGCACATATATGAGCCCGACCAAGAAACGAACGTGAGCAATCAGGAACTTCACAACTTAGTCGAGGCGCATTTTCAGATTGAAGCACTCGGAATACATAAGAAACCCCGAGTCACCGAAGCGAATCAGCGCGCTATCACGATCGTCGAGACAACTACTAAGAAGACCGACGTAGGGTACGAGGTGGGACTGCCGTGGCGACGAGACAACACCGTCATGCCGCCCAGCTACAATCAAGCGTTTCGACGACTAAAGAAGATTGAAAACAAGATGGACGCCGACCCTAAGTTCGCGAGGGAATACTCCAGCCAGATAGAGAACCTGTTGAAGAAAGGCTACGCGACACCATGCGACGGCTCGGAACGTACGAGCCCGATATGTTGGTACCTGCCACACTTTGCCGTGCAGAACCCGAACAAGCCCGGCAAGTGCAGACTAGTGTTCGACGCAGCAGCAAAGAGCAACGGGGTATGTCTCAACGACGAACTGCTGGAGGGACCGGATCTACTGCTGTCACTGCCGGGAATCCTGTTTAGATTCCGGGAAAAGGCGGTCGCGATAACAGCTGACATTCAAGAGATGTTCCTGAGAATCCAGATAAGACGTGAAGACCAACCGGCACAACAGTTCCTGTGGCGAGGTGATGAACGAGAGGCGCCTCCAGCCAAGTATAAGATGACCAGCATGATCTTCGGCGCAGCGAGCTCCCCGTACATGGCCCACTATGTCCGGAACCACAACGCGGACATTCACGGGCAGGAGTTCCCACGAGCCCTGGAAGCCATCAAGGAGAGTCATTACATGGACGATCTGGTGGCCAGCTACGACGACCCGATGGAAGCATGGAAGGCGGTAGAAGAAACAAGAACGGTACACGCTCACGCCGGCTTCACGCTACGAGGATGGAGTGCAAGCAATAAGATAGTGCTGCGCGACGTACCAGCAGAGTTGCACGCCACTACCCCTGCGCAGCTGGGGGGAGAACAGCCGGAGAACAAGATCCTCGGCCTGTACTGGAACGCGGAGCGGAATGAGCTCGGCTTCAACACCTCGATGAGCCGAGTCCCAGTGGAGGTACGAGACCGAGCACGCGCGCCGACTAAGCGTGAAGCCCTCAGCGCCGTGATGTCCATCTACGACCCGCTCGGGCTGCTGAGTCACTACACTATTCGGTCGAAGATCATCTTACAGAGCTTGTGGCGCCTCCGGACGACGTGGGACGAACAGATACCGGCTGAAGAAAACGAGCTCTTCGCAGCGTGGCTGGTACACCTCAAGGAGATTGGCAAGCTGCGACTACCGCGCTGCTACACGACAAAGGTACGCGAACGCATCGACCTCCACGTACTCTGCGACGCCAGCGAACAGGCCTACGCGACCGTGGCCTACTGGAGAATCACAAACAGCGACGGGAGTATCGACGTGGTGTTGGTGGCCGCTAAAGCTAAGGTAGCGCCAAGGCAGGCGCAGACTATACCCCGGCTCGAGCTACAAGCCGCGGTCATCGGAGCGAGGCTTGCCGATACCATAAAGAAAGAACACAGAATGAAGATTGGTCGAACGACCTACTGGACCGACTCGTCGACCGTAGTACATTGGATCCATCACGACATGCGACGCTACACACCATTCGTAGCACACAGGCTGGGTGAGATTGCTGAGCTGACTCAAAAGGAAGAGTGGCGATGGCTACCTACAGAACACAACGTGGCGGACGACGCGACGCGACTCAACGACGCATCTCTAACCGCAGAGGATCGGTGGTTCCAAGGGCCCAGCTTCCTCTACGAACCGGAAGAGCAGTGGCCCGTGACGTCGACAAGAGATGAAGACGAAGAAGAGACCCTGCATACGACAGAAGAACCAAGACGAGACAGCTGGCTCCCGAACCCTGCACGCTTCTCGAAGTATGAGGTCCTAGTAAGGGCCACCGCACGCGCTCTCGCCTTCACAGATATCTGTCGAAAGAGGGCCACGAAGATGGAACATCGTCACGTCGAGCGCGCCGAGTTAGAACTACTCCGACACGCGCAAGAAGAAAGTTTCAAAGAAGAGATAGAAAGAATCAAGTCGGCTCGACCATTAAGTAAAGCAAGTAAGCTGTACCGACTAGACCCCGTAATTGAAGATGGACTACTAAGGGTACGAGGAAGAATCGAGGCCTCTTCAGCACCGACGGAGACAAAGCGGCCTGTCATAATGGACGGCCGGCACCCGCTGACCAAGCTCATCGTGCTACGGGAACACTGCGCTGCGGGACACGCCAACCGCGAGCGCGTGACGAACGACCTACGACAACGCTACTGGGTCATTCACCTGCGACCCACCGTGCGCACCGTTGAAAGGAACTGTGCCCTTTGTCAGCGACTGAAGGGGACACCACAGACGCCGGCAACAGGAGACCTGCCGGGCGCCCGCCTGGACCCGTTCCACCGCCCGTTCACTAACTGCGGGGTGGACTACTTCGGCCCAATGATGGTCAAGGTGGGCCGTCGCCGAGAGAAGAGGTGGGGGGCATTGTTTACATGTCTCACCTCCCGCGCCGTGCACATCGAGCTCGTCGCGTCCCTCTCAACCGACTCAGCAATCATGGCGCTAAGAAGAATGGCGGCACGAAGAGGATGGCCGCAACTTATGTACTCAGACAACGCGACCAACTTTCGAGGGGCTGATCACGAGCTCCGAGCCGCCTACGCCGAGTGGCTGCCTGCACTACAAGACGAGGGGCTGCAACAGCGAATGGAGTGGCGCTTCATACCTCCTGGGGCGCCCAATCAGGGAGGCGCATGGGAGAGAATGGTGCGGTCAGTCAAGGCCGCCCTCAAAGTGACCCTAAGGGAGAAGGCGCCGGCAGAGGAAGTTCTCAGCACGCTACTCACCGAGGCTGAGTTCTCTATCAACGCACGACCACTCACTCACGTCAGCGTTGACCCTACGGACCCCGAGGCCCTGACCCCCAACCACTTCCTGTTGGGGTCGTCAAAAGGCCTACCAGCGACGGGACCCTGCGACGAGGCAGATCGACGGGCGTGGCGAGCTAGCCAGGCGCTCGCCGACCACTTCTGGCGGCGCTGGCTGCGCGAGTACCTACCTACCCTGGTACCCCGCGGCGAGCCGAAGAACGACGCGCGACCCCTGCAAGCTGGCGACGTAGTCCTCGTGGTGGACAACACGCTGCCCCGCAACACCTGGCCGATGGGAGTCGTTGAGAACACGCATCCTGGAACAGACGGCAGCATCCGAGTCGTCGAGGTGCGAACCCGCACCGGCATCTTCAGGCGGCCTACAAGCAAGCTCGTCGTCCTGATCAAGAAAGAAGAGGCTACGCAGGCTGCGCCGGGGGGAGAACTGTAACGGACGCCGAGACATAGCCACTAAGCTATAACAAACGACGAGATAAACGTCTCACACATATGCCTATAAATAGTATGATTAAAGTATATTGTTCAATATTCCTTGAATTCCTTGTTAAAACTAGCGTAATGTAAAGTATATACTGTATGACTATTAACTTAGTGGATAACATGTAAATAAAATGTTTATTGTTGTAAGTAAATAAGATATACGTAACTAGGTAACTAAGTTTAGTAAATAAAGATAAGACGTTGTTTGATTGGTTAATATTGTAAGGTCCGGCGGACCAGCATTCCTGCAGCGACAAGTCTCGACCTGTCGAAACCTGCTCGCGCCGCTCCGCCGGGCTACGCGTAGCTATTGGCCAATGGGCAGGGGGCGTAACCACACACGACCGCGACGTGCGCCCTGCTGCCCAGGGGATATATATAGGCGGCCTTAGCAGAACACGTACGATCCATTGAAAAATTGTAAATTGTCGAATTGCTGTCCGAATAATAAACGGTGAAAATCTATGTGCAGTTTAATTGTGAGTCAAGAACACTTCAAATAAAACACAAGAACCAACAGGAAAACACTCATTTAATACAGTCCACTACAATTTACAAGCTACAAAAAAGACTTATTTAGACTAAAACTATGTTCCTACATATGTATACAGCGACGACAACCAAACAATTAGGCGTAAAATTATTCCTTTTCATCGCCCAGAAAATTGGCAGCATTTACTAAACCCATAACTGCAACTGCATACATAAATCAAAACAAAGTCATCACTAAAGGACACATCTAATTTTACAACGGCAACACTGTTGAAAAAGTTTGCACAATACACATCCCCAGTAATGGAATGACAGTCCTAATTCACGGCAGGTTTAGTTAACGTCTAAAGCAACTTTACAATTCTAACGTAGTTGCGTATTCTGTCCAGCTGAAAACCGCCGACGAACTCTGACGTCGGCCGCATCCAAAATTCAAAGTATAGAGACAGACGCAGGCACATGTCCGACACATGTACTCAGTTCCTGATGTGTGTGAATCAAAGACCAGGATTTGGTTCCAGAATTAGAGCGGGATATTACTGCCGGCGGGTCTTAAATAAACAACCGCTGTGAGGCCATGTTTGCATCGAGTTTTGTGTACGAAATTTAAATAGAGCTGCTATGGACTCGGTGAATAATTATTATAAATAGAGTGCAGTGTAGAAACAGATTTCTATATACAAAGATATATATATATATATATATATAACAAATTTCTGTGTTACCGTTTGCAAGTATTTATGTTGTCATGTAATTACTTGTGTAAAGAACAATTTGTATGAAATAAACTTGTATGTAATCGTATAGAAGAGTGGATGAAATTACCTACACAATATTATTTTGTAATGGTGTAGGAATTCGGTAATATATTTTTAACTTCTACATAATCGATCAATTTTATTCCGAATTTCCCGCCAGACGCACGAACACCATTTAAAAAGTTACAACAGTTGAATTTCGAAAATAGAATACGATGTTCAAACTTTGCTTTCAACCAGTTTGAGTAAAAACCATTCGTTATATATCGAATGGGACGCACCAATAAAATTATTTCCAATCGATGTTTTGGATTCAATTTTCTTCTAATTAAAATTTATAGGAGTTCGACTTCTGTCGACGTCATTTTTTAACGAATGGCAATAAAAGTCACGAAGGTCTAGACGATTTTACGTGTATGTTTTTCTAACTTTTTCAGTAAAGTGCTATTTTTATATCAATGGAAAAAAAAAACGAATAAAAGGCCTGTTCATAAAAAATTATGTTTGTTTTTTAAGTGATAAATAACTCTGTCAGACATCAGTCATGTCCGTGCAGTGTTGTAAAACAAAACAAAAGAATGTTGTGACATTTAGTTAGCGACGGGGCGATAACTCAGCTGCCGCGCGTAGCCACTCGCACAGATTTATTGGTGCAATTGACAAAGTGGCAAATGGCCCATTAGAAATTAGGAGTTCCTCGAGAAACGCGCCATGGAAAAATGTACAGCAATATTTCCCCTGTGTAAGCAAAATTGTAAGCAATAAATAATATCCGGGTGTTTCTGTGTCGCTTGAACAAAGTTAATTTGAAAAAGGTTTTTAAAGGAACTGAAAATTTATTTGTATCCTGAACTTTTTGTGTAAGTTGGTAACTTTTAGGTTTATCTTTACGCACTAATTCGTATGATTTCAACTTGAGATAAAACTATTAATTTCTTTTGGGGAAGCTGTCTGTTCCAAACTATTTAGTTGCTTTTCATTTCTTTCCATCAATGTTTTATTTATGTTCATTATCTAAAGTAAACCCACAACATTAAAAACCTTTTATAACAACATTTCGCATAAACACCGCACTTTAACCAATAAACCGAATAATCTTCCAATAAAAAATAAATAGATAATCGAATAAATAGTCGTAATAATCGAATAGAGGGAACTAATTCCACGAATGTTTTCAGTCGATAGCTTACGACATGTTTATCGTCATTGAGTAATAAAAACGAGTCTAATGACTCGGGAACTCGGCTGTGCCGGGATTGTCTCTCTATATCATATATGGGTCAATAAAATTTTATGTTCAGTTAAACTTTGTTAAACGCTTCGTATTTTTGTGAGGGAATTAGGAGCCATTTCTTTTTCAATACCTTTACCTTGATGATTATTATGATGATTAGATTGGTTTTGGAAAGTTTGTTGATGGAAATCTATTGATATAAAGAATTGCACCGTTACATTTGTTTTCATGAAAACTTGTTTTAATAACTTTTTTTTATTTATTGACAGTAAAACTTACTTTGTCTTTGGTAAAATTTCATATTTCATTCATGTGAGTAGCGAAGGTTTACCTGCAAATATTCTGTGAAACGAAATATACACTGTGAATAAAAATGGACGTGAATGAGCTCATGTCACGTTTTATTAGTAGTGTATCACTGTAACATGACGTTATAATAAAATATCATAAATGAACGAAGTATAACAATTTCGAATAACTCTACTATTAGTTATAAAACTTGTTTATTATTCAAAATTTTCACACCTCTAAAAAGCGAAATTATACAGCACATGCCATATCATCTCTATTTCAATGGAATAGGGTTTCTAATTCAAATATGAAAAGGAAAAATCGAGTTTTCTTTTTTTAAATCGTGTGCAAACACATCAGCGGGTGTTCAGTATAAAAAGATTATCTAGTAAGAGCGGAAACAAGTAAACAGATTATAAAAAAGACGTTCCGCTCCCGCCACGACCCCTCCGGCTATATTCATACGGTGGTGCTCGAAATGTCTTTGTATAAAAATATACTTTTCGGGGATTTGGTTTTAAGTTAGTGTTTTTGAGCTAATATTAGCCTGGTTTTTGTGATTAATTAATGTTATTGTTTATTCATTTAGCTTATTACTTCTTTTTTTAAGGAAATTGTTTTATGAATAGATTGATAAACTATTATTCCTGAGCTGTCAAGTTTGTATGAAAACCGCTTGCGTCGTACCTTTCCCATTCATTTTTCAGTTGATTTGGGCAAAAAGCTCGCAAATAAATGCTTTTGGAAACCTGTTGTCTGTGGCACAATGAATAGCTTTATGTTCACATCCTTTAAATACAAAACAATGTCCAACAAAAAACCTGACAATCCCAGTTTTTCCCAACAACCCGGCTAGGTCCCTTGAACACAGTTTCCCCTTTAAACCTTCTTTTTGTCTCCACTATCTGTCCGGTCCCGCGGGTGCAATGCGTCGGTGTCTCGCTGTACCCCTCCCTTCGAGAACTACTCCTCACCCCAGGTACCCCGCGCGGTCGTGCGTGTCGATAAAAAATAATTGCTTCCGTCATCCTGAATTACAATACAAATAGAGATTTCTAAGAATGATTTGCTGAGGTAAGATTGTTTATTTATATGTATTTTATTCGAGTTCTTTTTGAGTTACATGAGAAAAGAGAAAAATCTAAAATATTTTGGTACTGTCAGTGCTTACATATTTATTGTCATTAAATAAGCCGTGTACCCCGATTTTGCTTTAAAGAGAGGTCAGGTAATGAACATGAGGTACAAATTTGGGTCTGCAAATAAAAAAACTAACAAACATCTTCCCACTGTCTCATCGTCCAGTATTTTGCACAATATTCTCCAGAATCCCACTAATATTATAAAAGTGAAGGTTTGTTTGTGAAAAAGTATCCTATGTGTTATTCCAGACCATAACCTACCTATGTGCCAAATTTCATCAAGACCCGTTCAGCCGTTTTGACGTGGAAGAGTAACTAACATCCATACATTCAACCATCCTCACAAACATTCGCATTTATAAAAT
This sequence comes from Ochropleura plecta, assembly GCA_905475445.1. NCBI lineage: Eukaryota > Metazoa > Arthropoda > Insecta > Lepidoptera > Noctuidae > Ochropleura > Ochropleura plecta. The sequence continues at coordinate 6,639,769 of FR997732.1, forward strand.
TAGTAGGAAGTAAGATTCTATCACCATGCGAGTAAAACTAAAAGTAGTATTTTATATTTACTATAAATACCTAAGCTACCCGTACGAAATTAACATCTTAAGGTGGAAGTTCTCAATAGTTAATCTGCGTTCATTCTCGATTTGCTCCGAATGAAGGCGCTATCGACTGCCCAGCTCACAATAGATGCATTGGACCGAGTTTCAATACCCGATCCGGTTTTATATTGCATTTGCTCTGCGCTTGCGTCCAAGCGATAATGTTATAGTTTATGTTATTAAATGGAATATTTCGAATAGGACTTCAAAGCAAGCTGTTTAGTTATAAACGTCAGTCTTAAAATTTAAAATAATAAAATTTTAGTTTTTTTTTGACAGGTGAGTAATCATCATAATTATAACTTCCCTCCCTCTGGGCGGAATGGGAGGAAAGTGTCAGACTTTTACTGACTAAAACCACCCATGTTCCATCTTTTGCCCTTTAAGTTCCGGGCCCGCGGTATTTCTTTCAAACAACCCGCAAACCCGGCAGGCGCTGGCCCTGGCAGGCCCGACCTGCTTTGCCGACATCTCTTTGAGACGCGCGTGAAATACGAACGCGACGTCGATATGTAGTTTTGTTTTGGTTTTATTTTTTAGCAACTATCTTAAACCATAACGGTAGTAAACTGAAAGTCTTAAATAAGAGACAAAGACGTTTATATCTATTTATGCTAAAGCTCCCACCTAATCATAAAACCTTTAAAACCAAACATACAAAATCAATATAATGTACTTAAAAATCCATTACCAAGTTGCTAAAATATCAAAACAAAGGAGTAATCAAGATGAAATCGAAGTTTTCCAAGTAATCGTCTTAGTTTCCAACAAATAAGGCGGGAACACACGTGAGGGCTTCCATTCAACAAGTCAGGCATTGTGGGGACGATCAATCATAATCACAGGCACTTTCAGGCTCTTTCACGTCGACTAATGGCCCACGAAATGCGTTTAAAATCTGCGAGTGTGAACGCATTGGAAGGTAACCGCTCGGAAAGGCACAAAGCCGGTGTGGGATTGATCCATCATGTGTCCTCACCTCAAACGATACGGTTTTGAAATGTGGCGGTTTATTTTTCCGGTTTCGAATTTATTTTCTTTTTTTTTTCTTAAATGGCTGTTTTTTTTATCAACAACTACTGGTATTGACATTTTTTTTATTTCGTCGAATACAATTCGGTGACTACAACTTCGTTCTTAATTTGAAATGTTTTCACGACATGCATATGCACTCAAACACGGCATTATAATCATAATTCCTTTGCTATATATAAAAAAAATAGAATTCTAAAAAGAATTTTTAATTTAACAATCTTTGACATTGTCCCGCCAATCACTCGACAGGCGGCTCCATTGTACTCTGTTCTGTTATTTTAATTTTTTCCCCGCACAGGAATGTCTTTGAGACTTCAAATGACGCGTGTAATATGGAGGTCTGTGTTCGTTTGATGTAGAAAGATTAGGCCATTTACGATGAGTATTTTTCACTGAAATAAAAGCGAACAATGGGTGCTTCGATAAGCCACGAATCCCCTCTGCGGTCTACTCTGTTTACAGTGGCTTTTTTGATGTGGCCACTCAGCTTTATAATGTTTAATTCGCTTTGATTTTGCGTTGAGGTTTTCTTTCTGGAATATTTGTTAAGTATCTTTATTTAAAGTAGCAGAAATATTTGTAATGGTTCTTGTGTTGTTTAATTCTATTATTTCTAAATACTCTTACTTGGTAAATAAATCACACCCAACAAACAAATTACATTTTTGGTACCTATCGTAAAATACAGGTATAATGTTAGTTGAAAATTATACGTATAAACTACATTTCCTATTTCAGTAGAACTACCCCAAAACAAAACACTAGCAGACATAATTATCTCATAAGCTCTGAGGCGGGCCACACGTCCAAGGCAGCGAAACTGTCCGCGCCAATACGACGGACACTAAGCAGAAAATTCCATTGCGCCAAAGTTTTGATTGTCCCCGGCAGATGGCATTCTTGTCGACACATTCCCGGGGTCACTGAAGAGTGCACGTTTTATTGTGGTCATATCGCAAGACGGAACGCTCGTGATGCCCGGTTGTGGTGGAGATGAAAAATATTTTTTCGTAGAAATACATTTTGTCAAGAGAGAAAGAAAGACGCATGTACGATACAGCTTCATCAATAATTATCTACTATTTTAAAAAGTACACACGTACTCAAGTAGTTCAATGAAAAGTTTGAAACGATGGAATAATCTTGAAGATCACAACTAACTGACATTTCGTTTGTTATATTGTACATGTTTCCTCTGAAATAAATAAATTAAAACCCGTGGAAAGTTAGACAACATAATGAACCTAAGTATGTTTAACATATATAAACGAAATCAGCATAAAACTACTAAAATCAATTTAACAAAATTTCATTAAGCTATCCCCGCTCACATCTCAATTTAACCAACAATTTGGCAACGTAAACAAAAGGAGCAAATGCAACTTCCGACCCTCGGTCATTTTTATCCCTTACTAATTGTAATTTCATTGATAACACAGTTTACAGTTTGACCGGTCCATTAGACCGAAACAAGGTGGCGTCCGGCCTTACGGCTGTATTTATAACCTTTAGTATAGTTGCGGCAATAATTTCATTAGCGAGGCACAACTAGAGGCCGGACAAGACAAATGGTTGCCATTAGGACCCTAACGACTGCCCCCGTCAGCCCCTGAACTTTTAACGACGAGAATCAAAGTAAATACGAAACGTTATCTTGCCGATTTGGCGATCATAACCGGCAAGGGTTTGCTAATAGGACGTACGCAGGTAGATTGTATCAGTTTTAATTGATGCTTAATGCACGATTTAGTGACCCTTAACTGGACTTATCGGCCTTTGATTTTGGACTGACTATCAATTGGTAACTTCTCTTTATGTTCCTCGCTAATACTGCACTCATTGTTATTAGAAGCTCGCAATTAAGTAGCTTGCCGTCAAAACGATTTTAATGGCGCCCTTTTCCTATTGGCAATTTTTTACTTCTACTCTATAGCGTTTTTAAAAAGGTTTTCTTAGAAAAAAAACACGTTTTGTGAAAATATTGTGTATGGTCTGTAGATTGAGTAATTTACTTCTTCGCTGCAAAACATAATAACTTCTTATAAATGGAACCCTCCATTTTATTCAACTCTTAGTGCAGGCTCCCACGGGACGAGGCCGCCAAATCAGTCGCATTCGAGACGGCCTCGCGACTCACTTTATTGTGTGAGGCAGTCATTAAGGGCCATTCGTGGCCAGCAACTTCTTCTGACCGTAATATGTGGAGATGAGAATGACGGCAGTAACAAATGTTAGCAGCTGTCTTGTTTGTTTTGTGGTAATATCTGAGCATGTGCCTAGTATTGTTAGCGAAATATTTGATTAGGGAACATTTTGGCTTATATTTAAGAACAAAATGAGAACCGTGTTTTATTATATTATAATATTTTGGTGTAAATGTGGTTGATTTATATATGATAGAAATTCTCTTATGGTAGGTCCACCATCAGTCAAATTACTATCTTACGTATAAAATAATTGTATGGAGCCTTCTGATAGCATCTGTGTGCCTTTTCTCATAAAGCCCGTCTGCAGGAATATTCTAAGTGTGTTCGTTCCATCTTATATCTGAACCATCGTTTTCCACCAAGCGAGATCGAAGTCAAAAGTGAGAGAAAAAAAAAACAAAATGTCTGAAAGTTGTGCGGTAATCGGTTGTTATAAGTATGGTATGTGCGTGTAGTGCTTAAAGGAACATCAAACAAACGCAGGAACACCCATATTATTATTTTTTTAATTTTATGTACATTCTACAACATTATAGTTAATTATTATTATTATTTTTCTTAGTGTCGCATGGTGTCCATATTATAAACTTTTAAAAATATTACATGGTGTAAAAATGATTGGAATCGATTCAGTTACTTATTTTGAACAAACTATATTCTGGTTTCGCATATACTAAAAATAATGTTGTAGAATAAGAGTATGGCTAGAAAAGAGGTGACTGCCGAGTTATAGAAAAGTATGGGCGAATAAGACATGCTGCGCTGATTCTAAATGAATTGATATATCGGCAGGACGCGGAGGATAATAAGTTAAAAAGGCGCGTCCACAGATTCGTTTTCCTTCAAAATAAACCAAATTAAGAAATGTCAAGTACGTGTATACTACACGTCAACCCATAATCCTTACCGTCAGACATAAGAGCACTAATACACGAAATAATGTTTATCGGAAGCAACAGTAGCACGTAATCCCGTGAACGCGAGGCCGAGGGCCGCGCTCATTACGCTCATTACCTCCATGACTCGTGTGTTGGGGGCCTAATAATGTACATGTGTTGATCGATTAGTGTTATTAAGGGAACATGTGTCTAGTAAGATGAGTGGAGTTTGCTATATTGCGTTTGTAGGAACTACTTTTTACTGCAGTTTCATACCAAAACAGACTCTCATACAAAATGAAGAAAGAAATAAAAAGGTGTCACAGAAATAATATTTTATTAAGAGAAATAATCAAAATATTACGTTTTGTTTATATAAGCGGTACCCTAATTGTGTCATACCCTTTTTACAGTCCAAAGGTTCTGACCAAACCCTCTAGTTCAGCATTGATAAATTCCAAAGCTGTATGGAAATCACGCAAAGCCATAATTAATGTTGATGAATAGTCGCAATGAAAGAGTTGCAATTATCAGTGTGCTACACAATTACCATGTACGGCATCTCCGCGTAGATCAATATTCATAATTGATGACAGTTTTTCTAGATCCTTTTCCAACATAAAACCAACTATCAACCATGTACAGTCAGTACAGCAATGGAGATAATTAACCAGGCTCGTCAAATATAGTTGTTTTTTTTTTCTAAGAAAACAATGGACGTATTTAACTTTAATTGATTTAATTTAAAGATCTGTTTATTTTCCATCAAATAAATTTAACTTTATTCGAAAACATTCATGGCTTTTTAAGAAAATTTCAACTGTACAACGAGCCTGGATACTTATTTGCTTTACTGACTGTACATTGCTAACAAGGATTAACCTATGTGATGACATATGTCAACATCTCAATAACACTATTTACCAAGTACCAATACACTGCCGAATAAAATCCCGGCTGTACGGGATTAGGGTGGGTGTTCATAAAACGTGCGCGTTCATATTACAATCGGAGTGTCCGCCAGTCAGTTCCGACAATTTGTTTTTACACCCTACACTGTTGATGAGTATAGTTATTATGTATACATGTTGTTGAGAATGGTGAATTGAAATAAATAAAATGCCTGTAAATGATTTGTATTGAACATAATATTATGGCATTCAGTGAAAAAACCTTTGAAAATAATGCTGAATATATTCGCATTTGGCAAATCGTTTGATTTCTGTAGACAGGACCTGACTGCATTTATCATTACTACAGAAAGCAAGAAAGTATATTTTTTTGTGTCCGAAACTTGACAACCAATATCGGTCAGGTAACTCTTATCACAACAACTTCATCCTGTATATCGTTATATTTCATACAGCAGTTATTGAAGTACAGACGATAACGTATTTAGTTAACGAGAGTCATCTCGTCACGGGAGGGTATTGAGTGGGCGGATGCCACTACTGCGATTATTGTGAAGACAAGTTATTGTTTCATTTACAGCAGATTATTAATATTAAAGGACGTAGTTCCTATTCTATAAATTCCTATAAATACTCTGAATATTAGGTTTTCTAATTAAAATAGCTAGCTAACATATTGCTTAAACCATTTCAATCACTTTATTTTTACAATAAAATTATGATATTGGCTAAAAAACCGATGCCATGGCAATAAGGCAAAAAACATGCCCTGAAAACATAAAAAAAAATTATATAGGTACCAAAAAAGAAACAAAACAACACAACAAAACCAGTCGAAGAGCTTAAAAAAACACGCTTCACAAATCATTAACAATATCACTCGTACGAATCGAGGAGACAGGAGCTAAATGGAACACACGGCCCGCTACTTTTTTATTAATTTACGAAATAAAGTTATAATCTTGTTAGCTGGCCGCTTCCATTGTGTCGCGTTACCTGGACATTGTAATAGGATCAACTTATTAAACACTAAGTATACAAACATCAAAAGCGTTTTTGCAAAGCGAAAGAATGACGCTTTCGTTAAGAGGATTTCTATTTTTGCGTTTTCATTATTGTGTACAAATATTTTTTCGGCCAGTTATTTTTTGTTTATGATCAGAAATATTTTTTGTTATGTTTCATTACTCTCCACAGATAATAAACGATTTATTAGGAGTAATAATATAAAACCTCTCTCGGAGTCGTTCTACCGAAAAGCAATAAACATGATAACATCGTTCTGCTATAATGGTTATGGGCAAAATATTTGAGATCCATTTACCAAGGATATTAGCCGATAAAGAGGTGCTTGAAAGGCAATGGAGCTACCTTTCGGACCCTTTGGGAGGTTCTCAAGGAGCGAAGGAAGGTGTTGTGCCCCGTCCTAAATACGATCTAATTACGAAATAGTTTCTCTTCTTGATTTATAGATTAAGTTGAGAACGGCGGGTCGCACACGCGGCGCACTGGTATACCGCTGACATATTAAAATCCTTCCACATGTGTGTTTAGTCGATACTGTTTATGCTTTGAAGTATATAATTTAACGTAAATTAAATAATTATTGGTTAGGAAACTTACGGCATTAAGTTTTTCAGAACTTTGCACTTAATTTTCTCACCATAATAATTCACCCAAAACATACTTTTAAAATAGTAACGTTTTTTTAAATGAGAAAAGGTTTATTTCACTCTGATAATGCAACAGAATTCCGCATCGACTTCATATCCAAATTACTTAAGAATATAATCCCAAATCAATACAATAATTCAATATAACCAGAGCTATTCATATAAGCGGCGGTATCGAGAGGTGTTAAAGGAAAGACGGGACAATCTCCGAGGCATTATCGGATTCCGCGGGTGCCCGGCCCACAATGGATGTTCTGGCCGATCCGAGCTTACTATGTGGGCCCACTGCTTTGTACCAAATCACTTCGCGTAGATTTATTACCCAGTGTGTCCTGTACCCCACTCTCCCCCATATAAATTGTAGAATAAGTGTTGCCATATTTACTGGTGACGTATTGCTAATCGCCGGAGCCTTCTGTTGCCAGTGGTGAATAGTAATAATTAATCTGGTTGTCCGATGAAGAATTTGAGTAATTTATATCGGTAATTTATTGGTGGAAGGTCCGTGGATCAAAATGAGGAGGTGGCACATGTGCCGCTTGCGGAGGGATCTGAGTAACTAATAATTTTAGTGGAACAGAGTGACGCTTGAGATAATTAATGTGTAGATTTGCTACTATCTGAAAGTGCTATCAAAGCGTTCCTATTTCTACAACGATCGCGTAGGCATAACCTTTTCGGTAGCTTAAAGCCCCGTTCCAATAAACAAAAACGGCTCGTTTTGCTTACGGATGGTAGTATTTTGACATAAGTTCTATGAGACTAATGTCAAAATCTTACTATCCGTAAGCAAAACGACTCGTTTTTGTTTGGCTTTAAGCCCCGTTCCAATAAACAAAAACGACTCGTTTCATTTTGACTTTTCTATCATCGTTTACACTGATGTAATTTTTGTCTCACGTAACTGTATTTAGCACCCCACCCCTTTAGCAGTGGTCACGATAACGTATTCAAAACAACCGGAATTGGGTCGTTTCGTCACGTCTAATCAATCGTCCGCATCGAGTGACCGTTGTTGGTCAAACCGACCGCGAAAACCTGATTACAAGTCGATCGGACTGACCGATGACAGTTCACCACTGGAATGTAATTACTATACCTTCTGTAGGTACAAATTACTAATGGTTCGGATTATTTGGACCCGACTACACCAAAGTGAATTTGTAATAAGACCCCACAATCTTAAGACTTGTGTCGGCCTCAATAATTTATTTACTTTGATGATGTTCGTCTTGAAATTCGAGTAAGTTTCAAGTTTGGGACTGTATGAGTCAAATGGCGACCTGAATTTATTTGCAAATAATTTATAGGGACTAAAAAGGGCTACTGTAATATTGCTCACGTATAAATGTTGTTGGGTTTGACAAATCAAAACTCACAATTTCTGAATCCGTTTTAACTTTATGAAATGATGAAAGTCACAGCGGTAATATTTTTTTCGATTTTGTATTTCAAAATTAGATAACGTTAGTATTTGAAAGGAAAATATTTCGATTATTACTGGCCAGATATTTTTAAAATATGTAAATACACGAAAAAAGATTTCCCTGCACAATTTGTAGCAACAAAATGAAAATTATAATCACCGTAAAACATGTCTCTTTATGTTGCTAAAACAACATTGTATTTTGATTCACTCCCAGTAATATCGTAAGTGGTGGGATAAGTACCTCCCATTACGTTAACATACTCGAGCAGATGGATTCCTTTAAATAAATCCTCTGCCAGGGTAAAATACGAAATATCAAGTGATTATAATGAGTAATATAGTATGAGTATTATATTTCAAGCATATAAACAAAGAATACAAGTCACTGCACGTCAACCGTTTCAACGCGCCGCACAGCGGTAGACAATACATAACTTTTGACAATAACTTTCTTATTTCGCAATAATTGTTAACACTACAAGCTCATGCTACTCCTGCAACAAAAAACATGTATAAATTAATTAATAGTTTAGTATTTATTTCTGTACAAGTGATTTATAATACCCAACCGTATGGTATCCAAATTTATAAACCAGTATTTTATATTATTTAAAAAAAAGAGGAACGATTTAGATGTCAAATTGTATATATATAATTAAAATATAATTGCAATACATAACATAAGTACCTAGATAATAATTATAGGTAGTTGGCACAAACTTATTTTGTCTGAGCCAAATTAAAGGAGACTCAAAATATTAAAGTTGTAAAACGTCTCAACTTTAGATTCCCTGTCTTTAATCCACTTAATAGGTGTTTGACTTCAAATACAGCGAAACTTTATCATTTTCCACTCTAATTAGTATGTAGTTAATTAATGGCAAAATTTTTCAGTTTGCTTAGTAACTTTTAGAGTCCCCCTTAGGTAGCTAATCAGCGCGGTACGACAACACAGATGTGTACGACTGCTCGACTCACTCCATATACTTAATTAATTAAAAGAGTACTCAAGTTCGAGCCAGCTCCGGTACCATCCTGTTTACCTGCGCCAATGTTTGCACAACTAACGAACTACTTAATCATTATTTATTCGATTGCAAACGAAAAGTTACAAACTGTCCATTGAGTCCACATGAATATATTTTAGCAACCACGCCCAATTCGACTGTCCTTCATTATAAATAAATCAAAATTCAATTTTCCTAACGAAATTTTGCAAGTTCCAATTTTAGCATTATCTGATTAAAATGGGCCCGCATATTCGACTAACCGACGGATAAGAAAATTGCATTAAACCTTATTAACCGGTTTAATGTGTAGGTGTTAAGTAAATTTGGATGTAATCGGGATAAGCCTTTTTTCCGGGGTGGGGTTTGCGGAGCTGAGAAAAATGCGCCGGGATTTATTGGCTTGTTACCGGGATTTAAAAAAAGGATCGTCGCAGACAGGCCGGGAAGGAAAGGAATGCGTCCCGGACTCCTAACTCCCGGTCTCCCATGCTCTCGGCGCGCGTTTGATGGTTTGAAAAAAAGCCGCCCTTGATGCTCATTTTTGTGATCGTTTTAATATTTGCTCTTTTTATTTATGTTGGCTGCTAATTTCTATTTCATTTGAGTTGTGAGTCATATTTGCTGCATGATTTGGAGATTGGGAATTTTGGGGTTAGTGTTTTTTTTTAGTAGATAATATTGTCTCTTTGAAGAACGGTTGGAATATTTTCGAATAACGAAACGAAAGAATTAACTTCTGCTGTGCTTTTAAGGAGAATTTTGCAAAACAGATCAAAAAGTTTTTTTTTCTTTTTTATTTAATACATTGCCCCAAACTAGCAATTTCAAACATTTGAATTCACATACGCTACCAGCCAGACCATAGAATGAAGTCATCCGTTTACAATGTTACACATAGTAGGGCTCCAACCTTTATAAATTGTTTCATTCTGTAACTCAATTGCTCATCAAGCATTTTAAGTGACTCTCGCGATCCTCTTGAGACTCACTCGAAGGTTCTTAAATATTCACAAACCGTGATTCTTGATCGCATCTTTAGACTAACAGATGATCGACTTTTTAGATAATACTCAATAGAACATAGATAAGCAGATAGATTAACTTTATTTGTCTTGTTTTAGTGATATTTGGAATGGTGAAATAAAATTTTGGTAAATATTAATTTATAGTAGACTAGCTTTTGCCCGCGGCTTCGCTAGCGTTAAATTCGGGGTAATACAGTTTCCCTTGCGCCTTATTGATTTGTAATAGCAACGCTAAGTTTTCCCTTTTCTACCCTCTTTCGCCCTCACATCCCACTTTTTTTTTAAAGTAGCCTATCACCGTCTCCTGGTTCCCTACTATCTCTGTACCAAAATTCATCAAAATCGGTGAAGCCATTAAAGCGTGAAGAGGTTACAAATAAACAAACAAACTCACTTTCGCTTTTATAATATTATAGTAAGGATGAAAGCAAACCAGTTTTTTGAAAAAAGAAATGCACAACATATTTTTTTTCCAATAACTGTTTCGGTTTTGTTGACTGTCCTTCTTAAATTAGATAACAAATATTGTTAAATTGTTTTGACTGTAACAGTAGATATAGTTAATAATACTCTTTATATATGAACTGCAGACTAGCAATTTTTTCCCTTTGGGATGGGCAGACATAACAGAACGGTGCCTACTACGATCCTTTTTTTTTGCGGATGGGAAACCAACAAATAACTTCCCCCGCTCTGGACGAAGCGGGGGGGAGTATCAGACTTGTACTGACTAAAAGCCACCCATGTTTCTTTTATTGCCCTTTACGTTCCGGGGCCGCGGTATCTCTCTCGAACAACCCGCAACCCCGGACCTACTACGAACTTTACATTATCTTCATCATACTTAGTAGTTTTTGTTACCTTATACCTTAGAATTAATGTGCAATAGACAACGTACTGAGCATACTTAAACAAAAAAAAAAAACGAAAACAAGCCAAAAACCACAACCGCTAAAAAAAAACAAATTGAAACCAAATAAACAATGTCGGAATACAAAAATCTCGTCGGTAACAATCATGAATATTTTATAGGAAAAAGAACTGACTTTTTACTCCTTTTCCCTGTACGTGACGACTTGGGACCGACAGAAATAAATGAGCTAAATTAATAAAAGGGGGCGGTTAGTTACAATTACGTTTTTAAATGTAAGCAAGCCGGCTCCTTGTTACGATTTGATTTTTCTTGTGCGACACGCCATTTGTCGCGTTTACGGCGGTAAAGGAAAGAGTGGTGTTTGCGTATTCTACGTTTATAGCAATTAAGTTGAATGAGGCATGTAGACGCCTTAGTAAATATTTTGCAGTGAGTAGCCTAGTCTCTTGCTTATTTTTCTGTTTTATTATTTTTAGATTTCCCTTTAATTTACAGAGAAGTAGAGTATACGAAGGTATCAAAATAAACTATAATAAGAATATATGAATTTGAACATATGTATTTTCAAAAGTACCTACAGCGTAAAAATATGATAGATGATTTTATCCAAAAATTAAAAACATAAAATTTGACAGCATTTTTCTTTATCAATGTAACAATTCGCATTTACATCCGTTTACAAATTCACCGTTATTAAGCTTTGATTTCAGAATAGCAAAGGGTTAAAAAATAAAAATCGCGACCCTCCCGCGAAAAATCGGGCCAAGGAGGGTTAGAAAAAAAAAGAAGAAATACCGCGCGTTGTTTTCTAAAGACGGGGGTAACCAGGTAGCGAGCCAAATGAATTGCAAACAGCATTATTATTTCCTTTAGGAAGTCGTATATATTCCCGGGCGCCTTTATTTTAACGTTTCTTGCTTTATTCATTTTTTTTCTTACCCCTTTTTTATTGCCGACAAGCTCGTAATATATTGTAAACGCACAGCGAGAGCCGGCTGTAAACAACTATTACAACTTAATAGGGAAACAGGGTACCAGTTTATGGGGTTTTATTAGTATTTTTATTAAAATGATTTTAGATTTGTTTCGTTGATATTTGGATATTGATTCTGTAGTTTACAATTAATATTTAACTGCGTATTAGGTTGTTATATAAATCCAAAAGAAAACCACAATTTGATTACAAAGTAAAAGCACTATTCGGGCCTGCTATTTTCCATCGAAATAGATAGAGGTGTCTCAAGCTCACATTTTGTCGGTAATGTTAGAATCCCAAATAATAGGAAATGAGCCTATATCCATTCATTGGACAGAAATCCAGACTCCAGACTCTTTTCTTAGTTATCTTATTTTTTAGGAATAAAAGCATGTCAAGAAGTAAAATAATTATATTGGTCCAAACATACAACGTTTTTTTGAAAGATCAATAATTTGTGTTTCCAAAAATATACATCTAATTAGACATTAACAAGATACTTCTGAACGTTATTACTACCCTTGTAATTAGGTCTAACAAAGGATCTAACCAGATAAGAAACGAGTACATTTCTTGGGTGAATAGTTTTGCTCATAAAATCCGCTATAAAAGGGCGATAACGGCCGATTTTAGCCGATTATGGCCTCTGTAACGGCACTGTAATAATGAATTGTCTTTAGTATAATGTCTGATCGTGATTGTACTACGAGCTATAACGCTTTTGTTCTAGATTAATAGGATGAAAATCATAATTGCTTCGTTAATTTATAGTCCGCCGAGTGAAAAGGTACCTTCTGCGTTTATCTACTTAATTTTAGCAACACATTTTTAGTAAAAAGAAGTTCAGGAAATGCCTTTCCAATATTTGGTTCCAGGATATCTGTTATCACCCGGTCCTGGTTCAGCTCATGGTCCGGGAAAGAGGAAATGGGAAGCGGTCACATCCTTTTGCGAAGCAATATATGTTAGCAAAATATGTGGCTGGACGTTTGAGGGAGAGAACCTAAAACCAAACCAGCTGCCGCGGGAGACGCTCCGAGCGTCGAATGCCTCGTCTGTGGACGGTGAGCAATGGGTAGTCACCGTCCGTCCGTCTAGTGACGACAGGTTGTGTCGGCGGCGCGTTCGTGTTCTAAGCAAAGAGATGTCAGCAAATCAGAGAGGTCTGTTAGAACCACTACCTGCCGAGGTTGCGGGTTGTTTGAAAGAGATACCGCGGACCCGGAACATAATGGATGAACAGGAACATGGATGGGTTTTAGTCAGCAAAAGTTCTAGAACATCATCTATTGTGCTGTCCTCTCTAGAGTCTAGGAGAGCATGCTCTGTCCTTATTGGTGATGTTCTTTATCAGAGTCAAATGCGCAGTACTCGCCACCGACGGCCAAATGGCATGACATTTTAGAGCCATTCAGTGTGGGAAAGAGATGGAGATTAACAGAACATCTAGCGTCATTTCTTTGGCACACTTGAATGAGATAAAACAATCCATGACACTGGCATGCGCCACTTGATGTATGAAAGTAGATGAAACAAATGAACTATGTTAAAATCGAAGCTGGAATCGTACCCCGTTGGGGAAAAGGCTTGGTTTTATGTTTCTTTAAAATGTGGCTGTTAAAGTAGGTACACTGGTCGTGACTGTAGACAAAGGCACATTTATTTATAGTAGTAACCTAGTTATTCACTTGAACATCTGAAAGGCGTCGTTGAAATGTCGCTCGACTCTACGTTCCAACCTCCACTGGTTCGTAAAGTATGTAAGTCGTAGTTAATGTTAGAAAAAATAATAGAACTTGAATAATATTAATATCACGCTTGTAATACCCGAAGAGTTAAGCAGTGGTGTAAGAATGTATGTTATGATTAGGTCCAATAGATCAAGGCTGTCATCTAGGCGTGGATACACAGTCCGAACTTGATGAGAAATTTTGAAAGATGGAAAAATCGGGACATAGACTCATTCTTACGGGGTTGCAAGTTGTTTGGAAGAGATACCGCGGCCCCAGATCATAAAGAGCAAAACAAAGAACTTGTGTGGGTTTTAGTCCACCCACATCAGAGATTTGGTCACAAGCGCTGCTACGTATATGAGGCATGAGTCTTTTTTTTACGGATGGGGAATCATCAAATAACTTACCACCCAGAGCGGGGTAAGTTATTTGATGATTTCCCATCCGTAAAAAAAAGACTCATGCCTCATATACGTAGCAGCGCTTGTGACCAAAAAAAACAAAAAACCACTAAAAACAAAAGTTATAAAAAAGAAATACTAATACTGATACAACTGATACTGATTACCTTCGTCATTCCATTATTAGACCAAAGCGTTTCCCCATGCCTTCAATTTTTTATAGCCTACCTTTTCCCACTCCTGGGCTAATTCCTCCCCCTTACTTTTCCCACTTTTTTCAACGATGAGCTTTTGTTTTCCAGTTCTAAAGGTACACATCCAATGAAAATAAGTCAACAAAAAAAAATCTACCTTATTTCCACCTACACACACACACGCACACGACATTTACACATGTACAAACAGACAGATATTCCATGTATGCTCTTAGTTATATCTGTAGAGGGTAATAAAGCAGCGTGTGGAGCCAATAAACGTAGATTATCGGGAGTTATGATGCGATTCACGTTAATGCGACATGACAACGGGCCCCGGGCTGCGACTCTGCGAGCGGTGCCAGAATAATGAAATAAAGTCACTTACGACCTTTTTCGATAACGTATTGTACTAACGTACAATAAAAAGGTGGATTTTAGTGTAGAATAAAAATTTTGCAGTTACGACCTTATTTTTTTAATGTGTGTTTGATTATAATGTACCCATTTAATTATAAAACTAAATTCCAATTTTAGAACATTTTCTACTGATTTATATTTGTTCAACTTTGACTTGTTTTATAAAATCCCTGCCATTTTTCTTTATGAAGCTTAACTTAAGTATTGACCCTAACTAACCTTTTTAAAAACTGTCATATATTAAGATATCTGGTGTGTTTGATATCCAATTGTTCCCTAGAAAGAATACGGAGAGGTCCTACCACTGAGCAAACAGTTCGACATCGAGTCAATGTTGACTTTGCCTCGATCTCCCCTATTCGTATAGGGACAATAAATCGTATAAATAAATTACCTTTGTCAATCTCCGATGATCTTATTTGTTTCGGAATGCAGTAGTCTATGTATGTATTTTGTAAAAAAAAAACTGCAATAAATTACAGAATTGTAAAAAAATGTTTCATGTGACAAAGCATTTTTATTTTTTTTGTTTTCTTAAAAAAAAACTTTCTACGTTTTTTACCAAAGGAGGCTGTTCTAAAATAACAAAAATCTAAGTTTTAACTAAAACTCATTGCTTATCATAAACACAATTCCCTCAACCCGCGTCCCCCAGTACAAAAAAGCGCTACTCTTTTTGGGGTGAAACGGGGAAATAAAGATATGGTCGTGGTTGCAAACAGAACGATATGTTGACCGTGGGTCGTAAAAAACACGTTAACATCCATTCACGTTTATGTCCCCTATTTGCGAGCAACCACCGGCCAAGGGTTACAAAGTAGCTGATTGCTCGCAACCTACGAGTAGCATGACCTTTTGTGTGTTTTGGAGGGAAAACTGTGAAAAATACTGAAAAACAATATAGCTTTTTAGTTGTAGGTATATCTGTTGCATTAAAATGATTTACAAAATAAACATTTATTTATTTTTTAAATATGAAGAAATAGATTCATAGATTTTCACTCGCTGCTCAACGTAATGAAATATAGCTCATATAACTTTCTGATGATTTGACTTTCAAAATTGAATGATTAAAATCGGTTCAGTTATTTTAGAGCCTATTCGGTGCAAACAGACAAACAAGAGATATTCCCTCTTTGTAATATTAGTATAGCTAAAACTGACGGCGTAAATATGAGATGTATAGTGAATAGTATTAATTCTATTTAAAATTGTATGATCTTTCTAAACTACCAACTTAGTACTGAGAAAGGTAAAATATACCTTAGTATAGGTAGTATATTTTGAAAGGCTTTTGGAACTCCAAAATCAAACCTATATTTTTGTTTCCTCTTTATTTTTCTCCCAATAATACCATACGAATAAGATAAAGGAGAATGTTCATATTCTTCCTTCGGACGCATTGTTACATTGCGTTCCATCTAAGGTGCTCGAAACAAAAGTTTCTTACAAGTTTTATCATGGCACCCCTTAGAGGAAAGGGTCCGTTGACCTATTTTTCTTAGCTGTAGCTGAAGCTAAAAACGTTTTATTAGATGAAACTGGTTGGTTGCCATAGGTTAGATCCTTTCGTTGAAACAAAATAATGCTTTTAGTATTCCAGTATTTTTAACCAGCTTCAAAAAAAGGAGGTTTTCAAATCTAACCGTTTGTATGTAATATTGAATTTTTTTGGGGCATATTAGCTAAAATACCAAACCTTAGTACCTTAAAAAATGTGTGCCAAATTTCATAATGTATGTTTGTACACGCGCATATCAAAAATTATAAGTCGTATTGCAACAAGCTGTCAAATATTTATTCTATTCATTACATCAAATTATTATGAATAAGATGTTATACAACATTTATGACTATGATGTTTATTATGCAAGTAGGTTTTCACAAAACCATGATCACCTTGGTGAACCATCGTTATCATCAACTAGCTTTTCCAAACAATTTTGGGTGGGCTCCCAGTCTAACCTTGATGCAGCTGAATATTTACATGGGACAACTCCTATATGACCTGGACCTGTCCTGGTCCAGTTACTATAGAGAAATACAATAACCCTTAGTAAGACTGGTTGTGAAACTTTCAGACCACTGCCTGTATCTAATATTTATGAATCTTCATTATCTATTACACTAGCAGGTAATATCTTGAATCGTCAACAATTTAAATATCTCGGTCATAGTGTACTGCGGACCTCAAAGATGATCTGGATGTAGAAAGGGAGCGAAAAGCATTGGCGGTTCGATGCAACATGCTTGTCCGTAGGTTTGCTTGTTGTACGTGTGAAGTGAAGCTGACGCTTTTTAAAGCATTTTGTCATCGACATTTTACACGTAACCTATGGACAAGATGTACACAGAAAGCCATTAAAACTCTTTGAGTTCAATACAACAATGCATTCAGGATGCTGCTGGGGCTGCCAGGCTTCTGCAGTGCGTCGGGAATGTTTGCTGATGCGCATACTGATAGTTTTGTAAGCGATCACACGGAAGCGTGCCCCATCGCTGCTGCAAAGGGTCCAGGGCAGCTCGAACAGTCTCCTGAATGTCATTGCAGGGAAATTTGTTTGCCCGTTTTTGTATGTTTGGTCAAATCTATATGTTACACTAACATAGTTTTCTAAGTTACTGTGTACTAATAAGATATTGATGTATAATTTTCGAAATAAAATGTTTATAATTATATTATTATGATAGCCTATCGAGACCTGTTATCAACTCTCATATTTAGCTCCAATAAATCCAAAATGGCCGTTCACACATCCAGTCACAACGGCACTCATTTATTGAGTTATCACAGTTGCGACGATCGATTGGACATATATCTATGAAGATACACATGACAGTTCGCTGTTATTGTTTTATGTCACGAGTAATAAGTGAAATGGACTGATTGCGCCTGCTGTTATATTTTATTTTTCTTTGTTTTGTGAGAGATTGATGAAAGTTGTTAGATGTCTTGGGTTGGTGATAGAGGTGAGTGGTTTAGAGCTTTGTCATAATAGTGTGCATTTTATTGTAGGGAAGATCGTATAATCCTGTTAGAAAGCCTTTTTGCGGATGTGAAATCATCAAATTGCTTCCCCCGCAGCGGGGGCGAGTGTCAGACTTTTACTGTCTTAATACTCACCCATGTTACTTTGAACCGCAACCCTATTTAATTTATTTTAATTTTTTTTTTATGAAAATATATAATTATATAAATCTAATATATAAATTCTCGTGTGACAATGTTCGTTCCCATACTCCTCCAAAACGGCTCGACCGGTTTTTATATTTTTTTTATGTATATTCACTGAGAATCGGCTACTATCTATTTTTCATATCCCTAAGTGATAATGAGGACTTGAGCAGCGGGTGAAACTGCTGGGCACAGCTTATATGATATAATTTAAAAAGTACCTACATAACTGCGATTTAAACTAAATTTGCAAGTAAGGCTAAAGTTATATCTTTTCTCGAGGACACAACGTTTAAAATCAACAGAATTATAAATTATAAACAGCCAGTTCTACTTAAGTTTAACTTACTGCGAGGTTATTAATCAATCAGGTGAAATACCTACTTGAAGGCAGATCAAGGCGAAGCGAATTAGCCAGGCAAACGAGAGACAGCCGTCCTTCGATCTTATTTATTTTCTCTTCTATAATTCGTTTCCGACCCCGTTTAATGTTGATTACATTCCACTTCCAAGGTTCAACTTTGAGATGGAAATAACTCGTTACTTCTATTAAGTAATTAGTCAGTATAAAGCGATGCTTAAGTAATGAAGCGTAATTATAAAGAGGACACGTCTAAGGAGTAGAATAATTAAATCAATCATCCTTTCCCCGTGGTGTATAATCTTTTCAGTGAAATTAAGTTTGAATTAAATACTCTTAAACGAATTGAGTCGCTGCTTTGAACTCGATAGCCTTTTGGAATAGAATTTGAGATGTTTGCGAAGTTCGCATCATCTCAACTTATATTGGATTTCGTCGTAAGCAACTAAATAAAGTCTTTGGTGTGTTTTGATCATTTTCGTATAACGTTGCTCACAATGTTGTTGATTGCTTGCGTCGACAATCTCATAGTTTGGAATTTTCCAATGTTTGTTATATTACTCTAACTGGGAATTGACAAATATTTCAATCATATTTTGATAGTCAGGTACTGTGGTAATTTATGTAAGTATAGGTGTGTTTATTCATAATAACCACTCAAAGCATTTGTTTTATTAGACCACTTCAGGCACTTTTGAATGTTAAGACAAAAATGTTAAGACAAAATAAGCAAATAAGAGAAAAAAAAGCATAGAAGACTTTAAATATATTTTATATTAACTTCATTTTATTAATTTATGTTGCATAATCAAAAAACCTACACTTTTCTATTTAAACCACTTGACTATGCGAACGTCATTGCAAAACAGCCTGCAAGCTTTAAGGTTTGCTAAATGTAATAAAACCTCTACAGCACTAAGCCATAAATCTATCATCATCTGCCTTACCTGTTCCCAATGTTGTTGGTGTCGACTTTCAGTCTTACTGAATGCAGCTGAATTTCAGAATTTTTGGTACTGTCATTCTAACCACCACCACGGTCATCCATTAATACTAAGCGATATAAAGTATTTAACATAACTACGATAAACACACTAAATGTATAACATTACTTATTTATAAGAATAGAAAAAAGCAAGTAACACATTGACACAACTGTAAATACAGTTTTGACAATTAGTTGCATTTTGATATGCTGGCGATTTATATACGATGATAGCCGCAGTAGGTTGCTTTCTTTGGCTGTTGCAAAAGCTAAACGCACTTCGTTTTTGTGACCACATTGCATTCTTTGAGTTTTTTGCCATGGAAACGTGAAAAGTGTTTTAATTTTATATCTTGAAATCTAACTTAATCGAGATCATGTAACAAAATCGGTGAAATCCACCCTTAGTGGGTTTACTACTTTTAAAAGAAATAAGTTTATTTTTTCAATATAACTGTTTAAATGATTACCAAACCATTCTATACATAACGCAACATTTTATAAAATTTTTACTTGACTCTTATATTTACCATTTGATTGGTAGAATAATTTAAAGCGATCGCTCTCCCCCGAGAGGATGCGGGTTGGAGCAAACTTTTAAAGATATTATACCAGAAGGGTTGAGGCTGAGTCGAACGTCCTACGTGAGCCGGCGCGCCATCTGTCTTCAGCCGACTGGAATTTGTTTATCTCGTAGATAAAGTATTTTGGGATTAGAAATTGTTTTTCGCAAAAAAAATCGTCAAGTTTTGTGACTCAATGATAAACGAATTCATCAGATATTTGTAGATAAGTTCTCTCTTGAAATTCAAATTGTTTCAGGTTTTTCATTAACTTATTTTTCTTACTGAAAACGCCTTGATTCAGATACTTTATGTTGGTGCTTTTTCTTCGTGTGGTTAGCCTATCCTGGTGTCAGAGTTTTTATGGTGCCCATGGACCCCTAACTTGGCTATACATGCCTTCGAAAAATGACAATACTTTGGCGTTTTACATTAGTAATAATGCTTTTTATAAATAGTTTTCGTGCAATCACCAAAAAAACTTTTAATCAAATGTGACAGCCTATCAGATTTTTTAAATGATTAAAAAGCTGAGGCATCAGCAATATAATTACGATTTTTCTTGTAAATAAAAGGAACGATTTTTATTTATCTTATTGTTTTTAGCAAATTGTATGACAGCTAATTTTAACTTCAAAACATATATAAAAAAAATAGTTTTCCATTCCTGGGTGGCAAAACATGTAGCAACTTTGCATATTTTATCATCTTTAGACAAACACATGTTTATCAAAATAAAAATATCTTTATCTATAAAATGTAAAAAAGAACCAGGCGTCACCAAAGGCCAAAGCAGACAGTGATGGCATTATGCAAACGTGCCGCAGTAACCATAAAAATCAAGACATTATCCGCAATAACCGTGTATCGACGAGCGACGCAGGAACTGGACTCACATAAATTTATCATTTTCCACTGCATAAAGCATAAATTCGAATCATTGGTCCTTCTTTAGGGGTTGAAGAAAAACTTTGTTGCATGGAAGTACACTACATATATTCTAGGAGATTTTATTTGTTAAAACAAATTGTAAATATAAAGTAGTATTTGGTTCTTTTTAAGCTGGAGAGAGTACTTCCGGTAAGGTCCAGCAGTAAAACTAGACACTGTTTTTTATGGGAACAAAAGTGTCTAATATACCAAAGGATTGCTGGGTTTTTCCGTTGGGAATGTGGCCGGTTGATGGCATTAGGCACGCGTCCAATTACATGGGATGAAAAAGATATTTGGCGAAATGAGGTTGGTTAGGTACCTCTGCCTATCTCTTCAAGGATGACAGGCGTTATGTTCTTGGTTTATTGGTTATTTTTCATTCCAATAAATCGCATGTTTTTTCTAACATAATTTTACAAAACACAAAACAACTGGAGCACGTATTCACAAGATCGAAAAAAGAAAATATATTGAATAGGTCCACAGCATTGACAATAGAACCTCGCCTTCAGCCATACACTTGCTATGCCCACTCGTCACCCGCAACGGACCGAGAGGGTCGAATCTACATAAAAATATCCACCCAAAATATCCATATTTTTAAATTTGATTTCAGAACTTGGACAAATGTTTGCTATTGAAAATTGGAGGCGATAGTGACGTGACAGAAATTCAATGCGGCAAAGTTTCGGTGCATAATAAAAGATGGTGGACTTCTTGAATGTTTTTGACTCAAATATGGTCCTGTTTGGGGTTTTATTAAATTGGAGTGCTGTAGCTGCTTTGAATAAGGTTTTCTATATTGGAATTTATTTTGTGTTGGTCAAATAGACGCATATCTAAAATATCGATACGATTTAATAGTGTATAGATTTGCAATAATCCTCTAGCTTTAGACAAAGACAAGGTACTAAATAGGTACTGGCATCTTTCGTATATATATTTTGTAGCAGGTTATAGATACAAATGAGCTTCATAAAACTTTGCACATAAAATATATTATTATAGTCCCGAAAAAAACCGCAAGCTCACCAAAGAGTGTTAACACTTTCCATATCCACGAACAACTCAAATTTTTGAACGAGTATACATCCTTCTCCCCATCAATACTGCAATACCCAAAAGAGATGCAAACAGCCACTGGGCAATACCTTACACGAGATACCACGTACCCAGTAAGTAAATAGTCATGTCTCAATGGCCGCTAATAACGCTGGAGAGTAGGCGCGTTTCACCCGGGGCGTAAAACTTTGGACGTTCGTGTTCTTGTATGTACTTGTGCACAGTACACATCTGTGCTGGCCGCAGACCAAGTTCTGGTACAGTGTTGCGGTGCTGACGGCTCCCAGATATGTCATATTTGAAACCCGCTCCCCCTCCCCTTCCTCCGTCGCCCGAGCTGTGACACCCCCGCACGCCGCATCGGACATCTTCTCGTGTAATGCGCCGACTGATTGTACTTGTACTTGGATTTGTTGATCTTGATACTTTTGAAGATTTAAAAAGAAATGCTGGTTTTTATTTAATGCTTGCAAAAGTAGATTAAAAAAAACCTTAAAAATTCAACACTTTCTCTTTCACAATTAATACTCAGAATGAAACTTAATAATCCCTTTTGTATCTAGGGAGTACAGATACTTCAAAAATACTGTAAAACCACACAAAACAAGAAATTGGTGCACCTATTTTTAGGGAGAAAAAATATGGTGCTTCAAACATAAAACACATTTAGACCCAAATATCAAAACGTATCGCGCGCAGTACAAGGCGATGAATGAAACGAGTTAGTCCGCCCACTCTTGGCAAGCAAGTTTTCTAACGAAGACGTCACATATGCTGCCTACAACTTTCACGCGAATATTTGTATTCGAGACGTTTCCATACATACGGGAACACAAATAAGTATGTACCTATCATTACAAGCTGGCTATGTATCTTGCGGGTAGTTAAAGTTGATGAAAAAGTTCGTAATTTGACAGTAGAGAAATGTTTTTTGGTTTTTGTGATCGTCAAGTTATTCGTTTTATACTATGTGATCCTTTCGTAATTAGGGTAGAAATTGAACAAATAGAAATTAAAAAATAATCTACTATTTGGTTGCATTACATAAGAGACATTTTAGCCTCTATGTTTTTTGTAACTTTTTAGGGTGTCGTACCTCAAAAGAAAAAAACCGGCCAAGAGCGTGTCAGGCCACGCTCAGTGTAGGGTTCCGTGTTTTCCCGTCCGTCACAATAAGTGTTCTTTACCACGGTAGGTTATGAAAGCACGGAAAATCTTAACATCGACTTTTAAAAAAAATGACGTCATAACGCAACGCCATCTATCGAACCATTTATGAACTGGTTTTTACCTTAACATTTTGATGGTGTTAAAAAAATGAATTTTAGTTTTGTTCTAAATTGCCTTAGCATGTTCTTGATAGAAGTTTTATGTAGTTATAAGATACCGCCAATGCCAAGGAGAGACCAACCGAACAATTCGGTAATACCCGATCCAATGTAATAAGTACCTACAGCGCCATCTCTTGGGGAATTGGGTTACTAATTAATACAAAGACGTAAGCAAGTAGTTTTCGGTGGTAATTTTGGATTGCGAGAACCGATTTCAATAATTCTTTTTTTGTTTAAAAAAAGATACGTTCAGGATAATAAAATGTGTAAACGAAGTTTAAAAAATTGGTTGCATATACGATTATACTACAAACTTAGTCCAGAAATTATTTTGTACAACTTTTTGTCTTTTTTGTACAAAAACTGTTGTGTCAATCAAGTTCAAAATAATTTTCCTAGAAAGTCCTTATAAAGTTCTAATTTTCAGATTTTTTTCATATTTTCTAAACTTATGGTTCAAAAGTTAGAGGGGGAGGGACACATTGTTTTTTACTTTTGGAGCGATTATTTCCGAAATTATTGACATTATCAAAAAATGATTTTAGTAAACCCCTATTCATTTTTAAATACCTTTCCAACAATATATCACACGTTAGGGTTGAAATTAAAAAAAAAATCACTTCCCACTTTACATATAGGGTGGCTACCATAATAAAACATTTTTTTCCAATTTTTATTTTACCACTTTGTCGGTGTGATTCATATACATATTGGTACCAAATTTCAGCTTTCTAGTACTAACGGTCACAGAGATTAAGCGAGGACGGACGGACGGACGGACAGACAGACATGGCGAAACTATAAGGGTTCCTAGTTGACTACGGAACCCAAAAATGGAACCCTTATTGGATAACTTTGTTTTTCGTCTGCCTGTCATGACCCTTTTTCTCGGAAACTCGTGCAAGTATTGCGTTGAAATAAAAAAAAAACATATACTTAAATCTGTGGTCCCTTTGTACTGTGAAAAACCAACCCTCTTAGTCTACGCAATCAAAAGATACCGTTGTTTTATTTCTTACGCTTATCATTAACGCATATTTGTAAGTTATTCCAGTAATTAACCACATATTTATAAACCAGAGATAACATGAACAATTTTAAACTACCATCAGCCCAATGTGAACCCACGAACTCCATATTAATTCATTCCTAAACACAATCAAACAAAATCATTGCGATCCTCATCCAGTGAGTTGGTGGTCCACATAACTACCGGGGCTCTCAAAGGAGCTATGTGTTTGATTTGGACCCGCTTACCCGCTCCGCAACAAATTGTGTTCAGAACTTCGTCCTCCTAGTAAAAACCTTTCGCATACCGTACTCTTTGCACTACATTTGCTAAAATAACGGATATATGTACGGTTTTATTTGGGTTGTTAGTTGCTTTCAGTTAGTGTAATTACGTATTTGTTTGGTTTGGAATATGTGTATGTTTGGAAAAGTGTTGCGAATAATTATCATGATGGAAATTGGACATGGGAATTACTGTTGATATGTTTATTCATTAACGAAATGTGTTTAGACTTACTTCTTGAACAAAATAATAAATGTTTTTTTTTTTTTATAATGGCTTGTTTTGTTTTTTAAATCGTATCCCCACTTTAGGAATAACTCCTGTATCGTGGGTCGTTTACAAACATAAAACATACACAAACAGCCAGACTCGGAACAACTGTCTGTCGTGCCGGGATCGAACCCGCAACACGCAGCGTAGCAGTTGATCGCTTAGCCACTGCGCCAACCGTGTCGTCAACGTTTGGCTGCAACTTGCCTGATGTGAAGTATTGATACGGTCTAGGTCAAGGTTACCTAGAAGAAACTGATTCAGATTATAATGAATGAAGAATATGTCCATTTCTAGTCTGTTTAAAATATTTTGTAAAGTAAAAACATGTATCTACAGAATATTCATAAAGCTACTCCACGAAACAAAAGCAACATAAGAATATGCAGCCAACATACAAAATCAAGTTTACTCCAAAAGCTTTTCGAAGTCCGAACTCACCACACGTACTTAAAAGCGAGTTGCAAATTCCTGGAAATCCTTTAAAATCAGCGGAGCGATCCAGCCGAGCTCGGACTGACCGCGTCCTGATTCCATTAATACCTCACCCCCCCTCTTAGACTACCCCCCTTCTCAAAAGCAGTGTCCGAACGAAAGTATCTCATAATCTAAGCTGGACATCACGATAACGATATTATAAACCATTGCCGCCGACTACAATTCGCTTTTAGAGGGGCATTACTAACTTCAACGCATTTAATCCGAACCCCATTATAGTGTGAGGATCTTGGGGCAACTAGGGTTGCCAGATTAAGTTTTTGTGTCTTGTCAATGATTCAGATATCGATGGATCGGACAAACCCAATAAAAGTGAGTAATATGGTTTTTCATTTGTGTCCCGAGAGAAGTTAGATTTTGTTTTGGTAATCTAAACGACTCTTTCCCACAAAATGTAAATATCACATTTTGTGGGAAATTTCGAACGAGTTGCGAGTATATTACCACGTAAAACTTATCAGTTTATTAGTTTTGCATTTTTCAAAGATACTACATACCTTAGTTTATTTTGTAAGTAGGTTTCTACAAACACTTTTACAGGGCGTTTTTTTAGAAATAAATTAGAAGTAAAAAAAAAATCTTTAAAAACAAGCTTTTATTTAAATGTGCTAAAAAGAATAAAATAACTTTTCTGTACACATGTAAAATTTAAAAGCTTGAGGCACTGATATTGTTTGTACGTAACTGGTACCGTACATCAGTGCCTCAAGCTTTTAAATTTTACATGTGTACAGAAAAGTTATTTTATTCTTTTTAGCGCATTTAAATAAAAGCTTGTTTTTAAAGATTTTTTTTTTACTTCTAATTTATTTTTTTGTTTTTAGTTCCCGTTATTTCAGATTACGTATTTATGGGAATAAAAACTTGTTTTTAAAATTAAAAATTGTTTTTAGTCTCAAATTTTTTATCCATTTGATATTTGTTATATGTTATTTATTTACATTACTTGCATCATTTACATTACTGTCTATCTTGTTTCGTTGAGGAGTTCCTATCGCAACCTTCCGGCTCCATCATCAGACCCTGGGCACCGCCAAGGCGTACAACACACGCAAAGACAAATATGAGGACACCAAACACGGCATGTCTATCTTGTTTCGTTGAGGAGTTCCTATCGCGACCTTCCGGATCCATCATCAGACCCTGGGCACCGCCTAGGCGTACAACACACGTAAAGACAAATATGGCGACACCAAACACGGCATGTCTATCTTGTTTCGTTGAGGAGTTCCTATCGCGACCTTCCAGCTCCATCATCTGACCCTGGGCACCGCTTAGGCGTACAACACACGTAAAGACAAATATGGGGACACCAAACACGGCATGTCTATCTTGTTTCGTTGCGGAGTTCCTATCGCGACCTTCCGGCTCCATCATCAGACCCTGGGCACCGCCTAGGCGTACAACACACGTAAAGACAAATATGGCGACACCAAACACGGCATGTCTATCTTGTTTCGTTGAGGAGTTCCTATCGCGACCTTCCAGCTCCATCATCTGACCCTGGGCACCGCTTAGGCGTACAACACACGTAAAGACAAATATGGGGACACCAAACACGGCATGTCTATCTTGTTTCGTTGAGGAGTTCCTATCGCGACCTTCCGGCTTCATCATCAGACCCTGGGCACCGCCTAGGCATACAACACATGTAAAGACAAATATGGGGACACCAAACACGGCATGTCTATCTTGTTTCGTTGAGGAGTTCCTATCGCCACCTTCCGATTCCATCATCAGACCAGCTCCATGGTACCGTAATATTGCATTGTCACCGACGTCATATAGGTCTGCCAAATTTCAGCTCAATCGGTTGAAGATAACTGTGTCAAAATTGAGTTCTAAGATTCGCCCCGAACAAACTTACATACATACATACATACTTACATACATTGCAAGTTAAATAAAAGCTTGTAAAAAAAATAATGAGGCCGGTGTTACGTACCCGACTTCTCTGAGAAGAAACAGCCGAAACAAACTCAGAGATCATAGTCTCTTTTAAGGTCCAGACAAAAATATTGGTCAACTTACATGAGGACTATGCAGATTAGTGTCTGAAATGGTTTGTTTAAGAAAGCACCTGTCCAGTTAGTGCAAGCATTTGTCAGATATCTATTATGTAGCTCGACTCATAATTCAAGAAGCTCAACGACACGACGAACGAATGGATTGATTCCGGCATTTATAATGATTATGTATATCTTAAGCAAATGAGAGTCCAATTATTTTTTTCTCTCTTCAATTGACTGATTCAATAAAATAAAAAATATACTGTAGGTATTCAAATAAAATCACTTTAAAGCGGCACCCCTGACAATGAAAGGGTCTGCGAAAACATCGTAACGTCCACTTCGGCGTCGTCCGCACACCGCGAGGCATTTGCGTAAAGCAATTAGCGCGTAATGTGGCCAGGCCCTAAGGTGATGACCGAGGACATAACACTCCTGAGACCAGGAATTACACGAGGTATCATCGTACTCTAAACTTCTTGAAGGTTTTAGGAAACTTGGCTGTTGTGGTGGTGATCCATCCTTCAAATCTGTTTAGTGTTCATGACTTCACGTTTATATGTGTTAGTACAAATAATGTAGTTAAAAAAACTGGCCAAGTGCGAGATGGACTTGCGTAGCGAGGGTTCCGTGCCAACTCGCGACATTAACGTCCATATATTTTGAGGGTTGAACTTAGAGGGTTTTTTCACAGCTTTATTGGATGGACTTGGAGTATCCATATACTCCAAGTCCATCCAATAAAAAATAAATTTATATTTGATAACTTCACAAGTTCCAGAGATAAAGACTCTTGACAGACAGACGGACAACAAAGTGATCTTATAAGGATTCCGTTTATTCCTTTTGAGGTTCGGAACCCTAAAAACATTATAATCAAACAAACTAATAAAACTATGGTAAAAGATTATAGCAAAAAACAGGTCCTTGATCCGACCAATCCTGGACTTGTGTTTTTGCCATAATTGCATAAGCATTTGTGTCTTAAATTAAAATGTATGACTTTGAATATATATTTTTTTACTTAACCTTCAGAAAACGGCTGGTACCTAATATAAAGGATTCTTTGGAAATTATGCATGCTCCAACTACAGCCAAAGCCTCTATTTAATAACATTCAGCCCTCACACCGGCTATAAAGCGCTTTAAAGCTGTCTTGCGTTTAGTGGTGGAATTCTTGAGAACGGACGGCGTGCATTCCTTGGAGGGAATGTCTTGTAAGTTTTATTGCAAGATTTTACCATCTCATTCTGTGGCCTGTACCCACTGCCCAGGGCATTGTGGTAGACTCAGGATTGTGAGGAATGGGTGTTTATGTGCCTCTCTCATCGTACAACGAGATTTCCTAGCCTTTGGTACTTAATAGGAGGCCTAATTGTCTAAATGTTTTTACATTCATATTTAGTTAACTTCCTACTACAATAAAACGTTACGGGCTGATACTCTTATTTATTTTAAACTAGGTTTTGCCTGCGGCTTCGCTCGCGTCTTTTTTCTGATTTGCAGGTACCTGCTAGTAGCAGGTACCTGCAAATCACATATACCTGCTACTTGTATTTTTTGCCGTAGCGCATTATTTATTGTAATAGCAAAGCTATATTTTCTCTT
The DNA here is from genome assembly GCA_905475445.1 of Ochropleura plecta. NCBI lineage: Eukaryota > Metazoa > Arthropoda > Insecta > Lepidoptera > Noctuidae > Ochropleura > Ochropleura plecta. Next base: position 6,668,720 of record FR997732.1, read on the forward strand.
TTCTTCCCTCGTTCTCTCTCATTTCTAACTTAAAAAAAATAACACGCCTAAATGACAAAACCTATTTTGATGATTTTTGGTACAAAGATAGTTGGGACCCTAGAGACGGCCATAGGCTATTTTTTGATTTAAGTAAGAAAATGGGGAGAAAGTTGGACGCGAGCGCAGCCGCGGGCAAAAGCTAGTCTAAAATAAAATAAGAAACATCTTTTAATTTCTCAATGACAAAAATTATACTTCAGTTCCATCTGTTTACAAATTGCCAAAAGAAACCATACATCCTCCTTACAATGAAACCTACAAACCAGTCCAAACCAAACAATGTAAACAATTTACCTCAATGGCTTATTCCCAATAATCCTTGCAGCGTACATATAATTTATTAGATCAATATTGGCAACCTCTCCCGCCATAATGGTTATCGGCCCACGGTTTAATTACTTGCGGGCTGAGACAATGGTTAATAAGAAGTGTTCCGCACTATCCTTAAGATTTATTGAGCTGGCAACTTTCAAGAGATTAGATGAATTACGAAGTACTAATAACTTGTGGGTGGAAAGGATTATGTGTTCCTCTACTTCTGTGGTGTTTAGGATATTTGAGTATTAGTCATCATACTCTGACCCTTGTCCCATTCTACATATTTGGGGTCGTCGCAACACGTTTTCTTCTTCCATTTTCCCCCGTCAGACACGCATTATTCACTCCTTTCTCCTTCATATCATTCCTTACACAATCCATCCATTTTTTCATTGGCCTTCCTTTGCTTCTCCATCCATCAACATTCATATCTATTACTCTTTTAGTCACATGCGCTTCGTTCCTCCTCATTTCATATCCATGTCCACAAACGACTCCCTTTCAATTTCACTGTAACAAACTTTCAAACTTCCTCTAATATACTCTTATTTTATCTATTCTTGTCACTCCACACATCCATATCTACATTCTCCTATTTGACCATTAGTAATTTAGAAAATAGATAGTATTAACTCAAACTCTATCTGCCATTTGGCTGACTAAGTCTGGTTAATTATGTTGTAACTAAAAGAAAGATTTTATATTTATAAATAATGGTTTGCCTTACCGGTAACTAGGAAAAGGGTATACAATATTAATATATCTTATGTATGTGTGTTGGTCACCTAACTCCTCCTAAACGGCTGGACCGGTTTGGAATAAATTTTGGTTTTTAGTTACTGGATATTTTAAAAGCGCGTTAAAAAGGTTATATACAATAAAAATAAACTATAAGTAAAGTTTAATTACGACACGGTTGGCACAGTGGCTAAGCATTTGACTGCTGTGCTAAAGGTGTCGTGGGTTCGATCCCCTCACGGAACAAATATTAGTAAGATAGTGGTTCCTGGAATGCCTGTTTGTGTATGTGAGTTTAAATGTTTGTAAAAGCACCCACGACACTGCAGGAATCCGTAGAGTGGGGCAACATGTCTTGAAAAAAGAGGTTTGTTCTGCCTCTTTTATATTAATAGGAACCTCTTTTAACCCCAAGTTAACCTAGCACTGTAAAAACTCTTCAACTAAAACAACTCCTTGACACAACATAGGAACAGTATCCATAATTTCCTTGGACAAACTTACAAGCAGTACATCAAAGATATCGGCTGAATATTCAAAGGGTCTGACGAGGTATTATGTAGAACTATCGGGCTCACCTAGCCCTCTAATTGATTGAAATATATTCAAAACAGTTGCAATGTGGTGCGGTCGTCTGTTCAAGGGAGTTCGATTTGATTGTAATTGTATTAGGAACTTGAAAAATAGACAGGGGATGAGTTCGGTAAACTAAGAAAATACAAAATATACGTATGGACAAACATTTGTTTGACATAGAGATAGTTGTTCCGGATCTGGATGTTTGTGTATGTGAGTTTACATGTTTGTAAACGCGCCCTCGATACTGGAGACATTTTTAATACGGGACAAAAATTACTATTAAAAAAACATGCAAATATTTGTTTTTCTTAACGGTTTTTATAATGCCGAGCTAAATAATTGATTACCTTTTGTTTAATACAAAAAAAACTTATGTTTACCTGTGTAATAATAAATAATAATTATTATCAAAATGCAAAATGTTGTATCTTTGCCATTATTCTTTGCTTATTAATAAAACTATTTGTTTTAAGAAAAACGTATTTGTGATCCTCCCGATCACTTGCTGTTAAATCACACAAAGGTCATACTGATACTTGAGTATTGGATAATCCTTACTATAATATTATAGAAGCGAAAGTGAGTTTGTTTGTTTGTTTGTTACCTCTTCACGCTTTAATGGCTAAACCGATTTTGATTAATTTTGGTACAGAGATAGTTTGGAACCAACAGACGGACATAGGCTATTTTTTTTTTTAAAAAGTGGGATGTGAGGGAGAACGAGGGAAGAAAAGGGAAAACTTAGCGTTGCTATTACAAATCAATAAGGCGCAAGGGGAACTGTGTTACCCCGAATTTAACGGGAGCGAAGCCGCGGGCAAAAGCTAGTTAAAATATAAAACGGTTTAAAAAGAAACGAACATTAGTGGATCATTACTTTTATTTACTTTGTTTGTTTTTGACAATTGTCTGGCAGTTTGAGTACTAAAAGCGACCTACACAAATGTCCTTTTTTTTGGTATTGTTCGTCGTGTCGTCGAGCTCCTTGGGTTATGAGTCGAGCCACACGATAACTGACAAATGATTGCACTGACTGGACAGGTCCACTCGATCTGTGTGATACTTTCTTACCATTTCAGACACTAATCTGCATATTCCTCATGTAAGTTGACCAAGATTTTTGTCTGGACCTTAAAAGAAACTATGACCTCTGAGTTTGTTTCGGCTGTTTCTTCTCAGAGTAGTCGGGTACGAAACACCGGCCTCATCTAGTTTTTAAAAAAGACGTGTGAAAGTGTTTGTGAAAACCTACTTGCAAAATTAACATCATTTATCATTTAACAAGACATTTGTGACATAAATAGTAATATATAACTTTGTAAAAATATATCGCGGCACCAAAACATGTAAAACAATAACACTGTGTACTTAAAGCGTCAACACACGAGCCAAGCTAACGTAATCTAGAATCTAATGACACATGGTCAGCTGACGCGGCGGCCAAGTTTTCTTATCTCGGAACACTTTTCATAAGGACGCTGCACTTGAGCAATGGCGGGGGCGAGGGGACCTCAAGTAGGAATGTGTGGATGAGGCATTGTGAAATTAGTCAATTTTTAATGCTGCAAAATGAAGTATTGAATAGAAGACATTTTTTTTTGTGCAAATCCTTACTTAATTATGTTTTTTCCAATTGTATAAAATGAAGGGAGACAAAGTTGAGTAAGCGTTCAAGTCTACTTTGACAACTTGTATATTGTTACATTTTTCAAATAATATTTTGTTAATATCCTTAAAAACACATGAGGTGTGAAGGTGGGAGTAGAGACCCAGAATTGGTCAAAGGAGTGTAGGCAGATAGACCGATGATCTTGTGAGAAAAGCAGCCAAGGGACATACAACCCTCCAGGACCCAGGTAATTTATTGCAACATTGAACCTCCACTATCTTCGCAACTCCATGGCTCAGTTCCATACGTCGCTATTTATTGCGATCGCTCGTTAGCGATAATGTTCGGGCGCCAGTTGCGATAGTACGCAGATAAACGATTTTGTTCATCACTCTTTTGTTTTTGACTGTACACACTTTTATTGTTTCGACATGTTTTTGTTTTGGACTCGAGTGTACTCTTGATGTATCGTGGGTTGTCGGACGTACTTATCAGGACGAATGGGAAAGTTGCATGGATGGAAACAAAGAGTTATCACTTATTAGGAAATAATATTTCAATAGTGTTGAATTGGGATAATATGCAAATCCTTACTAATATTATAAAAGCGAAAGTGAGTTTGTTTGTTTGTTTGTTACCTCTTCACGCTTTAAACCTTTGCGCGACAAAGTGTGCAGACGGGTGCAAAGTTTACATACATTGTTACCCTACATTTTTGTAAACAATCGTGCAACGGGTTAATGGCTTAACCGATTTCGATGAATTTTGGTACAGAGATAGTTGGGAACCAGGAGACGGACATAGGCAATTTTTAAAAAAAAAACTTAGCGTTGCTATTACAAATCAATAAGGCGCTACCGAATTTAACGCGAGCGAAGCCGCGGGCAAAAGCTAGTAAAACATAAAGTATGTTCCTTTCGGTCATTATACCTCTGATTCTTCATGTTTTGTTAATTACAGATCATCATCAATTAATGATCTTTATACACGTTACAATAAGGCTGTAGTTGCGTTGGTGCTGCCTAAACTAAAAGGCATTGATAATAAAAAATTACTCAATCCTGGTCCTGGTCCACAACCATAGGGATAAATTCATTGATTAGTATCCAAAGTTATAGTGGAAGCTGCAGAAGATTGTAAGCCAATAGTGCCCGTAATGGTCTAATTGAAATAAACGCTGTGAGTTTTTTTGAGTTTGACTTTTTTGTGTATTATAATTCTCTATTCTGATATGTATGCCAAGCTTGGTCAATCACTGTTCTAAGTAATTTTTTCAACAACAACAACATTAAAAATAGTAATCTTAATTAAATAACAAACAAGTTATTTCTCAAGTAAGCACTTGAACAGGCTTCTAACTGATTAACCTTCTAGTATTACGTATAATACGTGTATACGCCGTCTTATTACTTTGGCAATATCTAACATTAGGCGACATCTTGCGGCGGTGAACGCAAGCTTCGCTGCAATATGAGTCCTTGGATATTGTGGGAGTTTGCGTAGCATTCTTTTGTTTTGTAGGTACTTTCATATTAAATCGTGGTATTTTGGCAAGAAAAGAGCTAAAAGTCCTGTGCGTAGTACTTGATTGTCCACTGCAAACCAGCACTGTGCTGTTGGCCCCCCATAACACAAAATCATGCTGAGTGGTGCCCTACTTGTCGCAGTCACAGCGTGCAAGCTATCAACTTTTTTTGTTCCGTCCTGATCTATTTATAAACGTTTGTAATGTTTTGTATGTTTCTTTTTTATTGTTTTTTCTTGTGTGCTGTAAGTAAGTTGTAGTGTAAGTTTTTTTTATTTCTTTTTCTTTCGCTTGCAAACGGCGTGTGTTTATGTGAATGTATGAAAGTGGACAAGGCGAAAGGAATATGTATGAAATGTAATAGGTGGCATTTTGTAGTTTCTGCTTACACCTATGCGAAAGAGGACAGAGATAGGATAAAGGTTTTTGTCTGTACGTATCCATGTAAAAGACCTAAGAACTCATGATTTGAAGACACAAGTAAAAAGCTTCTGGCATTGATTGCCAGCTGCCAGACTAGCAGCCAACTCTATATGGGACTAGTCTTCTAAAATCGAATTGTTTTAAACAGGTTTTCCCAAACCTTGCAATAATAACAGCTTATGTTGTTAGTACCTGCTGTTTTCTATAAATCATATTAATTTAATGTTTTTCGAAAGCTTGATTCTATTGTGAAGGGAAGAGCAGTCTTCGCGAGACGGCTCCCGACCATCGTAGGTGAGCAATGGGTAGCTCACCGAACGTCCGTCTAGTGACGACAGGCCTTGTCGACGTTCGACTCAAAGAAATGTCAGATAGCAGAGGGCCAGGGCCACTGCCTAGCGGGGTTGCACGTTGTTGGAAAGAGATACCACGGCCCGGCAACACAAAGACCAAAAAAATAAACATGGATGATAAAATTCTGACACTACCTTCACCCAGAGCGGGAGAAGTTATACGCAACAAACAGTCTCATTTTATACAACCCATCATTTAATATTCAGCATATTTTTGGTAAAATAGTTTTTTTGTTTTGAAGTTCTCATGATCCAACTTATTAGAAGGTTTGATGCGCTGCTTGCTGTAATACAGGCCATAAACCTTGTTCGGCAGCAGATGGTAACTATTAGACACAATTAATTGTGTTATTTAGTTGTTACATGTAAGTAGTTTATATAATAAGCACTTGTATAAACATGTGTTTACTTTTTTGTTCAAAATATATTATATTAGTGTTGAGACTTCGTACCTCTGCTTGAATAACCTTAGAAAAGTGACAATTTAATTTAATCGTAGGAAACAAAGTGCCTCATGTTAGGAATTAAAAATACACTAACAAGAAAAAATACCTACTCGTTCCTTGAAGTACACTGATAACATAACAACTTTTGTATTTTTTTTCTTTTCAAACGTGTTTGTTTAAGTTGTAAGTTAGTCGATCGATTGTACTAAGGAACAGACGAAGTGCACCGCGCGCCCTCGCGTATTAAATTCGGTTATTAGTCGCGCAAACTTTGATCAGGCGGGTTGACCCCGGTTCATCGATCCGCCGACTTTCACCCGGATCATAAACTGAGCCACCCACTTTCAAAACTGAAAAAACAGTTCCCAACTCACTTCAAAACTAAGTCTTCCTAATCACGCGGCGCGAACAAAGTTCCACCAAGTTTTTTCCAAGTTCAGTTAAACTTCATCGATGTGGGGATCGTTCACCCTGGCAGGGACACTTGCATACGACTCCGGCCGACGGGCCATTGAAACAAAATGTGGAGCAAGGTTGGCCGAGATTACTTTCGTCGGGAACTTTTTGCGGATCGATATAGAAGTTAAAAGTTTATTACGAGCGCGACACCGCGACGTCGTAAACTGAACTTTGTCCAACGCTTACGCCGAAATGCGACAACCATGCTTTATTTAGCTTTCATCCATCGCCCCGCTCTCCCCTGTCATGCTGTTCTTATTCTGGACTGCGATGGCCAGTTCCGCTGCAACACGAAAGCTAAAATGGACCTTTATTTACTTTACATATCAGCACCCGTAACTAACGAGCGTAATACCTGCTCAGCATTCGTATTCACAAAGGTTTTTCTACCTACGTCGGCGGCGGGCGTAAAATAGGAGGCGAGTCGGGAAGGAGGCATAAAGGAGAAAATAAAATAAAGACGGCGCCAGCGAACGGATGCGAGGTCCGTGAAAAAAGTACGAGGAAAGCAGGCTTAATGGTGTGGCGCAGGTGAGGTGGGCGGGGTCGGGTGGGTGGCAAGTTACGATTGGTCGGCGCCGCCCAGCCGCGAGTACGCCTCCCGTCTACCGCCCCCCTCCCGTGAGGCGCCCCCCACCCCCGCGGCCACCGGCTATCGCCTGGCGACCACCTACAGCCACCCGACGCAAGCTATGCCTGTGTCGTGAATTAGTTTGCCAACTCTCTGTCTATGGCGTAGCTCCGAGGCTGTAAGTATGGACGGCGGACTGAATAATCGATAAAGGTGTTTATTGAAAACGGGTAAGGACGAAGCACTTTATTGCTTCTTTATTATTAAAGCTCGAGCTGGGTGAGTCAACGCTACGAGCTAATTCTGGCGTAGCACACACAGTCGTAGCCGTCGCGTAGCCCGTAGCACGGCATGGTAGTCTTATTTTGTTTCCCGATGCATATTTCTAATGATGTTCTTAAGATATAAGCTTAACAAGTACTGTGTTATATCAAAGGATTTTAAAGTAGATACTTAGTAGTAGGCTTAGATGGTCGCCTTTTTAGTTGTTTCAACGATTGCTAGCTCAGCGGCAGTCGTTAACACAATATTAATATTCTCGTTAGAAGTTGTTTTAGGCGATTTATAAAGTTGAAAACTACGATTACGTAATGAACAGCTGTTCAACTCAGCCTTTAACAGTACACAGTTAAAAAAAAGAGTTTTCAAAGTTATGACCTTGTGTTTTACGTACAATACAGAAGTTATTGAGCTCTTTCGACTTGTAAAAACTGGGGACCGCGTACTTAGAGTATTGAAATAAAGAAATTGAAGGCTCGGTGCACGTGTACCGACGTTGGATGAGGGGGGTAGACGTCATGGTTGGCGCAGTGGTTGAGCGATCGACTGCAGCGCTGCGTATCGCGGGTTCGATCCCCACACGGAACAAATAATTGTATGACCTACAGATAGTTGATTCGGGTCTGGCTGTGTGTGTATGTGAGTTTAAATGTTTGTAAACGTACTGGAGAAACTCCTAGTGAAGGGCAAAGTTTAAAAAAGAAGATGTCGTTCTCCTGGACAAAGGCTGGCCACGTTTGAAAACTTACCTATCAAACACTTTATAAGAAAAATGTATGACTCATCTATCATCATCACACCTCACATCACATCAAGATATTTCCGCAATACAGAATGACAAAGAGCGCAATGACTTTGTATTTTCATCACGCGACACAAAAACTTTCCCCCATGTGATACTAGCGTAATGTACCGTGAAATAATGACTGATTACGGAGTTGACAGACAATATAGGTGTATAGCTATATCTAAGGCTATATATAATCCTTACTAATATTATAAAAGCGAAAGTGAGTTTGTTTGTTACGTCTTCACGCCTAAATGGCAAAACCGATTTTGATGAATTTTGAAATAAAGATAGTTTTGGTACAGAGATAGTTGGGGCCCTGGAGACGGCCATAGGCTAGTTTTTGTCTCTTTCTAACCCCCATTTCCTTAAAATAGGGGGTGGAAGTTTGTATGGAGCATTCCGCAATTTTCAAGGTAGGAAGCTAAAAAGTGGTATCCGGACTATTTGTCACTAACAAAAATATCGTGATTTTTTTTTTGGAAATCGGCCCCCAGACCCTTAAAAGAGGAGATAGGGATGGGAATTACCCCGAATTTAACACAAGCGAAGCCGCGGGCAAAAGCTAGCCTTGTTATAATTATTAGGTCCTTACATATGAAATTGGCGTTTTTCGTACTGGCCACTTTAATCACGAATTTCTTCTCTTTGGTAAGGAATTCCAAATTCAAATTTGTACAGCTATTTACTCATGTATTTGTGCTTCGATGACCGTCATTCATTTGTTTTTTTTCTTCTGTTTTTTCTGTTTGCGTCACTCATTTTACAAAATGGAAAATTTAAAATATCGCATTATTTACGAGTACGAGTTCCGCCGTGGCACTAGTGCTGCGGAAACGACTCGAAGGGTGAATGCAACATGACCGCCATACACATGTATGGCGGTCATGTTGCAAAAGAAAACACAGTTCGTTTTTGGTTCCAACGTTTTCGTTCTGGAAATTTCGACCTGCAGAACAAGCCCCGTGGACGGCCTGAGACCCAAGTTGATAATGGAGATTTGAAGGCTATTGTGGAAGCGGACCCATCGCAAACCACGTCCGAGTTAGCTGCAGGCTTCGATGTTAGTGATAAAACTGTTTTAATTCACTTGAAGCAAATTGGGAAGATTAAAAAGCTTGAAAGGTGGGTACCTCACGAATTGACTGAGGCAAACCGGCAAACGCGCGTCGACTGCTGCGTTACATTACTGAACCGGCACAACAATGAAGGTATTTTAAACCGAATCATTACCTGTGATGAAAAATGGATTCTTTACGATAATCGGAAGCGCTCAGCGCAATGGTTGGATCCTGGCCAGCCAGCCAAATCCTGCCCCAAGCGAAAATTAACCCCAAAAAAGTTACTTGTAAGCGTTTGGTGGACTAGTGCCGGTATTGTTCATTACAGTTTTCTCAAATCTGGCCAGACTATTACAGCTGATGTCTATTGTCAGCAATTACAAACCATGATGGAAAAGCTAGCGGCTAAACAACCAAGGCTGGTCAATCGCTCCACGCCACTGCTGCTTCACGACAACGCCAGACCACACACTGCGCAACAGACGGCTACCAAATTAGAAGAGCTTGAATTGGAATGTCTAAGACATCCTCCGTACTCCCCGGACCTTGCTCCAACAGATTACCATTTTTTTCGCAATTTGGATAACTTTTTGCAAGGGAAAAAATTCAACTCCGATGGGGCAGTCCAAATCGCCTTCAAAGATTTTATTGATTCCCGTCCGACTGGTTTTTTTAGTAAAGGGATCAATGAACTACCTATAAGATGGCAAAAGTGCATTGAAAACAATGGTTCATACTTTGATTAATTAAATATATTATATTAAAAAATATTCGACTTTTTGTTCCTTCCATACAAAACGCCAATTTCATATGTAAGGACCTAATATATGGGTAAAAGATGTAGGTATATAATATGACTTGAGATTGAATAAATGAAGGCAAAGAGATTCACGATACTAAAGATGCTGTGAGAAGAAATAACTTACAAAAATTAGATGCCTAGTGGTAGTGGTAACTTAAAAAGTTTTATCTGTTCGCTTTGTCTCGGGTACGAAGCTAAGTAAACACAAAGTACACACACACACATATGTACATATATAAAATAAATAAATAAATATCTTAGGACAACTCACACACGGCTATCTGATCCCAAGCTAAGCAGAGCTTGTGTTATGGTAACCAGACAACTGATATACATACTTATATAATTTATAAATACATACATATTATAGATAAATCACACCAAGACACAGAACAAACAATCATGCTCATCACACAAAGTTTGTCCTGGGTGGGAATCGAACCCACGACCTCCGGCTCAGCAGTCAGGGCCACTAACCACTAGATCAACAGGCCCGTCACATATACACATAACATTCTTCGAAATTTTCTTTTAAATTGCACCTACTATGTTGTCTCTGCATCACCCTAAGGTTGACTGGTAGAAAATACCGAAGGCATTATTTTTTACATGTGCATAAGGTTTAAATAAATGATTAAAATGACAGTAAATAAAAACAATGCTTTTTTTTAACATCAAATATTAAAAAAAAAATAAGTAAGTAGCGGACAAACTGATCACAAAATAGAATGCCTATTATAAATATTGGTTCATTGACATTAGGTATAATTTGGCAAAGGCTTTTGAAATAGCAGGACATTTTCGTTTAGTTTAATTAGTATTTATATTGGGGACCTCATTTATCAATGCAGTTGAATTTATTATCGCATTGTCGATGACACCCTGTATATATGTCTGTGATTATTGAGCTTCAAACTTTCTTTTGTTTCTAACATTCAAAAGTGCGTGTAACTGTCTTATTGAAAGAAATGGTTTGAGTTCAAATTATTACAAATATTTTTTTTTAAACATTGCCCCACACTAGGAATATTTCCTGTATCGTGGGTGCGTTTACAAACATTTAAACTCACATACACATACAGCCAGAACCGAAATAACTATCTGCAGGTCATACAAATATTTGTTTCGTGCGGGGATCGAACCCGCGACACGCAGCGCAGCAGTCGATCGCTCAGCTACTGCGCCAACCGTGCCGTCAAAAATGCTGCGACAAAAAAAAAGTTCAGACAAAAATGCTGCGGGTGTGTAGCTAGTTTTTTTTTTTTGGCTCACCAACTATTGAATACTCATGAACAAAGGTAGGAGATACACTAAATAAACTTATAGACAAGTGCCCCAATTACTTACAGGTAAGCACACCATCAATACAGTGCATACTTAAAAATCAAAATCATTTATTTCAATTAGACCATTACAGGCACTTTTGAATGTCAATAAAACAATGTTAAAACTACAGTCCCGGTCACCAGACATAATAACTTGTAAAATTTACTGTAGTTGCCCATTCCAAAGCGTTGATCTCTATGGAGAAGAATGGGTAAGAAACTCCATGGACACTCTTTTAAATTAGAATATTATTACAAAATCGTATTTACATCATTCGTGTTGAGATTATACAAATATATGAGAACGATGTGGAAAGACGTGCACAGTAAGAGCGTCGAGAGTTAAAACAAAATCTAAATAAATTAAAAATGAACCGTGGCAGCTAAAAGATATCCAGTCCCAACCGACAGCGCCCGTTCACGAAAATGACATAAAATTAGATGAGTTCAAAGTCACTCACCGAATATATGTAATTATGACCTCATATTGATAAGCTGGTATCCTCAACAGTAGAAACCCTTAATTCCTGAGGTATTATTCTGTTGACTTCATGATATTTTTTGTTTTCAACTCAAATATTTAATAAAAAGGTCACTTAAAGAGTATCTCGTACGAATGTATTTTTTTTTTGTAAAACGTTTAAAGTAGCGCAACTCGAAACTAAATTTACACATTCGCGTCAGGAATTATCAAAGATTATACTATAACACTCCCCTATTCACACCTCAAAATAGATGCGCTGAATTCAGACAGGCATTACAGCCACTATTAGAGCACTAGATAGGCAGCGACTACTTTACATAAACACGTTAGGGCTGATAGTTGTCGCCCCCGACGTCTTACCAACCTACTGAGATGGGGGACTCTAATATTGTAATAGTTTCCGCGTCAGGTGCCGAAGGATGCATAGTTAAGTGCTGTAGTCTTAACAAAGGTATTATTATTCTTAGATTGTGGCTTTAGAATACACAAAACGGAACAAGACGTGTAAGTGCAAGGTGAATCACCCTACAGCTGAAGCCTTGAAGTACTCAAAACTTTGACAATGCACTAAAATATGAAACGAGATGAATTGAACTCTAGTACGTTCCGTTATCAATACAGTTTCAAACAATCCACTTCACAGTGACATCAATCGTATTCAAAAATCGAACAATCCCTCTCACCGTCAAACGGCAAAGAACAAAAATTCGCGCGCTCGAAAAAAATGGCGAAATATCCCCATACCATTGTCCGGCTCACAATGCCTTTACGACACTGGGTAAATAACGTTTTGGAAAAATGTAAAAAAGCACCCGCAGTTTGTGGGTAGCGGGTAAACACGTCGCCGTACCCCTTATTGAGTTGATCTGGCCATTTGTACAGCCCTCGCCCTTTGCATTTTAGAAAAAAAGAAATTCAGCTTGCGAATTCAATTTCCAATATCCATTTTTGACGTGGCGTGATTAGAACGCAGTTTGGTCGTTAGCGGTGTGTCGAGATGGTTGTCGACTTCCATTTTGTATTCGTATCGATTCAAAGTATGGCTGGCTGTCCGATTTTTGTTTGTCCGTTTGTCTATCCTCGAGGAGTTTTAACTAACTCTGACTTTTGCATTGAAAGCAGTTTGTACGTATGGCATTGATGTCATGTTTCATGACAATTGTTTTTATGTTTGTTGGAAAATATTTGTAGCCATAATATTTTACTGCCGACTTTATTATATTGTGCCTAGCCGTATACAGTAGGTATGTTAAAAAAACCCTGTCCAATCCATGAGGGCATTATTAGGTATCGAGAGTAGATTCTATTTATGTAATCTTTTTTGGATAACAAGTAAAACATACCCCGGCAAAAATAAATAAAGCATATTAAAATTAAGAAATGTAATGGCAACACAGAGGAGCGGATGGTGACATTCCGGTCGCTTCTCAGTTAGTGTAGGTGTTGTCGTTGTTTTGTTATTTAATTACCACCGTTTCCTTAAATTTGAATTTGGAACAAAAATATGCACTTTATAATAGGCGTGACGAAAGATTTTAAAATCCTCTTCCATAATGTGGGTACACTTTTACTATTTACAAAAAAGCCTTTATTTCGGTAATAAACTTAAGTTTAACAAAGTTTGAAGCCATTTTTCTCATAATTTTTCAATTGTGCCCGAAAACAGCTCGCATGTGTCATGGCGTCGGCATGACGTCACAGTTAAATAAAAATGACATTGTTTCTATAACAACGTCCCATAAATCACATAACCGTGACGTCATACGCTGTGATCGGTGTTTCAGTCAAAATGGCCGATTGCAGTATTTTAATGTTTTATTTTATTGAAAATCTTAATAATCTGTTATTTTTAAATAAAACTAAACCTGTGTTTACTTTTTTTTTTAATATGACTTCTCCCCTGTCATCACTGAATCAGCGATTTTTTTATACTGTCGTCATGCCTATTCTCGGGTATTTTATATCATTAATATACTTGTAAGCCCATTTCGGATCCGTTTTTTTACAAACTGTCTATGGTTTTTTTTATTATTTTATTCGTGTGTGGCTGATGTTTTATAGGATACTGATTAATATGGAACAAGCAAATACATATTATACATGCTACTAAGTACGACGTAACTCCGTCACTTTTGCAATTACTATTACCGATTCATTAAATGTGATACATAATTCATACCTACAATAAAATCCTACAATAAAATTACACATTAATCAAAAACAAAACTATTACATTTATTTGTTCCAATAAGCACCTCTTAATACATCTCACGAGTGTCTTCCAAGTCTTGTAGCAATAATAAATATATCATAGTTATCCCCTTGGGACAAATAAAAGGGAAAATAAAGCAAATCGCCATCCCGGAAGGGTCCACGAAGAAAAACGATTAATATTAACTGAAATTGTTATAGCTCCCTTCAATGGGACATTTAATATTTTTACTGCTATTATCCGAAAGAGTTTACTTTGAGATTGAATACTCGTTAAATTTAAAGACCCAGTTATAGTGATTTGTGGTAATTATAATTGTTGAAGTAGGCTGATTGTTGTTTTTGACGAATGAAAATATATTTGGGAGAAAACAAGTCAGTATTTTTGGATCTGTTGTTTTTATTTTCTTGAAAGAAGATTTCAGAAATTCCACTTATATTTTAAACGTATTTTTAATAAAAAAATATTGATTGACTTATTATTAATAACAGGGTTGGTCTAACTAAAACCCTCCTTTTGCCCTTTATGTTCCGGGGGCGTGGTATATCTTTCGAACAACCTGCAGAACCGGCTCGGGTTTGTTAATCTAAGTTAGACTTTTTTTTATAAAATATTTTAATTTTTTAACAAGTTTCTAGATAAGGTCAATAAAAGTTAAAAAATCACAAACAGGGACCCATGATTAACATTTTTAAAAACACCTTAGCGACACATTATAAAAATCCTCACCTCACTTAATTCTAGAACCTTAACCCTCTAAGGAATAACCCAAAAATCTCAACAAAAAACACGTCTTATTAAAGAGGGACCTTAATGAAATCTCAGCTCATTAATAGAGAAGGCAAAAAGAGTCGTTTTATTAACACGCACGTGATATCAACCCTTAACGAGTCCTGGGACAGCGGTGTTCTTACATTAAAATGTAAACAGTGCCCCTTACCCCTTCCCTTAAGTCACTATAGGGCAGAATCGTCATTTGTCTGTGACATTAAAACTTTGGGCAGACGAGCGTTTAAAACGCTGGAGAAAGGGTAAAGAAGGATAGAAGAAAGATTGAGCTGATATGCTAAATATTATTTAGTGTCCGACCGAAACCAGTTTTACGACTAAAACCGAAACCGAAAACGAATTTCGGCAACGGCCTCTGTTTTGGCTGAAACCGAAACTTGGTTACGAGGATCACTTTCATCACTTTTTTCAGTCATATTGAATATTTTTTTTATGTTTACTACCCGGCGCTCTTATGTTATAATGACATGAAACTAGATAAAACTTACGAAACTAAACCGAAAGTCGTGTTTTTGCCGAAACTCAACCAAAACCGAACATTCGGTCGGACACTAATTTTATTAACAATAATATAACATAACGCTTGTGATCCCCGAATGGTAACGCAGAGGTGTACCCAATAGTACCCCAATCCCATGTTATATGTGGGCGAGCCTATAAATACTGGCTGCTATTGAGAAGCTCCTGATGAAAAAGCCTAATACACTTTGCTAGGCTTAAATATACTATGAGACACAAAACAACTACCTGTAAGTCATACAAATATTTGTTCTGCGCGGGCACCAAACCCGTAATACGCAGCACGGCAATCGATCGTTCAGCCACTGCGCCAACCGTGCCGTCAAACTGCTTAGACACGGAGTGGTTACAAAGTAAAAAATGGAGTGTCACGCATCCCAGAACTGACCTAGTTAAGCGTAGCTTCGATCATTGGTTATTCTTAAGTCATGGGCCAATATAGCCTATTGGTACAACTGTAAACTCAAAAAATAATATTACACAATAACCACTTAAAAACGCGCGTCAAAAACGCCCAACAAACGCTCGTCTAACTCTCCTTCATAATAAGAGCGCCTAATCTAAGTGTCGAGTACCTCAGAGCGGTCATCTCTGTCGGGATCACTCCCAGGGGTCCCCTAGACCCCAGGAATCCGGATTTATTCCGTCTGAATACCCAGTGTCGCAAACGACACCTCTGCGATGCCTGAATGTTTTATGACATAGCGTGAAGATGTTAGATTAGATTAAATTCAAATGTGTGATGTTAAGTTGGGAAGTAGCTTTGGAAACAACAGGGTAATTACCTTACGTTTTTTCTTATAAAGTAGGGCAGAAAAATATCACATGTAATGACGAATCTTTGTAACCTTATATCCTACTAGTTGTGTTCAGAGGTTTCACTCGCTGCTCAGTTTCTGTACCTAACCTAACAAAAATATGTTACAAATGCTTTTAAAAACTACATAAATATTTTGCTTTATTAAAATACTGATGCATAAATTGAATAGCATTGTTTGGAGTCTCCAAAATAGAGCAAGGATGTAAGTCTTCTAGTATTTTGTTTGTACATAAACTTCGCTTCAGAATTTTATAAGTTGCGCAGTAGTGGTAATGAATCTTGTTTACATGCAAACCCCTAGTTCACACGTCTAGACGAAATTGAAATTTACATTCATAAACTTTGCTAGTTTACAACCTAGCCCACTTAATATGATGGATTCTTAACTTTTGGAAAACTTTCTAGGGAATTTTGATACGACAAGATTATTATTGACTGACTCGTTGGTCTTATGGTTGTTGCTGTTGATAGCATGACATTCTGGGTTTCCGGTCTCTTTCTAATTACTCGGTCAGAGTGTTTATTGGATTTTTCCATCAAGAATTCTTTAGTATTAGCCATGGACTTTGTATTTGTACTTGAATGACTGGCATTGTTATTACTTGAGACCAGAATATAACTGAGGCACGGTTGGTGCAGTGGCCGAGCGATCGACTGCTGAGCTGCGTGTCGCGGGTTCGATCCCCGCACGGAACAAATATTTGTATGGCCTACAGATATTTGTTCCGGGTCGGGCTGTTTGTGTATGTGATTTTAAATGTTTGTAAACTCACCCACAAAACAGGTGAAATTCCTAGTGTGGGGTAAGGTTTAAAAAAAATGGTTCATCGATAACCCAAGGTGATAATTATTAAACTGTGTTACTTTTCGCTCTATCACCAGCTTTTCTTAAACTGTGGTAAACTCGTAGGCGCATTAATACAACCGTTTTTCATTCTAAACTCTTTGAGCTAGTCTAAAAACTGTTAGATATGATTCGCAAAATCAGAAGAGATGCTGAAAGACATACAAATACTTAATGCATTCCAAGATTTCGCCATCTAAATTGAAAATACGTCTTGAAAGTCACGGAACGGAAGTTAAAGAACTTTAGGGTATCGTAGTACCTAAATCAAAATTACAAAGTTCCAATGAGCGGTCCTTAACGATGGAGAAGATCGGCGAATTCTTTAATTATTTAGCTCTAATCGCTGCCAACGATGTCCTTTGACGTCGCTTGCTTTAATTTAGGATTCCTCCCCCAAATTAAAAATATAATGAGACTGAACTGAGCCGGTGTTAATTGGAAACCGATCTCTGAGGGTGGTATAGACAGGCTGTTGTTTTGATGTAGATACAGATGTATATTGATGGCGATCACTTGTCGCGGGAAAAAAAGTAAATCTACATTGTTTTTTTTTACTTGCCATTACCATGTGTTCGAATACAAACAAATTGCTACGTCAAAAGCTATAAAATTAAAATTGCAAAGAAAAAAAACATAGTTCAATTGCTATTCACTGGTAATGGCTAACTTGATGAATTAGTTATTAAAGGTACTACTCACGCCCTGGGTTGGGGGTTTTTCAAAAGAGATACCGCGGCCCCGGAACATAAAGGGCAAAAGAAGAAATATGGGTGGGTTTTAGTCAGTACAAGTCTGAAATTCCCCTCCGCTACGCCCAGAGCGGAGGAAGTTATTTGATGAATTTCCAAACGCAAAAAAATTTATTACTTACGTCACGATAAACTTGACCCACTTATGGGCCAAATGAAACATAGAACTGATCATAGAAATGAAAGAAGAATTTTCTTACACTCCTTGTGCCACAAAAACGTATTTATACAATCGTATCTCCGGTTTTTTTTCTGAACCCATTGACATATTTGCACGTTGACACAAAACACGCTGTAAGTAATCGTACTCATTTGTCAGCGTGAACACCGCGCTGCAGCAGTGGGATTATCTTCATTGTCATCTTATCTTTTTTTCTTAAAAAAGTTTAGACGAGTTAAGGGGATTAGGGTTGATGCGTTCTGCAAATATTTTTTGTTGAAAAATTTATTCATATTTGAAAATGATGCCGCAGTAAAACTAAATAATTAAAGTCGTTCGCAACAGTCAAGTTAGGTAGGTATGGTGAAAGCCTACAAAATCCTTTTAATCATTAATGTGTCTAGCATAAGATAAAATATTTTTTACAGTTTTCAGTTTTAAATGTTCCGTAAATAAAAGGAAAATCGTACCCCTTACTGGATGGATCACTTTATTGTCTGTCAAGGTCCTTTATCTGGGAACGCGAGAAGGTATCGAGTTGAACTTTCAAACCTATACTAAAATCTGTGGTAGAGTTTTGGAAATATCATAACTCAAAATTTACGCAGTCAATAGATATGGCTATTTATGTCGCAAGTTTGTACGGAACCCTCGGTGTGCGATTCCGACTCGTACTTGGCCGGTTTTTCTACATAAGTTGACCATTCTTACCAGAAAAAGCCAAGCAAACATCAATATGCAAATCAAGTCGATACGCAGTAACTACATATCTATCTATCTATCAAATTCATCAGCATTCGAAACTCCACATTCATATTCATGGGCGCGGTCACAATGACAGTCGACCGGCAAATAAAAACAAATAAAAAACAGTAATAGAATCAGAGAACAAAATCCATCAGAGTGACACGCTTGACGTAGATACATGCGGCCTCTTTGTACAGCGTGCTTACGTAACGACGTGACAAAGATATCTTATAAAATGTGTAAGTATTAGAGATGTGGTGATGCAATTAATTGTGTGTAAGGTCAACTAAAATATGTGTTTTTTTATTGAGCAGCGTGCTTACGTAACGACGTGACAAAGTTATCTTATAAAAATGTGTAAGTAATTAGAGATGTGGTGATGCAATTAATTGTGTGTAAGGTCAACTAAAATATGTGTTTTTTTTATTGAGCAGCGTGCTTACGTAACGACGTGACAAAGTTATCTTATAAAAATGTGTAAGTATTAGAGATGTGGTGATGCAATTAATAGTGTGTAAGGTCAACTAAAATATGTGTTTTTTTATTGAGCAGCGTGCTTACGTAACGACGTGACAAAGTTATCTTATAAAAATGTGTAAGTATTAGAGATGTGGTGATGCAATTAATAGTGTGTAAGGTCAACTAAAATATGTGTTTTTTTATTGAGCAGCGTGCTTACGTAACGACGTGACAAAGTTCTCTTATAAAAATGTGTAAGTATTAGAGATGTGGTGATGCAATTGATAGTGTGTAAGGTCAACTAAAATATGTGTTTTTTTATTGAGCAGCGTGCTTACGTAACGACGTGACAAAGTTATCTTATAAAAATGTGTAAGTAATTAGAGATGTGGTGATGCAATTAATTGTGTGTAAGGTCAACTAAAATATGTGTTTTTTTATTGAGCAGCGTGATTACGTAACGACGTGTTTTAAAAACTAAAAGAGTATTCTGATGTAATGAACTGATGACTATTATTGTTATGTTAGCTAATTGAAGGCACTGTTTATGAAGAAATTAATGGCTTAAACAAATGGCTTCTTTGGACTGCGTGACGCGTATACTTCTGCTATGACGTGGGTAGCTAATTTAGGTATGTGGTGTTTGAGGTTATGTTAGCTTTTTGATACATTTATCCACTTCATAGACAGACTGGAGAAAATGTACCAAATTTTCATGAAAAGTCACTTATATAAAAATGGCGATTGATTCTTAAAAAAAAACCGGGCAAGTTTCGGGCATTCCGTACAAACTTGCGACATAAACGGCCATATCTTAACTGCGTAGACTTAGACATATGATTTTTCTACAACTCCAAGGGACCATAGACTTGAGTACTTATTTGGTTTTAATTTCAACTCGATACCCCCACGCGTTCTCGAAATAAAGGGTCTTGACAGACAGATGGACAATAAAGCGATCTAATAAGGGTTCCATTTTGTTTTTTGAGGTAAGGAACCCTAAAAATATGGAAAAGTTATAATAATATGTAATCTTTACATTGCTTTTCAGTGTTTTTCAACTAGAAGGGTCAGGCGCCTCAAAACATAAACTCTTTATAAAACATAATCACATTGTGACACCCGACCTCTAACTTGACATGAAAAATAAATAATTTACAAACTAAAACACCAGCCTGTATATATTGTCTCCGAGTCTCCGGGCACTGCAATATTTTGCCCACCTTTGGGGTCTCCACATTATGCATAACAGATAAGGCTCAATTTTGTATGCATGCGATCCTTAGCCTCAACACTGCGTGAGTATAATGACGTCACACTCGTGGGAATAGTGAACAACACAGTTTTTAGACTATGTTTATATCTTGTGTGGTTGACGTATGAAATGGTTACAGGGCTATGCGCGAATACCTAAAAAGTAATGAAGCATTGGTCCACTATGCGGTTAAATATTAAATAATTCTACATGACCAAATATTTAAATTAGCTTTAAGACGATGATAAGCATTGGCGTTTTAATAGATAGCTATGTTTAATTTTGATATTTGAATGAGAAAATTAATTAGATACTGTTTTTATTGAATAGACGTGAGGTCAATGAATTGACTTCAAAAACTGGTCAACGTTTTCCCTAAATCTATTCGTATTATTCTAAATGAAATATTTTAAACACCACAAAACAAAAGCTATGAATAAATAAATCCTCCTGCAACGAGATTACGTAAATAACAAATACACGTCTCATAAATATAATTCAAGCAAAAAAACAAGAGACGTGTGGCTACCCACGCCAATCACGAAACGAGTTACCCTCCGGATATTCAATTCCTGGACATGTCCGAACTGGAGCGAAACAAATATTTATCAAAACCTGTAAGGAATACATAAAATGACATAAAACATGTCCGGCCGGACGAACAAACAGCACAGTGATGGATTATTGCCAGTGACCGCCTCTATTTCCTATTGGAATAAGGAATTACCATATGCGCCCGGACACGATGCTGGGTACGGGGTGCTAGTGTGGAGGAGGATTTTATAGAAAAATTACGGCTCGAAGGACCATTCCTCTGAGTCGTGTGTTTGATTTTTTAAATTGTGACTTTAGAGGAAATGGGAGAGCAACTGCTGTTCTTTTTATCAGGATGTGCAATTTAGTTCAGGAAAAGTAAAGAAAATATTTTCCTAACAGGATTATTTTCTCAACAATTTTTTTTGTGTTATTTAATATGAGTAGAGCTAGAGAGCTAGGGTTTATTTATGTCTTGAATTTTAAGCTTAGATTAAGCGCCTCGTCTATCATGCAAACCACAAGCACGAAATCTAGGCGATCAGTGTGACTTTTTTAAATGATATGTACTTTCTAAAGTTTGCCTAAAACATCACAGACATCGGTGAAAGAAAACATCGTGAGAAAATCTGGATTTATCTTCTTCTTTCTTATATATAAAATTCTTGTATCACAGTTTTAGTTACCTACTCCTCCAAAACTGTCAAACCAACATTAAAAAAATATATATTCGGTAGATCTGAGAATCGCTCGTTCAAGGCATTAAGTCCGCCTTTGTACGATGTTTTTGTTACTTGTGCATGAAGTTTTAATAAATAAATAAATAAGGGTGGCCGGCCCTCTTTAGAAGAGGACCTGAGTAGCAAGTGAAACCGCTGGGCACAGATAGTAATATTAATATTAGTCTAAATCGCCAACCTATTTCCAACAAGCGTCCTTTGCCCAGCAGTAGGACAGTTATGGCCTGGTAATATTATTATGTTGTAGTTTTTGTGTTATCATCAAAACATGTAACACCAAACTACACAACACGGTATCAAGAGAACTTTTGTGTTAATTTGACGACACGGTTGGCGCAGTGGCTGAGCGATCGGCTGCTGCGCTTTCGATCCCCGCACGGAACAAATATTTGTATAACCTACAGGCAGTTGTTTCGGGTCTGGCTGTTTGTGTATGTGAATATAAATGTTTGTAAAAGCACCCACGACACAAAAAAAAATCCTAATGGGGAAAAGTAAAAAAAATAATTAAAATGAATACAAAAGAGGTTAAATGGGTGAAAATCAAATCCAAATTCTCCATTAGTAAGTTTCCATAAATCCGTATATTTTTCCTATTCTTGCATCCAAAAGAGCACATTCCACTCCTTGCTACCATTCGTCCTCTACACGGGGTCGGCGTCACTCCGACGACCGGAGACCCTTCAAAAAGTTTGATAATAACACCAGCAACGGCGGTAATGTGACAGCCGATACGTCGCCAGCCCGCTGCTGTTTAAATTTCGAACAGGCATTGTCCGGCAGATGGCAATTTGTTTTCGTTGGGAAGTATTGCTTTGTTGGTATTGGTTATGGTTTTTTTTCAGTGCGAAGTAAAGGATGCAGTAGTGCTATATGTCATTCGTTTATGTGTTTCAAACTGGTCTATTTTAAAAGCTGTCAGTTATAAAATTGCTATCGACTAATATTGACACTCGAAAGCAGTTTGGTGCTGATTGCGTTTTGTTTTTGTATGTTACAAATTTTGGCCTGAGACTGTTACAATGTGACATGGAAGCTTGTAGCTTGTAGTCCGCCAATGTAAGACTATTTTAAACCTGTAATAATTTAAAACCACCTTACCACTGGTACCTTGGACTCTGCTCCCGCTACCGGCAGACCAGCAGGAATGTTTTTGTATATATATTTTTTAAAGAAATATTTCAAAATATAAAAAACAAGATTGAATGTGAATAAGAGAATAGTTGTGAAGCGTTGTCGTTTATGGAAGTAGAAAATAAGAAGACTTGCCCGTTAAAAAGTATCTCAGAGAATTTTCTAATTACTTAAATAACGAGCCTGTAATGAAAATGTCATGCACCCATTGAAGTCGTGACCTTCACAACGACAACTCAAACATCGCGATGACAGACCGCGTCGAAGGGAGCGTTAGTTTTGCACGCACACCTCAAAGAGATGTCAGCAAAGCAGGGGGACCTACAGGCTCTCCTCCTGCCGGGTTTGCGGCTTGTTCGAAAGAGATACTGCGGCCCCGGACCATAAAGGAAAATAGAAAGAACATGGGTGGGTTTTAGTCAGTACAAGTCTGACACACCCACCTGCTGCACCCACAGCGGGGGAAGTTATTTGGTGATTTTCCATCCGCCAAAAGAAAATCAACCATCCCTAATGATAAATGAATCCCTAAACACAACACTCGAAATGAAACCAACAGAAAAAATAGCAAATGAAGGAATGACAAAGCTCCTATGGCTCAGTGATGATAAATGGTAGATTCATGAGGTGCGGTGCGGGATCACATGTGTCGTTAGCGAGCTAATGTCGTGGAAGAGGCCCCTCAATGTGATTATATCGAGTTATAGTCTCAGTTTGTGGGGATTTTATTACTAGAAAATGCTGTTTTTTAGAAAGCAGCAGAAATATCTGGTTTTAGGAAACTAGATATAATTACAAATATGAGTTTGAAGTGAGCGCATTTGCACTAGACGACTCGTGAGCAATGGGTAGCTCACCGTGCGTCCGTCTAGTAACGACAGGCTATGTCGACGACTCGTTCCTGTTCCACGCACGCTTCAAAGAGATGTATGGCTCAACGGCCTACGCATATGCATGGCTCAACTATGGGATTATTATGTGGGGAAACAGCACAGATGCGCACACACTGTTTATTCTGCAAAAGAAATTAGTTCGCATCATAGTTAATATTACACAAACCGACAGCTGCAAACTTATGTACAAACAACATAAAAAACTCACACTAGCGTCCATCTATATTCTTGAGATATGTAAATTTGTCAGAAAATATAAGAACTTCTACACAACTCGTGGAAACAAACATAATGACCGGTCAGTGAGATACAAAAATATGTTAATGCCTCCCTCCTCGCAAATGAAACTTCATACAAATAGCCCTTATGTAATGTCGATTAAGATTTATAATAAATTACCAGATTGCTTAACAAATGAAATCAGTGACACAAAATTTTTAAATACACTCAAAATAATTCTAGTTAATAAAGCTTACTACTCAATTGACGAATATATGACTGATAAAAATATTGACTGTGATCTTAGTGCTTAGTAAATTATGTTGTGATACTTAATTTTTGATTATTTAATTTAATTTGACTTTATTTCTAATTATTTGGTTTTTCATTTTTTCTTATTATATAATCTAATAATATTTGAAAATGAATTGATAGCTATAATTTATATTTTTTTATTGATGTTTTTTTATGTGAATTACTATGTTGCTGTGCCCTTACAGGGTCCATAATTGTACCTTAGTTTTAAGACTTATTTAACACCTTTCCACATTATGGTGTGCAAATAAATATGAATATAAATATGTCAGCAAAGCAAATGGCCATGCCAGTGCTACCACCTGCCGGGGTTGACGGCTGTTCGAAAGAGATACCCCGGCCTTGAAACGTAAAGGGCAAAATAAGAAACACGGGGTGGTTTTAGTTAGTAAAAGTATCTCCAGTCCCCCGCTCCGCTCAGAGAAAACTTTCTGCGTAGCAAGCTAAAATATTTTTTATACTTGCAAATTATAATTTTTCTAAAACATCTATAAAACTAAGTTGTATCTATGTGTCTGTCTGTCTTTCCTAATACACTTATGTTATAAAAGTTAAAGAAAACTACACAATACATATCTAAAAGTTCAATTCAAAAGAATAATCGTACATTCAAATGTATTTTACGAAAATTACATTCAAATTCTATCGAAAAAAGCCTGACATACGTAACAAACTTTGAAAAATAAAAATGTCTAGACTAACAAGCGAGTCGTATCTCCGAAAAGCAAGTTTAATACATTGAAATATTCAATTGCCTGTCCCGCTATCAGATGGTTAATAACTTTGCAACTTCTACGTGTGCTGCCAAAGGAAAATACCTGGGAAATGGCTTTGTTTTCAACTACATGCACTGCATATGCCTGGTAGCTTGTAGACTGGTGTGTGCATAATCTAGAAATTTATTATTTAGACATGCTGCCAAATGTGTGTTATAGATTATGGTGGGTGCATAATTTTGAAGGAAGATCGAGACTGGAATAAAAAATATGAAATTATTGGAGTAAAATATTAAGTGTTGTGCAAGAGTTAAATCATTTATTTTTATCCTTTATTGATTTATTTACATAGAAGTTTACATTTTTAAATATTTATTTATAAAAACATTTAAAAATATAAAGAAATAGTAGCCCACCGGTATCAGGAACAGGGTCCAAGCTACCGGTGGCGGTTAGGGTTCCAGAGTAGGGAACCTCCTAACAATACGAGCCGTGTCCAGGAGTACCGCTTTCTGTATCAAGCCCTTGATCCAGCTGCCTAACGAGAGCCTCCTCAGGTATTGGTCGAGGCTCTTCGCAATTAAGCCACTGGGCAGATAAATAAATAAATCATTTAATTATTAAAACTGTTATACTGTAAGCTTATTAGATAAGCTCATTAAACTTACTAGTAAAACAATATAATAGAGAAACAAGATTTCGTAATGCACATTCGATATCGTTAAAGATTAAAACTGATTTAATTATTAACGTTTAATTTAAATATCCAGACTAAAATTATAAATGTGAAAGCAACTGTTTGTTGTTTTTACCTTTTCACGTTTAACGGCTGACAAGATTGTAATGAAATTAGCCATAGAGATAGATTTTAACTGGGGAGAGGACAGAGACGTTTCTTTATATTATATATATTAACTTAGGGAGGTGGGCAACATTGCATTACGCCCATATTCTTCAACTTTTTGACAGTTGTCATAATGTGCATTAGAGGAGTAAGAATAGTGGAGACGTCAGGTAACGACAGGTAGATGATAGAGTCACAAAAATGTAAACATGGAATTAAGAACCTCCTTAGTAAAAAACTTATTTTAAGCAAATGGTGAACCTAACGTTTACGAAATTGTGGATAACAGCCAGTGGCGTATAAATAAACTCCTGTACCGTCCCAAATTTGAATGCAAAATTATCAGCCCATCACTAATTTCACATCTCAAATACTCGGAATCAACACAACAGAGGCACAGTGATGCGTCCTGACAAGTCAGATGCTAATCAGTCAACCCTTCGGCCGACAAATCGGAAATTAGGGACGCATGAGCGATACGGGGTTAACCCGGACCGACCGGGGTCTTTTTGGCCCCGGAGACCAGCCGTCTTGTTCTTTGAATATTTAACGCGAAACAAATGTCCTATCACATTTGTGACTTTACCTGTGACGGTTATAGATAGGTCGTTCTTAATTCAAACTGAAACTACATAGGTTATATATATTGCGATAGTATAATAAGTCCATTAAGATAATAATGGATTATCCTAATTTAGACTAACAAATGCACTGACATTTATTGTGAAAAATTGAGGGATAATTTCTTATTTCTGTATTGTTTTTGTGTCATATGGATGACTAACCATAATGTATGAGTCCCAGTTATTTCATAATATATATAAATGTGATATGATGATAACAATTATGCCGTGTTGCTTTACAGGACATCAAATATTCTTTTACGTCATACTTATTTCACAACATGAGTAAGTAGCGTAGAGGTTTTATAATTTTTAATAAACCTTAAAGAGTCCTGGCCGCTTTGTTATGACGGTCGAATGCTCAAAGTATTTAAAATTAAAAAAAAAAGTTTGATTGCAATGTTAAGACATGTTACTGAAAATTATGTTAATCTAAAATATAGTTTCAAGCAATGATAAAATATATTACGTCATTGGTTTTATGTATGAAAAGTTTTATGTTCTTTTATTACGAATGAACACACTTACACATTACAGTAGTCATAATGTTCCTTTAGTTTTCATACCTATTTGATTACGTTGATGTTGACGCTTACCTATGTATATATTTGCATAGAATAACTGTAATTCTCATCTTTGTTACCACACGATCCTTAATTATATTTTAATTATAAAAAAACGTTGCAATCGCACTACAAATGTCTCTAATATCTCTATTTTGCGTGCACTTACAAATATTTAAACCTACATACACAAACAACTAGACCCGGAACAGGCAGCGCATTAGTCGATCGATTTCCATTTAGTCACTTATATGGAGCTTTTGTCATTAATAGTCAAACCAAACAAAGCTATACAAGTAGCAATAAGGCATATTTCTCCACCTTTAACTGTCAACGTCCGCCAACCCTGAAGAAACTCGTCCGTTCTCGCTTGTCTCAACTACCTCAGGTGACGAGTTTGTTGTCGATTACAGGCGCAAAGTACGAAACACTTTGATCGCGTTACCGACCGGTAGACGTGTCTAAGGCCCGGTTTTGACTTGCGCGGAGATGAGCGGAGCGGTGCTGAGACGCGTTATATTCGACAAATAACTTGAGAATTTGGGAGGAGAGAGATTTGTGTGTATGAGTTTTTTAATGATGCTGATATGCAGGGACTGGCTCTAAAATCTCACATATTCGCATGGCCTACAGGTAGTCAGTCCGGTAGTGTATGTGAGTTTAAATGTTTGTTAACGCACCCACCGTACATTTAGGACAAATCCCTAGAGTATGATCTCGTACAAAAAAAAGCTTTATATTATAGTTTTGTTTTTCACAAAAACGTACCCAGAACTTTTTTATACCTAGCTTGAATTTAAAAGAATCACACCAGACTTTATCACCCATTCTCCTTTTCAAACTAAATACCATTCACTTTTATTATGCCTTGTAGCTGAGCTGTAGCAAAAACAACAAAGAAGATGGTTTGTATGCTTTAAATCAGTGCTCGATCCCGCATATCTCTCCGCCCAGCTCATCTCCGCTTTGGTCGGAACCGAGCCTCAGAGTATTTAGAGGTACCTCTCACCGCTTTGAGAGGCATCGACTTGACTTGCTTAAGGCGCTATCGTATACTGTTTGATAATTTGAGCTCTGCTCTGTTGGTAATTGACCGTTTAAATAAAGGAGTGCCGGAGTTTACCTTAGATTTTAATTAAGACTAAGGTTTGCTGTTTGATTTTCATGTTCCTGAAGAATAGGCTAGTCTTCGACTTTAAATAATTCTGTAATGTGTCAAATTACGTTATTAGCGACCATGGGGCAAGAGGTCCTAGGTTCGTTTTTCAGGTTGGGGTAAAGTGTTATTGATTGTGTTTCAGGAATTTCTTGAGACACATAAGGTTTATTTTAGAATACCCCTTCCGAGATCTACGGGAATTACGGTGTGTATAACACCACATTTTTTTTGTGTTTGGGAAATCATCAAATAATCAATCTTTTCAAATCTGAGGATAGTAAAGACACCAATAACTATAGACCCGTATCCGTTTTGCCGGTTTTCAGCAAGGTGTTTGAAAAGGTAATGCTTAATCAAATGCTCAACCACTTTAACACTAATAAGATCTTATATGAAAAACAGTTTGGTTTCACCAAAGGACGTTGTACGACTGACGCTGGTGTTACCTTGTTAAAACACACATTTACCGCGTGGGAAGAGGCACAGGATGCCATAGGAATCTTTTGTGACCTTTCAAAATCGTTTGATTGTGTTAGCCACGAAACCCTAGGGAAACTTGCGCTTAGTTTAGTAAAATCATATTTAAATGATAGACAGCAGCAATTGCAAATAAATGGTGTCAATTCAATGGGTTTAAATGTAAATGTGGGTGTACCACAAGGATCGATATTAGGTCCCTTCCTCTTTTTAGTATTTATTAATGATCTACCCCATTTATTTAAAAACCAACCACAAATGGTGTTGTTTGCTGACGATACCTCTTTAATATTTAAGATAAATAGACGTGCCACAAGTCTAGATGACGTAAATAACGCCCTCTTACAGGTAAATGATTGGTTCACCGCCAATAATTTGGTATTAAATGGAAAAAAAAACGAAGTGCATAAGATTTGCCCTGCCAAACGTCAAAAGTAGTGATTGTGACATAGTATTGAATCAAGAGAAAATAGAATTCGTCGATAAAACTGTTTTCCTGGGGATAACGCTCGATTCAAGGCTACAATGGGGTCCGCATATAACATCTCTTGCAGAACGGCTTAGTTCAGCAGCATATGCTGTCAGAAAAATCCGACAGTTTACTGATGTAGATACCGCGAGGCTAGTCTATTTTAGTTATTTTCATAGTATAATGTCATACGGTATTTTACTTTGGGGACGGGCTGCAGACATCGAGTCTGTACCTATTTATTCTGCAGAAAAGAGCCATTAGAGCCATTTATAATCTACGTAGGCGAGATTTTCTAAGAGAACAGTTTAAGGAAATTAACATCATGACAGTACCTTGTCAATATTTCTATGAAAACATCATGTACGTCAGAAAAAAATTGCATCAATTTGGTAAACGAGGTGATAGACACAAGTATAATAATAGAAATAGGGACCAATTGGTTCAGCCGGGTTTCAGGTTAGCTAAAGTAGACACATCTTTCATGGAGTACTGTTTGAAATGCTACAATAAAATACCTCCCCACATTCTTCAACTGAATGAAACGAAATTTAAATCTTGTATTAAACGCACACTATGTAGGCAAGCATATTATAAGTTGGGGGATTATATTGATGATAAAAACGCTTGGCTCAATGCTGGTCCTGCTCCTCAAGCTTAGGGGTAAACTCATTGATAAGTATCCGAAGCTATAGTGGAAGCTGCAGAAGATTGTAAGACTATCTTTGCAATGTATAGAATCAATTCTCTAGTATTGTATAATTATTAAGCCCATATGTGAGTGCTATGTATTATCATTGACTTGACGAAGCCCTGGTGGTTAATAGTGTCATGCTCACTTAAATGTCTCGCTGATAGTGGCGGGTGTGTCGGGTCATTTAGCTCCATACGTCATGTTCGTGAACGGGCGCTGTCAGTTGGGACTGGTCATTTTTTAGCTACCACGGTCATTTTTAATTTATTTAGATTTTAAATTGAATTTTACTTTTTATTTACTCTGGACGCTCTTACTGTGCACGTCTTTCTACATCGTTCTCACATATATTTTGTATAATCTCAACATGAATGATGTAAATACGATTTTGTAAAAATATTCTAATTTAAAAGAGTGTCCATGGAGTTTTTTGCCCATTCTTCTCCATAGAGATCAACGCTTCGGAATGGGCAACTACAGTACTTTTACAAGTTATTATGCCTTGTGACCGGGACTGTAGATTCATTTTGTTTCTTGACATTCAAAAGTGCCTGTAATGGTCTAATTGAAATAAATGATTTCATTTGATTTGATTTGAAATAACTTCCCCCGCTCTGTGCGGAGCAGGGTGGGGAGTGTCAGACTTGTACTGATTAAAACCCACCCATGTTCCTTCTATTGCACTTTATGTTCCGGGGCCTCGGTATCTCTTTCGAACAACCCGCAACCCCGGCAGTCAGTGGTCCTGGCAGGCCCCTCTGCTTTAAGACTAAGAACACTAAGACGCCAACACCACAATTTAATGTGGAAATAATTGAAAAACTGATTTTGCTAAGTTTGTAGGTATTTAAAGACCAAACTAATATCACCCACAACCCCACATCTGGCAGCAAATAGTCACATAACGTAGGCCCATTATTCTTCATTAGCACACATTAGATTCTATTCCACCAATCCCTAAGACACAGCGCACATTTGCGGACAAGATAATGGCGACACACGCATTTAAATACAGTCATAAATCCTCCGTGTCTGTTTGTACGCACAATGTGCATACTTGGGCCAGATGACGGCGACGTCTTAAAATATAGGGACCCTTTCTTAACCCCTAACCCGAGGTACACTGTAATTAATAAATGACCCACACGGTCCCAAGACTGCTGGGAATTAGATTAATATGAAATTAGTAGGTAAACTACTGGTTGCAGCTTAAGGCGGTTTTCAAGAAATTTAATTTAAAGAAAACCTTAAATATTTAGTTCTAACTCCATCATCACCTTTCTTTTGCTGAAGGGATATCATCAAATAACGTCTCCGCTGAGCGGTGGGGAGTGTCAGACTTTCACTATTTAAAATCCCACCCATGTTCCTTGTTTTTCGCGTTTTGTTCCGGGGCTAAGCTTTGGAGCATAGCGCGGAAAATAACAATGTATCTCTTTCGAATGATGAACCGGCAACCCCGGTTCATCATCACCTGCATAGTTTTTTCCTAGATGTATTGTTTTTTGACTACCTATTTGAAGTCAAAAAATTATCAAGTAACGCAAACACGATACCTAAGAGATTGATTCAGTACACACACAAATTGTATCTTATCCCGCTTAAAGATACTATATTATACCAGCATCTTACTATCCCAATGCTAGGCAAAGGCCGCTTCTCAAACAGAAGGCACGAGCATTGATCACTGATGCCTGTGACGTCCAAGATAAACTTTGATAATACATAATATGAATTTAAAAATTCACATTGTTACTTGCCTGTATTTGAACCCACAACTTTTAGCATGAGAGGCGAGGTCTTAACCTTCACGGACCATCATGACATTTTTGAAGAGGAGAGATTAAATGAAGTAAAACCTTTACTCACTCATATCTAACAAATAACCGATTACAAACGGCCTTATCACTTATCACCACTTATTATCCAACCAACATTCCCAAATCTTTATTTCCAACTCTTTATCAGCATTTCAACCAACCACCACAAACAAAACCAGTAGACATTATCTAAATGGTACATAGCCGGCCTTTCAGACCGCGCAGCACCCATTAATTACTTAAATTTAATTCATACGAGACCCTACACCACTATTTACATTCAAAAACGTACCCTTACACCCTTGCCCGCATCGTAACCCTTGCTAACAAACTTGAAGACCCCAAGACGCTAACTCCTAAGAAGACTTTCTTTGATAGCGCGCTCTACTGATTTTGAATAAAGACCATGTCTCGATAGAGTTCTGATCTGTAATTTTATAGCTTTGAGCCGCCCCTAGCTTACGCTCTGAGGATTGTGGCCTATTGATCTGTTCTTGTCTTGTGTTTTTGTTCGGTAAGTACCGCGGAACTGAAGACAAAGCGGGTTAAGACGTGAATTAGAACTACTGCACTATCGTGGGGGTTAAGTAGAGGAGATAGCATCAGCGATTTTCTTAGTGTAGTTTATTCATTAATCGTTTTAGTGAGTTCTAACGAGAGGTTTGAAGATGTATTCTCAAACTGTAGATTAATCGTACAAATAATGATGATTTGCCAAACTGGTGCACGTAAATTTTTGCATAAATTTTAAAGCAAGCATTCTACTGTGACACAACTGTTTTTAACAAGTCCATTTTCTTAGTTAAAACTTTAAAAGACCTCATCAAAGTACCAAAGCGTTTCTTAACGTCTATTTTAACCTTGTTTTCTTCCCAAGAACTCTATGATAATCTAATAAATAAGGATCAGTGCATAGCCGGCGGCGGATTAGCCTTCACCACGATACTTATATGAGTGCCCCTTTCATTGCATTATAATGCGGGGAAGGAAAGGGTTGGCTCACCGTCTCGAGAGAACGAAGAATTTATAAATAAGTTAAGTAAGAACCCGCCTCATTCTTCCTCGCCATCTTACTTTGTTTTATCATATTTAAATTATTAGAGTCAGATGTAGAACGTGTACCTAATTGCTGTACTTTGTTAAGATAATGTACCTTTGGCGCGTCTCCACTTTTGTTTTCTTGTTGGCGAACGATATAAATTCACGGAAGGACGCGGAGGAACGCCCAAGTTTCGCGTTCTGTTTTTGTTCGGACGTTCATTTTCTTAAGGAAATAAAATTTGTTATGCAGCCGTTTGGAGGCCGTAGGTGGTTTATAATAACCAAGATTACGCTTAAGTTAAAGCGGAGGGAAATTTGTAAATTTTCGTGAGGAGAAAGCTGTTACTTTTTGTTGTGTGATGGCTGTTATTAGTTAGTTAGTATTTAGTGGTGTTACGTAGGTATTTCTTTATGTACTTTGAGCTCTTCTGAAATGATTTATAATCAGCATTTTACAACACTATAGAGTAACATGTACAAAATGTAGATGATGAGATATTAAAAGTGATACAAAAAATGGTGAAAAAACACGCCATAATTTCGAATTAGTATTTTTTTCGGTCTATAGGAGTGGGTTAGTTTTTAGAAGTCTGTTACCTAAATTATACGTAAAATATAAAGTTTTTTTTTATAATTCTCTTAAAAAGAAATACACACCCAAGTAAGATTAAGTATCCGTGCAATAAATAATTCTTACTAAATATTATAAAAGCGAAAGTGAGTTTGTATGTTACGTCTTCACGCCTAAATGGATAAACCGTTTTTGTTGAATTTTGGTACAGAGATAGTTTAGACCCTGGAGACGGACATAGGCATTTTTTTTAAAGTGAGTAAGAGGGAAGAAAAGGGAAAAATTAGCTTTGATATTACAATAAATAAGGCGCAGGAGCAAAAACTACAGGTAGCAGGTACCTGCAAATCAGGAATGGGGAACTGTGTTACCTCGAATAAACACGAGCAAAGCTGCGGGCAAAAGCTAGTTTAAAATAAATTACTTTCCTATACACCTACTAATATTTTCTCAAACAAGATTTATTCCGACAACCATACACAATTAACCTCTAACATCATCCCTAGTTCCACATCGGGATCCAAACACGTGCATACGAAATGCCTTAATTTACGAAGAAAACAATATATCTCATCCATATTAGAATATTTTCTGTCGTAAATCAAATTTAAGTGTTATTTCATTTCCTTTCTACACAGCACACGCGTACAACGAATAAGTAATTGAAATTTTGAAACGAACTTTTGATTTTACGAAATTCACCCTGTACCTTGTGAAATTATTATGAATTTCCTTTACAGGGGCCGACCTGTCTTGTAATGGTTCTCTTTTCATATAGGGCAAGGAAATGTTTTACATTTTCTAAGGAAATGTATGGGTTTTGGATTTTAATGTTTGAGCTAAAGGGTTGGCGATGAAATGGTTTGATTTTGTGTTTATGAGACCAGCATGAGTTTTAATATTGATGTTGGTTTATGTGAAAAAAGGAAATTGTGCTAAATGACGTCACTTAATGGGCGCAGTAGTAAAGGAGTTTGAACTGCTTTAGAAAATTCTATTTTTTGCGACAAGTAATTATTTTGTTGAAATTAACGTTTAATATTTTTCTAGGGTTGTTTTTACTGATTTTCATTGAAAAAAAAAAGAAAAAGAGTTTATCCGTTTTGATAGCAAACGTGCAATAGTGTCAGTATCGGGGACTAGAAACTAATGATGATAATGGTAAATATCCCGTTTTAGGTGCTAATGATAGCTTAACTTAAATTATATGACTGCCTTGTTGGTCTAGTGGCTGCAGGACCGACTGCTGAATGTATATAGGTCATGGGTTCGATTCTCAGGTCAGCAAAGTATTATCACAGGTTTTTCCATCTGGAACTTCTCAGTAGCAGGCACGGCGTCTGCATAAGTGCGCGGTTTATGGCAATAGGCTCGTCAATTATAATATGAAATTTAAACAAATCATTTAAATTAACATTTAAAACAGAATAAATGATCTCAAAAATTATAATTGTATAGTTTTATTTTAAAAAATAAGAGTATAGTTAGTTACTAAGCGTATAGTTTTTATAAGAAAAAGAGTGTAGGTATCTTGTTAGAGTATAGTTTTTATAGTATAAAGAGTATAGTTAGCTAGTTAGTGTATAGTTGTTTTTTTTACGTTACAGAGTATGTAAGTTTAAAAAGTTATACTGTGGGGTTTCTTTTAGGTAAACGTCTACCTAGCTTTTCAGGCGAGAGAGAGATGTCTGGAAGCATAAAGAGGACTTCAGCTGGAATCCACATCCTCAGAGCAAAACTAACCTTACTAACACTAGATTAATAAGTTAAATGTACTAACTCAATTAACAAACATTGGAAATGTAATTATAAGATGACGAAATAAAAGGCTCACATAAATAAATTATTAGTTTTCCATTGAAAGTCAGCTCGGTTTTCGTTTCAAGGAAACCATAGACCATGATTATTTGTGGAATAAAATGTGTATTTCATGGAAGCTATTAAACTTGAAGCCTGTATATGTATTAAATAGCGTTTAGTTCTCAAAGTCGAGAAGTTTCCCGGAGACGTATCAATACCTTGTCTTTCCTGGTACTGCCAGTCAATTGAAAACTTTTCTATAACTTATAAACTAGCTATAACTTTTCAATAATGTTTTATGTAAGTGATTCTAGAAAACACTTTCAGTCTGACAACCAGTCTTACCAAGTAGTAGTAAGTAGTAACTGGGTTGTGGAGGTCAGATAAGCAGACGGTCCATGTAAAATATTGGTATTCAGCTGCATCCGGTTAGACTGGATGCCAACCCCAACATAGTTGTAATAATAATTTCTTATTATAATTTATCAATACTAAAAGTTCTAAAGTTATGGTTGTGAAATGTCAGAATTATTTTGTTGCTTTTTTAATGTTGGCCACACACATGTATATAGAAAAAGATGACATTTTGGCAAGTAATGTAAGCAATGTCTTAATTATTAAAAATTTTATGAGGTTGTAACTACATAAAAATCTTACTTGTACTGTTTTTTATTAAATGTTTTATAAAACGTAAGCTCAATACGCTTTTAAAGCTTACTTTAATATTAATCACTGCCTTAAGGATAAAAAGGCTTGGGATTAAGCTGCTACAATTTAATTTACTCATTAACCGTCATTTTTTTTAAATGTAATATTTAATCCTTTATTTTATGCGCTTTGACATATTATAATTTGACAGGAATATTTACGTTGTTAAGTATGTTATTATTGTTACTCTCTCAAGTTGTTTGTAAAAACCTTCTTGTAAAATAGACACCATTTATCATTTATTAAAATACATATTAAACCCTCACAGCTGTTGCATAATTAAAACGAAGCCATGACCTCACGAACCTAAAAGTCAACACCTTTCCCCTCAAGCCATTGTCAAACCCTCTCAAAACACGACTTTCATGGCAACATTTAAACACTCAATAGTTCATAAGCCCAAGATCTCCATTTACAAGTATTATCTATCATTTCCGATGTTACGACTATTGTGCCTAAACTATGATACCCCTAGGCCCGAAGTGACAAGACACTGTCATCGAAACCCTTGCTCAAAATGTTTCTACAATGTTCTACTTGTCACAGACTTGGTAACAATGCCAGACAACCGATATATTTGTACCAAATTTGCTTTTTACTAAATAACATCGCCCGAAGCCTGATATGTTAACGTCAGACTATGTTTGTCAAACTTTTCTGAACTAAAACGAAAGTAATGTGAAAAGTTTCTCGATTCTTCCAAAAACATGTAGGTTATGTTTGTAATACATACATAATGTTAAGTAACTTGTTTTCGATGTATTTACTTACTGTGTGTTTCATTGTATTATTCTAAGAGAAGAGAAGTTTTTTTTTCCATTCATGGTTTATTTTAGGAGATAGAAACGCTTGCAATTTGGTCTTAAATTAAAATAAACAAATGACAAAGTAAAACAAATCACCTGAACAAACCAACGCTCATCACGAACGCTTACAACATTCTTAATTCGACTATTAAAACCCGTTACAAGAGGCAAGATGTTGGCAACATCAAAACAAGGAGCGAACGCGAGCGCGAACGTTCAAAGTTTGGTGCGCGCGGTGAGTGCAGAGGGCCCTTAATGAGGGTTAGAAATTTCGGCACATTGTGGGCCAAACCGCACCCGGTTTCTTAGCTTATTATTAATTCTGTAAGACGTGTCCCCGATGTCCAAGACGTGCGCTGAGATTCGAGACAAAAGTCACAAGGGCGGAAGGGACAGCCCCCCCCCCCCCTCCTTACCACCCCTCGAACGTGTGCCGCGTCCGCAAGTCACAGGAGTATGGGATTTACAGGTGGTTTTAATAACGGCAGCCACTAATGTCGCGAGATGAATACTTAATGGACGGATCAGCGGAGGATTCAGATGGATTGGGAAAGGACAGCTCCTGTAATAATAGATGCGGTCGCTGCATTAAGTTGTCATGATGGTAAGCTGGAAGGACATGTTATCTTCATCAGAACTATACCACCGACTGATAGTTCTGTTTCAATGTTCTAGAATCGATACTATAACAAGGGATACTTCAAGAAAGTCATCGACTCTGTTGAGCTCGACTATCCTGGTCATATCCATTTCTCCAAGACAATTTAGTTACAAAGTGCAAATCCCTTTAAGATGGCGTTCTCTGACAGGGGGTGCTTTCAAAAACTCGTTAGGAGGTTCGCATTCTGCGGTGGTGGGTCACGTTGCGATGCGCGGCGGCTGTTCCAAGACAAAATGTTACACTGAAACTTTGTAGTCACTGTCGTGTGCCGTGTTTAAGTAAATTTATTGCTGTGCTGTGTTCTAGTTATCATGAAGACTTGTTTTGTATGATTCTTTGTTTATTCTTATAAAGTTTGTAGCGTAGTAGCTAAATGGTAAGGTATTCTTAAAATCAATTTTACTGTCAGAAACTGTTATTTTGATTAAAATCGAAAATTCCCCTGAAGGCTGGCAGCTTTGTAACTCAATGTGGCAATGCTGCTTTTTGGGCACTAATCCTATTGACAGCGATGTGGACGATTTTTTAATGCGCTGTTACTATTTTATACATTTACATATGTTTCCCTTTATTCATTTGAACACATATATTTTTATATATTTATTAATAAAAACATTTAAAAATAGTAGCCCACCGGAATCGGGAACAGGGTCCAAGCTACCGGCGGTCAGGGCTCCAGAGAGAAACCTCCTTACGATACGAGCCGTGTCCATGAGTACCGATTTCTGTATCAAACCCTTGATCCAGCCGTCTAACGAGAGCATCCTCAGGTGTTGGTCAATGCTCTTGTCAATTAAGCTATCGGTTGTAACAACTATCGGCACAATGATCGCTAAGTCCACATCCCACATGTCGACAAACTCTTAAGCAAAGTCAATATACTTGATTTGTTTATCTTTCTCGGCTTTCACGAAGTTCTCGTCATGCGGAACCGTTATTTCCACTATCCACGACCACTATATCAGGTTTATTGGCCACAGCAGTCTTGTCAGCGGTGATGGATTGATCACAGTACATATTTTAATTTTAGGTATATTTGTTTTCCAAGGCACGTATTTTGTGTAGAGATTACGTTTCGTACATAATATACGTATATATAAATTCTTTGTGTAATCAATGGTTATAAACAGTAGGTTAAAACAGCTTAGATTACTGTTTTAATCTTAATATATAAAACAAAGTCGGGTTTGTTTGAACACTTATAAGTCGAGAACGGCTGGACCGATTCTCATGATTCTTGATTTTTTTTTATTTGACTCCGTGCCGAATAGCAGAATAAGTGTTAAAATATACGGAAAAAGAAAAAACAAGAAGCGATTTTGATACAACCTTTGACGACGCACGTTCTATTTGGTAGGTAGGGTGTGTAGGGAAGGTAGGGTAGGTAGAGTGGGTAGGGTAGGTAGGTAGGGTAGGTCGGGTAGGTAAAAAGGTAGAAAATTGCATTGCAACGCATGCTGGGGCACAGCTAGTTTTACTTATAAAACACTTTCTAATGATTCTGGTTTTCCCAGTCGTAGCAAAACTTAACTAAAAACAAAATCAAGAAATATATTATTTAAATTACTTTCGTGTAAAGGCGCAGCATTTTCTTGTAAACGGCAGGTCAAATTAAATCACTAGCTATAAACAGCAACAAACCTCCAGCGAGTAGAAAAATTGGCAATCTGCGAACGTTACACTGCCGTGATCGGCAAATGTAAGCGGTGTTTATCGGCAAGTGGCCTCGCGGGAACAATATCGCTCGTTGAATTGTGCGATCGTAATATATTGCAATGTGTGCACTTTATATGGTCGGATGTGTAATTGATTGTGTTTTTGGCGTTCTTCGCTTTTGTATTTTTTTTATTCAGTGTTCTGAAATCGCGAAACATACTTTGATGTTGGTAAAGTTAGGGCACGCCACAATAGTGGCGGTAAGTCCCCTCTTTGAGGAGTGGCTGGAGAGGCGACACGGAAGTTTCGAGAGGTTCCTGCACATCATCAGGCGGGAGGAAACGCCCGGGTGTCACCATTATGACGATCGCCCGGAGGACACGGTGGAGCACACAGTGGCGATCTGCCCAGCTTGGGCGGAGCACCGCCGTGCCCTCGCGGAGGCGATCGGCGGCGGCGATCTCTCGCGTCCGGCCCTGGTTCAGGCTATGGTCCGGAGCGAGAGGGAATAGGAAGCGGTCACCTCCTTCTGCGAAGCAGTAATGCTAGCAAAGGAGGAGGCCGGGCGTTTGAGGGAGAGAACGTCAGGCCAACCCAGCCGCCGCGGGAGACGCCCAGGGTGCCGGGCGCCGCGAGACGACTCCCGGCCACCGTAGATGCGGGCCTGTGGACGGTGAGCAATGGGTAGCTCACCGTCTGCCCGTCTATTGACGACAGGCCGTGTCGACGGCGCGTTCGTGTTTCACGCGCGCCTCAAAGAGAGTCAGCAAAGCAGAGGGGCTTGCCAGGGCCTCCGCCTGCCAGGGTTGCGGGTTGTTCGAAAGGGATACCGCGGCCTCGGAACGTAAAGGGCAACAGAAGGAACATGGGTGGGTTTTAGTCAGTACAAGTCTGGCATGCCCTCCCGCTCCGCCCAGAGCGAGGGAAGTCACTGGATGATTTCCCACCCAAAAAAAAAAAATGTTGGTAAAGTTAAAAATTATGAATGAAAAATCTTTACTTATCGCTCTCAGGATAACATTACATCACGACTGTGACTTATTTTTAAATCCCATATAACAGGGTGCCCTGTTATATAGCTTATTGCCATCAACTGGGCATAAACCTAGACTCCGTGGCTACTACTGAGAAATACCTAATGGAAAATCTCAAAAGCACTTTATCTGACCCGAGAAT
This sequence comes from Ochropleura plecta, assembly GCA_905475445.1. Lineage (NCBI taxonomy): Eukaryota > Metazoa > Arthropoda > Insecta > Lepidoptera > Noctuidae > Ochropleura > Ochropleura plecta. The sequence goes on from FR997732.1 coordinate 6,708,697, forward strand.
TGAACCCAGGATCTCGTGCTGCCGTGTCGACGTCTCGTAAGTGTTCCACGCGCGCCTTATAGAGATGTCAGTAAAGCAGATCGGCCTTTCAGGGCCACCTCCTGCCGGGGTTACCAGTTGTTTGGAAGAGATACCGCGGCCCCGGAACGTAAAGGGCAAAAAAAGGAACAAGAGTGGGTTTTAGTCAGTAAAACTCTGACATTACCCCCCGCTCCGCCTAGAGCGGGGGAAGTTATTTGGATATTACCCAAACGTAAGAAAAGGGACTTATGCTCAGCAGTCACCCTTTTGACTATATCAACTTTGACATTCAAGCAACATAAATGCTTACTGGTACCGGTGAACGTGATTTCAGACAACGGACCAATAATGTGCTGAAATATGTCTCTCTGCTCCGGTTTGCTTACAAGTTTATATCGACGACACGGTTGGCGCAGTGGCTGAGCGATCGACTGCTACGCTGCGTGTTGCGAGTTCAATGGGGCAGCGAGGGTGCGGGGGCACGGAACAAATATTTGTATGGCCAACAGATAGTAGTACCGAGTCTGGCTGTTTGTGTTTGTGATTTTAAATGTTTTTAAACGCGCCCACGATACAGGAGAAATTTCTAGTATAGGGCAAAGTATTATAAAAAATAATAAAAAAAAAACTACATTGGCCTAAATTGTGTTAGTATTATCATTAAAACCTATGTACTTATAGAAAAAGAAATATAAATAGTATGGCCAAACTCAGCCCCGGGTAGGTAAATCATAAATAAGACATGTAGTTTGACAAACCTACCCAGGGTAGGCCTATCCAGCCTTTCGGCAAACACCCTCAAAATGCTGTTGGTGCTTCCTCCCACTCTGCACAACACTGACGCCACCTTCTTACGCATAATTGTAAAATAGTCGTCAGTGTGCGCATCGGCGAACATACCGGACGCACTGCAATAGGGTGGAAGCCTCAACAGCATCCTAAAGGTATTGTTATATTGGACTCGCAGGGCATTGGCTGATTTTAGGGTATGATTAGCCCAAAGGCTGCTGGTGGATTATAAAAACAAAAAAAAAATGTGTGCCGTCACGGGACGCCTGGCAAATGTGAAACATCGACATAATTTTGTAAAAGTAATATGCAGAAAAGAACAGATTGTGATCGGAACTAAATATGTCATTGATAACATCATTATTCTGTTTCATTGTGGACTTACCAAAAGGACATCGTTTTCGTTTTCGTGTTCATCATCGTTTATGAATTCGAGGATCGAAGGCATTTTGAATAAAACTCTATTACTGGCCCCGTGTGGTAACCCATCCATTTCCAAACCTTGGTGAGGGTTGTTTACCCTAGCCCCGTGTGGTAACCCATCCATTTCCAAATCTTGGCAAAGGTTGCTTAACCTGGCCCCCTGTTGTAACCCATCCATTTCCAAACCTTGGTGAGGGTTGCTTAACCCGGCCCCCTGTGGTAACCCATCCATTTCCAAACCTTGGTGAGGGATGCTTAACCTGGCTCTTGTGGTAACCCATCCATTTCCAAACCTTGGTGAGGGTTGCTTAACCTGGCCCCCTGTGGTAACCCATCCATTTCCAAACCTTGGCAAAGGTTGCTTAACCTGGCTCCCTGTGGTAACCCATCCATTTCCAAACCTTGGCAAGGGTTGCTTAAATTGGCCCCCTGTGGTAACCCATCCAGTTCCAAACCTTGGTAAGGATTGCTTAACCTGGCCCCCTGTGTAACCCATCCATTTCCAAACCTTGGCAAGGGTTGCTTAACCTGGCCCCCTGTGGTAACCCATCCATTTCCAAACCTAGGCAAGTAATGCTTAACCTGGCCCCCTGTGGTAACCCATCCATTTCCAAACCTTGGTGAGGGTTGCTTAACCTGGCCCCCTGTTGTAACCCATCCATTTCCAAACCTTGGTGAGGGTTGCTTAACCTGGCCCGTGTGGTAACCCATCCATTTCCAAACCTTGGCAAGGGTTGCTTAACCTGGCCCCCTGTGGTAACCCATCGATTTCCAAACCTAGGCAAGTATTGCTTAACCTGGCCCCCTGTGGTAACCCATCCATTTCCAAACCTTGGTGAGGGTTGCTTAACCTGGCCCCCTGTGGTAACCCATCCATTTCCAAACCTAGGCAAGTAATGCTTAACCTGGCCCCCTGTGGTAACCCATCCATTTCCAAACCTTGGTGAGGGTTGCTTAACCTGGCCCCCTGTGGTAACCCATCGATTTCCAAACCTAGGCAAGTATTGCTTAACCTGGCCCCCTGTGGTAACCCATCCATTTCCAAACCTTGGCAAAGGTTGTTTAACCTGGCCCCGTGTGGTAACCCATCCATTTACAAACCTTGGCAAGGGTTGCTTAACCTGGCCCCCGTTGGTAAACCATCCATTTCCAAACCTTGGCAAAGGTTGCTTAACCTGGCCCTCGTGTGGTAAATAAAAAAATATATGCGAGAGAGATGGCTTAGCGCCGGATCGAGTAGGAGAGAATCGCACAGTCGATTGGCATTGCGACGCGTCACCACACCGTACACACTACTGCATATAGACTGTATATACATATATACCATCATATAGCGTCGTCACGCCAGAAATCGGTTTTACGTGCGGCTATAGATGTTTCACATCAAAAATTTTGTGAATAAACCATTAAGTTAAAGTAACTAAAGCATACAGAAGAAAACACCGGATCAAGTCAAAATCTACCCTTAACAACTCCGGTAGCAATAAATAACAATTAACGTTAAGGTTTCAATCGGTCGGTGCATAGCAGCACTAAATTATCAGGAAGGTGTTACCGGCCGAAAGAAATATCGCCGTCAACGCCTGCCGTAATGTTCCGGTCAGTGTGGGGGGCAGAGGATGTCGATAAAAGGTGATTCCAATAGTTTATGATACAATAAACATGTTTTATCTAAGCGCTATCGATAATTTACTGAAATTAATGTGGTTTAATATGTTTTCGTAGAACGTCTACGAGAGCTACGCGTCGTAGCAATAGTGTGCGCTTCGTAGCAAAAGCTACGGTGAAGAAACCAAGAATAATATTAAATTTTGAGCACTAAAAATCATAATCTGGATTCTATAGAATGTTACAATATTCTTCTTCTATGTGACTGATCAACTGTATTCTCGTAGACCGTCTATCCGTGCTACGCGCTGTAGTAACAGTCACTTCGTAGCAGCCTACGGCTTATGTAGAAGACGAAGTTTTGAACAGATTTTTAGAAGTTTAGATAGATGAGATACCGACTGGGTTTTATCATAAAGAGTAAAGGTATGGTCAAGCCCAAGGGCCGGAACGTGGACGACAAAACTGATATACCTATTTGTCAATGTTCGGTAATAACAAATTATTTTTCTAAACCAAACCTGGAGTCAGAGTTTCCATACCACTCATAAGCCTCTGAATTGGCTTAACATGCCATCGAGAAATATCTCTCAGACACGCTAATTTCCTCTCGATGTTTTATCTTGTTTGTGAAAAGATATTTGTTTGTTTCGAGAAATCTGTCGATATTTCCTGCTGAGAACTTGACCGTCACTATATCGCTAAGTGTTTATAACTGTTAGAACAAATCGGTGCGTAAGAGACCGCCCCCGACCGCCCGCTGAGCGCTTAATCACTTAACACTTGAGGATTAACGGGGAATTTATCGACTAAGTATTTTGTTTACTTATACATTACTTAGTTATAAATATATGATCGACTGCTGTGCTGCGTGTTGCGGGTTTGATCCCCATACGGTAAAAATATTTGTATGACCTACAGATAGTTGTTTTGGGTCTAGCTGTTTTGGGTGTGTGAGTTTAAATGTTTGTAAACGCACTTAACAAGGGAAATACCTAGTTTGAGGCAAAGAAAATAGGCAAAAAAAAAATAAGAGATGTCAAATTACCGAAGCCAAAATGCACTTGTTCTCCTCGTCATATAGTTTTTTGTTCTAGACCACAACTGGGTACTGTTCTAACTTAGTTTTTGTGTTGTTGTTATAGCTTTATTTCATATACCAGCACGATCTCCATACTTTTAAAAGCATCAATCAGCACAATGTTTTGAGTGCGTCACATTGACTCCTGCAAATAAACATGATATTTCACCCAAAAAAATCATCGTTTCCGAGCAATCATTTTTACCTAGAGTTACATAGTTTGATGTACACACGACGGCAGGACAACCTATTCTAAACTATTATAACCTGATCTCTCTATTACGGATCGCACACCGTAGTAGAGAGATCAGGTTAAAATGGTTTTGTGTAGGCTGATGTGCCGTCGTGTGTACATACGCAGTGCCTGGTTGACCGCTTCGTGAAGGGTTTGTTTACAACGTATATAAGTATACAACTACTCCGACCGGTTCCGACCCTGAGATGACCAGCAAAGTTTTTTTAGGCACGAGCATGATTTCAGATGTCTATATAAGTTAGTTCTTAAATCTTTTATGGCGAATAGAAAGCAGAGTAATATAAAAACCCCCCTTTTTTGCAATGTATTCACATATAACTAATTGGTCACAATTTTTTTTTTATCAATAAATAATTTTTGTTTGGACCAAAGTTGTTGTACATTTAGTAAACCCGCCAAACTGCGTAACAGTTTGTCGGCGGAAATGTCTAGTTTATGTAGATACTTCGTTTCTATGTGATCGAGGATCTTCCAAGGTCTTTCAATTAACAAATAAATTGGCATTATGACTGTTTTAACTGATTTCTGATTAGAATTTTGTATTTTACTCGTAGCTTTGGGTTTACCCGAAGCTCATGGTGTTAATGATTGTGACATAATTTTTTACAAAAATAATAATCAATTTCTTAAATTTTTGTTAGATAACGTTTGATTTTGACTCTTTCACGTCAAAGGCTTTGACGTTGAATAGTGATACAATCAATACTTCTACTAAAATCACCTTAGACTAAATAGATTAAAGTCAAAAATAACAATTATAATCGCAGTCTATTTTAGTTTACTGCATGTTACGGACATTAACATTTAATTTAATGATTCTGATAGTTTAGTTTGTAATTATATCTTGTACTTAATTCTAATTTGTTATCTATATCTAATTTATAATGCTTATGCTGTACTTATGTTTTGTAATTTAATTTTGTTATTTCTTATATATGTATATTTACCGATTTTAAATCGTTTGTGTAGTGTATAACTGATAATTCAAGTTGGTAATTAAAGGTCAGAGCAAAAATGCAACTCTAATATATTCCTTTTGAACTGAAAATGCAAAACACAGAACATATCTCACCAAACGTCTAAAATCACATTTTGCAATATCCAAAGGGTGCAGACACAAGAGAATTCGACCCCTTTAAAGACATTAATTCTTACAAGAAAGAGAACAAGACAAATGGCCGGTCTGGGCTGGTAGCGGCCCGTGAAAAGAAAGCCTTTTTATGAGACGTTGGGAAACGTATGGACAAGATGAGGACGGAATATGTGTATGGACTGGGTTCTATTTTCGTTTTTGTAGGCTGCATTATAGTTTGACAATGTTACAAGGAGTTTTTAATACATGTAAACAAAGATCAAAATGAAGACAAAGAAGCAAAGATTTTCGTTCATTGTTTTTAAAACGAAGAATAAAGTAAAAAAGATTATATAGATTCACTGTAATAACGTAGGTTCGTTTCTCAGAACATGATTTTCTTTTTGTACTTCACGGGGGTCTAAATAACAATTAATGGATTTTTCATTATGAGAATGGTTTTAAACATAAATGATCTTTACATAAAGCATAATATCGTAAAAAAAAACTCACAACACTCAATTTTAACAGAATTAGGTACTTCATTCAACTACAGTAAAAAAAAAACCAATGGTGATTTATCCAACGTATAATAACCAAAAAATTCTTCTTGCAAAAAAGGGCCGTAGTTAAAAACATTCCGATTCTACAGAAACCCTATCCACACTAAACCAACCGAACCCCTTATAACGACAACCGTGTTTGCACGAGGTCATTCGACGATCAAAGCGATAGCCAATAAATAAATACTTGATTTGCTTTCACAATAAATACCGAAAGGTCCCGAATAGTTCCGAAGGTATGCGACAGGGGGCGGTAGGGTCAACTTAACTAACGAGAACTAAGTACGTTTGCTTTCGATAGGAATTCTGTTTACCTCGTCCAACTGTTTGATTGATTTATTTGTTTGTTTTGGAAATTATTGGGTGTGTTTTCAAAATACCTTCGGATAAAGATAGATAAAATTTATTTACATGCTTTTAAACAATGTTAGACTCCTTCATTATAGACAGCAATCCAAGGTTGAAGTAATTTAAGTTGTCACATAAAGAAAGAGATTGGCTCTTGCATCATCATCATCGTGTTTTTTTAACTATGTTGGGATTGACTTCCAATCTAAGACGATGCAGCTGAAAATCAGTATTTTACAAGTGACTCGAGTGGTCTGGTCTCTTGCAGAGCCTAAAATATCAGCCAGTCGACAAGATGAATCGTCCGCCTCCCCAAGATAGCTGATGCGAAGTGGCTGCTAAGAACCAGCCAAAAGCAAGAAACCGTGCTAAACATAGCAAAAGTTGAAAGACTATTCTAAATTATGGAAAAAAAAACTATTTACTAGATACCATGAACGAAATGTGAGTATGTAAAATCAATGGAAATATCAAAATAACGAACAATTGACTAAATTTAATATGTCCCCTAGCTCAAATAAAGTTATTTAAGTTAGAGGACATATTATCCATAGTAGTTGTTCTTTAATAATTTACCACCTATATTAGTGTCCTAAATCTTTCAGTCACTATTTTAAAACCATTGAAAGAGTATTATAATAATTATTATTTATACTTTACATTAAAATATTCGAAACAGCGCCATCTCGATATTATTGTAAGAACTACTATAAGCTTTCGCTCCCTCACTTAAGCAACCCTCCTCGGAGGGTCGTATCGTTCAAATTCTGGCTTGCTACAAATGGTTCTGTTTCAAATCTCTCTCGGTGGACACAAACAGAACTATTTTTTGCAGTAATATTTATTTCTTTTTCAAGTTATATTAACTGTGTTTCATGAACATAAAATATTCTTTTGCGTTACTTTAAATTCCACATTAATAGTATGGACTATAAAAATCTATTGCTGTGATTTATTTCCAATTACGTAGATCCAATTTTCACCACTAGGGGTGCTTCCAAGCCAATAGAAAACAAATTAGCAAAAAACTCAACAAAACAATAACTTTCATTAACATAATTTAAAAATAACACCGAAAACAAAAAGAGAAGAATGTTTTCAATAAAAACTCCTTTCAAAAGTAATGTTTTATTAAAATATTATAATTCGAATTTCCTCCGCTAGAGGCGCCACGGTAACGGCGAACTTTTACGACACGATTACCTACACTGCTTGTTTTTCTTAATAATTTATCGTGTTTCCACGAAGTTGGCTCGTTTCGTGCCGGGCACATGTACCTACCTACATGTTCCTTTCAGTTCTTCAATTATAAATCTGTTTTGTTTTAACGTTTGTTTCTCGGAAAAGTCAGTTACAAGTACTTCTTTGAATTTCTACAAAGATTTATTATGCCTACATATGTTTTGTGAAGATGGATGCTTGAAGTCCATTACTGTTTTCTGAGATAAAGAGAAGCACCATTCTACCTATAAGTAGCTACCTATTTTGTTTTCAGACATTTGTAACTGATATTAATGTCGTTTCGAGGACACTTATTTTCAAAGTAAGTGGCATGTACGAGTATTTTTATATCACTCAATGATATGATTTTGTTTTTTTGTAGGGAGATAGCAAGATGGTGATATAGTTGGCATATATATTGATATTTTAAATATATTGATATTTCATTTTTATCAGACGCGACAAATGAATTTAAAATGAAACTAGCAGTTACTACGTTGTAGGATACTTTTTTTTAATAAATTAATTTTGGTAACTTTTTTTGGCTACAGGTATAAATGTGACTGTAGATTTAAACTTTCAAACTTCAATACAAACTTTCTATGCCCTATTGAACCTCTTTGAGAATGGTTTTTATTTTTAATAATTTCACGCGCTTCTATAAATAACTCTTGTGATTTTCAAACTTATAGACTAGTAATTCCTCCTGGAGTTCCTTCTTTTCAGTTCTCCTCAAACTTTTGGCTTAATTTAGAGCAACTTTCACCCTGTTCAACTTAAAATGTTCACACGTTGCTTAGGTATACTTTGGTAACTTATAAGTATGTTATTTAAAACTTTTTTTTGTAAAATATAAAGAATACCGTATGTTACAAAACGATAATTTACTTACCTTTATTTAGACAATATTTAGACTGTACGAAAATCTTTAAAAAAAACTTTGGTCACTTCGGGACTAACTTGGTCAAAGTATCAAAGTAAGTTATTGAAATCGAAATAAAATTATATTTTATTATTGGCACAGCCAATTACTTTTCGGTCAAGGTATTAAAAACCCCGACGTAACTTCTCAGAATCTCTCACCGGTCCAAATATACGTGGGTCAGCCAGCCTGCCAGACCTAAATTAGCACTGACCTTGATGCATGGTGCTGGGGGGTGGGGCGCGGAGGGCGGGCTGCGCGGGGCATTGGGAAGTTGAAGCAGATGACGGATGCTGTACCCCTGGCGGGACTTGCGTGACATTCTGAGGGAGAGAAATAATTATTGGTTATTGGAAAACGCTATTTTATTTTGACCGATTTTGGCGTGTCGCTAGGTCTGTAAAGTACATAATTATAGCGCGTGGTGTAAACAACGTTAAAACGTCGATTTTAAAATTGAAAATATTCGCTTCACATAGAATATTTTATTGATATATTTAGTACTAGCTTTATTGTATTTTTTATTGTAATATTTGTTTTTATTATTTATTATAATAAAGCTGAGTTTTCTCTTTTCTTACCTCTTTCTCCCTCATTTCTCACCTAAAAAATAGCCTATGTCCGTCTCCAGGGTCCCAACTATCTCTGTACCAAAATTCATCAAAATCGGCGTAGCCATTTAGGCGTGAAGACTTTACAAACAAACAAACTCACTTTCGCTTTTATAATATTAGTAAGGATTGGTCAGTTTGTTACGTTTATTTTTCTTCTGAGTTCTGATCATTATTTTTATAACAAAGTCACTAATAAAGTCTCATTAAAGATTGTTATTGTTACCTATCGGGACACTTTTGACGTATTGAGGTAAATACAACTTTCCTATTATGAGGAAAATTCCCAAACACCTCAAGGTACACTGTACCTCTGAAATATACGTGCGTCATTAGAAAATAATAAGCCTCTTTTGTCATGCAAACTTGTACAGTACAGTATTGTTAATAGTGTACATTTTAAATTGTCATTGGACTAGTCTACACAATTTTTGCTTGTGATATCTAAGTCTACTGGTCAACATAACGCCATTCACCGCCCAGGTTAACCAAAAGTTATTGTGCTGTTTTTTACCCGACTGCGCGCCGCACAGGAGGGAAAAATCTAGAATGGCTCACACTCCAATAATGGGTCCCGACTGTTCTTCAAAGTTCCAGATTACAGTACTTGTTTTTCTCTTTTCAGTTTTATTTTTACGCAGTCGGGTTTTTTTTTTAAATAATTATTTATGTGTATGTTTATGTTTATGGTCGTGATAGCCCAGAGGTTAAACGCGTCGCCTCTCTTGCATTAGGTTGTGGGTTCAAATTCGGGCAAGTACCAATGTGACTTTCTCAATTCATATGAACTTTTTTCGCCAACCCAGCTTGAGCAAGCGTGGTGATCAATGCTCGTGCCTTCTCTGTATGAGAAGAAGCCTTTGTCCAGCTGTGGGACAGTTATAGCCTGATGAAGTGTTTATGTATAATCAATGTGTACCCACTGTGTCTAAAAACTGGCACTTATACATGTATCACAAACCATCAAGTTGACCTATGTGTCAAGTTATCTACGCATTGCGTATTAAACGAAGTGATCTGACAAGGATCATCTAGAGATTGGCTTAACTTACTAAAGACGAACTGTATTTTTTACGTGAGCCTATTCATAAGTCTAGCGGTGAGTCTGTCGAATTGGTTTGAATTATCTTGATTTCGTACCCATGACACACACCTCAGATTCATGTGCGTATTCTAATTTTTAGCACTTGCCCCGGTGAAGGATAACATCGTGAGAAAACCAGCATGTGTAAGAGATATTTTTCGGCAGCATGTTAAGATTAAGCAATAACCACACGATGATGAAAGAAAGAATGAGATTTCAACAAACAACTTCACATTTTTTGCCAATAACGACCCCCCCCCCCCCCGCAATGTTATTCCAGCGTACAAAGAACTGTAAACAAGCTGTTTACAATTTGATGTGAAAATGCAAAGCATTGTGCTTATGGATGAACTAGCAGGCGCCCGCGGCTTCGCCCGCGTGATACCGAAAAATTAAAAATTGTATCGTGTGTTGCGTGTTATTCCAGACTATAATCTACCTCTGTGCCAAATTTCATCAAGGGCCGTTCGGCCGTTTTGACGTGAAAGAGTGAGTAATATCCATACATTCATTCTTACAAACATTCGCATTTATAATATTAGTAAGATAGGATGCAATAATACTGGTGATTGGTATTAAGGTTATGTAGAACCTATATTCTAAGTTTGCATATACATATGTATCATAATCATCTACTTAAATACCAATGCTTATGAATAAAATCACGGCTTCACCCGCATGATGATCGAAACAAAGTATCTAATGTGTTATTCCAGACTATAATCTACCTCTGTGCCAAATTTCATCAAGATCCGTTTAGCCGTTATGACGTGAAAGAGTAACAAACATCCATACATCCTCACAAACATTCGCATTTATAATATTAGTAAGATGAGTCAGTAATCAACGATCAGTCAGAGCGTTTTACTCTTCTCTAATACCCAACCTTACACGGCCAAGAGCGAGTTAGACTCGCGCAAGGAGGGTTCCGTACAAACTTGCGACATAAACGACCATACCTTTTGACTCCGTGACTTAGAGGGTTGTTTTTGTCACAGCACGGGGCCATAGACTTAATTTCAACTTGATACTTACACGAGTTTCCGAGATAACGAGTCTTGACAGAGAGATATATAGACGGACAATAAAGAGATCCAATAAGAGTTTCGTTTTTTCTTTTGAGGTACGGATCCCTAAAAATACCACTAGGTATGGAGTATAAAAAACCTACTAAGTGCAAGTCAACCTCGCGTAGAGACGGTTCCGTACTATAAATATAATGTAAGTTGGTACGCACACTGTCGATATATTTTCAAAGTTGTTTTAAGATCATAAAAATAAGGAAATTAGTTTTTAAAAATAGATTTTCATGCTTTAACCGTTTCAGTAGATTCGGACCAAATTGGTTAACAAAAGAAAAAAAGATATACAAGTGATCCTATTAGGGTTTATCATTCAATCGTACCTTAAAACTACCAACATCACAAATGACAAGAAGGAATCAAAATCTACATTTCAAAAAGCGATCTCTATACTAATACAAAACGAGTCTACCCTATTAAGGTACTCGGCAAACAGTCAAGGTCGAGTCGACTGGGGCTAGTCTATTGTTAAGATTCACAATTAGATACAGAGCCAACTAGACCAAGTCTGTTCAGGTTCTCATATGTATACAATGAAGAACAGTAAAACATACTCTTGCAAATACATTGATATCTACACGAGCATTAAAGCTATGTAAACTAAGAAACTGTATTGATAGTATGTATTGTTTGCATATTGTTTGTATATTGTTTGTATGTTGTTTGTCTATTGTTTGTACGTTGTTTGTATATTGGTTGTATATTGTGTTTATTGTTTGTATATTATTTATATATTGTTCACTTATTTAACACAATAAAAAAAAAAATTAAACATTCCAACTACATAAGGCATTTTTTTTCATTTATGTAGTACGCGTGTAGTATGAGTAAATCATTTGACTGCGTTAATCACAAAATATTGCTCCAAAAATTAAACACGTATGGCATAAGAGGCAAAACGCTCGACCTAATTTCGTCATATATTTCTGGCAGAAAACAAATAACAGAAATAACACAAATATGCCAGAGAACACGATCTGAAATAAAATATAGTTCCCATACTAGAACCATAGAATTTGGAGTCCCACAAGGTACTGTTTTGGGTCCCCTATTCTTCCTAGTGTACATTAATGATCTTCCGAGACACGTCGAGCAACCAATGGTACTATTTGCAGACGATAGTACAGTAATCATTAAAGGTGACAAAACAAATGACTATGAAGATAAAATCTTAAAATAAATATGGACAAAACAAAAATAATGCACTTTTATCAAAGAACTCAACCTAATAATATCAATGTTAATTACGACGGACAGACCGTACATCCTGTGACAAATACCAAATTTTTAGGTATTGACATAGATTATAATTTATCGTGGAAAACGCACCTAGATAATCTCTGTAAAAAAATTAATAAATCCTCATTCGCTCTCTACAAACTCTCAAAGTTATCAACAAAGAAGCCGTCTTAACGGCATACCATGGACTTGCTGCACCTTTATTAAAATATGGTATTATAATATTCTGGGGTAACTCTGTAGACAAGGAGTTTGTATTCAAAGCCCAAAAGAAGTGCATCAGAGCAATGTGTCATATAGATAGTACTACAAGCTGTCAACCGTACTTTAAAAATTAAAGATTCTTACATTGCCTTCCCTATACATATATGAATTAAATGTCTTTGTAAAATCGAATCCCAACTATTATAAGATTGCTTTTAAAAGCTATTATAGACAATTACGAGACAAAAAAAGGTTAGACGTCGAAATAATGTATGGAGAAACGGCATTATTTAATAAAAGTGTTATTTGTATGGCATCACTGATTTATAATAAACTACCAGACGACATTAAGAAGTTACCTATTCATCTATTTAAAAAGAAATTATACTCATTCCTAATCAAAAAATGTTATTATAATGATAAAGACTATTTTGAAGACAAATATGTAAATGTCATGCCAAATATCTATTTCAATTAAACATGACTATATGTATAACAAAATCAAAAACAAAATATTTTTATTTTACATAGGCTTACATGGGCACTTATAAAACGTCGAGAAAAGATGCACGGTTCGGGTTGGTCGTTTCCTATGGAGAAGAACCGGCAAGAAACTCCATGGTTACTCTTTTAAAATCATTTAGTTTTACAATGTTGTTGTTGTTACAGCGTTAGCACTTAAGTATGAGAGGACAGCGTAGGCCCGACAATAAGTCATTGCTTACTTTACAAAAAGTAAAATAAAATAATACGTTAACAAAAGTTAACAAGCGTCTACGAATCTACAAGGCCAACCATGTCCACTCATTCACAACGAATTGGTAGAAAAGAATCTATACAAGAGTAAAAAAATAATTTTAAAAAAATATTGCAAAAACAAAATTATAACTAAGAGACGAGTCACACAGATGTTGCTATCAGTACTGTAACTATTCAGAACAAGGGTGATGTAAATATGTGATTTGACAACTATTGCAAAAAAAAAAAACAAAATGATTAAAGAGACCACAAAAATAAATAAGATTGAGAATAGTTAGAGACATCCACAAATTTGTGCTGATTATAGCTACCAGGGAAGCCGCATGCGCAGAAGGAACTATAGCCACAACTTCTTTATCTTCAACGTAGTCCTTGATTTTGTAATATGCGTTTTTAATAAGAACATTTTTAAGTAGTTTTTAAACTTTCCATCTGTCAGTTTTATAACTGATTTTGGCAACTTGTTATAAAAGCGTATACTGTTTATTAGAAATGACTTGCTAGTTTTTGTTAATCTAAATTTAGGAATTACAATTTCGTGTTTACTGCGTGTATTAATATTGTGGTAGTCGCTCCTAATTTTGAAAAGCCCCCAATTTTTACGGACATACAATATACATTCTAAGATATAAAGTGAGGGCAGAGTCAGTATATCGATCTCTTTAAATTTTTCTCTGAGGGACTCGCGAGGACCCATTTTATAGATCGCGCGGACTGTCCTCTTTTGTAATATAAAAACTGAATCGACGTCTGCTGCTGATCCCCACAGGAGAACGCCATAGGACATAATACTGTGAAAGTAAGCTTAGTATACTAACCTAGCTGTGTCTACATCAGTTAACTGCCTTATTTTCCTTACTGCATATGCAGCTGAGCTGAGCCTACCCGAAAGAGTTCTTATGTGCGCGCCCCATTGCAGTTTAGAATCAATAGTCATCCCCAAGAATACAGTTTCTGCTATAACATCAAGATTTTTGCCGTCAAGGTAAGGCAAACTTTAGACATTTGGTTTTATTCGCATTCAGTAAGTGATTGTTAGCTGCGAACCATTTCGATAGAACGGTTAGACTTTTGTTAACATGAACAACATCCGGATTTTTTCTATTTATTTAAAAAATTAGCGAAGTGTCGTCAGCAAATAAAATTATATCCGATAGTTTGGCCATCATATAAGGAAGATCATTTATATAAACAAGAAATAGGAAGGGACCGAGAATAGAACCTTGGGGCACGCCCATCTTGACTACAGACCCAGAGGACGTCGCCCCATTAACATTTACTTTTTGCTGCCTGTTTGATAAATATGATAAAAACAAGATCAGCAGCTCGTCCACGAATTCCGTAGTGGTGTAATTTACAGAACAGTGTGTTGTGGTCGACGCTGTCGAACGCTTTTGAGAGATCACAGAAAATGCCAATGGCATCCTGGGACTGCTCCCAGGATTCCAAAATGTGACTGATGAGTTTTACTCCCGCGTCCGTTGTCGACCTGCCCATCGTGAAGCCAAACTGTTGACTATGCAGAATCCCGTTTAAGTTAAAGTGAGACAGCATCTGGTCCAGCATGATTTTTTCATAGATTTTACTTAATGCTGGAAGCACAGATATAGGTATATAGTTAGAGGGATCACTCTTGCAACCCGATTTGAAAATTGGTACTACTTTACTATATTTCATTAAGTCAGGAAACTTGCCGCTATCCAAACACTGATTGAATATGCATGTTAGGACAGGAGCAATTGAGTCAATAATATTAGCAAGAACCTTGACGGATATCCCCCATAAGTCTTCAGTATTTTTTATGTTTAGACTTTTAAATGCACAATCTGACATTATTAATCTGCATGACATTATTATTTTTTTTTTTTTAAGTCTTAATTAATTTGGAATGAAATTGACTACTAATGTGATTTTAATGAATATAATATGAGATTAGCACAATGTGAATATATTTGTACACCTCGTATAAGGTTGTAATACAGTGTAAATAAAAAACTATGTAACATCTCTCAAACCTGTGACAAGCAAATAAATGATTTGACTTTGACTTGACTACATCGATTTCTCTGTGATTACTGGTCGTATTTTCGTGTTTTTTCAGTAGAAGCTTGCGCGGGGGTTTCTTATAAATTTGATTAACTTTACGGAGGTAGTGTAAGTGTAAAATGAAAATACGTAATAAGTAAAATACTTATTTTTTATTTGTCGGCTATGCTGATGTGATGATTCATAATAACTTTTTGTTACAAAGTAAAATTTATACATGACATGAATAAGCGTAGGAAATCTCAACTAGTAGGGTAATATATTCCTGATGAATATAGTCAATAAAACTTTACCTGAGCTGATCTGGGAATTGACTTCAGGGCCTCATGCACTAAACCAACTCGGCACTCGAAAAATGTGACACACGGACACTGAGACATATGGACGAACAGACAGGCGGGGGGAAAGGGACTACAGTACTTTCACAAGTTATTATGCCTTGTGACCGGGATTGTAGCTTCAACATTTTATTTCTTGACATTCAAAAGTGCCTGTAATGGTCTAACTGAAATAAATGCTTTTGAGCTTGAGTTTGGAGAGGACGAATCTGTAGGGGCAACAGAAGCTTAAAAATGTAATTATTGAAAGTAATGGAAATGTTAACTTTGTCTTTATTTGCCTTAAATTTTCCAGTCGTAACTTAGCAATGATTGGAGGCATAAATAGGAATGGTAGAAACACTATCAGATACAGCTTAGGCTTTTAGGATTTAGCTTCAGGTCACCTACCTACCTACTGGTAACTAAATCAAAGTAAAGTAACTTTCATTCATTGACTAAGTAGCTGCCAAATCAGAGGAAGTAAATATTTTATTTTGATCAAGAAATTTGTTTAGGGTACGTACTTCAAAGGGATAAAACGGAACCTATATAGGATCACTTTGGTGTTCTTCTGTCTGTCTATCAAGACCCTTTATGTCGAGATCTCGTTGAGGAATTGAGTTGCAATTACCATAATAGTAACGCATGTGGTACCTTGTAGCAGTGAAAAAATCAAATCTCTAAGTCTGCGCAAAAAGGATATGGCTGTTTATGTCGCAAGTTTGTACGGAACTCTCGGTGCGTGAGTCCATCTTGTACTTGACTTTTAAAATTAGCCTGATATTTTCTACTCCAGGGCAAAAAGTAAGTATTCTGGCCATACTATCATATTGTGCACAGATTTAGTCTATGACTTACCGAAGTCTAAACTCAACGGTCGTTAACGGGCTATAGAGCGCAGCGAATAATTACTTATTTAAAAAAGAACTTCAATGTTCTACGTTATCTATTTTTCATAGATTACCTCCTGAAAATATATCGTACCGAACTGATCATAAATAATTGAATTTCGAAGGAAAATGTTAAAGTAATATTTACCTTCATTTATATTCATTAAATACAATAATAAAGTAGGCTGCGGATCTATATCGAAGTTTGGAAAGGTGCATGTAAAAATGTATCTTAACAACTGTGACATAAAATTAATTTTACAACAGCACATCTCTTCGTATCTACGGACTCTATCTAACTTATATGTTGCACTGAAAAGAGGGTTATGTTGCTCTATTAATAAGGTTCAGTTTTGCTTAGTCATAATTTGGGAGGTAATAAGCATGAATTGAAGTTGAGTTAAGTACTTGCTTTGGAAACTATTGTAACGTAATCAATCAGGTAATTTGTATCGTAGAGCTTGTTAACATGTTAAACCAATAAAATAAAGTTAACGATACTTTATCGATAACTTCGTTTGATATTCTTAAACGTATAATGGGCAACCTTTTTAAAATTGTGACGAATAGGTAATTATAAAGTTGAAAACCTTGGAGTCATGGATGGATGGATGTATGTATGTATGGATGTTTGTTACTCTTTCACGTCAAAACGGCTGAATGGATCGTGCTGAAATTTGACACAGAGGTAGATTATAGTCTGGAATAACACACAGGATACTTTTTTTTGCCGATCATCACGCGGGCGAAGCCGCGGGTGCCAGCTAGTAATAGTATAAATGCGAATGTTTGTAAGGATGAATGTATGGATGTTTGTTACTCTTTCACGTCAAAATGGCTGAATGTATCTTGATGAAATTTGGCACAGAGGTAGGTTATAGTCTGGAATAACATGAAGGATACTTTTAATTCGATCATCACGCGGGCGAAGCGGCGGGCGCCAGCTAGTTTGTCATATTTGACAATAATAGTACTGTATTTAATATTCAAAAGGAAGAAGAAAAAGAACAAGAATTGGAACATTGTGACCTCGTGCCATTCTACCCTCAGCATTGACCACCGGTAAACTTGAAGCTGTTCTTAGTAAATAATGATCTTAAGTATTTACCGAGCTACCAACTGAAAGGTATTTAATAGTAACTTGGTAAAATACCAAGTAACTTTATAATCCTTTTTGTAAACAAAATTAAAACTGGTTTGAAAACTAGTGACACCCCAAAACATCGAGATTTCTTTATCGTATGTCGATAAAATATGAAAGAATATAGTTTACTAGCTGTGCCTATCTAAATATACTAGGTTTTACCCACTGCTTAAGCCCCTAAATATCGTAGCGTAATGTTATATAATCTATTAATTTTGTGAAAGAATGCCTCTGCAAAATTTTAAGTCAATCCGGCAAAAAATGCGTTCTCCCATACAAACTTTGCCACCCTGTTTCACTACCTTAGTGGTTTAATTTTTCCAAAATCTCATTTTAGTGAACACTTGTAGTATCTGATATTTTGTAAAAAACGAGTCCGTGTTAATCCTTTTTATATTGTATATATAATACTGTAAAAGCCCGAACTACGGTAAATCTTAAGATTTTCCAGTAAAACCTAAGATTTACCGATTATGAATGGTAAATGTCCATAAAACTTGGGATTCGAACTTTTAACATCATTTACTTGGTAAATCTTAGGATTTACATTAAAGGAACGGTAAATGTCGAATAAAATCGGGTTCACCCTTTATAACAGAACTTTTTATGTCATAATTTTATTTTGCATAACAACGGATAGCATAAACTTCATTTCGCAGAAAATTGTTTGGCAGACACTCATTTAACATACATTCAAAACTCATAGTTTTGTAAGTCAGAAATATCTCTAGACATAAGTTTCATATCCTTAATATTTAAAAGTAGAAGCATCATAGCGCAGAAAGTTCACAGTCAGAATCGTCTTTTGGCATAAATATTTCATACCAATAATCATTAAACGGCAGAATTGTCATATTGCAGAAAGTTTATAGTTAGAATCATCTTTGTGATTATTTGTTGTCATTTATTTTAATTATTATTTCTTGGAAATAATGTCATTTAATTCAATAAGTAATTATCCTAATCTAAATAGTTCAGTTCTGAGTAACCTACTATAAACAATCTCTTTTTAGGGTTCCGTAGTCAACTAGGAACCCTTATAGTTTCGCCATGTCCGTCTGTCCGTCCGTCCGTCCGTCCGTCCTCGCTTAATCTCTGTGACCGTTAGCACTAGAAAGCTGAAATTTGGTACCAATATGTATATCAATTACGCCAACAAAGTGGTAAAATAAAAATTGGAAAAAAATGTTTTATTAGGGTAGCCACCCTATATGTAAAGTGGGAAGTGTTTTTTTTTTTTAATTTCAACCCTAACGTGTGATATATTGTTGGAAAGGTATTTAAAAATGAATAGGGGTTTACTTAAATCATTTTTTGATAATGTCTATAATTTCGGAAATAATCGCTCCAAAAGTAAAAAACAATGTGTCCCCCCCCCCTCTAACTTTTGAACCATAAGTTTAGAAAATATGAAAAAAATCTGAAAAGTAGAACTTTATAAGGACTTTCTATGAAAATCATTTTGAACTTGATTGACACCACAGTTTTTGTACAAAAAAGACAAAAAGTTGTACAAAATAATTTCCTCCTCCACCTTTAAACTCATAAGTGGGAACACTTATTGTGACGGACGGGAAACTACGGAACCCTACACTGAGCGTGGCCCGACACGCTCTTGGCCGGTTTTTTTCTATTAATGCTAGTCGTTTCTGCCACTCGCCGGCCGCTGCCGCGGCACAGCTCGCTGCGCTCGCTCGGCTCGTGCGTAGGGGGTCACAGTTTTAACCTAACCTAAATAGTTCAGTTTCGGGTAACCTACTAAAAACAATATCTTTTTTTCTATATTTTTCCCAAAAAATCTTATTTTTGCCTTAATATTTTTGTATAATTATAACTCACTGTATCTAAATCATATCATAATCTGTATCCGTGTAAATATTGGAAACTCAAATAAATAACAAATATGGTAAATACCCCGTTTTAACCGTTAATAATAATGTTAGTGACCAGTGTAAAGACATAATATGCCTTTTAAAATTATTCTTAATGAAATTCTGCCATCTGCATAGTATGAAAAGTGAAATTATACCAAATAATCATCGCTCTAAATGAACATTATGCTAAACGATATAATGCTAAATTTGAACTCTGCCAATCGTAATTATAGTAAATTTCATTCTGCCATCTTAAAAGTATGCCATTGTAAATTCGGAGTTTTAAACAACCAAACGATAATTATATCAAATAATTTATACGCCTTATTATTCCTAAAACCAACATTTACCAGCCCACATTGGTAAAACCTAGCATGTACTGAATTGCAATGGCAAAAGTCCAAAAAAGTCGTCCCTTTATAATAAATACTTACATTTACCAACTCATGTCGGTAAATCTTAGTTTTTACTGGAAAATCTTAAGATTTACCGTAGTTCGAGCTTTTACAGTAACATATAGATAGATTTTTGCTGGCTGATGGCAATAGGTTCGCCCCCTTCATGTAATTTTAACATTACTAGCTAAATGTGAGTGTATTAATAGATTTGCATCTGCCTACCCCTTAGGGGGCTAAGATAAGTTTCTTTTTTTGCATAAAATATCGATACTATTTTAACCTGATCTCTCTACTACGGTGTGCGATCCGTAGTAGAGAGATCAGGTTATAATAGTTTTGTGTAGGTTTTGTGCCGTCGTGTGTACATTATGGCATTGTAAATAAAAATGTTTCACTTATTTCGCTAACTTCATTCAGCATGCAAAATTAACATTAAATTAAAATTCATAACCCAATATTCTCTTACAAAACGCTTAACAAATTTCATATATAATATTGTAGCGTAGGATCCTTACTATATACTATATACTATACTATATACTATACTATACTATAATATTATAAAAGCGAAAGTGAGTTTGTTTGTTTGTTTGTTTGTTACCTCTTCACGCTTTAATGGCTAAACCGATTTTGATGAATTTTGGTACAGAGATAGTTGGGAACCAGGAGACGGACATAGGCTAATATTTTTTTGAAAAAAGTGGGATGTGAGGGAGAAAGAGGGAAGAAACGGGAAAACTTAGCGTTGCTATTACAAATCAATAAGGCGCTACCGAATTTAACGCGAGCGAAGCCGCGGGCAAAAGCTAGTAAAGTAATAAAATTGAAAGAATGGATGAGGATTTCAGGTCTATCACAGCTACAGATAAACATAATGCAACAATAATGACCCGTCGCGTAAATAGTTTTATACTTAAATTCTCAAAATGTAAGTAGTTTTTTTTTATAAAGCCTTGCCCCACTCTAGGAATTTCTCCTGTATTGTGGGTGCGTTTACAAACATTTAAACTCACATACACAAACAGCCAGACCCGAAACAACTATCTGCAGGTCCTACAAATATTTGTTCCGTGCGGGAAGCGAACCAACACGCAACGCAGCAGTCGATCGCTCAGCCACTGCGCCAATCGTGTCGTCAATTGTTTATAAACAAATTTTTATCATTCGAGATAATATCTCCAATATTATTTCTTTGTTAAAACAATTAGTTCTCACTATAAAAGCTTCACTAATTTTTATCAATGGCTAAACTTTTCGTGTCCAAAACTTTTTGGCGCAACACTCTTTGGACAACTATACGCACGAAATAATATACAACACTATAAGTACACAGTATACATTATGTATTTAAAACGTATAACCTTCATATCCATATCAACTATTTGTACAAAGTTATTCAACTCAATTCCCGACATCCATGTGAAACTTATCGATAGAGTTCAGCACTAGTATCGACATCAATATCTGTAACTACTGACTGTGTATAGGGACGGCCCGTACCGAGAAATTCAAAGGGTATTGACTATTGATACAGTTTCCGATAATTTAGTAACGACTACAAAGTGTTCTCGGTATAGATTTTAGTATTTCTCCGAGTAGTTTGCAAGTTAGTGCTGGAATTAGCTTTAGCGTGGATGAGCTTGAGCGTTGGTGATTGGTAAGGTTAGGGTCAACTTAGGGACTAGAGAGATCAGAACAAAGATAAGATAAACCTACATTGTTACTAACGGAATATCTTCCGTGATTACCTATTATATTGAGCTCCCAATATTTCGAGCTCCCGATATTTCGAGGCTGTAGCAAGTGTCATGTCATCGTGAGGTGACAATATATCGGAATGATAAAATAAAAAGTAATCGGCAGCTCACAATAATTGAAATCAGGGAAGATTTTCCGCGACGGTATAAGTTTTGTTATGAACTGTGAAGGCTTGAAACAGTGAACGTAGAAGATAAAATAAGAACAGTAAGTTCAACGAAAAAGAAGAATACAAGATAAACATAAAAATGGATAGAAACGTAATTTTATAACGAGCTGTCCCCATTAGTTTGACCCGCTGCTCAGGTTCTTAGTATCGCTGCGTAATGTAATACAGCCTACAACCTTTTCTGATAAATGGGCTATCCAATCCTTACTAATATAATATAATTTTGGTACAGAGATAGTCGGGACCCTGGAGACGGACAGAGGCATTTTTTTTAAGTGAGAAATGAGGGAGAAAGGGGGAAGAAAAAGGAAAACGTAGCTTTGCTATTACAATAAATAAGGCGCAAGGGCAAAAACTACAGGTAGCAGGTACCTGCAAATCAGGAAAGGGGAACTGTGTTACCCCGAATTTAACGCAAGCGAAGCCGCGGGCAAAAGCTAGTAGGCTATAACCTTTCCCGATAAATGAGCTATCCAATACAAAAATATTTTTCAATTTAAACCAGTAATTACTGAGTTGTTCAAGCATACACAAACCAACTTAACATTTTAGATCTGAAATCAAATCTAATGTGCCATTATTCAGTAGTAAGAGCACGCCTTTTCACGGAACGACACCCATCTAGAACGTCAACATCGTATGTATACGTATTACAAGGGAATAAAGTTCTAATTAGCACAAACATGATTGAATACCGGTCTCAATTCTATAGTGATCTTAAGATTACGCGGCTTTCAAACTATCTACTAATACGAAACAACGTAGTTGTAATAAACGAAAGAAAATCAAAGTTTTTAATACACTTTCCTACTTTCAGTACCTACTTGTAAGTTTACAAGAAAAATAACAAGATTAACATTTTACAATCCAATCATGAAACTTTACTAGTATTTTATTACTTTATCCTACCATTTTTAGGATCCCTCTGACCTTATATTATGCAAAATCGAAATTTTACAACCCACTCATGAATTATCCAATAAAATCGAAGCCATACTGTTTACGCTTGCATAATATCGCTAAGTCACGTATATAAGACAGTTCTGTAGTCAAGACCCATTTATTGTTCAAAGCAAATAAAAAGAAACGGAGCAGAATGTACCGGAATAAGTGAAAACTGACTCGACAGCTACGAGTATTTGTGCAAAATAAAACTTAAGCTGAAAACAATAAAGTACGTTTTCAATTGAGTGCATAAATGGTAGTTGTTACGTTACAGTGGCGAGAGTTATTAGGGTTTAATTCAGGAGCTAGTAGTGAATTCTAAATGTACTTGAATGTATAACATACTATAATATGTTGTTACTGTGAGCTTTCAGGTTTCAGGGAAACTTGTATAACTATTAATAGGTTTGTATAATCTTGTTAAATATAGTTGTGTGAGTATCTGCCTTGAGAGATTACGTCTATAAGTAGTTCTATTCAGTTTTGCATTGTTCTCTTTATTTATATGGCAGCCGTGATGGTACATTCCTTTGTGTCTTTATTTAGGGTGAAGAGGACGGGGTGGCTGCAATATATATTTTCGTGGAAGCGTAAAAAGTTTAAAAATAAATACCGTTTAATGGACTGTAAAATAAGGTTACAGGCGACTATTGGAGCTGGAAACCAATTAATGTTGAAATTAAAAAGTATGATGTCAATATGTTACTCTTTTAAACATCAGCTTTGTAATTGTACTCGTAAAGAAAACGGACAAAATATTTCCATAAAAGAAAATTAAACGAGAAAATATACTTTTAAAATGAATCCTTTGTTACTTTGTTACGCAACAGTCAACACAGAATCATACCTACAGAAACAAGAATCCTAAACAAATACAATAAGCAAACAACATAAACGTACATATAACGTAATACTTAATATATTGTAATTATTATAGGACCGTGCAAAGCTAATAATAAGCTCGGATATCTTCGGCAGGTCCAATCGAACAACTGTCCAAACTGTGATTGTTATTCATCACGAGAAACATCCGACAATCGATTCACACACCTATACCTAAGCACAGCTGCAGACTACGCCATTTTGAAGTGCTTATTTCCATTATAACATTGTACTAACTACACTGAAATGTTCTACAAAAGTTCGCGTTTTGCTTCGTGAAGTCCAGAACTTTCAACTCAACAGAATACACCAACTCCCCAATTGGCATTACGCGAAAACAACATTTATTACAAGCGGGTACAGATTGAATTAGCCCGCGGTAGAATTCCGCTTACAACTTTGCGCAAATACGCCAAGTTCAAGTTATCTGAAAAGTTATTTAACAAAGTTTCATAGCTTTCTTGGGTTGCGTGCGAGATTGGGCTTTATGAGAACGAGATTAAGTTAATTATTGTTTGGCGGTTGGATAGGATGTGGGTCCTTTTGGAACCGAAAGCCATCTGCGTTATCCCATCGAGAGCCGTGACTGTAGAAAGATTTCCTTCTACAATGGACTGAGACTGGGACCGGTCGGTGAAATGACTTTGTAATAGCGTCCTCAATAAAACGACCCAATATCGTTGGCTTTTTACTTTATTTATGAGATAGTTCGACAGAACTTTCGTTACTAAATAAATGTTTACGTAAAGGATAAAAGGAATGTGCATTTACGAAAATAGATCAATCGTAAATAGGCAGAATAAGTCTTGAATGTTGTTTACAAGATGTAATACTGGTCTTGGCAGTACAGTCAATAAACGAAGTTTCGTTGAGAATATCACCATCTTGTTCCAGTTGCGGCTATTGTAGAACGTTTAGAACTGTACCTCTATGATTTTATAAGCTCTCGAAGTTTTAATGAGCTCAATTTAGTCTTCAAAAGCTGATACACGCGTTAGTTAATATGCTTAGAGTGTATAAAGAGCTAGTCACGTTAAACTAAAGCAAATTGACTGAAAACGTTTGGTACTAAATCTTAGATGTATACAAATTAACTTATCTATTCAAATAATATTTAAGTCAATGATTTAAATATGTATGCATACAAAATCGTAAAATATTTAAATAAAGATTTTATTGATCCTATTAAACCTCTTAACAAGGTCAGAACCTCCTCAAATATGATTTTAAAATTCCTTTTCTGCGAAGCTTCATACTTGTCCTCGACGTGGTACGATTCCAAGAAAATTAATACGTTTGATGTAATAATAAAATGATTCGTTTGTTGTTTATATAAGCGTCATTATGGGAATTGTATTCGTCTGGCTTTTTCTTATTTAAGAGGTTCTGTTTTCCTCCCTATCGTTTACTATCGTCGTCAATCACATGACCGTATGAATGATAATTTATTTTTCCCGAATAGGAACTCATAAAGCAGTTTTAATCACAGTACCAAGCTTAAACATGGCATTTCTAGCGTTATCTTACACATAATCACAACACTGCCTCAGTTTAGAATGAATTCCCACTTCATATAAGTAGTTATAGTAACTCGTAAACACTTTTTCAGCAAAACTTTTCACTGTCACAACTTTTCTACCGGCCATATAAACTAGTGAAACAAAGTTAACTACTTATCACCTGTCACTTATTGGTGTGCCTGATCCATAGGCAAGGTCAAAACAGAGCTGCGAGCGTCCTCCTCTCTGTTGCCAGAAGTAAACACAAATTACAAGAGCATCCAAGATACGTCAGCCAAGTTACACTTCAAAACAATATCTCAAATGAACACAAACACTCGTATCCAGCCTCCTCACAGTCACGATAACACTAGAACTCCACCTCCGAGTCAGAATACGGTCTTTCGTCTTTCAGCATAACCTCAAAACATCTTACTGACACTCCGCGGCCCACAGGAATTAATAAAAAGTTTCTTTATAAAACAAGTGGGTTGTGAGCATGTTCCAAAATGGCGGAACTTTGCGTTAACTTCGGGACGTAGAGCGACGTGAAGTTGTAGGGTGCGCGACTTGTGCCGCCCGCGGTACAGTTGCGCAGCAAGCACTAACTTTTCACATTGTAAGTCACATGTAAAACTTGTATAAACATCTTTTGAGACAAGCAAACACTTGAGTAGGTCACAAAAAGTGATTTCGAAGACATGGGTATCGACAAAAGTAGTTTTAATCGCGTTTTTTACAAGTTAAAAAGTGGTATAACCTCGTAGCGCTCCCGTACTGCACCGCGAGCCTCGTAGTCGACAGGGGTTCGGTCGGGGAAAATCAATAACTTACGGCCGACTCTCTCCGCCGCTCTCCGCGTTTAATCATACACTTTGTGAGCAAAACATTAAAACTTGTCCGTTTGTTTGTCGGAGGCGGATCGTTGTTCGCAGTGAAGCGGGGGGTGGAGCGGAGCGAGCGGAGCGATCGGCGGGAGCGGTCGGTGGCGACGGCTCCCGGCTCCCGACTTAGCCACTTCGCGGAGTTTACTTGCGACAAAGTTTTGCGAGGTGTTCTTACAAAGAAGTACGGTTATGTACTGCAATGTGAAGAAGATTGGCGTTTCCCCGCTCCCTGCGCGGGCGGCCACAAGTTTGCTGTATTGTTATCGCTGGCCAAGTTCAAATTAAAACTTTCTTTACAAGTTTGCAGTTGCCATATTGGACTTGCGCAGACTAGCCATAAATTACTTTTTTCCTATGTAGTTAAGTATTTCATGTAGATAAAAAGTTTTTCCTTTTACTGTAGGTCAGTATAACCTCAGTTTTCAAACGTTTGGTGTTCAACAAAACAAATGTTGTTTGGTGAGTCACCTAATATTAATGCTTTCTCATTTACATAACTTTTGTGTGCTGGTGGGGTGATTGTAGCATAATATATGGTAATGAGAATAATCACTTTTTAACTGCGGTGGGTAGAAAACAGAACATGAAATATTCATTCCAATGTTATAAGGAACTATTCGATCAAAAATCAACACTCAAAACGTTTAAAAAAAATTATGTTCATAATAACAATAAGCGATAAAAAATTATAAATACGTGTGAAACGAATCTTTTCGAGCACTAGAGAAAACAAATAAGTCGTTACGTTAAGTCAAAAGTCATCGGACCACTTTACCAAACACCGACTAGAGTGATTTAATTCCGTAAGTAGTGTAAACAAGTTTTGTCCTTAGTTGACCCACACCCCCGATTCTCCTTTATACGAATTATCCATAGAATTGTGAACAAACAAATCTGGTCACCACTCTAACCGGAGCCCCCGCGACCCCTTCAATATTGTCACAATAAACTCAGATGACGTGAAGAAATACAAATTCAAAGCTCTTAATAAATTGGATTGTTGAGTTGCCCGATTTGTTGAGCTACTCGTCCAGCTTTTTGGAGCTCCTTGTAGCACAATTCCCGGGGTGGAGTATTAACAAGTATTTTACGAGATAAATAAGTTAGCTCGAGATACTGTTGATGTTTGTTGCGAATAAGTCGAGTCTATATTATTTAGGTTTATAATTTTACTTAAGATGTACATTCGTGATGGTTGGTTATTGTGAAATTGTGTTATTGGTATTAACTTTGGGGCTTTGTGTTTTATGATAATACATTTTTTTGACAAAAATAAATCAAATGTCTTATTGGCTTAAGTTGAGTATCACTTCAGGTAAAGTATAAATATTTCTTTGATCAAACTTTAAGTATATTTCTCTCTCTCTCTCTCTCCTCTCTTCTCTCTCTCTATTCTCTCTCTCTACATCTCCCTATCTCCTCTCCCTCTATCTCTCTCGCTTTAGCACGCGCTATACGAAAATAGCTCATAAAACGGTAGTACAAACTTTAAACAGTCGGGAAGGTGAGCGATGTGACCTTGTAAATGAAAAAACCACTGTTGATAAAAAGTATAATTGTTACACAATCCGTCATATTAGTCTTTAAGCAAAAATAAACCTTGACATTTTATAAAGTGCAAGTGAAATTCAACCTTTGGGCGTTACAGCAATTAAGTATAAAGTCGACTACTGCAGTATTGTCATTCCTAGCATTTGTAAGTTACATTTCACCATATTGTTTTTATTTAATTTTTCAAGAGAATCAGTATTAAATACATAATGGAAATATTGCTTTGTGTTGTTCGCTATTGTTTAAAGTTTGTATGCGGTTTTAATGATGTAGAGCAATGTATGAACGAATTGAACTTGCTGCCTGTGAAATATTGTTTAAAATTTTCTGTAATAACATTAATTTATATAATACCATTTATTTGTGAAACTTGTTTTGCGAAATTAATATCGCTGAAGGCATTGTGAGGATGGCATGGTTGTTTATTTAATTATGAATGAATTTATTAAAAATAAAAATTATTCACATCTATGTACATTATTTACTAACTGCAAATAGACATAAACTAATAATGGAATAATAATAATAAACTGATAAAAATACAGATAACTAATAATACAATTATTTATTTACTAACCTAACTAATTTATGACGCGAAGCCGAAGAAAATTATTTGTTGACCAAAAGTTTATTTTATACAAAATGTGTAGAAAACATAAAATGTGATCGCTAAATGGGGTGCGAAAGTTCACTTTTAAATTAAAAATATCAGCAGGCAAAAGAGAAAAATCACATTAAAATAAAATTAAAGCCACAAAAAATAAAGAAAATCATAAAAGTTCCAACAAAATTATTTTCATCAAACAAGTATCAAAAATACTAATTTCCTTTCCAATCAATCTGTAATTTCATACCATAAACGTCAAAGCCACTGAGCTACTTATAACGTCACTAATCTATTCACACGGCTGTTGTCGAGCAACCTAGAGTAACCCTCAACCGCCGACTGCCTGGAGTAGTTTAGTTTAGCCTACTCAGTTTTGTATACATAAACTAGCAAGAGGTTTTATAGAGTGAAATTGTTTTCCTTTCATATATCCTATTACCTCTTTGGTTGTTACCGGTTGGTCGACTCTTCCCGTGACTAGAGGATTAACCTATTTTTTGGGACAAGCAATATTGCTAGGCGTTTTGGGTACTATTCTAGTTAACATCAATGCGGACAGTTACTGTTCTGATACCGGTACATATTTATATTAACATTTTTAAGTTTGTTTATATTTTGTAAATTAAGTAAAAATTCTAGCCTAGTACTTTTGTTGTTAGCAAATAGATTTGAATGAAACTTCATCACACGCCTAGCTTTTCCCAACTTTGTTGGGGTCAGTTTCCAGTCTAACCAGATGCAGCTTAATACCAGTGTTTATATGGAGCGACTGCCTATATGACCTCCACAACCCGGTTAGTACGGGTAAATACGATACCCCTTGCTAAGACTGGTTGTCAGACTTTCGGGACACTATCTGTTACGACTGTCAAAGATCTACAATTAACGGCCGGGACCAACGGCTTAGTGCTTTCCGAGGCACGGAGGAAACTCACCCACCCATAGACCAACCAAAACCGACCGACAAAGATCGACGCAAGAGGCGGCTATTTTCTAGCCCCGAACTCCTCGCAGACAACAGATTTGAATGAAAAACATGAAAAACTCCTAATTTCCTTTCCAATCAATCACAGATTAGATAAAATAAACGTCAAAGCCACTGTTTTAGTAATTACATAATACGCCAATAATTTATTCAATCGGGTGTCATTGAGTGAGCGAGAGTAACCCTCAATTGCCAGGAATAGTTTTATTTAGCCTATTCGATTTTGAAAATAAATTAATTTTATTTAGCCTCAGTTGTCACTTTGATAAGATGATTTATTTATTTAGCCTCTGCTATCCATTACTCTATCTTAACCAATTTATGAACGATTATCTTGGTAGTATGTAAACTGTCACTTATATTAAACCAGATATTTTCCGATATTTTTGCCAGTTTAAATAAGATAAACCGTGAAAGCTTAAAATTAATAAACTTGGCATTAAATATCTGTCATGAATAAACTGATAGATTGTACTAGAAGACTCCTGAGATCAAATTAAAATAGATAGCCTTATGAATAACTTCTTAGGGTTGGATTACACTGATTTTGTGACGTATACACGTTTTCACGAACTAGTTCTGCATGAATCCAGTTTTCATAATCTCAATTTACTATATTTTAAACGCTTTTCACGTTTCCATAGCGAACAACGTAAAGAACGCAATGTTATCACAAAAACGAAGTGCGTGTTCTCGCCAAAAACAATTATATAGCAAGTATTGAAACTGGTAAAAAGTTTGGAAGAATAATTTAAAAAAAAGTTCATCAAGTAACACAAACAAAATAAAGAAATACATTACAATGCAATTGCTAAAAAATAACATAAAAGTCGTCACTCAAGGCACTTATATCTTTTTTCACTAACAAGGTGACACTTAAACGGATAGGTAGTTAAATAAAAACGCATCCCGACTCAGTGACCGAAGGCGAAATTAAAAATAAATATATAATAATTCATTTTGATGTGTAGTTAATAATAATAAAAGATGTCGCTTATTAAAAACGGGCACACCATAAAACATCAGAGGTGCTAACTACATTACTAACCTGTTCCGGCTGCCAATGTACAATGAACCCTCACTCGCCCTCTCTCTGGAGCAACTCGGACCGCTATAATACTCAGAAGCTTGGAAAACTTCCCGCCAGCTCACAAAGCTCTAATAATAGTAAATATAACATCTGTAGAACGAACTGGGTGACGGAAATATTTTTTCTTTTTTCAGGATTAGTGGGGTAACCATGGAAACTAGGATCTGTGTGAAAGTGATAGAGCTACACAGGATCTTGCGCCATTTTAGACCGCCTGGTGGTGAACCAGCATGGCATCTTAAAGCAGGATTATTGTAACCTTCTTCCATTGTGGGAAAGAGATGGCGCTAGACATCCTATATAGCTCTGTCTCTTTCTCACACTGGAATGACACTGTAAACTAAGACGTCATGGAAACTCCACAGGTATTTGAAAAGAGAACCTAATGCATTTGTACGGGACAGATATATATATATATATGTATATAGGTATATATATATCCTACTAATATTTTAAATGCAAATGTTTGTGAGGATGGATGGATAGATGTATGGATTTTTGTTACTCTTTCACGTCAAAACGGCTTGGTGAAATGAGTCTTGATGAAATTTGGCACAGAGGTAGACTATGGTCTGGAATAACACACAGGATACTTTTTTTTCGATATCATGCGGGCGAAGCCGCGGGCGCCTGCTAGTGCTTAAGCTGCCCTTAAAACAGCTGTGGTCAAACCATTATTCAAAAAAAACGACAAAGAATGTTTGGAGTCTTATAGACCTATTGCACTTGTACCGATAATATCGAAGATATTTGAAAAGTACATATATACACAAATTTTAAATTATCTAGATAAACAAAATATTTTGACTGAGGAACAAAAAGGTTTCCGGAAAAATAAAACTATTAATATGGCCATCTATGACTTCCTTAACAATGTAATTACGAATGTTGATAAACGAATCCCTGTGTGCTCTATCTATTGTGATATGACTCAAGCCTTCGACTATGTGTATCATAAAATTTTGCTAGAAAAACTGGACACCTACGGCATAAGAGGTAACGTCCTAAATTTAGTAGTCTTATTTACAGAATAGGAAACAGTACGTTGAAGTATCCACAATAGATCCTAAAACAAAATGTCAACGAATCTACAAGTCTGGCTATAAGACAATAACATATGGAGTGCCCCAGGGCAGCGTATTAGGGCCCCCTTTGTTTATAATGTACATAAATGATATGCCAAAAGTAACAAGTCATCCTATGTCACTATTTGCCGATGACAGCACGGTGACCATAAATAACACGAAGGACCAATGCCATAACAATGAAATCACTAAGACTGTAACCTCCATTGTAAAATGGCTAGATAATAATAATCTAAAAATAAATATTGAAAAGACGAAATTAATGATGTTTAGCCAACGTTCAAATGTAAATATGAGTATCTCCTACGACAGTAAAATCATAACACAAGTAAATACATCTACATTCTTAGGATTAACAATAGATCAAAAATTAGATTGGAAAGCACACACGGAGGAGCTAGCTAAACGAATTAGTAAGTCTGGCTATGTGCTGTATAAGCTTAACTCAGTGATAAGTATAGATGCTTTAGTCACAGCATATCATGGCCTGGTGGGTTCAGTGTTGAGGTATGGTGTTATATTTTGGGGAAATTCAACCAATAGGGAAGTAGTTTTTAAAGCACAAGAAAGGTGCATCAGGACAATGTTTAGACTGCAGATCACAGATACTTGTAAACCGTCCTTTATTAAATATAAAATATTGACACTTCCATGCCTATATATTTTTGAAGTTGCTGCATTTGTCAAAACCAATCCTAAATTATTTACCAAGATGTTAGATATTAATGACCGAAGTCGACGGGATAATACTAGCTTATGCGTAAGAAGGTCTCATACAGCATTAATGCATAAAAGTGTGTTTTGCATGGCACCAGTCATATTTAACCACATACCGCAGCCAATCAGAGAATTAAATCTTAACCTATTTAAAAAACAGCTAAGATGCTTACTGGTGAATAAAGCCTATTACAGTATTTCCGATTTTCTGACAGATAAAAATCTAATGGCAAAATGATGACTTAATAAATTATATTTTTTTTTTAGATACTTACTTCATGCCTGACTGTGACATAAAAAATGTATATTTTTATTTATTATTTGACATTTTTTCTTTGTTGTTCTTTTGAGTCTTTGTGTTTGACATTATTTA
The DNA here is from genome assembly GCA_905475445.1 of Ochropleura plecta. NCBI lineage: Eukaryota > Metazoa > Arthropoda > Insecta > Lepidoptera > Noctuidae > Ochropleura > Ochropleura plecta. The sequence continues at coordinate 6,741,200 of FR997732.1, forward strand.
ATTTTGTATATTTTTTTTTATTTTTAATTGTTTATATATTTTTTTAAATTTTTGACATACCTATACATATATTTTTTCAATTTTCATTCATATTAGTTTTTATCATAAATTACTGTAATTATAATAATTTTTTAGCACATATATTTGTACGCTCTCGGGCAAAACATAGCGCACTTTCTTTACCAACCACATTTAATATCTATCTACCTATGTTAAACAAATGAATAAATGATTTTTTTAATGATTTATGTTAATAGCATGCATCATCCTAGAGCTGGGCAAAGGCCTCTTACCATGACTTCCAGTTCTTTCAATGTTGGTCTTGAATACCTGGCTTGATTTCGTCCAGCCAGTCTACGGCTTGGTAAAGGGCGGCTCAGCCGCACTTTAGTTTCACAGCTTTTTGAACGACGTCATTATTTTAACTGTGTTTTAAACTCAGTTTTACAACAAAAGAAAATGAAAAATGAAATACTCAAAATTTATCTTAATCTTTTATTTATTTGTAGTAGTTTTCTAAGGTAAATACACATACACTTTTTTATTTTTTTGGGGGTGGGAAATCATCAAATAACTTGACCATTCTAAGGAGAGGCGCCCGTTCACCAGCGTTTGTTCAACAAGGTATCGTACTTTTCTTAACTACCTACCTTATTTTAAAGTAGGCAATGTAGCGTTAATGATCGACTCACAAATAGACCTCGCCATTCGCCGCCTGCATTAATAAATGAAAATCAGGGAGATACGGTGACTGGCTAATTGTAGCCACTTGTAACAGCAGTAGTGTAGCAGTTGATTTAATAATAATCATATCATTTTCTTTTCTTTTTTCAATCAGGGTTGTATTATTTAAAAAAATATTATCAACTAGGTGGCGCACGCGTCTTCGCTCACGTAATGATCAATAAAAGCTATCCTATGTGTTATTCCAGACTATAATCTACCTCTGAGTCAAATTTCATCAAGATCCATTCAGCCGCTTTGACGTGAAAGAGTAACAAACATCCATACATTCATTCTCACAAACATTCGCATTTATAATATTAAATAGGATTAGTAGGATGCTGCCTCGTTGGTAAAGTGGTCACAAGTGCAACTGTTAAGCTTGAGGTCCTGGGTTTGATTCTCGGGTCGGACAAAATGCTGTATAATATAATAAGTATGGTTATAATTATGTAACTGACCTGATCTAACGTGGGTCGTAGCTAATAACTAAATTCCATTTAATAACCCTCGCCATTCTATTAATAAACAGATATCAGTGAGTACGGTCACCACACTTGACACCTCATAGGAGCCATTCGTGGTTATGTACAGTTAGCAAAAGAAATAAGTAGCCATATCGTCCGATACAGTTGAAATTCCATGATTTGTTTCGTATAAAGTTTTATTTCTTTAATGGAAAACGTACAGTTTATTAAATTTGAGTTGAATACGTCCGTCGATTTTTAAGAAATAATCACCTATTTAGTTCTGACCTGGTTTCTTTCTACCGGTACTTGTGCAAAGTCTTTTCTACTGTCGTCATATTGAGAGCCAGTTTTGCGAGTTTATTACACGACAGCTTTATAGTTTGGGTCTTAATGTCAAAACCAAAGAATTTTCTGAATTTTCCATGACTCTGAAAGACTGCCAATTGAATTTGCACATACAATTACATTTAAAATAAAAATAAATAGAAAAATAAAATCATTTATAATTTCAAAAAAAAACGTGCTTAAGCAAAGATCATATAAGATATAGATTTATATTATGCTGGTAACCTTATTTGATAGTAAATGTCGATTTGATTGACATAAATGTATGTTATTATTTAGGTTTTATACCTAGATTAGATTGATCTGACCTAGCTAATCATGCATAATCTTCCAAACAAAACATTAATTTTATTTAAATAGGACACCGGGCATTGGGTCAAATTTAACTAATAAGACTGTTTTAAACTAACTTCAAAAAAGGAGGCGGCTCTATGTTCGTATTGTTTTTTGGATAGATTTCCATAATATATTTTTGTTCGTGTTGGTCTCGACCAATGGCTTAATTGCCAAGAGCCTCGGCTCTTGACAAATAAGCCATTGGCTGTAACGACTATCGGCACAATGATAGCTGAGTAAACAGGCTACATGTCAACAACCTCGCGGGCTAAGATAACTTGATTTGTTTATCTTTTTCGGCTTTCACGAGGTTCTCGTCATACAGAACCATTATGTCAACAATAATTGCATGCCGCTCTAATTGATTCACCATCACTATGCTATTATTAAACGTCTACTTGTTAATACATGTGAAAATAAAACTACATAAGTACAACTTCTCATATCTCGTCATCATAATATTGTATCTTGAGTGTATATATGCGAAGAGCGGAGCATTTTTGTGGGACTTTCTCTTGTAATGTGACGTTCAATAAGTGGTGATTATCAGTCTAATTTGAATAAATGACTTTTGATTTTGTACAAGGTAGTTATAATGAGGGACATGTTGAGCCATGGTGTCAGAATCCTTACTAATATTATAAAAGCGAAAGTGAGTTTGTTTGTTTATTTGTTTGTTTGTTTGTTACCTCTTCACGCTTTAATGGCTAAATCGATTTTGATGAATTTTGGTACAGAGATTGTTGGGAACCAGAAGACGGACATAGGCTAATTTTTATTTTAAAAAAGTGGGATATGAGGGAGAACGAGGGAAGAAAAGGGAAAACTTAGCGTTGCTATTACAAATCAATCAGGCGCAAGAGCAAGAACTGCAGGTCAGGTTAGTGTGTTATATCGAATTTAACGCGAACGAAGCCGCGGGCGAAAGCTAGTAAATAATAAAAACATAACATTGTTAGGTTCGCAAAGCGTGGGCGACATTTGTGAGGGACACTACACTGCTAGGTTAATGAACTTTAATAAGGCAGGGAATTACAATCTATATTCTCTTAATAAGACTTACTAGCTATTGCACGCGGCTTCGCTTGCGTTTAATTCGGGGTAACACAGTTCCCCTTTCCTGATTTGCAGGTACCTGCTACTTGTAGTTTTTACCCTAGCGAAATTCAGTCTCAGAAAAATCAGCCTGCATCAAAGTTCATTAAAATCGGTTTACCCATTTATAGTCGTGAAAACGTAATAAACAAACAAACTCACTTTCGCTTTTATAATATTAGTAAGAATTTCGACATGTTAGCAAAAAGTAAATGTCCTCGATAATATGCTATTTATATTTCTATACATTAACGGCGTATTTACTCGAAAACATCAGTCGAAATCAGACCACACACACAGACGGTAAATAAACATTTTGTAAATACAATATTTTATTTATTCACATTTCTCTTTCGCTTGGTTTTGTCGGTTCGAGTAAAACTTTCTAGGTGCGTGCTGAGTGGACTGGGCTGAGTTTATTGTTTTCTTGGCCACAACTGTGTTTTATTAATAATATCCTTAAAAAGCCCTCGTAAAAATGACAATAATAATTTTCATGTTTTGTTTTTTAAATAAGGAGATTATTTTGACACTAGCTGGCACTCGCAGCTTCGCCCGCGTGGTATCGAAAAATATCGTTGTCTTATGTGTTATTCCAGACTATAATCTATCTCTGTGCCAAATTTCATCAAGATCCCTCCAGCTTGACGTCAAAGAGTCACAAACATCAATACATTCTCACAAACATTCGCATTTATCATATTAGTAAGATATATAATATACATATATTTATTTAGGTATATATTTATGTAGGAAGTAGGTTAGTAGGATTACCTATTGAAATACGGTCAAACGATATTTTTTATAAGAACTTCCTCACATTGTGTCGTTTGTTTCGGCAATACAGAAGAAAATTATCGCGATATAAAAAAAGCGTTGTGATTTTGTCTTTTTGACGAGCTACTATGCTATGACTTAACTTCAAGATGTTTATTAAGTATATTCTACTAGCTTTTGCCCGCGGCTTCGCTCGCGTAAAAATCTATTATTTAGACTAAAATTTATTATTTAGACTTGGGTATTTTTTTGTTTTTATATATAATTGGTGTTTGCTAGCTGACAAGTGACAATGAATGAATAATTTCTTATTTTTTTATAATTTTTTGTCATAATATAAATTGTATAAAATCTGGTTCTTCTAACCTGACAGACAGATGTGTTGCTGGGGAGTTTGTTCCGCCACTTCTTCTTCCCACCTAAAACACTAGGAAGTGGCGAAGGGCAGGGCGTTTTTGTGGGACTGTCTCTTGTAATGTGACGTTCAAAAAGTGCTGATTATCAGCCTAATTTGAATAAATGACTTTTGACTTTGACTTTGCGTTTAATTCGGGGTAACACAGTTCCCCTTTCCTGATTTGCAGGTACCTGCTACTTCTAGTTTTTGCCCTAGCGCCTTATTTATTGTAATAGCAATGATAAGTTTTCCCTTTTCTACCCCCTTTTTAAAAACATCCAAGCAACCATAAGTATCTGTTCCTTGAGCGGAAGCTCTCAAGCAATAGATGTTTTGTTCTAATACCGGGAAACGTGAATCGGCTAGTCGGGAAATATTGCTGTTATTTCTGTACTGCGGTTCAAGATGGCTCCCACTGGAAAATAAAATGATAAAATCTACCGATGCATTTCGTGTTGAACATTAAAGTGGAATTGCGTGGTTGTTTTGTTTGAATATTAATATAGAAGATTCGAGAGCGGCTAAATAATAACTGCCGCACGGATGGATCTTGAGGTTAAGCAGCGCTTGCTTAAGTCTGTGAATAGGTACTCATTACATAAGTTTCCTCCGTGCCTTGGAAAACGCGTTAAGCCGTTGGTCCCAACTGTTATCTGCGTAAGTAAGGTATAAAGGTTGACAGTACAAAATTGATCTCTTATTCTGCCTTTAATTTCGGCGTTCAAATTAAAAACAGTAGGTATGATATATATATATTTTTTTTTTGTAATGTATTTGTCGAATTATCGTTTCGAAGTTATTAACCCGGTGTCAGCATGGTAGAAAATAGGTACAACAACTGCATAGTGGGTCATAATAACCCGGATTTTAAACCGTAGCTGATTTTTACCATTTTAATGACATTTAGACTAAATTTGTGTTAAACTTGCAGAACAGTTCTTAAATTATAATATTATGCGGACAAAATAAAAAAAATAAGCTATATACCTAAATATCTTTTTGTGTATTTAAGAAGTCAGTATAAAATTTAAACAAAACAAACAAAAAATCAACTTCTAGAAACTTATTAATAGAAAAACAAAAAACATGGCTAATTAACACTTATTTTTAACTTTTTGGAATGACAAATGTGAGATCTTTAAGAAAATATGTAAAAATTATAAAGAATCTTAGGGTTGATCACTAGTAGCACCGTCATCTACGCAACCGCCACAGAAAGAAATTATATGTTCAGGGGAGATGAATTTGTTACATCTTTGGCAAGTATGGGTAGTTTTCCAGTCTTTTTCAACGGGACATATCTGGCATCGTGTACGAACACCACGAACTTTAGCAGGGGGCTCCTCTGATGTTTTTCCTGCTTACTCTCTTATTCTTTTGCGCATCTCTCTTGGTTTCTTGCTTTCTTCTAATATTGACAGAATTTGCTGCCTGTCGCGTTCCTCTTTATCCATTATTCAAATATAATCTAAAAATAACAAAATATAATGTAATATACGTAATGTCGGTACAAATAAATAAACGAAATAATCAAATAATTAACTCACGTAATTGGCACGAAATGGTATCATCGAATGTATAGTTGGGTCATATTTACCTTTTTGTTGTTTCACTGCGTCTATCTTCCTGTGCAGGCGCACACCGTCTAAGTTGACATAAGAAACGAGGGACGCGGGGCACTAACTGCAGCTAATGAGAAGCGTGATACCGTTACACTATTATTTTCTTAAATACCCGCATTTCAAAACATCACGGGTCATTATGACCCAACCTAGCAGACGCGGTCAAAACATCTTCATTGAAAGAATGGCCAATCGTATATTGTTAATTTTAACAATAGAAGAATGTTTCTATTGACACCACAGTTGGCGCAGTGGCTGAGCGATCGACTGCTGCGCTGCGTCTCGCGGGTTCGATCCCCTCACGAAACAAGTATTTGTATGACCTACAAATAGTTGTTTCGGGTCTGGCTGTTTGTGTATATAAGTTTAAATGTTTGTAAACGCACCCAAGAGATGGGAGATATACCTAGTGCGAAGCAAAATTTTGAAAATCAACCACCAACGAAGCGTATTTTCTTGCATATTTTAACGACTTTAAGATTACTATGATACAAAACTACTTTTAATAACAAAAAAAAACAAATATATATACTATGTAAATACACAATACTAAGTACTACCTATACCTAAGTTACCTAAACACCTTCCTAAGCGTTTTTCTTGCGTGGCCACCGTTTCCAACCTGTTGCCGTACACTAGGTCGAGGTCAGTTATTTAGTTATACGCCACTATTGAACACACACACATTGCGTGTCGACTAACAGACAGACAACGTTTATTTTACGAGGATATTTCCGTAGTCATTTACTTTGATACGTGGCCATGGCTGTGAGAACTGCAAAGGACCTTCCCTAGTGCAGTCTCAGATTACTGAAATTTATTTATTTTTTTAGGGCACTTCAACGACTTACTCACTTACATATACCTACACAAAACTCACAAACAATGAGATTATAGTGAGTTCGTCAATTATAGAAGTGCGCAGCACTTGTAGAATTATAAAAATATAAATGAGTACATAAAAATTATAAATTATACAATTTCCAAAGGAAAATATTATTTTAGACAATTTAAAAAATGTGAAATGATGTTTATAAATAATAAATTTGATAAATATAAATTTGACATTTTATATTCATGATAACGTATGGAACTTGTACGTAAAGTTTGCAAATGATACTTTTAATAAACCGTAGCTTTGTTCATATTAGCCAGTCCAAGTCAATTATATAAATGAATCCATAGGAAAGTAGTAAAAGTACTATTGTGCACTCATAGGCCTTACAGCGTTCACAAATAATCTACGTCAAGTGTGACCATCATCAAATAACTTCCCCGGCTCTGGGCGGAGCGAGGGGGGAATGTCAGAATTTTACAGACTAAAACTCAACCATGTTCCTTCTTTGAGGTTTTTCTTTCAAACAACCCGCAACCCCGGCAGAGAGCTAACCCTGAGGATTATCATAGCCTAAAGGCTATGCCGCGCTTGCTTAGGTTGGTCTGTGGATGGGTGACCCTTTACATACCGAGTTTCCTCCGCACCTAAGAAAGCACGTTTAGCTGTTGGTCGCGGCTGTCATTTGTAGATTTTTGTCAGTTGTTACAGGCAGTCAGTGTCCCGAAAGTCTGAAAACCAGTCTTACCAAGAGGTATCGTATTGCCCAGTACCTACACACATCAAAAGTGTCTAGGGATCAAGCATTTTTATGCGGATTTCTTGAGATTGAGATGTGGCTTTGTAATAAATTTATGATTTTATAAATTTACATTCAGTCAAAAAAGTATCGGGAATGGATGATTTGTTTATGGTTCCAAATTAAAATTTTTGTTTTTTTTGTAGTTGTTAGATTGGCACAACTGTTTTCCATTTTGGCGCGGAGTTTGAGTTGCATCTGTTATTTATATTAAATACAGTGCTGGTTTTAGTAATATCATATATAGTGTGTATTGCGAATTTCATAATGGACAAAAATATCGAAGAAAGAGTTTGTCTTAAATTTTGCATCGCCAATGGAATTTCGTGTTAGGAGTCACTGAAAATGTTACAGAAGGCTTACGGTGAATCGACTTTATTAAAAACTCGTGCTTATGAGTGGTTCAAAGCGTTCAAAAGCGGTCGAGATGTGATGGAAGATTTGCCTCGCTCTGGTAGGCCGTCAACGTCTGCAACTGAAGTTAACATCGCAAAAGTGAAGAAAATAGTGACTGAAAATCCCCATTCAACTCTGAGAGAGATAGCCGCTGAACTTTCTGTATCTCACGAGTCGATCCGTACCATTGTAACTAATCATTTGGGTATGAAACATGTTGCTGCTCGGCTAGTCCCAAAAGATCTGAATTTTCTCCAAAAACTCAATCGCATGAAAGTCGCTGAGGACATGCTAGAACGAGTCAGTTCGGACCCAACATTCATGAAACGCATTGTTACTGGTGACGAGACGTGGGTTTACGAGTTTGACATGCAAACTAGTCAACAAGCTTCGGAGTGGCGCCTTCCAACTGAACCGAAACCGAAAAAACCACGCCAAAGTCGATCAAAAGTCAAAGTCATGTTGACTGTTTTCTTTGACTATTGCGGTGTTGTGCACTCTGAATTCTTACCGGAAGGTCTAACGGTAAATAAAGAATATTATTTGAGCGTTATGCGGCGTTTAAGAGAGCAAATTCGACGAAAAAGGCCAGATTTGTGGAAAGAAAATTCTTGGATTTTGCACCACGACAATGCGCCTTCGCACAAGGCTAACATTGTGAACGAATTTTTGACCAAACACTCAACAAATACCATCCAGCAACCACCATATTCACCAGATATGGCTCCTGCTGACTTTTTTCTTTTTCCTAAACTCAAATTACCACTTCGTGGCACCCGTTTTCAATCGATAGAAGACATAAAGGAGAATTCGCGGCGAGAACTGAACTCAATTCCGGAAGCAGCGTTTAAAAAATGTTTTGATGAATGGATTATTCGTTGGCGCAAGTGTATCGTTTCTAAAGGAGCATACTTTGAAGGTGATAAAATAAATTTGGATGAATAACAGACATTTTGTGTATTATTGATCTTTTCCCGGTACTTTCTTGACAGAGTAGTATATGGATCCTTTTTATGCACCAAAAAGGATCCATATAAATTTATAAATTCATAATTTGAATCAGGAACTCTCAATCAAATTCGAGTAAAAGATGAAAATAAGCTGTCAATATTTTCCCTATAAAAACATACAACGCATTGAAGACATTATTAGTGCAACTGTTTCCCTACTACTGATTAAAACCAACGTTATTATGGAGCGGCGACGTCATTTAAGCAGGGAAGAAATGCTCAGAGCCGTGGGAATGATAGAAGCTGGTTCCCGGCAACGTACTGTAGCTTTAGCTCTGAATACAAGTCAGAGTGTTATCAGTCGACTTTGGACACGTTACCGAAGCACTGGTACCGTGGCTGAGCGCCATGGAGGACGGTATCGCTGCACCACACGGAGACAAGACCGATACATTCAAATCTTAACTCGAAGAGCTCCAACAATAACCGCCATGATGTTAGCCGTGAGGCTTCATCACTCTTCAGGGAACTTAATTAGCGACCAAACAGTCAGAAACCGCTTGCATGAAGTGAACCTTCATTCCCGAAGACCGCTACGGGTACCACCTATAGCAATGCACAATCGTAGGATTCGATATCAATGGGCTCTTGAACACAGAAATTGGGCAGAAGAACAATGGCGTTTCGTGTGCTTTTCTGATGAGTCTCGTTTTGGTATGAGACCGGATACAAGACGTATACGACACTGGAGAACCCCTGGACGCCAACAGCGATTAAAATCCTGCCAGGAAGTCCATCCTTATAGTGGTGGAACCATCATGGTATGGGCGGGTATTTGGATCGGCGGAAGAACTGAGTTGATTTGGATCAGAGGCAACCTCAACGCTCAAATTTATGCTGAGACGATTGTATCAGACGTCATCGTTCCTCTACAAGTGCAAATCGGTCCCTTATTTCAGTTAATGCATGATAATGCACGACCGCACACCGCAAGAGTTGTAAGACAGACTATCGCCGCAGCTAACATCAATGTCCTGCCCTGGCCTGCTCAGTCGCCAGACTTGAACCCGATTGAGCATGCATGGGATATGCTACAGAGAAGAGCTCTGCCGAATATGGAGGGTATCCAGTCGCAAGAAGACCTTTTTTTGTTGTTGCAACGAACATGGGCGGCCATTCCACAGCGTGATTTGGATGAACTCATTTTGAGTATGCCAAACCGATGTTCTTGTGTTGTTAGTGTTCGCGGTAGAAACACGGATTATTAATTGTTTAAGTTACCCAATAAAATTTTAAAGAAAACTGTTATTTCAGTCTTTTTTTCGAACTTTAATGTTAGTGGTTCAAATGTCAAAAATCCCTTTATCAGGAAAATGGCAAATTTCTTTATTAATGCAAAGGTGACTTGGTTTATCGTTACTGTGACAAACGAAAACACTTTATTTGATGAATCCTTAAAGAAAATTTTAATTAATATCAATCAGGAGAAAAGTTATTGCAAAAATATATGTTGATCCCTAGATACTTTTGATGTGTGTAGTTAAGGTTATGAAGGTCAGATAGATTTTCGATCCATGTGAAATACAGACATTCAGCTGCATCTGGTTAGACTGGAAGCCGACCCCAACAAAGTTGGGAAAAAGCTAGGCAGATGATGATTCGAAGTTCTCTGTAATTCTCAGAAAAGTAAATTACATTCCTCAAAATAATAACAAGTTATAAATAACTTTGAAACGTTCTCCGTATACTAAGTATTTGCCGACAAGTCTTTTGAAGTCCAAAAACAAACATTCGAAAATAATATAATGGAGTCTTTACCGAAGTATTCGTGAAGTAATTTTAAATGTAAAAGTACGCTGTTTTCAAATGCCTTTGGTATGGGTAGTTCACTATCCTTATAAACGGTTAACTCGTATTGATTCCAACTGTATATTAATTGTACATTAATTCATGTTTTTAGGGTCTCATAACTCAAAGGAAAAAACGGAGCTCTTTATAGGATCACTTTGTTGTCCGTCTGTCTGTCAAGTCCTTTTATCTCAAGAACGCGTAAAGGTGCCGAGTTGAAATTAAAACCATATATTCAAGTCTGTGGTTCCTTGAAGTTGTTGAAAAATCATATCTCTAAGTCTACGCAGTCAAAAGATATGGCCGTTTATGTCGCAAGTTTGTACGGAACCTTCGGTGTGCGAGTCCGACCCGCACTTACCCGTTTTTTTATTTATTTTGTTTAGTTTTAGAATTTGAGTTTTGTTTCCATTGATTTATTTTTGGATCTTTTATTTTTATTGTTTGTCCCGTGTGAGTCCTGTAAAAACTATTTCTTTATTTCTTCTAAAGTTTTTTTTTATAAAAGTGGGTAGTTCATCAATTAGTTCGATAAGCCCTACAAATTGACTTGTCTAAGAGGACAATTGGCAGACTTCCCACCGATGCAGCGATGCTGCGGTTTTTTTTCCGTTCCTCTTTCAGCTCTTCTGATGCAAAGTTAAAATGTATTCATCTTTCAGTGAAGTGAAATTATTATTTTTATTTGATTGTTAGTTCCTGTGACTTCTTTAGGAATACTCCGCAGCATAAAAAAGGAAATGTTAATTATCTTTAAAGTACTTTTTAACGTACATGAATATGCAACAAAACAATGCATTTTAAAATTTCTTATTCATTACTTTAATTATTTATTAACACGTTTTGTGCTCCCCCATTTATTTGTGACAACTGACAATCTTAACCCTTTCACTGACCGTGTTAAATTATTTCACGTACGGTAATTTAAATTATATTCTTAAAATGTTAATTCATTATGCATCGCTGGGGTTGGGACTTGGCCCCAGCGGAAATAGAATCCATTTGGAATAATTTTATTTTTGGAAAATAACCTCATTAATACGTCTAGGAAATGACGTAAAAAAGCGTCTGCCTTTTTTGTATTGACCTTTTATTTTTTTATTATTGGCTTTTATATTTCAATCCGGTTCGGTAAAGGTTATGGTAAAAATACAAATAGAATCTGGATTTTTATGGGAAACGGACGGAAAGCGGTGTAACGAGAACCTTTGGGGTTGATACAAAAGTAATATGATATTTTAAGTGGGTTTTGATATTCTCACGAGATCTTATAAAGGGTGTAAAAAACGCTTAATGAAGCCAAGATTCACTTATTCTTACCGCCATTGTGGTATTTTGTTTGGTATTGGACCATGGATGTTTCTGGTTTAAATTTTTTTGTGGGTTTGATGACGGTTAGTTATGTTGTGTTTTTTTTGTAACCATAAACTGTTGGTCCTGCGCTGATCTCTCTGGTAGTATCGTATTTCCGTCCCAATGGACTGTTAGAATTAGGAGCTCGTGGCTAAATAAATAGTAGCCGCTCGGGTCGATCTTTAGGTTAAGCCGCGCTTGCCTAGGTTGGTCTGTGGATGGGTGACCACCCGTTACATACCGAGTTTCCTCCGTGCCTCGGAAAGCACGTTAAGCCGTTGGTCCCGGCTGTCATTTGTAGATCTTTGACAGTCGTTACAGATAGTCAGTGTTCCGAAAGTCTGACAACCAGTCTTACCAAGGGGTATCGTATTACCCAGTATTAACTGGGTTGTGGAGGTCAGATAGGCAGTCGCTCCATGTAAACTACTGATATTTAGCTGCATCCGGTTAGACTGGAAGCCGACCTACCGACCGACGAACCGACATAGTTGGGAAAAGGCTAGGCAGATGATGATGGACTGTAAGAATGAGCGAAGAGAGTTCCTGTGTCTGTGCACACTTTTGTGTACTTGCCTTCGACGATGAATAATCATTTTAATCAATTTCGGTTGAGATTGACAGCCGTGTGAAAAATGGTCAGGAATATTCTTAGCATACCAAAAAAAACCGGCCAAGTGAGAGTTTCGTACAAACTTGCGACGTAAACGGCTATATCTTTTGACTGCGTAGACTTAGAGGGTTGATTTTTTCTCACCTTCAAGGGACCAAAGACTTGAGTATACGTTTTAAATTTGAACATGATACGCGTTCGGTTCGGATCGCTAAAAAATAGAACTTAGAGATACAACGAGAAATACAAAGACTGCAGAACAATAGTCATACTCGAAAATACATATCTACTAAGACACCAGACTCTGAACAAACTCGCCGACCGGAATATTTCAGCCATATTAAATGTACGGTTGACAAGACAGTACAATTGTACGAAGATGAACGTCGGTTTACATTCTCTGGCTACATTTACGTAAATTTTGATGGGAATCTAGAAAATGCCGAGGAGTGTTTTCGAGCTGTTTTTTTTTCTACAGATCAGCTATATAAATTTATATATATATAAATGTTCGTATATTATATCCTGCAATGTGCAGATTGTTCGTCAACTTTTCATTACGCATTTCATATTAAAACAGCACACCAAACTCACGTACAATGATGACAATACTAAAAAGAGACGGAATGATATTGAATGCACGTCTAATGCAACCTCCACACACGTTTTTGTGTAAAGAAAGTTAGCTCCGGGCACGCCGCTAATTATTATTTAGAATGTACCTTCTCTGGTAGAGCAAGGGCCCCTCGATAGAATTTGGTAGGGGCCCACGCTTGCTTAATCCGGCACTGGATACATTGTTGTCTTTGAAAGAATTGAGATTGAATACTTTTTGATTGCTCAAGACCATCACCAGGTTGAGAAGATCTATGCTCATGCAGACTGTATAGTGTATACTCTCGCCAGAGACATGGCGAGAGTAAGTGTGAGCGAGGAACACTGTAGCTCACTGTAATACCAATCTCAGCAGAGATCCATCAGTGCGGGAGATATTATGGTGCACAAGTGTGTGCGCAGGCAAAGAAGCAATTCTTTCTTTCTTAAAAAAAAAAACTTTTTCCCCACACTAGGATTTCTCCTGTACTGTGGGTGTGTTTACAAACATTTAACGACACAGTCGAGAGTGAGTGAACGACTGCTGCGCTGCGTATCGCAGGTTCGATCCCCGCACGGAACAAATATTTTTAAGGCCTACAGATAGTTTTTCCGGGTCAGTCTGTTTGTGTATATTAGTTTAAATTGTTTGTAACCGCACCCACGATACAGGACAAATGCCTAGTGTCAGCTACGTTTAAAAAAAGAATACAAATAATAAAATGTTGTACGATAAGAAGATTTTCTCAAAATACCTACCTACAATAATAACGGTTTACAAAATCTGCAAACGTCCAAAGCTAAGTGAAAGAGAAAAATAAACACCCACACTTTAATGCTCTCTTATTAAATCTCTCGCTTTTCCAATAAAGACAACACAGTCGTTGCGCTGCAGAAACAAACAACATAGAGTGACTATTGTTAAAAACAATTAACAGTAGGTACCGATCCGGATGGCACCTTTGGCTTTTTAACAACATAAATATAACATCACGCATAGTACGCGAACGGAAATACAGCAGTGAAAATACAAGTGTTGTATGGGACAGCTTTATTTTTTAGTGATCAAGACTCTCATGAGAATACTTGTTCAGTTTGATGGTTCATATAATATCTTTAGATATGACACTGCTTTCTTAGACATGCTGTAGTAGAGGGGTATATTTACCCACACATTTATTTATTTCCCACGTAATATTGCCATCCAGACTGCTACCGAGTAGTTCTTCACGAAAACCCAATAACAATTTGCCCTTTTATTTAAAAGTAGGCATTATAAATGATGTTTATTTTGCAAGTAGGTTTTCACAAAGACTTTTACACGTCTTTTGTAGGCCGGTGTTTCGTTCTCGACTACTCTGAGAAGAAACAGCCGAAACAAACTCAAAGGTCATAGTCTCTTTTAAGGTCCAGACAAAAAATCTTGGTCAACTTACATGAGGACTATGCAGATTAGTGTCTGTAATGGTCTTTTTAAGAAAGCACCACTCAGATTGAGTGGACCTGTCCAGTCAGTGCAAGCATTTGTCAGTTATCGTGTAGCTCGACTCATAACCCAAGGAACTCAATGACACGACGAACAATACCAAAAAAAGGACATTAGTGTAGGTCTCTAATAGTGCTCAAACTGCCAGACAATCGTCAAAAATATTAATTTAATTTAGTGTGAATCATATTATATTAGGTATGTAAGTGAATGCGCAAAACTGGTGCCTTGAGGCAGTAAGGCGGGGTTTTGGCAGGCCACGAAGCTGATGGCGGAATGTACTATTCCATTAGATCTGGCAGGTGGACGCGCGGGTTCCTGAGAAGTGGAAATCGTGGAAGGAGTGGAAAAGGACAGACTAGAAAAAATAGAAACAATAATCAGTGAATGGAATAAGTTTTCGTTCCAAATTCTTTTAACATTTTTGCCCTGTCAACAAAATTCAGGGTTACTTACGATAAAATTCAGGCGTCTATAGAGACCGATACTCCAATAGTGTCGTATTTTCCTCAATGTCACAATAAATAGGGTTTGTATAGAGTACATGACATAAATAAATTGAGGACGATTGGTCCTTCAGTCCGGAGAGGCTTGTCTAAGTAGAACCTTTTTTCGTAAGAAAGGTTATCTTTTATAAATATTTGTCTGGGCTAGTTTTAACAAATGGTATAAATTGTAGTAAATAAAGTTTGTTCATGCAGTTTTATAAAAACTAGCATTTGTCCTAGGCTTCGCTCGTGTTAAATTCGGGGTAACACAGTTCCCCTTTCCTGATTTGCAGGTACCTGCTACCTGTAGTTTTTGCCCTTGCGCCTTATTGACTTGTAATAGCAACGCTAAGTTTTCCCTTTTCTTCCCTCTTTCTCCCTCACATCACATTTTTTTTTAAATAAAAAATAGCCTATGTGAACCAGGAGACGGCTCCTGGTTCCCAACTATCTCTGTACCAAAATTCATCAAAATCGGTTTAGCCATTTAGGCGTGAAGACGTAACAAACAAACAAATTCACTTTCGCTTTTATAGTATTAGTAAGGATATAAGTAAGGATGTTTAACAAGCTTTTTTCTAACCATGTTCAAGGTTTGACTTCTAGTCTAACCATGCAGCTGAATAGTGCTACTGTTGTACAATGACCGGCTGCCTATCTGACCTTCACTATAAAAACATTTACTACGAAGGTACAACGAATAAGCACTACCTATAATCTTTCTGATATTTGTCCACATAAAGTACAAATGATGCCGTGACAATTCGTCTATTTATAGTGAAGGTTATCCATCTTCTTACCTTGGCCCATTCTACTTGGGGCACAACACTATGTTTTCTTCCATTCTCCCCAAACCATTTTAAAAGTGTCCTTTTTTTCGGATGGGAAATTGACAAATAGCTTCCCCCGCTCTGGGCGGAGCGGGGTGGAGTGTCAGATTTGTAATGACTAAAACCCACTCAAGTTCCTTCTTTTTGCCCTTTTTGTTCCGAGGCCGCGCTATCTCTTTCGAACAACCCGCAACTGCGGTAGTCGGTGGCCCTGGCAGGCCCCTCTGCTTTGCTGTCATCTCTTTGAGGCGCGCGTGAAACACTAACGCGCCGTCGACACGGCATGAAAAGTGTCCTAACACTCCTTTTCACATTCCTTCTTAGAATTGATTTCTATATATATAAATATATATATATATATAGAAATCAATTTGATTTTGAAAATTGATTTCTATATATATAAATATATATATATATATATATAGAAATCAATCAGATAAATATCATGTCATATCAATCAATCAGAATCAAATAAAGACTAAGTTAAATATTTCAATAGTAACTATAAATAGCTACAGCGATCTATTAAAATCACGAAGTCTATCCCCTTAACTTGAAACTTCGTCCATGTTCGGAGCGAGTGTATTAAGGTGTTTATCATAGGTACGTACTCGTCGCAGTCCGTCGGAATCTATTAAGAGGATTACGAGATGCAGCCAGGAAGACGAGGGTCGTATCCACGTCTCACATGAATTTATGAACGCCTGTTACACCGTGGTGCAACGTATGTATGAATTATGTTGTGATTTAAGGGGCTCGATGATTGAATTCGTTTTTGAGGATACATTTTTGGGCTTAAAATAGTTTAAGGCGCGGTAAGAAGCTAATCTTTAGGTACTCGCGGAGGTGAGGCTAGCTGCAAACTGGGCGTGGACTGACACAAGTATACGACAGTAGTGCATCGAAAGAATAGAAATAAGGTCTAAAAAATATTTCGGCGTTTGATTTTATTTGAATATCATGTCCGCCAAAATGAAAGTCATTTTGCAGTTTATAACAAAAATACAGTTCCGTGTTTTAAATTTAAAAGTTTTAGATATGACTTTAGTTTATGAAATATCCTTTGTTATAGATATAAAAAATATGATGGTTGTCGTTGAAAAAATTGAGAATTTCGAGACGTAAAAATGTTTTTCGTGGTATTTTTTTCCTGGTACTAGACCACTTTTGTAAATTGTTTTGGTTTAAGTCTTTTCTTTATGTATTTGACTATACACTGTATTTGTTTTTGCTTGTGGCATGTACAGATACGGCTAACTTTGCGACGAAAATCTAGACGTTTTACAAAGTATACGCTGTGTACAGCGCCTTAAGATACTTAAATCACGATGTTAATAAATATTGTACGGACTATGTACAATATTTTTATTAAGGGAGTAAACATACTTATCCACGCGAAGTGGGTTCGAGCTACCAGAAAAACATTTATGCGGATGCAATAAAAGCAAATAATCCGACGCGAGGTCAAGTCGCGTCGTCCGAACAAAAACAAGGTGAATAACGTCGTTTACGCTGTAATTTCGAGGACATAAAGCTCTTCCCGAATGGCTAAACCGTATGTATAATCACGTCTGGATCACGTCGTCATGGTCATCATCGTCACGAATGGTAAATCATCAAATAGCTTCCCCCGCTCTGGGCCGAGCAGGGGGCAGTGTCAGACTGTTACTGACTGAAACCCACCCACCCCTTCTTTTATCCTTTTTGTTCCGGGGCCATGGTATCTCTTTAGAACAATCCGCAACCCCGGAACATAAAGGTTGTGGTTATAGACAGAACATCTGTATCATTTGTTAACACAACAATATACATAGATAACATTAATTTGTTGAATGAACTTTGATATTTCATTCAGTTTAATTGATCCTTACCTCATTTTACGCTTCATTGTGAACGCGGCCTTAACTAATCCGCCGTCAACTAAATTATTTATGCATTTAAAAGGATTTACTCTTAATATGAGGTGTAGCCGCGCGGTCACGACTCTCCGACGCGCAGTGAAAAGCTAATTAGACGCATCATAATTAATATTTATTCAAGAGTTAAGTTCCCGCAAATAACAGACGCAAAATGATCCATGATGATATTTTGGGGCAAGCGATCTTTCTTTCAACTTGGCTTATTGCTTGTGCCGAATTTCACCAAAAAACCTTAAAAAATAAACAGTTACATACTTAGTATATCTAACTTTATTAATATTATAAATGCGAATGTTTGTGAGGATGTGTGGATGTTTGTTACCCTTTCACGTCAAATGGCTGAACGGATCTAGATGAAATTTGGCACAGAGGTCGATTATGGTCTAACAAAAGTATCTAACACATAGGATACTTTTGTTTCGATATCACGCGGGCAAACTAAAGTCGCTTCCGCTGTCTATTCGCTTAGATCCTTTAAACTACTACTTATTACTACTTAACGAACTTTCATGCAGTTTTCGACAATAGATAGTGATACAAGAGGAAGGGTTGAACAATATCCCGTAGATGCGATTTCTATGGACAGCTCCAGCCTCAGTGGCCGCTTCTGAAAAAATCCTGATAGAAAACCCAGTAATACTTATCCAGACACGGTAATTGAACCCAGAACCTCTCACTCAACAGTAAAGTAGTAAATAAAACCAACATAACCGAAATCAAACAACAGAATAATTTCTATCTAATTATCCCCAAACACCATTAGCTCATCTACCCAAAATAATCCAATAACAAAATATGAAAACAAAAGGAAAGCGCTCAATCAACGATTAATGAGACACTAGATTAGATAAAACGTTGTTCGAAGTAAACTCGGCGAGACAAGTCGTAATAAATCTTTCGATACCAATTATACGTATGATTGTAAGTAAGCAACCCGCGGTGTCGGTCGGCCAGTGGAGAATGGCCCAACTGGGAAATAGAGACAATTGGGGTGATTCTGAACCGGTTATAGAGAATCAAAATGCATTGGTTGTGTTGAAGGCTGAATCGATTTACCGTAGATTTGTTAGATGGTGTTATAAAGGTTTTTGTTTGTTTTTAACGGTTTGGTGTCGAATTTGGTAAGTTTATTTGTAGTTAAAGTAAGTTGAATTATACAGCGTGTATTAGAAAGATGTTTTTATATTCAGGGGTGTGGTGTATACCATCGAACTTAACAAAGTTTTTTAAAGTAAGCAATGACTTATTGTCGGGCCTACGCTGGCGGCTGTCCTCACATACTTAAGTACTAACGTGTATCAACAACATTGTATAACCAAATGATTTCAAAAAAGTATCCATGGAGTTTCTTGCCGGTTTTTATCCATAGGAAACG
This sequence comes from Ochropleura plecta, assembly GCA_905475445.1. Lineage (NCBI taxonomy): Eukaryota > Metazoa > Arthropoda > Insecta > Lepidoptera > Noctuidae > Ochropleura > Ochropleura plecta. Next base: position 6,760,451 of record FR997732.1, read on the forward strand.
ACCAACCCGAACCGTGCACCTTTTCTCTACGTTTTATAAGTGCCCATGTAGGGCTATGTGAAATAAAAATATTATGATTTTTATTGATTGGTTTTAACTTTTTCCAAGGGATTACCATCGTCATAAAATCATGATCAATACAGTTTATTGACCTGTGGGGTTGCCATGACCTCTTAAAGCAGTATTGTTTTAATCTTATTCCAGCGTGGGAGAGAGATGGCGCGCATAGCTTTGTCTCTTTCCTACTAGCACTGCACACATCCTTTAAAATTACCACACTAAACACGCTGTAAACATCTAGATTACATAATTTTTAAATAGGCTTATATTAAATGCTCAAAAGGTTCTTAAATAAGAGAGCAAAAACCTCGAGAATACCTTCATCCCTCCTTTTTGCCTCAAGATGCGGTTACAAAATACTTATCCCGGTACAAAAATAAAGCTGGCCACGTACCTGCCACGATCCGGGGACGTGACGACTAAGACGTACCTTATAACTTTTAAGTTATTCGTCAGTGCCAAGCCCCCGAGGCTTTGAAACTTGGCTAAGTCGCGGTTGCGCACCGCATCAAAAATACGCCGGTTGCAAAGTACGCCGGTCACAAAATACGACGGTTGCAAAATACGGAATGTCTTAATCTAATAAGAAGTGATTCCGCTTTCGCTTGAGGTTGGACCGCGGTCGGCTAATTGAGTTAAAATCTTGCTAAGAGTCTGTGATGTTTGTTGTGGTTACATTTTTACTTATTTATGTGCAAGGAAAGACGAAAATTGTCTTTTTAATTTTGAATGTAATTCGTTTTTTTTTGTTTATCTCTATAAACCATTATTTTCTATCTTATAATGAGAAGGTGTATTCGTATGTTTTTTTTGGTTAGATATACCTTGACGGTCTTCACACCGATGTGTATTTAAATCCTTACTAATATTATAAAAGCGAAAGTGAGTTTGTTTGTTTGTTTGTTTGTTTGTTACCTCTTCACGCTTTAATGGCTACACCGATTTTGATGAATTTTGGTACAGAGATAGTTGGGAACCAGGAGACGGACATAGGCTAACTTTTATTTTAAAAAAGTGGGATGTGAGGGAGAAAGAGGGAAGAAAAGGGAAAACTTAGCGTTGCTATTACAAATCAATAAGGCGCAAGAGGAACTGTGTTACCCCGAATTTAACGCGAGCGAAGCCGCGGGCAAAAGCTAGTATTATATAAATAGGTTTTTCCTATAACAAACATGGCAACTGAAAATAAACTTTACCTACGTATAATAACAAGCGTAGGTACCAAAATAATGACATTTCACAAAACACATTGTCACTGTCAGATAGGCTTTTAGAAAAGCGTCAATCAATGACAAGTCGGTAGGAGACAAGGCAATTTGTTAACGGCGTACTGAAACGTGTGTGCCAACTTTATAATTGGTGTCGACGACAATATGAGTCATTATAAAAGAACAATGAATCGTTGGAGGTGTAGGGGACAAAAGTATTTGTGGAGCTATATTTAATTGGGTCGATTTTAATAGGAGGCACGGGAATACAAAAGTATATTTTTGCTTTCTAGAAAATAGACAACAGTCTATTTTCTACAATAGACTGTTGTTATATAAGTTGCTCATAAATTGGTATCTCTTGTTAAAAGTGATATTCGTGTTTCATTTATAATCTTATTTTTTATTTTTTTTTATTCCTTTATTTAACAAAAAGCAATTTAAATATAATAGCCCACCGGTTTCGGGAACAGGGCCCAAGCTACCAAGATCAAGGCGCCAGAGAAAAGAACCTGCTAACAATATGAGACGTGTCCAGGAGTACCGCTTTCTGAATCAAGCCCTTGATCCAGCTGAGCAAAGCCTCCTTAAGTTCATACTCTTGGCATTTAAGCCACACATCCCACGGTGTATATCATTATTATTAAATCATTTATTTCAAACATTCATTAGGGAAAAATAATAATTTAAAACACATAGGTATTCACTAAAATAATACAACATACACATTAGAATAAGGGTGTTTAGTAAAACAATTAAATTAAACATGAATTAAAACACATTAAATAAAAAAATTACAATACAATCAAATCAAAATATTTTTATTTCACATAGGCCCACATGGGCATTTATAAAACGTTGAAAAAAGGTGCACGGTACGGGTTAGTTGTTTCCTATCGAGAAGAACCGGTAATAAACTCCATGGTTATTCTTTTCAAATCTTTGGGTTTTACAATGTTAATAAGAATCTACATGACCAACAGTATCCAATATCAAATTCACAAAGAATTGATAAAAGAGTGTAAACAAGAAATTAAAAATAAATATTGCAAAAAATATAATATAGACAGAAAGACAATGAATGACATATACAATATAATATAGACATAAAGTATACATCTCTGTATCAAGGACAGGTTCCATCACTCGTTTTGTCGATAATACTGCTGTTCCATTCAGGTTTTGCTTACTTTCATCAAGAAAACATTATTTACATTTCCCTGTTATCCACATAAGACAAAAAGATTTTTTTTCAGTTGTATATACAGTCTAAACACTTTTTACTTTTAAAGACTACATAAATAAGAGATTGAATTATGAATTCAATAAGGAAATTATAAAGTTTCTGCTCAATAATTTCCTATTTCAGTTGCATCAATAAATTAACAAAACTTACTAAAAGGCAAGCTTTAGCGAACATCTTAACAGCGGAAGCTTTAAGGTAAATTAATTATGTTATGCCTTAAATACTTGGAGAGAAAACTTAATAATTCTGAGTAACTTTGCAAGTAATACATATTTACTTAAGTTAATTAGAAAAATAATTCCCTTGAAATTGTTTATTCGATGTAAATTGAGTAAAGTTTTATGCATTTTAGGTCAAGGATTTCTTATAAATAGATCAAGACTTGGGTTAAAACAGGATATGTTTTATCTCGGTAGACCAACTTAAATAAAATCACATCAAAATATTTTTTACACCTACATGGGCACTTATAAAACGTCGAGAAAATATGCACGGTTCGGGTTGATCGTTTCGTATGGAGAAGAACCGGCAATAAACTCCATGGTTACTCTTTTAAAATCAATGTTGTTGATACAGCGTTAGGACTTAAGTATGATAGGACAGCGCAGGCCCGACAATAAGTCATTGCTCAATTTACTTACTTAAGATAAAATGCTAACAAAGTTAACAAGCGTCTAAGAATCTACAAGGCCAACAATGTCCACTAATTCACTAAGAATTAGAAAAAAGAATCTAAAGAAATAAGATAAGATAAATAGAAAACAAATGACAAATATGTTGACAGATGTTGCCATCAGTACTGTAACTTTTTAACACAAAGGCTGTATAAATATGTGATTTGACAACTATTGTGAACAAAAAAGATTGAGAATAGTTAGAGACATCCACAAATTTGTGCCGTTTATAAGCTACGCGCAGAAGGTACTATAGCCAGACTTCTTTATCTTCAACGTAGTCCTTGATTTTGTAATATGCTTTTTTAATAAGGACACGTTTGAAGTAGTTTTTAAACTTTCCATCGGTCAGTTCTGTAACTGACTTTGATAATCCTTACCAATATTATAAAAGCGAAAGTGAGTTTGTTTGTTTGTTACCTCTTCACCGTTCAATGGCTACACCGATTTTGATGAATTTTGGTACAGAGATAGTTGGGAACCAGGAGACGGATAAAGGCTTTTTTTAAGAAAAAGTGGGATGTGAGGGAGAAAGAGGGAAGAAAAGGGAAAACGTAGCGTTGCTATTACAAATCAATAAGGCGCAAGTGGAACTGTGTTACCCCGAATTTAACGCGAGCGAAGCCGCGGGCAAAAGCTAGTTTGTTATAAAAGCGTATACTGTTTGTTCGAGTGTTTCGGTCAAAGAACATTCGGACAAAGTCATGAGCAAAAGCTAGTATTCTCTATAAGCAAAGAAAAAAATATCAATCGAGAGTATATTAATTATAAAATAAGCAAAACAATCTTTGAATTTTATTTTAAATGTATTTTTTTTATTCACATTACAACAATTAAATGAACGAATAAAATAATTAAAGAAACTATAAACGGGCTAAAAAACTCGTTCTCAACGCTGTCAGCTGGTAATGTACCCAAGAGGATGTGGCCGCGTTGCCATGTTGTGTAGCTACAGTTATCCTTTGGCCAAGGTAAAAGCCAGCCCTTGAGTCACTGGATCCGTGAACGAAGCGATTACATAATTCCTTATTTTTTTTTCTTTTTTTTAAAAACGTTGCCCCACAATGGGATTTCTCCTGTATCGTGGGTGCGTTTACAAACATTTAAACTCACATACACAAACAGCCAGACCCGAAACAACTATCTGCAGGTCATACAAATATTTGTTCCGTGCGGGAATCGAACCCGCGACTGCGTGTCGCGGGCGACGCAGCAGTCGCTCTTGGACCACGGCCTCATTTCAAATAATAGGTCTTTACCTATGAAATTGCCGTTTTGTATGAAAAAATTTAAACGATTTTTTTTCATGTATTTTTTATTTGTATTAATCGAAGTAATCACCCATGCAATCAATGCATCTTTGCCAACGCAGTGGCCGTTTATTGATGCCCTTCTTAAAGAAATCAGCTGGACGGGAGGCAACAAATTCTTCAAAGGCATTTTGTACTGCCTCTCGGGTATTGATTTTTTTGCCCGCCAAGAAGTTATTCAAATTCTGGAAAAAGTAGTAGTCTGTAGGCGCAAGGTCTGGTGAGTAGGGCGGATGACGGAGAGCTTCCAACCCCAGTTCTTGCAACTTGGAGACCGTCTGCTGTGCACTATGAGGTCGCGCGTTGTCGTGCAGGAGCAGCGGAGACGAGCGATTGACCAATGCTGGTTGGAGATGTGCCAGCTTCTCCATCATTGTGTTCAGTTCTTCACAGTACACATCTGCAGTAATGCTCACCCCGTTTTGGTAAGAAGCTGTGATGAATCACACCGGCGCTAGACCACCAAACAGTGACCATCACTTTTCTAGGAGTAAGTTTTCGTTTAGGGCATTGTTTAGGTGCTGAACCAGGATCCAACCAACTTGCTGAGCGCTTGCGGTTATCAAACAGAATCCATTTTTCATCGCAAGTAACAATGCGGTTCAAAATTCCTTCATTTGTGTGTCTGTTGAGCAGTGCAAGGCACGTCTCGACGCGTACTTCGCGCTGGCGATCATTGAGTTCGTGGGGCACCCATTTGTCAAGCTTTTTTACCTTGCCAATTTGACGCAAATGGACCAATATTGTTTTGACGCTAACGTCGAAAGCTGCTACTAATTCAGCCGTAGATTGTGTATCATCAGCTTCCACAATCGCCTTTAATTCGTCATTGTCGACCAAAGTCTTCGGACGACCGCGAGGTTCATTTTTCAGGTCGAAATTTCCAGAACGGAAGCGAGCAAACCAATAACAGGTGGTGCGTTGGTTTGTAGTGTAAGCTCCGTAAACGTCGTTGATGTTGCGTGCCGCTTGTGCCGCGTTGCTGCCACGACGGTACTCATATTCCACAATTACTCGAATTTTTAACGTATCCATGATGACGAAAAAGATTGAAATGCGATGAAAATGTAACACTAATCAATAAACAAATGACTACTTTTGGAAAAAAAAACATGTTTCTAAAATAAAATTAATTTGAAATTAGAATTCTTAGCCAAACAAAAATTATTTTGATTTGAAATGGCCAGTACTGCAGAACGGCAATTTCATAGGTAAAGACCTAAATATTAAATTAATTGTTGAAATATGCTCTATGGTGCTTTCGCACTATTGTTCATGGTAAACTCGATTTTTATTGGCAATGATGTAGAAAACGGTACTCTATGAGTTGGAATAGGATAGAATACTCTTTATTGTGGTAAAATTTCAGTTCAGTTACGTACCATTTCAAGAACATTCTCACAGAAAACATTTAATTTTTTTTCATCTTTAAAATTGAGCTTTTGTATGGTTTGCCCGTGGGTGAATCTGTAAAACATTTAAGGCTTCTGCCTACCCACATACTTTTATATTTCTATAGACGCCGGGGTCACGCTTGAAAGTATAAAAAATAAATTATTAAAGGTAGAGCCAACAAAAGCGAAAGGGTTTTTGTTCAATTCAACGAAGTTTTTTGAATAGAAAATTGCAAAACAAATAAATGTAATTAAAGATGTTAAGACTGTTTTAATTCTTTTCTTTGAATGTTTTATATTTTGCGATTTCACCACGTGGATTCAGTGCCCATGCTGGATGTCACGTGTATTTGATTCTTTGTCCCTTTTTTGACCTGTCATCATCTGCCTAGCCTTTTCCCAACTATGTTGGGGTCGGCTTCCAGTCTAACCGAATGCAGCTGAATATCAGTATTTTACATGGAGCGACTGCCTATCTGACCTCCACAACCCAGTTAATTCTGGGTAATACGATACCCCTTGGTAAGACTGGTTGTCAGACTTTCGGAACACTGACTACCTGTAACGGCTGTCAAAGATCTACAAATGACAGCCGGGACCAACGGCTTAACGTGCTTTCCGAGGCACGGAGGAAACTCGGTATGTAACGGGTGGTCACCCATCCACAGACCAACCTAGGCAAGCGCGGCTTAACCTAAAGATCGACCCAAGCGGCTACTATTTATTTAGCCACGAGCTCCTCCTCCTCCTGTGGTTCATCACCTGTATCTATATGAAACACCCGCGAATATTGAATCAAATCAAATTATTTTAATTTGACATAGGCCTACATGGCATTGTGACAGGAACTCCGGAAAAAAGAAGTTGGTTGCACTATGCCATGAGTGACGATACAATGCGACAGTAACCAGTGACGTGCGTGCGTTTCGTTTGAAGCTAATCGCATTGCCAGTCGTGGGCAGGGCGTTCAAGAGCGTATAGATTCCCAAGGAAAAATTCTTTTGTTACTAAAAACAAACTTTTATAAAAAAAAACTAGCTTTTGCCCGCGGCTTCGCTCGCGTAAAATTAGGGGTAACACAATTCCCCTTTCCTGATTTGCAGGAACCTGCTTCCTGTAGAGCTAAGTTTTCCCTTTTCGTCCTTATTTCTCAATTTAAAATAATAATAATTAGCCTATGTCCGTCTCCAGGGTCTCAACTATCTCTGTACCTAAATTCGTCAAAATCAGTTTAGCCATTTAGGCGTAAAGACGTAACAAACAAACTCACATTCGCTTTTATAATATTAGTAAGGATTAAAAGATGAAAATTAGGTATGTCCATAGACATTAAACGCATGCACAATGTTTCTTGTCAACTGTTGAGGAGTTAATCTCAGAAGGAGATGATCCTGGCTGAAGGATAAAGTCCTGTCTGTAATAAAATGTATTGTCACCAGATCCATCCCTGTGTGTATCAATCCATGCAGAATTTCAGCTCTTTTGATTAATTTTTATTTCACCTATTCTATTTTTATTCTACCAAAATTCATCAAAATCGGTTTAGCCATTAAAGCGTGAAGAGGTAACAAACAAACAAACAAACTCACTTTCGCTTTTATAATATTAGTAAGGATTTTTCTAAATTGGTAACTTGAACGAACAACGCTATTTTATATGCCTTTCGGCGGGACTTTTTATTGTACCCTTTTTTATGGACGGGCAATCATCAAATAACTTCCCCCGCCTTGGGCGGAGCGGGCGGAGTGTCAGGCTTGTACTGACTAAAACCCACCCATGTTTCTTCTATTGCCCTTTATGTTCTGGGTCCGCGGTTTTTTCTTTCGAACAACCCGCAACCCCGGTAATATTGTACCTTGTGGTTACAAAATAAATTTGGATTCTGTTGGGAGGAACTGGTTTGAAATTCAGTTTGAAGTTTTAACCAATACATCTAAGTTACTTTTTCAATAAGTTAAAGACCTATTTTGAAGTTTCACAAACATAAACGGTTATCCACTACAACTTAACTTTCTGAATTTTAACTGCAAACATGCGAAGCCGTGAAACATTTTATAAAACTCAGTTTCTACAGTCTATTAAAAGTTAATGTAAGATTTCGTGACCTAGTTCTGTAATTCAATACTTTTCAATAGCTTTCCTTTAAGTTGGCAACTTGAAGACTTAGTAACTACGTTTTCAAAAGAAATGACTTGATTTACTTTCTTCTAGTAGCCGGTAATGGTGGGAGGTTTGTGTACGAGAAAACGTTCTAATGACAAGTCTTTATAAATAACTATGTTACTATATAATTACTAGCTGTGCCGAGCGGTTACTCCCGCTGCTCCAGTTCCCCTTATCATTTAGGGGTTTGAAAGATAGATAATAGCTGATTTTCAGACTAACTGAGTATGCATAATAAATTTCATAAGGTTTGGTCGAGCCGTTTCGGAGGAGTATGGGAACGAACTTTGTAACACGAGTATTTTATATATTTTTTAATTCTTCTATCTAGAAGAATTAAAAAAAATATATAAACATACAAATATATAAATACCAAAATAAATCTATTATTTGTGTATTTTAAATGTTTTCTTACATAAATGTGTACTAATAGTTAAACGTTGTTTTCATTAAAAAAAAAATACTAGCGTGTTGATAACACAATTTATCTTGCATTACCCAAATTTAAAAATTATCCTTATTTTCAATAAGTACTTCCAAATATTTTTCGCGAAGTAAAATAATATACAAAGATCCGTGTCCCGACTGTTTTGTTTTGCTTTCTCATAGCCTTGGGGTTTACGGTGGCCATGCAAATTGGTTCCGAAGGTGGAGAGGGGGACACTTGCTTACGCTACGATTGTTACTTGATAAGCCAATTTCTTTTTTTCAGGTGAGTAGCTTTGTAAAATGCTCTTTTTGCGTAGACTGTGTTGGTATTCATTTAGTTCTTTTAGTACGTAGAATTTTCACTGTTTTGATGTACTTTCGAATGATTTCTGCTTTATTAAAGATGAAAAACTTGTTTTTTTAATATCGGAAAAGACAAATATGGCATGAAAAAAAATATTTTTTTTTTAATAGTAAGTACACCCACAAAGTGTTGTGGGTGTGCTTACTATTGATAAAAATAGTACAAATAAATCACATACAAATTCAAATAAACTCTAATCTAAAAATGACATTTCAGTAACCACGCTAATCACAAGATGCATGACATTGACATAAGAATATCAGAGACAAAATACTAAAACCAAAATTGTGTCAAATAGACCTAAATTCAGTACACTAAGGGCTGATTTTTCAATAGTCTGATAACTTCTATCTGAGGAATAAAAATGGCGGTTTGACAGCTTATCTATAGTTAAAATGTCAAACCGCTATTTTTATTCCTCAGATAAAAGTTATCTGACTATTAAAAAATCAGCCCTAATAAAACAAAACAATTAGAGTTAGATAGACTATCATTGTTCGCACTGTTTATATAGGGAACGTCTGTACGAAGCGAAACTCATAGAGAAAACATCGACAGGGAAATCTGGCAAGTTGGACCTTTCATTGTATAGCCTTGCCATACATCTCAGGGGGCTATTAAAGGTGGTATTTAAGGTGGATGTAGGCAATTGAAAAATGCGATGCTGTCGCTTGCTACGTAGGCTAGTCCTAAAGTTAAAATAGTTTATCAATTGCTCATCCATGGAACCGTAAATAATGTTGTGTACTTAATATAATGTGTAAAACTATGAAATAACTTTGGACTAAATATGTTACTGTAACAATATTTTTTAACAATTTTATGTAGTCACCACATGAATATATTTGAAACTAGCTGTGCCCGGCATGCGTTCCAATGCAATTTTTCTACCGTACCTACCCTACTTACCCCACCTACCCTATCGATTTTTTCTCGCCGTAAAAACCATCCTTGGATTTCAAGAAATATTTTAAAAAAAGAATTGTAAAATTGGTCCAGGCGTTCTTGAGTTATGCGCTTACCAACACATTTTGCGATTTATTTTTATATTATAGAAGATAGATTAAATAAAAATTGATAACCGAAAAAAATACCCTTTTAGTCTGAATACGCTCCTATAATACAAGAAAATTAATACCGTATATAATGATCCTTTCATATTCGAATTTGAATGTTCGGTGGTTGAAGTGATGGTTGTACTAACCAATGAAAAAAAACAAAAAAACCCGGCCAAGTGCGAGTCAGACTCACGGGGTAGAGGATTCCGGACAAACTTGCGATATAAACGACCATATCTTTTGACTGCGTAGGCTAGAGGGTTCATTTTACACAGCCTCAAGGTACCACAGACTAGAGTATATGGATTTAATTTCAACTCTATACCTCCAGGCGTTCCCATGATAAAAGATCTTGACAGACAAACAGACAGTCAACAAAGTGATCCTATAAGGGTTCCGCTTTTCTCGTTTGAGGTAAAAAACCCTTAAAAAAACAACCAACGATGGTTTTCCTTAGACAACGGCACAAAGGCAACACAAAACAATACCACACCACGCCTAACAACGCGAGACTTGTCTAAAAACATAATAAGGGTAAAAGAAATCATAATAAATCCGTCCCGAATAAATGAACTAATCAGGGTAGAGAGGGTAACTTCGCTCACCCAATAAAAACAACACTTGAATGTCAGTAAAAAAAACTCATTTTCCTTTATTGCATTGAGCCTAATTTGAATTGAGTGCTATGCAGTTATGATTCAAGAGAGCGGATAATTTTAAGTAACTGTGGACTTGAGATGTAAACAAGGCTAGGTGGGAGTGTAGGTAGGTTTAAGTAGGTATGTTGTTAGGTTAGGTTGTTGCCAACTGAAAAGAAGTGTACGACTAAACGCCGACAGACACTACGCCGACAGACTGAACACCGACAAGACTTTACTTCGACGGGACTCTTCGCCGATAGGACACTTCGCAGACAGGACTCTTCGCCGACAGGGCTCATAAGCGACGCAATTTATCTTCGATAAATTGCGTCGACTCACCAAATTTCTTTCTAAGCATGATGCGCGATGCAGACTAAACATAAATACGTCAACTTTTGAATCAAAATCCCAATTATTCTTTGGCACTTTAGCTTAATCGTTTGCATCAATCGTATCCTGCCGGGTTGTTTGAAATGAAAAAGATACTGCGACCCTGGAACATAAAGGGCAAAAGAAGGAATATGGGTGGGTTTTATTCAGTAAAAGTCCGACACCGCCCAGAGCGGTGAAAGTTATTAGATCATTTCCGATCTGCAAAAAAAAGGGCAATCAGTATCATCCATAGATATGAATAAATAACCAAAATTATGAAAATATTGTATCTGACAGAAGTATTTTTCATAATACTTATTTCCAAACCAAAAGTCGTGATCATGGGGGCGTACTGGATTGCGGGTTGTTCGCGCAGAGATACCGCGGCCCCGGAACATAAAGGGCAATAGAAGGAACGTGGGTGGGTTTTAGTCAGTACAAATCTGACACTTCCCCCCGCTCCACCCAGAGCGGGGGAAGTTATTTGATGATTTCCCATCCGCAAAAAAAAGGGGGCGTACTACGTAAGGTTCCTTAAGGTTTTCTAAATTAACAGACTATAATCATTACCAACTCTCCGAAGATGAAGTCCACAAATATACCTATTACCTAGTACATCTCCAGGCGAGATTGGAGTCTTGTCGCGAACTTAATTTATGTGTACTGAGATAAGGCGTTATAAATAGGCGCAAGGAATAAATAACGTTTTAAAATAATTGCTCCGTGAACTGAACGGGGATGTGGAGGGGTGCCGTCAATTATCAGGTTTCTTTAAAGTAGGTTTATTTATAAGATAAAAAGTGTAGATATTGGCATTTTTATTGTGTATGTATGTGATGATGGAAGCTTTGACATGTTACGAATTGACCAAGGTATTTTTGTTCTAACGTTAGTTTGTAAACGGTGTCTTTACTAACTACTAGCTGTGCCCAGCGCGAGCGGTTTCACCCGCTGCTCACTTAGGGGAATGAAAAATAGATGTTGGCCGATTCTCAGACCTACCCGATATGTACACAAAATTTCGTTTAAATCGGTCCAGCCGTTTCGGAGGAGTATGGGAACGAAAACTGTGACACGAGAATTTTATATATTAGATATTGGACTGTACTGATCTGATAAAAAAAATAATAATAATAAGGAAACAAATTGCCTTCTGTCCTAAGGTAATGCTGCTCAAAATTTCCAAAATATAACTCCGAACTAAAAGACCAAAAAGAGCACAAAATTAAACTACTTATTTATAGACTGAAATTCTTGATCGTCTACCAAGATAGCGTTTTATTAAAGGTATATTTTTTACTTCATTTCAACTTGATGGAGTCTCCTAAGCGCTTCAGAGGCTTCGCCAACTTTTTCTGCAAAAAGTTGAATTTTATCCTGCCGCGGTGAAACTTAACACAAGCAATTTTTAATTAGAGACGAATAAATAAAGATTTCAGTGAGAGAAGTTCTACAAACGAGTCTTACCATTGCCTTTTGTTTGAAGAACAGCAAAACAAATCTAACTGGTGACTTTCGACTTTGATTGGATTAGTGTAAGGTTTGTATTTGGGTGGCAATATGTGTGCGTTAAACTGTCGTGGGCTTAAACAAAACTCCTTCTTCCAGGTTATTTTCCACCGTTATCAAAATAATGTTCTGTAATCCTTCGTATTTATAATGTCAATCCTTACTAATATTATAAAAGCAAAAGTGAGTTTGTTTGTTACGTCTTCACGCCTACTTGGCTAAACCGATTTTGATGAATTTTGGTACAGAGATAGTTGGGACCCTGGAGACGGACGAAATTTTTAGGTACAAATTGTTTGACAACATATACGTATAGGACACGACTTTAGAAGTATTGCATTTTAAAATTGACGGGAATTCAAACCATTTTTTTTTCGGGTGGGAAATCATCAAATAACTTGCCGTGTCAAACTTTTACTGACTAAAACCCACCCATGTTTCTTCTGTTGACCTTTACGTTCCGGGGCCGCGGTATCTCTTTCGAACAACCCGCAACCCCGGCAGGCGGAGGCCCTGGCAAGCCCCTCTGCTTTGCTGACATCTCTTTGAGGCGCGCGTGAAACACGAACGCGCCGGTGCCTGTCGTCAATAGACGGATGGACGGTGAGCTACCCATTGCTCACCGTCCACAGGCCAGCATCTACGGTGGCCAGGAGTCGTCTCGCGGCGCCCGGTGCGTCTCCCGCGGCGGCTGGGTTGGTTTGAGGTTCTCTCCCTTAAATGCCCGGCCACCTCCTTTACTAGCATTACTGCTTCGCATAAGGAGGTGACCGCTTCCCATTCCCTCTCGCTCCGGACCATGGACTGAACCAGGGCCGGACGCGAGAGATCGCCGCCGCCGATCGCCTCTACGAGGGCACGGCGGTGCTCCGCCCAACCTGGGCAGACCGCCACTGTGTGCTCCACCGTGTCCCCCGGGCGATCGTCACTATGGTGACACCCGGGCGTTTCCTTCCACCCGATTATTTATTTATTTAAACTTCATGTACAATAGTGATTATGTGCAGGAACCTCCCGAAACTTTCGTGTCCGGTGAGGACCTGCGTCAGGCGGTAGGTGAGGACGCCATGACGCCTCTCGAGCCACTCCTTAAAGAGGGGACTTACCGCCACTATTGTGGCGTGCCCTGAATTCAAACCCTCACACCATTTAAACAAGAACACATAAACGGCCCTAACTCAAATAATTAAAACGATGTTTCACAAACTTTAAAAACTCAAAAGTAATCAAAGAAAAAGAGACAGCGATAGAAACGCGAAATAACCAAAGTTTCTTCAATCTTTCGGGCGAGGAATTTAATTAACATTCCGGGGTGAGAGTGGCGATGCTGGACATCGGGTGGGTCCTAATTGCGGCCTGTCACTTGCAACGCTGGTCACCCTACTCTAGAGCGTTACCAGTGTGACCACTGTCAAAACACTGTGCTAGGATTTAAAGTGAAACTTTTTGTTGGTTTATCAAATGCAAGCTTTGTAACACCTATTCTGATTTGTACATTGTTGTGTATAAAAACTTTAAAAAAGGCATGATTTTTTTTTTAAATCCTTTCCTTACTAATATTATAAAAGTGAAAGTGAGTTTGTTTGTTTGTTACGTCTTCTCGCCTCAATGGCTAAACCGATTTTTATGGATTTTGGTACAGAGATAGTTGGGACCCAGGACATGGCCATAGGGTAACTTAAAAAAAATGAGAAATGAGGGAGAAAGATGTAAGAAAAGGGAAAACATAGCATTGCTATTACAATAAATAAGGCGCAAGGACAAAAACTACAGGTAGCAGGTACCTGCAAATCAGGAAAGAGGAACTGTGTTACCCCGAATTTAACGCGAGCAAAGCCGCGGGCAAAAGCTAGTATTTCATAAACCTGAGATTAGTTTTCTACGCAAAACAATAATGAAATTGGTAAAGGAATATGTATTAATTATAAAATACTTCAGTGAAAATGCGACTTAGCTAGGCGCGCCACCTATAACCCAGTCAGTAATTAGATACTTCTTAGGTATCAGCTCTGCTCTGCTGAAAATATAGATAACAAATTTTCCCGGATCCTAGCTAGATCGATTTTTTGCCCTCGTAAAACACTATATTGCAACTTACAATATTTAGAGTTTTTGATAACACAATTACATGGATGGATTATAGTCAGTTTTTTTTTTTAAACTTTGCCCCACACTAGGATTTCTCCTGTTTCGTGGGTTACAAACATTTAAACTCACATTCACAAACAGCCAGACCCGGAACAACTATCTGTATAGACCATACAAATAAACAGTGTGTCATGGTTAGTTTTAACTGTAAATCGGTTAAACGATCTATAGATAGCGTGAGGATATTGTATGGATCAGCAGATATTATAGCACTGCAGGAAACTTGGCTTATGTCATATGACCTAAATAGTCTTGGAGGAATGAACTTACATGTTTTACTAACATAGTTTTTTTAAGTTACAGTGTACTAATAAAATATGGATGTAGCTATAATATCCGAAATAAAATGATTATTATTATTATTACTTGATAAGTCCAACAAGGTGAAACAATAAATTCAACTCACCCCCGTGTGGTCTCATAGACCATGTAACTGAACAACTTTTGTTCTACAAGTTAAAAAAATGACAGAGGAATTTTCAGAATAGTTTTGAACCTGAAAAGGCAAAAGAACAAGTCTTGATCGGCTTCATTGTCTACAACACCACACGAGAGGTCGCATCGTTTATGATTTTACTAATTTAGGTCAACATCTCGAAAGTTAAATTCTCTTTTTGCTTTCTCTTTTGTGTTGGTTTGTGTGAACGCATTGTCGTGCTAATATAATAGCTATGTAAAGAAGAGACACGAACAAGAGGACTTCCCAGCAAAGGTATCTACGCGGGTCTGTGGATGGTAAGCAATAGGTAGCTCACTGTCCGTCCGTCTATTGACGACATGTAGTGTCGACAGCACGTTCGTGTTCCACGAGTACCTCAAAGAGATGTCAGCAAAGCAGAGGGGCCTGCCGGCTGCCAGGGCCACTGCCTACTGGGATTGCGGTTTGTTCGTAAGAGATACCGCGACCCCGAAACACAAAGAGCAAAAGGAGGAACATGGATGGATTTTAGTCAGTTTTTTTTTAAACTTTGCCGCACACTAGGATTTCTCCTGTTTCGTGGGTTACAAACATTTAAACTCACATTCACAAACAGCCAGACCCGGAACAACTATCCATACAAATATTTGTTCCGTGCTGGGATCGAACCCGCGACACGCAGCGCAGCAGTCGATCGTTCAGTCACTGCGCCAACTGTGTCGTCGAAAACAAATAAAAATGTAATACTTCCACCCCGCTCCGCCCAGAGCAGGGGAAGTTAGTTGATGATTTCCCATCCGATAAAAAAATACCTTTGTCTCTCTTCTTGAGCATCGAAAGACAAGGCACGTAGGGTCATGAAGCAAGCAAGCAGGGATGTAACGGAGGTAGTTTTATCGGAACCGAAATCGGAATCGGAGTTTTCAAATTTGGTTTATCGGAATCGGAATCGAAATCGGAATCGAAATCGGAGGCAGGGTCAGTTTGTTTAAGGACAAATAAAACATGATTTATAGTCAATTCTTTTCATTTTTATTTTTTATTATAAAATAAAAAACAACTGTGAAAAAAAATTGGCATAATTCCAAATAAACAAAAGATAAAATTAATGAATTTAAAGTTTAATTAAAATTAAAACCCAAAGTAGCGTGTTACATTTGGTTACATTATTCATACACAGTTTACACTTTGCCGAATCTGAATTAACTTCATTGAAGTAGTTCCAAATACAACTGGATTTAGGTTTCATTATCCCACAAAAAAACAGATCACTTTCATTGATAATAAGCCGCAAAAATCAAAACAATTATCTATAACCTATAAACGTGTCGTGGGCGTAACAAATAATAACAAGTGAAAAAATAATTGATGATAGAGTGCACGTAGTGGGGGTCGGGGGATTCCCCGCGCGACATGTATGAACCTGTTCGGCACAGGCCGTCGCGCGCCGCCCGCTTTGTTTTGTTCGACCTCCGATTAACATCCGATACAAAAGTATCGGAACCGAAGTCGGAACCGAAAGTGTAATAATAATCGGAAGTTCCGACTTAACGGAACCGGAATCGAAGCTCCGTTACATCTCTGCAAGCAAGAGTATTTTAAAAGTTAAGGCGCGGTAACAAGCTAATCTTTAGGTATTCGCGGAAGTGAGGCTAGCTGCAGACTGGGCATGGTCTGACACAAGTACACGACAGTATTGCATTGAAAGAATAGAAATAAGGTCGAAAATATTACGGTGTTTGATTTTATTTGAATATCATGTCCGCCAAAATGTAGGTCATTTTACAGTTTTAATTGAATATCAAAAAAAAAACACAGATCCGAGTTTGAAAAATTTGAGATACCTATCTCTTTACTCTATAAAATTTCCTTTGTTATAGATATAAAAAATATGATGGTTGTCGCTGAAAAAATTGAGAATTTGACGAAAAAAAATTTTTTGTGGTCTTTTTAAAATTTTTTTTTTTTCGTAGTACTAGACTACTTTTGTAAACTGATTTTGTTTAAGTCTTTACTTTATGTATTTAACTATACACGGTAATTTTTTTTGGCTAGTGGCCTGTACAGATACGGGTAACTTTGCGACGAAAATCTAGACGTCTTACGAAGTGTTTGCTTTGTAAAGCGCCTTAAGCCAGAAAAATAGCTGCAGCTACACATCATAATAACAAATCATAACATTAGCTAAACATAATCATGTACCGCACACAGCGATCATAAAACGCAGATAATTTCCCGCTGGATCATAAAAATGCGGATACAGGGCTTTTAAAAAGTAGTAAAAACTCTCAGACATAATCCGGTAACAGTTGGCAGGTGAAGTTGGATCGATAGGCGCTTGCTCCCTTATTAAAATAATTAAGAAACTTCTGCTCGCTCTAAATATCTTAGGACTTGTTTTATATGTAGTATCTTTTGGGGATTGTTTTTGTCTAGATATAAAGAGAGAAAAGTGTTTCTGAGGAATCTATTACCTGTTGAACTAAGATTTTTTTCTAGGAATTCTCAGGAGAAAACATTTCATTTGAATCGTTTATTTTTTTTTCGAACTATTGCTTGATTCTTGATATTCTCGGCTGTAACCAAGATTTTGTAACAATATTTTGATTTAGACTGTCCATGGAGTTTCTTGCCTTTGAGTTGGGAAACTTTAAAAAAAAACATCTGTTTGATTTTTTGCATTCAATCATGAAAACAAATTCTTTCAGTTTGAGTTTGTGTGAAAACTAAGATCGGACCAAATATTTTATAAGGAACAAAAAAGTTTTGTAAAAAATCTATTTCATCGAAGAAAAACCTAGGTAAATGTTTCACTGAGGACCCATAATTTTTAGGCTTCTAATGATTGTGCTACCACTTTCTAAACTATTCCTACATTAAGATCTAAGAAAGATACAGAACTTCGTTGTAGGTTTGAATTTTCCTTTAATAACCTCATTTCTTAACGCTTCCTACGCATTATCCACAGGGAAAGTGAACGACCTATTCTACTCCAGTTCAAAAAATCAAATAGAATGGGATAACCGGCCACATCTGTGATTTACGACCAAGTTCATCACATCGGTTCCAAACCCAACCATCTCTATAGCACCACAAAGATGCAGTGATCCTTACTTCCTTACTAATAATATTATGAAAGCGAAAGTGAGTTTGTTTGTTTGTTTGTTACCTCTTCACGCCTAAATGGCTAAACCGATTTAGTAGAATCTTGGTACAGATATAGTTGGAACCCTGGAGACGTGATCCCTCGCCTCCAGGCTTCCAACTATCTCTGAAAGAGGGAAGAAAAGGGATAACTTAGCTTTGCTATTACAATAAATCAGGCGCAATGGCAAAAACTATAGGTGGCAGGTACCTGCAAATTAGGAAAGGGACACCGTGTTACCCCGAATTTAACGCAAGCAAAGCCGCGGGCAAAAGCTAGTATTCTATAATTTTATATCTCTTTGCCCCTAAGTGCTGGACAGATACGCATTCTATGTACTCCGTAAAAAAGCATATTATCTCCTCCCGCCCTTAGCTAGGGTTTATTAAGCAGTCGTAAACGAAGACAGGGGACGGTATGTTCCCTATTTTGTGTGAGAGATAGGTACTTACAGATAATCTGTTTAAGTAAATCTGTTTAATCAAATCAAATCAAATCAAAATCTTTATTTCAGACCAAGCGATCCATATAGTGTTAATATCAACTTAGCCTATGTTAGTTAAATTAAAAACAAACAAAACACATTAATTGGCTGCATGATCATGAGCACGCACATGTCTGCCAACCCAGAGCCTGATAAATGGTCCGTCGACCTTGTCCGCCAGTGTAGCTAAACTGCTGTTAGGGCTACCCCTGAATCGCCGCAACATCGATGCACATCGTTTGCGCATAATGGCATGAAAGTCATCTATTCGCGCGTCCGCAAACATGCCCGAGGCACTGCAAAACCGAGGCAGCCCCACCAACATCCTCAGCGCATTGTTATACTGCACGCTTAAGTAAAAGGACAGACTTAATTTGACTTAATTACTGTTAAGTTTCTCGTTTTTTTTTTTGGTTATTTAATTTCATTTTCACACATAGTGTGTATTAAGATCTATATAAGTTTTCTATGTATGAAATAAAATCCTTACTAATATTATAAAAGCGAAAGCGAGTTTGTTTGTTACGTCTTCACGCCTAAATGTCTAAACCGATTTTAAAGAATTTTGGTACAGAGATAGTTGGGACCTTGGAGACGGACATAGGCTATTTTTTTTAAGAGGGAAGAAAAGGGTATACTTAGCATTGCTATTACAATCCGTAAGGCGCAAGGGCAAAAACTACAGGTGAACTGAGTTACCCCAAATTTAACGCGAGCGAAACCGCGGGCAAAAGCTAGTATAATCTAGAACTAAGCGCTTTAAATTAAACCCAAAAGTTGCCTGGTAGGGAATGCTTTATGGTATTAAGTCCGCCTATGTACCACTATTGTCCACGGAGTTTAAATAAATTTGAGTGTGTTTGAACGACTTACAGCTAACAATATCAAAAATAATAGTCATGACAACTCATGACCAACCAAGCCTTCACAGTTAGCTAGAGAGCATTGTTGCAAATTATTAACTAAGTAATTATGCACGGTACCTCTTTCGAACAACCTGCAAGTACATCTGGTCTTGTCTTTTAAGCAGCAGGGATTGGCGCATATATACGTAATCATAAATCCATAAACAAAAAAAACATGTCGTTCGGATACTTAGATATAACATAATTATTCAGATATATTTCAGGTTAAACAGGTGTCTGGTCGATATTCTAAATACTTGTAAAAAGTGTAAAATCCCTACTCCTTTTAAAAGTAATACAAGTACTCAAAAAATACTTTCAAAGTTACATAAACATCCGACGATAGCGTTAGATAATGAAAAACTAAGTGAAAAATCTGGAACAACGTTAAACGGAAATCTCTCATCATGGCGGGCACACGGCCAAAATCTTGTTTAGAGAGTGTGTAAAAACTCAGTTTAAGAAAACTGAGTTTTTACACACAAACAAAGTTAAATCGTACATATTTTGTTATTAAATACTTGATTTGCCATTACTATTAATTTAACCATTTGGCGCAGCCGTGAGACATACAATAATTAGGTCTTTTTTGTGTCACGATTTAAGTTTTTATTTTATAAAGTCAATGTGCTTTCTAGGAAATTATTTTTATTCATAAGAATATTTATTGCTTAGTCTTATTGATAACTACGATGTTATGGCTGCAGCCCTATGTACGCGGCCCCGGAACACAAAGGGCCAAAGAAGGAACATGGGTGGGTTTTAGTGAGTAAAAGTCTGACACTTCCCCCTGCTTCGCCCAGAGCGGATGATTATAGGTGATTATTTATTTTTTCCGACCCAAATATCGACCAATAGAATTGCACCATTCGACGTCACGTGGTACAACCTACATGGTATTATACTGATAATTTTTTGAAAATTTTCTCTGGTCGTTGCTATGCATAAAAAACAAAACATGGTGCAATTCTATTGGCCGACATTTGGGACGGAAAAATAATCCCCCGAATACCACACGAGCTTCAAAATTATCTGGCATTTCCCGATAGGTTCCCTGCAAACAAATAAAATCGTCAAGTTTTTCAGGAAAAATCACTCGCGCTTCGCGCTCGTGATTTTTTAACCTGAAAAGAAAAACTTGCCTCCTTCATTTGTTTGCAACGAACCTATCGGAAAATACCCGATAATTTTGAAGCTCTTGTGGTATTATAAGTGAATATATCCCAACCGATAAAAAATAACAGATGTACGCATCTAGTCTTGACGAGAAGGTACGGTTTTCTTACAACTTCATGATCCGTTGAAACTTGGTCAGTAAAATTAATGTAATGATCTGAAAGCGCATTCTCCTAATACAGTAATTGATTTATTTAAAAGGATATGTGTATGGCATGCTTAAATGTTGTAATTATGTTAATTTACGTTTATGTTATGAAAATAATTTTAGTTATAATTAGTTTTAGTTTCACTTTATGCTCTCTTCTTCTAGAATGTAGCCTAAAATGAGCATTGTAGAAGGAGTGCACAAGCACTGCATTGGGGCATTTGGTCGCAACTACAACTAATGAAAAAACTTTGTGACAGCTACCTATAGACAAGTGCTCGGCGTGGTTTGTGCCGTATATGTTGCGACGTTGCAATTACAACAGCTCCGCACTTCAATGTGACCAAACTTTTTTGTTGCATCGTTACAGGGCGTGCATTTTGAAACGCTGAACTCTTAACAGAAGGTTAAGAACGTGGGCGCAAATGTAAATGTACAATGAAAAGCGCATGAAGTCCTTTCAAGATTATATTTTAAATCAAACTTTCAGTAGTCTACATCTACATCTCACACAAGATTCACCATTTTCTAGTATTTTTCTTCATTCTTTATTTTAAACTTTATGAAACCAGCCTGCACTCGGGTTTGGCGTATTAAACCTCTTACAGTACTGCCTCTTCGGGCTAGTGGTCGCAAGCTTGACTGCTGAGCAAGAGGTCCTAAGATCGATTCCCGGGTTAGGCAAAGAATTATGAAGTTTTTCCAACGGGCATTGCTCAGTAACTGCCACGGATTTTTTGAACGCCTTCAATGTTCTTTTTGACTGACTTCATATAAGGAAGAGGTTCTCAATTCGTCGGAATCTTATTTATGTATGTTCCTCAATTACTCGAAGACTCCTGGATCGATTCGGAAAAATCTTTTTTTTTTAATTGTATAAGCACACTTGAAGCAATTTGGGTTTTTTTTTATCGTGCTCTTGCATTTGTTTGTTAAAAAAATCCCTTATAATTAGAACAACACAACAACCCAACATTATTTTCCTAAGAAATAATATTATTTTCTACCGAACCACTTCCAAGAAAAGAGTTATTCTTGCCACATTCATAAATCAGAATTAATGATAGAGGGCAAACGATGAACTCAGTTAACCCTACAATTAGCTTTATTAATACACTAGACAACTTTCGTATTCCGACGCATACACGTAGTGCCTACATTTCAGTTCACGAACAATAATTATCGACAACAGTTCACTCCTTAATAATTACAAGTTCAAACTTATATTGCCACACGGATAACAACCTTATGAGAAGTTTATTAGAGTCGATACACTCCTGGTTTAATTACAGCTGATCGTCACAGGGGAAAAGACCAAATACCATTTAGCTTGCATTAAATATACATGAGCAAATTTCTCGATGATTGTTGGGTACGAACTGTGATTTGGAACTCCCGTGAGAATTATACATACGGTTTAATGTCGAGTGACTGTTTCTAGTACGTATAACTTTTAATTACGGATGCCTATAATTATTGGGATTGATAGCTGGTTATTTTAGACTATACAATGTGTAAACGAACCCCGTAATTCTACGCAAAAGTTATTTTTGGAAACGACTTTTTTGGGGCGTGTAATCACATTTATAGAACTCAATGTTGCGTAGTCAAAACATTGTGCTGATGAATGCACAGAGTATTACGAAGGTCAGAAAAGTACTTAAAGTAAAAGAAAGTAAAATATTAAAGAAAAACCGGCCAAGTCCGAGCCGGATTTGTGCACCAACGGTTCCGCACAAACTTGCGACATAAACGGCCATATCTTTTAAATGCATAGACTTACATAGAGATATGATTTTTCCACAACTCTAAGGGACCACTGAATTGAGTACCTATACGGTTTTAATTTCAATGCGATACTCCCACGCGTTCCGGAGATAGAGGGCCCTGACAGATAGTCAGTTGAACAACAAAGTGATTGGAAAAAAATTAAAATATTAAAACGTGGCCTAAAACAAAACTTGTAAAAAAGTTGAAAATTTGACTCGCAATATCTGTGTAGCTAGGTTCCCAGTAAGGTCCGTAAAAAAAACACTGACTGGGAGAAAAAGTGCCTTTGGGTTTCGCTTAGGATTCCTTTACACCCTTCAGATATCTAGTAGTTTACAAAACTGGGTTCTGTCTATATGTCTACGAAAGTACGTAGCGAAGTACTACGCTTTCGTAGGCGTGCTACGTGATTTGCATTCGTAGAGGCACGTTATTGTGTAATTTGACAGACTTAGTTACAAGATATTTTTGGCTATTCATGAATATGAAATAGCACATTAGTGCTAATCCTGATGAACCACCGGATTAAACTAGACTGAGATTAAAATGACATACCTAATCACATCATTTTTTTAGTCTATAGTCCGATTTAGCTTGACAACCACGAATCTTTAAATTTCAGATTGCGATTTTTTTCTAAATTGAGTAACTAAACTATAATTAATGCTGTCAAACTATACGACTCAAAACAAAATAAGGGCCACGAGGTATTTTTTCATTTTGGTGTAATTTATTAAACATTTACATATTGAAAGTAGTAAAATATTGAGTACTAGCTTTTGCCCGCGGCTTCGCTCGCGTTAAATTCGGGGTAACACAGTTCCCCTTGCGCCTTATTGATTTGTAATAGCAACGCTAACTTTTCCCTTTTCTTCCCTCTTTTTCCCTCACATCCCACTTTAAAAAAAAATATAGCCTATGTCCGTCTCCTGGTTCCCAACTATCTCTGTACCAAAATTCATTAAAAATCGGTGTAGCCATTAGAGCGTGAAGAGGTAACAAACAAACTCACTTTCGCTTTTATAATATTAGTAAGGATACAAACTCTTTGAAACCTAAACTTTTTAATATTGTAGTATTCATCTAATGCTAGCAACAATTTTAAATAAAATTTGATTTATTTGCTTTCCTTAGCTTCTTGGTTTATTAGAAATTATCAGAGTTCATTGATATCTTGAGTCAGAAACATCTTTTACAATATGCCACAAGCACGCAGGCGTCATATGGACTCGCTGACAGCAACCAGAGCCGTTACAACGATTGAAGAAGGTCATTCGCAGCGATCTGTGGGTTTGCAATTGGGATTTTCTCGAAGAGCTATTCAAAATCTATGGAATCGTTTCCAAGATATCGGCAGTGTTAGAAGAAGACCTGGTTCGGGCAGAGTTCGCATTACAACAGCTCAAGAGGATCGTTACATTCGATTAAGTGCACGCCGAGATCGCACAACGACGGCCCGCAAGCTGCAAAAACGTTTACGGCTGACTACGGGTACTCGTGTCAGTGACCAAACTATTCGTAATCGATTGCATGACGACCAGCAGGCATCAGGAAGGCGAGTTGTCCGTGTTCCATTAACCAGAAATCATCGTGCAAATCGTTCAAGATTTTCCAGTCACTATTGGACTGGGACATAAACCAATGGGGCATGGTGCTCTTCACAGACGAATGCAAAGTTAATTTTTTTAGCGACGATCGGCGTATTAGAGTATGGAGAAGACGCGGCAAGAGATTTTCAGAAGCCTGCATCCATGAAGTCGATCGTTTTGGTGGTCGTAAATGTAATGATTTGGGGCGGGATAAACTTACACGGCAAAACTGTATTGTTACTGCTCAGCGGTATATTGAGGAAGTTGTCAGACCACATGTGATCCCATTTGCATAGCGAGCGGGTCCTGGATTCATCTTGATGCAAGACAATGCTCGTGCACACACGGCTCAAGCGACTCGGTTTGTACTGGAAGCCTCTCAAATTCAAGTCTTGCCGTGGCCGGCAAACAGTCCGGACTTAAATCCAATAGAGCACATGTGGGATCAGTTGAAACGAAGAGTTAGAGGCGGTGATCAGGAAATCCACAACTAACAGCAACTCATCAACGCTGTTAAAAGGGCCTGGGAAGAGATTCCAATGGAAAATGTCAGGCATTTGATTGAGAGCATGCACTCCAGGCTTCAGGAGTGCGTAGCTAAACGAGGGAGGCATACCCGTTACTAAAAGATGAGCATGGAGTATTTTCTTTTGTTTTCAGTAACTTATATTGTTTTTATTTGTAACCTAAAATGTGTTTTTTCTTTCAAAAGCAAATAAACTTTTTAATCATTATTATTTGAATAAATTCATTGGTCTACTTACATGGTAAAAATAACATTAGTTTTCGTTATGGAGACAAAAACATATAAATTGGTTTTATTATTTTCATGGTAAAGACAAAATTCATAGTAGGAAGGGGTTTAGACAGTTCAACCCACCACGCTTGTCTAATGCGGGTTGATGGGTGAGCAGTAAACCACCTGACTGGGTTTGTAGGCGCCGCCGTTGACATGCTAGAAGTTCCTCCGCCGCCGCCTTAAGTCAACACCCTGCTCTGATGTTGACTATTCTATCAAGGCCTCCAGGAAATAATGTCTTTCCCGAGCCCTCTGATAGTTTCACGTTTTGGGTTAAGATGTAGAAACCCTGGTATGCAGGTAACTAGTTTGCACCGTTACCAACATTATAGCCTTTAGTCGCCTTGTACGACACCCATGGGAGGTGCGGGGTGGCCGTATTCTAAACCCGGGACCACGCGGGATTAAAAACAGGCTTATTTCCAAATTACTTCTGTCATTCTAATATTATATTATTACATAAAAAAGGAGACAAAGCTGACCTAGACAATTACCGGCCTATTAGTCTTGTATCACACCTGTACAAAGTGTTCATAAAAATTCTGGGAAACCGCATATCCGACCATTTAGACACCCACCAACCTCCGGAACAGGCTGGTTTTCGTCGCGGCCTATCCACGACAGACCACCTGCACTCTCTGAATCAGCTGATTGAAAAACACGAAGAGTTTAATTTGCCGTTGTACCTTGCCTTCGTAGATTATTCCAAAGCTTTTGACAGTATTTCACACGAAGCCATATTTAAAACACTCAAAAAACAAGAAATAGAACCCACTTATGTTAAACTGCTAGAACGGATCTATCTCAATAGTACAGCTTCCCTACACTTAGACACCAGTGGCCCTTCCTTTCCAATTCGAAAAGGAGTAAAACAAGGCGATCCGCTATCTCCGAAACTCTTCACTGCGACCCTTGAAGAAGTTTTTCAAAAATTAGTTGCACCCTGGCGTGACAAGGGCATTGTTGTGGGGGAAAAGAGATTAACTAATCTTCGATTCGCCGACGACATTGTCCTTTTTTCGACATCAGCGGCTGAGTTGGGTGTCATGCTCGAACAACTGAGCCACGCCAGCCTCGAGGTCGGACTCAAAATGAACATGACGAAAACCAAGTTAATGACAAACAACACGAAACGCAAAGTAGACATAGGGGGTGTGGAGGTTGAATATACCTGAACAAAAATAAAATAAGTACATTTAAATAGATACCTAGATGAAAAAAAACAAATTTTGTTTTATTTTAACCTAACACTTAAATATGTAAGTATCTAAGTGCTGTGCACACTTGTAAGTGACAAATTCACTCTAGATTGTAAGCATGATTGTTACCCCTAAAAATGTAATTAGTGGATAAGTCGTTGGAGTACATCCTTACTAATATTATAAAAGTGAAAGTGAGTTTGTTTGTTACGTCTTCACGCCTAAATTGCCAAGCCGATTTTTATAAATTTAGGTAAAGAGATAGTTGGGACCCTGGAGACGAACGTAAGCTATGTATTTTAAAAAAAAAGTGAGAAAAGGGGCAGAAAGAGGGAACAAAAGGGGATTTTTTTTTTCGATATTCATGCGGGTTAAATTTAGCGTTAGCCCAAAGTAACTATGCCACGCGGGCGGAAGCTAGTAATTAAATAAATATCACACCTATCTCATTTACAAATTTCATCTTTAATTCAGATAAACCCATCCCTTGACATAATTGCACAATTACAACGTTGGCAACTATTTCAAGTATAGCCACCGTAAACTTAGTACAAGATTAGTTCCTTGAGCTTCGGTCTAAGTCTTAATTGTGCATAATAACAGTCGGGACAAAGGTGAACGATGAAGTTGCGTAGCGCGGCAGTGCGGTCCCTGGCACATAGGTAGAGGGAGCTTGGTGCGGGAACAATTTGCGGCCTGGCTAAGTTATGTCGCGTTTTGCTGATACCTATGTCTTGCTGGCGTTTAGTTTGAAGTTGAGATACATACGTATAGGGAATGTAATTTGAATTGAGCGAAGATTGATGTGGTTTTGTGAATGAACAGTTGTGTTACTGAAGTTGCTGGGCATCTTTCTACGTATGCAGTGGATTTAATTGTAAAAACTTTAGCTACGCAGATCTTTATCCTAGACTAGTTGGCGCCCGCGTGATAATAAAAAAGTATCCTATGTTATTCCAAACCATAATCTACCTCTGTGGTAAATTTTATCAAGATCCGTTCAGCCGTTTTGACGTAAAAGAGTAATAAACATCCATACATCCATCCTCACAAACATTCACATTTATAATATGAGTAGGATTGCTCTTTACCAATGGACAAGTTTCATAATGTTAATAACATTATATTTGATGGAATGGAAGTATTTTTAAAGTGTTTTAATAGCTTAATACAAATAAGTTTAAGTAAGTTTTTCATAATGTAGTTTAGTAATTACATATTAACCGTCAAAAGTCAGATAATTATTAATTACCTACTTTGCTTTGTTCTTACTTCGTTTAAATTTCTGCCTACGGCATAAGTAATTTAATATTTAAGCTAAAGTAGGTGATTACTTCAAGTAAGACTAGATACGGGTATTGATCTTCTCAATCGTCACGTCAAAACCCAAGCGTAGCTATCAAAACCTCAAACTAACCCAGCCGCCGTGGGAGACGCTCCAAGTGTCGGGCGCCACGAGATGACTCTCGGCCACCGTAGACGCTGGTCTGTTGACGAGGAGCAAGGGGTAGCTCACCGCCCGTCCGCCCAGTGACGACAGGCCGGCAACGGCTCGTTCGTGTTCCACGCGCGCTTCAGATGTCAGCAAAACAGAGACCTGCCAGGGCCAAAGCCTGCCGGGGTTGCGGGTTGTTCAAGAGATACTGCGGCCCCGGAACATAAAGGGCAACAAAAGGAACATGGGTGGGTTTTAGTCAGAAAAAGTCTGGCACTGCCCCCCGCTCCGCCCAAAGCTGACAGTTGTGCTGATAGTACAGAATTGTAACTTTGATGTCTCATAATATCTCGGAAACGCGACGGGCTGTCTGTCTGTGTGTATAGGTGACTGATCAAAGAAATTAAAAACTTCGTTATTTTAATTAAAATTTATTTTATTTTTCCATACAGAAATGGACACAAATTGTGACAATTTACGAATGTCTCCATAGTCGAGTCGATATAAAAACATCAGTAAAGTCGATTAAAATATCAAATAGAAAAAAATATATAGAGGATCCTAAGTGGACAATCAAGTAAATTATTATAAATCTTATATTAAATGATTATATTATTCTAAGATACATTCTTCTAACGGTTTAGTGCTTCTCTAGTATTCCGTATATCATAGGATGTGCAAATAGCCGATATTATTGGTAAAAACTAAAGTACTTCATTGTAAGTACCACTCATAAAATAATTGAAATTAAAAGCATGCATCCGTTCTTATCAGAAAAGTTTCTCTATTAGTCCACGTGAATTGAATACATAAAATTTTGTTATGCTTAATCTCACTACTTAATCTACTTCAGAGAATATCACATTCTCGTCAACAAATACTAAACTTAGCCTACAATAAAAAAAAAACGTACGCATGGCTACTTTCGTTCTACAGTCCTAAAATTTGGCCTTGTTCAAAAAGGCAGGATAAAAAAAATGGCAGTCAAACATTAAAATTAAACTTCGAATACATGACTCACTCAATCAAACAGTCTTATTCATCATTTAAATAATGATTCATACAAAATTGTAACAAAATAATAAAAAAAAAAATTAAAAACTCGACCATTCTTAAATAAATCCAATACTTTAAATGCGCATTACTACTTCAATTACAAGTACTAAGAAATACGATTTTAAAGCCTATAAAAAATCTTAAAATTACAGTTTACCCTATCTCCCGATTAAACGCATTTTATACGTACGCGTATAAAACAGCGATATAACCAATGCAGGGTTTCTTCTCCAAATAATTTGACATTTCACGCTGACATTGAGATATAAAATCAATTAATAAAATAAAACATTTTGTCGTATAGAATTTTGCAATCAACATTCATTGTTGTTTTCTTAGCACCAATGTAAATTAACTCGATTTTCGGTTGTAATGATATCTGCTTGGTAACATTTCAAGCTTTGTATTGCATTTCTTAGCTGCTTTACATCACAGATTTTAATAACATTGTAGTTGCGTCAATTTTTTTTATTTTGAATAAATTGCATGGATATAAATTGATAAAACGTCGTCAGTTGTCTCCAAACTAGACTAAGACAAGCTTAGTGTAACTTGGAAACTTAATTATACGACTTAAACGCTGATAAATTATACACAAGTATAATTCATGAACTCTTATTACATGAAGTTCTTTGAAGGGAAATGTATTATGTTTCGTGTATACTGCATACATCTAATAAAGTTGATATAATTGCGATGTATTGAAATTTTCATTTACGTATATCATTATTTTAAAACTTATTGAACTGACACAACACTAACAAAAACACACTACATATAACTTAAAGTTAAATTGAACTGAATTTCTCATAAAATATGTCAATGTTTAGCTACAAAAGGGCGTTGAACCTAGAGGTCGGTGTCGTACCAGGCGGCGACGTTGTTGTTGTCATGTGGTGGTTCAGGGAACGCCAGATCAGCTGATGCGGCGCCCGCGCCTTCGTTCTCACCTATATCCATGTCCATGCCGAACCCGCTACCGATTTCTAGTCCCTGCATTGAGTCTATCGGTATTTGATCGTAGCCTGGGAAATTGAATTAGACTTTAGTATGTCTGTTTTTAAGCTTACAGTTGAGCAAAAGGGTATTTGGTTCGTTTAGTTTGAGCATCGGGGACACACGGTATGGATGTTAATGCATGGAAGCGTATATAATACATATTTTTATTTTCACGTCCTGCTAACGAGACAATAGCTTTGTATTTTGTATATGGGTTGTAAGTACTAGCACGGTAAGTCCAAAATCCTCTATAAAACGTGGGGACATGCTATTGCTTATGTCTTGTTACAATCACAAAGCTATGATCTTGGTGAGAGATCTGAATTTCATAATTAATAGGGTAACAATACATATATCTTCTAGCACCTTATCAATAAGCACTATTAATGATAATCATATTTGAAATTTCATTCTATATCTGTCAATAATTGTTTTGACAGTTAATAGAATGATGTTTTGGGCATGGTGCGGGTGGCATTAGATAAAAATACAGGTCTAATGATGGCATATATTGCGATGATTGGTAGTTATTCAGTAATGATCGAAAATCAGGGGAATGTTCCAGATTGAACAGGAATGGTTCATACACTAATTGTCACCCACACCATGTCAGGGTATAAATGTATGTAATGGGTTTGTTTTTAATGAAGACTGATGAACAATATTAAATAAATCATTTAACCACATTATCATATCCCCTGTAGGTTGCTGATATATCTGTAGAGCCTACATCAGAGAAAGCACAAATCAATTTTAAAACTTTTATGCTATCATTTCGTTTTCCTAATAGGGAAAATCCTTACCTGCTAGGTATGAATGAAAAACATAGATTAAACATTAATAATGTGACATGCTGATAGCAATTAATGGAAACCACACCGTGTTATATCACAAATAGAGTCCAATATATAAAAATATACATAATAGGTTAACACGAAAACAATAGAAATAATATTCCCATCACCTGTGTTTAGTGATAAATAGGTCCCGGGTTAAGCTGCGTGTAAAGAAGAGAGAAAATCGTATTTATACAGACACTATAATATTCTTATGATAGGAACATAGTACAGTGCTATCAAAAATATACAATCGTGAGCACTCGACAAGCATTTCTATAAAGAATTTTAACATGAGGAAATGTGATGACAAAAATACTTCTCAAGTAGGTCAGAGATTTTATATAACCTTACTTTATTATCTACAATGTTGTTTATTAAAAGTTTTCTAGTAAAATAACCTAAGAGCTTTATACTTGTCTAAATACTGTATTTATGACTAGATAGACGCTATATTTTAAGCTAGTCTCTATGTTCTATGAATGAGTTTTGAAACTAGAAGAGGAAGACTACGGTATTCTTCAAGAAAGACTTGGATTGAGAAACAAGGTAAAGGTTACATAGTTTTCAAAGTAGATGCAAAACATGACATTCATTTTACAGGTTCTAATAAATCCATTCCGATATTACGAAGGATTGGAATTAAGTCATTACAGGATTCTTTGAATGTCGAAATTAACAAGAAAATAGTATTGATTATAGTTGCCTATTCACTAAGATAGTTTCATATGGACAAAGAACTCCATAGTTATTTTTTTATTTAACCCTCGGCATGCCTGGTAGGGTCTGTCAGACCCACCACGGCAGAAAAACCGTAGTATTTTATTCAAATTTGAATTCTGAGCGCACCCGAAAGCTGTAGCTGGCCGTTACGAACTACTCAATGCTTTCCGCCCGCTACCTCAGTCCGGGATACGTTCCTACAACGCAAAGACTTGTTTAAAGTGCTCTCTCTACTTGTAATTCATAATAATTGTTAACAACAAGCTCAAAGCTTAATTTTATGTTTAAAACGAACATTTTTTCATTTAAAATTTAAAAAATAAAGATTGTTGTGTTGTAAAACGATTTTTATGTCAAATCCTAATATTAGTATTTAATTTAATTATAAAACAAATATTTTTATTTATTTACTGCAATATGTATATGAAATAGTGATCCAAAACTGGGTCTGTCAGACCCACCAGGCATACCGCGTCACTTCTCGCCACCAGGCATACCGAGGGTTAAAATGTTAACGGTTGCATACAATTAATATATTTTTACGAATATTTTAGAAGACCTGACTATCACCAAGCATACTAGTCTCACGGGTGCATAAGGTGTACTAGCCACTAAAAACAAAACTAAGTGAGGTTTTGTAACATCTTGTTCTCCACAGTACTAAGTGTTAGTCGACCAAACTTCTACGAAAGCGTTCCCAACTTACCTTGCTGGTGAAACGACGGTCGAGTGCCATACAGCCCCTCATAGCCTTGCTCAGGCCCGAGCATATCCTAGTAAAGGGATTACGGATAAAAATTAAATAAAGTGAGGAGTCAAATTAAAAGGGGGAAGCCACATTCACAAGTACACACATATACGACATCGGTGTAAAATTGGTAGGTACACTGAGACAAACATGTTTTCTAATCAGTTAATTATATTCAAATGCATTGATTTAACATTAACAGTAAATACTGTTTCGCAAATAATAACTATACATAAAGTACTGGCCAGTTACAAAAATTAAAACTGCTAAGCACATCTTTCAAATTTCGAATCTCAGTCTACTTATTTATAAACAGCAATTCTACCTCCTTTCATCAAAATCTAATTACCTGAAGATCAGGCTGCATGGCCAGATCGTTGGGCCACATCTGATGATCATCGCGGAACAGCGAGTTGGTCAGCTCCATGGAGAGTCTCTTCTTGTAGTCATGAGGCTTATCTTCGGACATGCGGAACAATACCGCTGCTGCATAAGTCGCTACACCTGGAAAGAAGGGTAAGGCTTTTATCATGGTGTTAATGGGCAATGGGGTTAATCAATCAAAACCATAACATAGAAAACAAAAGACCATGCATACATTCACACGCTCATGTAATGTTTACATGTGCAATATAAGCTGCTTTCATAAGCAAGAGCATTTAGTATTCTCGTCTGCAGTATTTTTAACTGTTGAAGTAAATAAATATAACATGCATAAGAAGAAGAAAGAACTAAGGTTACCTACTGATATAACGAATATAAAAACATAACCCTCATGCTTTGTAATCGGTTTTACATGGTTAGCAGATTCCATGGTATCTCAGTTATTTATTAGTCTAACTAACGAATACTTTTGCTTTAGTCAATGCAATATAATGTAGACTGTGATAAATTTTAGATGTAACAACAGAGAATACGGTTTTTTTTTTCAAGCAGCGCATTCAAAAATCGACAAAGACCAACTCTACACGAAAACACGAGTGGAGCGATAGACATTTTTATACATTGACCAGACTTGGCCATACAACCAGACGCATTGGGTGACCGAATCAAGCCAACATGTAAATTCCTGTCTATCTTGCCCTAAGGAATGTAATTACTTGAGTAGCAACCTTCGTTTCGTGAATGCAGTAATTCGGTGAGCGGAGCAGTGGCGCCTTCGGCTTCTATCATCTCGGCTCCTTCCTTCTCGACAGCCAGCTCGCAGAGCACTCCTGCAGCCACGCGCTGAAAGGGTTTTCACCAAAAATATTAGAAAACGAACACACCTTTTTTGAAGTGTAATAATTGTTTTAGAAGTAAAATTGAAGTAGTAAGAATTCACAATAATTTAAGTCGTCACAATTCGGCTTAGGACTAAAAATACGTAAAAAATTACGTGGAATTTATTATTTTGCTTTATTAGATCGTTGACCAATAGTAAATCCAGAAGGTTCGACTGGGTAGTCTTAGGCTTATTGGTTAAACTTTTAGCTAAAATATGGTCCTGGCTTCGTAAATGTCCATAAATACCTGTATAATGCATCTCATCAGAAGCTTACCTGTATATTCTCAATCTCATTGAATAGCAGCTGCACGAAGATCGGTATGACGTTCTGTTGACGTATGAGCTGCCTGTTGACGCTCTCTCGGGCTAGGATGTGCAGTGCGCCCACTGCGCCCTCCACGATCTCTTCCATGCGCACTCCGTCGGCGTACGCTCCGCCGGCCGCGCCTCCGCCCGATGAACTGCGTTGCTGCAAAGATTTGAGGTCAGGTTGATACTACGTTACGTGTCTTTCAAGACTTTAAGGACGAAAACGATAGGTGCAACTTAGGTTAACATAGGTTCAACTAAGAAAAAAACTAAAAGTGCATTTAATTATTTGCAGAAATAAGGGCACAAAGAAAAGTTATGCCATTCGAACCAAAATGCACGTCTCGCCTTGCTGCAATATTGATGACTGGCAATCTTCACAGTACAGCTTGAGGTGTTTTCATGTTATCAACAATTGGCTACATTTGAAATGTCAAGAAAACAGACTATTAAACAGATGCATCATCTGGTTGTTGTCTAATGTTACTTTCCTGCTGTTAACCCCTTTTTTCCCATGTTTTTTTCTTCAGAAGATCCATTGTCATTTTCTTTTATCTCCTCTCTCTTCCCTCTAATTGTAAAAGAACTCATTATTTGTCTAAGGACAGAGTTGAGATCAACGATGGGACAAGATAACCCAAAAGAAGCCTGTTAAATCATGACTTAAAATAGATTTGGGCTATATGAACCCGGGAACACAGACCCAGGCAGGGAATTCCACCATCCATTTCTATCAATCAATTTAACTATGCTTACAGGTAGAATATGAACTTACTCTCTGCGTATCGTTGAAGGCTCTCATCAGGAGTCTAACCAGATGATGCACGGCGCCATGTTCCCGCAGCGGCGCGTAGTTGGCGGGACACAGCGCCAGGTTGCGCACCAGACCCACCACCGCCTTCACCAGCGGCCAGCGGGACGGAGGCTGCAGCAGCTTCACTATCACCTGTCAAAACAAAATTTGTTATTTATTAGCTGAACCCATAGGTTTATATAATTTAATGAATACATACAGAGATAGACAATATACAATACTCATCTGCGGCGATAATGTGAATTAAATCGACTCAGGTCTGGGACAATTGGCTGCCTGCCGGTGTTGCGGGTTATTCGAAAGAGATACCGCGGCCCCGGAACACAAAGGGCATAAAAGGTAACATGAATGGGTTTTAATCAGTACAAGTCTGACACTCCGCTTTGCCCAGAGCTGGAGAAGTCATTTTATTTCTTAGGCATTTTATGATTTGTCTAAAACCCATCCATGTTCCTTCTATTGCCCTTTACGTTCCGGGGCCGCGGTATCTGTTTCAAACAAACAACTTATTGTCAAAATTAGAGCTACCATTAGTGTGCATCTATTCCTTAAGTGTGGCATCGCTACAAATTATACAATAAACAATCAAAGATGTCTTCTGCAATATAAGTTGTACGTACCGGCAATCCATAGTGCAGGCGCACAGCGTTCTGCGCCATCTCGCTCTCTTGGTGGCGCGACGTGAGGTGTCGCAGCGCGCACACGGCGGGCTCCGTGATCTCCTCGCGGTCGCCGGCCGACACCACCGTGCGCACCAGCGCGTCCACGCCGCCGGCCTGGCACACCGTCACCTGCAGACAGACAACTTATTATAGGTTTCTTGTTTGTCGCTTGATATTATCTGAAGGAAACAAAAGTTGCGCCGACCCAAAAATGGGACGAGAATAGGACGATGATGAACAATGGCATTATCTGTGTTGTTAAAATTTGTTTGCTTATAGGGAAGGAGTTAAGAGGGGACAGGACCTAATAGGAATATGCAAAATTGGTATTCGAAGTAACTATCACCGTCGCGCTGCGCTGAGTGCAATAGACACAGACCAATATTTTCACAAAAGAAATTGTCGATATCGCCGTTTGACGCAACCGACTGCTGCGCTGCATGGCGCGGGTTCCCGCACGGAGTTGTTCTGGGTCTGTGTGATTGTGGAGTAAGTTTTAATGTTTGTAAACGCACCCAGGTTACAAGAGAAAGTCCTAGTGCGGGGCAACTTTTTTTTAAACAAAAAAGAACTTTAACTATTTCTAAAATTAAAATATTAAGGTAGAATTTAACTAGATTCTAATAATTTTCTTAAATGTTAAAAACTTTTCGGCTTTGTTGGGTAGTAATCTAATCACGGCGGTAAAAATGGGGCATTTCTTTTTATTTTGTAATTATTTTTTACCGACAAGGACATGCTTATTGCCCTTGATTTCATGGAAATAACATGAGTGCACTAGAGACAACTCGGGAAGAAAATAATAGAAATAATTTGTTTGGAGAAATTGCAGGCCCTATTCCCTCTTAATTCTATTTAGAGGCACCCACCAAACGATAAATATGAGAAATGACGTCCGCAATTCCACTTAGAAACCGCATAACTCGTTTCCGACTTATAATCTCTGCATGCAATCATTCTTTTGTGGTTAGTGCAGCAACTCTCTCATAGAAAATGTATATACTTCTATCACTTATCATTTTCATTGCAGTCACATCACCAAGTGTACAATAGAAGCAGCATTGGAACATTAACTAATAACATTATGTACTTGTTTATCTCTCCAATGCAACTTGAGCTTAAAATAACACAATAAATTATGTCACTTACTGTACAAAGAGTCATGTGAAGATAATTAGCCATGCAATTTAAAAGAGAATTGCATGAGGTTTTTGACTTTGGTTTTAATTTGTGTTAAAAATCGATAAAATACTCTTCCTTGTATCAGCAACATGAATCATTGGTCTTCACTAAATATTTCAGTACTAGCTGCGCCCCGTGGTTTCACTCGCGTGGTGATACAATATATCTTTATGAATTGTAGCCATGTGTTATTCTGATACGAAAGCTATATTATGGTGAAGTTTCCTCTAAATCCATTCAGTAGTCAGTAGTTTTTGCGTGAAAGAGCAACAAAACATCCTTACAAACTTTCGCTTTTATAATATTAGTAGGATATACTTTTTTGTGCATAGACTTTATGGCTACTGAAAAAAGAAATCAAGAAGATGTTTACCTTATTACGTTGGTTGTTGCATGTCAAGTTAGACAGAATACCAGCAGCGCAAGTGACGATGTTGACGTCAGTAGAGGCGAGAACTTGCACGAGGCTTTGCAGCAGAGCTTCCAGGCCCTCCACCTCATGAGAAATTAAAATAAAATCATTATAAAGTTCACGTAAATTACATAAAATTTATCACAAAGCGATATGGTGAACAAAAGCTCAGCACTTTGCCATACGAATTTCAATTATATCTGAGAGTTCTAATATCATAAATGTATGTCATAGACTAGAAACCATAATTTTGTAATACCTTAGTGGCTGCATCTGACAGATTCCTCAAAGTCCAGAGACAGTTCTGCACGAGGCGACCGCTAGGGTTGCCGAGGTGCATGGCCAGGGCTTGCATGCCGCCAGCTTCGACGATCGCCGGCTTGTTGCTGGAGCAAACTGACAATACCTGGGAGAAAAGGGGAAGTAGATATTACAGTCAATGTGTGTGGTTGACAAAAAACTTCTAATACTGTGAAGGGACTGACAAGATTAAGTGAGTGATATTGAAGTCCGTGGCTGTGAAAAGGTTCAGTATTTCAAAATATCTTCCTCAGACAATAGT
The DNA here is from genome assembly GCA_905475445.1 of Ochropleura plecta. Lineage (NCBI taxonomy): Eukaryota > Metazoa > Arthropoda > Insecta > Lepidoptera > Noctuidae > Ochropleura > Ochropleura plecta. The sequence goes on from FR997732.1 coordinate 6,797,665, forward strand.
TGAGAATTGTCCATTGTATTGGGTGCAATTTTAACACTTTAAACACAGACGAGGCTTGTTCAGTGGGAAAGTTATCTTGCAGACATTGCTGCTATCTCAATATTGTTTTGATGAGACAACTTTTTACTCAAGCATATTCAAAAATAGTTGTGAACTTACCTTCAACACCCGAGAGGTGGTCCACAGCAACTTTTCGTAGTCGTACGAGCGCATAATACGGACCAATTCGATTGGTCCCTGGGAAGCGAGAATAATCAACTTCGACTCCTGGTTTCCATAGGCCAAGATCTGCAGGCAATCTGTCACAATCGCCAGGAACTTCACATTGTTCCTCTGAAGTAGGGCCACCATTTTCTGGAGACCTCCAGCAAGACGTACAGCCATCTTGGATCCATCCTGATGTAGGAGCAGGTTGTGGAGAGTCGTGATGGCGTAGAAGAGGACAGACTCCACTGGCGAGCTTAGAAGCTTCACCAATGCAGGTATTCCGCCGCTCTTGAAGATGGCGAGTAGACCTTGACGGTGGTGAGACAAGTTGTGCAAGGTTCCCACAGCCCCCTTGGTAGTTTCCAGATCATTGGAGTTAGAAATGGCGCGCACTAAAGCAGCAACCATCTGGGGTGAGTTCATGATGGCATGGCGAGAAGCTTCCTTCTTGGAGAGCTGGTGAACCATCATGGCCGCTTGAGAGACAACCACTTGGTCCTCGTCGTTGAGTAGCTTGATCAACTCTGGTATAGCCCTGGTATAAAAGTGTGTGATTAAATAATGATGTATTTATTAGAGCTCAAACTTTAGAATAGCATCGAAGATGCACAGACCTGACAGTGTGGTAAGTCCACTTTGTATGATATGACAATGGTATTGATCAGTAATTACTTAGATGTTTACTTTCTGAGAAACTTGATTGCTAGCATGCTTTAACAACAGAGTTCAGCTGTAATTCAAACTGGCTGTTTGCCTCTTTGTGGTTGCAAAAGATTATTAATATTATGCATTTTCTGATCTGCATCTTAGAGCCTTGGGATTAATCTCACCCCCATAAAATATTTAAACATAATTAACAAATATTAGGTTTACTATACACTTCTGCCTCCCCCCTGCTTTGAAAACTACTACTAGCATATGTGTGTAAACCAAGGCTTCGATCAAAATGCCAATGTAAGCTTACCTGGTTGCTAGATCTGCGTCATCCTGATAGTTGATGAGGTTGACGACAGCGTGCTTAAGCATCTGCGATGGTTCTGCAAGGCGCTGCACTGCCGTTGGCTGGGCAGGGTCCAGTTGGGTGGACGGGATCTCAATACCCTCCTCCAGGGTCTCGGGGAACATGGCAGCCCTGACACGCTGGGAGCGTGTCTGGGATAGTTGCTGGTTCATGTCTAGCAGAAAGGACTAGATGTTTTAGCTAAAATTTCTCAGAAAAATGAATGAACAGTTACTGTATTCAAAGAGTCTACTTCTATCATATCTAATTATATCCTATAGACAGATCTAGAAAATGTGAATCTATTTATGTTTGAATCTGTTGGAAAATTTATTCTGAGCAAATAGTAAAATGTTGTTTTGCAAATGGCTCCTTTATCCTATTTCATTTCTCATTTAAAAGAACAACACATAGTTATAACAACATAGAAAAACATACAATGTTGATATCATATGCTAATGAGTTATTTAATAGTAACCTGTCCTATGTTATAGATGAAATTACTCCATTAATTTCATATTTTGATAAAATGAATGGAAGCAAAAATGATAAATATTTAATGCTATTCCTAAATGTGCAGATCAATAAACAACTTACCATCAACTTGCTCCTGGGTAAAACCCTGAGCGAATCCCTGATCCAGGTCAAACATAAGTTGATCTCCCTCCATCTCGTCATCTTCCTTGCCAGTAAGTGATGGGACCTATGAAGGGAAGATAATATTCAATGAGGGTTGTCTTTTCAAGTAAGGAAGTTACTATTATCAGTGGTTAGCCACAGAAGAACCTTAGGCATCACTTAAATGTGTAAATGTGAATAGATGCTTGAATTTCTTAGTAGATAGAATTTAGGTGTTTACAAATTTTATTATCACTTCCTTTTAACATCAAAACAAACTCACTTTGACATAAACAAAACTTAAAAAAACACACTTGGTTGACATTTTTTGTGTATTTCCTCAATAGCTGTAAATCAGCTGAGACAGTCCACAATAAAAAACAATATTGTCTATTATTTCACTTTAATAAATTAATGGAAGGCCATAACAATGTGGGTTTGATACTGTTGTAATTATGAAATGTCACATATTAATTGTGGAAATATTTTCATCACTACATTTAATATTATTTCTTGTCTGAAGAGCTATATTCACTTACTATTTTAAGAAATGCCCACAGAGATATATATAATTAGTAATTTCTTATAAAAGATAAAATAAGCAGTCAAGAAAAGCTTTCACTTATGAGGAAACCTTATTATACAATTTCATTCCTAATTCAATTCAAATACAAGATGGTCAGACAAACAATGTCTAATATTTGAGTATACTACTTATACACAACTCCATTTATAGCTGGCTGCATGGTTACTCATCAAGTTTTGTTGAATAAACTTAATAATCATAGACAAAAATAAGGAGTTTTCAACAAACCTGAGTAGCAGCCCCGGAGTTGATGCCAGAGTCAACCAGGTAAGAGTTCTGCTGCCACATGAGAGTCTGCTGCTCCTTGCTAGGTGCCATTGGCACATCGGAGCCGGCATAGTTGCTGTGAGACACTGGAAAAGGGAACAATAGTATTTATAGTTCAAAGTTTGTTTTGCTAAAAAAATAACTATGATGATTGTTTATCAAAGGTAATTATTGTGAATTTTAGAATATATATTGATTAATAGGAGTATTTAACTCCTAACTACTAGGAATGAATGAAATTATTTTAAGAATTCAACCAAGGCTTTTTTTAAGAGGTACCTAGTTAGATAAAGGAACAATAGATTAAATCATAACATAACTTACACTTGTGAAATACTCAAGGTGACATGAGTGTATTAGTTTTACCACTAAGAAGTTATGAATGAAATGTATTTGATAATTATGTACTCCAGTCAATACCTTTTATACGAGTCACATCACAGTCACAACGATCTGAAAGTACCTACCTAACTATAATCAGTATCTAGAACACATCTTTATTTTATTTAACCTAGCATACTTATTGATTCATAAAGTAATGAATACTGAACTATGTTTAACTTACTCGTGCGGCTCTGGGACGATGGTATCTGATAGCTCATGGTTCAGAGGATGCAACAATGCACCCTGCGCCTGTAAAAAAAAACACCATGATTTTTACTTTACAGATCACTTTGCGGCCATGACTATCGATCTAAGGTTTCGAGTAAACAAATATATTGGGCTCTTTTATTCAAACATTTCAATCTGCACCGTGTTTCATGCATTCAACGGCTCAAGGAAACGTATGAAACAAAACAAACAAGTACTGCATGAACTAAATACCAATACCACACCCGACCCCATAAAATGTTTGGTATTCGATTGATCATTACACTTTGATTTTTTACATTCTATTACTAACTAATATAACACGGGTAATACTTGCCTTGACTACCGTAAGCTGCAAAAGATTAATACAATAATTTACACTATAATTCCGATTTAATGATGCACAATGAACCCACCACCGTCACAAAATTGACATGACAATATGGCGGCCATGCAATCGTAACGTTTCGTTCACTATCGGGTGTTCTCGTAGAGATCGGTTGATATACTGCTTTCTCTTTTGTACTCGTTGCACTGGTATAAGTTTATCTCTTTCTATCATCAAAGCAACAGAAGTACCAACTAAATCGTAAACACGGCTTCGTTTCGTTTTACGTAAAAATCTTGTTGAAATGGTACAGTGCATACAAATTAATACATTTTTTTTTAAATAAATTCTTTTGTAAGTGTAATCATAATAATTTAGGCGTTACGTTGACAGACTCGTAACATTTGTATTTTTCTTATTGCGGCAAGCATACAAAATCATTGGATAAACTAGTTTGCCGTACAAAAATGCTTAAGCCCAGGAAGCCCAATATCGGCATCGGCACGACTGAGGATTTTAGGGCAATAACGTAGAAATTTCCATTAAACAGGGTGGCCAGTTGATAGGCGTCCAAAGAAAAAATTTTGATGCCTTATGCTAAGGGGTACCTGAATTACCCCCATGTATGTTCCGCGATTTTTTGTAGTTTAGGAGCTAGAATTTTAATAAGTACTATTTTCAAAATTTTCACCTAACATTGATTTTTATTTTTTATCTCTTTATTCCTACCATTTTTAGATTTTTTTTCTATGGAATCTATTAGCAATAGCAATAGCTACCATGCCCATGCAAAACCGTTTGCCTAGGTATTGTAGAACTTACCACAAAATTAGTCCAAAGTTCAAAATTACCGTTAGAGCTCGGTAATCAAAAATGTTCAGAGCTTAAAAAAAAATAAGTTAGGGTGCCAGAGGTAGGTATCTCTCTGGCACCCTAACTTATTTTTTTTTAAGCTCTGAACATTTTTCTAAATCATTTTTCTAGATCTAAATGATCTTAAAAAGTTCTATGGACCTTCAACAGACAAAATCGTTAAAAAATATAGAGCTTGATGGGGGTTATTTCCTGTAATTAATTTTGATAGCAATAAAGGTATTTTAACAGTAATTTTTCGTCCATTTATTGATTTATCAACATATAACTACATTTTTAAATATTTCTTAAAAATATAAAAAAAAAAAAAAATAGTAGCCCACCGGTATCGGGAACAGGGTCCAAGCTACCGGCGGTCAGGGCTCCAGAGAAAGGAACCTCCTAACAAAACGAGCCGTGTCCAGGAGTACCGCTTTCTGTATCAAGCCCTTGATCCAGCTGCTTCGAGAGCCTCCTCAGGTGTTGGTCAAATTTGTGATTTCGTTATTTTTGCCCCTGTTATGATAAAAAAATACGGTAGATGGTTTACAAATTTTATTAGAACACCCTACAAAAGGTTTTCAAAATGCCGCCCTACCACAGAAATGCACAATCTACATCTACGGAGGAAATTGTCTTTTACATTGTCACCACACCTCCAATTTGCTCGCGGCTCTCGACCTTCCTGGATATCCGACGCACTTAGTAATTTGTTTTTTTAATATTTGATACAATTTCTCATTTGCCAACCTACCACAGTTTGTCTCTGCATCACGCAAAAGTCGGCCTCTGACCATTATCTGCTTAAAGTAAATTACCTACCTACTTTTTTTATATCTAAGTATAAAAAATCAACATTGGTCAGGCAGCGTTTTCTACAGAAAGATCTGTGACAAACAAACAGCCAGATAGAGTACTCTACCTAGTCTACCTTAAAAATATTTATTTTTCTATTCTGTTCAAAGAGATTTAAAAGACTTCGGACTTAGGTATTTTGTAGATAAATCTAATGTCTTTGATTTTCGCTTAAAATATTTTTGACAGCTTATTCTCTGTCTGCTGTTGCTGTCTATTCTCTTTGTCTTATTTGTAATTAACGTACGAATTTTTCATCAATTTATTGATAATCTAAAATAATAGAAGGAAATAAAGTACCTACCTACTACTTATTTTGTTTGTGTAAGAAGACACTAAACAAAGTCTGCAAACCCAATAATAGTAGCAAACGATCGCAAGGTGTTGGATATTCGCTAAATTTTATTATAGCACTGCCTTCCAAATGTCGATGAACTTACAAGGAATTTCTTCCTATGATGTACCTAAATACAGCCGCTTCAATCTTTCTGACAGCACGTCGGATATTAGGATCTTCGTTCATGAATTTAGAGAACGAGTATTAAACTGCCTGCAGCGTGAAGAACAATGTGCCAAAAATCAATTTAAGTCATTTGTTGAAAAGAGGATCAGTGTTGCTGAAATACCTTGGTTACAAGATAACACTGAACGATTTCTTGATCACACTGCTAATCAAAATTTAGTGAAGGTACATTATCTGTCGGAATGTGGCTTCATCAGTTCTTTGCTTTATTCTTCTGATGGAGAACACATCATCGTGGGACATTCATCGGGCATGGTCCAGGTATGTCCACAGAACATTATTATGTCGGAAATAGGAAATGGTACCACACACTTCTTACATATAATAATTCTAGTTTACAGCGTGTTTGCTAAAAATCAGGTGTTTGCTATGAATATTTTGATGCTCATATAAGATTCTGAGGAGAGAAAAAAATATAAGGCCGAATTTTAAAATATTAACTTTTTTTTTAAATTTCAACATTATACCGTTAACGCTATTGAAAGTGTCATTCTCATACAAGCACGTACTTGCCAATGAAGATAGTTCTCTTCACCATAATACTGCCCATTCCGACTGCAATGACAACATTTTCCCTGTACCCATGGTTTTTTTTTTGGTGAAATTTTTGTATCGCGCGGCCCCGGAACATAAAGGGCAATAAAAGGAACATGGGTGGCTTTTAGTCAGTACAAGTCTGTCACCCAGAAGGGGGAAGTTTTCTGATGATTTTCCATACGTAATAAGTCACTGCCGGAAAATGAGGTAATAATTTCCTAGTCGTCTCCTTGATTCTCTGTGTCTAAAGTGCATGTAATGGTCCAATTGAAATAAATGCTTTTCAGTTTGAGTTTGATTCGGTTGCTATTTTAATCTTGTGGTTGCAAGTGCAACTTTCAGTTCAGTTTTGAGCTTGGATTTAGATCACAACGTGGAACTAAAACGCAAAACAACAAATTCGGTGCAGTTAATTGTTGAAATAAGAACCTATCACATAAGACCAGTCTAACATAGGGTGACCTGTTAGACTGGTTGAAAATGTCCTAGGCATTAAAAGTCCGCCTTTGAGCAGTGTTTTTTATACATATGTATGTATGCGTAAAGTTTTAATAAATAAGACTTTCAGTTTGTCAAAAAACAGGTAGGCCATGGCCGAAATGCCAGACCCTGAGCTAAAAGATGTTCTGCAGGAATTTTCAAAGAATATTAAAGAATATTATCGCAATGAACTACATCCGAAAACATGGTATCCAATGTTCTATCGAGCGAAACCTAAAGATAGAGTTTTTACATGGGTTAAGGAGAATAATGAAAAATTCTTAAAAAACACTCCTAACAAAATTTTGCAACACCGTTGGTACGCTTCGGAAAAGGGTGCTATTACTTCAATGACATTTTCACCAAATGGATATCACATTATTGTTGGCCATGCTTCAGGCGGTATCGAGGTGAGGTTAGGTAATTGTTTCAGCTCCGCAAACATTACTCAAGCTCCTAAATTAATAGAATGACGAATGGTATTATAAGGTAACCTGAAATAATAACCCAGCATAGAAACCTACCATTTCTGCGTATTCAAGTACGGTCAACGAACTGAGACAACTGTGTCCATCAAAACCTGTTTTTTTTTGTGTAATTTAAATACCTACCTGGTTCATTTTTAGAGTTCTGTACATCAAAAGGTCGTTAGTTGTCCGCCTGCCTGTCTGTCAAGACCCTGTATCTCCGGAACGCGTGAAGGTATCGGGTTGAAATTTAAACCATATAGGTACTCAAACGCGAAAAAAAAACATATCTCTAAGTCTACGCAGTCAAAAGATATGGGCATTTATGTCGTATCTAAGTTTGCACGGAACCATCGGTGTGCGAATGTGACTCGCAACCGGTCTGGTTTTCTCCTTAGAATCGGTAATTATTTAAAAAATCGTAATTGTTTAACTAACTAATGGGTTAGAGTCGAATTTATTGATATAAACTAGGTACCCAAAGAACTTCGGCTCTGATTTTAAAGAAACCCAACATCCATAATAAAACCCAACCCATCTTAGCAGAATTGAGAATCGAACCTATTTATTTTAAAAACACATTGCATTATTTCGTCATTTGATAGCTTCGCCATTTAGGGTCAAATTCCAGATGAAATGAGAAGTTTTAACATAGGGCAAACTTATTTTTGGAACCTGGTAAACTAAAATGATTGATTAACTGATAATCGAATTACAAAATAAGCACGCACGCACTAATTCTTTTCTGTAATTCTAGATGCGTCATGGCAGTACAGGCACGGTCCTTGCAACGTTACGAAACATTCAGTTCCCTCCGAAACCCGTGCATGCTCTGGAGTACAGCCAAACTGAACCAAATATCTGCTACGCAGCCTGCTTGGATGGGGGCGTGTATCGTATCGAGATCCCACACGTATGTGAAATGAGAATCTATAATTATCATTGAATAAGAGCGTATATTGTAGAGTATATTTTATCTTTGGTACGAGATCCTGTTTAATTGAAGGTTAGGTAGGTTCATAGTTCACTTCACATCAGTTCAGATCTCCGTCGTGGGGTTAATTTGGAATGGGAAGATAATTAACGATGCTCTATTATATAAAGGTTGAGCTACATCGTCCTACAGAACACCAAAACAAAATGATTCTTTTTTGCATCGCAATCTTTTTTTAAAACATATTTTCACAAAAACACCTATGCATAACTCAGCGGTACAATAAAGTTCGTCCATTTTTTATAATCAATTCAATACTGTACAATATTGTTCACGCAAAATTCCTGACCGGATTCAATTCATGAAATAGAATTATTTATCGTAGCACAAAAGCGTGTGTATTCATTTCCGTTGCTGCGATGTAGCGAATAACAACAGGGAATAACAAAGATTAAAATGTTACCCTCCATTCCCTTTTGGTATTAGCGGCCTAGCGGTATGTGTAGATATCCTTTCACGAGAAATTGTTCCTGCGAGGTTTTGAAACAAGCGATGCGATGAATTGCTACCTCCCTACGTCGCGTGTTTACGGATGGTTGAGTTAATTGTAACCATATCTAAGGTACGTACATAATTTGATCTGTCAGCGGCAACATCAGCTGTCAGACTGTTAGCTACTAATGCGTTCATATTGACGAAATATTAACATAGTAAGATTTAGTTATATTTATGATGCGTAGGTATAAACTCCTTGGTGGCTTGGAGTGTCCTGGAGTTTCTCTGAGCGATTGCATGCGGAATGAGTGGATTCGACAAACAACAAGCCATAACTATTAAATGGCAGTGGGCCGGCCAAATTTGCCGTAGATCCAATGATCATGAGATGGAAGAGGTAGGCCAAAGAGATTCAACATCATCAGCAGAACTGGACTGCTGTAGGCTGATGAATCTGAATCTTGTTGGGCTGATGAGATATAAAAAAATACCATAATGAAATTCAAAAAGATATTTCTTCTGGATCCCATTTTTTTTATTAAAAACTTAATAAATAACTTTATTAAAACACTTGATACTTACCAAAGATATCAGTGCAATACTCTTTTTATTATTAACACCTAAAACGGGATATTTACAATGTTTGTTATTTATTCTGTTTCCAATATGTTAGTGTCCATGTCAGTTTAAAGACTTACAATACTCTTTTTGTTTTTCTTATTATTATATTCTACTAGCTGTTGCGGCTTAGCCCGCGTGATATCGAAAAAAAAATTGTAGTGTTATTTTAGACTATAATCTACCTCTGTGCCAAATTTCATCAAGATCCGTTCAGCCGTTTTAACGTGAAGGAGTAACAAACATCCATATATCCATCCATCCTCACAAACATTCGCATTTATAACATTAGTAGGAAGTAGGATTTCTTTCTATTCATTATTTATGTAATAAGTGGAAACTTGTAATTGGCCTTCGTCTTCATATTGTATCTGACTACTTAACTGTACTAGCTGTAAGTTTTCTTAAAATTATTACAATAAAATAAAATTCTTCTATTTATGTGTGCTACTTGCCACAGCAAAATCGCTGGTTTAAAAGCCCTATCTTCAGGGCAGACTTACGTAAATCAAGTCGAATTGGCTGTCTGCCCTATCGATTAACGTTGTCCATTTATTTCTGAAGATAGATACGTCCATCACAGACCCTCCAGCGTACTGCATCAGAGCTGACCCGATGCTGGACAGCCTCAACATGCAGTTCTATGGAAGTTATGCGGTTTCGTTGCATTCCACGCCGTTAGTAACAGGTTAGTTTTTCATCAAGTTACTAAACGAGCTAAAGATGTATGACGTATGTACTATTGATTTTTGAATTTAGAATATTTAAAGTGATTCCTTTGAAATTTCGGAACTGGGTATTTTTCGGTTCCACAGCAGTATAGGTATGTACTGTGATTACTTGTGACATGTGTGGGACGTTTATTAATTACTCGCATTTGCCCGCGGCTTCACTCGCGTTAAATTCTGGGTAACACAGTTCCCCTTTCCTGATTTGCAGGTACCTGCTACCTGTAGTTTTTGCCCTTGCGCATTTTTTATTGTAATAGCAAAGCTAAGTTTTCCCCCCTTTTCTTCCCTTTTTCTCCCTCTATTATCACTTTAAAAACAAATAGCCTATGTCCGTCTCCAGAGTCCCAACTATCTCTACACCAAAATTTATCAAAATCGGTTTAGCCGTTAAGGCGTGAAGACGTAACAAACAAACTTACTTTCACTTTTATAATATTAGTAAGGATAATAGAAGCGTAAAACAGTTTAGACTATATTTCTATTTCATAATTTTTCCAAAAGAAGTCACCTCATTGACATCATTAAATCTCTTCTATTCTCTTTTTAAACAACTTGAGCATTCGAACTTCATCGCAAACTCGCCTGCAACCTTTAAGGTTTGATTAATGGCATAAAACCTCCATAGTATCTACAGTAAAGGAACTATATGGGTTGATTATTAAAAGAATTAAATTACTTGGTGGTCTCAAAACCAGATAATTTTAATGATCAGAGCAAAAGGAGTACGAAGAGAAGCACGTTTAAAAAAACTCATAGAATCTACTCATAGTATGTATGATTTAATTCACCAATTGAATATTGATATTGATATTGTTATATCAAGTAAGCAAAGCAAACAAGGTTTATCGAGTGAGAAATGCGAGTCACATTTGATACTTAGTTACCTAAGTCGGAATTCATCTAAAGCCATCACGTGTTGAACACGAGATTCCAATCAGATTTCGTAACTTGGTGTATCACTAGAAGCCTAGAAAATTACGGTAACGTGTCCAACTAAAAGCCCGCCAGAAGGTATTAGGGTATTAGTTAATCCATTGGTAGTTCGGAACTATGGGATTTTATTACCATCTAAGATTAGCCAGGCAGCTGAGTGTTGCGTAGTGCAATTGTTGGAAACTCAAACGTAAGTATGCTGTCAAATCCAATCAATGAATGCCCTTGCTTTAAGTTTAGCATATAAGTCACGTAAAAGGATATTTATGGGTTAGCAAATCAAATCAAATTTCAAATATTTAAAAAAAAAACACATATATCACATGGGCACTAATAAAACGTCGAGAAAAGGTGTACCGTTCGGGCTGGTAACGACTATGGAAAAGAATCGGCAAGAAACTCCATGGTTCCTCTTTTAAAATCATTTTAGCCTGATACTCGCTCCGCCCCGAGCGGGGGAAGTTATTTGATCATTTCCCTTGTGTAAAAAAGGCCTCGGGCTGGTCAACAGAAGATGAGGGATCAAGAGAAGAGAGATCAAGGGAGAAAAGGAAATGTTTGGTGTTGGGTTTTTTATGTGGTATCTGAGTAGATGATAAATGTTGGCAGGCATCAATAAGGTCTTAAATCCGTATCAATATCTTACAGTTTGATGCTATTTCTTCATAAGTTATGCAAATAGTTTTGATACTGCTACGTAAAGTTCTGGTACTCAGATGTACACGGTTACACTGAAAGTGAACCTTAATACAGTAAGGAAAAACCATAGAAACGAGAAAGGAGAAGGAGAGGATCTCCTTTTAATATTTGTATGGGAAAAATCTAGGCAGATGCACATTTCTCGACCTGTACCTGTTGTAATTAAAAAAGGCGTATTCTGTAACAATATTTACATAATTAAAAATGAATTTCATTTTCTTATACTAGAACGTTCTCCAGCACTAAGCTTGGGTATCTTGGCGGAATCAAGAAAAATGGCCATTGGATATGCTGACACATCAGTCAAGATCTACGACATGGAAACTGAGAAGGTGGGTTTGTTCAATTAGTAGTATTTTGTCATTAAAGGAGAATGCCTAGCAAGTTGTGTCTGCATCTTTTCCATTTTAATACAATAGAATTATAAAATCAAGTAAGTATTATAAGTATTAATTGTAGAATAGAAAATACTTTATTGCACATCAAAAGTTAAACGTAACTGTTTTACAGAAATTTCGAGTTCTATGGTTACAATGGCGGTCTTATCGCTGATAGCGATTTCTTCCAGACAACCTTTGGATGAACTGTACAAATATAAAAATATAGCGGTGGGACTACCCCCCGTAGTGTGCAGTAGGTACACCATTCACACAACAAACAACTACAAACAAATTAAACAATTAAAATAAAGTTATTTATTCAAATATGTAAATACATAAATACTATGTGGTAACAAATACGAAAGGTTTTAAACATTGATTGGGAAATTTAATAACGTACCTGGGAACGATTATGATACCTGGTCTGAAGCAACCGGGAGTTCAGAAGATATTAAAATAATTAGAGTATTGTTTCGACGCCACATTTCCGCCATCTTTTGTCGTCAAATGATACTAGTTTATTACAATTTCGACACAAAGTTACCGAATTTACATCTAAGCCTTAACCTTCTTTAAGTTATATCCACTAAGCATAATATTGATGTCTGCAAATTGCAGTCTTTGACCCCCTCATTTCTCAAATTCTCGCAACATATTTCAAACAAAATAACAATAAATCTGTTTTTAAGCAAATTTTTATTTAAGCTTTTTCTTTGCAAAACATTCTTGCCATTAACAACAAAAAGCATTAGGTAGGTGCCTACTGAAATATACTGAATATGCATAGTCCAATACATTAACAGCACATATAACTCTTGTCAAGTGATTTAAACATTTTCTTTTGTGTTTTACAAAATTTATGTTCATTGAATATTTTACTGCGTTTTGTGGCGTTTATTTACTTACTCCGCAAAGAAAAATGGTGTCTGGCATAATGACGTAAATAATAGATAAGTACCTATGAAAGAGAAAGGCATGCTGCGCCGGCACCAAAATAAATTGGTATGAAGGCAGGAGAAAGAAATGGAAGTTTGTTAAAATTTGTAACACAACCCGGGTTGCTAGTTGTTCGAAAGAGATACCGCGGCCCCAGAACATAAAGGGCAAAAGAACATGGGTGACTTTTAGTCAGTACAAGTCTGACACTCCACCCTGCTCCGCCCAGAGCGGGGTAAGCAGCACCATCCCGCCGGCCGGCGGACTCGTTTACTGTGTTAAAACCAGTATTCTGTCTTAGACAAAAACAAAATGAAAAAAAAATATACATGTCCAATTTAGAATTTCCTCCTTTTTTGTTTTTGTCGTTTAAAAAGAGAAGCCTGTATATGGACTGGGTGAAGTTAAGCTTAGGCTGTAAGAAGATATGTTTTTGGCTTTTCATAATATGTTTGTGTTCGCGAGACCTCTTGTTTATATGTGTTAAGAAAAGTAATATTTAAAAATAGCTTCTTGAGAGAAGCTAATTTTAAATATTTAAAGTCTATGAGTAGACCCCAAGGGTTTTTACTTGCCCAAAGATACATTTGTATGTTATGTTTTAACTTGCTTTGATGAACACCACCTGTAACTATGTTAAAAATCTTAGAAGTTATTGATCTGAAATTTTGCAAGTACTTGTTTAGTGTGGAAGACAATGCATGGTTAACTAGCTCACGTCATTCTAATGTTCCATTTTGTAAAAGAAAATGATTAAAATCTCTATACGTTTACATAATGTGCTGGCACAAAACAAAACAAATTCAAATTATAACAATTGTATTATCTCATCTGACATTGGCTTTGAAATAAGGTAAGGTAAGGATAAAAATGTCTATGGCCTTACGTAACCTTATTTTTTTTAACTAAAATATTTATTAACTAAATAGAAGAGCAAATATTGCTTTTGAAGTTTTGTTATTGTACAGGAAAGTAGGTATCTATTAGACGCCACTGTATCGTCTGGAAGAATCCAAATGTATTATTCATCAAGTTCTCAGAATGTAGGGAATGTTATCTTTGGATAACTATATAAACCAGAGTCAGATACTCTAATAACTTTACGGATTAACCGATAACCAATTCACTAGATTGAAGTTTATCTTTCAAACAATGGATACCGTCTATCTCTTGCGGGCATCGTGTGGGCGAACTCAGAATAGATAGATATTGTGTTACAGCACTGTCTTAACAGAAAATTGCGAAACCAAGCAATAAGGTTTATCTTACAAGTTGTTAGATATGCAGAGCATGTAATTAAAGGCTTTTAATTGATATAGAGCCTTTACGAGGAACTTGTGTAAATAATAACAGCCCCTCGCCCTCGGGTCAATCTTTATTTTAAACTGCACTTGCCTAGGTTGATCTGTGGTTGGGTGACCGACCCGTTACATATCCAGTTTCCTTCATACGTCGGAAAGCACGTTAAGCTGTTGATCCCGGCTGTCAATTCTAATCTTTGACAGTCGTTACTGACAAGATTTACCAAGGGGTATTACTCAGTACTAACTGGGTTGTGGAGGTCAGATAGACAGTCGCTCCAAGTAAAGTATTGGTATTCAGCTGCATCCAGTTAGCCTGGATGCTGACTCCAATAAAGTTATGATCATGGATAAGCAGACGATGATGATATACAGCCTTTTTTAATCTAAAATCTAGCGACACTTGGATCATCAGACAGCGAACACGAACGCTCATTGGTCACGACTATGTTTTGACGATTGAGTTTTGACACCGTTACCTATAACGGTGTCAAAACTTAATAAATTATTCAAAACAGTGTCCATGGAGTTACTTGCCCATTCTTCTTCATAGAGATCTACGCTTTGAAATGTGTTGTCCATTCGGTACGGTACTTTCTCAAGTTATTATGCCTTGTAGACTGTAGCTTCATCCTTGTGTTTTTGTCATTCAAAAGTGCCTGTAACGGTCTAATTGAAAGAAATGCGTTAAGTTTAATTCGACGGCACGGTTGGCGCAGAGGCTGAGCAATCGACTTCTGCGCTGCGTGTCGCGGTTTCGATCCCCGCACGGAACAAGTATTGGTATGACCTACAGGTAGTTGTTTCGGGTCTGGCTGTTTGTGTATGTGCTTTTAAATGTTTGTAAACGCACTCACGATATACGAAATTCCTAGTGTGGGGAAACGTTTAAAAAAGAAAACTGGCAAATGAGTGCGTCAGATTTAGGTTGCGTGGCATACCGAATTACAAGTCTGTTACTTTCCTTACGGCTATGCATAAAATGTAACCAATAAAATGTTACGGCTTAATCTCGTTTAACTGTGGTAATAAAACTGTCATTTCTGCATTGGATTTATTATAACTTTGATGTCCTTGACATTAAAATGTAGGTCGGAGAGTTTAAATGTTATTGGAAAGACAAATCGTTAAGCTGTGCCGAAATGGAAAAATGTTCAATATCCAACGTCAGTAAAAAAGATTCATTTATTTGTACAGACATGTGTAACATAATACATAGGAGATGCACATATGGATGGAAAGAGTTTAAAATTGTTGGTATAACATGTTTTTCCATTTCAACTTACGAGTTAGTTCCCAATACATTGTAAATTCTTACTAATATTATAAAAGCGAAAGTGAGTATGTTTGTTTGTTACCTCTTCACGCTATAATGGCTACGCCGATTTTGATGAATTTTGGTACAGAGATAGTGTGGAACCAGGAGACGGACATAGGCTAATTTAAAAAAAAAGTGGGATGTGAGGGAGAAAGCGGGAAGAAAAGGGAAAACTTAGCGTTGCTATTACAAATCAATAAGGCGCAAGGGGAACTGTGTTACCCCGAATTTAACGCGAGCAAAGCCCGGGCAAAAGCTAGTTATAAATAAGAATAAAAATAAATTAATGTCCAATATTCAAATATACCATTACAAAATAAAAAAGTATAAGTATAATATCCCTTTCAAATTAGCCATTTCTTAAGTTCTCTCTTAAATAAATCAATACCATTATTATCTTAATGTTTTTTAATTATTGCCACACACATGACGAATGAAAGGTTTCGTCATGTGTGTGTAAGTTGCATTTGCAATTTCAGTATGCTGTATTTCTTTTCCAGTTGATTTAAAACTATATTTAGATAATGTTTGGTTGGATGCCGGTGGCTCCTTTAACCTCTCCTCTGTGTTTATTGTATTACTTAGACGTTGATAACTAAAAGTTGAAATAAAATTAGTTGCGTGTCGACGGCGCGTTCGTGCCTCTAGCAGAGGAGCCTGCCAGGACCGCTGCCTGCCAGGGTTTCGCGTTGTTTGAAAGAGGTACCGCGGCCGGAACATAAAGGGCAAAAGAAAGAACATGAGTGGGTTTTAATCTCGTAAAAGTCTGAAACTCCCCCCGTTCTGCCCAGAGCGGGAAAGGGTAATTGATGATTGCCCACCCGTAAAAAAGGGATCCATACAATATGTTGAAATAAACTATCTGAAAAGGGGAAAATGAAATACTCGTAAAAGTAAATACATTTTAAAATTCATGATTTTTGTCCCAAATTTGGTAACTTATATACAATGTGTCCGGTCACGGACTAGCGATATTCTATGTACAGACGCCTGCACATCAAGCTACTACAATCTGTCAGATTTCTTTGATAGATTTTCGACTTTATTTCTAAAGTATTAGGTTCAAGGTTCATTGGGAAAAATTGACAGTTTCGGGTAGCTTGACCTGCTGGCGTCTGTACTCATATAACAAACATTCTAGTACTCAAATTTATTGATTTAAAAAAAAAAAACTATAATTTTTTTTCACAAAACAGTTTACAAAACTTATGTTGATTTGCATATTTTTTTAGACTTCAATTTTGTTTTCCTAAGTTACAAAAATGTAAGTTCATCATTTCTTAATTTAACCCTCGGTATGCCTGGTAGGGTCTGTCAGACCCACCACGGCAGAAAAACCGTTGTATTTCATTCAAATTTGAATTCTGAGCGCACCCGCAAGCTGTAGCTGGCCGTTATGAACTACTCAAAGCTTTCTGCCCGCTACCTCAGTCCGGGACGCGTTCCCACAACGAAAAGACTTGTTTAATGTGCTCTCTCTACTTTTAATTCATAATAATTGTTAACAAAAAGCTCAAAGCTTAATTTTATGTTTAAAACGAACAAATTTTCATTTAAAATTTAAAAAATAAAGATCGTTGATTTGTAAAACGATTTTTATTTCTAATCCTAATATTAGTATGTAATTTCATTATAAAACAAATATTTTTATTTATTTACTGCAATATGTATATGAAATAGTGATCCAAAACTGGGTCTATCAGACCCACCAAGCATACCGCGTCACTTCTCGCCACCAGGCATACCGAGGGTTAAACGATAGTAGACAATATTGTTGCCTTCTGAATAAACCTATTTTCGTCTCAGTAAGACCAAAATTTTGAGAGATATGATAATTTTTTTTACACGCATAGAGAATATCTCAAAATGGCTGCCAAAAAGCGGGGAAGTGAATTAGACCCAAATGTGTATCGGAATAGTACCTATATTAAAACACTCGTTACATAAGTATCTAGAATATCACTAGTACATTGTATATTTGGTGTGTCCTTTTCCCTAAATTCTATATATTCTGTAGGGATATTTTTTTTACTTGTTATCCAAAACATATTACATATGAAGGCATTATTAAATTAATATAATCTAATCTCGATACCTAATAATACCCTCATGGATTAGACAGGTTTTTTTAATATTGTGTACAGGCCAATCATCAAAATTGAAACCCAACACAATTGATTATGTAGGTTTCAATATGACAGACTAGCATATTACCTAGCCTTTTTTTGCGGCCGTGAAATCATCAAATAACTTCCCCCGCTCTGGGTGAAGCGGGGGGGGGGGGGGGGAGAGTCAGATTTTTACTGACTAAAACCCACCATGTTCCTTCTTTTACCCTTTGTGTTTCGGGGCCGCGGTATCCCATTCGAACAACCCCGGCAGTCGGTGGCCCTGGTAGACCCCTCTCCTATATTATTACCTAGCTACCATCTTCTTTAAAAATACTTCTCTGTTTCTCAATTTAAGACAACCGTCACATACAAAGTGCACAAGACACGGCTCCAGTACATTCCGAAGAAGCTGCAGAGAATGCACTTTGGTCAAGTGGTTGCACTCAGATGTCATCCCCAGAAACCGAATATGTTCGCCACTGGAGCTTGGGACAACACTCTTAGGGTGAGTTGGTACGCACGGCAACTAATCAAGCTATACAAATCTAGTTAATACGGGTCTTTCGTTGTATAGGAAAGCAATACAAAGCCAAGACATGTTATACTAGAAATGTATAGCTTGATGTGCCGCCGTGTGTATAAGAAAGCATTAATAGCGGATACAGAATACGGACACGTTAGACACTATTTCTATCTCTTGCTTGATATTTCAAGTTAGTGATAGAAATATTTCATATATTCTTCTTTTCTAATATATAAAATGCTTTCGCCGCTGTGTTTGTTACCGAACTCCTCCGAAACGACTGGATCGATCCGTATGAAATTTTGTGTGCATATCGGGTAGGTCTGAGAATGTGCCAACAACTATTTTTCATACACCTATACCGAGTGAAACCTTTGGGCACAGTTAGTTATATATATCATTCTTTTTTAAAGGTGTTTGTCCCCTAACTCCTCCTAAACGGCTGGACCTAGGTTTAGAAAAATTCTACGTTTTGCACGGGTAAGTTCTTGGTTCAATTCACGAGAATTACCCAGAACTTCCAGGACATCAGTAGCGCTGAGTTGCAAACTAGAGCACTGATGCAACAATATACATATAAAACGGACCCATCATGCAGTCTCAACCAAGCTTTCTGAATATCAAACAAAGTCACTTTATACAAAGTTATTGGTTTTTAGGGTACCGTACCTCCTAAAGGAAAAAATGGAACCTTTATAGGATCACTTTGTTGCCCGTCTGTATGTCTGTCTGTCTGTCAAGACCCTTTAACTTGCGAATGCGTGGAAGTATCGAGCTGAAATTAAAACTATATACTCAAATCTGCGGTCCCTTGGAGCTGTGAAAAAATCAACCCTCGCAAGTCTACGCAGCCAAAAGATCATTATCTGCCTAGCCTTTTCCCAACTATGTTGGGGTCGGCTTCCAGTCTAACCGGATGCAGCTGAATATCAGTATTTTACATGGAGCGACTACAGCCAAAAGATATGCCCATTTATATCGCGAGTTTGTACGGAACCCTCGGTGCCTTTTGGTTTCTTGAAGAAAGGAAGAAAGCTGGAGATTCCCATTTTTTCATTAGATAACTTGCGGTATTAAACAGGTCTTCTAATCAAAATATACGTATCTTTGGTACCTAAGGTATCATTACTCAGGGTATCCAAGCTATGACCCATGGAATAACGACCTAAAAGGAACATGCTCTTATTGGTTAAGACTTATAATGTAGTTTATTAAAATGAATTATTAATTGGTGATCTAGGTATAAGCTGCTCTTATCACCTTTCAATTTATTAGAACAATTCCAATAGCTTTGACAAAAACTTTGTGAACCGTACAGTCGCCAGCAAGATTGGAACAGAGCGAATTTTGAATTTTTGACAGATTGTTTTAACTTTGATTTTCGTCTACACATATGAATCTAGCCTCTATAACTTTATGAATTAAAGCGGTTTTATACATAAACAAACATGAGCTCAAATTAAACAGATATTAAAACTCAACTTTTTGTACACAAAATCAAAATTGTTCGCATAGTTGCAGTGAAACTAACTTTGTTAGGAGGTATAACAAAAAATAACAGTGGCTACAGTTGTGGATAACTTTGATAATATGGGTGCAATTTGACCGCAGAACGTTTGACCCTGGCGCCCCCTGCATCCAAACAGGGGTCTACTCCTGGCAAAGGTGAAAAGGGTACTCTGAACGTGCACAACATACAGCTCTTACGTATACCTATGTGATATAGTGCTCCGTTTAAGCTCAACAAATTAGTATTATTTTGGTGTTTTTACGGGAAACATTGTTTACCCAGGAAACAGGGTTCTTTATTAGTTTCCCTTTAACAGCAATTGTTTTTGGTTGGTTTGGTGATTTGTATTTGTCAACAATGACAAGCTCGTGTTGGTGTTGGCCAGTGCGTGGGTTTACTTGTTGGTTCTAAAAAGATCTCGTAATACCATAGATTTCAGAAAGGAAGTTTCTATTTCCAAAATGGATTAAAAATTAAGCTTGTGTTCTCGTTTACGAAAGGGTCTTTGAAACTATGTGCCAGACCCACGACACTCCACCAAAGCACAGAGAGTAAAATAGATGTGTTGTGGACAGAAAGACCGAAAGATTTTCGTTGTTAAACTAAGCTGTCACGAGGCATGTTTAGTAGAAATGGTTGAGTTTGAACTAAGACGACGACGGGCCTGTTGGTCTAGTGGTTAGTGGCCCTGACTGCTGAGCCGGAGGTCGTGGGTTCGATTCCCACCCAGGACAAACTTTGTGTGATGAGCATGATTGTTTGTTCTGTGTCTGGGTGTGATTTATCTATAATATGTATGTATTTATAAATTATATAAGTATGTATATCAGTTGTCTGGTTACCATAACACAAGCTCTGCTTAGCTTGGGATCAGATAGCCGTGTGTGAGTTGTCCCAAGATATAAAAAAAAAAACAAAAGAGTAGCGGGCCGGAGATGTCTCGTATTTGTTTGACCAGCCTTCGCACTCGGCCAATCATAAGCAATACTAATACAACTCACAACTACAAAGTACTATAAAGTGCTTAGATGGATGATATGTGTTTAGTAAACAGTGCCTTTAAGTTCTGCTAGTGTGTGTCATACAGACAGGTAGAACTACCCTAGTAAACAGTTAGGTGAAAGTTTTTTAAATCCCCACGCGCACTGTCGTCGTCCTATAATGTACGTATTCGCTGTCGGCAAGTACGTGGGGCGAGTAACTTACTAGAAGCTAGTAAACACGTGCTGAATTAAACATGGCGGACAACGACCGCGGACAGACTCAAAGCATCTCTGTCGAGATTAAAATATTTCTCTCGGCGGTTAAGTGCTCAAATTATTTATTAAGCGCGCTTTAACAGACGGTACGGTATTGTTCGGGGGCTATTATGGAATATTCTATTCTTGCTTGCTTATTGTTTGAATGTTTGTTGGTTTTATGTAGACTTGTTTCAATTTCGACCATAGCGTTGTTGTTAAACTAGAGATGACGTAGTCAATTCAATTGTACAACAGTTTGATTTGATATTATCTTTACTTCAAAACCAGAACATTTGTTGTCGAAACACGTAAGTATTGGATTTCTAAACTCACAAAATTTTGTATTGTATCTGTGATACGTATATTCTGGTATGGTTTCGTCAAGAAAAAATATAACCAATGAGAAGAAGAAAATTAATAACGTTTTCAATTAAACTTTATGATTACAAACCCATTTTCATTCCATTTGCGCTGAATATAAAATTTTAATCCTAAATGGGTCTGGACGTAACTAGAAGCAGATAATGGGATAATGGATGATATACGTAGATATTACCTACCTATTTGGTACTAACGTAATAAATTATTACAGACTTTATACATCAAATCACATTAAAGTTGGGATCGCGTTAAAGCAATGAGTGCTCTGACCGTGATCTGATTTTCATCTGAATTGATTTAATTTACAACATTTTTATTGATTCAATTCATAACCAAATGAATGAGATTATTCTTGTAATAAACCTTCCTATTTCGGTATTTTAAATTATACACGAGAAGATTAGGTACAGTTAACAAAACAATTAGGTATACACTTTTATAACCCTACCGAACCAGGTTAAGCAACTCTTGCTAGGGTTTAGAAAGGGATGGGTTACCGTACGGGGCCAAGGGAAAGCTTCTCTTGCCAAGTTTTGGAAACGGATGGGTGCCCTTACCGATCCAGGTTAAGCAACTCTTGCCAAGGGTTTTCCTCTTGATGTACGCAACCCTAAAAACTCACCTCATAACTATTATTTGAAACTACTATTAATTTATTAAAAACTACTGAGAAGTGATGCACGTCTTACTTTATATTCTCCATAGAAAAAATGGTAATGTAATGGAAAACGTAGGAACTTTTCTTAAGTTAGTGGGCATTGCAAAGGACTTTAAATGACCGTACACTACAGCCTTCGTAAGATCCTAAGAATAGTGAGAATCTGTATATTGCTAGTGATCCAATAAACTTGTAAATCATATATTATGTAACCTAAATAAGATACCCATATCCTTATAATCGGGGGATATGGGTACCTTATTTTGGTTACAAAATATATGATTTACACGATTACAAAATATGTGATCGTGTTGCGCTGACCCCAAATAGAATGGGACAAGGGCAGGAAAATGAATGATGATCCTTCTGATCGGGGAAATGGTATACCGCCGTTTACCCGAATTTTATTTGCCCTAATATCATTTGCCATAATAGTCAACAGCCATAATATCATACGACATAATACTCATTTGCCCTACTCTCATTTGCCATATTAGTGACGTGCCAGAATCATTGTTTCCCATAAAGTCACTTACCATAACATCATTTGTCATAATCATTGTAAGCCCTAATTATCACATGCCCTAATTATGATATGCCATAACATAATTTGCCATCGACATCGGGTGTGTAACGGTTGTTTATATCAAGAGAAATTGGATGCAATTGGGACTTTAGGGCACCCCGACTCGGACAGGTTAGGTTAGAAGGGGATGGCGGGGTCGTGTGAGCGAGCGAAGCGAGCGAATAGACCCCGCCATCCCCTTCGTGGTTATTTTTTTATAAACCACACAGAAGTAAGAGCCCCGCGGAGCGGGGCTCCGTCGACCTATCCCACCATCAACCATGCACAGAAAAAAAAAACCATGCATGCCATTTAAATATTATGTCTAATAATTATTATGGCACATAAAAATAAGGCAAACAATACTTATGGCATTCGTATCTTATGGTATCTAAAATTCGGGCAATTAAAAGTATGTCATATGTCTTTTAGGGCAAATGAAACATTCGGGCAAATGAAATTCGGGAAAATGATGATTATGGCATATAATCTTCGGGCAAACAATAGACAACCCGGGGAAATAAAGTGATTTTTATTATGTACTTACATAAGTACATAATAAAAATCACTTTATTCTTTGTTGGAATTTTCCCACGGAGGTACCTCCTAGATTTTCCTCAAACAATCCTTAAGATTATTTTGTTACAACGTTATTTTATTTCCTTTTTAGTGCAAGCCCATTTATAAAATTACTTTGCGTTTTAATTGCAATTTCTTGTTTTCTTTTATAAAACGTTTCTGTCACGCATTCATCATTTGCATGCGTTTCATTTTATTTTTTCTCCACATGTTCTCCTTTTTTCCATTTAAATTTCCAACTATAGTTTCAAATGTTTTTTAAACGTAATAAAAAAACGGTAATGTTGAGAATTGAGTTCTGGGTTCAATTGGGTTCTTTTTTTTTAATCCGAATCTGAATTTAAGTTTTTAAAATTTAAAAAAAGGTCCCTTTGTTTTTTACGTGATTTGAGAGAATGTCATGCTCACTCAAATGTCTCGCTGATGGTGGTGGATGTGTCGGGTCATTTAGTTGCCTTCAAAATGGTTGAGCTGAATGGGGTTGATCCATACGTCATGTTCGCGAACGGACGCTTTGTTATCTTTGTTAGCTAAAAGATGACCATTTACCAGTTAGGAATGGTCATCTCTTAGCTGCCTCGGTTTATTTAAATTTATTTAGTTTTTATTGATATTGATTTAACTCTGATTGCTCTCAATGTCTGTCTTGTAAAAAATCAACTTAACTGATGTAACCTTGTAAATGTTGTAAAAATATTAGGTTTTTTTAAAGAGTGAACATGGAGTTTCTTGCCCATTTAGCTCCGTAGAGATCAACGCTTTGGAATGGGCAACTCCAGTTATTATGCATTGTGACTGCGATTGTAGCTTCATCCTTTTGTATAATGTCATACAAAAGTACCTTCAATGGTAGATTATGGAGATAAATGCTTTGAGTTTGGGTGTATCGTTCTTATAAATTGACGTTGCCTATGCCATCGGAAAAGTTATGATGTAAGGTTATCCCCAACGTTTCAGTACAGGTTTTACCATAACTCCACTTCTATCGGAGCCTTCAGGGATGACAGGCGTAACGATATGATCTAATTATATTATTGTATATTACTTTCAGATCTGGGACGCGAGATGCCCCGTGGGCTGCATGATGACTTTTGAAGGCGTTAACATTTGCAGTGATTCGATTGACCTGAACGTACGTACATTATTAACCGACTACAAAATTATTATTTTTTCTACGTTTGTATGCGATTTCTCCGTCAATTTTCCGTTGAAAATGGGGCCACCATTTTCAACATATTTTTTTATACGATGAGATTGTTGCTCGATCAGTTCAAACATAGACTTGGTTTTTGCAAGCAATAGCGCGAGGACAGGCGATAATTATTGACCATTTTCGTCGCACGACGATAACTTACCTGGTATATTTTAATCTCCGTAAACCATATATAACCAATACACCCACTCGTATACCTTTTCCTCAAATAGACTTAACTTATCAGGGTTCACGCCTACGGGTTTCCAGATATAGGTAGATTAATGTTCACGTGGGCCGTAAAAGCCCGAAGCCCAAATCTGTAATACTGGACACGCTTTTTTGTACGTTAGCCCAATATTATATGCACTTTCTCAGAAGGCCTTAGAGGTTATCCTGAAGTAATTATCATCAGAGATTGAGTGGATAAACTAGACGTGTGCGAGGGCTCGTTCTAGGTGGTACGGGTTCCTGGAAAAACTTGGAAAAGAGAAACCTCCTGGGTACAGACCCAACGGTTATAAAAAAAACATAGACCGCGGCAACACTTGGTGATCGATCTATTGTACAGCACCTTGTAAAAAATATAAATATTTGTTGTTGTGTGTGAATGTGAAATTGAGTGAGTTGGACTTTTATATTATACTAGCTTCCGCCCGCGACTTCGTCCACGTGGCATAGTTACTAGGGGCTAACGCTAACTATAACCCGCGTGATGATTGAAAAAAATATATCTTTCTCTCCCATTTTCTTCCCTCTTTCTCCCCCTTATCTCACTTTTTTTTAAATTAGCCATGTCCCTCTATGTCTCCAGGGTCCCAACTATCTCTGTACCAAAATTCATTAAAATCGGTTTAGCCATTTAGGCGTGAAGACGTAACAAACAAACAAACTCACTTTCGCTTTTATAATATTAAGTAAGGATTATTCTCAAAAAAAATTATGCTTCTAGAAAAGCAGAACCTAGTGATACGTAAAAACGGTGTCAAATAGTTCAATGTTTTCACAAAAAAAAATATTTGTTTTTTATTACTCATAGTAATACTACAATCCACACAATGTGAAAATGAAATGTTAGACTCACTGTCATCCAAACTAGTATCATAAATCAAATCAATCAAATCAAATCAAAATCATTTATTTCAAGTAGGCCAGTTACAGGCACTTTTGAACTGTCGAAACATTGACAACAATAAAAATGAAGCTACAGTCCCAGTCACAAGGCATAATAACTGTGAAAGTACTGTAGTTGCCCATTCCAAAGCGTAGATCTCTATGGAGAAGAATGGGCAAGAAACTCCATGGACACTCTTTTAAATCAAAATAGTGTTACAAAACCTTGGTTACATCATTCATAATTAAGATACCCATACCTACTCATATTCTACTCATATTCTGCTACTCATATTATTTTGTAGTTGGCAGCTTTCTCTTGATACCTAGGGATGTAACAAAGCGTCGTTTTAAATTCATGTTAGAGATGCTCGAAAACTTTTGTTCACACGCCGAGGACCTGTTCTCCTTATATTTACATAT
Organism: Ochropleura plecta; assembly: GCA_905475445.1. NCBI lineage: Eukaryota > Metazoa > Arthropoda > Insecta > Lepidoptera > Noctuidae > Ochropleura > Ochropleura plecta. Next base: position 6,823,617 of record FR997732.1, read on the forward strand.
CCTTGTGTAACGACATCTACCCCAAAGTTTTAGTAAGAGACGAGTATTTTCCACCATAGTTTTTATTTACTAATATTATAAAAGCGAAAGTGAGTTTGTTTGTTACGTCTTCACGCCTTAATGGCTGAACCGATTTTCATGAATTTTGGTACAGAGATAGTTGGGACCCTGGAGACGGACATAGATTATTTAAAAAAAATTGTCGATGGGAAATGAGGGAGAAAGAGGGAAGAAAAGAGAAAACTTAGCATTGCTATTACAATAAATAAGGCAAAAGGGCAAAAACTACAGGTAGCAGGTACCTGAAAATCAGGAACGGGGAACTGTGTTACCCCGAATTTAACGCGAGCGAATCCACGGGCAAAAGCTAGTTAAAAATGTGTAAACAATTTTTTGTGTGCTCGCTTTTCATTATTTCCATACATACCGTCCAGTTTTCATGATTAGTGTACATCTACCAAGAAAACAACAGCGTCTTTTGAAGTTATTATTTTATACCAACGTGTAATGTTAATTATTTACTATCCTGTAATTATTGGGAAGTTACATCACAATCTATGCAGTAGTTTTTGCGTGAAAGAGCAACAAACATACTGACATACATCCTCACAGTAGGTTATGTTACAAAAACCGTCCTATAAGTCAATCTTCATTTTTATATAATATAAAATTCTCGTGTCACAGTGTTAGTTACCATACTCCTCCGGAACGGCTGGACCGATTTGTATGAAATTTTTGAAGTGAAAACTTCTTTAGCGGCGTTGAGCACTTTTTCTGTAATGGGTATAAAATCTTAAACTCGCGTCAGGACACGTGACCAGAAGACGGATGGAGAGTAGACAGCTATCCCCTCTCTACGGCCGCCGACTCGCCACCAGTCAAATTTTCTCATTCGATTTTGAACTTAACCTTCAACATTTTATGGTTTAAAATCATTTAAAGAAATTTTTAAATGTTTCCAATCAACTTTGAACCTAATGCTTTAGGGATAAAGCTGACAAATCTATTAAATAAATTGCCACCCGCCGCGCGCCGGCGCAGCGCCGCGAAACCTAGTCCTCTGGCTATCTTCATCGTCCTTAAGATTGTGATAGAACCGTGGTCTTTGGGGGATTCGCACCGTGCTAACTACGAAGGCAATTTACGTGCTATTTACAAACGTTACGTACCTGTAGGTATGTTAGTGTAGCTAAAATTCCGTATTTCCTTGCAATTTTATTGATTGACGCATAATGACAAGAGATTCTAAAATCAATAAGACAGTGTTGTCTTTGAGTTTGCAGCTTTCTTAGTATCTAGTAGCTATTAAAAGTACTTGTGAAGGCTTTTAAGATGCAAGCACAATCATGATAATAAAATAAAAAAGGAAATCGTTCAATCGCAATAAGTACCTTCCGAGTATTAAATTGCTAAACATTTTCACTAAGGTAAGTTTGTTGTTTGGTAAAATAAAGTTCAGTTTATCTAAAAACCTGCTTTAAAAATAATTTGATTACAAGTATTTACTAGTAAGTTAAAAAGCACGAGTGTTATTGGTATAGGAAACCGATAAATTCTCAGCTAATTCTGTAGTAAGATCGAATGTGACGTTCCTGCTTACGTGCTTACTAAGCGCCTGTGAAAAGATGTATCGCACACATTTTTATGTGCGACAGATTACTTCCACACTTTTAATTACAAATTCTTTAGGCAGGATTCAATGATAACATAACATCCTGTAATCCCCGAAGGCTCAGGCAGGGGTGCACCGAATAGTACACCCACATTTCGCAAGTTATGTTTTAAGTCTTTTTATTCATTTATTTACTTCATTTATTTTTGTAATCACTGGGATTACAAAAATAAATTGAATAAATTGTCATGTTTGTGTACGATAGCGCAATAAATGAATATTGTATTCTACCACATAAATGATAGTACTTTTATACTAATAAAGCAATTGGTGCAAAATTATTCCCTAACCATTCCAAAATATCAAACATGCTCAACGTTAATAATCAAGTTTTCACTTCTGCCGGCACTCCCGGAGTGCACCCCGTCTTTTTTTGTGCATATCGGGTAGGTCTGAGAATCGGCCAACATCTATTTTTCATATCCCTATCTAGAAAAGGAGCTGAGCAGCGGGTGAAACCGCTGGGAGTGTTTTTCTAAACCGCTTTTTATATAAATATTTTAATGACATTTTCTTTGTGCACCCGCACAGTACATACATAATAGTTATGCAAATCACGTTCACTTTAATACAATATACGCATTTATCTAATCTTCAAACTAAGTGCTAGATTTAATAAAACTTGTATAATGTCTTTCAACGTCAATTACACGAAATAATTTAGTACTCAAAATGTATTCAAACACTTTTCACAAAAAAATAAATACAGTTTTTGGGCGTCATAATTTTATTACGACCACTTAAGAACGTTTGAGTGGTTGTAAATAAGTAATGCAAGACAAAATATGCATATATAATGAGCTTTAGCATGTTACCTACATACTGCATCTTTTAGTAATAAGTGTCGTCACTAGTTCTTCTAATCGCCACTAGATGGTGCACCTTGTTTGTTTTCAACGAATCAGCTATCGGATACATACGACATTTTTTTATCGTCATTTTTGATTAACAATGTAACATATTTATATTTTTGGAATCCACTCGTCAAATCTTAGACGATACATACATGCTACAGAATAAATAAAAATGTGGGTGATCATTTATTTATCACACCCGCTACATTGCATTTCTATACTTTTTCATTAGTCTATGTTACTTGGGACGATGCAAGGATTCTTATGATATCCCATACATATAAATCAGTTCAGGCGTTTAGAAGTTATGATGGAATAAAGAAACTCACATACATACATACATAGAAAAATACATGAACCCTGAAAACATAAGACTCCTTTTTTGGGGCAGTCGTGTAATAATGAATAGCTTTTTGATTGTGCCTATTTCGCTTTTAAGTGCATATAAGCCTATGTCTGGTGATTACTAAGAAATTTGCATACGTGGTTTGGAATTACTACTTTGACGGCACGTGTGGCGCAGTGGCTGAGCGATTGACTGCTGCCCTGCGTGACGCCTCACGAGTTTGATCCCCACATGGAACAAATATTTGTATGACCTACAGTTAGTTGGGCCGGGTCTGGTTGTTTGTGTAGGTATGTGACTTTAAATGTTTGTAAACGCACCTACGATACAGGAGGTATTCCTTGTGTGGGGCCCTTGTCCCATTCTATTTGGGGTCAGCGCAACACGTTTTCTTCATCCATTCTCCACTATCAGACGTCACGGCATCGTTTACTCCTATATCATTCCTTACACAATACATCCATCTTTTCTTAGGCCTTCCTCTCGCTCTCCGTCCATCAACATTCAGATCCATTACTCTTTTAGTTACATGTGCTTCGTCCCTCCTCATTACATGTCCATACTAAGACAGACGACTCTCTTTAATTTTTTCTGTAACAGGCGTAACTTTCAAACTTCCTCGAATATACTCATTCCTAACTTTATCCATTCTTGTCACTCCACACATCCATCTCAATATTCTCATCTCCGCTACATGCAATCGTTTTTCATCCACCTTTTTTACAGCCCAGCATTCTGACCCATACAGTACAACAGGTCTAATCACGGACTTGTATATTTTCCCCTTTAATTTGAGGGGCATCCGTGGGTCATAAGTTGTTCCAGTGACCAGTCGCCGTTTTTCATCCATCCTGCGTTGATCCGGTGCACTTTACAATTGTTTAGATATCATTTAGTTAATAATATTGTGCTCTTGCTCTGTTTCTCGCCCTAGCCAATTGCGATTCTGATGAAAATGAAAATATAAGGAGCATGGAAAATTGAGATTCTGCACTATTAAAGAAGGTTTCACATTTTTTAAATTATTTTCCACTTTTCACAAGCACACTAAAGTAATTTTGATCTTTATTTTTACTTGTTAATCATAATATTGAGAGCGAGACTCCATGGATTATTTTCAATACACATTGACTGGATCCCAGTTTCCCTTGTAAACCAATTTATTTTTCATCTTTCCCATAAAATCGTTGAGCTGTCAGAAAATTACTTTTTCTCATTCGATAATGGAGCGAAGTATTTCGTCTCTTACAAGTACCTACAAAAATATTTTGGTCTTTCTATTTAGAACGTTGTTTTTTTTATAAACGAGATTTTGTCAAAAGTTTACAACCGCTTCCACCATTCTTTAGAAACTTTAAAACTATTATGTTCCCGAATTATCTCACACAAAACTTTTCAGGTCTTAGGCAGCAGTACAAGTCCCTTTAATTAAAAACTCTAGCTTTGTCGTACTACAAGTTCGCGGTGTTTCATCTACAGCTTAGCCGTAGCTTGGTACAGTCAACCGCTAGTCTATGACAACAAGTTAACTTTGACAGCGTCTTTGTTTCTTAGTAGTAAGGGTGTTACGTTGTTCAAGTGCTAACTTAAACGTGTGTTTGACTGTACCTCGTTATGAAGTTTGATGCTTCTGTAGTTCTTCTTTGCCTTTGAAGAATATTATTATTGCACGGGCTCTCGATATTTTTAGTTTGTAAAGCTGTACAACTTTGTGTGTGGTCCGGGTACTGATATTGGTTTGCTGAACTTTTAGCTGTATTTTTTATGTTTTTGAGAACCAGTCCTTAGTCATCATGATCTGCCTAGCTTTTTCAGCAATTTGGTAGGGTTGGCTTCCAGTCTAAATGGATGCAGTTGCATTACGATGCCCATGGTGAGACTGGTTGTCAGTTTTTCTGGCCAGTGACTATCTGTAATGACTGTCAATGATCTACAATTGACAGCCGCGACCAACGGCTAAACGTGCTCTCCGCGGCAAAGACCACATTCGGTATGTAACGGGTGGTCGTTGGCTATAATTATTATTAAATAACCTTTATAAACTCCTTTTTTAAAATTATTTCTTAAAAACAAACAAAAAACCATTTAAAATAAATGATTTCCGCCGGAATCGGGAGCAGGGTCCAAGTTACTGGTGGTTAGGGTTCCAGAGACAGGAACCTCCTCACAATGCGGGCCGTATCGAGAAGTACCGCTTTCTTATTATTAATTGAACTGAAAAAAATAAATATCTCTTGGGAAAACATATAAAATAAGTACGAGTAGGTGCTAAATCAGATTCACAATACAAAGTCGTAACAAATGTTCTAGTACGGATAAAATTAATGTTGTAAACATGTTTTCGTGAATAAATAATTTGGTTAATTTATCAATGTCAACCTATTTAAAGACACGTGTGCCCTTGGAAGGTTTTCACATTAATAGAAATGCTTTTATAAAGTTACGGGTAGGTATTCTTTTGTGCACAAGTTAAATGATTACTGGGTTTTTGTTAGAATAAAAATATCTGCTTATTTTTGCACACAATAGGATATTTATGCGAGCGGTATTTATTTTTATCAATTGATTGAAGGTATTATATTATACTAGCTGTAGCCCAGCGGTTTCACCCGCTGCTCACGTCCCCTTCTCAATAAGTGGTATGAAAAATAGATGTGGGCCGATTCTCAGACCTACCCGATATGCACACAAAATTTCATACAAATCGGTCCAGCTATTACGGAGGAGTTTGGTAACAAACGCCGCGACACGAATTTTTAATACTAGCTGGCGCCCGCGGCTTCGCCAGCGTGATATCGAAAAAAAAACTTATCTGTTATTCCAGTTAAAAATCCACCTCTGTTCCAAATTTCATCAAGATCCGTTCAGCCCATGGCTTCGCTCGCGTTAAATTCGGGGTAACACAGTTCCCCTTTCCTGTTTTGCAGGTACCTGCTACCTGTAGGTTTTGCCCTTGCGCCTTATTTATTGTAATAGCAATGCTAAGTTTTCCCTTTTTTCTCCCTCATTTTTCACGTTTTTTTTTTAAAGTTAGCCTTTGTCCGTCTCTAGGATCCCAACTAAGACGTAACAAACAAACAATTATTATATAATTTATTGTTACATTATATTTAGTTACAACCAAGACCTATTTCAGGGCGCCGGTTGCGTTATGTGCGATTTTAACGACTGCCACACATTGAACAGTGAACGCAATCATACAAATCTATGGATATCGCCTGACCAGCACACGCATATAGGCCACAAAATAGGCCTAAGCTTATGATTTTAAACTAAGTGAACTGCGAACCTGCGCTTACGGTCTTCGGGTTGCTTGCGGAAGTTGCGGGTTGTTCGAAAGAGATACCACGGCCGTGCGGCCCCGGAACATAAAGGGCAAAAGACAGAACATGGGTGGGTTAGTCATTTTAAGTCTGACACTCCCCCGCTCCGCAAGTTATTCGATGATTTTCCATCCGCAAACAAACAACGGTCTTCGAGTTCGATACCCAAGGCGGGCAGCTTTACTGGTTATTCCATCAGGAATTTCTCATTAGAAGACTGAGGAGCGGAGACGGAGACTCTCCACTCCTCAGGCTCTATTTATCAACAGGCCCCTTTGTTTGATGGCAAAAGGTGCAGTTCCTATAATAGTACCTTAGCTGACTTCTTCTTAGCGTATTGATGACCAAAAGTTTAAACATGTTTAGCAAACGCGTTGGGCCATGCGTACTCCGCTGACTGATGCAATACATAAATCATAACACAACTATAATCATACTACATATTTAAACTCCCAACTTCATTTGTTTATCCTTACTCCTTACTATAAATCCTTACTAATATTATAAAAGCGAAAGTGAGTTTGTTTGTTACGTCTTCACGTCTAAATGGCTAAACCGGTTTTGATGAGTTTTGGTACAGAGATAGTTGAGATCCTGGAGACGTAAACAGGCTATATTTTTTTTAAATAGTAGAAAATGAGGGAGAAAGAGTTAAGGAAAGGGAAAATTCAGCTTTGCTATTACAATCAATTAGGTGTAAGGGCAAAAACTACAGGTAGCAGGTACCTGCAAATTAGGAAAGGGGAACTGTGTTACCCCCAATTTAACGCGAGCGAAGTCGCGGGCAAAAGCTAGTCAGTTATATAACTCGATAAGGGTTATAAATATCAAAACGTTTTTAAATCAGTCTAATCCAAAAAAATATATACATTGGTCCCGACCGTTTTGGTGAACGACCGTATTGGAACCATTCAACACATTTATTGTTGGACATCATTTGAATGGGATGTCTACGCTTTGACACTTGATTGACGGGAAAACAGCTATTCAATACGATACGATTGTTGCTCTTTTTAGATTGTATATAATTGGATGTTCCAAGTATCATTAATCCCAGGTCACGATGTGGATGTACGCTACCTCAGTCCTTGGGAGAACGGCGTGATTTTACATTGATGTTATGGACGGACAGACTGACAGACAGAGTTGATCTATTAAGTATTTTTTTTGGCTATGGTAGCTAAAAAAATGTCATGAAAATTACAGGGCGTTAATAAAATCGTCTGCATCGCAGTCAACAGGAAAAATGCCCAGAAGGCTGGCAGCATTACCGCGTTGGATGGGATCCTGTTGACTGCGATGCAGACGAGTTCTTTGACGCCCTGTAATTTTCCATTGTTTACTTGTATGTACATATTTTTATTATTAGTTTGTGCCTATATTTAGTTTGTATGCTTAGTTAGTTTAATTGATGTAAATAAATGGAAGTCTAAAAAAAGGCTTTTACGTGAACTAAGGATAATTTAAAGTGAAGGGAAGCAAGGTAGAACATAATTTCAAAGTTATGACGCCATCTTAACAAACCGATACTGATTTCCTAATAGTATTTCTTTGGCGCGGTGTGTCTATAAAAACACGATGAATAACGCTCTCAAGTGTAATTTTCCTCTCAACTTAAATTTCCGATAGTGAACTGTTATCAAACCTCTACTAACGCCATCTTAACCCGGATATCGCCTTCCGTAGCTCCAAGTTATCACCCCTCAAGTATCAGATATTGTATAACTTACGTTTTCTCCTTCCACTTCTCACTCGTTGTGAAAGCAGGAAAGTGTGCAATACAAATGTAATATGCCACATTTTTATCTCAGTCCCGGAGGGGAAAGATTTACACGCGTTTCGGGTTTGCGTTTAAGGTTCACGTTTGTGGTGGTATAACGTACCTACCTACTCACACATAAGTAGGTAACACGTGTATTGTTTCAGTAAAGGTCAAAGGTAAATCTTGTTTAACAGTATTCAATTCTGTGGATACAAGCGTACGTTTCATTAAAATTCAAATGAATTTCCCAGCGGATTGGAAACACATGAGATCTAATTGGCAACAGGGTAACCCAATAAATTTGAATCAAACTGTCATTGATGAAATTTTGGCATTGAAGTTCATTGAAAAATAATGTAGGGTTAGGAAAGTCTAGGTAAATAATGATGAATAGAACGAGTAGCAACACAAATATATTATTATATAGAATTTTGTTACATTTCTTGTACCCAATAATTGTAATAAGCGAATAATTGTAAAAATGTGTTATGTCTGAAATAAAAAGCTTATATTATTATTATTATAAGCCGCAAATAAACAGTTAGTATGTTAACTTGGTGATTTACTTGTACACTTGAAAATATTACTTAAACACTTGAAAATATTACTTAAACACAACTGGCGACGAGGATGGAATTTCCAAGGCAAAATTTTGAATAACACTAACATACAATTCTCATAGAGTACAAATACATAGTACAATACAAACCGCCACAACTAGTTTCTTTAAGACGCAATGAAAACGGTTTCCATAGATGGTGTTGTTGCTGTGCAATGTTTCACAGTATTAGACAAAGAGCTAGCTAAAACGTTTCGAATTCGTAATCTTCTTTAAAAGTTGATAATTCCATTCACACAGAGAGAACACTGCTTAGCCGGGAGTTGGCAGCCAACGGATGCTCTGACTGTGTGGGACCTTACAGCAAGGAAGCTGCTCACGACCGTCAGGGTTCAGAATCGAAGACCAGATGTTGATGGAGAGTATATCTACGCTTGTCGATATTGGCGTTCCACATCAGTGCGTATATTTTTTGTTTATTGCCTTTACTAATTTACTCCTGTTTCACATGCACTGATCGACACCTAAATATACATAAATATCCCTATGAAAGCTCTGCAGTATAGTATATTTTTGCATTCAGTTTAACTACGATAGTTTAAGCTATGATAGTAATGGACAGGGTAATTTTTTCAAGTGGGCATGAAAGGCCAAACCCGAAAGTATCTGGAAAAGCGAAATAATCAAAACACTCTCGATTTTAATGAAAATAATAGGTACGGTATTATTCGATTTTTGAAAATTCAAATCGTAAAAATCGTACCCGTTCATTTCCATAGATGTTTTTTGTTTAGACTCTCAGTTATTTCCAACAATCTTACCTTTATTGTTATATAGTTTATGATATAGTTTGTTAAAAAAAAACACACAAAAAGTAGGTGACTAGTCCAACGTAACACCCATTTATTTCAGCGTAAAGGAAATGTGTTACCTTTGTATAGAACCAGTAGTTTCTGCCAGTAACAAGTTTGAAAAGAACTTCCAACGCTACACCAGTGAAATGTTGTCAAAATCGATTCGGTGCACAGCGCATATTCGAATACACAGAATTCCTTTTACTGTACATTTTCGCTGATTCGACAAAATACCTGGCTGGAGGTATGTACGGTTAAACGAACAAACGTTTCGACAATATAATTTTTTGGATCTATGTTTATTTGATTTAAGTAAAGTTTATGTAAACTAAGGTCTAGTTTGGCCAGCAAAAGAGGCATTGTTGGACGTATCAATACGTAAGTCCATAAATGCCTTGTTGTGGCCAAGGCTTGTATGTAAAGTCTTCTCAACTAATGTGCGGAAATTAAAACTAAGTAGTACCTAGGCTACACTTTTTATTTTAAACTAGCTTTTTCCCGCGGCTTCGCTCGCGTTAAATTCGGGGTAACACGGGGTTCCCTTTTCCTGATTTGTTGGTATTTTTCGTTCGATTTTTAGCTTCCTACCTTGAGGTCTGCGAAAAGTCCCATATAAACACATATTACATATATTTACAATTTAGTATAAAGGAGAGAATAAAGAAAGTTAAGAAATATTCTATTCTAAGATCTACAAATGACATCTAGGACCAAGCATGGCGGGAACTTGCTATGTAATGAGGTTCACCCATCTGCGGACCACAGCAAGCACCTTTAAGATCGACCCGTGCAGCTGTTATTATTTATTCATGATTTGTACCTGTAGAAACCCTATGTTACATATCAAATGCGTATCGGTAATAGGTATATAGGTAAAACATTTTAGCCCGCAAAATACTGACCATTTTTTTCTGTGTCGAAATAAATGACGACCAAATCGATGAAACCAGCTGTTTTACTATACATATCCAAGTTATCTCAACCGGATAAACGTTGTGCGCAATAAAAAAATCCAATGAATAAATAATCTCCATCCTAACGGATGGAGATTTTTATCCGGAATATCCTAGGTATTTTTTTAGTCGGGTTACATTTTCCGGAGAGTTTCTGTAGCGAGATTTCCACCCAGTTATGAACTACTCGTTCAGATCTAGTTTAACTTTCGCTTAGATAACCCGAATGTTATGACGCTGGCTTTGTCATTTCAGTTCACTATCGTTCTAGATCCAGGCTAAACTTCCAACATGGAAGCCGGCAATGTGTTGTGGAATTACTAAACTGTACTAAAATTTGAACAGAACGTTGTTTTATTATAACAAAGGCAATGTTAGAGACATAATTTGTAAGAAAAATATTGGTCTAGTTAAAATAGCTTTTGATAGCAATTTAAATAGCATGTTGTACAACATAATAGGGGACTCTACTGCCTTCTGCGTTAAATCTAGATATTTGATTTGAGGACTTAAACAATTGTCCATAGACCTTAAGTACCGTTATTTTTATTTTAGGAACGGTTGTTCTTAAAAAAAGCGTTTCTTCGATGTTTTCTCATCCAAGTGAAGTTAAGTCAGAACTGTAGTCTATCTATCAAGACTGTTCTGGAAACATTTAAAGACTTTGTAAGCTATTTTTAGGATTCCGTATCTTAAAGGAAATCACGGAACCCTTATTGGATCACTTTGTTGTCTGTCGGTCTGTCTGTCAAGACCATATAACTTTACTAATATTATAAAAGCGAAAGTGAGTTTGTTTGTTTGTTACCTCTTCACGCTTTAATGGCTACACCGATTTTGATGAATTTTGTTACGGAGATAGTTGGGAACCAGGAGACGGACATAGGCAAATAAAAAAAAAAAAAAAAGTGGGATGTAAGGGAGAAAGAGGGAAGAAAAGTGAAAACTTAGCGTTGCTATTACAAATCAATAAGGCACAAGAGGAACTGTGTTACCCCGAATTTTACGCGAGCGAAGCCGCGGGCAAAACCTAGTCTCGAATATGCGTGAAGGTATCGAGTTGAAATTTAAACCATTCACTCAAGTCTGTGGTCCCTTGGAGTTGTGTACAAATCATATCTGAACCCTCTCAGCTTACGCAGTCAGAAGATATGGCCGTTTATGTCGCAAGTTTTTACGGAACACTTGGTGTGCGAGTATGACTCGCACTTGTTTTAAATCAGGGTTTCTTTAACAATGACCAATATAAACTTCTCAACAATCAGCCTAAAAAAACAATTTTACACGGTGATCAAAATTCAGGGAAGCTAAAACCAACATGTAAATCTATCTAAGTCTATCTATGTAAGTATATCTTTATCTTTATAAGTAAATTTTCCAACAAAACTCTTGTTTGACAAGAAAATACAATTACTGCAGAATAAACCTCGGATTTTGTGGTTGCTAGCCTGTCAGATACACTTGACATTTGTCGGTACTATTGTTAACTCGATCTTACAAAAGGTTATTCAGAAGATGTTTTTTATTGTACTTTTGTTACTGTGTGCTTGTGTTCAGTTGTCATGGTCAAGAAGTACTTGACTCTAGGTCTTCTTGAATGAAGCCATTATTCTACTTTGGAAGCGGCTTTTCCAGCAAAAATAAGTACCACTGCTGGATCTCCCTAAAACGTCACCACGTCGGCCGTACTTTAAAAAAAATTGGGCAGCCTGGCTTTCTCTTGTTTAAGCTTTATTTAACTTGTTTGTTAGTTAATGAGTAAGTATGTATTGATCAAATTTTCGAACTGAAATACGTGGTTGAGCTGATATTTTACACAGCTTTGATTTGATCCGGTAGCTAGCCTCATGAAAAAACTCATGAACGGTTCGGCATGGACACAAAACTTTGTAAACGCGTTCAATTTTCACATATGTAGCAAATTTGAACCTTATAATTTCTTTATTAATAACAAAAAACTTTGTTATTAGTAAAGAAATTATAAGGTTCCGAACAGTTCAGGTTAAGAACCTTATATTTTTTTAATAGTATATTTCGTTACTTTTAAATAAATTATCTATAAGTACTAATATATTATTACTAGCTTTTGCCCACGGCCTCGCTCGTGTTAAATTCGGGGTAACACAGTTCCCCTTTCCTGATTTGCAGGTACTACCTGTAGTTTTTGACGTAGCGCCTTATTTATTGTAATAGCAATGCTCAGTTTTCCCGTTTCTTCCAAATTTCCCCCTCAGTTTTCACTTAAAAAAATAGCATATGTCCTTCCCCGGGGCTCAACTATCTCTGTACCAAAATTCATCAAAATCGGTTTTGCCATTTAGGCGTGAAGACGTAACAAAAAAACAAACTAACATAAAAACAAACTCACTTTCGCTTCTATAATATTAGTAAGGATGATAAAGAGGAAAGATTTATTTGTTGGTAGGATCGAATAAGCTTCAAAACTAGTAGACCGATTTTAACCATTTTCACTAATAGGAAGCTACATTATTAGGAAGTAACATAGGCTAGACGCGGATGAAACCGCGCAAGACAGTATATTATAAAAAGGTAAATCTATACTGCATCCACTTTGCAAGAGTACAGTCGATGTAAGCAGTGAGTACAACTAACATATTGAAATATCAGTAACTATACAAACATATCATATGCACAATCATGAATTAAAAACCGGCCAAGAGCGTGTCGGGCCACGCTCAGTGTAGGGTTCCGTAGTTTCCCGTCCGTCACAATAAGTGTTCCCACTTATGAGTTTAAAGGTGGAGGAGGAAATTATTTTGTACAACTTATTGTCTTTTTTGTACAGAAAACTGTTGTGTCAATCAAGTTCAAAATGATTTTCCTAGAAAGTCCTTATAAAGTTCTACTTTTCAGATTTTTTTCATATTTTCTAAACTTATGGTTCAAAAGTTAGAGGGGGGGGGACACATTGTTTTTTACTTTTGGAGCGATTATTTCCGAAATTATAGACATTATCAAAAAATGATTTTAGTAAACCCTTATTCATTTTTAAATACCTTTCCAACAATATATCACACGTTAGGGTTGAAATTAAAAAAAAAATCACTTCCCACTTTACATATAGGGTGGCTACCCTAATAAAACATTTTTTTCCAATTTTTATTTTACCACTTTGTCGGCGTGATTGATATACATATTGGTACCAAATTTCAGCTTTCTAGTGCTAACGGTCACAGAGATTAAGCGAGGACGGACGGACGGACGGACAGACAGACATGGCGAAACTATAAGGGTTCCTAGTTGACTACGGAACCCTAAAAAAGGACAAAAACAACCCACCTCCACTTTAAAACTGTATTTAAACAGTAAAATACATTAGTTTATCTATGTGTTCCATTATACATGTACGCGAAGGTAATGTTTTTCTTAAATATCACATTTAGGGCGGGTATCAGGTAGCGTTGCCCTCAGATAAAGTCGACTCATGCCGGGGATTTCATGCAATTTGCTGTCGTATATTTAACATTAGTAAGTTCAGTGCACTGCCTTATGTTATAAGAGAAATAGGGTTTGTTGCCATTTAAGTTGAAGCTGGGGTAATTTTATAAAAGACTAGCTTCCGTCCGCGACTTCGTCCGCGTGGCATAGTTACTTTGGGCTAACGCTAAGTTTAACCCGCGTGATGTTCGAAAAAAAAATTCTTTTTCTCCCCTTTTCTTCCCTCTTTCTCCCCCTTATCTCACATTAAAAAAAATAGCCTATGTCTGTCACCAGAATTCCAACTATCTCTGTACCAAAATTCATCAAAATCAGTTTGGCCATTTAGGCGTGAAGGCAAAAAAACAAACAAACTCATTTTCGTTTTTATATAATACTAGCTTTCGCCCGCGGCTTCGCTCGCGTTAAATTCGGTATAACACACCAAGCAGACCTGTAGTTTTTGCTCTTGCGCCTGATTGATTTGTAATAGCAACGCTAAGTTTTCCCTTTTCTTCCCTCGTTCTCCCTCATATCCCACTTTTTTAAAATAAAAATTAGCCTATGTCCGTCTCCTGGTTCCCAACTATCTCTGTACCAAAATTCATCAAAATCGGTTTAGCCATTAAAGCGTAAAGAGGTAACAAACAAACAAACAAACAAACTCACTTTCGCTTTTATAATATTAGTAAGGATTAGTAAGGATTACTACACAAAACAAATTAGAAAATATCCGCCTATGTAAAAATGCTTTTCCATATTTTTTAGGGTTTTTGGATCACTTTGTCGTCTGTCTGCCTGTCCCTCTTTACCTCGGGAACGCGTAGAGCTATCGAGTTGAAATCTAAAACTTTTATTTAAATCTGTGGTCTCTTGAAACTGTGAAATATACAATTGTCTAGGTCTACGCAGCCAAAAGATATGGCTGTTTATGTTGCAAAATCCTCAGTGCGTGAGCCTCGCGACTCGCACTTGCCCGGTTTTTTTTTCGTAGGATAGATGTCAATATGTACTGAGAAGTTTGAAACAACTGAGAAGGTTGTTATGATATTGTGTTGGTCATAGACAATATGAGGTATAACAGGCGTCGAAAAGAAATGAAATCTAATCGAAATATAATGGTTAAATCATAAGAACAAAGACACTACACTGTCGCATTTTACAGAAAAATAAATGTTTAAGCTACTTTTCATGGTGATCAAGATTCAATACAGGACTATTCGCAAAAAGTTATTTCTGACGTAGTTTCCACAACTACAAATGTTTTCAAAGTTTTTTTTTTCAAGACAAGCAGGTGTTTGTCTTTATTTATTTTTGTTCATTTTATTTTAACAGAAGTTATAATAAAAAAAAATAACGTGCACATAAACTTTCCTGACCGTTCTATTAAATGCTGAGAGGTTTATTCATAAAGAGACGATCATGGCTGCAGGGTCAAGTCATATCTGTCACACACATTGTATTGTCACAAGAATCAAAGGTGTGTGCTAAATATGAACTCAATTGAAAGAATTCAGTTGAAAGAATTTGACCGATACTAACCAACCAACTAACAGGGCAAGTTAAATAAAAGCTAGGTTAATAATAAACAGAACTGACAGAGTAAACAGACTTAAGTAAAATAAATATTTCTTAATTCGGAGGACATATTACTTTATCTTATTTCGGGAGAGTTATTTGTCTGACCCATATTGTATACGATGGGTAAGACAAAGTCTCTTACAGTACCTACCCCGTCATAAACATGGGTTTATTCCTCTATTCTTTATTGCACACAAGTTGAAAAGAAAATCACAGAAATTGGTCATTGAGTTTTGAAAACGTTCGGCTTTTTTGCGTATCTCTTTCACTAATAACTGCGAGAAAGATTTTTTATTTATTACGTCAGATGTACCTCGATGGTTTACTACTAATTTTCAGTGGCTATGGATTAACACAGTATTAGATATTTTATTGAATACTGTGGAATAGGTGTTTTTATTTGTCTACGGCAAATGCGAAAAGAGGTTATGATTTTGCACGTTTTAAACGTCCTCTCTTGTGTTTGTAAGTCAAACAGAATTATTTAAGCAATAACAGTCTTTGAATCCAAATTTTTTCTGGGTCGTTTCAGTCGATTCGCTATAATTCAAATAAATTTGGTTTATGAACACCTGCGAGTTACGAATTGGATCGAGAATTTCTTCGCTAATGAAATTATATGGCGCTGCTTTTAATTTTACTGATTTTCCACTCGGTCAATTTACTTTTCTCCTATCCAGTCTGCAGCATTTTTCTGGTTTTTCGGAATTAAGGTTAAATGAATCAATATGAAAATATCTAAAAAAATGAATGTCGGATGTTATTGATGAGATCTTAGGACTCCAATGTTGTTGTAATTATATGCTGTATATGTTGCAGTATTGCAATAAAACAACATAGATACATAAACTAATAAATACACGTTATCACTAATTTGAATAATTTATATTTTGGTATAGATACCTAAGACTATCAAAACGCTATCTCAAAGCCACGTTTACAGCAATGTCCATCAATCCACGTTTTACAGCAATAACAATCTAACATCAATCATAGTTTACTAAGGCTATGTGTATCTAATATAATTAACGGCTTAATATTGTTACAGTACAACCGCAAAGGTAAGTACGCCGTCATAGGTGGAAGTGGTACGAGCTGCCTGGAAGTAATCAACCTGCACAATAGATACATCACCTGCTCGTATCCAACTACTGGCGCCATCTTAGCTGTCGCCAGTTACCAGGAGCGCATCGCATTTGGAGGCACTTCCAGCGCATTCAACATCGTCTCCTTCTACGACCCTAAGTACGAACGGGATATGTACAAGATTGGCATCGAACCTGACTACGAACACACGAGGCCCGCTCAAGGAGTTATCACCCTGTTCCACGACGAAGAGACCCTGTTCTCGTCTACAGAGCCAAGTACAACAACAGTAGGAGGCGAAGAAGTAGAATTTGGAAGCCGAGAAGGAAATCTTAGAAGTCAAGAAGGCAATCTTAGAAGTCAAGAAGGAAATCTGAAAAGTCAAGAAGGAAATCTTAGAAGTCAAGCAGGAAATCTTAAAAGTCAAGAAGGAAATCTGAAAAGTCAAGAAGGTAATCTTAGAAGTCAAGAAGGAAATCTTAGAAGTCAAGAAGGAAATCTTAGAAGTCAAGAAGGAAATCTTAAAAGTCAAGAAGGAAATCTTAAAAGTCAAGAAGGAAATCTGAAAAGTCAAGAAGGAAATCTTAGAAGTCAAGAAGGAAAACTAAATGAGGCAAGTGGCGTAAGTGTGAAAAACGAGAAGAAGAAAACAATATGACTGTTTTTATCTCCGTTTTTAGTTTGTATCTTAACGTATTTATAATTTCTATTTATTTGTAACTTTCATTATATCTTTTTGTTTTTCTTGATGAACAACCTTAATAAAATGATCTATTTACCATGCATAATCTTTCAGCCCATAATATGTACAGTATGTATGATAGATGTAAATGATGATGATAGCCCAAATTACATCGGCACGCGAACAGCCCATCACCAGAACACTAATCCGTTTCAATTTCGTTAAAGAGATACTCGTGTCCATTTCACATCGCTGCCGTTGCCAGCTCAACGTATCGTCGTCATTGCAATGATCATTTGCAAAGCTTGTTTCAACCGAATTGGACCGCAACTGCAATAACCATAAAACCCATCCAAATACGTGTCGAATATCAACGGCGCTAAATTGAAAATCCTGAAAACAATTGCACAAGTTGCCACAACAGAAAAACCGGGTTCGGCCAACATTGAAAAATTAGAGTCGGCATTGCGAATTCAGCCGAGACTACAATGGCGAACAAGTTGCAATAGAATTTAAATAAAGAAGCGTTCCCTAACAGCGCGAACTCGTGTGCGGGGCGTTGGTGAACTTTCAACTTTTACCCGCTTATGTAGCGGGAACGTACCTACGTCTCCCTGCCCCTCCCGCGCCGTGGGAGGAGGGAGCTTTTCCGTACTTGGACCGAATATTTACAGCGCAACCTAAATATAGCGTGCCGCTGCTCAGCTGGCACGGGCAGGGGGTGTGGGAGGGTAAACATTCCCCCTCTCCCCTCAGTAGCTCGTCGGTGTAGAAGGCCATTCGAGCGCCGGCTCCGGAGGTGAGCGGACATCTCCTGTATAATGCAGAGGTCGTCGCGACCATGACCGTTTAGAGTCAGGAGGGGTTGTCGCTCGCTATGGCAGTAAAGTCGCTCTTCAAGGCCATGGTGTACGAATTGACGTGACAGAGTTGTATGAACGGATGCTTTTACTATTAACAGCTAATACGAAATTGATGGTAATGAATCTTGAACACGCTTGCTAAACTTCATTGCGTGACGTATATCTGACTGTCATCACAGACAACATTAAAGGTTCTGGCTATGTTTATATCTTTTCTGATGAATTGAATTTGTCAGCAAATAACGTTGTAACTATATTGGTACCTAACGAACTCCGAGAGCCGGAAGGGTAGTTTGAAATATAGTTACTCAAAGGTCTATTGAATAGGTCAGCAAATAGTATAGTAACTCTATATTGGAAACGTACGTCTAGAATTCCGTGAACCCGTACAATAGGTAGTATGAAAATTTGATGAAACGTTTTCATTAATAAACATCGGTATTTACTTACTGGATTGTTGGCGTGTTTTTGTACTCATCTTTCTTTCTGGTCTCTCCATGTGGTGTTATGATACATCAATACATTGGAACCCTCTCTTGATTAGGTCACCAATCGGAAATTTTATTATGAGAAAGGGTTTTATGGATGTATTACCAAATTCCCGTTTATGTCCACATTTTTAAGAGGATTACAACACTAGTGTCTATTTCCCAGCAGCATATACAAACTTTCACTTATTAGTTTGAACATAGTTCCTTTCAACAACAAAAAAAGCAAACTACAATAGCCGGCAAGATGTTTACTTTCTCAAATATCTTCTCCAATTTATCAAATTAACGTTAACTAAACTCAGATAAGTACTTTAACGGCGTAAATCCTTTCTTAAAACTTATTTGGCGTACAAATTGGCCAAGCAACGGGAGATCTACTAATCAGCTTGCATTTTTCACGTAAGCTTAACTCAACAAATGTTTTATTCAGAGTAATCTCGCGCCGATAGAAGATTACAGCCTGACAAACCATCTGTCAGCTCTTTGTAAGCAGCACATTCGTTTATTATTTAACCAGATTTATTTTTAATTCGCGAAATCCATAAAGTTGTTTTGCTAATGTAACGAGGGCCGTTTGGGCTGTACGAGAGTACGGGGCGTTCTATATATCATTTTTGTGGCGTTTTTTGTTTTGGCGAGTTTGGAACAACGCCATTAGTTATCTCTCATTCCCGGCTGCTTTTTTATTCAAGTCGATTCTGTTTTACGTCTATAGGTACTTTACATTTTTTGAGGTTACTGGGCACTTTATTTTACAACTGAAAAACCTAATTACCCCATATTTTAACGATGATCATGAGAGCCCAGATATGAAATTAATGGCCGTCATTAAAATGTTCTCTTAATTAATTTTACTCAACTTCCTTTAATAGCCGTCGTGTCTTTAAAAGTTTTTACAAAAAGTAAACCGTAGACAAAAGAGGATAGCTGTGAGGCACGACGCGCGAGGACAATAGGCGCTATGAATAAAGACTTTTAAGATGAAATTAAAATATAATAAAGGTTATCCCTGAACTTTATATTAACCACGATTGCAACGTGCGCAAACGGGAAATTAAAATACGTCACACAGAGCCCCAAATTATAGTGTTTCTAACAATGACGTACGACTTGCCATTGTCGACACAATAAAAAAGATTCATTACCTCGCTTCGCTGACGAGCTAACCACTTCAACCTCGTTCGCTCAATTTAATCTGAAAGCCCAATATTTATTACTTACCATTATTCTCCAATTTCATCAAAGAAAATAAATTATAAGAGTGCGTCTGGAACTCGACACATTATGACGTCAATAACAGCCAACGAATCCAGGTTTGCGGAATTAAAAAGCGCTGAGAACGCTAACTTGGCGGATTTGGAGATTCGGGCGTACTGGCGTAGCGGGGCGAGGGCGGCGTAGCGGGGCGTAGCACGGGCGTCGTAGCTGCATCGATCCGCGGGCCGTGACCTTGACCCGACCGCGTTCCCGGATGTACCAGCACTCGCCTAGTTGCGCCATTGTCGCTTTATTCAGCTTCTGCTGGCTTTTATTAGCCTGGGTTTTATTTCCCTAACCTCATATTAGCGTTGAGAAATGTAGGTGCGTCTAGACAAGTTTTTTTTTCTTGTGAACATAATGGATTACAATTCTGTCTCAAGGTTTACTTTTGTTCTAGTTTGCTTACATTTGATTCACGGTGTGAATATTTGATATTTCGGGTCCTTAAATCTTACCTACTTTTATTACGGCTCTTACGGCTCCGTTTTTTTTTCTCTTCATATTGTTTCGCTTTTGTTTTTGTTTCATGAATATCTGAGTTCTATTTTGGCGAAGGCGCAAAATATTTTTTTATTAATAACCTGGTTTACGACGACTATTTAAGGCAAAAAAATTCCTTATCCTTAGAAAGATGATCTGTTTGATGAATTATTTATTTGCTGAATGTAAATTTGATATTATGAATGAATGGCTACTTAAGTAATTCTTTGGAAGTCTTCACTTTTGAAACTTCTTATAAAATATTCATAAAAACCAGGATAACAAAAATAAATTTAATGTATTTTCTTTTAGTATATATTAACATTTATATTGGAAGTTTATTAATAGAGCGTATTATTATTTACTGTAGAAAATGGAATGAATATTTAATTAATTTACAGGGAAGGAAGTAAATTTTTTATTTTAGTTTTGTTTTTTGAACTGGAGTGGCTTTAAAAGTTCCGAGATTTTAATTTTTACGTAGCCACATTAAAAAATAAAGTAAAAAACAAATATGGTACGAAAAAGGAATATGCAGAAAATATTTTGTTATTAAAATAGAAAACTCAGAAACCGTGTTTTATAAGCGGATATAAAGTTTTGATTCAGTTTACGTATTTTTTGTCATTTTGAATAAGTTTTCATATTTATCATTGCCGATTGCCATATATTCTACCAACAATTATAGGCATTACAGCCCACTGGGGCGTTTGCCATCCACACGGAGTTCTAAACAAAATTATGCAGATACATGCAATCTGGTCGCTAGAACGGTGGTCAGTGCATAACAATGTATGCTAATCAAAAGATAGCTCGCATGATTTAAGTGCAGTACTGTGTTTTCGCTTTAGTTAAGGCCTTGAATTCAAACTGAGAATTTTTGGCGAGCGAGCTGAATTTTGGAGCATTGTGCTACTAGTATTATTGCGTCAACGGGGGTTGCCAATATTAGTTTAGCGGATTGTTTAATGTGTGTGCAGATAGAAGATTGGAGTATTAATCTGTAGGTCAATTTTAATATTCATTTAGTTTATAAATCTTATCGATGGAAATATTCAGTACTTTTTCAAAGCTATGGCTTTTGATAAGGCGATGAGAAGTAAAAACACCTCTGATTTAGTGAATGGCGTAATGGTATTTGGATGATAGTGTTAATTAATTTATTTAACGACTAGCTTTTGCCCGCGGCTTCGCTCGCGTTAAATTCGGGGTGCGCCTTATTAATTTGTAATAGCAACGCTAAGTTTTCCCTTTTCTTCCCTCTTTCTCCCTCACATCCCACTTTTTTCAAAAAAATATTAGCCTATGTCCGTCTCCTGGTTCCCAACTATCTCTGTACCAAAATTCATCAAAATCGGTTTAGCCATTAAAGCGTGAAGAGGTAACAAACAAACAAACAAACAAATAAACAAACAAACAAACTCACTTTCGCTTTTATAATATTAGTAAGGAAGTAAGGATTTATGAACACACTAAATACAATAAAAATAAAGAAAACAAAAAATAGGTACAAAAGCAATGCTTATTTCTAAAGAAATCTCTTCTTGCATACCGGCGAAAGGTGAGTAAATAAAAAGAGATGTAGACACAGAGAAAATAATATACATAAAAAACATAAAACTAATAATGACTTTAGATATAATATAAGAATATACTTATATACATACAAGTACAAAGGTATATAATATAGGTTTATAGAAAGATAATGTTTAGTAAGATAAACGCCGTAATAGCTCCTATTATGCTATCTTCCTAAGTTCAATTTTGTATAATGGTCATTATGTTTTCCTTTTTTTTTCGGATGGAAAGTCATCAAATAATTTCCCCCACTCTGTGTGGAGCGGGGGTGAGTGACAGATTTTTACTGACTAAAACCCACCCATGTTCTTTTGCCCTTTATGTTCCGGGGCCACGGTATCTCCTTCGAACAACCCGCTACTCCGGCAGGCAGTAGCCCTGGCAGGCCCCTCTGTTTGTATTGCAAATACGAGCAGCAGATTATGACAAACATGACACACACTATAAACTCAGAGATAAAGGAAACAAACAATTAATTCAACGAGTTTTACGATCGTTTTCAGATGATGGGTAGTTCATCAAGTTACAAAACATGACGCCTGATATCTCGAAAGGTAATACAGTGATATACACCCAAACATCGCCGGTTAGGCCAAAATTTCCTGATTGGCAATTGAACCCAGGAGCTTTTTCTCACCAGTAAGACTGGCACTAGACCAACGAGCTCTTACTCAGCAGTAAGACTGGCAATTACTAGACCAACGAGCTCTTACTTAGCAGTGAGACTGGCGATTACTAGACCAACGAGCTCTTACTTAGCAGTGAGACTGGCGATTACTAGACCAACGAGCTCTTACTCAGCAGTGAGACTGGCGATTACTAGACCGACGAGCTCTTACTCAGCAGTAAGACTGGCGATTACTAGACCAACGAGCTCTTACTCAGCAGTGAGACTGGCGATTACTAGACCAACGAGCTCTTACTCAGCAGTGAGACTGGCGATTACTAGACGGACGAGCTCTTACTCAGCAGTAAGACTGGCGATTACTAGATCAACTAGGTAGTCAGCTCTATAATATAAAGTGGTTCTCTATAAAATAAATTGTGCGCACAAATCCTTGATTAAAAGGAATTCAATTTAATTGTACTTGACAAGATATGGCTTTAACTTTGTAGTTTTATCATTGCTCTTGTGCTTTTTTCTATTCTTGTGTTTGGTGAATTTACTAGAACTATGATAAGAAAGAGAACTGTGGAAAATCAATCCTCTAAATCTTCGCAGTCAAACGATATGGCCGTTTATTTCGCAAGTTTATTGGAACCCTCTGTGGCCGGTTTTTTTTTACTTTTGCCCTCCCTAAGCTATAAAGATTTTTTTAAAGAACATACAGTATGTTTGGTAAACGTAAAGCTTTATTCTTTGAGTAAGTAGTTAAACAGATACTAAATATCATAACTTAAGCTCATGTGAGTTTAATGGACTTTTCTGGTATTAGATTACTGAAACAAAGGAACAGACAGAAATTTTAATAACGTATAATACAAAAACTAATTCCAACTTGATGTTTACTAAAAAAACTCTTATAAACCATTTAGGAATCTTTTACTTACAAAGAATTTAGTAATGTACGAATAGATCAACATCTTTTTTTTTATTACAGTAATATAAATTAAGTTTTAACAAAGCCTCAAGCATCTCCTAAAAAAAACTATCTACTAAGATAAACTCTGTAAACATTCGAACAACTACCTATTTATTCGGAGAAAACAGCCGTCCTCTAAAATATAATAATATTCTTATTCTATTTATGGAAGCCAATGAAAATTAAGTAAGAATCTATTTCTAAGTTAATTAAAAAGAAAACTTGTATGTAATCTGTTCACAGAAATCGGAAAATTTAAGAAAAATACAGCTCATATCTATTAATAGCTAAAGAAAATTGATTACACAAAGTTATTCCAACTTAATCTTACTTGAAAATACCCAAAATAATCTTCCTGCGTATACCTTATTTAATCACGAACAACAACATTTTATTTACAAAACCGTTCGAGATCCCTCTAAAAATGTCGAAGAAAGCCGATTGGTCTAAAAATTGTTTGTAATTTTATGATCATCGAAATACCATCGGCTATCTAGGACGGGTCTGTGGGCTTATCTCGTACATAAATAGACGACATTTTGGGTTCAAATGGCCTTCATAAATTATGTTTGGTTGTAGGTACAGAAATTACGCGTTGAATTTTAATGAATTAGCTCATGTATTATGTTTTGTAGTTACTTTATGTGTGGTCTTTAGTATAAACTCTGACAGTCAGGATAGAAATAAATTTTGCGATTGTAGAGCGGATTGATGGACATTGGGAATATTTTCATACAAAAATGTTGTTCCTGAAAATTTACGATTTTGTCATACGAAAGCTACTTGGCGAGGCGTTTGCCACTAGACAGAACGATTTGTTACCAAGAATTAACAAGTACTGGATTACGATTTTTTTTGTCTTGTCCCGTCTATTGCTCGATGATATTTTTTAATGTCTTTGGATGCCAGGACTGGGACTAGTTTTTTTTTTATACAAAATAGTTTATGAATAAAAACTATATCTTCTGGATAAAATATCAAGAACACCACAGAAAAAGCCATTGTGATTATGAAGTTGTATTTTACTAGCCGCGCCCCACAGTTTGAGCCGAGCAGGCCGTAATAAATAGCAGTCTTTTATTAATAATTCAGAGTACATTTATGGTATCTACATATTTTTTTTTTCACATCGGTCCAGACGATTGATCGCGAAGAAGTAATAAACATACAAACTTTCACCTTTATAATATAAGTGTGCTTGAACAGATTTTACTTCGTTGTCTCCTACTATGTGTACAAGTAGTTGGTAGGGATAATATATTCATCTTTTTCTTGCCTGTTATTTCAATATACTACCTATTTAAGTTGATAAATATTTGATTAAACACAAGTACCAATATCAATATATTTGTTGAAATGTTCGATCAGCTTTATTTAATTTAGAAAATTGAAAGAAACCCAGCCCAGTTGAATGGGTTTCAACCCTTATTTTCAACCAATATTCCATCAATGGTTTCCACGACCACGCAAAGCAATAATGTAAGGGATTTACAGATCGTCATGGTACATGCGTAATGAAGGGTGCATAAGGGATTCAACATGGTTTAACTCCCCCCTTAGCGAATTGGTTTAACACAATGTTTCAATTATTTATAGGGTAATAAATATGGGGGAACCGTGATGAGTTTGTTATTAAAAATTAAACCATGATATGTACAGTCACGAAAAATAATTTGACGACACGGTTGGCGCAGTGGTTGAGCGATCGACTGCTGCGCCGCGTGTCGCGAGTTCGATCCCCGCACGGAACAAATATTTGTATGACCTACAGATAGTTGTTTCGGGTCTGGCTGTTTGTGTATGTGAGTTTAAATGTTTGTAAATGCACCCACGGTAGGAGTAATTCCTAGTGTGGGAGCAAAATCTATTTAAAATAAATAACATTTATACCCTTCAACATTGAAACGCGATTTCCTACTACTGTATTGCTGTGTGTATATAGTATTTTGGAAGATTCATTACGAAATAAGTCTTACGTTAAAGTAGGAACCTCTTTTTTGATCGTCTTTAATAGAACATTTTGATTCGTACAAGTTAGTAAACTTTGTCATTGCAACCAAGGCGGATTTAACGCTGGAGCCGCCAGGCGAGGGTGTTATAGAGCCGAGAACAGCATTGACAAACTCTCACGTGAATCAAACGACGTTTTTCAATACACTTCGTATAAATTAAATAACAGAAATAAAAGTATTTTAGTCATTAATCAATATGAAACTATGAATTTCATAATTCTTGAAAAAAAAATCTGGAAAAATGAAAACCTTTGTTGCGATAAATGAGAAAAAGCACGCGTGTGAAGTAAGTTGCATGTTGAACCTAATCATATTGCAATAAGAGCCAGTACACTTGGTACATTACAGATAGGCACAATATGTTAGCATTTCTTTTTAAATTGTTTTGAATTTTCGTGTTAAAAAGGTTGGTTGTAAGTACCAACAGGAGTTTTGCTTTTGCCTAGTTGACAGTTAGTACTAAAGAGGTAGGTGATAAACTGCTTTTTTGCGCGTTTAAACAGTATTTTTGTAACTTAAGCACAACTTCTTCAATTCAGCATACTGAATTCCAATTTGATCAGCCTCTACAACTAAAGTCAAGTACGTTGTCGTACCCTGAGCAGTCAGCGATTTTAACCAACCACTTATGCCCCTAAATGTGAGCACGCTATTGGATTTTCAACGTTTCGATCAACGCCGAGAGTTGAAATTCCAAACGCAACGCAATAACATTTAAATATTCTTAGATTTTAGTCAAAACGGGCTTATTTTGGTATAGCTACTACCTACTTGAGATTTCATAGCATTTTACATCTTATGTAATCATTTAATTAAAGTCTGTATTAGTAGTTACCATATTTATAAATGGCGAAAAAGACTTCAAGTGCACCACAAAGTTCGTTTGCTTTGTTATTTCACTATTATCTTAATGTGGCTGTGGAATAAGCTTTCACTGGCTACCGACTGTTCGTGGCAGAATAATAAACGTTTGTGTTCAAAATGGCGGTGTTGTTATTTTAGTTTTGCTTTTTCACTGTCACTGTTTTTTGTTCCGAGATGAGAAACAGGTGTTTTTATAATTGTGTGGGTGTTTTTTTGCTCAATTTAATGAGAATGTTTTATCTGGTAGTGAATTGTAAGGTTTAAAGATTCTGGTTTGTCTAGCGCTTGCAATATACCCCCATGTTTGTTCAAGGCTCAAATTACATGCGAGCCTGTTAACATCGACCGCAAAAATGTAGAGTCTAGTCTACAACGAAGAAACTCTGGATGGAAAAAACGTGGACACTTTGCCCTACCCCAGCTACTATAAGAGCAATGATTTTAAGCACTCAATAAGTTTCGTAGGTGCATGCTACGCCGAGCTACGCTAATTTAAAAATGAGCTACGAGGCTACACCGTAGCATTCTCGTAGCATCCTGGTTAGTCAACCGAGAAGATTTTGATAAGTCATAGTTCATAAATCTGTACCAAAACCTGCATCTGTAAAAAAGTTTTATGTTCCTTAAGAAAACTTATACATAACAAATTTACGTAGACACATTACTAAAGAGATTCACAACCTTACTCTTTCTCTCAGTGGGCTCAAGAAGGGGAAATATAAAAAAAAAACATATCCAAAAACAGTCGAGCTTACCCTCTTGGCTACGTTTAAATATAAATTACATTACAGCGTATTCAAGTTCGGGAATTGACGGTTGAACTTGAACTATCAATTTGAGGGCTAAATTCAAGGCTTCTTGTTTCAAGGTGATAACTTAACCTCGATTTTTCATGGCCATTTTAATCTATTCATAGGGTTTGATTATTCGTAGGCAAGTTAGATATTATTCGTTAAATAATTAGTTATGGTTAAGTAAATTAATCACTCTATTTCACCTTTATCTGACTAGCCTTTTTTCGCTATTAAGTTGGGGTTAGCTTCCAGTCTTACCGTACACAGCGGAATACCAGTATTGTTCATGGAATGACTGCCTACATGACTTTTTCAACCTGAATTAATATTTTAATTTGGCGAGGACAAAACAGTAGACGAAAAAATGATTTCACTTTATCTTTTGTCTCCAGGTACTCGAATTAATTATTCATGAGCTTGTTTATATAATAGACTCGCTAAGGAAATTAACAACAGAGAAACAGCGAAACGCATTTAGGCGCGCACATCACATTAATTAAAAACACGTCAGAGCAAAACCACCTGATCAAATATGAACGGAGACACTCTGTTGAACTGTTCACGACATTAATTATAAACCATGTCCCATCATTAACGTACGAAGGTATACAGAACCACCGCTTTACGGTTAGCCGGATGGTTACGGAAATTACCTTCGAACCAACCCAAGCACTGATCGTGCCCTGCTTAATCTATTTTAAATGAACGAATCAATTATGTATACATTGAAAACCGTGCCATATGAAAATGAAAGGGGCAGAGTCAATGAAAATTTTATGACGCAATGAAATTGTTGTGACGTAGACTGTTTGCGGATAGAAGAGGAGATACGGCTGTATTTATTAATCTAGATAGAGGTAAATGTAGGAAACTTTGACATTTATTTCTTTGTTTTGTAAGGTTTTGTTTTCTATTTATTTCGTATTTATTATAAATGCGAATGTTTATGAGGATGGATGTTTGTTACTCTTTTACGTCAAAACGGCTAAACGGATCTTGATGACATTTGGCACAGAGGTAGATTATAGTCTGGAATAACACATAGCATACTTTTTTTTGATCATTACGCGGGCGAAGCCGCGGGCTCCGGCTAGTATACATATAATACTAGCTGTGCCCAGCATCCGCTGCTCAAATCCTGTGTGATGTGGCGTGATCTTACTATATAACAATATTATAAATGCGAATGATTGTGTGGATGAATGAATGTATGGATGTTTGTTACTCTTTCACGTCAAAACAACTAAACGCATTTTGACGAAATTTGGCACAGAGTTAAATAATAGTCTGGAATATCACATAGGAAACTTTTTTTTCGATCATCACGCGGGTTAAGTCGCGGGCGCCAGCTAGTATTATATAAACCATGCTTCTTCCTTTTAACTCATCTTTTTATTAACGAAAAAAGAGTTGTTATAATCGGTCCAGTATATCGGAACCTATTCGAACAATCAAACAAAAAAGTTTTTGCTCTTTGAAATATTAATAAGGAAAACAGGCATTCCGTGGATAGGTGATCATCCTTATTACTTAAGTCGAATGTGCCTCGCCTCAGAATGCTCGTAGAGCCATGCGTGGACCATCAGCTGTCATTTTTACATCGTTGGTTTGATTTGAAACGGGTAGTCAGAAGCCCAAAGTTTGACAGCCAATATTGACATAAAGGTACCGTGTTACCGAGTAAATTGAGATGTAGAAGTCAGATAGGCAGTCGTTTTCTATGTATGTACGTGTCGTATAAATACATAAACTCACGCCTATTTTCTATAGGGGCAAACATAAACCACAGAATGCTCTCAATGTTTGACGACACGGTTGGCGCAGTGGCTGAGCTATCGACTGCTGCGCTGCGTGTTGCAGGTTCGATCCCCGCACGGAACAAATATTTGTATGTTCCACTTATAGTTGCTTCGGGTCTGGCTGTTTGCATGTGTGAGTTTAAATGTTTGTAAACGCACCCACGATACAGGAGAAATTCCTAGTGTGGGGGCAAGGTTTTAAATAAAACCAATTAGACTAGCAGTCGACCCTAACAAAGGGAAGAAAAGATAGGCAGATGATGAAACTTTCAGATTTATCTCTTTGTGTTGTTCTTATTTATTCCCTGAAGCTAAGCCTTAGTTCTAGTAAGACGTTCCAGGTAGTGAGCAACCCTTTTTTCCAATTTACAAATAACAAGTTACATTTGCCAAACTATCTGGAACACCTACCTACATAAATCCGTTCACATTCGGCGCACGCACGAGTAACGTAAGCTATCTTTTTCGACGTATGTAGGCCAATTCTCCTTTACCAATTCTCTTTTTCGATAGGAGAAAACAAGATGTTTTTTTTTTGTTTTATGAATGAATTTTGGTACAAAACAAATTGTAGATTTCCGCTCGTATCTTTTATTGATATGGCACATTGTTCACTTTCAGATTTTAAACTAAAGCTGAAAGTGAACATGTACTTTTTACCTCAGCAGCTCAAACATGCAGATTTTGCTGCGTATAAACAGTGAGCAATGTGTGATTTTGCTCACAGTGTGACCAAAGTTTTTTTTTAATCAATAGAACCTCGATCGTCATTGCAATGTTCGGAAACGCGTAGTAACCTAAAAATTTAAAAAAAAGTAAAATGGATAATTAAATAAATATTTATTGCAGCAGATAAAACTGATATTTACGTACGATTAGATAAGACGTGGTTTGTATTTCTTGTGTAATTTTTATTAAACCTAAATAATCTTATGTTATTTTTTACACTAGTATAGAATCAGACAATTTACCATATTACATCTATATTCACTATTCGCCTTAGTTTCCTTGACAAAGGAAGCTATATTTACTCTTAACACGTCAACAGTGTAGTTAACGACACACGTAGCGTGTTTAACGTGACACAACACCTGTGTCTCGCTTTACAGTTCCTGATTAGAAACATTTGAACCACCTCACACCTCCTTGTCAATGTGGCTCAAACACGCGAGCTCTTCCTGCGATAAGAACTTGGTATTTGGATTAAACTGTCTTAAGAACTAAATATTGTTGATGTCTTGCTTGTGATAAACATTGACTTTCTTAAGTTTTGGTGACTATGATTCAAAATCGTTTGGAATTAAGTTACTAAATAACACTAATTTATCCATCTATTTTTTTTTCATTGCCTTCAACACTTTTCTTAACCGCTACAGAATGCCTGTGGTGAGCACTTTGCTGATAATTTTCCAGATGCAAAAAGAACGCTGTTTACCAAGCTTTCTTTTTGCGTATGGAAAATCATTAACAAGTGCAATCACTGTAGACAATACAGCTCAAACATATTTGTATCCCTATTTTTACGGAACGGAAATCATCAAATAATTTCACTCCGCTTGCGCGGAAGCGGGGGGGCGGGGGGGAGTGTCAGGACTTTTACCGACTAAAACCCACGCTCATCACTCATGTTCCTTCTTTCGGCCTTTATGTTCTGGGGCCGCTCTTTTGAAGAACCCGCTGCCTTGGACTAGGAAAGACTTGAGGCAGTGAACACATAGGATACTTTTTTACCCTACCTACTTCCTACTATAATATTATGAATGCGAATGCTTGTGAGGATGGATGGATGTATGGATGTTTATTACTCTTTCACGTCAAAACGGTTTTTTTTCGATATCACCCGGGCGAAGCCGCGGTCGCCAGCTAGTTATTAAATAAATTACATATAATTAACAACCGACTTAGATCCTGTACAGAAAATAATCAGAAAAAAAAACGCCAGAGAAGTGAAATGAACATGATTTCCACTTTCCCTTATTCCAAGCACTTGCTTGCTATGCCTACTTAGGTGTGAACATTAAAAGTCATAAATCCTACACAATATAGAAATGCACTAACAAATATTTTACTAGCAAAAAAGCTTTCCCCTCGATTTGTTCACGCAAATATATGACATGCATGTTTCTCGACAACAAAATCAGGACTTCCCAGCAAAACACAACACTACTTAACTTTTCCCGTGTTCCCCGATGAGAGCGTAAATTTTACTTGTTTACTTAACTCAAAAAATGTGTCGACCCAAACGAGTTTCGCCAGAAAGTTGCGCTTCTGAAGTAGACATGTTGACAAATTTAGTGTACATCACTAAGGCTGCTGTCCACGGACATTTGGGAATGTGCCAACTGTGTTTATTCCATGGAACAGTTCGTGCGTGTAATAAACATCGCCTGGGATGTATTTACATGATAATTTACCCTATTTCGACCTAAATAGAAAGAAAAACATGACTAACCTTATTTTAGTTTAAGGATATTGGATAAAATGGCTTCTTTCCGTCCCCCATCGTCTCCGGATGATAGCAAGTTGGTTCGTTTGTTTGTATTTGTTCAGTGCGTTCTCTATCACATTATTTTGTTGTGGAAACAGCCCTAGACATATACTATATACATATGTAGTTACTTAAAATAAAATGCTTTTTATCTCAGTTTATTTTGTTTTAAAGACTTGCAATAAAAAGAGTAGCTTTTCAATGAGTATTTTTAGGGTTCCTTAAATCAAAAGGAAAAAACGAAACCCTAATAGGTTCAGTTTGTTGTCCGTCTGTCTGAGACCCTTTATCTTGGGAACGCGTGGAGGTATCGAGTTGAAATTAAAACCATGTGTCTGTGATGCCTTGGAGCTGTGTGAAAATCAAGTTTACGCAGTCAAAAGATATGGCCGTTTCTACGAAACCCTCGGTGCGCAGACCGACTCACACTTGGTAGGTTTTTAAAGAAAACTGGGTTTTACTCACTTAAAATAAGTTGACATGATTTTGATAACATCATTTTTAGAACTCACATGTAATCCTTACTCAGACGCATATCTAAAGTAAATCTTCTAGTATCTAGTTGTATAAATTAAGAAAAATTTTAACTTTTTACTAAAAAAAAGAGCTAAATAAATGGAAGAAAAAGAAAGAGTTTTTCTGAAAGTGTAAGTAATTTATCTTTCTTTTTGAAGTTTTTAAGTAGGTATAACTTGGTCTCTTTTAAAGTCAAATAGACGGTCGCTCCATATAAAATACTGGTATTCAACTGCATCCGGTTAGACTGGAAGCTGACCCCAACATTGGAAATAGGATAGGAAGATGATAATGAACATGGCTGACTCGCAATCGCAACTTTAGTATTTTTTTTTAATAAAACGTTGTCCACTCTAGGAATTTCTTCTGTATCGTGGGTGCGTTTAAAATTCAATCTCACATACACAAACAGCCAGACCCGGAACAACTATCTGTAGGCCATACAAATATTTGTTACGTGCGGGGATCGAACCCGCGACACGCAGCGCAGCAGTCGATCGCTTAACCACTGCGCCAACCGTGTCGTCAAAACTTATTCTTAACTGGACATTTAATCTTGAATGCCTACTATTTATGTCGAGTTTTCTACGTCGCGAATGTTGAAGACTATCGATTTTGTCCCCTTTGGGAGTCGAATTTTATCTTGTGTAGAAACTCAGGGTAATAAATGAACGATTCCAAAAAGGGTCCTTTTATTTCTTTTCGATTTAAACCAGCTTTCTCTACATCAAATTGAAATAACAGCTATTCTGCAAAGATCTTTCATAGTTTCTTGTCATTTTAAAGTAAAAAAGAGTCCAGTTAAGGGTTTACGTTTAGTACTTTTAATATCTAAATATCTTTTCTTTGCTGCGATAAAGGGCAGAATATAAAAACTTGTTAGACAATAATACTGTTGCAATACAGAGAAAAAATGGGTTTGAAATAGCAACTATCCAGAACGGAGCGAGAATCGTAATGTGTTATTATAGCTTCTACAAGACGCTATTGTGGGAAGTTGTTTCTATTGAAAGAAATTAATTTACACTTTTTACTCATTACTAAAATTGCGTAACTTTAATAAACAACTTAACTTTCGCAGCCGTTTTCGTAATTTTCTTCCCTTTGACTTTTATAATAAGATAATATTTAAACAATCCAAAATGTTGGTATCTCAAAGATATTAAGTCAGTAAATCGAGGAGGCCAAACAAAGTCCCTTTACAAAACACCACCGATCAATTCAGAAAACAAATTGCTAACAAAGCCGGCCATATTTGTTCAATATTTCAACCGTAGGAAGTTTCCGCCTTCACAATTATATTTTGTTCAGCACGGAGAACTCCCAATCGATTTGCCTACACGGACACATTTGGAACAGTGCCAAGTGTTATTGCATCGAATTCGGGTTGGAGTCGTACACCACGATTGCCGACACGTTATGAAACTGTAGGAGTCCTACGTGTTTTACGGTTCTGGTCTAATTTGTAACTATGTTACGGAGTCAAATTGTCTCTTGAATGTGTCTGCTTGAACACCAGGTGGCCATTTTGTCTTAATTTCGTACTTAAAATGCCTGTGTCTTGAACTTAAGAGATCGTTAGCTGGGACTAAAGACATTATTTAAACGGAGATTACTTTATGCCTCAGATAATACTTTTCCAGGTTGTATTTTCTGACAAACTTGAAGTATAACCATAATCAACCTATGAACGTTCCGAATTATAAAACAATGTCCTTTCCTCTGCATGAAGGACGTGTGGGACTACCTACGTACTAGTCCCACACGTGGGAGGAGTGCGATGTCATAATAATATGCCAAATTTCGTCCCGGATTGCTCACGTTATGATAGAGAAGCTATGTGAAAATATTTGTATTAGTCCAACTTGCTTCCTTTGATCTGCTAACAGTAAACCATTTGTTTTTCTTTCTTCGAATTGTCGTTTAAATGTTCCTAATTACTCTAATTGCTCTAGAGTCCACGAAGGTGGTCTAATCAAAATCATTTATGTATAATTCTAGAAAAAAAATATTATGGGGTTCATTCTACTAACATTATAAGAACGAAAGTTTGCATGAATGAATAGATGTATGGATGTTTGTTTGTTACTCTTTCACGCAAAAACTATTAAATTGATTTGAATTAAACTTTACAACAATATAGCTTACACATCAGAATAACACATAGGCTGCTCATTACTATTCATAAAGATATATAGTATATTCTATCACCACGCGACGAAACCGCGGGGCGCAGCTAGTAATTTATATGAAACACTTCGTTCGATTCCCAGGCCGGGCAAACTATTATTGGATTTTTCCATCTAGAAATTTCTCAGTAGCGAAATTTAGCAACCACGGATTTGCTCCCGGTTGTTGGCAATAGGCTCGCCTCTATTACAATCGATGGGGGGATTACAGCCCCGATGTTATGATTAAAGGCTGTCTATAAACAACCTCCAAAAAGCATTAAAACTTAGCTATTATTAATCTAAGTCTAGACCTAAGCCGAAAGTAGGGCAGAAATCTGGCCTTTACGACACTCAGCTCTTCACACAAGATTAATGGTTGCTGATTCTACTTACAAGTTATTTTATCTTCGCCTTAACAACAAAAGAACAAAGAAAAACTAATCCCGGATTGAGTAAAAGTAATATTTTGCATGAAAAACTTGTACAGAAAAGGTCGTCGAAACGAAATTGTTCTATTTACTTAACTGTGTTAGGTTTTCAATGTTTTTCTATAGCATCGATTGGGCTGTTCGTTTGTTTTTTATAAAATTGTACCTATAAACATACCTTTGTTTTAAGACGTTGGTTGTTATTGTTGGAGATAAGTGACTTTCACTTATCTTTATACTAGCTTCCACCTGTGACTTCGTCTGCGTGGCATTGTTACTTTGGTCTAACGCTATCTTTAACTCGCGTGATGATCGATCTTACATTAAAAAAAAAGTGCTTATGCCCTTCTCCAGGTTCTAAACTATCTCTGTGCCAAAATACATTAAAATCGATTTGGCCATTTAGGCGTGAAGACGTAACAAACGAACAAATAAACTCACTTTCGATTTTATAATATTAGTAACGATTGAGTTGACTACGGTTGCTGTTTTCTGCCGCGTTTGTCTAAGATGTCTGGAGATGGGTAACCACTAACCATTTACTACTTAACGAGTTTATACATTGCCTCGGAAAGCGCGTAAAGATCCCGGCTGTCAAATGTAGGTTCTCTGTATTCTGAGAGTCTTACCCAGTACTAACTGGGTAGCCAAGGTCATCTGCATCCGATTAGACTGGAAGCCGACCCCAACATAGTTGGGAAAAAAAAGATCCTGACAAATTGAGAACAGGAGGTTCTCAATTTGTCCGAACAGAGCCTGTTTTTGAAGTCGATTTAAAAACGCCAGGCAAATGTAATAAAACGCTTTTGACTACATTTTAGTTTAACATTTTACCAATACATGCCATATAATTGCAAAGCTATTCTCTTCTATATTTTTCTATTCTCTATTTAAACAACCAGATTCGAACGTCATTGCAAACTGCAGCCTGCTCAGCCTGCTCTACAGACTATCTTTAATCGCGACTAAAATGGTGTGGGATAAAATAAGATGGGATTAGGTATTTCATTTTGATATTAGTCTTGATACTAGTCTGTCCTAGTAGTATTTTAGTTTTTTTATTAGCCTAGTTTAATCCGGTGGTTCATCAGAATCAGCACCAATGGTCTTAAAAATACTGCATCAAGTTTTCGCATTCTCGCAAGACGAGATTTTAGTTATTTAAACAATCACGAGTTACACTACAATACTCCCATAATCTATGCCATTTAAAATACAATGTGGTGTTAAACAACCTAAAATTCGCCACGCGATTCAAAGGACCAAAAATAAACTCAAGGACCTAATCCTGGTCTTTTAAATCCAAAACACTAAGCTAAGCCTATTTGACAAGGTCTTATTTCTGTATTAAACTTCAAGTACGAATTTTCTTCGTGAACACTCAAAAATGCTTTGAAAGCATAAGGGTGCTTATATCTAAGCAGAATTCATGAGAGCACTTATATTTTAAGCACCCACCCTGTATTGGTATTCAATGAATATCATCGTCGTCGATACTTTTGTCTGAACTAGCTTTTAAATACCGCTTCGTTGGCAAGAATTCAATATTTTTTATGGAAAACATTGTTTTAAGCTTTCACGGTTTATAACACAAGTAGAAATCACGGAAAAATTCCCTTATTTGAAAGATAATAAAAAAATAACTTGAGAGGTGTCAACGAACACCCGGACGGAACGAAGTTATTATTTATTATGCACAAAAAACCTGTATAGACTCAACGAAAATAATCGTCGCGACACCACACTGTTCAATGCGAAATAGAAAGACGAAACGAAAATAACTGGCTTGCTTTTTATGAGAGAGAGAGACAGACAGAGAAACACGCGCACGGATCACGGCTTACAACTATAGCAAAAAGTGTCGTTACAACGTTTAGTCTTAAGCAAAAAGTGTCGTTACAACTTTTGGTCTTAATTTTTTCCGTCTAGCCCTCTTTCGCAAGCGCGATAAGAAACTTCGTTCCATTAAAAAATATTTATTGCCAGAAATAAACTTGTACATTACCACTTATAAACTAACAATATCTTTAAAATTTGATAAAGCAAAGCAGAGGGGAATTTTTATTGCCCAATAAAAAGAAAAATACATGACATGTTACATAGGTTTAAGTTCTTTTTAATTTTTTTTTTGTGAAAATGAATACCTAATGAAGCCATCTAGCTTATTTCGGCCAGAGCGATTGCAATCGATGGCTTTCTAGGATGGTTATCGAGATAACTGGTGTGCTGCTCTTTCATGAGCTCTCAAGTGACTGGTATTTCAAACTTTAGCCTACCTCCGAGCACAAAGCGGACATGCCAGAACAGCATTGACAACATTGTAGAGTACGGCTGTAGATGGTCTAACATTAGTGTCAACACGCTTTTTAGTTTAGGTAGCACTATCATTCATTTTCCTGCCCTTGTCCCATTCTATTTGGAGTCGGCGCAACACGTTTTCTTCTTCCATTTTCCCCTATCAGACGTCACGGCATCATTTACTCCTTTCTCCTTCATATCATTCCTTACACAATCCATCCATCTTTTCTTTGGCCTTCCTCTCGCACTCCATCCATCAACATTCAGATCCATCACTCTTTTAGTCACATGTCCTTCAGGTAGCACTAACAGTTAGTAAATAAAAC
This sequence comes from Ochropleura plecta, assembly GCA_905475445.1. Classification (NCBI taxonomy): domain Eukaryota; kingdom Metazoa; phylum Arthropoda; class Insecta; order Lepidoptera; family Noctuidae; genus Ochropleura; species Ochropleura plecta. The sequence continues at coordinate 6,860,678 of FR997732.1, forward strand.
GGTCAAATAAAAAGCAATCCATACCGGCCTTTGTTAAGAAAGTCTTAGAACTTATTTTTCTGTTACAATATCTATTTTAGGCAATCGCGTTTCAATTTATATTCATTCATGATTAGAATGTAAAAGGTCTGTGTATAGCTTCATTTATCAAAGGTCAGACAAGGTAAGATGAGATGATTCCAAAAGAGGATACATTGAAAGAGGCTTGACTTTGACCGAAAATAATCGTGAAATAAATTATTACAGAAGCTTTTGGGGTTATTTTGAAACAATTTCGAAGTATTTCGTGAATTGTGAAGATTCAGTTTAGTAATAATTTTAGATTCGTTACAGTCAATGGCTGAATTACCAAGAGCCTCGACCAACACCTGAGGAGGCTCTCGTTAGGCAACTGGATCAAGGGCTTGATACAGAAAGCGGTACTCTTGGACACGGCTCGTATTGTTAGGAGATTTTTTTTTCTGGAGCCTTGATCGTCCGGTAGCTTAGACCCTGTTCCCAATACCGGTGGTCTACTATTTTTTTTTTAACTAAGAAATATTTTAAAATGTAAAATTATATGTGTAAAAGTCAATAAACGAATTTAATATGATTTTTTTTTTTATCTTAAAAGCATAATTCACTGGCAGTTACATACATTTACATACAAAACATCGCATCTGTGATTTTTGAAGGGTTAGGCAGAGTTGTATCTGATAGTTCACCCACACAAAGTGTAAAGGAATTTCTCGATAAAAAGGTGACTGATAGATATGGTTACTAAGTTTTATTTTTTTATATTGTTTTTTCAATGTGTTCTGTGTTCTTTTTTTATTACTCATTTAGTTATATTATTGTTAAGATTTAGTACGTTTCATAATAACATGCTCTGATATTTGTAGGCCATTATATGGTAAGACATGTTAGTTCGCAATACTATAATTATAAGACCCTATGTACCATGTTTTTACACAAATAAATTATTCTTATTCTTCTTATTCACATTTTGCCAATCATGTTTAAGTCTTATGCTATAGGGGCGGCCGACACCGGGCACAAATTCAGTCTGCGCGGCTGGTACTGAGAAAATCCTGATGGAAAAAATCCAATAATACTTTACCTGATATGCATATCGAATCCAGCACCTCACACTCAGCAATAAAATATGCAACTTCATCTAAAATACGCACAAATCCTATGCTACTATGATATTAAATATGCGAATGTTTGTGAGGATATATGGATGTTTGTTACTCTTTTACTTCAAAACGGATCTGGATGAAATTTGGCACAGAAGTAGATTATAGTCTGGAATAACACATAGGATACTTTTTTTGATATTACGTGTAAAGCCGCGGGCGCCAGCTAGTAGAGTATATTTTCCTACTATCATTTCATACCGTACTAAACTTATTGATATGTTTTTTTTCTTTGAAAAGCGAAAATCGCGTGGTAGGTACACGGTTTCCGCCACTGATACCTGAACTTGATATAAAAAGAAATAATAATTTTTTCAGACATTCAGTTTTTTCTGGCATTGAATGTGGAGTTGCCAACACCAGGCCGTCATAAAATACAAAATGGCTTCTCCTATAAAATGATGTAACCTCGCAATTCCAACAATTTTTCTCGACAAAGACTCCACAGCATTACCAATCAGCCTTGCAGCTAGAAAGTCGCAAGTGTAGTGTGAACAACGATTAATGCAGGGGGCGCCACCAGAGCGCAATCAGGGCACAAGTTGGCGCCCAGCCAGGGACTGACAAACCTAGATGCAGTCGCGATAACGTAAGAGAAATAACTCAGGACGTGAGATCGCAAACGGACCCCGGAAATACTTCTTTTTGGGTATACTTTTGGAGTGTAAACTAAACTTATCTAGTTAGAAATACCAGAGGCACGAGTGCGCAGTAAAAATAAAATATAAATATGTCAATTTTAAAACTAAAACTACCCGTTTAACTTCTAATATAGAAGACTAATCTGCTTCTGGAAGAAGGTGGGCTGGCTGGAGTAGCGGCCACCAAGGTGTACGGCATACGCACAATGGTGCAACTGGAATGACTAAAGCCCCGTTCCAATAAACAAAAACGACTCGTTTTGCTTACGGATGGTAGTATTTTGACATAAGTTCTATGAGACTTATGTCAAAATCTTACTATCCGTAAGCAAAACGACTCGTTTTTGTTTATTGGAACGGGGCTTAAGTTCGGAAACCGGACCCTCCCAAGAAGCGGGGTCCACATAAAGAAGAAGTACACACAATATTTTTAGGATGTATTTATATCACGGCATGATACTGATTGCTGTTGCTTGTTGCAAATTTTAGAACTAAAATATGATGTTATTAGGGTATTTTAGACTCAAAAATCGACGTATTAACGTTACGTTTACACTAAGCACTTGTGCTAGAGCCTTATGTCTTAACACATTCTAGAAAAGCTCTAACATGCTTCAACCTGTCAGTTATGTTATTCGAATCTTTATTAAAATACCCTCAAAGTAAAACTATACAGGCAGTATAGTAACCTGGAACTTATGATTTCTAGTTAGAATGACATAACAACTAAAAACAATGAAGTTTCAATTACGTCTTCCGTGTTTACGCTTCGGTAGATATATAGTGGGTTGAAATACATTTTTAACCGTCTTCAAAAAAGGAGGAGGTTCGCAATTCGACTCTATGTGTTTTTTTTTGTTGTAAAAATTGTTTCTGAGCCAAAATGTTGACATATTTTTTATGGTAATTCAGATGGGCATTCGCTTTTAAAAAATCTGTAGAATGTGTAATTACTTTCCCTCCCTAACGTTCACCGATCCCCTAAAAACAAATAGACCGCAATTCAAATTAAAAAAGGAATTGCAGTACCAACCAAAACGACCAAAAAAGCTCTTTGAAGTCCACATTTGTTCTTCAATATTTACATTCCTACCTCAACTACCTGAGAGTACAACATGTGTCAAAAAAAGGAATTCCCTGAAACATACAGAGGGGAGTAAATTTCCGGAGTTACTAGAGCCATATTTACCGTGTAATGGTCACATCTATCACATCCCTTTCTGTGTAAGGAACCCAGTAATTTTCCAGCCCTTTTACCATAAATATGTTTCCCATTGGTCCATTCTTGTTTATTTTTTTATGGTTTGTGAGTTACATCAAGGTTATTAGGCAAATGAGTCTGGGGAGTAGAACAAGCATTGTCTTTTAAGTGAAATATTAATCAATTTATCTCAAAATGATGTTTCGTTTCTGCGGTAATTAACTCGTCTTCAAAAATGTAACACACATGTTATTTTTTTCGTTTCAAGTTAACGTCTATTTAAATATCGTCATGGGATCATCATCTGTCTAGCCTTTTATCCAACAGTTAGTCAGTACAAGTCTTACACTCCCCCCCGCGCCGCCCAGAGCGAGGGAAGTTATTTGATGTTTTCCCCTCCGCAAAAAAAAGACTTTCGGGACACTGACTACTGTACTGTACCGACTGTCAAAGATCTACAAATGTCAACCGGGAGCAACAGCTTAATGTTGTTTCTGAGGCACGGAGGAAACTCGGTATAAAATGGGTCACTCATCTACATACCAACCTAGGCAAGCGCGGCTATACGAGTTTTATTCAACTGTTCTATTTTTGTTACAATAATTTAAACTATTATTATATCTCTAAGCGTTGAAAAACAAGCAATTACATCGAAAACCCGTGTTAATACAACAGACAAGCTTTCTTACAATGTTACCAAGTGGATACTTGGCTCAGCTCCAAATGTTACGACTCTATCCACCAAATCTACACCCGTTCCTATGTGTACACTTAAGTTTAAGTTTTAATTAACTTAGTTTCATACAAAAAGAAAAGATTTAATTCGTTAGATACACCCCCAGCGTTCTTATGTCACGCAAAAGAACGCAAGGAACGGTGTGATTTTCTACGACATAAAGCCATAAGATATTAAGTCCGCCTTTGTACCTTTTGCATGCGTAAAGGTTAAATAAATAAATATATTTTCTCTGAATAAGTTTCTTTTTCTTGAATCTGTGACTCCTATTTTGTCCGACCAGCATGTAGCAACTTGAACAACTCCATCGTTTGCCTCATTCATACCCTGGAGGGGGGACTGCTATCTACAGTTATGATTAAACTAGCGGTCGAGCGAATCTGACGATCTCAGTCTTTGGTAAAAGACTTTTACAAAAAAAAAATGAGATAAGATAGTATACGCATTTTAAATTAGTGAGTAACTGTAATTATAAGGCATTGTGTTAATGGATTTTCTTTTGTTAAATTGCGTGTGACAACGTTTTGCAGCTGTTCAAAAGAATATGGGTTGTTAAGATAAAACTTAAAAGCTGTTTAATGTTCCATTCTAGAATTTATTTATTTGTGTTTTCAACACTTATGTGGACCTAAGCTAAACAGTGAAACAAAGCATATTGGCACAATATGATGTGTGTGAATTTTTTTAATAGATTACCGTTTGACGTACAAGATCTTCCTTTACCAAAATTTAAACTAAAACTAAAAGAAATACTTTTAAAAAAGATGATCTACTCAATAAATGAATGGCTTCAGAATGAAGGTTAAATAATTGTGAAATAATGTTGAATATGAATAATATAAATAATATAGGGATTTTAATATAATAATGATAAAGGTATAATGTGATATATAATTATGTAAGCACCGAATAGAACAAAATGTAGTGTGCAATAACATCACATGCCCTACCATAGGCTAAATAGAACTTAAGACGACTATGTAACATTAATGTGACAACAAACACCGAATGTAATTTACTCTATTTATAAGTGACTAGCTTTCGCCCGCGGCTTCGCTCGCGCTAAATTCGGTATAACACACCAAGCAGACCTGCAGGTTTTGCTCTTGCCCCTGATTGATTAGTAATAGCAACGCTAAGTTTTCCCTTTTCTTCCCTCGTTCTCCCTCATATCCCACTTTTTTTTAATAAAAATTAGCCTATGTCCGTCTCCTGGTTCCCAACTATCTCTGTACCAAAATTCATCAAAATCGGTTTAGCCATTAAAGCGTGAAGAGGTAACAAACAAACTCACTTTCGCTTTTATAATATTACTAGCTTTCGCCCGCGGCTTCGCTCGCGTTAAATTCGGTATAACACACCAAACAGACTGTTATGTTGGATTCTTAATAAAAGATATTCCATTGGGTATGATAATGGTTTATTGACAGGAGACACAGGAATGTACACATCGTAAGACATGACAGGAAGAAGTGAGGCAGAGCGCCATCAGATCACAGATAATACATAGACTAGTGAAGACCATAATAGTAACATACTAAATAGTGATGTTACAACATCCCCCTTGTTGAGTTCAAATTAGACCCCTGACTGACAATTAATATAAGTGCTATGCTATTTGACTTTATACAAGACAACATGCTTAATTATACTTATAGTTATACTTAAACTTTACTTATGACTTTATTTATAACTTAACTTAATCAATTTCTTCAATTAACCTTCTGGTAGGTTTTACAATACGACCTGACCTAGTTGTTACATTTGAGGATTGTTGAGATGAGGATCCTTGATGCCTAGACTCCTGTCTGTCACCTTCCTCTCCCCTTTGTGACGAGTTGGATTGCATGGGAGGGTTAGCACAATTATGAGAATATTTATGTCTTAAGTGAATTCTATTCCTCCTATACCTAACTCCATTGACATCCTCAACAACATATGATCTATTATTTGACAATCTTTGCTTAACAATAGCTTGTTCCCAGTTGCTACTAGGGTTTCTCTTAAAATAGACATGATCATTATAATGTAACATAGACATTGACTTGGCATTTTTATTGTAGTATTTTGACTTATTTTGATCATTTTTCTTGACAGACTCTTTGTAATCTTTAAATGTTACCACTTTTGGCTTTAACTTCTTATATGATGTTGGAATGTTATCTCTTAAGTTCCTAGACATGAGTAACTGTGCTGGTGATGAAAAATTATTTTTACCTGTATTTCTATATTGTAACAATGCTATGTATGGATCTGATCCATTTTCTTTGCATTTTCTTAGCATGTTTTTTATAATTTTGACTGAACTCTCTGCTTGTCCATTTGACTGTGCATGATATGGGCTAGTAACAACATGTTCTATGTCCCATTCTTGCAAAAAAATTTTGAATTGGATTGACTGAAAAGGAGGTCCACCATCTGAGACTAGTGACAATGGTATTCCATGGCGTGCAAAAATTGACTTTAAATGAGTAATAACATTTTGAGATGTACTATTTTTATTTAATAATGCTATTTCTATGTATTTTGAGTAATAGTCTGTGACAATTAAATATACTAAACTATCAAAATGCATTAAATCAATACCTACTTGTTGCCATGGGTATTTACAGATTTCAAAATTTTGTAGTGGTTCCTTTTGATTGCTTTGTTTAAACTTAGCACATATAAGACATTGCTCTACTAAATTCTTAATATCACTTGACATATTTGGCCAATACAGAGATTCTTTAGCTAGTTTTAAACATTTGTTTATACCCTGGTGACCTTTGTGAATCTGTTCTAACATTCCTTTGTACATAGACTGTGGTACTATTAATTTTGAGCCTTTGAAAAGTAAATCTTTAATTACATGAATTTCCCCTTGAATATTCCAAAATGGTTTTACCAATGGACTGACATTGTTTTTATTGTTTGGCCATCCTTCATTATAATATTTTTTTAATAATTGCAAGGATTCATCCTTTCTGGTTTCCTGTGCCAATTGTGTACTATATTCTTTTGTAATTGCTAAGTTAGCATACATTAGATTGACATGACAAGACATTTCTGATTCATTTTCAGGTATATAGTGATCTTTCAAGGCGGCTCTTGACAAAGTGTCTGATATAAACATTTCTTTACCTGGGACATGTATAACTTCTAAATCATATTTTTGACAAGTTAACATCATACGCTGTAATCTAGCTGGAACGTCATGTAATGGTTTTTTAAACAGATAGACTAATGGTTTATGATCAGTATGAACTGTGACTCTGTTACCATATACATATTGGTGAAATTTTTCACAACCAAATTGAATTGCTAGCAGCTCCTTCTCTATTTGAGCATACCTTTCTTGGGTTTGAGTTAAAGTTTTTGAACTGTATGCTATAGGCTTATTTTTTTGTAAAATGACTGCACCTAACGCTGACTTTGACGAATCGACTGACAAGACTAATGGAATCTTGGGATTATAATGAGCTAAAACTGGTGAATTTGTAATTTCATCCTTCAGTTTCCTCAGACATTGACTATGATTTTCATCCCAAGTCCAGACTGCATCTTTTTTTAAAAGATTTCTTAACATTTGTGTTTTTTCTGACAGGTTACTTATAAAAGGTCCTAGGTAGTTTATCATACCTAGTATTCTCTGTAACTCTTTGACATTTTGTGGTGTGGGCATGTTGACAATTGCTTTGACCTTCTCAAGATCTGCCCTTGCACCATCTTTACTGAAGACATAACCTAAAAAACATACTTCTGACAGTGAAAATTTACACTTTGACTTGTTAAATTTTAAATTGACTTGACGAGCTCTTTGCATGACTTTATGTAATCTTTCATTGTGAATTGACTCGTTTGGACCATACACTAAAATATCGTCAATAAAAATTAGAACTCCTTCTATATCACCAAATAAATTCATCATGACTCTTTGAAATATTTCTGATGAGGCATTTATGCCGTATGGTAATCTTAAATATTTATATCTACCAAATGGTGTTTGAAAGGTACATAATTCTGAACTATATTCATCTAAACGTAGCATCCAAAACCCTGAAAATGCATCTAAATGAGAAAAACATACAGCCCCTTCGAGCTGAGACCTAATCTCATCAATTGAATTGAGTGGATAATGTTCCCTCATGATATTTTTATTTAAATTTCTGGGATCAAGACAAATTCGTAACTGACCTGAACTTTTTACTGTTACAACGACTGAATTAACCCACTCTGTAGGTTTTGTAACCTTTTCTATGACTTGCATTTTCTCCATGCGATCCAACTCCTCACGCAGTTTCCCTTGTAATGCGAATGGGACTTTCCTGGGCGGATCCACACATGGTACTGCATCAGGCTTGAGTTTTAGATGACAGACTGGAGGCAGACAGCCAAGACCCTGGAATACATCATTATATTGTGTATGAATTTGTTCACAAAAGTCTTGTTTTGATACTGAAAAGACACGTTTTATTATACCTAACTTTTCACAAATTGGGAGACCAAGGACATTTGGACACTCTATATCTGGTATTATAAACATTATATTTTCAACAATGTTCTTGTTGTTTAAGCAAAAATTACAAATTAAGTTGACTTTGCCTAAAATCGGAATGGATTTTCCACCAAATCCTGTGACATTTATTTGACATTTGACAAGTGACAATTTTGACAGCTTATTTTGACTTTTAACATTTTGAAATGTTTGTTTTGACAATATATTGACATCTGCACCTGAGTCTATAATGCATTTAACTTTTGTATCTCCTACCAATAAGCTAATTTCCCATGACTGCTTTGAGTGATTCAAAGTATTGACCACTGATGATCCATTGTGTGACTGACTGGACGACTGTGCCTTATTGTGAAATCCCTCAGACATGTGACTGATTTCATCATTGAGACTGACACTTTTTCTTTTGACTATTATGACTTTGACTATTCAGCATACCTACGAAATAATCTTGACTACCATTATCTGAATTAAACGATTGCAACTGACTGACTTTTTTATTTTTGAGACAAAATTTAGCAAAATGATTATAAGATTTACATGACCTGCATTGAACTCCTTGAGCTGGACACTTGTAGCGATGAGACTGTCCACAGCGGCTACATGTCTTCGAGCTGCTTGAAGCTGAAGGTGACTCGCGACTGCCTGAAGCTGGCTTGCGACTGCTTGAAGCTGACTTGCGACTGGAAGCTCGCTGTCGACCATCTCCTCGACTACGGCTCCTCCGACTGAGATGCATGACGTTTTCACTGGCGATGCTGCTCCCTTTGACTATTTTCTCAGCATCCTGCTGTGCGACTATGAGCGTCCTCGCTAGCTCTTGCATTCTCTGATAGGTTAAGTCATGTTCTTGCAGTAACCTTTGACGCACATGTGACAAGTCCAAATTGAGGTTTGCAATGAAAATATCTTTGATGAGCGATTCCCTGAGCGTGCCAAACTCACATTCTCTGCTTTTATTCTCCAAATCCGTGAGGAATTCGTCGATGCTTTCGGATTTTTCCTGCTTACGTGTGAAGAATAGGTATCTGCACATCGTGATATTTTTTCTTGGCTCGAAATATTTGTCAAATTTTGTTTTCACCTCTTCAAGCGTGCTGCCATTGATTGTTAGGTTAAATGTGTTGAAAATGTTCAGACCTCGCTCACCGATTGAGTGCAGTAGAATGGCTATTTTGCGTTTCTCAGTTGCTTTGTCAAGGCCTGTCGCTAGTAAATATAGCTCAAATGCTTGCGACCATTTTTTCCATGATTCAGCGTTGTTATGAGCTGGATCCGACGATATGTTGAAATTTTTGATATGTGAGTTGAAAGTTGACTCACCGTCATGGCCGACTTGCCTGGTCGCGTCGCCGACTTGGTTGGGCATTTTTCTTTAGATGACTTCTTCAGATCACTTCTGACACCATGTTATGTTGGATTCTTAATAAAAGATATTCCATTGGGTATGATAATGGTTTATTGACAGGAGACACAGGAATGTACACATCGTAAGACATGACAGGAAGAAGTGAGGCAGAGCGCCATCAGATCACAGATAATACATAGACTAGTGAAGACCATAATAGTAACATACTAAATAGTGATGTTACAACACAGACCTGCAGTTTTTGCTCTTGCGCCTGATGGATTTGTAATAGCAACGCTAAGTTTTCTCTTTTCTTCCCTCGTTCTCCCTCATATCCCACTTTTTTTTAATAAAAATTATGTCTATGTCCGTCTCCTGGTTCCCAACTATCTCTGTACCAAAATTCATCAAAATCGGTTTAGCCATTAAAGCGTGAAGATGTAACAAACAAACAAACAAACTCACTTTCGCTTTTATAATATTATTATTATATTATATATATAAGTAAGGATTATTTATTTATTTATTTATTTATGTACACACAGAACAATTTCTAAAAAAGTACATAAGGAAAAAAGAGCACAAAGGTACTGCTTATTTCATAAAGAAATCTCTTCCAGCAGACCTGCGATAGGACAGATGGAAAAAAATAAACACGTAGACACAGTGTGTAAAAAACAAAACAACTTAAGCACTAACTTAAATAAACAAAACTTTATCAGTATAGAAAACTTACATACTAATAGAAATAAAAATAATAAATACATGTTTACATATAAACAAACTAAAATACTTAATACATATCTAAAATATATACAAAATATCAAACTATAGAGGAGAGGTAGTGTTCTTTGACCAGTTTTTTAAAAACAGAGATAGTTTTAGCGCCACAAATATTAGCCGGAAGTGAGTTCCACAAACGCACTGCATGGACAGAGAAGGAGTAGGAATAAAAGTCGGTTTTATGGGAAGGGAAATTGAGATGATGACGCAAATGCGATCTACACAAAGCGTCAGGAGGACGGGTAAAAGAAAAACGGTCTCGTAGGTAAATTGGATATGCAGGGTTGTAGAGGATGTTGAATAAAAGGCATAATATTCGAGATGAAAATGTTTTGCAAACGCTCAAGTTTGTTTAAAAGCTCCTCAGTGGCATCTAGATAGCAGGCATCTGCGTAATCAATGATCGGCTGAAACAGAGTTTGAGCTAGGTAAATTTTGGTTTTAAAGGGCAAAAAGCTCTGTAAAGATTTTAGCGAGTGGAAAGAAAAGTGCACCTTACGACTAACCTCATTCACTTGAGCTTGCCATGACAGATTACTATCAATAACGACACCAAGGTCCTTTGCGGTTTCAGAGAAAGCAATAGACGAGCCACCAAGGGACAGAGGTGTCAATGATGAAACGTCAAGTGCAGTACGATAATGTCGGCTGCCTATGATCATAACCTTGGACCTTGCCTTGGCCTTGGACTTGGTGGGGTTGATCAATAAGCCATAAGACTTAGCCCACTCGTTGATGCTGGCCAGGTCACGATTAATGGCAAGGACAGCCGACTCCGCATCAGCTAACAAGAAATGATGATAAAGCTGCAAATCATCTGCGTAGAGATGGAAGCTGGAGGTGATAACCTTGGTAACTTGGTATTAGTAAGGATTAAATAAATTTGAATTTGAATAATTCCATATAGGACGGAGATTCATTATTGCTGTTCTTAATTGGGTATACAATTTTATATAAAAAGTAACCGACTTCTAAAAACACTTGAAGGACGGGAAAATAAATTGACTTCCGGAAATCGGTCACTTTTGTATGTTTCACAGATTTTTTGCCAACGACTTCCGTTAGTAAATTAATTTTGGCAAAAAAAAAACAATAGTCGTTTCAATTCTGGTATAATGGTATCTCATACTAATTCTTTTCGAGTATTCATTTTTCATTGGTACTAAGAGATATTAGCATATCGTCCATATATTTAGATTAGAAGAAAAATATATGTATTATATTAACATATATAGAGATAACTCATAAATTACCCAAGCAATATAGTTACAATTTGTATGACAACCCTTTCCAATTATAAAAGAATTTTGAAAATTGGTCCACAATCGAATTAAAAATCGCGTACCAAACATACAAAAAACAGTTGAATTGAAAATCTCCTCCTTTTTTGAAGTCGGTAAAAATAAGATATAAACAGAAGTAGATATCAACATTGAAATAAAAAAATACAAATACAGAAAACAGGTTAAATTAAGTTGAAATTACAGTCGTAAAACAGCTGTTATTCAAGGATCCCGAAGGGTTGAGGTCATTACCCTTTATCCGTGTTTCTGACGATCAAATCCTTTGGTCAGCGTGCCTCCTCAACTGTTTGTTTAGGACTCCCTTTATTAATTAACTAAATGACGAGTAACTTTGAATGCTTACAGGTAATAGGATATTTCAGAAACAAGTTCAAACACAAACTCAAACAGCGCAATCTACGTTTGTTTCGCGGAAATGTTAATTAGCAAAACGTTACGAATAATTATAATTGACAACTTTGTAAAGGACTTCTTCGAATAATAGGACCTTCCAAAAATATTGGCTTATCTATACGTTCCTAAACCAATACACAGTACAGTAGAAGTAGTAGCACATAGTAGTTTATAGTATTGTGTATGTGTGCGTGTATATGTGATTTTGCGCGAAAAGTTAAAATTGGAACTTTGAGATAAGATCTATTTCATAATAATTTGAAGTCATAGTAATTATTGTTTTTTTTATTTTGGTATTTTTTAAATGTGTATTATCTGTATAAGTATATAAGTTTTCGAAACCAAATAGTTTTTTTTTGTATGTATAAATTTTGTATCTACCCTATCACAATGTTGTCGTATTTACTGGTAGAGAATGCCTTATGACATAAAGCTCGCCTATGTATGTACCACTATGTATTTTACATGAAGTTTAAATAACTATGAGTTCCAAAATACTATGTTCGCACTTACGTGACATTTCAATCAGTATAGTAAGAGAAAATCTCTTTTAAAAGTTGATAATTGTTTACATAATCAACTACTCGTGTCCCAGTTGCCAACTGCTATCTCACATTCCACAAGAAAAGCTGGTATAAGGCTAGAATTCGAGAATTGACAAAAATATGATTCCAACAAACAAATCCACTTATTACCACTTTATTGAATTTCCCGACATTTCACCTCGCGATGAAAATGCCAACGAAAAATCTTTTCCTCCCCTGTAACGATATTATTCTCATAAAATAAGGTTTTTTTGCGGAGAATTGACTTAACACGAACGTTATATACGTACGGAACCTCCAGTCTGCGGTATCTTATCAACCATTGAATTCAATTCCACAAATCCTCATAATAAGACCGCTGATAAAATATTTTCCTCCATTTACGTTCGTTCTGACCTGGGTTTATTAAAATCGAGAGTTTATGCTATTCCTGTTTTTATTCTTTATTGCCAAAAAAAGTAAAAACACATATTGCAATACTTAAACATATGTAAAACGAACGAGCTGCGGCGGCCATTGAGGCGCTACTTGTTATACAAGTTGCTCATCAACATTTAGGAGGTCGTCATACTAGACAAAATTTCAATAAAAATATCCATTACTTTGTAGTAGTTTAAATTTTTCACAACAACAGTATGTCAGAGAGGCTGCGCGAACTCATCAGATAAGCGCTTGCGTTTATAAGTGTATGCAAGCACGATTAGGTAAGAATCAGACAAACCGTGAGTAAGGCTTAATGATTTCCATAAATAAGAAAAAACCTACCTATATAATTGACGACACAGTTGTCGCAGTGGCTTAGCAATTGACTACTACGCTACGTCGCGAGTTCAATCCCCGCACGGAACATATTTATATGACGTACAGTTGTTTCGTTTCTGGCTGTTTGTGTATGTGAGGTTAAATGTTTGTAAACGCACCCACGATACAGGACAAATTCTTAGTGTGGGGCAACGTTTTTTTTTTGTTTTGAAATATATATTTATAAACTAGAAACTACTGGAGTGCGAGTGAGATAAAGATACAGCAACATAAGATTTAAGTCCGCTTAACGCGTTTTAATTACCAAATGGACGATGAGCCAATAGAAAACCTACCCAGTAATTGTAAGATCTACTAAATTAATTAAACGAAGCGGGTACAAAATCTTTAATAAATTATGAAAGTCGGACCGTTAGCCCCTTTGAAAAGTTTAATTGACCTTACAATAATATCTTTTGTCTGAAGTAAAAATCTTGGCTCTCTCTTAGGATCCGATTTCAAAAACCCACAGTCATTGGGTCCAAAATTTTCATTGTTTCAAAGGGATTATTATTACTTCCCCAGTTATATAAATAAAATGTTCGATAAAAGTAATAAACGCCCTAAGCCGACGCTCGTACCTCACAGGGTGTGTCTTTAGCGTGTAGTTGCTTAGATTTTTGCCCTGACTGGAGGCCGTACTCTTGAGGCATCCATAGGATTTGTCCGGTTAAGCAGACCACAAACTCGATTCGACTCGACGGTTGAACTGCGAGATGCCATATGGAAAAAAAAAACTTTTGTCACTCTTTAAATTTTTGATAAAGGATCAACTAGCATAGTGACTAGTGACTCATATTCTGTCTGTCGATTTAATTATTATATAATTTATTTTCCCTTTCGATTATGTCTATTCATCACTGTTAGTCGCCATGGTCTGTAAAAGGTTTTAACGATCCAAATATTAATATTGTTGTGTCTAAAATTAATCTCACAATCACAGGAAGTTGTCTTCCGGGCTTTTATAAACTATAAAAAATGAAAGTGTACTTAAAAAAAAATCTAGAAACTTCTATATTAACTTTTACATTGATACTAATTATCTTTGAAAATACTATAGGCGAACTGAGACGCAAAAACCCTATTACCTGGTGTCATTCCACCACACGAGATATTTTCCATTCACTTAACTTCTAATGTTCAAAAACTAAACCTTGCGGGCTTACATTTAAAGTAGAAAGTAGCGTACCTACGTTAACACTTACGTATTCTCAGAGAAAAGACATACTGCCAAAAGCATGTACGAAACTTTTTTTTTATTAATTCCCCGAAATTCATCACTGGCAGCATTTTGTACTAAACAAAGAAGGAAATAGGTACGCAAGTGAAATAACTGGGACGAGATTACGAAGTACAAAAGCATTTTCCTCAAACGCACCCAATTCCAAAACAATAGCTGAGATAAATGGGGAGGCCCCCAACACTCCCGAGCTCCCAAGTTTCCTTGTTTTTCCTCAATGTCTCCCACCTGGGTAGCGTTCCCCAAACTTGATATTTATGACGTCACAGATAAGGTATCCATGCCCAATCGATTGCTGATGACGACAATAGATTCTTATTTAAGATGGATAATAGAATTTGGCTTTTTTGAAAATGGAAAACAAACGATCAGTGGATCATAGCCTTGGATCAAAGCCACTGCAAAGTCATGGAGAACGGCCTCTGTCTAGCAGTGCGATGACGCAGTTAAGTAACAGTAATGGAATTTGGTGAATCCTGCTTTTGAAATTAGAACTTAGTTTTTAATTCGGTTTGGTTTGAGACGTTTTTGTAAATGATTTGTTTTATTAAAAAAAAACACGTTAAGGCGTTCTTATAGCGAAACGTTTTTTCGAAACGGCCTTTGGGCGATTGGTCAAGTGTATATCGACTTTGCAGCGCCGAAATAGCATTTTTTTAATGTTTTATCCACGCCCTCTTAAAAAAAAGCTCTATAATTTTATGTCACACACTTTTCTTAGACAAAATTTCATGGAAATCCACATTTAAAATCGTAAGTTAGTGTCACATTCGTGATTTTTAGCGTTCCGTATCTCAAAAGGAAAAAACAGAACCCTTATTGGATCACTTTGTTGTACGTCTGTCTGTCTGTCAAGATCCTTTATCTCAGGAACGCGTGGAGGTATCGAGTTGAAATAAAAACCATAGACTTAAGTCTGTGATCCCTTAGAGCTGTAAATAATCAGCCGTCTAGGTCTACGCAGTCAAAAGATACGGCTGTTTATGTGCGAATCTGACCCGCTCTTGGCCGGTTTTTTCACCATATTTGGAGACAGAGATGATGATAAATTTTTATTTCTCCAGCTTTTTCTAGCTGTCCTTTCTACCTTTCTGTTGCTCTTCGATGACTAACCAAGCCATGTTTTGAAGTCCTGGTATATATTTTGAAGGAATAGTAGGTATCTACCGATGATGTTAAATACATAATTAGCCACAGCATTTATTTTTTATGGTAATTTTAGCTCAATGTATGCATGCGTTTCAAGTATAAAGACTCTTGATAAACAGACAACAGAGTGATCCAATAAGGGATCCATGTTCGGGCATGTGGACGGTGAGCAATGGGTAGCTCACCGTCCGTCCGCCTATTGACGACAGGCCGTGTCGACGGCGCGTTTGTGTTTCACGCGCGCCTCAAAGAGATGTCAGCAAAGCAGAGGGGCTTGCCAGAGCCTCCGCCTGCCGGGGTTGCGGGTTGTTCGAAAGAGATACCGCGGCCCCGGTACGTAAATGGCAATAGAAGGAACATGGGTAGGTTTGAGTCAGTAAAAGTCTGACACTCCCCCCCGCTCCGCCCAGAGCGGGAGAAGTTATTTGATGATTTCCAACCCCAAAAAAAAGGCACTGAACTCTAAAAAATACTGTTCATGTTTGAGGTTGGTTTACCTGCAACGTTTCAAGTAACACAGATATCCATGATATTGGTAGACACAATTTACAGAAAAGAAAACAGCAAACATTGCAACAAAGGCGAAAAAAGATTTACGATGGACCACTCCACACATTTTCTGTCCTGTAAGCTATAATCTATAGACGTTACAGAGAAAAACGCTGAGCTGTGATTCCCAGTGTTTCGGGGAAACTAGACTTGCTTCGAACCTGCCTTGAATTTAATCAGGATGAAATAAAGGGGCTAAGTCTAGATGAATTTATGTACTAAGTAAAGCAAAAGTATTACTCAAAAGCAGAAATAGAAACAAAAAGTAGTGTGGAAGCTTTGTCAGAAAATATGTCTGACTTAATTTAGTCATGGGTTTATGGAAATATTGTTTTTTATTTAACATTTCTTCCCTCATTTTCCCTCATTTCTCACTTTAAAAAACAAATAAAAATGCCTATCTCCGTCTCCAGGGTCCAACAAGGTCAACTATCTCTGTACCATCGATTCATCAAAATCGGTTTAGCCATTAAGGCGTGAAGACGTAACAAACAAACAAACTCACTTTCGCTTTTATAAATATGGTAAGGATATAAGTCTGAAATCGCCAATCCGACTTTTTTTTTGTATGACAAATGCGGAGCAGAAGGGGGTGTCAGACTTTTACTAACTAAAACCCACCCATGTTCCTTCCTTTGCCCTTTGTGTTCCGGGGTCACGTTATCTCTTTCGAAAAACCCGCAACCTGTCTTGAACAAGCGTGGTGTTCAATGCTCGTGCATGCTTGTTAATGCAGTTTATTTGTAGGTATTTGTAAGGCTTTGAAATATGCATTCTATTTTTCTTTCCGACTAGAGACTATAACAAAAAAGTCAAAGTAAGTAAGTTCTAGAAAGGCGGTAATTAAAACTTCTACACTGTACTGGCTCGGAGAAAAGACTTACGAATTGCAACCCGGTTGTTAATTAATTCAATTAATATTTCAATCAATATCGCAGCGGTTTTATTCTTCGAGAATTTTTATAAAATGCACATTTTTAATTGCGAAAGACTGCTTTGATATAATATTGTCAAAACAAATTCGTAGTAAAAGGCAATGAATTAAATACGTAGCGTAGAGCGGTTGGTCTAGTTTGTTCCTAGAGCACCTTTCAGTTCGTATTTGTATGTAGTACATAACAAAAAATACTCTATTTAACTTATTCTTAATTGCGCACAAAATTAAAAAAGAAACTTAACCGGGCAAAAAATGCCATTCATTCATACTATATATCTATGTGCCCTTTTACTCTACATGATCTATCTAGTCTCTTATGACAAATATAACACGTTTAGTAATCAAAAAGTGTAATACCGATATATTAATTTCACGACTTTCCAAAACAATTAATCAGTTAATTGTTCTTCAAACTTCAAATGAGGTCAAAAAATAAATCACTGAACAAAAAGCCTCTCAACACATCATTCATTACCCGTAATTATTAAGTAGTTAAAGTACGACGAGCTATAACTTAAAAACTCGCAACAAACAAACAAAGATGTCTCCAAACTCGGGCAAAGTCGGGAAAAGTTGAGCGCAATGATTTTCACTGTAACACGATTTATTTGTTTGCTTGTAACGCTGCGTAATACGGAAAGTGGGACGCATTTGTTGAGCAAAAGAGAGTAAACTCCTTAAAGACATCTAATTAAAAGCGAGAGAGGCAAAATTAATGAGTCTCTCGGATTTTCTATGTTGGTCTTTCACGGGACTATAGCAAGGGTATTCTTTGAAGAGTATCGTCGCTAGATTATGTAGAATATTGTGTTTTAAACGAATTATGGCAAATGATCGTTAAAAATATGGATTAGACGGTCTCACATTTCAGTTTTCATAATTTTATAAGATTTTCGGTGGAATCCAACCATTTCATATTTCATTTCGCGTATAGCAAAAATTAATATTCAACAAAATAAACGTTTGAAAACAAATGTCGATACGTCTTTTCGCAGAATTTAAATGAATTGTTTCCATTCCACCACATGTCAATATGTGCTACATGAAAACAAAAACAAAACATGAACAAACGAACTCCTTTACATAAACAAAACAATGGAATCCTCAATGTGGGTACGTAAATGTAGGAACCAAAAACGCATGCCCCAAATTTATATTATTAATAACAAACAAAACACACATCATATTCATGTATACTAATTTACTTCATGTCAAACAGTTTATTATAACTCTATCGTGCCAACATTTACAACAAAATATCAAACGGTATCTCAATGTTATCGACGAACAATGTCACAAATTCTCTATAGCAAATATTCTAATAATTTGGTCCTGTCGCCATTTCGAGACTGATTGGAAGACGGAAAATGGCATGGTGATTATTTGTAAGTTAAATTCCTGGTTTGGTGTCAGTTATTTGTATTGTGTTTATTAAAATATGCCAAGAAAACAATACACAGTAACCAGTGAACTATGTAGTAAAATCTAATTTAAAGGAAATTCTCTCATAAGGCATTATTTGTTTCTGCCGGGGTTGCGGGTTGTTCGAAACAGATACCGGCCGGAAACTTAAAGGGCAAAAAAAGGAACATAGATGAGTTTTAGTCAGTAAAAGTTTGACACACCCTCTCGCTCCTCCCAGAGCTGGGGAAGTTATTTGATGATTTCCCATCCGCAAAAAAAAAGTTAAATGGTCTTTTAGTATATTTGTTCACAGTAACGTAACATAGAATATTGAAATACATTTCAACACGGTAACCTAAGGAATAATATAATATTTGAAACATATTCCATTTGAATACTTAGTTAAGGACGTGTTAAACCCAATATTAATGCAACCCTTGGAACGTGTGGCGATGAAGATATATTAATCTGACCTACCAGGAGAGTAGAGTTACAAGGAGCTGGAGAAACCTCGGCTGTTCCTAATTAGTGCGAGCCGTGCCTTGCTTGTTAACCTAGTTAGAAACGCCGCCGGCGACCGCTCAACACCCACAGTTTCTTTCAAATACTTTTTGATTTATTTTTTTTTTCTTTTTGAAATTGTACCCCAGCTATATTTCCAGTAACTTACCAAAAATATTCCCTTTAAAAAAATCATACAATCCATTGGAATATTTTTTGATAGCGTGTTTTTATAAGGCGTTCTTAAAGATTGGTCCTTTTTTACGCCTGCGTTATTTTTATCGTTGTAATTGGCTTCGATCCACGCCTGACTTGAACTTCAATTCCCATTTGGACATATTAAACTTTTTTCAATATATCAATGTCTGTTTTGTCTTCTAACTGTTTTTTGGTCTCGGTGGAGTTAGTTACGTACCTAGACAAGGTAATTTAATTCCAAAATAAACGAACACAGACAGATTAAATAAATCTGTAAAGCCTTTTCAGTGTAGGATGAATTCGCGTACAAAATACCATATACGCAGCATCCGTGATGTGAAATGGGTTAAAACTGTCGCGCGAGTTTTTTGATACATTTTACTTGGATAAAATAAATTACGTTTGTCGTTACTTTATTCTTGAGGGTTATATATTGAGATAGGCGTATACATCTCTTTTACCCACCGTTGGATTTTATTTTCATACATGTTTCACTCATCAAAAGAATTCCTGGAACATTCCTGTTTGTATCGACGCCTCTGCAAAAGGGGTAACTTTTATAAAAAGGGAAGTTGACACGGAATTGAATAATGTTGTTCCGCATAAATTAACATTGGAGGCATGGCGTAAAGTAAAATTCTTTAATCAAATGAGAGAGCGTTGATGGAATTAAAAAAAAACTGAAGTTTCGCATAGTGCAAAATAAGGCTGGGGCGGCAAATTTATGTATTTTTTATCTTCACTACTTGAAAGTGTGCTTGCCTTGAATCCGCCAACCTGTCAAACTCAACTTATCATTTTGACATTTGGAAATAATGCACTAAGAATATGTCAATAGTTCAACTTAATAGTACGTTTATTTTTTATTTTTTTAGTTTTGTTTAGTTTATTTTTTTTTATTCGTTTATTCATTTTAATGTATGTCGCAGAATCAACAAAAAGAAATGATTGAAATCGTTATTTTAGAACAACGCCATCTATTATCGGTTGTCGGAAACGTCAAGCAGTACGCTTGGGTGAGGTCGGTACGGTGTGGCAAGTCTGGTTTGATAGCTGTCAGTTGTCATTTGTGGGCATTAGAGGAATGAGATTGAAGAGACGTTACTTTTTGGATGGACACGAGCGTGAGAGGTCGTTTTGCCAGCCTGTACCGAACTTACCGCGTTTCTGATTTAAATCTGTATCGATCATTAGCATCTTTTGTTATTTTGTTTTATTGGTTTTGTGAAAAGACAATACAAGTGTAAACAAAAGTTTTGCGTTATTATTTCGTGTCCTCCGCCATGATGTCTCGACCATCCTGCGACGAATCTCCGTCATATATATATTTCTTAAAAAACAAGAAACATTAAAAAATACAAAAAAAATTAGCACACCGGTATCGGGAACAGGATCTAAGCTACCGGCAGACAGGGCTCCAGGGAAAGGAACTACCTAACAATACGAGCCGTGTCCAGGAGTACCACTTTCTGTATCAAGCCCTTGATCCAGCTGCCTAACGAGAGCCTGCTTAGGTATTGATTGACGCTCTTGGCAATTAAGCCAATGGCCAATAGTTAGTTAGTTTATTTATTAATAATGATTAAATTATTCATTTTCTTTTTTTTATATTCTTCCGATGAACAATTTATTTTCCCCCGCTCTTGAAGTAACGGTAAATATAGCCTAATCTGCCTTCATAATCATACCCACAGGACCACAATTCAAATACAAAAGACGAACGCTTTTAAGTTCAATACCTAGGTATTAACTTAAGCACTTAAAAACACATTTAGGTAACGGGCAGGTGACTAAGTTTTAGTACGCTTTAAAAGTGTTGAAATCGTAAAATCCACCGGCGACATCGGCTGTAATATTATCCGATGGTACCTTCTATATAGCGAGAGATACTTTTATATGACTTTTAAATTCTAACTTATAATGTTATCTTTTCGAACGGATATTTTAAAACACAAATGCCTAAAAACGTTGCTCAAAACTTTGTACAAGGTAATTTTGCTAACGTAAAAACAGGTAAATATCTATACAAATAAATAAAATTTAAATATCATTAAAAACAACCGCTTTTTACTGAATTCTTTTGAAACTAAATACAGTACATAACAAAAAATAATTTTATTTTAATCTTTTGGCTCTCTGCTTGTTTGCTCGGGCTAATCTTCGAAACGGGTTTGTTGATTATGGCGGGAGTTTTACTGGAAGATAGCTAAGCTAACCAGCTAACCAGCCGGATGGTGAGCAATCTTACCGTCCATTCGTTTAGTGAGGAGAAAGCGTGTTGACGGAGAGTTCCTGTTCCACACACTCATCAGCAAAGCAGAGGGGCCCATCACAGCCACTGCCAGCCGAGATTGGGAATTGTTCGAAAGAGATACCGCTTTCCCGGAACACAAAGAGCAAAAGAAAGAACATCAATGGATTGTAGTCAAAGTAAAAGTCATTCGATGATATCCCATCTGAAGAAAGCAAATCACGAACTAAACGCGTAGGAAGTCGCGGGTAGCAACTAGTAAACCACAAGGACTCAGAAAACCCTTAAAAAGTCACCCTACAGAAAAAAAATACAATGACTGTGTCTCCTTAATTTAAAAATATCAATTTCTTTGTAAGCTTTTAAGGAAAATCCTTTTAAACAACTTTCACAAGAACCCCATTATTACCTTTCGTTTTAATTTGTTTTTGTAATGGTAACCTACTTTATCTTTGGCAATACCGTCTTCCTTTTTTGAATTATATCGATACGGTAAATGTACACAGGTAACAACAAAGGTACACAAATCTTTTATGTTGAGTTGAATGGAACATTTTTTTTTTGAATGGCATCTTGCTGTTCAACCTATGAGGTTGTCGTCTGCTTAATTTGACGAATAAATCCTGTATGGGATCCTCCTTTGAGAGTGAAAGTGAAAGAACTTTAGATTTCCTACGTACTTATACTGTCGTTTATATTGCTGCTGGTTTTGTGGGGACAAAACAAGTGAAGGTATGGATTTTATTGAAGCTTTTATTTCACTTGCAATGTTTGTATGTATGTTTGTTAAAAAAATGTTTTTGTTATTTATATTTATTTTTTGTAAACATTACATTTCGCTTGTAATAACTTGGCGGGTCCGGTTGAGGAGAATTTCGTCAATTATGTTTGAGTCACCTACAAGATTTAACTATGATGCAGAGCGTCACTCTCTGCATCATAGTCAAATTCATGGAGGTAACTAAGCACGGAAATCGGTAAGTGCGAATCCACGCGCGGCTTGTCTGATCTTTGAATTTTTGAATTGCAATCGCTCACCGCTCGCGCACTCCTGGACACGGCTCGTATCGTTAGGCAAGCTCTCACTCTGGATTCCTGACGTCCGGTAGTTTAGACCCTGTTCTCGATACCGGTGGACTATTTTTTTTTAAATGTTTTTTCTGCGTAGAAAAAAAGAAATGAAAAATAATGCTATAAAATAGTTTAGTTCGTTTGTATATTAATTATGCACAGTTACTCTAGGACACGATTCCACAAACTTACAAAGGACTAACAAAGAGATGAAGTTTCTATGCGAACAAAGCCGTTAGGCTCCCATAAGACCAGTGTGTTGTCTCTTCCACTTCCAATCATTAATTCAGTTTTCGTTGAGATCTTTCATTACTCTCCTCTCTCTCTCCTTCAAAAACGGAGATGATATGGTGCCTTTTACAAAACTGTTGCTTTATCATATATTTAAGGTCGATTCATCTTGGG
Organism: Ochropleura plecta; assembly: GCA_905475445.1. Lineage (NCBI taxonomy): Eukaryota > Metazoa > Arthropoda > Insecta > Lepidoptera > Noctuidae > Ochropleura > Ochropleura plecta. The sequence goes on from FR997732.1 coordinate 6,883,808, forward strand.
TGGTTAATCAAATATGTAATCACATTATGTTAATTATCAATTCAAATTGGCGTCCACAGCAACGAATACTAATATACTTTCGTAAATTATATTTTTGGAACAGAACCATAGAAGTTACATTTAGTGTAATCCCTATGAACCATTTTATTTGTACAGCTGTTCTGTTTTTGTTTGTGTTCGTTAGTCGTTCGTGTGTGTGTGTGGTAAAGTTATGTTTGTATTGAATTCACAAGTGGTGGAGATCCGATAGGTATATACCTATGTATTAGTAGGCGAATGTCGCTTTGTTTGGTTATTCATTCTACACGTTTTTATAAGTTGTATTTAGGTAAAATATAATGCTTCAAATCGGTATAACAGAAAACCTTGTTCCTCAAATCCTTTTGTTATCTTCATAGAAAAAAGCATCAACCATTCACTTTATTGCGGAAAGAAAGACCAATATATTTTGCACAAATTTTTCCCAATATCCATCGTGAACAGAAGAAATAAAACAATTTTCACCCACAAATCCCGCTGTCTCCTACAGTTCGTGCCGCATCCAGGGATGCGGATGCGGGCGTAGGCGGCCGCTACATCGATCGCGACCCCTGACATTAAATGAAAGACAGCCCGCTCGTTGAGGGACGACCGTAAGCCCCGTTCATACCGTGTACCGATACAAAGCGCTTCACAGACTACACAAAAGATAAACAAAGAAAAAATACCCTTTGAAAAGGGACGTCACTTTCACATTGAGATAAAGAACGCAATAAGAAAGAAATTTTAACATTGAAACAGAAAACATTGTCCCTGAAATATACGAAACGACATAACAGAAGTGTTTATTGTTATCCGTAAAATGGTTACGTATAAAACGAAGTACATTCCAGCCCTTTGGAACGCAAACGTTCGAATGTAACCATCAGTCAAGCTGCGTAAAAACCTTTAACGTCTCGGCAGTATTATCTGCTATAATACGAGACTCGACAGCCCTACGAATGTAGGGCACTCACACACCGACGATGACGCACACGAGCGTGGCCTACGTCATGCCGACTACGCAGTCCGGGCTACCTGGCGCGATCGCGGAGCACACAACACAGCGTCTACGTCACAATACCCTACTTATATTAAACTCGGCAGCTTAATGTTCTGCGCTCCTGAATCAGGGGTGTGCGTAAAGGAATTTATAGCTTTTCACGCTATTGAGTAGGGCTTTAATAAACCTTTTATGGGACTGTTACATTGGCGTTCAGGCAGGTCAAGTTTATTGATTTAGTTGGACGATTTGCTTTATGCTGCACCCGAATTGTCACGCGATTCCATTGGCTGGTTTTAGTGAGTGATTGTGTTTAGATTCTTGCAGCAGACGTTTTAAATTGATTGTTTGGTTGTGCTTTGTGACTTTTGGATAGTTTCCAGTACTAAAGATTTAGGGAATGGACGTTTGGCACGTTTTATTTTGTACAATAGGATAATTTTACTGGAATGTTTCCGAAATGCTATTTGCTACTGATTGTAAACAACCTTGTTATACACATTTCTTGTAGAGTTAATGTAATTTTGTAATAAAAAGTAGAATACTTAACAAAGAAAATAAAAATGGACAAGGAAAGTTTTACGGAACAGCATATTCTGTGTGCAAGCATTCGATATAATTTTACCTTTACCTCTTTTGTCTGCTGGGCATTACTTTTAGTTTCTCTTTTTTTTTTGTTTTCGTAGAAGTGGGAAATCCCCACAGCCTGTGAGATAGTCGAGGTGTCCGACTATCTCACAGGCTGTGCAACACTCAAGGTAGTGCCGGACTTGAACCGGCTAAAACCACACTCCTGCCCCGCTATTGTCTTTTCAGAACCTGAGTTTAAGGTTGATTCAATAACCTAATGTTTGGCAACATAAGGATCAAAGTCAAATGCTTTTTGACTGGCTTTTTTTTACCTTGGAGCAAGAGCTGGACAGTTATTTTGCGTAAAGACTGTGTTAAGAGCGATTTGATTGACTTGGGACATGAAGTCATCATTAACGACATAGAATTTCCCAAACAATGTATGAGTCGGCTGACGACGAAGTGTGGTGTACATGTGTACATGACGAATAGTAGATTCTTTGATCAAGAATATATCAATCAAAAACCTGATTGAATTAATGGACATATCGGGCTCTTTTGATTTCTTAACCTTAATTTAGTTATTTTATGATTTATGTACAGACGCCAGCAGGTCAAGCTACCCGAAACTGTCAATTTTTCCCAATGAACCATGAACCTAATACTTTAGAAATAAAGTCGAAAATCTATCAAAGAAATCTGACAGATTGTAGTAGCTTGATGTGCAGGCGTCTGTACATTGTACATACTGGATACTGTAAAGAAGGAATACAGGAAAAGAAAATAGGTATCCTTATTTGTTGTTCATCATTTTATTAATAAACACACATTAATTTGCGTTGCAAACCGGGAGTGCAATGTTCTGTACCGAGGAGTGACGATTATCAGCTAAGTTTCAAAACACAGCTGTTATAAATTACAATACATTGCTCCCAGTTCGGGTCATACCCACATTTAATGGCGAGAATATCATCACAATATGTATGGAAAAGGAGGTCCCATACCACAGCGAACCTTCATTAATATTAACTAGGCTTTACGAGCGACCCCTGCAATCAATTCCCTAACCGAATCCGTTGACAAACTGACCAGAATATTTATATTCCCTTCTAATTTAGCCTCTAATAAAGTCTTATTTATTTTCTTTCTTGTTTCGTTTCATAAAGCAGAGAAGGGTACGTGGGAGATTAGGTGAGCAATGTGTTGGCAATGATTTTGTGGTCCATAGATAGATACTATAGTCTTTGTGACAACTTGTTTAGCTTTGGGTCATAAAGATAGGTAGTTAGGTTCGAAAATAGCATAACATACTGAGCTTACGGGTCATCACGTGTTTTATGAGTCTCGTTTTGATCACAAAAAAGCAACAAGTGATGTAATCACATTCACAGTTGGCTTTTGCCGTGGCAGCACCTGCATTAATTGCGTAAACACAGCGTAGCGGTTTGTAATAAAATATAGCCTTATTTATCCCTAGGTAAATAAAGAAGCACACCATGTATTTTATAAGCTGCTTACTACCACGCAAGGCTCTCAGAGAATACGTATTTTTGTAATTGAAATAATGAAGTTTATAAGAAACTGTTTTACATTACTACCATGTCAATGGGTAGAAAAGATGGCGTACACTTGGTGGCGCTGGCCTAGCTTAGTAAGAAGTTCTTACAAAATAAGAGGCCAACTTTTACTAGTTTTTTTTCACTGATGTTCGGCCTAATGTTCACTAAATAGCAGTGAAAGAGGTTATTTGATGTCGGTTTTCTCAGAAGTCTTTTTTAAAGGTTTCTCAGAAGCCAGTCTATCACGTATTGGTTAAACAGTTTTATATTTAACTTTGAGTCGAGTGACACCAAACCACCACTTCAACTGCCACATGATAATTTTAATCATTTGTGAAAGTGATCCACCTGATATACGAAAGGCCTCGCGGTTCTAACAATTCAAACCGATCTAATAATATATGGGTTTTAAACTGATTCATTTATTTTTTCATTAATTAAGATATGAGACCCTAATATTAAATATTTTATAAATAATTATAGTTATTACAAATACATACTTAACCGTAATTAATTTATTGTTTATAAAAAAATAAATTAAAATAATGACATAAATATTCATTAGGTACCAATTTTCGAAATTAAAATAGTTTTAAAGAGTTTATTCTATCTATTTAATGAACACAGAAGAATTCCAGGAATCTCTGTATTTCCAAATATAACATTTTAAACTCGCATTTAATATGAAATTCGGACAAAACATCGTATCAGAGCAGAATACTATTTAATCTGAACACTCTGTGAGCTGAAATAAAGCAATATTCGCAGAAATGAAATGTAATTCACTGAGTATTTCAATAATGTTGTTTGTAGTTATAAATTTAATTCACTGGAAATTCAAATAACGTTTATTGGACAGAAGTAAACTTTCAGTAATATTTTCAGTATTTTAATGTTTATTGTCCATATTATTATTTGTTTGATTTGCATGCAATACTGGTAAAACATGACTTTATAAAAATAACTATGGTAAATACGATATTGTATAATAATTGTAGGGTGTTGTGCATTCTTTCATACCTCTTTTAACCCTCTATCACTCATACACTGGAATTTAGTTAATTTGTTAGTTTGGGGATGATAAAAAAATGCTAATAAGGTTTTAATATTTTTTTTTTACAAAAAAAAAACAAAATTACAAAAAAAAATTGAGGCGGTACGGTATGTTGCCTACAGTCTACATAATGATATATTTTAATTTAATTATATTAATTGGTTTAATGTTATACACAACTTTTGTTTGTTAACAATCTTTTATGAGCTTCCCCTGAAACTATGTAAAAAAATTATAGATTATGATCCACTTTCCTGTTTTCGATTGAGATGAAACTTTGCAGATACGTGTTGAGTTTGACTGTCAATGCATTGTGATATGATATGATATGAGTGTGAAATGGTTTGATGAGAAGAGTACGATAAATAGAATGACGTCGCAATAAAGCGTTTTTTTTCAAGCTATGCCCTTTTTATAATCTTTACTTCTTACATGAAGACGGCATTTAAGGTTACTTATAAAACTGAAATCCACAGATCACATTATAACACTAGTAGATAAAGAACAGTCAATTTCCCTTATCTTCATGTGATAACTAAATGGGTTGCCATATTGTTTTGAGTTCTACTACTTTTCAAATACATAATACTAGTACGTCAATTACTAAAATCTGTCAATTGTCACATGAAAAATATCTAAGATATAGAATACAACGACCATAATTAACATTATTAATTAATTGAATTGCAAACCGTACTTTTCAAGTGACAGTTGACAGTTAGAGGTCATTGATTGAATATTACTAATTGAAACGCATTATTAAACTATTAAAACGTAACACATACGATTCTTTCACTAATTTACTTCTTACTTATTGAAAATATGACAGCCATTTAAGAGAAGAAAAGTGCTCAAAGAAATGAAACTTTTTTTTTAATGGGTCCTCCGCCTTTCATCCTGAATGAAACATAATGCTTTGACATATTTATCATGGTATATTCCAATCAGATCGAAAATGTTGCCATTGTTCCCAAAACAGCATTGCATCATACAATTAGTATTAATACTCACTGTTCTGGAATATTTTACAATACACGTGAACCGTACCTTTTTGATCAAAGGACAGATATTTCATGAAAATTTAATATTTCACTGTTCATTTTGGCGTGTCGAAGAGGAGTATTGAATTGTTATTGGTTTTAAACACACTATTATACATGTATATTCAGTTCAGCCACGAGCCAATTTGGAAACATTTGTTGGACGACACGGTTGGCGCGGTGGCTGAGCGATCGACTGCTGCAATGCGTGTCGTGGGTTCGATCCCTGCACGGCACAAATACTTGTATGACCGACAGATTGATTGTTCCGGGTCTGGCTGTTTGTGTATGGGAGTAAATGTTTTTAAACACATCTAATCTTTTTTCTTAAAAATACGTAATTTTCTCCTACTGTACTAATTAAAATTTCATGTCGATGCGACCATAGATTTTGAAACTCATATTACTATCATATTACTCAAATTTACAATCGTTATTTTTCGCGCAAACCGCTTAAATTTAAGAAAATGCGTACGTATTGATGCCTGTGACTGTAGACTATGTTGATTTGAATAAACAAAGGAAATATTGTGGAGTAAATAGAGATTAACTTTCTTACTCTTATTTTTCACTCTCTCCTGCCGTATAATGCAGTAAGGAGGTAGTTTAATAACCTCCTTACTGCACAGTTTATATAGCGCGGCAGTCTTTAAACCCACATCTGTGAGAAGGAGAGATTTAAATTTTTAGTCATGTCTATAAACATTCGATTTTTCTTACACCATTTTTAGAATCCTCGCCGCCTGGGGCTCAAGCCAAGCTCTTTGAGAGGCAATATATAGATAGAACTCACATGTCGTAAAATATTTGGTTTAAGATAACATGCCGGTTTCCTCACAAAGTTTTCACCCTTGAGACCATTGGTGATGAAATACACAGATTAATGTGCTTGTCTGGGTTTGTACTCACGACCTACAACTCGTAAGTCGAAACAGTAACCGTTAGGCCACCACTAACTAGCTCACCATCCTAGCCTTTTCTCCAACTGTGTTGGGCTTGGCTTTCAGTCCAAATTGATGCAGCTGAATACCTGTATTTTGCATCTAGCCTATTTGATCTCCACAGCCCAGTGGGTAATATTGTACATATTTATATTAGTCTATAGTAACACATTCCGGAGTTCCGGTTCCGGTGTGTAATACGTCAGACGCTTTGTTGAACGCTCTCGTGAATTATTAGTAAACCAGTGCAAAATAGTAAACAATCGGTGTGAAAGTTACATATAAATACTTCCAATACGCGTGTGCATCGAAATATAATATAAAAACACCATAAAAACGCATCAAAAGTGATAAATCGTGAAAGAAAATAAAATCACATTAAGTTTGAGGTTATATGTCAAACTTAAAAAACGACCCATAATCTGCTGTTATTGGTCACTTTATCACACTGTCACAGTACTGCCAACCTCAGTCAAAAGCACGTTCGGAAAAGCTTGCAAATTACGTTTCGTTTCACCATGTCTACAGAGCTGTCACCTGAGATGTCATTACTACTAACCAAAATGACAGAGCAATTAAAATTGCAAACAACAATTATAACGGAAAATATTACAACAGTTGTATTACAGAAACTAGATGATAAAATGAAACCAATTCTAAAAGAAAACGAAAAGTTAAGAAAGGAAGTCGATTATCTGAACAGTAAAGTATTAAATCTCGAGACAAATAGTAGGAGGAACAACATTCTAATTCACGGACTCCCAGAACCTAATGAAGAAAAACATGGCGACTTAAAAACTCTAGTGATGTCTACACTAAAAGAAATAGGAGTGGAAGTTGATCTGGGTGAAATAGATAAGCTTCAGAGATTAGGGAAAAAAGGTGATAACCCCCAAAAAATTAGACCAATATTACTTGGTACAACTACCCTCCAAAGAAAAATACAAATTCTGAATAACAAAAAGAAGCTAAAAGAAAACACATACATCACCCATGATTTACCAAAAACAGTGCTTTTGAAGAAAAAAGATAACAAAGACAACAATAAAGTAGAAAGTGAAAAAAGGAAAAGGTCAGAAACCCCAAGTCCCGGTAGCCAGAACCCAAATTCAATTCCATCTACTTCAAAGTTACAGAAAAAAGACAAAAGGGATGAGTCTCAAAGGGATGCCTTTCAGTACATGCGGGAGAGAGCATACTCTTTCTCAGATAAAAATACATACAGAAATTAACAGCAAACAAACTACTAAAACTTACAACATTCCTCCGGAAACAAGAACCAATACTAAAACTATTACAACAAAAACAAAAAAAACTGAATTTAAATTAAAAATAAACCACAAATCGAACTACTTAACAACAACACATAATCCTCTCCCACCACGGCCGGTCACCGAGGGAGTAAGCGACCACCACCCTCTAGCAAAAAACCATAATTGCATGAATATTGCAACACTGAATACCAGAACCTTGAGAACCCCTGAATCTTTACTGGAGCTGGAGATAGCAGTGAAGGATTTAAAATGGGACATTATAGGAATCAGCGAAATGAGAAGGGCAGAAGAAGTAATTGAAGAGCGTTCAGACTTTATATTATATTCAAAAGGGGCCACAAAAGGACAGCGGGGTGTCGGTTTCCTTATAAAAACCCATATTAGGAACCGTATAATGGACTTATATGGCATATCTGACAGAATAGCAGTCCTTAATGTCAAGTTACCCAGTTATAGAAAAACTTGGTCCATTGTTCAGACTTATGCACCAACTGAGCTAGGCGACAAAATAGAAATTGAAACCTTTTACAAAACCTTATCAGAAGCATTGATCAAATTCTCAAATAATCATATAATACTGATGGGGGATTTCAACGCACAAATCGGAGCAAAGCAACACAACGAGGAAAAAATAATAGGTCATTTTGGATACGGTAAAAGAAGCCCAAATGGACAGAAACTTGTAGAGTTTTTAATGGAACACAATCTGTACCTCCTGAGTAGCATGTTCAAAAAAAACAAGAACAACAAGTGGACTTGGAGATCGCCTGATGGGAAACACAGAAACGAAATTGACTACATCATGAGCAATACACCAAAAGCCTTCTCAGACACCTCAGTCATTCACAAGTTGAACTTTAATACAGACCATCGCCTGGTCAGATGCTCTCTCAGCATAAAACCACCTAAAGTCCCCAGAAAATACATAAAGAATATATCAAAAACACCGAACGAACAAAACTTCAGGGAAATTGCTCATTCTTTGGAAAACAAATTCATGGTACCAGAAAATAAAGAAACAGACTTTAAATCAAAATATAAAGAATTGGAAAAGCAATTAACGTCTCATAAACCTCTTAACTCAAAAAAAAAATAGATATCAATTAAGCAAGAAAACTCATCAACTGATAGAAGAAAGGAAATACTTAATAGTGGAACACCTTAGAAAGCACAATGTCAAACGCATAGCCGAACTAAGCAAGGAAATAAAAGAAAACATTAGGCGAGACCGAAAAATTAAGAGACTTCAAACCCTAGAAAAACACATTACCAATACTGGAGGTGTGCGGAAAGCCTGGAAAGAGCTAAATGAAATAAAGAAGGATTGGATACCAAAGGTCAAAAGAGGAAAGAAAATAGTTACACAAAGAGAAGATATTTTGGCAACAGCTACACAATTCTATGAAAACCTGCATTCAGATCATCTATTACTCCGAAACTCAAACCAAGTGGACTATAACTTACCCAAGCAGCGGGAGTTCGATCCAGAACCCGATATATTACCAAGCGAGGTTGAAAAGGCTATAATGAGTCAAAAGTTGGAGAAAGCCCCAGGACCAGACAACATATCTAATGAGCTACTAAAAGGGACAGCTGAAGAACTCATTCCGATACTTACAAAATTATTTAACAGAATAATGACTACCCAATGGATACCACCACAATGGCAAACTTCACATATTATCCTATTACACAAGAAAGGCCCAAAGGAGGACATAGGGAATTACAGGCCTATAAGTCTGATGTCCAACATCTATAAAGTATTCTCAAAAATTATCCTGGAGAGAATGAGTCTAAAGTTAGACGAAAATCAGCCTAGAGAACAGGCGGGCTTTAGAAAAAAATACTCAACTATAGACCACATTCACACAGTGAAACAAATTATGCAGAAAACCATGAATACAACAAAACTTTATACATGGTTTTCATAGACTATAATAAGGCATTTGACAGCATAGACCACACAGCAATTTGGGAAAGTCTGGTGAGCCAAGGAATTCCGGAACCATATGTAAACATAATCAAATCCATATACACCAACAGCAAAGCAAAGCTACAATTAGAAGTGACGGGTCCTGAATTTCAGATAAGAAGAGGCGTAAGACAAGGGGACCCAATGTCCCCCAAGTTATTTTCTGCAGTCTTGGAGACCATTTTCCGAAGGTTGGATTGGACGAACTGTGGTCTAAATATCAACGGAAGAAGGCTAAACCACCTTCGATTCGCGGATGACATAATTCTATTCGAGGAAGATCCATATAGTCTGGAAACCATGATTCAAAAGCTGAGCGACGAAAGTGCTAAAATAGGTTTGACAATGAACAATAAAAAAACAAAACTACTAACCAATTCAGTGAAAATACACATAAAAGTTGATGGCCGACCACTTGAATATGTGGACGAATATACTTACTTGGGACAAATCATATCACCTAGTGAACAGATAAGTAAGGAGATTAATACTAGAATAGCCAGCGGATGGAGAAAGTTTTGGTCACTAAAAGAGATCATGAAATCTAGAGATCTAAGTATTTCCTGTAAGAAAAAAGTTTTCAACACCTGTATTTTGCCATGCATTACATATGGTTGTGAAACATGGGCACTCACAAAACATTACAGAAATAAAATGCAATACTGCCAAAGATCAATGGAACGAAGTATGACCGGCATATCAAAAAAGGACCACATAAGAAACGAACATCTCAGACTTAAAACTAAGGTTACGGACATACTGACCAGAATAGACCAGAAAAATGGAGATGGGCAGGTCACATGATGAGAGACAACCAGGAAAAGTGGAGCAAAATTGTGACAGATTGGTACCCCAGAGATGGGAAAAGGAGTAGAGGGAAACAAATAATGAGATGGGAGGACGAGCTAAAACTGACGGCAGGCCCCAACTGGAGAAGAGTGGCTCGCGATAGAGTTCAGTGGAAGCAGCTAGAGGAGGCCTTTGCCAAGAGGCACGCTGAATTAAGGGACATTTTATAACTAACCTAAAAGTAACAGACAACCTAATTCAGAATTGCAAGGCTATTATTATTATTATTATTATAGTAACACATGCGTGCTGCGGCGTAGGAAAATATTTCACATTCAAACTTCTTAACTTATACATATAGACTCAACAACTAATATAGAATAGAGTATACTTTATTGCACACCAAAATTTAAGTAAAGCTGTTTTACAATAAAATGCTAAATCTATGGTTACAATGGCGGTCTTATCGCTAATAGCGATATCTTCCAGACAACCTTTGGATGGACTGTTCGAATATAAAAATACAACGGGGGGTAGTTAATGGTGTACCTACTGCTAATACTACACAAGCAATTAAAATAAAGTTATTTATTTATAATATATAAATACATAAATAAATACACATAATCTATTCATTTAATATAATTAGAAATAGAAATGCGCACATTTCAGAATATTTTAAAACCTAGAAGTGTTTGTCTATTAACAGTCGATAGGCATTTTAAAATCGCATTATTTTCAGGCTGCAGGTACTGGGTAATACCAGTCTGACTACGAGTCTTACTTTCTGAGACGTCGCCTTTAGAAAGCAAGACTGGTAGTCAGACCATCGAAGATCTATAAATGACAGCCGGGACCAACGGTTTAACCTATTTTCCGAGGCACGGAAAATCTCGATATGTAAAGGGTCGTCACCCAGCCTCTGATCAACCAAGGCAAGCTAGGCTTACCCTAAAGGTTGAGCTCTTCTTCCTCATCATTCTTGTCAAATGGATTAAGAACCACCCAAGCAGGAAACAAACAATACTAATATACCTCTACCACGCCATACGTCATTAGTAATAAATGTAGAACTAATACAATGGTATATAAAATCGATACAGCTCATGGTATGGGCCCAGCCAGCTTCGTAAAGTGCAAAGGTAAATGCAGTGCTAGTTCTATAAATAGCTCGCCCGGGCAAGCCCCTACTACCGGCTTCCGATTCATATTCAAATCGTTTACGAGTTTTGTAAATGAAAACTATAGAATTGCAATTAGTTTTCGGCTAGAAATATGTATTAAGGTGCGAGCTATTGACAAATATTTGTGGACAATAAATAATGGTGAATTTTATTTAAGGAAAAAATGACTGCCTGTGCAAAGAGAAAAACAATCTCTATGAGTCTAATAATTATTGTTAACTTGGATCATGTCTTATACTTTTAATTACTGAAAACTTACATTAAAAAATCCTTTGTAACTTTGGATGTTATTCATTTTAGTATGTACATAATATAAAACTGGCATAATGCAAAAATGTTGCAACTTTTATCTAAAAAAGAACTTTAAATAACACAAAAGAGATTTTACACAAAATGAAACAGGTAAAACTATTCTTTGTTTAGCAACAACAAAACAAAGAGCCGGTACTACCAACATAACAATAAAGTATTAAAATTGTAAAACGCTGTATCCAATTTTGAATTTCTACGAAAGGTCAGATGCGTCCCAGGGCGCTCCAATTTGCAAAACGGGCTAGCTTGCTTCCAACCTCGAGCTATCTATCTCACTCGTCAGGTCCCGGGCAAACCAGGATACCTAGTGCTCAATGCACAACAGTTAACGGAACCAGTACAAACGATTCTAGACTTTATTGCTTTTACAATAACTGCAACTAGGGAGGAATTTCCCGTGCATGCCTGACCTGTTGCGTCCCCCGTCATCGGATCGGAATCAAATCGATATTACGTGGGATGCGTCGGGTTAAATTGGAAACGTCATGTGTCCCTATGTACCTAGTTACTGTGAAAAATGTATAATACCGCTCCGGGTAGGTCTGGAATGACCTTATAACAAAAACTGGGCTGGCTAAGCATTTAGCCTGATTTATCGTAATATATTTTCATGAACTTAGAAGTGGGTAATATATCTTTTAGATGAGTTAGCCTATTTTTCGTTAAAGGAATTCTAATGAATCGCCGACAAGCGTGCCAGCGACGTATAAAATACTCGTAGAACAATTATAATTGTTTAAAAGCATTAAAATTGTACATTAAGGTTATTCATTAGTATACGTAAGTAGCTTTATTTAGTTAATTTGAATAGTCATTCGTTTAAGCTTTTTGTTTATAATCGGCTTTTGTTTTAAAATCCTTTTTATTTTTGTGACTGAATTGGGAATTAGGTAATTAGTTTACTTAAAGTTTTTGACTTTTCGAAATGTTATTTGTGTCATACTATGATAAGATAGGGCTCTAAAGTAAGCTGCTTACTTACTAAACTTCATTACCAAAGGTTTAATTAAATTTAAGTTTAAAACGAAAGTACCAAGGTATCGTTCAGTGGATACTAGATACTTGACTTACTTAATGTTCATTAAATAAACACTAAATAAATTATGGCAAATAATAATATCCATACTAATAATAATATGTTATAGATGAGAAAGTAACTCTGTAAAGTTTGTTTGTTTGTACATTTGTTTGTTCTTTTTTACTTTTTCGCGACTAAACGACTCGTTGGTTTGACGGCACGGTTGGCGAAGTGGCTGAGCGATCGGCTTCTGCGCTGCGTGTCGCGGGTTCGATTCCCGCACGGAACAAACATTTCTATTGCCTACAAATAGTTGTTTCGGATCTGGCTGTTTGTGTATGTGAGTTTAAATGCTTGTAAACGCACCCACGATACAGGAGACATTCCTAGTATGGCAACGATTTCCTAAAAAAATAAACCAAAAACAATTGGTTCGTAATGAAGGAGATAGATTTCGACGTGAATCGACTTGAAGAGAGAACCGGTCAAGAGCGAGTAAAACTTACGCACCGAGGGTTCCGTACAAACTTGCGACAGAAACAGTCATATCTTTTAACTCCATAGACTTAGAGAGTTGATTTTTCCACAACACAAATGTACAGACGCCTGTGTTATGTTGGATTCTTAATAAAAGATGTCCATTAAGTATGATACTGGTTTATTGACAGGAGACATGGTAGGTACACATCGTAAGACATGACAGGAAGAAGTGAGGCAGAGCGCCGGGAGATCACAGATAATACATAGACTAGTGAAGACCATAATAGTACAACTAAATAGTGATGTTACAACATCCCCCTTGTTGAGTTCAAATTAGACCCCTGACTGACAATTAATATAAGTGCTATGCTATTTGATTCTATACAAGACAACATGCTTAATTATACTTATGGTTATACTTAAACTTTACTTATGACTTTATTTATAACTTAACTTAATCAATTTCTTCAATTAACCTTCTGGTAGGTTTTACAATACGACCTGACCTAGTTGTTACATTTGAGGATTGTTGAGATGAGGATCCTTGATGCCTAGACTCCTGTCTGTCACCTTCCTCTCCCCTTTGTGACGAGTTGGATTGCATTGGAGGGTTAGCACAATTATGAGAATATTTTTGTCTTAAGTGAATTCTATTCCTCCTATACCTAACTCCATTGACATCCTCAACAACATATGATCTATTATTTGACAATCTTTGCTTAACAATAGCTTGTTCCCAGTTGCTACTAGGGTTTCTCTTAAAATAGACATGATCATTATGATGTAACATAGACATTGACTTGGCATTCTTATTGTAGTATTTTGACTTATTTTGATCATTTTTCTTGACAGACTCTTTGTAATCTTTAAATGTTACCACTTTTGGCTTTAACTTCTTATATGATGTTGGAATGTTATCTCTTAAGTTCCTAGACATGAGTAACTGTGCTGGTGATGAAAAGTTATTTTTACCTGTATTTCTATATTGTAACAATGCTATGTATGGATCTGATCCATTTTCTTTGCATTTTCTTAGCATGTTTTTTATAATTTTGACTGAACTCTCTGCTTGTCCATTTGACTGTGCATGATATGGGCTAGTAACAACATGTTCTATGTCCCATTCTTGCAAAAAAATTTTGAATTGGATTGACTGAAAAGGAGGTCCACCATCTGAGACTAGTGACAATGGTATTCCATGGCGTGCAAAAATTGACTTTAAATGAGTAATAACATTTTGAGATGTACTATTTTTATTTAATAATGCTATTTCTATGTATTTTGAGTAATAGTCTGTGACAATTAAATATACTAAACTATCAAAATGCATTAAATCAATACCTACTTGTTGCCATGGGTATTTACAGATTTCAAAATTTTGTAGTGGTTCCTTTTGATTGCTTTGTTTAAACTTAGCACATATAAGACATTGGTCTACTAAATTCTTAATATCACTTGACATATTTGGCCAATACAGAGATTCTTTAGCTAGTTTTAAACATTTGTTTATACCCTGGTGACCTTTGTGAATCTGTTCTAACATTCCTTTGTACATAGACTGTGGTACTATTAATTTTGAGCCTTTGAAAATTAAATCTTTAATTACATGAATTTCCCCTTGAATATTCCAAAATGGTTTTACCAATGGACTGACATTGTTTTTATTGTTTGGCCATCCTTCATTATAATATTTTTTTAATAATTGCAAGGATTCATCCTTTCTGGTTTCCTGTGCCAATTGTGTACTATATTCTTTTGTAATTGCTAAGTTAGCATACATTAGATTAACATGACAAGACATTTCTGATTCATTTTCAGGTATATAGTGATCCTTCAAGGCGGCTCTTGACAAAGTGTCTGATATAAACATTTCTTTACCTGGGACATGTATAACTTCTAAATCATATTTTTGACAAGTTAACATCATACGCTGTAATCTAGCTGGGACATCATGTAATGGTTTTTTAAACAGATAGACTAATGGTTTATGATCAGTGTGAACTGTGACTCTGTTACCATATACATATTGGTGAAATTTTTCACAACCAAATTGAATTGCTAGCAGCTCCTTCTCTATTTGAGCATACCTTTCTTGGGTTTGAGTTAAAGTTTTCGAACTGTATGCTATAGGTTTATTTTTTTGTAAAATGACTGCACCTAACGCTGACTTTGACGAATCGACTGACAAGACTAATGGAATCTTGGGATTATAATGAGCTAAAACTGGTGAATTTGTAATTTCATCCTTCAGTTTCCTCAGACATTGACTATGATTTTCATCCCAAGTCCAGACTGCATCTTTTTTTAAAAGATTTCTTAACATTTGTGTTTTTTCTGACAGGTTACTTATAAAAGGTCCTAGGTAGTTTATCATACCTAGTATTCTCTGTAACTCTTTGACATTTTGTGGTGTGGGCATGTTGACAATTGCTTTGACCTTCTCAAGATCTGCCCTTGCACCATCTTTACTAAAGACATAACCTAAAAAACATACTTCTGACAGTGAAAATTTACACTTTGACTTGTTAAATTTTAAATTGACTTGACGAGCTCTTTGCATGACTTTATGTAATCTTTCATTGTGAATTGACTCGTTTGGACCATACACTAAAATATCGTCAATAAAAATTAGAACTCCTTCTATATCACCAAATAAATTCATCATGACTCTTTGAAATATTTCTGATGAGGCATTTATGCCGTATGGTAATCTTAAATATTTATATCTACCAAATGGTGTTTGAAAGGTACATAATTCTGAACTATATTCATCTAAACGTAGCATCCAAAACCCTGAAAATGCATCTAAATGAGAAAAACATACAGCCCCTTCGAGCTGAGACCTAATCTCATCAATTGACTTGAGTGGATAATGTTCCCTCATGATATTTTTATTTAAATTTCTAGGATCAAGACAAATTCGTAACTGACCTGAACTTTTCACTGTTACAACGACTGAATTAACCCACTCTGTAGGTTTTGTAACCTTTACTATGACTTGCATTTTCTCCATGCGATCCAACTCCTCACGCAGTTTCCCTTGTAATGCGAATGGGACTTTCCTGGGCGGATCCACACATGGTACTGCATCAGGCTTGAGTTTTAGATGACAGACTGGAGGCAGACAGCCAAGACCCTGGAATACATCATTATATTGTGTATGAATTTGTTCACAAAAGTCTTGTTTTGATACTGAAAAGACACGTTTTATTATACCTAACTTTTCACAAATTGGGAGACCAAGGACATTTGGACACTCTATATCTGGTATTATAAACATTATGTTTTCAACAATGTTCTTATTGTTTAAGCAAAAATTACAAATTAAGTTGACTTTGCCTAAAATCGGAATGGATTTTCCACCAAATCCTGTGACATTTATTTGACATTTGACAAGTGACAATTTTGACAGCTTATTTTGACTTTTAACATTTTGAAATGTTTGTTTTGACATTATATTGACATCTGCACCTGAGTCTATAATGCATTTGACTTTGGTATCTCCTACCAATAAGCTAATTTCCCACGACTGCTTTGAGTGATTCAAAGTATTGACTACTGATGATCCATTGTGTGACTGACTGGACGACTGTGCCTTATTGTGAAATCCCTCAGACATGTGACTGATTTCATCATTGAGACTCTGACATTTTTTCTTTTGACTTTTTGACTGGACATAGGACCTGACTGGACTGACTGACTGGTCTGACTGACTGACTGACCGTGACTTTTTGACTGGACATAGGACCTGACTGGACTGACTGACTGACTGACTGGTCTGACTGAGTGACTGACCGTGAGAATGACTATTATGACTTTGACCATTATGACTTTGACTATTATGACTTTGACTATTCAGTGTACCTACGAAATAATCTTGACTACCCTTATCTGAATTAAACGATTGCAACTGACTGACTTTTTTATTTTTGAGACAAAATTTAGCAAAATGATTATAAGATTTACATGACCTGCATTGAACTCCTTGAGCTGGACACTTGTAGCGATGAGACTGTCCACAGCGGCTACATGTCTTCGAGCTGCTTGAAGCTGAAGGTGACTCGCGACTGCCTGAAGCTGGCTTGCGACTGCTTGAAGCTGACTTGCGACTGGAAGCTCGCTGTCGACCATCTCCTCGACTACGGCTCCTCCGACTGAGATGCATGACGTTTTCACTGGCGATGCTGCTCCCTTTGACTATTTTCTCAGCATCCTGCTGTGCGACTATGAGCGTCCTCGCTAGCTCTTGCATTCTCTGATATGTTAAGTCATGTTCTTGCAGTAACCTTTGACGCACATGTGACAAGTCCAAATTGAGGTTTGCAATGAAAATATCTTTGATGAGCGATTCCCTGAGCGTGCCAAACTCACATTCTCTGCTTTTATTCTCCAAATCCATGAGGAATTCGTCGATGCTTTCGGATTTTTCCTGCTTACGTGTGAAGAATAGGTATCTGCACATCGTGATATTTTTTCTTGGCTCGAAATATTTATCAAATTTTGTTTTCACCTCTTCAAGCGTGCTGCCATTGATTGTTAGGTTAAAGGTATTGAAAATGTTCAGACCTCGCTCACCGATTGAGTGCAGTAGAATGGCTATTTTGCGTTTCTCAGTTGCTTTGTCAAGGCCTGTCGCTAGTAAATATAGCTCAAATGCTTGCGACCATTTTTTCCATGATTCAGCGTTGTTATGAGCTGGATCCGACGATATGTTGAAATTTTTGATATGTGAGTTGAAAGTTGACTCACCGTCATGGCCGACTTGCCGGGTCGCGTCGACTGGGTTAGGCATTTTCCTTTGGATTTCGTTTCTTCAGATGACTTCTGACACCATGTTATGTTGGATTCTTAATAAAAGATGTCCATTAAGTATGATACTGGTTTATTGACAGGAGACATGGTAGGTACACATCGTAAGACATGACAGGAAGAAGTGAGGCAGAGCGCCGGGAGATCACAGATAATACATAGACTAGTGAAGACCATAATAGTACAACTAAATAGTGATGTTACAACAGCCTGCACATCAAGCTACTACAATCTGTCAGATTTCTTTGATAGATTTTCGACTTTATTTCTACAGTATTAGGTTCAAGGTTCATTGGGAAAAATTGACAGTTACGGGTAGCTTGACCTGCTGGCGTCTGTACTACAGAGTTGAATAAGTATATCGTTTTAATTTCAACTTTCACGAGTTCTTGAGGTAAAGGGTCTTGACAGACAAACAAATAGATAGACAACTAGGTGGATTATGGTCTGGATTATGGTCTGGATTTTTTTTTTATCTTGGGACTACTCCAAAAAAAATCCAATAAGAGTTCTAAAAAAACATACTACATTCTAATACTATACAACTACTTCTACTTTATACTTCGTTTGCTGCAAATATTTTCTATTTCCTACTTCATATTACAAAGCATTGTTAATATATTCCTTTGTTACAGTTCTATTGTTGCATAGGTAGTTAATTATGGCCCTCGCGTTCTATTTCACAGTTCGAACATATTGTTGTATAGATTTAACTACGCGTATTGATTTTAAAGCTTAAAATGGAAGGGGTTATTGTATTGATTTCTACTTATAGGTTGTTTATAGAGAAACTATCGGAGTATTAATGCAGTTATTTAATATGATGGTGAATTGTAAGTACACATGCTACCAACTATTCAACTACCATCCAATTTCTGAGCTCCTGCCATTCTCATCATCTGCTTTTATCTTTTCCTGTGTGAGGGTCGACTTCCAGTCTAACCGTATGCAGTTAGTAGATACCACTATTTTACATGTAATAAGTGCTTATCTGGGCTTCAAAACGCAGTTATGCCGGGATAATATGTCATTCCCAAGGAACTTTCGACTGACTGGCTATGTGTCATTATGCATAACGGTATGTCGATACTGTTATGGTAACATGTGCATTTACCTTCTCTTCGAAGAAATAGAAGAATTATTATGACAGCACGTAAAAATAGCATCTGTAGCCACGTAAATAGAATAAAAAAACGACATTCTTATAAATATAAGCTAAGATGCATTCGTTCTGTCCATCATTGAATCTCTGTTTGGTCAGGACCTTATCTGGGAAAGTTCTAGTCACAGAAATATTGAAGGACAAAGTTCCAAATTATCCACATGTATTTTTTTGAAATGTAACTAGTTATAGCTTTGCTTTAAATACATGCACATTATTTTGAGTGCGTTACATTGAGCGCTACCGTAAACCTTGATTCTTCACACTATAAATCAAAGGTTTTTTCCGGAAAAAACGTTTCGACAATGGTACTTAGTTTGTTGTACACTACGTTTCGTTGCGAGCTTTGTGAAGAGTACTTTTACACTGTATTTGAGATTTAAAGCTACTGCGTTAGCTTTACCACGGACTGTTACCGCGTAGCAGCGCGTAGCAAGGTGTAGCAAAGAGTGCTACGATCGGTAGCGCTCTACGTGTTTGTAGCTTGCGTAGCTATTTACTTTACGTGATCTTTTGATCAGTTTCTGTTTTGCAGCATCATTTAACCTACATTTTTTAATTCACCGACTTATTTTAGTGTTCAATAAGATTGAACAGTAACATATTCAATGTGCTCTCCCCGTTCGTGTCGTACTGCCGTTCCCTCAGATTATGAGGGTAAAGGAACAGAGAGTGCACCTGTCTGCGCACATATTTGTGGTATAATATCTCTTGCATACATAGGAATAAATTTTCTTGCATATTTGACATTTATTACAAACTAGCTTTCGTCCGCGGCTTTGCCTGCGTTAAATTCGAGATGTCACAGTTCCCCTTTCCTGATTTGCAGGTACCTGCTACCTGTAGGTTTTGCCCTAGCGCCTTATTTATTATAATAGCAATGCTAAGTTTTCCCTTTTTTCCCTTGTTCTTCCTCCTTTATCACTCTTTTTTTTTTAAAAATAGCCAATGTCCGTCTCCAAGGTTTCAACTATCTCTGTATTAAAAATCATCAAAATCGGTTTAGCCATTTAGGCGTGAAGACGTAACAAAAAAACTCACTTTCGCTTTTATAATATTAGTAGAATTTATTCACACTTGCTTTAACATTATTTTGATTGCAGGCAGCACTCTTCAGTATTTACAATTTGGTTTTTGTATTAGTTATTTTAGTTTTTTATGGTAATTAGTGCCTCAATTAAATGAATTTTATTTTATTTAAAGCTAGTCTCATTTGTAAAAGGACACAGTGACCCAAAATCTGTTGGTATAATGTTACTCCACTAACTTAGTGTTAATACACTCGTGTAAAAAGAGTTGAATCTCCATGGTCCGTACCAAGTTTTTTTTTTAAGAATGTTTGAACTTTGAAAAGAGACAGTAGCCTCTGATTTTGCTTCCACTGTTTCTTTTCAGACTCTAGGTATTAAAAAACACTGGCTTTGTGTTCATTTCAAAATATATATAGGTTCCGTACCAGAAAAGGAAAAAACGAAACCTCTTTATGATCACTTTTTTGTTCATCTATCTTTCTATAGGGCGTTTCTGAGGCTCTCTTGTAATTTGACGTTCAAAAGCGCTAATTAACAGCCTAATTTGAATAAATGATTTTTAATATTAATTTAGTTTAAAACCATACACTCAAGTCTGTAGTCCCTTGGAGCTGTGAAATAAACAACTCCCTAAAGCTACGCAGTCAAAAGATATGGTCGTTTATGTCGCAAGTTTGTAGAGAACCCTCATTGCGCAAGTTCGACTCGCACTTGACCGGTTTTTTAACTAACTAACAATGCATATCATTGCTCATATATAAGCAGTAATAGTTGCTTACTAGTACAGGAATACTTAATTAATTTGATCACACACTATGTTAACTTTAAACATAACATCGGTTTCACATACTAAGCAATATTATCAATATGTGCCATCGTAACACATTGTGAAACACCAATCAATACTGTAATGAGTTTACATTAAAACGAAGGGGTTGTTACCTTTTATTATAATGACTAGCTTTCGCCCGCGACTTTGTCCGCGTGGCATAGTTATTTTGGGCTAACGCTACCTTTAACCCGCGTGATGATCGAGAAAAAAATATCTCTTCCCCTTTTCTTCCCTCTTTCTCCCCTTTATCTCATTTTTTGTTAAAAAAAATAACCTATGTCCTTCTCCAGGGTCCCAACTATCTCTACCAAAATTCATCAAAATCGGTTTAGCCATTAAGACGTGAAGACGTAACAAACAAACAAACTCACTTTCACTTTTATAATATTAGTAAGGAAGTAAGGATATAAAATTCTCGTGTCACAATGTTCGTTCCCATACTCATCCGAAACGGCTCAACCGATTCTTATGAAATTTTAATGCATATTCAGTAAGTCTAAGAATCGGCAACTATCTATTTTTCATACCCCTAAGTGATAAGGGGGACCTGAACAGCGGGTGAAACCGCTGGGCACAGCTAGTATTCATAGGTTTTCATCATTAACTCGAAAATTGAAAGCTTCTATCTTACTTGATTAAATTAATTATATTTCAGCACGCCACGTGTAAACATTATGTGTTGTTTTCTCAAGACAATTACAGTACATGTTGCCATTATGAAGTTTTTAGGGTTCCGTACGCGAAATGAAAAATGGAACCCTTTTTTTCGGGTGGGAAACCATCAAATGACTTCCCCCGCTCTGGGCGGAGCGGGCATGTCAGACTTTTACTGACTAAAACCCACCCATGTTCCTTCTGTTGCCCTTTACGTTCCGGGGCCGCGGTATCTCTTTCGAACAACCCGCAGCCCCGGCAGAATGGAACCCTTACAGGATCACTTTGTTGTCCGTCTGTCTGTCTCTCTGTCAAGACCTTTTATCTCGGGAACGCGTGGAAGTAAGAAGAAGGAGGTAAAATTGAAACCATATCAAGTCTGTGGTCCTTTATCTGTAAAAATCAACCCTCTTAGTCTACGCAGCCACAAGATATGGCCATGTATGTCGCAAGTTTGAATCCTTGATGCGGCAGTCTGACCTGCACTTGGCCGGTTTTTTTTTTTCTTTAGCCTAGACTGTGTTACTGCTGGGCAAGGAGCTCTCAAAGTAAAGAAAGTAAAGAAAGAAAAAAAAGAAAAGAAAGAAAAGACGCGACACTTCGAACTAACCCTCGCGGTATAGGGCCAGGTCGTCACGTTACCTTTTTCTGGGTCGGCCTCTGCGACGCGGTCCATCTGTAGGTACCCATTGAGTGGACACTTTTGCCTAGCGGTCATTGTACATGCGGCTCACGTGACCCGTTTAATCCCATTTCAGTCAGGCGGCCTTGTTACCGACCGTCCATTATGCCCGTTTTGGATCGCAGTGTCGTGTTGCGAACTCGGTGTTCATTTTAATGTTAAATAATTTATTAACACATAGGAAAATAATAAGGAAATATTATAGCAAAACTTAAAGTACAAAGGCACAACTTATTAATGTTGTTATTATCACATTTTTATTTTAGCTCCTCGTGTAACTAATTAACATAATTATCTACGTTTTTGAACGAGTTATTTGAAATTCGCTCACATATTTCAGTGTTAAATCCTATCATTTTTTTGTTATATTGCCTTGACTTCTATGCTATGCTCTGACACTATTCTATATTATTATGTAAAATATTGTTTATTGTCCAGGTTACACATAAGAAGATACACAACAAACTTGAAACAATAAGTGGCTTAAAATATTACAGGTAGGTTGTTCTTCCTAAAGAGCCTACTAGTCAGTCAGTCTGTATCATAGTGACATAAAGTACGTTTTCGCCTGACTCTAAAAAAGCTGTAGTTTCCTTATTACTCATGATAAGTTTATAATTATATGTAAAACTTACACGCTTTTGCCCGCAGCTTCACTCAAATTAAGTTGGGAACTACCGGAACAGAAATTTTGTCAGGTTTTCTTTTACAATTATAAGAGAATGGATTTGATACTTACCTACTTCGCGTAGTGGCCACTACCTTTTTTTTTTTTTTTTTTTTCGGGTGGGAAATCATCCAATGACTTCCCCCGCTCTGGGTGGAGCGGGGGGGCATGTCAGACTTGTACTGACTAAAACCCACCCATGTTCCTTCTGTTGCCCTTTACGTTCCGAGGCCGCGGTATCTCTTTCGAACAACCCGCAACGTGGCCACTACCTTCATTTGTGAAGATGTGCCTTAACGCAGACAAAATCCGAATAGAAAATAAATAGTTTCCTAAAAAAAAATATTAGTCCGTCTTTAAGATTATTCAAAAATAAGGGTTGTAAATTAGAATAAAAATGACAAAGTTACGTGTGAAGTCACGCGTTGCTGCATTTTTCTCTAATACGTGACCCCGATTTTTGAATCATCTAAAAGACGAACTAAATAGACTGTAATTACTTTGACCCTGGAAAGTACCCTATTAGAACACGTTATAACTCTCTTAACGAAATTCTTTACCAATATATTTTCATTACGATCTAGCATCAATTTTAATTCCGCATTTGACTCCCAGACAATGACAGCCCATCATAACGCTAATCTTTTACCAACTTCAGTATTTTATGTTCCGTAATTTGGCAGTTTAATTACAGTCATAAATACTGACTGAATATTTGAAAAGTTGAGCTATAAAGTGAATCCATGATTAAGAGATTTGACTGCTCTAAAATTTTCATGGATAGAGCGATTTTGGACCTTAATTACATTTTATATCTACAAGTGACCTTTTTCGCAGAACCCACGTGTTAATTACCAAAGTTTATAATTAGGTTTTATTGAAAAGTCTGGTTATTTGACGACAGAATTCATTGTATAATTTTATCTATTTCAACTACGGTAAACGATCAAATATTGTTGTTTTTTCTACGATGAAGATTTTTTAGGCCAATTTAAAGGCTGCTTGAAGATAAGATTTGAAATTCACTAGACTATTATACATCGCATAATCTCTAACCACATAATGTATGAAAAATATGTTTTGTTAGTGGTCCCAGATTATTGCATCTCCCTACTTCCAAATAACCAGTTCTAACAATAGAATATCATGGCAAAACATATAAATAACACAACGGCAAAAGCAAAAATATGTAATATGAAAAAAAAAGGAGAATCAATTTTATATTGCTGCCATTAAGTCAACAGTTTCCTATTGTACTCCTTGCAAAATACGACTCTGTATGAAACAAATAATATTGATATTTCAAATATATTATTATTTGTTAAAGGATAAATCTGTGACTCCGACTATACTCCACCAAGATGTATTTATTCAGTTCGTCTTATAAATTATGAAGACAAAAACAAGAACGCCTATAAAACCGCAGGCTAATGTATGACTGAATAATATATAGACAACACTGTGTAGGGATATATAGAAGCTTTGTTACAGCAAGGCATGTGTAAAAACAAGTTCCCGTGGAGTTGTCTTGCCGAACCATTTAAAATTTAAATACCTGTTCGCTATGAATGCAAGCACATCCGCTCTGGGCGGAGCGAGAGAGAGTGTCAGACTTGTACTGACTAAAACCCACCCATGTTCCTTCTAGTGCCCTTTATGTTCCGGGGCCCCGGTGTCTTTTTCGAACAACCCACAACCCCGGCAGACCCGCAACCCCACGCACTTATAACAAAAATTGTGTATGTCTCTGTTCTGTTCTGTTAATCTAGTCTCTGAAACGACAGGTCGATTTTGACAGGACTTTTACTAGAACACAGCTGTTGTTAAAGCTACTTAGCTTTTGGTATTTTTTTTTAAATGAGGGCATTAACCTAATTGAAATTTAACAAAATCCGAGGCTAATAAGGAAGCAATGTTCTTTTATAATGATTTCACACGAATGAAGGTCGCGGGCAACAGCTAATTTGTAATAAGAGATTCTGAAATAGTTTTAGGGGTCCGTGTCGCAAAAAGAAAAAAACGGAACCCTTATAAGGTCACTTTGTAGTCCGTCTCTTAGTCAAGGCCCTTGGTTGCGGGTTGTTCGAAAGACATACCGCGGCCCCGGAACGTAAAGGGCAAAAGAAGGAACATGGGTGGGTTTATTTGTTGATTTCCCACCCCAAAAAAAAAGTCAAGGCACACACAAGAAATCACTCAATACTTCTAGTTTTAATCGTCTAGTTTCAATTTCAACTCGATGCTTCTACGCGTTCTCGAGATACCTTTATCTCGAGAACGCGTAGAAGTATCGAGTTGAAATTGAAACTGTGTACTCAAAATTATGGTCCCTAAAAGCTGTGAAAAACTCATCTTAGAGAGATGAGTTTTTCACAGCTTTAAGGGTATAATTTTAAGCAGTTAAAAGATATGACCATTTATATTGCAAGTTTGTACTGAATTCTCGGTGTGCGAGTCCAACCCGCTCTAGTTTTTTGTTGATTCAGTTGATACATTGACACTAGGTTCCCTAGATATGGTGCACAACGACGCTAAAATCGGTTATATATACAGTACATCATTCTGGACACCCCATATGCAATTTTTCAAAGAATCTGGCTAACAGACACAATCCTTCCAAAAAAATTTGGAAGGATTGACAGGCGAGCTCTAAGCATTTCACTTTACTAATATCACAAACTTAGATACTTTAAGGACTGAACACTAGAACTTCTGTCTCCAATTCTTTATTTAGGTATTATATCTTCAGCCATCACGTCTAGACTCAAAGGACGATACTAATTTTGATCAGAAGTTTATCTAATACATGGTATCAAAGTTTCACAGAGACTCTTACTAATACGACTCTTAATATAAGTTGACAGAGTTATAGCAAAAATGAATGTAGGTACATAACTTATCAAGAGATGTGACGGTGTGTCTGTAATTAAAGGTAAAGATGCTAATTTAACTTTTATTATCTGTATTTAATGTTGATATTTGAACATGAATAAGATAGTGGATGGTTTATTTTTTTTAAAGAAATTGGAACCTATTTATCTTCTATATAGCTGTGCAATATTACGCATTTTTCAATTTTAGAATTGTTATTTCCCTTTTATTTTATTTACCGATCTTTTACGTTTTTAAATTTTACTAATATTATTATTTTTATACAGTTTTTTTTTTCTATATTGTTTTTATTTTATTATTCAATTTTATAATTTGACTATTATTGACTTTTATACCTATATGTTTGTTTACGTTTTCGAGCGTATGGTACTCGTGGGCAGCAGCTGAAAATCAGCGTCATGTGGCCTTGTGTTGCCATCTGGCATTATGCCGAGCTGAGGCCCTTTTGGCGGTAATGTTTAATAAATAAATAAATATCTTGGGACAACTCACACACGGCTATCTGATCCCAAGCTAAGCAGAGCTCGTGTTATGGTAACCAGATAACTGATATACATACTTATATAATTTATAAATACATACATATTATAGATAAATCACACCCAGACACAGAACAAACAATCATGCTCATCACACAAAGTTTGTCCTGGGTGGGAATCGAACCCACGACCTCCGGCTCAGCAGTCAGGGCCACTAACCACTAGACCAACAGGCCCGTTAATGTTAGGGTGTTCCTGTTTTTTTTTTGTTTTTAATGATTCCGAATAAACGCAATTTTCTTTCTTTCTATAGATGATAATTGTTATTGGGTTTTTCTCAGTAGCAGCTATGGAGGCTAGATTCTTGCCCGGTTGTAGATGCACAAACATAATTAGCAAAATATTAGTGAACCAGTAGATATATACCTCTGCCTTACTCTTCGGTGATCATGCGCATTTTAAATCCTTACTAAGATTATAAAAGCAAAAGTGAGTTTGTTACTTCTTCACGCCTAAATAGCTAAACCAATTTAGATGAATTTTGGTACAGAGATAGTTGGGACTCTTGAGACAAAAACTCTTGAGACTTAAAAAAAAAAAGAAGGATAAATAGGGAAGAAAAGGGGAGAGAAAGATATTTATTTTCGATCATCACGCAGGTTAAAGTTAGCCCAAAGTAATTTTGCCACGCGGACGAAGTCGCGGGCCGAAGCTAGTAAATGATAAAGAATAAAGTTTTTGTTTTTATTACAGTCAATGGCTTAATTGCCAAGAACCTCGATCAACACCTAAGGAGGTTCTTGTTAGGCAGCTTTTTTTTTTTTTTTTTTGGGGTGGGAAATCATCCAATGACTTCCCCCGCTCTGGGCGGAGCGGGGGGGCATGTCAGACTTGTACTGACTAAAACCCACCCATGTTCCTTCTATTGCCCTTTACGTTCCGGGGCCGCGGTATCTCTTTCGAACAACCCGCAACCCCGGCAGGCGGAGGCTCTGGCAATCCCCTCTGCTTTGCTGACTCTCTTTGAGGCGCGCGTGAAACACGAACGCGCCGTCGACACGGCCTGTCGTCAATCGACGGGCGGACGGCGAGCTACCCATTGCTCACCGTCCACAGGCCCGCATCTACGGTGGCCGGAAGTCGTCTCGCGGCGCCCGGCGCCATGGGCGTCTCCCGCAGCGGCTGGGTTGGGCAGATGTTCTCTCCCTCAATCGCCCGGCCACCTCCTTCGCTAGCATAACTGCTTCGCAGAAGGTGGTGACCGCTTCCCATTCCCTCTCGCTCCGGACCATGGCCTGAACCAGGGCCGGACGCGAGAGATCTCCGCCGCCGATCGCCTCCACGAGGGCACGGCGGTGCTCCGCCCAAGCTGGGCAGACCGCCACTGTGTGCTCCACCGTGTCCTCCGGGCGATCGTCACAATGGTGACACCCAGGCGCTTCCTCCCGCCCGATGATGTGCAGGAACCTCCCGAAACTTCCGTGTCCGGTGAGGACCTGCGTCAGGCGGTAGGTGAGGACGCCATGACGCCTCTCCAGCCACTCCTCAAAGAGGGGACTTACCGCCGCTATTGTGGCGTGCCCTGCACGGGGTTGCGACAGTCGCTCTCTCCATGCCACCATGAGATCGCACCGGAGGTCTGCCCGCCGAGCGGCAACTTGCCGTGGCAGCGGGTTTTCCCCCCGGTGTAGTGCCTCCGCGCGCCACTCAAACAGGCGCGCGAGGACTATCGCCTCCAGATCCCACGGTGGCAGTCCGGCAAGGAGGCTCGCTGCCTCGCCGGAGATCGTGCGGTAGCCCCGGACAAGCCGTATGGCCACCACCTTTTGGGGCGCGTTCAGGTAGTGGGCGGCGCGCCGCCCTAAAGAACGCGCCCATACCGGGGCCCCGTAAAGGGCCATGGACCGCACGACTCCGGCATAGAGCCTACGGCAGGAGGCGTTTGGCCCCTTCAGATTGGGCAGGAGCCGCTTGAAAGCAGCCCCCGTCCGCTCGAGCTTGGGAGCCAAACGTCGGAAGTGTTTGTTAGGCAGCTGGATCAAGGGCTTGATCCAGAAAGCGGTACTCTTGGACACGACTCGTATTGTTAGAAGGTTCCTTTCTCTGGAGCCCTGACCGCCGGTAGCTTGGACCAAGAAATATTTAAAAATGTAAAATTATATGTGTAAAAATTTATAAACGAAAAAATAAAGTTTCTTTTATTTTTTTAATAAAAAAAAATGTAAATAAAATGTGTTAAAAGGAACAAACAAAAAATAAAAACTATATTGCGTAAAAGGTGTCGCAGTAAATCCAACAAAACACTTTACAAATAAAAACTGGCATGCTACAATAAATGGTTGGGGTCACTGCCCTCTTAGATAGGCTACATAAGAGAGCCTGTATGTATAAAGAGAAACAGTAGCGTACACCTCTAGTTTTACAAGTACGTGCCTTGGCCTGCCTGGCTTGCATGAATTCACGGTGGTATTAGTTCCAACAGTTTGTGCTGTTTATACATTTTCTAGATAAAACGTACTTACTTTTTTTTTTTTTTTCTTTAAAAATCCTTGCCCCACACTAGGAATTTCGCCTGTGTCGTGGGTGCGTTTACGAACATATAAACTCACATACACAAACAGCCAGACCCGAAACAACTATCTGCAGGTCATACAAATATTTGTTCCGTGCGGCAATCGAACCCGCGACACGCAGCGCAGCAGTCGATCCCTCAGCCACTGCGCCAACCGTGCCGTCAAAAACTTTCTATCCCGGTCAACGCGAGTGAAACCGCGGGGAGCAGCCATAGGCTGTATAACATCACGCTACAATACATAGAAGCTGAGTTGCGGGTAAAAACTAAATTTGAAATCACGACTAAAATGAGAAAGCAGATAAGACTACGCTTTTATTTGAAAACATAAATAAATATAGAACTCAAGTAAAATACTCGTTAAACAGAAACAGACTTTTAGAAAGCAGTCTAGCAAAATAACTGACCAAAATAATAATATTATAAGACCACCCATTTTCATAAACAAGACTATTTTCAAGGCTTTATTTAAACAAATAATCGACTACAAAAACAAATTAACCGACCTACCAGCAACCAATAAATAAAATCCACAATGAAAAATTCTTCAGGATTATTTTGGCCCACTTTGCATAAAACCAAACGCTTACATTATAAGCTTCTTTAATGCTGCTTAATATTTATGAACCAATTTCTTCTGACAAATGGTGCGTTGTTTTGTTGATAATATTTAATATATTGCTTAAATTAACAGTCAGGAATACGAAATTAAAGGTACTTTGTAGGTACACGTGCCTGAGTTATAGCTTCGCTAAAATTATCCCGGTTTCTTGAATTACTTGCACGTGGGGGAAGAATACTCGGGATGCTCTGTAAGACTTGAATATGAAAGTATGACGGTATAAAGATAAAATGTTTCCTACAAAAACGTTGCCCCACACTAGAAATGTCTCCTGTATAGTGGGTGCTTTTACAAGCATTTCAACTCACATTCCAGACCTGAAACAACTATCTGCAGGTCATTTGTTCTGTGTGGGAATCGGACTCGAGACACGCAGCGCAGCAGTCGATCGCTCAGCCACTGCGCCAATCGTGCCGTCAAATATTAAACATTATTGTACATTAGACATTGTCTTTAACATAAGTGGGTCTCGACCTCATGTTTTTTTTTGCCAAAATGTAGCTTAACTGCCACCAAACGCTTTCCCAGGAGGGAACTTAAAAACATTGTACGTTACGACTTAGGTTTTGAGAACTAACAATTTAACTCTTGAGATTACATGAAACCAACATAAGTTATACAGACCGACATAAAGTTGAACAATACGGTCTGGAAATGGTCCCTAGTTTTTGCCTACAAAAACATTTACGAAGAGAAATGGACCACGTGTTAGCACTTGCTTAGATGTTCTGGAATACGTTCACCTGAAACTACTTTTTCTAACAATACTAAAAATGTCACGTAACTTTATTCCACCTTTTCTTACATTTTAGTGATGATTAAAGGCTGGTGCACACGTAGGCAACCAAAGACACACACATATACATAACATTCACATGAACTATCGCAAAATTTAGAGGGGCCGTACTGCGTTTTTATTTTTCTAAATTCGCTATCATAGATACAGCTCCAATCTGCGAACTGTGTTCAGTAGGATATTTTCTCTATTTACTGAACTTTCGCTCACCTTAGGTTCTATATCATCATATAGCCTAGCCTTTTCCCAACTATTTTGGGGTCGGCTTCCAGTTTAACCGGATGCAGTTGAATACGAGTATTTTACATGGGACGACTGTCTATCTGACCTCTACAATCCAGTTAGTACTGGGTAATACGATACCCCTTGGTAAGTCTGGCTATCACATTTTTGTGACACTGTTTATCTGTAACGACTGTCAAAGATCTACAAATGACAGCCGGGACAAACAACTTAACGTGTTTTTCAAAGCACGGAGGAAATTCAGTATGTAACGGGTGGTCACCCATCCTCAGACCAACCTATGGAAGCGCAGCTTAACCTTAAGATCGACAAGAG
The DNA here is from genome assembly GCA_905475445.1 of Ochropleura plecta. Classification (NCBI taxonomy): domain Eukaryota; kingdom Metazoa; phylum Arthropoda; class Insecta; order Lepidoptera; family Noctuidae; genus Ochropleura; species Ochropleura plecta. The sequence goes on from FR997732.1 coordinate 6,914,778, forward strand.
TGGCTGCTATTATTTAGCCACGAGCTCACCTTACATCTTGATAATATTTGAATAAAAGGTCTTAAGATATATAAAACTTTCGCACCAAAGGGACGTTGTCATCAGGTATGTTTCCCGGATCGATCCTAATCACCAGCCGAAGTTTTAATCCTTCATCCAAGTTTTCTGACAAGGGACACTCGAAGCAATTTCCAATAAGGACAGTTCAGCTTAATATGGGATAAGACTCGTGTCAAAGCTTTTTTGTTTCTGTTCAGTCATGTGTAAGCTGTGAGAATTCTTTCTTTGCATTTGAACTGTAATGGCGGATTTTATCTGTCCGGATTGATGGGGAAAGGGATTTATCTTTTGTAAATTGCAAGGATCAAGAAAGTTTCTGAGAGTTTTCTGTTAGGCTCGAAAAATCTGCTGTTACCATGGTTTAATTGAGTTCCCTTGTTTTTAACCGACTATAAAAAGGGGGAGTTTCTCAATTCGTCTGTATTTTTTTGTTGTTACTCGTATTCTCAGTCGATTGTGGGCCGATTTTCAATTTTTTTTTAATTGTCGTAAGATTATACTACCGAAGAGGTCTCATATATTTTTTTCTGTTTTCATTTGGTAGTTTCTGAGTTATGTTCTATTTTTTTTTTTCATCTCATGTATATGGATGGTAGACTTATATCTTTTAGTAGCAATGGAAAATCAATACTCGATAAGAATTTGTGACTAAATTATAAAAAAGCCTTTTAAGGCTGAAACAAAAAACTTATTTTGACAACAAAAACCGAATTCCAAAAAAATATTTACAAGACGGAAAATAAGTTTTTTACCGGAATTCGGTGGCAAAAAATCTATGAATCAAACAGAAGTCACAGACTTCCGGAAGTAAATTATATTTCCGTCTTTTTTGGGTCGGTTAATTTTTGTAAAAATGTTTTTTTTACTTAGTTGATTTTAGTGAACATTTTTGTTTTGTTCTTCTCGAAATTTACGTGACGTGACTCTTAAGGAAAATCCTAAGAATTACAGACATATAAACTTGGTTATAAATCTCAATAACATACAAAATTAAAATCGAACGACCCACTTACAATACCGTGACCTCTTAACCCTTCATTACGAAATGAAGATACACCAGTAGAAAACGTGACAGTACATAACCCGCATTCCCCAAAGTTATGTTGAACATAACCAACACAAATGTGGGTTATGAATCCAGCTTTTACGACAGTTTCGGTATACTCGTCCTCGTGGTTTCTGCCAATAAATAACATCTGGTGCGCGCGAAACTTTGCAAAATGCCGAACTGAAAAACAATTTTATGTTGGTGTGGTATGGATATTGATTATCGCTTTGTGTGCGTTTTTTATTGACCTACTTATCACACTCTTTTTTTTGCGGTTGGGAAATCATATAAAAACTTCCCCCACTCTGGGCGGAGCGGAGGGGAGTGTCAGACTTTTACTGACTAAAACCCACCCATGTTCTTTCTTTTGCCTTTTATGGCGGCGGTATTTCTTTCGAACAACCCGCAACCCCGACAGGCGGTGGGCCCTGGCAGACCCCTCTGCTTTACTGACATCTGTTTGAGGCGTGCGTGGAAAACGAACGCACCGTCGACACGGCACCTACTCATCACGCTAAGATTTGTAAGGCGACAGTTTGTATGTTTGTTACATCTTCAAACTCAAACGTCTAGACAGATTTGGATTAAATTTTGTAGATAGGTTATATCTTAGATTCACCCACAAACTAACGAATAGGCTTTTTATCCCGTTCTAAGCGGGTTAAACCATACGGCGCAGCTAGTTGAATAAGGTCTTGTTGCTTATTAATTTATTGACCTTGTAGGAATGAGGCTACGGCTCAGAGCCTTTTTAAAAAAAAAAAAACTATTTCCAATAGTCACTTGGATTAGCACTTCAAGAAGATGGATGGATTCTTCACAGTATTCTAGTATAAAAAATACATTTTCCGTAATTACTCCTCACTCCCGATAATACCGATGAGTTAGATTGCATTGTAGTATTTGTATGTGTGTAATTACTTGACTTAATTGTCCTCCTTAAAGTTTTATATATATCTCGTCAGATATACGGCTTGTTCCTATAAAAGTCACCGCAAAATGATGCTATAGGTATAATATTAATTAATTAGTCTCACTAAAATTGCGAAATTCCTCTGGGAAACTCAAGCCTTTGTGATAAAATAATAGATAACTTCACAAGCTTCTTACCTATTCGAGTTTTTGCCTGTAATAAAATATACCACCTACATTTATTAAAGTACTAGACGTAGTTTGGTATCTGTTAATTTTGTGGTAAAATCTTATGAATATTTAATGCTGAAAAATGTTGATTCTATAGTCTAGACGAAAATTAATATAGGTTAAAAAAATATAATTTACTAGGCTACCGAGAAATTTTCATCTTTCCTTAGGTCCCTCTTTGTTCATAAACTTTTTATCAGCTCAAGTTTTTATATGTCTCGCCTTGAGTCTCAAGTCTAACGAATTTAAAAAGGAAGAAACTACAGAAGGTTATCAACAACATCATCATCATTTACCTAGCTTTTCAGCTTCCAGTCAAACCGGATGCAGCTGAATACCAGTAATTTATACGCAAGAACTGCCTATTTGACCTCCACAAACCAGTTAGTGCCTACTGGGTAATACGATACCCCTTGGTTAGACTGACTGTCAGACTTTCGGGACATTGGACAGATTGGACTATCTGTAACGACTGTCAAAGATGTACAAGTGACAGCCGGGACCAACAAGCTTACGTACTTCACTTGGAAAAGTTTGTGTGTGTTTGTTAAATATTTTTTATGAGTATGTAGCAAATAATTTATAAAACTATTTTTGCAAAGCGTTTCTTCTGCTATCTGGGCGGTTACTTATACAATAAAACTAATAAGGTGTTACAAATATTTAGTCTCACGAAAAATAAATGCAAAAAAAGGCTTACCGACTGGCTATTAAATTTAAATTATAATGATACTGAAAAAATACTTATATCAACCTAAACATACAATCACACACACACCCATACTACACACCAATACTACACACCCATACTACACACCCATACTACACACCCACACTACACATCTACTAACATTTGTCTCGCATACATAAATTGCAATACCTACTTAAAACTACAATAAGATGTTATGATACTACTAAGTTCAGTCAACGCGCTTAGTACATTATTAATTGGTAGGTTGTAAAATGACGTTCAAAAAGTTCTGATCATCAGCCTAGTTTAAACAAATAATTTTGATTGAATGCATAATTAAATCTAAATCCTTACTAATATTATAAAAGCGAAAGTGAGTTTGTTTGTTTGTTACATCTTCACGCCTAAATGGCTAGATTTTGATAAATCTTGGTACAGAGATAGTTGTGACCCTGGAGACGGACATAGTTTTTTTTTATATGATAAAGAGGGAGAAAGAGGGTAGAAAAGGGAAAACTTAGCTTTGCTATTACAATAAATAAGGCGCAAGGGCAAAAAGTACAGGTAGGAGGTACCTGCAAATCAGGAGAACTGTGTTACCCCAAATTTAACGCGAGCAAAGCCGCGGGCAAAAGCTAGTTACATTATATAACACCTGTAATCAACGAAGGGATTATGCAGAGGTGTACACCAACATTTTGTCAGTTTTTTAAGTCCCATATAATTGGGGTCAAACCAATTATTATGTTAATTAAAACAATTTAATTCAATATTTATCGATCAGTATTCGTTTGCATTTGTATCTACAAAAAAAAAACGCATCTAGACAAAACAAGTCAAAACATTCACTGTCATTAATCTACATAATTTACGTATCACTTTAAAACTTTCATTCTTCAATCACAGCCCATTTATGTGACGCCATTAAGCCAAAAACTCGAGTAGTGTTCATGTAATTATTAAACAAGAATTTCAGCAATCAACATTTCTGCCTACCCTCAAAGAATATAGTAAAGCCTCGTGTAAAACACAAGCTAAACAAAACTGCCTGATAATGTAAGAAATTCTTTACAACAAAATTGTTTTTACTATAATATTAATAAATTATTTTAGCCACAAAGCGCTATTTGGGGTTTAATATAACTTTATTAAACCCTAAATGCCTGGAGGTTTTTACTTTGTAGGCACCTGTCTGTAAACATGTTTTATATTCTTAATGAATGTGGATAATGTTTTGAAAAGAAAGTTTCTTTTTGAACATGTTTTTGTTTTATTTCTTGGGGCTTATGAGAAACGATGCTGAACTTTTTTTTCATCAAATGATGTTACAAAGTCATCCTATTTGGTGCGTATAACCTGCAGAAGTTGTAAATTTCCTCTAAAATCACACGCGGATGGAGCCTAGGTTATTAGAGCAACCTAGGCTATAATTGCTGATTCTGTCGCAAGAAGTTGAAGGCAAAAAATACGCAATCGGGAAGAAAGGCACAGGAGATCGTTCAATTCATCAATTGTACCACATACCTTGACCAGCGATTCCACGCGCGCGCGCAGGCGACGGCCACGTGTCCGCTTTCGGGAGGAGCAGCTTACAGGTCTTTTCTGGATACACTAGGCTGGCCAGCAGTACACAACACACTAAAGTAGGTCTGGAGTAGGTTGATAACAGTTCGTATAGGTTCAGTTCAGGGGGTTTTAGGGCGCGATAGGACTAGTTAGTGTCCCACATAGCATGCGCATCCACGCGATCCCAAGGTTAGAGCGTGACTAACGCGTCGGTGCGGCGCGACATGGCGCGCGCGCTGCAAATCACCCAATCAACGATACATGGCACATTTTCAATAAATTAGACGAAAACCAATGCCTTTCAATCGCCATAGGTGATGTAGAAAAAAAATATAAAACTATAAGTTACGAAGCGTAACCATTTTCCCCGGCTTGAAAGTTCCCACTTTCGAAACACTAAGGAGAAGTAAATACAAAATTGCATATCATCACAACTCCACAAAAGCTATAAGAACTCTAGAGTTGCGACTCTATATAACAAATGAGGATACTCAACTAACTATTCTACGCGGTAACTAAATCTAATACTGCACATTGGTGCAAGGTAAGAATGAATATTAAGGTTACAAAACTTATTGCGTTGGCAAAGGGCACAACTTTACTACCGGGCGACTCTGAAGGATCCCGCTTTGAGTCTTGACAGATGCGACTCTACAAACTCCGTTTTTATCTGGAAATGTTTCGTGAATTACTCCTAACGGCCAATGCAGAGGCATCACATTGTCCTGCATGGAGACGACAACCATCCCGACCCGTATTGGATTGGCAGTAGTGTTCCATTTCTGTTTGGATTGTAGGGTGTGCAAGTATTCTTGGCGCCACCGCTTCCAAAAAGATTGAACCATCTGATCAGTCAATTCATATCGCGAAATAAGATGTAAGCGCGTTTCATGGACTTCGTGAGCGGGAAGAAATAAAAGAGGTTTCGTATGCAAGAAGTGCGCCGGTGATAATGAAGTGGGCTCTGACGGATCCGAGCTGATCGCATACAGAGGCCTCGAGTTTAGTAAAGCTTCTACTTGAGTTAGCATAGTGTTAAACTCGTCAAAGCTAAGAATTTGCTGACCGATGACTTTGCAGAGATGCGTTTTGACACTCTTCACTTCACTTTCCCAACAACCACCAAAATGTGGAGCTCTACAAGGGATGTTTTTGAGTGTGATTCGATGCTCTGCAAGTTCTCTTTCCCACAAGGGGTGATACTCTTTAGCCAAGAATTGGTAGAGATCTCGGAGATAGGATTTGGCTCCAATAAAATTGGTAGCATTATCCGTGTACAGACACTGAACCGGACCTCTACGCGCCAGGAAGCGTTTCAACGCTGACAGAAAGCTCGCAGTGCTAAGATCAGAGGCAATCTCAAGATGTAGCGCGCGAGTGGTCAAGCATGTAAAAAGGCAGATGTACGCTTTCCTGGCCCTTTGGCCTCTAGCACGCACCGACGTGACCAAGAAGGGTCCCGCGTAGTCGCAACCTGTATGAGAGAAAGCCTTAGGAGCCGACTCAACGCGGCAACGTGGTAAATCCGCCATTATAGGAAAGGTAGGTCGTGGCTTTGCTCGAAAGCAAATGTTACATTTAAAGGTAATGTGACGTGCAATACGTCGCGCGGACAGGATCCAATACCTTTGTCGTAATAGAGATACGAGTAAGGTTGGTCCTGTGTGGAAATTAGTCACATGATAGTGGGAAACTAAAAGCTCCACTATATGATCTTGACGCGGAAGGAGGATCTGATGACGAGAGTCAAAATCTAGCTCAGAGTTTGCTAGGCGACCTCCAACGTGGATAAGTCCTTCGTGAAGGAAGGGACTTAACCGTTGTACTGGCTTAGAGCACAACTCATTGCGGGCTAAACGATCGAGATCAGATTCAAAGTGAATCCTCTGCACTGATCGCCACACACAAGATTCAGCGAACTCTAAATCAGACGCGATAACGGGCCCTCTAGGGAGCCGTTTCATGAACTTATAAACTAAGCAAATAGTTTTTAAATATTTAAACCAGGACGAGAACCTGGTAGAGCGAACGTACAAAATGTTGTCAGAAGGAGGACTTCTGTCAGAGCATTCGTGCGAGAGCACAGGTAAAGCCACGGGTTTCATTTCAGGAAGCTCTTGCGACTCGCCTGAAACGAAGGGTTTTATCGGCCATTCAGCGCGGGGAAGTTTAAGCCACGACGGCCCATTTAGCCACAACGGATGATGAACTAATTGGGCAGGCGTTAAACCGCGAGAGAGGCAATCACTGGGATTTTCAGACCCTTTCACATGGAAGAAGTGATCTGCCGAGAGATGCTCATGAATCTTAGCGATACGATTGGCTACGAAGGTGTGCCATCGATGCGGTGCAGAGTGAATCCAACTTAAGGTTACAGTTGAATCCGAAAAAGCTACGACTACCTCAATGGCGTGTCGAGCTGCGAAAAGATTATATACTCGCTTTATCACAGTTGATAAGAGGAGTGCGGCGCATAACTCGAGACGAGCTAGCGAAACTACTTTCAGTGGCGCGACTTTAGATTTCGCACACACCAGCGAGACCACGACACTACCGTCAGGTCTGACAACGTGGGCATAAACCGAACCACCGTAAGCCTTCTCACTAGCGTCGGCAAAACCGACGAGTGAGAGTCTACGACGCCAACATGTCTCAAAAATCTCAATTCAGAGATAATTGGCAGTTCAGATTGAAACTGTTCCCACAGACGAACAATGCGAGGTGGTGGGACGTCATCCCATCCAAGTTTGACAAGCCAAAGCTCTTTGATAAGAAGCTTGGCGTATAAAATTATCGGTGCAACGAGGCCTAAAACGTCGAAAAGACGTGCGATGGAAGAAAGAATATTCCGTTTAGTGCAAGTGCGAACATCAGGGTTAACCTGGAACACGAAACAATCCTCGTCAGGGAACCAACGAAGTCCCAGTATTTTCTGAGTCAGATCTTTACTTAGGTCCACGCTCTGTGAAAGTCGTAATGACTCTGGAATAGTCCGAAGAACATCGACACTGTTGCTAGACCACTTCGTCAGTTGAAAATCGCCGAGAGAGAATATTTTTATAAGTTCACGAGCCGAGTCTATAGCTAGCGCACTGCTAGGTATAGAACTAACTATGTCATCCATATAAATATCTCGCTGCAAAATGTCCCTGGCGAGAGGCAACTGTGTTCCTTCATCCTGACATAACTGTTGGATAGTGCGAATAGCTATAAAAGGACTACACTTTAAACCAAAGGGAAGCACTGAAAACTGATAAATTTGAAGTTCCTCTTCCTCATTAAACCGATATAAGATACGTTGTAGTGAACGATCTTGTGCACGTATACCTATACGCAGGTACATAGATTTGACATCTGCGGAAACAGCGACACTAAAAAGCCTAAAATTTAACAAAATGTTGAAAAGGTCAGCCTGAAGGGCTGGACCGGCGTACAGGATATCATTGAGCGAGGTGCCGTTATCTGTACATGCACTCGCGTCTAGGACCACACGCAACTTGGTGGTCACCTTATCCTCTCGAATGACAGCATGGTGAGGAATATAGTATTCCATTTCTCGCTCCTTACAATTTCGTTTGGGCAACATACATTCAGGTACGATATTCTGCACCAAAGAAATATAATTGTTTTTTAGATAATCCCGTATGACGTCATCATACAGAAGTTTGACGTTAGGAAGTGATTCAAGTTTACGTTCAAGACTATAGAATCTCTTGCGAGCCATATTAAAAGAATTTCCTAATGCTGACGCGTCTGTTTTCAGTGGTAAAGCTGCAACATACTTGCCATTTGGAGCGCGGGTAATTGTGTCACAATAAAACTCTTGACATTTTTTATCATCCACACTCCCAATGGATGAAGCAGTAACATCTTCAATCTCCCAAAACTTACGAAGATCGAAGTTATCGAACGAACTCGCAAAGAAAGACAGAGTGTCAGTTGGAGGTTCGATAATAGGTGCTTCTCCTAGAAGTATGTAGCCGAGCACAGTCTCCAATGCGTCGGGACAACCGGGTACGCTGGTCACGTGACCAGGTCGCAATAACTTAGCGAACAACTTGACCCCAAGTAACATGTCAATATTACCTGGAACACCCCAGCTGTCATCCGCGAGTAGTTTAGGATCAATATGACTTAATACGGACGGATTTATAGCACCCAGTGGAAGCTGTCCGGTTATTTGATCCAAAACTAAAGCGTCTATTTCATACCTAGGCTGCGAGCAAAACCGTGAGCTGAACGTAAGATTCACCGAGCCGCGAACGGGCTGCGACGTGCCACCAATACCACGAACGGTAGTTATCGAGTCAGTATGTATAGTTAGACCGAGCATACGGCAGCAACGCGATGTCATATAATTCTTTTGCGACCCAGGGTCCAAGAGACATCTAACCATCACGGCCTTACCCTTCCTACCCGCCACCAGCACCTTGGCAGTAGCCAGAACTTCCGTACTACGTGTGGCCTGGACTTGAGCAGAAGAATGCGTACACAACGCCACACGATCGGAAGTAGCTGGGTCGGCCGCAGAAGCGGAGGCGGGGGCGCTAGCGGGCGTCGGCGCAGGGGCTTGCACCGATTGCTCAAAATGCAATAAGGAATGATGCTTACCGTTACATTTCCTACATGTTGACTTCGATAGGCACTTAGAGACAGTATGTTTGCTACTTAGGCAATTACCACATCGGTTATTGTCTTTTATAAACTTAAATCTATTATCTACGCTCAACCTTTGAAACGCTTTGCACATAAACAAGGTTTTATGCGTGGAATGACAAAGTGAACATTTAGATTCAGTAGCCACAAACACCTGCGATTCCTTAGATGAGGCGCGGGGGCTACCTGCGGGGGCGGACTTACTAGCCGCAGGAGAGGTGCGATACAAGATTTTTACTTGTTCACGAACAAACTTTACGAAATAATCATAATCTAACTCTTGTTGATTACGAAGCGACATTTCAAAATGTTTTGCAATATCAGAGTCTATTAACTTAAGACCCCAATGAATAAATATAAAATCATCTAACTTATTTATTTTCAATTGTTTGAGTCCCGCAATCGTAGAAGTCAATTTATCGAAACCCTTTTCAATATTAGCGGGAGTCGATCCGAACGGTTTCAAGGAGAACAGCTGATTTAGATAATTAGTAGCGAGCGCGCGAGTATCTAGGTACTTGGCGATGAGCGCCTCCCAGACAAGAAGGTAATTATCGCCAGAAGGTACAATACCTTCAGCCACATTCCTAGCCTTTCCCTTTAAACAACTCAACAGATAATGAATGCGATCAGAATCTGTTAAATCTACGTTAGTATGTATAATACGTTTGAAAGTCTCGTAAAAGAACGGAAAGCTCTGAATATCACCGTCAAAGGTAGGCAGTTCGATTTTAGGAACCTGTATATGGTGAGCATTTGGGCTCGCTGACGGGCTAGGTTTCTGGAAATCACCTGACTCAGTTAATGAAGATAAACTAAACCTTATTTCGCCGACCAACTCATCAAATGAATGCAATGCGCCATAGCTTACTTCACAGGTTGGATTCAATGTCAAATTGAGCATATTTATCTCGTCCATTAGTCCATTGAATTCACTACGCAATCCATCAATTTGTTTCGCCTGAGCGATGAAAGCCTTGCGTAATCTTTCGGTAGTTAAAGATTTAGTTGAATCCAAAATCCTTTGAACCCGCGAAAAATATGCGTCACGTTTACCTTCCAATAATCGAAGTTTAACTTTGTCACTCATTGTGAACAGAAGTCAAATATGACGCAAAATTAATTATATTAAATCAACCTTTATCTTCTACGGAACCCCAGGGAGTGAGGTTAGGGGCCAATCAAACCGATAAGCCAATGAAAGATTTTATAACTTAAGTATATAGTACGGAACGAAGTTTCCGTACACGCGAAACCCTAACAATATTAAATTGAAAAGTAAACAAATATAAACTACCGACGCTTTAACCAAGTGCACGTAACAAAATCTAATATAAATTAAAATAGTAAGCACGCCAAATATGTTATGAACGTACCCATCTATATACTATATTTATGATTAGCTCAGATATACCTACAACCCGATAAAAACATTTATGTCGGATGCGACGCTATAAACTTGTCTGCACTAACTTCCACTTGAATGAGATTAACTTACTCAATACAAGTAATATGAAAGTACAGATTCTTAACTAACAATAAGTTAAGTGTTGAACTTAGAAAAAAGTATAAACTTATTTTCGTAAGCGATGCGAGTGTATTCTTAACGAAATAACTTCGTAAGAAACAGTAAATTTCTTCACGAGTAGACGCGTAGATGACGGTTTGAAATAAGTTATCTAGTAAGTACATACTACGGTCGCAAACGTGAAGTGCGGGTGTGATATGTATAAATATACGGCTGTTTCCATTGAGGAGAATTAACGCGTAAAGTTTATACACATCGGTTATTTTACCTGAAGGTTTCTGTCAAGAAATCAAGTCACCTTCCTACAAAACAAAATAACAAGCGATGCGATGATAATATGGTTAATTGCAATAATTAAACATATGCGGTTGAGTCTCGCTATATAAAGCATACCTGCTCGTGCAATACGAGTATAACAGGCGTAAACCTAACGAACCTATACAAGTGTATCATACAATAACAATCAATGTTATTCATTTAGCAATTTCGATTAGTACCAACATAATAAGTATGTAAAAGTTTCTAATGCGTAACTAAATTTAACCGTGGGTACGCGAACAAAGTTCAGACCTGGAACATTCCACAGTCAACGTACGACGATTTATACCTACTACCCACAATTTTTACAACCGAACAAAAAATATGTAATTACGCCGAAAACTAACAGATTTTATTAAATAAACGTATTTAGCGATATGAATCAACGTTGATATTCAATTAACTGTATTCTTCGGAGCTTTAAATAGTGAACTTAAAGATTTAAATTAAGAATGGATTTGACGGTTGACCTATTGCAAACGCAAGGCAGTTTGAACCTTATTTGTAAAACAATAGAGTTGAGAGTTGTGTGATGATATGCAATTAATATTGAAAATTCCTAAGTTTTTTTTCTCAAAATCAGACTTTTAGGACTTAAATATAGGCTGTAAAAAGGCCCAAAATTAATAATCCGGCTCGAAGGACCAAAATGGTGCGTATAACCTGCAGAAGTTGTAAATTTCCTCTAAAATCACACGCGGATGGAGCCTAGGTTATTAGAGCAACCTAGGCTATAATTGCTGATTCTGTCGCAAGAAGTTGAAGGCAAAAAATACGCAATCGGGAAGAAAGGCACAGGAGATCGTTCAATTCATCAATTGTACCACATACCTTGACCAGCGATTCCACGCGCGCGCGCAGGCGACGGCCACGTGTCCGCTTTCGGGAGGAGCAGCTTACAGGTCTTTTCTGGATACACTAGGCTGGCCAGCAGTACACAACACACTAAAGTAGGTCTGGAGTAGGTTGATAACAGTTCGTATAGGTTCAGTTCAGGGGGTTTTAGGGCGCGATAGGACTAGTTAGTGTCCCACATAGCATGCGCATCCACGCGATCCCAAGGTTAGAGCGTGACTAACGCGTCGGTGCGGCGCGACATGGCGCGCGCGCTGCAAATCACCCAATCAACGATACATGGCACATTTTCAATAAATTAGACGAAAACCAATGCCTTTCAATCGCCATAGGTGATGTAGAAAAAAAATATAAAACTATAAGTTACGAAGCGTAACCACTATTTATAACATGACTACTGCAGACTATTATTATTATCATCTCCCTATCCTTTTCTTAACTCTGTTGGGTCGGCTTCAACTCTAACCGGATTAAAAGTGAATATCAGTATTTTACATGGAGCTACTGCCTATGTGCACAATCTCAAATGGTAATGCACAACCCAGTGGAATGCAATACCATTTGAAATGATTAAAAACATAATCCTTACTATATATAATACTAGCTTTTGCCCGCGGCTTCGCTCACGTTTAATTCAAAGTAACACAATTCCCTTTTTCTGATTTGCAGGTACCTGCTACTTGTAGTTTTTGCCCTAGCGCCTTTTTTATTGTTATAGCAAAGCTAAGTTTTCAATTTTTTTCTCCTTTACATGAGTTTAACTCACAAAAACAAATAGCCAGACCCGGAGATGTTCCGGGTCTGGCGGTTTGTGTATCTCTATGTCATAGACTTTTTCCGTTTGGGGGTCGAAACCGCGACACGAAGCGCAGCAGTCAACTGCTCAGCCACTACGCCAACTTTTCTTAAGGCGAGGTTAAACCAATTTTAAATTTTTTTGAACCTCTGATAATTCACAAATATAAGGAAACAAAACCATTTTTTTTCTTATAAAATATAAAAATTGATCAAGAATGTGACATCAACTTACTATTTCAAAAGTGAAATTTCTATGAAATTATGTCTCAAAAAGATTTTTTTTAAATTAAACTGCTCTGTCGAGTCTACAAAGTCGCCATACACCCGACTAATCAACAAATGGCCACTGAGAAATAACGTCGCGGCAGAGGACCTTAAGATGATAGTTAAGCTAATTAGCTCAACGTTTTTAGCATCCTAAACTACTGCTCTGTATCCCTACTCGCGGAGACTGTTAAAAGTTAGGCAAATAGATATGTTTCAAATCTCATCCCATTTACTGAAATGGGATGCGATTTGAAACAAGACATGAACGTACTACATACAGGTACCTACTGAGGTACCTACCTTCATGTTTATTCCAGACCTTACCAGTCAAAGCTCAAAGTTCGTAATAACTAAGCTTAGCCATCATATTAGTTACGCTACAATACACATAGGTTCTTGGATTATGATATAGAATTGCTATTCAAACGTTCTACCTTGTACTTGTTGTTGCTTGTAGACAATGCATGAGTGAAACACCCACGTATGATATGAAGCATATATTAGACTACCCACGTTCTGAGAGAGGTTATCAGATGCTCTTACATCATAGTAGGATTAATCCTACTTCATATTATAAATGAGAAAGTTTGTGAAGATGTACAACAATGTGTTAAACAATAAAGCTCTGAAACGCTACCTTTTGATATTAAAAAAGCTGAAAGCATGTTTACTTATAAAAGAAAAGTTCGTAACCACTATTTAGGCTCGTCTACCAATTAAAAGTCATAGTAACTACTGTGATTATCTTTTTTTTATTTTTGATATAATTTTTAAATATATTAATTCGTTTATTTCATTTTTATTAGCATCAGTATAAGTTTTCAGAGTTCGATAAGTGTAAGGAGTCTCAAATTTTGCATGGGGGATTCTTTCAGGTGCTCACTTAGACGGGGTTTTGCTTAATTCGGGTACGTATCAAAATCCCGAATTTTAATAGACCGAATTTTAAAATACCGATAGACGAAATCCCGATAATTGAAACGCCGAATGGTTGTTTGGTCGAAAGTTTAAAATCCCGAAAGTTCATTTGCCCGAAAGTTTAAAATCCCGAAGTTTAAAATCCCGAAATTGCCACCGTTTCCGAGAAAAACAATAAGTAATTATCCTAATCTAAATAGTTCAGTTCCGGGTAACCTACTTAAAACATTTTTTTCTATTAATGCAAGTCGTTTCTGGAGGTCACAGTTTTAACCTAACCTAACCTAGCCATTACTGCCGTCTGCATAGTATGCTAAGTGAAATTATACCAAATAATATATTATGCGAAATTTGAACTCTGCCAATCGTAATTATACTAAATGTAATTCTGCCATCTTAAAAGTATGCCATTGTTGATTCGAAGTTTTGTCATTGTTGATTTCATCCATCGGTATTTCGTCCATTCGGGATTTCGTCCTTTCGGGCATTTGAACATCGGTATTTTGTGTTTCGACATAACGACTATCGGCATTTAAAACTTTCGGTATTTTGAATTTCGGTGTTTTGGACGTCGGTATTTAAATCATAGGTATTATGAACTTTCGGGATTTTGATACGTACCCCTTAATTCAACCCCTAAGGGATGAAACAGGGTAGCCAAGTTTGTACGGGAGAAAGCGGTTCTACCACCAGATTAAGTTAAAATTTTGCAAAGGCATTCTTTTACAAAATGAATAGACTATAATTATAACATAATATGACTATATAGTACCGTAGCGTATACGGTACTAAAGAGGGGGTGTAATATATTCTCCACTTGCAGGATATGACTATAGTTACTACCCATCTGATATAAAAAGAAAGGTATTATTACCGTTACTAAAAAAACATAACCTTTCAGCTGCAATACAAACTATTAAGAAGCTTATCTCACTATCCGGATCATGGTTTCTTCAAAATGTTAGCATACTCCACGGGTCGTTAAATCACTAGAAAATTACCATTCAAAATTCAAACATATTACTCTTCAGTTATGGTTCAAAATTCATTGATAAAAGGTAAGTCGTCTTCGCCTAAGAATATTTACGTGGACGAAACATCGGTGAGGGGTTAAATTAGGGTGAATATAGGTCAAGGCAGGGTTTAGGCTCGGGAATGTTGAATAACGGCGGAGCATAAAGGTTAAAGTTGTTACCGTGCTTCCATTATAGGAAATCTAATTGTGTGGAATTCCGATAGTTTTTTTTCGTAGAGGGATTATGAGTACAAGATTGTGGTAGGGATTGATGTATCGAATCAAAATCAGGTTAGGTGAATTTTAGTTCTTACAGGCAGCTAATGGTGTCGAGTTTATAGACACAAACTGAACGAAAACTACTCTAAAAATCACTAAAGAGCATTACCTTTCCTCTCAATTGTGAATATTTTTTATATTGTATTTACATGTCTGTTTATATATTTTCTGTTTAAATATTATCATGCTTATATATTTAGGTTAAGTGATTTTTATTTTACTTACTATTCTCTTCCTGTTCTCACACACTACAGTCTACGTTTCTTTCTTCATATTTCCTCTCGCAGGCCTGCTGGTAGAAATTTCTTTAGAAATAAGCTGTGCCTTTGTATTCTTTGTTTTTTGTGATGTTGTCCTGTGTTTTCTCTTGTGAATATGTTACTGTAAAAGCCCGAACTACGGTAAATCTTAAGATTTTCCAGTAAAACCTAAGATTTACCGATTATGATTGGTAAATGTCCATAAAAGTTTGGGATTCGAACTTTTACCATCATTCACTTGGTAAATCTTAGGATTAACATTAAAGGAACGGTAAATGTCGAAAAAAATTGGGTCCACCCTTTATAGTAGAACTTTTTATGTCATAATTTTATTTTGCATAACAACAGATAGCATAAACCTATCCATTTCTTTTTTTTTAAGAATTAGCCTTATCTAGATACTTGAGTTTCGGGTAACCTACTAAAAAAATATATATATTTCTTTTAGGAGGTTAGGTTAAAACTGTGACCCCCTGACGCACGAGCCGAGCGAGCGTAGCGAGCGGTGCCGCGGCAGCGGCCGGCGAGTGCCAGAAACGACTTGCATTAATAGAAAAAAGAGATTGTTTTTAGTAGGTTACCCGGAACTGAACTATTTAGATTAGGATAATTACTTATTGAATTAAATGACATTATGTATTTCAAAGAAATAAACAATTTAAATAAATGGCAACAAATAATGACAAAGATGACTCTAACTATAAACTTTCTGCAATATGACAATTCTGTCGTTTAATGATTATCGATATGAAATAAATATGCGATTCTGACTGTAAACTTTCTGCGATATGATGTTTCTAGTTTTAAATATTATGATGAAAGTTATGTCTAGAGATGATTTTGACTTACAAAATTATGAGTTTTGAATGTACGTTAAATAAGTGCTGCTAAACATTTTTTTGCGAAATGAAGTTTATGCTATCTGTTGTTATGCAAAATAAAATTATGACATAAAAAGTTCTACTATAAAGGGTGGACCCAAATTTTTATCGACATTTACCGTTCCTTTAATGTTAATCCTAAGATTTACCAAGTGAATTATGGTAAAAGTTCGAATCCCAAACTTTTATGGACATTTACCAATCATAATCGGTAAATCTTAGGTTTTACTGGAAAATCTTAAGATTTACCGTAGTAACATATACATAAATTATTAAATAAATAAATATAGTTGATTCCTTTCAAACGACGTTTCCTATTTGGAACTCGATTCAAGTGCCACAACTTAACTATGTTATAGTTTGACAGCAATTTCAATTTAGGGAATTTCACAATCTCACTATTGAACTATGAAATTGACGTTTTTCACCAAAAAATGTGGTTTTAAGCTAAATCAGATTATCTTTAATCTAGACGAACGAACGGTGAGCTACTCATTGCTCACCGTCCACAGGCCCAGAGGTGTGTGCTTTGAACTCGAGAACTATGTCTTGGCAATCCGCCGGTCACAACACTAGTCTATCACTGCTTATTGTTTTTTACTTCATAGTAAACAGGGTTGTTTTTGGCCGCAATTCGCCCGAGGTGAAGCAATGATACAGCCTAGAATGGAGCAAGAAGAAACCGATTCATTCGAACTTCGAAGAGATCAGATAATAAAGCTAAGGGAACAGAGAAACCGTTAGTGCATCTAAAATCTATAATAGTTATAATATTTCTTTTTTATTCAAATGTTTGCTGGTAAAAATATAAACACACATTACCATAAGAACAACTGTTTTTTTAATAATATTATAGTTTTTTTAAATAGTGAGATTACGTCTTCATTATCTAATTTAGTTAAACGCTATATTTACAAGTACATACAAATAAAAGTTTAAATCTTATGTCTACTGCAGAAATTAATTACAACTATTATGGTGGTGTCAGCAGTTATCGCTTAAAACTGCGTGACAGTTTTTTGAGCGATTAAGATGTTTGCTTCCCTGGAGAGAGTTGTTCACTTTGACAGTCAAATACTACAGTCTTGAATATGACCTCATATATCTGATACGTTGTATTCAGTTAAAGGCCAGGCCAACATTCGTCCCTATATGAAGGTAAATATAAAGTGAGGTTGTAAAGTTAAGCTTTGCAAACTTCTAGTGATTATGAAGAGGTAGAAAATAATAAAACAGACGAAGCAAAAATTTTAACTAATGAACTTTATTGTGTAGGTAGTAGGGTACATACTTAACAAAACTTTTGACCGTGTAGGTTTAATACGAGTAAATAAGTAACTTTCTCAGCTAATATTTTACGAGATAAAATAAGTTTATGCCTCTCTAGTATTCTCCAGCTCGACCTTTTTTATTATTCCCTAAGTTTTGAAACTCTCATTAAGCTTAAGCAGAAAGTAGGTTACGAGTAGAAATTAAGTTTTACTCACGATAATTAGTTACGAGGCGGTTTTTTCATTTTTTATTCTGTAACTAAAAGAATTTTACTGAAAGTAGCAAATTTTTCTTCACAATATTATAAAGTCTCGAGAAATGACATAAAAACTTAGTTAGTTGGGAGGTTGTAACACACTGCCAGGCTCTCAATAGCGACAGATTAATAACTTCTAAAGATAAAGTAAAAAAAAAACAGTTAATCTTTTCCGAGGATCTCAAAACCAAAATTGCTTTCTTTATTTATAAAGAAAGCAATTTTGGTTTCACAAAAGAAATTGTCTGATGTTAGATAAATTCTACACATAAAACGACAAAATATAACGGGAAAATAACCTATCATTTTGTTAAAATGAGACATCAAAAGATGCTGACAAAGATTGTCTGAAGGTCTCAATTGTACCGGTATGGGAACTTTGCCCTAAGGAATTGCTTCCCGAGTCTCCCATACACACAAAGTTAGTCTTTATGTTTACTGCGATTCATAAAAACGGCTTACTAAATAAAAGCTTCATAAAGAGAGATATAGGATGGAAAGAGAAACAAAGAGGCTGCGTGCGTTAATGCAACTTATCTACACTGAGGAATACTGTCCCAGTTTTTCTTGCATTCAGATGTCTTGAAAACTCAATACTGGGTAAGCTCGCCATTGTATATAAGGTTTAGTATTGCAATTTGTGTGTGTGTATTTTTTTTTTTATTTCATGTGTAATAGAAGTAAGAATCATAATTTTTCAAGCATCCCCGTCTAGTTTTATCAATATACATATTATTTAGACACATACCTACGTATGTTGGGGTCGGCTTCCAGTGTAACTAGATGAAGCTGGACATCAGTATTTTGGATGAAACGTCGAGCGACTGCCTATTCGAACTCCACGTTACAGCACTTCTAAAACTGGGGTTGCGGGTTGTACGAAAGAGATACCGCGGCCCCGGAACATAAAAGGCAGAAGAAGGAACATGGGTGGATTTTAGTCAGTACATGTCTGACCCCCCCCCCCCCCGCTCCGCCCAGGGCCGGGAAAGTTATTTAATTTAAACACTTTGTAAGACTGGCTTATACGGCTGACTACTTATACGGGTATCTTACTACCTTTAACGACTGCCAACCAAAAATGTCTCAAAAAAACCTATAATTAAAAGTTATACTTTAGGCGTATTTCTTTTATTTGCGTTATTATTTAAAAAAAAAAATTATATATCTTTGTACAATGTAAACCCTTACGATAACTCATGTTTTCTGCGATCCAATGTTCCTTTGAACTTATTAGAGTAGGCGATTGTAACAGGAGAAAACATGCTGTTTGAAGAAATGTGTTACGTAATTGGCTAGAAACGCCTGAAACATAAAAGGAAACATTATTTTCAGCGAATGACATCAACCATCATAACGAATTCGAACACATTGGCTTATTTACATGCTTTAAGAAAAGGTTTGACAGTCTTTTTGTAAGAGACATTCGATCGTTTAAACAAAGTTAATACTTATATTCTTAGGTTTATAATTTAGTAATTTATATTAGTAGAAACTATTTTTTCTGTTTTTTTTTTCTACTTATAATAAGTGATTTAACTGTCATGCATGAACAGCTTATGTCTTAGCAATTTAAAGTCTAGTCGTGAACAGCACTACTTAACTGTGGTCTACATTATTATTAAGTTGTTTGTATTTTTTGTTAGTAATATCCCATGTAGCTGGATGTTGTTCCTATCTGATAAAATAAAATACTTGAGTGGTGTCGAGGGACACCCGGATGGAACGAAGTTATTATTTATTGTGAACAAAAAGCCTGTATGCACTCAACAAAAATAATCGTCGCGACACCACACTGTTCAATGCAAAATAGACTAGCAAAAAGTGTCGTTACAACTTTTGGTCTTAATTTTTTCCGTCTAGCCCCCTTTCGCAACGCGCGATAAGGAACTTCGTTCCAAAAATATTATTTTGTTAATCACCGATGTTTGTAATCTCATTTATATTAAGCTGACAAAGTCTACAGTTTCAAAGCACACAATTTCTCTAGTGTTAGCCTTAACCGAAGAACACTGTCGCTTAACGAACTTATGACATAATCTTTAACCTAGCACTTACCCGGTTACGACCGGAGGGAATCAGTTTATTTTGATTCAATTTCCACCAGTCTCCGCAGTGGGACGAGTGTCACAGCAATTTTCAGAATGCAGTCTGTTGCAGACCTCTTTAATATATAGTGCACCACAGATCATGGAATCAGAGGTTAGGGTAAAAGTTAAATGTATTCGTTGAGCACACTTCTGTCGGGGACTGCCTGATCATCAAAAACAAAATATTTTTATTTTACATAGGCCTACATGGGGACTTATAAAACGTCGAGAAAAGATGCACGGTTCGGGTTGGTCGTTTCCTATGGAGAAGAACCGGCAAGAAACTCCATGGTTACTCTTTTAAAATCATTTAGTTATACAATGTTGTTGTTACAGCATTAGCACTTAAGTATGAGAGGACAGCGTAGGCCCGACAATAAGTCATTGCTTACTTTACAAAAAGTAAAATAAAATAATACGTTAACAAAAGTTAACAAGCGTCTAAGAATCTACAAGGCCAACCATGTCCACTCATTCACAACGAATTGGTAGAAAAGAATCTATACAAGAGTAAAAAAATAAATAAAAAAATATTGCAAAAACAAAATAATAACTAAGAGATCTGGCATGGCTGAATCACAAAGGCTTTGCATGCTTTTTTACAGATGGTAAATCATCATATCTAAAACACATCCATGTCCCTTATTCCGGGGCCTTCATGTTCCGGGGTCGAGGTACCTCTTTCGAAAAACTCGCAACTCCAGCGCGGTGGCTGGTTTGGTTTGACGAGTCATTGCATACTGACTTTACTTTATTTCTAAGATTTATGTTGTATATTACCAACTTTAACTTTTAAAAAATATGAATAGAAATGGAACCCTTATAAGATAGCTTTGTTGTTCGTCTGTCTGTATGCCTGTCTGTCTGTCAAGACCCTTTCTCGGAAAGGCGTGGAGGTATAGAGTAGAAATTTATAGTAAAATATCAATACACATCTAAACATATTAATTGACTGCGGTCCTTTGGAGCTGTGAAAAAATCAACCCTCTAAAAATTCTATAAGGAAAGGGATGGAAAGGTTCCATTGACTTAGAATTACGAAATTTTGTAAAAAAAAACAATATCATGGAGCACCAATAAATCAGACGCATAGTCACTTTAAAAAGTATTTACAATGCCGACTCTAGGAGCGACTGCTCTATGTACAATTGCACAGTGCACCAAATCATGAGGGTTCCCAGATATTTGTAAGAATGTTAGCCCCGGGCCCCGTTGTATTAGCATTTTTATTGCTTCGTCGAGCACCAGTATCAGCCCTATAGCGAAGTTTTGTAATAACAGTTAACACTGAACAAAAGTAGAGCAGATGGAAGTTTTCTTGATGTGAACGTTCGCTACAATTGTCTCATTCAAATCTTGAAGATCTTTCCTTTATTGTTTTCTGTATGAAGTTTTATGATTACGTTTTGGATGGAGTTTTTGACTGTAATTAATACGTGAACTGGTGTCGCTTTGTGATTGTCGAAGAAATGAGGAGATATGGTTGTTTCGCTTATCTTTTTGGCCATTAGCTAGGTCGGCTTTTGTTTTAGGATTTTAACAGCGAGTTGTAGTATCTGTAATCGTTCGTTGTTCACAGTTGTCCTACATATTTTGAAGTTGAAGACTGTGTTCGGGAGTTTTTTTTTTCAATTAATTAATCCTGTGACTATGTCCAGTGAGCTTCGGATCGACCGATCTACAGTTTGCAATCAGACAAGTTATGACATCCTTACTGATCTTATAAAAGCGAAAATGAGTTTATTAGTTTGTAACGTCTTCACGCCTAAATGGCTAAACCGATTTGATTAATTTTGGTACAGAGATGTTGGGACCCTGGAGACAGGCTAAAAAAATGATAAATAGAGGAGAAATAGGGAAGAAAAGTGGGAGAAAGTTTTTTTTATATCATCACGCGCGTTTTAGTCAGCGTTAGCCTAAAGTAACTATGCCACGCGGAATAAGTCACGGGCGGAAGCTAGTTTAGATGAATAAGTCTATACATTAAAATTACCAATATTTCAAAAAATGTTTCGTTATTTAACTTAGTCATGAAAATTGAAGAAATATACAATACATAAGTGTACTCTGTATTAAAACACTTAATTTTTCATGATATTTTGTAAATGGACATTTTACTTGTGTTTAGACGCAAAGGCAGTGTCTATTTATAACCCATTGAAGCATAAAACTAAGTTATGTGGAATCACAATACTGTCCTCAAGATGCAAAACAATCTCCACTGCTCTGTTTGTGCAACACCGCCATTGAAAAGATTAATGGTAGCGCGCAATGGAATGTAAAGCAAAATTAAAGACATCGTTTTTCATTGTCTTCCCAGTCATTCTTTTACGTCACAAGAGTTTTCTCGAGCATGCCTTTTAAGTATAAAACACTACACGCTTTTGCACGTGGCTTCACTCGCGTAGTAGTTGGAAATTGTCTCACGGGAGGGATTGTTACTTGACGGGATAAAAGGGTTTTATGTTCTAATCCAAATGATTTAAAAAAAGTAACCATGGAGATTTTTGCTGGTTCTTCTCCATAGGAAACAACCAACCTAAACCGGACATCTTTTCTCGACGTTTCATAAGTGCCCATTTAGAACAATGTGAAATAAAATATTTTGATTTTGCAATATTGGTCCATCTAAATGCTAGTTTTATCAAAATCCGTTTACCAGTTAAGACGTCAAAAAACTACTCTCAGACACAGACAGACATGTAAGGTTACTTTTGCATTAAGGTATAATACGGATAGGATTAAAATCAAATAGGCAGAACTTAAGAGAAATCTAAGTTAGAGCTGAATGCGTTGTGATATCCAGCACCCAAGTTATCCCTCTCTTCAGGTCTAGAATCAATTGATGCCATTTAGATTTTAGGTCAAGATTTTCGATTTCCGAGACAAAATAGATGGGATATGATTCTGTCTGATTTCAAACGCTATATATATATTATGATACAAATAGAACGTACTTACATAATTTATGTCAGACACAATGTGTAAATGCTCTTATTTTTTAATTTGCAATTCTCTTTGGACGACTTTAATGCAAAAGATTTCATGTGTAAAGAGCCAATTTCTCGCTACCTTCAACTACACAATCCGTAACATGTTGATAGTCCACTTTCCTAAATAAACACTGCCCAAAATAAGCAACACACATTCAAAGTTCACTCACTTCCACACAAAAACAAACATGAAGTACCTATAACTTACTCGAAATACATTTGCCATTCCGTAGTTCCGTACAAAAACATTGCCCCACGTTTGCTCTACGATATCTTTTACTTAGGCCACACATGTGCCAAGACCCAAGTCCCCGTGTGCCAATTGGGGTCAAGGATCGAAGGAATTCGAATTCCCAATGTACGGATTCGTCTGTACATAAGTCTTGGCGGAGAAATTGGGCCAAATTCGTCACAATTGCGGCTGGAATACTGCCCTCATTCTTAGAGAGCTGAGAGATTTTTTAAGAACAAGAATTTCTAGCCATTTTCGGTTTGCAGACGGTAAATTTATTTGCAGGATAAAAAATAATGGCTGCTCTTACTTTTCGTAAAAGGAGCGAATTGTTGAGTTACTTTACTGAATGTTGGGTAAAAGACGTTATTATGTAAATACGAAATTAGATTGTGATGATGATTTGCTAAAAATAGAATCTATATCAAGTTATATAGTTAGGAATATTTAAAGCTAAAAGTATTCTGAATACCCACGCTTGTTTGTTTCTTATAATTTCCTACGTAAATGTCAAGAGTTTAAGATGAGTTTGTTCTTTGAAAACTTTGTTAAATGTACAATTTGTTTAGGATCTCAAATTAGACTTTTTCTAAAATATATTTTTGTGGCTTCAAAATTGCTTTTACAACAGTTCGTGTTTATAACATGGGAAAGCATTTTCCGAATGCATGAATTAACCATACGTTGACACACCATTTTTTCAAGTATGTCAGTAAGAAATAGTACTATCTTCTCAACAAAAAGATTTAAAATAGTCTGTTTATTGTAGTTTACATATATTTTACCCTTTGTACAGTAAGTTTATACCTTATCTGTGTCGTTTCAGACATTTTAGTAGAAGCGGCCGAACCTAGGGGGTGTTCAATGTTACTTTTAATAGACATTCTCCGAAAATATTATGAGAGACTTGAAAAATATTTTTCATTTTTTCTCTTTATTGTTTTTATCTAAGTAATTATTATGTGTTACAATTGCCAGGAGTTTCGTAAAAAAGGACCAGTTTGAAGTTTCTTCTTCGTGATTTGGATAAACAAGATCGCAACCCAGATTCTTCATAAGCTTTTGTTTTACAAACAAGTTGTTAAGACTGCAATCTTTCACCGTTCCGGGCAATAAGTAACAATAATAAACTTATTATTGTTAATTTTTTTCCTTCTACAAGAAAATTTAAGGTGAATATTTTATTTATTAAAACTTTTTGCACAAGTAAAAACTGTACAAAGGCGGAAGTAATGCCTTAGGCGTTTGCCATATGCCATTTCTTTATATTAATGACAAAAAATTCGTCCTTAACGACAGCGTTGAGGACGAATTTTTGACGCTATATAGTTACTAGCTTTTGCCCGCGGCTTCGCTCGCGTTAAATTCGGGGTAACACAGTTCCCCTTTCCTGATTTACAGGTACCTGCTACCTGTAGTTTTTGCCCTTGCGCCTTATTTATTGTAATAGTAATGCTAAGTTTTCCATTTTCTTCCCTATTTCTCCCTCATATCTCAATCATTTAAAAAAAAAATAGCCTATGTCCGTCTCCAGGGTCCCAACTATCTCTGTACCAAAATTCATCAAAATCGGTTAAGCCATTTAGGCGTGAAGCGGTAACAAACAAACAAACCCACTTTCGCTTTTATAATATTAGTAAGGAATGGTAAGGATTGACTAGCCTGTAGACTGGTCGCGTTGCCACGTTGTATGGCAACGCTTAGCGCCAGGCCAAAGTAAATACCAGCCTTTGGGTAACGGCTCAAAATATAGTTATCATTTAAAATGAACACACTTTATTAAGAAGTAAAATAAATCCATTTTGTCTTACAATAACACGCGCTAACAAGCAAAAATATGAATGTATGGAAGCCCATACATTATGCGTTGAATAATAATCTTAATATATGTAGGTTATAAAAGAAAATACTAAAGTTTTTTTGTTCAAGCGTGGGCAATAAATCAGCAAATGTTAAGTTATGTAATAAAATGTACATTTATGTGTTTTTTTTTATACTGAATATATATATATGACGCAGTTTATTAAAACCTTTCAAATTATGTGTGTTGTTAGTAGGGTCATGAATAAAACAATTTCAAGAGTCACTTCACTTGTCTTTATTTGTTACTATGGGGCCGCCCCGCGGTTTCACCCGCATGAACCAGAATTAAAAGAAGACTATGTGTTAATCCGGGGTTGAGGGTTGTTCGAAAGAGATACCGGGGCAAACATAAATGGTGAACATGGATTGTGTTTTAGACAGTAAAAGACTGACACTCCCCCTCGCTCCGCCCAAAGCGGGGGAAGTTATTTGGTGAATTCTACAAAAAAAATACCCTGTCTACATAGGTACCAAATCCCATCCAAATCCGTTCAGCCAATTTAGCGTGAAGGAGTAACAAACACACACACACAAACAAACTTTCGCCTTTATTGTGATATATTGATTATTTTTCAAGGGTAAACCCAAAATAAATGTGCGTTATGTAAATAAATTGCATTCACATCCTACTTGTTAAATAAGATTTTCGTGACAGGTTTTTTAACCTTCATGTAAAATACTGGTTATGTTGATGGTATGGGTAGACCGCAAGCCGACCTTAATTTCGTTAAGGGCCTGTTCTACCACGACGTTTTTTCTCAGCGCTCATTGGGCGGTTGGTCGGATGTATGTCGACTTCGCAACCCCAAAATAGCAACTAGTTTTTATTGAAAAAAAAATACTTACTTATACAAAAAATATTTTTCACCAAGCCTTTTAAAAAAAACTTTTGTTATGTAATGTAACTTTCTAACACTTTTCCAAGACATATTTTCAAAGAAAACCATGTTTGGAATCGTAAGTTAGTGTCACATTTATATTTTTTTGTTATCGACATATCCATTGGTTATTTGTACAACTCTAATAAAATACCTGGTTTTCTTAGTTAAATTTGCGCACTTACATGTTTTTTACAAAGGTTCAAAAATAGTAAATCCTTAAAAAAAGCTAGGCAGGTGATGGGTGCATGGGATTTGATGTAAAGATAGGTAATTTGCTGAGCTTAATTTCGTTTCACAAGAAACCATTTCTAGTAACAGATATAAATAAATATCAGACCAATGTCTGACAAAACCGTACTGTGGATTTATTAATGTATGAACGGATCCTATAACCCGAAATCGATCGTTTTTCCAATCATACCCTTTGGCTATTCCTAACTGGTCCTTTGATAGGATTCTGAAGAAATGCTTCGTAAGGGCAAAAAGGTCAACATAGATACCGGTACCTGCCTTTTGCGTACGCAATTTTGTTTTCAAAACGTTAATAAATCTAAAAAATTGGAAAAAGAATTTAAATAATATACAGTTTACCTACTCTACCACTAGACTATCTGGCTGTTTGTGTAAATGAGTTTAAATGTTTGTAAACGGAACCACGATACAGGAGAAATTCCTCGTGTGGGGCAAGAAAAAAGTAGAAAGCGTTCGTTTAAGTTTCAAGGCATACATATCCTCCATCCTACGTCTTGATTAGCAAGATAGGCATCCGTCAGGAATTCTAAAGACTCTGTCTTTCTCTTTGCTGGAAATTCTTATTCTTAAGACTTCCATATTCCACACTAGCTACGAGTACTTGAGCCTGTCTGTTACAACAACTCCTTTTAAAAGTAAAATGTTAAAGTCTGAATACTTCGTGCTTCTCCTACAAATTGTGGACTTAAATAGTGACTTGAGGAGTTAGGAGCAAGTTTAAGACGACAGGGGCGCTTCAGGTACACACCACAAGCAAACTTAACCCTCTAACCACCGGTGGGGGGTAATAGACGATCTTTAGAGAGCTTGCGATCCCGCAAATTGCCTTTTGTTAATGTAACTGAGGGTTAAACTGGCACAAGTAACGCTTAAGCGGAGTTTTCTTTTGTAAAGTAATTGAGCGCTAGTAGTAGTTTATAGTGTAGGAGATTAGGTTATTCTATGTGTTGTGTATTTGTAGAGGTATAACAGAGAGTACATAAGTTATTTTAGAATATTGATCAGTTATGTTTAAAAAAATCAATTAATTAAATGTTTAATTTGTATTTTCATGAGATTTATTTGGTACACCAACAGCAATACATGCTAAAACTTAATAGGAACTATGCAATAATATAAAAGTGCTGGTATGTATGCCTTTAACAGGTATACGCAGCATTCACCATAGCGACACCAAAAAGTTTGCAAATGTTTTTTTATTGCTCGGAACATAGGTAGGTTTTAATACACTTGAGTAATAGTTAAAGTTTCACTACCCTTTTTTTGCGGACGGGATATTATTAAATAACTTCCCCCGCTCTGGGCGGAACGGGGGGGAGTGTCAGACTTGTACTGACTAAAACCCACCCATGTTCCTTCTTCTGCCCTTTATGTTCCGGGACCGCGGTATCTCTTTCGAACAACCAGCAACCCCGTACAATAAAATAACAATCTCAAATCAAAGGAGGCAACCTAGAAACGTAAATTAATTCGTAATCATGTACTTACGTAGAAATTGATTGCAAAATAACAAAAGAAAAAGCGTTCCAATAGAGAATTTAAAACAACCGGGCAACTACCCCTCATCTTTTTTGAAGTAAAACTTTACTCTTGTCAAAGTTTTATCAAATATTTTAAACGGAGGTAGCTAGTGGAATTCTCAAAACAGGAAAGTATGACGTAATTAATGTTGGGCAACAGTTTTCTTCTACAACAAACATATATTTTACCTCTTACCACTCAGTAAGAGGTAAAAATATATGTTTGGACAATTAGAACATTTGTTTGGACGTTAAAATTTTCTTCGATAGGTATAAACTCACCCCTATTTCTCAAGATCCTTATACTTTTATACCCCTTTTTCTTTGATCTCGTCGTATTTCTTAGGAAACCAAATTTAAGAGGGAAAGCAAAGCAAAGGGGCCTACCAGGGCCATCGCCTGCCAATATTGCGGGTTGTTCTGCCGCGATACCGGAACATAAAGAGCAAAAGAAGGAACATGGGTGGGTTTTAGTCAATAAAAGTCTGGCACTCCTCCCCGCTCCACCCAGAGCGGGGTGAGTTACTTAATGATGTCCCATCTGCAAAAAAGGGGCCTAAAATAGCAATATAGCATAGGGTCCTGCACTTTACAAAGCCTGTTCGGGAATCATCATAGAAAATGGACATCAAACAGCAAATCCTATTACATGTCCATTAACAGTGGACCAAGCGACATCCTCACGCCACGTAAGTGGGTTAACGATAATCTGCCGGCTTGAACTATGTATACTCTTCCCTACAGGCTATACGAAGAATTGTTTCCAATTGATTTTTAATCCACTAAACATGAATATGGACCTAATTGTAGCGTAAATTAGGTTGCTTTCAGAATGACTAGTTTGGATATAGAATTACTAATGTTGCAAAGGAAATAAATTAAACACAGTTGGATCGCAAATTGAACCAACTGTTTGGGAATCTAAGTTCTTTTTCCAAAAAACACATGTATGTTGTCATTTTTAGAAACAAAACTCTCAACACAGTAGACGTATCTACCTAACGCCTAAATTGCTTAATTCACCATCCGAGGAGACTGGACATAATGACGCTTTTAAGTACTTAGTGACGTTAGGCGTACTAAAATCAGTGGGTAGCCTGCGAAAAACGTTATTAGCCTTGCCTAATGCTCTTATGTAATGTTTGACAACTGTGGTAGGTCAATAGAGTCGAATTTTACACGAAATCTCACTTGGAGAGTTTAGCAAATGAGTGTTTTTTTACTAATGTGCAATCTTGCTGTTGTCCTATTATACTGCTTTTATGCGTAGCTGCTTTTACGTACAAGTATTTCTAATATTGCTGATATTTAAGACAACGGCGGGCGTACTGTGTACTGAAAAACGCAATGCTGTGAAGCATCCCAAAATGTGGACCGATGGTCTTGCTTGAGGAGTCCGCGTGGGTGCGCTGAATGTGCAAAATACAGGACCTGGCGACGACGGCGCAATTCCCCATGGATTGCGTCGTCGTATAGGCGTCATTTGGGCAAGCCTTTTTAGTTCATTATGTATAATGTTGAAATTGAAACGCTGTTGTGTGTTTGTTTTGGGTTTGATGTTACTTAAAATGAGTCATTTTGTTACTTGAAATAAAGGAACTAATATTATAATAGTTTATCTCTTCATTAAGACTGAATAAAACTAGCTTTTGCCCGCGGCAAAAGCTAGTAGTTCGCTAGTAGTAGTAGTAGTAGCTAGTAGTTCGCTTCGCGTTTAATTCGGGGTAACACAGTTCCCTTTTCCAGATTTGCAGGTACCAGCTACCTGTAGTTTTTGCGCTTGCGCCTTATTGAATGTAATAGCAAAGCTAAGTTTTCCCTTTTCTTCCCTTCCTTCCCTTTGCTTGAAGCAGCGGACAAAAGCTAGTAAAAAAATAAAACAATAAATGATATGTGGTAAAACATAATGTAACTTACAACAGATACCTATTTTACAGCCACAAAGCATCTTAAAACACACCTAAGCAATATCCAAGCGATACATCTAAATCCCAAAGGCAAGCGAAACCGTTTGCAGTAGCAAGCGAAGTAATAACATATGATTTATGGTTTGCATGTTAATGCATCATCCTGTAGCTATGTGTTGCTCAATGGCCGACGCCTGACGGCGTTTGGCGGTGCTTAATGTGTGTGAAATATGCTGTGATCATCTTCAGTTCAAATTGTTTATGGACAGAAAGAAGTAGAGAGTCATCACTTAAGTAAGCTATTAGAAAATAAATAAAGATATTTGAAAATCAATTTGAGTATTTTATTAGTGCGCAGTTTGACTAATAACAGTAATTTAGTGTAATAAAACGTAATACTTTTTTCCAATATTATTTTATGATGATATATTTGAAAATAAACTAAAATAAAATTTTAAACTTAAAAATGGCGCGCTTTCCCCTCTTTGGTATAGTAAACTTAGACCTGATAAGTTAACCTAATTCTATTTCCGGCGGCAATCTTGCTGTCCAAGCAACGCCTTAAGGCGCTGTACAAAGCAAACACTTTGTAAAAACGTCTAGATTTTCGTCGCAAAGTTAGCCGTTATAGAAGCGAAAGTGAGTTTGTTTTTATGTTTGTTTGTTTTTTTGTTACGTCTTCACGCCTAAATGGCAAAACCGATTTGATTTTGGTACAGAGATAATTGAGCCCCGGGGAAGGACATAGGCTATTTTTTTAAGTGAAAACTGAGTGGGAAATTTGGAAGAAACGGGAAAACTGAGCATTGCTATTACAATAAATAAGACGCTACGTCAAAAACTACAGGTAGTACCTGCAAATCAGGAAAGGGGAACTGTGTTACCCCGAATTTACACACGAGCGAGCCCGTGGGCAAAAGCTAGTAATAATATATTAGTACTTATAGATAATTTATTTAAAAGTAACGAGATATAATATAGTATAGTCATAAATTTCATAGACTAAAGACATGTCTAAAACTTTTAAAACACGGAACTAATTTTTTAAATATTCAATTAAAACTGCAAAATGACTTACATTTTGGCGGACGTGATATTCAAATAAAATCAAATAAAGTCGAAATATTTTCGACCTTTTTCTATTCTTTCGATGCACTTCTGTCGTATACTTGTCATTTATTAATATAGTTATAGTATTATTTGTATAGTTGTATCAGTCCACGCCCAGTCTGCAGCTAGCCTCACCTCCGCGAATACCTAAAGGTTAGGGTTAAAATGGCTTAGTTTATATAAGATCTTTTTGCCCCGACTGAAGGCCTTAATTTCAAGTCATCCACAGGAATTGCCCGGTTAAGCAGACGACAACCTCATAAGTTGAACTGAGAGATGCCATTCATAAAAAATACAGTTTAAAACAACAAAGTGTAACCGAGTGATATCATAAACTAATAAAAGTATTTTTTAAGGTTTCAATGGGTTCTTTTACTTAGGAACTTTAGGGGAAAGTATCAAAAAACTACGGTTACAATAAATATTGTTTTTAAAAAAATCCAAATAAGAAAACATCATAGTTTGATTATAAATTGTCCAACGTTTTAGTTTTAGATTGAAAACTTTAATATTCTCTAAATAAATAAAAATGAATGCTTTTCACGGAACAGGGTAGTTTCCAATTTAGACCAAAAATTATAAAGATATAGCCCATTAAAGTTACGTGTGACGTCACTCGTTGCGAAAATATGCAGAAACGCGTGATTCTAATTTATAAATAAAAAATGACGCGTTCTTTATTTTTGAATAATCTAAAAGACAGACTCTTTTTTTTTGGAAACTAGCCTATTATACCCGTGCGTAGCCAGGGCAGATTAAAAGTATCTGAAAAAGTTATAAAATAACTCAACCCAGTATTTGGAGCAAAACTGCTGTTAAATGAATTGGCGCACTCGTAACTTACTGAGTCCAGGGCAAAAAAATCAAGGCTGAAAAGTTATAAAACCAACGGTTTAACGTAACAGCGCTAATATTTGCCCTGGACTGGCCAGGGTAAATATGAGTTTCATTTTTATATAACGTGCGTTACTTTTACGAATCATTTATTACTTTGTGAAAAACGAACAAAGAGATCTGCTAACAAAATTCTGAAAACCGAATGTACTTTTTTATAAAAGTTTAATATCAAATGTTTTTTCCAAGAAAAACCTTTTTAATGTTTAAAGATTTTTACTTTGATGATCATATGCCATACATCGTTAGAAAAAACTTCAAAAACATCTAGTAAAATGAACAGAAACAAATTAAGAATAAACACTTACGATTTTTAAGTTTAGATATTTATGAACTAATAACCTTCAGTTTTAAGTGAAGTAGTCTATATATATTAAAAAAAAAATTACTTGAAGCGATGGTGAAGGATACTAAATGTATCGGGAGTAGATATAGATATATAGAGAATTCTTTATTATGTACAACATACACAATTTACATAAAAGAAGGAGGTAGAAAACGGAAAATTGCACTTGTACCACACGTGAAATTTGAAAGCGATTGTCACTTGTTCAGAACCCCGAATTAGAAATAAATTATTAACTTAAAAAGGTTTCTAAATCGACATTGAACGCCTATAAAAAACTTATTGTCTGTGCTACAACCGTAGCTTTGGAGAATATGTTTTGGATGCAGGTTATTTTTTTTCTTTGTATGGAAAATCATCAAATAACTTCTCCCGCTTTAGGCGGAGCGGATGGGAGTATCAGACTTATACTGACTAAAACCCACCCATGTTTCTTCTATTGCCCTTTATGTTCCGGGGCCGCGGTATCTCTATCGAACAACCCGCAACCTCGGCAGGCGGTGGCCCTGGCAGGCTCCTCTGCTTTGCTGACATCTCTTTGAGGCGCGCGTGGAACACTAACGCGCCGTCGACACGGCAATAGACGGACGGACAGTGAGCTACCTATTGCTCACCGTCCACAAGCCCGCATCTACGGTGACCGGGAGTCGTCTCGCAGCGCCCGATGCCCGGGGGGTCTACCGCGGCGGCTAGATTGGTTTGAGGTTCTTTCCCTCAAACGCCCGGTGGCTGCAGGATCAGGTCATGTCTAACATAAAAAAATATTGTCATTAGAAACAAAGGCATGTGCGAAATTTCAGCTCAATCAGTTGTTGTGAACTTATATAGTAAAAAACCGTTCAAGAGCGAGTCAGACTGCGCACAGAGGGTTCCGTACAAACTTGCGACATAAACAGCCATAACTTTAGACTGCGTAGACCTAGACCAGGGGTGTCAAAATCAATTTTGCAGAGGGCCATTTATTAGATTAAGAATGTGTAGGCGGGCCAGGTTCAAATTAAAAAAACCAAAACATACCTACTGAATTATTTTATCACCTTTATTTATTTAGTTATACAAATGGGTGGAAGGGATACCGACGCGAAAACGGTTACCACGTATTCAGTGCATCATTCTGAGCCCCCATATATAGAAATCTTTCATCGGTTATTGAATCTGCGAGCCATTTTAAACCTGCGTAGAGGCATCGAGTGCAGTCTAAAATCTCTTAAAAACAAGATTCATTTATTTGTGATATATTGTGATTGCGGGCCGTATCGAATAAATATCGAGGGCCGGATTCGGCTCGCGGGCCGTATCTTTGACATGACTGACCTAGACGGTTATTTCACCGTACAAAGGGACCACAGAGTTGAGGATAGGGCTTTTATTTCAAGTCGATACCTTTGGAGGTATTGCGTTCCCGAGGTAAAGGGTCTTGACAGACAAAGTGATCCAATAAGGGCTCCATTATTTCCTTTTGAATCGAAAATCGCAACTTAAAATCGTATCTCTGAGCTCTATCTTATACAAACAGATATTTTCCATCACTCATGTTCAGGTGTTTCAAGATAATTGCATTACTTTGAACCCGCCGACTTAACTTAGTAATTACTCGAGCGAATTGTGCACTGGATAATTAAGTAAGTACTTAACTCACTTAACTGTAACTGTTGTTAACAGAACTAAGCTCGGCTTATTTGCTTCGTGATAAACAAAGTTATTCATCTCTTATATAATAGAGTTCTTTGTTTGCTTAATTTTAATTTAATTAAAAGGAATTATGGATTATGTTTTAAGTCACTTTTCTATCTATTTGTTTTGTTTTTGATGTTAATATTGATTGCTACAAAATAATTCGGATTGCATGTATATCAGTCGCTTTGATTGTTGGCAACAACAATCATACCAAAAAAAAAACAGCAATCCCATAATAAAACAACATTTTTTTATGTTGATACGGTGACAAGCGTAATAGTTGAAATATATAAATATACATTTATGATTACTTTAACATTTCTAGGTATTAATATATTTTTTTAAAAGTTTGACAAGTTAAATACGTATATTTTGATCACTTTATTAAAATACGAAAAAAGTAATTGAGATTTTAATTCCTTAATAACTGAACCATTGAAGTTATCAAGAAGTACTTGAACGTTTATCGCAGATCATCCTACATCAAATCTTGACCAAATATTGTTGGAAGGGCGCACAAAGGAATTGACCTATCTACAGACATAGTCCCCTATACTAAGTTATAGTGACAATGTTCGACCTTTATGAAGAACTTGATAACGTTTATTGGCAAACTGGATCCTTAATTACAATGTAGCCTGGCAGGACGCTAGCTAGAGTATATTATGTACATTGCAGAGGGTAATATAATACATAGCAATGTTATATGTTGATACGGCAGTCGAGACTGTATTTCATGCGTCTTATGGTGCAGATTACTAATTACTGGACGTATCTAATTTAGGTTTACATCATGCACTCGTGCTAGGATTTCAGATAACTATAAAAAAAAACAATGACAAAAAGTCTTAGACAAATGAGAATAACGCTATTGTCATAAATGACAAGAAAGAGCGTGTCTTAGACTCAACGACACAAATATGTGACAAAATTGAGGTTAAATAAATGTCTTGATGTTCGAGGGCACGCGAGTTCGTTTATGCTTTGGTGTTCGTAAGTATTTTTTTTGTTGTTTTTTTTTTATGTTGCCTAACACTAGGATTTTTCCTGTATCGTGGGTACTTTTTTAAGCTCACATACACAAATAGCCAGATCCGGAACAACTACCTGTAATTAATACAATTATTTTTTATTTCCTTGTGGGGATTGAACTCGCGACAAGCAGCGCAGAAGTCGATCGTTCAGCCACTGCGCCAACCGAGCTGTTGAAGGTTAAAACTGTGTTAGAAACTTATTTTGCTTGCTTATATTAGCGATAAATATATTGACATAAAACTGCAGAACGACCATCATTTTAAAAAATCAACTTTCCGTAACGTAAATCAAAGCCAAATTCCATTATGTTTTTCCACCTTTAATACATTTTCCAAAGAAAAACCAGATCACTAAGGTCAGCTATCAGAATTAGGTCATCCCGGGATTCCTAGGTCGTGCGAATCACGCCCGTATGGCCTATACCAACACACATGCATATTCATTATATGTGTGTTTAATCAGAGCAGTAATAGTTCATACGCAGCGCATGTTGTATACATTGCAAGGTATTGACAGAGGGACTATAGTTACCACCTCTTGTGTATGGAGCAATGGATGCTGAATTGTAGCTAGCTAAGGCTTTTGTTTGGTAAGTGTAGTTAACAAAGGTATTTGGTGATGTGTCGACCCTTTGTAGTACGAAACCTTCTTGTGCATTGTGGAGGATTGTCAGCAGGTTCTAACAATATACTGTGACACCTGATCCGCTTGTGCGATCTATCTTTGCTGTATAACCAGAGGTTTATGTTCAGTGTAATGTTATGTATTTTAGCTGCAAGATGCATAAAGGAGATTTCAACTATTATTATTTTCAATTTTTGGATAGTTAAAACGATTTATTTACTTAGAATGTAGGTAATGCGATTAGATGTTACAATATTTTGAATTCTTATACAATTCTGCCTCATGGCATGCAAAATTGTATTAACTTAAAAGTTACCAAATTATTCTATTAGCTTAAAACTACTTATTTACTTTATTTAAGAAACAGTTTAAATAGATTTGTCATTAAGAAAGTCTGATACAGTGATATAACATTTTTTAATGAGTAATATTTTTTGGATTTTCCTATCCTACTATAATAATATTATAAATGCGAATGTTCGTGAGGATGGATGTATGGATGTTTGTTACTCTTTCACGTCAAAACGCCAGCTAGTACTGAAATAAACATTGACACCCACCTCTATGCAATGCACCTACTATTGCTACTCTCGTGAGCGAGAAAAGGTTTGTTAGTAGGACAATCAGTCTAAGTAGCTGATCGTGATGCATCCTAATGGCACTAGTGCAGGATTATAAGTTCTTCAATGACCTCCATATAAGATATGAGTAGTACAAGAGGATTTTCAAAAATATAGACAATGGTCCAACACCTGCAGAGGGACTTGCCGGGGTTGCGGGTTGTTCGAAAGCGATACCGCGGGCCTGGAACATAAAAGGCAAAAGAAGGAAAATTTGTTGTAGGAAATGAGTGTTAAAAAAAAATTTAGTGGGTCAATAGAAGTCTACACTCCTCCCCAAACCAGGGCAAGTTAAATAACTTATCATCATCAAGTGATGATGTCCCAAAACGTATCCAGCGGGTCTTGCGCAGTCAGCCAGAGTACCACTTTACTGACTACCTTACATTATCACTATGCGACAAGCTTTTATCGTAATTAAAGCTCCGCCCAACAACAGAAAATAAATAAGGCTTTTAAAAAGAAGTTCTTCTTTTCAGCCCACATGAGTAGCTAGATCCTTGAACACTAAACCCATAAAATGCTTACTAGGTATTTAATGTTCCCACACAACGTGATATTTTGGGCTAACACAAAGTTCCTTTATTCCTTACATTTTCCTTGATCATTTATTTTCTTTTACTAAGAAAGTAAACGGCTTTTTTGCTCTTAAGGCTCCGCGATATATCTTGTGCCTGCTTCATAAGTGGAACTAGCCACGAAATTAGATATAATCATATTAGATAAGGACACAAAATTAGTTACCTTCGTCTTTGTTTCTTTAGTTAACGTTATTTCGTTTTGTTTAGCCTTTAGAAGCGAGTTACGAGTATATACGGATGGTAGCGGGAACAACATTAATGAATTGTTTAAGTTGAAGCACATTGTGCTTGGCCACATCAAATTTTCCATTCAGCGCTTCTACCTTTGGCAGTTAGAACAGCAATGCGCTTTGAGCATTTTGCTCACTGTGCTGAAAATCATTGTTATTTAACAGTGAAAAAAACTCATACTCATGTTAGTAGGTACTTATAGTTAGTACTTATAGATAGTATAGATAAATGGGAACCTACTAACCAAATTCAATTTCTGATCCTGTTTCGCAAATGGGAAAAAAATCTTAGGCCTGATCTACGGATTAGATACGGGATCCAACTCGGATTAATGTGACCTTACCTTAACATCCTAAAAGGTAAACTTTAATATAAAAAGCAATTACTTACCTACCTACCTACATTGTGTACGTATATCAATTACATTAAAGTATTGTTACAACCCACATTTGTTATTTGATACAGAAAACCGCTTACCCAAATTCGGAATATCATATTCAGGAAAAATTACCTTTCGGAATTCAATTTAGAGAACGTATTAATATGAAAGCGGTAACATTTATCTATTCCTTACAGCTTCAGTAAAATATTATTTACAAATACGTCGAAGGAAGGTAGGAAAGCCTTTGTTTGAAAAAAAGGCCGAGGAGACCGGGAACAAGGAGAAATAAAGCATCCTTATTGCCTAAGTTTATGTTCAGCCGCCATTACGACGATGTATTTGGCCATTTAAGATAGAAAAAGGTATTGGGTGAATCTTTCAAGGTTTAATACGGCCAGTGTAGAGAGGTTGTTGAATAGAGGTGCGTATTTTTAGCTGGGTGACCTATTTTCAGCTGCCGGGTGCTTCCCGGGCCGAGCTGGCGTTCCATTGACCCACATGTACGCAAGCTCTGACGTCAGAGGCTGTTATTACGTCACAAGCTAGCTCTTTGTGCTCGGCTGATGTTTGCCGATGATGGTGTCGGGGGTTATGTTCAAAGTGCAACTGTTTACTTTATTTATTAGATTATAGTGGTGTTTTTTGCAGTGTTTTTTTGTTAAGGCTATCAATTTTGACCCTTATTTTAAGGAGCTACATATTTAGAATGACATCGTGGATATGGACTGACAGTGGTAACTGAATGGTTTTGCAGTTGAAGTCTAAATATTTACAAATCATACCCACTGAAAAAAAGGGTAAAAAAATATTGAAAATTTAATTACAAGACCAAGTAAACGCATTTTGAAATAAGAATGTCTCCAACAATTCAAAGTGCTCATTGAAGTTGATTAAAGTTGAAACATTATCATTTTCAGTTCTGTATAAATAAAAAGCTGTCAAGTCAAATACAATAAAATTGTCGCTGAAAATAATATCTTGTAATGGATACAAAGCCATTACTATCAATGAAAAAATATTTGAGATGAATTTGTATATTTTATTAGTCCCTTTTATACCAGTAAGTTTGGAGTTCTCTTACAAGTGGGCAAGTAAAAGTATTCAAGTTATAATTCTCACTCATTCGATGTTTGGTGGTGGAAAAAAACAAAAAAGCCTTAGTTGTTAGACGATGGAACGCGAATATATTACAATAGTATTTCTCGGTATTGTAATATGTTTATTGTAGATATTACTGCCCCTGAATGAATTTTCATAGCATGTTTTTATATGTTGGTCTACATAAGGATGGAGTTTGGATTAATGCGACCTTTTTAAACACACACACAACGGAATATTTACCATTTGTATGTTATATGGTAAATTTACCATATAACATACATGGTAAATTTTCCGTTTCAACTGTTAATAATAATGTTAGTTACCATGTCGGTTTTAAGACTTTTCAGATCCATTGTTATAAGTTTGTTAAAATACTTCTTTTTGCTGTAGGACGTGGGTTAATTTTATTTGGCACAGATATAAATTAAAGTCTGAAATAGCACACAGGTTTTATCCCGATGACAATTCCCAAACTCCACGCGGGCAAAGTCAAGGGCATAAACTAGCATATTATATGTAAAGCAGCATTACTGAGGCAAATCCAGAATTAGACACTAATACACGCGTGTTTTTGTTACCTATCTGTTTCGCTCAATTTGACATCTGTATAAAAGTTAGTTAACACAATCAGCACGAGCGAATTTCTTTCCGCATCCGTATTCGCTCCACTTTCATCAAACCCTTTTTTTGCGGATGGGAAAATCATATAATAACGGAGCGGAGCGGAGCGGAGCGGAGCGGCCTGTGGACGGTGAGCAATGGGTAGCTCACCGTCCGTCCGATTGACGACAGGCCGTGTCGACAGCGCGTTAGTCGTCCACGCCTCAAAGAGATGTCAGCAAAGCAGAGAGGCCTGCCAGGGCCACTGCTGGGTTGGGGGTTGTTCCAAAGAGATACCGCGGCCCCGGAACATAAAGGGCAATAGAAGAAACATGGGTGGGTTTTAGTCAGTACAAGTCTGACATCCCCCGCCAAAAATGTTTAAAGAAAGACATTCCAAAGGTTATTAAATTGAAGGTTGTCTTGTCCCTTTTAACATTATTTAACTTCCCATTTATTTCGAAAGGTCAAAGAGAATCGTTTCCCTGAAGGAACTCTGAAATCCCATACGGTTATCCCGGTCAACTTATCAACTTAACCGAACAATGAAAACAAGCCAGCCTTCACTATTGTTTGACAAACCTCTCTAAAAGGCCATCAATAGTACAAAATGCAATAACAACAAGCAAATAAGATTTTACAAAGGCAAAGCGGGATTCCTCCAATCAGACAACAGCATTCACAAGGGAGATTTAAATCGTGTTCATTTGCATCCAATGTTTGTTGATTTTAGAGGCAATAAATTGTGTTTACATATTTAGGCGATCAAATTCGTTTGTATTTGATTTAGAGGGATCTGGTTGGGGTGTGAGAAAAGTAATCAAGAAAACATATAGGTACAGTTGTGTTTAATGTAAGTGTTTATTCGTAATATGTTACTTCTTACTTATCCTGTCCTACTATTATATTATAAATGCGAATGTTTGTGAGGATGGATGGATGTATGGATGTATAGATTTATGGAAAAATATTTAAAAAAAATAAAAAGAAACGTTGCCCCACAATAGGAATTTCTCCTGTATCGTGGGTGCGTTTACAAACATTTAAGCTCACATACACAAACAGCCAGACCCGAAACAACTACCTGTAGGTCATACAAATATTTGTTTGGTGCGGGGATCGAACCCGCGACACGCGGCGCAGTAGTCGATCGCTTAGCCACTGCGCCAACTATGCCGTGTGTTTTGATACTCTTTCACGTCTAAACGGATCTTGATGAAATTTGGCAAAGAGATATAAGTATGGTCCGTCCATTGCTGCTACAAAATGAAACGGAAATGAAACGCAGTTAATATATGTATTTGTATAAAACGTTATTTTTACTCCGAGGAATCTGTTTATAATTCAAATTGTTCGCACTCTGTTACACCACATTTTTCCTTAACAGAATATTTCTCCAATAAATAAATTCTAATCCAATCACAGGCTTCCTTTGAATACACAAGTACACACAGAACATAATAGAGGAAATTAATAATTCCCAACGAATGCCAGCTTTCTATTCCAATACAAATCATTTGAGACATCGGTTGTGCACCATGTTTTATATTTTCTTGTTTTCTCTACTCGTTGGGGAATCCATTAGTTGGGCGGGGGAAAAACGAGTGATTCCAGTTCGAATGTAGTTTTCAGCTCATCGGAGATTTTTCTGCCAAGTCGCCCTTTACGGGGACACAGACTAATGAATTTTGTATGTGTTCTTTATTTGTTTAGGTTTTATCTTGGGGAATTGGCCCACTGGTATTGTGGTAAGTACCTAATGGCAATAAACCCAAGGTCGCATAAGACGTTTTTGTATTTTCAAAGGGTATTTTTATAGTTAGACTTCTAGTACCCGGCGTTCGTTGCAAAGCACTTTTGTCTATGCACTACTTGTCTGTACTACCTAACCTACTTGTCTAACTACCTATATGTATATTTTCTAACCGTTTAAACTTTCCTTGAATTTCCACAAATATTTCAAGATCAAAATTAGGCAAATCGGTCAAGCCATTCTTGAGATTTAGCGAGACAAACGACAAGAAACTAATTTTTATATTATAGATATATTTTTCAATGTTATGTGTTAAGTTTCCAGTGGTCCTAAATGTACTTTTTTACATTTAAAAGTATATTTTTACTAGCTTTTGCCCGCGGCTTCGCTCGCGTTAAATTCGGTAGCGCCTTATTAATTTGTAATAGCAACGCTAAGTTTTCCCGTTTCTTCCCTCTTTCTCCCTCTTTCTCCCTCATATCCCACTCTTTTTAAATAAATAATAGCCTATGTCCGTCTCCTGGTTCCCAACTATCTCTGTACCAAAATTCATCAAAATCGGTTTAGCCATTAAAAGCGTGAAGAGGTAACAAACAAACAAACAAACTCACTTTCGCTTTTATAATATTAGTAAGGATTCCTACTTCAAAATATAAAATTTAGGAGTAAAAACAAAGAACACAATATGAGCAACTACGCTATTTCAGGTCACAGTTTTCTTCCTAGAATTATGAGCGATAATAAAAATAGTTGGTATGCATTTTAGTTTATCTCTTCATTAAGAGTGTATAAAACTATAACAAAGCCTTTTTGAAAGGTTATCCTTACTAATTTTATAAAAGCAAAAGTGAGTCTGTTTGTTAGTTACGTCTTCACGCCTAAATGACTAAAACAATTTTGATAAATTTTGGTACAGAGATAGTTGGGACCCTGGAAACGAACATAGGCTAAAATAAAACTGAGAAAAAGGGTAGAGAAAGATTTTTTTTTTCGATCATCACGTGGGTTAAAGTTAGCTTTAGCCCAAAGTAACTATGCCACGTGGACGAAGTCGCTTGCGACAGCTAGTTTTTAATATCTAGATATCTTTTTAAATATCTCCTACGATAATATAAAATAATAAAAAAGTTAATATAAAAGTATTACGAACAATCCGATAAAAATGTTTAAGTACTCAAACTGACATTCACTTAAAAAACTGGAACATCTTACGAAACTGTTTGGCAGTTTTTCACAATACATGCGTCAATTTTCATTTAAAGTAAATTGTATTGGAATTTTCTTCTAAAACAGTTGCGTGTGTCGAATATTGAAATCTAATATCAAACATTATGAATTGCTATTTCAAAGGCACTGTGTTAATAATCTAAAAGAAAATCACTTATGACATGTAATTATTTTTAAGTTTAGAAATAGATTAAATATTTTACTTTTAATACAAATAAAAATGAGTCTCATTTGCAATCTAGTCCAATACCATAACTTTTATCGCGTTAAATTCAGTAGCGCCTTATTGATTTGTAATAGCAACGCTAAGTTTCCCATTTCTTCCCTCTTTTTCTTAAAAATAGCCTATGTCCGTCTCCTGGTTCCCAACTATCTCTGTACCAAAATTCATCAACATCGGTTTAGCCATTAAAGCGTGAAGAGGTAACAAACAAACAAACTCACTTTCGCTTTTATAATATTATAGTTAGGATTTTTGTACAGTAAGCTTTTGTGTCCGTGTCCGTTCGTCAGTGACCTATCTAATAAATAAACATATTTGATCCTCCTTCGTCATAGTTATTGTCTCCGAAAGCTTATGATACAAACAACGACTCTGAATCTTACTCTATGGATATAAAAAAACGGTCAAGTGCCAGTCAGACTCACGCACCGAGGGTTCCGTACAAACTTACATCATAAACGGTCGTATCTTTAGACTGCGTAGTCTTTTTTTTGCGGATGGGAAACTTGCCCCGCTCTGTACGGAGCGGAAGGGAGTGTCAGACTTGGCCTGACTAAAACCCGCCCATGTTTCTTCTATTGCCCTTTATGTTCTGGGGCCGCGGTATCTCTTTCGAACAACCCGCAACCCCGGAGACTGCGTAGACTTAAGGGGTTGATTTTTCACAGCTTCAAACGACCGGAGACTTGAGTATATGATTTTAATTTCAACTTGATACTTACGGATTCTGGAGATAAAGGGTCTTGACAGACAGACGAATAAGGGTTCCGTTTTTTCTTTTTAAGTACGAAACTGCATGTTTTACGTACTACGTGGTTTGAATAAAAAATGAGACGTTAAGTCGGGACTTTTTAAATGGGTCACGTTAAGTTAGAAGTTTACGCACCGTCTGTAGACGGCATTTCAATTAAACTTTAACTCAAAACTTGAATATGGACATTGGTACATTTATTTAGTGACTAGCTTTTGCCCGCGGCTTCGATTGCGTTAAATTCGGGGTAACACAGTTCCCCTTGCGCCTTATTGATTTGTAATAGCAACGCTAAGTTCTCCCTTTTCTTCCCTCTTTCTCCCTCACATACCACTTTTTTTTTTTAATTAGCCTATGTCTGTCTCCTGGTTCCCAACCATCTCTGTAACAAAATTCATCGTAATCGGTGTAGCCATTAAAGCGTGAAGAGGTAACTAACAAACAAACTCACTTTCGCTTTTATAATATTAGTAAGGATTAATATTAAAGGAAGGAAAAAGGAACAACGACGCTTAAATGGTTACCACGTATTCAATTCTACCACACAGAATGTTAGTAACGGTAATTTAAAACAAAATCCGGCCAAGAGCGGTTCCGTACAAACTTACGACATAAACGGCCATATATTTTGACTGTATAGACTTAGAGGGTTGATTTTTTTCACAAAAAAGGGACCACAGACTTAAGTATGTATAAGATTATAATTTCAACTCGATACCTCCACGCGTTTCCGAGATAAAGGGTCTTGACAGACAGATAGACGGTCAACAAAGTGATACAATAAGGGTTCCGTTTTTTCCTTAAAAAAACAGTTTCCCCATACATTGTTATCGTGTAGGTATTGCAGTTTTGTAGGAATCTTTTTTTTTAAAGGAAAGGGTTTTTTTTTTAAAAAACCGAATACTTAATATATTTTGAGGGTACAGAATGATGTTCTGAATCATAGTAACCATTTTAGCGTCGGTTACTGTCCACCCTGTATTTTATACTTGCAGGCGAGTGTTTCGCACGATTACAGCACTAGCACGTCATCAAACATAACCAAACCATTATTACCGCCTGTAATACAGGTTCATCCTTGAAAAATAAGATGCCTGTACTAGGGTACAGGCATCTTATTTTGTTTTACCTACTACCATTAAGATTTTATATATTTTACCAATTTAAACTTTTGAATAAAGATTTGAATTATTATGCTATATTTTAGTTGAAGCCAGTTATCTTATTGTGTGTTTATCAAACATATGAACCAACCAAAATAAACGTTCTAAATGATGATAAAAACCTCAAAAATCCATTGTTCAAAAAACTATTCTGTTTGATATAAAAGAATACTTTATATGTTTTGTTTTTCGACGAATTCGACCATCAGATAAAACGGTTTCGCTATCTAAAATAGAAACAGAGAATGAGGTATCTGTCTTCATACACTACTCTGTGTTATGATCGTCCAGCCGATATGGCTTTACTTGTATTAAAGATAAGTGCTGCGAAGACATCTCGACCCGTCGCATAAAACTACTACAGATTACTTCCAAGCTTATATACTTCTTTATTTACTTTCTTACTTTTATGTTCATAGCACATAAGATATTCTAGGATGTGTTATCATGATGAATCTAAGAGACTGATGTTTTGAGATAGTAGCTTCCTTTTTCTTATTTGTACAGAGTTTCGGTAAAGGGGGACCCTACAATAAGGTACTTTAAAAAGGCCACCAAATATCCCTAAAAATATTTGCAATATTTTGATTCATGCTCTTTGGGAGCCCCTTAAGACATTAGCGCCTTTCTAAAACATTTCTTTAGCTAAACGAAAAAGATCATCTTCCTTATAAGTAGAACCTCTTTCTACACTTTTCATCAAATAATGCAAAATTGTTATCCAAACACTGTGAGAACCAACTCTACTTATTATTCATTGCGTTATTTAAATTTGCGATGAGATGAAATTTTCTGACACGCGCTGCTATTGATTACGAATTTCCTTAAAAATCCTCATTATTTCGCTAGTATTGATATAACAGACTACAGTGCATATAATAAAGTATTCTAATTACACACCCTAGTATGTCATTCAATATGGCGTATATTGCCTACATTACGCCAATTCACTCCTAGAATTCTCAGAAATCTGAAT
The DNA here is from genome assembly GCA_905475445.1 of Ochropleura plecta. Taxonomy (NCBI): domain Eukaryota; kingdom Metazoa; phylum Arthropoda; class Insecta; order Lepidoptera; family Noctuidae; genus Ochropleura; species Ochropleura plecta. The sequence goes on from FR997732.1 coordinate 6,959,621, forward strand.
ACAAACAAGTTCCTAACAATTCTGACTTTAAGCAATAGAATGCAGAATCAGGCAATACCAACAGGTGCAGCAGTATTGCAAATGTTATAGAAGACAGCAAAGTAGGTAATATTAGTTTCTAAATGGTACTGCTTTCGTAAGAGTATGTAATAGAGAATGATAGCAATGCAACACGTTCTCGCTTTATTAAGTTTTTCAGTAACTTGCACGTCCGCCAAAGTTAATTCTATTTGCTTACAGTTCGTAGAAGCTCTATTAACAAAGACCGCTGTTTAATAAGATGCTACGATGGTGGAATTATGATTTCTGACCTTGAATGACCATCTATAACATAGATATATAGAGTTTTGTTCCGTGCCCTGGAGAGCAAGTTAACCTGTTAATTTCGGCTGTCATTTGTAGATCTTTGACAGTCGTTAAAGTAGTCAATGGCTCGAAAGTCTGACCACCAATCTTACCAATGTGTATCATATTACCCAGTAGTAACAAGGTTGTGGAGCTCAGTTATGCAGTCGCTTCATGTTAAATACTGGCAAATTAGCTGCACCCAGTTTGACCGCAAGCCAACTCCAATATAGGTAGTTGGAAAAAGGGAAGGCAGATGATGGTGCTCATGGACGCTTATTTTTTCAAAGAAAACTGATACCCTGAATCCCGCTATATAAGGAATTTCATAACAGTATAAGGTAGGGTCTCCTAATCATATAACATCAGTCCTGTATTTCCCCGAAAGGTTAACAGTATATGGAAAAGCACTGTTTTATATGTTGTTTGTATTTTATGGTCACATGTTCACTTTGTACTAGCTTTTGCCCGCGGCTTCACTCGCGTTAAATTCGGGGTAACACTACCTGGTAACGCTACCTGTAGTTTTTGCCCTTGTGCCTTATTGTAATAGCAAAGCTAAGTTTTCCCTTTTCTTCCCTCTTTCTTTCTCAAATCTCAATCTTTTTTAAAAAATATATGTCCGTCTCCAGGGTCCCAACTATTTCTGTACCAAAATTCATCAAAATTGGTTTGGCCATTTAGGCGTGAAGACGTAACAAACAAACAAACGATTTTAAGTACCTACCGACCTTCACCCTTGAAACAACATAATAAAACTGTTTGGCATCGTAAGCTCACCGATCCAGGTCCAATTGAAAACAAGCGTATTTTTCTAGGCCTATTTGGCGCAGCCGTGACGTGAAGCAGTGTTGCATATTAATGTTTAGATTTTTTCTTTTTTTTTATTGTTTTATACTGTGTGCACTTGTGGTTTAGGCAAAATGGATGATGTATCATCAGTCAGTAAGCAATCGGAGGCGAGCCTTTTGCCATTAACCTTGAGCACAAATTGAAAATCAAAAAAAGTAAAAATTTTCAATTAAAATTGAAAAAGTGCTTTTTTTATTTTGACTATGGCTCGATTCGAATCTTTTTTGAATTTTTTTCTTTAATTTAAATGAAAAGATTAGAAACAGGCGCCATCTTTATAACCGGTTACGTAATAATAAAGTCCTTTATTTAGCCGATTGTTAAGCTTCAGTTTAAAATTCTATAAGCGCTTTCTTTTGTTCGTTTACGAAGAGAAAATCGACTCTAACTGTAATAGAAAAATAAACTTTATTTAAATGGCGATAAAGTACATTTCTAATTTGATTTTTCTTAAGGGTACTGTTAACATTCCTTCAGTGATTATTTTTAAATGGCGTTTCTTTAATAGGCCCCTTTTTGACTCGACTCCCAATAAATTCTTTTAGATTGGCGACCTTCTGAGACCCAAATAGCTATTGTTATACTTAAGTCCACGTAGTTCTAATATAGCGCGCCTTACTACTTGTTTTGCTTTTAGTACTTAAGAAATAAAGTAAATACGCACTTAAGTGTACTTGAGTTTCAAAGAAAATGCTTTTACCTTAATTTTGAAAAATCTTCATTCAATTAAAACTTCAATCTCATTCGTCAAGACTGTTGTTTTATTCAATAACACAAACTTCATTAAAATATTTATTTAGGTCGAACGCAGCGGTAGTTTGTAATTTGAATCGAGTACCAACTTTAATTGGAGTGCTTCACTTCGAAGAACTTGTGAATCAAAGTTTGTTATCAACGGTATCCTAAGATTGTCGACCCCTGACCTTTCAGGAACATCCATCTACTCATCAAGAGCCCCAAATTGTTTCAGGAATTCAATAGTCATTAATAAATTTTCACCGCGAAACCACTTTGTGAATTGATTAATTTGAAATTGTTCGGGTTTCCAGATTTATTAAGTGTCTGGAATTATTGATAGATAGTTCGTTTCTGTACCTTGATTTAGAATAGAGGTATATTTTTACGTTTATAATTTTTTTACCCGTATCAATAATTTTTTAAATATTTCTTTAATAAAAATATATAGAAAAAAAATGGTTTCCGCCGGTATCGGGAGAAGGGTGCAAGCAACCAGCGGTTAGGGCTCCAGAGACAGGAACCTCCGAATCCTTCTGAATCAGGCCCTTAATCCAACCGCCTAAGTAGAGCTTCGAAAGATGGTCGTCGATTTAACTACTATCGGCACAATGACAGCCGAGCTCACATTCCACTTTTCGACAACCTCGTGAGCCAAGTCAAGATATTTAGTTGTTTCATATAGGTATTATTATTAGGTTGGTATTCATTTCCAATGGTTCAATTCCCAGGTCAGACAAAATTTTAGTAGGTTTTCCATCAGGAATTTCACAGTAATAGCCATAGAATCTGGATTAATGCCCGGTTGACAAAAATAGGATAGAAAAAGTCCCGTGTCCCAAGCCCATTACATGAGGCTTTTTTTTGATGGGATACCGTCAAATAACTTCTCACGCTCTGAGGGGAGTGCTAGGGAGTGTCAGACTTTTACTGGCTAAAACCCATCTATGTTCATTCTTTTGCTCTTTGTTTTCAGGGTCCACTATATCTCTTTCGAGCAACGCGCAACCACGTAACACGGGATTAAAAAAAAACATATCTAGTAACTAGCTCTCTGCCTATTTTTTCGGCGATAACAGACATTATATTATGAAAGTTATGTTATGAAAATAAAAGAAAAATCGCAATAAATAATATTTATCTAATTTTAAAACCTACAAACCATATAATGTCACCAGCTTACCAACATACATAAGTAAGTATTATGAAAACTGACTGGTGTCACTAAAAATATTATATATAACCTCTAGTAAATCAAAACAAAAAACAAAATGGCAACATCTTCAATCAACTATCACTAAAGCAAAAGGTCTTATTTATTTTTATCGCGTTTGAAAACAATCTTATCAGCTACAGACTTGTAATACGTAGGTATCTTCATATACCAGTACCACTATCAGTTTCGTCTGGAATCTGTTCCAATTTTGTGAAGAAATAAAATTGGCTGATCCGTACAATGGGAGCTGTGGAATGTGTCTGGGTACACACGATCACATTTCTCACTATACAATGTGTTACCAGTAGCTGACCTTTTAGTCATAGTCATAGTCTTTCACACCACACATATAGTGTACAAACAATCCGTCTTAAGACAATCATCATGATTAAATGGTTTTATCGCTATCAGCGATACGGCCGCCATTATAAACATACAATTAGCAATTTCTGTAAAACAGTTATGTTTAAATTTTGGTATGCAATAAAGTAGTTCTAAATGTGACATTGAGTAAAAGTTATTTCTGGGATTAGACTTTTATTTTTAGTCTGATAAGTAAAAGTTTAATACAAAAAAATCTTCCCAATAAACTCATTATTGGGAAGACTGAACTTAATTTTTATATTTTTAGGCAGTCAGGTTTTTGATACTCTTCTTCACATACCTTATTAATAAACTACAAAAAGACATGATCTAATAATAGGGTCGGGTCTATTAATAATAATATAATGCAATACAATGCAGTGCAGTACAATGAATACAATACAATACTGAAAATGTATAACTGGGGTGTGCTCGTGTCTACTGTTAATGTACCAAGACTAGGCTGTCTAATCTTCACGCATCTGTTATATGGCACAATAAAGTTTTCTCTACGAATAGCTTGTGAGAAGTAAAAGTGGTATAAAGTGTTGGCTGTAATTAACATTGTCTCAAGGATGGAATTAATCAGTAAGTTTTGATATGGTTAGCTTTGTGATGTATTAGGCAACTCTTTTTAAGAAGTTTTTAGATAAACATATATACAGCATATTTTTGCGATATTTTGTTTAACGTTAAACAGTTAAGTATCGTCAAATACTTTATATAAACATGCATTCGTGTTATAAAGGGGGCGGGCACAAATAAATATGATTTTTTAACCGACTTCAAAAAAGGAGGAGGTTCTCAATTCGACTGTATTTTTTTTTGTGTTTGTTACCTCATAACTCTGGTCTAGGTGAACCGATTTTGATGATTCTTTTTTTATTCGAAAGCTGGTGGTTGTCGTTTGGTCCCATAAAAAATATATCAAGATCCGGCCAGTAGTTTTTGAGTTATCTTTAATAATGTGTATTAGATTGACTTCGTCTACGTTGATGATATAATTTTAGAGGTTGTCGAAGACAAATGAACAAAAAACGCTATGCACTATGATTTGGAAGGTCATCGCAGTTTTTTGAGGTGATTGTATTTTAATTTGGTGATAGATCTTCAGTGATATACAACGGAACTCTTCAATAAATGACCGCAAATCTGCCGTGATTGCTGCAATCACATGTATAAGTATGAGTTTCGCCAGGGTAGGCAGGCGAGTGGGAGCAGGGTGCCCGTACCCCCTCCCCTCCCCTCACCTAGTCATTAAGAAACATAATCATTAGATCAAGTATCAGCTGTATCCCCTAGGCGATGATGCATATGATTTCTGAATTGGTTTTAAACTAAAGCTTTATTTAGATAGTATTTAATACGTGATGCGTGATGACGTGCGTGATGTGGAACTAAGGCACTTTGTCTCACCGGCAACGAGTAACGAGTAGAGCTAGAACTAGAAACGAGTTAGCGAGACGCGGGGAGCAAGTGTACGCACTTGCTCCCCGCGTCTCGCTAACTCGTTTCCGATATTTGTGTAGCTCGGCTATAAGCGAGTGTGCGAGTGAGGCGGGCGATTACTCGCATCACTCGCTCGCGGCAGTCAAGCGTGCAGTCAGTCTTGCGGCCTCATACGCGACCAAATGACATGACCACTGGTTGCTCTCTCGGCGTGATTTCTAATCGCTTGGCGAGTATCGCCGAGTGAGTGTTATCTTTCATAGCTCTTGTCGCTCAGCGACAAACTAGTGAAGCGAGTACTCGCCGGCAGTGTGAACAGTCAGCGATCAACTGTTTGTATATGCATCTCTTTTATTCACACGAAAAGTATATCTATTGTACGTTTCTTGAGCGAGAAAATAGCCGATAGTTAGTCGTTTTCTCGTCGTTGGTGAGACAACTGCCTAAAGCTTGTATTTAAGACGGGACCTACGCACTAAAAAGCTAAAAATAACCGTGTTTGCGAATTATATCATAATACTATAACTAAAAATGCTGAAATAAAAACTTTTTTGCAAAAAATAAAACCGACTTCCAAAAAAAAAGTGGAAAATAACTTTATTTCCGGATATTAAATATTCGTCTTTTTCCTGCACTTGTGTTATTTGCGTTTGCCACAACTCATTTTTTCATCCTTCTACCATGAAATGAAATAGATAACTACACAAAGTTTACAGAACAACTGAGAAAAAAAATGTATCGCAAGCGCCAAAATAACTCAGCTAACTTGAAACCCTTTTCTCAATAAGGATTGAGCTGGCCACAAGAAGCAATCACGACACATAACAATAGACACAGAACCATAGAGAGGATAATACCTTTTCCAATTTACCTGCGGTCACCCCGAATAATGACGGCGCCTATCAATAAATTAAATCTTGCGACCTGTATTATAGCTGACAATAGGCACCCTAGAAGTTTAAACTACCTAGGATAGACATAGTACTACCGCTATTTTCAGAATCACTGTTGCCACTGGCTTGGGTTGTAGCTGAGTGTTTGCATGATACTAAATCTTATAAAAACACTTTCTTACATCTTCAAAATATTATTTCGCGACAGAGGTTAACGCTCCTGTCAGAATTGCCGGACGTTGCTACAAATATGTCACGACAATTTTCTGTTTAATAAAACAGATTTGATTTACATGACGAATTGTCACAATCATGTCACCTGTAGCTCAAAAAGCTTCATTATATTCAAACGCAGTCGGGTAAAAAGGCACATTTCGACAATGTTATGTACATTGTCGAAATGTGCCTTTTTGACACACATAATATGTCAAAAAGGCACAATTTTTGACTTGTCAAATTATCAACTCTATAAAACAGGGCCCAGAAGATACAAAGAATAGTTATTCTACATTCGTTAACTGCTTGCTATAGATATTTCTGTAGCACACTCTTTGACCTATATTCCCCCTAATCAAGTAGGTATTCGTGACTGTCGCCATTTAGCTTCTAATTCAGGTCGGCGGCTAACATTGAACTTGTCACGTCTGACGTCTGGCGGATAACCTTTTTCGACACTCCATTCATCCTACACTTTAATTCTCATTCTACTAATAACTTCTTTTGTTTAGAATGGGCAACTACAGTACTTTCACAAGTTATTATGCCTTGTGACCGGGCCTGTAGATTCATATTGTTTCTTGACATTCAAAAGTGTCTGTAATAGTCTAATTGAAATAAATGATTTGATTGCTTTGCCATTTTTGAGACTTGATTGATGGGTGCACTTTCATCATTACTGGCAGCCTTGGTTCAGCCAATGCTGATTGTATGCTTCCACCTTATTGTAGAATTATTCTCTGATCCGGTGGGTAAGACCTGTGTTTATGGTCTTCTGAAAATCATCCACTCATCTGTGTGTTGGTCTGCCAATACTTCTTCAACCATCTAGCGATTTGTTCAGTTGCTATTCGCTAACAGGCACACATACATTTAACGTTTAGTCTGACTTGATCTTTCAGTACTTCTTTTTGCCCTTGTGCCATATTATTTCGGGATTTGTCAATCGTCACGCTAAATTAAATAAAAAAAATTTAAGCCCTGTTACTGTTTTCCCTTTTTGGGACTTGTACATATGTTAGTTAGATACACTAAGTTATTATAGATTACTAGCTGTGCCCAGCGGTTTCACCCGCTGAGGTTTAGGGGTATGAAAAATAGATGTTAGCCGATTCTCAGACCTACCCAATATGTACCCAAAATTTCATAAGAATCGGTCGAGCCGTTTCGGAGGAGTACGGTAACTAACATTGTGACACGGAAATTTTATATATTAGAAGATTTACTAATATAAAGGTAAGTTTTCATTAATTTGCCTATTCACGTCATTATATATAACTAGCTCTTGCCCGCGGCTTCGCCCGCATTAAATTCGGTATAACACAGTAACAGTACCTGCTACCTGCAGTTATTGCCCTTGCGCCTTATTGATTTGTAATAGCAACGCTAAGATTTCCCTTTTCTTCCCTCGTTCTCCCTCATATCCCACTTTTTTTTTAATAAAAATTTGCCTATGTCCGTCTCCTGGTTCCCAACTATCTCTGTACCTACCAAAATTCATCAAAATCGGTTTAGCCATTAAAACGTGAAGAGGTAACAAACTCACTTTCGCTTTTACAATATTATTAAGGATGAACAAAAATTATATGTAATGAACAAAAACTGTTCATAAAACTATTTTGGTTGTGTAAGTAGAAAAACAATTACAAAATATCCTATAGACATCTGTTACCCATGTCTAATATGAACAACAAAATACAATATTTATTTTTGAGGTTATTGGAATCCATATAGCAGAAAACGCAATGTACACATTTCATATTCGAATAACACTTGAACAGACAGACCGGAGATTGGACAAAACATCATTTTCTTTCTCAACAATTGAACCAGAAAAAGTATGTACTTCTTGAGACCCTGTAATCATTTTGGATTGTCAATTACCGTTAGAGTACTCTCGACTCGCAAGACGATTATTATTTTTAACGAGGTTTTATTCTAGAATAACTACTAACAGTCTCGTTATTTGCTGATTAAATTTTCTACACATTTTTTAATGTTTTTGGTCTGATTAAGCTGTTAAAACCTGCTGCAAAATGTAACCGAGAAAAATTTAAACATCTACGTTGAGTTTTTGATAACTACAGAAACGAACGTACACACGACGACACATCAACCTATACAAAACCAGTTTATGCTGATCTTTCAACTACGAATCGTACGCCGTAGATTTCCTGTACGACGAGATATCCGCTTAAACTGGTTTTGTATAGGTTGATCTGTCGTCGTGTGTACAGACCAAATGCTTTTCTAGTATCCAAGTACCAATAACAAATAGCTAAAGCCAATGTTATTTTTCAGTGAAATAAATTAAACTCCAACTGTAAACAATAAAGTTTTTAATCAAAACGTATTTGTTATTAAGGTTCGATTATTTATTCAGTTTATTCAGTCTAGTCAGTGTTGTTTCAGTTCCAATATTTCGTATGCAAACGAACCGTAGGTAGCGATATCCGACATACTGCAGCCAAACCATTTTATTAGTTTTTCTTTAGTTATTGACGCGAGAAATTCACAAAGGAAAATATCGATGCTTTTGATGGAACTGAATTGTTTGACGTTTTTAAAATCGCGTGATTCGGTTCGAGTAAGACTGTTGGATAAAGTGTATTGTTTTTTTTTTTTTTTAATATAATTTAGGGTTAAAAGGCAGACGGTGGTTTGGCAAAATATAAAGTTAATGAAGTCAAAAAGTACACTTACTTACACGCGTACTTTGACGACACGGTTGGCGCAGTGGCTAAGCGATTGACTGCTGCGCTGCGTATCACAGTTTCGATTACCGCACGGAGCAAATATTTGTATGGCCTATAGATAGTTGTTCCGCGTCTGGCTGTTAGTGTATGTGAGTTTAAATGTTTGTAAACGCACCCACGATACAGGAGAAATTCCAAGTGTGGGGCAACGTTTTCTAAAAAAAAAAAACTCCCATCTCGGACAAACAAATACATTTAACACAAACAGACACTAAACATTATTAGCCGATAGATAGATACTATTATTGTAAAGTGTGCTTTAATTTAATAAATACGAATAAATTTAATTTTAATCCTAACAATATGTTCCTATAAGTGATCTCAATTTTTATTTAATTTTTGTTATAATTTAATTTTTTAATATTTTATTAGAATAAGTAGGTATAATTTAATAATTTTATTGACTTCAATATGAATAATTTATTTATAATTTGGTAATTAAAATTAAGAATTTGTTTAATTTGTTTTCTGTGCCCTACAGGGTCCGTAATTGTACCTTAGCTTTAAGCCTATTTTAAGAGCTTCAGACATTACGGAATGCAATAAAGATATGAATATGAATATGGAATGCACGTTACGCCATTTGTCCTGGTTGTCATTTGTAGATCTTTGACAGATAGTCTTTTGAAAGTGACAACCAGTTTTACCAAGGGTTTTTTTTGCGGATGGGTAACTTCCTAACTTTCCCCGCTCTGGGCGGAGCGGGGGGAGTGTCAGACTTTTACTGACTAAAACCCATCTATGCTCTTTCTATTGCCCTTTACGTTCCGGGGCCGCGGTATCTCTTTCAAACAACCCGCAACCCCAGCAGGTCTTACCAAGGGTTACCGTATTATCTAGTGCTAACTGGTTGGGTGGTTGGTTGGGTTGTGGAGGTCAAATAGGCAGTCACTCCATGTAAAATACTGGTATTCAGCTGCATTTGATGAGACTGACAGCAAACCCCAAATATAATTGGAAAAGGGATAAGCAAGTGATGGCGATGAGTACAGAGGCACGAGGGCGTGGTGTAAATGTAACGAAAATATGTCAACATTTTTTTATTACACATTTAATAAGTATTTGTTTCACATATAAAACCACACTGTAAAACAGACTGTTAAAAAACCGTGAGGGTATTATTCTTTCTTTGATTTTGTGAATAACTATTAAAAGAAATACGCCAATATATTTTTTTTTAAATGTGCTAAAATTAAGAAACGTCTGTTGTCATTCTGGTTGCTACTCAGTTAGTGACGACATAAACAAACAATTGACGAATGTTCGTACTAATGCCGTCGATTGTGTTGTCATCGATTTAAAAGTTTATTAAAATTTAGGGATACTTGAGATAAAAAACATGCATTTTACAATTTATTAATATTTTTACTTAAATAAATATTTTTTGTTTTTTTTTTTTATGTTATTTTGCCATGTTATTGGCATACTTATATGCCCTTTTCGGATCGGCTCATCAGGATAGGTAGAGATTAGATCAGGCTTTTTGTTTACATATTGTACAAATATTATTTTCATAGTTTTGAGAATTTATCTATGTATCGATTGTGGTTGTTTCAAACAGTTATACTAAAATACAACACGATAAAAGGCTAGTTAAAAAAACCGTCTTTTAGATTATTCAAAAATAAGGGACATGTATTTTTTATTAGATAAGACGTTCTTTGTATTTCTTATGTTATTTTTAATAAACCTAAATAATCTTATCCCCTGTTTTTTACACTAGAATAGAATCAAACAATTTAACATGTTATCACTTACTTTCAAAAAAGCCTTAAAAAGTTTCTAACATTCTAATCCATTAATCCCATCAATAATAATTATAATTAGAGATGTTTCCGTATTCCTTGACAAATATTGTATAGAACAGCTATACAAGCACCTCTAACCGATAAATTAATTACCACAAAGCGATCTCAAACATTAAAGATCAATAAGTGGTTCCTGAGCACCATCAGCGAACAATAGCTTCTGATATATAATATCACTAGCTTTTGCCCACGGCTAAGCTCGCGTTTAATTTGGGGTAACACAGTTCCCTTTTCGTGATTTGCAATACCTGCTACCTGTAGTTTTTGCCTTTGGGCCTTATTTATTGTAAAAGCAATGCTAAGTTTTCCCTTTTCTTTCCTCTTTCTCCTTCAAAGATCACTCTTTTTTAAAAAAAAATTGAATATGTCCGTCTCCAGGGTCCCAAATCTCTCGGTACCAAAATTCAACAAAATCAGTTTGGCCATTAAGGCGTGAAGACGTAACAACATAGGCTAAAAAAAGTGAGAAAAGAAGGAGAAAGAGGGAAGAAAAGGTGAGAGAAAGATATTATATTTTCGATCATCATACGGTTTTAAGATAGCGTTAGCCCAAAGTAACTATGCCACGTGGACGAAGACGCGGGCGGAAGCTAGTGAGTATATAAGTTTGAAAGTTGCGCCTGTTACAGAAAAAAATTAAAGGGAGTTGTTTGTCTTGGTATGGACATGTAATGAGGAGGGACGTAGCAGATGTGAGGAAACTCGTGAAGGGTCTGAATGTTGATGGATGGAGAGGGAGAGGAAGGCCAAAGAAAAGATGGATGGTGTAAGGAATGATATGAAGGAGTAAATGCCATGACGTCTGACAGGGGAGAATGAAAGAAGAAAACGTGTTGCGCCGACCTCAAATAGAATAAGACAATGGGAGGAAAATGATTTGTATGAATGAATGAATGAGCAATAAAATGTTATACACTTAGCAAAATTTTAAAGCGGTTTTCTCTTACTATATTGATTAACGTGATACGTTTTCACGAATATTATTTTGTATTTTTTGTATCACGTATGTCAATGTGAAACCATTATTTTACGAGAATGTTGGTCCAGTTGTAAGTGTATCCATTATATTGCTTGGGACTGTACAAGCGTTGTGCCCGATTAAAGGGTATTTCATCGGCAAAAATTACGGATATTTCGTTAACAATCTTTCACTGTTTAATAAAAATGTCTAATGAAAAGACTTGTTTGAAAATCAATTTCCAAAGTGGCCAACTTTGTTATATATGACGGAGATTCGTCGCAGGATGGTCGAGATCGTCATGGCGGAGGACACGAAATCATACTCGCAAAACTTTTGTTAACACTTGTATTGTCCTTTCACAAAATAAATAAAACAAAATAACTAAAGATGCTAATGATCGATACAGATTTAAATCAGAAACGCGGTAAGTTCGGTACAGGCTGGCAAAACGACCTCTCACGCTCGTGTCCATCCAAAAAGTAACGTCTCTTCAATCTCATTCCTCTAATCCCCACCAAATGACAACTGACAGCTATCAAACCAGACTTGCCACCTTGTACCGACCTCACCCAAGTAAAAAAAAAAAAGCCTACTGCTTGACGTTTCCGACAACCGATAATAGATGGTGTTGTTCTAAAATAACGATTCCAATCATTTCTCTTTGTTGATTCTGCGACACGGCCGTCCTGATGGTCACACGACCTAGTGTGAAGTACCTCCAAGCGTATCCATCGTCACACTTATGACCTCCATCCAGTCATAATCACCAGACAATACGACCTCCATCCGGTCATCACCACGTAACCTCTATCCGGTCACAACACGTAACCTCTATCCGGTTACTTACACAATAGGCAACCTGAAACAAGAATTCATGGAAAATAAAACGTTCTTCGCTCGGCCTTTCTGACAAACACGAAGAGAAATAAAGTCACACGATTCAACACAATTTTTCTGATTCACATGATTCTCATCAAATCTCATAAAGAAAATCTTAACATTAAAATCACCACTTTAATAATTTTTAACCAATTCATGAAACGTTACGGTCAAATCTAGTATGAAATACTCTTTCGGTAACCAGTTTCATCACATTCAACACATTTTTCTGATTCGCATGACTCTCATCAACTCTCATAAAGAAAATCTTAACATCAAAATCACCACTCTTAATCAACTTCAACCAATTCATGAAACTTTACGGTCAAATCTAGTCAAATCCAGTCAAATCTAGTCAAATCCAGTATGCAATACTCTTTCGGTAACCAGTTTCATCACATTCAACACATTTTTCTGATTCGCATGATTCTCATCAACTCTCATAAAGAAAATCTTAACATTAAAACCACCACTCTTAATCAATTTCAACCAATTCATGAAACGTCACGGTCAAATCTAGTCAAATCTAGTCAAATCCAATCAAATCTAGTCAAATCCAATCAAATCTAGTCAAATCCAGTATGCAATAATCTTTCGGTAACCAGTTTCATCACATTCAACACATTGCCTCCATCCGGCAACCAACGGGACCTTCATCCGGTACCCGACCTCAACACATCACATTGCCTCTATCCGGCAAACCAACGGGACCTCCATCCGGTACCCGACCTCAACACATCACATTGCCTCTATCCGGCAAACCAACGGGACCTCCATCCGGTACCCGGCCTCAACACATCACATTGCCTCCATCCGGCAATATTGGGACCTCCATCCGGTACCCAATCTCAAGACAATACTTAGCACCATGCTTGACCCCAAGTGCCCACCCAAGGTCACCAACCTTAAGTAAGCACCAGGATTCAAGCAATCCGAGTCATTTGCATACTACATTTGCATCTTTTATACCCCTTTTAAGGTCTAACATCCTCATCGTCAGTCGGTCTCGTTTCGTCAGTGTCTATCGTGTCGAACTCAAATTTATAATCCACAATCACGTCACATGTCTGAACAGTCCGTATTTTCTTAAATCGTTTCTTATCTGACGACATAGGAACTGTTTAACCAATTGATAAAACTTCGCGTCAAATCGCCAATCATGATTTCATACCGCAATAAAAATGTCAGGTAAAACGTGGAAAAGAATTACAAAAATAATTAAAACTCAATAGTACTCAATATTTGTACAGTCGACCTTTTAGAAGTCTGTCCGATACCAGTTAATGTCACATTTTCATAAAGTCCCACTAAATTTACAGGATACAGAAGGTTCTTTGATAAACGAACATTCTGCACCAGAATCATAATAAAAATGGAGTTGCTCACCAAAGTCCTTAAGGATCCAGCAGGTGCGTCCACAAGACACACATCAACTCGCTTTTCCGTAACGGGATCGACCACCATGCTGCTGCGTGCCTCCTTAGCGTCCCTCTTAAGGTAGCTGGATGCGTAGTGTCCTTGTTCGCGACAGCTGAAACAAGTGATCCAGGCTTTCCCTGTTGCTTGGTTACTCTTGCCACTGCTAGACGCCGTCGATTTCGATTGTTCTTCATGTGCCGAATGTCTTTTCAGGCGACATTGCACGGATCGGTGTCCTGGTTTCCCACAATTGTAACATTTAGGCCCAGCGTAGGGCTCATTGGGGCGGTATCTCTTTGCATCAGGACCTTCATGCTCATCAGCACCTGGCGGGGCGCTCCTCTTCAGAAACGAAACAGCTTTTTCAGCTCCCTGTGTAAGTCGTTTCGGGTTTTGATGTCCGTAGTAAATGACAATCGTAATCGTAGCGATGGTAATCTGCTTTGTTGTGAGCCATTTCGACATAATAGTTGTCATGAGGGTAGCTGCATATGCGACCAAACACTCGTTCTTTTTAGGCTTATTTCCATGTAGATTAGAAAGAAAAGAAGCGGTAGTCTCTGAATAATCATACCTGGCTAAAAACAGTTCCTTGAAATCACTCCATTTCATCCCAGGGTAAGATATGGTAGACAACCATGACGAAGCTTCTCCCTTAAGTGCGCGGCTCAAAGCAATCATCGACGATGCACCTTGACTATTAGGATTGATAACACACATGTCTGCTGTTGCCAGCCAAGCACGCGGGTCAACTTCTCGTTTTTCAGGGTCAAAATTTGGTAGGCGAACATCCACAATCACAGAAGGTGTTTTCATTGCTTGCACGATAGCCATAAAGTTTTTATTTTGCTGTTCTAACAGAAAACGTCATTTTTCCGTTTCTGTGTCACTGTCAAACACGCACGTATTGTCTTTACACTTTTCTTGGTTAGCACTGTCACTCGCACCACGTGTGGCGTTTGGATTGCATTCCACTTCTGATGACGGAGATTCGTCGCAGGATGGTCGAGATCATCATGGCGGAGGACACGAAATCATACTCGGAAAACTTTTGTTAACACTTGTATTGTCCTTTCACAAAATAAACAAAACAAAATAACTAAAGATGCTAATGATCGATACAGATTTAAATCAGAAACGCGGTAAGTTCGGTACAGGCTGGCAAAACGACCTCTCACGCTCGTGTCCATCCAAAAAGTAACGTCTCTTCAATCTCATTCCTCTAATCCCCACCAAATGACAACTGACAGCTATCAAACCAGACTTGCCACCTTGTACCGACCTCACCCAAGCCTACTGCTTGACGTTTCCGACAACCGATAATAGATGGCGTTGTTCTAAAATAACGATTCCAATCATTTCTCTTTGTTGATTCTGCGACATATATAAGGAACCCGTGTGCGCCTGCTTTAGATCCAGCAGCATCTGTCGCAGTTGTTTAGTTCATTGATTTTAGCAAACAATTCTTGGTGATGACTAAACAACTTCATGTAAAATCACAACTCTGTTGACATAGAACGCTGTGATGGATCTTCGTCGATCCCACTTGTGTAGAGCTACCTTAAGGGTAACGTTATCCGGGGTTGCGGGTTGTTCGAAAGAAATACCGCGGCCCCGGAACATAAAGGGCAAAAGAAGGTACATGGGTGGGATTTAGTCAGTAAAATTCTGACAATCAAGTTTTTTGATGATTTCCAATTCGTAAAAAAGGACGTTATATACACTTCTCATCAAAAAATTCGAAACACTTTCGTTTTTATTGTTTTTGTCCTAATTTTTTACAAAAGAGAATTAATTCCATGAAAAAAAAAACATTATTGTGTAGCTGGCAGTTTGGTCATTACAGTAAGAAGAAAAAAATCAAAATTCGAAATTAGAATTTCATTTGTTTATCCTATAAATGAAATTAATCACTGTTTTAAGACAAATGTGTATGTAGGGTTGGAGTACGTTTCTCGTTTAAAAACTAAAAATTAGCGCTTGTCTTTAAACTTTTTGTTTCTTATTTCATTTACTGTGACTTTGGGACGTCTGAAAAAACTTTTTTTTCTAAAACATATGGATACTTCGCCCGCAGAAGCCGCCCAAGTGGTGGCATTGCTGGATTCTGGACTTAGTCAGCGTGTTGTGGCTGCAAGATTGCATCTAAGCTTATCATCTGTTCATAGAGTCTACAAACGCTATCGGGAGACTGGTTCGTTCACGCGCCGTTCAGGATCTGGCAGGAATCGGGTCACTTCTGAGCGAGATGATCGATTTATTGTAACAACTTCTTTACGAAATCGACGCCTTAACGCTTTTCAACTGCAGCAGCAGCTTCGCGTTGTACGAAGAGTAGCTGTAAGTGACTCTACAATAAGAAGAAGGTTGAAGGAACGCGGATTGGCACCGCATAAGCCAGCGAATGGGCCGAAATTAACTGCAGACCATCGAAGAGCGCGCCTTAACTTTGCACGCGAGCACCTAACTTGGTCATACCTTCAGTGGAGTAAAGTACTGTTTTCTGATGAGTGTAAAATTATGCTGTATGGTAACGACGGAAGGAACAAGGTCTACAGAAGAGATGGAGAACGTTTTGCACAATGCTGCATTGAAGAAAAGGTCAGCTATGGTGGCGGTTCGTGGACGGTTTGGGGAGGAATCAGCGCCGACGGTAAGACAGAACTTGCCTTTGTGTCTGGGCCACGGCTGCCTGCACTAAACTCTCATCGATACATCGAACAGTGTCTTGAACCTCATGTGATGCCCTATGCACATTTTATTGGCAACGACTTCATATTCATGCACGACAATGCTAGAGCTCACACCGCGGGCGTCGTACGAGATTATCTTACCGAAGTCGGTATCTCCATTATGGTATGGCCAGCAAGAAGCCCGGACATGAATCCCATTGAACATCTATGGGATGAATTAAAGAGACGAATTCGAGCAAGAGATCCAGCCCCAGAAACACTTAGCCAGCTGCAAAATGCAATCCAAGAGGAATGGGATAATATACCACAACATGTGATCGTGACTCTCATCCGATCGATGAAGAACCGTATGGAAGCAGTAATAAGAGCTCGCGGAGGGAATACAAGTTATTAAATAAACGTTTCTTACATTTTTTTTTCATTTACGCGTGTTGTTTTACCCATTTCCTTCATATTCCATACAGGGTAAAAATTACTCATTATACAAAATACGAAACCTATGAAGACTTAATTTGAATTTAGAACATTAACATTAGGATTTAAAAACCTCATACTACTTACTATTAAATGACATTTTACATTTATTCCTAAATATACACATTTTTCTGATAATCCTTATCAAATCATAAACTGCGAGGTGTTTCGATTTTTTTGATGAGAAGTGTAGATTGTAAGGGGGGATTATTCGAAGATTCATCGGATTTCTAGAAGTACGTACGGTAGGTAGATACATTTAATCTACAACCGTTTCCGCAAACGAAAGTTCCGCGAACCATGTTCAATTTACGGACGAGTATTGGAACGCGAGATTGTAATGAAATATTTACCGAGTTTTTGGAAATATAGTATGTTCTTTCATGTTTATTTAACTCAATATCTTTTTTTACTTCAAGTGTTGTTTTGGTTTTTAGTTGCATCCGGTTATTGGAAGAAGACAAACAAAATTGTAAATAGACCAAAGAAAAGATAATGGTGTAAATATCTAAGTAATGTATTGTTCATTATTAATTTAGCACTACGCATGCAATTTTTACGAGCAGGGCTTTTAGAAAATTTGGACTGAAACATTAACAAAACGGGCAAGTAAGAGTCGAACTCGCACATCGAGGGTTTGGACTGCATAGACTTGGAGAAATGATTTTTCCACAACACTAGTACTACAGATTTGAGTATACGGTTTAAATTTCAACTCGATCTCGTCACATGTTCCCGAGATAAAGGGTCTTAAGGCGCGGTAACAAGCTAATCTTTAGGTATTCGCGGAAGTGAGGCTAGCTGCATACTGGGCATGGTCTGACACAAGTAGACGACGGTACACTGACGACAGTATTGCATCGAACGTGTAGAAATAAGGTCGAAAATATTTCGGTGTTTGATTTTATTTGAATATCATGTCCGCCAAAATGTAAGTTATTTTGCAGTTTTAATTGAATATAAATATTAATAATAAAAAATACAGTTCCGTGTTTGAAAAACTTTAGATATCTCTTTATTCTATAACATTTTCTATGATATTTATAGATATAAAAAATATGATGGTTGTCGCTGAAAAAATTGAGAATTTCGAGACGAAAAAAATTTTTTCGTGGTCTTTTTAAAAAAAATTTTTTTCGTAGTTTAAGACCAATTTTGTAAACTGATTTTGTTTAAGTCTTTACTTAATGTATTGGAACTATACACGGTATTTTTTTTTGGCTAGTGGCATGTACAGATACGGCTAACTTTGCGACGAAAATCTAGACGTTTTACGAAGTGTTTGCTTTGTACAGCGCCTTAACAGACAGACAGACAGACGGACAACAAAGTGATCCAATAAGTAGGTATTCCATTTTTCGTTTTGATGTACGAAACCATAAAAATTAAGATTTTATTCCAAAAGAGACACACACCGCCCAGTAGTGGGCGACCTTTATAAATGTATGTGATGTGTTCCTTTTTTTTCTCTATGATATTTTTTGTATTAATTCCTGTGTTCTGTCTTTTGCTGCTTCAAATAAATGATTTATCTATCTATCTCCAAAGCCTTACAAACAAGCGAAAACTGACGATCTGGGAAATCAAGATTTAAAAAAATCTAAACCCAGGCCTTTTAGGCAAACGGGATCGAAAGATCTCATTACCTTTCTCATTAAACTTAAATAATATGTAGCATACAAAGATTTTGTACAAGTATACAAAACTATCAACCGACAACATGTTTGTTTTTAATCTAAAATTTCGCCGATGCAATCGTTCTAGCTCCCGTCAGCAAACGTTAAAAGTTGAAAAGCCAAACGTGCCATTGCATATACACAAGTATTTTAACGTTATTTTAGCACGACCAATCACCTGAGAGGTGGGTAATATAAGTTTTATAACAACCACAATGACACTCTTTGGTATAAAATATTGCTCATATAAAAATGCGGCATAAAGTGAAAACGTACCTATTACTAAGCTATTTGAAACTCAAATAAGATGTATCTGCATGTATCTAGTTTTGTTTTTAAACTCGTTAAAGTACGTTGGAATTGAAATTGTGGCTATAAAAAATGGAACATTAAATGTATGTACAGACGTCGGCACATCAACTTATATAAAACCATTTTAACCTGATACGGTGTGCGATCCATAGTAGAGAGATCAGGTTATAATAGTTTAGAATAGACTGACGTGCTGTCGTGTGTACTTATATAGAGAAGCAGTTAGACCACGTCCTAACCGTAATAGTCCATTGAAATGTTACATTTTTTGGGCCTTACCTTGCGTTTTTTAGAGGACGCAATTTTATTTTTTTGATGTGTAGGGGGGTCAGTGTAAAGCTAAAAACAAGTTTGTGGGGTCGCAACCCTTGTGCCACGGCCGCCATCTTGAAAATAGGGGTTGAAATGGTTTTTACGATATATCTCTTAAACTATTTATTTGATAAAAAAATGGTTAACATTTTTTGTTGCAAATTAAATTTTCTACAACTTTGGTCCAGTAACTTTTTGTCGTAGAACTATAAATAAAAAAGTTATAAGCAAAAATCTTCAGAAATTCCAGAAAAAATATTATATGTTTCGATATAACTTTTTTTTATCATTTTACGAAAAAATGATATCTGACCATTTTTGTAGATCGTTTTTTGAGGAACAACTTTTGTTCGCATCATTTTTTCAGTAAGTCAATAGCTAAGGTTTTACAGCGCTCCGAAGTGAGTACTATTTTTCAGTATTCTTATAATGTGTCATCATTCCCCCTACACATGAAAAAAATAAAATTCCGTCCTCTAAAAAACGCAACCCCAAATGTAACTTTTCAATGGACTATAACGATCTTTGCACAAAACACGTGAGCCACATTTTCTTTCTCCAACTCCTTTTAAGTGTGCGCGATTGCCGAATAAAAAGCATCACAGAAAACACAGCGAACAAATTGGGTTATCACGAAGACTTTGGGGGCACCGGAAAGGCGTATAAAGACGCGATGATTACAAATTCTAGCAATCTCTTTAATTAAGATGCCGATTGATCGTATTGTATGCGTTTCTGAACCTAAACTGTTATCATCATATTATCAGTCGTATTTGGTTCAGTGGTAGACTGAAAGCTTCGCAATTATTTCAAAATCAAAATAATGTTATTTCATAAGTGCCCATCACTTATAAAACGTCGAGAATAGGTGCACGGTTCGGGTTGATCGTTTTCTATAGAGAAAAATCAACTAGAAACTCTATGGTTACTTTTTTAAAATCATTTGATCAAATGATTTGTTTTAGGCAGCTCGTATTCAACATTTTGTACCTACATGTTATGGATAAAAGTATTCGCAAGGCATTTTGCAAGTTGCGGGTTGTTCGAAAGAGATACCGCGGCCCCGGAACATAAAGGGCAACAGAAGGAACATGGGTGGGTTTTAGTCAGTAAAAGTCTGACACGCCCCCCCGCTCCGCCCAGAGCGGGGAAGTTATTTGATGATTTCCCACCCAAAATAAAAAGGCATTTTACAATCATTTAAAATTCCAAGAAATCCAGATAAAAGTGGTGCAACAGCATTTCTTAGGAAAAGAGTACAATTAAATCATTAGGCAAGTCGAATTTCTATTGTAAGCAAGTTCTAGAAAACTGTTATTGGAATTCGCAGTAGCTCCAATATTGCGTTCAAGTTTCAGTTTCGAATTGAAAATATTGAGCAAAGGCTTAGGAATTTCGAAGAATACCTAAGTATTACGATTTATTACGTAGATTGCAAACGAAATGTTCAACGGATTCCATTTTTTTTTGCGGATGTGAAATCATCAAATAACTTACCCCGCTCTGGGCGAAACGGGGGAGGAGTGTCAGATTAGTACTCACTAAAGCCCACCCATGTTCCTTCAATTGCTCTTTATGTTCAGGGGGGCACGGTGTCTCTTTCGAACAACCCGCAACCTCGGCAGGATATTCAATGGATTCAATTCAAAGTCAGTACCTAATCGACCCCCATCCAGCTGTAACAGCTGATTATAATTTGCGATTAATTGGTACCATGGAGAACATTGTTTAGTTTAATAGCAGCTGCAGAAGATTTGAAAAGTATTTTTGCGTTGCATTTCGTAGTATTGTATAAGTGAGTACGATGTACTACCACTGGCACGAATGCGCCCTGGTGTGTACTGAGTGTCATGCCCACTTAAATGTCTCGCTGATGGTGGTGGGTGTGTCGGGTCATTATTTGCCTTCAAAATTATTGAGCTGAATGAGGCTGATCCATGCGTTATGTTCGTGAACGGGCTGGCAGTTGGGACCGGTCATCTCTTAGCTGCCTCGGTTTATTTCAAATGCTTTATTATTATATATATACCTTTTAGACTAGTCATTTTAGAAAAGTCATAGCAACGTTGAATTTAATCAATAACAATCACTGCCAAGCCTACAGCCAAGCATTGATAAAAGATCACAGAACGAAAAACCCACTCAGACACTTATTCCATGACATTGAAAACCCTCCCAGTCCCCAGTAACTTAATTTTTAATACATTACCAAAAATAAAATCTTATAAAAGGAATGTTAAAGAAAGCTTTTTACTAAGTCCAGTGAAAACTCCTGTAACATTTAAAAAGAAATAGCGAGCACTCTAGAACGAAGGTATGAATTTTAAAAGGAACCAAATTGAAATAGAGTTTCTGCCATGTTGAATTGAATCGGTCTTACAGTTAAGTCTTTCATTTGCTGTGTGACTGTGCGCTGTTGAGTTACAATATAGAGGGATGTTTATTCCAATCGTAATTGTATGGAAATCTTGGCATTTTTTGCTAGCATGTGTGGTTGGAGTTGAGTGGGGTCGATAGTAGATTCTGTGCTTTGTTTGTGTCGTTCTTCAAAGAGCTCTATTTCAATTTGCCAAAGAGTTCCAAGCATGCATGTTCAGATTAATGTAGCATTTAGGAATAAGTGGCCTGAAAGTCGAACAGTTTTACTTTATTTTATAGCGTTTTGTTTCAATATTCTTTTCTAATAAATTGTGTACCAAGTATATCGTCAGTCTAGTGACGACAGGGTGTGTCGACGGCGTGTTCGTGTCCCACGCGCGCCTCAAAGAGATGTCAGCAAAGCATAGGGGCCTACCGGGCCACACCAGGGCCTGCCGGGGTTACGGGTTGTTCGAAAGAGATACCGCGGCCCCGGATTATAAAGGGCAAAGGAAGGAACATGAGTGTGTCTTACGGATTGTAGTATTTCAAAGTTTATAGGAACCGGGCGTTAGTCAGTAAACCGACACTCTCTAAAGTAATTTAATGATTTTCAACCACAAAAAAAGTACTAAGTATAAAAACATTTAAGTTACGCTTATCATATAAATTATAATACCCCTATTTTGTGACGTAGTCACGACATACAAGCTGTTGTTTTTTAGTTCCATCTTAATGCATTAATAAGTATTTGTGATGCTTTGTGTGTTTATTGTTTTGTAATTTCGTATGCTCATCATCTTTACAACAAATAAATATTTTTATGTCTTTTTAACTTAGCCTTTTTTAACCCACATTTAAAAACAACTGAGCCTGATTTTCATGTCACCGTTTCTTTAATTTGAATCTAAACTACACATGTCCAACTAACCCTCAGGAACAAGATTTGCATAGTTATTACTGCGAAAATGAATACCCATACAAACATCCACTCATTAAAATAAATGCCACACAGACCACCTTTCCGGGTATTGGAAATGTGGCCAGTCACTAATTGGGCGTGATTCGGGTTGGTAGTGGCATATTACTTAAAGCTAAGCGAAGCTGACTGGCGCACCGAGGGTCCCGTACTAAGTCCCGGCATAAACATAAATATGTTAATTGTTGATTTAATTATTATTGTTCTTTATTTTAAAATGTCACTGTCTATCAACATAATTTGTACACCAGCCATGGTCAAACATGTTGAGACAAAAAATTGTATTTGCATCATACCATGTATATTATCTACACGTGATTTTGCAAATAAATGAATCTGAATCTAAACAGTTATATCTTTTGACTGCGTAGATTTAGATGTTTATTTTTTCATAGCTCCAAAGGACCATTTAACACCAATCTCCTTTGTTCTCAAGTTAATGTCGATCTCTTCAAAAAAATTTTGGTGTCCAAAAATTTATGAACACCTACAATCTTTTGGCCGCGGTTACACCCGTGAATGTCGGAAGTTATTCCGCAGAAATGTACTACGGGCATAATACAGATTATAGTTTATAAAAAAAAAAAAAACAAAAAAAAACGGGCAAGTACGAGTCGGTCTTGCACACCCGAAGGAACCGTATAAACTTGCAACATTATGATACGAAACGAACGAAATATATTATTTTCCCCCAACTCGAAGGTACCACGGACTTGAGTTTGTGGTTTTAATTTCAACTCGATCTCTTCACGCGTTCCCTAGATAAAGCATATTGACAGACAGACGGACAACAAAGTGACCCTATAAAGATTACGTGTTTTCTTTAAAAAAAAAACTAAAACACGCTTTACAGTGACGTAATTTTATTTCACTTATTCTTTCCAGCAAACCTTTTATTAGATATCCATAATTATCATAAAAAAAACACTAGTCTGCCATATTTGTAAGTCCGCCATATTGAATTTAGAATGCTCACCACTGACAGTATTTTACTACTACCTATTCAAAATTAATGGTAATGATTTTGACATCGGAAGAGTTTTTCTATCAAGTATTTTTCAATAGCATTCCGGAGTCAGAATTCGTGCACGATTGATGGCAATAGGCACGCCCCCTTCTACAAGACTTAAAACTTGCGAATTCCAGTTGTGCTATTAGTACACCTCTCCCTTATTTTTGGGGGTTTACAGGGATGATTTGGTAACCTGTAGCGGGTACCATTTTCAAAGAATATTCCAGTACAAATATTTTGAAGACTATTTCCGGATAAAATTGTAGAATAGAAAATTCACGTACTTCCCATCTAATTTAATAAAGTTGTTGAATATCGGTCTTGATACCAGGAGTACATAAGCTTTGCGATAACTCCGGAACTGACAGCTGACGCCCACTTACCTACTGTTTACATAAATATTATACTACTGTGTAAGAGATGAGAAAATAGCGAGAAATATTTAAAGATGAAAGTAGTGTTATCTTAACATTAAAGTTCTGTTATGGTTATTTTGAACCATTTAAAAAAAAACTATTCCAGTTATGAGTCTCGACAAAGAGTCTTTTTTACGTATGGGAAATCATCAAATAACTTCCCTCACTCTGGGCGGAGTGGGAGAGAGTGACAGACTTTTACTGACTAAAACCTATCCATGTTCCTTCTTTTGCCGGAACATAAAATGTTCCGGAGTCGCGGTATCTTTTTCGAACAACCCGTAACCCCGGTGACGGTCTTAACTCACAATTGTTTTCTATAGGGACATATCAATAGTTCTCCAGAAAACATGATTGACAGTTGAGAAGGAAAAAAGGTTTTTTTTTTCGATCGTATTGGCAGCTTTTCGTCATCTTTTTAATCTTCAGTGTAGAAGTCTAATTAGACGGCACGGTTGGCGCAGTGGCTAAGCGATCGACTGCTGCGCTGCGTATCGCAGGTTCCATTCCCGCACGTTGTTTCCCTGTTTGTGTACGTGAATTTAAATGTTTATAAACGCACCCACGATAAAGGAGAAATTCCTAGAGTGGGGCAACGTTTCAAAAAAAAAATATATATTTTGCAATTTCTAAGTTCTATTCCACAGTCTATTTACGGTTAAATATATTTATTTCTCAAAAGAATTACAAATTCACTTACAGAGAAAAACTTAATTAAATGCAACTTAATAATTAAATTGCATTTAATTAAGATAATTTACGGTATTTATACATTTTAAGTTGGTTTGTGAACGATTCAAACACTCAGGAACCAATGATTTGGATAAAAAATATTTTAGTGTAAGAAGATAAGAGATCATTTTATTGAAGAAGGCATTTTACGACACTTAGGGACTGAGCAGTGGGCGAAACCACTGGGCACAGCTAGAGCAATATAAAGAAATGATGAAGATTTTTCTTGAAGCAGATTTTGAAACCGACTAAGTGTGATTTTTACTTCACCACGTAATATTATTAAGAATACCATCGCGACGCCTACGTTCCAAGAAGGCGTTCATTTTATACGAAGGCGTACGGTAATCTCCAGTTTATCTGGGCTGATTGTGTCAAAGCGGTGTCTGGAACATTTTTTTGAGGGCTTAACATATATCCACGCAATAAAAGCCTGAACTTAGCTTGAATACTTCTAGAGAAACAGCCATTTTTTGCGAATGAGATAAATTCAAGTTACTTCCCCCACTTCGGGCGGAGCGGTGTGTGTCAGACTTGTACTGACTAAAACCCACCCATGTTCCTTCTTTAAGTCCGGGGCCGCGGTATCTCTTTCTAATAACCCGCAAACTGCTTTGCGGACATCTCTTTGAAGCGCGCGTGGAACCCTAATACGTCGTCGGCACGGAACATAGAAACAGCCTTGACATAAATAAATAAAATCATTTTTTTAAATAATATATCTATTTATTTCATTAACATTAACCAATGGTTAATGAAAAAAACGGAAAATATCTATAAAATCTACGCGAATATTCGAGGAAGAGACAAACTAACACAATTAACGACTCCAGAATCTACTAGGAGTTAAGGAACTCAAGAAGTTTAAGCTATCTACATACAAAATGGTTATCTAGTCAAGATACACACCAAAAACAGTGACTTGAATAAAAGATGTATTGTCCTCCCTTTGAACATCAACAAGGCAATCAAACTCGTGATCCCAGAGAAAGGCGACAGCGTTATTGTAACTTTGAGCTCTTTTTTGCGCTAGAGTGACAACAGAGATAATTCGGTAGCGATCAAAGTTCATAGTCTTGACCGTCCGCATCACTTCATCAGCTATGAGCATTGTTTTTCCGGGCGACTCCTGGGGAAAGTGGTAGTTAAAATTAATTACCTACCGATATTTTATTCTGATAAACGTTTTGCATTTGTCTTCGCTTCTATTTCCATAACAGCGCTCGCTCGCATTGTCCGGTACTAACTGGGTTGTGGAGGTCAGATAGGTAGTCGCTCCATGTACGTACTGGTATTCAGCTGCATCCGGTTAGACTGGAAGCCGACACCAACATAGTTGGGCAGATGATGATGAAATGTGCGTGTGGAATTTAACTAAAGGTAGTTTTTTTACGGATACGATATCATCAAATAACTTCCCCCGCTCTAGGCGGGGAGTCTCAGACTTTTACTGATTAATACCCACTCATATTCCTTCTGTTACCCTTTATGTTCGCGGTATCTCTATCCTGAAAGTGATACCGCAGGCCCCTTCGCCTAACCATTTAAAAAACAAAATGCTGCCTTAAAATGATTTTATTTGTACCTACTGTGACACTATACTTGTTCTCAGAGTAAAATGCATCCAGGATGGTTTCGACGGCCTTTGTAACGTTGGCTACATGAAACTTGTTACGGGGCTCCAATTGGTACGTGTTCAAGTAAATCAGAGGAGGCCGCTTGAATTCTATTCCGACCTGAAAAAATACATCAAGATGAACCATCAAGATGGTCTATAGATCACCGACTTGTGTCTGTGGTCCAAATAGAAGCGAATACTTCGTGTTATTTGTTTCATAACCACTGCTCTTGAAACGGTTGTGGTGGAGGTAAACAATATGGGAAAACAAACATATCCTAGCGGTAAAAAAAAACTTAAGAGGTGTCAAGGGACACCCGGATGGAACGAAGTTATTATTTATTATATACAAAAAACCTGTATACACTCAACAAAAATAATCGTCGCGACACCACACTGTTCAATGCGAAATGGGAAGACGAAACGAAAATAACTGACTTGCTTATGAGAGAGAGAGAGAGAGAGAGAGAGAAAGAGAGAGACAGACAGATAAACGTATCCTTACAACTTTTGGCCTTAATTTTTCCGTCTAGCCCCCTTTCGCAACGCGCGATAAGGAACTTCGAGAGAGCTTCTTGCTTACCTGTGAGCTACGTCGTCGAGCTTGTGCATTGACACCGGGAACCCCAGCGAAGCCATAAGATGGTCTTCGGAACTTCATTCGGCTAAGAGACCTCGTCGCTAAACCAGCGATAGACTTTCCGGGACCGGGCATATCCACAGAGGGACTCATTGCCACCCTACTCTTGCTCCTCTTTATTTTCTGATCAGACAACATGGCTGATTAAAATATAAAACAATTAATTTATTTTCTATTCTATTCTGCTTTCCATCAACTGGTATTCGTGTCCAAATTGACAGTAGGAAAATATTAATATGTCATAGAATGTCATTAAGAATGACGATTTTATTTTAATTGGTACTTGATACTTCCATGATTGTGTTTAAGGTTTTACCAACTCTTTGTTAAGTCGTAGATCGGTTTCAAATTAAATGAGTGCTTATTCATAGCTAGTTTACAACGTCAGTATACTACAGCCCGATGCTTCAGGAATTACAGGCGGGAAGTTGTGTTGCATTTAATGTCTTTCACAGGCTTTCAAAAATGGGAAAAGTCAGAGGAAGTCGTGGCTAAATAATACCTACCCCTCTGGTCAATGTTGAGGTTAAGCCCTGCTTGTCAAAGTTAGTCCGTGGATGGGTGTCCACCCATAACATACCGAGTTTCCTCTGTGCGTCGGGAAGCACGTTAAGCCGTTGTCAGTTGTAGATCATGGACAGTTGTTACAGATTTCGGTGGCTCGAAACTCGAACAATCAGTCTTACTAAAAGAGTATCGTATTCCTCAGTTATTAACAGGGTTGCGGAGGTCAGATTGGCAGACGATCCATGTAAAATACTGGTATTACAAAATATTACGCTGCGAATCGCGGGTTTCATCCTCGCATGAAGCAAATTTTCGTATGGCCTACACATGTTGTTCGTGGTCTGACTGTTTGTGTTTGTGAGTTTGAATGTTTGTAAACGCACCAATAGTACATGAGAATTTCTTAGTATGGAGCAACGAGTTCACTCTGATTTTTTGATATCAAAAGTGAGTGATTTTCAACCGACTTTTAAAAATAAAAACCGACTTCCAAAAAAAAAGTGGAAAATAATTCCGGAAGTCGGTGGCTTTTGTTGGTTTCGTTGACTTTTTTGCCACCGACTTCCGGAATTATTTTCCACTTTTTTTTTGGAAGTCGGTTTTATTTTTTGCAAAAAAGTTTTTTATTTCAGCATTTTTAGTTATAGTATTATGATATAATTCGCAAAAACGGTTATTTTTAGCTTTTTAGTGCGTAGGTCCCGTCTTAAATACAAGCTTTAGGCAGTTGTCTCACCAACGACGAGAAAACGACTAACTATCGGCTATTTTCTCGCTCAAGAAACGTACAATAGAATACTTTCCGTGTGAATAAAAGAGATGCAATGATTGATTATGTTTCTTAATGACTGGGTGAGCGGAGGGGAGGGGGTACGGGCACCCTGCTCCCACTCGCCTGCCTACCCTGGCGAAACCCATACTTATACATGTGATTGCAGCAATCACGGCAGATTTGCGGTCATTTATTGAAGAGTTCCGTTGTATAACACTGAAGATCTATCACCAAATTAAAATACAATCACCTCAAAAAACTGCGATGACCTTCCAAATCATAGTGCATAGCGTTTTTTGTTCATTTGTCTTCGACAACCTCTAAAATTATATCATCAACGTAGACGAAGTCAATCTAATACGCATTATTAAAGATAACTCAAAAACTACTGGCCGGATCTTGATATTTTTTTATGGGACCAAACGACAACCACCAGCTTTCGAATAAAAAAAGAATCATCAAAATCTGTTCACCCAGACCAGAGTTATGAGGTAACAAACACAAAAAAAAAATAAAAAAAATAAAAAAACATACAGTCGAATTGAGAACCTCCTCCTTTTTTGAAGTCGGTTAAAAAGAGGTTTGCGAAGTCGACTGTATAATTTTTGTTGTTTTTAAATATTGTAACCTCACCAAATTCTTAGCACACTGACATACATTACAACCCATACTATGTGAGTATTCCAATTTATAATTTTTATTCCAATGCTTCAATAATTTATTCATGAATTTCCACACAGTACAGTTACTCTATAAACATAAAAGACAGGCATGTCAATATCTGCTCGTGCAGTGAAGAATAAATCTCAGCACAAAAAAAAAAAAACGTACGTAACGTATAAAACAAACTTGTAAAAATAAAACTGACAAATTCATAGGTTCCCGTTGCGTGGGAAAATACGCTGTTGAAATTTTTCTGTTCACACGTTGACAAAGAGGTTTTGCGGGTAAAAGCCTACCTACGTACCTACATAGAAAGTGCGACCTCTTTTTTGGTTTGTGGGCCTCTTTGTATTCCACCCACGCTTTTTGTTGGGCCACATACAAACACAGCTTGTTACCCCGAATAGCCATGTCGAAAGATACTTCACACACTTGTATTTCTTTTTTTTTTGTATATTTTCCGTTTTAACAAGGTACGTGAGCTACTACTCCCAAGTTTGACAAGAGTACCTGTGTAAACGAGGTTTTTTTTTATTTATTACTATTTAAATTATATACTTACTACAAATATATTTGAATTAAAAAAAATACCCGATATCAAAAGGAAGGTCAAGCAATTCTCCGCGTCACTATCATCGAGAAATGTGCCCAGAAAACTGGTAGAATTGCCATTCAACCTGGCAATTCTTTGGCCAAAGAAAAAACCAGCCTTCTGGTCGAGCGAAGTGTCAAGCTGTAGCTAACAATAAGGTGCTCTGCTTGAGTACCTCAGCAGCCGAAACAGTGGTATTATAAGTGGTAATTACAATTGGAAATGTAAAGTGGTAATCAAATCCAGTGGCCTAGATAGAAAGAACTGGTAGTCATGGAGAGGCGCTTCTGCCCAGTTGTGGAATAATACAGGCTGATTGTAGTATGTAAACAAAACCTCTGAAATCCATTCAGACGATAAAAAAGCAGCTAGTTCAGAAAGCTCAAAATGGAACAGCTCTTGGTTTAAACAGAATAATATCCCGAACGTCGACCTTCCATCAGAAAAATACAGCATAAAGCATTGAAATGCCAGTTGCATTCAGTGTATAGTAGATGCGGCGATAGTGGGGGTCGTACGTCAACGGTACAGCTCCCTTATAGGTCAGTTAAACGTTTGTTCACCCCAAACCAAGTGGTACGGGGTGGGACCGAGATGTGACCGATACTGGGGATTCAGGGACTTTACTTAAAAGCGCCATTTTGTTCTTAAATTAGAAAAGACGAGGGCAAGACGGATTGATCGGTGCTTAGATATGTCGTGAAAAATGTCTGTCGTTCAGAGATATTTTGAAGAGAGATTGCTTTCTAAGGATAATTAGGTTTTATAAATATGTCTTTGTTATATAAAATGTTGAACTTCTGTTTTGAGAAGCCAAAACTTACGTAGGTAAGTATTGGTTTCCCAAAACCCTGTTCTTTATAAAAATGGCAAGCTTGAAATAAAATAAGCTTCATTTTAAGCTATTCCTCTAGCTTTAAACAAGATAATATGAAAATTAGAGCAACATAAGTGCTTTTTACAGTAAGCTTTATGGCGGAAATAACTGTATTTTTCGTGAGATTAACCAAGTAAGCAAAACAGTTTCAGCACTAGGTACAGTTAATATTAGAGACGCAGAAACCAGTTATATTCACAAAATTTAATTAAGTATGGGAAAACCTAAATGTTGCTGGGTCTTATTATTTTGGGTTGTAAGATGGTTTTTTTTTTATTTAGACGGTTTCACACGTCACCAGTCGCGTTTTTGGTTGGTGAAATGTGTGTAACGGTGCATTGGCTTGTAAGTTGGGCACTGCGAGATGACTCCCGGCCACCGTAGATGCAGGTCTATGAACGGTGAGCAAGGGTTGGGTCACCGTCCGTCCGCCAAGTGACGTCAGGCCTTGTCGACGGCGCGTTCGTGTATCACGCGCGCCTCAAAGAGATGTCAGCAAAGCCGAAGGGCTTACCTGCCGGGGTTGCAGGTGTTTCGAAAAAGATACCGCAGTCCCGGAACATAAAGGACAAAAAAAGGAACATGTGTGGGTTTTAGTCTGTAAAAGCCGCCCGAGCGGCCGGGGGAAATTATTTGATGATTACAAATTTGAGCCACGGTCAATGGTTTTACGTGTTTTCTGGGAAACGCAGGGTACTCGATTTTTATTGATAGTCACACATCTATAGACCAACCTCAGCAAGCACTGTCTAGCTATGTATTTAGCTAGAAATACCACTAGAAAAATAAACTTTATTAAACATACTTTCTACTCAAAGTTCATCGTATATATCACATTAAGATA
The DNA here is from genome assembly GCA_905475445.1 of Ochropleura plecta. Taxonomy (NCBI): domain Eukaryota; kingdom Metazoa; phylum Arthropoda; class Insecta; order Lepidoptera; family Noctuidae; genus Ochropleura; species Ochropleura plecta. The sequence goes on from FR997732.1 coordinate 6,990,990, forward strand.
CAAAGGTGCATTTTTATAACAAAGTAAATCTCTATGCAGTGACGTAAGAGCGCCCGAGGGCCAGTGACCTAGGAATAAAGGAGTATTCGCATTGGTAAACTGAATAAGCACATCATATGACTATAACAGAATCTTCTTGTCCTTTTCTTAGTTAGCTTTTGCCCGCGGCTTCGTTCGCGTTAAATTCGGGGTAACACAGTTCCCCTTTCCTGATTTGCAGGTAAATGCTACCTGTAGTTTTTGCCCTTGCGCTTTATTTATTGTAATAGCAAAGCTAAGTTTTCCTTTCTCTTCCCTCTTTCTCCCTCATTTCTCACTTAAAAAAATAGCCTATGTCCGTCTCCAGGGTCCCAACTATCTCTGTACAAAAATTCATCAAAATCGGATCAGCCATTAAAGCGTGAAGAGGTAACAAACAAACTCACTTTCGCTTTTATAATATTAGTAAGGAAGTAGGGATAGTAAGGATATATTATTATATAGTAAGGATATTGCCACTTCTTCTCTATAAATATTAACGCTTTGGAATAGGGGAACTACTGTACTTTCACAAGTTATTATACGTTGTGTCTGGAACTGTAGCTTCATTATTTTGTTTCTCGACATTCAAAAGTGCCTGTAACGGTCTAATTGAAATAAATGCTTTGAGTTTGAGTTTGGCACATAACATCAAGCCTGTAATCGCTGAAGGGTTGGGCAGAAGTGCGTGTAATAGTACTTGGTCATCGCTCAGCTACCACGGTTTATCTGAATTACTTAATTATTGATTTCTATTTTCATTCTGAACGCTCTTAATTTGCACGTGTAGCTACATCGTTCTCACATATACTCGTATGAATAATCTCGATATGAATGATGTAACTACGATATTGTTAAATTCATATGATTAAAAAAGTGTCCATGGAGTTTCTTGCCCATTCTTCTGTATAGAGATTTACATTTTGTAATGGGCAACTACAGTACTTTGACAATTTATTATGCCTTTTGACTTGGACTGTAGCTTTATCTTGTGCTTTTGACATTCAATAGTGCGTGTAACGGTCTGATTGCAATAAATTCTTTGAGCTTGAGTTAGTACACTAACATTTCGGCAGTTGTATTTAAGTCCCACGACAGCGAGCCTATTGTCATGTACACACGACAGCAGGTCAACCTATTCTAAACTATTATAACCTGATCACTCTACTACGGATCGCACACCGTAGTAGAGAGATCAGGTTAAAATGGTTTTGTGTAGGATGATGTGCCGTCATCTGTATCAAGCACAAATGTAAACGAACTACTTGACCCAAAAATTTAACCGGGAACTTCATGATCGAACTTACGGCAACACTACCAGCTACGCCACAGTTTATAATGTTATCGTTTTAAAACTTGTATTCCAGAACTCTAACGCCCCTACAAATCTTCTCCGTTCCCCCGTAACTTAATGCAAACGGTCTCTAAGTGCATAGAACCCGCATCGGACATTATACAGTGTTATGTAAACTATGCTTAGATACATACTAAGTTAGTTTCGTGACCATCCTTTGCAGTTGATTTGATTTGTAAGTGAACGCTGTCCTTTTTCACCGAGGTGAATATGTATCTTGGCTTTTTAAAGTGGCAGGGATACTGTGGTCGAGTTTTAAAAAAGGAACTTAAGTGGAATTGAAGTGGAATTTTGGCAAAAGAACAGGTGAACATTGTCATCTCATTTTTTTTTGTAGTTTTCAGTACCTACTCAAGACACTTATTATTTAGGGCACGCCACAATAGTGGCGGTAAGTCCCCTCTTTGAGGAGTGGCTGGAGAGGCGTCATGGCGTCTTCACCTACCGCGTGACGCAGGTCCTCACCGGACACGGAAGTTTCGGGAGGTTCCTGCACATAATCGGGCGGGAGGAAACGCCCGGGTGTCACGGTGGAGCACACAGTGGCGGTCTGCCCAGCTTGGGCGGAGTACCGCCGTGCCCTCGTAGAGGCGATCGGCGGCGGTGATCTCTTGCGTCCGGGCCTGGTTCAGTCCATGGTCCGGAGCGAGAGGGAATGGGAAGCGGTCACCTCCTTCTGCGAAGCAGTAATGCTAGCGAAGGAGGTGGCCGGGCCACCCCAAAAAAAAGACACTTATTATTTTGTGGATGGGTCCAATCATCAAATAACTTCTTCCGCTCTGGCCGAAGCGGGGGTGAGTGTCAGAATTTTACGAACTAAAACCCACCCATGTTTTGTGACAATGAATGAATTATTTCCTAAATTTACCTTGTGATCAACAATATTGTATAAAATCTGGTTCTTCTAACCTTACAGACTGGTGACACAGATGTGTTGCAAGAGAGTTTGTTCCGCCACTTCTTTCCAGCTAAAACACTAGGAAGTGGCGAAGAGCAGGGCGTTTTTGTGGGATTGTCTCATGTAATTTGACGTTCAAAAAGTGCTGATTATCAGCCTTATTTGAATAAATGACTTTTAATTTTGTTTTTTTTTTTTGCCCTTTATGTTCCAATGCTGCAGTATCTCTTTCGAACAATCCACAACCCCGGCAGGTAGTGGCCCCGGTTTTAAAGACTTCCAAATAAAGTTTTTGCAAATATCGTTAAAAAAAATCAACTGCCACGTTGATCTGGTGGTCACAAGCGCGACTGCTCAACTCGACGTCCTGGGTTCGATTCCCGAGTGAGGCAAAGTAATATTAGGTTTTTCTATTAGTAATTTCTCAGAAATTATTAAAATTTAGTCTAGATTTGTGCCTGATTGATGGCAATAGGCTCATCCCCTATTACAAATAAATAAAATCTTTATTGCATGAATATGAGACAACCATACTATAGTAACTTAATAATAACCACAACGTAGACATTCGTTTAAAGTTATTTTGTCAGTAATATATGGGTACGTCAACTGTTGTAGAATGTGAAATGGTAGATCATTATAGATGGTTAGATTGTCTTTGGACTGATTCGCCCTATCCCCTCGTACTAGTATAAAACTGTATCACGATCGGATACAGTTTTTAGCGATTACATGGGACATAATAACTGGCGAAATGTGGCTTTACTATTAGATACTCATCTGCTTAACCGATCCGGGATGAAAGGCGTGATGTTCATATTATGTTATAATTTTTTTTTTTTTTTTTATGTTAGCGCGTTACCGTTTTGGGCCATCCAGGAAGAGGCTCCCTGGTGCATGCTATTTGCCGATGACATTGTGTTGGTTGCCGGTTGGAAGTGTGGTGGCAAAGACTGGAGAACGTTGGCCTGAAATTAAGCAGAACTAACCCTTGCCGGAACGCCAATACCGATCTGCTCCAACTTCCGGTACCTCGGGTCGCTTGTCCAAGGGGATGGCGAAGTAGACCGGGACGTAACGCACCGGATCAACGCAGGATGGATGAAATGGCGACAGGTCACTGGAACAACTTGTGACCCACGGATGCCCCTCAAGTTAAAGGGGAAAATATATAAGTCCGTGATTAGACCTGTTGTACTGTATGGGTCAGAATGCTGGGCTGTAAAAAAGGTGGATGAAAAACGATTGCATGTAGCGGAGATGAGAATGTTGAGATGGATATGTGGAGTGACAAGAATGGATTTTTTTTTTTGGGTGGGAGATCATCCAATGATTTCCCCCGCTCTGGGCGGAGCGGGGTGGCATTTTAGACTTGTACTGACTAAAACCCACCCATGTTTCTTCTATTGCCCTTTACGTTCCGGGGCCGCGGTATCTCTTTCGAACAACCCGCAACCCCGGCAGAGACAAGAATGGATATAGTAAGGAATGAATATATTCGAGGAAGTTTGAAAGTTGCGCCTGTTACAGAAAAATTGAAAGGGAGTCGTTTGTCTTGGTATGGACATGTAATGAGGAGGGATGAAGGACATGTGACTAAAAAAGTGATGGATCTGAATGTTGATGGACGGAGAGCGAGAGGAAGGCCAAAGAAAAGATGGATGGATTGTGTAAGGAATGATATGAAGGAGAAAGGAGTAAATGATGCCGTGACGTCTGATAGGAGAGAATGGAAGAAGAAAACGTGTTGCGCCGACCCCAAATAGAATGGGACAAGGGCAGGAAAATGATGATGAGCGCGTTACCGTTTTTTTATTACTTTGTAACACTAAACGATACAATGAATAGTTATCTTAATTTATTAATCAATGTTCGAATCTCTAATCTTAATGGTGACGAGAATGAACAGAAACACTTGACAAGAGTTATCCAGAATCTGATACCTAAACAACCACGATGAAGCATACTAGAAAAGGCTCTTGTCCGACAACCAGCTTTACCAAGGAGTACCAACCAGCCTTACACAGTACTAACTGGGTAGTGGAGGTCAGATAGGCAGTCGCTCGTAAAATACTGGTACTCAGCTGCACTTGGTAAGACTTGAAGCTGACCCCTACAAAGTTGAGAAAATGCTAGGCCATGATAATGGTGATACTAAAAAATGTTGTTCCAAAATAAGATTTAATCACACTGAAAAATTACAAAGCCAACCTTTAATGGCGTCAAAGGGGAAGTGATACCAACATAACACCCCAACCGAAAGTGGTCGTTCCCGGCTATGATCACCCAAATCCCAAGTAATAACTGCTTATGTATCCGCCCTTTACGAATATATCTCCCCTTTCTCCCTTCGTCGCCGCAATAAAAATAATCATACACATTTATGCACTCCCCATTTGTGTGATTAAAAGTTTCTGGTGGAACTATGACAATGTTTTATAGAATCAACAAGAATAAAAGGTACGACGAGAATGGTTTCACCTTTTCTGTTCCCGAATGAGTGAAAATAAAAGGATTTTTCATATTTAAATGTACATTTAAAATACTGAAATTACTGCCTTGACCGGCAGGCAGCATGTATTTGTTTGATGTTTCGGTGTTTGCAAGGAATTATAGTGAACTAAGACTAAAAAAGAAAAGAAACAAACATCATCCATTTATACAAACTATCGCGTTTATAATATTAGTACTTAGGAATATTATGAGACAGTTACACTAAGCAGAGATCAAGAGATCCAATAAAAATTATCATACCGTTTTGCAATACAACATTGATTTAAAAACAATGTGTTTCACATGTGTAAATCTATTTTTAATAAATTACTGAGAAATCTAAGAGATTAACATTGGTTATATTATGTCGATCAAACTATGTATTATTTCACTACACACTATCAACAGCAGTGATATTCTATTATTGTGATCGTTGGACCAAGTCATAGATTCCTTAGTACTATCCCAAGACATGTTGATTGTGCAATTCTGATCATCAACTTTTTGTGCGTATTGTAGAATTATTATCATTTGCTTCGGTAAAGGACAACATCGTGAAGAAACCATCTGCCTGACATATATTTCTTAGGTAAAGAGGCCAATAGGCTGCATAAAAAAATGTGACAGGTCAGGAACAAACCACATGGCAAATACGAAGACTATTCGAATTGCAGATAAGACTCGATGAGGCTTTTAAAATCAAGGCTGTTTGTGAGTGTAAATGTTTGTAAACGCACTCACGACACAAGAGAAATTCTTATTGTGGGGCAAAGTTTTTATTTAAAAAAAATGGTAAACTTAAAAAAATCTTATTCAGTTCTATAAAATGCTCCTCATGCTAAATTAAGAAAAATACTCAAGTTACAAATTATCCTATATCCGATGGATGTATGGATGTTTGTTACTCTTTCACGTCAAAACGGCTAAACGGATCTTGATGAAATTTGGCACAGAGTTAGATTATAGTCTCTAATAACAGATAGGATACTTTTTTTCGATCATCACGCGGATACAGCCGCGGGTGCCGGCTAGTCATTAATAAAATCTATTTAAGTTATTTGATCAATATCTTGAATTGTACTTTTCAAACTTATTTAAATATTTTACGAAAGCTTCCAATCATTTGTCTTTACAATTTCCATTCGTCAATGTTGGAATATTTTCACAAAGCACAAGCTTATTCTCGTAAATTACGCTTGTAGATGCAATTTCCATATAAAATACCTATAACGTAAGACGAGTCTAATATGTACTCCCTGATGGCCAATGGTTGGACCAACGTTGGGGTATTGGCAATAAGCTTTGCAGTCGCTACTCTTTATGAAAGATTTTTTTTTTAAACTAAAAGAATGTATTTATTCACAGCAAGCATTGTGTGTCCTGGGTTCCATTCCCGGTTCGGGGAGAATGTTATCGAATTTTTCCATTACGAATTTTTTTCCAGCACCTACGGAGTCTAGATTTATGTCCCGTTGGTGGCAATAGGCTCGCTCCCATTACATAAGACTGAAAACATATCTGGATAAATGTAGGTGTATTTTTAGGTACATCTCTGCCCTAACCTTTGGGCATTACCGTCATGATGTTGTGTTATACTGCTAACAATTTTTTTCTTCAATTTTTTTATACGTTTTTGAAAACCTATCTTTAAAAAAAACGAATTAATTGGTCATAGATATCTACATAGACGCTATCCTCATAAATCAAAGCGTTTGAAACACTTACGATACGAAAAAATAATGATGGTTCGATAAATTCTAAATGTGGATAGATCTAATGTCTGATCATTAAACAAATCTGCTGATTCATTTTTTAAAAAACTTCGTAATCACCTCGTTGAAAAACATTTAATCCGTGTTAAGATTCTTTCGATGCATTCTTTCGAAAAGTTCTTTTGAGTCTGTAATAAGTTCAAACATTCACTTACAGCAGACAACAGCCTAAACCGCTAGTCTTTTTTTGGATGAGAAATTATCAAATAACTTCCCCCGCTCAGGGCCGAGCGGGAGAGAGTGTCAGTCTTTTACTGACTAAACCCCTCCCTTCCTTCTTTTGCCCTTTGTGTTCCAGGTGAGATACTCCCCAGGGTACAGGGTTTATTTTTAATATATCTCAAGCAGCTGTGCTACGGTGGAGCACACTGTGACGGTCTACCCAGCTTGGACGGAGCACCGCTGTGTCCTCATAGAGGCGATCGGCTGCGGCGATCTCTCGCGTCCGGCCCTGTCTGTTCATGGACCGGAGTGAGAGGGAATGGGAAGCGGTTACCTCCTTCTGCGTAGTATTTATGCTAGCGGATGAGGTGGCTGGACGTTTGAGGGTGCAGAACCTCAAACAAACCCAACGTCCGCGGGCGGCGTTCCCGAAAAAAACAGCTATGCTAAAATTTTGGTGTTTTTGTAAGTGCGTATGCCCACAGCTAAGCCCGCGTTGAGTTCTATTAGTGTTCTATTGGAATATACCTACTACTGAGTTAAAAAGTATCCTTTGCATTACTTCAGGTTATAAACTATCGGTGTACCAAATTTCAGTCAAACCCGTTCAATAATTTTAACGAGAAAGAGTAACAAACTTCTATATATGCTTAAAAACTTCTTTAACTAAACTAATAGGATATTAGGCTAATCCCAGAGTAGTAAAACTTCAATATTTATTACCTCAGCTCGTAAAACATGGATGTAGGTTACAGAGCAGCTGTTAGGGGAGTTCCAGGCCCTCGCTAATTAGTACACTGATGCTATCTAGTATCTGAGCTGCTTACTTAAATCCGCTTTATGTGAATTAAGTTGGACTAAGACTAAGTTGAATTAAGTTGAAGTAAGCTCAAGATAGCATATATAGTTTATTGAAATTAAATTTTACAGAATTGTACCATATAACTAAGACTCCGCTCGGCTGTCCGTCCGTTTGTCCGTTTGTCACCAGGCTGTATCTCATGAACCGTGATAGTTAGAGAGTTGAAATCAAAATTCGATTTCTGTTGCCGCTATATAACAAATAGAACAAAAATTATGTTTAAGGAGTCTCCCATACAACGAACATTATTTTTTGCCGTATTTTATAGACAACTAGCTGGTGCCCACGGTTTCGCCCGTGTGATATCGAAAAAAAGAATCCTATGTGTTATTCCAGACTATAATCTACCTCTGTGCCGAATTTCATCAAGATCCGTTCAGCCGTTTTGACGTGAAAGAGTTACAAATCCATACATCCATGCGTCCTCACAAACATTAGCATTTATAATATTAGTAGGAAGTAGGATGTACGGAACGCTTCGCCGGTTCTATTTAAAGTCACTTATATTGGTAGATAAAAGTTGTCAATTAACTTTGCTATTGAATAGATAGAAAAACATTAACTTAAACATTAGGCATTAAGTCCGCCTTTGTACAATGTTTTTATACATGTGCATAAAGTTTAATAAATAAATAAATAAATAAAAACCAACATTATCGTCCAACATTGGTCCCAAACACTCCCAACATTGGTTCAAAACTGGAGTCAACGAAACCAACTTAAAACACGCTCGCTTTAACAGAAGCTCCTTGCAATTTAGTTAAAATTACTATACAAGTTAAAACAACTGCTCTGTGATCCATCCAAGTATTCATGACTTAACTTATTATCTACCTGTGACTGAAATAAGAAGGACGAAGTTACTTGGAAAATTATAAATTGTATAGTTTGTTACCCTCAGTAAATTGGAAGAGCCAGCGTTGTTATAACTTGCAAGTAAAGTTAACATCTTTTTAATAATGTTAAGGTGAAAGCTCCAACCTACCCGCGAAATTCAAATTTTCTTAGGCTAAGCTGTAGGAAAGACTTTTTCTGTTTTTTTTTTGTTCCTACGCCTTTATGAACTTGGAGGGTTGTATTGGTGATTTTGATGATTATAATTCTATAATTACATACGTCTTACAGCCGCGAATAATATTTTAATCAACATACAACCTAGCACTGGCCTGAAAATTGCAAAAAACGTAAGAAAATTTGAATTTCGCGGGTAGGTTGGAGCTTTCACCTTAATGTAGATAATTATAAGTTTCGTTAAACATTGGGTTTATAATTCTTTAGAACTAGGTTTTCAACTATTACTTTCTTAGATAGATTGTAATAAGGCTTTTTGTTAGCCCCAAGTTTAACAACGAGTCTTACCAAGGGGTGTAGTATTATAAAGTACTAACTGAATTGTAGAGGTCAGATAGGCAGTCGCTTCATGTAAAATACTAATATTCAGCTGCATCCGGTAAGATTGGAAAACAACCCTAATTTTCCCATAGTTGGGAAAAGAATATGCAAATGATAAAGGGTTGACATTGACATTTAAAATTCTTCAACCTTATTCGCAACGGTTTAAAAATTTATTTAAATCATGACATGCATGTTCCGAATGGATTATTATTTCGATGATGAAAAATATTTCGGGATCATCACTGGCAGACACGAAATTTGGATTCGGGCGTACGCTGTCCTCTCATATTTAAGTCCTCACGCTGTAACAACAACATTGTAAAATCAAATGATTTTAAAAGAGTAACCATGGAGTTTTGGAACGAAGTTCCTTATCGCGCGTTGCAAAAGGGGGCTAGACGGAAAAAAATTAAGACCAAAAGTTGTAACGACACTTTTTGCTATAGTTGTAAGCCGTGCAGCGTGCGCGTGTTTCTTTGTCTCTCTCTCTCTCTCTCTCTCATAGAAAGCAAGCCAGTTTATTTTCGTTTCGTCTTTCTATTTCGCATTGAACAGTGTGGTGTCGCGACGATTATTTTTGTTGAGTGAATACAGCTTTTTTGTACATAATAAATAATAACTTTGTTCCATCTGGGTGTCCTTGACCCCTCTCAAGTTTTTTTTGCTGGTTCTTCTCCTTAGTAAACGACCAACCCGAACCGTGCACCTTTTCTCGACGTTTTTTAGGGTTCCGTAGTCAACTAGGAACCCTTATAGTTTCGCCATGTCTGTCTGTCCGTCCGTCCGTCCGTCCGTCCTCGCTTAATCTCTGTGACCGTTAGCACTAGAAAGCTGAAATTTGGTACCAATATGTATATCAATCACGCCGACAAAGTGGTAAAATAAAAATTGGAAAAAAATGTTTTATTAGGGTAGCCACCCTATATGTAAAGTGGGAAGTGATTTTTTTTTTAATTTCAACCCTAACGTGTGATATATTGTTGGAAAGGTATTTAAAAATGAATAGGGGTTTACTAAAACCATTTTTTGATAATGTCTATAATTTCGGAAATAATCGCTCCAAAAGTAAAAAACAATGTGTGTTTCTAAACTTATGGTTCAAAAGTTAGAGGGGGGGTCCCTCTAACTTTTGAACCATAAGTTTAGAAAATATGAAAAAAATCTGAAAAGTAGAACTTTATAAGGACTTTCTATGAAAATCATTTTGAACTTGATTGACACAACAGTTTTTGTACAAAAAAGACAAAAAGTTGTACAAAATAATTTCCTCCTCCACCTTTAAACTCATAAGTGGGAACACTTATTGTGACGGACGGGAAACTACGGAACCCTACACTGAGCGTGGCCCGACACGCTCTTGGCCGGTTTTTTTTATAAGTGCCCATGTAGGCCTATGTGAAATAAATATATTTTGATTTTGGATTTGTGCCGCTTGATGGCAATAAGGCCACCCCCTATTTCATGAAACTTAAATATATCTGACGAAATTTGGGTGCGTCTCGCGTCAGTAATAACAATAACATTGAGTTCTTTAAAAAAATCTTTACTAAGTATATATTGTTTATTCATCTGCCTAGCCTTTACCCAACTATGTTGGGGTCGGCTTCCAGTCTTACCGGATGCAGCTGAATATCAGTATTTTACATGGAGCGACTGCCTATCTGACCTCCACAACCCAGTTAGTACTGGGTAATGCATACCCCTTGGTAAGACTGGTTGTCAGACTTTCGGAACACTGACTACCTGTAACGACTGTCAAAGATCTACAAATGACAGCCGGGACCAACGGCTTAACGTGCTTTTCGAGGCACGGAGGAAACTCGGTATGTAACGGGTGGTCACCCATCCACAGACCAACCTAGGCAAGCGCGGCTTAACCTAAAGATCGACCCGAGCGGCTGCTATTATTTAGCCACGAGCTTAATACTGTTTATTGTCACAATAAAATTACAAATCTAAGAAAACGTTGCTAAGATCTTTCAACAGTACTTCGCTGAGCACAAAATAGAGTACAAACGTGTTTGAAACGCAATAGTGCCTGAAATTACACAAAGTTCTTACCTCTATGTAATTAAGTTTGGGTCAAACTAAGTTACAGGACACATTCCAATTAAGCCTATTATGAGACAAAACAATTTATTTCAAGAACGTGGTTCGTATTCAAGTGACTTAGGTAGGTCTATCCCTTAATTTACACAATGCAGAAATTGTTTAGTTTTAATCACAAAGAAGGTTATTTTGAAGAAGTTATTGGGTGAATTTAATCACCCTTTGGAGAAAGTTGGGTTATTAAATGAACCGAGGGTGAACGAGTACTTGATATCTTGCTCTACCATTCTGTTTTTGAGGCTTATTAGATCAGAAACGGCTAATGCCCCGTTCCAATAAACAAAACGACTCGTTTTGCTTACGGATAGTTGTATTTTGACATAAGTTCTATGAGACTTATGTCAAAATACAACCATCCGTAAGCAAAACGAGTCGTTTTTGTTTATTGGAACGGGGCATAAAACAATTTCATTAATCGTTGTTTTTTCTTGAAAAGGAGGTTCTTCTTCAGTAACTATTTATATCCTTTTGACTAATTAATTGGTTTGATTCTTTTACTTTTATTCAATGTTTCAGAAAAAAAGTGTGACTAACTGTTTTGTTGTTTGATGTTCAAATCAGTTTGCATGTGATCAAAAAATATATAAATTGAACACATAACTTTATAATCTAGCATGAACGATCCACCTTTGCATATTTATACCATAATAAAAAAAACAGTATAAAGATATGCAGAAAAACTAAAGATTAAGCAAGTACATTCGTCTAACGTTGCATGGGTAATACAACTCGCAGAAAAATAAAGAAGGTTTGTAAAACAATTGAAAATATCATTAAAAAGTATTATTTATGGCACAGAGAGCAGTATCTGGACGTAGATTATGGAATGTCCAGCAATTATGGTTGCCAGGGTTGCGGGTTGTTCGAAAGAGACACCGCGGCCCCGTAAAATAAAGGGTAAAGAAAGAACATGGGTAGGTTTTAGCCAGAAAAAGTCTGACACTGCCCTCCGCTCCTCCAGAGCGGTTATTTGTTAAATTCTCATAGGCAAAAACAAAGCAATTATGGTCGTTCAGTTCAAACATGTTCATGGCATCTATTATTATTTTGTAACCATTATATATTTATATACACATAGCATCTACTTTTATATAGTTTTACATATTTTTCACTATGTAAGTGAACTGTAATATTCTTTTTTGTTGAGAAATAAAATAATGTGTTTAAACGGAACCACAATTGGATTACCAATAAATATCAGTGTACTGAACCACATGTTATTTTGAATTTTCCATCATGTCCGATGAACATGAAAAGGAAAACTACCTGTCTCCACCGTCAGTATTAGCCGCAAGGCCTCCAACCATCGGCATATACTAAGCGACTGCTCGCTGCAGCTTAAACCTCTTAGGTTGACTTGCCAGATGCCAATAAAAAAAATAAAAACCCCGGCCAAGTTCGAGTCGGACCGTACACCGAGTGATCCATTCAGATTTAACGGGTTGGTTTTTTCACAGATTTAGTTTTATTCAGAGAGATAACTAAGTGATCCCGTAAGGATTCTGTTTTTTTTTCTTTTTGAGGCACGGAACCATTTAAAAAGAAAACTTAAATAAAAACTTGAGTAAAACTTCTATGTCTTCTCTGTATCATGGTTCCATGAAAGTAAAGCCGTGACGTAGCCAAGTTCAGTGGCAACGTCGATGCACTCAGCAACTGCAGTAGTGAGTGCATTCAACTGCACAACTTATGTTATACTCGAACTGTCAATGCTCGCTTTTATGAATTTGGTTCTTTATTTAATGCATTTGTTTTTTGTTTGCAAATCACAATGAAAGGAAAAGGAATTGTAGAGAATGTGATTGTTTCATAAAAAAAGGTTAGTATTCTGAGTGATTCAGTAGCCCCCAAATTTTTATGATATTCTTCAATTCTTTTTGTAAGATTAAGTATTCTGTATGAGTTGCGGGTTGTTGAAAGAGATACCGCGGCCCCGGAACGTAATGGGCAATAGAAGGAACATGGGTGGATTTTAGTCAGGAAAAGTCTGACACTAAGAGCGGGGGAAGTTATTTGAGGATTTCCCACCCCAAAAATAAAAAAAGTATTCTATATGAAAATAAATCTCTTATCTAACGCTGAAGTTTTATTAAATTCACTGCATAATTTCCTTTTCTTGGTTCAATGTATTTTCCGATAGTATGGCTACGTAGTTCAACAAAATGTTGGAGAAAACAGATTGTCGTAAAAGCATGCTATCACAGTGGATACAGCTGATATCTATTCCCCTGACACGATCCCTTAATCCTCTTTTACGGACAAGCCAGTGAGGTTAGGGATATTTCTATGTGAAGTCTAGACGGAGAATATTCTGATGTTGGCTCTATGGTACTTTTCATTCAAATGTTGGGCACTGTCCTTTTTTTTCTTTATTTGTATAAATAGCGGGTTTTTTTTATCAAAAGTATACGACAAACCCATCGTATCTGTGGACGGTGAGCAATGGATAGCTCACCGTCCGTCCGTCTTTTGACGACAGGCCGTGTCGACGGCGCGTTAGGGCGCTTTCAATTTAGACGGTTGGTGCCGGACTGCTGCCGCACGGTCGTTACGACCATGAGCCGTACTGCTGCCGGACGACAGCAGTACGACGTAAATCGTCTTATTTGAAGAGATACGCGGCTGCAGTCCGATCGAATTTTAGTGATTTCCATCGAATATCGATATCGAAATAATACTAATTGATTACATTATAATGTAATAAACTGTTTATTGTTCTACCTGCAGTATTCTTTTCAACTGCTTTTTTAGTTTTAAAATCGGTAATAAATTTTTCACATAAAACATCCCAAGCCTTTTTTTTCTCCAAGCGATTTGAATACTTGTCACATTTAGAATCCCAAACGGCGGGCTGCAACTCTATTTCATTTATAAAATCTTCTGTATCTAAATCATCCATAATTAGGTAGGTATGCACGAAAACGTCTAAGAAGCACGATGCGTTCACAGCACTAGCGATCAACGACTGAGACAGGTTGTTGCCGTTCCGCCAACGGACGTGCGCCGCACTGCTGTCGCACGACTTTGCGTCGAGACATTTTGTATAAAAAATCATAACCGCCCGTGCGCAGTACGATACCCGGACTGCAGCAGTCCGGCACCAATCGTCTAAATTGAAAGCGCCCTTAGTGTTCAACGCGCGCCTCAAAGAGATGTCAGCAAACCAGGGCCTGCCAGGGCCAACGCCTGCCGGGGTTGCGGGTTGTTCGAAAGAGATACCGCGTCCCCGGAACATAAAGGGCAATGGAAGGAACATGGGTGGGTTTTAGTCAGTACAAGTCTGACACTCCTCAGTTATTTGATAACTTCCCACCACAAAAAAACCCATTGTATATTTAAGCAATGCATGTACCTACTATTACACATAACATAGAATATTAGGTATGATTTTTCATAGCTCTGACTGATTTTGTAAATATAACATGACATAGGTCCCATATCTTTATTTTTAACATTAGGCGAGGATAGCGGCTGTCGGATTTTATGAGTAGCGTAAAATACTATTAGATGTCCATTTTGACATACAGCTAGTCCGTGTTACAGAAGTATATGCAACTTACATAATGAAAAAGAAGTGTTTTTAAAAGTTTCGGAATACACGATAATTAAGTGTAATTATCGTGTATTCCGAAACTTTTTATTGCACACGGCCATTTTGGACCCTTTCATTTAAAAACCAACATGACTTTACCATACAGCAAACAGCAAGCTTCATAAACACAGTTTAATACTACCTGTATCTATTTAACAATGGATAAACTGGTATTCACGTGATCCGAGCAAATCCAACAATTATTTGTATAAGCAAACTTCGTAATTACAGCAGGATTTATATGCAACAATCACAATTTGGTGTTTTTGTCTGTTACGTTCGTGGAGCTCGTTCATCTGTTATGTTGGAATATTATAACATTGTTTAAGCCCTGGCCAAACTAAGCACATCCCGCGCTGAGTTCGGGCTGAAATGCTAGTGCCAATTAAGTTGTACTAGCTGTGCCCAGCGGTTTTTCCCGTTTCTTAGCTCCTTAGTGTTGTAGCGTGATGTTTGTGGTCTAAAACTATAATCGTATTATTGGCTTTGAAAGACTTTTGAAGTCGTTGCGAATTGTTCTAAAGAGGTACCGCGGTCCCGGAACATAAAGGGCAGTAGAAGGAACATGGGTGGGTTTTAGTCAGTAGAAGTCCTACACTCCCCCCGCGGTAGTTATTTGATGATTTCCCACGCCAAAAAAGAAAAACGCTTTTAAAGTCTATCACGGACATAGGTAGAAACTATTTTTGTGATTGGTCAATGAAGGTATTCAGTTGTTTTCGTGTTTGTTTGTTGTCAAATGTTTACGTGATTCCATGTTTTAGCTTCCCTTAGAATGCTGCTCAAAATTGACTATCAAGAAAAAGGCTAAGAGATATTTAAATAATTCTATGGATAGGTCAGGTACTTACAGGATGCTGGAAACCCGTTGATCACCACACTACATTACTAGCAGTTGTATTTTACGTTTTTTTCACGGTATTTTAGTGTTTTTTCGCCACGCGCGCGGTTTTTATTGATTTGAACTCTGGTTGCTTCTTTTTGCCGTCAGATGGCAGGAGCAATGGGTTGTCTTTATTGGTTGATTGGTTTCACTCAGCGATGCACGAGCGCAAATGGCGGTTTATTTAAAATAGGTAGGAAACGGTAGGGACTAGGGAACACATCGCAAAGCCTGTTCACTCCCTAATTATAAACTTCTTGTCCCACGTGAGATTCGCATCAGTGAGACAAGAATCGCAACCTTCTAGTTACTACCTACTTAAACCTAGATAGGGCTTTAAGTTTAACTGCAGTTAGTCTTTGGTTGGTCAATTGAGCAAATTTGTGACCATTTCGAGATCACTCGGAAAGCGCAAGTTTCGAGATACCTGTCACGATTTTCCAATAATTGCGTTACAGACGAAATTCCACGTACATAAAGTTGTTTCCCTCGGTGGTGATTGAAACTACGCCCTACAGCTACGTATATTTGTGTATACATATATATATACCGACTAGTTTTCAAAAGTAATTTGTATGTTTGGAGATAGGATATCATCAAATAAAGAGATACCGCGGCCTTGAAACATAAAGGGCAAAAGAAGGAACAAGGGCGAGTTTTAGCAAGTACAAGTCTTACAAGTCTGACACTACCCCCCTCCCCCCGCTACACCCAGAGCGGTGGAAGTTATTTGAAGATTAACCATCCGCAAAAAAAAACACGTCATTTCAAAGGGCACTTTTGCACGCCATAAACACGCGCAGTGTCTTTATCTCTTAAAAAGTAATTTAGCGCTATGAGCATTTCTATAAATCCTAGAGCTAACGTCAAAAGTCCGATCTGAAATAACTCAAACGGACTTGCACCATTAGAATCTCAAAAGCTATCGCTATATCTAGCACTAAGCTTAAGTCTGTCGTCTCAAAGGCGGGCGCAACCGCAGGTAGCAACTAGTTTTATATATGTGCATGTAGAATATATACTATATGAATCTGTGCTCTAGGATTATAGAGCATTTAGAACACAGTAATTGCATATGTTGCAATATACTATATTGCACTATGATATTTCTGACGTCAGATGAAAGATTATTGTTTAACAGCTTTTGCCCGCGGCTTCGCTCGTGTTAAATTTGGGGTAACACAGTTCCCCTTTCCTGGTTTGCAGGTACCTGCTACCTGTAGTTTTTCCCTTGCGCCTTATCCTTACTAATATTATAAAAGCGAAAGTGAATTTGTTTGTTACGTCTTCACGCCTAAATTTAACGAATTTAAGGCGAGCGAAGCCGCGGGCAAAAGCTAGTTTATTATAATAGCTAAGCAAAGTTTTCCCTTTTCTTACCTCTTTCTCCCTCATTTCTCACTTTTTAAAAAAATGCTACTTAGATATTCCTGATGGAAAAACTCAATACCACTTTTGCACGACCTGGGAATCGAAACCGTGACTTTGTGCTGAGCAGTCGCGAGGTAGATTTTAAAAGGTAAGTTAATTAGTGGTGGTTGTAGTGTCTTTAGAAAGGATGAAAATATAAGTAAAAATTTACTTTAAATTTAAATAATTTATTGAAATAATAAATTTAATTTTAAACCGACTTAATTTTTTTAACCTACTTCAAAAAAGGGAGGAGGTTCTCAATTCGTCGGAATCTTCTTTTTTATGTATGTTCATTGATTATTCAAAGACGCCTGGACCCATTTGCAAAATTATTTTTTGGTTGATAGGGTAATACTTCCCAGCAATGTAAATATAATTGATATGGGGCCACCCATCTCAATTTTATTGATATTGCTTAGGTAATCTTTTAGTAACAATGGAAAATGTACACGATAAAAATATGTTATATACCTATCATTATACCATAATTAAAAATGCAGAAATAAAAAAACGACTTCCAAAAAAAAAACAAAAAAAGTGGAAAATAACTTTAGTTCCTGAAGCCGGTGGCAAAAAAGTCAACGAAACAAATAAGAGTCACCGACTTCCGGAAGTAAAGTTATTTTCCACTTTTTAGTTTTTTTTGGAAGTCGGTTTTTTATACAGCGTGTTGTTTTGCATCCTCGTCAAATTCAAGGACGTAACTATGCTAATGATTCTCGACCCGAATCGATAATAAAATAAGTAGGTTTTTTTTTTTTTACTTTTTTCGTATTTTCAGAAATCGGTAAGTGCACACAGGTGCGTGCATGCCGCTGTATGATACGTATGCGCCGACGCTCACGCACACTGTTCTGTGTGTTCTGTAGGTGATTCTCTACTTTTGAAGTGAAATATTCTGTAATACTGTTAAATTTAAACACACAGAGACAGATCATAAAAGCGCCGTATATTATTATTGATCAGGTACCGTAATTTTCATTGATTATTTATGACTTTTACTAGCACCTCCTAAATTTTGACGAGGATGCAAATCAACATATTGTATAGAAGCATGCTTAAATAAAAGGTCACTGAACATTAAAAGATCCCAACAATTTATTTAAGAACTAATGAACATGCATACCTGAGGTAAGGTTGAATTATATATAAGTTACGGAGTAGATTTCACCCCCTCTGGGGTTGTAACTCAGTGCTCGACGTCAGTATTCGGACGAAAGCTCACGAATAATATATCGGTATTAGATTTGTAGCTCGTTTTGTGGACGTTTGTCATTATTATTTACTTTTATTTTCACAGTTCATCGTAAAATTGTGTTGGATTTAGTGTAGTTGAATGTGGTTTGTGTTGCCGTCTTGTTGTTTTAGTGTTTATTTAGAAGATAAATCGTGTTGCGGCTGTTTGTTTGTTGTTACAGACTCGTTGGTTTAGTAGTCGTTTGCTACTGCTGTGCTTGCGGTCTTAAGTTCGCTTCCTAAGTCTTGCAAAGTGTCATTGGTTTTTTTTTTAGTTTTTCAGTATCAACAATAACTTTGATGGGAGATATTCTTGTATTTGTGCATTCCTTTTTTTTTGACAGGGATGTGGTTACATTTTTTGATGCCCTATAATTCTTTTCTATTTTGAGACTTTTACATATATTTATTGTTTGTATTTTACACCAGTAAAAAAAAGTATTTTTTTAATACAGTGACTCTCAAAATGCAAATAAACTATTCCGCATTGGTTGCTAGTAGTTGAATTACTTTTAAAATAGGTTTTGACTGGAAAAGGCAATTAAAAAAATTATCATCATCTGCCCAAACAGTTTGAGGTGAGCTTCTACGAGAAGCCTAACCTGATGTCGCTGAATACCAGAATTTCAGAAGAAGCGTTTGCCTTTCTGGCCTCCAAAACTCAAAAAATGGGTAACACAGTAATTGAACGAATAACAACAAAAACAAATGAAAAATGTTTCCATATTCACCCCATTTTTCCCCGGTCTTCTACTAGATACGTATAAATCTTCCTCCGCTATCGCTAACTGCTTCCACTTTGTCAATTAGGCGATATATCTCAGGTAAAGACTAGCGCTGATAAACGACAGCTCTTCAGCGCTACTGAGCGCTTTACAGACAAGTTAACAGTGCACCAACCTTGCGATACTATAGCTAGGTTTTATGAGATATGGTTGGTAGTATGTTCTACTTGGGTCCGAATATACACGCTGTAGAATTTGAGATTGTGTTTGTAGTGACGTAGATGAGGGTTAGTGATTGTATCTGTTAATGTCTTGACTCAGGTAGTGTGCATAGAATGGAATGGACCTAAAGGACCAATAAAGTAAAGCCCCTACTGAAATTCTGCTATACTTCAAAGGTCCTATCGATGAACATAATAGAAACACCTATTAAGAGTTTAAAAAAATTATATATTTAAAAAAAAATATGAAACCACGGTAAAAGTGAAACTTTTTTTTCACATTATAGACATTTATAGTACGTCCCTACTTTGGGGCCGACCGTCACGCGACATGCAACACACAGACGAAAAAGTTTGAGACGATGTAATAAAAGTTTCACTTAAAAAAGCGTTGCCCCACACTATGAATTTCTCCTGTATCGTGGGTGCGTTTACAAACATTTAAACTCACATGCACAAACAGCCAGACCCGAAACAACTATCTGTAGGTCATAAAAATATCTGTTCCGTACGGGAATATACCCGCGACACGACGCGCAACAGTCGATCGCACAGCCACTGCGCCAACCGTTTCGTCAAATGATGAAAGATACCTTTATTGATGGAAGATACCTAGAAACCTATGGTGAAACTACATCCAAAGCGTTATGGAAGCTCTAATGGTAAGAACCTAAAAGAAAGAAAGTAAAACTGTTCATTAGATTCGCACAGGACAAGATAATAAAAGAAAATTACTTAATTAAAAAAATAATAACAATGTAAATAAGACAATTAATTTAATTAGTCCTGTAGGAGGCCAAAAGTTGTCTATCTCAGCATAGTGTTGATATTCTGATAGAGCCCAAGCTAGTGAAGCCACGGTCAGGTACTATAAAATGCATAATTATCAAGAATAAATAAAAAAATAAATAAAAAAAATCCTTACCTACTTAATAATATTATAAAAGTATGTTTGTTTGTTTATTTGTTTGTAAAGTCTTTACGCCTAAATGGCTAAACCGATTTTGATGAATTTTGGTACAAAGATAGTTGGGACCCTGAAGACGGACATAGGCTATTTTTATTAAAAAAAGATTGATTTATAAGGGAGAAAGAGGGAGGAAGACGGAAACTTAGCATTTGCTATTACAATACATAAGGCGCAAGGGCAAAAACTACAGGTAGCAAGTACCTGTAAATCAGGAAAGGGGACCTTTTTAGATTTAAAGGGTTAAATTTGGGGTAACACAGTCCCCTGTGCTACCCCAAATTTAACCCTTTGCCGCGGGCAAAAGCTAGTAAGTTAATAAAGAACCACCTACACCCATCGTAACATCCATAAAAAGTACCGGTTTTATAATTTGTCTATATTAACATTTATGCATAAGTGTCGATGGCAACACTGACAAGCAAAGTGACGCGGGCGCAATTATTCCTAACCTAAAATATTCTTATATTTTTCTATTATATATCTGTTTTCTACAACCACCTCATATGTAAATTACTTTAACAACTTGAACGTAGGAAGCAAAACTCCATACGTCAGCGTCTCAGCGACACATGTTAAATAACAAGTTCTCAACAAAACAAATGGGTCTTTGTACCTTATGATGTGAATTGTGTGAAACAGCTTGAATTGAAACAAAAATCAACTGTTTGCTAATGAAATAAAATAGGTTTTGATATGATAATAGATAATAATTAAAGTAGGAATTGGTATCAATATGGTGTAAAGTGCGTTTGTCGTGCATATGTAATTTGTTTTGCGTTTGTTATTATCAGGTAGGATAATTTTGTGGCCGGACGAAACGCCGCGGTCAGCATTGTGACGATCGTGAGGAACACGGTGGAGTATACTGTGGCAGTCTGCCTTAGTAGGCTTAGTAGACCGTCGCATACGTCACACGCGCCTCAATAAGACGTCAGCAAAGCAAAGGGGCCCGTCAGGGCCACTGCCTTCTGGGATTGGGGGTTGTTCGCAAGAGATACAGCGACCCCGGAACATAAAAGGCAAAACAAGGAACAAAGGTGGGTTTTAGTCAGTACAAGTCTGACACTCTCCCCCGCTCCGCCCACAGCAGGGGAAGTTATAAAAATAATAATAAGCTTTATTGTATAAGAGAGTATTACACAAACTGAGATGTCAGTCACTAGCCTCCACACTAGGATTCCCTGTGTCGTGGAGACTAGTCTCCTTCGTCTTACAAAATGAACAGGTACAGAATAAAGATACAGTAACATTGTACAGGTACAAGTAAGATTTCTTAGGCTACAATAAGCATATGCAAATTAATCTAGTGATTAGTAAAGTAAATTAAATAGTTTCATTTATTTATAAATGTGTCATTGTGTGTAATGTGTAAATGTGTGTGATGTGTGAGTAAGGAAGGTTTGTGTAATGAATGACTGAGTTTAGGAGGTTTGTGACCAAGCGAAAGAAAAACGTAAACCATCGGAAATAAGTAACAGTAGGAGTGTTCATTAGTTTGGTCCAAATCATCCTTTATGTATTTGTGTGGTGAATGTGTGTGTAGTAGTCATTAATTTAGGAACTTCTCCGTGTCGTCATAGTCCATTCCTGCCAAGAATATGAAAAGGTGAGTTTTGATTTTGTTTCTGGTCATAGGCAGTAAATTTGTTTCATTATTAAGTTTACTGTAAATAAATGGTCCCATATAGTGATAAC
Source organism: Ochropleura plecta (assembly GCA_905475445.1). Taxonomy (NCBI): domain Eukaryota; kingdom Metazoa; phylum Arthropoda; class Insecta; order Lepidoptera; family Noctuidae; genus Ochropleura; species Ochropleura plecta. The sequence continues at coordinate 7,012,788 of FR997732.1, forward strand.
ATCTCTTGCCAAAAACGAGTCTACATTTAGGTTTCTGCCATCTAGGTTTGTCTGCATTTCTGAGGGAACGCACTTTGGGGTATGTTTTTGCACTATGGGCAATTTTGTGGTACCTCAGTGCCACAGCCATTATATACAGTTGGCGCACACGTAAAACACCAGTTTCTTGGTACAGAGTGTCGGTTGAAAAGCGCATTGGTTTCTTGTAGGTGACCTTAAGAAGAGATCGTTGTGCACGTTCAACTTTTATTAGACGCGTCTTGTGTGCGACACCCCATGATATAATGCAGTAGTTGATAATGGATTGACAGAGTGTGAAATAGAGCATTTTCAGCAGAGATTCTTTGGCAATGCGACCCATTTTTTTGAAAATGTGAAGAAGTTTTCTGACCCTTCCGCTTACATGCTCTATTTGTTTCGACCAACTAAGGTGTTGGTCTATGTGGACGCCAAGATACCTTATTTGTTTGACTTGTGCTAGGCTTGGGCAAATACATCTTGTGAGTTCAGTTGTATCACAAGAGTGCAGTTTAACTGTAAAATTACTTGGGCAGGATGTTCTTATGCTGACGCTAAAGTTCATAATTTTAGTTTTATCTACGTTAAGAGTCAGTAGATTGTGGGTAAGCCAACTGGAAACTACGTTTACACCCGCGTTAGCAGCCTCTTGAACACCCTCCCAGGTTTTATCAAAGAAAACTATGGCGGTGTCGTCAGCGTAGGCAAATATTTTAGCACGGTCCAATCCTAATGTGCAGAGGCTATTTATATATAGGATAAAAAGGGTGGGCCCGAGCACGGTGCCCTGTGGAACTCCAAAGTTGAGGCGGGCATAGCTGCTGCACTTACCTCTCATACATACTCTTTGTGTGCGGTCCGTAAGGTAGGACTGGAACCACTCGAGAGCTATACCGCGAATTCCAACGGCTTCCATCTTTTTAAGAAGAATTATGTGATGATTTCCATTCGAAAAATAGGTACGGTTAAAATTATTTACATACCAGTATATTGCACCTGTAATTCTTGAAATATAAGACAGAATGAAGGTCCCGAAGGTAAGTAAGGCAGTGAGTTATCTACAGCTCGAAAGGTTTTCACCTATCTAACAAAGGTTGCCCTTCCAAGTCCCAAGTGCAACAAACCATCGCGACTCAGAGAGACTCAGAGAACTCGCTCAGACTTAAGATCAGTTAGTTTTTAGATTGGATGGCTGCCCTGTGACCACTCGCTACGTAATTAGCTAGAAGGTACTGCTATTAACGTGTCTTCATGATCATTCAGATGTTGTTTATATTTTTTAAAGTTTAATGAAAATAATGGATGCGGAGTTGGGAGATAAGGTGAATGTTTGTGAATGATGACTATTTTAAATGAATAAGATAAGTTATATATTAAAGATTCACTATAAAAACATCGTGGTTATTTGAAAATCTAACACGACATTGAGGTTAGTTTTGGGTCTCCTATATCCGATATTTGAGAAACCTAATCGATTTTTCAAAATCTTAGAAAAAGTATCAAGATTTTTTTGGGATACTTACCAGTAAACTTGTGCTGCAAGCAACCTATGTGATTAATTTATTTATAAAACTTCAATAATTCCACACTTTCAAAATAATATTTAAAAAAAAAAAAAACTTTACTTAAAACATTCGTAATGAATTAGGTTTTAAAGTATTCTTAGATTATTGAATGTCATATAAGTTGTAAATGAATATGTTTTTCGATCATTATGATTAAAAATTATAAAGTAAGATTAGTGCGTGGCGTTTACCCTTCGGGTAAAACCCTCCTCGAAATAATTCCACTGTTCTCCATCCGATACGGTCCAAGATTAATAACCAGCATTCACAATCAACTTATACATGTTTACATACTATAATATCAAAATAGCCTATACACATGTAACATTAAGCCTGTTATCTCCAAAAGAAAGGCTCCCATTCATCATCAAGATCTCCCATATTCGGGTCACAGTTTATCACGCCGCTTGCGCACCAAATTCGCCCGAATCACCCATATTGGTAACATATGGCCACTATTAACGTGCTGAGGTAGCTAACAGGGTATTACTAGATCGGGAAAATACGGTAATTGGGGCTTATTCGGTTGGTGTGGCGGGTACTTACGATTTCTTTTGTCTGTCTGGAGGGTGCTTAATCTTTTATTGTCGGTGATGTTCATTTGTGTTTGTTTATTTTTATTTGCTGTAATAAAAAGAAAAAATCGAGTTCGAGTTCACATTTATCTTGAAATTCTTCTCATGGGTATCTATAATAAATAACTAGCCCGTCATCTTTGGAAGTCCGCCATAATGGATTTTGAATGACAAATTTCTAAACAAGGCATGCATTGCCATTAAGGTAGATAGCAACATGTATGTAAAATTTCAACTCAATCGAAAACCGGAAAGAGCGGGAAATTTAATTTTTAAGGTTTTGTGCATAGTTACAACTGAAGCTAATAACAATATGTTACAGCCAATGGTTTAATTGCCAAGAGCCTCGACCAACACCAAAGGAGGCTCTCGTTAGGCAGCTGGATCAAGGACTTGTTACAGAAAGCGGTACTCTTGGATGCGGCTCGTATTGTTAGGAGGTCTCTGGAGCCTTGACTCCCTAACTTGGACCCTGTTCGCGGTAGTATACCTTTAGGAACATTAAAAAAAAATTAAAATCATATGTATAAAAATCAATAAACAAAAGAATAATTTAGAAACATATTTTTGAACAAAATCTTTTTTTAATTTAATTTCTCACTACGGTATACTTGTTTTTTTTTTTATCGTGAATTTCTCAATATCCGAATGAAGTGATGGACCAAATTTCATTTACTACATAGTTTCGAGTATAGATATACATAAAATGAGGTTGTAAATATGCTGACAGGCAAAGTTACCGACACATAAATAATTCTAAGGCTACGTAGTATTATTATACAAACAACCAGGAATTCAGAAGTTGGAGGAAGCTAATAGTGAAACTTCGCAACGAATCTTTAAACAGTTCGTCAGAATCGAAACCCACAGCGTGAACTCCAGTTTGCTCAAATTTGATTTCGTCCTGAACTGGTGATGTGGCAGTCTCAACCACTGAAGTGAAAGAGATATTTAGCATCGATTTTTGATACTAATCTATTTTTAGGGTTCCGTATATGAAAGGGCATAACGAAACCCTTGTTGAATCATTTTATTGCCCGTCTGTCTGTCTTTATCTTAAGAACGTGTGAAGGTTTCGAGTTGAATCAAAAGTCACATCGAGCAATCAACGTAGGGAACCCTGGGTGCGCGAGCCTGACTCGCTCCTAGTTTTAAACCGCACTAGGAATTTCTCCTGTAACGTTGGTGCGTTTACAAATAATTAAACCCACATACACAAAGAGCCAGATACGAAACAACTACCTATAGGTCATACTAATATGTGTGTCGTGCTTAGATCGCACCAGCGACTCACAGCGTAGCAGCTGATAGCTAAAAAACTGCGCTAAAACAAAAACCAGCCAAGTGCGAGAACACGAACTCGCGCATCCAGGGGTTCCGTACCAACTTCCGACATAAACGGCCATATATTTTGACTGCATAGATTTAAAGCGTTGATTTCTCAGCTCTAAGGGACCACAGATCTCAGTATACGGTTTAAATTTCAACACGATACCTGCAGGCGTTCCCGAGATAAAGAGTCTTGACAGCCAGACAGACAGACAACAAAGTGATCCTATAAGGATTCCGTTTTTTTTTTGAGAGGGGCCATCCAGTACCAGCGCCTGCCGGGGTTGCGGGTTATTCGAAAGAGATACCGCGGCCCCGGAACATAAAGGGCAATGGAAGGACCATGGGTGGGTTTTAGTCAGTACAAGTCTGACACTCCCCCCCGCTCCGCCCAGAGCAGCACTATTTGATGATTCCCACCGCAAAAAAAAGGTTTCCGTGTTTTTCCTTTTGAAGTCCAGAACCCTAAAAAGAATTTTGATCTACGGAAGTTTTAAGCAAGTCTCCATCGCTATCTGTTCACTGAGTCCACTGACCTGACGGACAGACAACGATCTCTTACCAGCGCAGTACATACCCAATGCAAGTTATCAAAACCAAACTATAGATATAGATAGAATATTCTTTATTATGTACACCATACAAATGACAAGAATAACATTATAAAACTTATAAACCCGCCCATTGTGTACCCTAGTTACACAATGGGCGGTCTTTTCAAGACAACCTTTGGATGGATTTAAAGGAGAAGATACAGTACTGTAGGTAGTCTGTGGTGTTTCATTTTACGAAGGAATATCTACATCTATCAATCTACCCCTACCTATAGTATCCTAATCCTTACTAAATGTAAAGTGAGTTTGTTTGTTTGTTTGTTACCTCTTCACGCTTTAATGGCTAAACCGATTTTGATGAATTTTGGTACAGAGTTGGGAACCAGGAGACGGACATAGGCTAATTTTAAAAAAAACAGGGGTATATGAGGGAGAAAGAGGGAAGAAAAGGGAAAACTTAGCGTTGCTATTACAAATCAATAAGGCGCAAGGGGAACTGTGGAAGGGGAACGGAATTAAACGCGAGCGAAGCCGCGGGCAAAAGCTAGTAACACCATAGTTGATATATAGAACGTCGCAAATACACAAGGGCTATAATTATAATTACTGTGTCCGGTAGTTCGTATAATGCTCGGCTATTTGCTTGCAATTTAATTAGTGGCTAAGCTCTGCTGTTCATTAATTACAGCTTGCAGCTTCCTCTGATAATAGTGACGTAACTACGTACAGGTTCTGAACACAATGGTTTATGCTTACACGTGTAGCACATTGCCTTATCGATTTATCAAAGAGGAAATCTTTAAGAGAGAAGACAGTGGAAGTATGTAGGCTTTTAGAGAGAGTGGCTTGATTGAATGTTGTTTTGTTTTTGGTTAATTAAATTAAATCACAAGTAAGGGTCTAAAACCGCCGTTTTAGCTATCATTAGGGGAAAATAACATGAATTAGGTTAAAATTCTTAAAATAGTCACAGACGCAGTTAATATTGTGAATTGTTACATTTTTTATAGTTACTTTGGGCTAACGCTAACTTTAACCCGCGTGATGATCGAAAAAAAAAATCTTTTCTTCCCTCTTTCTCCCCTTTTTCTCACTGTTTTTTAGCCTATGCCCGTCTCCAGGGACCCAAGTTTATCTGTACCAAAATTTATCAAAATCGGTTTAGCCATTTAGGCGTGAAGACGTTACAAACAAACTCACTTTCGCTTTTATAATATTAAGTAAGGATTACGATTCTGCTAAAGCGGCCATTTTAGACACCCAGCTAACAAATGGTAGTCTTGAATCTCTCTCTCTCTTCTGCGGTATATGTTTTACCCCATAGCTGACCCTAAGCAATGATAGATACTACAGAAATTCGCCTTTCGTACCGATCGGCAAATTCCGTTCAACATCTACAACGCGTGTTTGCACTCATTTGTACTCCTCAGTTTCTGGGAACCCAGAGAGCGACGATACTTCTTTGTCTATTGTCGTGGATTCCTTCGATGCCCCACTTCAAATGATCGCGAGCCAGTAATCTTGGAACCAAAGGCTATACAAAAAAAACTAGTTTATTTGTTGAAGTAACATAACATCACGGCTGTAATCCCTTCAGAATTAGGTAGAGGTGTACCCTATAGTACACACAGATATTGAAAAATTATGTTTTACTTACGTAGAGGGAGAGCCTATTGCCATGAACCTGAGACTCGGCGGTGGCGACTTACCCTCGGTTGCAACAAACAAAAAAACGATTCGTTTTGCTTACGGATAGTAGTATTTTCTACGACACGTATGTCAAAATACTATCTATATAAATAACTATCCGTAAGCGAAACGAACGGGCGTCAGACATTAATGATGGAAAAACTCAATAACGATAAGCAACGTTTGCAACCACTGTACCATCGATTCAGAGTGTTTAATTAAATAAAAGGAGAAAGCCGTCATTGGAGTCTAGTCCTTATTTTGATGAAAGAATATGACTCTATTGCTTCACGTACGGGCGTGGGCGGTAAATATCGACCTCGCCTTAATTACAGCCAAGTTATAGCTTTGCTATATTGATATCGATTTCTAGGACCGTAATTACAAGGATCAATTTTGTTCTGCTTCTATATATATTAGTAGTTCCTTCTTAACGTAATTAAGTTTTTGCGGTTGGTGATCTAGTGACGTTTATCGTTGGTTTCAAGACATCTTGTTTGATTTTTCCATTTGCTGGTATTGTAGGAAATATTTCAGTCTGTAAGACACATTCATTTGTTTTTATATAAGCTAGAAAGTATTTTATATCTAGGGCAGTAAACAAACTTTTTTAAACCAAGAAATTCTAGACACTATAATTTATACAAGAAATAACTAAAAGGTGCTTATAAAACGCTGCTTTTGTGTTGAAATTATTTATGAATTATGTAAATATTGTACGCTTTAAAAATGTCAATAGAGTTTTGGTCTAATATTGGGTGGAATCAAGATAGCTTCAAATTTGTTTTCGATCTTCGATCCAAATGTATATTAACAAATTCTTCTCAAGACTGTAATATTCATTACTCGCATGGCTCTTGTCAAAAACTAAAAGCATAAAAGAATTACTATAAAAGCCTAGCTGTGTACATTTATTTTTACGATGTAGACACAAATTTACTTTAAGCAGATTGTCCTCAAAATCTTACATATGTGCACATAAAATAAGGCTCTTAAGATCGTTGTATTGATGTGTGACTAAGACTGAGAACGTGTGTATTAAGAGATCGTAATTTTTCTGTTTTTTAAGCTTGTCGATGGTAAAATATATATACCTCGGCAGGGTCTATATACGTGATTGGCCCGATATTCAGCTATGCAAACCTCTCTCAGTCATGAAGTGCACAGGTTTCAGGGCATGCAGCACAAGATGTAAGGTGATTCTGTGGAGATCCACCGCATGTATACTTGAGGTCTAAATCATCCGGGGTTGCGGGTTGATCGAAAGAGATACTGCGGCCCCGGAACGTAAAGGGCAATAGAAAGAATATGGGTGGGTTTTAGTCAATACCAGTCTGACACTTCCCCCGCTCCGCCCAGAGCGGGGGAAGTTATTTGATGGTTTCCCACCCCAAAAAAAAAGGTTCAAATCATCTATGAAGTCCCATCTGTAGAGACTGTCTTTGCTTTATAGCAGTGATTTCATGTTTCTGAATTCTAACTCACTCCTAAAACTCTATAGCCGTAAACGAACATTGCGTTATTTAAATATATTTATAATTATGATCTCCAACAAAGGATGTTTACAAAACATTACTATATAAAGTTTATTTTATGAAGTATAGTTTTTTTTCAGGTCACAACAAATCGCTACTGGTAGACCTGTATAACTAGGTAAGCATCCATTAAGAAAGAAGCAGTATTAGTATTTCGATCTCTCTGTGGCTTTTGCAAAATCTGTACCGAATCAGCATAGAAACACACAATAATTTAACATATACCTAGATACTACATATATGTAATATGTACCTTCAGGCAAGCCATTACAATTAGCAAACAAAGCCAGGTTGTATTTATCATATCACGCAACAATTTCAATTTCACTGTCTGTTATTATTCCATTCGTAACATCACGATAAATGTTCCGTATGAATAAACACACATAACCATTTATTTATTAATGTGTAAACAGAGACATTATTATGAATGACTTCAAAAAGTTTAATTCTGTGGATATTCGTCCTAATCAATATCCGATATAGTATACGGCTCATATCTGAATGAGAGAAATGGATGTGCTATTAATGATTAGGAAATCAAAGGACAGCACGACTGGCGTAGTGGCTGAGTGATCGGCTGCTACGCTGCGTGTCGCGGGAACGATTTCTGCACGGAACAAATATTTGTACGACCTACAGGTAGTTGTTCCGGGTTTGACTATGTATTTATGTGAGTTTAAATGTTTGTAAACGCACTCATGATACAGGAGATACTCCTAGTATGAGGAAACTTTAGGTTCTTGGCGTCCTGTTCCGAACTGTTAGAACAACATTTATATTGCCGTAACTGTGTCTTTCAGTCTAATAACTGTCATTCAATATTAGATAGGACTTCTATTGCTTTTCCTAGGTGCATTACTATATTGTTAATTTCTGTTACTATAACCAATAGGCTAACGATTAGGCTTTTTTTGCAGATGGGAAAACATCAACTTGTACCGACTAAAACCCACCCATTTTTCTTCTATTGCCCTTTATGTGCCGGGCGCCGCGGTATCTTTTTTGAATAACCCGCAACCCCGGCAGGCGGTGGCCTGGGAGGCCCATCTGCTGACATCTCTTTGAGACGCGCGTGGAGCACTAACGCGCCGTCGACACGGCCGGGTTAATAGACGGACGGACGGTGAGCTACCGATTGCTCACCGTCCACCGCCAGACGCCCAGAGCGTCTCTTACGGCGGCTGGGTTGGTTTCAGGTTCTCTCCCACAAAGAACTAAAAACGTGGGTAGTTTCGAACATTGTCATTTTACAAAACCGTTACGTAATGATTTAATTTCAGTTAAGTAAGCAGCCAACCCTATTTATGTATAGAAAACTCAACCCTATATTGCGTGTATGTTCACACAAACATCAAACCAGACGCGAACATAATTGTTACAACGTGGAGCCACAATATAATTTACAACAAACAATGTCGTTTAAAACTTTATAGGCTTTATTAATATCCGAAACTATCAGGTTGTCATCAAAAGTTTCGTGCCTTCAATATTAGACACAAATTGCTGTAGCTCATGCAAAAAGGTTCAACAACCCTGATATCGTTCGCCATATTGAAAATGGCACAAGTCTAAACATCGTGGTTATTGTCCACAAAGTTTTGTTTTCAATCGAAAATCAATACGTTCTCAATAACTATCTTAAAACGAGTACCTGGTGGTTTCCCATACCACACGGTGGTGCTATACACGATAAGATAAAGAAATACAATCAGAAAGGAAATCAGGATGGCAACCAAATGTTTTTCATTTAAAATTTAAGTTCGCGAGTATATTCGTAAAAAGTCAGTATCGTAACATCGTGTTTTTCCCTTTTTTGCGGATGGGAAATCATCAAATCAAAAATCATCAAGGAGCGGGGGAGAGTGTCAGACTTGTACTGACAAAAACCCACCCATGTTCTTTCTTTTGCCCCTTATGTTCCGGAGCCGCGGTATCTCTTTCGAACAAATGTCATTTGCCAATAACAAATATTTCTCATTCTTAAAAAACTAAACGTATTTTTCGGATATATGCCACTTTAGTACATTGGCCGTTATCCGGAGCTAAAGATATCTTTTATTTTTCTTCGCCTCTGACCCTATTTCCCTTAAATAATATAACATAGGCAATGAATACGGAATTTTCCTCGTCGGGGGCGAAATATTCAATAATCTTTTACGTGTACAAACGATAGGGAAGATTGTGTTATTGTTTAATTTTCTTTGTTATTCTCGCGATGAGTTTGCTTAGATACAGTGAATAAAGGATACAGAGTAGTATTCATAAAAATTTATTAGCTCCTGCCTAATTATTTTCCTAAAGGGCCGGTCATAACGGTTCGGACAAATCACGGACGCAGCTTCGTATACCGGACCTGAACAGATATTCTAAGGATCTTTATCGCTTTTGTTTTTGGACTGTCCAACAATATTCAATATCAACTGCATTAAGCCATTTATTGGAAGACATACACATTGATTCACGCCTGTTTCTTACGTGGGTAGGCAGGCACCACCTTTTTTATTTACTTTTTGCGGATGGTAAATCATCAAATACCTTTCCCCGCTCTGAGCGGAGCCGGTCGGAGGGTCAGACTTTAACAGACTAAAACCCACCCAGGTCCCTTCTTTTGCCCTTTATGTTCCGGGGGCGCGGTATCTCGCGCAACCTGCAATCCTGGAGGCAGAAACCACCTTAACTCCTTTCACCGTTCATGCATCTAGATACGCGCACGGCGCGGTTGAAAACACGGATTTTGATAAATAAAGCACAATTTTGACTGTCTTGCCAACAGAACAAAATACTTCGTACCATTATGTAGCTGGTCTTAATTTACTTCCAAGATATTAAGAAAACAATTATTAAATTGTAGACCTACATAATGTCACAAGCGAACACTTTCCTAAATTCTCAGTCAGGCAATTTAAACGGGGCAGGCAATCTAAGCAATGTTAATGGGGCCAAGAAAACACGTTCGCCATAAATAAAGCGGCAGGATGCTAGCACACTGTCTATCTAGCAGACTATGGTTTCCTTTCGAGTGTATTTACGACTTACGCAGTCTGATGAACTATGTCGGAGACATTAGTAGAATTTTGACTTAATTGATGGCAAGGCATAAAAGCTGCGTCAGCGTCGGCAGATGGCGAAAACACTGTTGGTAAGATTTATTCGTCGAATAAATTGATAGGGATTTTAAATAAATGCGTAGGAAGATGAGCCAAACTACATACAGCAATCGCAATGATTTAAACCTAACTGGTTTTTAAGAGGAAAAAACGGTACCCTTATACTCGTAGGATCACTTAATTGTCCGTCAAAATCAAATCAAATCTAATCAAAAATGTTTTTAAGCTATTGCATAGCTTCTATCGCGGGCCTTGAGCGCGGGGACCGAATCCAGAAATTCCGTAACGAAGAAAAAAATGACGCTCCCCACTCCGACGGGCACGGAGGTGTGGCTTGTCTAACGTCGTTTACACAATACGGTCAGTTATTTCAATTCCCGATTCTAATGTTCTAATAGTGTGTGATTCTCTACCAAGAGAATCGGATAGTCAATCGACATTACGCTGGATCAAACCCAAGGTCTTGTTTTTCTTTTTGCGACTTCTTTTCATTGGAAGTACTTTTTAAATATTATATTTTTTTTTTATTTAATGTCTAAGTTGATGAAAAAATGTTTCTTTTTGCGACTTCTTTTCATTGGTATTCATTTTCATTTTCATTAGTACTTTTTAAATATTTTATTTAGATTGTTTTTATTTATTGCATAAGTTGATAAAAAATGCTATGCAATAGCTTTACCGCGGCAGTCTCCGAGTGCCACACGTATTTTTTTTATTCTAGAACTTGCTACGTCTGTTTGCTTTTCAAAACCCTTTATCTCAGGAACGCGTGGAAGTAACTCGTGCATCAAGTTGAAATTAAAGTTTAAGTCTATGGAAATGAGAAAAACCCTCAAGTCTACGCAATCAAAAGATATGGCGGTTAATGTCACAAGTTTGCACAGAACCCTCGGTGCGAGAGTCCGACTCGCTTTATTATTGATAGGTAAAGAATAATGTTGTCACAAATCGACACAATGCGAATAAAAAAAATCTACTTGTTTTTTGTAAAGGAAATGAAATTTTGTAGAAAATATTGTGTCATTAAAACCTCTATCGGAGAAAATGTCATAGAAAACTATGATCTGGGATTATAGTGTTCTATGACATTTTCAGTGTCAGTGATAGGTCAAATCAAAGCCAAGTTTTGATACTTTGCACAACTGTACCAACACTAACCAGATAGCCTACCATGACGTCTTAAAACAGAACTTATTCCGCTGAGGGAAAGAGACAGAGCTATACAGGGTGTCTAGCACCATCTCTTTCTCACACAGGAATAAGAACTGCTATAAGATGTCATGGTAACCCTACATGGGCTCTAAAATGGCCGCTTAAACACAGTCATAATAGGTTAATAATATGAATTTTAATCCTTACTAATATTTTAAAAGCGAAAGTGAGTTTGTTTGTTTGAAACGTCTTCATGCCGATTTTGATGAATTTTGGTACAGAGATAGTTGGGACCCTGGCGACGGACATAGGCGTAAAAAAGTGAGAAAAGGGGAAAAAGAGGGAAGAAAAGGGGAGAGAAAGATATTTTTTTTTGATCATCACGCGGGGGTAAACTTAGCGTTAGCCCAAAGTAACTATGCCACGTGGACGAAGTCGCGGGCGAAAGCTAGTTACTTATATCTTTTAGACTCCTCGTCGATTTATGCAAGTAGATTACGTTTAGGGCAAATAGAACTGGTTAAAAAATCCATTAGAAGAACCGGGACTTCTCAGAATTTACTATAATGATAACGAATTCGGAATTTCGGTTCAAACCTTAATAACGCTATTGTTCGCTTTGTACCACATATCGGCAATATTTTTTGAATGTCTCGTGATTTTCCGGTCGTTTATAATCCCTACACAAACCTCTATCGGAAGGAAATACCTACATCAAAACGACACAACACTACCAAAAACTGACCACAACTAAAACCCAGCACACACGATCGCAGATATGGGTCAAACCGTGGTCAATACACAGAATTTATGGTGGCACCATAACTTTCGTTACATCCGCGCGATCCGGCTGATTTACTGCGCGTATTAGGGTTGTATCCGAAACCGGGAGTTCAGATTACCGCGCATTCGATGTGAACGCCCCCTAATAGTGTGGTATCGATAACGCTGATGAAGACGCTTTTGTTTTTTTGCAGATACTTTCAGCTGATAAAGGCGTACTAGTTTTTGTAGGAAATGAGTGACGGTTTGGGTACGATTGTGGAGTGTTCTGACTGGACAGATCAACTCAAATTTATGTGGTGCGTTCTTAAAATGACGATTTCAGACAACAATGTGCACAGTCCTCATGTAAGGTGACCAAGATAGGGCACGCCACAATAGCGGCGGTAAGTCCCCTCTTTGAGGAGTGGCTGGAGAGGCGTCATGGCGTCCTCACCTACCGCCTGACGCAGGTCCTCACCGGACACGGAAGTTTCGGGAGGTTCCTGCACATCATCGGGCGGGAGGAAGCGCCCGGGTGTCACCATTGTGACGATCGCCCGGAGGACACGGTGGAGCACACAGTGGCGGTCTGCCCAGCTTGGGCGGAGCACCACCGTGCCCTCGTGGAGGCGATCGGCGGCGGAGATCTCTCGCGTCCGGCCCTGGTTCAGGCCATGGTCCGGAGCGAGAGGGAATGGGAAGCGGTCACCACCTTCTGCGAAGCAGTAATGCTAGCAAAGGAGGTGGCCGGGCGTTTGAGGGAGAGAACATCTGCCCAACCCAGCCGCCGCGGGAGACGCCCAGGGCGCCGGGCGCCGCGAGACGACTTCCGGCCACCGTAGATGCGGGCCTGTGGACGGTGAGCAATGGGTAGCTCACCGTCCGTCCGTCGATTGACGACAGGCCGTGTCGACGGCGCGTTCGTGTTTCACGCGCGCCTCAAAGAGAGTCAGCAAAGCAGAGGGGCTTGCCAGAGCCTCCGCCTGCCGGGGTTGCGGGTTGTTCGAAAGAGATACCGCGGCCCGGAACGTAAAGGGCAATAGAAGGAACATGGGTGGGTTTTAGTCAGTACAAGTCTGACATGCCCCCCCGCTCCACCCAGAGCGGGGGAAGTCATAGGATGATTTCCCACCCGAAAAAAAAAAAAAAAAAAAAAAAGGTGACCAAGATTTTAGTCTGGACCTAGAAAGAGACTATGTATGACCTCTGAGTTTGTTTTGGCTGTTTCTTCTCAGAGTAGTCGGAAATGAAACACTGGCCTCGTCTAGTTAAAAAAGACGTGTAAAAGTGTTTGTAAAAACCTACTTGCAAAATAAACATAATTTAACAATTTATAGCCCGTCTTATTTTCCGTTTTTTTTTTTTTTGTTGGAAAGGCATAGGTCTGTCAAATGGTTAGTTTTTCTATGAGATAGTTTATCTAATTTTATGCATAACTGCCCCGTTGGTGTAGTGGTCGCAAGTGCGACTCCTGAGCACAAAGTCATGGGTCCGATTCTCGGGTCAATCAGGTTATTATCGTCAACAGAGTCTGGATTTCCGCCCTTTTCAGAGCAAAAGAAAGAATGATTATACATTAATTTCAGTCTAAGTCCATCGTTTTTGTGGTAACAATTCACTTAATGTCACGAAGACACTGTTAGCGCACTGGCTAAGCGTTTGACTGTCGCGGGTTCAATCCCCGGACAGGATAAGTATTTGAATGGCCTACAAATAGTTGTTCTGGGTCTGGCTGTTTGTATATGTGAGTTTGAATGTTTTAAAACCCACGATACAGAAGTAATTCCTAATGTGAGGGAACGTTATTAAAAAAATGTGTACTTAATGTTTGCAAATACAAAAAATCTGTTAAAATTGAATGGAATTACAGGAAACTTTAACGTTATACTGGCCAAATGCGAATGTACTTCTATTTACATCTCTGCTTAACCGTTAGAGGATTACAAGAGTGGCGTTATCTTATGAACTTCAGGTCTGGACTTAACAGGCCAACTATAGGTGCATGCTGACACTAAACAATTTTTTTCAAAGCATATTTGATCGTTTGATATACAAAAGTAAAATGACCTGACAATCTTCTCTAACATTTCATGTGGTTACTTTGAAAGGCAATGAACAAAAAGGAACAGGGGGCGTAAAATACAATTTATCGCCGGCTTCAATGATGAAGGAAACGTCGTAAAGAAACGCTCACATTCACGTCATAAAATCTAACGAATTTAATGTTCTGGAAGCGTTGATAGATAGGGCCACTTGTCATGGAGGCATTTCGTTTTGGAAATTCGCTTTGAGTCAGACATTTGAAACAGTAATTTAGATACAGGTTGAATCTCTTGATTCATATTAAGAATTACGTTATCATAATCAAAGCCTTTTTTTTGAGGATTGGGAATCATTAAATAACTTCCCCCGGGTCAGACTTTTACTGCCTAAACCCACCCAGGTTCCTTCTTTTGCTTTTATATTTCAGGACTGCGGTATATCTTTCGAACAGCCCGCAATCCCGGCAGGCGATCACGGCGTCACTGTAGCTACTGTCAAAGATCTACAAATGACTGCCCGGGCACCTATCTTAACGTGCTTCCCGAGGCACGGAGGAAACTCGGTAGATATGTAATGGGTGATCCATCCACGGACCCACTTAGGCAAACGTGGCTTAACCTCACGATTGACCCGAGCGACAGTTATTATTTAGTCAGGAGCGCCTCCACGAGTATTTTTTGTGCAGTGCTCAAATAAAATCGACTAACAAAAAAGCATTTTAGTTTTTTTCTCAAGCGAACATAAACATCTAGCCAGTTAGCTAAAGCTTTTATTTATGCTCTTTTGGTACTACTTAAAATAAAAAGTGAAACGTAGATAAAAATTTCAACATAATACGACCTACATACAAATATGTACTCATACCGCAAGGTAAAAAAGAAAGGGAATTTCATTTTCTGTGTCGCCAAAGACAAATGTACTCGCAAACGTAACGGCAATAACGTTGGGGACTGTTTGTATGTATGTGTGGCATGTAGGATTGTGTATATGAACATATTTCAGGCGTTGACATACATATCACACGCTTTTTATTCTCCGTTCCATGGGGAGTCGCGCCTTGTGGTGTGATTTATAATATAAATGTTAAGCTAGAACCACTCTGCCGTTTCCCAATGAAATTCTTGTGCAGGTTTGTGACTTTATAAGTTTTGCTACTAAACTGTACATTTAAAACACGGCTACCTACCACGTTCCGGACTCAGAAGCGGAGACGACACGAGTGAGAGCTCGAGGAGAGCACGAGAGAGAGAGAGAGATTCCGTACACCAAAATAAAAAATAAACGTAACCCTTATAGAACCACTTTGTTATCTGTCTGTCAGGATCCTTTATCTCGGGAACGCGTGAGTTCAGTTGAAATTAAAACCATAGACTCAAGTTTGTAGTCCCTTGACTTGTCGTTCATTGTGAATGAGTGGACATGGTTGACCTTTTAGATTCTTAGACGCTTGTTAACTTTTGTTTACGTTTTATTTTATATTTCGTTCTGTAAAGTAAGCAATGACTTATTGTTGGGCTTACGCTTTCCTCTCATACTTAAGTACTAACGCTGTAACAACAACATTGTAAAACCAAATGATTTTAAAAGAGTAACCATGAAGTTTCTTGCCGGTTCTTCTACATAGGAAACGACCAAACCGAACCGTGCATCTTTTCTCGACGTTTTATAAGTCTCTGTGATGTCATGTGGTTTTTTTATGAAGCTGTGAAAAAATTAACCCTAAATCTACAGTCGCAAGTTTGTATGGAACCCTCGGTGCGTGAGCCCGACTCGCCCTTAGTTAGTTGTTTTACTCTTGACCTCGCTTGCTCTGATTACAGATAATTATGAAGCCGACGATGGACGGAGCTAACCCAAAAAAGCCTATCAACTGGCAACTTATATTTAAATGGGGTTTTTTTTCGTCTGGGCTTAGTTTTAGTCGGAACAGTTGAGTAGAGAAGAGATGTATTATTTAGGCCTCCACGCTCGGCAGCGGTGCAAGCGGTGTACGGCACTGACTATACTGGGCGTGAATAGCCTTTGCACAAAGCTATGCTTCAGGCCAGGCAGTACGCAACTCCACACAGCTTCGTACACCATAGCCCTTGAGTATCTCCTCTCCTTTCCGCTTCGCACATCTCCGCTTGCTGGGACTCTGGCAATAATAAGGAGGATCTCAGAAAAAAGTTTAGTTAAATTTTTCTCCAAGTGATTCGTGTTTATATCGAATTGCCACAAGACATAATTTGCGATTAGATCCCATTTATAATGTCATCATAATTTTCCTGTCCTTGTCCCATTCTATTTGGGGTCGGCGCACTTCTTCTTCCATTCTCCCCTATCAGACGTCACGACATCATTTACTCCTTTCTCCTTTATATCATTCCTTACACAATCCATCCATCTTTTCTTTGGCCTTCCTCTCGCTCTCCGTCCATCAACATTCAGATCCATCACTCTTAATGTACTTTATATAAATGTAAAGGTCATAAAGGACTTACGTATTGTCACTGTATATTTCGTTACCAGAAAGATTAAATTCCCTCATATAATATGTATTTACAAATATGGGAAATGTACGTTAATCATTTTCCCTTTGAGCTGACACCTACTTCATGCTTCCAATCAGTCGGCTCTCACTAAGCGAAATTGAAATCTGTTGATTAATAACTGTGACTGTACCAAATGCGACATATTTTTACACGCGACGTCATTGCAGTGGATTTTTTTTATATTTTCTCACAATATGAAAATTGGGGGGTATTTATCTAATAGTCTTATTAATATAAAAGCTTGACAGGACTATTATTGGGATTTTTCATCCCTATCGGTAGCTGGTGGTTCTAATCTACCTACCCCTTATGAGAAAATCAGCATTTTATTATAACGTGTTTGAGTAGGCAATATTCTTGGTAAAGTCAGGTTAAAAAAATTTTTTTTTAATCGTTTACTTAAATATATTTTTACTGATAAATCACAAAAATCACTTATTCCAATACAAGAAACATTCCGGTGCGTACCTTTCCCCTCGTTCGGTTTTCAACAGCTCCAATTTCCGTAAACCGACAAAATACATTCCGCAAGCCTTTAAAATTATAATCCCTTTGGAGTCATCGTAAAACATTTTTCGTCGTAACTATGCAAAACCTTTCAGATTTATAGACATTTAATATTTCTGAGCCTTCCTCCCTTTGTACGCATACAAACCTGTCTCAAATCAAGCAACGTGCTTAAAATATTGATTTTCGTCTCGGATCGTAGAAACAAAAGGTGAGCAGGAAAATGTTTGGAGAACCTACTAAACATTTGATGACACGATTGGCGCAGTGGCTGAGCGGGTTCGATCCCTGCACGTAATATATTTTTGTATGGCCTACAAATAGTTGTTCCGGGTCTGGCTGCTTGTGTATGTGAGTTTAAATGTTTATAAACGTACCCACGATACAGGAGAAATTCCTGGAGTGGGGCAACGATTGATATATATATACTGGAAGTATGTGCGCCTTCTTTCAAGGAAGGAACTTTGTGTAAATACAGTTTCCGCTGGCATTTCAACTTAACTGTAATGAGACTGGGTAGGATAAGTCTATTAAAGCTCAGGATTGGTGACCGGAAACAGTGACACGGGGTCACAGCAGACCAGGAGAGCGATGAGGGGAAAAACTGGTCGTCTTCCTTGAAGATTGGAAAGAAGTAGCATAGAATCGTGACCATTGGAAGGAATAGAGGAAGGCAATTGTCTAGCAGTGGAACAATATAGGCTAACTATAATTAAAAAAACAGTTTAATTTGTATTAAATTAGTGAAGACCAACGGTGCGTATTAATATAATAATAATATGAATTTGCCCAAAACAAAACCTATGCCCATACGAAAAGCCCAAAGCACTACTACTACTAGACTTCACTAGCAGCATGATGTGGGTCGTTTCATTAGGTGGTATGTCGGGTCATTTGGTTCCCTTCAAAATGGTTGAGCTGAATGATGCTGATCCATGCGTTATGTTCGTGAACGGCTGTCAGTCATGACTGGTCATCTCTTAGCTGCCCCTTTTTGTTTTAATTCATCTATAAAACTCTTGTTTTTGCTTTTACTCTGGGCGCTCTAAATGTGCTCGTTCTTCTACATCGTTCTCACATATTTAATTTTGTGTAATCTCAACATGAATGATGTATCCATGATTTTGTAAGATATTATGATTTAAAACAGTGTTCATGGAGTTTCTTGCCTATTCTTCTACATGAGATCAACGCTTTGGAATGGGCAACTACAGTACTTTCATAAGTTATCATGATTTGTGACCGGGACTGTAGCAGCAGCTTTTTTATGACATTCAAAAGTGCCTGTAATGGTCTAATTTAAATAAATGAGTTTGACCCAAGATAAGTCCAGTTTTTTTTAAAGAACATACTTCGTCATCTATGTGTTGACCTGGGTAGACTATAGCTTCCCCCAGACAAATGCACCAGTGATGATTATTTAATCATGTCATGCAATGTTTTCGTTATAAACTAGGGTATACAGATACCTTGAACTAGTATACGTTAAATACTTGTTTGTTTCAACAAGAGGAATTCGTCATAGGATAGTCATAAATGTCTCGTAAATACTTTTGTATGGGATCATAATTCATGTTTTTTGAAAATAATATAGTTGTAATAGTGTTTGGAATCAAAACAAGTGTGTTAAGAAAAATGTCGCATTACACTACTTACTACTGCTTTAGTTATGAGAAAAGAAGGGGATTTGGGTAATACAAACTTATTTCAATGAAAACAATTGCTTTGTATTATGTAATTTGTAATATGAGTGTGCTATCTGAAATAAATGAATTTTATTTATTTTATAAAATAACATGTTGCCTTGTAATACCCTAAAACGAGACGGTTGGCGCAATGGCTGAGCGATCGACTACTGCGCTGCTGTGTCGCGGGCTTGATCCCCACGCGGAACAAAATAATATTTGTATGTCCTAAAGGTAGTTGTTTTCTGTCTGGCTGTTTGTGTATGTAAGTTTAAATGTTTGTAAACGCACCCACGATACAGGAGAAATACCTAGTGTGTGGCAATGCTTTTAAAAAGTAGGGTCAGGTAGAGGTGTACCTAACAAGTACACTCACATTCTGCCAGTTATGTTCAAGTCACATGTAATTAGAGCCGAGCTTATTGCCATCAACAAATAGACTTCGTGGCTAAGAAATTCAAAAACCCAAACTAGTACATTGCTGAAGAAAATACCTATAGCCAGTCTATGAAATAAGTAAATACGAATAATATACGAAGCATCTAAATCTACAATTGACTTAAATCCCCCGCCATCGTTCCACCCTAAATCCTATAAAAATAAATTACCACAAACTTACCAATACCTATACCAGTTCTTCAAGTACCCAATTCCACATCCCCTCATTTCTTGAACCATCAACACCCCTCCCCCTCCCCTGGTCCACCCCCTTCTGAATCCGTTAATACCAAAGAGTTCTAATTCAGGATCACTGGCTTACTCTGATGGATTCGGTGCTGAAATGATTGCTTCAGCTTAATGCAGCTGTAGAGGGTTGACGATGGCATTTGAGAGACGTTGGTGTGTTTTTCTTGTTTATTTAAATTGTGGTAAGTATGTGATCGGTTATTACATTCGCGAAAAAAGGTTACACATTTACAACGAAATAAACAATAAGCTTTCTATTTATAAACTGACTCTGCAGAATTTAAGCAGTCTAAAAGTCAAGTCTTAAGCCATGGCTACTGTCGGTGACAACTTATGAGGAAGTGTGGTTGAGAAATACTTGAAACCCGACCTGGAACTTGATCCCAAGACCACACCGTCCGTAAAAGTGACGCTTGAGACGTCTAGATCAACGAAGCAGTCAGAACTGGTCGATCCATTTTTAAATAACACGCGAAAGTTTTAATGTGTGCGTATGTTTGTTACTCCTTCACGCTCAAACGTCTGGACCAATTTGGATGAAACATGTAGATTGCTTATATCTTGGATTAACACATAGGCTATTATTTATTAAGGTCTACGCGGGCGAAACTGCGGGGCGTAGCTAGTATCCTTACTAATATTATAAAAGCGAAAGTGAGTTTGTTTGTTTGTTACGTCTTCACGCTTAAATGGCTAAACCGATTTTGCTGAATTTTGATAGAGATAGAAAAAAGTGAGAAAGGGGAAAGTGAGAAATGGGAAAGTAAGAAGGGGGGGGGGGAGAAAGAGGGAAGAAAAGGGGAGAAAATATTTCTTTTTTATCATCATGCGGGTTAAAGTTAGCGTCATGCGTCAGCCCAAAGTAAATGCCACGGGGACGAAGTCGCGAGCGGAAGTTAGTATAAATCACTCATGAACTTTGGCATTTTATACTCAAACACGAGTATCGATCTTACTAACCTATTTATATTTCGGAATATAAGGACATTACCATTAAAATAAACATAACCACATAAATATTTACAAGCATTGAGAACGTTTTATGACATCTGATGTAATATGAACTGTCAATCTTCGGATACTGACAGATATTGAAACCCATATACACGTCTTATATTTACCATCACATGAATGCCATGCGAAAATATTCCGTAAAAACTGAGATATATGTTTCAAATTTAAATGCAAGTTGAGTAAACGCGAAAATTAAATATGTATGTATTTCAGGCGTTTCTATATAGAACATGGGTTTTGCGCATAAACATGTTTACCTCTTAAAATATTTATAAACATCCGTAATTTCTTGCAAATAAGTGCTAATTTTGGTTGAAGAATAAACTTGATAAAGTGCTGAGCGGTTCAGCACTTAAAACGCCACAGCCTTCCGCCATATTTTTCTTCCCGATCTTAATGGTAACTGCTTCAGTATATAAAACACTAACAAGTGTATGACTACAAAACTTTTGTGATAATAATGTATAAGCAGATCGACGGCCCACCTGATAAAAAGTAGTTACATCCTTTTTTTATCGACTTCCAAAAAGGAGGATATTCTCAATTCGGTTGTATTTTTTTTTCGGGTTTGTTACCTCATAACTCCGTGCTTCGGTATTTCGTGAGTCGTGCCAAATTAACGACTTCCAAAGAACACACTGAAAACATCTTAAATAAATTTACTTTTGGAAGTCAGTAGCAATAGAATCAATGAAACAAACAAAGTTACACAACAATAATATAAAAATATATCTGCCAATGGCTTAATTGCTAAGAGCCTCGACCAATACCTGAGGAGGCTCTCGGTAGGCAGCTGGATCAAGGGCTTGATACAGAAAGCGGTACTCCTGGACACGGCTCGTATTGTCAGGAGGTTCCTTTCTTTGAAGCCCTGACCGCCGGCAGCTTGGATCCTGTTCCCGATACCGGTGGGTTTATATTTTTAAATGTTTTTTTTTTTATTAAGAAATATTTAAAAATGTTATTGTGTGTAAAAAAAAACAATAAATAAATGAAAATATAAAAATACATAATATCTCTACGGGGCTCCGGTGTGGGCGCGTTCTTTGAAGGGGTGAGCCTCCTTGCCGGATTGCTACCATGGGATCTGGATGCGATAGTTCTCGCGCGCCAGCAAGAGTGGCACGCGGAGGCACTACAACAAGAGGATAATTCACTGCCGCGGTAAATTGCCGCTCAGCAGACAGACCTCCGGTGCGATCTCATGGTGACATAGAGAGAGACTGTCGCAACACCGTGCAAGGTACACTACAATAGTGGCACAAGTCCTCTTTTTGCGGAATAGCTAGAGAGGTGCCTCAGGTCCTCACCGTACACAGAAGTTTCCTCACATAATCGGGGGGGAGGGGGGGGGAACAAGCGCCCAGGTGTCATCACTATGACGATCGCCCGGAGGACAAGTTTGAGCACACTGTGGCGGTCTGCCCAGCTTGAGTGGAGCACCGCTGTGTAGAGATGATCGGCGGTGGCGACCTTTTGCGTCCGGCCCTGGTTCAGTCCATGGTCTCTTTGGAAGTCGGTTAGTAAACTATAACCTTGTCTTCGATACATAACCATAACTCAGTGGGTAAAAAGTCATGTATCGTGAAAACGAGATGCTACTATATTTATTTCCGACTAGTTTTTGCCCGCAGCTTGGCTCCCGTTAAATTCGGGGTAACACAGTTCCCCTTTCCTGATTTGCAGGTACCTGCTACCTGTAGATTTTGCCCTTGCGCCTTATTAATTTGTAATAGCAAAGCTAAGTTTTCCCTTTTCTTCCCTCTTGCTCCCTCATTTCTCACTCACGTTTTGCCTGAAAAAAGAGCCTATGTCCGTCTCCAAGGTCTCAACTATCTCTGTACCAAAATTCATCAGAATCGGTTAAGCCATTTAAGCGTGAAGACATAACAAACAAACTCACTTTCGCTTTTATAATATTAGTAAGGATATTTCGACACTAAAATTCGCAAGCGACACATTACACGTCAAGTGGTTTTAACGAAATAATTTACACGAAAATTAAATTATGTTTCGCTCATTCCACCCTCACGAACACCACTAAATAACCCAAAATCAACGCAGTATTTCTTAGAAATTTAATAAATTTAACTTCCCCTGGCGCTATCTGAATTTCAGTTTAGAAGGTGAAGAGTTTCCTAATTTATGTAAATTGTTAGCACTTTTCACGGTATACGGTGAGTTCAAATAGAAAATAATTTTCTTTAATATCTTTAAAGGAAATGAAACGAATATTTCTTTGAAAATTCACCGATCCGATTGACAGTACGGTCGGTACAGTGGCTGATTGCTGTGCTGTGTGTCACCAGTTCGATTCCCGCACGGAACCAATATTAGTATAGACTACAGGTAGTTGTTCCAGGTCTGAGTTTTTGTGAATGTGAGTTTAAATTTTTGCAAACTCACCTGAAAAAAAACAAGGTGGCTTATTTATTATTTGTGTATTTTATAACCTGGAATATTTAGGTAACGATCTTAGAGTCCATAACGACCCAAATACAATAACAATAAGTCAAAAATAGTAAGGGGGTTATGAAACATTTAAAATTTAGCGAAGCAGCTAAGAAAAGATTCAATCTCTGGAAATGATCTTCAAATAATATTAGTATCTAGTATATACAATTTAATACAATAACTAAGCCCAATACCCGAAGTTTACTTGCTTTTTTTAGGTACAGGGAATCATTAATTAACTTCCCCGGTTCAAGCGGAGCGGGGGGGAGTGTTAGACTTTCACTTACCAAAACTCATAATTCCTTCTTTTGCCCTTTCTGTTCCGGGGCCACAGTATCTCTTTCGAACAACCCGCTAAGAAATATAAATCGTGAAATCCAATCTCCATTTTTAATTCTGTATAGAAAGGCAACCAAAACATATTAAATACATAAACTGTTGCAAATCGACAAACAAAGCATGTATGTATACAAGCAAGGGATGAAAAAGACGCAGGGCTAAAATAGGCCCTACTTTTCCACTCAACGTAAAAGCAAGCGAAGCCGCGGGCTTTATGTAGTGCTAGATGCCGTGTTTCTATAGTACTATGTGTAGCCCTCCTTTGAATCGTGAAGAAAATGATGAGGTGTGGATCCAACGGAATGGAAGTGATTGGCAAAAATAAAATTCTGGTGCCTCAAATAGAACTGTGTGATTTGTGCTTGTGTGTTAGTAAATTAGATTAACTTGATTGAATATTTTTGTTGATTTTGCGTCTTCTGTTATATGGGAAAATAGCTTTAATACCTAAGAAGATTTGAGCCGTTTTAAAAAATATTTTTTGGAGCCTACGATAGCGACACCCATTTTGATCAACGAAGCAAATAATAAGAATAAAGTGAAAGAAAGAAAAACTTTTTATTAGGCTTAAAAAAAAACAAAGAAAAACGCGTTGAATGAAAATCAAGTATTGCGTTACGCCTACGTTATTTATTTCGTAATCAAACAAAAATCCATGAAAATAACATTATAACTTACTAGCTTCCGCCCGCGACTTCGTCCGCGTGGCATAGTTACTTTGGGCTAACGCTAACTTTAACCAGATCAAAAAAAATAACTTTCTCTTCCCTTTTCTCACTTTTGTCTATGTCTCCAGGGTACCAAAATTCATCAAAATCGGTTTGGCCATTTAGGCGTGAAGACGTAACAAACAAAAAAAACAAACAAACTCACTTTCGCTTTTATATATTAAGTAAGTGATTAAATGACGTACATACAAGAATAATTGCTTCAAAATTGACTCCTTCAAGTAAAAGTAAATGCTCTAAAAAAGTCTGAATACTCTAATTTTAGTTAAAATTGAGATACAGCCGTCTAAGTGTCTGAAGTTAGGATATTTACAGCCTCCGTCGCGATATCTCAAGAAGTCTAGAATATTATTTATGTAACAATTCACAAATGATTTTCTCCAAAACTGCGTAGAATTAGAATTTCTATTGGTTCATTAGGTACAAGTAAAATATTACTATGTTCGTTAGTTAGATACAAAACGTTATTTAAAATTTTCTTTATTTAACTTCTAATAACAGGAACTTGAGATTAAAAAAACAGCAGCCGTTCGGGTCGATCTTTAGGTTAAGCCGCGCTTGCCTAGGTTGGTCTGAGGATGGGTGATCACCCGTTACGTACCGAGTTTCCTCCATGCCTCGGAAAGCAAGCTGTTGGTGCCGGCTGTCATTTGTAGATCTTTAACAGTCGTTACAGGTAGTCAACGTTCCGAAAGTCTGACAACCAGTCTTACCAAAGGTATCGTATTACCCAATACTAACTAGGTTGTTGAGGTCAGATAGGCAGTCGCTCCATGTAAAATACTGGTATTCAGCTGCATCCGGTTAGACTGGAAGCCGACCCCAACAAAAATGGGAAAAGGCTAGGCAGATGATAAACCATTAAAAAGTTGTAGCACGAAGATTATCTATTTTTTTAAGATCTGGATTTATTGAAACCATAAAAACCTACATTATAATAATAGCTTCTGATGTTTCCGTGCCTCAAAAAGAAGAAAAGGAACCCTTTTGTTTGCGGATGGGAAATCATCAAATAACTTCCACGCTCTGGCCGGAGCAAGGGGGTCGGTCTTATACTGACTAAAACCCACCCATGTTTCTTCTATTGCCCTTTACGGGATAGGGTGAAGGAAAAAAACTGAAAATCATAAATTTGTAGATAAATCACAAAAAAAATGTGATCACCAATTTAATTTCAGTTAATAAACTAACGGTACATCAAATTGGTAATAGTATATCCTGCACATCAACATAGAAATCCTCTAGACAAGGCCATTTCAAAATAACTATAAATCAAATGATCACTTAAAATCTATTAAAAGAGTAAATGGTAGAATGAACGCATCAATCTCGAGACAATCTCGACACACTTTTCAAGATAAGCGATAAAAAGTCGGAGCTCATCTCCGATCAATTTGTTTTTTGTTGGACAGACTGAGACAGAAGAGTTTATTCTGGGAAACGATAATTCGACAAATCTCATGAGATTGCGTAAAATTGCCCATAGTAGAGTACCAAGTAAAAAATTTAATGAAAAATTATTTTGGGGTCATTCTAAGAATCGGTCTGGAATACCTATTAAAATCTTTTTGAAAAAATTTATAAAAAAAAATTTGAATCAATATTTTATGCTAAGCACGGTATTTTATGATTGTTGTGAAGGACTTTTTAATTAATCAGCTGTTACCTGCCACAACTGAAGGTAGAGGCCTAAATTTCAGTCCTCATCCATCATAATTGACTATTGCTAGCAACCAGGTACAAATCCAGATACCGAGATGCTACTGAGGAATTCCTTTTGGTTTAACCTAATAACACCTCGTCCTAGCTTAAGACCTTCGAGTCAGCAATATAGCTTGCCATGTCACAACTAGACCTCGAAGGAACCAGGATCATGATAAAGAAGAGATGACCAGTCGTTTAAAATTAAAAGAAGAAGAAATTTTGAGTTTCGTGAGCTGCTCTGGCGCTTCCACCATAATGTGCTGAATATGGACAGCAAAACTAGTTATTTCACAACTTTTTAACATAAATTCTTCTCCATCCGAGACCTACCCAGAAAGCGTTGCCGAAATGATCTAGATGCGTACTGTGAGGGTAGGTACAAAATCACCATGCCCTGTTTTTGGCGGATGGGAAGTCATCAAAAAACTTCCCCCGCTCTGGGCGCAGTGGGGGGATTGTCAGGCTTGTACTTACTAAAAACCACCCATGTTCCTTCTATTGCTCTCTACGTTCCGGGGCAACCCCGGCAGGCGGTGGACCGGGCAAGCCCCTCTGATTCTCCTGCTCTTACCCCAAGTATTTGGGGTCGGTACAGCATGTCTTCTTATTCCATACTCTCCCACGCTCTCCCAGCAGTACGACAGTATAGGGTATAAGAAAAAACGTTTTAGCTCCACAAACGTTCTAACTTCTTTATCGTTTCAATATCGCATCCATCTCGTAGCCTGAATACGTCTCCTGCAATTCATCAAGTGTGAGACCATCTATCATTGTCGTGGCGGTCTGCAATGGCCTTGTGAGCCTGATAAGGAACAAACCGAATCGGTTCCGAGATTAATCGATCGAAAGTAACTGTTATGTCACATGAGTTCTTTAGGAATCAAGTCTTTATCGTTTGTGTTTTCAAATTATGAGATATGTTACCTTTTGAAACCATACCATCATTATATCTGTCCTTTTAGGGTTCCGTACCACAAACGGATAAAACGAAACCCTTATAGGATCACTTTGTAGTCCGTCTGTCTGCCTGTACCTTTCTGTACCCTAGATATCTCGGGAACGCGTAAAGGTATCGAGTTAAAATTAAACATATGAAATAAATAAGTTTAAAATAAGTTTGTGGTCAAGCCAAGTCGCAGGTTTGTATGGAACGCTCAGTGCGCGAGTCCGACTCGCAGTTGGCTGGGTTTTTTTTAAAAATTTTACATAGGAAATCATCAAACTTCCCCCGCACAGGTCTTGGGAGCGGGGGAGTGTCAGACTTTTACTGACTAGAACCCAACTATGTTCCATCTTTTGCTCTTCGTGTTCAGGGGTGGCGGTATCTCTCGATCAACCCGCAAACCCAGCAGGCCCCTCTGAAGCTATCTGCCCTGGTCTTCTGCTACTTGTGGTGAGTGCAACACGTCCCATTCTTCCTTTCTCTTGTGTCAACTTTCACGCTATCATTAACTCCTGGATCTTTCATATCATTCCCTACACAAACCAAACGTCGTTTCCTTGGTTTACATCTCCCTTTCCATCCATCATAATTATTGTAGTGATTTTATCTACCCTTACGAATCTTCAAGACAACTCTGGGTTGCCATTATCATAAAAAAGATTCTCCCTTATGATACCACTGTGGGAATAAAAGTTCAGAGTTATAACTTCCTCCGTCATAATGTATGTTTCCATATTAACTTACCCAATTTGTAAGTCCTTTTTAGAGACGACATCGCTGTCCTGCGGTGATCACAAAGGACATTTTACTTACGAACTAAGTACAAACTCTAAGAAACAACGGAATAATTTCCAAAGATTTCCCAAACTATAAACACTTGGTCTTCTCCACAAACTTAGGATCCACTTAAATTCGCGAACATGGTTGGGAACTCCTGTTGGAACCACAAGTTAATACAAAGAGCTTCGTGTTCTAGGTATGGAAAACAAGGCTGATTTATAATTTCTATTACGAAGAGAAACAAGGGACTCGAAAACTCGAATCACGGTTAACTTCGCAGCTTAAATTCTGGAAATAGGTACAACAACCAAAATAGAAAATGTATTGTTGTTTAGATTTTGCGAAAGTACGTAATTACAGGTTTGAATTTGTTGTTTAACTTTTGGTGATTTAATTAATTATTTGGTAGGTAGTTTTTACCTAGGCTTTTGTTGTTGCAATACTAACTAATATTATAAAAGCGATAGTGTGTTTGTTACGTATTCACGCCTTAATAATGGCTAAACCGATTTTAATAAATTTCGGTACAGAGATTGTTAGGACCCTGGAGACGGACATAGGCTAACTCTTTATTTTTTAAAGTGAGAAATGAGGGAGAAAGAGGGAAGAAAAGGGAAAACTTAGCATTGATATTACAATAAATAAGGCGCAAGGGCAAAAACTACAGGTAGGAGGTACCTGCAACTTAGGAAAAGGGAACTGTGTTACCCCAAATTTAACGCGAGCGAAGCCGCGGGCAAGAGCTAGTGAAGGTATATAACCAAGATAAATATAAAAGCATGAGGGTTTTTATTTCTAGGTAGCGCTACCTAAGTAGGAAAGTCACCGACCGCTTAGGGCCACGCTGGTATATTTAGAAATTGAGCCCTTCCCTTCACAGTTTCTAGGTGGATTCTCGGCGAAAGAATAATAAAATCCTTACTAATATTATAAAAGCAAAAGTGAGTTTGTTTGTTTGTTTGTTACCACTTCACACTTTAAGGGCTAAACCGATTTTGATGAATTTTGGTACAGAGATAGTTGGGAACCAGGAGACGGACATAGACTAATTTTTATTTTAAAAAAGTGGGATAGGAGGGAGAATGAGGGAAGAAAAGGGAAAACTTAGCGTTGCTATTACAAATCAATCAGGCGCAAGAGCAAAACCTGCAGGTCTGCTTGGTGTGTTATACCGAATTTAACGCAAGCGAAGCCGTGGGCGAAAGCTAGTAAATAATATAAAAACGCTACGGTAACTCCTCTCAATTTGAGACAAAACAAAGAAACGACCCGTAATCAAACATGTTAGCAAAACTGTATCCAAAAGGTAGCCTTTTATCTTTTAGTTACGACATGCTACAAAAGATAAGAAACAGATTTCGTCGTAAACGAAGCCCAAAGAAAATGAGAAAATTAACGACTCAGCAACGCGTTCAAAGAATACTAAGTAATATATAAATTGACCTTAAACTAAGAAAACAGAGGAAAATTTTAACAACGGACAATTGCGTATATCTTTGATAATTTATTTCTACGAAAACGCGGATATTTACTTAAGAAGCTGGCAGATTCGTCTCCCAACTAAATAGTTGTTAGTTTTTATCCATGTATTTATGTAATTTAAACTATCTTTACTTTATTTGTATGTATGTTTATAAGTATTTATCATTAAATTTTATTTGTAAATGTTTTCTTGAAAACCTTTTTATTATGCACCCTGCACCTACTATGTTTTCTCTCTGCATGACCCTAAGGTAGACTGGTAGAAAATGTCCAAGGTATTAAGTCCGCCTTTGTACAGTTATACATGAATACATAATAAATATTTTTAAGGATTGTTAATACTCTTATTCCGGACAATTACATACACTTCCCACGTAATAAAATTCTTAGCGAGATTGTTAACGAATACAATAAATGTATCATCACTATCTTCCGATTCTTCGTTTTTGTTACCACAATCATTAGCCGTGCGTGATTTTCCTTTTTCGTTTACGATATGACATATTAATGTTTCTTCTGTGAATTGGATTCCGACCTTGTTTCTTATTCATCCCTTTTTAGCAGATATACATCCAGCAAAGACAATAAGTTACCAGCTTCGTCGGATACGGTTGAAATTTTCTTAAAAATCTATAAGTGTTTTCAATGAAGTTATATTTATTTGATAAAAACCAATCAATTCCTGAAATAAAAATTGAAAACGTCCATCGGTTTCTAAGATAAATACAACTATTATATCAGAGCGTGGTTAGTTATTTCTTTTGTTGACTCTACCTTTTTTTGCGGATGGTAATTTATCAAATAACTTCCCCCGCTCTGGGCGGAGTGAGGGGGACTGTCAGACTTGTACTGACTAAAAACCCACCCAGGTTCTTTCTTTTGCCCTTTATATTCCGGGGCAGTGGTATCTCTTACGAACAAACCGCAACCCTTGCAGGCACTGACCCTGGCAGGCCCCTCTGCTTTGCTGACATCTCTTTGAGGCGCGCGTAGAACATTAACACGCTGTCGACACGGCTTGTTGACTGTACCAACGAAACGTTTTTCGGCGCACGATTGATCAAGTGATTGCTTACGTGCGTTTCGAATTACCGGATTTCATAAGACGTATACATATCCATACATAGTACACACGACGACAGGTCAACCTATTCTAAACTATTATAACCTGATCTTACTACTACGGATCGTACACCGTAGTAGAGAGATCAGGTTAAAATGGTTTTGTGTAGGTTGATGAGCCGTCTTGTATACATAACGCATACCTAAGTATGAAGCTTTGCGCGTCTGTGTGTGTGACCGCCTAGTTCATTGAAACTAAGCAATTGTGTTTGATGAAAAAACAAATTTCAATTATAACTAACAACAAATAATAAAATGAAAATATTATAAAATCCCTAAAAGGGAAAAGAATTACAGGGCGTCAAGAAAATCATCGACATCGCTGTTTACGGCACGGTTGGCCCAGTGGCTGAGCGAGCCACTGCTGCGCTGTATGTCGCGAGTTCGATCCTCGCACAGAACACATATTTGTAAGACCTACAGGTAGTTGTTTCGGGTCTGATTGTTTGTGTATGTGAGTTTAATCAGCCTTTATCGTGCGTTATTTTAAGCAAAAAAATAATAATAGGAAAAGTGCCCAGACGTCTAGCAGCAATGCCACGTTGGATGGCAGTGTTGATAATATGATATAGTGGTTTTCACACTTTGAACTTTTATGCAGAAAAGTCTATTGATTTTCGGCTTACAATCCTTACTTCCTTACTAATATTATAAAAAGTAAAAGCGAAAGTGAGTTTGTTTGTTACCTCTTCGCGCTTTAATGGCTAAACCGATTTTGATGAATTTTGGTACAGAGATAGTTGGGAACCAGGAGACGGACATAAGCTATTTTTTAAAAAAGTGGGATGTGAGGGAGAAAGAGGGAAGAAAAGGGAAAACTAAGCGTTGCTATTACAAATCAATAAGGCGCAAGGGAAACTGTGTTAGCCCGAATTTAACGCGAGCGAAGCCGCGGGCAAAAGCTAGTTTTACATAAAAATGTCACACAGACTTGGCAAATTATGACCTATTTGGGTCATATATTTCATTTTTCACACATTCGGGGAGTACAATCGCAAGTCATAATTTGCCGATCTCCACACAGGCTAAGCCGCGAACTAAAGTTAGTGTAAGTGCTATATATACGTGTGCCTGTAATTTGCGGGTACAATTAAAAAGTTTTGTGATGTTACAGTGTTGTCCAGTATAACATTTTAAGTCAACTCAAATATATACAACAGCAGATTTTTTAAGCGATTTCGATGGTGGTGGAAAATGTTTTTCAGTTTGATCGTTTGAACCGAACCCTGAAATATGACCGTACATTTCCAATACACGCTGTATATACGCCTAGTTATCCGTCAACCCGCGTTTGATCGGAACGTTCAACGCTTCGTTTCCTGCCTTTTTAGGCCTCGTCCTAATTGTGAGATTTTCTTAGGCCTTTGACCTTTGCCCTTTGAGCAACTTCCCCAACTTCGATCATCCGTGAGGCCTGATGCGTGAACGTGGGATAAATTGGGCTCGATAACACTGAGTGCCAATATCGGGGTCTGGGGGACCCGCGTAATCCTTTGGTGTAATTTATTACGAGATGCTGAATACTATTGATTTAGGGTTTCGGTATAATGTGGACAGGGGTCTACCCGATATAGGTGTTGGCACGATTTGGACATTAATAATATTTGAACAAAAGTATTTTCGGTGTTTGTGGAGTTAAATTTTCAGAATCAAAGATATTATCATGAAGGTTAACTACAGACTGTTTTAACTGACTTCAAAAAAGGAGGAGGTTCTACGTTGGTCAACTGTGGATCGATTATAGTTTTTGTTCAAAAGGGTAATTGATGGTTTCATATGAATTTTATTTAAATTGCTTGGGTAGTTATGAGTTGTCGTCTATTATACATATTTTTTCTTGTTTATGTAGATGAATGACGTGCTAATATCTTTTAGTAACAATGGAAAAAAATACTCCATAAAAAAATGTGTGAGATAACTAAAAATTATGAAATACCTAACTTTAAAAAAAACAAATAACCCTCCTTTGCGGTGCGCAGTCGGGTAAAAAATAGGAAATAACTTCTGGAAGTCGGTGCCAAAACAAAAAACCGGCCAAGAGCGTGACGGGCCACGCTCAGTGCAGGGTTCCGTAGTTTCCCGTCCGTCACAATAAGTGTTCTTTACCACGGTAGGTCATGTAAGCACGGAAAATCTTAACATCGACTTTTAAAAAAATGACGTCATTACGCAACGCCATCTATCGAACCATTTATGAACTGGTTTTTACCTTAACATTTTGATGGTGTTAAAAATTTTAGTTTTGTTCTAAATTGCCTTAGCATGTTCTTGATAGCAGTTTTATGTAGTTATAAGATACCGCCAATGCCAAGGAGAGACCAACCGAACAATTCGGTAATACCCGGACCAATGTAATAAGTACCTACAGCGCCATCTCTCGGGGAATTGGGTTACAATTCAATTCAATTCAATTTTATTCACAAACAATTTACATTGTATTTGAAATCACAAACATAATTTAAAAGTAATAATAATAGCATAAAAGAAAAAAAAACACAATCATAAGTTCAAAACTGAACATTAACAACAAAAATTATAATCACACATTAAATACAATTTTAAATCATGATAAAAAAAAACAAAAATACAAATAATTTATTAAATAAATTTTTTGTGGAATTCATGTCAGCTTAATACAAATATGTCATTTTAAAATTAAATTCACTTTTTCGTATTTATATTCCTCATTATTACATGTCGTGAACGGAGTAGAGACATGTGTACAAAGACGTGCAAGGAGGTAATTTTGGATTGCGAGAACCGATTTCAATAATTCTTTTTTTGTTTGAAAAAAAATACGTTCAGGATAATAAAATATGTAAACGAAGTTAAAAAAATGCTTGCATATACGATTATACTACGAACTTAGTCCAGAAATTATTATGTACAACTTTTTGTCTTTTTTGTACAAAAACTGTTGTGTCAATCAAGTTCAAAATAATTTTCATAGAAAGTCCTTATAAAGTTCTACTTTTCAGATTTTTTTCATATTTTCTAAACTTATGGTTCAAAAGTTAGAGGGGGGGGGGGGACACATTGTTTTTTACTTTTGGAGCGATTATTTCCGAAATTATTGACATTATCAAAAAATGATTTTAGTAAACCCCTATTCATTTTTAAATACCTTTCCAACAATATATCACACGTTAGGGTTGAAATTAAAAAAAAAATCACTTCCCACTTTACATATAGGGTGGCTACCCTAATAAAACATTTTTTTCCAATTTTTATTTTTGTAATTGTAATGTAATTGATATACATTGATGTTTGTAGTTGTAATGTAATTGATATACATATTGGTACCAAATTTCAGCTTTCTAGTGCTAACGGTCACAGAGATTAAGCGAGGACGGACGGACGGACGGACGGACAGACAGACATGGCGAAACTATAAGGGTTCCTAGTTGACTACGGAACCCTAAAAAGAGTCACCACAACAGCTATTTTCCACATTTTTTTTTTGTGTAAGCTAGTTATTTTTTCTCTTTATTCGTGCCCGGTTGTTTTGCCCTTTATGAAATGGGATTTAAATGTAACTGGTGAAATCTGGGTGTTCTGGGTGACTAGCCCTTCTAGAATTAGGAGCGTGATGTTATGTCATCGTTATATTTAAAAATGGCCAGGAACTGCTTTTTTGTTACGTTACATTTTCATCTTTATACGCTGAAAACTGCCCACAATGACCCAAATAATCAGGTATGAATGTTAACCACAATTTTCTGAAAATGGGTTCTGTGTGAAACTAAATTGTTCCTAATTTTCTCAACCACATTAGTATGTGGTTGGTACCAAATTAGTGCCAATACATCACGATTCCATTCAAGCCTAAACTAACCACAGTTAGACCGATAAAATGTTTCGAACAATTACTAATTCTCTGCTTGATAATACTAGCCTATAAACTGTCCTACGGCTGGGCATAGGCATCTTCTCATACACAAAATGTACGAGCATTAATCACCACCCTTGCGAGTTGGCGATATGAGATCGATGACAGCACGGTTGGCGCAGTGCCCGAGCGATCGACTGCTGCACTGGGTGTTGCGGATTCGATCCCCGCACGGAACAAATATTTGTATAACCTACAGGTAGCTTTTTCGGGTCTGGCTGTTTGTGTATGAGAGTTTAAATGTTTGTGAACGCACCCACGATACATGAGAAAATCCTAGTGTGGGGCAAAGTAGTTTGTGCATATTAAGATTATTATCATTTCGAAACCTAGCAAAAAGTAACACAGCATAATCCAGATATTATATCCAACGTGATAACGATTTGCAAACAATACCTCTACCAATTATTCTCAACCTGTCTCAAGTATTAACTTAACTATACCGGGGTCGTGTTCGTTAATTACACAGATAAAATCAACGAAAGTTCCTTAACAAGACACCGCGAATGATCTGACAGAAGTTTATCCGACCAAAGTTAGATGTACAGAACTTATCTCGGTATAGTTGACCTTGGAAACGTCTTCAATTTGGTCGGTTTAATTATTAAGATTCAAATCTTTGGAGTTTGTAGGTAGATAGGTAGGAGCTGGGCTATCTTCGTGTTGTAATCGGCCTCCTTGATTATTAATTACTTTTCCTGTACGTTTCCGATGGTGGGAGTTCGTTTCATTAATTTTTGGAAGTAATTTCTGGATGCGGGAATGGTTTTCTTAATCTCAAAATAAATAAGCTTCTTCTAACACCGCTTCGAAATTGTTTTCTTCTAACGCTAATTTTCTTTCAAGAAAAACTTTGCTTTACAGGGATTATGTTAATAAAGTATTTATTTTAAAAGCCGAAAGAATTGAAAGTCTGTAATCGTTTTTTTTTCTCTTAAGAATAATAATTAGCTAGTTGCTTATTATAATAAACCTATCCCATTTCATATTAAAATAATAAACGAAACTTTTGTATATAGAACTTTAATATATATTTAATAATAATCTTCTGATCTATTATTAACTTATTACATAGAGGTAATACTATGGTAATGAAAAGGATAATCATAAATGAAATATCTTGCCAATGAACTTCCGTGGTACCTATCAGTAATAAGTGTGACCAATACATAATTATCATACTGCCGAATTAATTAATATTGCGTGGTAGTATAGTATTATTACCGAAACCATTAATTACATTTTCGTGTATATGGTTTATAAATAAATATTAATTAATGAGCCTGTTTCGGGAACAATACTCAAGATAGCGGAATGAGTTTTTTTTTTATGAGTGTATAGATAGAATATTCTTAATTATGTACACCATACAAATGACAACAATGACAGTATACAACTTATAAATAGGGTTTCACAATGGGCGGTCTTATCGCTAAAAGCGATCTTTTCAAGACAACATTTGGCTGGATTTAAAGGTGGAGAGACAGATATTACATTTATTCTGTGATACCTGACTTAAACATTGACTGATTTAAGAGAAACTGGAAAGGTTCCACTTGAAGATTGCGAAGACATTTACATATATTAAGGACAATGACTACCGTATAAGCTATAGCTAATAACAGTTTGATTTCTGGTTTTTCAATTTATTATTTTGATTTTGTTGAGTAAAATTAGAACATGATTTCCAGGCTGGAATACAAAATGTGGAATAACTTTAAATTAATTTTAAAAATAAAACTTGTGCCAAAAGACCGTGTGCTCAGCATTATGTCATATGGCAACACAATACTACCTGCTAGCGGTAAGCAGCAGCAACAGCTGATGTATCAAGTTAACTGGTATTATTGACCCATATTTCGAGCCACAGGATACAAGCGCTGCTTAATTTTTGGCTTTTTTTTTTTTTTTTTTTTTTTTTTTTTTTTTTTTTCGGGTGGGAAATCATCCTATGACTTCCCCCGCTCTGGGTGGAGCGGGGGGGCATGTCAGACTTGTACTGACTAAAACCCACCCATGTTCCTTCTATTGCCCTTTACGTTCCGGGGCCGCGGTATCTCTTTCGAACAACCCGCAACCCCGGCAGGCGGAGGCTCTGGCAAGCCCCTCTGCTTTGCTGACTCTCTTTGAGGCGCGCGTGAAACACGAACGCGCCGTCGACACGGCCTGTCGTCAATCGACGGACGGACGGTGAACTACCCATTGCTCACCGCCCACAGGCCCGCATCTACGGTGGCCGGAAGTCGTCTCGCGGCGCCCGGCGCCATGGGCGTCTCCCGCGGCGGCTGGGTTGGGCAGATGTTCTCTCCCTCAAACGCCCGGCCACCTCCTTTGCTAGCATTACTGCTTCGCAGAAGGTGGTGACCGCTTCCCATTCCCTCTCGCTCCGGACCATGGCCTGAACCAGGGCCGGACGCGAGAGATCGCCGCCGCCGATCGCCTCCACGAGGGCACGGCGGTGCTCCGCCCAAGCTGGGCAGACCGCCACTGTGTGCTCCACCGTGTCCTCCGGGCGATCGTCACAATGGTGACACCCGGGCGCTTCCTCCCGCCCGATGATGTGCAGGAACCTCCCGAAACTTCCGTGTCCGGTGAGGACCTGCGTCAGGCGGTAGGTGAGGACGCCATGACGCCTCTCCAGCCACTCCTCAAAGAGGGGACTTACCGCCGCTATTGTGGCGTGCCCTGCACGGGGTTGCGACAGTCGCTCTCTCCATGCCACCATGAGATCGCACCGGAGGTCTGCCCGCCGAGCGGCAACTTGCCGTGGCAGCGGGTTTTCCCCCCGGTGTAGTGCCTCCGCGCGCCACTCAAACAGGCGCGCGAGGACTATCGCCTCCAGATCCCACGGTGGCAGTCCGGCAAGG
This sequence comes from Ochropleura plecta, assembly GCA_905475445.1. Lineage (NCBI taxonomy): Eukaryota > Metazoa > Arthropoda > Insecta > Lepidoptera > Noctuidae > Ochropleura > Ochropleura plecta. Next base: position 7,049,858 of record FR997732.1, read on the forward strand.
AGGCTCGCTGCCTCGCCGGAGATCGTGCGGTAGCCCCGGACAAGCCGTATGGCCACCACCTTTTGGGGCGCGTTCAGGTAGTGGGCGGCGCGCCGCCCTAAAGAACGCGCCCATACCGGGGCCCCGTAAAGGGCCATGGACCGCACGACTCCGGCATAGAGCCTACGGCAGGAGGCGTTTGGCCCCTTCAGATTGGGCAGGAGCCGCTTGAAAGCAGCCCCCGTCCGCTCGAGCTTGGGAGCCAAACGTCGGAAGTGTTGGACGAAGTTCCACCGGCTGTCGAGGACGATTCCCAGGTACTTCATCGTCGACCCGACGCCGATGCGAACCCCTCCTACCGTCAACTGGGATCCCAACGGTGGCGTGTTTCCGCGGCCATGAAAGACCATGGCCTCGGATTTGTGCAAGGCCACCTCGAGACCCAGGAGCCGGATCCTCTCCGCGACTATCGCAACCCCGCGTGTCATGTTGTCGGCCGCCGCCTGGTGCGACCCCCCCTGAGCCAGGACGAGCGTGTCGTCAGCGTAGCAAACTACACTGACGCCGCTGGGGAGGTCGGCGCGCAGCACCCAGTCGTAACCGATGTCCCACAGGAGCGGCCCCAAGACCGATCCCTGTGGGACACCGCACGACATCTCTCGCCGGTTCCACTCTCCAGAGCGACCGGGGTATATGACGGCCCTGTCCGTCAGATATGCCCCGACCACACGACGAAGATAGGTCGGCATCCGGTGGTATTGGAGTGCCTCCCTGATGCAGCTCCAAGGCATGGAGTTGAACGCGTTGGCGATGTCGAGAGACACCGCCACGACTACCCCACCCCTGGACACTGCAGCCCCCGTCGTGAGGGCCCTCACGCGCATGATGGCGTCCACCGTAGAGCGCCCCTTGCGGAAACCATACTGGTGATCCGCAAGATCCGGCCCCGTCCCCACAAGGTGCCCGACGAGGCGGTTTGCAATTACTCTTTCAAAGAGCTTGCCCACCTCGTCGAGCAGCACAATGGGCCGGAATGCGGACGGAGAGTCCGCAGGGCGCCCCGGCTTCTGTATGAGGACCAGCTTCCCCGTCTTCCAACGAAGTGGGAACTGGCCTCTCTCCAAGCATGCGCTTAGGAGCCCCAGTAGTCGGGGCCCGAGAGCCTCCAGGGCCAGGACCCAGGCTTTGCCATGCAAGCCATCGGGTCCCGGGGCGGTGTTTTTGGCTTTCAGCCTGCCCACCGCCGCTCTCAGATCCACCCCAGTCACCTCTTAATTTTTGGCTCACCGACAATTTTGATTCTGTTATATTTCTTTAAAAACGTTTCAAAATAAAATATAGGTCCGCCGGTATCGGGAGCAGGGTCCAAGCCACCGGTGGTTGAGTCTCCAGAAACTTGCTATTAGATACTATCTACTGGAAAAAATTGAGGGATCAAAAAAAAATTATCCAAAATCAAAATTTAAATAAACATCTTATTAATCCAAAAACCAGACACTTGGAGCTACAATTTCCTTTTTTTCCCGTAAGACCATTTCTCTCGAAGTTACTTCGAGCCTGTTGAAAATTTACCAAAAATTTGTTTTTTTTTTATCCCTTAATTTTTCCAGTAGTGCATATCAGGACAATACGATTGTAGAACCCCACCACGTGATATGTCACACCTTCTCAGGGGAGAAGGTGCAGTTAAACTGCACCCGCCAGGTCTTGAATGAGGCAACGATAGAAGTATCCAGTGGTATTACCATGACGTCTTAAAGCAGTATTGTTTTATTCAAATTCCAGTGCGGAAAAGACTTGGCGCTAGGCATTCTGTATAGGTATATTTCCCACACTAGTATATACAAACAATGTTACAAAATCTGATTCACTGATCCGCGAAGTAGCCGGTACAGGCCCTGATTGCCATAAACACGAATACCTACGTTCAACAATTTATTAGCCTATGTTTGATTTAAATGCGAATGCTTCAATATTTAATTATTATAAACTTTTTTTTATCTTCTATAATATTTTAAATGTTTGTTTTGTTAGCTTATAGTTTAATAATGTAAACGTTGCCCCACACTAGGAATTTCTCCTGTATCGTGGGTGCGTTTACAAACATTTAAATTCACATACACAAACACCCAGACCCGAAACAACTATCTGTAGGCCATACAAATATTTGTTCCGTGCGGGAATCGAACCCGCGACACGCAGCGCAGCAGTCAATCGCTCAGCCACTGCGCTAATCGTGCCGTAAATTAGTTGTTAGTTTATGTTAGGTAATTATATGTGCATGTTGTGGTCTCCTGTAAGTGAAGGAGTGCACCTACGTGATACTATTATTGTCGTCCATAATTTAAGTTAAATGATTTGTGTTGTGTACATCTTTTGTTGGAGATCCTTAATAAATACATATCAACAAAAGGTAGATTACCTACTCAATATAAAGAACCCGGAAATCACTGAGCTAATAGTATCTTGATTGATTACCTACTTAAAACAACATTTTCACGTCATCCTACACCAATATTGAACTTATTCTTGAGACATATTCCTGTGGGCGGAACTTAATCTCACAAAGGTCAGGATATCAATTCGAGGGAACACGATTACTTTGTCAGTGATCCACAACGATAATAAATTATTCAATAACATTATTTATCAAAGCCGAAAATAGTTTCCGTTTCTTAAATGGTTTGGGATTTTATTAATAGGTTATGTTGTAAATTGATTGATTTGTTTAGTTTTGTTTTTATTAATAACTAGCTTTTGCCCGCAGCTTCCCTCGCTTTAAATTCGGGGTAACATAGTTCCCCTTTCCTGCTTTGCAGGGACCTACTACCTGTAGTTTTTGCCCTTGCGCCTTATTTATTGATATAGCAAAGCTAAGTTTTCCCTTTTTCTTCCCTCTGTCTTCCTCATTTCTCACTTTATTCTGTCGGTCTCCAGGGTTTAACTATCTCTGTACCAAAATTCATCAAAATCGGTTTAGCCATTTAGGCGTGAAGACGTAACAAACAAACAAACTCACTTTCGCTTTTATAATATTAAGTAAGGATTTACTATATTTCAATTAAAATAACTTAGATAAACTAACTTATAAATAAACTAAAATATCGTCAAAAAATTCGTCCTCAACGTCGTCAATTGGTAATGTCCCCAAGAGACTGGCTGCGTTGCCACATTGTATGGCAACGCTTAGACTCTGACCAAGGTAAAATTAAGTCTTTGGGTTACTTTAACTTTAGATTATGTTGTAGGATGAGTTTTGTGATGGTCTTGTGGTAAAACCCTTGCCTCTCTTATACGATGATGTGAGTTGAAATCCGGGCCAGCATCAATCTGACTTAATCAATTCATTTCTTGTACTTTCTAAAGATTATATTATGTAAGTGACATGGGTGAAGGACAACTTCATGAGGAAACGTGAACTCATTGTGGGAAGTCTCAAATCAATAATTATTCTCGAGCAATGGTTATGATTTCTATCTATGAGAAAAGGCATTTTCCCTGAAGTGTGTTATGAAACAAAAAAAAGATGAAAGAAATAACATACATGCCGCAAGTGCACACAATATTTGAATGAAATTTGGTATGTATATAGCTAATACTCTGGATTAACGCATGAGCTTTAATCCTGGTATATGTGGGTGAAACTGAAAACACAGTGCGCAGCTAGAATAAAATAAATATATAGTATTGTGGTATTGTCATTATTTTTCTTTAGGTCCCTTTAAAAGGTACATATCTAAAACAATAAATCACTAAACAGACTAATATAACTTCAAAAAAACTGTTAAGGGACCTAAAGGAACATTAAGAAGAGATTTATTACAACGCATTTATTACCTCAACTTACGAAAAACATTGAAATATCATGTTTTGTTCGGCACTTGATGGATTTATGTGCAAATCAAAAATAGATTAATCTGTTGTTTCGTAGGTACAGCCTTGACAGTGAATTTAATGGTCAATATCCAATGTTTTATCAAATATGTATGCTTACAATAATATGAATACACGCACGTGAAATGGAGCATGAAGTAATGGTTAAATGGAGTACTAACGCTGTCTTGTATGATCAACGATTTCACTGATATTTCCATTATAGAACCTAGATTATACGTTATCCGTTAGACCTTTAATTACATATGTAACCAATCTCTACGTTCCTATGTATGCCTCCGTTTCTAAGCCTGGGATTGATGATGTCTGCTCGTCTTGTAGCAGAACAACCAGTACTTATTTTTGCACTTTATATTCAAACAGCTTAACACCACTTGTCAAACTACGAAGAAGATCTACACAAACTTAAATACTATAGTCTCAAAAAACACAACCTAAGGATTGTAGTATTAGTAAAAAGCACCTACACTGGTGTAAACTTTTTTACGTAATAGCTACATATATTTCTATGTTTTTCGCTTTTATTGTGTTATCTCAATTATTTTGCTTTAACTTTGTAATTTATATTATTATGAATACTATGTTTACAATAACTTCTTGTTTTCTACTACTTTGGTTTATGGACCTTTAATTTAGAGTTTCCTACACTATACTACTTATACTTTTTCATAATTTTTATCGTTTGTATTTAAACATGTTGATTAAGCGGCAACTACATAAGCCCAAAACTATTTTTGAAGTATTATGTAAACATAAGCTGTTGATGACCTTTATTAATAAATAAAATAAATAAATACACATGCCTAACAAGATCATCACATTAATAAATACACACAATACAACACAACAATAATAAAATCATTCCGGTCACCAGTTACATTAAATTTTGCATATTTTTCTTATTAAATATGTTTTCTATGATTGTTTTAAACCAACAATAATAGTGCAAATGTATATGAAGTGTGTCCGTTCATCAACACTCCATTTGTAACATATCCTTGTACTATATACGTAACGATATAACCACTGAAAGAAATCAATATAGCTCGCTTAGACCCTGGAAATTTATAATTCATGAACCTCACCTTTATATTTTATCGGATTCTATATAAATGCCTTATTGATTCAGGATAAAATCAAATTAAAGAAGGAAAAAAAAAATTGTATTTTTGTTATTAAAGCCAGGTTCGTATTTCATTTTTGGATAAATAGATATGGAATTTTACTCCAAAAAGGTTTACATAAGCAAATCCTTGATGATTTCGGGTCTTAACATATTAAGAAAACGAAGCAGGTGAGATAAAGACGAGATTATGGGCTATATAGAGATTGACTTGGTTTTGCCAGTGACTTTGTCTGAATAGAGGTCAGAAATTAATTTATTGGAAATAGAAACACAGGGCGTGAAGTAGTTACAGACAAGCAATTACTTTTGCATTTGTAGATATTTTATAACATTAGGTACTAGCTATGCCCAGCGGTTTCACCCACTGCTCAGGTCCCCTTCTCACTTAGGGGTATGAAAGATAGATAGTAGCCGATTCTCAGACTTGCTGAATATGCATAAAAAAAATCATAAGAATCGGTCGAGCCGTTTCGGAGGAGTATGGGAACGAACATTGTGACACGAGAATTTTATATATTAGAAAGAAGTAAGTAAGGATCATCTGCCTAGCCTTTTCTCAGCAGTTTCGGCTTTCAGTCAAACCGAATAAAGCTGAATACCAATATCTGACATCTACCAAATTACTACTGGTTAATAGTCCCTTGGTTAGACTGGCTGTCAAGCTGTCTGACTTCTAATTTGTGGATGTTTGGATTATGTTAAACTTGATTTAACAGGTTATTTTATTTTCTTTTTATAATTTATGGAATTAAATCTATTATAATAATATAAATAAAATAATAAATAAATATCTTGGGACAACTCACACACGGCTATCTGATCCCAAGCTAAGCAGAGCTTGTGTTATGGTAACCAGACAACTGATATACATACTTATATAATTTATAAATACATACATATTATAGATAAATCACACCCAGACACAGAACAAACAATCATGCTCATCACACAAAGTTTGTCCTGGGTGGGAATCGAACCCACGACCTCTGGCTCAGCAGTCAGGGCCACTAACCACTAGACCAACAGGCCCGTCAAATAAAATAAAATATTATGATTTACCACTACGACTTTTTAGGCATACTTTTCTATTTTGGTGACCCATTACCAACCGAGATTGTTGCCAGCCTCGAAAAAAAATTGAAAATCTTTGACAGTTGTTAACTAAAGAGTATCGTATTACACAGTAATAAACTGGGTTGTGGAGGTCAGATAGGCAGTCGCTCAATATAAAATACTGGTATTCAGCTGAATCCGGCAAAACTGGAGGCCAACCCCAATATAGTTGGTAAAAGGCCTAAGCAAATGATGATGAGGCATAATTTTTGGTATCAAACTTTTCACGCTAAAATACCCAAAATATTTAAGGCGCGGTAACAAGCTAATCTTTAGGTATTCGCGGAAGTGAGACTAGCTGCCTACTGGGCATGGTCTGACACAAGTACACGACAGTATTGCATCGAAAGAATAGAAATAAGGTCGAAAATATTTCGGTGTTTGATTTTATTTGAATATCATGTCCGCCAAAATGTAGGTGATTTTGCAGTTTTAATTGAATATAAAAAAACATACAGTTCCGTGTTTGAAAAATTTTAGATATTTCTTTAGTCTATAAAATTTCCTTTGTTATAGATATAAAAAAATATAATGGTTGTCGCTGAAAAAATTGAGAATTTCGAGACGAAAAAATTTATTCGTGGTCTTTTTAAACATTTTTTTTTCGTAGTACTAGACCACTTTTGTTAACTGATTTTGTTTAAGTCTTTACTTTATGTATTTAACTATACACGGTATTTTTTTTGGCTAGTGGCATTTACAGATACGTCTAACTTTGCGACGAAAATCTAGACGTTTTACGAAGTGTTTGCTTTGTACAGCGCCTTAATTCTCGCCTCGTGTAGATGTACCTACCTAACAATCCGTACAACATACGAATAACCTGGATTTGCTACGAAATATTTCATCAACTTTTCCCTTGGTTAGATTACAATTTAGAAAGATTTAAATCGTAAAATGTCACCTTACTCAAGTTGAGCAAACCGAGAAATGTGAGCTTACACATTCCTTATGAAACGAAAGACACGATTTTCTGTATGAGTGGTTAGATGGCAATACTACACAGATGTAATTGTCAACGAGATGGGAAAGTTTTCGCGCCCGGATGAATCTAAGATATAAATCTTTGACAATTTAGAACTTAGTCTAGAACAAAAGAGATGTCTTGAATACCTGATGCCTATGCTATTCATAAGTCTACCTATCCAATCTAGGTCTGCAGATTTAGGTTAGTGTTAGCCTAAACTAATACAATACGATAAAGAAGGTAGGGTTTCAAAATTAATGTTTGTAGATACAGCTGTGTGTAATTTCGTATTGTCTAGTGAAATAGGTTTCGCAGACGTCCTGTGAATGAACCATCATTAACACACAACAACACAGTTAGGTTCTTTAAAGAGGATAGATTTTAACAAATTTTTCACAAAATGGAAGCTACATTAGCTACATAGGCTTTACTCAATCACGCTACTACCCAAGGGAGCGGTATATAATCCTTACTTATAATAAAAAAGTGAGAGTGAATTTGTATGTTTGTTACGTCTTCGCGCCTAAATGGCCAAACCGATTTTGATGAATTTTGGTACAGAGATAGTAGGGACCCTGGAGACGGACATCGGCTAATGTGTGCATGAAAAAAGAGGGAAGAAAAGGGGAGTAAAAGATTTTTTTTTTTCGATCATCGCGCTGGTTAAAGTTAGCGTTAGCCCAAAGTAAGTATGCTACGCGGAAGAAGTCGGACGGGTTTATAATATTAGTAACGATAGTAAGGACTATACGTCCTTACTATCGTTACTAATATTATAAAAGCGAAAGTGAGTTTGTTTGTTACCTTTTCACGCTTTAATGGCTAAACCTATTTTGATGAATTTTAGTACAGAGATAGTTGGGAACCAGGAGACGGACATAGGCTAATAATATATATTTTTTTATATTGGTATGTGAGGGAGAAAGAGGGAAGAAAAGGGAAAACTTAGCGTTGCTATTACAAATCAATAAGGCGCAAGGGGAACTGTGTTACCCCGAATTTAACGCGAGCGAAGCCGCGGGCAAAAGCTAGTAATGAATAAATGAATGATATCTACATTGCTTGGTTTTTTTTTTAATTAATGAAAAAAATTATGTTATCTTCTGTAATACATATTCATTCTTCTTTAATATGTAATAATGGTCTATAAACTCTTTTTTAGCAGTGAAAAGTGAATACTCAATAAGAATTTGTGTAAGATACCTAAAAAGACAAAAAAGAATTACTTAGGTAGTGTGGTGGTTTCGCAGATAAGGTAAGAATTAACATTCCAATCAAGCTGTTCACAATGTGCTCTGTGAAACACGAAAAGACGCAAACTATAACGTTACAATATTTGCAACTGCTATCTAATAGTCTTTTTTTTAATGTTACAGCATCGCGTTGAGATAGTGGCCTTTTTAGGCTCGTACTGGATTAATTTATCTTATGTATGTCTTTTTGAGAACAGAACTTTTATAAAATCACTTTGTTGTCCGACTGTCTGTCAAAACCTTTAACCTTTAACCGTTATCTCGGGTACGCATGGAGTTATCGAGTTGAAATTAAAACCAGATACTTAAGTCTCAAGTCTTAAGTGGGTCTCTTGGACCCATCAACCCTCTAAGTCTACGCAGTAAAAATATGTGGGCGTTTATGTTGCAAGTTTGTACAGAACCCCCAGTGCGTACCCATATACTCAAGTTTGTAGTCTATGGGTAAAAAGCCAAACTGAAGTAATTACTAGGTACCCATTTTAGACTTCCATTCAACGTGTGCTGATTAGCGAGCTCCATAGATGAATCGTATTCACTCAACCGAGCTGAACCCAGCAGTGTTTTACTGTACGTCTATATCCACGTGTATTCCAACTAGGATCTCTGAGCAGGGGGCATTGTCAGACTTTTACTGACTAAACCCACCCATGTTCCTTCTTTTGCCCTTTATAGTCCGGGGCCGCGGTATCTCTTTCGAACAACCCGCAACTAGCACCCTGCATTCACAAAACACTTTAAAACAAACATTAGTGACGCCTCAATTCTTTCCTAGAACTTCTACGGACTGCTGGACAAAGATTGATTTAACTACCTCCAGTAAACAAGACGTACCAAACTATGTCGCAGTACAAGTAAAACTTGAGGAAACTAGACGAATATCTTAAGTCCTAAACACACAAACTAGATTTGGAAATCATTGGTCCGAAAACAAACTTGGAACAAACTCGAGCACCACTGATCAACAAGAACCAATTATTTTCAGGGAATTCTCGTCCGTATTTCAGGAATAGTAAGTCCTATAATTGGTTTAAGAGGCTTAGAGTTATAGCCGGTTTTTGGTTTTGTAAGCCTTTCTTGTTACGCTCATTAGGAATATTAATTAAACTAACTCTCACACGTTTGGTCCACTTTCTGTTTCTAAACGGCTTTGAAGATTTTAGATAAACAATAGCTATGTTCACAGTTAATTAATTGTGTGTATTGTGTTCTATATTTATCGTTAATTATTTAGTGCTAAGTAGCAGTTAGTACTATCTTCCGATGACAACTAGCTAAGAATAAGCTACCGGGATTGCGGGTTTTTCGAAAGAGGTACAGCAGCCCCGGAAAATAAAGGGCAATAGAAAGAACATGGGTGGGTTTTAGCCAGTACATGTCTGTCACTCCACCCCACTCCGCCCAAAGCGGGGGAAGTTATTTGATGATTTCCCATCCGCAAAAAAGGGTAAGTATAAGCAACACCACCCAAATCTCATACATTAGATAGAAAATGCTTTATTGTAGGTGTGTTCATCAATTGTCTTTTATCGAAACTCACTTGGGTTAGGATTTGTGCTCCGTTGATGGCAATAAGCGCGCCCCTTGTTAGAAGTCAATCTGTAGTCAAAAAATTATGTTTACATTTTGTTGTTCAATCTTTACATAGTAAAAAATGAAGTTGCTTGCGCCATCTGTTCGCTTAGATCTTTTAAACAACACATCGATTTTAATGCAGTTTTCAGCAATAGATAGCGTGATTCAACAGGTAAATTTATATGTGTAATATTAGTATATACATTGCACCCGTGCAAAGCTGGGGAGGGTCGCTAGTAAAGTAGATAATATTCTATTCTGTACCTAATCTAAAAGACAGCTTATGTCTTACTGTCAAAGATTCAATTTGAACGTCCAACGCAAATAAGTTTCAGTTTATTTCTATGAAGAGCTAAAAGATTATTTGACTAGTCTGGATTAAAGTTTTTGATGCGAACTAATCTGTTATCAGACTGAGAAACTTAACAGCGTTTCTTAAAGCCTTCAAATACTAAGTGAAAGTGAGTTTCTCTTTGATCTACCTAATATGCACCAGTTTTGTTCGTATGGATGGCAGTGATTATTCAATTCAACATATATGAGAATATAATCCTCGGATTTCCGCTTGCAAACAGCCAGGATTTTAAACACGATAACGCTGAATACGACGTCACACAAATAATTAATCACCAAATCATTTGCAAATATGAACATACCAACAAAATTTACACTAGCAAACTAAATTATGCCACCTTGGCTATGTCATCTGCGTAATTCTCATTCATATTCATGAGTTAATTAAAACAAATGACTCGAGGTATTAATTTCTAAACTCATTTCAACTGAGAAATAACGCTCCTTTGAGAGAGACAGATGTAAAATATTCATTGTAAAGCTTGCAACGTCGCTTTTTTGCTTTTCGGGACCTATTGGGCCCTGTTTAGTGAACTACGCTACTTTAATGTACATAATTTGTCCCGCCGATGACCCTCGTTAGTGTTCGACGCAAAGGAGTCAAGTTTAAGGCCCAACGTATTAATCCCTAGGTTTTTAAAGTTTTGTTTATAATTGTGACTTTTTGCTCTGTAGGAGCTGTGGTAGGCGTCTGAGGTACGTGTATTAGTACGTATATCAAAAGTTGATGGTTTCAAAGGTACCCAAATGAGCGATATAAGTACAAATTAAACTAATGCATCACAAACAAGTCAGTTTACAGTCAAAAACTAAATGGGTTCATAATTACTTATAATTACAATATTCTAATGACTATTCTAATTGACAACACATTGTTTTTTGACGATAGTCTGGCAGTTTGAGTACTATAAGCGACCTACACAAATGTCCTTTTTTTGGTATTGTTCGTCGTGTCGTTGAGCTCCTTGGGTTATGAGTCGAGCTACACGATAACTGACAAATGCTTGCACTGACTGGACAGGTCCACTCAATCTGTGTGGTGCTTTCTTGAAAAGACCATTTCAGACACTATCTGCATAGTCCTCATGTAAGTTGACCAAGATTATTTTGTCTGGACCTTAAAAGACACTATGACCTCTGAGTTTGTTTCGGCTGTTTCTTTTCAGAGTAGTCGGGTACGAAACACCGGCCTCATCTAGTTTAAAAAAAGATGACGTGTAAAAGTGTTTGTGAAAACCTACTTGCAAAATAAACATCATTTATCATGTAATCACAGCAAAATATTGTGATATTCCTACTAATATTATAAATGCGAATGTTTGTGAGGATGGATATATAGATGTTTTTTACTCTTTCACGTCAATACGGCTGAACGGATCTTGATGAAATTTGGCACAAAGGTAGATTACAGTCTGGAATAACACATAGAATACTTTCTTTTCGATATCACGCGGGCGAAGCCACGGGCGCCAGCTAGTATTACAATTTTTTATTGTGAGGCCCTTGTAGCTAAACAACAACAGCTGGGACGATCCTTCGGTTAAGCCACCTGAATGAGTGACCTACCATTACATACCGATTTTCCTCCATGCCTCGGAAAGCACGTTACGCCGCTGGTTGCTCCTGACGGGGTTGCGGGTTGTTCGAAAGAGATACCGCGAACCCCGGAACAAAGAGGGCAATAGAAGGAACATGGGTGGATTTTAGTCGGTACAAATATGACACTCCCTCCCAGAGCGTTGTTTGATGATTTCCCATCCTACAAAAAAGGGTTGAATTTTGCAAAATCTCCCCTCTTAGTGAGGATCTAAAAGGATCAAACATTGAGGCCCCTAACAGCTGTATAGTGGATTCTGCTAAAAAGCGGCTGAAACTGCTGGGCACAGCTCGTTGAAAATAAACGTTTTCAATAAGCGAGAAGACTGTTACAACATAAATGGAAAATACATATTTTCCACACGTGCGTTCATCCCACAGACCCTCATAGAAAACTTAGTAACAAGTACGGTATAGTATATTACAAAAGTGAAAGTGAGTTTGTTTGTTTGTTACCTCTTCACGCTTTAATGGCTACACCGATTTTGATGAATTTTGGTACAGAGATAGTTGGGAACCAGGAGACGGACATATACTATTTTTTTTTAAGTGGGGTGTGAGGGAGAAAGAGGGAAGAAAAGGGAAAACTTAGCGTTGCTATTACAAATCAATAAGGCGCAAGGGCAACTGTGTTACCCCGAATATAACGCGAGCGAAGCCGCGGGCAAAAGCTAGTAGTTACATAAAAGGTAGCAATACCATCAACACTATTGCACAAGACTTACCTACCACTTGATAAGAAATAGTCGAACTCATACCAAACAGAACCATGTAATGAACAACAAAGCTATGGCAAACATTTGAAACAGTAGCAGCCTTGGTATAGTTTTGAGATGAAAATATTTATAGTTTCAAGTTTGTTAGAGAAACTATGCCTTTACTTGAGAAGAACCATCTTACACGTGTTGGCTGTAGGGTTTTACTTGGTAAACATCGATGACAATGAGTAGGCTATTCCACCTATATTTTCTTATTTTTTGGGTGGGATATCAAGGAAAGAAGGAAAATAATAAAGGTAGTGTCGGACTTGTACCCATCTATTTTCCTTCTTTTGCCCTCTGTATACTGGGGTCGCGGTATTACTGTAGAACAAGTCCTGACGGCCCCCTCTGCTTTGCTGACATCTCATTCATTCTTTGAGGGGAAGATGAACGCGCCAATTTAATATTCTACTGTTTTCTACTTAAGAGCAGTTCTGACACGGTGAAAACGTATGGAACATCTGAAGTATTTTAAATGAAGGAAGAAATTTCTTTGTTGGGGGAAGGGGGGCTCGTAATAATACACAGGTTCGTAAGATGTATGTGTATTAATTATTATTTTTTTCTGCTTAGATAAGCCGACTGGTTTACTTGCCTACAACCTAGGCCCAAGGATGAAGGACAAGTGCTTGTCAGACCACGCACGCTCGCACAGAAATCCGGTCTGAAGTCCAACCAGTCTTACCAAGTGGTAGTTGCTGCATGTTAAGTACTTGTATGCAGCTACATCCGGTTAGACTGGAGGCCGACCTCAACATAGTTGAGAAAAGGTTAGGCTGATTATTATGACGATGCAAAAGCTAAATGTACACAGTAATATATATATATTTTTAAACGTTGTTCCACACTAGGAATTTCTCCTGTATCGTGGGTGCGTTTACAAACATTTAAACTCACATACACAAACAGCCAGACCCGGAACAACTATCTGTAGGCTATACAAATATCTGTTCCGGGCGGGGATCGAAACCGCGATACGCAGCGCAGCAGTCGATCGCACAGCCACTGCGCCAACCGTGTCGTTATATTATTAAAATGATAATGTAATCCTAATATTATAAAAGCGAACGTGAGTTTGTTTGTTTTTTTGTTACCTCTTCACGTTTTAATGGCTGAACCGATTTTGATGAGTTTTGGTACAGAGATAGTTGGGAACCAGGAGACCGGCACAGGCTATTTAAAAAAAATGGGGTATGAGGGAGAAAGAGGGACGAAACGGGAAAACTTAGCGTTGCTATTACAAATCAATAAGGCGCTACCGAATTTAACGCGAGTGAAGCCGCGGGCAAAAGCTAGTATACAATATTCCAGAAACATGTGTTTTTTTTAATTGCCTATACCACTACTCACATTAAGACAAACAGTTGTAGGTACCTGAACCAGTATATTATATAACAGTCTTTAAAACCGCGATATATTACACAATGGAAACGAAAACAATTGAAATAAACTATTATATTACAGTACATAATGCTTTTATTGCGCAATTAAAAAGGTAAAAAAAAAGTTATTAATATTAGGCACGTATCAAGGCTGACCTTTTGTCTGGCTCGGCTAATTAGGTATTTTCATTAAAATGTTTCTGTTTTATTCTAAGCGACTACTTTTGTTTGGAATTCGAAATAAAAAATCAATTACTTGCCACTAGCTTTTGCCCGCGGCTTCGCTCGCGTTGAATTCGGGGAACACAGTTCCCCTTTCCTGATTTGCAGGTACCTGCTACCTGTAGTTTTTGCCCTTGCGCCTAATTTATTGTAATAGCAAAGCTAAGTTTTCCCTTTTCTTCCCTCTTTCTCCCTCATTCCTCACTTTAAAAAAAAATGTCCGTCTACAGGGTCTCAACTATCTTTGTACCAAAATTCATAAAAATCGATTTAGCCGTTTAGGCGTGAAGACGTAACAAACAAACAAACAAAACTACCTACAAATCAGGAAAGGGGAACCGTGTTACCTCGAATTTAACGCGAGCAAAGCCGCGGGCAAAATCTAGCATTACCATAATTATGCTGTCTGCTTGAATACACTATGAATGTGGTTGGTTATGTATCCTAAGTTTTTTGGAGTCAATCCAAAAAACTTAGTATACAAAACCAACCACTGAATCTCCTTTGCTAATTTAAGATGACCACAAAAAGGGCCGCCGCCGTTTAATCTGTTTAACAGATTTGGTTTAATTTAAAGCAACGGCTCGTAATTACAGCGATAGAAAAGCTTGAACCTTTTATCACTGACATTAAACTGAATTTTAATTTTGGTTTCTTTTTAAATTGTAATTTTGGTAGGTTCTTAGATAAAAAATTTAAATTAGTTTGTCGTTTTTTTAATCAGTGATACAGCAGAAACGTGATGTCTACTTTTAATTAATGCTACTATAAATATTCATACTAACTTCGTTTTTACACAGGGGTCTAAATGGCCGCTTTGGTAGAATCAATAGTCCTTACTAATATTATAAAAGCGAAAGTGAGTTTGTTTGTTACCTAACAAACAAACTCACTTTCGCTTTTATTTTTCGCTTCACGTCTAAATGGCCAATCTGATTTTAATGAATTTTGGCACAGAGATAGCTGGAACCCTGGAGACGGACATAGGCTACTTTTTGTCTCTTTCTAACCCCCCACTTGCTTAAAATAGGGGGTGGAAGTTTGAATGGAGCATTTCACAATTTTCAAGGTAGGATGCTAAAAATTGGTATGCGGACTATTTGTCACTTACAAAAACATCATGAATATTTTTTTTTTGGAAATCTGCCCCCTTCCCCTTCAAAGAGCGGATGAAATTTTATATCGAACTTTTCGCAGTTTTCAAGGTAGGAAGCTAAAAATCGGCACACACACTGTTCTCGATATATTGTAACACCTTTACTTGTACCCATATTTGCGAAATAAAAAATCATATCTTATCTTATCTTATCGTACACTCTCTGTTACCAACGAAAAATAACTGCAAATCAGGAATAGGGAACTGTGTTACCCCGAATTTAACGCGAGCGAAGCTGCTGCGTCTGTGACCATTTTAAGAATTTTAACGTAATCGTTAAAATTCTTAAAATGGTCACAGACGCAGTTAATATTGGGAATTGTCAATTCGTGACCATTTCCGAATGGTGACGTTATTCATATTAACAACCAATATAAGCGAAAGCGGTAATTATAGACGCCCAGATCAGCAAACTTTATAAGTTTCGTAAACTAAGTTATCGAAATGTCCAAATAATTTCCACAATAGCTCTCTCGGTCCTTAAATTCGGAAGTGAAGAAGACAGAACCCTAATAGATTCGCTTTGTCTGTCCGTCTGTCCGTATGTCACAGCCATTTTATTCCAAGACTGTTGGCACCACACATCCAACATTCGGAGGATAGTCGTGTCTTTTATGAACTGACACCTATCTACACAAAAGTTAAGACAAATTACCAACAAAAAATGGGTTCTTTAGAGGTGGCTTCATTTTTTATTAAAATACTAAGAAGAACAAATTTAGTTTTGCAGTTGAGTGGTTTCCATTTAATTTCAGTGAGCGTGAAAAATAGATGTTTGCTGCTACAAACCCTGTGTGTTCGAGTCCGACTCACACTTGGCTGGTTTTTTCTTAGTATAAACCGTATCGAACAAAACAAAAAAAAAACTTGGAAAATCTTATTATATACTAGCTTTTGCCCGCGGCTTCGCTCGCGTTAAATTCGGTATAACACAGTACCTGCAGTTTTAGCTCTTGCGCCTTATTGATTTGTAATAGCAACGCTAAGCTTCTTCCCTCTTTCTCCCTGACATCCCACTTTAAAAAAAAAGGTCGGTCTCCTGGCTCCCAACTATCTCTGTACCTACCAAAATTCATCAAAATCGGTTTAGCCATTAAAGCATGAAGAGGTAACAAACAAACTCACTTTCGCTTTTATAATATTAGTAAGGATTTACCAACCAATATCTATCAGCAACTAGATAAAAACAAAGCATAAATAACGCAAATACAAACGAAACAAAGGTAAATGCCATTCTCTTCCAAGAGCCTCTTAATTGCTTACTGTTATCTACTCCACTGTAAGAAATTCACCTAATCAGACATCGATCACCATTATCCCACTTTCATCACTTGCTACTAGTTACTACGCAACGAAAATCCTTGTTTTATTCAACTTAATTAAAGTGAGATAGTGCTTTAGCGTAATTCAGCAGAATTATTAATTACATGGATAATTGCCTGGCCTTGTCTTCAGCCCTACTTTTGATACCATTAATAATATATGACTAAAAGCCTTCGCGTTCCCCGATCGATTCCTTTGTTATTTACTTGCCTGACCTAAGTAATGGAAATAATAGCATTAATGTTTTAGAAGCCTGACGTACATACGGAAAATTAACAGAGAAAAACAAAAGACTACTTACGTATTCTGATAAATTATTGTCATAAAATATGATGACTGTGCCTAAGTGTGAGTAAAAACACATTAATTTCAAGGACGGTATCTATACGTATAAAACCGGCCAAGTACGATTCGAACTCGCGCACCTAGGGTTCCGTACAAACTTGTACCTTTGCGAACGTATGGCAAATAAATGGTCATAAACAACCATATCTTTTGATCGCGTAGAACGTTGATTTTTTAACAGCATCAAGGGACTGCAGATTTTAGTATTTGATATTAAATTCAACTAGATACCATCACGCGTTTTCGAGATAAAGGGTCTTGATAGACAGACGGACAACATAGTTATCCTATAAAGGATCTGTTTTTTTCTTTTGGAGGGACGTAACCCTAAAAATAATCTATATATAAATCAACAAGGTCGTTTCAGCCTTCAAGAGTACCCTTAAAGTTTGATTAAACATCAACACGCCAAGAATGTCCTATAAAAGTTTATATCTTTTACAAAGCGCGATCTTATCTATACTTCAAGGGTAATTACCCTGATACCTACAGAATTGCATTAATTGACAGTAATGGGGGAAGCTTTACGTAATGAGATTTTAATTAGATCCACTAAACAAAATAATTAAAATGGAAGGGAAAGGTCGGGGGAAACGAGATTTATTTGAATAAAACGTGGTTGAATAAACTAATGGCTCTTCTAGGGAACGAGCCATGCTCACCATCTATTCACGTTGAAATTATACTACGGTTACTCACAGCACTGGTTCAAAGGAAATGTTCAAAGTATCGTTAGACTACATTTTCGCAAATATAGTAATTTTGTATTTTGAGTCTGGAAACTGACTGAGAAATTTAAGCCTCGGACTACAAAGATACAAGTTTGAATGTGACTACAGCAGTGCCCAGCCGCAATCGTAGGACGCAACGACTTGACTGGTTTCTCTCTTTCTGCAACTCTATGAATACATCATATTCATAGCAATTTGACGACACGGTTGACGCAGTGGCTGAGCGATCGCTGCGTGTCGCAGATTCGATCCCCACACGGAACAAATACTCGTATGGCCTTCAGATAGTTGTTCCGAGTCTGGCTGTTTGTGAGTAATTTTTTTGTGAATGTACCCACGATACAGGAGTAATTCTCTTTTTGCGGATGGGAAATCATCAAATAACTTTCCCGCTCTGGTTGGAGCGCCGGGAGCGTCAGACTTATACCGACTGAAACCCAACCATGTTCCTTATTTTGCCTTTTATGTTCTGGGGCCGCGGTATCTCTTTCGAACAACTCGCAATCCCGGCACCGGGGGACTCCTTTTCCCTTTATTGTCATTCTTCACGCGGTCCATCCATCTTTTCTTTGGTCTTTGTCTCCCTCTCCATACATCAACTTTTACTTTTTTTATCTATACATCGTTGATGTATGGAGCATCAACTTTTATAAAATTCATCAGTCTTTTAGTCACATGTGATCATATGTTGCATTCTTCTTGATCATAAGTCCATAACAAGACACTCCCTTTTATCTTTGCTATGCTAAAATAATAAAAAAACGGTTTTTGTAAAAAATTAAACCGACTTCTGGAAAATAACTTTACTTTCGGAAATCGATGGCAATAAAACCCAACCAACAAAAGTCAGCGACTTCTGGAAGTAAAGTTATTTTCCACTTTTTAGATAATTTTTTTGGATCGAAGTTCCTTATCGCGCTTTGCGAACAGGGCTAGACGGAAAAAATTAAGACCAAAAGTTGTAAAGACACTTTTTGCTATAGTTGTAAGCCGTGCGGCTTGCGCGTGTTTCTCTGTTTGTCTATCTCTCTCTCTCTCTGTCATAGAAAGCAAGCCAGTTATTTTCATTTCGTCTTTCTTTTTCGCATTGAACAGTGTGGTGTCGCGACGATTATTTTTGTTGAGTATATACAGTTTTTTTGTAAGTACATCATAAATAATAACTTCGTTCCATCCGGGTGTCCCTTGAAACCTTTCAAGTTTTTTTTGGAAGTATGTTTTATTTTTTATTTCTGTAACAGGTGCCACTTTCAAACGTTCTCTTCTGTGCTTATCTGCTCATTTCTTACTTAATCCATCTTAGTTACTCCACACACCCATCTCAACATTCTCATCTCTGCTAAATACAAACTTTTTTCATCCGTCTTCTTGACTGCCGACACGCCAAAGCACGCCCAAGTAGCAAAATGGTCCTATAGCAATCGACTTATAAGACTAAACGTCTAATATGCATCTAATAGACGCTTTGACTAAGATCACTGATCTCACAAAGGCATATCAAAAGACAATTTGCGCTTTAAGTGCTTTCGATCCTATTTCTTAGTTTTATAGACGTTTACATTATAACTACACACGATTCCTACCTGATCTTGGAGTTATATAAGAGCATTATATAAAACTAATTAGCAAGTATTTCATTTTGATCCTTTAAACGCATTTGATAAGATTGTTTATACTAACACGCACAAGACATGCACTTCTATAAACGTCTTACATATAGGTGTTATAGGTCAAGTATATTAAAGGATTGATTTGTCTGAGACGCGACTTCTAATTGATTGTTAGCACGAAACTAGCATGCCCCGCCGATGTTTATAGGTAATATTCCGCTAACATGAATCCTACATTTGCTTTTATATACTGGAGTAACCGGCCATATTGTTATTATTTAGAGAAAGCAAAAAAATAAAAATGGATCTAAACAAATGGAAACGATTTAAGCGTAGTGGCAGTTATCGAAGAAGAGTTTCAAAAAAGTTACTTAAAATGAAATCAAGATCGAAGTGCGGGTCGATATTCCTCTTAAATACAAGAGAGTCTCGTGAAGTTCGTGATGGTTCCGTACAATATAAAAAAATGAAATGGTTCAAGAAGACTGCGAAGTTATTTTTACTGAAAGTTCTAATAACCTTGAAGATAATGGAAGTAGTGATAGTGAATTTGGTAATAACAACCGCCCTGACTTTGAAAAAAAATCCCATACTCGTAATTATCAGATCAAAACGCAAAAATAAAGAATTTAGCGAAAAATAACTTAAAGGTGAAGAAAGAATTTGCAAAAGTGTTCAAATACCTATTGATTTATCGTTTTGCATCCCTACACTGCCAACTCTTCATCTATGTCGAAATCAATTTTATGGAGAAAGTTTAAAGTGTTGTAACGTAATTCTGACACAATTCTTATAAAATTAGTACTAATTAAGATTATATAAAATTACATACGGAGTATTTCTGATGTATTTCTCTAAAGGAACCCCAAAACTAAAATATGGTGGCGAAGTAGGTAGGTCATGTAGTAGTCTTAACTTTCACTAAATAGTTTTGTAAAGGTTTTGATAAATGCAATATTGTGGCACATGATCCGATCCCATGGCGGTTTATAAGTATGTTAATTATTACTTAATAATCAATTACTTAATACGATTACTTTGAAAGGGGCATGAAGACATGTTCATTATCTTCGAATACTTTATCAATAAAATTAATTTCGCAAGTTGATTAGGCATTCTTTATACATAAAAGCAAGACGAAATTTACCTATGTTATGCTAAGAGATAATATATTATAATGTGGAATACTTTAATATTTTTTTTATCAAGACACCCAGCGCGTCACTCTTAAAGAATTAAAAACTAATGCTCTATTAATAACATCACCCTGATCAATGTAGGATCAATCACACCAGTAGCAGCACGCACTGAATCGTTAGAGGACTAATCGCGCTTACTCAGTGCGTTTACCGGATATTTATAGGATAATAATATCTTGTAAAAGCACCTAATAAGATAATTATAAAATCCGATTGCACATTACCGGACTGTAACATAACGGTCACAGGACGTAATAGTCCTATAAACTGCGCCCAAATGCGGTTCTATAAACGTCAATAGTATTTCTATAGTGCAAAAAAATGCATGCTCCTAGAATAACTACAGGACTACAATTTGCTACTTGGGCGTGCTTTTATATTTTCGATCAAACAAAATGCTATCATAAAACAATTACTCAAACTTACTAGGAATGTAATTTCCCTCATCATCATTATTATTCTTATTATATTTCATCATGTTATCAATTCTTAAGACCGTTTCCTCATGTCCTTATCGGGATCTGGCGGTATCAATACCGGAGATTATTTTATCAGAAGTGAGAACAGCAGCGATAAAAATAACTGAGGTTGCTACATTATCTGAACTATGTGCGATGTGGACATATGTTAGTTTTGACACTTAGGTAACTGTATATTTTGTTTGCAATAATTTTCAATTTTACAATATGTCTTAATAACAGAATTTCGTACTCGAAGAACCAAAAAAACCGGCCAAGTCCGGGTCCGGCTTGCATGCAAAGGATTCCGAACTTGCAACATAAACGGCCATATCTTTTGACTGCTTAGATTTAGAGCGATATTTCTTTTCACAGCTCTAAGGGACCACAGATTTGAATATATGGTTTCAATTTCAATTCAATAACTTCATTCGATTCCACATTTGACATACCTACACTACACTAACACTCACTGGGATTGCATGATGGACTTACAACTCATTCCTTTCTATTGGCAAAACGTTTGACTCCCAACAATCGTAACGATATAGTAATATATACGTAAAATAATGACACTAACACAAAAATACGTTTTTTCTCGAACAAAGGGCACAAAACATAAGGGCTCAAAAATGGAATGACAACAAAAAAATGGCAACCTTCCTGAATCCATTTTTATTCGGGAAATGATTGCCTCCGACATTATTATTCGCGCCATTGACTTCGAGGCCCTTAGTTTTTCAACACCTTTTTCACACGGAATCTGTATTGGGAAGTAGGAAATGCATCTCCGTCCTTGCAACGTATTGATTTTGTCACGCCCAAGTGCTTCAATCATTAAAAACAAGTAAATAAACCGTTTGACAGTTGGTTTTACTGTAAGTACTTACTGCGCAACATTGCATACGTTTTTTACGTAGTAAGAATTTCAGAGTTTGTCTACCAGTTAGGCTTCTTCAGTAGCGTCCACCATTTTCTGTAACGTGCAGAATACAGGATACGCTACAACCTTGAATGATGTACCTACTAAGTGTATACGTTCGGCGTCCTTTCATGAAAATGGCAAAATTCTTTGAATCTGTCCATACAACTGTGACAAATGGTATGTATAACATTTTAAAAGCTCGAAATCTGATTCAATTTTAAAAGAAAATGACAGACCTTTCCCGAAAAAAAGCACAAGTGGGGGGGATACTATGTCATGTCATTGTGGCCAAGGTAGAATTGATTTGGTCTTTGGAGCTAAGAACTGCACAGACAAATGCACATGTGAATCAAACGACGGTTTTCAATACAACAAGAAAACATCCTTACTATCCTTACTAATATTATAAAGTGAGTTTGTTTGTTTATTACCTCTTCATGCCTAAATGGCTAAACCGATTTTGATGAATTTTGGTACAGAGATAGTTGGAACCCTGGAGACGGACGTAGGCTAGTTTCTCATTTTTTTAAAGTGAGATATGAGGGAGAAAGGGGGAAGAAAAGGGAAAACTTAGCTTTACTATTTACAATAAATTAGGCGCAAGAGAAAAACTACAGGTAGCAGGTACCTGCAAATCAGGAAAGGGGAACCGTGTTACCCCGAATTTAACGCGAGCGAAGCCGTGGGCAAAAGCTAGTATCAAATATTTCACTAAAGCAGATGCTGATTACGAAAATCTTAAAAAAAAACTGAAAAACGTCGTAATCGTTGCCTTATTTCAGCTCTAACATAGTTCTTATGTAATATCAGCCGATTGTTTCAGGTAACAGTTTACGCAAGAAACCCATGTTTATCAGCGGTAATAAAACGAGAAAACCGTTATTTCCTTTACCTTAATTATTATGCAGTAAGCCTACGCTTGCCGCGATCAAAATCATGGCTGCCGATAAAGTAACGCATTTCACTAAAGTACGTAGGGATGCTTCATGAACTTCAAACCAACCGCTGCGGGAGACGCTCTGGTTGTCGGGCGCCGCGAGACGACTCCACCGTAGACACAGGTCTGTCGACGGTGCATTATTTTCAAACAATCACAATTAGGTAAAAGGTAGGCATTATAAGAATTAGTGATCCTTACTAATATTATAAAAGAGAAAGTGAGTTTGTTTGTTTGTTTGTTACCTCTTCACGCTTTAATGGCTACACCGAATTATTAATGAATTTTGGTACAGAGTAACTTGGGAACCAGGAGACGGACATAGGCTAATTTTTATTTAAAAAAAAGTGGGATGTGAAGGAGAAAGAGGGAAGAAAGGGGAAAACTTGGCGTTGCTATTACAAATCAATAAGGCGCAAGGTGAACTGTGTTACCCCGAATTTAACGCGAGCGAAACTGCGGGCAAAAGCTAGTTATAGATAAAAAAAGAAGCGAATCACATTTTTTTTAAATAGTTTCTTGTTTCACAAATACGAGTTTATGGATTAAACCCAGTAACTAACCTTAATATTTGTTTTTGCGAATGTACCTTTTCAAGTTTCTGAACAACATTCTTTAAGAATCTATCTATCATTCTATATGAAAAACCCTGAAAAAATACGTTTTTGTCGTTTTATTGTTTTTTCTTATTTCTTTACACAATATTATAAAGGAGAAAGTTTGTATGTGTGTAGGTACGTTTGTAAGTCCTTCACACTCAAATGGCTAAACGGATTTAGATGAAATTTGGTTTCACAGTGGGGTGCAACTAGTTCACTAATATAAATAAAATCGTCCTGTTCACGGTCGTTCTACGAAGAACAGCTCAAAGCTGAAAACTAACATCTGGATCATATCAAAAGGAATTAATCATTACATACTACGCAGGCACAAAACCTCAAAATCTGACCATCGACAAAAGAATTAATAAGGCTGGTCGTTCGGGTTCAAACCCCTTTCTGTTATTACACGGAAAAACTGTTATATCATGTTTTTGCAACGCAAACCCAGTAACAAAAATATTGCATAGATGTTGTGCATAAACTAGAAAAGGTATATTTTCGCACAGATCCCCGGTATTGTATTGTTTATTTTTTATTATCACATTCTTTTTACGGCTTCAGTGGTGGTGTGTACCACTGACGATAAAGATGGTACAAGTTCCTATTCGCTACGTGAAATATGCAAAATCCAATTTTATTTAAGCTACTTCATCATTATCATTTTTCCCGTGTCCCTTTCTACTTGAGGTAAGGGCAACGCATTTTGTTCATCGCCCGGGCTGGAGGCTTTACTCTCAAGACATCTACAAGATTAACCGGTTAAGCAGACGACAACCTCATAGGCTGAACTACGAAATGCCACAAAATTTTCTTCCTTTTTGTTAAAAAAACCTTCCAAGAGCGAATCAGGCTCGCACATCGAGGGTTCTATACAAACTTGCGACATAAATAGCAATATCTTTTGACTGGGTAGACTTAGAGGGTGGTTTTTTTCACAGAACCAACGGACCACAGATTTGAGTATATAGTTTTAATGTCAACTCGATACTTCCACGCGCTCTTGATATAAAGGGTCTTGGCAGACAGACAGACAAACGGACAACAAAGTGATCCAATAAGGGTTCCGTTTTTTTCCTTTTTAGGTACCGAACCCTAAAAAATAAAAGACTGAATTATGTGCGTGAAATCCAAAACTACGTTATGTATTGTATGTCTAATATCCAATCATTCAAAACGAAAACGAATACATAAAATCATGAGGTATTTTGCCCCCAAACCAAAAACATACAAACCATCTTCAACGCAAAATAAACAAAATCGTCAAACTCGGATTCAATTCTGTACATCCCACATACAGATCAACGACAAAAATTGTTTTCCGAGAAAGTAGAGGAGAAAACAAAAGGTAGTGTGTATTGAATAATATATAAAAGGGTTGAAGGGAGATAGGGTGGATACAGGTTTAATCTCGAGTATCAAAGGTACTAAAAGGTCACAAAACCCTCGTATTGGAAGTTTTTAATATTGCACGTGTAAAAGGTTATTGGATATTAATAACCCTTTCCAATGAAGGTAATAAATATTTTTCTAGAAGCCTTTCTTGTGAGAATTATTCTCTTTTGTGATTTATTTTTAACATCAATACATACGTATTTTATAAGGTCTCGAAAATCTGACTTTTTTTTAATTTGACTGAATTTATGGTACTTCTATGCTAAACTGAAGTGGGATTGGTGGAGAATACATGAATGTGTGCATGTCTGTGGAATACGTCAACACGATTCGCCAAACTCCTCAAGCACTGGTTGTCAGAATACGGGCCCGAGGGTTATTTAAAAAACAATAATGTGACGTTTTAGAGGTTTTTGTGGAAAATTGGCCGAAGAAAAACGCACATAGGGAAAAGTAAAAATGGACAAGTCCAATAACAATGGATCTTCCTTCTCATTCAAACATCGTCTGCTTAACAGGGCAATTACTGTGGATGCCACGAGAGTTAGGCCTCCAGCCAGGGCTAAAAACAATAAGCAAAAATATTCCCCTTATATATTATTATACTAGCTTCCGCCCGCGACTTTGTCCACGTGGCATAGTTACTTTGTGCTAACGCTCACTTGATGATCATCACCCGCGTGATGATCGAAAACAAAATATATTTCTTTCCCCGTTTTTTCCCTCATTCTCCACTTTTTTTTAAATAGCCTATGTCCGTCTCCAGGGTCCCAACTATCTCTGTACCAAAATTCATCAAAATCGGTTTAGCAATTTCGGTGTGAAGATGTAACAAACAAACAAACTCACGTTCGCTTTTATAATATTAGTAAGGGTGTTATACAATATGTTTAAAAATCCCTGTCCGATCCGAAACGGGTGTCCCAATGGCATTTCGAAATAAAAACCTATTCATAAAAGTAAACAATTCAATGAATAGTTTTTTTGCAAAAATGCATGATTTCTTGTGGTAATAACCCACCGCCCGCGCCCCTGTGTTGCCATGTAAGTAACTTTATTTTTAATTATACTTACTATTAAAATGGATTACATAAATATAACTATAGTCTCAAAACCTAGTTAGTTATACATTCAGATCGGACCAAATTTTCTTTCAACATAATTGTGTTTTCAACATAAATGATGTAAAAATACCTTAATATACATTTGCATACTTGCAACGAAATCGAGTACACCTTTAGAGTCCCATGAATCAGCGTTTAGCACAAAAGACGCGTAAACAATGTTTTGCAGGCCATTATAAAATGTGCTACCAATACATACATAGGATGTTGCTTATTACATTGTGGGTTAATATAGAGAATACTACTTCCTACTATATTTATATAATATTAATTATATTATAAATGCGAATGTTTGTGAGGATGTATGGATGTTTGTTACACTTTCATGTCAATACGACTGGTACTGGTGGACTGTAGTCTGGAATAACACGCATAGGATACTTTTTTGTCGATTATCACGCGGGTGAAGCCGCGGGCGCCAGCTGTTGTTACATAACATTAACTTATTTGTGTAAGTTCATAATAGTTTAAAAACACAAACATATTTTTCTCATACTCTCTCTCACACACTATCGTCTACATTTCATTCTCATATCTCCTTACGCAGGTTTCTTATGTGAAATATTTTAAAGCCATAAGCAGTACCTTTTTACAAATTTTATGTTTTTTCTTGTCTTGTCTACTGTGTGTACATAAATTTAATTATACCGTAAGTTGGTATAAAAATCGTACGTAATATAATTAGTTACAAAGCGTGTTAAATTACGTATACGTAAATTTTATCGAATAAATAAAAAAAACAACTGTATCCGAGGAGCCTGGTTAACAATCTTCTTCGCGGACTGTACACAACACCCTGTACATTATCTTGTAGGTACACAATATACTAACTAGTCACGCCCGTTGGCAACAGCGTCCGACACTGATTTGCATCGTCACACCGCTCCAATTTATCAACTCCTGAACGCCTGGAACCCTGATACCCTTACCTCGTGCCCTAACAATGGAAAATCAATATCTTGCACCCCACAACACGGTCGGCGGTATTTTTAGATGACATTGAATAAGCCTAATGTTTAGAAAAACATTTTTGTTGTGATTTTTAGGGTTCCTTACTTCAAAAAAACCCTTTTAGGATCACTTTGTCGTCCGTCTGTCTATCTGTCAAGACTCTTTATCTCGTGAACGCGTCAAGGAAACGAGTTGGAATTAAAACCATATATAGTACTTAAGTTTGTGGTCTCTTTTCACGATGAAAACCAACCCTCTTAAGTCTAGGCAGTTAAAAGATATGGCTGTTTATGTCGCAAGTTTGTACGGAATCCTCGGTGCACGAGTCTGACTCGCTCTTGGCCGTTTTTTTCTAGAAGCGACACACAACGTGGTTGCAAGGTTTGTTTTGATTGATAAGTTGTTTTTGTGAGACTGAAAAATTAAGTACATTCAATTAAACTTAAGGAATTCCTTGAAGAAAACAATCTTGTGTTTAGATTTGAATTATTAAATTTGACAATGTCTAGATTGCATGAATGGAGTGATTACCCATGACAAAGATAAAAAAAAAGTATTTTTTTAATCTGTGCTACGATACAGTACGTAGTACACTACGTAGTACACTAGCTAGTAAGACTTATTTTATGCATGAAAGTATCTTTTGTATGGCTACACGCATTTTTAATAATATTCCGGTACCTATCAAAATAATTACGGAAATTACAAAATTTAAAAAGAGTCTCCATGATCTGTTAGTAGATAAGTGCTATTACTCTTTAAGAGACTTCTTATTGGACAAATCGTTACTCCAATATAATTCCCTTCAGTCATGATGTGTTCAGTAGCCTGTTTGTACCCTATTCCTACCTTAATTCGTTTGGTTTTATCTTTTAGTTTTTTGTTTTGTGAAATATTAATATAGTTTTTTTAATTAATTAACGTACCTATATGATTACACGACTATTGTATGCCCAAAGGGCCATAGCTGATCTATTTAATTATTTAAGACCTGTATTATGTACCTATGATCCACAATAAAGATATTGATTGATTGATTGATTGATTGATAGGTTTAATCGCGGTGGTGAAAGGATCTGTTAAAAAGACTCTTTTTTTTCGGATGTGGAATCATCCAATGATTTTTTCCGCTCTAGACGGAGCGGAAGGTGTCACCTTGTACTGACTAAAACCCATGTTCCTTCTTTTCGCACAGTGTTCGGAGGTCGCAGTATCTCTTTTGAATCAACCCGCTGCCCTGACAGGCAGAGGCCCATCGGGGCCTCTCTTAAACGGACATATCTGTCAATTAGACTCTGCGTTGATAGGTTATTCTTGAATAACCTAGAACAATTTCTATAGAAATAATAGTCTTCCAAAGAGCATAGTTTATCAAACACGTAATTATGTCAACTAGATCTTAGCACAGCATCAGTATTATCAAGCAACGTAGGAGATAGGTGCCTCTAACTAGCCTTAGCCCCTTGAAAAATGAAAAATCCTAATCAAGAAATTCCTAATGCGCCAACATAAACAAATACAAGCAACAATTAATTAAATAGAAATCAATTCACCCAATTAACGCCAGTAAAACTTACACAGGATATTACTAAGCAACTACTGCATAATTTTCCATTCATTCCTAAAGGTAATTATAGCTAATAGAAGCAGTTTTCCACTCATAAGGAAGGGGAGTGATGGCAATAAAAATAGCCGTGTCAATTATGGTAAAAAGCCCCCAAACGAACTTTGATGTTGTTTCCTTCCATCATAAAATATAGGGGAAGTTTGTTTTTGTGTGAAAACAACCCTGAGTTTAGTTACGAAACAGATTACAAAGAACTAACTAACCCTTTGAGTTATATTATAATAAAGTGATTGCAAAATATTGTAGGTACAGTTGAGTTTTTTGTTACTACATGATAAAGCATATTATATAATTAGTACTTGAAACGGGATATTTACCATGTTTGTTATTTGTTTCTAGTTTCCGATATTTCGGCAATATTGCAAACGCCATGATCACGGATGAACTGAAGTTATGGCGTTATATCCCGTTTCAAGTGTTAATTCTAATGTTAGTAACCATGTCAGTTTAAAGACTTATAAAGCATACTAGCTTTTGCCCGCGGCTTCGCTCGAGTTAAATTCGGGGTAACATAGTTCTCCTTTCCTGATTTGCAGGTACCTGCTACCTGTAGTTTTTTTTTTTTTTTAGGAATGGCATCTCGCAGTTCAACCAAGGAGGTTGTCGTCTGCTTAACCGGGCGAATCCTGTGGATGCCTTAAAATTAAGACCTCCAGCCAGGGTATAAACTTATAAACTAAGCGACTTCACGCTAAGGGCACCCCCTGTGGGGTACGAGCCTCGGCTTAGGGCGTCGCTGAGGGACAGCAAGGGACAAGCTGGATCTGAGTGATATTATTTAAGGGCTGATTTGGACTTACTGGCTCAGCAGCGCGGGCTGGCTCTTGCAAGGGACGGGTGGGACAATTACCGGGACGTCGCGACGGGCCTCGTCGGCGAGGACGGAATGACGGCGCTTTGCGTCTGAATTTGCGAAGTGTGCTAGTCTCCCTGCTGCTCTCCTGGAGCAGGGTTATAGCATCGTCAGGAGTGACGAGGGTATGACGGGGACGACGAATTTTACTTATTCGCGAGGGATCGTATCGAGCGGCCGATGCGATAAGGGGGTTGCGATGTTTTAACGCGGAGTCAAAGAAGCGCTTGGTAAGGCGCTTCATGAATTGAGCGACGGTGGGGATTCTTAAGTCTAAGTGAAGACTATCGTTACGGACGTAAAAAGGGGCTCCCGTGATTTTACGAAGGAATCGGTTTTGCAAGACCTGCATCTTATGAAGGCTACGCGGGTTGGCTTGGGCGAACACGACACATGCGTATGTCATGATGGGACGGATGACCGCGGTGTATAAACGCAATTTGCACTTGAGTGACAATTTGCTTTTTGCCTGAATTAAAAAGTGAAGCCTACCCATAGCAAAGGCAGCGCGCGAACGAGCCGCTTTGATATGAGCCGCGAAGGACAAGTGACTGTCTAGAATGACACCTAAGTATTTGGCTTGCTTCTCCCAGGGGATAGGCTTGCCGTACATAGCGATCGGACTGGGGATCGGAGGATTAAAGCGCGGTTTGGAGTAAATAACCGCCTGACTTTTACCGGGATTCACCTCGATTCTCCATTTCCTGAACCAAGCGCCTAGGACGTCGGCTGAGGTCTGGAGGGTACGGGCGATAGCGTTTGTACAGCGGCCAGTATAATAAATGGCCGTGTCATCCGCGAACAGAGCTAACTGAGCTTTTTTGCTCTTGGGAATATCGCTAGTGAACAGCGTGAAGACGAGGGGGGATAAGACGGAACCCTGAGGGACACCGGCCCTAATAGGATGAGGGGAAGAAAATGAGGCCCCTATGCGATAGCGGAAGGTGCGGTTCGACAAAAAGTCCCGTAAGATGAGCACGAGACGGTCCGGCACTCCTAGTGAGTACAGCTTGTATAATAAGCCGTTGTGCCAGACTTTGTCGAAAGCTTTCGCTATGTCGAAGAATAGTACGCCCGTCATCGCCCCGCGCTGGAAGCCAGCGCTCATGTGTTCGACGATGCGGTGGACCTGTTGGATACACGAATGTTCGGTCCTGAAGCCGAATTGCTCGTTGGGAATGAGACTCTTAGTCTCGGCGAAATCTCTGAGTCGCTTATAAATAAGTCTCTCATAGACTTTGCCGAGTGCGTTCAGGAGACTGATGGGTCGGTAGCTCGTGGGCTCAGACTTGGGCTTGCCTGGCTTGGGGATACCGATAACAGTGGCCTCTTTCCATATCTGGGGGAAGAAGTTGTTGCTCAAGGCGCCATTGAAGATGGCCGCCAAAAGGATGATGAGCTGAGCGGGGAGGAGTTTGATTACCCTATTGGTGATACCGTCGGAGCCGGGAGCTTTCCGTGGTTGAAGCCTTTTGATGATGTCTTGCACTTCGTCGGGCGTGACGAGGGGCAGAGGATCATCGGGGTCTTCTACGGGAGGTAGGGCAGCTCTACGTTCTACTTCTGCGTTCACCTTGTCGAGGTGACGCTTGATGACCGGTTGTGAGCTAGGGGAGCACTGGGACTCCAAACTGTCTGCTAGGCATTCTGCCTTTTCAGAGTCATCGAATGCGACGCTTTTGTCCGGACGAATGAGTGGGGGCATCGAAGCCTCCTCGGTAGCGCGCATTCTTCTCTGTAGTTGCCAAAAGGCTTGGTGGGTGGGTTCCAGTTCGCTGAGCTCATTGTCCCAACGATTCGAACGATGCTCGCTAGTGCGTTTCCTTACAACACGCTGTAATGAGCGCATGTGAGCCTTGTTCGCGTCGCAGGGAAAATGGCTGTAGGCACGAATGGCCGCGTTCTTCTCGGTTATCAGATCACGTACGTCAGCGGGTAGACGCCAGCGATGATCACTCATTGCAGGGACTTCCCGTGAACAATCCTTTAGTATGGATTGAACGTGCTCTGTAAACGAGTCGATAGCGGCCGTCGTGTCTGCGGCCGAAACTATGTGATCGGGGATGGCGTCCAGGTGAGGTGACGTGGTGGAGTTCAGCTTTTCGCTGACTTTCTTCCAGTCAGTTATCACTTGGACTTGGGCAGGTTGATATTTTTGAGAAGCGCTAAGTCGAGAACGTCGGCGCGGTGCGCGGGGTCGTGGGGGAAGTGGGTGGGTTCCATAGGCGCGATGGGGTCAAAGTTAAGTCTGTCACCTAAGTTGAAGAGGGCTCTTCCTCTGGGATTGGTCGTCGAACTATTCCAGGCGGGGTGCTTGGCGTTGAGATCACCCGCTATGATAACGGAGTCACTCAAGCCGAATAGGGAAGTCAGGTCGTCCATGAGAGGTGTATGATCCTCTGATGAACTAGCGGGAGGAATGTACGCGGAAACGATGGAGATAGGCTGGTGACCGGTCATACCAAGCCGACAAATGGATACCTCGAGGAGAGACTTTAAGGGAGGAGGATCTAGAGGGATGCAGTGCAATTCCTTCTTGTAATAAATTAACGTACCGCCTTTGTGGCAGCGCGACCGATCGTTGCGAACTACGCGATAGTTGGCAATTCTCGGGTCGCGATGGAAAGGCTTGAGAAAGGTTTCCTGGATGAGGAGAATATCTAATTGATGGTCGCGCAAAAACGAGGCGATCTCATCACGTTGGTCTCTAATACCGTTGGCGTTAAAATAACCTAACTTGAGGGAACGGGGTTTGAAGCAACTTAAATTTTTGTTAGCCATTGGAAGGTTTATTTAAAAGTAAGTTCTCGGAGGTTCATGAGGATCGTGGGATATGACTCCCAGATGCGTAACATAGTTTCGGCATCACCATTGGCAGCTTCGATTTCGTCTGCCATACGGTCGGCTTCTGCGGTGACAAAAGCACCAAAGGCCTTGGTGATGATCGTAATTCCTTCTACCGCGTCCGGCCGCGGCGCCGGAGGCCACGGGACGAGGGGGCGCGGGTTGAGAAGGCGCGAGTTGAGAGAGCGCGGGTTGAGAGGGCGCGGGAACGATTTCGCGAGTAATGGGCGGAGGGACGGGGGCATCTAAGAGCCCGGGAATGGTGTTGGACTTAGCCTGAGCGAGAGCTGAGAACGCTCGCTGGTGGCTCTGCTGAGTCCATGGGATGGGCCTCTGTGGACTGAGGCGCTCTGGCATCTGCGAGGAGGGAAACCTCACAGAGGGGCTTTCACGTTGCTGGCGGGCGTGGGCACGCTGCGCCAACTTCGAGGAGGATGGTTTGGGTGCTTTGGGGCAGCCTCGGTAGTTAGCCGGGTGCCCAGACTGGCCGCATAGCACACAGCTGGGTGGCTCTGTGCAGAGAGCGATGTCCTTCGGTCGTGGGCAGTCAGCAGTGCCGTGGTCGCCCAGGCACTTGACGCACCTGTGAGGCGCGTAGCAGTTCCTCTGACTATGCCCGTAGAGTTGGCATCGGTGGCACTGACCGATGACGTGGGACCTGTACGGTTTCTCGACTGCTATGCCTGTAAGCGAGCAGACGGAACGGATTTTAAAAATGGGATGATGACCCTCCACTGGTTCGCAGACGACCAGTACCATATCGTACTGTTCGCCTCCTCTCGCTTTGTGAAGGCGGTGGACGGCCAAGACTGGGATGTCCTGGGCCTTGAGGTCTTCTAGGATGTCGGTTGACGGGATCTCCTTCGGGACGCGCCTGATCACCACACGAGTGGGCGCTTCCTCTGGGAGGGTGTAGGTGTGGAAGGCGATGTTCCTTCCACGCAGTTGACGGATCAGCTCCCTGTAATCAGAAGCGGTCGGGACTGTCCTGTAGTTTTTGCCCTTGCGCCTTATTTATTGTAATAGCAATGCTAAGTTTTCCCTTTTCTTCCCTCTTTCTCCCTCTATACTCACTATTTTTTTTTAAAAACACGTTAGCCTATGTCTGTCTCCTGGGTCCCAACTATCTCTGTACCAAAATTCATCAAAATCTGTTTAGCCATTAAGGCAGGAAGACGTAAAAAACTCACTTTCGCTTTTATAATATTAGTAAGGATTATAATCTCCCGTGAAATTCAGCGCACTTTTCTTAATCTATTTTTGTTTGTTTGTTTTCCTGCTATAAATAATAAAACCTTTAAAATAAAAGTAATACTCTCTATATCACACCATGATAATTTGGACCAAAGAAATCTGCATCATCCGATAATAAAAATCTTCCCAAATAAATTACCGAGCGAAAAAATACTTCACAAATGTTTACCAAAACAAAACTGTCAAAAATCTTATTTGCTAAACTTAAGCGGCTGAGGCTTACGGCTTCCCCTGTATACACTTGCCATGGTGTTTGGCAATTTTACCCTAAAATATCCCCGGAGAATTGTGGGTGAATTAATTTGCGTCTTGGTTTAATTTTAAAGGTTTCCCAGGCTAACACTTCAGTTATGGGGTAAGGAATTGGGATAATGGTTGTTTACCTACGTAAGAACATTTCGGGGTTATTTTTATATACGACTGTTTAATGTGGCTTGTTTAGGAAAGCATTTTATGTCTGCTTACTGTATTTATGGTATATTAAGTTGGTTTTTTAAAAGCTGTGTTTTGTGAGGAGCTTAAAAAATACAGCCACTTGGATCGATCTGCAGATTTAGCTGCGCTTGCCTAGGTTAGTCCACGGATGGGTGACAATCCACATATACCGAGTTTTATTCATGCTTCGGAAAACACGTTGAGCCTTTGCTACTGGCCGGGCGTTTGAGGGTGAGAACCTCAAACCAACCCAGCCGCCGCGGGAGACGCGAGACGGCCTGTGGACGGTAAGCAATGGGTAGCTCACCGTCTGTCCGTATAGAATAGAATATACTTTATTGCACACCAAAAATAGAAAAAACAAACTGTTTTATAAAAAAGCGCTAAATCTATGTTTACAATGGCGGTCTTATCGCTAATAGCGATATCTTCCAGACAACCTTTGGATGGACTTTACGAATATAAAAATACAACGGGGGTAGTCAATGGTGTACCTACTGCTAATACTACACAAATAATTAAAATAAAGTTACATAATCAAAATATATAAATACATAAATAAATACATATAATCTATTTATTTAACATGTGTTTTATAATATTATACGGCTGACAACATTTATTCAGAAAAAAATAAAAATCAAAGGGAAAAATAATGATTTGCAACTGAGGTTTTAAAAGCAACGAGTGACTGAGCTTGTCTTACTGACAACGGCAATTCGTTCCACAAACGGACAGCCTGAACCGTGAATGACTGGTCATAAAATTTTGTGGAATGTTCAGGCATCAAAAGTCTAAATTCTCCGATGATCTCAAATGTCTAC
The DNA here is from genome assembly GCA_905475445.1 of Ochropleura plecta. NCBI lineage: Eukaryota > Metazoa > Arthropoda > Insecta > Lepidoptera > Noctuidae > Ochropleura > Ochropleura plecta. Next base: position 7,084,670 of record FR997732.1, read on the forward strand.
TATGTGTGTCATGAAGGAACTTGAAACGTTCTTTGAGATAAGAGGGTGTTGTTGGATTAAAAAGAATACTGTAAAGTAATGATAAAATGTGAGCATTCCGGCGAAGACGGATAGGCAACCACTTGAGCTTAACGCGAAACTCTGAAACATGATCATATTTACGCAAACCAAATATGAATCTAATACAAAAATTTTGGAGTCGCTCAAGCTTTTCCAGTTGCACTACAGTGAGATCTGGATAACAGGTATCAGCATAATCGAGGATTGGGAGAAGAAGGGATTGGGCGAGCGCAGTTTTAGTGGCAGTTGGGAGGAAATTACGAAGTCTGCGTAAAGACCCTGCCGATGCAAACAGTTTTCGGCTCACTTCTTGCAACTGAGGACCCCAGGATAAGTCTTTATCAATAAAAATACCCAGGTCTTTAACTGAGTTGCTGTAAGGAATTATAGCACCATCAAAGACAATCTGGATTTCGTCCAGGATAGGAAGTATCATCTTGCGACTAACACAGTCACTACCAACAGCATTTGACGTGATTGAAAGTATACTCTTCTTAACATCACAAGCAGCAAATTGATTAAAAACGAACGGAGAATAATCGGGAGTGGGAAGAGATGAAAGATTATTCAGGGTTTGGGCTTTAATAGCCCCATTAAAATTACAAGAGGTGGAAAAATATTTGTTAAGTGACTCAAGATCTATATCTTTAGGAATAGATTCTTGACGCGTATATTGACGACAGTCCGTGTCGTCGGCGCGTTAGAGTTCCACGTGCGCATCAAAGAGATGTCAGCAAAGCCTGCCACGGCCACCGCTTGCCAGGGTGGCGGGTTGTTCGAAATAGATACCGCGGGCGCATAAAGGGCAATAAAAAAGAGCATGGGTGGGTTTTAGTCAGTACAAGTCTGACACTCCCTCCCGATCAGCCCACAGCAGGGGAAGTTATTTGATGATTTCCCATCTCCCAGCTGTCATTTGTAGATTTTTGACAATCGTTACAGGTATTCAGTGGCCCGAAAGCCGTAACTGCCTTCTCTTACCTCAAAAAACCAGTAACTAGGTACTAAGATACCTCTTGGTGAGACTTGTTGTCAAACTTTCGGGTTTCCGACAACCCGTCACAAACCTGTACATACCCGAGTTAGTGAATAAAATTACACCACAATTGGTGGAATATAATTAATTCAGTTCTAGAAACGAGTGTTCAAACAGCCATCCGTCCACACTCCTCCATAATTACTAAGCCCGTCTGTTGGCGGTTTCGATTATTCGAAAGTTTATTTCTCACTGAAAATTAAAGCTGGGAAACTTCACTTCTATGTCCCCAGAGCGAGGAATAGTGAATGCAAATTTGAATGAGTTGAGAGCTTAGTTTGAAACGCTCCAAAGAAATAATGGATCTTACTGAACTGCTGTTTTATATTCAGGTTCTTAGAATATCTGCAGAACGTTGCAGGTGGCTCGACCATATGAAATGATAGAAAGCGTAACGTGATTGTTAACAAAAAAAGGATTATGTAGTTTTATGAAACCACGGTAAAAATGAAACTGGTTTTTCACATTATAGACATTTAGACGTCCCTACTCCGCGGCCGACCGTCACGAGACATTCAACACACAGACTAAAAAGTTTAAGACGATGTAATAAAAGTTTCACTTTAAAATTAAATTTTATTAAACCTACTTGGCCATCATAGTTCAAGTCCTTTTTTTTATTTCCCATCCGCAAAAAAAAGTGCTTGGCCATGCACAACCGAAGCGAAGTGCGTTTCGTGTGAATATGGCAAAAGCAGATGAAAGAAATTTCTTAAGGCCTGAACTCTCATCAAAGAGAAGACGCGCGGAGAGAAGCGGCGATGACGGGAGCTACGGTGTATCCAGCTAGACCGGAGTTGATATGTATGAAAATTTAACAAGCCACTCACGCGCATTTTAACGACTGTCGTACACCGCTCACGTGTTTCTAATGTCACTGTGCGCTACAAACTAATATGTGACATTTCCTCTTCGCTCAACCGTTTCCACTTAACCTAAAGAGAAGTGTGAATGAAGAAATTATATTCTTCTATTCTTGTCTTTTCTATGCTTCAGTGGAGACCAGGCCAGAAGCATACCAGAGACATAGCGTCCTGACCTGCGACGCGACAGTATCCATACGCTAGCAACAAGTGACGCACGAAGTACATGCGTCACTTGTTTGTCGCGTCTCAAAGTGACGCACGTTTGTTGTGTCGCGACGCTCATCACCGAGGATTGTGATCCGGGCGTAAGAAAATAATAATGTATTATTCTGGTATTACGGGTCCTTTTTATTTTGCTAATCAACAGTATGCAGTCAATTTCCATATTTGCAGTCATTGATACATATCATGAAGTATGTAAACAACAACAAGATATTTTGGCGTTTTGATATAATGTTTATTTTAACGTTTCTAGACGGTAAAATAGAATAATAGCTGGAATAATAATTTATTGTTTTTATAGGTGGCAAACAAAGGTGATAAAAAATCAGCCAAGTGCGAGTCGGATTAGCGCACCAAGGGTTCCGTACAAACTTGCCACATAAACGCCCACAGACTTGAGTATTTGGTTTTAATTTCAAATCGAAATATAGGGTCTTGACAGACAGACACACTGACAACAAAGTAATAGGTACTTAAAAATTCCAATATCTTTATGGTTTACAATAAAAGTTACAAAGGAAATAAATAAAAAAGAAAAAGTTCTTGGATTTTAGAGACATAATAAGAATGACAAAAACAAACATTCCCATCTCCATCAATTCATCTTAATAACTTAAAACAATTTTCCTTAAAATTGTCCTCATGAATTTCTCCAAAAAACATAATCCCTCAGGTTTTCTTTATTTACATTTATATGAAAACATTAATAGGTTTCACTTGTTTTATCTTAGATTCTTAATAACGGAGTATTTATGGAAAACATTGTACTTATTTGAATACAATAGTAATCTGCTCAAGAAATAATCCCACCTATTGTTTGACAAAAGCTTGACTTAAACTTGAAAGCACCTGTCTTAGAAGATTTGGAATGATAAGATGCAGTGCACGAAAATGCTTTTTGGAGTTGTGATATAAAGTTGAGGAATTACTGCGATATGTTGTAAAATTGCCGATTAAATTAACAAGTAAGTGAGTAAGTAGAAAAAATGTTGCCTCATACTAGAAATTTCGCCCGTATCGTGGGTGCGTTTACAAACATTTAAGCTCACATTCACAAACAGCCAGACCCGGAGCAACTATCTGTTGGTTTCACAAATATTTGTTCCGTGCGCGGATCACACCCCCGACACGCGGTGTAGCAGCCAATCGCTTAACCACTGCGCCAACCGCGATGTCAAATCTTACTTTATCCTATCCTACTAGGATGGATAGATGGATGTATGGATGTTTGTTACTCTTTCACGTCAAAACGGCTGAACGGATCTTGATGAAATTTGGCAGAGATTATATAGTCTGGAATAACACATAGGATTATTTATTTTTCGCACAGCACGCGGGCGAAGCCGCGGGCGCCGGCTAGTGTATATATGAGTATACATCTATCTATATAAATAAAAATGAATTGTTGTTCGTTAGTCTGATTAAAACTCGAGAACGGCTGGGCCGATTGAGCTGATTTTGGTTTTAAAATGTTTGTCGTAGTCCAGGGTAGGTCTAAACGGTGAGCAAATAAGGAAAAATTGCGAGTAAGATAGAGTAAGACGACAATTCCATTTTCCCATATAAAAGTTGACCACTTACTTTCTGTCAAACATTTGACGGTATTTGTACTCTCAGTTTCACTCGAATTGAAGAACGCATTAAAACAAGACTTTTAAATCGACAACATAATATCAACTTTGCTCATAACATCGTGTATTTAAATTTCAAAATATAAAAATAATTAATATGTTGACATGTTTGATGGGTGCCAACCTTACAGTATTACCAAATCTCAATTTTTTTTTATTATAATTATTGCGGCTCGCTAGTATCATACAATTAATTTTGCTGAAAGAACTTACTCAAAACTTTTGTAGTAATATAAGAACGTTCTTCTTTTTCAATTTAGATTCAAGGCCCTCGCACAAGCAAAATATTTGATCGGAAATACAATCATCTTATAACTTTTCAGTTAAAACGTTTGTTCAGTTAAATAAATTTATTCATATTTATTGATGACTAGCTTTTGCCCGCGGATTCGCTCGCGTTAAATTCGGGGTAACACAGTTCCCCTTGCGCCTTATTGATTTGTAATAGCAACGCTAAGTTTTCCCTTTTCTTCCCTCTTTCTCCCTCACATCCCAGTTTTTTTTTTAAATTAGCGGACGGACGGACGGGATTAGACGGACATAAGTCCGTCTCCTGGTTCCCAACTATCTCTATATATACCAAAATTCATCAAAATCGGTGTAGCCGTTAAAGCGTGAAGAGGTAACAAACAAACAAACTCACTTTCGCTTTTATAATATTAGTAAGGATATATCTGTGTGTGCTTGTACACTCGGATATAGCTATATATAGGTAGAAAATAGGTAGGTAGACTGGTAGAAAATGCAGTTGTAGAGCATACAGTTCACTTGTGCATAAAGTTTTAATAAATAAATATATAATCGATAAATATGAATAAATTATGAAAATTTTGCGAAACCAGTATTTTTAATTTTAAAATTGACATATTTACGTTGCGTATATACCACCCGCTCTCGTTAGAGTCTTAGGTACAAAACGTGCCGACAGAGAAAAAATATATGGTAGGCATCATTTATGTTACACGGAAGAATCTTAAAAAAATAAAAAAAAAACTACTAAATCTTAGTTTCAAGAATCAGAGACTACTCTCAAGAAATCAACAATTTTGTTAAAGCTAATTGGCAGTTAGTAAATACGAGAATACAGTAGTAGTATACTTATGTAACATTATGACAAGAACGTACTTTGTACTTAAATAAATCCAATTGCTTCTCCAATTACTTCCAAGATTTCCTTAATGATCTTCAAAGTCCCAGAAAGGAAAAACCCGAGAAGACACGCGTGGAACTCCATCAAAGACAATTCTGTAACAAAATAATGATATCCTGTCTAACATGAAATCACTCCAGTAAGAAAACTACTTTTCTTATAATATCGCGCAACTTATTGTTTGTCATTATCGACGGCATGGTTGACGCAATGGTTGAGCGATCGACTGTTCCGCTGCATGTCGCGGGTTCGTTCGCACTCGGTTCTCCTTCATATCATTCCTAACACAATCCAAGAAATGAGTAACAAGAAATAAGACGTGTCTATCTACACCTATTTACTTCAGATCAATTCACAACATAATTAATACATAATCATTAATTAACATAATTAGACATAAATGTATTCGGACCCATCTATTCTGATTAATATATACGACGTTGACGTATGGGCTTGTTAGTAAATATCAGATACATCATTACGAAAAGCCTTTAGAAATGCACTATTAAACAGTGAGGTATCAATTAGTTTCATATTTGTGTGAAACGTCCACCGGTACACATATGACCGATGCCATCGATAGATAGATACACAAACGTGGTGTGCTTTTAGGCTTTCGTTATGTGAAGTTGGACATAGCTGCGGCTTTGATTCGCTTTGACACATCGCCAGTGATACCGCTGCGTTTCATTAGGGCTTCACATTTCATGGGAGTTCTGTTAATAAAGAGATTTGATTACACCGAATTTGGGAAATTCTGTATTTAGGTACACACAATCGTCTACCTACATACATACATTACATCAGTATTAGTCGTACATTATATTACATGATACGTTTCGGAACTATAAATACATAATGTCTTCCTGTTAAATCTGTTCCTAGAGCACATTTGATTTTGAGGTTGCTAATTTCGATTGATATCCGATCAAGAAACTAGTTTAGATCGAAGAACGTAGTTAGTTGATAGTTTTATAAAAGCATGTCTGATCGCGAGATGACTCCCGGCCACCGTAGACGGGGGTCTGTGGACGGTGAGCAATGGGTAGCTCACCGTCCGTACGTGTAGTGACGACAGGCCATTTCAAACGTGCGCCAAAGAGATGTCAGCAAAGCTGAGGGGCCCACGGATCACAAAGAGTAAAAGCAAGAACATGGATGGGATTTAGTCAGTCAACAGCGGGAGAAATTATTTGATGAACTGAAAATAAAGGCACGATAATGTCAGACTTGTACTGACTAAATAAAACCCACCCATGTTCCTTCTATTAGCCTTTATGTTCCGGGGTCGTGGTATCTCTTTCGAATAACCCGCAACCCAACAACCCGCAACCTTGGAACTTAATTTTAACACAACTGAGGTACCCAATTTACAAGTGGTTTGTGGCAATCTCCTAGTACGTAGAAATACAGAGGTATATGTGTCTCTAAGCTGATTTCCAATCTGCAACACAATTTTACGTAGAGAGCCCATTTACTTAGTAAAACCAACTAATACAATACTCTGAAACGCATGAATAATAATGTCTTTGTAATGGACTTAACACACCAAAGCCACTGAACCGCTAACACGGCCTTATAGAAAAACAATCATGTGTACAGTGGGTTATATCAATTGGGAAGTTAATTTTAATACAACTGAGGTACCCAATAGGTGCAGCCTACTGTACAGTCACGAGCTATAACGGGTATACACTTACCTGAGGAGTTCATGGCTAAATAAGTTCGTCCCGAAAGTCTGACAACAAGGGGTTTCGTATTACCCAGTACTAACTGGGTTGTGGAGGTCAGATTGGCAGTCGCTCCATGTAAAATACCGGTATTCAGCTGCATTCGGTCAGACTGGAAGCCGACCCCAACATAGTTGGTAAAAGGCTAAGCAGATGATGATGACATACCAAAAATCAAAAGCGATTTCTTCCTATTGTAATTATTAAAGTTTTACGCGAACTTATTACAAAATTAGTCATATCTCAAAATAAAAATCAGAGAGTTACGCTTTTGGATTTTGGTAAGTAGGTGTCATGTACATGTTGGTAATTTAAGTAAGCAAACGAGATCTTGGTCATTACTTAAGCTTTAATGTTAACCAGCAAAGCTTTACAAAATCACTGATACGTGTAGTCGGACTCGGCGGCGTTCGTGTGTAAAGCCCTTACGTCTTTTGATACACTATAACAAGAGGCAAAGACAACGTCAACAGGCCACAATTCTCTATGCTCCAAATACTAAGAACAAGCATACTAAGCACATGTTAAACTAAGCATAGACAATTGTTATTGGATATTGTTTGGATGTTCAGAGCTGTGACAGTAAATACGGCATAATGGTAAGAGCATTTCAAGGATCTTGGCCCAGAATTCTCGAGACGGTCCTTAGATTGAAATAATGTATCGAATATTGCAATGGGTCTCTACTTTTCGCGGTATTGTGTCGTCGATACCAAGTTTTCCAGCACCATTCTATCTACTAAAAACGCTATTAAATGAACAAGGCTAGGTTTAAACGAAAAAATCCGAGGGCACCCAGGGTTCCTGGACTATGTAGACTTCTAGGGTTGATTTTTTCACAGCTCCAAGAGACCACAGACTCGAGTATATGGTTTGAATGTCAACTTGATGCTTCCAGGCGTTCCCGCAATAAATGGTCTTGACAGAAAGACAGACAAACAGACGGACGGACAACAAAGTGATGCTATATGGGTTCCGCTTTTTCCTTTTGAAGCACGGAACATGTTTGAAAGTATCACTATACACAAAAATGTCTGTGTACGTGGAAACAAATATGTACGTAGTTAGATAAATACAACTAAATATTTATCTTTTATCTAAGTTTATCGGGAGAGTTCGGAAAGATATTTGTACGATCAGTTTAGCTACATAAAATAACTTTCATGTTTCTTTTCAATTTTGCACATTTTTTTCGGAATCAAAGGTAGTCTTTTTTTTGCGATAACTTCCCCCGCTTTGGGCGGGCGGGGGAGAGTTGCAGACTTTTACTGACTAAATACAATGTTCCTTCTTTTGCCCTTTATGTTCCGGGGACGCGGTATCTCTTTCAAACTACTAATAATACAGAATATAAGCTATTTTGATACTTAGTTTCATGCAAATCCGTTATCCGTTTGAGCGTATTGGAGTAAAAAAGTTACACATACAAACTTTCGTCTTTATAATATTGAGTGTGATTTTAAGACTAATGTACAAATATAGACACCACAAAAAAAAACAGTAACAAAAATGACAGTTTTCCAGCCACTGAACCCGCATGTGGTTGTAGGTAGATACTTATCAAAAACTTTTAAATTAAACTTCAAGAGAAGACTTCATGCGGCCATGATGCAAGTTCATATAAACACTAATGCACCGAAGGAAAGTTTTGCACTGTGTGACAAATTTTCTAAATGAAAAATGTCTGAAGAGTTGATGTTTTCCAGAAAATTCATTAGCAAAGAGTTTTAAGAGGGTAGTAAGAGGATTGAGTGTAGTTCGCTGTGTTTTGTTTTTGGAAATGTTTTTAGTTTTCCATTGATGGGGGAAGTTATACATCACGGCTAGTATTTTTCGAAGAGTCAGGCAGAGGCGTACTTATCAAGTATACTTACATTTCGACGGTTGTGTTTACGTCCCAGGTAATAGGGGCGTGCCTTTTACCATCGGCACAAATCTAGAGTCCATTGCAGTTACTACCAGGGTTGTGGGTTGTTCGAAAGAGATACCACGGCCCCGGAACATAAAGGGCAATAGTAGAAATATGGGTGGGTTTTATTCAGCACAAGTCTCCCCCCCCCCGCTCCGCCCAGAACGGGAGAAGTTATTAGCAGTTACAAAGAAATTTCTGACGGAAAACCCAAAAACACTTTGCCCGACCCAGGATTCGACCAACCACTAGACCAAAGAGACAGTCTTTTTAATTAAGGAAGGAAACCAATTCAAGGAAGTTAATCTTTCTTCTTTATAAAATTCCGCTATCATAGTCTTAGTTGCCATACTCTTCCGAAACGGCTTGACCGATTTTTATAAAATTTTAAATGTACATTCGGTAAGTCTGAGAATTCGGTCGTAATCTATTTTTCATATCCCTTTCCAAAAAAGAAGCCGAGCAGCGGGTGAAACCGCTGGGCACAGCTAACTTTTGTAGAAAATTAAGTAAGTACTGCAATTTACGCTGTGCAAAAAATTAAAACCATTTTTCACCACTGCCGAACGCACTAACAATAAACGGTATAAAGGCGCTGAAGAGCAAATTGTTTCCACTGATGTGCGGTTGGTTGTACCTATTTGAATATTATATACTTATTTAAATGTATCATTAGCAAATCCTTAACATCGTATTTTCAGTTTACGGAAACTTCAGAATTATGTTTATTTGAATAACAAAGCGAATTGAGTATCCTTCAAATAAGCTGACATAATATTTACTTATTAAATATCAGAGCTAAAATCTGTATGTTTTTCTAATAAATTGTACCGAGAGGTTAACCTATATTAGATGATATTCTATAAGAGGTTTTATTTTGCTTGATTTTATTGAAGACAATTGATTTCTGCTTGAAATAAGGTACTAGATATTGAAATGTGATTTGTAAAACGAAAATCATTGTGACTTTTCTTTAACCCTAGAAGCCTAATCTATTTCGGATGTACACAAAGCCTTATTATACGTCTCAGAGGCGTACATGTATAAAAGCCCTATTTTAGCAATACTATTTGATTAAATTTATTTAAATATTTTAGCATATATAAAATTTAGAATATAAACTAAAAATAAAACAACACAGTTATTCATTATAACTATAATCATAGTTATTTATTACAATGAAAAAACAATATGCATAAATTGTAACAAAAATAAATAACTTCTTAAAAATCAACTAAAACATATTTTTTTTTTAGAAAATCTAATTTTTTTAGTGCTTATCAGTTACTATTAGGGCAAGCATTAAAATTAATTTTAATGCTTGCCCTAAGTCTTAACTTTAGGAGCAGTCAACACACATGTCAACCTTGTGCTCGCCACACACAGATTTTTTACATTTATCTCTTTTTTTTTAGGAACAAAAGGCGCAGTATTTTCGTTTTTTTGACTCGGGTTCTACTTCTCGATATTTGTTACTTGAATCAGTAGGTTTTACGAGATTTTGGCTTATATTTTCTCGTAAAGATCGTTTCAAAGTCGGAGCTTCAAGTCTCTTCTCCATCCAAGGCCTGACCAAATCTGTACTAAGCTGTTTCATGAATTTTCTTCTGTTAAATGGTTTCTTATTATTCTTAATCATGTTGTGGCCATATATCGCCGAAAAGACATATAGAGTATACGAAAAACCAACAAAAGTAAAATCACACGAACCTAGTTAAAAGTTACACAAAGCCTAAACATACGTCTCGCAGGCGTGCTGTACTACGATAAATCAAAAATGGCAGGACTTACCTTCACGACACGGCACTGTCCGCTAGCTCCTGTCGGCCAATGAGATGGCTGAAGAGCACGACACGCTAGCTTCAACCGTTAGAAAGAGACAAACGATATTCGATTGCGTGTACGCCTCGCAGGCGTAGATTAGGCTTCTAGGGTTAAAAAAAAGATAATGTATATATTTTTATAAATAGACCAGTTCACAATATTCATACTGTTGTTCAACAACATTTTTCCTCAACTCATCACACTTTTGATTAGTTATAATTTTAATAATTAATTAATTAAAATTTTCAGAATTAACTAGTTATAGTGAACTAACTTTCGACCGCGACTTCGTCCGCGTGGCATCGATAACTTTAACCCGCGTGATGATCGAAAACCTTTTCTTCCCTCTTCTTGTGATTTACCAAACAAATATAATCAAGACAGTTTTCTTTTTTTAATAAAAAAAAGTATAAATACCAATATGTGGGTCGTGCGTCAGCTCGTCCCAAAACAAACTCGGACTATTGGGCCGGTTGACGAATTTCAAAATTAATATGTATTTCGTTCATCATCTCGTCCCACTTTATTTTTCTTCAATATTCTAAGTTGTTTTGGTACAGTCCAAACCAAAACTTTTCACTATACTTATACGAGTAAATAAAAGCCAAGAATTTAGGGAATCAACATTTATATAAGTAATAATAAAAATCAAAGTTAGTAGGTACATTTTAATTTCGTTTTAAAATCAGTAAAAAATGTTCAATAAACAGCTGTTGCGTCAATCAAGACAACACAAACGACGTGCTTAACAAGGTAATATTTGTCTTTTCTATTCTCTAAACCGGGCCAAGAGCTTGGACTGTAAACAAATACGCTTAAGACCTCACATAATTCACATAAATATGGCATAATTCCACATAACTTTTGACATGTCACAGGTTACGAAAGTGATATAATTATTGTAATGATTTATGTCAACAGAATTATTTAACACAATACATATAAAACTATGTATCTGCAAGGTGAAATGAATTATCATAGTTTGTGGTGTACATTTCGCAATGATTCAGCAAACATTCAATAAAAACTAGATGCCTTTTTTCAGCTATTTAATTCAAGGTAATACAAGAATTGATATAGCTCACAAAATTAAACTGAAGTGACAATGGGCTGGCTATATAAACCGTAGAACGGAACACGTTGGGGTAGACGTGATCATGAGAGGAAAGTAGGCAAGCGTAAGGGGCCCCCCCCCCCCCCCCAGGATCGGTGGGGCGATGATCTACGCTGGGTGCCTCTGGAAGCCTACTGGATGAGAGTTTCCCAAAATCCAATTAAAGTGGCGTCTAGCAGACTTTTTATCATAAAAATATATCTTATTTTACGTTTTGTAAAATAGGCAATGACTAATTGTCGGGCCTACGCTGTCCTCTCATACTTAAGTACTAACGCTGTAACAACAACATTGTAAAACCAAATGACTTTAAAAAAGAGTTTTTTATGTGCCCATGTAGGCCTATGTGAAATAAAAATATTTTGATTTGATTTTAATTTTGACTGCTGTAGGCTTTTTTTTATTTCGGATAGGAAATCGTCAAATAACTTCCCCCGCTCTGGGCGGAGCGGGGTGGAGTGCCAGACTTTTACAGATTAAAACCCATCCATGTTCCTTCTTTTGCCTCCTTTATGTATCTCTTTCAAACAACCCGCAACCCCAGCAAGCAGTGGTCTAAGCAGGCCCGAATATATGAAAGAATTTTAAAAGCGATTTCTCCTAGTGTATTTTTATCGTTTTAAGTTTGCACGTACGCAGTACTTTAGAAGCTGTACTCTTATCTCAAAGTAAAACCCATTGCCTTTGACTTTGGTAAATGTGGTTGACTTTTCACGGAAGGAATCAAAATAAGTCACACAAAACATAGTGCTGATGGATCCATTGAAAGTACAGTTATAACATGAAATACCATATTGAAAATAGTACTTCTTAAAAAGTTGGAACTGCGACACCTAATTTCTCTGTAACTAGTTTTCCACGTCCATACATGGATACGATCACAACAGAAATCAAGTGAGAGTCGGACTGGTACACTAGGGTTTCGTACAAACTTGCGACATAAACGGCCAAATCTATTAGACTGGGTAGACGTATAGAGTTGATTTTTCACAACTCCAAGAGACCACAGGCTTAAGTTTATAGTTTACTAGCTGGCGCCCGCGACTTCGTCCACGTGATATCGAAAAACAATATCCTATGTGTTATTCCAGACTATAATCTACCCCTATGCCAAATTTCATCAAGATCCATTCAGTCGTTTTGACGTAAAAGAGTAACAAACATCCATAAATCCATCCTCACAAACATTCGCATTTATAATATTACTAGCTGTGCCCAGCGGTTTCACCCGCTGAGGTTTAGGGGTATGAAAAATAGATGTTAGCCGATTCTCAGACCTACCCAATATGTACCCAAAATTTCATAAGAATCGGTCGAGCCGTTTCGGAGGAGTACGGTAACTAACATTGTGACAGGGAAATTTTATATATTAGATATGTAGGATATTTAAGTCGATACCCACGCTTTTCCGAGATAAAGGGTCTTGACAAACAGACAGACAGCAACAAAGCGAACCTACAAGGGATCCGTGTTGTTCTTTTGAGGTACAGAACTTTTAAAAACGAGAAAAAAAAACCTTTGGTAAAGGTATTTTTACACCCATCATTATTGTCACGTTACTAACTATTGGTGAGACTGATTGTCAGATTTTCGAGCCTCTGATAATCTGACTGTCAAATATCTACAACTGGACCAACTGTCAAACGTGCTCAGTCACGGAGGAAACTGGGTACGTAATGGGTGTCCACCCATCCGCAGATCAACCTAGGCAAGCGTGACTTAACCAGTAGATAAATATCAGCGGCTGGTATTATTTACAAACAAACAAACTTTTAATTGTGCGTAATAATTATCTCTGCTCTTATTTTCTATCCACAAATATAAGTATCACATTTATCCACGAAAAACGTTTAAAATGATATTAAATAAATGGATTAATAAAAGTACGGTACGGTAGTTTAATTATTAAACTTTTCTAGGTCCGGTGATGTTGGTAATTGACCTAACTTTTTCCACTCGTAGTTAGCGCTAGGCTGAGCTAGATTTACTAAAAACGTGAGGGTTTAAAATGATTTTAACTTTAATCTACATTTTCTGTGACAACTATGGCAACATACGGAATAACCAATCTTAAGAGTCATCGTGTGTGAGAATTGACTCAAAACAGTATACATAATCACACTCTCAAACGTTTAGCCTACGATAAGTTAGTACCACTAAATAACAACATACCAAACATACAACACAAAGAACAAAAGCGCTCATTACACAATTCATTGCATTATTTACTAGAGCTTACTCTTATAAATGAATGAATAAACTTTATTTCGGTTGACATAAACTCTTAGAAATTTTTGCCTAGTACAATATCATGACACATTATTACATTAAATTTAATATGGTTACAATTAAAATGTTAAATTAAATTGATCATGATTCAGATGAGTTTTTTTTTATGGTTACGTAACTCAAATCGAAAAAAAACGGAGCCCTTAGTGGATCACTTTGATGTCCTTTTGTATGTCTGTCAAGACCCTTTATCTCAGGAATACGTAGAGGTATCGAGTTGAAATTAAAACCATATTTACTCAAATCTGTGGTCCATTTCTACTGAGAAAAATCAACCCTCTAAGTCTACGTAGTCAAAAGATATGGCTGTTTATGTCGCAAATTTGTACGGAACCCTCGGCGGGTGAGTCTGACTTGCTTTCTAGCCTTCTCAGTCCCTCTCCTGGACAAAGGCCTCCACTCATTCCATGTCTACTTCCAGCTCTGATGGAACATATTTAATTCGTCCCCACTTATCCTTCTTTGTCAGAGATTTTATATTATATTAGAATAAACAATTAAATTGAAAAAGAATAATACGCCACAACTATGTAGGTCATGATCCACTGATTTTGGAAGGGGCAGTCTTATTAAAACCTTCACGTATTATCTACATTAAGATAGAGGCTACTGTAAAATTATACCTTTTATACCTTAACCAATGCTGGCTGGTTGGCCATGCCGTTCCAATACTCAGGTCGTTTTGAATAAAGAACTAGAAGAAAAAAACAGAGTCTAAAAAATGGCGTAGGAAGTGTGAGATGTGTATTTCAAGTATAATATGAAAATACAACCTTAACGTATTATATGTGCTTTTATTGTAGTAATATAGCGCATATCTTACAGTACTTAATATACACAAAGCACTCCCTATTATTTCTAAAACATAATTCCATGCGAATTTTCGATCCACTACAAAACAGTACATCAGCTTACCAAAACAGGAATACAAATTCATCATTTAGCAAAAACAGCGTCATAAATCAAAACGTTTTCACAAACGAACAGCACTCGCTATGGAACTGTAAGAATATGTAAATGTCCCTATTCTATAGCGGTATGGCTTAGCAATCTCGATCGTGACTCCCTTGGCCATTAGTTGTTATTCCGTTAACGAACAATCACGATGGAATGGACGCAGATCGGCCGACACCCACACAATTTGATTAACGCTTCGGCACCATTTTAAGGAAGTTCGTGCTACTGGTGTAAATCAATTATGTACCTATATAAGTAGCTAGAAAATACATTACAAAGCAAATGCCTAAGAAACTTTATCCTACTAATTTCGCAGGCTCTTCTAAGTGTTTTCAAGAAAATGTTCTAAGAATACCAAACACGTGGAAAACTTAACGTAATGATTCGATGAACGTTACGATGACAACAAAAGTTAACAAGAAAAAAATCTGACCCAAAACTTTTCCAATTTTCATATCTCAATAAGGAAATGTGTTGTTTTCCTTTTCAAAGATGAGTACGACAGTTATCTTTGCTTTGAGAAGTTTGTATCGACTCGCGCCTACGACAACCGTGCTACGAAACACCGTAGCAAGTACTAAAAGAACCATACAGTTCTATAAGTATGCATCGGGCGCCTAATCACGACTAGTTATGTCCTTAAACTTGTCAAGTGTATCAGCACGGTAGAGTGGGCAAGTGCAGGCCCAGTCCCCGTGACCTACATCCAACGACCCTCGCTCGGGAAGCTGCTAATTTCCACCATCGCGGGCTGTAGCCTACGTCACGGCGGGGGCAGGGAGGCACCTCGACGGCTCGCTGGCTGCCTGCTCCGATCAGTCCAACGCCCCACTTCGAGCTGTAAGCACGCGCCGGTCGCGACCCGACGCCGCGGATGATCGCGAACAAACACAACCTCACAGACGCCGCCTGATTAAAATATATTAAGTGCTGCATCCGTATTTTTGTAAAGTGCGAAAACTGTGAAAGTATTTTTTTTTTTTCAATATTAAACTGTGATAGCGAGTCAGGCGGGTGGAGGCTCGGGTGGGGCGCGTTCCGCTGACACAGTGGCTCAGTCCGCCGCCGGTCGCCGAGTGGCAAGCACCATCGATTTTCTCCATACGACAGTTCGCGAGGTACGTAAGCGTCACGTGCTCGTATTTTCTCCGCGGCTATTTCCACGCGCCGAGTATTTTCAGGCGATCTGCTTAGCGTTCAAGGCCGCGTTTGTTTGCGTCCGCGTATAAGTTCGAGTTACAGTTTACGTTGATGTTTTGATCGATTGTTTAGATGGTATGCAATGTTATCTGTTATCACGCGGTGAGTTCGGGAGGAAAACGAATCGTTTTCACGGCTGTACGGTGGTGGGCGCGTGCTTAGAATAAGTAATGCGATAACGTTGTTAATACCAAGGTTGTGGTGCGGGTGACGAGCATTACGATTTTCCTATTGTTGTATGACAACAGCCGTGTTGAAGTAAGTAGAATGCTTATTAGAGTTGTTTAGTGCACTTAGATGTATTAAAGGTGAATTATTGGCCCTGTAAAGTGTTGTTAGTTCGGCGTTCGGGTTAAAGTAGGGACAGGTGTGAGTGATATGGTCTTGGGAATGATCATGACCTACACAGTGGACACTAATTCAGACCGTTTGATATGCGATCTGGCAAACGTTCAGGCAGGGATTCATTCAAGCGATGTACGAATGTTTGTGTTCATTACATCATAACAGTTCATGACTATTAAAAGAGCAAACTCGACAATATTATTAATTATGATAGTTCAAAACTTTGTGAGAAATTGGAAAATGACATGTGATTTCTATCTTATATGATTTCTTTGTAAACGCTACCTATTTAGAGTCAAATTATTTATTAAGTGAAAATAACAATTTTAATATCAACAGACAAACAAAATAAAATATCTAATAGAATATCTTTGTCATAATTTGTAGATCTCATAAAAACCAAGTTTTCGTTTTTGTTGCTTCAAAACTGCTCACAAAGCGTTGTTATTTTATTTTAATAAAAAAATTAACCCAAAACTATTCCACGCTATTAAACTGGCTAGAAATAAAACGAATAAATTGATGATCATAACAAAATTCATTCTGCACTTGTGCATAAAAACACACATACCTAACCAACTGGAAAAAAGTACTGCCTGTACTATGACGTCATCAAACCCAAGTAAACGTGTATACGTACTATCTACTTCATTATAGGTTTGCAAATTTTATGGACTGTATAGTTTGCGCTAAACAAATTGCTTTTACCCAATCTCATAACGTTTGCTATTGAATTCTTATCGCTTTCCGTCAACGCGTGAGCAAAAATAATACCGAAAATATCTACATATTAATTTTATGTAAATATCTTGCTCCGTCCTAGAGAGTTTTGTTGGAAAATTACGGTCTATGATAAAGGCACTCGTGAATTATAAAAAGCTATTTCGAAGTCTGAAACGTACATTTTCAGACCGCAATTTATGTAAGCAACTACTTATCAGTTTAAGAACTAAAAGTAATCTAAAAGTTACCTACTGTTTAAATGGTATACATTGACTACCAACCCCATCTAATACTACAAAATTGAACAAATGCATGAAAATAATAAAAAGAGTTTTATAAAAACAAACCCTCTTATTGGAAAATTCGTTTACTTAAAAGAAACGTAAAAACACACGAAACCGTAGGTATTATACGCATTATTTTTTTATTCGAAGAGATATCGCCAATTATATTTTTCCATTACAAAATCGAAATAAAGAAAGACTAAAACCGACACAAAGAGAAAGAAAAATAAACTCGTTATTTAAAAGAAAATAAAGATGTTGTAATGTAACAATACTAACATCATTACGTTACATGCTATAACAATCCACCAATCGAATCGCTCTGTTTAATAACATTTGGAAAACGCAGGCACGTGATTGGTGGAAAACTGTCAACAGTTGGTAACAAAAAAAAACATAGCAACAGCCCTTATGCAATAATAACTGATTTTCTGACTTTTGGCAAGTTACTTTGAGAATAAAATTTTAATTGTTTGGCAATTGAACGCTAACTAAATAAGTCGTTTTAATATTTTTAACGCGTGACTAATTAACAAATTGTTAGATTTTTACTGAAGAATATTACTTCTTAGTTTTTTTATTTGTGTTGTTAAATCTTATTTTCTTATCGTACTGTTATTTATAGTTCTTCCGTTGTAATAATGTGATTATTAATTTGTTTATTTTTTGTATTGTTTATAATCCTACTTGAACCACTTAAGTTACACAAACCGGAAATATACGATTCTTCAGAGATTATTATTTTTGCAACCAAGCATAGTTCCGAAACTCAGCTCATATTAATAATTTGAATGTTAAACATAACCCTTGATTTAAATAAATACTAAACTGAAATGTTAACCTTTTCGTGATACTTTAACATAAGCAGCTGTTTATTTATCTGATTTCCTGGAATTACAACACGAAATCAAAACTGCTTATACTGAAGAAGCAAATAACCATGATTTTTAGAACCCTCTTTAAACTAAAACCTCTGTAATAAAATAAAATTAGATAAACTAAAAACTATCTTCGTGTCAAATTTCACTGAAATCTCTACAATCTCAAACGAAACTATCACGCTAGAAGTTCAAACTCGGCTCAAATATATTATATCATAATATACCACTCCAATAAACTACCAACGAATAATGTCAAGGTATCGTCACGAATCATCTGGCATCATCAGACCGATGGCAACGCCAAAATGCCAGTAAAAACGCCAGATAGGATCTATATAGGGGCTGCCAGATCTATTGGCGACTTCGTAGCAGCCAAATTTGGGAATGTGATTTATTTTATCGCTCGTTTAAAGATCTAGTTGCTGATGAGTTATGGGTACACTGTACCTAAGGCATTAATGTGTACATGAAAATTGTTTAGTGTTATTTAGCCTAGGAAGATATTTAGCCTCAGTGAATACAAAATAATAACAATTATTTGTTCACATATATTAGGTCCTTACATATGAAATTGGCGTTTTGTATGGAAGGAACAAAAAGTCGAATATTTTTTAATATAATATATTTAATTAATCAAAGTATGAACCATTGTTTTCAATGCACTTTTGCCATCTTATAGGTAGTTCATTGATCCCTTTACTAAAAAAACCAGTCGGACGGGAATCAATAAAATCTTTGAAGGCGATTTGGACTGCCCCATCGGAGTTGAATTTTTTCCCTTGCAAAAAGTTATCCAAATTGCGAAAAAAATGGTAATCTGTTGGAGCAAGGTCCGGGGAGTACGGAGGATGTCTAAGACATTCCAATTCAAGCTCTTCTAATTTGGTAGCCGTCTGTTGCGCAGTGTGTGGTCTGGCGTTGTCGTGAAGCAGCAGTGGCGTGGAGCGATTGACCAGCCTTGGTTGTTTAGCCGCTAGCTTTTCCATCATGGTTTGTAATTGCTGACAATAGACATCAGCTGTAATAGTCTGGCCAGATTTGAGAAAACTGTAATGAACAATACCGGCACTAGTCCACCAAACGCTTACAAGTAACTTTTTTGGGGTTAATTTTCGCTTGGGGCAGGATTTGGCTGGCTGGCCAGGATCCAACCATTGCGCTGAGCGCTTCCGATTATCGTAAAGAATCCATTTTTCATCACAGGTAATGATTCGGTTTAAAATACCTTCATCGTTGTGCCGGTTCAGTAATGTAACGCAGCAGTCGACGCGCGTTTGCCGGTTTGCTTCAGTCAATTCGTGAGGTACCCACCTTTCAAGCTTTTTAATCTTCCCAATTTGCTTCAAGTGAATTAAAACAGTTTTATCACTAACATCGAAGCCTGCAGCTAACTCGGACGTGGTTTGCGATGGGTCCGCTTCCACAATAGCCTTCAATTCTCCATTATCAACTTGGGTCTCAGGCCGTCCACGGGGCTTGTTCTGCAGGTCGAAATTTCCAGAACGAAAACGTTGGAACCAAAAACGAACTGTGTTTTCTTTTGCAACATGACCGCCATACACATCATTCACCCTTCGAGTCGTTTCCGCAGCACTAGTGCCACGGCGGAACTCGTACTCGTAAATAATGCGATATTTTAAATTTTCCATTTTGTAAAATGAGTGACGCAAACAGAAAAAACAGAAGAAAAAAAACAAATGAATGACGGTCATCGAAGCACAAATACATGAGTAAATAGCTGTACAAATTTGAATTTGGAATTCCTTACCAAAGAGGAGAAATTCGTGATTAAAGTGGCCAGTACGAAAAACGCCAATTTCATATGTAAGGACCTAATATAAAACCTCTATCGTAAACTGGCTTTACATATGACGATAAATAAAACCCTACTTTATGGATTGACTGGTTGGTTTTTTTTTTGTCCGGAAAGTGATAGCGTAATTTTCTACTACAAAAGAACAGATTCATTTCTCACTTACCTTAGAAAAAAAGTACCTAATAAATAAAAATAAATAAATATCTTGGGACAACTCACACACGGCTATCTGATCCCAAGCTAAGCAGAGCTTGTGTTATGGTAACCAGACAACTGATATACATACTTATATAATTTATAAATACATACATATTATAGATAAATCACACCCAGACACAGAACAAACAATCATGCTCATCACACAAAGTTTGTCCTGGGTGGGAATCGAACCCACGACCTCCGGCTCAGCAGTCAGGGCCACTAACCACTAGCCACCACCTATTGGTATAGGAGATTATATGTAGCTACCAATAGGTATTTCTTTAGAGTGAGTACTCACAGTTAATTACCAAAACACGTGTAAGTAAATTAATTAGCTGTAAGATTTTTATTTGAACCTGTCGCATGTAACCGATTCACCGTGAAAGCCTCATTTTATACGGACAACGCGTCATAAAATTCGTTTTTTTAGTAATCTAGTAGATACTGTTGTTTTTATTTACATAATTGGTTTTTTTTTGTAGCAAAATTTGGTTCATTCTGATATGTTTGGGTCAGAAACTGAGTTAATTAAACCCATGTTTTTAATTTGACTTCGGTTTGTTCACTTTATTTAGCAAAAAAAACATAATATACTAGTTTCAGTATTCAATAATTCTTCTAAAGAAAAGACTGAACCATAACTCGTTAGTATAACCGCTTTCATCTCAATTGTAGATCTATCCTTTTCTTTGAAAATTATCTGCAAGACTTGTCACTAACAGGATTCGAGGAATAAAGACTCCAGGACCCAGACGGGTTTCATTTTCAAATTCAATGAATAAGCGACCTTTGCATTTGATAGGCATGATAACGGTAGATAAATAGTCCAAAATCTACATAATGATGTCGTTAGAGCGAAAACGTTGCGGGAGAAAAAATATATCCAAAATATTTGGGACATGGCCGAGATTCCGACCCATTTTACCACTAGAATGACGATCCCAATCCATTCGACGTACCTAATTTCAATTTCTGATGTAACCCCAACTTAATAATAGGGTTACAGCAAAGCAAAACTTGTACAATCGAGTTATTCTAATAAATGTTTGTTGAAAATAATTGAAAAAGTTTTATCACTTCACCGAAGATATTAATTAGTTTTGTTAAACTAAATTTTCTGTGTGTTTGCAATTGAGATTTTTGTTTTTCCTTCTATAAGTTAACCTTGAAGAGACAAGGTTAAGCTAACCCTCCCGATGACATGTTGTTTCTATGACAGTTCAGTGCGCGCTAGCCTAATTTATACCACCTTCGTTTTACCTTCGTAGGTCACGCAACCACGTTATTGGAGGCCTTTTCCTTACACGGGTTTTTGTTTTCCTTCCCTCGTTCCTTGTCTCTGGTACACAAATTATGTACCACTATGCCGTTGCGAAAGTAATACGTAACGAAACTGTTCTGTAATTGAACATAAATATATTTCAGCCTGTTTGTTTGAAAAGTAACCTTTTAGTAGATTATAGGCGTACTCATGCCAGCATTTACCTGCGACGGTCATAAGAAATTGTTTCGAGAACGTTATGAAATATTACGTGACCAAAATATCGTTTGTGGAAGTGCCTTTAATATACACGTTCTAGATGGAGAGATTAACACGCAATACGACTATTTGCTCAATGAAATTACGATTAGGTATTTTATTTTTTATCGTTATCAAGAGCTCTTTGATATGTCGATGAATCTCCATAAATGTTAGGCACCTGACAATCCAAAATTATCCAATTCTCCTCTGTCACATAAATATTTATTAACTCAGGTAGGAACATCAAATTAGGCATAAATATCACGAAACCAAGCCATTTCTCGGGACCCTTTTAAAATGAAAAAGGTAATTAATACGAAACGACTGTATTATCTACTGTACTTCAAACATAAATTACGCTTTATGAAATTAATTTCGTTTCGAGTAGTTGAAAGCACTTATAACTAAATAATTAATACTTGGAGAGTGAGAATGAGCCAAGTCTGACATAATACGAGAGATATGAGATTGCCAAAATCAAGACGCGAGACATCACGAGACCAACTTTCAATTATGCAAGAGTTTAAAAGTTCTGTGTTTGAGTATTTTATTTCTAATTTACGACAATATTATTTAAATTTAGAAGATAGTGATGTGCTTCCTTAAGTTTTCCTTATATTTGCAACAACGTTTATTTTTATTTATGCTACTCCATATATTTCCAAAGAGATTTTATCCTAGAGAATATTTACTTACCTTCATTCGTTTTAAATTTCGAACATCAGCGCTGAGGCTTAAGAAAAAGTGTTTTACGCCGAGAAACGGTCGATATTTGGCTGAAATTGAGAAACTATTACGAGCCTCAGCTTCTATTTATACTATCAAATGAATTCGTTGTAATCTTGTAATCATTTGTGAATATTACAATGTGAAATATCCAATTTAGTAGCGTCAAATATTTGCTGTGTCTGGCATTGGTTTTGTGGAATAATAAAACATGTCTACCGAACAACATGAATTTCGTGGAAATATTTATTTATATAATAATCTTTTAGAAAAAAGTTCTAGTTATTTCATAATATAAAACCTTAAAATGAAATTGTCATCGTACATATACATGGTTTCTTAACAGATGCGAATGTTTGTGAGGATGGATGTATGGATGTTCGTTACTCTTTTACGTTAAAACGGCTGAACGGGTATTGATGAAATTTCGCACAGAGTTAGATTATACTCTAGAATAAAGAATAAAAAATCTTTTTTGAAAAATATATTTTTTTTCGATCATCACGCGGGCGTACCCGCAGGCGCCAGCTAGTTTCATATAAAACCTTAAAATGACATTGTCATCGTACATATACATGGTTTCTTAGCAAAAATATTTTCGAAAAAGATCCATAGTTTCAAATATCAGTCATAATGACTTGAAATTAACAAGCTGACAATTTAAACTGTCATCTTAGGAGAACTAATTGCTTCGTTGTTGGCTGTCATGAGAACAAATGGCGACTAACGAAAGATTGATGAGAAGATAAGCTTGGAATGAGCCGATTTACATAACAATCTCAGTTAAAATGCCGAACCAATACACGGTATAAGCCTAATGATAACCATTGCAGAATATCGGCAGACGTTACATATTATTATGAATGACGTTTGTTGAGTTAAAAAAACAATTGTGTTTCGAACTTGACATTGTTCTGTCAAAGTTGTGTTTAAATGATGACAGTATTTTATGAATAGAAAGCCATTTCAAATAATATTATTACTTAAAGACAATCTAATTTAAAAAAAAAAAAACTATATAAGTATTATTACGTGACAACATTTTATAAATAGATACAAATAATATTATTAGTCGTAAACAATCTGTATAATTATTATTACGTTAAAAATTACGTGGAGTAATTTGGCACAGTTAAAATTTATGAAGTAGTGCAGAAAGCTATTTTCACACACTAATTCATTAGGAAGGCAGTAAATATATAATTATATTTAAAACCTACTAACATGCGTTTGACAGATTCTTACAAAATATACTAGGCTTGTATGAATTCAAGGCGGCATTTAACTTTATGGTCGAGTTTTGACGACAAGACGAAAAGAGGGATGGATCTGAATGTTGATGGACGGAGAGCGAGAGGAAGGCCAAAGAAAAGATGGATGGATTGTGTAAGGAATGATATGAAGGAGAAAGGAGTAAATGATGCCGTGACGTCTGATAGGGGAGAATGGAAGAAGGAAACGTGTTGCGCCGACCTCAAATAGAATGGACAAGGACAGAAAAATGATGATGATGATGGTCGAGTACTATTAAACACACAAACTCACTAGTAAACAGCGAATAACGTGCCTACATGTACGAAGGCCTATCTTATCCTTCCACAAAAAATCCTCATCGTAACATTTAACCGTCATTGAGCCCGCGTTTTATATTACAGGCCACTGCCATATCACTCTTATTTATGATTAAATTAAAAAGTATAATAAAAATAATTTATATTCCAATTTTAAAAAAATCACTTTCACGAACACACACGACTATAATTCAACTCCGCCTGTGCGCTCGATCATTAATCCATATTATGTAGGCGCTGGGCGTGATATTAAGTTTCAGCCGCTAATAAAAGTTGTTTAACTAAGCCATTTACTTAACTATATTACTTTCCCCCACTCTATTTCACCTTTATAGTGTGTATTGAAGTAGGTTAACAACCCTTAAATAATTTGCAACTATGTATATGTAAATAGAAAGCATTTCTTTTCGGATGGGAAATCATCAAATAACTTCCCCCGCTCTGGACGAAGCGGGGGGAGTGTCAGACTTTTCCGCCGCGGTCTCATCTCTTTCGAACAACCCGCAACCCCAGCAGGCTGTGGCCCTGTTAGGCCCTTTTAATGTATAGCAAGCATTAGAAAATGTATTTTTAAGTAAAAGATCTGAAGTATTCTTAATTTTTATTTCTTATATATTTTTTTCATTTTTCTTAAATTAAATGTCTTTCAAAGATTTGCACTGATTTTCAAAGAAATCAAAACTTGCTCCTCTTAAATTACCAACAATTACACGAACGTATAATCTGAAAAAAGCACGTTTCACACAGGTAGTATTTTACTTAATAATCAGCTAAAGACTTAATGAGAAGACGAGGTAGCAAAAAAAAATCATGACAATCAGTTTTCCGCGAACAGTGCAATTTGTCCTTAAAATCTATTAATAGGTATGTAAGGTCTATTTTCCTAACAAACAAGTTGTGTTTGCAAATATTTTATCTCCCTCTCACGGTTATCGAGGCGTATTAATAGAATAATATTTACTTTGGTATAATTAATTATATTCAGGTTATCTTACGACGCCACCATTGGAGAAGTAAATTAGGTTTACATATGTGAAGTACTTAAGCTTATATGATGTACGCCTACATACTTGAGTTTATTGAAAGATATTTTTGTTTTTTTTTTTTCGTTTAATCCCATAAGTCTCTGCTATTGTACTATACTCTTTGTTTTGAATTATTTTAACCTGTCCAAGTTTAATGGTTTAAATGAAAAGCATTTGACATAACATAACGTCATGCTTGTTATCACCGTAGGACAGACAGAGAAATGTTTGACGGCACGGTTGGCGCAGCGGCTGAGCGATTGACTGCTGCACTGCGTGTCGCGGGTTCGATCACACGAAATAAATATTTGTATGACCCTCAAGTAGTTGTTCCGGGTCTGGCTGTTTGTGTGTGTGAGTTTGAATGTTTGTAAACGCACCATGTTGGGGAAACGATAAAAAAATACCTATTGGCACACCCATATTTCACCAGGTATGTTTCAACTAGCTTCCGCCCGCGACTTTTTTCTGTCCCCTTTTCTTCCCTCTTTCTACGCCTTTTCTCACTTTTTTTAGCCTATGTCCGTCTCCAGGGTTCCAACTATTTCTGTACCAAAATTTATCAAAATCGGTTTGGCCATTTAGGCGTGAAGACGTAACAAACTAACTTTCGTTTTTATAATAAGTATTAGTAAGGATTCCCATGTAATTGGGGCGAGCCTATTACAATCAATTACAAATCTAAGCTCCGTTGGTGGTACATTTTTTTGTTTGAATGGAATCCAGTAACATTTGAATGCCTACATCATAATTATCTTGCGAGTAAGTCAACATAATTACGAATTGGAACATTTCAAATCACGTGACATTTAATTATAAAAAAAAATTGGGGTGATTTTTTCTTGCTACCTCGTGTTTTTTGGTTACTGCCCTGCTCCTGTGGGTAGTAGCGTGATGTTAAGACCTATTTTATTCGGTGATAAAGAAACTTTCTAATGGCAAAATAATTTTTGAAATCGGTACAGTAGTTTTTGAGTTTAATAGTTAAATAAAAAAAAATGAAAATCTTTTCTCTTTATTGTAATAGTGTAGATGTAGAATTAATAGACATCATTATAGCTGTGAAGTGTTCACCTATTTCTTTATAGGTCACAACGAATTTTTTATGCCAAACCTATATGACATTCACTTCATGCATTCCCATTTGATACTGGCAAACATTCAAAATTCCATACAAACATTCATTAGTTCGTCATAGTAAGCACTTCCGAATATATTTTAGCTCTGTATCTCTGCTTCCTCGTATAAAATTGTTATTAAAGTTTTATAGACTAACAAAGTAAACATAAATTACTACAACGATGTTTAATTTTTATGGGCTCTATATAGGTATTGTAGTATAATTTCAGGTCAAATTAAATACGAATACGGAAGGGTTAAGTTTAATTTGAACTCGAATCAATGTAATGTTTGAGTCATTAAAAGCACATTAGTATTCCTATTTAGTGTACTATTTTTACAGAGTTATTTCAGTGCTATAAATAACAACATTATATTGACCTACACTGTATGAAAAAATATTTTCATATTTATTTATGAACGTATTTTTTGGGTCTATAATTTCGATCATAAAAATAAATTATTCGGTAACCAACTAATCATTACCACCAAAGAAAAAATTACCTAGTTTCAAAATGAATTAATAAACCGTCTAGACAGGTTAAAATCGAATTTATAAACAAACTAGTTTATTTTCCAGCAACCGAACATTAAAGGGCTTTTATAAATACACCAGCCAGGTGTTGTTGACGTGAACAAACAATTGTGACGTCAGTACACAATCAAGGAGTTTGTTTTCCAGCTCATTTGCCGAGTTTGGGCATCTGTTCGAACGTAAACTGATGGACTATGTCATTTTATCTGTGTTTGTCTCGGTGCAAGATGGAAACAATAGCGTGTCGTGGATTCAAAAACAGAATGTGCTGGATGAATTTATGTTCTAAATTCAAAATTATTTTTTATTTCTTCAGAGAAAGTTTGTTTTATGCTTTTAATAACGATCATCTTTCAATGTTTTGTTTATAGAAAGAATTTAGCTCGTTTATTTAATAGATTTATTTTAGATAAGAAATTGTTAATTAAATCAAAACAAAAAGCTGTTGTTCTTGAAACTAACAAGCAATATTTATTGCTTTGTATTTCCAAATCATGTTTTTGTTGAAAAGTAAAATAGTAGTTTTTGCTGGAATAATAGTAAAGGTATATTTCTCCTCTCAATTGTATTATATTGAATTATAAATAAGAATATAATACATTTTGCCGAAATAATAGACGTTTACATTAAAATAGTAGACTTGCATAAATAAAAAGCTTAATATTATTAAAACTTATCAGAT
This sequence comes from Ochropleura plecta, assembly GCA_905475445.1. NCBI lineage: Eukaryota > Metazoa > Arthropoda > Insecta > Lepidoptera > Noctuidae > Ochropleura > Ochropleura plecta. The sequence goes on from FR997732.1 coordinate 7,112,088, forward strand.
AGATTAAAAGTACATTCTTAGTTGCTATCAAACTTGATAACTTTAATATCACCAATCACGATGATATTGCACATTAATCTCCCTCTTTTATCTAACTATTAATTCTCCTATATTGCGCCTCACATTACCATCATGCGAGCATTTTTACAACAAATACATTCGTTGACAAGGTCTTTTGCTATCCTTCTATAATGTAAACACAGTTTTACACACACGTGTTCAAAATTCAGGATTATTAACTACAATTATAAATTCACGGGTTATTTCCGAAATGTAATGATGAAAAGTTATCTGTCAAAACATCAAAATGTATTCATGATTTTTTTTTTTAAAATCACGTTCATAAAACTTACTAAATAAATCCTTTTTTCTTTAGTTAGTAAAACTACTGACAATGTCTCAAAAGTGACAATATAAGTGTAGTATTCTTCAAATTACGCATATTACGGCATAGAGCAAAGAACTCGTAAAACGTACTTAGCGTCCAAACAATGTCAGTTGGACTCAGATGAAGCCAACTAACAGGAGTAACAAGGATATTGAATGATGAGGCACAGCCGCTCTCCATCCGCTAAACGAGTCCTCTGTCAACACATTGGATGACTAGATTCATGTAATTAGTTAAATAGGTGAATGGTAGCATAATTATTTACAGAAAATTATAAAATCAATTGTTAAAAATAGAAGAAAAATGTATCTTTCATATGATTATTTTACGTCTAAAACATTATAATGTACATTTTAAGATACACTCACGGAATGTCATCTTTCTTACGACGAAAACCTTAATCAATTTTTATCATTTTAAATAAAAACAAGAAAAATAGTTATTAAACTATACATATTATCGGCTATAATCAATTATTTATATCGATTCTCGATAGAACTACTACAACAAGTCATGATTAATTATTGAATTTCAACTTTGAGAATAATTTATCATTTGTATTTATTACCTCTGAGAAACTTATTTATTGCCTGCGTGTTGCAAAATTCAATTTCTATAAATTAATCTGAACTTTGTTCCAACTTTGAAAAGTCATACAAAGTTAGTGATGTGTTGACATTCTCTGTATTTTCAATATGAAACCACCCATAAGACATAATGCAACAATTTCGTATCAAAATTCTGAATTAAATCGTATTACCATTTAATTTATTAAGATATACTGCAAAGATTAGAGCAATTTTAATGATTTATTTATTTACACGAAATCGTTAATTTTATTCTCCAAAGGAATCGAACTTCAAATGTCAAAAACAGGTGCTCATGAAAACTATTAATTTCGTTTTCAATCAAACTCATATAAATGATCGTTATTATATTACCAACACAATTTAAAAACAATGACATTATAAAGTAATAAGAATATTGTGATCTACAGTAAAAAAGTTACGAACTTTTTGACAAGTTCATTCTCCAAATTCGACCATGATTACATGGGCAGTAAATTACCAAAGTTTTTCTCGACAGTGTACACCTTGGCTTTCCGTTGCACTAATCATGGTTCGTGGGCACTCGTGGGAAAAAATAAATATAAATAAAGTCGTGCCACGCACCGCTGACGATGAGTGCGTGCCAAATGCAGGGCTGCTATTAGTCCTATAATTTATTAATTGTTGAAAGATGTCTTTAGTTTACATCGGAGAAGAAAAGGTCGTATATTTTCAGTACATTTTGTAGTAATCGTGTGCACAAGATTTTGATTTAAAAAAATGAGCATATTCACAGTACTACTAAAAAACGTTGAATTGTTTTATTGTGAAACATATTTTGAAATTAGTATTAAGAGATAAAGGATAATGTATTACGGACTACAATCCCAATGCAATTCCTATTATGACAATTCAACAACAATCATTGAGTTATTTGTCATTATCGAGCAAACTAATTTTCCAAGCAAACGAAGCAATGGATTGCAAATTTTCTCCCAAATTCATTGTATTATGAATGTACGCCAACGTCACCGCTGTACTCTCTCTTAATTAAATATCAAATACACTATTATATTGTCATTTTACATTTGCTTGTCGCATTCATTTGGCACACATCCCAACAAGATAAAATCTATCTCTTCATTTACTATTCCACCTTTTTGCAATTAACGAAGCACTATCTACTTACAACGCGTCAAATATCAATATCACATTACTGACATTGACAAGTAAATTTCGTTTGGTTGGCAACCCTGTGGCGATGAATGGACACCGTGACATTGTCTGGTTCACGTGCGCGTTACGTCATCAATGATTTTCTTCAACAGTTGTAAGAATCGATTGACAAATAGAAAATAGTAAGTAACATTTTTTTGCAAAAAATGAAGGCGTGAGTTCGATTTGAAGTTTTTATCATGTTTGAATAACAATACGTTTACGTATGAAATCTTAAACTACACAATTTAAAGCTTCTACATAGCACACTAACTCTGTTATTTAACCACAATATCCCATAGACAATACTTGCAACTTGCCTCTATAAATAAACTCAGACCTCTGTTCTATCGGAAACAATTCCCAGCCAAGCAGTTAAATAGTCCCCTCAAGGTTGAGAGGGCTTACTCCTCCACAGCCCGACTTCCCTCTAGACTAGCTACAAGACCTCCCCCTCACAAGAATCACTTTTTCATAACGCATTTTGCATATTTAAAGCCTCAGTACTAATCAGTGCCGACCTTACTCTGACCTCTATGTAGTGAAGGTCTTATGTTTCAAACATTACATGTTTTATTGTTGATCACATACGGTCCATAATTAATTGCGGCTATTGTATAATTTCCATGACCTTGTGACGTTGTGGCTGCTGCAGGGTTAGAATTTGTATTGCCATCATCTGCATAGAGTTTCAAACTATGGAATCGCCTTCCAGTCTCACTAAATGCAACAACCTAGATACTGTATCCCTTGGTAAGACTGGTTGTCAGAGTTTTGAGCCCTAACAACTCGTAACAACAGTCAAAAATCCAAGACTCCCAACGGCTTAAAGAAACTCGGTAGATAATGATGGTAACCCATCCACAGAACCGACCTCGGCGAGCACTGCTTAACCTTGCAGTTTGACCCGACTGTTATGAGCCCCTCTTGAATTTTTATAGTACGTATGACTGAATTGTCTTGTTCGATGTACAATGCTGCGTTGACCTCGCCAATGTCATGGCCACTACCGTATTGTGTGGTCAGGCGAAGTGAAGCTTGTCGGTATTGTTGTTTTGTCATTGATGCTCTCTTGTTTTATAGTACGTTCATCAGTAATCGTGGATATAACATTTATGTAATGTCTCGTAATTATGTTTTGGAGGTTGAATTGTATATAATAACAAGTATTATAAAATACGAAAGTAACGCTGTTTGTGACCTTTCGGCCAAATTAATGGCAATGAAATTGGGTACACCGATCTGGGTAAGGTTCGAATAAAATATATTTTTTCCTGACCTGATCCCAGAGGATAGCTTTTGAGCTCTTTGCAGACATAACAGTTGTAGTAGACTAGCGCGATTAGTTTCTTTATTTCAAAAACTAGTTTCTTCAGAAAAAACACATTTTCAGTAGGATGGTATTTAAAAGTACTTCAATTTATTCCCATTTCATTTACCTAATTTTGCCTGTGTTCCACCAAATATACTGTGTGTGTGTTGCACCAAAATATGTTAATTAAAATATGCCATAACGAGCATCTATTTAACAACTGTTGCAAATTTGTAAAAATAGTAATACACCTAATTTTAAAAACAAGCATTTATTTTTTTAGTTTTACTTCAGATAATGCACTGCAATAGTTATTGTTACAATAGAATATTTGCAGCGCACTACAATAAAAAAGTGTTATATCTTGGTGTTAATTTGGAATTTGTTTGATGTAACACATTTTGTTGGCCGAGTAGTTAAATTATAGTAAAACATTTAAACGGGTTTAAGATCAATTTTTAGAAATGCATACATAGATGTACCTTAAGATTTTTGGTGAACACAAAAATATTATCCTTTTCAGTAACATTGTTAAATTCTGCCACGTTGGTTTAGTGGTCGAAAGCTCGACTGCTGAGCAAGAGGTCCCCGATGTAGGCAAATTGTCATTGGGAAGCCGCGGGCGCCACGCCAGCTAGTTTCACTATAAAAGCGCTTTTTTAGCGATGAGAAATCATCAAATAACTTCCCCCGCTCTGGGCGGAGCGGGTGAGTGTCAGACTTGATCTTACTAAAAACCACCCATGTTCCTTCTATTGCCCTTTATGTTCCGCGGAATCTCTTTCGAACAACCCGCAACCCCAGATTATAAAAAAGCGCTTAAGTGAGGCAGTCTCAAAAACAAATAAATCCTTACTAATATTATAAAAGCGAAAGTGAGTTTGTTTGTTTGTTACCTCTTCACTCTTTAATGGCTAAACCGATTTTGATGAATTTTGGTACAGAGATAGTTGGGAACCAGGAGACGGACATAGGCTATTTTTTATTTAAAAAAGTGGGATATGAGGGAGAACGAGGGAAGAAAAGGGAAAACTTAGCGTTGCTTTTACAAATCAATAAGGCGCAAGAGCAAAAACTGCAGGCAGCACGTACTGTGTTATACCGAATTTAACGCGAGTGAAGCCGCGGGCAAAAGCTAGTAGACTATATTTTATAAAGAACCGTGTTATCTTTCTAATCTAGTTAATCACGGCCCTATTTTCGCCGAATCATTAGAAAGGATAATTGTGGATAATACTTTGTGTGAGCCTTCTAATGACCGTTTTCATCAACACTAATCAGCACCTAAGTAAATCCCTTAGTAAAATTACGCTGTTGGAGTTTCAACGCTTGCTTCCAAGGTGAGGGTTGAAATTACAATGGCGTTCATTTAGGTGTTGCTTATTGCTAGTGAAAATACTTGAGAGTAATATATAAGTAAGTAGGTCGTTATTAGTCTGTGTTTACTTCATTGTTTTTAGGTGAGCTTAAGTTTTTTAGGTTGGTACTTTGCGATCGGAATAGCGTAATTTATTTCTACGGTAACCTTGGAGAACCTATGCGTTTGTTTTATTAAGATTTTAATGGTAGTATTTAATTAGGTAGTTAAAACGGATATTAGTACAGGGGAAAATTATGATGCATACAATTTGTAAGGACTGTGCAATAAAATTTGACAACACGGCTGGCGCAGTGGTTTAGCGATCGACTGCTGCGTATCGCGGGTTCGATCCCCGCACGGAACAAATATTTGTATGACCTGCAGATAGCTCACATTTGCTTTTATAATATAAGTAACGATAATTATATAAGCATAGATGAACATAATGACAAGATATAGATCGCGATTGACAACACTAAGCTAGAACTAATCTGGCCATCAGTTGGATGGGTGGCAGTTGATGGCTAATCCTCTTCATGCTCCAGTAAGCATATTAAGCCATAAGCGTCATTTCCGGCTTAATGCAGTAGATTGAACCATGTACCTATGTGTCCTGTATCCATCTGGGATAAGCAGGGGTCTATCGTATCTGTTTTAATTAATCAGCTACCCTCAAAATGCGGGTTTTAGAGGGGTGAAAAGGTTATAACAAGATTTAATTATCTGTAATCCTTTGTGGGGATAAAATAATAGAACCCCTCTTACCTCGGTTAGTTTTGAATTACTAAAATTAAATTATCGTCATTAATATTTAGTACAAAAATTATCGTAAGTTATCGATTTCCTTCACTCTTGAAACTTCAGCGTTTGCCCTTCAAAGAATAAAAATATGACCTTAACCAGCGTTCGTTGGTTTAAAACCTCTAGAACAACTAAGTATATACGATCAATCCATAGATTTTCATGCCATCAGTAACTTGTCATAACAAGAAAAGATTTTTAAGTTGTTGTTAACTGTAGGATGTTTCGTAACAACAGATCTTTTTGTTGTCAACAACAACACGATAGATATGAGCAACATTATTGTGCTCTCAACGCATCCTTATGACGTCAACTTAGAGTAAGTTTATACATTCAGACTTATGTACCTACATACAAACTACAAAGACAAACAGTTTACATAAGACTGAATAAATTGCAATATTCAATAGGTTTGCAAGCTATTATATGGGACTTAAACATACAATTATCCGAGGTTGCGGGTTGTTCGAAAGAGATACCGCGGCCCGAACTTAAAGGGCTGTAGGAGGAACATGGGTGGGTTTTAGTCAGTAAAAGTCTGAACCTCCCCCCCCCCCCCTGCTCAGCCAAGGCACCTTCGGGTGGTACTTACCGCAAAAGTTGAGTCAATTGCCTACTGATGAGCGACAGCACCCCTCCCGTACCCTGCAGCTTCCTGAACCATCATCTAAGTAACAGATTAACATACAACTACCAAACAAACTTTTTAATGCTCTAAATAAAGCAATCATACCACGTAACTCACATTAACGTATTCGCTAAACTTATAACAAGTAAACTCACATAAATAATATGTGTTCCTACTGCGTGTTTATTATTTACATTTCTCGGCGTTTCGAGGCCTTTTAGCTTGTGGTCACAGTAAGGTTCGGCTTCAAGTATTTGGGCACAAACTGAAAAGGGCGAAGTACAGTCAGCAAAAGAGATAATTAAACAGGCTCGTCAGATTTAGTTGATTTTTTCTTAGAAACTGAAGGACGACTTCAATTGTTTTTTTTTCTAATGAACATGTTTTATAATATCATTACATGTAAAAAGTAAATACTAGAAACTAACTTATAAATAAACTTAAAAAATAGTGAAGTTTGTTTCTTACCAAATATAATATACATTCATGGACTTTCCAGCAAATTTTAACTGTATCTGATGAGATACAGGTAAAATTTGTGTGTGTTAACAACTAAAACTTGTGTATTTTGCTGATTGTCCCTAGCGGGTAATTTAAAATAGCCTTTTCGTGTAAATACGTTGGTGTCTGTATTTATCTTTGTCGTCCTCTGATTTGGTAATTTATTTAGTAGGTATGGCCTACCATACCTATATCCTACACTGGGATATGTTAAAATCTGGATGTAGGTAGGTCCACAATGTTTTAAATACTATCGGTGTATGGTATACTACTGCCAATGTTATGCTCAAAACAGTAGGGTTACCATGACGTCTTATAGCAGTAGGTACTTATGCCTTGTCTCTTACCCTCACTGGAATAAGTTTTGTTTTAAGCCGTCATGGCAGGGTGTAACTGTATTTTAAAATAAGTGTTTGAACGGCAGCGGAGGCACGAATTCCCGGCGATAACGTTACAAAATACATTTCTAATCAAGAATACAATTATCCGCTAGCATTTTAATTGAATTATTGTACACTCAGTATCATCCATAAATATGAATAAATACTGAAAATCATGAATACATTACATTAGCAGTTTTTTTTTTTTCTAATAAAAAAATGACGTATTTCGTTTCGTTAACGCCGCAAAGTCGTGCTAGGGCCTCAGATAACTGAAATAAATAAGATTATAACGAACTAAGCCCAATAGCTATAATATCTTTATTGAAACATTAAAAACTTTAAAAACAATAACAAAATCGGTACAGTAAAATCCAAAACTGACTTTCTCTGACCTCTTTTGAGTATATAATGGCAGAGTAGGAGTTATCATTGCGGCTGTTTACGCCAAAAGTAGTTTCTTAATCACATAAATATTTATTTTATACGATTTCTATAACAACACTTCGCACCCACCCCTTACTAGGTCATCTCAAATCGCTACATCACCCTATTGATCGCGTAAATCGCGTCACCCTCCCCTCAACAAATAAACAAGCCCAATAACCCACATACTGAAATACCCACATTTGGAACGAGGAAATAGTGGGAAAATACCCACTACCCTCCTCTTCATCAATCAAGTTTTTCTTTCCATTTCCCGGGTCCGTGTGGGATGATAAATGATAAATGATGTTTATTTTGCAAGTAGGTTTTCACAAACACTTTTACACGTCTTTTTTTTAAAACTAGATGAGGTCGGTGTTTCGTATCCGACTACTCTGAGAAGAAACAGCCGAAACAAACTCAGAGGTCATAGTCTCTTTTAAGGTCCAGACAAAATATCTTGGTCAACTTACATGAGGACTATGCAGACTAGTGTCTGAAATGGTCTTTTTAAGAAAGCACCACACAGATTGAGTGGACCTGTCCAGTCAGTGCACGCATTTGTCAGTTATCGTGTAGCTCGACTCAAAACCCAAGGAGCTCAACGAAACGACGAACAATACCAAAAAAAAGGACATTTGTGTAGGTCCCTTATAGTACTCAAACTGCCAGACAATCGTCAAAACAAACAAAGTAAATAAAAGTTATGGTCCACATGGTCCTCACATTTACAATAAACAACTACAGACTAGAAAATATTTACAAAATTAAATTAATGAAATCATAAAATGTCACAAATCAAAAATAATAATAAAAAAAAATGTAAAGTATAAAAAAATTAAAAATTAATAAAATATAAATAATAATGTCAAATCATCAAATGTCAGTGTATAAAATAAAGGAATAAACAATAAATAAATGAAACAAAGAAAAATTTTGACACTCACTGAGCAAATTAAATTGGAGCAGCTTAATCCCAAGCCTTTTTATCTTCAAGGTAATGATTAACATTATAGTAAGCTTTCAGAGATAGCTTACGTTTTACAAAAGATTTAAATTTATTGAGGCTTAGTGTTTGAACATCGTTTGGGAGTTTATTATAATAACGTATACATTGGCATTGGATGGATGGATGGGTAACATTAATCATTATAGATAGACGATCCTAAGACTTACGATGCTTTTATCCGAAAAGATATCTTACACCATATGTATCCATGTTTTACGACAATATGTCAAAACTGGAATATTCCATTTTCGCGGATTTCGGTCGACTAATGAATATAACATTAGATACGGGATTTTGGGGCGCGATTTAGTGGAGATATTTTTTCGGATATCTCGACGGGTTTCGGTGGATTATTTAGATTTTTCTGTATGGATATTAACGCGTATTGTTGAGTATATTATGTATATCACTGTGTAGCCTGAAATAAAAATAAAACGGCCAAGTGCGAGTCGGATTTCGCGCAGCGACGGCGACATAAACAGCCATATTTTGACTGGGTACACTTAGAGGGTCGATTTTTTTTCAGGTTTAAGGGACCACAGACTTAAGTATACGGTTTTAATTTTAACTCGATACCTCCACGCGTTCCCGAAGGTCTTAACAGACAGACAGATAGAAAAGTGAACCCTCTTTTCATGTACGGAACCGTAAAACTACAACTCAAGAGCGAAAAATATGTCATAAAGGTACTTTTTTATGTTCTTTTTTTTTAATTCGGTATGTCGTAATCTATTAGTGATAGAGGTGGCCTTCTTCTGAAAGCGAGTGAAAACGCTGGGCACAACTAACACATAAAAATCTGGTCAAACTATCGTAACTAAATGCAGGATGTTTAAAATTCAACCTACATACAAATACGCTTCTTGCATATTAAAGACTCGTAAAATCTTGAACACCCTGGCACAAGTAGACAGGTATAATAACTGTGAGATGATCTCGGTTTATAACCTTGCAGAATCCGTATCTTTGTAACCTTACCTAGTTTTCAGTATGGAAATATTTTGGCTTGTGTAAGCCTTTATTTATATTATTTTTCCGCTGTGAATTTGCGATAAGGGAAATTGTTTTAGCTGTAAGTACTTCATAAAACGTCACTTCACAAACACATAGTTTACATTTAAATTATGATTTCTTTTTTAAGAATTCAGTTTATACTAATTTATTTAAACTAACTTTATACATTATAACAATTAAATAAACTAAAATAATTATACAAACAATGGTTCTCAACACTGTCAGCTGATAATGTGCGGCACGGTTGGCGCAGTGGCTGAGCGATCGACTGCTGCGCTGCGTGTCGCGGGTTAGATTCCCACACGAAAGAAATATTGTTCCGAGTCTGGCTGTTAGTGTGAGTTTAAATGTTTGTAAACGCACCCACGATACAGGAGAAATTCCTATTGTGGGGCAAGGTTTTTTTAAAAAAAATGTACCCAAGATACTGGCCGCGTTGCCACGTTTTATAGCGATACTTAGCCTTTGGCCAAGGTTAAAGCCAGCCCTTGGGTCATGGGAAGTGTCAACTAAGCGATTTGATAAGTCCTTAAAAAGGCTATGAACACTCGCGCCCCATGGCCCTAGAGTTTCAACCCAAATTATGATTTACTTGAAAGGCACTTCAAATCTTCATAATTTTCGTAACAAATCTCAACATTGCTGTAAATTATTCCTTGATAGATAAACTAAAGTTCAAATGTCTGAAACAAACATAAATCTCACTGAAAACAAAGTTATTAATCCATTCGAATCACTCTGGCAGTTAATTAAACTATTTCAAATTAATATCAGTCTATCAAGGTCAATAAATGTTTAAACGACAACGACATCTTAATTTATTGAAGACAAATTGACAGAAAAGGACAATTATTTAATAATAGTTAGCTCCGTTAGTTAATTTACTATAGTTATATTTTGGCATGGGCGGGACATGTCTGCCTCAAACTGTGGGCTAAATTAGCAGAAAACTGGTGCCCTGACATATTGAGGCGAGGTCGCGGAAGGCCACGAAGGAGATGGCAGAGGAAACTAGATAGGTTCCATATGGATTCAAAGGAGGACGCGCGGGTTCGTGAGAGGTGAAAGGAGTGGATAGAGGCCTCTGCCCAGGAAGACTGGGGCAGCACGGGCTAGAAAAAAAAGCCTGAGTCGTCAGTGGCTTCTAGATAGCCTATAACTTAAAGGTCAACTTACAGTTCGAAATCTGGATATTTATTAAAGACGAGCTGCACCAATTAAACTGAATTTTTTTTAATTGAAAATTTCATTATGTTTATAAACAAAAAGCGCTTCATCCTCTCCTCTAAAACTAACTTGCTGTGCCCGACAGGGTCCATAATTGTTTCTCTTTAATTACCTACCAGCCTTGTATACATTATGGGATGCAATAAAGTATTGAGTATTGAATGTGATCAAAACTTCTGAACTGAGTTTAGGTCTGTTAGTTACACCATATTTAAAAAAAAGAAAAACGTCAACGAATACGCTTCATTGGTGGAGCTGGGGTAAAAACATCAAGTCTAAAAAAGTTAACAAAATATGAAAGCTTTGACCGTACAATAAAATAATGTCATGCCCTTATTTCGAACAAAAATCTAGCCTACTAAATTAAAAATGGCGTGTAGCTAATAAAGATAGGTTACTCACCGAGTTATTTTTGTCCGAGTGAAAATTACAGCAAAACAGCAATGTTACAATCCGTTAATACCCTCTGACGCTTAACTGGTAAATCAATAACCTAAGTACCAACGACCATTAACGGTAATCAACATAATCCGGCCACCTACACAAACTGGGTGACGGAGAAATTTCCCCAAACATATTCTGGAGTTTTGGAATAAATTACCCAACGTTACCCAAGGGATATGACGCAGGAATTTGCTCATTTAAAAATGTCGTGTACGTACTTTGTGTAATATTACTCTGAGGGCTTGGAAGTTGTGAAAAATATTTGTTTTTGTAGGTACTTTTACCACGCTTGTTTGATCTTTTGAAAGGCCCAAATGTAAAGGAACTTTGAGATAAGATAGTTAAGTAGGGCTACAATCTTTATTATCTTAAGAAAGTTCAACGAACCAGACAGATTGGTATTTTTGCTGTGACTACAAATTTCTATCAAAAAAGTCGTAGCTATACTTTACTTAGGACTAATTTCACTAACATCAAAGTTGATACGTACATGTGTATGTTTGTTACTCCTTCACTCTCAAACGGCTTCATAGATTTCGATGAAATTTGGTTTCATGATAGCTTATATTCTGGATTAACAAATAGCTTACTTTTGATTCCGAAAAAATGCGGTGTTCTCGTTTGAATGTTCAAAGAACTAAAGTATGGTTTCGGGTAAGACCGCGGGCCTCAGCTAGTTAATAATATAGGTACCAAAGAAATGCAGTCCAACTTAAACGTAAAGCATGTTTACTGAACAATTTGCGTCACATCTGATACAATGCAGTATAGACAGGGTTAATTTCAATGCCTCTTACGTCATTCCCGCGGTGTTTTCATGGGAAATTGATCCTTTCGCGTTGCACGTTAAGCGTTATTTCCGCGTCACCATCGTTCGGGGGCGACCGAGACCTACTGAAGTTTCTAATGCGAAAAGTTTGACGTCAGTGTCCCACATTACTTCTTTGACTAACCCGTGTTATGGTTTACCATATTAGTATAGGATTGTGGTTAGTGTTTAGAAGTTTTTGTTCAGAAAATGATTTAAAAACACGCACAGTTTTGGTTTGTTTGCCAATGAGCTTTTTCGGGTACAGTTTTATAATAACTGTATACTATCTAGTTGGTCTAGTGGTTCTGGGTTCAATTCCTTGGTCGGGGAAAGTGTTATTGGGTTTTAACAGAAACTGAGTCTAGATCTGTGCCTAATTGAATCGAACCAAACGTAGGTGCTTCCGGATTGTTAAGTAATAATTATATCAAAACTAGCTGTGCCAACCGGTTTCACCCGCTGCTGGGGTATAGAAGATAGATTGTTGATTCTCAGACTTACTGAACATGCATAAAAAAATTCAGAAGTATCCGTCGAGGCGTTTCGGAGGAGTATGGGAACGAACGAACTATTATTGTGACTCGAGAATCCTTACTAATATTATAAAAGCGAAAGTGAGTTTGTTTGTTTGTTACCTCTTCACGCTTCAGGCTACACCGATTTTGATGAATTTTAGTACAGAGATAGTTGGGAACCAGGAGACGGACATACGCTATTTTTTTTTAAAAAAAGTGTAAGTGATGTGAGGGAGAAAGAGGGAAGAAAAGGCTAAAGACATAGGCTATTACAAATCAATAAGGCGCAAGGGGAACTGTGTTACCCCGCATTTAACGTGAGCGAAGCCGCGGGCAAAAGCTAGTTTTATATATTTGATTAAATGCAAGTCAAGTGATGCGATTGGTTAAGTCAGAGTAGTTTGACATTTTGTTAGGTAATTTTTATGTTGATTTTTAACTCCGAAACTGGACGTTTCTACTTTAATTTAACAAATAAATTGGAAAACATCAACAACCAAAATCAAAATATTTAATATCACATAAGCCTACATGGGAACTTATAGAACGACGAGAAAAGGTGCACCCTATCACATACGACTTAAATATAGGCAAAATGTTGGTGTTGGTTATGTTATGTTATGTTCGATCAAAGACAAACGAATTTTGAGTGAAGATCACCTACAATCATTTTGAACTGCTCAACTACAATAATACATAAATGTAAGTCCATAGTATGCATGATTCAAGATTTATCACGTAAAATTGCGCCTCTCCCTAAAAAACTCTAGATTTCATAACAAAAAAAAACTCAAGTGTGCTAAACTGATAAGTCACAAAATGATAGTTCACGATGAGTAAACGTAAGGTTGTCGTCACACCATATAGATTTAAATAAATAACCCTGAATAGGTGAAGTTTCATGAAATAGGCCTGATATCCTTACTAATATTATAAAAGCGAAAGCGAGTTTGTTTGTTTGTTTGTTACGTCTTCACGCCTACATGGCTAACCCGATTTTGATGAATTTTGGTATAGAGATAGTTGGGACCCTGGAGACGGACATAGGCTACCTTTTTTTAAGTTAGAAATAAGGGAGAAAGAGGGAAAAAAAGGAAAAACTTAGCTTTGCTATTACAATAAATAAGGCGCTAGGGCAAAAACTACAAGTAGCAGGTACCAGAAAATCAGGAAAGGGGAACCGTGTTATCCCATATACCCCGAATTTTCTAAACGCGAGCGAAGCCACGGGCAAAAGCTAGTTGGAGATACGACGAAATCACATGTCTCTGTATTATTAGTAGCTATCAAATTAACATACATAACCACCGCCTGCCGGGGTTGCGGGTTGTTCGAAAGAGATACCGCGGCCCCGGAACATAAAGGGCAATAGAAGGAACATGGGTGGGTTTTAGTCAGTTCAAGTCTAACACTCTGAAGTTATTTGATGATTTCCCATCCACAAAAAAAAGAAGCCCCCCTGAGCGTCTGACAACAGTTTTACAATAATACAAATATGTGTTATAACTCTGGCTACTATCAGGATCCATAGGATATATCATGTGTAGTGTGAACATGCAAATTATCATAACAAGATACTCGTGAGATACGCAATAATATGCTTAGATTATATTCACGTGATCAGTTACAGATGGCGCCAGTAGCTAAAAATATAATGCGTGCTGTCGTGCCATCGTGCTCAACGAGTAATCTTTACATAGTATTAAATTAAGTCGCTTCCGCCTCACTTTCATCTTTAAAAGATGGAGTGATTCAAGAAGAAGGTTCTAATTAACATTGTAATCACAATAAAGAAAGTTTTTTCATAGTCAAACAAAGAAAGAAAATAAGTTTATTTGCCACAAGTGAACACAACATTAAACAAAGAATGAAAATTGTGTCTCACGGCTGCGCCAAATAGGCCTAGTGCTAGGCGAGCTGGTAAGAACTAACGACTTAGCTCTGGATCGAAAGAATTGGAAATCATGGGAATAGGATCTTTCCCAGCTGTGGGATAATGCGGGCTAACAGTAACAGTCGTGTTATTCTATAAGAATACAGCATCGAGCTCAGCGCTGCCGCAGTGTCAAGTTTCATGAGTCGTATGGGGTTGTCGCTGTCAAGGCATTCCTAAAGAATAGCACTAGTTACATAGTTTGGGTCGAATTGATAATAAAATGTTGTAATCTACAGCTGAATATTTTTTCGCGATTATGATGGATCCCATGGAGATAGTGGTTTAGTTTGATGGTCAATACCACATCCTTAAATGTGGCCACACCTTATCATACATTATGTATAGAATAAACTAAATATAATAAAACTAGTTTACGACCGCGACTTCGTCCGCGTGGCATAGTTACTTTGGGCTTCTTTTTTTTGGGGTGGGAAATCATCAAATAACTTCCCCGCTCTGGGCGGAACGGGGAGGAGTGTCTGACTTGTACTGACTAAAACCTCTCCTCCCCCTTCACCTCCTTCTATTGCCCTTTATATTCCGGGGCCGCGGTATCTCTTTCGAACAACCCGTAACCCCGGCTGCCGGTGGCCCTGGCAGGCTCCTCTGCTGAGATGCGTGCCTTGGGTTCGAACTTGAGAGCTATGACTTACCTGTCCGACAGTTACACCACTAGGCTAAGCTGTCCCTGCTTAAATAGTTTTTGTTAGTTAAGGAGACTTTAAGTAGTCAGGTGATTTTCTTGATTAACTTTATCAGTATGAAATGGCCTGCTTTTCAGTCAACGTAGTATTCATAGTTTAAATTTAGAATACCTACAAGTAATTTGAATCTATTCTCTGTTGTCATGTTTTATCTAGCACCATCAATACCCATCATGAAGTGGTTTTTCACACCCAAAAATATGCGTCAGATATAAATTGATCGATGTTGACAGCCTTATCAAAAACTTGTCTATTTCAGTGACTCAGATTATTCAAACATTTATGATATTTGATGGGTATTTCGCACAGCAAGCTATTATATTGGTTTCACAGCTGTCTGACGATCATACGTTGCAATCAAAATTCGAAGTAAGCTTTAAAAACAACAAAAATGCTTTTGGATGAGTTTTGTCATGTGTCAAGATTATGTCTGTTCGGGAACTTTTCTGGAACCTTCTTGATGTTTTAGTAAACACGTTAAAGTTAAAAACTAACAACCACTTTACTAATTATTATCACAAGACAGTAGGTACAAAATAAGATTTATTTTCGTTGGATCCCAGTTTTTGATCCCATTTTTTAGGTATTAACGATGGGTCCCATTTGATATTACCATTGAATCCCATTTTATGACAACATGTGTACATTTCAGAAGAAAAGTGATTTACTTTTATTAAATATTTCAAAAACACCGTGTGTGTATTTTGGATTTTTTAGGATTGTTGCCACTGGGGAATAAATGAGACAAATGATGTACTCCAAATAGTACTAGACTGGCATGAGTTAAAAATGATCAGGTTTATTTGTGATGTTTATAAATAAATAAATATGAACGCCTTCAAAACAAGCGCCTCTAAGCTCAAAAAAAAAACTGCCGTCAGAATTTTTCCATATTTTTTTTATATAATGTGGCCGTTTCTGGCACACAGGTCACAGTTTTAACCTAACCTTTTTTTTGTAAATAAGTAATTATCCTAATCTAAATAGTTCAGTTCCGGGTAAACAACTAAAAACAATCTCTTTTTTCTATAAATGCAAGTCGTTTGTGGCACTCGCCGGCCGCTGCCGCGGCACCGCTCGCTCCGCTCGCTCGGCTCATGCGTAGGAGGTCACAGTTTTAACCTAACCAAACCTAGTTCCCGGTTCCTATAATTTGTTTGGGTAATGAAATTTTGTCCAAATCTTTTCGGAAAAACGGCAGGCACCCGTTATTCTAACATAACCTATCCACATACCCAAATTTCATCCAAATCAGTCTAGAAGTTTGAGCGAGTTGGAATAACAAACATACATACAAAATTTCGCCTTAAAATATTATTGTGATCTTGTTGTTGGATGTACCCGCATTCAGATGTTTTTAAACATATGGGATCCAACGGAAATAGTTTTTGGGATTCAGTGGCAATAAAACGTATTTTTTTAGTATTTTTCAAATTTGGGATTCAACGGAAATATATAATAATGTTTTGTGGGATCCAACGCCAAAAATATTAAAGTGGGATCAAAAACTGGGATCCAACGAAAATAAGCGCAAAATAATCATAACAATAATGTCACATTTAAATATAACACCCACTTTTATTTAGGTCAATTTATCAGCCATTCATGTCTACTCCGTGTCAAAACTTTAATAGGGAAACGCCTTGACATGGTTGCTTCGGTCTATAGTTTCTGCTGCCATTGTCAGTTTGAACCAGCAATGTATTGTGTAGGTATAATTTACGTCGGCATGTCCGTTGACAGCGAGAGCTGATTAGTGTGAGTTTATATGTTAAACTAGAGGGGTATTATGTGTGCGTCACGTGGAACAGATTAACTTTTCAGCTAAAAGTCTTAAACCAAACTTAGGTTCTTCCAGATTGTTAACCAACCGATTATATCAAAATTAAATGCAAGTCAAATGATGCGATTAGTTGGGTCTGTTTCACAGCAAATTGTCAAAGGTAGGTAATTTAATGAATTGAATGCTACATAAATTATAAATGACTACGACTTAAAATAAACATCGTCTTTGTCAAAACACCCTTAATTTGCTCTATTTTTGACGTCAGTGTCACATATTAATACATTGACATTTTGGAGCCCTTCAACTAGATATTTAAATGTAACTGAATTAGTTATCAGTTGTACCAAAGAAGTATTATATTCACTTATCAATATTTTAATAGAATTCGACATAAAAGAACAAACTGCAAGTTTTTTGTTTCAAATTTTAAACTCGTTTAATTTGAACAAAAGTTCGATTCTTCGTTGTTATTTTCAACCATTCTAGTTGACTTTTTTATCTACTAAAGTTTTCTGTTGCTATTCAAATTTTTTAATGTTAACTCATCATTCTCTTGCCAAGTTATATTGGGTCCCAGCATGTCTTCATTTTACATCATCATCATTTTTCGGCCCTTGTCCCATTCTACATATTTGGGGTTGGCGCAACACGTTTTCTCCTTCTATTCTCCCCTATCAGACGTCACGGCATCATTTACTCCTTTCTCCTTCATATCATTCCTTACACAATCCATCCATGTTTTCTTTGGCTTTCCAGAGACACGGAGAGTGAGAACTCTCCGTCCATCAGCATTCAGATTCATCACTCTTTTAGTCACATGTCTTCATCTTACATACTCCTCTCTTATTCGTCATTTTATCGGACACCTCTTTTGTTGCCATATCATCCTTCAAAGAGTCCATCCATCGTTTCTTTGGCCTTCCTCTAATTCTACACCCCTATTATTAACTATCAGATACAATTTCTATGGGGTCTGAGCGCTCACCTAGCTTTTCGGTACCTCTTTACGGGACCAGAGTGCTGGCCTTTATATTGACCAAAGAATCAGCATTGCCACGCAACGTGGCAATGCTGCCAGCCTTCTGGGTACTTTTGCTATTGACAGCGATGTAGATGATTTTTTTGTCACTCTATAACTGTTTTCCCTTTTTGGGACTTGTACATATTTTAGTTAGTTACACTAAATTGTAGGTTGTATATTACTAATAAACTTAAGTTTTAAAAATAATTCGGAAACTCACATTCCATGAACAATATGTGTAAAGTTTGATTTTTAAGTTTTGTAAGACTTATTTTCTTCACATAGCTCAAATCAGCTGGTAGGAGGTATTCCAATCTATCCAACGAACCCAATAAATCGTTCAGGCAGGTAAAATACTGGGGCCTACACCCTATCATTGATTTTCATCAATCAATCAATGTCATTGCGTATAAATAGGTACTATAACTCTATGTTTGTTTTATAATAATCAATACATATGGAAGAACATACCTCTATCTTCATATGTATGTACAATCAGCAAAGGAGATAAGTAACCTCGTCAGACTCAGTTATTTAAAAAAAACCGGTCACGAGCTAGTCAGACTCGTGCATCGAGAGTTCCGTACAAACTTGCGACAGAAACAGCCATATCATTATATCATTTGACTGCGTAGAATTAGAGGGTTGATTTTTTCAAAGCACAAAGGGACAACGGAGTTGAAAATATGGTTTTGATTTCAACTCGATAGGTACCTTCAAGCGTTTCCGAGATAAAGTGTCTTGACAGACAGAGAACAAAGTTATCCAATAATAATAATACTCTTAAAATCAGGATTTTTCGAATAAAGTTAAATTATTTTAATAGAAAACAAATAGTACATTTAAGAAATTAAATTTGTTTTTAATACGTCCATCTTGCCTGGTAATTACCTCCTTTGCTGACTATACCTATATAAATGTATGTATGTACATAATCTTTGTCTAAAACCTTCTGATAAAGAGGTAATCAATCATCCATGTGGTACGATAAATTTTGTACTAAAATGTGTCTAAATATAATTTTACACGTGTTTTGAAACAAACTTGAATTATCATTTTGAAATAGATAGTCGGTGACGTAGTAACTCTCTTGTATGTTCTAAATGAAGTCAAATGCTGGGTTTACGCAGTCGCTAAGCGATTGACTGCTGCGCTGCGTGCCGCAGGTTCTATCCCCGTACGAAACAACTATTTACAAATTTCTATCATCAAATTTAAATTTATATACTATTATATGTATGCACATATGATGCAGGAGAAATTCCGAGGCAGCATAATTAATATAAAAAAAACTAAATTGACTTGCAAACACACATTACAAAACTCAGGTAGTGCCCTCTTTACACACAGTATGCCCATGACCCACTCATTCCCACTTAAAATGGACCTTGACAATAATCCCGGAACATTCCAGAAGGTCTTAGACACCAGGAAGCGATGCTCCCCCCCAGTACTTATCTATTCTTTATACCTCTGCCAGATTTTTACTGATTCATTCAGAGCATTCTAGAATATTCCAAAGACCAGAAAATGTCACAAATAATCACATTACCTACATAATGACTGTGTAATGAATGATGATGTATATTTTGCAATTAGGTTTTTACAAATACTTTTAAACTTCTTTTTACTACAAAAAATAGATGAGACCATGTTCCAAAAACGACTTCTCTGAGAAGAAACAGCAGAAACTTGCTCAGTGTTCAGTCTTTTTTAAGGTCCAGACATAATCTTAGTCAACCTACATAAAGACTATGCAGATTATGCAGCTATTATATTATACTGACCTTGAATGGAATCATCCATATTGTTAGTACTATGGTACATACCCATTCTTGTTTATTTCCCCTCCTACTGAATGGAGACTAAAATAAACCTAGATGGAACAATCCAAGAGGTACCAAAGACCAGGAAACGCAGTAAAAATTACATAACAGCACCGTAACTTGCATGTATGTAGTAATGTGTATATTACAGTGACCTTGAATGGAATCGTCTTTATTGCTAGTACTACGGTTCTCACGTGAGCGTTAACAGTCTGTTTCCGTTTAGACGACAGACGTGCATTTTGTTTGGCTTCACATGTTAACTGACATTATTTTTTTTTTTTTTTTTTAGATTAGAACTGTGTGGTGATCGATACTGCAGGGAAGTCAGTATTCTTCTGTTTTTGATTACATGACATGAGCAGGCCTCTCAGGCGACTTTGAGCCTAGGACCACTTATCGCTTTCATCATCAAATAACTTCCTCCGCTCTGGGAGGAGCGGGGGGGAGTGTCGGACTTTTATTCACTAAAACCCACTCATGTTCCTTCTTTTACCTTTATTTTCGGGGCCGCGGTATCGTTTTCGGACAACCCGCAATCCCGGCAATGCTGCCGCTGGAATTAAGTTAAATGAGATAATGTGCTATACATGCCCCTAAGTTACCTGTATAGTTATGAATAGTGCATAATTTATGCTAATATTCCAAGTTTGCAACACAGCGTAGTACGATAACACTATGTTTATTAAAATCAACATAAATATGTGTACACCGTTTAAAAAACAACAAAAACAATTAATTACAATTATTTTCTTCACCAAAACTACCAATTTTTTTACAACTCAGCTAACTTCTCGCTTGTAATCATCAAACAGTTACACAACGTGTACCCCTATATCAGATCCCCATTTTGCCAGTTGTGTATTTGAAATCCATGTAAGAGGGTCGCCCCTAATTGCCATTAACGGGGTACATATCCAGTCTCCCGAGGTTCCTGTCTCTGGAGCCCTAGCTTAGACCCGGCTGCCGATACCAGCGGACCAGTATTTTTTTATATTTTTAAAAGTTATTTTATGAAATTATTAAAAGTTAAAAAGTAGGTATATAAATTAATAAAAATAATACATAATACTAATATAACCATTCTAAGGTCATTTTAGGACATCGTTTTATCTTAGTATTATAATTTACTGATAAATATTTAACAGCATGACTAAGTCCATTATCTTAGTCTCTGAACGCAAAGCACTAAACTGTAAATAAACCGCACCTAAGGCAGCATAAATTAAGGATCTAGATTCTAGATAGTTCTACTTTTTGGAATAACTTTACTGTCTCAAAATTTAATATAAACCAAGAAAGGAACATAGATTACTATAGAAGACTACTATACTAGACAACTATAGAAGACTAGCTTTTGCCCGCGGCTTCGCTCGCGTTAAATTTCCTTTCCTGATTTGCAGGTACCTGCTACCTGTAGTTTCTCCCCTTGCCCCTTATTTATTGTAATAGCAAAGCTAAGTAACTCTTTTCTTCCCTCTTTCTCCCTCAAGTCTCACTTTAAAAAAAAAATATCTAGCCTATGTCCGTCTCCAGGGTCTCAACTATCTCTGTACCAAAATTCATGAAAATCGGTTTAGCCATTTAGGCGTGAAGACGTAACAAACGAACAAACTCACTTTCGCTTTTATAATATTAGTAGAGATAATGCTGTAAGTAAGATGTGTAGATGCGTAACTAGAGATTCTGGGTTCAATTCCTAGGTTTTTTTGGATGAATATTCTAGTAGCTCATAGTCTGTGTTTGTGGCTGAAAGTTGCACTATACTGTCTCCCTATTGGGATCTCCACGCTTCAATTATTTGTTTACGTATCCGTTGTGTGTGAGGAGCTCGTGGCTAAATAATAGCAGCCGCTCGGGTCGATCTTTAGGTTAAGCCGCGCTTGCCTAGGTTGGTCTGTGGATGGGTGACCACCCGTTACATACCGAGTTTCCTCCGTGCTTCGGAAAGTACGTTAAGCCGTTGGTCCCGGCTGTCATTTGTAGATCTTTGACAGTCGTTACAGGTAGTCAGTGTCCCGAAAGTCTGACAACCAGTCTTACCAAGGGGTATCGTATTACCCAGTACTAACTGGGTTGTGGAGGTCAGATAGGCAGTCGCTCAATGTAAAATACTGATATTCAGCTGCATCCGGTTAGACTGGAAGCCGACCCCAACATAGTTGGGAAAAGGCTAGGCAGATAATGATCACAAACTTTTGGTGTATATTTTATTTTCAGTATTAAGATGACCATGAAAAGTAAATTATACTTGTACATAATATTCACATAGGTGAATACGTCAATAAAACAGCTGATACGATATAGAGACAGCTCTCACGCGATCCATCTGCCGTAATGACACAAGCCATTATCGTATTTACGTGAACATAATAACGCCTATAATGGCATACGTGATGTTGATAAATTATGCTCTATTAGGCAAGGAATAAGAAATAATTTGATAATATTTTCAATTTCGTTCTTGAAAGGCTATTGAAGATATTATCCTACTAATATTATAAATGCGAATGTTTGTGAGGATTGATGTATGGATTGATGTATGGATGTTTGTTACTCTTTCACGTCAAAACGGCTGTACGGCTGTTGATGAAATTTAACGCAGAGGTAGATTATGGTCTGGAATAACACAAAGTATACTTTTTTTTCGATATCACCGTGGCGAAGCCGCGGGCACGAGCTTGCAAGAGACATTATTTGAAATGGTTGATTATACTGTACAGGAAAAGAGTTTTTGTTTTAGCATTTCATCTCTGCCCTAGGAATAAAATTTTGATCTGTTTCACCTGATTGGTAATGCAAAATTGCTGATAACGCGATGTGATAACCTGCTTTTGCTCATTAGAATATTTGCAAGCAATCAGAATTGTTAATTTATTTCCAAACTATCTTCCGCCCGTGACTTCGTCCGCACGGCATAGTTACGCTAACTTTAACCCGCGTGATGATCGAAAAAAAAATATCTTTCTCTCCCCTTTCCTCCCCCTTATCTCACTTAAAAAAAAATATAGCCTATGTCCGTCTCCAGGGTCTCAACTATCTCTGTACCAAAATTTATAAAAATCGGTTAAGACATTTAGGCATGAAGACGTAACAAACAAACAAACTCACTTTTGCTTTTATAATATTAAAGTAGGATTGCGAATAACTTAACAAAAGCACCAATCGTAACCTCTTCAAAAGGATTATTTATTACAAAACTTTCTGTTAAAATATCCAATCCATTGTAATCACAAAACTCAATTAAAATAACAAATTCAGAACAAACATCTTTAAATTTAACTCTGACATAACATTGAATGAAGTTAGGGCAGAATAAAATAATAGTAGGTAAACATTTTTTAGGCCTTGATATGAAAATTCCTACATGACGTAGAGTTTTGGCGTCACGATGTTAGGTAACTATATACGTGTTTCATATAGCTTTATATACATGTTATGTACATTTGACGTCATGAAACTCCCGCCTTCTGACTTAGTGACATTTTCTGCTAGGCGAGAACTGCGTCATATACGATAACATGTTGTGTTGTAGAATTATGTAAGTCTGATTTATTTTAAAAGCTAATGTGGCTTAGTAGCCGTCGTTACTATAACCATGATTAGCATATTAGCTAGATGTGTCAAAAAAAGGACAAAATGCGATTATTTTTAGGGTTCAGTTCCTTAAAAGTAAGAAAAGGAACCCTTATTGGATCACTTTGTTGTCCAGCTGTCTGTCAAGACCCTTTATCTCGAGAACGCGTAAAGGTATCGACTTGAAATTAAAACCATATACTCAAGTTTGTGGTCCCTTACAACTGTGGAAAAAAATCAATCAACCCTCTAAGTCTACGCAGTCAAAAGATATGGCTGTTTATGACGCAAGTTAGTACAGAACCCTCGGTGCGCGAATTCGACTAGCTCTTGGTAGGTTTTTTTAACAGTTCCTGTATTATAATGATACTGAAAAAATGCTTATAACAACCTAAACATACAATCACACACTCACACACCCATACTACACATTTACTAACATTTGTCCCGTATACTTGAATCGAAATAAACAAAACAACATATAAGATGTTATGATAATAGTACCTTACTAAATTCGGTCAACACTCTTAGTACATTATTTATAAAATGAAAATGTAAAAGAGTGGGATCCTAATGGCCTGAAACACAAGCCTTGAGCTTAACTTAGGCACCACACAAATCTCCCACAGTATATACTTACTTGCACTATGTATGTAAAGTCGAAAATAATTTATGTATATTGTGATTAGAAAATAAATAAATAATAGGGTTGCGTTAACAAATATTTATACTCACATACACCAACAGCGTGTAGGTCATACAAATATTTTTTCCGTGCGGGGATCGCACCCGTGACACGCGCAGCAGTCGATCGCTCAGCCACTGCGCCAACCATGTCGTCAAACTTTCATTTCATGAGTTAAATCAGTGTACATAAAATAAGATAATCTAGTTCCAGACGAAGACATTACAAGGTTCAAAGATTTAAACAAAAGTAGAAATATCCTTGTAGTTCCCAAATTTGTATCATTGACCCCAGACAGGGTCAAAGATTAGGTTTTGTTTCTCCCTTAGGGATAGATGTCTCGGAATGAACAAGTACTCTCGTGACGTAGGTTAACTGAAAAACCAGAAGAGAGGGCTGCCACAAATAAATTGTATAAAACCTCTTTTTACAAAGTGGTGGCGTAACTTGGTGGCTTTCTATTTTCAGTTTGAAATGTCGAATTTCATAGGTATTGTTGCGCAGATTACTTGTAATTTAGGTTTGATATTGGAGAAGGATCTCAATTATTTTAGATTCGCTTGCTTATCACACGTTGAAATTAATACATGATACCCACTTTTGATCTTAGAGTATTGTTTATAAGTGACTGAACAAGTTTAATAACGAGAATTTTGAAAGACTTATTTATTACTTTGCAAATGAAACAGTGTTTGTTGCAAATCATTGTATGTAGTAACATGCTACAGGATGATTGCATTTTCAATTAAAAAACCGACGTTTTTCTTACATAAAAATCGCAAAATCTATCTGGCAACTAATGACGTTTCAGTTATAATGTTAACTTTTAACTTATATATAATTACTCATCTAAAAGAAAACGACTCTTCATTGACTAGAGGGCTGGCCTTTATTTTGGCCAAAGAAAACAGCATTGCCACACTGGATGGCAATGCTGCCAGCCTTCTGGGCAATTTTTCTATTCACAGATATGTAGATAAATTTTTTGACGCTCTATAATTGCTTCCCCATTTTGGGACTTGACCATATTTGTCAGTTAGTTACTTACACTAAATTATTTTAGATTGTATATTTGTTTAATAAATAAATCCCAGTAAAGAAAACTGTAATTCAATTTCCTTTTATAAACGAAACATCTGAAATAACATTCCTTAGGAAAGTTCAAATGGAAATATTAAACCCATTTAAACATTAATTTAATCAAACCTTAGTAGTTAATTATAATTTACATACACGTGTTTGGACACAAATGTGAGAGAATACATAAACGGCTTTACAGAAACTCTCAAGGCTCTCACGTGGTAAATTATATATTGATTAAATTGCTCCGGTAATTACTGAAAAGGCACTAAGAAAAGCTTTCTAGAACAAAGCCTAATAAGGTTCGTTTTGCTATGACTTTTTATGTTTTATAAACTCCTTTATTTTTTGCGAATGGGAAATCATCAAATAAGTTCAACCGCTCTGGGCGGAGCGGGGGGGAGTGTCAGACTTGTACTGACTAAAACCTACCCATGTTCCTTCTATTGCCCTTTATGTTCCGGGGCCGCGGTATCTCTTTCGACCAACCCGCAACCCCGGCACAACGCGCAACCCATGCATGTTTTATAAACTCTTGGATTTAACTTCCGAGATTTCATAAAATAGCCCGGATTCCTTCGGGAGTTTAAAAAAAAAAACCCGGCATTTAAAAAAGTTCGTGATTAGGTAAACCTTAACGAACATAGACTGCCCGCTAATTACCATTAAAAATAAATTTTAATTATGAAGGTAATTTCTTTTTGATAAAAAGCTTCGTTGTATTTATTCTGGTTGAGGCTTTTTTGAAACAAAAGATTAAATATTTTAATGAAACAAGAGATAAAATCTACGTTTTATCTAACCACATTTAATTAATCAAATGATGTTTTTGATGTCGCTACGGTCTTTATGGCATACTAGCTGGCGCCCGCTGCTTCGCCCGCGTGATGATCGAAAAAAAAAAGTATCCTATATGTTATTCCAGACTGTAATTTACTTCTGTGCCAAATTTCATCAAGATCCGGTCAGCCGTTTTGATGTGAAAGAGTAACAAACATCCATACATCCTCACAAACATTCGCATTTATAATATGAGTAGGATTTTGCTTTTTCTTTTTGTAAACTGTACTATAGTGGACCTAATATTATTACTCAAAGTATACCTTACTTATCAGTTACTTTTATAAAGTCATTTTTATCAGGTACACGTTACAGTAACTCCTTGATTATTAACAGTATTAAGGAGAAGGTTCAACTCAACCCCAATAAATATATGAATCCCAGTACCTACGTTAATACGATACCTGAAGGGTATAGCTATCGGGCACCTCAGGAATTCAATTTGTAAGTCCGATAATATTTTCTCTAACAAGCAAAACCCAACCTTACTCCGACCTACATACAATTCATTTATTCAAATTAGGCTGATAATCAGCACTTTTTAAGAGTCACAGTAAGTTACATTACAAGAGACAGTCCCACAAGAATGCCTTGCCCTTCGCCACTTTCTAGTGTTTTAGCTGGGAAGAAGAAGTGGCGGAACAAACTCCCCAGCAACACATCTGTCTGTCAGGTTAGAAGAACCAGATTTTATACAATTCCGTTTATCACAATTAAAAATCTCATAAAACCTTTAGCTTAAAGCCAGTCTACACAAACTCGAAATTTACATTCAGCCTTTACGTAAAGGTATGTACAAATTTAACAAACACGACACGGAGTCACCCTGACTCGTTAAACAGGTGATACGGGCCTCATATCAGTACGAAACGTGTTGTAAGCAAGATAACCTACTTGGCTATCAACATTTATCCCGAAATATGTGAAAGTCTGCAACTAACCTAATTTGCATACATACTAAGGCAACGATTATACTGTCAGCAGACGCGAGAGAAGCTAGCAACTTTAAATATATCATCACGCTAGTCAACGCTAAAGGGCTGGGCAGAGGTGTACCTAATAGTACATCGACATATCTCAAACTCAAAGCATTTATTTCAAATAGACCATTACAGGCAGTTTTGAATGTCATAAAAACAAAAAAGATGCTGCTACAGTGACAAGATATAATAACTTGCGAAAGTACTGTAGTTGCCCATTTTAAAGCGTAGATCTCTATGGAGAAGAATGGGCAAGAAATTCCATGGACACTCTTTTAAATCATAATACTTTTATATCATCAGTTATGTTTAAGTTTCATGTATTAAGGAGTAAGCCTATAGCCAACAACCAGGTACATACACAGAAAAACCCTGATGAAAAAAGCCAATAACACTATGCCCGACCTAAGAATACTTAGAACCCAATACCTCATGCTCTGCAGTCGCGCTTACAAACGCAAAAGAAAGCTATATGCTACTAGCTGGCGCCCGCGGCTTCGCCCGCGTGATATCGAAAAAAAATATTATCCTGTGTGTTATTCCAGACTATAATCTACCTCTGTGGCAAAATTCATCAAGATCCATTCAGCCGTTTTGACGTGAAAGAGTAACAAACATCTATACTACATCCATACATCCATCCATCCTCACAAACATTCGCATTTATAATATTAGTAGGATAGGAAGTAGGATTGTAACATTATGCTACGACTCTTAAACTTAAAGTAAACTAAATAAAAAATACGCGCCAAACCATAACCGTCTTCTTTTAAGGGTTTCATACCTCGAAAGGAAAAAAAAACGGAACCATTAATGGATTCCGTTTGTAGGACTGTCCGTCTATCTGTCAAGACACTCTATCTCAAGAACACGTGAACGTTATCGAGTAAATTTTTTTAAACCATATAGTTGCGCCTGTTACAGAAAAATTTAAAGGAAGTCGTTTGTCTTGGTATGGACATGTAATGAGGAGGGATGAAGCACTTGTGACTAAAAGAGTGATGGATCTGAATGTCGATGGACGGAGAGCGAGAGGAAGGGCAAAGAAAAGATGGATGGATGGATTGTGTAAGGAATGATATGAAGGAGAAAGGAGTAAATGATGCCGTGAAGTCTGATAGGGGAGAATGGAAGTAGTTAACGTGTTGCGCTGACCCCAAATAGAAACGGACAAGGGCAGGAAAATGATAGTCTGTGGTCCCTTCGAAAACCATATCTTTAAGTTTACGCAGCCAACAGATATGGCCATGTATGTCACAAGTTTGTACGGAACCCTCTCAGGTGGGCGAGTCGGATTAAAGAAAGAAAGAAAGAAAAAACATTTATTTGGCCCATGCCACAAGTGCACACAAAATGAGATAAAGACTTAAAACTAAACAATACAAATACGTAATTGTGTGTCTCACGGCTGCGCCAAATAGGCCGATTCGCACTTGCCCGATTTTTTAAGTCGGTTCTGGTTGATAGCTTCTTCGGTGGTGGACCAGGTGCCTAACTGATAGTGAGGTAGTGTCATGTCACTGATAACGAAACGTTTCCTGTACGCTGCAAATTATGACGATATTCAGTAATTGCATACGTTGGAAAGATATTGCAAATGTATGTGATGTGCTGATGGTTTTTTTAAGGAGTGAAGGGGAGGAAAAGGGAGGGAGGGGTGGGAAGTTGTCTCACGTGAGCACATGTTTTTGGTGTCATACATCGCTTTTTTTTGAGCGATTGATTTCCAGGCGTTCCCGCATAAAATGGTCTTGACAGAAAGACAGACAAACAGACAGACGGACAACAAAGTGATGCTATATGGTTCCGCTTTTTTCTTTTGAGGTACGGAACCCTAAAAACACGCTTATCTGACGACATGGTTGGCGCTGTGGCTGAACTCTCGACTGCTGCGCTGCGTGTCGCGGGTTCGATCTCCGCACGGATCAAATATTTGTATGACCTACAGGTAGCTGTTCTGGGTCTGGTTGTTTGTGTATGCGAATTTAAATGTTTGTAAACGCACCCTACAGCCTACCCTACGCACGATACAGGAGAAATTCCTAACCTTTTTTGTTAATAAATCAGTTTATAAAACTTTCTCTGTTTATTTTTCGCCAGATTATTATATCTTCCTTAATTAAAAGTATAAAATAAAACAGACAGACAGTCCACGTGCTTAAAACACTTGCCAATACAAAGTACATTTAAAACTGTAGCCTAGAAAATTTGCATTTGTAATACATAACCTAACTTCTACTGTATAAATAGATTGTATTAGTATTCACTACCGCACTGCAGTCAATGAACTTGAACGGGTATCTTTATATACCTATAAATATTTATAAAAAGATTAGCAAGGAAGGTAATCATGAAGGATCGAAATATGAACCCCGTACAGAGCGGAAAAGGATCAGAAATGTTTCATACTTTGTTTTTGAACGGGTAGAGAAACGGATAAGAACGTAACGAAAATTATAACAGAAAATGTTATGAATAATATAGTTCAGTTTACAATAGACAAACTGGTGCATTTATGAGAGGAACTAACTTGTCTTTGTAAAAAACAATTTGAAGCGTAAATTGTACAAAGATATTTTGTAAAATCATTTCAATCATAAATCACATACTAAATCTAAACAAAAACCAAATAATATATTTTAATCAGAATCAGACTTCTATTTGTGAAACAAATATTACTTATACATAAAGGTTTTAGGTTTAAATATATGGGCGCTATGTTATGCCGTAAAGGCGTACGTAAAATCACAGTATACAATAAGACTTAAAAAGATAAACAATATTAAGTGTGTACTAACAAGAAAGAAAATAAATATCTTGGTAAAAAATTTCAATTTTATAGAATAAAAAAACAGTAGTCTTAAATTTTAAAAAAATATGTAAAATGTTTAATACACATGAAATATAAAAAATATCAGTAAAGAAATGAACAAATTTGAAAACCGAATTAAATTAAAACAATCAATTTAACAACTCTAAACATTTATCATCAATGACTTGGAGTGTCACAACATCCTTGTAAGATAAAAAGTTTTTTCCTTATCTATTTTCTAAAAGCTGAAAATAAAACAAATGTCAGCTATATTGCAAAGCCTTGAAGGACTAAAAGACTAAATAAAACCAGCAAATCCAGATTGGGGTTAGGATTTTATGAATCACTATGACACAGCTGAGCCTTTTCGACGATAAAATCAAAAGCGGGTCTGACAGATAGACAGAAGGAAATATGGGTCATTTTTATGTTCTGAAAACTCTTGTTATAGCTTACATGAAGACGGTTTTAGGTTGACTCTGCGAAAAAATTGGTGAGAGCGCTTAAAGAGGTCAAAAAGATTATAAAGGTTCTTTTCGGAGTAAAATCTTTTTTTTTGTAGAAAAAAAATTTTGGCCCGAAAATGGAGCTTAAAGTGCCTTGACCATTCCGTAGAAATCTATTTTTGGAACTATAGTAATTTCACAGTTATTATGACTCGTTAATAGGACTGTAGCTTGGTTTTATTGTTGTCGTTGTTTCAACAATTAAAAAATCCTCTAACTGGTCCACTAGTATTTTATTTAAAAAAACCTTGGAATTTCTCCTGTATCGTGGGTGCGTTTACAAACATTTAAACTCACATACACAAACAGCCAGACTCAGACCAACTACGTAGGCCATACAAATATTTGATCCCCAAACTACGCAACACGCAGCGCAGCAGTCGATCACTCAGCCACTGTGCCAACCGTGTCGTGGCTTTGATTTCAGCATTTAGTTAAGCAAGGTAGTTAATCTGTTATATACATACAATATTTATCACTCCAGAAAGTTCCAGAACGAATACTAGGTCCCAATTCAGTTGCTAAACTGATTCAATCATAAAATCAAAACGAACTCGCAACGTTCCCCTCATGAATTATACATAGGTGTTCACAATCAACTGTGACTACAAATCAACGATGATTGTCACAGAAAAACATCGGCCGTGATTGCGACAAACCATTACTAACCTTGATTTAATTGCGGTAAAGTCTATTATTGTAATTCAGGATGCGTTGTTGAGATAACATCTTTCGTAATTGAGTTACGTCTTACGCGTACGCTTTTGACGCGTTTATCCTGTAAAATGTTCTATAGAGCCTTCGTTTGTGCCTTTTTATTTTTTAATTGAATTTATTTTGCTTGCACGTCATCATGAAGCGTACAGCTTTCGAGCTATAGGTTAGTTTTCGTCAACGTTAATATAAGAAGTAGCTGAATCCTTACTATTCCTAACTAATATTATAAAAGCGAAAGTGAGTTTGTTTGTTTGTTTGTTACCTCTTCACGCTTTAATGGCTGAACCGATTTTGATGAATTTTGGTACAGAGATAGTTGGGAACCAGGAGACGGACATAGGCTAGGAGGGAGAAAGATTGAAGAAAAGGGAAAACTTAGCGTTGCTATTACAAATCAATAAGGCGCAAGAGGAACTGTGTTACCCCGAATTTAACGCGAGCGAAGCCGCGGGCAAAAGCTAGTTCTTATATAAAGCGACTGCGTATCTGTTTTTGACAACCGAAAAACTAGTTAAAACTAGCCTTTGGTAAAATCAGTGGTCTGGGGGTTTAAAATGGCCACACACGCAGTTAATATTGTGAATTGACAATATTTACAAATGGTAAGTAACGTAATTTATATTATTTACTAATTATGTTTTTGCTTAAGCGGCCATTTTAAATCCCCTGTAGGCCTACCATGACGTCTTCCACTGAGGGAAAGAGATGGTGCTAGATACCCTGTATATCTCTGTCTCTTTCCCTCAGTGGAATAAGTTCTGCTTTAAGACGTCATGGTAGGGTAGCTGGTTTTTGGCTGGCCCGTTTTTTCAACTATCTGTTATGTCTGTATATGATGTTTGTTATTCTGTAGCAGAAAATGATTTAAATAATATAGTTTAAAACTAATAAATATCACGCTTTCTATTTTTCTCTGCAAAACCTTTTATTAGATACTTATCCTGCAAATGCAATAAACATAACTAGTCCGCCGTCTTTGGCAGTCAACCATATCAGATGTAGAATGACGTCGCTATGCAATCCATGCATTGTAGTCCAAAATCATAAACAAATCATAAATACAGAATTCCAGATCAATCAGCAAACGAAAAATGGGTCAAATATAACTTAACTGATTGTGTTACATAGTTTGTTAGTTACAGGTGGAGTTTAAAAAACGTGTTAAAAATATTTTTTAATCCCTCCATGAAATATTAGCTAACATTCATTCTCTCAGCAACGTTTCAAACCATCCCAATCCTTACTAATATTATAAAAGCGAAAGTGAGTTTGTTTGTTTGTTTGTTACCTCTTCACGCTTTAATGGCTAAACTGATTTTGATGAATTTTGGTACAGAGATAGTTGGGAACCAGGAGACGGACATAGGCTATTATTTTTTTTAAAGAGTGGGATATGAGGGAGAAAGAGGGAAGAAACGGGAAAACTTAGCATTGCTATTACAAATCAATAAGGCGCAAGGGGAACTGTGTTACCCCGAATTTAACGCGAGCGAAGCCGCGGGCAAAAGCTAGTAATTAATAAAACAATCAATTCAATCCAGGAGGTTGTTGTCTGCTTAACCGGGCAACTCCTATGGATGCTTTGAGATTAAGGCCTCCTACCAGGGCAAAAACTTAAAATCTAATTTCGTTTTCTCCTTGAAATTAACACATTAAATAATGGTGCTACCCGTGATCACGAATCGAAGGTCTTCGATCCTTTGGTAAAGTGTTTAACATCTGAAACTCATGTCCACCTCGCTCTCAACCAGAATTGTAATCTAGGACTTGAATATTCATGAATTAGGCTTCGAGGATTTATTTAGGTCTTAGGTATAACATGTAGATTTTATATACGGGACGTAGTTATTATATTAAGGTCTTATGTAGGAAGCCTTGGGGGAGGAGGGTTGAAATGTTGATGAGGTGATAAAATTATTTATTTGTTGTCGGATATAGTGAGGGTGGATTTAAATTGTACAGCATTCAATGTAGTATTAAATAAGTGCCTAAAAAAAAACAACTCTACAAAAAGTTATTAAACTTTACTTACTAATATTATAAAAGCGAATGTGAGTTTGTTTGTTACGTCTTCACGCCTAAATAGCCATACCGATTTTGATGAATTTTGGTATAGAGATAGTTGGGACCCCGGAGACAGACATAGGCTAAAAAAAAGTGAGAAAGAAAGAGGGAAGAAAAGGGGAGAGAAAGATACTTTTTTTTTGGCTCATCACGCGGGTTAAAGTTAGCGTTAGCCCAAAGTAACTATGCCACGCGGACGAAGTCGCGGGCGGGAGCTAGTTATGGAATAAAAATACAAACAGACAAAAGAACACAAAGGTACTGCTTATTTACTTTAGAAATCTCTTTCAGAAGACCTGCGATAGGACCGATTGATGAGACAAGTAGACACAGTGTGTAAAAATAATAATTTAGTTAGTCCTCACACTAACTAAAGTTCTAGTCTAATCATTAGACCTTTGACATTTAGATGATTCAAATTTATTCTTAGCTTTTCTAAAAACGGAAAATTCATTGTAACTTTAAACAAGGTTTACCTACGTAACATATAACATAATAAAATCTAATAAATTCGGATTAAGAATAGTGTAAATAAAAAATAAATGTACATTATTGCAAAAAAGCGTGGGGTGCATAGTGTCAATAGTTATAAACATTTATTGACAGATGAGTAGGATCATCACTTTGATAATATCATAAAAAGCACTTCAGATGCACCCCACGCTTTTTTGCAATAATGTACATTTATTTTTTATTTACACTATTCTTAATCCGAATTTATTAGATTTTATTTTCTAATTTTTAGTTAGATTTTCTATAAAAGCGTGTTTTGTTAGTTTTTTTAAACTATTATTTATTTTTCATTTTTTAGTTAAATTTTTTAAACTATAAATTATTTAGTTCGATTTGCTAACTATCAACCGCCCTTAATATGTACAAATGTGCTCTGATTGTATCTTGGTTAAGAACACATATTTAAAGATTTCTATGATGCCAATATAAACAGTGAGACACAGAGGTGTAACCTTATTTACATATATACAATCAGTCACATTAATGCTTGGGTATGGAATTTTCAATCCGTAACCACTCTACATGATATAATTATGATTATAATATCATGTAGAGTGGTTACGGATTGAAAATTCCATACCCAAGCATTAATGTGAATGACATGGACAGAATGGGTATACCCATTCTGGCTGAGCTATGCCCTAGCAAAAAATTATTCATGTACATTGATGTACAGTACGTCATTTTAAAGTTTACATGCAGGGCTTTACAATAGTTTATGATTTATGATCAGAGAATAGGCGAGAGACACAATAAATAGAAAACAAAAATAGCGCCTTGACAATTTGAATAGCAATGATGAAATATTCAGAGTTTTATAGGCGTAACAAAACGAGGAAGACTATTCAAACGCCATTTAGTAAATAGACTAGGCTAGTCATAAAAAGGAACTAATTCCACAAGGAAGGCCGATATCATGCAAACAGTTATCGTGCTATTCTACAAGAAAACAGCGTCGAGATTACCGCTGCTGCAGTGTCAAGTTTTATAGAGACTCGGCTGGAGTCGTCGCTGCGATTAAAACTCACTACAAGAGTGAAATGCATAGTAGTGTAATGTAAATGATATAATAGTAAAGTAGTGTGAAATGTTAGAGACAGTTTAATAAATGTGCTTTTTTTCTCTGGATACCCATATATTTGTAAAACGTAACTTAAACTAACAAGTCTAATAAGGTACAGCAGAATATTAATATTAGTAAACGATAGTTTGTGGTCTAGTTTCAATAGTAACAAATTACGATAATACGTGATAAAATCAACGCAAGACGACATAATGTAAGGGCCTATGCACACCACGTTTTTTAAACGCGCCGTCGACGCGCGTTTTGGGAACGCGCGTCGCCGGCGCGTTTTTATCCTGCAGAGCAGTTTGTTTTCGTTTGTATCGATACAAACGCGCGGCACCGGCGCGTCTGTATCGATTCAAACGCGCGACACCGATACGAGCGCTAGCGCGCGCGCCTTCCCTACGGACGGGGTTTCTTCCGCAACGAGGGAAAGGGAGGTGTCATCGCGTCTGCATCGCTACACACGCGCGTCTGTATCACGTCTGTATCGCTACAAACGCGCGTCGACGGCGCGTTTAAAAAACGTGGTGTGCGTAGGCCCTTAATGTCAATCAATGCAATGTCAGAATATAAAACCACACAATCGACGAACAAACATATATTTTTTTGCATTTTCTCTCGCCTATTTTAGGGAAATGTAATTAATGGGATTATTTTTTATTTATTTCAAAAGGATTTTTCATATATTAATCAGTACTGTGCATTATCAGGGCAGGAGCCGCCAGTGATAAAATCAACGCAAGACGACAATGTAAATGTCAATCAATGCAATGTCAGGATATAAAACCACATAATCAATGAACAAACATAATTTTTTTGCATTTTCTCTCGCCTATTTTAGGGAAATGTAATTGTTGGGATTATTTTTTATTTATTTAAAAAGGAATTTTCATATATTAATCATTACTGTGCATTATCAGGGCAGGATCTGGCCATGTCCATTAATTAATTAAGAAATTAATTAATCCTGGCGAATCTAATTAGGATTATCGGATATTTTGATCGGATTATTGCATTGTCATCGATCCTTGACAGGTATGCAAAGTTTGAATTAAATCTGATCGTTCAAAGTAGGACAAAATCGAGCTCAAAGGGGTCGGTTACAAACATACATACATACAAACATACAGGTGAAGCTAATAAAAGCGTGTTAAAAAGAAATATAAGTTATCGTACAAACGTTTACAAATGTTTTATTTATTACCCACGCTACTGTGTGAACAATGACGTGTGAAATAAAAGGTGTTATCCAATTAATACTTGATAAACTATCAGGTCGTAATTGAAATTACTTTTATGCAGTTTTCCAATTTTATTATACGTCTCTAAGGACTAAATTTTTTATCATATAAAAGACTTGTATCGCGTTAAATAAACTAACAACAAAATATTAAAGGGCATCAACAACACTTATAATGTTAAGCCATGACTCTCTGGCGTTGCGTGTTGTTTGAAAGAGATATCGTGGTCCCGGAACACAAAGGGCAAAAGAAGAAACATGGGTGGGTTTTAGTTAGTACAACGGCAGATTTTTTGAGTTTTTTTTTTCTTTGAAAAACCCCACACTTGGATTTTTTTGTATCGTGGGTGCGTTTACAAACATTTAAACTCACTAACATTTAAAGTCACATGCACAAATAGCCAGACCCGAAACAACTATTTGTAGGCCATAAAAATATTTGCTCCGTGCGGGAATCGAACCCGCGACACTCAGCGCAGAAGTCGATTGCTCAACCATTGCGCTAATCGTGTCAAAATAATTAAACAATTAATTGATCATTTCGGAATGAAGTGCGAGTCGGATTCGCGCACCGGCGGTGTTCCGTATAGATTGCAACATAAACTGCAACAAACTTTAATGGGTTACGTTGTTTCCTTTTGAGGTAGAGAACCCCAAAAGAAGCCATGAATGACTCTATTATCGGAATACTACATACACATTCATCATATTCATACTGTATTGAAAGTCTCTTAAGACCAAAATTGTACAGCAATTCATTTGATTAGAACAAGATTAATTCCTTATGACTTTATTTTGACATCACAATCAATTGAAACCTTTTTTAACAGCGAAATATTAATAGCATTTGTTACCGCGGTCCGTGACACAAAGTAACAATTTAATCCTATAATCCAATACAAGAGTTGTTTTAGCAAGTGCTTCTAGGACTAAGTATTGGAATACTTATCTATATATCTATTAGTCCCAATTGAGAACAGTAGTGACGGCTCCGACTTAAGAGTTGTACGTCACTGGTTCAAATCTAGGATCTCAAAAACATTGTTAAAGAAACCTGCTAGTCATTAAAAAAAAAGAAAATATGTTTATTAGAAGCAATGACGACTAGCACACAAAATAACAAAGAAATAAATAAACGTTGAACACACATCAAAATACCACAAATATTTATCGCACTTTTTTTTAGACCATTTTTAGCGCTATAGCGCATTATTTGGAACATTAAATGCTGCATTAAATCCACAAAAAAAAAACAATAATTTGATGGTCACTAAATAAGAACTGGCCAAGAGGAAGTCACATCGCACACCGAGGGTTCAGTACAAACTTGCGACATAATAGTATATAGTAATATATAGTAATAGCCATATAGTAATAGCCATATAGTAATAGCCATATCTTTTGACTGCATATATTAAGAGATTAATTTTTTCACAGCACAAATGGACCATCGACTTGAGTGTATGTTTTTAATTTCAACTCGATATCCCTACGCATTCCCGAGATAAAAGGTCTTGACAGACAGACGTGTTTTCCGTGTTAAAAATCGAAGTTTACCCTACTTATATAACTTCAGACATTAGGTCCTATTGAACAAACAACTCTCCTAGACAATACGTATGTAAATACTACGCCAACTAAGGGACTAACTACACAATAAACAACGCGAGCACTCCACATGAGTTAGGTCCTTTCATATGTAAAACGTAACACGAATTCGTGTCGAGGGACCCTTATAAACATGATTTCCATTTAAAAGTTTTATGCTTGAATGTTTGCTGAAGATCGATTATGTCTGAAGTGTTTACGTTGAATTTATACATCGGCTGGTTTATAGTAGAATAATTTATTTAGTTATGTACACACAAAACACATATTATGGAAATAAAATACAAATAGATAAAATAAAAGAGCACAACGGTGAAATGATGTTCTTATGCAAAAGTTTACATGTTAAAAATATTATCATACTAGCTTCCGCCCGCGACTTCGTCCTCGTGGCATAGTTACTTTGGGCTAACGCTTAACTTTAACCAGCGCCATGATTGAAAAAATAAATATTTCTCTCTCCCCTTTTCTTCCCTCTTTCTCCCCCTTATCTAACTTACAAAAAAAATAGCGTATGTCCGTCTCCAGGGTCCCAACTATCTCTGTACTAAAATTCATCAAAATCGGTTTGGCCATTTAGGCGTGAAGACGTAACAAACAAACACACTTACACTTTTATTATATTAGTAAGGATTTCATTTATTTATTTATGTACACACAAAACAATATTTAAAAAAGTACATAAGGAAAAAAGAGCACAAAGGTACTGCTTATTTCATAAAGAAATCTCTTCCAGCAGACCTGCGATTGATCTGTCCAGATGGAAAAAAAATAAACACGTCACGTATGTACGTACATAAATGAAATAAAAAATTAAATTAAATGAAATAGGGGCGGATCGCTAGTGAGTTTCTTAAATATAAAAACCGGGCCAATGCGAATCGGACTCGTGCACCAAGGGTTTCGTACAAACTTGCGAAATAAACGGCCATAAATTTTGACTGCGTAGACTTAGGAGGTTGTTTTTTTCACAGCCTAAAAGACCACAGACTTGAGTACTTGGCGTACTTTCAATAAAAAGTCTTGACAGACAGCAAAATGATCCTACAAGGGTTCTGTTTCTTGCTTTTGAGAATACGGAATCCTAAAAAGGTCTAATTCTATGTCTATGTCGCCTCTTCATAGATAAATCTTACCCAGTTTATTCAGGATCAGAAAAAAACGGTTTTCTATGTACATTTATTAGCAATAAAGTATTTATATTGGCTCTATAAACATCTAAATTGTTTTCCTTCCCTCACTTTTTACATTGAGATATCATTACGGAGATAATAATCGAAGGATACAGAGCCCGTATTGTGAAATAAATTCTATTGACGTATTTACAATCTAAATGTGAAGACGTTATGGGCTATTTTCTTTTGCAAACGATGGATATTGATGGCCGTATTCGCTTTTATGTTAGGCGCTAAATCTTAGGAACGAAAGATTGTGTCAAAGTTCAATAACATCTTCATCTCTTTATAACTTCCTGTATTTGTGAAAGAAAAATACATGTTTAAATGCCAATTTATTAAACGCTATTTAAATGTTTTCAAAATATGAATCGATAATAGATATGCGACACTCTCGAGTCATTTTTGGTAAAAAATAGGCCATTAAAACAGCGAATTTATAAATTCGTTTTCTCAAAAATGTTTTATTCGCCTACGAGAGTGACATAGTTTAGATTCTCACAATACTCCAGATATAATAATAGATACAATCTCTCCAACATTTTTTGTGTGGTATTCTAAAAAGTACCATGTTCTCAATCATTTAAGCTCTAAAGTACAGTGCTACAGCGTATCCATAAAACATCAACGTTCTAAGAAAGACACTCCTTCACGGTTGATGAAACAGGTCATAACTTAGCTCCATTTATCCACAATAAGACCCCACATTTTTACAATCAATTTACTCTCAGGTTTAAAAGCTTTTCTAAGAAAAATCACCCATCGAACAGCCATTAAACTTACTTTGTCTTGTATTGGAGATATTTAAGAATACTGGGAAATACTTGGAAGTGCTGGCCAATACCGATAGATGTCTAGGAAGGTGGCAAAAGATTATTAAACTGTTACAATACATCAGGCTATTAAGAGTGAGAGCAGTGTAACGTAGATGAATGCAAGCCATTTGTTTTTGGAGTGGGATAAAGGACAGGCGTTAGCGTATAAGAGTGACGAATAATGGTCTCAATTTAGTTTCAAGGTTAAGTTCATATGTTTTTGTAAAACCTTTTTCCTGTAAAGTAATCGGGCACTAGGTTAACAACATTTGTGGAAACGTAATGGTTCTCATGACGGGTAATATGTTTTATTTATTTCAATAGCAGAGGTTTTCGCAGATAATCCGAATCCGTAGTAGCTAAACAGACATGTATTTGGCAAACAGATTAAGGATTTTAAGTAAAGGAATTGTTAGTGCTACTGTAAAACTAAGCACCTGTTTACTTTATAGTCATTGACTGCATCAGCGATAAGAGTTCATCTAACTACCTTAAAAAATTGGCAAAAACATACTTATTTAAACATTTTGTAACCGATTCGCTGAAAATTAAAAAAAAAGTAATAACTTCTTTTGTCTTTTCAAATGTCGAAAACAAAAGGAGGATATTCTCAACTCGTCACGTTTTTTTTTATGTATGACCTCGCATTTCTTTTTAAAAGTTTTGATTCTATTTATAAAATCGCTTCCGCTACCGCTTTCATTTAGCCCGCAGCACTATTCAGCACGTTCTGTAAATGATCGCAACACTTTTGCAGATAACAATAATAGGTGCTCAGGCGCAGTGTCTTGTGTAAATAGTGTATTTTGTTTATAGCTAAGGATAACTGAACTTTATCGGTGAGACTGGTGGTTACTGCAGTATAGTCTGACTTTATTCAATGGTAATGTAGGAGAAAGATATTTTTTTTGATCTTTGTTTTTTTTAAGGAATTAGAGGTTATTGTATTACCTATATTTTACTACAAGGGACCTCTTGCACTATATGGCTACGACAACGACTTTTAGCCGAAGCGATTTTTTTTAATGTTGCCCCACACTCGGATTTCTCCTGTAACGTAACGGTGCGTTTATAAACATACAAACGCATATTCACAAACATCCAGAACCTGAACAACTATCTGCAGGACATACAAATGTTTTTTTCCGTGCGGGGTTCGAACCCGCGACAAGTAGCGCAACAGTCCAACTCTCAGCCACTACGCCAACCGTGTCGTCAAGTTTGCTAGCGCCACCTGCCGCCGAATTTTGTTCAAAATTGCAGGAACTCGTCGGTCAAACCCGTACATTGCACGAGGACCCTAAGAGTTGATAGAACATTCAGGATATTCAGAACCATATGCACTAAACAACAGAGCTGAGATTCGATTGTAAAATTCTAAATCAATAACTTTCAGCCTTATACCTCGACATAATCTGCCAAAAACAGACCCCGACTATTTTATTATAATTGAGAATTTATGCCGAACTTATCACAAAACCTTAGTTACATCTAATAAGGTGCATCAGACCGTGAGAAGTTATCGATAACCTAACTATAACTAAACCTCCGACTACGTTCAATATTACATCTTTTTGTCCTTTGTTTAATGACCCGAAGTCCCGAACACGGGCTAATAAAGTAGAAAATAATCTCTTTAAGTGCGAATTTGTAGAGCTTCATCCATACTTAGGCTAACCTAAATCTCTTTTCGATAAAAAAGAAACGGTTGAATGAATCAAAGAATTCGTTCGGAAAGCCGGCTCTATACGTACATTTTTTTGCAAGATAATTCCTCAATTTTCAATAGAATGGAAATTATTAAGCGCCCACGTAATGGCTTCCAGTTCGACGGAGTTTGGTTTAATATTATTTATATTAGGCTTTTTATATTATATAATAAC
Source organism: Ochropleura plecta (assembly GCA_905475445.1). Classification (NCBI taxonomy): domain Eukaryota; kingdom Metazoa; phylum Arthropoda; class Insecta; order Lepidoptera; family Noctuidae; genus Ochropleura; species Ochropleura plecta. The sequence continues at coordinate 7,153,503 of FR997732.1, forward strand.
TAGCTTCCACCCGCGACTTCGTCCGCGTGGCATAGTTACTTTGGGCTAAGGCTAACTTTGACCCACGTGATGATCGAAATAAAAATGTCTTGCTCTCCCCTTTTCTTCCCTCTTTCTCCCCCTTTTCTGGCTCCTTTTTGCTTATGTCCGTCTCCAGGGTCCCAACTATCTCTGTACCAAAATTCATCAAAATCGGTTTGACCATTTAGGCGTGAAGATGTAACAAAAACTCACTTTCGGTTTTATAATATTATATAGTAAGGATATATAATATATATATACGAAGTTTGTGCTGAAAATTGATGACGTTGACCATGATCTGAGGAAAAGAATACATTTTCTCTGTACAAAACTACGTCTCAATTCGATCCATGTTTAAACAATACACTACACCAGCAAGGCAACAAGATTAAGTATTACAAAACCACTTCTAACCATAGTAAATCGCTTGTACTGAACCTCGAAGGAATAAAAGAGTATTTCCACGGTGACGTATTCTATTTACGTCACCACATAATTCTCGCGTCCACAATTTCCCGAGCGAAAACAAGAAAAACAAAACCTAACCACGCCAAGAATAATACTCGAATCAACAGAAGTTCGCCTCTGCTATTTAAAACCCATGTTAGTTATATTCCATACGAATTTGGACTTTGTAACTTGGGGGTTAAGTGATAAAATCGACTGTGTGAGAATGGAGGGTTGTCGGCTAGTGGGGCGACAGATCGATAGCGAGTTACTGATATAAATAGGACGGGCGAACTTAAGGCTGTATGTCCTCAAACGCTCGGTTTCGTTTGGTACGAATCGATTGTAGTGCCTAATAGTATCGAGAGCAGACGCTGAACTCGGCCTACTTTATACCCCGTATATTGGATTGTAAAGCAGATGTGAAGTGGAAATTTTGATTCCATTATCGCGGGGATTATGCAAAACTGCTAAGTTTAGAGGCGGAGGAGGGATGGGCTCGTAACAAACTTTTAGGGTGATAATATTATAATCTTATTGTGGTATTACTTCCTTTATATATATGGGCGTACTTAACGAGTTGAATATTCATTTTCACATCATAATGAAGTAACTGACTACAATGTGTGTTAATTTGAAATATTCTAATGTTATTTATTTAGTATTTTTAACATAATAAAATATTGTTATACTTAAAAAACACATTTTGGTAAGGGACGTATAGATTTTTATTTTATTGGTAACCTTATTTCATAGTTAATGTATATTTGATGGATACAAATGAATGGTGTTATAGTTTGAATGTGTTTTATTTGTGCCAGTCATATCAAAACTTTTTGGATACCTACGAATTTGTTTAAAAAAAATGTATGGATATGAATGACGTAGGTAACTAGTTAACCATGCATTGCTCAAGTAGAAACCGGGAATTGGGTCATATTTAACTTCAAAGATTTTTTTTACTAATGGCAATGAAAACGTGTTAAAAGTAAAACTGTCTTACATTGGAAGAATCTGTAGTTTGTCAGTTGATAAAACATAACACACTGGTACTATTCTTCCCACCGGGGTTTCGGGTTGTTAGAAAGAGATACCGCGGCCCCGGAACATAAAGGGCAAAAGAAGGAACATGGGTTTTAGTCAGTACAAGTCTAAAACCGCTTAGACCAGGGGAAAATATTTGATGTTTTCCGATCCGCAAAAAAAAACTGTAACTATACTTTGTCGCTTCCAAAAACTATCAAAAACCATCGCTTAGCCACACAGGAGTAGTCACACATCGTAAATTAGCTGAAACAGTTGAACATCGTGTATTGTGTTCAAACTATCTAACTCCATATAGCGTGTCACTACACTATCACGTCAAACACATTACCTTTTAACGGCACTACTAGGTATATGAAACGGTCCGTTTTGCATCCTGATTTAACCGTTTATTTACGTAACAGTTTAATTTAACTGCTACATTCGAGTTATATTTAACTTTGTGAGCTTCTGAATAGCGATGTCATCTATATTTGAGTTTTTGGAGCGGGTAGTTGGAAGTTTAACCTATTTCTGAGTTGGTTTTACTGGCAAATGGCTGAATCTAGTACCTATGTTGTGGTTTGTAAAAGATAGCTATTGTCTACATTTGAAAATAGAGCTTCTTGGATTATAAGAGAACCTCATTGGTCATTAGCATGAAATTCTGAGTTAAATTTTCAGGTCGAATAAAGTAAATATTATTAAAGTTTTTACGTGGAATTTCCCTATACAGCCCGGAATTTTAGATTTGTACCCCTGATGGCAATAGATTCGCCTCCTAATTGCGTAAAATTATAAGGGGTATTACATTATTTCCGAAATGTATTACTTTATAGAAATGCATAGAGGGAACTTCATCCGAGTAGTCTAGATTTTAAATAAAAAAAATATTAAAAATTTTTAGCCATCAAGGTCTCCAATGTTTTATCCTAATCTAAACCTAAAATAGTGTTAATTACTTCACGCCATTTACTTTAGCTGGTGTTGCGGGTTGTTCGAAAGAAGGAACATGGATGGGTTTTAGTCAGTTCAAGGGTGACACTCCCCCGCTCTGCCCAAATCAAATCAAATCATTTATTTCAATTAGACCATTACAGGCACTTTTGAATGTCAAGAAACAAAATGAATCTACAGTCCCGGTCACAAGGCATAATAACTTGTGAAAGTACTGTAGTTGTCCATTGCAGTGTAAGTTACCTACTTGATGATCCCCCATCCTTAATAAAAAAAGCCATTTACTTATTAGATATCCGCGGGCGCTGCGGGTTGTTCGAAAGAGATACCGCGGCTCCGGAACGTAAAGGGCAATAGAAGGAACATGGGTGGGTTTTTAGTCAGTACAAGGGTGACATTCCCCCCCGTTTTGCCCCATTGAGCAGTGGAAGTTACTTGATGATTCCCCATCCCTGATAAAAAAAGCCATTTACTTCTTAGATATCCGTGGAGGTCGGTTGGCAGAGCCATGTAGTCTGAACCAAATGCAATTGAACCTCTGCCAGCTTTCACAAGTCAGTCTACCTATGTTAATTCCAGTAAGAAACTTGCAGCGAAATAATCTAGTTCCGGAATCTTGACCTACTTGTAACAATTTGATTTTAAGTACTCCATTCTGATGTGACAGGTCTATTATGCTGCTAAGTACTGTATTTTGAAGCACGAATGCTTCCACATTAGTTTCTATGTATATAAGTATGGTAGTTAAGGCTTATGTAAACCGCGGCTTCGCTTGCCTATAAGTCTGTATCTTACGGGGACGCTTTATAGGCTATAGACTATCCATCACTGCAATATTTTTTTAGAATTGGATCAGTAGTTCCGGAGAATACTCCCTAAATACAAACTTACTAACAAACTTTGAATTATATTTTTATTACAAGGTTTTCGATTTTTAGATTCAGTTTATGTCGTCGATGAGTTTCATTAAAAACTTTTCGTCATAAATCATAACTATTTTATTTTAAAACAATATACATTGTGTAGAAAGTAAAAATTACAATAAGGATACGAGATTACAATATTATTAATTTATCAAAGATATAAATTAAATTACAAATAAAGGATGTCAAACATTAAAAAAAAATATAGCAATACACATAATATTATGTCAAAATAAATCAAGGATGCCATACTCCTATTAACCGTATTTTTTTAAACTGCTGTACAATTTGACAGAAGATTTTTTTGCGTAAAATGATGTGACTAGGAATACCCATCAAAAGACGAACGTCTATTTTATCAAACGGTTTTGGTAAATCTAGTCACTGAAGAATTTTAGTTTTCACTGATAACTGATAAGGCATACCAATAGAACATAATGCGGTAGCAACAAGAAAAGGTAAAGAACTTTTAACCTTGCGACGAAATCGGTTGAAGTTTTCGTTTAAGGCTTATGTAGGTAAGTAGGTGAACTGTGGTAAACGAACCGCGGAAGTGGGGCTGAGGGGTGTATTATTTTGTACGAGGTTTATTCATAAAAGGAAAATAGATTAAACTTTCAACGATATATCACCTGCCTAACTCTTTTCAAATATGTTGGGGTCTGCCAGATTCAGCTGAATACCGGTATTTTACATGGAGCGACTGCCTATCTGACCTCCAAAACTCAGTTAGGTAGTACTGTGTACTTCTTGGTATGACTGGTTGTCAGACTTTCGGAAACTGACTACCTGTAACGACTGTCAAAGATCTGAAAATGACAACTGGGACCAACAGCTTGACGTGCTTTCCGAGCCACGGAGGAAACTCGGTATGTAACGGGTGGTTACACGTCCACAGACCAACCTAGGCAAGCGCGGCTTAACCCAAAGATGGACAAGAGCTGCTGCTTTTATGTAGCCACGAGCTCCTCTCTCAAGTTTCAGCGATATGATATACATATTAATCCTTGGTGATTAGAAACGAGTCTCATTTCTAGAACATCTTTCTAATGAAACATTAAAAAAAGTTATTAAAAAAAACACGCTTTCGCTTACACGTATTCTTCTAAATTATGGTGGACTAAACCGTTATTTTTGGCTGTCTGCTATACTAAGTTTAGAATGACATCATTTAGTTTGGATAACCATGTATTGTCATCTAAACTAAACACGCATGCAAAATGTTGGCTCAATTGGAAACCGGGACATTAGTCAAATATAACTTCTACGATTTTTTACATATTTTGTATTTTTTACCGCAAGACACGTGAATAAATTCCTAATAATATAAGTAACTTAGCTCTACACAGGTTGATCCCCAACCCCATCAATATGGCCCTTTGATCCGAGGCACTGACGCTTCCTAAAGCCTTTGTGGCGGCCTTAATCGCAAATCAACAGCACCTATGTGATTAATCTTAGGTAAATTAATTACCCCGACCTTCATACTTCACGGCTCACATGTTTAGGCAAACTGCCGTAGCTTGGGAACCCGCTGTGTTAACGGTCTAAGGTATGAGAGGAAGCGTTTTCTGATATTCAATTTTGGTTTTATTTAGGTCGGTACAGTAACAGCCACGGATTATTGATTTGTGTATGTTTAGTGGTAATAAGCTCGAACCTGATTACAATGTTATGTTATGTTGGCATTTCTAATATTTTAGGCCAACAATATCCATTCTTATAACATTTTAAAAGCTGTAGGTAACATGAAATATTGTTTTTGTAGATGATTGTTGCACATGAATGAGCAAAACAATGCACGTGACATGACTAACCTAACTTAATTACTTTTATTCTACTTTATACAATACTAAGTATATACTTTTATTTAGCAATCAATAATTGTATTACAGAGAGTCAACAGCAAACAGCTATAAAATACACATGTGACAGTCCCATTCGAACAAAATAAATTAATTTCATAAACCGCTCCTCACTCACAGTTGTACCACAGCCGTAGGCCGCCATTTCTCATCATGACCTTCCTTGTGACAAGGGTGGCTTTGTTTGAGATATAATGGTGGGAACCATTTAGCTGGAAAATGTGCCTGGAAGCCTCATTCCTCTGTATTATGTTGGCAGTACGTAACCTAGATATTTGCGCTGAATTATTGTCTGTGTCGCATCCGTGATGTTGGCGGTTTTGTAGTTATGTTATGTCGAGTTGGAATGTAATTAAAGATTTTGAAGTTTGGTAGTTCTGATTGAAATGGTGTTTAAATACAGAATGTGAAATTACCTGGATCGTGGTTTGAGGAAGACTTTTTAATACGAAGTTTTAATAAGAAGGTAAATATAAATTAGGTTTATGTACTACTGTAATAAATTATTAGTTTATCCTTGTATTTATACAGAGTGCAACATAATGAGCCTTTTAAATTAACAGTAGATCTCATTTTATTTTGATATTTTATAAATATTTTCCAGTATAGGATTATGTACTTATGGTGCTCTGGTGCCTTAGACATTAAGTTCGCCTATGTACAGTTTTTATTTGTGCACAAAGTTTTAATAAAAAAGCGCTAGACCAACTTGGTGGTCCCTCGGACCATAAAGAGAACTTTTGATCCATGACTTTGGAAATTTTTAACTTTTGATTTATTATTGACCTGCTTATCAGGGCGAGTCCTAAAGATCTTTTTTTTGCGAATTTCAAGTTCTCGTAGAACACATCTTTTAGTCGGAATTACGTTGATAATATTACACCTTGTATAGAGCGCTAAAATCAAGTAGACATCTTCATAATCACGGCCCACATCAATAATTTTATTCCTTTTCTCCTTGGCAGTACTTCTTGTTTGTTATGATAGGTAAATGATTATAATGGAATTTTCATTGTCATTCCTAAGGATAGATTCCTACAACTCTGATCATAGGCAAGAATTGTGGTTCCCACATGGATCTTACTAATATTATAAATGCGCATGTTTGTGAGGATGTATGGATGTTTGTTACTCTTTCACGTCAAAACGGCTGAACGGATCTTGATGAAATTTGGCCAATCCATGTGATTTAAAAAAAAAACTTTTCAACAGTAGAAAGTTCAAATGTTACCAATGATTTGATTAAAAGCCAAATATATTTGAAAAAGCCCGTCGAAAGCAAAACCACAACGATTCAAAGATAATATTGATCGGTATTCAAAACAGAATTCGGTCTCAGTGAGTTTACGTGTCATAGACATTTTACGATCTTTTTATACCTTTTCAAAAGTCGCTCGGAGGCATTATGTATATTGAGTAGACGTTAGACCCTAAGCCTAAGCAAATATAAAACATCTCGAACTCCTTTCAGAAGTTAATGTCAAATCGTTTCTTTCCTTGAAAAGTTTACTCGACAAATGTCATTCGTTTCAAGCTAAGTTATCTCGATTCTTGAAATTTCTGAAGACTCCTTCAAAGGGTTTCGGGTTCATTTCGTTTATCCCGCAGAGACCATCTGTTTGCGCCTTATCTAAAGTTCCCGAGCCACTGATTAGATCGTGAGAGTACTTCAAGACGATGTGACTTCCGCTTAATATACAGAGAATTTGGGGAAAACCCGGAAAGTATAAAAGAAACTATCAAGCATTTCATGAAGGCCCCTCACAAAAATAACTCGTAAAAAGTCACCAAACTACTTGATTAACCCTAGAAGCCTAATCTATTTCGGATGTACACAAAGCCTTATTATACGTCTCAGAGGCGTACATGTATAAAAGCCCTATTTTAGCAATACTATTTGATTAAATTTATTTAAATATTTTAGCATATATAAAATTTAGAATATAAACTAAAAATAAAACAACACAGTTATTCATTATAACTATAATCATAGTTATTTATTACAATGAAAAAACAATATGCATAAATTGTAACAAAAATAAATAACTTCTTAAAAATCAACTAAAACATATTTTTTTTTTTAGAAAATCTAATTTTTTTAGTGCTTATCAGTTACTATTAGGGCAAGCATTAAAAATAATTTTAATGCTTGCCCTAAGTCCTAGCTTTAGGAGCAGTCAACACACATGTCAACCTTGTGCTCGCCACACACAGATTTTTTACATTTATCTCTTTTTTTTTTAGGAACAAAAGGCGCAGTATTTTCGTTTTTTTGACTCGGGTTCTACTTCTCGATGTTCGTTACTTGAATCAGTAGGTTTTACGAGATTTTGGCTTATATTTTCTCGTAAAGATCGTTTCAAAGTCGGAGCTTCAAGTCTCTTCTCCATCCAAGGCCTGACCAAATCGTACTAAGCTGTTTCATGAATTTTCTTCTGTTAAATGGTTTCTTATTATTCTTAATCATGTTGTGGCCATATATCGCCGAAAAAATATATAGAGTATACGAAAAACCAACAAAAGTAAAATCACACAAACCTAGTTAAAAGTTACACAAAGCCTAAACATACGTCTCGCAGGCGTGCTGTACTACGATAAATCAAAAATGGCAGGACTTACCTTCACGACACGGCACTGTCCGCTAGCTCCTGTCGGCCAATGAGATGGCTGAAGAGCACGACACGCTAGCTTCAACCGTTAGAAAGAGACAAACGATATTCGATTGCGTGTACGCCTCGCAGGCGTAGATTAGGCTTCTAGGGTTAAGCAAATAGAACTATGTTCTGAGCCTTTACGATCAAGTCACGACATTTCAGTTTAGTTAAAAATAAACTAACATCGCAGAAGACTATTGATTGCTAACTCGTAGCTTAAGTTTGCGTGATTACAAAATAGTACAACGTTATACATGACGAAGACTTATAAGCAATGAAGTAACTTATTTCGTCGCCTTCAAGAGACTTCGTCGGTTCGATAAATATTTGTGTTTTTCCTCTGAAGCGTATCTCTGATTGATCGCAAAGGGGAAAAATATTTTTTTAGCATCGACCATGTTTTTGCAATCTATTTCTACGATGTTTTTATTATGGCCTCTGGTTATATATCTTTATCGAGCGAAACTTAGTAAATATGCGAGTCTGTATATGAAGATAGAAACCTATAATGGAATAAAAGATTGGTGGAAACTAGAGGTTTGTAACTATTTTGCAAGTTATTGTCATCAATGCATCAAATGGTTTTAATGATAAGATGGATAATTTGAAATATTCTATCTAGAACTTGATCAAATTCGAGTTATTGTGGATGTCTTTTTTCCTTTTTGTTAATTCATTAATTAAACCTCTCCCCAAAGAGTCTATTCAGAGAAGGCAAAGTATTGATCACCACGCTAACTCAAGACGGGTTAGCGATTTCAGACTTCTATCAATTATAAGTCCAGGTTTGTCACGATATTTTCTCTCACCGATGTCTAAGATAAGCTTAAAAAGTACATAGGAATTGAAAAAAAGTCATATTCGTACTTGCCCGGATTTGAACCCACAACAGTATATTGGATATTAGTTTAAGACATTAGCCCTAGCATTTATACTACAATAAAATTCACAGCTAGACAATAAATAAAGGTACGAGCTGCATCGTATAATGATCATTCACACCATCTCATGTACCACAAACACGTACGGATGAAATATCTAGCGACATTTCTAGTCTGAAATATGTACTAGAACCGTCTAGAACTTTCCAGCTGTCGGCTAAACTACGAAATAGTACCTATCCACTAGATAAACGTAGGATGTAATAAACATGGATGAGATAGTTGCAATAGCTTTGTGTATTTCGAAACTGGCTTACTGATATAAATTTGGTACTGAGTTTACAAGACTGATAAAGAATTTTGTTTGTGGAAAAATCTGTTGGTGTTTGGGAAAGTAAGTTTGTGTTTTGTTTGTGAAGCCCGACGTTTCGTACCTACGTTTTTGAAACCATGTCTTCCATACCTGAGTACAATTAACGCTCTATCACTCATAAACAGAGATTTATTTGATTTTTTGGATTGGAGCAAGAAAATGAAATACACGTATTTCTGGGTTTTATTATTTTTAAGAAACAAAACAATATGACTAAAATAGGGAAATGTTGCTTGTAGGAGTCAAGAGTCGTATTTTTTGGTACTAGCTCGTTAGTTCGAGATGTGGACTATAGGCTACAGTACGCTATTAAGGCGTCATTAACCGTGACAGTAGTCAGCCATACACTGCCGCCCGTCGCCCGCCAGAGTCCCGCTTCAACGCGCACCAAGATTATTCGAAAAAACAACCCACCTTGATTTATCAAACACAATACAAATAAAAGCCGTATACTAAAATATGGGTCATTAAATTGTCTTTTATATGATTAAAGTTTCATGTAAATACGCCCCATAGTTTTTGCGTGATTGTCGTTTTTTTGTCCACGTTAGACAATACTTTACAAATTAATTACACTATGTTATTAAAATATAATTTCACATTTTCACATATCAAATTATGAATAAAATTGTCTAGTATAACATATATTTTTTTCAAAGAAATAAGACTACAAGTTTAGACGTGATGTTCAATAAAAAAACATTAAAAGTCGTTTATCTGCGCCTTAAGGTAGGAAATCAATTATTAAAAAAATTGACGCGTTTGTACGGTATGTTGCCTACCGTCTACACAGTGATAAAGAGGGTTAAGCCATTGGTCCTACCCCTGCCCTCTTTCAGGTCGTGTCGGAGTGCCGTCCCATAAGACTATAGGAGTGCACCTGTGTCTGCGCACACACTTGTGCACTATAATATCTCCTGCGCCGATAGCTAATCTCGGCTAAGATTGGCCGCAGTGACTGAAAACGATCAAGAAGACTATTATCCTATCCTACTAATATTATAAATGGTTTGTGAGGATGTATGGATGTATGGATGTTTGTTACTCTTTCACGTCAAAACGGCTGAACGGATCTTGATGAAATTTGGCACAGAGGTAGATTATAGTCTGGAATAACACATAGGATATTTTTTTATTTTTATATCACACGGGCGAAGCCGTGGGCGCTAGCTAGTTATTAATAAGTTAGGGAAGAGGTCACTAAAATTAACGAATTCAAAAACTCACTAAATGCGATTTAATTATGACAGCCACTCCCTTGCTGTTTATAATTATAGCGCTAAGAAAGCCTATTTTCATCAGTGGCGACCATGAGTTAACATGACCCTAAGCCCATTAAAATAGGGTGACCCACAGACCGCACCTCATCTATTAATAAGTATAGTGTCTGCGATGGCATCATACATGTCTGCCTTGTGCCATAAAACTGTAACTAGTACAGATAGCACATACAGACCTGTCAAAGTTATCTATCAATCTGAAATTGATGTCTCAAGGTTAACTATCGGTTTGGTACTACATTCTATATCCATTTATTGGCGTGTCAGTTAAAAATTGCGTTGTACATCATGATGGATCTGCTGATACGAGTAAGTGTCTCTGTGACGACAGGGTTTTCTTTTTGTAAAATAAAAACTTTGATTTGGATTGGCAAATAAAGAAAAAATAAGATATATTTCAGTAGTAACTTTTGCCCGCGGTTCAACACAGTTCCCCATTCCTGATTTGCAGGTACCTGCTACCTGTACTTTTTGCCCTTGTGCCTTATTTATTGTTATAGTAAAGCTAAGTTTTCCCTTTTCTTCCCCCTTTCTCCCTCATATCTCACTTTAAAACAAAAATGAGAAACTAGCCTATGTCCGTCTCCAGGGTCCCAACTATCTTTGTACCAAAATTCATCAAAATCGGTTTAGCCATTTAGGCGTGAAGACGTAACAAACAAACAATCTCACTTTCGCTTTTATAATATTAGTAAGGAATATCATACTAGTACAAAATGTTTTCCTCTAAATGCGCATTTTGGTTTTCATTAATTCCTTATCGCGAATTCACGAGCGCACTTAAAAAGCCCACCTCATTTCACCTATGTTGTGCGAAAATAAATCTCAAGGAAAAACCATAAGCAACGAAAATAGAAAGATATATTTCTGGTGGTTTTCTAAAATATTGTCGCATAGGAAAAATCCAAGGCATCAGTCACGGTCGTCCCAGCTCGTGACCTGGTACGCAATAATGAGCACGGGATGTCCGTAACTACGATAACTCCCTCCTACGAGAACTATGCTATTTTCTTTTACACGCTTTTTTGTGTCTTTGTAAACGGATGGCTTATACAAGGTGGAAGAAATGTGAGAATGGTTTACACATACATTAGTATTACAAAAAAAAACCGCTGTTTAATTTAAACCGATTTTTAAGGGGTTTCGTACCTCAAAAGGAAAAACAAAACCCATATAGGAATATTTTGCTGTCCGTCTGTCTGTCATGACACTTTATCTCGGGAAAGAATGCAGGTATCACATTTAAATTAAATAAAACCATATATTCAAGTCTGTGGTCGCTTGGAGCTGTGAAAAAAACAACATGCTAAGTCTACGCGTCAAAAGATATGGTCGTTTAAGTCGCAAGTTTGTACGGCGGAACCCTCGGTGCGCAAGTTTATTTTATTTATTTTTATTTATTGGTTCACCAACAATTGTCCACACTGGTTTTATGCTAAAAGTAACATGCGAAAAGTAATATATTATATATTAGTGCAACAATCACTTAAAGGTAAACACTGCATGCATATTTAAGTTCAAGAAAAATAATTTAATTTAACTAATCTAGACTAGTTCGACTCGCACTTGGCCGTTTTTTTTTTTTAATTACCGATAAAAAATTCTATGTTCGGAGTTATGTACTTACGGAATACGCGATACAACCGTTTTAGCGTAGATATCCCTTCCATACATATATCGTTTTCGCCTAATCTGCGCCACAGCACACTTTTAGCAACTTTGAATTCCACATACCTACAGATTAATAGGTACCTACAGTCATCATATATTTTTACAAGTTACAATATTTAACTTTTTTTGTATCTGACGTGTTGACAGATAAATCTTACAGATGAGATAAACTTGATTTACCTATCATATTAATTAACAGCCCAGCCCATTGCGGCGTCGGTTTTAAAAATCATTTTCGTCTACAAAACTATCAATTAACACTATGAATATAGAACTTGGCTATTCTACTAATGACAAGACTTTTACCATGTAAGTACCTACATTTAAAATGATAATATTTGCAATTAATTAATGTTTATCTTATATTTGTTCCGATCGCTCTTACTTTCGGAATAATCCGACCAAAAATCTACACGTACTAGGTATCTTAAAAGGAAATCGTCGTAGATTACCAAACTGTCGTGTGTGTAGTTACAACACTATTCGCTCACAAGTCGCGACACGTTGGAAGGCCGAAGTTAATTCAGTGCGGAAATGTTAGCCAACATCCAGACCGGGGATCGACGACCGGATATCACAACAAACCACCGTAACTATACTCGTTTCTCGAGGACAAATACGTATTTGTGTCTTATCTCGACTTTAATAAATCAACAAACCTATTTTTGAAATCTAGGCCACATTTGCGTACCCTAGTACTTTAGTTAAACTGCACGTAAATTGTCCACAATAAACTCGTTTGAAAAATAACTTCTATCAACAAAAATCGATTAATAGGTACGCGGAATCGTCTTCAACCTAATCGCCATTTAAATATTAGATCTGCAAATCACCGAGGAGCGACTATTCCGAGTAGCAAATCGATTCAATTCCATTGATTTGTTTCGATTACGTCGCATCGCATAGCAAAATCGATTTGTGAGTTTAGTTGCAGAGAGTTAAGAAATGTATTTTAAGTAGATATTTATTTACGTTGCTACGGACCGTTTGTTCTCATTGTCACGGTCATAGACAGAGGTCGTATTGAACGTCCGATGTTAAAATGTTAGCTCTATTTAACCTCGAGCAAATGAAACCGCAAAGCAGCAGCTCGAGTACGGTTATTTATATGTTTTTACATGGAATGTTCATGAAAATCTAATAGTTCTTTTTTCTCTTGTTCACAGATACTCAACATGCATATTGAAGTGCAAGTTGCCCTAAATTTCGTCATATCCTACCTGTACAACAAGCTACCAAGACGGCGCGTCAACATCTTTGGCGAGGAGTTGGAGAAGGCGTTGAAAGACAAGTTCAGGGGGCACTGGTACCCCGACCGACCGTGCAGAGGGTCGGCCTTCCGGTGCCTGAAGACTGGGGGCCCATTAGACTCCGTCCTGGAGCGAGCGGCAAGAGAATCCGGAGTACCAGTCCGGGATGTCCTCGAACATCTACCGCGGGATCTCGCCGTTTGGGTGGATCCAGGTGAGGCTTAACTGTTTTTATTCTGATCATTATAAACAATCTAGGGAAATAAAAGTAACGTTGGTAGGTATAAGCAGTGCTCGTAGCAGTTTATTCAATTCAAAAGTCTAAGAAACTTCGTTTCTGCTACAATAGAAATCAAATACAATCCGACCCAAATAGAATTTCGCTGTGAAAAGTTAGAACTGTCCGCCAGTAAATTGTTCCTAGTTTTGCTGTGGGATAATTTTGACAAACGTCACTACAACTGAAGTTCTGACGCTATCCCAACGCGTCGCTTGGCTTGGCTCTGTCGTTTGCCAAATATGTGACGTTACACACAATCTATGTAGACCAAATATCTAACTTTATCTGTTGTCGAGATAAAATTACCTTCATTTCCCATTATACCTATAGTTTTAGTTATGTCGCCGTGGCGATAACTGTTCTGTTTACGTAGCTACGTCAGTAAAGTAGATAATAGTTCAGAACAAACGGTTCAGTAATAGCCAATAATTAACAACAGTCGACCCGGAATTTTAATTGGCTTCCATGTGTTTAATGAAAATGTAAAAGCGTGGATTCTTCATAAATAAACAATCCAATTAGATAAGCGTTGAAATCATGCAGTCATAGTAGTAGCAGAAGTGCCTAACAATGTTTTGAAATGATGGGGTGCGTTGCATAATGTGCAGAACAGCAAAATAAACGAGGTCGACAAACAGACAAAATGCTATAAGAGCGAATAATGATTGCAGTAGGTACGTCACTAGCAACTGGAATGTAATTTTCTCACTGAACTAGATACAAGCCGTCCAGTCTAGCTACCATAGCATTGTTCTGGAAACAAATCAAAAAGTTAGAACAAGTCCCGGGTGTAACTGAATAACTTTTCCACTCGAAAACGCTTTGGCTTAGCTCTGTAAAAACATGTAAGTGCTCGTGTGCTCAATGCGAAACCGATATCTCGAAATGAATCTTGAAAAAAGATCGAAACCAAAAGTAATGTAATTCCTGACACAATTTCACGAGGTTGAGTGCCGAGATTGGATGGCGAACCAAATAAAGACGAGATTTGCTCTCGTGTTTCAGGCGAAGTATCGTACCGCATCGGAGAAAAGGGCGCGGTGAAGGTGCTCTTCAGTAGTGACGAGCGAGCTGCCGATGAGAGGACCGATAGAGAGGTAAGCACCACATTCAAACCCCATAATAGGCTAAACTAGACAGAATTTGGATACCTATTACGATGTTTTAAGGCTGATTTAAAATCTTGGATGCAAGTGTGATGCAAGTGAATTCGTCTCTTGCTTCACTTTTATTGTATTACTATTTTATTATCTTTGCTTCTCCACGTTCGTGCATCTGACCTTATTGGTTACATCCTACCATGTGCCCTAAAAAAAGGTCAGCTGCGTGTGTGAAGTGCCTAATACTATTAGCGAATCGTGCGTCTGTAAGACTAAAGCAGAAATATCAATTTATTAAATTAATTGCGTCTGAAGACAATATTCGAATAAATTAGTGTTGTCTGGCTATGTGTTTTGGCAATAAAGAACATCAGGTGGCGCATGGCTCAACCCAGTTATCAATGATAAATAAGTCATTACGCGTCTATCGAGATGACAGTATGCGTATTTTGGCCTAACTACAAGATGAGTAGAGTGAAACTAAGGTGAAAATTAAATCTTCTCTCTAACACAAGATTTACATAGGTTCACTCATGTGACACTACTTGAGACTAAACAGATTCGATTGACAAGTTGGCCTTAAGCATTGGCAGGTTGTCCAATGCGCACAAGTTATCGGCCATATTAGTTTGAGATCCACTTCTAGATAAAGGTGGCTGAACGCTGGCCGCAACTGATAACGATAACTAGCTCATGGTGTTCATCTTAATGTTTGACTGTATTGTTCCAGGTGACCCGCGCTTTCAACCCTGAGGCGCAGTGCTTCCGGCCTGTGGAGCCTGCTGCCGCACCTTCGCCCCCCGCGCCTGCCGCTTTCTCTCCAGCGCCACCATTCCGCGCCCAACCTTTAACCTTCACCACTGCGACTTTCGCGCAAACCAAGTTCGGAAGCACGAAGCTGAAGACAAGCAGCAAACGTGCGAACCGCATGTCGCCCACCGAGTTCAGCAACTACATCAAGCAGCGCGCGATGCAGCAGCAGCTGGCGGCGCGGGCGCTGTCCCCCGCCTCGGACCCCGCGGCGTACTTCGTGGCACGGCGCGAACCCGCCCCGTCCTCCGCGCCCCCCTACCCGCCGGCGCCGGCGCACCTGCTGCTCGCCAACTGAGCCGCGCATGCGCGCTAGCCGCACCGCGCGAACCGCTCATAGAGTCTTTACTTTTTTACGAGAGAGACGCGCGCCGCGATTTATTTTTTTATTTTCCGCGGGGGCGTCCCGCGCCGCCCGCCGCTTGTGATATCCGTACGATTTTCCATAACTTTTTGTATTCTCGTTCGTTACGTCGATGTGTAAATTTATCGATAGGAGCAATAATCAGCCGCGCGACTCGCCGGCGATTTATTTTCGTAATATTTAATGCTGAGTCAAGTTTTTGATGTCTTCGTTCGATATCGATATATTCGTAGAGTGTAAGGGAGCGAGAGGCCGAACGGCCGCGTGCGCTTACGACGACGTACCTTCTAGAGCGAGCCTGTATACATACGTCCTCCGATCTAAGAGAAATACTGATATTTAAATATGTATACATAATATATATTCGTACGCGATAAACGTCTAATTTTTTCACGTGGAAACGAGGCCAATAGAGAAATTACGTATTTTTAATATTGAAATTGATAATTCATACTTACTATTATAGTGTACTAGTACCTATGTATTGTACTCGTATGTTGTAATAAATGTTTGCATATCCGGTGGGACGTGGTCGGACGGCGGCGGGCCGCCCGAAGGCGTCGGAGATCTCACATAGTGTAATCATCACTCGTACGATTGTACCCTTATAATAATAATTATTATAATACTATACATAATATATTATAGGTTTAGCTACGTTTCAATCTAACAGTATTTTTTTAAGAAGATATTAGTCCTTGTGTACATTTGCCGGTCGACCGCGTCGCGGCGTCCGGCCTTAGCGTGTATGGTATACTTATATTGTTATAAAAGACATGAATATGAATAAATGATAGAAAAAATATTTCTCAATTTCATTAAGATAACGGGTGCATGCAAATTCATAAAAATAAATACTATGTGTTATTTATCTTTTTTATATTTCACTTGGCGCTCGGTTCAGTTTTTCAAACGACGTCAGTTAAGTAGTAGTGGTGTGGGTGCAACGGCAGGCTTGCTAGTGTTGTGACGCTGCTCGCCCGGCTTCCAAGCACAACACTCACAATCTTGTACTTTAACTGATATGTACAACTATTTTTTACAATTTTTATATTTTGATTTAGATTTAAGCCTAGTTGTATGATTTCAACCTTAAAATGTACTTTATTAACACCCTATGAATAAATTATTACGTAATATGTAATAATATTGGTATGACTGCCGATTGAGAAACTGACCGAAATGCTACAGTATTTTGTAGATAAAATCTATAATGTAAGTTTAATAATAATACAACTTAGCGTAATGAGATTTTTTATTATAAAGATACTTTTTATTTTTCTTTCTTTTGTAAGATATATTCGATGGAAGTGTTAAAGATAATATAATATTTGCATAATATAGTAAATGCGGCTCTCCATGTCCGCTAATATAATTAGTCAATAATAATTTTTCATATTGTTGTACGACTTTTTAAGTTTATATTAAAATGTTTTGTGCAATCTATAATGTGTGTTATTTAGAGTGCAACCCCAAATAATCTTTAAAAACCAGGTGGACCAAGATGTTTTATGGCCGTAACCGCTTAATCTAGTAAAAGCTATATCCCACATTTGAATAACCAGTATACGGGTTAACTCTAGTAATTTATGGGTTATCCATTTAAATAACACAACACAGGGCGCAGGCTACGTTCGTTACTTTCCTGCATTATGTATTATTAATTTATTAAATCTAATCTGACCCGATTATTATAGCTTGATTAAACCTATAATACGGGTTAACCTTTTCTAGAGTGTAACCCAATTAAAATCCCTATATTTTATTTATATACGTATAAAGGTCACCGACAGGTTTAGCTTCAGCTTAAATACGAGTAACCTTTTTGGTACTCGTTTTTATAGTGAAACATTTATTACATCGTCTCAAACTTTTTCGTCTGTGTGTTGCATGTCGCGTGACGGTCGGCCGCAGAGTAGGGACGTCTAAATGTCTATAATATGAAAAAAGTTTCACTTTTACCGTGGTTTCATAAAACCACACAATCCTTTTTTTGATTTTGTAGAAAAGAAATCAGGGTTATTATAAAATGAAAGTCAAAACTAATAATCATTAAGTCACTTTATTATCAAACCACAAAGATGACAAAAGTGAACCTCATCTATGGACAATTTTAACACATTCAGACGCCGTCAAGTACAAAAATATTTACGCAGTACTATGTCAAAAATAAGTTTCTGGCAGCTATTATAATAATCCTAATTAGAGCACAATAATTAAATAAATTTGATAAAGGGGTTGGAAGATTTTTGTATTAAGCGTGACCTACCTAACTTCCGCCATTTTAAAATTTTCACTAAGTTGCCACCACGCATAAAACGTGTAGATATTAATCGATAGCGGTTATCAATACACTTGTTTTTTTTTATAAGACACAATCCTCTAACTAAAGCGTCACGTTACCGAGATAATTATGAGTTATCAAAATTAAAATCCTTTTACTAATGGAACAATCCAATCGGTAAACTTGTTTTTGACACCCCTTTTTATATAAGGCAAAATACAACACACCAAAGTATCAAAATATGAGTCAAATCTTCTAAAACGTCACATTTCCGAAATATAATAAAAGTTGTGTTGATGGTAAAGTTTGGCTTTGAATGCTCTCGGAAACGTGACGCCACAAAAAATATGGTTTAGTGCCAAACTTGTTTGTATTGATGTCTGTCAGCTATTGAATAATATAAGTTTAATGCGTGGCTTGTATTTTGAAAATAAAATGGCGGAAGTTAGGAAGGCAAAAAAGTTCAAAGCCCTTTATACTAAACTTCACAATTTGATGTTAAATACAACTTTATCATTGACCGTTGTGTGCGTATGTATTTTGACATGATAAAAAAAAATAAACAACACAATCTAAAAAAAGATTTGTTAAGGTTTACAGTGTGTGTTAAACGTTTGGTCTTGGACGACATTTAATTAAAAATTGGTTAATTAGATCAACCAATGAACACAGTTAACCACTAGTCAACATACATAGTTTAAAAAGATTAATTGATTTCTCTCACGTTTCTAAATTTTCTTCTGCGTCAGAATTCCATAAATATCTTGACTCTCATAAAATAGGCACTCGTACTACAACAGAGTTTGCTAAGGAAAGAGCCACCACAGAGCACGGAACCGAAGCACCTAGAGACGGCAGTACTTACCATAAAACTAGTGGCGAAGAAAGTGCGCACGCATAACATAACGCTTTACTTCTGTCAGGCGTCGCCATTAAAAAATAGTCAGTTACAGTACTGCTACTTGGTTGGTATAGAAGATTATGATTTTTGTCGCCTCTAGCAGCGGTCACCAGCTCAGTGCTCTGTGGTACAACCACTTAAAATCGTAATGCATTTTTGGCATATTTTCAAATTGATTTAGGTACGTTTATAGTACGTTATATACCATTCAAAGTTATAATAACGATAATTTAGTGATAGCAAAATTCCGTAAATCTTTATTGTAATCGCCTTTAGATAAATAAATACATTTCTACTGCGAAAGATCTTCATATTTCACGGCGTCTCAACCAATGATCGACAATTGACTATAATCAACAAATTTCAACTTTCATATAAAATCGCACACAATCCAGGAAGGACATCTTTACATATCACTTAATTTGTACATTACTCAAGAAATGTGAGGAAGCGTGTTTTTTATTTATCAAAATACTTTTTTTTATTTAGAAAAGACCTTTTGCCCGCCAACATCGCCAAGTCATCAATATTTACAATAAGTATCTGGAGTTTTAAGGTCATTGAAAAAACAACCCAAAGATTTCCTGATCGTACATTAATATTATAATTTATAACGAGCGGTAAAGAAATATTTCGATACTAAATATGGTCAGCCTGTAGAACTACGAACTAAATATGAAATATATTTAATTCCATAGGATTATTATCTTGAAATATATTTATCAACCATGTACTATCTCAAGAATTTACACTTTTAATTTACAGGAACATTTTATATCTATGTAGCATTCTTGATATATTCAGCTATGTGTTACAGAGAACGGAAGATACTTATTTGGCACTGATTGACAGCGAAAACAGAACAATTTGTTGTAAAAGTATAAAGACAATATTAACAGTATCCAAAATCTTAGATAAATCTTAACAGTATATTTTACACAAGTATTATTAATAATATTGCCAGATTTTTAGGCCTTTATCACTAACTAGTTTTACAAAATTATATCTGTTACCATAGATGAGGAGATATGCCCTTAGTGGTTCACATAGAATATATATTAAAAATTACTAAAAATAATCAGTACATTTTAGTGAAACACAAATGACCTTACCATTTTTATACCAAATCAATAACTCATTGAATCCCAAAATTACAATTAAAATAACTACTTAATATTTACAAGATAAGAAACTAAACGTAATTTAAAGAAAAACGCCTAAGACCGTATATTTGTCGATTTAAAAAATAACCATACATTAAGAAACAAATTCTTACATACACGTAAACACTGGTTGACTGATTTTGACTATGTTTCACAATTTTGGCCCGTTATTCCAATATTCAAAAATAGAATAGTTTGCTATCATTATCTATTTACTTAATTACCATGATTTATTTAGTAAATCATGATAAGTACTTACATTTCTATAGACATTGTGTCCAAGTGAGTCCACATGAACCATTACACCAAATTGAATCTGTAACAGTCTTCATATCACTATGGACAGAATAGTAATAATAAATAACACAATTCGTGAGCAAAGGCTTTACGAGAACAAACAATGAAAAATAAAAACTTGATTCTCATTTAAATCAAAAGTCAAGGGAATGACGTCATCATATTGGTAAAAAAACAATATCATTTCAGTACAGCCGAGCTATAGCATTCGTGAGCTTGTTTAGAACAAATGTATGTACAATGTAAAGCCGACGGCATCAAGTCATTTTGACACCACAAAAGAAATAGTAATTAAAATTACGAGTAGTAGAAACGCGTTTCGCTTTCCTTCACTTTCAATTATTATACTAGTCACGAGTCACCGCTCGGATCAGCCGAAGATCAGTGAGCCATCTCGATGTGCCGCTGTAAGCTCTTCTTGTTCATGTAAAACCTGTCGCACATGGCACACGGGAAGAATACTTTTTCGTTGTCAGCGTGTCGCGCCCGAGTATGCGAGGAGAGGTCGAGCGCCCGAGCGAAGTACACTTTGCATATATTACAGAAGAATTTGGTGGGAGTAGCGTGCATTGTGCGATGGGCGATGAGGTCCCTGGGAGTAGCGACGCCATCGCCACATTGCGCACATGTGAATTCACCGGGAGGAGCAATAGGAACATTTCCGTCATCACTCTCTTCAGCCGACTCTTCATCTTCTCCGTGGTGCCGCGCTCGGTGCGCCCTCAACGCCTGATCGTTGTCGTACTGAGCTCCACACAAATCACACGAGTAATCATCGTCCCCTTGACCTGTAGCAGAGGAACTACCCTCACCGCTTTCGTAATGTTTCTTCATGTGAATGAGCAATGTGGATTTCCTTGTAAAACTCTTATCACAGACCGGGCAAAACACAGAGTTCGGTTGATGTACCTCGTCCATGTGACGCTGATACGCCGCTCGTTTTGTAAATTCCTTATCGCAAATTGTACAATACCTGTCCTCGATGGTACCAGAATTTTGCATATCCAAGTCGACCGAGTCGTCTGAACGCAGTTTCTTGTTGGGATTTACGACTGTCACTTCGACCTCTGGTGGTAGTCTTCTTTTTGCTGCCGTAGCAGAGACAGGTGGGGAAGTGGGGGTGTGTGTGACCTTAGCCAGTTGTGACGCGTCCACAACCTCATGTTTGCTTATCTTGCTTGTAACTTTGTGCTGAGGCATCCAAAGGCCAGAATTGTTGGCGGCAGCTTTTCCATCGGGCGAACGTAAATGCCACCCACGATGGCTTTTTAGCGCAGATATTGAAGTGTAACTTTTGTGGCAAATCTCGCAGTCAAATGTCTGTGGCTGTGATGATATCTGATTGATGCACTGGTGGTTTTGCAAAGCTAGCAAACCAACAAATTGTTTACCACAAGTATCGCACGGGTACCGCGCTTGGTAATCAACGCTGGGGTCGAGAGACTCCTGATCATTTTCATAATCGGGTTCTATCTCTTGTGCCATATCTTGTGATTTACTGGAGCCTTGATTAGCGTTATAACCCAGTAACTCCCTTGCATGAGCAGCTTTCAAGTGCTCGTATAATTCCAAAGTTGAACTTAGCGGTTTGCCACATATTTTGCACATTTGAACTGTAGATTTGTGGACATTCTTTCGATGGCGATAGTAAGATTTCTTATCTGAAAATGTGATTCTGCATATAGTGCAGCTAGATCGACTAGTGCTTTCCCCGCTAGCAGACGGCGTAGATGTTTCGTTGTTACCACTAGTGCTAGGGTTCACAATTCCGTGTTTAGCGCGCTTGTGTTTCCATAAACTGGTCTTAAGCGGGAACCGTTTGCTACATAACTCACACGAATATGGCATTGTTTCTGGTGTTGATTGTTGAGTATTGTTCGGGAAGTTCGAAAAGTTAAAACTATTAAATTGCGGCGTTGAAAGAATGGCACCATTCTCATCGGGATTGAATTCCTCCTCTTCTGTAGAAGCTTGCATAGTGTTCTCTTCACTATCATGTCTATCGACTAAAATATCAGCATGCAATACTTTCTTGTGTTTCCATATATTTTTCTTATGCATGAATCCTTTACCACAGATGTCACAAGAATAAGGAGCGTTAGGGATGTTGTAATTAGGTTTAAATGATACAAAACCCGGTTGAACCATAGGATACTGCTTGATGGGTTTCCCAATTATTTGAGGCGTGAATCCATCTTTGGTTGGAGTCGGTTTCCTGTTAGTGGTAGGTACTTTAGCATGAATACGCATATGATTTGAGTAAGCTTGGCGACTCTTAAAAGCTCTGATACAGATGTCGCAGAAGAATTCCGACTCTGCTGCCGCGACCGCTCCTATTCCAGGATGTGACTGTTGCACATGCTCAGACAGTTTCTGTGGTGTGCTGTAAGAGTTAGGACATACACTGCAAGGATAAAACTTAACCCTCAAGTGAGTGTTCTTGTGTTCTGCCAGCTCTGAAGGACGAAGGAATTTCTTCTCACACTGGTCACAGTGGTGGGCCACCTGGTTATGTTCAGCGACTTGATGATCAGTCCACGCATCAACAGTTTCGAATATCGCATTACATTCTGTACAGGAGTAGTGATACTCCTCTGCTTCTTCCTTCACAATGGACATATCGGGTTCAGCAGGCGTCATGCCTAATGTCCTGTCAGAATGCTCCATGTAAATGTGTTTGTTCAGATCAGTAGCTTGTTCGAATTTGGAGTCGCAATGCTGGCAGTAGTGAGGTTTTTCCTCTGCATGTATAATCTTCAAATGTTTTACTAAATTCGGATAGCTACTGTTTTTCTTTCCACACAGAGGACAGTCTGTCGGTCGACCGTCAACACATTTGCTCTGATTATCCGACTGATCGAAACTGCCAGCGTGGATGGCTAGCGCATGGTCGTTGAAGTCCTGCATGTTGCCGAACTTTTCTGAGCACAAATCGCAAGCAATATAAACTGTACAATCGCCTTTACGAATGTGTTTCTTTAGTAAACTCTTATCTTTGAATCTAGAACGGCAGTGGACGCAACAGAGTGGCACCCTTGACTGTCCATCCTCATGGGTATCCAAAACATGTTTCATTATGAACTGTTTCAGTTGGAATTTAGCAGGACAGAGTTTGCAAGCGTACGACCTGGCATTGAAAATATCTTTGTAAGCAACCTTGACCTCTTTCGGCTCATCTTCGAGAACCAAGTCGTCAGTAATGCCATTTTCATTGTAAATAATCTTCCACAAATTGGTACAAGAATTCGACCTCATATGGCTGAGTAGTGCGCCAATATGACCGAACGTGATGACACAATTGTAGCATGTGTGTTTTGGTACCTTGTGACCGTTTTTCTGCAAGTGTTGTATAACAGCTTTTCTGCGCGGATGTTCTCGATCACAGCATAAACAACGTTTCGTGTTGATTTGCTGAATGATATCGCGGTATTTTTGGATAAAGTCTCTTTGGGTTTTAGTAACATATGTTTTGTCAGGGTCAAGTTCTTTAACCGGCTCTTCCTCTTCGATCGTGTCATTGGGATCAACAGTTTCGTCGAGCTCCTCTTCTTCCTCAACGACTTCGCTGTTGAACGAGTCGCCTTGCAACCCCTCACTTATTTCGACGACGGGAGCTAGAGACATCGGCAGGTCATCGTCGTCTTCTTCCTCGTTTTCATTATGATTAATTTCTACTTCTTCGTGTTCTCCTTCCTCTTGGCCATCATCGTCCTTCATTTGATCTTCAGGTTTGATATCAACACTATCTTCTTCTTCTATGTTTTCTTGGCTATCAGCTGTATCATCATTGGCATCTTTCTCGTTATCACTCTGACCGCCTTCCATGTTATTGTCGTCATCATGGTCCATATTGTCGTCTCCATCTACATTTTCCTCGCCATCGTGTTCAATGCTTTGCTGACGAGCAATCTCTATTTCGTTCTCAGAGTCCATATCAACAGTGTCATAGTTTTGATTTTGATTGTTCTGCATTTCTTCATCGATTTCTTCGTCACCTTGCTGTGGATCATCGTATGCATCGGCATCCGGTTCCGTAAGGATAGCTTCAACTTGAAAAGATGCAATTTCAGGCTCAGATATCAATGTTTCTGGACTTTCAGGCCCAGAATTTAGAATTTCCGGTTCTGAGACCAGAACTTCAGGTTTAGAAGTCAACAAAGTCTTTAGAATCTGAGGCTCCTTTTTCTTAATTTGTAAATCTTTGAGTGCTTTAATGCGTAGAGGATAAGGCAAATTATTTTGTGTCTTTGACGACGTCTTTATTGGAATGGGTTTCTGTGGCGTTATAACTTTGTTTATGGGCATTATTTTCGTGGGCATGTTCTTGTTCATGAACTGCATCTTATGACTAATAGGATTCGGCATCATCCGTGCTTTGGGGTTGAATGGGTTTGGTCTCAGTTTGGGTTGTAGATGATTGAGGGTTTTTTTAGGAGTAATTTTGTTTGTATATCTGTCGAAGCTGTGAGCGGTAAGTTCATGTCTGCGTGCGTTGTGAGAGTACCTGTACGAGCGGCCGCAAACGAGGCACAGTTTGGAGGCGAGTTGGTGAATACCTTGACGAGCGTGCAGGGTCTCACCAGTAGTCCTCATGACCGTGATGGATACCTCGGGCATGTGAGGCATTTTTGGGAAATTTTGAGCGGGCTCGTTCATTTCTTCCTCGTCTTCTTCATTGTTTTCACTCTCCGCGCCCTGTAATTGATGATAATATTCGAAATTGTTAAAAGTATAACAACAATAATTTCTTAAAGAATCAACAACATCATGACTGTGTACATCATGTGTTGTACTGCAACATAATATGTGAAAACTATATATTTTTTTAATCTATAAGTAAAATTATACATAATATTTAATGTGACACTTCAAACCTTTGACTCATTGTAAACATAAGTTGTTAAACAATTACAATAATTAAAAAAAACTTATAATACAACATACAACAAAAGATTAACAAGACATAGATAGATGAGACTTCATAAGTTTCAAATTATTCTGATATTTTTCAAGTTATGATATTACTAAACTATTGTTTAGATAGAATTAATGCAAAAAATAAGGATCAACAATTGAATATGAATAAATCTATATTAAAATTCAAACAACATTAAAAATATAATCTAATGTGCACACAAAGTACAGATACTGACAGAATGCTCTTTACAAATAAATGTCCCGCACTTTACACAGAACTGTCTGGTTCTCCTATCTCGTTTTGTTGTCTTCACACATATCTTGCACCTTCTCCTATTCTTATAATACGGTTGGGCATTACTGCACACAAGAGAAAATTTGGTTTTCCTTTCTTCTAAATCGTGTATTGGAGAAATTAACAATCTTTCTTCATCCTGTTCCAGTAAGCTTAGAGCCAAATCTTTGATGAATAATCGACGCTGAGTAACATTCGAGTTTTGAGAGCACCACAATACTTGCGCATTAACAGAGGCTATGTTTAGCAATGTAAAGAATAAGGACAATGTCCAATCATTTGTGTGTTGCATTGTAGTGTAGTAATTCATAAGAACATCCACAACTTCTACCGCAGACTGATTCCTCTTATACACAGAAACAACTGTAGTGTGATTTATATGACCTTTTCTGTAATATCTAGGCTCATTAGTCAATACATTTACGGATTTCCCCTCAGTGTTGACATACGATGTCATGGATACTTCATGATCAATAAATCCGGACATGAATGTTCGACATTTCCTGTACTGAGATAGGAACAGTGGTGGAATCATATCACTCTTTGGGTTCAAGGCTGCAATAGAATACAACTGGTACTCATTTTTAAGGATATCCATCAGTGAAGAAGAAGTGAACCAACTGTCCATAACAATAGATCTGCCAGTTCCAGCCAAATGCTGAACCAACTTTTTCGTTATCTCCTCGGCGCCAAAGTATGGATCAGTGATGACGTCTAAATTACTCATGTAGAATGTGGATGAATCAACTAGCAGTACCATCTTTAAGCCCCGCTTCAGCGGCTTCTTATCAATATCGTATCGAAATGGGCAAGGGCCGTAAACTGGCACGATGATCTCATCAATAACCGCGACATTTTCTATCTCGTGAGCTGTTCTGCAATTCATGGCGAAGATTTCAAATACTTTACGCATACGCTTCATTATGTCAAACTGTATAATGCTGTTGTCGTCCTCTTTATCAAAGCTCATGTTTTGTAGCAGGAATTTGAACCTTTCGTATTTCATGATATTTCTGACACAAGGAACACCACATTCACTGTTCCAAAGGTCACTTAGTTTCTGATGCGTCGGCCGCATTATACCGTGCAGATACAGAATACCGATAAGCGTTTTAATTTCGCTGACGCTCGTTGACTCCGTGAAACTTTTCCCATTGGTCACAATATTGTCATTAGTGGAAGCAACAATCAACTCTAGTAGGTCATCAGTGAATAACAACTGCCACGCATTTTTAGGTCGTGAACAATGTTTACGAACTTCTGATTTACGCTTCCTAAGTTTGAAAGCTTCTTTCACCCTTGCATTATTTACAGAAGTTGAAAGTTTTGGAACTTTTGACATTACTTGTTTATTTTTGCATATATATCCAGATTTGCTATTAACATAACCATCATCAATTTCTGTTAGTAGTTCAGCTTCAGTATCTGAGTCATGGTCAGAATGCTGCAAAACATCACACTCTTCCCTTGTCTGCAGAGAGTCAATCACCTCATTGTCTTGAACCATGTCCAAAATTGCATGGACCCGGTGCCAATCCATTCGCGGGTCCACACATTTCTGTGGATGAAATTAATTCAATTGAACTATTCTCGCACGGGTATTCTTCACACATTAAAATTGGCCACAACATTGCATTTTAAATTGTTAAGATTTATAACAAAAACAACAAAGTATTCAAATATATATTAGGTTTAACATAATAACAAAAGTTTAGAATGTTGAAGTGTCATATTAAATGGGAGTATGTGATACAAAACAAGCGCTTGTTTCATTCAATGATAAACTATATTGGGCATGTAATCTCTACCTTATCACTTCTTGGTGTGAGCCCCAATGAAGCCAAGATTGGGGGACCTTCAGGTTGCACTTTGTTTGAATAGCCAGCATTCTGAAATATATAAAAAAAATTGATATTTTAAAAACAAATAAGTAAAAAGTTATTGATTGGATCATTGAATTTCCAGTTTGTTAAACAAAAACAAAGGAATGAGAGTAAATTAAGTACATGGTTTTCGATTACATCAACTATAAGCAAGTGAATGTAAGAAAAGTCAGGGACTTTGGTGCTAAGTATTATGGACTTACTTAACACACCGCAATGCAGTACAATGTTTAACATTACATTAAAAACAAGAATGATGAGTGAAGGTTTTTATTTGAATGGGAATGAGAAACAAGAGGAAACAGTAGAAAAACCTCACTGCGCTTAGGCAACAAGTAATCAGTCCTGTAAACTGGGCATACAAGGAAAATACAAACAGTAACCGTTAAATTTCATTCTGGACTTATCATAAACACACAGCATTCATAGCTGGCTCATTATCACTTCACACAAGTTCCCTGTGTGTAATTTACTTGACAACTGTTCACATGTCCTTGACACCAATACGTAGCAATGTCTTAGTACATGTTGACCAGTTCAAGACAGTTTTCATAAACTTGTGCTGCATAGCTCTTCTAGATAACAGCATATAATTCAAACCTAGTACTTTGGTGATTCATACATACCTCAATGACAGGATATGACCCATCAATGACCACCCCATCATCATAAGCCTCATCAGAAAGTGGTTCACTTTTTATTTTTACCTGAAAATACATATTTCCACCATTTATACAACAATCACATAATGCTAACTGACAGTTCCAAGCTCAAATATCTAGAAAGATAAACCCACCTCTTCTAGTTGGTTGCCATCTTTTAGAGACAGTAGTTTGTTTTGTGTCCTTTCACATACATTTTTAAAAACATGCCAGTTATTGACATTGTCCATGCATTTCCTGCAGACATTGGTGGGCAGGTCGTCATTTTCGTTTATCTGAAAAACAATCATACGTAATCATCGTACGGTGGGCAAATAGGCGCCCTCCACGACGCGCGAGCTCGTTTCATCAGAACGAACGAGGCGAAACCGCGCCTCGTGTATAGATAGCTACGGCGAGGAGAAACTAAGTAGGTAGGCGTAGGTATAACCGAGCGCCGGCGAGCGGCTACTCCTCGACCGAATAAGTAGAAGCGAGTCGAGTGGCAGCCAGCGAGCCCCTCGAGGGTTAGCGCTCGATATACGCACACAAGTACAGCGCACTCACGCCGACAGCGACGCTCGACCCGTCCGAGGGACGAGCTGCAGTCTGGTCTCGTCCGATAAATCAATACGCCCGACGGCCAAGCCAACGCGACCCATACCTAGCGATACGCAGCCCCCTCCCGATATGACCCCCGGGAATAATGCCAACCCGACCCTCATGATATGCGCCATTCCTCGCCGGCTGCACGGAATGCGACGCGACGCGGCCACGACCCGAGCGATAGCCGTGGTACATTACAAAATGGTGGACGATCTTACGACATCTCCACCTAAACGCGCTGCCTGTCATTGCTCGAACCGAGGCGGATGACGAGTTCTCACGTATGCCGAGGGTCTACTTTCACTCAAAACTTCACTGTATCACTTAATTTACACATTACGTACCTGTACAGACACACATTCCTTGATTTTCAAAGCGAGGACGTGAGGTTCTGAGCCATCCGAACTGGTGGTAGGAAAAATCGGCAGTAATTCGCCTCGAGATGACAAGCACAGTCTACAAACACGATCATAGTTCACATTCATTGTAAATAAACGATATTTTGAAGGTATTAACACCTTCCACAAGCTTTAAAAAAGGGACGCCATGTCACCACGAGCACTTCAACACAAAGCACTGCACATCGTTCTTGCTAGAGCACGAAAGCGGCTGATGATGAGGATGAGAAGTCGATAGGTTCACTCGGGACGGCTGGTTCGAGTCGGCGACCACCTGTCGTTCTGCGCATGTGCGCGTAAAATTGCGTCAGGGTGGCCAACATGACAAACACAAAATGTAGTTTATCTCAGACATCACAAACCTTTTAGCTGTGTTCATATTTACATGTTACTGGTAAAACTACAAAATAAGGTATTTGAATGATTTTGATGTGTATGAAATAATAAATAGGTGTGGTTTTTTAGACTCACGTCAATATTTAATGTCATTTTAGTGACCCTATAATCCTAAAATTTAATAAACATAAGTTCTTTAGCTTTCAAAGAATATAAAGTAATGCAATGTGATCACTTCAATAATTAAATATGTGCAGAGTTGACACAATTATTAAATTTTTGTCTGCTGTCAAAAAACTAAAATCATTCTGTTTTTGTTTATATAGATTTTTACTAAATGTCTTAATACATTTCTGCATTATCGTAAAAAAAATAACAAATCTTACTAATCATTACATAATTATATAAGAAAAAAAAAAAAATGTGCAAAATTGTTCAAAGAGCAGATGCTAAAGTACTCGTAGAAAATTGTTTGAGACCTCTGAATCATGTAACAAAAGTAGTTCTCTCTCTTTCTAAACCAGTACAGTCAAGGCGGTAGATTCAAACTTCGGATAACTTCGTTCTATAGTTTTAATGGCGGGAGAGTACAAAACTCTGACTTTTGTTTATTTTTCTTTTATTAACAAAATTGCTAAAAAATATATTTTGTAAGTACAACCGTGGAACTACGCGTTAAATTAAACATTTAAAATCAAGTAAATTAAAGATGGAATGACGATTTCAATGAAAAAAACTAAAGTGCCCAAGTTGTCGTAAAAACAAGGTAGTGCCAACTTTATGGGTGTCTAATAAACAAACAGAATAGAAAGAAATTAGTTTGGTTCATTCATGGAAAAGTGAGGAGGACAAAATTATGAATGGAAACGTAAATGTTTGTTTTCTATGCTTCAAATATTGAAGGAAAATACTTTCAAATTGGGTCATTGACTCTAAAAGACGTGCATTTTTGTCGTGATGTCACTCTTGACAAAAAAATACGATACTTACAAAAAAACGACCGCAATTATTTTTACCGAGTAATTACTCAGTAGTGTTTTTCGGGCGTTCGTAAAAAGAAACCTATTCGTATTCTTTCTGTCTAAGTTTGTGTGTTTATAGGCATCCTATCTACATAATGTGGGTGGGTTGATAGGCAAATACATAGATACAACATGACCTAAGTAACGTACATACACCTTATACCTGCTTACATAATGTAATGAGAATTAAAGATCTTAAGGCGCGGCAATAAGCTAATCTTTAGGTATTCGCGGAAGTGACGCTAGCTGCATACTAGGCGTGGTCTGACACAAGTACACGACAGTATTACATCGAAAGAATAGAAATAAGGTCGAAAATATTTCGGTGTTTGATTTTATTTGAATATCATGTCCGCCAAAATGTAGGTCATTTTGCAGTTTTTATTGAATATAAAAAAAATCAGGTCCGTCTTTGAAAAATTTTAGATATCTCTTTAGTCTATACAATTTTCTTTGTTATAGATATAAAAAATTTGATGGTTGTCGCTGAAAAAATTGAGAATTTCGAGACGAAAAAATTATTTTCTTGGTCTTTTTAAACATATTTTTTTCGTAGTACTAGACCACTTTTGTAAACTTATTTTGTTTAAAAACTCTTTACTTTATGTATTGAACTATACACGGTAATTGTTTTTGGCTAGTGGCATGTACAGATACGGCTAACTTTGCGTGCGACGAAAAACTAGACGTTTTACGAAGTGTTTGCTTTGTACAGCGCCTTTATTTTTTTTTTATTTTTTTTTCGGGTGGGAAATCATCCAATGACTTCCCCCGCTCTGGGCGGAGCGGGGGGGCATGTCAGACTTGTACTGACTAAAACCCACCCATGTTCCTTCTATTGCCCTTTACGTTCCGAGGCCGCGGTATCTCTTTCGAACAACCCGCAACCCCGGCAGGTGGAGGCTCTGGCAAGCCCCTCTGCTTTGCTGACTCTCTTTGAGGCGCGCGTGAAACACGAACGCGCCGTCGACACGGCCTGTCGTCAATCGACGGACGGACGGTGAGCTACCCATTGCTCACCGCCCACAGGCCCGCATCTACGGTGGCCGGAAGTCGTCTCGCGGCGCCCGGCGCCCTGGGCGTCTCCCGCGGCGGCTGGGTTGGGCAGATGTTCTCTCCCTCAAACGCCCGGCCACCTCCTTTGCTAGCATTACTGCTTCGCAGAAGGTGGTGACCGCTTCCCATTCCCTCTCGCTCCGGACCATGGCCTGAACCAGGGCCGGACGCGAGAGATCGCCGCCGCCGATCGCCTCTACGAGGGCACGGCGGTGCTCTGCCCACGCTGGGCAGATCGCCACTGTGTGCTCCACCGTGTCCTCAGGGCGATCGTCACAATGGTGACACCCGGGCGCTTCCTCCCGCCCGATGATGTGCAGGAACCTCCCGAAACTTCCGTGTCCGGTGAGGACCTGCGTCAGGCGGTAGGTGAGGACGCCATGACGCCTCTCCAGCCACTCCTCAAAGAGGGGACTTACCGCCACTATTGTGGCGTGCCCTTTGTACAGCGCCTTAAGAATGCTTGTGGGCCGTGCGGTATGGAACTAGAGTAGGTACCTACTCGTCATTGTCCTGGCCTAACGTCAAGTTACTATAAATAACTTAACCTAAATAACCTTTCATACTTTTCTATTACTCATCGTTTCATCAGAAACCTCCTTTCTTGTCATATCATCCTTTTTCACAGATTCCATCCATCGTTTCATTGGCCTTCCTCTACTCGTGGCTAAATAATAATAAATAACAGACGCACTCGTCCATCTTCAGGGCTTTCCATGGATTGGTGACCATCCATTATGTACGTAGTTCCCTCCGTGCCTCGGTAAAGCAAAATATGCCTTCGGTCCCGGCTGTGATTTGTAGATTTTTGATAGTCCAGGTAATTTTCCTTGTCTCCTACACCGTGTACAGTCAGGGGTAATCAAGTGGATACAATTAGCAAAATTCAACAGCGGTGTTCTCCTACTTTATCGATACGTTTTAACTTTTTAAGGCCGTGATGGCCAAGAGGTTAAGGCCTCGCCTCCTATGCATGAAGTTGTGGGTTAAAATCCGGGCAGGTTCAAATGTGACTTCTATTTATATGTACTTTCTTAAGTTTATCTTAGACATCGGTGAAGGAAAAACATGGCGAGGAAATCTGGACTTATCCTACTAATAATATAAATGCGAATGTTTGTGAGGATGTATGGATGTTTGTTACTCGTTCACGTTAAAACAGCTGAACGGATCTTGATGAAATTTGGCACAGAGGTAGATTATAGTCTGGAATAATACATGTGATACTTTTTTTCGATATCACGCGGGCGAAGCCGCGGGCGCCAGCTAGTAATTTATACAAGTCGCCAACCTGACTTGAGCAAGCGTGGTGATCAATGCTCGTGCCTTCTCTGTATGAGAAGACGTCTATGCTCAGCAGTGGGATAGTTATAGGCTGGTTTTATTATTACCTATATTTTACTTTTAAGGAACATAGTATTTTGGAAGCCATATTATTACGAAATAGGTTTTATGTCTCAAAGTAAAACCATGTTTAACGAAAAAAAAACGCTTTTATTTAAAACGCTTCTATTTATTTATTTATTAAAACTTTATGCACAAGTAAAAACTGTACAAAGGCGGACTTAATGCCTTAGGCATTTTCTACCATTGCATTGGCATTTTATTCACGCTTTTAAAACTTTAAAAGTGTTAACACCATAGATACCTATCAGAAAGGTTTATATGTCTATGGTAAATTTCACATTTCTATGGTTTACACACGGTCGTCACTTTATCTACATGTAGATCTAAGTAAAAACTTCGGGTCTTGGTCGGTCCCTTCATCCAAGTTACAACTGGTTGCGTCTAAATTACTGATCCGGTTATAAATAGGTAGGGTGCCGACGTGCAGTGCCGTTCCCATTCAATGGGGTTCTTTAGGATCGTGTCTTGAGGTTCATTATTCTCCTTTGAGCGTTATTTGTAGTCAAACTAATGTAATTATAGGTATTTTATTACAGTATTACGATTTTTATTAATACAGATACTTAATGAGAGTAAAATAACGATATACATTAACTAAAATGAAACTCATCCAACTATAAAAAGGCATCAAAAATCTCATCCTCAATGCTGTCAGCTGGTAATGTACCAGAGACCTTTGACCCAGGTAAAAGCCAGTCCTTAGGTCATGGGAAGCGTCAACTAAGCGAATTGATAGGACTTTAAAAAAGGTATGAGCACTCGGGCCCCATGACCCCTGAGCTTCTACCCCAAACGGCTCGAAAGTATAGTTTCCACAAAGGTTATTTTACTTTTGAGGTTCTTCGCAGCCGCAGCGGCAGCTTCAGCATAACACATTTTCATATTAATTGTTTCCTTCGCTTCCGTTAGCGAGTTTGTAACGGATGTAAGGTTGGTGGTGATAATCGGGTAACGAACAATCAACAATGAACTTAAAAAAAGGAGGAGCAATTTTTCTAAAATTTTTAAGTACAGGAACTTACATGGACGCGGACTTTTTGTGAAGAGAGAAGTTCAATTTGACCTTTAATGAGTAGGTACGAATAGGAAATCATCAAATAACTTCTCCCGCTCTGGCGGAGCGGAAGCTAGGGTCAGACTTTTACTGACTTAAGCCCGTTACTAACTTAAATGTTCCTTCTTTTGCCCTTTGTGATTTGCCGCGGTATCTTTTTCGTACAGGTACAGCCCGCAACTCCGGAGTGCCTTACAAATACCTACGGGTTGCAAACTACCTACTAGAAGTGTAGGTACCTACGACTAAACGCCGACAGACACTACGCCGACAGACTGAACACCGACAAGACTTTACTTCGACGGGACTCTTCGTATCTGAAGTATCTGATTATCGGAGATAAATTCCTTCGCTGATGAGCCCTGTCGGCGAAGAGTCCTGTCGGCGAAGTGTCCTGTCGGCCAAGAGTCCCGTCGAAGTAAAGTCTTGTCGGTGTTCAGCCTGTCGGCGTAGTCACGTACTTCACGTAGTGTCTGTCGGCGTTTAGTCGTACACTCACCTACTAGGTAGAGTGACGAAATGTGAAATGAAAACATATCGAGATATCTGTGCTGTATCTTAGTTTATGTTGAAATAGCTTACCCACTGGTTCGTAATCCAAGTTATAAACTAGATGTGCCAAATTTTACCCACATCCCTTTTTTTTTTTTTTTCGTGTGGGAAATCATCCAATGACTTCCCCCGCTCTGGGCGGAGCGGGGGGGCATGTCAGACTTGTACTGACTAAAACCCACCCATGTTCCTTCTATTGCCCTTTACGTTCCGAGGCCGCGGTGTCTCTTTCGAACAACCCGCAACCCCGGCAGGCGGAGGCTCTGGCAAGCCCCTCTGCTTTGCTGACTCTCTTTGAGGCGCGCGTGAAACACGAACGCGCCATCGACACGGCCTGTCGTCAATAGACGGACGGACGGTGAGCTACCCATTGCTCAGCCGTCCACAGGCCTGCATCTACGGTGGCCGGGAGTCGTCTCGCGGCGCCCGGCGCTACCCACATCCCTTCAGCAGTATTTGCGTGGAAGAGTAACAAACATCCGGACGTCGCGAAATCTTCTTTGATAAACCCTCAACCCCGGCAGGCAGTAGCCCTGACAGGCCCCTCCGCTACCCTTAGTGCGTTAGTACTATTATTTATTTATTCTGCACCCCTAGGCAATAGGCAATGAGCTCGATCCCTCTCTATATGGGGAACCTATACCTACATAATATTCAAAATTATTATAAAGCTAAAGAGTTTGTTTGGTCGCATGCGCTAATCTCGACAACTACTGGTTCGATTTGAAAATATAAGTATTTAAGTGTGAGATAGTCGGTATATGTATAAAGGAAGGCAATAGGTACCCTTTTTTTAGGGTTCCGTAGTCAACTAGGAACCCTTATAGTTTCGCCATGTCTGTCTGTCCGTCCGTCCGTCCTCGCTTAATCTCTGTGACCGTTAGCACTAGAAAGCTGAAATTTGGTACCAATATGTATATCAATCACGCCGACAAAGTGGTAAAATAAAAATTGGAAAAAAATGTTTTATTAGGGTAGCCACCCTATATGTAAAGTGGGAAGCGTTATTTTTTTTAATTTCAACCCTAACGTGTAATATATTGGAAAGGTATTTAAAAATGAATAGGGGTTTACTAAGATAATTTTTTGATAATGTCAATAATTTCGGATATAATCGCTCCAAAAGTAAAAAACAATGTGTGTCCCCCCCTCTAACTTTTGAACCATAAGTTTAGAAAATATGAAAAAAATCTGAAAAGTAGAACTTTATAAGGACTTTCTAGGAAAATTATTTTGAACTTGATCGACACAACAGTTTTTGTACAAAAAAGACAAAAAGTTGTATTTTGTACAACTTTTTGTCTTTTTTGTACAAAAACTGTTGGAGCGCCTACCGCGGAACGTGCAACATTGCACACTCCTTCACCTTTTAACTCATAAGTGGGAACACTTATTGTGACGGACGGGAAACTACGGAACCCTACACTGAGCGTGGCCCGACACGCTCTTGGCCGGTTTTTTTTTTTGGTGACACCCGGGCGTTTCCTCCCGCCCGATGATGTGCAGGAACCTCCCGAAACTTCCGTGTCTGGTGGTGAGGACCTGCGTCAGGCGGTAGGTGAGGACGCCATGATGCCTCTCCAGCCACTCCTCAAAGAGGGGACTTACCGCCACTATTGTGGCGTGCCCTGCACGGGGTTGCGACAGTCGCTCTCTCCATGCCACCATGAGATCGCACCGGAGGTCTGTCCGCTGAGAAGGCAATACCCTATGAACGCTTTTTTAACGGAAGGGAATCATCAAATAACTGCCCCCTCTCTGGACGGAGCGGGCGCGTGTCCAGACCCGCCTGCTCCGGACTAAAACCCACCTATTTCCTTCTTTTACCCTTTATGTTTCGGAGCCGCGGTATGTTTTTCGAACAACCCGCAACCCTGGCAGGCCCCTTAACTTTGCTGGCATCTCTTTGAGGCGCGCGTGCACGAAAGCGCCGTCGACACGGCACAACAACAAGGAGTTAGCCCGGGGGTGAAACTGCGGAGCACAACCAGTTAATCATAACTGGCAGAATAATTACACCTTGCTGAAGAGTAATCTCTTTACCTCTGCCAAAATCATCACAGATTACGTCCTCCTGTGTAGGACATGTAGGACTGTGTGCTGTTATATGTCAATTAATATGTTTTATTTTACACGTCGTTTCATATTCTAGCAATAAAATAAAAAATAGGTTTAAAAATAAAAAAAAAGCTTTTATTAATCCTAACAAACTATTAAGAGGTAAGAAAATACTTTGTAAAACAGTAAAAAAGGTTAGTGTGTTGTTTATATAAAAATAAATAGAAAGACTTATTAAGTAGATACTATCTATATTATTTTGTTAGTGTTGTGTGTTGGTATCTTCTCTTGTATTGCTCTCATCATTTGCAATGTCAAGGACCGGCCGTGGCGGTAAAAGCCTCCTCCAAATATTTCCATCCATCACGTTCACGTAGTCTAGCTGTTCTGGCCCAGAGTTTACCAGCTACCTTGACTAATTGACTATGTCGTCACTCCATCTTTTAAATTATAATTATACTAACAATAGTGATGACAAAACATAAGCTCGACACACTTTCTTTGTAGGTACATATTTTAAACAGTTCCTCAAGTAGGTAGGTAGGTACCTACCAGCCGTATCGACAGCGCGTTTGTGTTCCACGCACGCCTCAAAGAGATGCCAATAAAGCAGAGGGTCTCGCCAGGGCTAGGCTAGGGTTGCGGGTTATTTGAAAGAGATACCGAGGCCTCGAAACAAAGTTCAAAAAGCAGAAATATGGATAGGTTTTAGTCAGTAAAAGTCTGACACTCCATTGCGCTCCGCCTACAGCGCGAGAAGTTATTTGATGACTTACCATATAAAAATAAAGTAGATGTACACTGCGTGTACCTATACCTAATGACAGCTTTCCTTTGCCTCGTCTGCGCAGCCTCGTTGCTTCGCTGCCTCGCTGATGATTGTAGTTGTTCCTTTCAGCAACTTCCGAGTAATGACTCGATAGATAGTCGGTCCTACTGTTCTTTAACAGCTGATTAACTTCCGATTGGGCATCAGTGAGAAAATGACGAATGATGGTTGCTACCACTGACAATTCTGTCAAATAACAGTGACCTTTATTGACATTGCTATAAGGCTGTGATTACTGCTGTCAGATGCAAACTAAGTACAAAAAACAACCGTGAAAGGTGTCACTAGCTTTACTAAAGAGCCTGCTATGCTAGTCTTTTCACAGTTATTTTACTCCTTAAGGACAACCAAAGAACTAACCATTCACTAATATCTAACCTTATTTCAATTGCTATAAAGTACACTTTGATTTTGTAGTGATGCAAAATTATGCAAAAGAACAATCCTACATTTGCCTGAAAATGATATCGATCGCTTATAAACGTGGCAGTTGCAAAATAAGCTCCCAAATGCCACCAATAATCACCATATGCGAAATGTGGTGGAAAAACATCATCATCATCAGGCTATATTAGTCCACTGCTGGACATAGCCCTCCCCTAATGAGCGCCATAGCGCCCTGTCTTCAGCTTGCCGCATCCAGCATCTGGATAAACATCAGCTTCTAGCAAATCTTTAAAGCGAACTATACTATAGTAGTGATTTTATTTTGGGGTGGGAAATCATCAAATAACTCTGGGCGGAGCGGGGGGGCATGTCAGACTTTTACTGACTAAAACCCACCCATGTTCCTTCTATTGCCCTTTACGTTCCGGGGCCGCGGTATCTCTTTCGAACAACCCGCAACCCTCTATGGTAGTGATTGTCTTTAAGGTCGAGATTGGTGAACGAAACAAATTAAGAAAAAAAATACCTCACTCAAATGACTTAATACATTATTTTGGGACAAAATGAGAATGAGATAAATTAGTAGACCGTAATAAAAAAACATGTTATGTATAAATACCATTTTCATAAGGAACCCTAATAAATGAAGCACGTATCAATTAATTGGATTTATTTATTAATTTCAGCACAAGCAACATCCAACGCCACACAACATTTAAACAAAATTTGCAACGACAATTGAATAATATTATACAATTACGTATATAAGTACTTTACAAGTAAATATATTAGTTTTATTATTCACTGTTTATAACGTCAACATATTTTTATACACTATAATAGCAGTGAGAAGAAAAACAAATAATTTAGCAAAAAAATATTATTTATATATATATATTTAAATAACAAACAGTATCTAAAAGCTTTCGGAGTGTCAGTATCGTACAATTTGTTAGGGGATCTTTGCCGACATTATACTTACGTAATAACTAAATAATTACA
Organism: Ochropleura plecta; assembly: GCA_905475445.1. Lineage (NCBI taxonomy): Eukaryota > Metazoa > Arthropoda > Insecta > Lepidoptera > Noctuidae > Ochropleura > Ochropleura plecta. The sequence goes on from FR997732.1 coordinate 7,192,490, forward strand.
AAACAAATAAAACCATCAAATCATTTATTTTCGGTATTATCTTGTTTATTTATTTTAATAAAATACCCAGAAACACTTAACAGGACATTACGTTATGGCACAAGAGTAGTGCGAAACGTAAAAATTTGCATGGTAAGAAAAGAGAAAATCAAAACTAAACCTTAGAGGTTTACAAATAAGTTACAACCATGGATATCAGAGAGGAGTGTTTTTTTCTATGGTTACAACAATGACTTATAGAAGGTCCTAGCGGATGGACAAGGTCTTTTTATTAAGACAAGAAGCATAACCTTTTGTGTTAAAATAAATATAGCTTTAGGGGTTCAGGTGGCTTTTACATTTTGTTTTTTTAAATTACCCCTTTCCGTATAGTAAATAAAATGGATTTGTGAGGATTATGTTTACTGACGAGTAACTTTACAAATAACCCTTACAAATTTCATTTTTTTGCACCCTTTTCGCTCCTGTGGCTCAAAATCTGTCGATGTCCTTTTTAAGTACTACCTACTTCCATACAACCTCACGCTTCTTGCCTTAGCTTACCTACGCATGTCAGGCTTTTCGCTTCATCGGCCTATGTTCGATATCGTATTCTCCTTGAGAAGATTATCCTCTTACGGCGTAATAACATGAAAAAGATTATTATATTGTCCTCATAATGTAATACCTGTAAGCAATGGTTTATATGTCGTTGATACAATACATAATATCTGATTTTTGTAGGCACAAAAAACATTTGGATACAAGAATTATTTCTCTTTGAGTATGTAATTATTTTCGATATGTTATATTGTAATGTCTTATACGTATAATAATATATATAAACACAGATTAGTATCTATTATAATTATATTTTAATATTATAAGTAGATATTAGTTATCACAGGGATAAGGGTTTGTCGCTTAGTTTCTACTATATATATGTATTTAATTGTCGTGTGTGAAGATCTAGAACTCGTGGAAGTGTTTGGTAGTAATGTACGTGATTCTTAGTAAGAGGATTCATGAGTTTAAAATGGAAACGTTAAAAACAGCACAATTTGTGTGGTGTCTTAAGCCTATCCATAACAATTCACACTTTATATATCTTGTTTTCAATATCTAGGTTATCGATTGACTCCAATTAGGAGCACTTTAATTTCCAACCAAGAATGACAAGTTTATGACCAGTCAATGTGCATAATTCACGTAGAAGTCTCGCTGAATTTCTGGACCACTGAACGTGGCCGTTTGGCTGTGGGTTCTGGTAACATATTCCCTGAATACGAATTCCCTATGGTCATTACCTTGTCCTCGATACATTATTTTCCTTCACAACTTAATAACTTGATATGAACACACGGTGATTTATAAAACCGCGTGATAGATTTCCCGTGAGAAAATATGCAGTTGCCACACTAGCTTGTTTTTCTTTTCTCGGAAACAACTGCTTCAAGTATATACAATACCATATCTTAGTTACCAATTAGGTTTACAACTCTACTAGTGTATATATATTTTCCAATAAATAGGTAGGTACATAGGTTATATCAAAGTACATTTTACAAAGCCTTTCGATTAAACGAAACAGGTAATTGTTTAATAAGAGCAAGAAAATAGTCTTATTGAAAGCTGATGATGACAACCATCATTCAAGGGCATTTCTTCGAAAAAACAGGGAAGCTAGGAAATTAATTGATTAAACATTGGGTGTATAAGTACCTAACACCTTTCCAATATATATACTTAAGTAATTAGACATTTTATCTATAAACAATAAGTACCTTATCAAAAATTACAATAAAAGTCGGTATACTATTACACGACCAATATTTATATTTGTCACATCATAGAACTGTCCAACGAATGCAATATTTTCAGCTTTAAAAAAGCCTCTTCTAGCGCACATTCACTTAAACACGTCTTTCCAACACCGCGTTAACTCATAAACTGACAAATCATAACTTCACGAACTTTTGGTCCACATTTTGAATTTGCCGCGAAATTACGAACATGGCGGGCACGAAGACCGTTGTTCCTGCGTTGGATGCGCGCGCACCGCCAGCCTCGAGGGGTCGACGGGGTTCGCTTTCGCTACTAGAGAGCGAGCCACATGGGCAAAGGCAGCTTCGACATTCAGTCCGGTTTTGGCTGATGTCTCCATAAACGATACTTGGTATTCTCTCGCTAAGCGTTGTCCCTCCTCCCGCCTCACCGCTCTCTCTAGGCCGCTGTCGGATTTGTTACCTGCAAGCACAATGTTACTTAACCTCAGCTCATGATTATGACCTTGTTCAGAATTGAGGGGACAACCGTATTGGTGACGGTTATGGCAGTTTCTCTAAATTAGCATGAAATGGCAGTTAAGTTTTTTTATGTTGTTGTTGGTACACCCTACCACTAACATTCATCTGACTGGATTATTTAAAATCGAGCATTCAAATTAATGTCAAAATTGATGTTCTGACAAATATAACAACGAAAAGTTGTCCTGGTACACATGTTAGGATAATTGAATTCTTCTGATTCTTAAGCTTCTGCAAGGATTTGTAAAATAATAAATTATAATTTCACCTAATAACATGATGACGACGTCGTCCTGAGCATATTCCCGAATCTCCCCGAGCCAGGCCCGAATGTTGTCGAAGCTGATCTTGTTGGTTACGTCGTACAACAGCAAAAGGGCTGGTGGACAAAATAATTGTGATTAACATAGAAGTTCTACAGGGAACAAAAGAAAGGCTTCGTAGTTGAATCCCGTGACTATAACACATAGCTAGATAATAGATATGTAAGAAGTTTTGTTTGTTCATCATGCCTTAACGTCCTAGCGACTGATCGGATTATGGATGTTTTGCACACTGATGTACCATTAACTTGGGTTATAGTATATTTTTTTATCAAGGTATCGGCTGCGGAATCGAAAGGTAGATCTATTTGCAGAAGGCACAGGATGGTTAAAACTAAACTTAAAATGTAACTGCTTGAATAGATGGAGTCACCTATGTGGCTTTGCTATGCATGTGTGATGACGAGCACGTGTCCCAACGTTGTGTCGTGTTCTTAGGTTGGTACTCATAGAGCTCTCTAGACCAATATGAAAGGATCAATAAATTGTATTCTTTTTTTTTAACTAAACGGCACCAACATCTGCCATCAACACTTCCAGAAAAAAAACAATCGGCTTCGTGAGTTGTATGTTTGTTTTATTTCCTACCTTATTGAGTAAGCATGTGTTGAATAATGTCTTTCCTTAATAACCCATTTATGATACTGACATCATTCAATTTATAATAACCCCTGAATAAAAGACTCAGAAAGAAATATGTAGGTAACGATCCGACCTCTCTTAGTTATTCCTAGGTAGGTAACAATTAAATGCAATAGCACCTACCTAGGTACTAGGCTAACAGAACGCACCAGGTGGTCTACTCTATAAGTTTGTCAACGAAGCTACAGGTTCGTCCGAAAGCAGTCCCTAACTTCGAAATGAACCCTACTCCATATTATTTTTTTAATTCTGAATGAGGTTGGAAAGACATCAGGAGTAGGGACAACTACCCAATCGTTTTGTCATTCATCTTAGTTCGGGTCCCTAACAAAGTGAATGATAAAACTTCTACGGTTTTCGTTCTTAGGGAGCCCTTAAGTAACTTTGGTCATGATGATGTAAGATGTTAAAGCCTGTTAAGTACTTAAAACACATTCAGACTGTGAATGTTTGCACAAGGTTTTCACGCTATCACACGGCACGATAGCAATTTAAGTACCTACCTACCTTTAGTACCTATATTTTTATCAGACTAGCATTCTTGCAACCGGTTCTCTTCAAAATCATTCCTAATAAAGGCCAACTACGTAAATCCAACGCGCGTCGATCACACGACACAAATAAAGAGGCCTACCATGAATCAATTAAGAACAGGCCCGATAAGGATACCAGACTAAGTTAATGACATGATGTGGCTAGGTATGTCTGGTTGAGTGTGGCCCAATCTAGTTACACACGTGTGCGAATGCGTGATCCGGTTTGCCGCCTCCGAAACGGGTCGAGGACAAACCTTAGCAGTTTCTATGCTCCCGTAAGTAGTAGTGTAAGTAATTAGGTGCCTAGGTTCTCCAGATAGAGAAATAATCAACTACTCAAAGGACTTAAAGGTCAACTACGGTACTGGGAATCGAGTTTTACTACACCATACAAAATAGAGGAACGAAAGCCTCGTGACATTTTACATCGTGCATAGACTTCTCAGAAGGCGGTGCAAACGTGCCATGTGGAAGTTGTCAGCCGTCATGAGATGAATTGAATGGTTTGCAAAGTTTTGTCGATAGATGGCGCTACTTGTTCTGAATCGAGATGATTGAAAATATTGAAATATTAAAAAATGTCGTTTAAATAAGATAAGAAACCTAATAATTTACGTTATTACTTAAATCTTTTTACAACAGTCATAAAATAGACTTTATTACCATGTGCGTCCCTGTAGTACGCATGCGTCACGCTACGGAAGCGTTCTTGTCCAGCGGTGTCCCAAATCTGAAGTTTCACCTTGATGCCGTCCACAGTGACTACCTTATTCTGCGGACAGATGGCGTAAGTTGTACTAAATTGTGTGTAAAATCATAAAATGTATGATTAATTGGATATTGTTTTACGTTATCATGTCAAGGATATTATTTTACAATTTACACATAAAAGATGTGATGACAAAAATATTTAGGAAAATATTAATAAATAAAGAAAATATGCCACAAATTCAACAAGACCTTGTTAAATAAACCGGTACCTAGTAGGTACCTACCCCAACCCAAACATAAACAAATAAATGAATGTTTTGTTGTTTCTTAGGTAGTTATTTTACAACCAGTTGTGTAGGTTAATACATAATAATATTAAGTAGGTACCTGTCTGTTATAAAAAAAAAACACTATTAGACCGTTCTTAATCATAAAGTAATTAAATAAAATGATTATGAGTCACTTTTTTCTCGTCTCATAAAAACTTGGATATAAACTTGTTATTGGCTACTCGGCCACTTTTTCTAGCCCACAAAGACAGCTGCAATAAATCAAACTGCAAAAACCGAACAGGCAGAAAAAAGACCTTTGCAACAATAAATCACTCAGGCGAGCCGTCGATTCAATCACAGCTGTCATGGGCAAGGGGCGGGAACGAAAAAAGCGCGCCAAACTTCGAACACCAATAGCGTTGCGGCGAACCGGTTGCGTGCAGCCACTCACTGGCCCATTTGAACTTGGAACCCTTGGCGGTCATTAATTACTTTTTTTTTTGCGAGAATTAAAAATAATAATGGCAGTTTTAACTTTTTGCCTATTGATATTGGATTTTTTGCGTTTCGTTTCGGTGAATAAAACTTGATTGATAAACCTTTTTGCTGAACACTGTAGTTGACTTTTTATTGCTTTTCTTTTTCGTATAATGAGTAGGTGGATGAACAAATTGAATTTTGTAATTTTTATTAACTTTTTTGCGAACAAAAAGCTGACAATTTGTTTCTGGCATTTAATAAACTACTAGCATGTTTTTTTTATAATATTTTTGTCTTATAAATGTCAATCTCGAGGAATGAGTTATTCAGATTGCAGTCGACACGTGCAACATGAGTCATTGTACCCGGAAGTCGATGCCAACGGTGGATATGTAGTTTCCTGCGAGGAATGTGCCGTCCCGGAAGCGGACTAGCATGCAGGTCTTGCCGACGCCGCTGTCGCCAAGTAGCATTACCTGCGAATATTACAATGTTTATTTATATATTGAGATTTTGAAATCAAGCAATTAACATTTCAGAGTATCACAAGTTTCTTTAATTTGTTCTGTTCTCTGGTAGTTTTAGAGCACGATATGAGGCATTAGCGGCTTCGATAGAGGTGCCTATTTGAACTTATCAAGCCTCGACTTATTAGTAATTATTATGAAAAGACAATAGGTACTAAGAATCTAATCATCCGTCACCTTAGTAGCTACGTCTAATGCGCTTCAATATATTAGGTATTGTTGCTCCTAGTATTTGGACTTAAAAGCGGTATTGATAGGATTTCAAAAGCTTTCCTGTTATGCAATACTTATATTAAAACATATGGACTGTAGTTTGCGGTAACTAGCTAATTAATAGCAGAAGACTTCATCTAACATAGTTAGTAGGTAAATATGATTGAAATGTCGGGACCGAAGTTGCGACCTCTTAATTAGTTCAGTCAGTTTTGGGGCTTCTAAAGCTCACTGTTGGAGAACAGATTTACATTTAATTAGTAAGGTAATTATTTGGTAAGTAACAGGTAACTACTAGGCATACACAAGACTAGAGGATTTAGATCCTCTAGTCTTGTGTGTCTAGATTAACTTTCAAAGATACTTAAGGACCTATTTACGTAATATTCTGAAGTTTCTTTGATCTCAGCAAGTAAATTAGGCATAACAAACACTAATCTAGAGGTCTAGATCAATTTGAAACAATCCTAAAAAAGAAATACTTACTTAGTTACTTTGACGTCCTCTTTAGCGAAATGGAAAAACTATATATTTTTTATTCTTTTCTACTAAGAATAAGTACCTACTATCTTTGGCATATTGGATCTACATTAGTCGCTTGAAGGGACGTATTGTTCAAACAATCCATTAGCTTATGTTCCTAATGTATTATTTTTCATTATTAATCATGAATACTCAGAGGAGCACTTTTCGGCCCTTTCCATACCTGACCTCTTTCAGTGGATTTATCGAATTAATAATGACAAAAAAAAAAAAAACTAAAGTTATTCTCACTTTTCCAAAAACATCGTATTTATCTTCTTGTTTGGAGTGTTGTTCCCAGGTCTCTGTAGGAGAAGGCGGTTCACTGTGAGGCATCACTCCAGCTTCTGTCTCACTCTTCTCATCGTCTTCTCTAGCTTCTGGAAGGTTCCTGGCCCATGTTGGCCTAACTCTGCCCACTACGACCCGCTTCTCCATCTGCCTATTGTCTGTGGCGTTTGGGTTCCACATTTTTAGGCTTGGGTTTTAGATCATCACTTAGAAAAGTATTTTGTTTATTTTTTCACTTGTTTAGTTATTATTTCATTCAGTTTAGGTTTTGTCCATTTTTGATATCACTATTTCAGCACTGCCAAGTTTTATTTAGAATTTTCTACTGTCTCAAGAACACAGAACAAAGAGATTCCAGAATAGTGATATTTCTATTTTCGTCAATTGGAGTTTCCTCTTCAGTTTCAGAGCGTGTTGTCTGTTTGTTATCGATAAGAAGTTCTAAAGATAAAATCAATAAATACTTAAATAAACAAACTAAAGGAAAGATTTCATGACGTTATTTACTTTTTGTAGATTGATTCAATCGAATTGAAACTGAAACATTTATTTATTCTCAAGAACATAACTAATAGAGACAGATACACCAACAATGTAAAGTTTTACTTAACGATATTAGTAACAATCACAGTTTTAAAACAGTAGATTTAATTTTATTAGTGGAACAAGGGATTGTTGTGGAACTTGTTACAGAGAATAAACTAAGTGCTGTAAGTGTTGGAAGTTCTCACTAACATGATTATTTAGAATAAAATTATTATACAAAGTTTTCATCTTTGGATATTGTTGTTGTGCCTTTTATTCCTTTAGTAAAGTATAACAGGCATTTCATAGATATTTTCAGATTGTATGGTTTTGATTCTGTTTTTATAAATGTATCTTTGTTTATTGAAATATTGGCGTTTTCATTCAATATTAGGTTTTCTAGTTTCACTCCTAGTTCATAGACAGTATAACTTTCTTTATCCATACATAAATACTTGTCTTGTCTTACAAGAGTTCTACTATGGTTCGTAGAGCTTTCATTATCGGTACTAAAATAACCTATAACATTCATAAACTCACGTTTTTCCTTCTCTTTCTTTCCTTTTTTTCTTTGAACGATGATGACCTATTAACCAAACGTACTCATTGCTTGTGTGTCTCATTCCCCTTGACATTAATTTTGTTCTGTTTATTGTTTGATCTGATGTATCTCTCCCGGGGATTCATTAAATGTTTGCTTAACTCCTATTTGTTTAGTGGCAACTTCAACGAGAGTTGTAATATCTGTGTTAGTCGTATTTGTGTTTCTAAGTTTAAGCTCATAAGATTTGTTATGTTAATCTTGTAATTCAATAATATTTGTATAGAGTGTTTAAAATAGATAACGTTTTAGAGAACAAATACTGGAGTTAAATTAGCTTTTGTTTGTATCGTGAGTATTTCATCTCAACATTCCTTTTGATGTGACTTGTAAAGTACTTATGTGAATAAAAATATCCTCCGTTTTCATTATTTTGACGAATAAATTAAGTTCTTTAAATAACTCTCTAGTTTCCACGAATTCATCTCTTATTTCAATTGCTTTCACTTCCACAACCTTACGGGAAGTACCAATTATAAAGACACTCATAAATATTTCTTTGTCGTTTTCCCCGAAATACTAATGGCTGGTTTGATAAAACCCTCTTCATCTATTGTACATAGAACTTATCCTTTATTTACCCTGTCATCTTAAAGGGTAAGCCATGAATTTATAAAGCGCAGTGATTTTCCGTTACTCGCTAACCCCTAAGCAACTACCCTAAGCTGTTTGTATTCATGCAAAGCCTTTTTACTTGAGGTCTTAAGGCAGACTCGGTCACTGATGAGCTATTAAAATTTCGCTTAAAGGAACCAGGATTTAATAGACAAAATGACGTCGTGAGATTTCTATTAGGTGGTGTTAGATTTCATGTGCTAGGTTTGTGAACAACCATAACCTAATGATAGTCTCATCTTAACTTTGTCAATAGGGTTGTTTCAGAATTAAAAAGGTCAATAGAAGACTTCATCATCTGCCTAGCCTTTTCCCAACTATGTTGGGGTCGGCTTCCAGTCTAACCGGATGTAGCTGAATATCAGTATGTAAAATTACATGGAGCGACTGCCTATCTGACCTCCACAACCAGTTAATACTGGGTAATACGATACCCCTTGGTAAGACTGGTTGTCAGACTTTTGGAACACTGACTACCTGTAACGACTGTCAAAGATCTACAAATGACAGCCGGAACCAACGGCTTAACGTGCTTTCCGAGGCACGGAGGAAACTCGGTATGTAACGGGTGGTCACCCATCCACAGACCAACCTAGGCAAGCGCGGCTTAACCTAAAGATCGACCCTAACGGCTGCTATTATTTAGCCACGAGCTCCTCTCAATAGAAGACTTGATTAGCATTTATATGTAAGGAATACCCCAGGGTGCCGTTTTTTAGGACCTTAGTGAACTTATTTAGGTATTCACTCAAAAACTAATTGTTTATTTCAGTTTCCCATAACTACTTACGATTTGGTTATTGTACTGTTTTTAGATACCAAATTGATGTAAAATAATCTTAAAATAAGACAACGCGAGAAAATTCTTCAGTATTTCAATGAAAAAAGATGCGTAAATGTTGTCTATTAGAAAACTGACAGTTTTCTAACTACACATGCTGCAACTGCGAGTTTAGCCGCAATATTGACGAAATCCTCATGAATATTATAATTAACACATTTACTTACATTATATTGAGATAAACAACACAGCATCACGCTAATTACTTATTAAATGATTATGGAATTAATCCGCAATCTAGTTGCATTATATTCATATTACAAGCACTGCGTTAATTCAATCTGTGTCAACTGCAAGTCGATCAGTGATGTGTACGTACGATTATATTTTAACTAGCTATCCTGCGCGGTTTCACCCATCCACGTCTTCAATTGCTGCCCTATTCTGAGGGTAGTAGCGTGATATTGTATAGCTATGTTACTTCCTGACCATGTTAGCTCTTTATAATATTCGTATAGTTATATAGGTACCTATTCATGTTAGTTGTCTTTATAATTATAAATTAACTAACTTTATTTTATAATTATTAACTAGAAGACGGACGGTGAGCTGCCGATTGCTCACCGTCCACAGAAGCGCATTTACGGTAGCCGGGAGTTGTCTTGCGGCGTCCAATGCCCGGAGTACCTATCACCAGCGGCGGCAGGGTTGGTTTGAGAACTCATACCTCCTTCGTTAGCATAACTACTTCGCAGAAGGAGGTGACCGTACCCACATCAATACAACTCTAAAAGTAATTTAATCTAATTGAATAGCTCTTTCATGAAATAATCATTCAATGAGATTAAATGACGCTGACCTGCAAATTGCAAAAACTACTTTAGCACATCTTCCTTAACAACATACCTAATTATTACGTTATGTTTCATTGTTGGCAAGATCACTTTTTCAATCTAATTAATAAGCTCTGGATTAGAAATTACTTTAAGAATCCTTTGGATTGTACTTGTTTGACAGTATCTATGTTACGCAAATGTGGCGTTGCGGGTTACTGAGACACTATTATAAAACTTTACGAATTAAATGGTACGTCTCATGTGGTACAAATCGAAACATAGTCAAAGAATAGTAAAAAATAGAATTATTTTTTTGTTATAAAACGTTGCCCCACACTAGTAGTATCTCCTGTATCGTGGGTGCGTTTACAAACGTTTAAACTCATATACACAAACAGCTAGACCCGGAACAACTAACTGCAGGTCATACAAATATTTGTTCCGTGCAGGAATCGAACCCGCGACACGCAGCGCAGCAGTCAATCACTCAGCCACTGCGCCAACCGTGTCGTCGACATTGGCATATAGAAACAGCTAAAGGTACACATCACAAACTTGAAACTCATTGGTCACGTCGTTAATACGGTGGCTAGTCAAGAGTCTAATAATAAAAAAAAGTATAATCGAGACACTATTACAATGTTGTGTCGCATCACTACGCTTAGCAGCATAATGCGCTGTTAACTACGATTAGTTAACAGCGCATTATGCATGGTAAGCCGATGATTACCATGATTCATAATACTGCAATACATAGCAATCAAGTATAAGTAACGTAATGGTTTTGTTATCCAAGGAGCTCGTGACTAAATACAGCTGCTCTGATCAAACTTAACCGTATAGTTCGGTACGGACCCCTTCGGGGGCTCGACATTCAAACCTCCGCTGGCTCGGTACTAGCCCCGAAAGGGGTCGAACATTTAAGTCATACGACCTCCTCATTATTTTTGTAAATATTTTATTTTCTGGGTAAAAAATAATATGGGTGTGCATTCATTAGGATAGTAGAATAAAAATCTCATATGTAAACGTCATTAGAAGTTCTTTAATTATTGAGCAAGTTTCTTAATTAAGTCTTATAAAATCCAAATGCGTAAATTACGATCATAGCCATTTTGATGGCAGTGTAGGTCGACGCTAAAAATCATAAAAAAAATGGTTTTCGGACATAAATATATAAGCTCCACATTGTTGGGCCTGATTATCGTGTCCTTTTATTACGTGCAGAAATCATTCGTAATTGAACTTAAATTAGCAGTGGTAATGATACATTTTGAAATCTAAAGTCGAAGTTTCGCGCCAATCGTGCTTGTTTACATTTTTCATTCCACATTATATCACACGGACGCGAATAGATTCTATAACAAATGAGACAAATATCATTGCAAATATTATAAATAACATGAACATGCCCAGATCTTTTCGTAATTTGCAATAATAGGACCATTAACAAGTAATATTCATAACCACTACTAAATTTCACTTTCGAAAATGACGTCCATTTCTTTTTTTTTTAATTTGTGATGTGTAAATGCGATTATTTCAATCGATTATTTTCTTGTAAATCAATCAACTCGAATAATTAAATTAAGGAATATCAGAAATTGATAGATGAAAATAAGAGTAATTTTGTAATACGTGTAAAATACTATAAATATTGATAATAATATTTTTTACGCCACTAAAACCGACTCAACAAACAGTAGAATCTGATCTATGGCTAAATTCGCGCCAATTTTATTTTCAGATAAAAATTCAAATAAGGAATGCGCTCGCTGTTCGAATTAATATTAAAATGTTTATTTGCTATTTTATTAATAATTTGGTTTTGTACCTACTATTTGAATGTGAATTGCAAATAGAAATAAATAAGGTTGAATATAGAACGCCCTTATTATGATCTTGGTAGGCACAGTAAAAAAAATCAGCCAAGATAAATTATATTTGTTCGACAAAATTGTTTGTAGTATGGTTGGATTAGTTATTTGGAAAGCGTTTTCATTCTTTCCTAAAACATGGCTCGTAGGCCAAAGTGTTCTTGGAGTGGAAGCCTTGGGGTAAAAATGGCCTAGAGGGAGACCACAATAATTGAGATGGAAAAAAACTCCAGGTACAAAATGGAACCATTTTGAACCTGGAGTTTTCTTGATGTCGTGTACCGGGGTTTTTTTTTGGGGTGGGAAATCATCAAATAACTTCCCCCGCTCTAGGCGAAGCGGGGGGGAGTGTCAGTCTTTTACTGACTAATGTCCACCGATCGATGTTCCTTCTTTTACTCGGGGCCGCGGTATCTCTTTCGAACAACCCGCAATCCCGGCAGGACCCTACCGGTGTTGCGGGTCTGACACTCCCCCCGCTCCGCCCAGAGCGGGGGAAGTGAGGCGCCACGGCATCCTCACCTACCACCTGACGAAGATCCTCACCGGGCACGAAAGTTTTGGGACGTTCCTGCACATCATCGGGCGGGAGGAAACACCCAGGTTTCACCAATGTGACTATCGCCCGGAGGACACGTTGGAGCACACAGGCAGTCTGCTCTTTTGAGCGGAGCACCGCTCTGTCCCGGAGGAGATGGTGATGTTTGAAGGAGAGAACCTCAAACCAAGCCAGCCACCGCGGGAGACGCTACAGGGGTCGGGCGCCGCGAGACGACAACGACTTTTTGTTAAAAGTTTAACAGGAGCGGATATTTAATGATTTCCCATCCAAGTGGCGCAAGACCGATATAAATGGCGGAATTTGAATTTCGGAACTAAAGAAGTTCCTGAGAAGTTTATGAGAAGGCCTCCTTCAAATTCCTAAAGAAGTCCTTAAATTCCAAAAAAGAGAGATACACTATTTAAAAATACTTTTTAGGGTTCCGTACCTCATAATAAATAACAGAATCCAAATATCAAAACTGTGGTCCCTTGAAGCTGTGAAAAAAAAAACCCTCCAAGTCTACGTAGAGAAAAGATATGACCGTTTATGTGGTCAGTTTGTACGGAACCCTTGGTGCGTGAGTCCGACTCCCATTTAGCCGGTCTATTTTTAATAGGCTGAAGTTTTCCTTATACCTTTCTAATTTTTTTATCCAACCAATACTTTTAAGTGTCAATATTTTAGAGCCCCGATGTGTACGGAGTTCCTGTATGTCTAAAACAAGGCTCTACTGCGGAGGCATGGCTTTCTAGGTGCGGTACGGTATGGTTGTGCCGGCTGGGCTGCCTGACTGGCTACCTACAGAATTAGCATGACCTACATAATTGGCCGCCATTTTCATTTAATTATCGTCATTCAAGAAAACAGCCAAAATCTTTTACCGCGAAACCGTTTGACAGCAAATGTACCTCAAATCTGGGCGCATAACAAAATAATTATAGCATAATAAAAAAGCACGTGACAAAATGTCTTTCTGTTATAATCGATATCATAGATATTTGTACAACTATAATATCTATAGTAGAATATTATGCCACCTCCATAGCTAAATTCCTCAATGGTCCCAAAACTTTTTTTTAAAGTTTTCTCTATTACGATTATCGATTAGGTTGAATGCAACTTTTTAATCGTAATGATGAAACTTAGTTTTACGGTCAGCACTAAGAAATGTCATATTGCAACACATTTAGTAGTATTTTTTGTCGAGATTTGTATCGTGTTTTTTTATTAATTTATATGTAAAAGCGCAAAAATAAGAATGCAGATGGAATGTCACTGTTTTTATTTTAGATTTCCGATGTTATTATCAAATGGTTATTTTGTGTATGTACATTATTTCCAGCGTTTTTAAAGTACCTAATTTTTGGAAGGGTGTAGTAATATGTATTTTACACACATTTTGCAATAGATTGACGCCGTTTTATCGACCTTATGAGGTTTTTGGAAATATAAACCTCAAACTTATCGTATGACACAGCCGCTGTGATTTATTTTTAATAACAAAATTTAATGCTGTAAATTGATGAAAAATCTTGAATTTCATGACAATTCGCGTCACCCCCCACCGATTCAGCTGATGTGTCATATGTCAAAATCCTGTCGTGCAGAGTGGTAGGTTTATTAAGTTTTAATTAATTAGTAAGATCCTACTTCTTACTTCCTATCCTATCCTATCCTACTTCCTACTATTTTCGTCCATTTATTGTCTAAATAACATATCTATAATTAAAATTTTAAATATTTCTTAAAAAATAATAAAAACATTTAAAAATATAAAAATAGTAGCCCACCGGTATCGGGAACAGGGTTTCCTACTATAATCTTTATCTATATACTTATAATAAATCTGTAGAGAGGTCAATTCTGTACATGAAATATATTTCTAAAATAACTATCAGGGGGTGATTAGTGATCGATACTGATGCCAAAAATGCAATCAGTACAATTTTTGTCTGTCTGTCTGTCTTTCTGTCTGTCTGTCTGTCTGGATGTCTGTATGTTCGTTATAGAAACAAAAACTACTCGACGGATTTTAACGAAACTTGGTACAATTATTCTTCATACTCCTGGGGAGGTTATAGTATACTTTTCATCACGCTACGATCAATAGGAGCAGAGCAGTGAAGGAAAATGTTGGGTAATCGGGAGAAGTTGGTTAAAGCTACACAGAAATCATGTATGACGGAAATGTTCTCCTTAAAATTATATAAAAAATATCCTACAACAGCATAGGTCTATCTTTTATGGTTGACTCACAATAACACGTGTAACTCCCGATAACTTAGCAGTTCGAAGCTTTCTGATTATATTTGTCTACTCTTACGTTTATAACACTCCCACTCATCTCTAATTAAAAACAGTTAACATTATTACGTATTCAATAAAAAAAGAATCATATAAATCGGTATACAAACACCAAAGTTATGCATGAAATACGCTAATAAGCCATCGCGCGTGAATACTGAATCATGCTATAAGGATTATTTTTGTGTAATATTTGGCTGTTGATGCGAATAGACGTTCAGAGTGTTCGACCTTATTGACAGACAATGCTTTCAGCCCGAATTTTAGTCTTTAAATGATTTCTTTTACCTATTGTTATTTTCTAAAATAGGTATTAGTTATTTTGGTAGTGTTTAAATATTCGTTCAAATTACAAATTATTCATAGTATACATTTTATTTATTTTTAGGTGAAGTAGTAATAGATTTTTAGAAACCGAATTTCGGCTAATTTATGTTCAGTTTTTTTTAAACTATATTTGGTAAAAGCGTAGTTAATTATACTAATTATAGTTATAGGTAATATTAATTAAAGTATTTATAGGTTTTTATTTTTAAGTGAAGTAGGTATACATAGGTAGATAGTATTGGACGGGTTCCCTCTATCTGGCAGAATCTTGATGCTCCGAAATTTATTTGGCATAACACACTTAGCATATTTTTCTTTAAACGAACATTTTAAAGGCATAAAAATTATTTGATATAATTATCGTTTGGCATAATGTTTAAAACTTCGAATTTACTATGGCATACTTTTAAGATGGCAGAATTACATTTAGTATAATTACGATTGGCAGAATTCAAATTTCGCATAATATCGTTTAGCATAATGTTCATTTAGAGCTATTATTATTTGGTATAATTTTTAATTCTTTTTTTGTTACAAGTTGTACTTACCTACATATTTCTGGGTATAATTCTATTAGAATTATTTAGTTTTAGTACCTACTTTATTTGGTAATTAATAGGTTCTTATAGATAATAGGCATATTTAGATATATTAAAAAAAAAAACAAAAAATATATATATAATTTAGTACTTAAATTATTTTCAGGTTAAATACTTATAAATTCAAATTATTATTTTTAATTTATTTAGCTGTAGTTTTATTTAGTTGTAGCTGTAGTGTATTTAGGATCACTTTTATTATTTAAGTAGGCACTTGGATTTTTTAAGAGTAAGGTAGTTACAGTTAGGACCTCTAACGTAGCTTATTTCGTTAAATAACTGAATAGGCATTCAGTTACCTTCGGTTATTTTCATAAATCCTTACTAATATTATAAAAGCGACAGTGAGTTTGTTTGTTTGTTCTTTCTTTCTTTTTTTTTCTTTTTTTTTTAAAGTTGCCCTACACTAGGAATTTCTCCTGTATCGTGGGTGCGTTTACAAACATTCAATCTCACATACACAAACAGCCAGACCCGGAACAACTATCTGTAGGTCATACAAATATTTGTTCCGTGCGGGAATCGAACCCGCGACACACAGCGCAGCAGTCGATCGCTCAGCCACTGCGCCAACCGTATCGTGTTTGTTACGGCTTCACGCCTAAATGACCGAACCTATTTTGATGCATTTTGGTACAGAGATAGTTGGGGCCCTGGTGTCGGAAATAGGCAAGTTTTTTTAAAGTGAGGAAAGGGGGAGAATGAGGGAAGAAAAGGGGAGAGAAAGATACATTTTTTCGGGTCATCACGCGGGTTAAAGTTAGCGTTAGCACAAAGTAACTATGCCACGCGGACGAAGTCGCGGGCGGAAGCTAGTCCTTACTAATATTATAAAAGCGAAAGTGATTTTGTTTGTTTTTTACGTCTTCACACCTTAATGGCTGATAGTTGGAACCCTGGAGACGGACAAAGCTATCTTTTTTCAAAAAAATGTGGGAAATGAGGCAGAAAGAGAAAAGAAAAGGGAAAACTTAGCTTTGATATTACAATCAATAGGGCGCAAGGGCAAACACTACAGGTAACAGGTACCTGCAAACCAGGAAAGGGGAACTGTTTTACCCCGAATTAAACGCGAGCGAAGCCGCGGGCAAAAGTTAGTAGGTAATATTGTAAATAAATAAATAAATAAATATCTTGGGACAACTCACACACGGCTATCTGATCCCAAGCTAAGCAGAGCTTGTGTTATGGTAACCAGACAACTGATAAACATACTTATATATAATTTATAAATACATACATATTATAGATAAATCACACCCAGACACAGAACAAACAATCATGCTCATCACACAAAGTTTGTCCTGAGTGGGAATCGAACCCACGACCTCCGGCTTAGCAGTCAGGGCCACTAACCACTAGACCAACAGGCCCGTCGAAAGTTTGTATGGTGGTAAACGCGAAAGTTTGTATGGATGTTGGTTACTCTTTCACGCAAAAACTACTGAATGGATTTTAATGAAACTTTATAATAATATAGCTTATACATCAGAATAACATAGAGGCTACAATTCATAAAGACATATTGTATATTCTATCACCACGCGAGTGAAAGCGCCGCCGCCGCCGCCGGGCCCAGCTAGTACATCAATCCTTACTAATATTATAAAAGCGAAAGTGAGTTTGTTTGTTTGTTTGTTTGTTTGTTTGTTTGTTTGTTACCTCTTCACGCTTTAATGGCTAAACCGATTTTGATGAATTTTGGTACAGAGATAGTTGGGAACCAGGAGACGGACATAGGCTAATATTTTTTTGAAAAAAGTGGGATGTGAGGGAGAAAGAGGGAAGAAACGGGAAAACTTAGCGTTGCTATTACAAATCAATAAGGCGCTACCGAATTTAACGCGAGCGAAGCCGCGGGCAAAAGCTAGTTAAAATATAAACTATCCGCGCCTACCTAGGTTTGTCCGTGTCCGTACTTCGGAAAACAAATATTTTTATAGCCCACAGATAGTTCTTCCGGGTCTGGCTGTTTGTGTATGTGAGTTTAAATGTTTGTAAACGCACCCACGATACAGGAGAAATTCCTAGGGTGGGGCAAAGTATAAAAAAAACATAAAAAAATCAGATGACACCCTGGCGGCGAAGAGCGGTGTTCCACACGCAATTGGCTCTGATGTAAGATAATTAAGTCGCAATACTAATGTACTAAAAAGTTCTGTTTCACAGCTATACCAAAACAGACAATGTCATAATCTTATTAGAAGGCAATGCCTCTACGGCTGCCCGCCCCGATCCTAATACCTGTGCTGATAGTTCGCAATATCTTTACGCTCCGATAAACCTGGGATAGCGGCAGATCTCCAAGTAAATCACGTTTATTGATTGGAGTGGAGCCAATTATGCGAGACGGGATGCTGAATAGAACAGATCGGTTTGACGTTTGTATTAGTGTCTGGGGAACCGTGAACGATTAGGTATGAAGATGGTACTTGATATCTACGAGATAATTATGATATATCATGAATCAGATACTTATATAATAGCACTAGCTTTTGCCCGCGGCTTCGCTCGCGTCAAATTCAGGGTAACACAGTTCCCCTTTCCTGATTAACAGGTACCTACCTGCTACCTGTACTTTTTGCCCTTGCGCCTTATTTATTGTAATAGCAATGCTAAGTTTTCCCTTTTCTTTCCTCTTTCTCCCTCATTTCTCAATTGAAAAAAAAACTTTTTCTCCCCTTTTCTCACTTTTTTTTAGCCTATGTCCGTCTCCAAGGTCCCAAATATTTCTGTACCAAAATTCATCAAAATCGGTCTAGCCATTAAGGCGTGAAGACGAAACAACAATACAATTAGTAAGGATTTAGTAGCAATGGACTATGAAATGCAACAATATGGCTTAGCTTCCGGGGTTGCGGGTTGTTCGAAAATGATAACGCAGCCCCGGAACGTAAAGGGCAAAAGAAGAAACATGGGTGGGTTTTAGTCGGTAAAAGTCTGACATTCCCCCCCCGCAACGCATACGCAAAAAAAAGCTATTATAGAATGAAAAGCTATGATACTGAGGTTGTGAAAAACGACATTTTAGAAAAAAGGTACTAAAATCTAATAGGTTCCTAACCAAAAGGTACTTAATCCCTGCATTGGTATTTATAACATAAATGAATTAGTCTCTCCTTCTTGCACCTATTAACCACTAAATATATCCTACCTTTATTTATTCTTTTTTAGAAATCTGATAACTGTTATTTTCAAATAGCAAAACCTCTTATAAAGTAAATATGGACGCAGTATCTAATATCTTAGCAACAGAATGAAAGCAAAATGTAGGAATACTTAGTAGCCATTTTATTTGTCTAACAGATATCGCCGGCGGGGGCTAGAGATATAACAAAGATGATAAAATTTAAGTTGTCTGTTAAACTCTTGAAGAATATTTACATTTCGGTAGTTTAGTTGAGAATTTGTTGCTTTATTAAAGTACTAGCTTTTGCCCGCGGCTTCGCTCGCGTTAAATTCGGGGTAACACAGTTCCCCTTGCGCCTTATTGATTTGTAATAGCAACGCTAAGTTTTCCCTTTTCTTCCTCACATCCCACTTTTTTTAGTTTTAAAAATTAGCCTATGTCCGTCTCCTGGTTCCCAACTATCTCTGTACCAAAATTCATCAAAATCGGTTCAGCCATTAAAGCGTGAAGAGGTAACAAACAAACAAACAAACTCACTTTCGCTTTTATAATATTAGTAAGGATACATAATGCTGTAAGAATATTGTAAACGTTCTAATATTATGCTATCTGATCAGCTTTCGCCAAATATGTTTTTTTTTACGATTGGTTAATACTATGGTTAGAAATGGTTTTGTAATACTTAATCTTGTTGCCATGTTGGTGTAGTGTAATTGTTTAAACATAGAACGAATTGAGACGTGGTTTTGTACAGAGAAAATGTATTCTTTTCCTCAGGTCATGGTCAACGTCGTCAATTTTCAGCACAAACTTCGTATATCTTATTTTACTATCTAATATTACAAATGCGAATGTTTGTGAGAATGGAAGGATGTATGGATGTTTTTTACTCTTTCACGTCAAAACAGCTGAACGGATCTTGGTGAAATTTGGCACAGAGGTAGATTATAGTCTGGAATAACACATTTGATACTCTTTTTCGATATCACGCGGGCGAAGCCGCGGGCCCCAGCTAGTAAACTATATACTCAAGTCTGTCCCTTTGTGCTGTGAAAAAATCGACCCTCTAAGTCTAAGCCGTCAAAGGATATGGCTGTTTATATCGGAAGTTTATACGGAACCCTCGATCCGCGAGTCTGACTCGTTCTTGGCCGGTTTTTTTAACTCATTTTCAACGCCAACACTTCTACACATAAAGTATACCTATATAAGACAAAGGCCCCAACTACAGTAAGCCTTCAGCCAATTTGCCTGGATATTGAAAAGGCTCTTGTAGGTACTGAAGCACTAGATTATATACTGGTTCCTCTATCAAATAAATTCCTTCGAAGGATTGAATAAGAAAAACGTATAAAGCTTTGAAGATGAATTCGTGTAAGCTTGGACAAAATGATTGGGACCCTTTTATTTCTGTTTCCCTAAAACTGAATTGTTAATGGATACTTCTAATAGTAATGGACCTTCTTGGAAGCAATAAGGTCCATCCGACCTTATTGGAAACCGATTTATGTTGCCTAGCAAACAATACCTTGTGTGCTGTCAAATACAAATACAACAAATCTTCTCTATCAGCCTCGGCTAGCGGATTTAATAACTACTTTCAACTCTTTCCCAACTATGTTAAGGTTTGTTTTTAGTTTCACCGGTATTGTAGATGGATTATCTGCCTATCTGACCGCCACAATCCAGTTTCTAAAATACTTATTGGTAAGACTGGTTGCCAGTGTTAAAATGTATAGAAACAGTCTTTTCTATTTTGAAATTAAAAACCGAAAATTTCTTTTTATGATTCGTAATGTACTAAATGCGTATGATTTTTTTATTTTTCTAAATAAATTAACTACTATTATTTACAAACTATAAATAGACATTAACTAATAATAAAGATATGTACAGACGCCAGCAGGTCAAGCTACCCGAAACTGTCAATTTTTCCCAATGAACCTTGAACCTAATACTTTAGAAATAAAGTCGAAAATCTATCAAAGAATCTGACAGATTGTAGTAGCTTGATGTGCAGGCGTCTGTACAAGTATAAAAATGGTAACATTTACAGGGCGTCAAAATTAATTCGTCCGCATCGCAGTCAACAGGAAAAGTGCCCAGAACGCTGGCCGCATTACCGCGTTGGATGGCAATGCTAACTCTTTGCGCAAAACCAGGCCAGCCGTCTGATCACGAGATGAAGTTAATACGTATTGAATCAAATGCTACGCGAAACTATGACTATTACAAGTTACTAAATGAAATGGTGGTAGGTGTACCTATTATCTGTCATTTCTAAAGAGTAGAACCCCTTATTGTAACTCAATGCGTACCACTCGTTAAAGCACCCTCGCTTTTGTTACCCCTGCCTATGAAACTCCGAACAAACACAAAGTCGGACAAAGTTTGGACTGGGGCTTGTCAAGGTGTTCATATTAATTAAATTGAGTTTAAAATCTTTCCATTAATTAAAGTTAACAGCTTAAATTTGATTATTCAATGCCCTGTTTAGAGATTATTATTATACTGGGCTGTACATCTATTGGAAATGGATTACAGCATCCTGAAGACTTACTGTGAGGTGGAGGATCTCCTTTGTCTCGCTAGAGAGCGTTAGAATACATCTCTTTTTTTTATTTATATTTATTATAAAAGCTGGCACCCGCGGCTTCGAAAAAAAGTATCCTATGTGTTAT
The DNA here is from genome assembly GCA_905475445.1 of Ochropleura plecta. Lineage (NCBI taxonomy): Eukaryota > Metazoa > Arthropoda > Insecta > Lepidoptera > Noctuidae > Ochropleura > Ochropleura plecta. The sequence goes on from FR997732.1 coordinate 7,214,112, forward strand.
TTCAGACTATAATCTACCAAATTTCATCAAGATCCGTTCAGCCGTTTTGACGTGAAAGAGTGACAAACATCCATACATCCATATAATATTATTTGGATAAGAAGGATAGGATATAGTATTAGTAGGAAGTTGGATAGCTGGCACCCGCGGCTTTCCCCGCGTGACATCGAAACAAAAGTATCCCTATATCCTCACAAACATTCGCATTTATATGTAATATTAGTAGGATAAGTAGGATAGGATATAATATAACACTATGCCCAATCATAGAGGAGAGGAAGGCCAAAGAAAATATGGATGGATTGTGTTAGGAATAATATGAAGGAGAAAGGAGTAAATGATGCCGTGACGTCTGACAAGGAAGAATGGAAGAAGAAAAATGTTGCGCCGACCCCAAATAGAATCGGACAAGGGCAGGAAAATGAAGATGACTACGCCCGATCCGGTAATCGAATGCCCGGTATCGAATCCGGTAATCATGCTCACTCAGGCAGACAAGATGAAGTTTCTACATAATTTCTTTTCATGTCAATAAACTGTTGTTTTCAAACCACGTTCGGTTGCACGCAATTAATAGGCTCCTAGCGCAGAGAGTTTGAAAATAAACGTTTTTCTAATGTTACCTAGTAACTTAAAAGGCAACAAAAAATTCCAAAAAATATATGCAATACTTTGATTCATGCTCTTAAATTTTACAGAAATATTTTATTCATATGTTGTTTATTGTCATAAATATCTACATACAATATTAAAAATGTTTTTTTTTGTGCAAACTGTTATTCAACTTCTCAACCTGTGCGTTATCAACATGCAATGTATCGCTAGAGAATTTAATGATTGTATTTTTGCAGAAATACTTTTTTAGTTTCAATATATTTTCTGACACTTGTATATTTACAGAAATACTTTTTTAGTTTCTAAATTTTTTATCAGACAGTTGCCTTTTTTCACAATAACCCCAAATTTCAAAATTGAAATGACGGTATAATATACTACTCTGTCAAGAAAGTACCGGGAAAAGATCAATAATACACAAAATGTCTGTTATTCATCCAAATTTATTTTATCACCTTCAAAGTATGCTCCTTTAGAAACGATACACTTGCGCCAACGAATAATCCATTCATCAAAACATTTTTTAAACGCACGGAAGCACGGAATTGAGTTCAGTTCTCGCCACGAATGCTCCTTTATGTCTTCTATCGATTGAAAACGGGTGCCACGAAGTGGTAATTTGAGTTTAGGAAAAAGAAAAAAGTCAGCAGGAGCCATATCTGGTGAATATGGTGGTTGCTGGATGGTAAATGATAGCCTTGTGCGAAGGCGCATTGTGTGGTGCAAAATCCAAGAATTTTATTTCCACAAATCTGGCCTTTTTCGTCGAATTTGCTCTCTTAAACGCCGCATAACGCTCAAATAATATTCTTTATTTACCGTTAGACCTTCCGGTAAGAATTCAGAGTGCACAACACCGCGATAGTCAAAGAAAACAGTCAACATGACTTTGACTTTTGATCGACTTTGGCGTGGTTTTTTCGGTTTCGGTTCAGTTGGAAGGCGCCACTCCGAAGCTTGTTGACTAGTTTGCATGTCAAACTCGTATACCCACGTCTCGTCACCAGTAACAATGCGTTTCATGAATGTTGGGTCCGAACTGACTCGTTCTAGCATGTCCTCAGCGACTTTCATGCGATTGAGTTTTTGGAGAAAATTCAGATCTTTTGGGACTAGCCGAGCAGCAACATGTTTCATACCTAAATGATTAGTTACAATGGTACGGATCGACTCGTGAGATACAGAAAGTTCGGCGGCTATCTCTCTCAGAGTTGAATGGGGATTTTCAGTCACTATTTTCTTCACTTTTGCGATGTTAACTTCAGTTGCAGACGTTGACGGCCTGCCAGAGCGAGGCAAATCTTCCATCACATCTCGACCGCTTTTGAACGCTTTGAACCACTCATAAGCACGAGTTTTTGATAAAGTCGATTCACCGTAAGCCTTCTGTAACATTTTCAGTGACTCCGAACACGAAATTCCATTGGTGATGCAAAATTTAAGACAAACTCTTTGTTCGATATTTTTGTCCAAATATTATGAAATTCGCAATACACACTATATATGATATTACTAAAACCAGCACTGTATTTAATATAAATAACAGATGCAACTCAAACTCCGCGCCAAAATGGAAAACAGTTGTGCCAATCTAACAACTACAAAAAAAACAAAAATTTTAATTTGGAACCATAAACAAATCATCCATTCCCGATACTTTTTTGACTGAATGTAGGTATAACTTAATAACTTTAACCCAATCAAACTAGAATTTTCCCAAAAGGTGTTTAATTTGACCAAATACGATTGCAACATTCACTTTTTAAACACGTTTTGTAGACCAATAAAGGACAAAAGTACGCAATCTGCGAAATTACAGACTACAATATTGAATTCTCGAGTGAATCTGCATATTTAATTTCACGCTCGTTATCCGGATTTCAACTGATTACAAAGTAGCTCGTACATATATATATATATATATACTGTCGCCCTTCGCCCCACGGCCTGGTTGAGCTAAAAGTGAGCTAAAGTTGAGCTAATATTAAATATGCTCTTCATTTTTTCGCACATTTTCAGTATCGCGTAAACGCTTTTGTAAGTATATTGGGAGTGTGTGTGTGTATGCCGTAATTGAATGACGCTCAGTTTATCGTATATTGTGTTCATTCTATAAATCGTAAGATTCTCGGAATTTTGCATCATTAATTTCGTGTCGCGTATCCTTTATTTTTTCGGGCGGTTCAAAAATTGGTTTCTATTTGTACATATTCCTGATAAGTGAAAAAGTTATGGGTAAATCCTAACTTTCAATATTATTAATACGAAAGTAGGTATGTTTGTTTGTCACCTTTTTACGCCTAAACCACTGAACCGATAATCATAAAATATTTTTTGCTATGTCAGGTATACATCCGATTATATATATATATCCATTCCGTAGATAAATACTAGGTATATCTGAGGGAAAACAACAATAACGTTCATAAGATAGTAGATGGCGCCACGTGTCTATGATTGAAAGTGCAACACGTTGATTGTTACGTTCAAAATTCACGCGACAGAAGCCGCTGGCAAAATCTAGTTAATTTATAATTAGTAGTCCATGTTTACTTTTTGTTTGATCTACATTATATTTTTTTCAGGAATTTTAATCGAATGAGTTTTTTATAGAACAGGGTTTTGTAATTTTGATCCACAAAAAACTTAAGTAATTTAAAATAACTCTGAAAATTATTCCTCCAAAGCAAAGGTAACTTTTAGATATTTTATTAATTAATCCTTTATAGACAGGAGTGTCAAAACCAAAGGTCGAGTAAAACAATTCGGTTTTGTTTGAAAACATTGGAAAATTAAATTCTCGTACATAATTAAATTGTTTAATGTTATTAATTAGTCGTAGCTGGGGTGTGGGTCGTGAGGCGTTGTGAAATGTCGAGTATTCGACACTTAGAACACTTTAAATATATATTTAAACCCATAGAAATATAAATAAAACCAGGCAAGTGCGAATCGGACTCGTACACCAAGGGTTCCATAGAAGCCTCAAAGAGATGTCAGCAAAGCAGAAGGGCTTGCCAGAGCCTCCGCCTGCCGGGGTTGCGGGTTGTTCGAAAGAGATACCGCGGCCCCGGAACGTAAAAGGCAATAGAAGGAACATGGGTGGGTTTTAGTCTTGGCGTAGAGGCGTCATGGCGTCCTCACCTACCGCCTGACGCAGGTCCTCACCGGACACGGAAGTTTCGAGCGGGAGGAAACGCCCGGGTGTCACCATTGTGACGATCGCCCGGAGGACACGGTGGAGCACACAGTGGCGGTCTGCCCAGCTTGGGCGGAGCACCGCCGTGCCCTCGTAGAGGCGATCGGCGGCGGCGATCTCTCGCGTCCGGCCCTGGTTTAGTCCATGGTCCGGAGCGAGAGGGAATGGGAAGCGGTCACCTTCTTTGCGCATTGGGCGCCGCGAGACGACTCCCGGCCACCGTAGATGCGGGCCTGTGGAGGGTGAGCAATGGGTAGCACACCGTCCGTCCGTCTATTGACGACAAGCGGTGTCGACGGCGCGTTCGTGTTTCACGCGCGCCTCTAAGAGATGTCAGCAAAGCAGAGGGGCTTGCCAGAGCCTTCGCCTGCCGGGGTTGCGGGTTGTTCGAAAGAGATACCGCGGCCCCGGAACTTAAAGGGCAACAGAAGGAACATGGGTGGGTTTTAGTCAGTAAAAGACTGACATGCCTCCCCGCTCCGCCCAGAGCGGGGGAAGTAATTTGATGATTTCCCACCCGAAAAAAAAAGAAAAAAGGGCCTGCACATTCAAGGGGCCTTGGGCCTAAAAAGCCTTTAAATTTTTTTTTAAGAAAATGTTGCCCTACACTAGGATATTCTCCTGCATCGTGGGTGCGTTAACAATCATTTAAACTCACATACACAAAGACTTTATTATTTAAATATTTCATTGTTCTCCTTTCATTTAACTTATGAAGTTTGTTAATGAGATTTCATCCTTATTGACCCTAACGATTGATGCAATAAAAGTACAGGGTGCAACTTTTACAGATTTTAGTCGGTTCGATTACCGTGTGCAGCAAGCGAATTTTTAAAAATCTCTGAATGCCGTTTTCTTTCTTTTCAAAAATAAAGGAATGTTTTCTTTGAGTAAAATTTTCTATCTAAAGTATTAAGAGTACTTTCCCTTCAGGTGGCATTACAAAATTCCAGCCTGTATATGTATATAAATGTGAGTAGGTACATTATTCTGTATCTATTTTCATATTTGCGATGCGAATGTTTTCAGTGTGAGTCAGGCATAGCCATTTCATTTTGACTACTTTCGACAGCAGGGATAATGGAAAATACATATATTTTAATACATTCACGCTTACATTCCCGAAGGGTTAGGCATAAATGTACCTAATAGTATATCTACATTTTCGGTTCTAGTTATATTTTAAGTCCCATGTTATAAGGAGCTAGCCTATTGCCATCAACCGGACACAAATCCAGACTCCATGTCTACTACTGAGAAATTCCTGATGAAAAAATAACACTTTGACAGACCTGGGCAATGATTTCGGGATATCATGCTTAGTGGCGACCGCTTTTGCGACCACTAAACTATTGAGGCAGTCTAAAAAGTCAAATATTAAAGATAAGATAAGATATTGTTGTGAATAAAGAAGAATTTAAAAATGGAATCCGGTAAATACCTACATATATTTTTTTTATATGTAAAACGCTGTCCCAGTCTGGGAATTTCTCCTGTATCGTGGGCGCTTTTCAAAACATTTAAAATCATACAGCAAGACACAAACAGCCAGACCCGGAACAACTATCACAGTTGGGCAGTAGCTGTGCGATCGACTGCTGCGCTGCGTGTCGCAGGTTCGATTCTCGCACGGAACAGATATTTACAGATATAGCCTATATATGAATGTCAGAATCATAATAAAATTTAAATCATTTCAAACCTTTATAGAACACTAGCTTTTGCCCGCGGCTTCGCTCGCGTCCACATCCCATTTTAGGGAAGTGAGGGGTTAGAAAGAGATAAAAAGTAGCCCATGTCACTCTCCATCCCTTCAACTATCTCCATTTAAAAAATCACGTCAAATCGGTGCTCCGTTTTGCCGTGATAGACAGACAAGCAAACAGACACACACATACACTTTCCCATTTATAATATTAGTATGGATTAGTCAATTAATGTTAAAATTATAATGTAATATATTTCGTCAAATTTAAGGATTACAATATTAGATAATAAGTATATCTAATGTGATGCTTATGTGAATCACTAATAAAATATTCGTTTTGAAAATTCATAATTTCTTAATCATTGTAACTCCTCAGTCCTCTTAGTTTTCATCTCATAATAACTTAGACTATGTTGATATAATATAATAATCTGGGTAAATACTCTCGGATGTTTTCCGAAAATAGAGCTCAATTTACTAAAGGATCATTTGATTTCAGTTCATCAGTAAGGTTATCTCTAAAGTCTTATAAATGGAAGTTTGTAAGATTAACTGTTGAGATTACTGAGAATCTATAAACTTTCATAGATCATTTTATCAATAGGTATATATAGGCCGCGGTATCTGTTTCAAACAACCCGCAACCCCAGATAATTTGTACCTTGGATATCTTTACTAATATTATAAAAGCGAAAGTGAGTTTGTTTATTTGTTTGTTATGTCTTCACGCTTAAATGGCTAAACCGCTTTTGATAATTTTTGGTACAGAGATTTTAATGAATTTTCACACAGAGATAGTTGGGACCCTGGAGACGGACATAAGCTATTTTAAAAAAAACATTGAGATATGAGGGAGAAAGAGGGAAGAAAAGGGAAAAGTATTGCTATTACAATAAATAAGGCGCAAGGGCAAACACTACAGGTGCAGGTACCTGCAAATCACGAAAGGGGAACTGTGTTACCCCGAATTTAACGCAAACGAAGCCGCGGGCAAAAGCTAGTTACAGTATAAAATCTGATTCATCAAACCTACCAGACAGTTGTGTTGCTGGGGAGTTTGTTTCACCATTTCTTCTTCCCAGCTAAAACATTAGGAAGTGGCGAAGGGTGGGCGTTTTAGGGGACTGTCTTATGTAATGAGGTTCAAAAAGTGCTAATCCTTTTTTTCACGATGTTCCTTCTCGTCACTTCTGGCTGGGGTGCGGGGACACAATCACATTCTACACAATCACCCCAGCAGTGACTGTTTGTTTGCGGCAAACCCCTTCTCAGGTAAAGGGGAGGAGTGAGCTACTCCTCTACCTGTCATTCTATATGAGAGAGGCGCGCGGAAACACCACGCGACGCCAGCTCAGGTTTGTATGCTAGGACAACAGACTTCCCCAAGTCCATTAATTGCCAGCAGGCCATTTTATGGGGGGCGGAACTGATCATTAGCCTAGTTTGAGTAAATGACTTTTGATTTTGATACGAGATGCGCCTAGCTTTTCCTCAGCGTCATTGGGGTCGACTTCCAGTCTTACCGGACGAATACCAGCATTTTACATGAAACGACTGCCTATCAAACTTCCACCACTCAGATAGTACTGGGTCTGTAGAATCGAGAATGATTAAAAAAACCTCATTAAAATAAACAACTTTTGTTCCACAACTTTTGAAAATAAGAAAAAAAAAACATCTTCCATCCGATTGGTATAACTTTCTCGAGGGCGTTGAAACTTTTTCTAGTACAAAAAGTCGTGTGCTAAAGTTATTTTTGGTATAATGAGGATCACATAATTAAAAAAGCGGATTTTAAGGTTCCGGTTCCTCAAGAAGAAAAAACGGAATCCTTATTGCATCACCTTGTTGTCCTTAAGTCTGTCTGTCAAGATAGTGTATCTGAGGAACTCGTGAAGGTATATGTTGACATTAAAACTATACTCAAGTCTGTGGTCCCTTGGAGTTGTGGAAAAAACATATCTTTAAGTCTACGTAATGAAATCAAAAATCAACATCAAAATATTTCACATAGGCCTACATGGGCATGTATAAAGCGTCGAGAAAAGATGGACGGTTCGGGTTGATCGTTTTCTATGGAGAAGAACCGGCAAGAAACTCCATGGTTACTCTTTTGAAATCATTTGGTTTTACAAATTCATTCTGAAGATAAGGCCGTTTATGTCGCAAGTTTGTACGGAACGATCGGAAGAAATAAAACATACCCATACATTAGACATGGGTAGCTCGCGAATGAGAGATAAAATTGAACTAGCTCTTTAGTAACAATCTAGCTTCCAGTCGCTCAGTCGTTCACGGAATAGCTCACTAGTTCTTTTAGCTCAACGGCTCATTGACTCTATACTCTGAGGCTTTGCGAGTTACGAGTGGTACCGCCAGCGGCCCGACAATGTCCGAACTTCCCCGACGAACAGGTGAACGATTTCGCATGTCGCTCACTGACCAACTCTTCGGCTCAATACATCATTGTAAAATATGATGATTTTTAAATACGCTAATCTAAATGATAACGTCCATTCATTACATTATACTGTCAATTAGTTAGCTTTTCAAATATTATTCATCTAGCTAGATTGACAGTCCTTAGCCTGTTCAAGTATGAAGGAAAATCATTGGCTTTCATAATTTAATTTTTTTGTAATAAAAACAAAACAACCCAATGAATCTTATTTTATGTATAGCTCGCAACTGAGATAAATGAACTACAGAACTTCAAAGATTATAAAGAGCCACTGAGCTAGTTTGACTTGCGTAAAGTAATTCAGCTCAATTTGATCTGTAGCTCGCAAGTAAATCAATTGAGCTGAAGAGTTAAAAGAGTTATTCGGTGAGCTAAAGAGCTAAAAGAGCGATATAGCTCTTTTGATCAAAAGAGCTGTATCTCTCTTTTCTTTTCCGTGAGCTACATTTCGCATGTCTACCATACATTCTCACAAACTAACCAGATAAATATACATCATCTGCCTAGCCTTTTCCCAACTATGTTGGGGTCGGCTTCCAGTCTAACCGGATGCAGCTGAATATCAGTATTTTACATGGAGCGACTGCCTATATCTGACCTCCACAACCCAGTTAGTACTGGGTAATGCGATACCCCTTGGTAAGACTGGTTGTCAGACTTTCGGAACACTGACTACCTGTAACGACTGTCAAAGATCTACAAATGACAGCCAGGACCAGCGGCTTAACGTGCTTTCCGAGGCACGGAAGAAACTCGGTATGTAACGGGTGATCACCCATACACAGACCAACCTAGGCAAGCGCGGCTTAACCTAAAGATCGATCCGAGTGGCTGCTATTATTTAGCCACGAGCTCCTCAGAAAAATATACAAATACACAAAATAATAACTCATAATCTGTTTTGTAATTTTTGAATGACACACTCGGTCGATAACGATGTCCATAGAGAATTTTATTTCCATTCGGATAAACAGCCGGTCTCAAGTATAAAATCAATTACTACGCGAGGAAAGCGGGGAAAACAGGTGATGTATTAACCTACATACAGAGTGTTAGGTTAAACGAGGGACTTATTGAGGGAGGGTATTCAGTATTCGATTCTCGTCCCAAATATGTAAAAAACCTATAACCTTAATTTCTGACGTAATTGTCCAATAAAATACATTATTCATGAACACTGAGCGCGAGAGAAGTAAACTTGTAAACAGTGAAGTAAATCACGCGGCAAAATACCTACGCGCCGATTCTACCGAAAAGGCGTCCTAAGCCAGGTTTAAAGTATGAAGGGAAAATGGATTATACCTAAAGGTCATTGACATGCACACATGTTCTGCAATAGTATTAAATCGCTAGCGCAAGGGTATATACACGTTGCGAGACTTATGCGAAATTTTTGGTAAGGTTCTGTCTTTTATTTATTAGTGTTTTTTTTTGTTCATATTTTTATTAGTATCATGTAAGTAAGTATTGTGGGTTTGAATACGTCCCTCGTTTAAACTAACATACTGTATATGTAATGCTTACTAAGCTATGTTGGTAGTAGCTTTACGTACTTGTAGACTTGATTTAATCAAATTAGCCAATGTTATGTCTGATTTAATGAATGGCAGAGACTACGAGATTTATCTGCTTGAGTGATTTCATAATTTAAGGCAGGGGAATATTCTATCTTATGTTCTTGTCTATGTTATTTTAGATAACTCATAGCAGTGAGACCATTTATTTAATACTAGCTTTCGTCGCGACTTCGTCCGCGTGGCTTGGTTACTTTGGGCTAAGCTAACTTTAAGCCGCGTGATGATCGAAAAAAAAATATCTTTCTCTCCACTTTTCTTCCCTCTTAAAAAAAAATAGCTTAGGTACATCCTTTTCCAGGGTTCCAACTATCACGGTAGGTACCAATATTCATCAAAATCGGTTTGGCCATTAGGCGTGAAGATGTAACAAACAAATAAACTCACTTTCGCTTTTATAAAATTAGTAAAGTTTCTTTCTTACTGCTATTAGAAATCTAAGAGTTTAAATGGATTTTTGTTAGTCAAACACGCCACGGCTGAACGGATCATCATCTGCCTGACCTTTTCTCAAGTGTTTTGGGGTCAGCTTCCAATTTTACCGGATTCAGCTGAATACCAGAACTTTACATGGAGCGACTGCCTATTTGACCCACACAACCCAGTTTGCAACTGGATTACGATACTCCTTAGTCAGACTGGTTGTCAGACTTTTAGGACACTGACTATCTGTAACAACTGTTAAAGATCTTCAAATGATGCCTGGGATCAATGGCTTAACGAGCTTTCCGAGGCACGGAGTATACTCGGTATGTAATGGTTGGTCACCCATCCACGGACCAACCTAGGTGTTCTAAGCTTTGCGTTCTACCGGGAACGACGTTGCTTAAGTTGCCTACCAATGACAGGCTAAGAGATGTTAAAAATGGATGGTCAGTTACGCACAGGATGCTGGGAACCAGTAGATCACTACACATGTAATTAGCAGTTGTATTTCACTGTATTTTAGTGTTTTTTTCACCACGCGCGCGGATTTACGACCGGCCGAGCAAGCTGTTGATTCGAACTCCCCTCGCTTCATTTTTTGCTGATTGATTGCACTCAGCGATGACACGAGTGCCAAAATGGCGGTGTATTTAGACTAGGTGGAAAACGGAAGGGACTAGGAAGGGACATCACACATCCCAAAGCCTGTTCACTAGGTCAGCGCGGCTTAATCTCAAGATTTAGCCATGAACTCCTCGGCTCCACGGTTCCGGATGAACGGATAAAGACGAAATTTACAAGACGACATTTTGTTCACAAATAGATTATAGGCTGGAATAGCAAATAGGCGACTTTTTTCTTTTCACACAAACGCAATAGTAGTTCCGCGTGATCCAAGCTGCGGACAAGTTGGCACTGTAGTAGTCTATAAATACGATTTTTTGCGTGAGGGTGGATATTTGCTCTGTCACGTTGAAACTACTGAAGCCCTAACATGAGTGCATGATTTAAAAATATAAACTCTCCGTTGAACACTAATATTTTCGTAATTTTAAGATTATGATCTTATATACATAGTTATTTATATTTATGGAAAGCTGCTTGTGCTTGTTGCAAACAAAGTGACTAAAATTGTACTCTCGATTCAAAACTCGTCGCAATTACGTGACGTTTATTCCGTTGTGTTGTCTCTGATAGAAAAACTGTTAAGTAGTTTATAACCTCATATAATAAATCACACATTTTTTCATCCCTGTAGATCCTGATCCTGAACAATTACAGAACTCCCAAGCGGGGCGAAGTCGCGGACATAGTAAGTAATGGTTGTACTTGAGGAAGTAACATAGGTAATTTTATCGAATTCTAAGAGCACCCTTTCTCACCAATGGACTTTCCAAACAATTGTTTTGTTCGAATCCGCGACTCGTTGCCGGGCAACCGTGTCGTCAATTGACTAGGGGGCAGGGCCCATTTTTCGTGGAAGAATGGTTCATCGACGTGGTTGGAATAAAAGGAGCGGCAGCGGCAATAAATTGAAATTCAGCGAATTAACTGACTACGTCTAAACCAATATAATATTATTATAGTTTGTAAGGAAAAAACACGGTTTGTTTTGTGCCAGTCATTTTTTTTTGTGCATGCAAAGATAGATAGATAGATAGACATATATGGCATGACTTAGCTGATTAGCCAAGTCACACAATGCAAGATTATGCATTGTCATCCAATCTAAACATATATGGAAAATTTCAACTCAATCGAAAACCGGGAAGTGAGTCAAATTTGACTTTTAAGATTTGATTACACAGTTACAGGTGAAGCCCATAAAATCGTGTTAAAAATCGATTTACAATATTAATGGCTAAAAAATTGTACAGAACCATAAACAAAACTGAACATTTACCTGAACGAGCTACAGTTTTCCTTTGACAAGGAAATGTAATCCGAATAGAGCAAATAATTTTCCTTTACTTTGTCGTGAACATGCGCTGAGTATGACGTCACATGAGGGAAACTTTTGCTCGTGTGTAGGTACAGTTCGTTAGCACTTGTTATAAAAGTTACGGATTCACGGAAAAGGTTACAATTTCATATATTATATTTATTTTTGCTATCACCCGTGTATATTCCGATTTTTTCACATTTTTCTTTTTATGTAGGGTTTAAGTGTTATTCTAGTGTTTAAGCTAAGCAAAGTTTAAGTAATAAGTATTATAATGTGTATTAGTTTATTATCGTTTAAGATTACGTTATATATTTCATCTGTCTAAGGTAACCGTGGCCTGAAAAAAAAGATAAATATTTCGTTCATACATTTTTATATCGAACTCAAACTCAAAGCCTTCATTTTAATTAGACCATTATATACATGGCCTTTTGAATATCAAGTAACCAAAGAATAATCAAAATCGGTTTGGCCATTTAGGCGTGAAGACGTATCAAACAAACAAAACTCATATTTAGATAAATATGACTCAACGGGGCTGACATGTTCTTAAAGAACAAAAGCCCCAAAAAATAAAGATAAAAAAAAAAACAAAACTCACTCTCGCTTTTATAATATTAGTAAGGATAGTAGCCCGCTACCAGTATCGGGGAGAGAATCCGAACTACCGGTTCTCGTTACCGGCTCTTATTAATTACTTACATAAGATTTAAATCCGTTTTGTCATTGTTGCGTGAAGAAGTAATAAACGTTCGTGTATAACTTACACACTTCTTCAGTTTTATTATTGTTTTACTAGCTTTGGCCGCGGCATCGCTCGCGTTAAATTCGGGGAAACACAGTCCCTTTCCTGATTTGCAGGTACCTGGCACTACATGTAGTATTTGCCCTAGCGCCTTATTTATTGTAATAGCAATGCTAAGTTTTCCCTTTTCTTACCTCTTTCTCCCTCATTTCTCATTTTTTTTTAAAGTTAGCCTATGTCCGTCTCTTGGCTCCCAACTATCTCTGTACCAAACTTCATTAAAATCGGTTTACCCATTGAGGCGTGAAGACGTAACAAACAAACTCACTTTCGCTTTTATAATATTAGTAAGGATTTCATCGTGTGCTACCAAGATTCAGCAGAATACCAGAGTCAGGCGGTCTAACTGGCATTATGCTGAGCTAGACTCCTATTTGGTGCAATCGTGAGACACACACTGCCCAGTAGTGGGCGACCGTTATAAATGTATGTGATGTGTCTAAATGTCTGTGGGTCAATCTAACTTCTACGTTATTTATTTTATAATCTATTTCTTTTTTTCTCAGTTTAATATTTTTGTGTTAATTCCTGTATTGTGTCTTTTATTGCATTAAATAAATGATTTATCTATCTATCCTCACAATCTCTTATATATTAAGAGCGTCATCTTATTTATCAAGAGCGTCGCGTTGCCGCCTTTCCAGTTTTTCGCCGAGGGCGCTAGGAATTTTCGCAAACTTTGGCTGCTATACCTAATAGTTGTTGTATGCTATATGCACGTTAGAAGCTGATTATTGCTATCGACAGTGCGTTAATATGTCGGTATTGGACACCATTATGATCTGAACGCCTTTTCCAATCTAAAGGGTTGCTACAACTGCCAGTTATTGCAGCTGAATACCCTCTGACGACCTCTCCTGTCTTCAGGTATTGCGTACGGCGCGCAAAGATTTTGAAACCACTTTGCTATCAAACTTTAGCGTATTTGAGTAAACTGAACTGAATGAATTCAGCTATTTGTTTTTCTTTTTTTGTAAAATCTGTTTTTAGTAAAACTCATGTCATTCTTATCTGCTCTAAAATATAAAATATTTTTTAAGTAAAATAAACTTGAATAAGTCTAAGAGACATTGAAAGAAAGGAGAAACCCGTTTTTGGGCCAACCGTTACACGAATCAGATATGTACCAAAAAAATCGTCTATTTTACTTGATTAACCCATTTAAATCTTAGCCTCATTTACAATGGCCAAGTGTAGAAAATAAGTAGATTTCTATTTTTATGTTATAAACAATCTTTGTAAACCGTTACGGCATTTATTTCTTAATACGTCACTAACTTGACAAACGCTGGCATTATGGCTGTGAGTGCGTTCCGAATGACAAAAATATTAGTCGACATCGATTTTGCTTGCCAATACTTGCCATATAATAATAATAGAATAGAATAGACAAAAATATTGATGTTAACATTCACTGGTTACAAGGTAACACGCTGAACGGTGTTCCACGACCATTAGAGAAAGAGTTTTGACGCCTCATGCGCCAACAACGATTTTAACGTAATTCGGAACGCACTAAATGTCAAATTAGATGCAGTTGTAATGTCATGTGTCATGTCATATGTCATGTCATTCGCTTTTCGTAATTTGCGCAAGTGAATGTGCTTTTCGGTATTTGTCGGCAAACAGGCCCGATCTTACTATGAGGAGCATGTAAGAGAAAATAGCTCATACGCCATAGAAGTGTGTAGAGAGGTGGATGCTGACCTACAGCAAGGGCTGTCAACATCAGAATCAACTTGGATGTTAAGAGGAAGAATAAAATCCAGGCATGTTAGTAGAAGAATGTATTTCGTTTATGTGTTAGTTGACAGTTCTCTAAGTGGAAGGGATTCTATAATCCAATACTATCGTACCTGTATCGTTGGCAAAAGAACGGTTAGTTGCTGTGCCCACACCAAAAGCATAATATGGTATCAAGGTTAGGCACGGCACCAAGGTAGTCAATTACCACCTGCACAATTTCTGGACACTGTTTTATTATAGTACTAGCTTTTGCCCGCGGCTTCGCCCGCGTTAAATTCGGTAGCGCCTTATTGATTTGTAATAGCAACGCTACGTTTTCCCGTTTCTTCCCTCTTTCTCCCTCATATCCCACTCTTTTTTTTTAAAATAGCATATGTCCGTCTCCTGGTTCCCACTATCTCTGTACCAAAATTCATCAAAATCGGTTTAGCCATTAAAGCGTGAAGAGGTAACAAACAAACAAACCCACTTTCGCTTTTATAATATTAGTAAGGATTATGATAATCCAAATGAAGTTGATTAATAAAAACATTTATCACAATCATTACCTATGTGTTTTTTTATATATTTTTGTTATCTCAGATTTCTGTATTTTGAAATCGCATTCAATATCCTACTAGATAGATACAATATTAACAAATGCCTTGTCTAATATATAATATGACGGGCCTGTTGGTCTAGTGGTTAGTGGCCCTGACTGCTAAGCCGGAGGTCGTGGGTTCGATTCCCACCCAGGACAAACTTTGTGTGATGAGCATGATTGTTTGTTCTGTGTCTGGGTGTGATTTATCTATAATATGTATGTATTTATAAATTATATAAGTATGTATATCAGTTGTCTGGTTACCATAACACAAGCTCTGCTTAGCTTGGGATCAGATGACCGTGTGTGAGTTGTCCCAAGATATTTAAAAAAAAAAAAAAAAAAAAAAAAAAAAAAAAAAAAAAAAAAATATAACATAGTTTTCAGCAAAAATATTCAGTAAGACAAATCTGAACTCGGGTCCCCCCTAAACGCTTTATCATGATATGGAGAATCTCATCATGATATGGATATGGATGCAGGCGCTGTAGCACAGCATTTGCTGTGTACGCCCGATTTATGTATTAAACAAAGCCTCAACAATATCATTTTTTTATTTAAATACCTCAAGTAATAAAAATAACCTAAAATGTAAACATAGTCTGATTTTACCAATTTGGCCATTGCAGGGAGACGTGAAACTTAGGCTCATGAAACCTTCCTGAATGATCTCTTTTGTGACCAGTTTCCAGCCCTGTAACGTCAGGCCCAAGTTTGTATGAAGTTTGGGTTTCTCCTTTCAACAAAAAACGAAAAAATAACAATAGCGGTTTTGCTTTGAGAGAAATTTACAGAGAAAATACAAAAGTATTTTCTCTGTAAATTTCGAAGTATTTTCATCATGGTTATAAAACCTATCAAATGTCTAACTTATTTATTTATTCGTCATAGTTCGTCATAGTCCTAATTATGGATGTAGGTACTCTTAAGTACACCTTTGCTTAAACCTTCGGGAAATAAAGGAGTAATGTTATTTTCTGAATTGACAGCTAGTAGCTAGTATTGACAGCTCCATAAATAAAAACCGTCCAAATGCGAGTCGGACTCGCATAAGCGGCCATATCTTTTGACTGCGTAGTCTTAGAGGGCTGATTTTTTTCATTGCTCCAAGGGACCACAGACTTGAGTATATGGTATTTAATTTCAACTCGATACTTCCACGCGTTTAAGAGATATAGGATCTTGACAGACAGACGGATAACAATGTCATCCTATAAGTGTTTCGAATTTTCTTTTACGGAATCCGAAAAAAATAAATCCTTGATTACGCAGGTTGGTAAAGTAATCTTCAGTAACAAAGTCGTTAATAGTTCATCAACATCATGAAAACCAATCGCAAGTTGTCTAGAAACTAATAAACGTTTTTAACAATACAAGTTTCCCGGAAAAATAAATTTCAATTTATTAAACGGTTTACTTAGAGATGAGGTTATAGTTTTGCCTTTAATTTTTGAATTTAAATAAAGTTATGTTCGGTTTCAGTTTTTAAATTTTGAATGACAGCTGTTATGACAATTGACATGAGTCAAAGAGGTAGGTACTGAATGGAGCCGTCAGGAAAATGGAATAAAAAAACCTTCTTACTAGAAAACTTCTTTATGTAAATCGCAGACCTAACGCGTGTAAAGTTGTGGGTAACAGCTATCCTACTTCCTACTAATATAAGATATAAATGCGAATGTTTGTGAAGATGGATGGATGGATGGATGTATGGATGTTTGTTAATTTTTCAAGTCTAAACGGCTAAACGGATCTTGATGAAATTTGGCACAGAGTTAGATTATAGTCTGGAATAACACATGGGATACTTTTTTCCGATCATCACGCGGGCGAAACCGCGGGCGCCAGTGAGTGTGATATATATCTGTCTGTTGCGCCTGCGATAATGCATGGCCACATTTTGCGTGCTATAGGGTTTTAATTTTCCGGCAAAATCCAACGAAATCTTAACATTCGAAAAGGAGAAGGGTGCTTCCTTTGCCCTTTAAAGGAATCAAGTATATGAGAAGAAAAAAAAGCGAAATTCGCTTTTAAAATCTATTTTAAGTATGAACTAATTGTTTGGCAATTTCGACTGTTTCAACGAGACCAAGCAGAAAGCAAAACGGCATGTTTAGAATAAAAGTCGATCTCAAATAAAGAAATAAATCGGCCAAGTGTTACAAGCCAGTTTTATTTTTTAAAGAGTGACACATCACTTTTGTGTCGCTAAAAACACCTAACTCTCCTAATGTCAACTGTGTGCTGGCAATAGTCTGTGACTAAAGTGGCTGTACCACGGACGTACAAGCAGATAGACAGACAAATAGACAGATAGACGACTGGATAGGACGAATCTATAAGGGTCCCGTTTTAGCTTTATGGGTACGAAACACTAAAAAGTATGATAAAGCTAACGAATCTACAAAAAACCGGGCGAGTCAGACTCGAACACCGAGGGTTCCGTACAAACTTGCGACATAAACGGCCATATCTTTTGACTGCCTAGACTTACAGATATGATCCACAACTCCAAGGGACCACAGACTTGAGTACCTATATGGTTAAAATTTCAACTCGATACCTTCACGCGTCCCCGAGATAAAGGGTCTTGACAGACAGCCAGTTGGACAAAAAAGAAAAAAAAACAATATAACTCAATTGATGTTTAAAGGATACCTGGGATGGGACATAAAATTTACATCAACACGGCAACACGAACATTGAGATAACAAGTCCCATTGATTAATAGATCTTACAGCTTCTTGTTTTCGTATCCCTTTCCCTCATCACTTTACAAAGACTGCGAAGGCGAAATAGGGAAAAAAGGCCAATAATGGACTGAGATCGAACGGAACGGAAGAAAACGTCGAGGCTCAGTAATGAAGTCAAATAGACTTCACAGTCGACGTCAGCCTCCACGTCAAGATGACGGCTAATCTTATTAGTAGGTACAATTGTTACATTGAATTCCGCTGTTGTAAACTCGGCTTTATTGGCTTTCTGATTGGTTTCGTTGTTCAATGAGTTTTTTTTTCTGACATGGTTCTTTATTACTTCAGTATAAACCTTATGACATAGGGATTAAAGGTCACATTACTGAAAAACAGAGATTGAATAGGAATGAAAGACAGTAGGTTTTTCTGGTAAAATGCTACCTAATGGATCATGATTACTTTCTTTTCTTTCAATATTTGTGAAAATTATTGTGATCTGTGAAGTTAATGAAAGCTGCCTTATTTAAAGCAGAGTTTTTGTTTTATTTGAAACAGTTCATTCTAAATACGAATTACAAAAAAGAACATTTAAAAACAGTTCATTCGAAATACGGAGTACAAAAACAAAACAATGGCTGCCCATAAAATTCAACGTGTAAAAGTTGTTCAATTTATTTGTTAATTTTCTTGACGTCATTAGCAAGCTCCTGAGTGAAGCCTTTTTTTTTTTTTTTTTTCGGGTGGGAAATCATCCTATGACTTCCCCCGCTCTGGGTGGAGCGGGGGGGCATGTCAGACTTGTACTGACTAAAACCCACCCATGTTCCTTCTATTGCCCTTTACGTTCCGGGGCCGCGGTATCTCTTTCGAACAACCCGCAACCCCGGCAGGCGGAGGCCCTGGCAAGCCCCTCTGCTTTGCTGACTCTCTTTGAGGCGCGCGTGAAACACGAACGCGCCGTCGACACGGCCTGTCGTCAATTTAGACGGACGGACGGTGAGCTACCCATTGCTCACCATCCACAGGCCCGCATCTACGGTGGCCGGAAGTCGTCTCGCGGCGCCCGGCGCCCTGGGCGTCTCCCGCGGCGGCTGGGTTGGGCAGATGTTCTCTCCCTCAAACGCCCGGCCACCTCCTTTGCTAGCATTACTGCTTCGCAGAAGGTGGTGACCGCTTCCCATTCCCTCTCGCTCCGGACCATGGCCTGAACCAGGGCCGGACGCGAGAGATCGCCGCCGCCGATCGCCTCCACGAGGGCACGGCGGTGCTCCGCCCAAGCTGGGCAGACCGCCACTGTGTGCTCCACCGTGTCCTCCGGGCGATCGTCACAATGGTGACACCCGGGCGCTTCCTCCCGCCCGATGATGTGCAGGAACCTCCCGAAACTTCCGTGTCCGGTGAGGACCTGCGTCAGGCGGTAGGTGAGGACGCCATGACGCCTCTCCACCTGAGTGAAGCCTTAGGTTATTTCTGTAACTACGTTCACTGTGTTATTATGTAGATGGCTTGAGCCCTAGATAATAATATAATTGGTGGCCCACAGTAGCAGTTTGAATAACAGTTTACAGGGCAATTAACATCAAGTAGTAGTTACTTGATGGTTAACTAGTTGCCTAGTTTTAATTAAACTCTAGTTTGATGTTTTTTTATCATCCTCCTTTTCATTAAGGATCACGCCTGAAATCACCGAAGGGTTAGGCTAAGTTGTCTTTATAGACCCACATTTCAAAAGTTTTGTTTTCTCTCCTGAATAAGAAGCGATTGCTATGAACCGGCCACAAATCTAGACGTTGTGGCTTCTACTGAGAAATGCCTGATGGAAAATTCCAATGACCGAACTGTGGGTCCAAAATGGCTGCTTTAGAAGAATCATAATAGGATAATAACATCAATTACGTAAAAATACTTAAAAATTGTCACAGACGCAGTTAACGTTGTGGATTGCCACTTTGTGACCATTTTACGAATACCTACTAATGTAATTCATTTTATTAACTTATTATGATTCAGTGATGGATCTGAATGTTGATGGACGGAGAGCGAGAGGCCAAAGAAAAGATGGATGGATTGTGTACGGAATAAGAAAGGAAGGAGAAAGGAGTAAATGATGCCCTTACGTCTGATAGGGGAGAATGGAAGAAGAAGACGTGTTGCGCCGACCCCAAATATATTGGGACAAGGGCAGCAAAATGATGAATGATGAACTTATTATGATTTTGCTGCAGCGGCCATTTTGAATCCCCTAAGAATCAAACAAAAAAAAGTATTTAGGTCAACTACAATTCAATACTTTCGTAAGCATCCCACCGTTGCATTTCATCGTTCAATTTGAATCTTCTGCAGAACCTAGGATACACGTAGAATTATATTTTTCAATTTAATATAAGGGGATTTTCTCAATCGAGTCGAGGAAGCAGACTGGTACAACTTCAATCCGTTTCAATCCGTCTATTAATGTTTTGAAAATGGAACCGATGGCAATACAATCTATTCTTTAAGACAAAATAGGCGATTATGATTTTATCTCGTTTGGGGACTGAGTTAATAAATTATCATTATCACCTATCTACGTTTTACAGCCTCACAAAAGGTAGGTATTGCAATTTGAGGTAGTTTAGTTCAGTGCGTGGAAATTATACTTTAGCGATGTTTAATCAGAGGGGCCTGCCTGGGCCACCGCCTGCCGGGGTTGCGGGTTCTTCTAAAGAGATACCGCGGCCCCGGAACGTAAAGGGCAAAAGAAGGAACATGGGTGGGTTTTAGTCAGTAAAAGTCTGACATTCCCCCTCACTCCGTCCAGAGCGGGGGAATTTATTTGATGATTTCCCATGCGCTAAAAAAAGCGATGTTTTATTTATAGAAGACATAGTATATCTTGTCATGTCTTGGCTTCCGTACGTTTTTCATGGGTGACCACTGAAAACCAGCACTGTGCTGTGGGCTAAGGACAACATAATTTTTGTTCCGTTTGTGTTTATAAATATTTTTAATACTTTGTGTGTTGATGATTATTAATTATTGTTGTTATATGCTATGAAAGTATGGCTTTGCGACAAATAAATATTTTCTCTTATCTAAATGAGATACGCCCAACTTTTTTTAACTTGTTGTCTAATCTACGACTAGCTGCCGATTATCCCTCTAGTTATCAAAACTAGAGGGATAATCGGATGCATATTCACCTAATAGTAGGGGAGCCCAAGCGGGGATTTCGGGATTTACTAAAGCGCGGCAGATTAATATACAGGGGGATACCTTGTACCCGGTTAAGTACCTCCACAAAACATGAGGCCCATATATGAGGCCGCCCGTGAAGGATACAGGATCAGATTAGTAAAAAAAAATTGACCATCATAAATTCTCGAGCGCGTCAGATTAAGGTAGGGTGAGTTAATTACATCCTAAAAAGTGTATATTCCACTAATCTGACAATTTGAGAGTGACGTAAAAAAAGGGGAGGGCAACAAAGTTGTAATAAAAAAACGTCATCTCGACATTTTCGAGCGTAGCTAATTTTTTTTTATTTTGAAGGAAATAATTCAAGAATAATGAAAAATATATAATCTGACGATTTCCGCAAGCCGAAATAACAAAAATTCGTCGATAAAGTTAAATCTCAAAGCATTTATTTCAATGCTTTGAGTGCGTGCAGCTGCGTGATGCATACATTTCCTTCTCCGCGTTTCTATTCCTCTCTCAGTCTTTCTCTATCTATTACTCTCTCACTCCGTCCCCACTCTGGTTTCTGCTGCCCTGACGCCATCACAGCTGATCATAAAGACTCGTTCGTGGCATACTGTATGCAATGTGTTTAAAATTTTAAACAATTCGGGAAGTTATTGGTTTTACCCCGTTTTGCGAAAATCAAGTTTTCATCAGATCTTGACGTTTTAAGGTCATTGGAAGATTCCCTGACTACCCCCGTGATGTTATCACTATGTCTGTATGTATGTGTGTGTGTGTGTGTGTGTGTGTGAGTATGTGACTCGCTTAAAACTTTTGAACGATTAAACTTATAAACGTTCTAAAGATTTCCCTCAAAATTAGATTTCCTGTGAATTTGAACCGATTCGGACCGATAGATTTTGAGAAATTTTGAAATATCTCAAAAAAGATAAGATTTTTTTTTGAAAGTGTTTTTTTTTTGGAATAACTTTTAACCGGCTTTATCGATTAACTTCAAAAACTAATCCGCCTTTGAGCTTGAAAAAACACGTCGATCATCGACCAAGCTGGTCAAAATCGGTTGATTCGTTCGAGAGATATTATCGTAAACGAAAGAAACCCGAAAAAGTGTTTTTTCGGGATTACTCCGATATTTGTGGTTCGATCAATTAGAATTGCAAAATTACTTATGAGGATGATAAAACTGCGTCGAATGCCGCCAACCGCGTGAAAATTGCTTGATCCATTCAAAAGTTATTGCTATTTGAAAATTCCAAAAATAGTGTTCTATGAAACTTCTATCAGACTTTCGAGCTGGGAGAGCTCAAATGCATAGAAATATTATTTCTTTGAACTCAGCGAGCTCAAAATATCACTTAAATTATATTTTGAGCTCAAAAATGTCATAAGTACAATTTTAAGCGCCCAGGAATGGAATTAGCGGGATGTTGCAGGGATGGCCTGTAAGGTGAACCGTTTTTCAAATTTTTTTTTGTCAGATCAGGCGAATCCCTCTAGATAATCGTCAGATTATGAGACAGTACGTTCAGAACATAAAGATGAACCATATATATCCTAATCTGACGCGCTTGAGTATTTCAAAATGGCGATTTTTTTTTTGCACATTGTGAAAATGGCCGCGAGTTTGCGTCCCATCGAAATCGTCACATTAGTGAATGAGAGCTTTTATTTGGTGCACTTAACACTCCCTTAGAAAATCTGACGCGCTCGATTATTTTTTTTTTTTTCATTTTCAACCATTAAATACAACCACCCGCATCATGCAAACGATCAGATTAACATACGTACATTATTAAAAATACGTAGGGCATTGATGCTATCAATATCTGACGCGCTCGAGGATGTCCATGCAGTTTTTTTTTACATATTTAAAAATCTATAGCTGCTTCCCCCACCGATGTAAAGGTATAATCATATAACATTTTGACGTGATAACGTCTTTAAAATCGTTTTAGTCGGGTGACATGTTCAGAAACTTGTGTCACACCAAAACCTCACGAGCGCGATCGACCTCACGAGCGTGATAACGTCTTTAAAATCGTTTTAGTCGGGTGACATGTTCAGAAACTTGTGTCACACCAAAACCTCACGAGCGTGATAACGTCTTTAAAATCGTTTTAGTCGGGTGACATGTTCAGAAACTTGTGTCACACCAAAACCTCACGAGCGCGATCGACCTCACGAGCGTGATAACGTCTTTAAAATCGTTTTAGTCGGGTGACATGTTCAGAAACTTGTGTCACACCAAAACCTCACGAGCGTGATAACGTCTTTAAAATCGTTTTAGTCGGGTGACATGTTCAGAAACTTGTGTCACACCAAAACCTCACGAGCGCGATCGATCGATCGATCGCAATAAGACGTTATCACGTAAACATCTCGATCGTAAACCTACTTTACAAACAACCAATTTTTTTTTTTCTTCTTATCATCTAAGCTTTGCATCCCAATAGGTCTCTACGACGCTCGAGTAAATCCCCATTTAGCATCGTGGGCTCCCCTACCATAAAGTTATTTTTTGGCTAACAAAGAATGGAAGCGGCTTGTTTTGTTGTTATGTTTTTATTAAAATTTAAATCCCGGGATTTCGGGATTGAATAACTAATCGTATGTATTTATATTTACTTAACTTCCCAATTTACTTATACTTATTCCCTAAGTTTTAAAATGCCCGATTTGACATTTCTGAAAAATCTCGTCAAAAATCACTGACATAAAATTAGGGAAAAGCAACCGTATTCCGTTGTAACAGGGTAATAGTCTTTTATGTCAAATTGGGTTTACTATATCTCACGGGATATCTCACTTAAGGCCGTACCCTACGCAAATAACCTTGAGCATTCGCTTCCCTCTTTGCCGCGCAGGAGTGAGTGAGTGAGAGCAGTAGTGAATAATGCCTATTTTTTGGAATAAATTCTATATAAAATTAAGTATTGCGTTTTTGGAAAAAATATTTCTACCAAAATGTTCATTATAGAATTGTGTATCCATTAGTGTCAGTAGCAAAATTAAACAATGTTTACTTTACGAGGAGATGCATGTTATTGATATTTTTTTCTCATTTCTGGGGCTTTGTTGTAAGGAGATTTACTAAATAATGACTCAATAAAAATAAAAACTAAATCTACAATAATGGAATCAAGATTATAAAGAAATATAATGTATTTTTTTTGTTACTTAGTTCGTTTCAAATAACAAGTAGATAGCTCTAGAAAACTGTACAAAAACGGCTTGCGCGGCGTTTTGGTCGGGGTGGTGCCTTAAATTAAATTTGCCGGGATCGCGAAATTTTTTCGATAAAAAAAACTGCTTCCTATAATAGACGAGATCTCAGCTTTAGGTGAATATGCACCCGAATATCCATTTTTGTCAAATTGGGTTTATTACATCTCATGGAGTATACACTTAAATTGCATTACCCGGGATCGCCCGAATTTTTATCGATAAAAGGTGCTTTCCGTAATAGCAAACATCTCAACTTTAGGTCAATATTCATAAATATCCCATCTCTATTAATAACACACCCTATAATTGTAAATTAATGATTTTACAAGGCAACAATACTAGATGTCACTCAATAATATAAAAAAAGAAACAAACAAATGTTGGTAGTCAATGGATTGCAAGGAAAACCTTTATTACGTTTCACATTCCCAATAACAACGTTTGTCGCAAATTCTAAAGTCATATTCCATTGCTCGCTCCAACCAAACGAAAAAAGTAAGCAATAAAAAAAAACACGCAATGAAAAAAATATTGGATACAGCTTTGAGGAACTTTTAATAAAGTCGAAATATCAATTTGTAACGATGCTTTATTAAAAACTCTGTGTTTTCTTTCATGTTTATGGTGCTTTGAAGATGGCAGGATGAGTCTGTTTTATTGCGGGATTTTCCTGTTATTGATAAAGCTCCATATAAGAATATTATTTTGTATTCATTTGTTGCCATAGCCTAAGGCTATGCTTGCGAAGATTAGATCTATGGTCTCGTAGCAATTTGTTAGCGGTAAATAAACAGAGGTTTTCTTAAATAAACATAATATACCTACTTCTAACGTGGTCATAAATAAGCAATGAGTATTTATATGCAGGTTTTTTTTTGGGTTCCGTACCTCAAAAACGAAAAAACACGGAACCCTTTCTTTTTTGGGGTGGGAAATCATCAAATAACTTCCCCCGCTCTGGGCGGAGCGGGGGGGGGGGGGGGGCGTGTCAGACTTGTACTGACTAAAACCCACCCATGTTCCTTCCATTGCCCTTTACGTTCCGGGGCCGCGGTATCTCTTTCGAACAAACCGCAACCCCGGCAGGCGGAGGCCCTGGCAAGCCCCTCTGCAATACGGAACCCTTTTTTTTTTTTTTTTTTTTCGGGTGGGAAATCATCCAATGACTTCCCCCGCTCTGGGTGGAGCGGGGGGGCATGTCAGACTTGTACTGACTAAAACCCACCCATGTTCCTTCTATTGCCCTTTACGTTCCGGGGCCGCGGTATCTCTTTCGAACAACCCGCAACCCCGGCAGGCGGAGGCTCTGGCAAGCCCCTCTGCTTTGCTGACTCTCTTTGAGGCGCGCGTGAAACACGAACGCGCCGTCGACACGGCCTGTCGTCAATCGACGGACGGACGGCGAGCTACCCATTGCTCACCGTCCACAGGCCTGCATCTACGGTGGCCGGAAGTCGTCTCGCGGCGCCCGGCGCCATGGGCGTCTCCCGCGGCGGCTGGGTTGGGCAGATGTTCTCTCCCTCAATCGCCCGGCCACCTCCTTCGCTAGCATTACTGCTTCGCAGAAGGTGGTGACCGCTTCCCATTCCCTCTCGCTCCGGACCATGGCCTGAACCAGGGCCGGACGCGAGAGATCTCCGCCGCCGATCGCCTCCACGAGGGCACGGCGGTGCTCCGCCCAAGCTGGGCAGACCGCCACTGTGTGCTCCACCGTGTCCTCCGGGCGATCGTCACAATGGTGACACCCAGGCGCTTCCTCCCGCCCGATGATGTGCAGGAACCTCCCGAAACTTCCGTGTCCGGTGAGGACCTGCGTCAGGCGGTAGGTGAGGACGCCATGACGCCTCTCCAGCCACTCCTCAAAGAGGGGACTTACCGCCGCTATTGTGGCGTGCCCTGCACGGGGTTGCGACAGTCGCTCTCTCCATGCCACCATGAGATCGCACCGGAGGTCTGCCCGCCGGGCGAATACGGAACCCTTATAGGAATATTTGTTGTCCATCTGTCTGTCTAGACCCTTTAACTCGAGAACGCGTTGATGTATCGAGTTGAAATTAAAACCATATATTCATGTCTGTAGTCCCTTAAAGCTATAAAAAAATCGACTCATAAGTCTACGCAGTCAAAATACATATATGGCCATTTATGTCGCAAGTTTGTACGGAATCCTCGGTGCGTGAGCCGGACTAGTACCTGGCAGGTTTTTATATGAAATAAAACGTCACCAATTTATATACAAGTAGATTGATTGCAGGAGTAAATAGAACTCCATTTTATTTTCAGATGTGAGCGAATAATACAATAGCTACGTAACGGAGGCGGGCTAAAAATGACAAAAAAAAAACACTAAACGGATGACCGAGCTTTGGATGACACGATTTTTTCATCAATAAATAGGATTATCGTAAAAATGCACACTGTGATAAAAACGTCGACCCACGTTTATAAAGTTCATGTGCACATGTTCTCTGTTTTCCAGTATTTACCACAAACAAATTATGTTTATCTTACTCCTTCACCTTTCCTGTTTTTTCGTCACTTCGTAGCGGGATCCAGGACAATTAAAATGTTTTATTTTTTTACTTTGTTGAGCTTCATTTATGCGGTGCTTTTCCGGAGGTCACCACTTTTTTGTTTGGTTATTGATTCCGGCCTTCAGGAGTTACAGTGGGATGGGAGAGTGGCGGGCTTGTCCCAATTTAATAACACACAGCTGGGATACCATTCCCTTCAGTTTGTACACCTTGGTTGAAAAAGCTGTAATTACCTACAGATTACGAAAAATTTACGTCAAATTAAATGTTCCACGAATATTGGTTGCAATTAATTGAAATGCTCAAAGCCCCGAAATACGTCTCGCTAAATACGATTTATTTTCGTTGGATCCCAGTTTTTGATCCCATTTTTTAGGTATTAACGATGGGTCCCATTTGATATTACCATTGAATCCCATTTTATGACAACATGTGTACATTTCAGAAGAAAAGTGATTTACTTTTCTTAAATATTTCAAAAACACCGTGTGTGTATTTTGGATTTTTTAGGATTGTCGCCACTGGGGAATAAATGAGACAAATGATGTACTCCAAATAGTACTAGACTGGCATGAGTTAAAAATGATCAGGTTTATTTGTGATGTTTATAAATAAATAAATATGAACGCCTTCAAAACAAGCGCCTCTAAGCTCAAAAAAAAAATACTGCCGTCATAATTTTTCCATATTTTTTTTTATATAATGTGGCCGTTTCTGGCACACAGGTCACAGTTTTAACCTAACCTTTTTTTTGTAAATAAGTATTTATCCTAATCTAAATAGTTCAGTTCCGGGTAAACAACTAAAAACAATCTCTTTTTTCTATAAATGCAAGTCGTTTGTGGCACTCGCCGGCCGCTGCCGCGGCACCGCTCGCTCCGCTCGCTCGGCTCGTGCGTAGGAGGTCACAGTTTTAACCTAACCAAACCTAGTTCCCGGTTCCTATAATTTGTTTGGGTAATGACATTTTGTCCAAATCTTTTCGGCAAAACGGCAGGCACCCGTTATTCTAACATAACCTATCCACATACCCAAATTTCATCCAAATCAGTCTAGAAGTTTGAGCGTGTTGGAATAACAAACATACATACAAAATTTCGCCTTAAAATATTATTGTGATTTTGTTGTTGGATGTACCCGCATTCAGATGTTTTTAAACATCTGGGATCCAACGGAAATAGTTTTTGGGATACAGTGGCAATAAAACGTATTTTTTTTGTATTTTTATAAATTTGGGATCCAACGGAAATATATAATAATGTTTTGTGGGATCCAACGCCAAAAATATTAAAGTGGGATCAAAAACTGGGATCCAACGAAAATAAGCGCTAAATACAACATATTTGCAATACGTGGAAAGGAAATTCAAATATTTAAAATACATCGGTAGTTCCGTGTGAATTCCGTTTTTCAGCTACCCTTCGTCGTTTTTCTACCCATGACGTCTTAAAGCAGAACTTATTCCACTGAGGGAAAGAGACAGAGCTATACAGGGTGACTAGCTCCATCTTCCGCCTACAGTTCTCAAATTGAAATGATAAAATAAATCGAACATTCTTAATTTGAAATTATTGTTGAACGTAAATATAGCGAAAATGTAAACAGGTATGTACAAAACAGTTATTTTGTGAGACGGCCATCTTTAAATAACTTCCCCCGTTATGGGAGTAGCGGGGGAGTGTCAGACTTTCACTAACTAAAACCCACCCATGTTCCTTCTTTTGTCCTTTATGCTCCGAGGCCGCGGTATCTCTTTCGAACAACCCGCAACCCCGGATGGGCCTACTCCTGAAAGAGAGACCTCAAATTCGGTTTGATCAATTAGAAGTATTAGATTTCTCACTCAAGGATCCACTGAACTAAGTTTGTAACTGGATACTTGACTCCTGAATCCAGTTTAAACTATTTAATTTAATCTGACAGAGCAATCTGGAACGAAAACTGAGATTACGATTTTCAAATTTTCTTTTGTGATTCCTCAATTAGTTCCCTGCTTTCAATATTTGATTACTGATAATTAAATTGACTAGTGTTGATTTTAAAATGGTAATGAAAAATATAAAATTATATAATCTTTGCAACTCGTAAAATTTTCATCACTTAGATTAGAACGCACGACAATCAAACTATCAAAAACCAGTACAACCGGATCTCTCATTATAGAGGAAATGTAGATATAGCGAGTCTATGTTTTACTGGAGATGTATAACTAAGGTGTAGGTAGTGAGTGATAAGAACGTTTGTCTAGGGCACACCCACACGTAATAAGTTAATCTTAGATAAGTAACGTGAGGTCAAGACAAATAATATAGGTAGCAGTGGGCAATTGTGAGCTGCAAACAAAGACAGGAATCTCGGACGCGTTTTTCGGCACGAGTAGGTACGACCTTATACCTCATATCTTAGAGGGGCCTGCCAGGGCCACCGCCTACCG
Source organism: Ochropleura plecta (assembly GCA_905475445.1). NCBI lineage: Eukaryota > Metazoa > Arthropoda > Insecta > Lepidoptera > Noctuidae > Ochropleura > Ochropleura plecta. The sequence continues at coordinate 7,243,249 of FR997732.1, forward strand.
GGGTTGCAGGTTGTTCCAAAGAGATACCGCGGCCCCGGAACGTAAAGGGCAGTAGAAGGAACATGGGTGGATTTTAATCAGTACAAGTCTGACACTGAATGGGGGGGGGGGGCGTTCCGCCCGAAACGGGGGAAGTTATTTGATGATTTCCCATCAGAAAAAAAAATACCTCGTATCTTTTTTCTAATATGGAAATTCTCGTGCTACAGGTTTAGTTGCCATAATACTCCGAAACGGCTTATTTTCACGAAGTTTTTTTATGTTATATTCGGTTGGTCTGAGAATCGGTCATACGTAATTTATTTTTCATATCCCGATTTGAGTAGCCAAAAAAAAACCGGCCAAGAGCGTGTCGGGCCACGCTCAGTGTAGGGTTCCGTAGTTTCCCGTCCGTCACAATAAGTGTTCCCACTTATGAGTTTAAAGGTGGAGGAGGAAATTATTTTGTACAACTTTTTGTCTTTTTTGTACAAAAACTGTTGTGTCAATCAAGTTCAAAATGATTTTCCTAGAAAGTCCTTATAAAGTTCTACTTTTCAGATTTTTTTCATATTTTCTAAACTTATGGTTCAAAAGTTAGAGGGGGGGGGGAAACACATTGTTTTTTACTTTTGGAGCGATTATTTCCGAAATTATAGACATTATCAAAATGATTTTAGTAAACCCCTATTCATTTTTAAATACCTTTCCAACAATATATCACACGTTAGGGTTGAAATTAAAAAAAAATCACTTCCCACTTTACATATAGGGTGGCTACCCTAATAAAACATTTTTTTCCAATTTTTATTTTACCACTTTGTCGGCGTGATTGATATACATATTGGTACCAAATTTCAGCTTTCTAGTGCTAACGGTCACAGAGATTAAGCGAGGACGGACGGACGGACAGACAGACATGGCGAAACTATAAGGGTTCCTAGTTGACTACGGAACCCTAAAAAGAGATGAGTATCGGGTGAAACTGCTGGGCACTTGTAATAATGATAGTAGTGAGGATAACCGGTGTTTGATAAAGAACAAATGCTACTGGTTGAGATACATTCGTGAATGAACCGGAGTAGCGAATGCTGCTGAACTGTCCTTCACAAACCATATGGAATTTTACTCCAATCCTCCATTTGACATAATAGTAATCTACTCAAAAACAATGAACGTATAAATAATGACAATCACGTACAAAATTCACGAAACGATCAAACGAAATACACCAATCCGCAACCGTTATCAATTATCGCCAACGAAAAACTCCTTGCTCCACAAAACGAGAAAGCCGAGCTGATTTCCAAAAATGCAGAAACAAACATCTGTAAGCAGGCTACAATGGTTCGATCAACACCGTTGTTCGTTCGTAAAGCGATAATTAATCCAATTTGGGGATAAAAGCCGTCTACAGGGGCCCATACCCTGCGGGGCTACGCTGTCAAAGTAGCGACACTACATACAGTGTGTATCGTAGAAATGTATGATCCTATTAAAGAATGTGGTCAAACTGAACATCTTTCTATTTGGGACAAACGTCGTAAACGGAAAAATTAACCAGCTAGGCCATACATTTTGGATGCGATTTATCAACTTATATGGAACAGAGACAGCTGATTGTTTTTCCTAAATAAAAAAAACACTTGGAGAAAGCTGTGGCGAACCGGGGGCTGATTGGAGGGCAAGCTCGACTTTAGGCATGATCCCCCCCCCTAGTGTTTTTCATGGTTGTTAGGAGTCATTTCTGAGAAAGTGGTTTTGTTTGATGGTCTGTCTCTACAAAATACGTTCATGTGCTCAAAACCCGCCTTTACGTATGGCAACGACACGAGAGGCGGGTTGTGAGCACGTGATAGGGACCAATTATTGTTTGACTCATACGCTACTACTTCACACGAGGAATGTCTCCTGTATCGTGGATACTTTTACAAACATTTAAAGTCACATACAAAAACAGCCAGACCCGAAACAACTATCTGTATGTTATACAAATATTTGTTCCATGCGGGGATCAAACCCTCGACACGCAGCACAGCTGTCAATCGCTGAGCCACTGCGCCAACCGTGCCGTCAAAGTGTTAAATATGACCCCCACATTTTTAAAAAAAACACGCTGTATAGCCACTGTACAAAGTTCTGTAGTTATAAAGACAGAAGAGAGATGATTGGGTACGATTCTGTTCTGGGGCATTATTGGTAATGGCAGGACTTATTTTGGGAACTTCTGTTAAGGCGCTCGTATCACGTTGTCGAAAACGATTACATCGTATCGTTTTCGGACTATTTGTTAAATCACTTGTTAAATCTGTATTCCATCTGTAGACAAAATAATCTAAGTTTATTTTTTTTAGGGTTTCGTACCTCAAAAGTCAAAAGGAGTCAAAAGGAAACAACGGAACGCAGGATCACTTTGTTTTCCGTCTGTCTGCCTGTCTGTCAAGACCTTTTATCTCGGAAACGCGTGGAGGTATTTCCTCTTTGGAGACTATTCTGCGTAATGTGGTGAAAAAATCATAGTTTTCAAAAACTTAGTTCCACAAAGTAGGGCTCATCAGTAAGTACTATTGCGATTGCAGAATCACTGACGGTGTATTCCCATTGTCCCCATTGCCGATTTACGTGTTAATGGGGACAACAGTGAAACTCAATAAAATAATTCAAGTTTATTCCTGATGTCCCCATTGACGGTATTCATGTTAATGGGGGCAGCGCAGTTCAATAAAAAAAGTATGTCGTTACATTGATATACATATTGATAATTAATTTTGTCTGATTGAGATTGTCAAGAAATTTAATTTAATGTATTTAATAATATAGAATCTGTTTTAATGTAAGTATGTCTGTGTATGTGTAACAATATTATACTAGTTTTCTATTGGTCTATGCCACCCAAAATAAAGTTTATTCGTTCATTCCTTGATATAACAATTATATACCTACCTAGCTGTTATTTGCGCTTAAAAATACACATTTATTAAGTTAATTTGTAAAATAGTTCATTATTTGTTTCCTAGTTGGCTAGACTATGTATATAACTATGTATAATAACAGAAGTGTCTTTGAAAAGAATGCGCCGGCGGCGGTGGCTAAGGCGTACGGCGCATTCGGCGCATAAAACGCACGATAACATTGTTTTTGCGAAACTCTCATTGACTTACGTTTTACTCACGCGTTGACCACTGAAAACCGCGCGCGAGCGCTGTGGGCTCCCATGGCACAGCATCATGCTGAGTGGTGACCTACCTGTCGCAGTCACGACGTGCAAGCTATTTTTAATTTTTCCATACTAGCTGGCGCTCGCGGCTTCGCCCGCGTGATGTTTAAAAATAAGTGTAATCCTATGTGTTATTCCAGACTATGATCTACCTATGTGCGAAATTTCATCAAAATCCGTTCAGCCGTTTTGACGTGAAAGAGTAACAAACATCCATACATCCATCTTCACAAACATTCTCATTTATAATATTATAAGTAGGATTTATAAAATTTGTAGGAATTAGTAGGATATGTATTTGTAAATGTTTGTTATGCCTTGCATGTATAATATTTTTTTTTTGCTATTTTGTGTGATCGTCGTAATTTGCGAGAAATGAATATTTTTTCTTTCTTTCTTTTACTTATGTTATCCCTACTCCAGAAAATACTTAACGGAAAAAGACTTAGTAATTGGGAGTTAATTAGTTGTACTTGTACTGTATTGATAAGTGGTGTCTAACGGCTTAACGTGCTTTCAGAGGTACGGAGGAAACTCAGTATGTAGTGGATGGTCATCCATTAACGGACCAACGAACCTCATGATTGACCCGAGCGGCTGCTATTATTTAGCCAAGCTCTTTCAAAATCCGAAATTATTTAACTTCCCGCTGTCGTCATAATGGGGACAGCGTAAATTGGGATAACGGGAATACACAAATCGTAGCAGTTGACGTAAGTTTGTCAGTCGACCTTTCTTTTTTAAAACTTTACAAACATTTAAACTCACATACACAAACAGCAAGACCCGAAACAACTACCTGTAGGTCATACAATTATTTGTTACGTTATTGAACCCGCGACACGCAGCGCAGCAGTCGATCGCTCAGCCACTCCGCTAACCGTGCCGTCAATCGATCGTGTCGATCTGTGTCAATCACATTGATTATGTTTGGTTGATACATAGTAATTACGTGTTTAATATATTCCCTTTTCTAATTAAATTAAAGGCTACCTTTAGCGATGATTTGTCATATCTAGTTTGACTCAGAGCGAGCTGTCTAACCTTCTTGCGTAGGCTCCCCTGGGAAATCAAGATGTACTACAATTTAGTCCATGTTCTTTTTTTAATATTCTACTGGCTACATTATATGAAGATATACTTTCGTTTGATTACATATATCATGTATGTCATACCTGGTTACATAATAATCATGTCATCACTTTATGTAGGTACATGTATCTAAATTAAAACTAACGCAACGCATGTTATTTCTGTACCTACTAGCTTTTGCCCGCGGCTTCGCTCGCGTTTAATTCGGGGTAACACAGTTCCCCTTTCCTGATTTTCAGGTACCTGCTACTTGTAGTTTATGTCCTAGCGCCTTATTTATTGTAATAGCAAAGCTAAGTTTTCCCTTTTCTTCCCTCTTTCTCTCTCATATCTCAATCTTTTTTTAAAAAAATAATAAAACAATGTATAAAAAAATAGCCAATGTCCGTCTCCAGGATCCCAACTATCTCTGTAACTAAATTCATCAAAATCGGTTTAGGCGTGAAGACGTAACAAACAAATAAACAAACTCACTTTCGCTTTTATAATACATATACTAAATAAAATATGGTATAAGGAAGTAAGGATTAACTAAAAACAGGTAATAAGATACATTTTCTCCTTCCAAACCAAAAATTGTACGGAACCCGGTACTCTTAATTTGCACAAAAACTATTAAATGTTGTTGAGTTGTGTTTATTTTCTTCCTTGGCGACTCCATTAAATAAGACATACTAGCGACAATGTGTGTCATTTCTCCAACGACACATACTGTCGCCGGTACCTAAATGTAGAACAATATTTATAGCACATGTGCAAGTAGGCTAAATGACTAAATATAAAACATTTCCATAACAGCGAGCTATGATGAAAGCCTCCATGAGCAACAAGAATTACCTCCACATGAATTGGCTCAATGAATACAGGCTGGCTATATATAGCCAGAGAGGGCTAAATGCGGTCGCCATCGTTTACGGACAAAGTGAGACAATTACTGAATTTTGTCGTCGAACATGTTTATTTACGGTCGTGTTTGTGTCCACAGATTGGACAGATTTTTCCCATGTTTGGGTATTAGCGTCATATCAATTACTGGTTTATCTTATATTGTGGGTTAACTGCCAAAATGCTTATATTTGCTCAAAGAAAAACGAGTAGGTAATTGTTATCTTTAATAAAAAAGTTTCGCTATTTTGAAACTTGGTTGCATGGTTCATATAGGTTTTTAAACTGACATGGATAATAACAATGTCATTAATCATTTAAAATTTGATATTTATCATGTTTATTTCGTTTCGAATTCTCGATATTTCAGCACTGTTGTAAGCGCCATGCGCCAATGGTTTTAATTGCGAAGCGATTATAGTTAAGAATGAATGCTATTGATACCTAAATGTTAACCAAATGCCTACATAGACTGAACAATTGATGTATGTTTACATAGTAAAAAAACATCTGTTTCAGGTAATACACCCATAATAACAATTATAAATTACATAATGCAATAGAATGTAGAAAATGTATAAAAATGAAGTCGCTTCCGCAGTCTGTTCGCTTAGACCTTTTAAACTACTCAACGGATTTTAACCCCTTGTATGCCGCCGGAACGTAGATCTACGCGAGACACAATGCGTAATTAATTGTGTCTGTAATTCCGGCATACAAGCGGTTAATGCAGTTTTCAGCAATAGATAAAGTAATTCTAGAAAAAGGTTTGTAGTTCACTTGGAACCATCTCAGTATCTTCGTATTGTAGTTTAAATACATACCCCTTCCTTGACAGTCGGAAAAGGTAAGGTAATTAAATTACCAGTTCCATAAACACCATTAAAATTCTAGCGATATCACAGACAAAAATCAAGCAGCCAATAAACGTCACTGTCATCTTTGACGTGTGGTAATTTTGACGTTCACAGTTTAATCAGGCCGAAATTGTTAAACATTGCGCGTTTCTGATAGTCAAAGTTGTTTTACGACAACCAACGAAATCGATTTATTTTGAACGGGTTCGAGCGAAGAGTCTAAACTTAAATAGGTATTTTAAAATTTGTATAACCAGTTTCGTTATTTTTTGTGTAGTTTTTTGTTGTGCAAATTTTAAAAGGTTTTTTCAAAGTGTTTTCAACTAGACTAAAGCATAAATGTTTTGCCGAAACCTGATTTGAGTGGTTTAATAGGTAATTTATATTGATCTTGAGCTCATGAATTTTAATTGTCCATATTATGACACTTTAAACTATCTACATCAAGGTAATTATAATTTAAATACTGTGGCAATGACAACATCATTAGGTATTAGTTACCTACGCATTTTTTGGATAAATCAAGAGAAAATAACGTCCATTTAGATAGGTACAATGTCTCACACGACGCATATAATTATAGTCATCCTTCTGAAGGGATCTTTCCCTTATCGTTTTAGCTTAGTCATATACCCACTTGTGCGGAAAAGGAATTAATAACGAACCCTAATACCTTTTAGTTCATAAGCTTTTATTCCATTAGTTTCATCATTATTTAAAAGTAATTATAACATACTAGCAGTGCCCGCAGTTTCACCCACGTAGACCGGAACATCTAATATCTAAAACTAGCTGGCGCCCGCGGCTTCGCCTGCGTGATATCGAAAAAAAATATGTGTTATTCCAGACTATAATCTACCTCTGTGCCAAATTTCATCAGGATCCGTTCAGCTGATTTAACGTGAAAGAGTAACAAACATCCATAAATAAATAAATATCTTGGGACAACTCACACACGGCTATCTGATCCCAAGCCAAGCAGAGCTTGTGTTATGGTAACCAGACAACTGATATACATACTTATATAATTTATAAATACATACATATTATAGATAAATCACACCCAGACACAGAACAAACAATCATGCTCATCACACAAAGTTTGTCCTGGGTGGGAATCGAACCCACGACCTCCGGCTCAGCAGTCAGGGCCACTAACCACTAGACCAAGAGGCCCGTCAATTCATACATCCATCCATCCTCACAAACACTCGCATTTATAATATTAGTAGGATTCTCGTGTCACAATGTTCGTTCCCATACTTCTCCGAAACGCGCCGACCGAATCTTATGAAAAAATCTGGTTCTTCTAACCTGACAGACAGATGTGTTGCTGGGGAGTTTGTTCCGCCACTTCTTCTTCCCAGCTAAAACACTAGGAAGTGGCGAAGGGCAGGGCGTCTTTGTGGGACTGTCTCTTGTAATCTGACGTTCAAAAGTGCTGATTATCAGCCTAATTTGAATAAATGACTTTTGATTATGAATTTTGTTATGCAAATTCAGTAAGTCTGAAGATCGGCTACTATCTATTTTTCATACTCCTAATTGAGCAGCGGGTGAAACCGCTCGGCACAGCTAGTTATACATATAAAACTACCTTTTGGATCACTTCTTCTATATTCATCTATTTCTAAAAACTGCAATATAATCCATTGAGTAGTTTAAAAGATCTAAGCAAATAGACAACGGAAGCGACTTCATTTTATACTATGTAAAGATTAATAGTGCGTTTGTTGTCTTGTCGCAAATGCTACCTTCTGTTGAGCGTTCTGGGTTCACTTTCCAAGCAACCAAATTATTATTGTGTTTCAATATCTCAGTTACTCCCCGGTTTTCTTTTAGCCTGGGTTCATGCTCGGTTGCTGGCAATAGGCTTTCTTCTCTCATTCTCCATAATTCAACATGTATTAGGAAGTATCAAAATATACCTAATTGACGTAATTTGGGTGTACTGTAGGCTGTAGGTACGCCTCTGCCCAAGTCTATAGAGATTACTGATTGATGAGATTCATACAATGAACTAGCTCAAATATAGCGAATATAATCAAAAATCGTATTACGTTTTATTCTATTAGCTTTATAATTATTTATATCTTTTACAATCAATTACTTTTTCCATCTATGTTTATTTTATTAATTGAATACCTACATAGATAAAGAACGAGATAAAATGTTTCGACATCTATAAATTAAATCTTTGTCCATTTATGGACTATCAATGGTGCTAATTTATTTGATTTTAGTATAATCTATGATTTAGTAGACCGACAAAATAAAGTATTTTGTCGTAGGTACTTATTGGGTTGTTAATTATTTTAAAAGAACAGTAATAAAAATATAATATAATAATTTTAATAAAGTATGCTACGTTTTTAGGGTGACGTACCACAAAAGTTAAAAACGAAATCCTTATTGGATCACTTTGTTGTCCGTCTGTCTGTCTGTCAAGACCTTTTATCTCGGGAACGCGTGGAGGTATCAAGTTAAAATTCATATACTCGACTCTGTGGTCGCTTTGTGCGGTGAAAAATGAAAAAAAAAATAACCCTAAAATCTATGCAGTCAAAAGATATGACTGTTTATTTCGCAAGTTTGTACGGAACCTTCGGTGCGCGATTCTGACTCACTTTTGCCCGGTAATTTATTTTTGTATTAAGCAATACAGTGGTCTTGAAATTCCAAAGCTTAAAGAAAACCAGTTTCACTTCGTTTTGCCATTTATTTGACGAAATTTGGTTCCGAGATTATGTCTCAAATCCTTTTATTTTATTCTTAAGGCAAACGTTATTACATCAGAAATACTGAAATGCCACTCCTAAATATAGAAGATTATATTATTTGCCGACACTTATGATAAAGGTCAACATGCAATCAAATTTAGGTTATAGCTTCTTCATGATAAGGAATCATATGCTTTGATAAAGGTCAACTCATGTACCCTTCAATTTGGAGACACGAGTTCACTCTCGTCTGTCTGAGATGATTGAGTGAATTTTCGTTAATAAAGTAGGTACAAGAAAAAGGAAAAATGTATGCGTTGTGACCTTGATATTTGGCAACAAAATGTGTGAATATTATCTTCAATGGAATTACTGTTCCTGCCGGGGTTGCGGGTTGTTCGAAAGATATACCACGGCCCCGGATCATAAAGAACATGGATGGGTTTTGGTCAGTAAAGTCTGACACTCACTCCCGTTCCGCTCAGAGCGGGGGAAGTTATTTAATGATTTCTCATCCACAAAAAAAATAGAATCACTGTTAGGTTATAAAATCAGGCGTTAGTTTGTGTAAATTGGTTTGGTTTTAATTAATTTAATTGTAGTTATGCAAATTGTTTGGTTTTAATCCGTGAAAAAGGTCATAATTACAACAGAGATAATAATTAGCATGCATATTTTTTTTGTACTTTACGAGTCAAATAAATACATTTTTTTTATTTCTTCTTAATGTTATGTTTTTTAAGAAAAATATTTCAAAACTATTAGCATGCCATACACCCAAACGAATATTTAATTATTATAATTTTTTTATAAATTCTTTTTTTTTTGTATTAGTATTAGTACCACAAAATTATTTTTTATCGACAACTATTTAATACATAAAATAAAATAAATTAAAAACCGGCCAAGACCGAATCAGGCTCGGGCACCAAGGGTTCCCTACGAACTTGCGGAACCTGCAACTTACTGCTTGATTTTTTCACAGCTGACCGTAGTTTTAAGTATTTGGTTTTAATTTCAACTCGATACCTCTACGCGTTTCCGGTACTTGACAGACAGGCAGACAGGCGGACAACAAAGTGATCCTATAAGGGTTCCGTACTTTCCTTGGCTTATTCGTCAACTCGCGCCTCGCGCTATTTTTGTTGTACACAACTCGCGACCGAGTGAAAATCTGGCGTATTTACAGTCATCTACAAAAGTGTTTTGTCTTTTGTAAATACGTCAGATTTTCACTCGGTCGCGAGTTGACTACAACTAAAATAGGTAAAATCGGAAAGTGCTAACTCGCGCGCAGTCGCGAGTTTATGAGGCGCGAGTTGACGAATAAGCCCTTTCCTTTTGAGGTATGAAACCCTAAAAGATAGTACTGTAAATACAATCAATGCAGACAACAATTAAACAACAGCCACACCTACCGGTTTTAACTGGTTTTTATTTATATCAAATCCCACTATAATATTACAAATACGAATATTTGTGAGGATGGATGTATGGATGTTTGTTACTCTTTCACCTCTAAACGGCTGAACGAATCTTGATGAAATTTGGCACAGAGGTAGATTATATTATCTTATCTTATATTATCATTAGTCTGGAATAACACATAGGATACTTTTTTTTCGATCATCACGTAGGCGAAGCTGCGGGCGTCAGCTAGTTGTTAATATGTAGATTGACTACATAATATTAAACAATTTGATTAAAATAAATCATTTATGCAACCTTCTTCAGAAATAGGTTTCTTTTTAAGTGGGCGTCCTCGCTCTTAGCGTATGTTGTTATAAAACGTATCATTTATCGAACTATTAAATATTGATTAGGTATCAAAATAACAGGTCATTTTGATATAATAAGCTATTTCAAAGTTCGTTTTTAATTAATTTGAGTTGATTAGCATTATTACAAAAATCACAGACTGTTGGTCTACCATTTTTGATTTTAAAATAATAATACTTATCTTAATCGTTTTCATCTGGTTTGATGATTGAGATTTGAATGTTAAATAGCTTTTGAGAACATAATATTTTTTTGCCGACTTCTAGAAAAATCAGGAGGTTATGTATTTAGCTGGCATCTATTTTTTTCATGTACATTTGTATAACGATTACTCCTTGATTACAGGACCGACCGACCGAGGCGGTTCCTTATAAATTTTGCTTGGGTAGTTTATGAGTTATCCTTACTAATATCCTTACTCCTTACTAATATTATAAAAACGAAAGTGAGTTTGTTTGTTACCTCTTCACGCTTTAATGGCTACACCGATTTTGATGAATTTTGGTACAGAGATAGTTGGGAACCAGGAGACGGACATAGGCATATAATTTTTATTTTAAAAAAGTGGGATGTGAGGGAGAAAGAGGGAAGAAAAGGGAAAACTTAGCGTTGCTATTACAAATCAATAAGGCGCAAGGGGAACTGTGTTACCCCGAATTTAACGCGAGCGAAACCGCGGGCAAAAGCTAGTATTCTATAATTTATACTTTCACTTCTTCTTCGTTCAAGATTAAGTCTTCTTGTAATTTATAGTAACTATGTAAAAATAATACTTTAATCTACTACTTTGGTCTTTTTAATTGGTACCACAATTAAAAAGAGTAAAAAAACATAACATAGTTAAATATCTCACAAATATTTTTATTATTATTATTAGCCTAGCACCGATAGGTTAACAACCCCTGGGTCGGTATAGATAACAACCGCATGTTGTCAATCCGCAACTTAAAAAATCTTTGCCAAACAATTTAAGTCACGTTTAATTATATTAAACGATTTATGATTGTTCTAAAAATGATTTAAAATTAATTTATATAATGTAAACGAATTAACTGAACATAAAATAAACTCATTAACTAAATATAAAATAAACTAACTAAGTATATTAAGTAAATTAAATTATCTCCAGATGCGAATTAGTGCAAATAATATCAAAGGTTACTGAACTAATATTTATAAATGCTGTTCTGTTTCGTTAACAGTTTAATACTATTTAGTATGTATTTTTCTTTTAAATTTCGATCGAAAAAAAATTTTTTTTCGTATTGCCGGCGCCACCTTTTGTGGAACATAGCCACCAAAACACATTATTCAACAAAAAAAAAAACAATAACTGTATCCCCAAATACTTCTATACGATTACGAGAGTGTCATGACAGAAGAACGACGTGATAATTCACTCTGATCATATCAGGCGCCCCGCTGGGTCCCATATTTGTACAACGAAACGAGACGTTGGCATTTGTATATAGATTTCTTTATTATACAGCTTTATTCAATTCATGTGGCACGTCAGGACAGAAGAATTTCGGTGCTACTATAATACGAATAAGTATTTGATCTCTTATGTTATGTGGAACGTGCTTGTCAAAATGGACATTCGTAATACTTTTACCGACACGAGGCTATCTTTTTTTTCTCTATGATTTTTGCTTAACATTATACGTAATACACGTGCCAGTAACTAGCACAAACGTGCCAGGACAACTTCTGATGAAAAAACCTGAATATAAAGTTCCAGCCGCCCGTGGTAAATACCTATATAATCAATTTCCAAAAATCCACGCGCCTTTTGTCACAAACGCAACTCGTTCGAGCCTTGACGCGCTTTTAAGGAAATATTAGCGCAACCCGCGAAAGATATTGATATAGCTACTGACATAACCCACTTGTTCTAGCAAACAATACAATAAGCGCGCGTATACGCGCGTTCAGTTTTTTTGAAGTATAAAATTTGACACGCGTGCAAGCGCGTAGGCATACGATCAGAAAAATACGATTAGTCTGACACCGCTCTAACGGTTCATCTTGTCTTCAAAAATCTCAAAAGCTAAATTATGTATCTTCATATTTCAACACAGAATTAAAAGTTTTATCATTTCGTAAGGGCGGCTTGAAACTCTCGGCAATAGCCCGGAGCGGTCCACGAACCAACTTGTTGGAAATCTCCAAGTTGCTCGTACATCGTCAATTTATTCAGATTATTTATCATAATTATTATACCTTACTTTAGTACTTGTGTATTTAAGGAGCAAGCAAGTTAATAAGAAGATACTTGTTAAGAGAAAACTTCTTTGATGTGAAACGGCTTGACTAATTGAATCGTTAGGTACAGTCAGATTTAATGGAATTAGAGAGGCATGACTGGAGGTTTTAATACAAGCAATTATATACAGTATGCTGAATAAAGTGATAATATTTCTGTCATTACGATCCTTTCGAGTTACTACCTTATTTACTCGTTTCTAAAATCCAAACTCCAATAACTTACAGCTACATCTCTAAAATATTGACTTAGACAAGATTAGTTTTGATATCAATCTTGTATGTAATAATTTAATCTTGTTCAACTTTCAGAGAATAAATTACCTTATAATCTAAAAGTACCACACTTAATAATAACATTTCGACAAAAACATAATAATACCAACCTATTATTGTCCCATAGCTGGGCAAAGGCCTTTTCTAAAAAAAAAAACTGATTACCAAAATTGCTCAACAGGTTAGCGATTTCAGACTTGTATTAATTACAAATCTAGGTATCCTTCACCGATGTCTCTGATGTCCAAGATAAAAGAAAGTGCATATTATGATTTAACGAAAAAGTCTCATTGCCCGGATTTAAACTTATCTATTTTGGGCATTTGGGCCATCACGACAAAAACATAAACCGCATACATTTTTTGTTACCTATAATTATTATATTTCAGTAGCCAGAGACACGACTAGGTAATTAAACATGAGAACTTATTTAATTACGAAACTTTGTCGTTATCTAAATAAACAGATGTCACAGTATTTGTGTTAACTCGAGATATTGTTGATAACAAATTTTGATTTCGGGTTTGATTTACAAAAGAGTTTTTGGACCCAATTATGAAAATTTAAATATGAAATACTATAGCACCATCTATAGAAGAAGATAAATAGAATTTATATATTTCAGACACCACGAGATCCATAGTGTTTGTAACTTCACTACAAAGTACAAAACAAAGTCGCTTCCCACTGTTTGTCGGTTGAGCGATCGACTGCCGCGCTGCGTGTCGCGGGGTGGATTCCCGCACGGAACAAATATTTGTATGACCTACAGATAGTTGTTCCGGGTCTGGCTGTTTGTTTATGTGAGTTTAAATGTTTGTAAACGCACCACGATACAGGAGAAATCCTAGTGTGGGGCAACGATTTCTTTTAGCTCTTTAAAACTTCGCAACGGATTATGATGCCGTTTTTTTTTAATAAAAAGAGTGATTCAAGAGGAAGGTTTATAAATATAATATTAGTACCTACCGATTGAATATCAATCATCCATACATCCATCCATCCATAGAAACTTTCGCGTTTATAATATTATGGTAGGATATTAGTAGGATGCGGGTCGTTAATCATTAGCATAGTTACTTCCTTGACTTTGACGAGGATGCAAAACGATGCCTTGTGTAGAAAACCCGGGCAACAAACAGCCCACCAGATAAAAATCCATCGGGTCGGACCCTCCCTTGTTTGTGCAGTATATTTCACACTCCTATAAAAGTATTGGATACTAGCTGGCGCCCGCTGCTTCACCCGCGTGGTATCGAAAAAAAATCCTATGTGATATATTCCAGACTCTATGCCAAATTTCATCAAGATCCGTTCAGCTGTTTTGACGTGAAAGAGTAACAAACATCCATACATCCATCCTCACAAACATTTGCATTTATTTTTGATCATATTGAATTAGTTTTAATGTATGTCTGTGTATGTGCTATACCTAATGTTTTTCGATCTCTATGTCACTCGAAATAAAGTTAATTCATTCATTCATAAGGGTTCCATCTTTTACTTTTCAGGTACGGAACCCCAAAAAGCGCGTTTTACATACCAGTATTTGCCTAATGATATCAAACTGATAACATACATTCAGGTTTCATGTTTTTTTTATCATTATAGAATTCGAATCGCAAATTAATATTTTCCTACGAATATTTTTTATTTTATTTTAATTGCGTGAAGCAAACCGAATGCGAAGGCATTACCAATCAGCGGCGGATTGTACAGAATTTTCTTTTTTTTTTCCAGGGGACTATAACGGTACCTACACACGACGGCAGGTCAACCTATTCTAAACTATTATAACTTGATCTCTCTACTACGGATCGTAAACCGTAGTAGAGAGATTAGGTTAAAATGGATTTGTGTAGGTTGATGCGCCGTCGTGTGTACTATTCAGCCTATTCATAGAATTGGCATTTTGACTTATGTTCTCCCGTAGTAAATTAATGACATTCAGCGGGTTAACTCAATTATCATTGTGCCGATTGTCGTAACGGTCAATGGCCTAATAGCCAGGAGCCTCGACGACTATCTGTTGAAGCTTTCCTTAGGCGATTTGCTTTATTCAGAAGGCAGTACTCTTCGATATGGCCCGCATTGTGAGAAGATTCCTGTCTCAGGAGCCATATCCACCAGTAGGTTGAACCCTGCTCCCGAAACCGGTGGACACCTATTTTTTAAATGTTTTTTAATTTATATTTTTTTAAGAAATATTTTAAAAAAATAATTAATAATTCTGTAAAATGAATAAACGAAAACATATTTATTCTTTATTGGCTAACCAACAACTGATTACTTACACTGTAAATACATACTTAAAGTAAATAATTTAATTAACTTTTAAGCGCGTTACGATACTTGTATCTCCCTAAAGAGCCAGAATATCACTAACGAGTTCCGTCAGTGCATCGCGTTAATTTCCCCGTTATAGCACTGTTATTAATTATACGGAACTCCACGGCTCCACCTTTGAGAATATCCAACGTTCGGTTCGAAACATTTAATGATATCGAGTATCAGTTTTAACGAAGGTATTTGGATCAGGGACTTGCGTGTTCATAAGCGGACACAGAAGGTGGGTTATACAAGTCAGGAAGAGTTATTTTATAAGTACCTAAGTTTAATTAGTAAATACCATTAGGTGATTTACTGATGTACTTATTGAAGAGACATGTAAGACTGAAATCCTACTTAATAGTATAAACGCGAAAGTTTGCTTGGATGTATGGATGTTTTTACTCTGTCACGCAAAAACTACTGAATGGATTTTAATGAAACTTTACAATAATATAGGTTATACATGACTGAGACTGGGGCTTAGTCTTGTCATAGGAATTAGGTAAGATTGAACACAATAGGTAGTTATGTGTGAAAATAACAGTAGAAAACTGTATACAAAATTTATGAGTCCTGCCTCTTATTAATAAACTAGGGTCATCTGTTTCGACTGTTTCTTAAAACGCACAAATTTTAAATGTACCTATTTTAATTGAAAAATATTATTCAATGTATAATTAGGAGATCCTTCTAAAATCTTTATTTTATATCTTGTTATATAAAACATAAATAGATTACTAAGTTTTAGTTTCGTTACAGAAATTCTTATTTTCTCAATAGTATTTAAGCAGTAAAATCGCTTATTTAAACTTGAAATAGATACAAACGTATCTACTAAGAGACTTAAAAAGCTACTTATCTAATGCTATCAAAGAAATATAAAATAAAATTATTATTCTGACCTTTATTAAGTACAGCAATAGAATATTCATTTGTTTAAAGGTTGATTTTAGAACGACAGGGACCGCCTATTCTTGTCTATTGTCTCTCTTCTCTCTTCAGTGAACGGTTATAGTACAATATTATTAGATATATTACTAGGTGTGCCTAGCGGTTTCACCCGCTGCTGAGGTCTTTTTCTGAACAGGGCCACTCTTATCACTTTAGGTATGATACAAACATAATTTTATAAAATTCGGTCATGACGTTTCGCAGGAGTATGGCAACTGTAACTGTGATACTAGAAACTAGATATATAATATTACGAATACGAATGTTTGTGAGGATGGATGTATGTTTTTTTGTTACTCTTTAACGTCAAAACCGCTGAATGGAGTTAGATTATAGTCTGGAATAACACATAGGATACATTTTTTCGATCGAGGCACACGAGGGCAAAGCCACGGGCACTAGCTAGTTTTATATATAAGAAGAAAGAAGATTAACAGCTCACTAAAGAGAGAAAACTGTTATGAACCATATAATATTATGAAGAAAAAGAGAGAAACACAGTTGAACAACTTGTCAATATTGCAACACCATTCAGAATATTATTACTTGATATCGTTTTTCTCGTGAAAATGCTCGCTACTTTCATATTCGTGGAATAAAAAAAACTACAATGGTGCACACTGTGTACTTACAGCAAAAAATCCATTGTGGATGCTGCAACGTCAAAATATTTTACCGAATAAAAACCTGTCAAGTGCGAGTCGTTCTCGTACACTGAGAGACCCTTAAATACATTTTCTCTTTCTTTACTTACAGACTATCGTCTACATTTCTTAATTATTATTAAGTAAATACTATTATTCTACAATGGCGTATAGATAAAAAAATATATATAATTAATAAAATAAAATAATCTTTAATAGATTTTTTTTTATTTATTGTATATTTTTCTAGTTCTCTCTGGTGTTCAAATTATATTTGAATTTGGATATTTGCAAATATTTGCACACCAGAAATGGTAGAATATATAAGTCTGCAATAAGTGTAACATCTTTTGTAAGTACTATATTTTGACAAATAAACTCTTCTTTCTTTCTTTATCATTTCTCTTTAGCAGATGTTTTGGCAGAAATTTCTTAAGAAACAAGCATTACCTACGTAAACAAGTATTCTATGTTATTTACCTGTGTTGTCTACTGATCGTACATAAAATGTGAACTTCAATTCCAAAAACGACTGCAACATAAACAAATTCGTCTGATCAACAATGTAAATAACACAATGAATATGTATGAATTGTTGGAAAAGGTGTTGTGAATGTGAGTGAGTTTTACGCATCACTGAAACTTTTTTCGAAGTTTCTTCAACCTTTTCGATTAGGGCCATGCCCTTGTCATGACACGATAGACATGGTAGTTGCTCACATTATGCCTACTAAATGTAGTAAATATTTGTTTTATCTTTAACAACTATTATTAATAAGCTGCAAATAGACATAAACCATTAACAAAAATATGTACAAGTATAAAAATCGTAAAATAATTACAGGGCGTTACAAAATTCTTCGGCATTGCTGTAAACAGGCAAAATGCCCAAAAGGCTGGCAGCATTATCGCGTTCATTAAATCATTAAATTCTTTCACATTGAATAATTTGCAATTGAATAAATGCCGTAAGGCAAAATGTGTCGGGATTCTCATGAAATTGACCATCATATCTGTATAGTTGTATACCAATATTTTACCAATTATCTATTGATTTATATTTCTAACCTATAAACAATTACTTAATTTGATTACGTAGGTAGTTCACCAAAGACTACAACAAGGTCCGCAACAAGGTGAGACTTGTTGCGGACCTGTGGACGGTGAGCAATGGGTAGCTCACCGTCTGTCCGTCTATTGACGACAGGCCGTGTCGACGGAGCGTTTGTGTTTCACGCGCGCCTCAAAGAGATGTCAACAAAGCAGAGGGGCTTGCCAGAGCCTCGGCCTGCCGGGGTTGCGGGTTGTTCGAAAGAGATACCGCGGCCCCGGAACGTAACGGGCAATAGAAGGAACATGGGTGGGTTTTAGTCAGTAAAAGTCTGACACTCACACACACAGTTATTTGATGATTTCCCACTCCACAAAAAAAAGGTGAGACTTGTTGTTCCTTCTTTAGTCTTTTGTGTTCAGGGGCCGCGGTATCTCTTTCGAACAACCCAAACAACACCGCTAGGTAGTTTCGCGCCTCCCGACGCCCGGAGCGTCTCCCGGCGGCTGGGTTTGTTCGAGGTTCTCTCCCTTAAACATCCAGCCTCTTTCGTGTTATTGTGGCGTACCCTACCTTTTTCCTACGCTGGAATTAACTTAAAACAATACTGCTATAAAAATTCATGGTTACCCCAGACTTGAACAGAGATTTCCGCTAATATGGAGTGGGCATATGTGAGGAAGCTGAGCTGAGCGGCGTTAACTTACTGATGTGGGTGTTTGTACTTAGCTAAGCGGTGCGGTGTGGCGACCGCAAATTGGTTAATGTTGCGTATGACAGTTTAACTGGTGTGGACTGTGGGGACACGATTGTGGGTTACCTCATGCATAACCGTTTAACGTAATGTATGTACCTATAGTATACTGGTCATAGTTACCTTTGAATATACTATAACATATTTTCTTTTTATTTTGCAAGGATTACAAAGGCCAGCTCTAATTGTATCCAGAAAGTAGAGGGCCCTGCCGCCCTGGCAGGGCCCTCTGCTTTCCAACGGCTGGGGTTGCGGGTTGTTTGAAAGAGATACCGTTGCCCCGGAACACATAGGGTAAAAGGAATATGGATGGGTTTTAGACAGTAAAAGTCTGACACTCCCCACCGCCCCGCCGACAAAAAAATACTATAGTAGGGATCTCCCTAAAATATCTAGTATTTCTATAGTTCGCAGTATCTCGAACAACAAGCTTGTGTTTAAATAAATAATTAGTTATTAGGTACTAACATATGGGCATAGAATTTTGCATATCCGAAATAATAGTTATATTTATTTCAATAAAAAAAAATAATCATCAAGGTTTTTAATCTACCTACCAATAGATATCATAACAGAAATTTCCTTCGTTTAAGTAAATTCCTAAACAATGCCGCGTCCAAAACAGGCGCTAGCAAAATATTTTTCGCGTATTTTTTGCGTTTCAATATTTTTTCAACAATCTTCTGGTAGCAAAAGCTTCAAAACGACCGACACACACCCGGAAGCGGAAAAACAACAACAGATTGATGGTAGCTACGATCAAACGAAAAGAGATTGAAAGGCACTTCCAAAGTGATGCCGTAAAAACACATAGTTTCGGATACTGCTACCTCAAGTTTAAGTTAGAGAAATAAATAATAGATTACAGGGGGTCTAAAATTTACGCCCGGTTCCAATAAACAAAAAACGATTCGATTTGCTAACGGATAGTAGTATTTTGACATAAATTCTATGAGACGTATGTCAAAATCCTACTATCCGTAAGCAAAACGACTCGTTTTTTGTTCATTGGAATCGGTCGTAAAGCAGAATCATAATTGGTTAATAATATGAATTAGGTACGTTACTATTCGTAAAATGGTCGATAAGTGACAATTCACAGTATTCGAAATTTGAATTCGTGAATGAAAATGCGTCTGTAAGCTTTTTAAGAATTTTAATGCGCTATTTTAATTTAAGTATAATATTAGTCATAAAGACTAATACCATACTTAAATTAAAATAGGGCAAACCTGACATCTAAATTAATCTTCAGTTTAAAATTTTTATACCAGAATTTGTTAATTAATTAAGTAACCCTGTTAGGTAACCTAATAAGCCTTAACCAAAACCGCGTCTAATTACTTGTTTATTAAATTACGATTTTATTTATAGTCCATGTAAAAATCTCAAAAGTAAATGTAATTCAATCTGTGCTTATTTTAAAAAGGTTCAATTTTAATGAGTCCCGAGTCTAGAATTATTTACTTGCGAGCATTTTAATGAATAACAAAGCAAGGTTATTTAAATCTTATAATGCTCTTTTTGTATGAATAGCGAAGCGCAACCCGATGTGTCATCAAAAAAGATTCAAAGATTGTGTCATAAATATTTATTGTGATTTATAGAGGTCTGGAGAGAGGGAATGAGAACAGTCCATTCAATTTTTTTTTTCTGAAATTAATCATTTTAATTGTTTTTTTTTCGGAAATTTTCTATCACATTGCACCTACTATGTTTTTGTCTCTACATCACCCTAAGGTTGACTGGTAGAAAATGTTTTTTTACATGTGCACAAAGTTTTAATAAATAAATTACGAAAACTCCATGAAAGAAAAAACATTTATCTGGAACATGCCATTAGTACACACAGTATCCTTACTAATCCTTACTATCCTTACTAATATTATAAAAGCGAAAGTGAGTTTGTTTGTTACCTCTTCACGCTTTAATGGCTAAACCTATTTTGATGAATTTTGGTACAGAGATAGTTGGGAACCAGGAGACGGACATAGGCTAATATTTTTTATAAAAAAAAGTGGGATGTGAGGGAGAAAGAGGGATAAAAAGGGAAAACTTAGCGTTGCTATTACAAATCAATAAGGCGCAAGGGGAACTGTGTTACCCCGAATTTAACGCGAGCGAAGCCGCGGGCAAAAGCTAGTAGGTATTATAAAAGCTAATGTGAGTTTGTTTGTTTGTTACGTCTTCACGCCTAAATGGCTAAACCGATTTTGATGAATTTTGGTACAGAGATAGTTGGGACCCTGGAGACGGACTTAGGCTATAGATATGAGTTAGAAAGAGGGAAGAGAAGGGAAAACTTATCATTGCTATTACAATAAATAAGGCGCAAGGGCAAAAACTACAGGTAGCAGGTACTTACGTGTAAATCAGGAAAGGGGAACTGTGTTACCCCGAATTTAACGCGAGCGAAGCCGCGTGTAAAACAATAAAACAGAAATAAAACTAAACAATAATATGCACCACTGTGTGCCTCACGGTTGCACCAAATTGGCCCAGTTTAGCAAAAAATGGTGCCCGACGTTGGTTTTCAATTAGACCTGGATCATTAATAGTTATGGATGCAAACAGTTTTAATATGTTGTGTTAATTGGTCTAAGATAAATGCTCTCATCTTAGTCTTAGCATAATGATGTCAAAAATTTATTAGGTTTTGACGTTTTGACTGACATGGATGACGCTGACGATAGACGATCGGGGACGCTTTTGTCCAGGCAGTAAGACAGATGATTTAAAAAAAACCGGCCAAGAGCGTGTCGGGCCACGCTCAGTGTAGGGTTCCGTAGTTTCCCGTCCGTCACAATAAGTGTTCCCACTTATGAGTTTAAAGGTGGAGGAGGAAATTATTTTGTACAACTTTTTGTCTTTTTTGTACAAAAACTGTTGTGTCAATCAAGTTCAAAATAATTTTCATAGAAAGTCCTTATAAAGTTCTACTTTTCAGATTTTTTTCATATTTTCTAAACTTATGGTTCAAAAGTTAGAGGGGGGGGGACACATTGTTTTTTACTTTTGGAGCGATTATTTCCGAAATTATAGACATTATCAAAAAATGGTTTTAGTAAACCCCTATTCATTTTTAAATACCTTTCCAACAATATATCACACGTTAGGGTTGAAATTAAAAAAAAAATCACTTCCCACTTTACATATAGGGTGGCTACCCTAATAAAACATTTTTTTCCATTTTTTATTTTACCACTTTGTCGGCGTGATTGATATACATATTGGTACCAAATTTCAGCTTTCCAGTGCTAACGGTCACAGAGATTAAGCGAGGACGGACGGACGGACGGACGGACAGACAGACATGGCGAAACTATAAGGGTTCCTAGTTGACTACGGAACCCTAAAAAATACTAAAGAAAGTTACCCCAAGATACTTACCGTTCGTGTACTTCATCTTACCGTTCTTCACAATATTAGCGTTCAATTAAACGTTTGTTAATACGGCAGTGAAGGTTAAGGATATTATAGTTTGGATCTATTCAATGTGGATTATTCCAGATGCATTTATAACGCAGCATGTACCTATGGAGCGGTATGACAACCTTGACCTGGTCCAACGTAATACGGAATTTTGATACAGCATGAGACCAGTTTACACTGGTTTATGTGACTTATATAAAGGTGCAGTATGTGCCCTCGTTCAGGTATTATGTTATATTGGTTGGTATATTAATCCTGTTCCCACGTGACGTTCTGCTGGAGACAGTAGTTGAATGGGAAATGGAGGACATGGAGGAGTGGCTAGATAAATCGATTAAATGTCTTTTGCTGAAAGATATTGACTCTTTTTTGTTGTAGTAGTCTGCCAGTACCCTAGGTACGTTCCTGGATGACAGCAATGCGATGGAGTACGTCTTAAAAGTTTTAGTTTTTTCTAGAGGTCTGTACCTCATAAGGATAAAACCGTTATAGGATCACTCTGTTGTCCGTCTGTCTGTCTATCAAGACTCTTTATTTCGGGAACGCGTGCAGGCATGGAGTTGAAAATAAAACCATATAGGTACTCAAGTCTGTGGTCCGTTGGAGCAATGAAAAAAACAACTCTTTAAGTCTACGCAGTCAAAGATATGGCCGTTTCAAGTTCAGTACTGGATAGTAGTGTTTTTTCTCAATTTAAATGTACTATTTGATACAAGCTATAAAGTCATGGTATAATAAAGCCATTAATTTCCCTACACTCTGTTTCTTCACAATTTCAATTAGTCGTTCCGATAACATGCGAATAAAGCACATTAAATTATAATTGCAAAGCTTTTAGCAGTCACAACAAAAGGTTTAAAAACAAACAAGTTAAGCATACCCCAGTTAAGGTATTGGAAATCGATGGCTGTTGGTTTTGTGTAAATTAATATAGGATTGGGAGTACAAGCCGCGTCGTCCATGACGCCACTCAAAAGTGGCGGTGACTATAAATTAATTGGTAACGTTGATAAGTACTGGGTGCTTGGATTTGTAAAAACAATTGCTCCAAATGCATGTTTTTAAATCGGTAATCAACATCGATGAAAGACTTTCTGGGTGAAGTGCAGGGTAGATGACTCCCGGGGTTGCGGGTTGTTCGAAAGAGATACCGCGGTCCCGGGACATACAGACAATAGAAGGAACATGGGTGGGTTTTAGTCAATACAAGTCTGACACTCTCCTCTGCTCCCCCCAGAGCGAGGGAAGTTATTTGATGAATGTCCATCCGCAAAAAAAAAACGGTACATTACTCAGCAGAGGGGTTCGCAAAGGCCACTGCCAGCCAGAGCTGCGGGATGTCCGAAAAAGATACCCCGGAATACAAAGGGGCAAAAGAAGGCACATGGATGGGTTATACTCTGTAAAAGTCTGACAATTCCCCCACTCCACCCAGAGCGGGAGAAGTTATTTGATTACCCATCGAAACAAAGGGCACATTACTTGCAGAGCTATAGCGGTTGAGGTCGATAGTTTCTGGAGTGCTGATCACAAACTAAAAAGCGTACCGTTGGCAGGCATTTCTTTATTTGGGTATACCCATAAGTTAGTGGAGGCAGCGGATCACTCGGTGATGTAGCAACGTTTGGGGGACGCTTGTGTCTTTTTTGGTGATATGATGATGATCATATATTGAATCGAACGTAAGGTTACTTATGCATTATCAACTAGTTCATGATTGTTTGCATTGTTAAGGCCGTCATTAAGGTGAAAGGGCTAGAGTAGCCCAGGAAATGTAAATTAGCTAACGTATTTTGTATTGAATTTCTATTTCATGTAAAAGGCAATCAAATGAACTAGAGCGTTATAAGGAAATCAGCCCATTTGCAAGGCAAGTATCTGCCGATGCCGGCAGAGCTAACCAGGCCGCGCTATGATTCTGCGTTGTGGAGATGTGGGCTCATTGATGACTTTGATGGTTATAATTAACCGACTTATAAAAATTGGAGGTTCTCAATTTTGTAATTTTATTTTGTAATACGTGTTACGGATCGCAAATCATATTTTGTTCAACATACAACCTGCAAATCAAACTAGTATCGCCATCCAACGCGGTAATGCTGTCAGTCTTCTGGGCACTTTTCCTGTTGACGGCGATGCGGACGAATTTTTTTACGACCTCTAATTTTCCAGTTTTTACTTGTACATTTTCTATAATTAGTTTATATCTATTTATAGTTTGTGAATAGTAAATATATACCTGCAAATAAAAAAAAAATATGAGAAAAAAATAATTTCACGAGCTTTCCTAACTACTAATTTGATTTTATAACTGGTCACTTTTGCAGAGCTTCGTGGACGATACGCCTTACTCTACAGCTACTAATTGATCGGGAGCAGATTACGAGAATTTTAATAATATTAAGGGAATGGTTCATAAATAACATTGTTAAAGTGTTAAGTGGCTGTTTGCTGAATGAGAATCGGGATTTAACTTGCCGAGTCTTGTATTGATTTCCGCTAATTGGGGAGATATTGTGAGTTTGGAATAATTTACCTATGTTTAATTGAACCATTTCTAATTAATGTTATTTATGGATAAGGATACGGATGGGAATTCATCAAATAACTTCCCTCGCTCTGGGTGGAGCAGCCTTGTGCCCTTTATGTTCCGGGGTCGCGGTATCTCTTTCGAACAACCCGCAACCCTAGCAGGCAGTGGCCCTGGCAGGCCCCTCTGCTTTGCTGACATCTCTTTGAGGCGCGCGTGGAACTCGAGACTTATGAAACTTACGTATGCAATACTGTACTGAGTTCCGCAAAACACGTTAAGCTGTTGGTCCCCGTTGACATTAATTGATCTTTGACAGTTGTCATAGGTGGCCCGATATTTCGAAAACCATTCTTAACAATATGTTTCGTATTTTCCAGTACTAACTGGGTTGTGGAGGTCAGATAAGCAGTCGGTCCATGCAAAATTCTGGTATACACCTGCATGCGTTTAGATTGCACACAAAACTGCGAAAAACCTAGGCAAGTGTGTAGCTTACACGGTTATTAATCGTTTACGCTGTTTATTGCTAAGCATTTTCCAACATAACCACTTTTAAATCCAAGCCAAACCTCAAAGCTTTACCCACCTGAAACTCATTCAAAAACATCAAAGTAAGTTACATCAAATGAGTTTTCTAATTGACTTATAAACCACGTACGCACAATTTTATTATGCGGTAAAATTAAGCTAAGTCTGCGTCCTCCCAAGAATCTTTCATGTATTATTTGCAGATATTTATTGTAGCTTACTAATAACAGCTGTTAGAGCTAATTGAAGATAAATTTATGCTTGCCTCAGCTTGGGCCGGTATTCAGAAGCCCAAAATTCAGACAGTCTACTTTGCCGTTACCACATGACGCTGGCTGGCTGGCTCATTTGCCAAAAAAAAAAGTTGCGACATAAACAGCTATACAGTTTGACTGCGTAGACTTAGAGGGTTGATTATATTTTTCACGACTATAGAGATCACAGAGTTGAGTACATAGTTAGTCAGAGTTGAGTACATGTACATATATAGTTTTAATTTCAACTCGATACCTTCATGCGTTTCCGAAATAAATGGTCTTGAGAGACAGACAGACAGATGGACAACAGATTGATCCAATAAGGGTTCTGGTTTTGCCTTTTGAGGTACGGAACCCTGAAAAGACTGGTTTTACTAAGGAGTATTGCGTGTTCGTATAGGTTACTAAGTATGTAACTTTGGGTACAGTAGGCTGTCGTGATATTCAGCTGCAACTACACACATCAAAAGTATCTAGGGATCAACATATATTTTTGCAATAACTTTTCTCCTGATTGATATTAATTAAAATTTTCTTTAAGGATTCATCAAATAAAGTGTTTTCGTTTGTCACAGTAACGATAAACCAAGTCACCTTTGCATTAATAAAGAAATTTGCCATTTTCCTAATAAAGGGATTTTTGACATTTGAACCACTAACATTAAAGTTCGAAAAAAAGACTGAAATAACAGTTTTCTTTAAAATTTTATTGGGTAACTTAAACAATTAATAATCCGTGTTTCTACCGCGAACACTAACAACACAAGAACATCGGTTTGGCATACTCAAAATGAGTTCATCCAAATCACGCTGTGGAATGGCCGCCCATGTTCGTTGCAACAACAAAAAAAGGTCTTCTTGCGACTGGATACCCTCCATATTCGGCAGAGCTCTTCTCTGTAGCATATCCCATGCATGCTCAATCGGGTTCAAGTCTGGCGACTGAGCAGGCCAGGGCAGGACATTGATGTTAGCTGCGGCGAGAGTCTGTCTTACAACTCTTGCGGTGTGCGGTCGTGCATTATCATGCATTAACTGAAATAAGGGACCGATTTGCACTTGTAGAGGAACGATGACGTCTGATACAATCGTCTCAGCATAAATTTGAGCGTTGAGGTTGCCTCTGATCCAAATCAACTCAGTTCTTCCGCCGATCCAAATACCCGCCCATACCATGATGGTTCCACCACTATAAGGATGGACTTCCTGGCAGGATTTTAATCGCTGTTGGCGTCCAGGGGTTCTCCAGTGTCGTATACGTCTTGTATCCGGTCTCATACCAAAACGAGACTCATCAGAAAAGCACACGAAACGCCATTGTTCTTCTGCCCAATTTCTGTGTTCAAGAGCCCATTGATATCGAATCCTACGATTGTGCATTGCTATAGGTGGTACCCGTAGCGGTCTTCGGGAATGAAGGTTCACTTCATGCAAGCGGTTTCTGACTGTTTGGTCGCTAATTAAGTTCCCTGAAGAGTGATGAAGCCTCACGGCTAACATCATGGCGGTTATTGTTGGACCTCTTCGAGTTAAGATTTGAATGTATCGGTCTTGTCTCCGTGTGGTGCAGCGATACCGTCCTCCATGGCGCTCAGCCACGGTACCAGTGCTTCGGTAACGTGTCCAAAGTCGACTGATAACACTCTGACTTGTATTCAGAGCTAAAGCTACAGTACGTTGCCGGGAACCAGCTTCTATCATTCCCACGGCTCTGAGCATTTCTTCCCTGCTTAAATGACGTCGCCGCTCCATAATAACGTTGGTTTTAATCAGTAGTAGGGAAACAGTAGCACTAATAATGTCTTCAATGCGTTGTATGTTTTTATAGGGAAAATATTGACGCAGCTTATTTTCATCTTTTACTCGAATTTGATTGAGAGTTCCTGATTAAAATTATGAAATGCACCAAAAAGGATCCATATAAATTTATAAAATCATAAATTTATTACAAAGCCACATCTCAATCTCAAGAAATCCGCATAAAAATGCTTGATCCCTAGACACTTTTGATGTGTGTAGTTTTATTGAAAGCTGACGCGAATCCAGGGAAAAACCTAGAGCAGATGATTTATCGACGACTAAATTAAACATTACCTTTATTGTATTTTTTGAAAAACAACGTGACGCGGCCGCGGGCCGGTCTCCTGGGGACATTACCAATTGACAGCGTTGAGGACGAATTTATTAGTTTATTTAAGTTTTTTTTTTCAATTTACCTACATGTTATTAAAGTCAAATACAGATTCATAATAGGGGAGGTTATACCCATTTGTATTATTTATCTCATATTCTGACCTATATTTTTCAAATAATCTGTTTAGGAATCAACAAAAGTAAGAAGTACCTAGGTGTTGTTAAATCCGTAAATGGATGATCTGCAGATGGACATCAGAAAATATACGTACAGGTTCAAAGCTTATTAGATGGATCCTTGAAAGGTACCAGCTGCTCAAATGTAGGTAGCTAAAGGATTACAAAAGGTATTAATCTATTCACACATTTATGTAAATGTAGCAGATGTTCCATATAGGTACTTACTTACCTCCGTTATAATAGAAACCAAATTCAGTTCTAAAACTTAATGGACCAGACGGGAATTATTACGAGAAAATGTAAAAAAATGGTATTAAGGTTTAATGGTAGTACGGTTTTACAGAACAAGAGTATGGTAATTGCATGGAATTCAAACTATGGAGATTAAGCAACACTTTTTTAATAATAACTTGATGTAAAAGCAGAGGAGCCTGCCAGGGCCTGTCTGCCGGTGTTCCGGGATACAGCGCCGGAACATAAAGGGCAAAAGAAGGAACATGGATGGGTTTTGGGTCCCCAAACCGCAAAAGAAAGAAGACATCGACGCCCAAACTGTTATGTACTAGGAAATCAGTACCAATATGCACCGAAAATTTTGTCGTTTAAAAAAACATTGTGGTTTTTCATTTAACCTTTGTATGAAACATAGGTACTCATCTTTTGTCTAGTCTTTCTCCAGGTATGTTAGCGTCGGTTTCCAGTCTAACTGGATAGACAGCCATTATGAAAACAACAGTGTCAAAATCGTTATAGCCGTTTTCGAGAATGCACATTTATTAGTAAACTAGCTTTTGTCCGCGGCTTCGCTCGCGTTAAATTCGGGGTAACACAGTTCTCCTTTCCTGATTAGCAGGTACCTGCTCCCTGTAGATTTTGCCCTTGCACCTTATTTATTGTAAAAGCTAAGCTAAGTTTTCCCTTTTCTTAAGTGAGTAGTGAGGGAGAAAGAGGGACTTTCTCCCTCACTACTCACTTTAAAAAAATAGCCTATGTCCGTCTCCAGGGTCCCAACTATCTTTGTATCAAAATTCATCAAAATCGGTTTAGCCATTTAGGCGCGAAGACGTAACAAACAAACTCACTTTCACTTTTATATTTGTAAGGTTAACAGAGGTAGCAAAAACATAGTTTTAACAAAAACACCATACCTAAATATTCTCAGCAAGATATCAAACACGCCAAACTATTTATAGAAGAATCAATACACGGCTTTATATACCTACTACAAAATATAATAGCTGAAGTACATAAGCCTTTCTCATCAACATAGATTGTACAAACCGGATACACTTAGTTGTTGCTTTGATCGCTCATGGGTAGGTAGATGCATCTGAACTGGGAATTAATTACGAGTAAAATATGCTCCGTTAAACTTGGTAAATAGGTACAGAATTTACGAGTATATAAAGATGTTCTGGCAGATGTTTAAAACAGTACATGGCATGGGATGTTTTTAAATAAGTAAGCTGAAGGGCTCTCAAGAGATACCGCGGCCCCGGGACATAAAGGGCAAAAGAATGTGAAAGTGGGTTTTAGTCAGTAAAAGCCTGACACTCCGCCCTGCTTCGCCCGGAGCGTGGAAAGTTATTTGAAGATTTCCTATCCGTCAAACAAAAACAAGGTGTCCATACAATTGTGCAGGTGAGTGTACTGTGAGGACTTAATTTAATATTTCAATAAAATGCGCATATCCTTTTAAGATTATAATTTAAATTATATTTTAAGTTATATGTCACACTTCTTGTATCATTCCTATCTTATGTTTTTCTCCAAGTTCCTTATTTAAAACGACTTGAGTATTGGAAAATTATGGCCAATTTTTTTTTTTTTTTTTTTTTTTTTTTTTTAGAATGGGCCACTCGCAGCTAAACTCATATATTCGAGTTTTTTATCTGCTCAACCGGACTATCCTGTGGTGACCTTAAGAATTTAAGGCCCCCGGCCAGGGCTCTAAGCTACTATGATGAAATCGATGACCGCACTCTAAGGGCACCCCCTGCGGGGTCGAGCCTCGGCTTAGAGGGTCATGATAGAACTATGAAAATGGCCAGGTCGGGTTATTATTTGGGGACTTTTAAAACTACTAGCTCAACTCGCGGGTTGGCTATTATAGCAAAGGGTCGGACTCTAGTTTTAACATCGAACTAACGCGGCGGGCCTCTGCGATGAGGCCGGAACGGATCGCGGTCTGTGTTTGTAGTGATTCGAGATATTATTGTCCCTACGCTCGAAAGTGGGGTAGGTTGAGGACGGATTGGGCTACGTCGTCGAACTCAGCGAGGACGGAAGAAAGGAGAACCAAGTCACCGCGGGTAGCGATGATAGCTTGGTTGAATTGACGGGCGCGTTCTGTGTAGAACACTCCTAGAGTGCTCGCTATAACATTGTGTTGGGTGAAAGGCGTGGTGGGTGGGGGTGGGCTTGCGCTCGCTGTACGTGCGGGCGCTGGGGCCGGGGTTGGTGGGACGGTTGAGGCCGCCGCAGCCTGAGTGGCCGGCCTTAGGGCCGGGAAGTGGGTCTGGTGATTGAGCGCGGTCCAGGGACTGGGGCGCTGAGGGCTGAGGCTCGAAGGGAGCTCGGCAGAGAGGGTCGGGCACTCTCTCAACTGGCGGGCCTTGCTTCTCTTTTCGAGACGCGGGGCCGAGGACTTGGGTGCTTTCTTGCACCCTCTGTAATTGGCCGTGTGGCCTTGTTCGCCGCACAGTACGCAGCTGGGAGGCTCCGTACATAGCGTGCGGTCTTTGGGGCGGGTGCAGTCATCGGTGCCGTGGTCGCCCAGGCACTTGACACAACGGGGTTTCCCGAAGCAATTGGTCTGAGAGTGACCGTACAGCTGGCATCGGTGGCACTGGCCAACGATGCCACTCTTACGGGGCTTCTCAATCCCAATGCCCGAGAGTCCACAGATCTTTGAGATCTTGAAAATGGGGTGCCTGCGTTCTGTGGGTTCACAGACGACAAGGACCATGTTATATGGATTACCGCCACGTCGGTGCATGCGGTGGACGTGGGTGACGGGAACCCCCTGTGACTCAAGGTCTTGTTTGAGCTCACTGGTGGGGATTTCGAGTGGGACATTGGTGATGACCACTCGTATCGGTTTATCCTCCTGAATGGAGTATGTGTGATAGGGGGTATTCCCCTTTTGTAGGAGCTTGGTGAGGCTCCTGAAGTCAGTGCTCGTGGGCACCTGGATTTTAATGCCCTGCGCGACGGCACGGGCACTAGTATAATTTATGTTGAGTGCATTGCACTCTTTCGATATGTCAGTCCACTTCGCCTTGTCGTGAAGGAACAAGGGAGGCGGGGGTTTGATTTTGCTGCCGGAGGCGGCCTGTTCGGTCGCCATTGGGCTGGAGGGTCGGGCCGACTGCGAGGCCGGGGATGCGGGGGGGGTGCGGTTACCCTGTTTGGGCCCCTCTGTGACCTTCTTGGCCTTTGAGGCTTGCCCGGTGGAGCGCTTCTTCTTGCGCTTCCCTTGGACGAGTTCGTACCCGTCCGAAGAGTCGTGCGAGAAGTCGACGTCTTCATCGGACTCAGCGTCGGAGGAGTGAGCCGAAAACATAATGTCCGGCTGAGAAGGGGTGGGGCTGGTGAAGTCCCTGTACGGAGTCGCGGGGGGTCTGCGATCCGAGAGTGAGGGAGAGGCGGGGCTCTCGAGGTCAAGGTCAGAGGGACGCGGGCCCATGGCGGGGAAAGCTCGTAAAAACAAGTCCCCTAGGCGGTCGCCGAATTTATTTGTCAACTCTTGCGAGGACGAGATAATTTCTGTGAATAGGGACATGAGAGCCTTAAACTCTCTTTCCTCTATTCGGACAGCCATAATGGCGAAGAATGGGGACGGGGGGGGGAGAGGATCCTATACTCCTATCCTACCCTCGAGGAGACACGTTAGACGTGAGCTCCCCGAGCAGACAACCCCCTAAAACGAACCCTCCCTTGTGGAATTCCTAGTGTTATAGCCGGCAAGAAGAAAACCACGAACAAACTTGCCGACAACACAGTTGTCTGATTGCCTGAGGGGCCAGAGTCCT
This sequence comes from Ochropleura plecta, assembly GCA_905475445.1. Classification (NCBI taxonomy): domain Eukaryota; kingdom Metazoa; phylum Arthropoda; class Insecta; order Lepidoptera; family Noctuidae; genus Ochropleura; species Ochropleura plecta. The sequence goes on from FR997732.1 coordinate 7,275,147, forward strand.
ACCTCCCCGGGTGGGAATGCCCGGGGATGAGTACCCTCCCTGCCGGGTGTGGACAGGGAGGTGAGTGCCTAGGGTGTTCCCTAAGCTTGTAAACCCGCTGCCAATCTCAATGTGCAGCGGGGCCCTATGGGTCTTGCGACCGATCCGGGCCGCTGGGGTTGAGACACCCAGACGCCCCGGGTGCAATCTGTAAGAGAACGGGGTTAAACACTGGGCGCGGCTAGGAGGCCCCCCAAGGCCGCGTGACCAGTGCCCTTCCAACTGACTACCCGCCCCTGAAGGGGGTGGGCTGGGTGCGTTGGGTCAGCACCCACTTGGGTTCGTTGGCACCGTGAGGTATCCCCCAAGCACCACCGAAAATTTGATGGATTTAGCCCTTAAGGGGCCAAAGTTACCGGCGCGCGAACGTTGAACCGACTACAAGTGAATGTAAACAAACACTCGTAGTCGATTAAACGCTGTAGCACTCGGCGCTGTGCTTAGCACAAACGCGTAGCGAGCGCTATACTAACCTACGTCACACGGGGTGACGCGGGCGGCGGCGGGGCGCGAGAGCGGCGGCGGCGCGTAGCGGTGCTACGGCACGTAGCAGTCGTAGCGGGGCGCTACGAAGGTCGGTCGGCGGCACGAGAGGCGCGGGCGGGTGGCAGACAGTGCACGGGAGTGGTAGCACGTCTGTACGCGAGCGCGGTCGAGCGTCGAATGATTATGGCCAATCAGCCAGCATTGGTTTAGGTATAAAACCTCTTACAGTACCTACCCACCCAACAACAGACGTTGGGCTAGATCATTACACGAGCTTGGTTGAAACAGTCTCCTTATAAATCAAACCATTTATTTTTCTAACATGGGTACCTAATTGATGCATAAATGTTTACGTACATCATGAGGTCCGCCATATTCTACCATGGGCATGCAAAAATACTGACTAAAACCCACCCATGTTTCTATTGCCCTTTACGTTCCGGGGCCGCGGTATCTCTTTCGAACGACCCGCAACCCCGGCAGGCAGTGGCCCTGGCAGGCGCCTCTGTGCATGGACACTTAGAGTCTATTTTCCTATGAACGTTTGAGTTTAAGTTTTCGGAAAATTCACACGATTTAATTTCTGCACCATCCACGGATTTTTTGCAGCCCATTGTACAGGGTGATTGGTTGTAAGGGAGTAAATTCTCATACATATGAAATAAATTACTATAGGACTAACTATAGAGTATATACTACAGTACTGTCTCTCCTCTTTTAACTCCATCCAAAAGTTGTCTTGAAAAGATCGCTTTTAGACCGCCCATTGTGTCACCCTATTTATAAGTTGTATACTGTTATTCTTGTAATTTGTATGGTATGCATAATAAATAATATTCTATCTATCTATCTAATCTATCTATTTTTGTGGAATAGCAACAGTATATTGCTACATTATGTGATACTACATTCAGACAATAGGTATTCGATATTGGTAAATTAATTAGTGGCTCCCGCCTTGAAATTAAATTTCTTCGCAATGATGAACGTGGTAAAGTATATTATAATTAGAATACACTGGAGGTATCGTAATACGTTTGATTTTAATGAAGTAGTAGTAAGTATTAATCCATTATTAATTTATCGATTTTGTATGTGGTGGATTTACTATTATGAAAACCGTAGGCTTCAATTTAAAAAAAAACTTTTCGTTCGTGCAAAACCGAAGGCCCAAAAATATGAAGACATGGGACATCCACCAACCCACACTTGGTGAATTACGGCCCACTTCCTCGCATATATTATAAAGCCCTTGTCCCAGAAGTGGGAATGTTAAATCCCACAAGTAACTGCCTCGTTGGTCCAGTAGTCGCAATCGTGACTGTTGAGCATAAAGTCCTTAGTTTAAGTCCCGGTTCGGGCTCGTTTGATGGCAAAAGACCCGCCCCTACTACATGGGACTTAAACATAATTCGCGAAATGAGAGTTTACTCTTAGGTAAATCTCTGCCTAACCCTTCGTGAATTACAGGAGTAATGTTATGTGTACATAACTAAAAGCACCGATTATATCGAGAAATCCAAAACACCATCATCATAAAAGCCAGAGTAATCTAATAACTATAAAAACAGAAACAACAACGTTTTATGTTTCTACACAAAACTCTCTTTCATAAGAAACTCATCGGGTTTTTCATTAATTATAGAGAGTAGGTAGCGCAAACTTAGTTCAAAGTTCAAAGCTAACCGTGGAACAAGAACAATACTTCCAGTTCACTCAAAACTTCAGTTACTCATTCGTTCACTCAAAACTTCAGCTACTCACTCGTTCCGCTGCTATGCGCAGGAATAGAGATGAGGAACGAGCAGGGAGTCATTTATTCTCTAGACTTTAATTACATGAATAGAATTAATTATATGCTCTGCAAAAAGAGGTTTGACAATAAAGATTTTGAATCAAGAAAAAAAAATAAAGGGATTACATGAGTTAAAAATCGGTATTCTTATGTGTAGGTCAACAAAAAGGCTGGAAAGAGATATCGCAACCCCGGAACACCAAGGGCAATAGAAGGAACATGGGTGGGTTTTTGTCATTACAAATCTGACACTCTCTACCACTACGCCTAGAGCAGCGGTGGAAGTTATTAGATGATTTCCCATCCGCAAATAAAAGTGTATAGGCATATTGATGCACATCAATATGTATAAAAATGCTGTTGCTACATAACACACCATGACAGAAAAGGTAAATAACTGAAAAATATGGAAAAATGCAATATTACTCATCCCCATAATCAAATAGCTTGATTATAAGCCTAGCTTTAAAAGACACGTTTCAGAAATGCAAACTTTTTAAGAGAATCAATGCAGTAGTTTTTGCGCTATTTCGGGACATCGATTTGGATATATTTATTTGGAATATTAGTTCCATCTTTAGGACTTTACCAATAACTGTTTGGTGGAAACTAGAACCTTCTGCGGACAACAGTGACAGTAAACCAACTTAATTAAAATCTTGTTGACACAGGATATTAGAAGGGCTTGTCAGGCCAACCCTTAACTTCCAAATAACAAACGAGACCCAAAGTCGATGAGGGTTATGTACTTTGATCGATATCTTGTAAATGTAAACAGTTCGGATAAGGACGTCACAGTATAATACCATTTAGTAGGGTTGCGGGTTCTTCGAAAGAGGTACCACGGCCCCGGAACATAAAGGGCTAAAGAATGAACATGCTTGGGTTGTAGTCAGTAAAAGTCTGACACCCCGCCTGCCCCCGCTCCGACCAGGCGGAGGAAGTTATTTGATAATTACTCATCCGAAAAAAATGTATACGTAATATTAATGATCGTATGACGCGTTTCATTTATGTAAGAGTTGGTCAAAGTCTACAAGATAAAAGCTAGGCTTTGGGGATGCAATCTAGAGCCAGGTCTTTGTGCTAGACCTGTTGCCTGTTGGTCTAGTGGTTAGTGGCCCTGACTGCTGAGCCGGAGGTCGTGGGTTCGATTCCCACCCAGGACAAACTTTGTGTGATAAGCATGATTGTTTGTTCCGTGTCTGGGTGTGATTTATCTATAATATGTATGTATTTATAAATTATATAAGTATGTATATCAGTTGTCTGGTTACCATAACACAAGCTCTGCTTAGCTTGGGATCAGATAGCCATGTGTGAGTTGTCCCAAGATTTTATATTTATTTATTTACATCAAAACGGGTGTTTCTTTTTGAAGCGGGGATCTTTACAATGAATTTAAACAATAATATAAAAATATGTTTAAGTCATAGATAATAAAACAACAAATTGTATAAAATAAAAAATAAAACAAATCATGTCAAATAATGCCAATTTTATGTAGGTACATCGATAACTGATGGCGTTTTGATCTAAAAATCTCCGCCGTCAGAAAAAAAAAACACATTTCACTAACATCTGTCAATCTTTTAAACTTTTTTCGGGCAAACATAAACAACGAAAAATGTATTTTTGAACTGAAGTTCTTGCTGGTTCCATTTTCCTCTGCTTTTATTATTTCAAGGGATCAGATAACATCCGAAATAAAATAAAAACAAATCCAATGTTAAATCATTGCGGAACAACCCTCTGGTTACCCTATCAAAAACTCTCAGTTGTTTTGTTTGCTGGTAACCCCAGATTAATTAACGGCAAGTCCTCCCCACCTACACCTGTCATTTGATGCAGAAAAGTAATTAATTGGTTTAGCAAAAAGAGAAAACATGCACTTGTTTGTTCGCACATATTTTTCTAAACTGACTGTTGCAATAGGTACCGACTCCATTTTGTGTGTATTGGGCTTTACATATTATACATACTTCACAACTTTGAATGGTGAGTTCGTTTTTTTTCTATTACAGTTTTGGTTACTGGCAACAATAATGTCCGCCATAATATTCATAGAATTGAGGACATTCCATAATCGGCTTGATAACATTCGACTTGGGAATATTTATTTATTTATTATTTATTAAACTTTATGCACAAGTGAAAACTGTACAAAGTTGGACTTAATGCCTTAGGCATTTTCTACCCGTCTACCACTTGAAGTGTACAGTTTTCTTTTTTAAAAGTAAACGGACTGGTAAACATCCTGATATTCTGAGGGAGCTCATTCCAAAGGAAGACTGCCTGGACGAAGAAAGCAGATTTAATAAAACCAGAGCGATGAGAAGGACATCGTAGAAGACGAAATATTCTTTTAAAAAATCTCCAAGTATAGAAGTGCCTTTAAGAAAAAAAACACGACATGCGAACTTGTGGACAGTACCTACTTACAATCATAGACAAGAAGTAAAATTAGCGTAGAAAAATGAAATCTAAATTAATATTTTACAACGGATTCCATTTTTCTCTTAACATCAACATCAAAATTACCATAAATTCACCATGTTACGTAGTCAAAAAGGGATGTACATTTCGTCATAACAAATTCAAATATATTTAAAATCTAAATTGAGTTTTGACGCTGCCCGAAGCAAAAAAATACAAACTTTTTCCGGGCTTACAATCATACGCAGGGTTGGCAATCTCTGCTTTTTTGTTTGTTTTAAATCAATACGTTATCTTTTTTAAGTAAATATTTGATATGAGCCCGTGGTTTTGACTAAACAAGTAGGTAGTAGTTATATTAACTGTTATTGGTTGTTTTTTCCCATGTTTGCGATTCATTCAACAAAAATTTTGACTTTTGTTATTATCTAATCAGCAAAAGGATAATATTGTTAATATAACAAATACTACCGAACAAATTGTGTTTTTTTTATAAAATTTTAATTTATGAGCGGATATTTCAGTCATATCAATTTTTGATGGATAACGCGTCCCGTTAGACGGATGACCTAAAAAGATAAAAACGCCAAATTGTGTATTCAGTTTCAAACTACAAAACTTTTTTGATGGAGCATTATGCCTACTAGAAGGAACTTACATAAATCATACCTAGACTGAAAGCTTTTATAAACCTAGACGCAATTTTCTTATTTCAAATAGAAAAAGAAAATGGCGATTTTTTTACTTTGTAAATCGTTTTCTGGGAAGGGTTTTAGGCGTGATGTGTCAGCAGGCTGGAAAAAACCGATTTCGTTTGCCTTTGGTATCAAATTGTATTTAAAGGCTAAAGTAGCTTACAGCACTACATAGGAAAAACTAATATTATGAAACTACCTGGTATAACTGACTACTAACTACCTGACGGCACGGTTGGCGCAGTGGCTGAGGGACCGACTGCTGCGCTGCGTGTCGCGGGTTCGATTCCCGCACGGAACAAATATTTGTATGATCTGCAAATAGTTGTTTCGGGTCTGGTTGTTTGTGTATGTGAGTTTCAATGTTTGTAAACGCACCCACGATACAGGAGAAATTCCTAGTGTGGGGCAAAGTTTAAAAAAAAACTACCTACTATACACGTTGCTTGTCACACATATTTTGCCATATGTGTATATATAAGAGGCAAAAGTAAAAATAGAATCCTTATAGGATCACTTTGTTTGGCTGTCTGGCTATCTGTCAAGACCCTTTTTCTCGGGAACGCATCGAGGTGTCGAGTTGAAATTAAAACCATATTTGAGTATATGGTTTCAATCAGTGGTCCCTTTGAGCTGTAAAAATTAACCCTCTAAGTCTACACACAGGCAAAAAAATGGCCGATTATGTCGCAAGTTTGTACGGGACCGTCGTCGGTCACGAATCTGATTCGCTCTTGGCCGGTATTTTTTCTTACAATGAGTCGTCTTTTAATTTAAAATTTATGACAAAAAGAGTCTATTGTACAGACGCCTGCACATCAAGCTACTACAATCTGTCAGATTTCTTTGATAGACTTTCGACTTTATTTCTGAAGTATTAGGTTCAAGGTTCATTGGGAAAAATTGACAGTTTCGGGTAGCTTGACCTGCTGGCGTCTGTACATTCTGTCTTTGATACTATGAACCGAACAAAACTGTTATGGGGTTTAAAAAACGAGTTACAAATAAATCGCAAAAATGAACCACTTCTTACAAGTCAACAAAGTAACAAATAATGTCAAAAAGAAACAATCAACAATGTCGTATTGTTTAGAAATGCTTTCGAAAACGTAATTACGAACACAAAGCGAGTAAAACGAGCTTAGACACGTATACGTATTAAAGCTTTCGCTTATACCATGACATAAGCAGTGCTGTACATATGAAAATATGAAAGCTTTGACTAAGACAGGTTCAGGCTTTAAATGTTGGAAAATGATTTTGAAATGTATAATTCAAAAGTAAGTTATAACTTTGTGATTTGTATAATAGGTAACTAGTACCAAAAATATATAAAAGTCCGTCTTTTAGATTATTCAAAAATAAGGGACACGTTTTTTTTATTTGTAGGTACCTAAATTAGAATAAAAATGACAAAGTCCATTAAAAATACGTGTGACGTCACGCGTTGCTGCATTTTTTCGGAACGAGTGACGTCACACGTAACTTTAATGGGCTATATCTTTGTAATTTTTGGTCTAATTTATAAATAAAAAAAACGGGTCCCTTATTTTTGAATAATTTAAAAGACGGACTAAATAGAATGCAACTACTTTGACCCTGGAAACTACCCTATTGTTGTCCTTCAATTTCTACACATTCTGTACACAAACTTTATCCTACCAAAATTTTCTCATTGGAACCCATACACAAAAGCTATATACCAATCATTTTATATTGATGTTAGTAATTCAAACCTAAACAGTCTCTTCAATTTCCAGGTAAACGTTTAATCATTTGATAAAGGTACCTACTATTGGAAAAGTTTCAAATATCTCGAGATAAGAGTATTTTGTTTACAACGAATATCGTATTTAGTCGACTGGAAAACCTGGTACCAATTGAGACGACACCTCTTGACCAATCCTTAGAATTTAGCAGAAATCACAGACCGCGAAATTGTGGCGACTAGAAACGGCCGTTACGAATAATATTCGTACCTGAATCGCTAGCTGGCTGTCACATTGCTAAAATTGTCACGCTATGTCATTCATTGACACGCTAAGTTTGTGTGGAAAGGGTGTTCATCTTTTTTTTTAGAAGGGAAATCATCACATAACTTGCCCAGCACTGGGTAAATTGGGAGGAGTGTCAGACTTTTACTGAATAAAACCCACCCATGTTCCTTCTTCATCAAATCATCAAATAACTTGCTCCGCTCTGGGTGAAGTGGGAGGAGTGTCAGACTTTTACTGAATAAAACCCACCCATGTTCCTTCTTCATCAAATCATCAAATAACTTGCTCCGCTCTGGGTGAAGTGGGAGGAGTGTCAGACTTTTACTGAATAAAACCTTGTTCCTTCTTTTGTTCTCTCTTTTTCTTCTGGTATCATTTTCAAACAACACGCAACCCCGGCAGGCAGTGGCCCTCTCAGGCCTCTCCTCACAGTACTATCCTGCCATTATCTTTCCTTCCATAACAGAGCTGCACGATCTCATTCCATTATCTCTTCTTCCATCGGGATTCCAGACGTACTCTGGGTTATGTCCATTATTGTGCGCAAGGGCAAAGAGTGAAATTCCCTACCTACGTCTGTGTTCCTGACATCATATAAGCTGGATCTTTTCTAGCTCATTTAAGTCGCGAAATAATAGGCTTCTTTTGCATTAGCTTGTTATCTCGTCCACCTCATTTCTGTCCTCAGCACAAGATTAATGTCAAAAGCAGGTACATATAGGTATAACAAATCTCAATCAACAGTTGTTGGGCCATCTCCGTTCTTTTTGTCACAAATACAAAAGCTAGTCAAATGAAATCCGTGATTAACAAACATATGGTCAAATTAGCACTGGTATTGTTATTTGAGGAACAGGTGAAAATGAGTCTCGAATGAAAACCTAAAATAAAAGTTTTTTTCGTTAACAAGTAAAGCAATACGAGCAAAGAAACACGATCCCTCAAATCTTTACAAATCCTCGTCCCAATAAACTTGTGCGCTTACATACTGATGTTGATAAAAAACATCGTGTGGAAACTTGGGAGTTAGGCTACTTGTTCGTTTGAGCGAAGCAAGTGAGCGGAGACGAGCGAGGTAGTTTTGTGAAGCAGTAAAGCAAAGAATGATATGTCCACTGAGGAAATAAAGAGAGAAGTTTTCCTTGACTTTTAAGGCAAATATTTGTAATTTTTTTTTTTTCACCACACGCACAACGCACCCATGATGCAGGAGAACTTCTTAAGTTCTCCTGCATCATGGGTGCGTTTACAAACAATAAAATTCACATACACAAACAGCCAGACCCGAAACAACTATTTGTAGGCCATACAAATATTTGTTCCGTGCGGGAATCGAACGCGACACGCAGCGCAGCAGTCACTGCGCCAATCGTGTCATAATTAATTTAGGTATCAATAATAATTTCAATTTATTTAGACAACAAGGCCCAAAAAAAAATTATTCCTATAAAAGAGCACAGATAGGTATGGTGAATAGATCTACATTCAACAATGTCAGACACATACGCTGAAACTGTTTTCAATTGGGCAAGCGTAAATGGCGTGCGTGTAGTGGAATGCCTTTGACGAATATTTTCCAAGCTTTGCACTTTTCCACTCTGCTTCTTCCGAATGGACAGGTAGCTTGACCATGATCTAAAAGCGCCCACCAACCCGCATTAAGCACACGTGATGGTCATTAGTCGTTCTGTCTTTTACACAAATTGTTCACACAAATTCTGTAATAAAATATTAGAAGTTAGATTTGACTTGCTTGACTTGGTTCTGGGTTGAGCTGCGGTTTTGCGTACATGTTTAGAAGACAATGCATGCCTAGCTAGATCACGTCATCTTATGTACCTACCAATATTTAAAAAGAAATAGGTACCTAGGTATTAGATCTCTTTGCGTAGATACCCAAAATGCTGGCATAAAAACAAAAACTCTAATTAATAGTAAATGTCGACATCAACACAGCCGCAATTTTAGCAATTTGGGCTGACGTACGGTGTTTGTTGGATAGCACGTGTGTTTAGAGTTTTTGCTGTTTTTAAGTGTTTTTTGATATTCTATAAACCTAGTGACTTGTCATAACATAATTGTGTTGTCCTTGTGTTCGTAACCAGGTTTGTATTGTTTTAGTTTAAGCCGTTTTACACAACATGGATAACAATAAACCCCCTGATAAGGTCCCTCCTGACATTCAATGTTCAGCTTCTATCGACCATCAGTACTCACTGAACCCACTATCGCAACTAGCGGATGTTTTGGACGCCTCAGCGATGGATGTATCGACTCCTCAATCCCAGCCAAACCCTCGAAAACGTCCTGTGAACGAAGAGATTTTGCCTCCCTCTTTGCCAAGCAAACAGCAAAAGAACCTAATTGGACGTGCTAAGTACTCTGTCATGGATAAAGCCCCTTATGTTGTCCACGTTTCGCGTATTGAGACACAACCAAATACTGGCACCACCCTTCATCCCGTTAATTTTGGTAAATTCCTCATGAACAACAACATCGCGAACATTGTTCGTGGTGGTGTTAACAGAGTCGGCAGAAACCGGGTCTCGGTGGAGTTTGCTTCCCCTCAGGATGCTAACTCTTTCCTGATAAACAGTTGCTTATCTAAATATTGTTATACAGCATCAATCCCTTCATTCAACATCACAAGGATGGGTGTTGTCACAGGTGTTCCCTCAGAACTCACTGAAGATGAAGCCATGTCGTATTTGACTGTGCCCTCAGGTTGTGGTCAAATACTAAAAGTAAGACGCATCAATCGTAAAACACAAAGAGACGGGGTCAATGAATGGAAACCCACAGAAACATGTGTCCTGACCTTTGATGGGCAGGTGCTGCCAACCAGGATTTACTGTTGCTATACATCCCTTCCCGTTAAACAGTACATATACCCTACAATACAATGCCGAAAATGTTGTAGATTTGGACATGGTAGCAAATCTGTGCAGGTCTAAACCACGCTGTAACAAGTGTGGCCACGATCACCCTGGTGACGGTTGTAACATTATAGAGGCTGAGGCGTTCTGTGCGCTTTGTTCAGGGAACCACTTTGCCAATAGCCAGTCATGTCCTGAGTATGGCAGGCAGAAGGCGATTAAGACGGTAATGGCTGAAAAAATCATCCCCTATGCAGAGGCATGTAAAATTATCCCTCTAGTTTCCCGCAACTATGCCAACATAGTTAAATCCTCTCCAACATCCCAGTCATATCGCAAAACTGTGACCCTAAAACCCAGAACCCATGCCCCACTTTCCCCATCATATGACAAAGTTGCTCATCAGCAGATAGTTAGTTCTCCACAACCCTCACAGCCTAATGGCTGTGCTTATAACAACAATATTGTATCAAACAATGTCAGTTCAATTATTGAACTTCTGGTAAAACTCCTTCCTACTCTTATTTCTTCTACCTCTTCCAGCTCACAATTACCGTCCAACGTTGCCGACCAACTTATAACTTTACTTTTATCTATTAAAAATGGCGTCCCGCCTAGTATTCCTACAGTGGAACGTGAGGAGCGTGTGGCATAAAAAGCACGACCTCATATTCCTTTTAAATAAACACAAGCCTTTGGCTTGTTCTATAGCTGAGACTTGGCTCACCCCAAGTCTTAGCTTCCGCATGCCACACTTCAACATTCTCAGATGTGACAGATCTGATGGATATGGAGGTTCGGCTCTCCTAGTCAATGATCGGGTCCCACTTCTACCCCTTCCTTTGCCTTCACTCACAGGAGAAATGAGTATTGTGGCGGGAAGGGTGGAAGGTATTACAGTGTTTTCAATATACATTGCTCACCCTCGGCATGAATTTCTGGACATTTTAAAAACCACTTTCTCTAATACTCAAGGACCAATTATGGTCATGGGTGATTTTAACTGTCACCATTATAGATGGGGGTCCGAACGCTGTGATGCCTTTGGTGTGGCTTTGGTTGAGATTTTGGATGATCTGGATCTCTGTATCCTCAATAATGGTTGCCAAACTCGCAGATCTCTTCCTGGACAACAAAAGAGTTGTGTTGACCTAACATTTTGTTCAGTTGAGTTGGCGGCTTCGGCCCATTGGGATTGTACGTCCTTGTCGCATGGTAGTGACCACTACCCTATAGTAATATCCTTGTTTAATAAGACCTATTTAGAGAAAAGTTCTCCTCCACTTCTGAAATATAACTTGTCTAAACCAGATTGGGCAAAGTTTGTATCATTACTGGAGGATAAAATTGAAGTTTTGCCAAATTTAAATTCAAGTTTGTTTGATTCTCCTGGTCACCACCATGCCAAGAGCTGCTATGAGGGTTTTGTTACAGCCGTCACCTCCAGTGCTGATTCCTGCTTTCCATTAAAAAACAGTGCCCGAAATAAAATTCCATCACCACCGTGGTGGGATCCAGAGTGCACTTCGGCAGTCAGGGACAGGAATGCGGCCGAGGTTTGTTACAATACAGATATGACCACTGAAAATCTGTTGGCATACTGTCAGATTAATGCCAGAACCAAACGTCATCTTCGCAAGAGGAAACGTGCGGGTTGGGTTAAATTCTGCACATCTTTGGCTCCCGCTACACCTGTGTCAGCAGTTTGGAAGAATATCAATAGGTTCAGACATGGGTGCTCTCCATCAGTTTCTTCCCCAATCACTAGGGAAACAGCTGAACTTTTTTTTGATAAAATTGCTCCACCATACGTTCCATGTTTTCCTGAATGTGTAAACATGACCATTCAAAATATATCAGAGGACCCTTTTGATGCGCCATTTACTTTGGAGGAACTGAGTGTGGTACTCAGTCATGTCCGGGACTCAGCCCCGGGTATTGATGGTGTGCCATATTCTTTTATTACCCATTCTGGTGACAAGGCTAAAACCTATTTTTTAAATATATTAAATTTTGCTTATATTCATGGTTGGGTCCCAGATCAATGGAAATTGCAAATAATTATCCCACTTTTGAAACCAGGCAAACATGCAGATGATCCGAATGGGCTTAGGCCAATTGCTCTGTCTTCAGTCCTAGCCAAATTACTGGAGCACCTAATTAAAAACCGTCTCGAGTGGATTGTTGAGTCGAGAGACTTACTGCCGAACTACCAATTTGGCTTTAGGAAAGGACTTGGTACTATGGACAGTGTTGGTACTTTAGTTGCGGACATACGCTTAGCGTTTTCAAAAAATGAGTCGGTTGTAGCTACCTTCCTGGACATTTCCTCTGCGTACGACAATGTACTTCTTCCAGTACTCAGGCAAAAATTGCAACAGCTGAGTTTACCGGTGAAGATGATACGATGTATATGTGAGTTACTGATGTCCCGCTCGCTGGTCCTGAGAGTCCAGGGAGAGGAATTCGATGAGAGGCAGATATGGAAGGGACTCCCACAAGGATCCCCCCTCAGTCCCATATTGTACAACCTGTACACGGCGGATATTGGGTCCTGCCTAAATAACAATTGTCAGATCCTACAATATGCCGATGACATTGCCCTGTACGTGACAGACTCCTCTATTGTCGATGCCGCGTCATCTTTGGGCCTCTCTCTGGATTCCTTGAATCAGTGGCTTTTAAGTCATGGCCTGTCGCTATCTGCGCCAAAGAGTTCGGCAGTAATCTTCTCTCGTAAAAGAACCACTCCTCATGTTACAATCGACATTTTAGGCCAAACTATTCCAATAGTTAATAAAGTAAAATTTTTAGGCGTCATTTTGGACACAAAATTATCCGGCAAACATCACATAAATTTCCTAATTAAAAAATGTGAAAGAACCATTTCAATTTTAAAAGTTCTTGCGGGCGTTTGGTGGGGTGCTCATCCCTACACCATGAAATTGGTTTACAATGCCTTAGTTCGTAGTGTTTTGGACTATGGAACCTATCTTCTGATCCCGTGCAACAAAGGTGCCTTAGTTGGACTGGATATGATTCAGTCTAAATGCCTTCGAATCATCTTAGGTTGTATGAAATCCTCCCCCATTAACGCGTTGCAGGTTGAGTGTGCTGAACCCCCTCTGGCCCTTAGACGTCAATATCTGGCCTCCCGTTTTTTATCTAAGCTCATATGCAGAACATCACACCCCCTTATAGAAAAATTGTACGAATTAGATGCCATAAGTACAAATTCAAACTATTGGAAAAATAAAGAAATACCCCTAATTTTGAAATCTTTTCGTGAAATCCTAAATTTAGCATGCCCAATTAGTCAGTTTCCCAGATTGCCCCTTTTTAATTTTGCGTATAATGTTTTAAGTTATGTTCCTAAAATTGTCTTTAACATTGGTATATCCAAAAAATCCCCGTCAGCAAACTCAATGTTCAACGCGGTGGTGGGCGAGCGATGGAATGGTTTCCAATTATTTTTTACGGATGCTTCGAAATTGTCTGAACTTAACCACACTGGAGCGGCGGTCTATTACCAGAGCTCTAAAATAATTTTACAGTATAAGTGTCCTAAGGAGTCTTCTGTATTCACTGGTGAGTGTGTGGCTGTATTGGAAGCTTGTCTTTTCATACAGTCGCATCATAATATACACAAAGCCGTTATCTTCACAGACTCTCTTAGCTGCCTGCAAGCCTTAAAACAAAACCCTTTTAAAAGTAAATTGCACAGCTACCTGGTTTTAAAAATTAAAGACTCCCTATTATCTTGCGCTACCAATCAAAAAGAGGTTCAGCTAGTTTGGATACCTAGTCACTGCGGTATTAAGGGAAATGAGTGCGTTGATGCATCGGCTAAAGATGCTTGCTCATCATCAGTAGCTGATCTTTCCCACAATAGCCTTCAGGGGTATGACTTATTGAGTCTTCCACGAACTAACCTCCAGTCATCGTGGCAGGATCAATGGAATATCACTGGGGGGAAAAAAGGCAGGTTTTATCACGCAGTACAACCAACCATCAAACCAAAACCTTGGTTCTATGGCTACAAAAAAGTCTCCAAACCTGTGATATCCGTCATATGTCGTATTCGTCTAGGTTTCTGTAGTACTCCTGTTTTCTTGCAAAAAATCCGGGTTAGGGACTCCTCTCTTTGCGAGTGCGGGTTGGAAGAAGGTACTCTGGATCACATCTTCTTTGAATGCTCAAACAACATTCCTCCTTTAGATCTGTATAGACGTCTCCCTAAATTTAAAATCCCTCTTCCGACTAATTTCCCCTCCCTGCTTACATACTCCTCTCCCGAACTGTTTGTGGCGCTGATGACTTTCATCCGTCACAATAACATTAAATTATAAATCTGAATGTGTGGGTGTGGTATGCGTTTATTCTATGTTTTAACAATTTTAATATTTATTTATTTTTTTTGTTTGTTTCAGTCCCATACTAACCCGACAAGATCCACGTGGTGTCAAAGAATTTAATTTGCGATCTTGATTAAACTAACATTAGATTCATATTTTTATTTTTTATCTTGCACACTTGTTTTTCCTATTCACTGGACATTGGCAGAATAGTCGACATCGGCTCTAATTGCCATTAAACAAAAATAGAAATAGAATAGTAAATGTCAATTTGATTGACATTTACTATGAATTAGGGTTACCAGTATAATAAAAATCTATGCCCTTGTTTAAAAGTGTTTCTTTTTCTCATAAATTTTAATTATCATTAACAGACCTAATTTGCAGGACCCACGTTTATACCCTTTACGCAAAACAGAATCTAATCAACGTTCTTGATATTAAAAACCCCCTTAAAATCATTTTTGCGTTGCAAATGAGAATCGCTTTTGATAAAAACCTCTCAATAAGCTTTTTATGTAACACTAATTAGCGGATTACGGTAAAATAGCAAACTAATTAGAATGTTGGGAAAAGGCACACATTGTGCCAATAGTTAATACCTCAATTTTAATGAGGTTCGTGCTAAACGATTTTTGACTGTATACTGGGTTTACATAACGGTGAATATAAAATGATGTTGATGAATCTAGGTTTTTTTTATAATATAATGTACTAAGGTGAAGTGAGATAATTAGCTGTGGGACACGGCCATGACCACTGGCCTTGCCTTTTTTGCCCTTTATGTTCCGGGACCACGGTATCTCTTTCGAACAACCCGCTAACCCGTCAGGCGGTGGCCCTGGCAGGCGCCTCTGCTTTGCTGATATCTCTTTAAGGCACGCGTGGAACACTAACGCGTCTACCCGGTTAAGCAGACGACAACCTCCTTGGTTGAACTGCGAGATGCCATTCATAAAAAAAAAACTATCGCGTCGTTGACAGAGACCGTCGTCACTAGACGGATGGACGGTGAGCCCATCAGTGGGATGTCGCAGACGAAATGCAACTGTAACCAGTATTACCATTTTAACCATCTGTAGGTGCTATTTATTTATATCGAGCTTCATAAAAGACGGTACTATAGTGTGTACTCCTCCGATCCATAATCGTTGGAACGGAAATACACTTAACGAAATTGCAGCCTCTTTACAAAGGACAAAGTAACAAAGAGAAGCAATAAAATTGATACTGAATACTACAACCTCCTCCATTTCTACTCAAAAACGAGCGTCAAGAGTCTATGGACGAATTCGAAATATGATTTTACGTCAGAATTTCGTTTGCAATCGCGAAATATGGACAGTGTAGGGGTAGAAAATATATAATTATGGATATAAAAATAGGTACATGCAATTCGATATTGGTGGAGCTTGTGGCTTTTTTTTCGGATGTGAAATGTTCAAATAAAGGTGTATCCCGCTGCAGGCGGAGTGGAAGGGGGTATCAGAATTGTATTGACTAAAACATATCCATGTTCCTTCTTTTTACCCGACTGCGCACGGCAAAGGAGGGTCTCTATCCCTTAAAAGTTCTGGCTTGGCAATTAGTTAGAGATATTAAACAATTAGTAACTCGATTTTCTATGGTCTAACCCTGGAAACAGACAGAACAGACTCATACATTGTCACTTTTGCCCGTTACACTAACCTACCTCCAAGGGCATCAAGGGTGACTGGCGCCGTTGACTCGCTATCGCCATTTTGTGTCCCATATATCCAACGAGCCACGCGAATGTTCGGCGCAGATAAGCGAAGTAATAAAACTAATAACTAAAAACGACACCCCTCGATTTTATCTTTATCGCACTAGTGCGTTTAAAGAACGAGCCTATATGCATTGGCGTTTAACACGCCGGGAAAACTTGTACGTAAATAAAATCGTATGACAAATTAATTAAAGGTGTTATTATAAACATGCAAGATGAATTCAAGAGAGAACTTTATTGCACATCAGAATTGAAACACAACAGTAACACAAAAAAAATGATAATTCTATAGTTACATTGGCGATCTTATCGCTGAAAGCAATGAGTTGGTATAAATATGTATTTAATATGACAACCAGAGAGAGACGAACGCGCTATGATACTCCTGTATTCGGAAAGCAAATACGTGCCCAGATTCGTTAGTAACGAACCTGGGAGGCGTTTTTGCTGACTAACCAATATTTTTGAAGTTACAAGAACTACCAACTCCAGGATTGAAGCCTACCTACTCTTCTGTCTGGGCGATGCGTGAACAAAATTAGCTATCACAATATCTATTAGAATAACGTCACGTACTTGACAATGCATTGTCATCCAAACTGTACGTGTGTGCAAAATTTCAGTTCATGCAGACACCGGAAAGTGGGTCAAAAAGTTCTAAGATTATCCTTACTAATCCTTACTAATATTATAAAAGCGAAAGTGAGTTTGTTTGTTTGTTTGATACGTCTTCACGCCTAAATGGTTACCGATTTTGATGAATTTTGGTACAGTGATAGTTAGGACCCTGGAGACGGACATAGGCTATTATTCTTTTTAAAAAAGATTGAGATATGAGGGTAAGAGGGAAGAATAGGGAAAACAGCATTGCTATTACAATAAATAAGGCGCGAGGGCAAAAACTACAGGTAGCAGGTACCTGTGAATCAGGAAAAGGGAACTGTGTTACCCCGAATTTAACGCGAGCGAAGCCGCGGGCAAAAGCTAGTATCATATAGTTATAGGTGAAACTAATAAAAGTGTGTTAATTAGACACGATTGTCAGTCAATCTTACTTAGAACAAAGATGTAGTCAGCTGAGTCTACACAATAAGCTGAAATTTCTTTTACTGCGTGATGAAGGTCGCTGAAGAGGGTTTTTAGAGTCTTTACCTTTCTTCTCCAAGTTCATAATCTGTTTACTGACGAGGGTGAAGAGATGGCCCCGGATTTTCTTTCATCACACAATTCCGTCACTAGACTAACTTTTGTGAATAAGATTAAACGATTAAGGTCGTTTGGTTTTAAACGCATGGGTATCAATGGCTTTTGAAAGTTACAGTAAGTACATAGCAAAGTAAGTAAAGATGCAGTATACAGCTTTTGTTTCGGACCGCCTCGTCAGTCAAATGGTCGCTAGCGGACTGCTTAGCATGACGTCACGCACTGGTTCAATTTGACGACACGGTTGGAGCAGTGGCTGAGCGATCAACTGCTGCGCTGCGTGTCGCGGGTTCGATCCCCGCACGGGACAAATATTTATGGCCGAATCTGGCTGTTTGTATATGTAATTTTAAATTTTTGTAAACGCACCCACAATACAGGATAAATTCCTAGTGTGGGGCAACGTTTTTTTAAAAGAAAAGGAAAAAAAATATAGAAAATTCCCGGGTCGAGCAAAGTGATGTTGAGGTTTTCTTTAGGAAATGCTCAGTAGCAGCCATAGAGATTGGATTTGTGCCCTATTAATGACAATGGGTACGTCTCTTCTTATTTGGGATTTGAATAGACCAGGCACAGGCATAAATGTGGGTGTAGGTTGGAACACCTCTGCCCAACCCTTCGAGAATTACAGCCGAGATGTTATGTTGTTTTGGAGTGCTTTTCAAACTTGCAATGAGTGTGATATCGAACAGGGTAGTTTCCAGGGTCAAAGTAATTACATTCTATTTAGTCGATCTTTTAGATTTTTCGAAAATACTCGTTGAGAAAAGTGCAGCAACGCGTGATGTCACACGTAACTTTAATGGGCTATATCTTTGTCAATTTTGGTCTTATTTACAAATAAAAAAATACGTGTCCCTTATTTTTGAATAATCTCAAAGACGGTCAATTTTTTTTTTTTTTGGAAACTAGCGTATTAGTACAATGCATAAAAATCAATTGAATGCTTCAGAAAGCAGGTTGTATGCTAAACAGAACATTCATTTGAAGTTAATAGCCAAAGCTTCACTAGAAAAGCATCACTGAAATACAGGAGCTATAAAAAAAGGCCAAGAACGAGTCAGACTCGCGCACCAAGGGTTCCGTACATAATTGCGACATAAATAGCCATATCTCTTGACTGCGAAAACGTAGAGGGTTGATTTTTCACAGCACAAACGGACCACAGTGTTGAGTATATGGTTTAAATTTCAATTCGATACCTTCACGCGTTCCCGAGATCAAGGGTCTTGACAGATAGACAGACAAACGGGCAACAGAGTGATCCAATAAGGATATTTCGTTTTTTCCTTTTTAGGTGAACCCCAAAAAATTGTTTTAAACTAGTTACTTCCTTCTAATTTCAGTGAACAAGCCAGCCATGTTTGAGGTTTTGGGCAGCTTTCAATTGAAAATAGTTGCAATGCATCTGGTTTAATCAAACAGCTCGGAACTTTGGCAGTGTTGATTGAGGTCCATAGTCAATACACCTTTGATCCAGTTCATGCTGTGGAGCCGGTGAACCAAAGGGAGCAAAAAAATTCTCGATCCAATGAAATGAAAAAGGTTCACGCTTTTGTGTATGTGTCTATATCGACATGTTGTTAAAAGTTTTGGAACAATTTTATTTTACAGATTGTTGAATACAGAAATAGAAGGTAAAATTCGAATTGGTGTCGGAATTACTGAGGTTGTTGTTGGCTTATTACAATGGCTGTTATTAAGAGATTTCAGCTGACAAATATATTTTTGTTTTCCTATAGCCTGACTGGCAGTAACTATGTTAACAAACAAAACTGATTTGATTTGATTTGTAGAGGCATTAACTCCGCCTCTGTACATTATGAGTGAAAAATAAATAATGAAATCCTTACTCACTAGGTAATATTATAAAAGCGAAAATGAGTTTGTTTTTTAGTTACGTCTAGAAACCTAAATGGTCAAACCGATTTTGATGAATTTTGGTACAGAAATAGTTGGGACCCTGGAGACGGACAAAAAAATGAGGAAAAGGGGAGAAAGATAGTTTTTTTCTACCATCACGCGGCTTAAAGTTAGCTTCAGCCCAAAGTAACTATGCCACAGAAGAAGTCGCGGGCGGAAGCTGCTATTAAATAAAGTAATTTTGTAAATTTACAAAGTGTTTGTCCATGATTTATCAGATACAGATGTGACGGATTTTCCATTAAATTCAAAACATACAAGTAACATTAACCGAATGTATTGCATTGTATCTGTGTCGCTTATTCAAGACCAGATCGTTTGCGTAGTGAGATGCAGACTATGCATAGAAAACATAGACACTATGCTATATCGTCCCAACTTCATATTCCACAAGCCCATTGCATATGCCTTCATCAAAGCTTATTCAGAAAGTTCTAATTATATCGGCCATTGAAAGAATAGGCAAAGCAGTTTGAGGGCAGTAATGTGATTTCTTTACAAACGGGTTCCGGATTTAGTTAAAATACCATTTTATCAATCTAAGTGATGATTTCAAAGACAAAACTGTGTTCAACTGACATAAGCTGCCAAAGAGTTTAATAATGAGTAGTCCCGTTGAATTTCGGTGTAGAAATAAAATGCACGTTGCATTTATTTAATAATTTATATACACAAGAGAAAACATAAGGAAACATCATAACAAAACATAGAGTACAAAGGAACAGCTTATTTCAAAAGAAATTTCTAACAGCAGGCCTGCGAAAGGAAATATAAAGAAAAGAAACGTAGACAGTAGTGTGAGAGAACAGAAAGAGAATAGCCACTATCTGTCTGTCTAGACCCTCTGATTCTATGTGTTCTCTATGTATTTAGAGCCTATTGAATTTTAATCAAACGAGATAAAATCACAAAACACAAAACAACTGTATTTATGGATAAGATAAAAAGTTCATTCGAGAAGTCGCGTAGAACGGGTTAAAAAGTAGCGTATGTGTAATCCAGGGTTTAAGCCATCTAAGTCCGCTGTCTTATCAAATGGGCCCGAGTCGCGTGGTGTCACTGCGCGACTCACATATTGAATGACAGGGTGAGGAGCAACTCACTCCTCTTCCTTTACCTGAAACGGGGTTCCCCGCAAGCAAATCACTACTGGAGTGATTGTGAAGAATGCAAGCCTCTGCACCCCAACCAGTAACTAGAAGGAAGAAACCAGACGGTGCGTGAGGTTTTGTCAGTAGAAATTTGATAGACCTTTCGACCATTCAATGGCGTTATACATCCATTGAAGATTTCCACAAAAAAAAGCTATAAGCTATCTACATAGGTGCCAAATTTCATTTAAATCGGCCTAGACCTTTGAGCGTGAAGGAGTGAAAAACATACACACAAACATACAAACTTTCGCCTTATAACACATATTATTAGTGTGATTTATTACTGCACGACGAAATTGCGAATTTTAATTGAGTTAAAAGCACGCCACCCTGTTTCCACTAATCAAACTGAAGAACTTGGTTTAATTGAAATTGTTATAAACTGCCAGTAACCGAGTCTGTTTTAATTCAACGAAACGATGTCCTTGCATTTATAGTTATTTCATCAAATTTCGCTTAATTTTTTTTTTTAATTTGATTTGATTCATACCTGTATACACACGTATGAAATGAATTCAAAAATAAAAAGTAACGAACATAATATTTGAAACAAAAATAAAACACACTTTCAAACAACCACAAATCCTGGCACTCAATAAAAGAATCACTCGTAAAATTCGAAATTCAAACGGTAACCGCTAGATTAGAAGCGAATACTTGTCGCGAATTTCCCGCTCGAAAATGGCGGGAGCACTCGCGGCCGATGTCTCGTCTCGACTGGTCGAGATCTACCGAAAGGGATGCTGGGACCCGGGCACGTCCCCTCCCGCTGCCTGATGCCACATTGTAGATACAGGCAGAAAGCCTATTTCGGTCTAGAATTCTATATGGTCGATAATTACCTCTGCCAAAATATTGACTTCTGAATTCTAATGACAATAACTTTTTAAATGTCTATATTTATTTATTTTTATGAAAATTATTTAAAATAGGTAAACCTGACGATATAATCTGTATTCATGGAAAACGAATTTCAGATTTTAAGATTTGCATTTAGATTTAAGATTTACATTTTCCGTTCACTTTGTTTTCTATTTTCCTTTCACTTTGTTTCCTACGTTGTCATAAGTTGTCCTTTTCAACTTTTCATGTCACTTCCTATCACCCTAGCTACGGCATTGAGCCACTAACCTTTGAGTGCCACGTAAATTGGATGCGGTTATTACCACTCAGTTAGTACCATGTGACTGTGTTATTTTATTAAAATACTTTGATTGTATTGATATCCCCGTAATTATATTCGAGGATATGTGACATTTACCAAGCCGCACTGCCGCACTGGGCCGCGTGGTTGATTATGGACTACTCCGTCTTACAGAGAGAAGACCTGTGTCCCAGCAGTACATGGGTAAATCGTGTCCTTCATGAAGCCATCAACTGGGCATTCTGTACATAAAAGTAACTCTCCGTAAAAAAAAAACTGGTGACTTTGTTTTTTGGGTAAAAATCACGTTTTTAAACTCAAAGCACGGTACTAATGAATGCATTGAATAGTACAGGGGGCATGGAGGTTTTTAAAGTTAAGTAGCAATTATTAAATACTTGAATTTATAATAAAAAAAAGCATGTATAAGTTGGAACATTGACCTCCAATATCTCCGCAGGTTCCCAGGAATGACACAGAACTCGAAATGACGCATGACGGGCAGAACAAGTTTCTTTTCTCTTCATTTATTACAGGGTGTTTACGATGGAATACGTCATGTTTACTAGTACACACGGCAATCAATTAAGCTATGCAAACGCAGTTAAACAGATCACTCATTGTACGGAAAATCAAAGAAAGAAAGCTTTATGTGTGTACGAATACTAATGCGTAAGATCAAGATAGTGCGTCCACTATCTGCTGTAGTAGGGAGTGGACTGTCATCACAGCCCACTGCCTTCCCACTCACCTGTCCAAGCTGCGCGGCGATTATCTACCCACAGCAAGCTCGTGCCCCAGCTAAGAGTAGGTCCACTAAAGGCTCCATCATCATCATAAGCCTACAGCAGTCAACTGCTGTTCATAGGTCTGCTTAAACACACCAGCTAACTCTGCGAAGATCGTCACTTCACCGCGCCGGAGGACGTCCACGCTTGGCGATTCGTGATCTTCACCTAAGAACACGTCTTCTACTTATATGGCCGGCCAACTGCTACTTGCGCTTACTTATTTTGTGAGCTATTTCGACAACTCTGGTTTTCTGTTATATCACCTCGTTTCCGATGCAATCCCTCAGATACACTCCAAGCATAAAGGCGCTAGGGCACGCCACAATAGTGGCGGTAAGTCTCCTCTTTGAGGAGTGGCTGGAGAGGCGTCATGGCGTCCTCACCTACTGCCTAACGCAGGTCCTCGCCGGACACGGGAGCGACGCCCGGGTGTCACCATTGTGACGATCGCCCGGACGACACGGTGGAGCACACAGTGGCGGTCTGCCCAGCTTGGGCGGAGCACCGCCGTGCCCTCGTAGAGGCGATCGGCGGCGGCGATCTCTCGCGTCCGGCCCTGGTTCAGTCTTTGGTCCGGAGCGAGAGTCCGCATTCCATTTGCTGCGAAGCAGTAATGCTAGCAAAGGAGGAGGCCGGGCGTTTGAGGAAGAGAACCTTAAACCAACCCAGCCGCCGCGGGAGACGCCCCGGGCGCCGAGCGCCGCGAGACGACTCCCGGCCACCGTAGATGCGGGCCTGTGGACGGTGAGCAATGGGTAGCTCACCGTCCGCCGTGTCGACGGCGCGTTCGTGTTTCACGCGCATCTCAAAGAGATGTCAACGAAGCAGAGGGGCTTGCCAGAGCCTCCGCCTGCCGGGTTTGCGGGTTGTTCGAAAGAGGTACCGCGGCCACGAAACGTAAAGGGCAATAGAAGGAACATGGGTGGGTTTTAGTCAGTAAAAGTCTGACATGCCTCCCCGCTCCGCCCAGAGCGGGGGAAGTTATTTGATGATTTCCCACCCCAAAAAAAAAACATAAAGGCGCTATGGGCTTGTTATACTTAAATTCCGATGATGAGTATCCCACGTAATTAAACCTTCTTTTGGTGGAAACAGAATATTTAATCAGACAAGTTGGAAACGTGTGGGCGCTTGTTTTGCGCTCGCTGAGTTTAACGGTTGCAGGAATTAAATGATTTAATAATTAAATGGCGTTAAGCTGGGTTTCATGGTCAGCGATTCATTATTTAAGTGTTAAATCTCTTTAAATTGTTTTGTGTACTTATTATTTATCCAGGGACAAATAAAAGCAGAAAACATACTCCTGTGTCCACTGAAAAAATCAAAGTCAATTCTGCCAATACAGGATATAGGAATGGAAAACAAGGGTTTCGTTTAGGTTTCGTAATTACCTGTGCTCCCAAAGTCAAAATTGTATTAATATTTTAAATATTGTTTACCTACCTCTTCTTCAATATCAAGTTCATCAAGAAACTCTTACTACGTATATTCTACGTAGATAGAGAGTTTTCGTCGTCGACAGACTACCCTTTGAGCGCGCTCTTTAAAGCACTTTCGTGTTCTCCTCTTCTGAACATTATTAGAAAATGTACAATATTAATACAGTTAAGAATCTGGACCCTTTGCAAAAATGTGGCGACATACTTGTGGTGGTCCCACAAAGTAAACAGTCTTTTCTATGTTAAATATTTATTTTCTATAGAATTAGTAGAAATTTATGGTTTGTGCAAGTATTCGACTTCGAATTTGTGATAAGACGAGATTAAGTGAGAGACATAAAAGTTATGAACAAAAGGGCTTGTCTAATACTGTCCACTTTTTGACATATTTCAAGATGAATAGACAAAGAAACAGACAGTTATTTGTTACCCACAGCATTAATTAGTAGTTTTTGTGAAGCGTTACACATTTCTCTTCGAAATAATGTTTTATATATTTACTTTTCAAATAGTTTTCCTATTTCTCAACGTAAAGGCTTTTTCCCTGCAGTCAGCCTCAGAACAATAATTCCGTCCATTTAATAAAACTAAGTATCTACAAATATATTTTTAAACAAAATCTTTGCCTATTTACCTTCAAAGAAGTCCTACATTACATTTCCGTCCGTATTATAATATCAAAGAATAAAATCCAATCAAAAATCACAAAGTTTATAATAACTTCAGGTAATATTAATACGACTTCCAAATATCTCAATTTCGCCTAGTCTTCGGTAAACTCTTCGGCAAATCGAATATTTTCGTAGATAATTTACTTCGGCACCTAAGGGTTGGATAAATGTCGTGTTTTCCTTTATAAATAAATAAATTGAAAGTAATTCGGATGATGTTAAAATAAATTTGTAAAGTAATGAAAAGTAAATTGAAGATAGAAAGATAGAATTAATGACTGATTTTTATTTTTCGATATTGCATGATTGAATATTATAATGATTGAGATTTTGTTGTCTTTTTCTTCATCGTACAGACGCCTGCACATCAAGCTACTACAATCTGACAGATTTCTTTGATAGATTTTCGACTTTATTTCTAAAGTATTAGGTTCAAGGTTCATTGGGAAAAATTGACAGTTTTTAAATATGGATGTCCGAAGTGGGTCTACTAGAAACATCACAAAGTTTCCCGAAATACCTTTTAAGTACAGCGAGAATAAAAGTAAAACATGTAGGTAAGAACTCGTTCTTAATATTTTCAGAAACATTAGAACTAATATTTACATACTCGTGTCTACAAATATTAGGTACTTACCCATACTAATGTCTTGTTTGGAATTATCTATAAATATTCTAGAAACTGCATTCCATATAAAAAGATTTTTGCCATGCTAGTACAAAAGCAGTATTTAAAAAAAAATGCTTAAATAAATACTCATCGGATAATTTAAGAAAAACATACGAATATTATTATTACTCGTCAATTATACTCGGAGTAACGTAGGAACGCTTTCCATTACTCTAAATGCATTAGCGTACCAATTTGTATGTTGTAAAAAAAGTCCATTTAAAAAGGTTTTGTTCATGGTCTGGGGCGATAGAGGATGGAAAGCGGTCGCCTCCTTTTGCGAAGCAGTTATGCTAGCGAAGGAGGCGCGGACGTCAGCAAAGCAGAGTGGTCTGCCAGGGTGCCAGGGCCACTGCCTGCTGAGGTTGTGGGTTATTGGAAAGAGATACCGCGGTCCCGGAACATAAAAAAGAAGGAATATGGATGGGTTTTAGTTAGAAGAAGAGTCTGACACTCCCGGAACTTATTTTAGGATTTCATATCTGAAAAAAAAGACTAGGTACCTATCTATATATTAAATTTTACTCTTCATCCCATAGAAGCCAAGCAAAAAGAGAAAAGTTGGGTAAAAAGGCTGGCACAGCTATATAGTCATTTCCACCTATCCCGTCAAAAAGAACAACCTATATAACTCTTTCGTTGAATGTACCTACCTAAATAGCTTCGTAGGTTGTGTAGGGAACATGTCCCGTCTACGGGGGGTGTGTACGACACGGTCGGTCGCTTACACTGAATGCACAAGGGAGGTAGCTACCCTAACGTTGTACCTACTTAGACAGTTAAGGCGACATTAACCGTGACAGTAGTCAGCCATACACTGCCGTCCGTCGCCCGCCAGAGCCCCGCTTCAACGCGCACCAAGATTATTCGAAAAAACAACCCACCTTGATTTATCAAACACAATACAAATAAAAGCCGTTTACTAAAATATGGGTCATTAAATTGTCTTTCATATGATTAAAGTTTCATGTAAAGTCATGTCCACGTTAGACCATACTTTACAAATTAATTTCACTATGTTATTAAAATATAATTTCACATTTTCACATGTCAAATTATGAATAAAACTGTCTAGTATAACATATATTTATTTCAAAGAAAAAGGACAACAAGTTTAGACGTGATGTTCAATAAAAAATCATTAAAAGTCGTTTATCTGCGCCTTAATAGGTGAACGAGTACTTTGTTCGGCGACGATTTACTGTCGGTCTAGTGAACTTTGCTTAGCTGATTTTGTTGTTAAAATATTGTTTCCAATTATTTGTACACTTGACATTCGAAAAGGGTTTATTGAACATGGTCTGATGTGTCTTTGTTGTCTGGTTATTTAGAGGACGATAGAGTGATTTTAATAAAATACAAAGAGTAAGGGCTAAATCTGGCGCCCTCCACAGGCTCCCGCCATGTCGTTTATGTCGCATGTTTGTTTGAATATGCAATCATCGCATTCAATACGATTCGGAAAACCAAAAATGGGGTCTCTGTTGTCGTGATCCCACTTTCTGGATCACCGAACAAAAACAAAGCGAGTCTCGTGCGTGTTCGTGCGATGATTGTTTTGGTTAGGACGCCGCCTTAGCGTGGTGACGAAGCGATGAAAACTGCTACGTTATTCAAGTAGGCACAAATTATCACATTATAGCTGCTCCATTTCACTTATTTATTATATATATAAAATGTTAAACGTTGAGAGATATAAGTCCACTTACCTTTCTGAGAATAATCAAGACAAATAGAAGGTTTTGACGTCACAAGAATGTTGTTCCGAGAAATCCGAAAAGCAAAATATTAAGCTATTGCATAGCTTCTATCGCGGGCCTTGAGCGTGGAGACCGAATCCAAAAATTTCGTAACGAAAAAACCTAACACTTTCATTACGAATACGGTCAGTTATTTCAATCACGATTCCAATGTTCCATTAGCGTGTTTGGCAGAGAATCGGATAGTCTATCGACATCACGCTGGATCAAACCCAAGGTCTTTTTTTTTTTTTTTCGGGTGGGAAATCATCCTATGACTTCCCCCGCTCTGGGTGGAGCGGGGGGGCATGTCAGACTTGTACTGACTAAAACCCACCCATGTTCCTTCTATTGCCCTTTACGTTCCGGGGTATCTCTTTCGAACAACCCGCAACCCTGGCAGGCGGAGGCTCTGACAAGCCCCTCTGCTTTGCTGACTCTCTTTGAGGCGCGCGTGAAACACGAACGCGCCGTCGACACGGCCTGTCGTCAATCGACGGACGGACGGTGAGCTACCCATTGCTCACCGTCCACAGGCCCGCATCTACGGTGGCCGGGAGTCGTCTCGCGGCGCCCGGCGCCCTGGGCGTCTCCCGCGGCGGCTGGGTTGGGCAGATGTTCTCTCCCTCAAACGCCCGGCCACCTCCTTTGCTAGCATTACTGCTTCGCAGAAGGTGGTGACCGCTTCCCATTCCCTCTCGCTCCGGACCATGGCCTGAACCAGGGCCGGACGCGAGAGATCTCCGCCGCCGATCGCCTCCACGAGGGCACGGCGGTGCTCCGCCCAAGCTGGGCAGACCGCCACTGTGTGCTCCACCGTGTCCTCCGGGCGATCGTCACAATGGTGACACCCGGGCGCTTCCTCCCGCCCGATGATGTGCAGGAACCTCCCGAAACTTCCGTGTCCGGTGAGGACCTGCGTCAGGCGGTAGGTTAGGACGCCATGACGCCTCTCCAGCCACTCCTTAAAGAGGGGACTTACCGCCGCTATTGTGGCGTGCCCTGCACGGGGTTGCGACAGTCGCTCTCTCCATGCCACCATGAGATCGCACCGGAGGTCTGCCCGCCGAGCGGCAACTTGCCGTGGCAGCGGGTTTTCCCCCCGGTGTAGTGCCTCCGCGCGCCACTCAAACAGGCGCGCGAGGACTATCGCCTCCAGATCCCACGGTGGCAGTCCGGCAAGGAGGCTTGCTGCCTCGCCGGAGATCGTGCGGTAGCCCCGGACAAGCCGTATGGCCACCACCTTTTGGGGCGCGTTCAGGTAGTGGGCGGCGCGCCGCCCTAAGGAACGCGCCCATACCGGGGCCCCGTAAAGGGCCATGGACCGCACGACTCCGGCATAGAGCCTACGGCAGGAGGCGTTTGGCCCCTTCAGATTGGGCAGGAGCCGCTTGAAAGCAGCCCCCGTCCGCTCGAGCTTGGGAGCCAAACGTCGGAAGTGTTCGACGAAGTTCCACCGGCTGTCGAGGACGATTCCCAGGTACTTCATCGTCGACCCGACGCCGATGCGAACCCCTCCTACCGTCAACTGGGATCCCGACGGTGGCGTGTTTCCGCGGCCATGAAAGACCATGGCCTCGGATTTGTGCAAGGCCACCTCGAGACCCAGCAGCCGGATCCTCTCTGCGACTATCGCAACCCCGCGTGTCATGATGTCGGCCGCCGCCTGGTGCGACCCCCCCTGAGCCAGAACGAGCGTGTCGTCAGCGTGGCAAACTACGCTGACGCCGCTGGGGAGGTCGGCGCGCAGCACCCAGTCGTAACCGATGTCCCACAGGAGCGGCCCCAAGACCGATCCCTGTGGGACACCGCACGACATCTCTCGCCGGTTCCACTCTCCAGAGCGACCGGGGTATATGACGGCCCTGTCCGTCAGATATGCCCCGACCACACGACGAAGATAGGTCGGCATCCGGTGGTATTTGAGTGCCTCCCTGATGCAGCCCCAAGGCATGGTGTTAAACGCGTTGGCGATGTCGAGAGATTTTTGCGACTTCTTTTCATTGGAAGTACTTTTTAATTTTTTTATTTATTGCATTGGTTTTTTTTATTTATTGCATAAGTTGATAAAAAATGCTATGCAATAGCTTTACCGCGGCAGTCCCCGATTGACACACGTATTTTTTTTATTACATAAACATAACATGTAGAGATTATTATGTAAGTAACGTAATATAAATATATACAAAAAACTACAGTATTTTTTTCAAGATTTCGTCAAACCGTTGCTTTAAATTAAGTATATTATTTAGGTAGTCAATTAGTACAATATCCAACAGGTACATAGGTACTTGGAATATTTTTTTATGGTCATATTGTTATTCTTTATGTGGCATATTGTCTTTGTTTTCTTACAATATTATGCGAGTTGTACACGAATACAATACTTGGAAAAGATTCGAATAGTAGAGTCCTTTATGGCTGAAAAAAAAATGACTAAAATACATCACATGCTTAGCCATACCTGACTGGCTGGCTTTACCATTCTACTGTGTACCTAGTACTTTTTGATGCCCGACACACACACTTCCACACACATTAACCTTACGTCCACGAAAATAAAGGTCACATGTTCTATAACAATGGAAGGATGGAAAATGCAAAACATTCAACAAATCTAAATAGCATAAATCCATCAATAAATTGATAATTTAACCATAAAACGGCAAGCCGCGTTCATTTTAATTCAAATTCCGAATATTCGACCAATTTGAAATTGCGCGTTCGTATTATGGCGATAATTTAACCATAAAACGGCAAGCCGCGTTCATTTTAATTCAAATTCCGAATATTCGACCAATTTGAAATTGCGCGTTCGTATTATGGCGAATTTACCAACAAATTGATGCGTTCACTCACCGTAAATCCGATACCGACTGTCGCAGAGAAATTGCCCGCTTGAAATTTTCCCGTTTCGAACTGCACTAATAAAGAGGTTTTACCCACCCCGCTGTCACCGAGTAGTATCGTCTGTGAACAGAGAATCAGGTGATAATTGTTTGCGAGTCGAGTTCAGCTAATTGGTTGATCGGGTAGGGGAAGCTGAAAGGATTTTAATGGAAATTGAAGGAGTGGTCCCCTTTCGTAGCCCCAACTTATCACCAAAATGGATCAATATCTGAGATCAACTTCAACGTTATAAAGACGGATGATGTTTCGCTTATAGACATTAATTAGAATTAACATTATCTTTATGTGACGCGATGCAGTAGGTACTACCAATATAGTTGTATTCAAATCGTATGGCGCTTCTTTTATAAGTTTACAATATTTTTTTAAGTTTATTGAGTTTGCTGATTCGGATAAGTACTAAAATATGACATAACGGCTGCTGCTTACATTTATATAAAATTTAATTTCATTGTCAAAGAAGGAAAGATTTTGTAAACATTAGAAACTAAAGTTTAAAAAATATTCTACCTAAGTAAAATCTTTTTCAATATAAAACTTATTCGACTGGCCGTTTAGATAAAAAAAAAACTAGTGACTTTGATGCCATTAAAATTTATTTCTTAAATATTATGTTTCTCTTACTCGCAAATGGCCATACTATTATGTTTTTCTTCGAAAGCGGCCACTGTTTTTGGCGACTGATATTTTGATTTTTATGATGTATGGTGATTCGGCTAACCAAAGTCGGAACAAAGCAGAGGTTTTAAATAAAAAAAAATGTTCAGCAGGGGAAGCCGAACAGTAATCCTTAATGTCATTCAACCGTTAATTTAGCACTCTTTATTATGGCATTATCATGTAAATAATAAATATTTCATTAAAAAACAGGAAAATTCACCAGTAATTTTATCACATAGCTAAATACAACAGTAACAACATTTTCCCAATCGACTCCCAGTAAACTTCAAAAGCTTACCAGTCATGTTTCCCTTTCATTTCTATTTCGCATTTCGCTATAAAAACAAACATTACATCTATTCGTTTCTAAAAAGAAAAAAAGTAACAGATCTCATTCCCTCAAATATTTTTTCCTTCAACAATTTGATAAACTGTTTGTCGAGTAATGATATCGGTATTTAAACATAAGAGTAAAAGGGAGGTATTAGATACCCTAACATGAACGCGCCACGTAAAGTTAAAACAAACAGTTCCTTTAACAAGCATTTTTTTTAAATGGTCAATATTCTTTTATTTATGGCCTCCTCACTAGGCTCTGTTGATAAAATTGGGAAAACATGATTTAGGATGCAAATTTTGCCCAAAAGCCAACAACTCCTATAAAATCGTCAATTAAAATAATTACTAAAAATAATAGCTGCTTTCGCAAAAAAAAATAATGGCCGTTAGCCATTTGTTACTTAAAACTATCTAAACAGAAAACTTAAATGGTATCATATTGGAAGGCAGCCAGTGAATTAGGTATGAAATTGAAAAAGGTTCTAAGGACCTACCTGGAATGTACGCACATGTTTATTTTTTATCCGGAATGATTACTTCTTCTTAATCAAAGACTTTTAATCCTACGTCCTACTATAATATTATAAACGCAAAAGTTTGTATGGATGTTTGTTACTCTTTCACGCAAAAACTTACATATCAGAATAACACATATGCATAAACACATATTAAATATTCTATCCCCACGCAAGTGAAACCACGTTATTACATAACTAGCTGTTGCCCGCGGCTTCGCTCGCGTTAAATTCGGGGTAACACAGATCCCCGTTCCTGATTTACAGGTACCTGCTACTTGTAGTTTTTGCCCTTTTTTTTTTTTTTTTTTTTTTCGGGTGGGAAATCATCCTATGACTTCCCCCGCTCTGGGTGGAGCGGGGGGGCATGTCAGACTTGTACTGACTAAAACCCACCCATGTTCCTTCTATTGCCCTTTACGTTCCGGGGCCGCGGTATCTCTTTCGAACAACCCGCAACCCCGGCAGGCGGAGGCTCTGGCAAGCCCCTCTGCTTTGCTGACTCTCTTTGAGGCGCGCGTGAAACACGAACGCGCCGTCGACACGGCCTGTCGTCAATCGACGGACGGACGGTGAGCTACCCATTGCTCACCGTCCACAGGCCCGCATCTACGGTGGCCGGAAGTCGTCTCGCGGCGCCCTTGTGCCTTATTTATTGTAATAGCAATTACGTTTTCCCTTTTCTTCCCTCTTTCTCCCTCATATCTCAATATTTTTTTAAATAGCCTATGTCCGTCTCCAGGGTCCCAAATATCTCTGTACCAAAATCCATCAAAATCGGTTTAGCCATTTAGGTGTGAAGACGTAACAAACAAACTTAATTTCGCTTTTATAATATTACTAGCTGTGCCCAGCGGTTTCACCCGCTGCTCACTTAGGGGAATGAAAAATAGATGTTGGCCGATTCTTAGACCTACCCGATATGTACACAAAATTTCGTTTAAATCGGTCCAGCCGTTTCGGAGGAGTATGGGAACGAAAACTGTGACACGAGAATTTTATATATTAGATTTAATATTTATACATATTTTAGGTAAGTTTTATTCCGCGGGTTCGTACTAGACTCATAGTTCTCAGAATAGCAGAATATTATCTTTTTATAAATCAATGGCAAATAACAGGCCCTGCATTTTTTGAATTTTTTCTCAATTGCTTTGTTGCTGACTTCTCAGCAAAATCGCTTGATTCTTACCGAAGGCTTTTTCTCCAAGTCGTGATTTGTTACTTTTTGTTTAGAAAAAAGTTAATTAATCGCAACATTTTAATTAACCGGACCCTTGTTAAAAACTCGAGTTTGAAAGAAATGTTTCTAGGCGCAAATAAAATTATTCAGATATTTAAAAGTATTTTCTTGTTTTCGTTAAATTAAAAAGAGAGGTACACTCACGAACGGTGGCAGATTATAAAACAATAG
The DNA here is from genome assembly GCA_905475445.1 of Ochropleura plecta. Taxonomy (NCBI): domain Eukaryota; kingdom Metazoa; phylum Arthropoda; class Insecta; order Lepidoptera; family Noctuidae; genus Ochropleura; species Ochropleura plecta. Next base: position 7,308,145 of record FR997732.1, read on the forward strand.
CTCTTATTTTGGCCATTTATTTCGTTAGATATAGACAGGCAATTGTCTATGACCCAAACGCGAGTAGTCCAGCGGGATAATTGCTTTACACATTGACAATAGCAATGCCATTCATGTTGGCATTTCAACAGCCTTTCAGCGCCAGAAATTTATTCATTGCGTTATTTACTTTGTTGAGCAGGTTTTTTCAAACATGTGTAGCTATAGATTAGGAATTTTCTCTTTTTTTGCGATTAGAAGAATGTGTACTTAACGAAAATGTTTCTACATTTTAATCTTTTTAGTAAACACTTTATATCCTGGTACTGCACCAATTAATATACTGAGTCTTCCTTCAAAGGATAAACCAGTTTATCAAAGCTCTTTGCAGGCCATCCGCCCGCTGTCGTAACTCAATAACGGAATATCGTATGGCGCTCCGTATTTGTAAAGGGCTAGTTGGGACAAAGCCATATTAATTCGTGAAGGATAATTATTATCTACTAGCAGGCGCCCGCGGCTACGCCCGCGTGATGATCGTAAAAAAAGTATCTTATGTGTTATTCCAGACCTATCTCTTTGCCAAATTTCATCAAGATCCATTGAGCCGTTTTGACGTGAAAGAGTTACAAACATCCATAATATTATTATTTATTATATTTACAAGTGCATCTATCTTCACAAACATTCGCATTTATAATATTAGTAGGGTATATATAAAGTAGGATGCCAATTAATAATTGTGTGCAATTTTATAAAACTCAATTTTAATAATCTAAATTTACGTTGTTCATGTCAATTAATAAAAAAATAGGATTCAGCTTGCATTTTTATGAAATATTGGAAATACACTCGTTTTCTTGTATTCTCACTCTCTCTAAATATAGAAGGAGAAAACAAAGGTGTTAAAAAGGTTTTGATAAAATATCAGCAAAAAATACTGGCCGTTTTCGAAGACAAATAAAGCTGACTAGTAAAAAAAACACTTGAAATAAGCTTAAATGGCATCCGATAGTTTTTCAATCGAGATCAGCCAGTTAGGTAGGTTGTTTATGAAGGTTTTATTTTGAAAAAGGTTTTAATTAAAAATATGGACTTTATCACAAATCTTTGCGTTTTCTTTGCAAGCCTATCAACTGTTCGACAACTGGGCAAACCCCCCTTTCATTCCAAAACTCTATCTTGTGCGATATCTGGCCGTGGTCTGCTTAAAACATTAATTAATATTATTGATGCAACATTTGCTTTTAGTACATAGATACGTATGATAGGCACCAATAATGTTGTTTTACACGCGCGTCCTCCAAAGTGGCCCTAGCCGCAGCCATTCATCAAATTACTTATTTTTAGCTACCAATCAGAGGCATCAGAATATTTTGATATTTCAGCATTAAATCAGCATACCAATAACGCCAAAAATATTTTAGCACCTAAAATAAACTTGTCAAAACGAAATTACTTTTTGACTTGTAAAAAGAAATGTAGATTGTAAACATCTATTTAACTTTTCTGGCAACAAATTGCTATTCTGTAACCTCTAGTGATATTGCGAACCCACGCTTTTTAAGTTCAAAGTGTGTACACAAAGTGGCACAAAATACATCCTATCGACATATCCACCTAAAATTTGTTACATACATAATGTATGTACCGACCGTGTATGATACCAATAGGTAGACGATCTAAACAAACAGCATGATCTCATCCTAACGACGTTGACGACCGCAACCGGGTCATTCAACTATGCATCTATTATAATCATGGCTGTTAGACTTGAGAGTGCTAATGATCTATTTGGAGTAGGTAATGTTTGAGTGTTAGAGAAAAAAAAGATGTTTAGATATTTAGACCTAGTGTCTAAGTATCAAAACATCTTTGTGATCAATCGTGATTGTGATAAATATGGTCTTCATTATTCTAGGGTTAGTGCCTAAGCTGGGGAAAGAGTTTTTACGCCTGAATTGGCTTAACATGTGTGGTAAAAAATCTCTTAGGCTTGCTGGTCCCGGGGTTGCGGCCTGTTCCGGGGTTGTGGGTTGTTCGAAAGAGATAGCGTGCCCAGGAACATAAAGGGCATAAGAAGGAACATGGATGGGTTTTAGTCGGTAAAATTCTGACAGTCCCCCCCCCTCTCCACCAAAAGCGGGGGAATTATTTAATGATTTCGCAAAAAAAGGAGGCATGCTAGTTTTAGCAAGTGATAATTATACAATACGCAGATGAATCCCAAAAAATCGGAGATACGTGTCTTGGGTTCGAACTCGATTACGTAAGTTTTCGTCAGCCCATTATACAACACCAGTTTTCATAATACGGTATTTCGCTTCAAATTGGGAAAATCAAATCACTGATTGAACCTTCTTACATAAGGCAACAATGCGAAGACATAAATTGGCCACTTTAAAGGTGCAACTTTGTGTAGTTGGATTCTGCAAGGGGAAAAAAAACAAAAGTCTGACAGTGCTTTGATTTTTTAAAAGTGTCAAGAAACGTCAAAAATGAAAGCTGACATTTGGAAAAACGCGGGTTAACATTTCTTTGCTCTGACGCAACTCCGGGCTCTTTTGCAAGCGACGTACGTGTGTTACGTGTTCGGTGGAGAGTCACGATACTCCATTTGATTAGAAAGTTCTGATTATAATTTCGTTAAAATAATAATCGTAAGTGTATTGTCACAGCACGCGGTTTGATTCTTCTTGCCCGCCTACCCACGATAGTAACGATGAACCCAGAGACGTCTGGTAATGACCACATGCTTTTAAGTCTATTTGGTACATAGATCTGAGGCCCTATGAATGAATATGTCAATTTGAAAATTATAAATACTCGTTTCACATAATAATAATTTCATAATTTTGAGAATTCATTCATATTTATGGACGGCTGGCGCCCGCGGCTTTACCCGTGTGATATCGAAAAAAAGTATCCTATGTGTTATTCAAGACTATAATCTACCTCTGAGCCAAATTTCATCAAGATCGGTTTGGCCTTTTTGACGTGAAAGAGTTACAAACATTCATATATCCTCACAAACATTCTCATTTTTAATATTAGTAGGAAACTATTAGTTGTTCGTGCTTCTTGCAAACAATTGAACTAAAATGCTAAAAAGACTTTTATACGAAAAAAAAGTCGTTTTTTTTTTCGTTTCACCGCGCGCGCCTGTAAAACTGAATCCTGTTTAATTAGCTGGAGTTGTTGACAGGGTTGCTGGTACCCAACGGCATTTTAAGATGGTTGATGTTTTGTCATGGATTTCACAAGGCATTCTTGTCTTCAAAGGCTTTTGTAGCCTTTGAAGATGATTAAGGCTTATGGAAAAAGGCACTTTTTCATAAAAACCCCAGTATAATCTGTTAGAAAAGACGGGACTTTATTTTCATTTGCCAGAAGTTTTTATCTGACAAAAACAAAAGAGGGAGGCGTTTCTTAATTCGACATGTATATTTTTTGCAACACATGTTACATGACAACGTATTAGATCTGAAATTTTTACCTCATTTTAAGTCATATAAGAATAACTAGTATGTATTAATATGTTTGAGTCTGTCACTCCCAAAGATATCTAATTAGTTATTCTTTATGTATTCCCATGTTAAGAATATCAAATGAAAAGATTTGCTGAGAAGAATACGAAAAAGATAGTTTTTTATAGTTCTAATTAAGGTACACTCATCACATCTCCAATTCGATATAATCATATGATTACATTTAATAAAGCGAGTTGACGAGACAAGCAAACGCTCTATCCCCTAAAAGTGATCTAAAAAAATGATCAAGTGATCTCACCTTGTGAATGAGAACATCGTCATCATCCTGAAGCCGGGAAGACGTGACGACTGGAGGGTAGTAGTCTCTGTAGCCTGTGGGGGAGGGGGTGCTGCGTTGTGCGGGCTGCGGGGGCGCACGCAGCGTGTCGTCTTCGAACACGTCGTCACTCATGCTATCGTCTGTCGCCATCTGCTGTAATAGAAGAGAAGGAAATGTGAGGACTGGCTCCTGGTCTAGTGGTCTTTCAAGATTCATTTTTTTTTTATTTGTGAAAACATAAGTGTACACACGACGGCAGGTAAACCTATATTAAACTGTTATAACCTGATCTCTCTACTACGGATCGCACACCGTAGTAGAGATCAGGTTAAAATGGTTTATGTAGGTTAATGTGCCGTCGTGTGTACATACAGAGCATGTCAGATAGTCAGTATATAAAAGATCAGCTGTCACGTTTGATCGTCAAATATACAAATTAATATGAAAACAATGACAGCACAACTTTGCAATCAATTTTATAATTGATTAAATGGTCAAACAAGAGAAGTCATTATAAATTACAATACAATTACAATTTAATTACAACTACAATTTAATTACAAATACAATTTAATTACTACAGTTCAATTTAATATAATTCAATAAAATTCAGTACAATTAAATCCTTACTATCCTTACTAATATTATAAAAGCGAAAGTGAGTTTGTTTGTTTGTTTGTTTGTTACCTCTTCACGCTTTAATGGCTACACCGATTTTGATGAATTTTGGTACAGAGATAGTTGGGAACCAGGAGACGGACATAGGCTATTATTTTTTTAAAAAGAGTGGGATATGAGGGAGAAAGAGGGAAGAAACGGGAAAACTTAGCGTTGCTATTACAAATCAATAAGGCGCTACCGAATTTAACGCGAGCGAAGCCGCGGGCAAAAGCTAGTAATATTATAAAAGCGAAAGTGAGTTTGTTTGTTTGTTACCTCTTCACGCCTAAATGGCTAAACTGATTTTGATGAATTTTGGTACAGAGATAGTTGGGACCCTGGAGACGGACATAGGCTATTTTAAAAAAAAAAGAGAAAAAAATTAGGGAGAAAGAGGGAAAAAAGGGAAATCTTAGCATTGCTATTACAATAAATAAGGCGCTAGGGCAAAAACTACAGGTGGCAGGTACTTGCAAATCAGGAAAGGGGAACTGTCTTATCCCGAATTTAATGCAGGCGAAGCCGCGGGCGAAAGCTAGTACCATATAATTTAACAGTTCATGTCAATAATTTTGTCATTTAGAAAGTCGCGTATGTCGTAAGTATGCTGTCCCTTCTAAATATCGCTTAAGCTTGCTCTTTAATCTATGGACATTAAGTTCTTTCTATACTATCGGAAGTTTATTATATTTATTGTAGCCTAAGAAATCTTACTTGTACCTCTGATGTTATTGTATCTACAATAATATGTTAGTTTAAACGAGGGACGTATTCAAACCCACAATAGTGCATACTTACATGATACTAATAAAAATATGAACAAAAAAAAAACACTAATAAATAAAAGACAGTACCCTACCAAAAATTTCGCATAAGTCTCGCAACGTGTATATACCCTTGCGCTAGCGATTTAATACTATCGCAGAACATGTGTGCGTGTCAATGAACTTTAGGTATAATCCATTTTCCCTTCATACTTTAAACCTGGCTTAGGACGCCTTTTCGGTAGAATCGGCGCGTAGGTATTTTGCCGCGTGATTTACTTCACTGTTTACAAGTTTACTTCTCTCGCGCTCAGTGTTCATGAATAATGTATTTTATTGGACAATTACGTCAGAAATTAAGGTTATAGGTTTTTTACATATTTGGGACGAGAATCGAATACTGAATACCCTCCCTCAATAAGTCCCTCGTTTAACCTAACACTCTGTATATCCTGTACCTATTTATCTTGTAAGACGAAGGAGACTAGTCTCCACGACACAGGGAATCCTAGTGTGGAGGTTAGTGATATTTTGGTTTGTGTAATGCTCTCTTATACAATAAAGCTTTTTATGGTTTTTGTCCTCCGTCATAGAGAGGTTGGGTCTGTCAGACTCCTACTGACTAGAACCAGACGGTGTTGTGTTCTCTCGTCACTTCTGGCTGGGATGCAGGGCCACTACTATATTCTACTCAATCATCCCAGCATTAGGTATACCTCTGCTTAACCCTCCGGGACGATATATTATGTTATGAAATATAAGAATTTCAATGAAAATAAGTCTTTAATATGTGGGTACTTTATGACCTTTTGACTGGATCAGCCAACGAAATTCTCGTAGCTGAATTTTGGGCCAAACATGTTTGCTGGAAGCTGCTTTGATGTGGTGGCAATTAGATGGTCCCACCTAATTGCCAACACGAGGAGATTAAATTGAAGTCCTTGGCTAGTCTGTTTTGCATAAAATCGTGATTTTTTCCTGTTATTTTATTGCATTTTGTCTTATACAGGCGACGGCACATTAACCTACACAAAACCATTTTAACCTGATCTCTCTACTACGGTGTGCGATTCGTAGTAGAGAGATCAGGTTATAATAGTTTAGTATAAGTAGGTTTACCTGCCGTCGTCTGTAGAATCAAGAGCATCAATATGTTTATACTTTCCTAAATTTAAAAGTGATTCTGCTGAAGGAATAATGATTGTAAATTTGATATACTTACGATCTAAATCACAATAATATATGTTCCACCTCGTGAAAGCTGAGAAAGACAAATAACTAAAATATTTCGACTTGGCACACGAGGTTGTGGAATGTGAGCTTGGCTACCATTGTGCCGATGGTAGTTAAGGCTCATGACCTGATGGCCAAGAGCCTCGACGACCATCCCTCGAAGCTATCTTTAGGCAGCTGATTCAGAAGGCAGTAGGTACTCCTCGATATGGCCTGCATTGTGAGTATTTGTGAGGAGGTTCCTGTCTCTGGAGCCCTAACCACGCTTGGACCCTGCTCCCGATTACGGCGGAACCCTATTTTTGAGTGTTTTTCTATATTATTTTAAGATTTTTTTAAAAATGTATCGAAACGTGAAAAATCAATAAAGAGAATGAAATTGTGTTTCAAAATACTGTGCTCTTAACAAGAGTTTTAATCAGTACATTTGGAAAAAAAACATTATTAAAAGTTGCTAACATATTGGTGCGCCTGACTGTACTCTTTTTTATTAAGCTCCCGTCGTAAAGTATAATGTAACAACCTATTTATCAGCACATATTTTTAATTAAAAGACTTTGTCAAACAGTAGCAAGTTTATAATAACAGACAGCTCCCTCATTAGTGAAAATAACAAGGCAAAAGAAAAAGTTCATTGTTTCAATATGAAAGATTTTTATACAGCGTCATGTATTTTTGAATATTTATTTTATTCTTTGTGTTGTTTTTCCTTGTTTAGGTTCTTTAACGATGAATTAAAATGGAACATAACAGGGTTACAAGTTTTTTTTTTTTTTAAACTTTGCCTCACACTAGGAATTTCTCATGTATCGTGGGTTCGTTTATAAACATTCAAACTCACTGTTTAGCCATACAAATATTTGTTCCGTACGGGGATCGAACTCGTAAAACGCAGCGGGACAGTCGATCGCTTAGCCACTGCTCTTCATCAAGTAATGGAGGTACTGTACAAAACAGAGTTCCTTAAGAGATATCTTAAGGAACTCTGTATACAGTGTCGAAGTCTCGGGTCGATCTTAAGGTTCATCCTTGCTTACCTAGGTTGGTTTGTGGATGGGTGATCCATGACATATAGAGTTTCCTCCTTGCCTCTGAAAGCACGGTAAGACCTTGGTCCCCGCTGTTATTTGTAGATCTTTGGCAGTCATTTTAGGAAGTCAGTGTCTCGAAAGTCTGACAACCAGTCTTACGAAGGGGTATCGTAGTATCTAGTCAGATAAGCAGTCGCTCCTCATAAAATACTGGTGACGGTTTCGGTTTGACTAGAAGCCGACCCCAATCATCATCTTCCCACCCTTGACCCATTTCAATCCGTTCTATTTGGGGTCGGTGCAAATTTTCATTTTCTTGGGAAGGCGACCCCATTATAGTAATCTCGGTAGATGATGTAATTATGGACTTCGTAAAAAATAAAAAACAAAATAAAATCGATGAAAAACAAAACCTATAAAAACAGAAGTAGGAAAAAATAAACAGACCATTAAATAAAGGATAATGATATGATTAGAAATAACTATTTTGAACGCAGCCAAACATCACTAAAACGAGAATACCATCTCAACCGTGGAACAATATATTTTTAAACACAAGGATTTTCAGCAGTTTCTTGGAAAACGACGTGTTACATTTCTTTGGTTCCAAGTAAGATTCTTGCAACTTGAACCAAGTTTAGAAAACCTCCTCTAGTTTCTTTAAAAGGCTCAAGTTTTAATGACTGGAGACACAAAACGCTGCGTAATACAGAAAAACTGTGATTTGGAAAAAATACTTAATTTATGTTCCAAAAAACTATGCGTTTTTCTTTTAAGCATTCAGGAGTTTTTTCAAATCTAATAACCCATATATATTCTTGAAAATATTAATGAAATTATTAATATTTTTAACCAACTTAAAAAATAGGAAGTTCGATAATTTAATTTATATTGCTTGGATGGTTTTTATTTTCTTGCTATGTCTATATGGATGATCTTTCAGTAACAATGAAAAATGCACACTCGATAAAAAATTGTATGAGATATTATCACACTATAACTAAAAATGCAAAAAAAAAACACATTGCAAATAAAAATAACTCAAGTAGAAATTTTAAACAATATCAAAACCGTACGTTTATTATACAAAGTATGTAATAGCTTTGAAGAAGTTAAAAATAAAGGTGTGTAGAATCTTACAGAGAAAACCAACATTATTACATTTACCTAAGTAAGTAGTTTAATTATTTATCTCAAATTATTATAGCATCAATCAATCTTTGAAATTTCTGATATAATTTACGATAGTGAGAGAACTTGATTTTAATGAGTGAGTCTATTTATATGAGGTTTATTTTGGTACTTCTTATTGAGTGTCGAAACATCAAAGTGAAATTTATTAGAATAAAAGATCAGTTCCATGAAAACCTCTTTACAAAAGTGGATATCGCTTATCAATTTACGAATTGGGGGCCATTTTGGATATTTTCAGGGAAAACTCGAAAGTGGTGAAGCACACTGAAGAATACGCATCTGTACGAAAACTGACTTTTATCCACTATTATTGGGTTCAGAATGCATTATTTTGTTTCCATAGATAACTCTTCGGCGAAGATTGTATTTTTTGGAACGAAGTTCCTTACCGCGCGTTGCGAAAGGGGGCTAGACGGAAAAAATTGAAACCAAACGAAAGTTGTAACGATACTTTTTGCTATAGTTGTAAGCCGTGCGGCTTGCGTGTGTTTCTCTGTCTGTCTCTCTCTTTCTCTCTCATAGAAAGCAAGCCAGATATTTTCGTTTCGTCTTTTTATTTCGCATTGAACAGTGTGGTGTCGCGACGATTATTTTTGTTGAGTGTATACAGGTTTTTTGTGCATAATAAATAATAACTTCGTTCAATCCAGGTGTCCCTTGTCACTTCTCAAGTTTTTCTAATCTATTATCAATTAGTATTAATTTTAACTCGATACTTCTACGCGTTCCGGAGACAGGGTTTTAACACACAGACAGACAGACGGACAACGTGATCCTATTATTTTAACGATCTTGCTTTTGAGATATGAAACCCAAAACACCTTTTAATTACTTTTAAAATCTATAAACTCTACCAAGCCTCTTAATATTAGCCAGTAATGTAAATATTCTTGTTTGCAGAACCCACGTATTCCGCGTATCAAACTTACGTATCTGTGAGAGCATCAAAGGCTGCTTCGTACGAGTGTACATATAAGCACCTGTACACACGATGACAGTGTTGCCATTTTCTATGTGAGAATATTGCACAAGTTTCCGAGAAACGGTGACATTTATCTAAGTTTAATGTAATGAGATTTAAGAGCGCGTTGGTGTGTTGCTGAATGATATTTTTGTTTTAAAGTGCAGTGTTTTCCCTTGCTTTGGCTGGATTATAGCTTTTTTGAAACATAAAAACATGACGCGTAACAAGTCAAGAATCATTTAATAGGGGCCGACCCTATTGCCAGCAACCGGACCCAAATCCAGATTCTGTGACTGTTACCTATTTATGTCTGTTACATAATTGGCTGAAATGAAGACCCAAAATAACTTGAGATAAGGGCAGGAGAACGATGATGATGAATTTCTGTTACTAGGTACCTAGTGGAGATCAGCGATTATTCTAGACTATTCCAAAACCATCTCATCCTGCCGTTAGTGTCTGTGTATCCATAAATAATATACTCAAAAAACCGCCAGCAGGTTGAATCTATAACTTAGCTAACTGGCAACACTGTCCAATATTGATCAATTATCGAAGCGAATGTTTACCTGAATACATCCACACAGCACAATAATTCTACTTTAGCCGAACAATTGTTGACTAAAACTGTTTGTTTTATTGTAAACTAAATAAACGAGGCATATAACGAGGTCGTTTTGTTTTTAAAAGCATTCGAAATGAAATTCGATGCAAATTATGCGATAGTGTATTGTTTTTTTTTTCGTTTTGAAAAAGGAGCGAGGAACCGATTGTATCCCTTGTTTTCTTTGATGTTCGATTTATAAAAAAAGAATGTAATAAAACGTCGGGGTCATCAATGAAGTACATACCTAGTTAGAGTTAATATTTTACAGCTCTAATGGACCACAGACATACATGGCCTGGTTTTAATTTGGTTTTCCGCGCATTCCCAAGATTCTTGACAAACAGACAGATGGACAACAAAGTCTATGACTATAGACATTGGTTTGTCGCAGAAAAATGACCACTAAAATGGTTTTTGCGAATTGTCCGCGTCTGTCTGGAAGACAAAAAGTCCATCGTCAACGTCTTTAAAACTTCTCCGTTGCAACATATCACAAATAAATATATCACCCAGATTGTCTCTGGACAAACTATGACAGTGACTGTTATCGGATGTCCCACGAAACCATCACAATAGGTACGTACAATACCTGGGATAATCTGATACGGACCTCTGTACAATTTAATGGGCCACGACGTAAGGGTTTGAATGCTACGATTCTAATTGTTTTACAGTACGTGGGTGTAGGAAGGGTAAGGCAATTATTGTTTTGTGGTTCCATAGACGTAGTAAAGAGATATAGAACTCGACTTGTGAGGTAGACAATGTTAGGGTGTAGGCGTTTGTGAAGAAAGTTTTGAGTATGAATGTTTGTTAAAAGTTTAGGAAGTCCGGAGAAGACAGGAAGTTTCTGATGAGATGACGAGCAATAGAGAAGTATGGAAGCAAAAAACTTGCTTACCGGATGCAGCTGAAAAGCAGGATTTTTTTCATGGAGCGACTGCCAATCTGAATACTTCGTAGTACTGGGTAATACGGGGGCCAGGTCGTAATAGCAAATTGGGTTTATTCCACTCAAATAAGTAATTGGTAATATGCTCATATTGCTGACTCAAAACAAAATAAAGTCTGCAGTGAACCGCTGATCAAAACTAAATTAAGTCAAAACGACTCTAAAAATCCCATAAATATATTTAATAAAACATTACCTTACATTTTGGAAGGCTCTCAATTACCTTCCAAATAAAATAAGCGTTACACGAAGAGCGTTTTATCGTAAGATTTATATATTCTTTGGAAAACGACACTTTGATGGCGGCGCAAACAGCCAGAGGCGGCTCCTCGTAGGGTCTAATGGAGTAAAGTGACTGGCCGTTTACATGGAAACGATCTTTTATTTTTCAGGTTTTTGGATTTTCATATTAGTTTTATGTTTTGGCAAGATTATTCGTCTTTGAAAGCTAAGGAATAGATTACTAATTGCAGTTTACTACATCAATATTTCTTTTTTTTAATTGCATGGTAGCTTGAAGGTGCAATTCACTACTCGAAGTTGGTATGCACTCTTAAAAATTAACTCTCTTTGGAAAGCGTCGTGAGGAAACCTGGACTTATTATCAGGTAATATAAATCTGAAATCACTCGTCTTGGGCAAGCGTGGTGAGTAATTCTCGTGCCTTCTCTGTATGAGAAGATACCGTTTCCTGACAGTGGGACAGTTATAGGCTGATTTTATTTGCCCGCATTTGCCCGCGGGTTCGCTCGCTTTAAATTCGGGGTAACACAGTTCAACGGATCAAATCATGAAAGTATTTGCAGGTATCTGCTGCCTGTAGTTTTTGCCCTTGCGCCTTATTTATTTTAATAGCAAAGCTAAGTTTTCCCTTTTCTTCCCTCTTTCTCCCTCATTACTCACTTAAAAAAACGCCAACTACTTATATCTGTATCAAAATTCATCAAAATCAGTTTAGCCATTTAGGCGTGAAGACGTAACAAACAAACAAACTCACTTGCACTTTTATAATATTAGTAAGGATTCATGATGATTAGAGATGTCTTAGATGTAAAGCCGACTATCCGGCCACTATTGTAGTCGTCGATTAGTCGGCGACTAATCGGCAAAGAGCGCCGACTATCCGGCATCATACGTTGTATGTATTTCTCAATAATATGCATGCGGGGGAACTACATGAAATAAAAACCTTGATTATATATTAATTCTTCAGTCTTATACATTAAAAAATGTAAAGGAATCTTTGCTTTGGTAATCAGTTTTTAAAATTACTTGCTTGTAAAGAAAACATAATTATGACAATTATTGAACAAAATTAGTACCTATCCTAATTAACATAAAAAAACAACATAATATAAAACGATTGCGCGCGAATTAGCCGTAAACGAAGCGTTACGGAAATCCCCGAAACCGTGATCGGCTTAGCCGACTAGTCGGCCTTATTACAACCGACTAATCGGCTAGTCGGCGAAAGTCATAATCGGCACATCTCTAATGATAATACAATCTAAGTGAATGGGCAGCCTCATGATACCAACCCTGATATAATAACATTAACGGATAAAAATAAACACATTTAAAATTGACCTTTTGCAGTAAGTAGGTAGGTAGTCCCACTTGATGTAATTATTTTCATATTAAAAAGCTTTTAAGTAATTAGTGATTAAAATAAAAATATCGTCTGTAATGTGAAAACCACCACCGTGTTTTAATTAAAATGTTTTTCTAATCGGAAACTTACAAACTGAAAGTTATCAAAATATTTATGGAAACACACCTTTTATTAATTTATTTAACAATAAGCCTACAAACATGTACTATAGTTAACTATAATGTAAGTTTAAAAATTAAATAAATTTTTAAAAGGCTGAAAAGTGAATATTTATAATACATATATATGTTACTGTAAAAGCCCGAACTACGGTAAATCTTAAGATTTTCCAGTAAAACCTAAGATTTACCAACATGAGTTGGTAAATGTAAGTAATTATTATAAAGGGACGACTTTTTCGGACTTTTGCCATTCCAATTCAGTACATGCTAGGTTTTACCAATGTGGGCTGGTAATTGTTGGTTTTAGGAATAATAAGGCGTAAAAATTATTTGATATAATTATCGTTTGGTTGTTTAAAACTCCGAAATTACAATGGCATACTTTTAAGATGGCAGAATGAAATTTAGTATAATTACGATTGGCAGAGTTCAAATTTAGCATTATATCGTTTAGCATAATGTTCATTTGGAGCGATGAATATTTGGTATAATTTCACTTTTCAAATTATACAGATGGCAGAATTTCATTAAGAATAATTTTAAAAGGCATATAAGTCTTTAACTGACACTGACATGGTCACTAACATTATTATTTCCTTCATTAAATTCTCATCTCAAAATTACATTTTTAAATATTTCTCAGTAAACACATAAAAAAAAACATCTAAAAATATAAAAATAGGTTTCCGCCTGTAACGGGAGCAGGGTCCAAGCTACCGGTGGTTAGGGTTCCAGAGACAGGAACCTCCTCACAATGCGGGCCGTATCGAGAAGTACTGCCTTCTGAATCAGGCCCTTGATCCAACCACCTAAGGAGAGCTTCGACAGATGTTCGTCGAGGCTCTTGGCAATTAAGCCATTGGCCGTTATGACAATCGGCACAATGATAGCCGAGTTCACATTCCACATGTCAACAACCTCGGGTGCCAAGTCAAGATTATTAACGGTTAAAACGGGGTATTTACCATGTTTGTTTTTTTTTTTGAGTTTCCAATATTTACACAGATACAGATTATGATATGATATATGATTTAGATACAGTGAGTTATAATTACAAAAAAAATTAAGGCAAAAATAAGATTTTTTGGAAATAATATAGAAAAAAAGATATTGTTTATAGTAGGTTACCCGGAACTCAACTATTTAGATTAGGTTAACTCCTTTAAAAAAAGTAATGGGTAGGTTAGGTTAGGTTAAAACTGTGACCCCATACGCACGAGCCGAGCGAGCGCGAGCGTAGCGAGCTGTGCCGCGGCAGCGGCCGGCGAGTGGCAGAAACGACTTGCATTAATAAAAAAAAAGAGATTGTTTATAGTAGGTTACTCAGAACTAAACTATTTAGCTTAGGATAATTACTTATTGAATTAAATGACATTATTTCCAAGAAATAAATAATTAAAATAAATAAATGACAACAAATAATGACAAAGATGATTCTAACTATAAACTTTCTGCGATATGACAATTCTGCCGTTTAATGATTATTGGTATGAAATATATGCCAAAAGACGATTCTGACTGTGAACTTTCTGCGCTATGATGTTTCTACTTTTTAACCGACTTCAAAAAAGGAGGAGGTTCTCAATTCGACTGTATGTTTTTTTTTTTTTTTTTTTTTGTGTTTGTTACCTCATAACTCTGGTCTGGGTGAACAGATTTTGATGATTCTTTTTTTATTCGAAAGCTGGTGGTTGTCGTTTGGTCCCATAAAAAAAATATCAAGATCCAGCCAGTAGTTTTTGAGTTATCTTTAATAATGCGTATTAGATTGACTTCGTCTACGTTGATGATATAATTTTAGAGGTTGTCGAAGACAAATGAACAAAAAACGCTATGCACTATGATTTGGAAGGTCATCGCAGTTTTTTGAGGTGATTGTATTTTAATTTGGTGATAGATCTTCAATGATATACAACGGAACTCTTCAATAAATGACCGCAAATCTGCCGTGATTGCTGCAGTCACATGTATAAGTATGGGTTTCGCCAGGGTAGGCAGGCGAGTGGGAGCAGGGTGCCCGTACCCCCTCCCCTCCCCTCACCCAGTCATTAAGAAACATAATCAATCATTAGATCAAGTATCAGCTGTATCCCCTAGGCGATGATGCATATGATTTCTGAATTGGTTTTAAACTAAAGCATAATTTAGATAGTATTAAATACTATAGCGTGATGTGGAACTAAGGCACTTGTCTCACCGGCAACGATTAACGAGTAACGAGTAGAACTAGAACTAGAAACGAGTTAGCGAGACGTGGGGAGCAAGTGCGTAGTTCCGATATTTGTGTAGCTCGGCTATAAGCGAGTGTGTGAGTGAGGCGGGCGATTACTCGCATCACTCGCTCGCGGCAGTCAAGCGTACAGTCAGTCTTGCGGCCTCATACGCGACCAAATGACATGACCACTGGTTGCTCTCTCGGCGTGATTTCTAATCGCTTGGCGAGTATCGCCGAGTGAGTGTTATCTTTCATAGCTCTTGTCGCTCAGCGACAAACTAGTGAAGCGAGTGCTCGCCGGCAGTGTGAACAGTCAGCGATCAACTGTTTGTATATACATCTCTTTTATTCACACGGAAAGTATTCTATTGTACGTTTCTTGAGCGAGAAAATAGCCGATAGTTAGTCGTTTTCTCGTCGTTGGTGAGACAACTGCCTAAAGCTTGTATTTAAGACGGGACCTACGCACTAAAAAGCTAAAAATAACCGTGTTTGCGAATTATATGATAATACTATAACTAAAAATGCTGAAATAAAAAACTTTTTTGCAAAAAATAAAACCGACTTCCAAAAAAAAAGTGGAAAATAACTTTATTTCCGGAAGTCGGTGGCAAAAAAGTCAACGAAACCAACAAAAGCCACCGACTTCCGGAAATAAAGTTATTTTCCACTTTTTTTTTGGAAGTCGGTTTTATTTTTAAATATTATGGATATGAAATTTATGTCTAGAGATAATTCTGACTTACAAAATTATGAGTTTTGAATGTATGTTAAATGAGTGTCTGCCAAACAATTTTCTGCGAAATGAAGTTTATGCTACTATCCATTGTTATGCAAAATAAAATGATGACATAAAAAGTTCTGCTACAAAGGGTGGACCCGATTTTATTCGACATTTACCGTTCCTTTAATGTAAATCCTAAGATTTACCAAGTAAATGATGGTAAAAGTTCGAATCCCAAACTTATATGGACATTTACCATTCATAATCGGTAAATCTTAGGTTTTACTGGAAAATCTTAAGATTTACCGTAGTTCGGGGTTTTACAGTAACATATATACAGAATTAAATACTTTATTTGGTAATAATATAATTAGTAGTAATATTTTTTTTTCTTTTTAAACTGTTTTTTTTTATATAATAGAAATGAGTTATAAAAACTGTGTTTACTTACCTGTTTTTCGCATTTTTTTATTTTTATCCATGTAAATCTTTCCTAACAATTCTAACTAAACCATGTTTTTCGTAGTCGTATAAACCAGTTCCGAGAAAAACTCTTGAGCGAAGCGACATCACCAGTTTTAAGCAACAAGATTCTAAGCCAACGCCATCTATCATACGATCTCAACAGTTCGTCTCAAAGTTTCAGTGAAAATGTCTGTATTTCAGGCTGCCGCCCGTGTCGCGATGTTCCACAAGTTTCGCTACGTTTAGTTCCAGATATTGCTTCAAGATGTCAGGATAACATTGAAAATCCCTTGAACTTTCTAGAAAACTTAAGAACAGCGTTACCATCCTAACATTTACGCTCAATATATTTTAAGTATATTCACTACTACGTTACTCCGTAATTTTTTGTATTTTTACTTTTCTAAATAATTTAAAAAGGCTAAGTAGAGTACACACACGCATAATGTTTATCCTTACTTAATATTATAAAAGCGAAAGTGAGTTTGTTTGTTACCTCTTCACGCTTTAATGGCTAAACCGATTTTGATGAATTTTGGTACAGAGATAGTTGGGAATCAGGAGACGGACATAGGCTATTTTTTTTAAAGTGGGATGTGAGGGAGAAAGAGGGAAGAAAAGGGAAAATTTAGCGTTGCTATTACAAATCAATAAGGCGCAAGGGGAACTGTGTTACCCCGAATTTAACGCGAGCGAAGCCGCGGGCAAAAGCTACCCTTTCTGAAGGTACTAAAATTAACAATTAATTATAAGACTTATAAAAGTGATACTTAGTTTTTCGAAATATTTGGTTTGTGTCCTAAGAAAAAAAAACTGCTCCACATTTTGGTAACTAAGTATTTTTTTTTCGAAAATAATTATGGTAATAAAATTCAATTTCAAAAGATCGTGTTCTCATTCCGTATTCAAATAGTTTACGCCCCATCACTAAACTCTGATAGGCCAGATTTCATTATCCACCCAATATGCATGTAAAGTAAAAAGGAAACGAGATTTCCATAAAATTTCATTTTTACCACGGGTCGAGTGTTCCCCTGTCTCCCCTCGTAGAATTGGGTCAATGTCACATTCAACTGGTGAGGGTGAAGAGGGGACCGTCGGCAAAGTAATTTTCTAATTTAGATTGACGATATTGATTCCTTTACTGTTGGTTTTTGTCAGTTTAAATGATTTCTGATTTTTTGTTTGAGGGGGAAATGGAATGTTTGTGAATGTGGTTTCTTGCACCCGACAACATTTACAGTTAATGAGTAATTTTAAACTGACTTCAAAACAAAATCTTTACTCACGTGATCTTCTAATGTTCACAAATGAATGGCTAAGGTACTAGTAATACACATATATACTTGTGAAATTCTTACGGAATCGTGTGTTTTGCCTACATCGTAGGTCTCGCGGGGAATGCTAAAAGCCTAACCACATTAGCACATAATGCTATCCTAATACCATCGGCGCGCATCTATAAAATATGCATGAATAAGGATGAGGTAAAATAGCTATTCTTGTAGAACGTGGGTTCCTGTAGTAACAAATAGCGACCCGCCTCTTCTTATAATCACACTTATCGCTATGTCTAGTATGTTTGTTACTCCATCACGCTCAAACGGCTTAACGGATTTGTATGCGGTTTGGTGGGCACATAGCTTATACCCTTTTTTTGCGAATGAGAAATTATGAAATAACTTGCCCCCCTTGCGGGGGAGGGGTGTCAGACTTGACTAAAACCCACTCATGTTCCTTCTATTGCCCCTTATGTTCCGGGGCCGCGGTATCTCTTTCGAACCACCCGAAACCCCGGCAGGCAGTGGCCCTGGCTGGCCCATCTGCTTTGCTGACATCTCTTTGAGGCGCGCGTG
This sequence comes from Ochropleura plecta, assembly GCA_905475445.1. Classification (NCBI taxonomy): domain Eukaryota; kingdom Metazoa; phylum Arthropoda; class Insecta; order Lepidoptera; family Noctuidae; genus Ochropleura; species Ochropleura plecta. Next base: position 7,326,372 of record FR997732.1, read on the forward strand.
GAACACAAACGCGCCGTCTAGCTACCTATATACCTACCCTGGATTAACACATATGTATTAATCCACGATATAAGCTATCTCGAGCTTGTACCCATGAAGACCGGGGTTCTTCGTGGGTGAAACCGGATACAGAGGAAACCGTGGCTTGCCCAGGTTGGTCTGTAGACAGGTGCCCACTCGTTACATACCAAGTTTCCTCCATGCCACGGAACGCAAGTTAAGCTGTCGGTCCCGGCTGTCATTTGTAGATCATTGACAGTCGTTACAAATAGATAGTTAGGTATAATCCCGAAAGTCTGACAACCAGTCTTACCAAAGGGTATCGTATAACCCAGTGCTAACTGGGTTGTGAAGGCCAGATCGGCAGTCGCTTCATGTAAAATACTGGTTTTCAGCTGCATCCGGTAAGACTAGAAGTCGACCCCATGTAGTTGGGCAAAGGCTAGGCAGATGATGACGTGGGTGAAACCGGGTCAGCTAATTGATAAATGTAAATATATCTGGGAGTGCCCAGATATGGCTCAGAACTTTACCAAGTAATGTAATAGATGATTGAATAAATGATGAATAGATAAGTGTAATAGATGGTGATCTAGTAACGGAAATATTGAATTTATATTATAACTTTACTTCATGACTCCTGAAGTATTCAAGGCCTTGACTAAAGTCAAGACGTCAAACAATAAACAACTCATTTTCCAACAATATTTATTGCGTAAGATTACTGAATTTGGCGTACATAATCCTTGGTTGGCGGCCTTTTTGAAGGGTCTGTTTACATCCTCTTTACTTTAATTAAAGATACTGAAACCGGTAAAGGTACTGGAAGTAAGCCAGGGCTTATATTCTGTGAGTCAGATCCCAGACGTGGAGCATCACTTAAAGGATCGTGTCGACGTGAATGTCGGGACGTGAATTATTGTTTTATGATGAAAGTTTGTACCTACTTGGGAGTGTGTGTGTGCGTTTATGTGTTTGCCGTGAGTTATTCGTATGAATGTGGAATATCTTTTCTTCCCTCTTTCTCCACCTTTTCTCACTTTTTTAAAAAAATAATTAGACTATGTCCGTTTCCAGGGCTCCAACTATCTCTGTTCCAAAATTCATAAGAATTTGGTTTGGTCATTTAGGCGTGAAGACGTAACTAACAAACTCACTTTCGCATTTATAATATTAGTAAGGATTTTTCTAGCACAACCCGGAACACGTCCATTACATGAATGTGTCGTACAAACCATCCTTCATACATATAAAAGTAGGAACATTTGTATATGTAACGGACGCCCATTTCTATGCGATTGCTAACCCAATCGTAAAAGTCATCTCATGTTTTCCGCGCCTCCATTTTCTTTTACCCGGAACTGTGAGACAAAATGTATTCCTTTATTTTAGAGTTAGCATTTATATTACGAAAATGGTTTTAGATGGTAAAACTATCCTATTTATGAATTTAAATATTAGTGTTGCCATACAACGAAAAAAAAGGTTGTCTTGAAAAGATCGCTTTTAGCGATAAGATCGCCCATTGTGTCATCCTATTTATAAGTTGTATACTGTTATTTGTATGGTGTACATAATAAAGAATATTCTATCTAGCACAATATTCTAATAGCACATTACCAGCTGACAGCGTTGAGGACGAGATTTATGATACCCCTTTATAGTTTGTTGTTAGTTTAATTATTTTAGTTTACTTAATTGTTGTCTTGTCAATAGTTAGTGTACCCTTTATAAACATTACGAGCTTTTGCCCGAGGCTTCGCTCGCGTTAAATTCGGGGTAACACAGTTCTCCTTTCCTTATTTACGGGTACCTACCTGTTATCTGTAGTTTTTGCCCTTGCGCTTTATTTATTGTAATAGCAAAGCTAAGTTTTCCCTTTTTCCCTCTTTCACCCTCATTTCTCACTTTAAAAAAAAGATAGCCTATGTCCAGGGTCCCAACTATCTCTGTACCAAAATTCATCAAAAACGGTTTAGCCATGTAGGCGTGAAGACGTAACAAACAAACAAACTCACTTTAGCTCTATAATATTAGAAAGTATTATAGAGCTGCCAACTGCAGAGCTCCGCTTTGCTAACTGCAGAGATGTCAACAATTTCGAGCTGCGGCTCGAAAATCCAGTCTTACTAAAAATAAAATAATAAATAAATATCTTGGGACAACTCACACACGGCTATCTGATCCCAAGCTAAGCAGAGCTTGTGTTATGGTAACCAGACAACTGATATACATACTTATATAATTTATAAATACATACATATTATAGATAAATCACACCCAGACACAGAACAAACAATCATGTTCATCACACAAAGTTTGTCCTGGGTGGGAATCGAACCCACGACCTCCGGCTCAGCAGTCAGGGCCACTAACCACTAGACCAACAGGCCCGTCAAAAAAAAGTATCGTATTTACCCAGTTATTAACTGGGTTGTGGAGGTAAGATAGGCAGTCGCTTCATATAAAATACTGGTATTCAGCTGAATCCGGTCAGACTGGAAGCTGACCTCAACATAATTGGGAAAAAGGCTAGACAGATGATGATACATTATTACGACGATATATTATATCCAGCTAAATGAAATGAGCAGGTGTGTTTACCTAATGACGAAAAGAAAGAGGTCCTGCGTAATTGTGATATTTCGTAGCATTCATTTCCTTTAATTATTTCGGCTTTTTATATTAAATTCCATGTTTTAAAAGTGGATCTCTGCGAAAAACCTTGACGAGAATTTAAAAGGAAATCCGGCCTAAAATTACCGAATTAGGAAGGTGGGTACTACGTGTGGAAAATTTAAATTACTTTTCAAGCATTTTACGAGGTCATTACGGAGGTACCATTTTAATTGCGAGAGAAAGTATGACTATTTAACGAACGCATTTGGGTTTATTGAATACTCTCGCTACTATTATAATATTTAGAATCCTAAAAATCATCACAAAAGCACGCTTTCTCATATTCTTCTCAGCAAACTCTTTCGATCGTAACCCATAATATGGGAATGCAAATAATAATTAATCCGCCATATTGGATTTAGAATGACGTTACTTAGGTAACATAATATGATATGTCATTGAAAATTAATAGTGTGCAAAATTTCAGCTTAATTGGAAACCGAGGATTATAATTATTTAACTTTTAATCCTACTAATATTATAAATGTGAAAGTTTGTGAGGATGAATGGATAGATGGATAGACGTATTGATGTTTGTTACTCTTTCACGTCAAAACGGCTAAGCGCATCTTGATGAAATTTGGCGCAGAGGTAGATTATGGTCTGGAATAACACATATGATACTTTTCTTTTCGATATCACGCGGGCAAAGCCGCGGGCGCCAGCTAGTAAAGTATAACTACGGATAAAGCTAATTTATGCGTGTTAATAGTCATATGCATATATCATTTATTATTCCTTCACAAAACTGACATAAACTCAAATGTAGAAAAAATGTTAGAGCTGTATTCCACATTTTTGAGAGACCTGATATCGGTTTTTTGAAAAATACCTGTTTCACAGCTCTCAAACCGTGACGGTATTGCAGGTTGTACTAAAAAGATGACGCAGCCCCGGAACACAAAGGGCAAAAGGAAAAAACATGGATCGGTTTTAGTCACACTCCCTAAGTTTTTTTTTGTAAAACATTGCCCCACACTAGGAATTTTTCCTGCATCGTGGGTGCGTTTACAAACATTTAAACTCACACAAGCCAGACTCGGAACAACTATCTATAAGTCATACAAATATTTGTTCCATGCGGGGATCGAACCCGTAACACGTATCGCAGCAGTCAAACGCTCAGCAACTGCGCCAACGGTGTCGTTATTTGAACATAGGATAAAAAAAGAAAGTATGCATCAATATTTCATGTTAAACACATACAGTCCTTTGTCACAGTGAAAACAAAACAAATTCCCTGCATCAATTATGATGTTTGAGTTTTCTGTACAAATAAAGACACGAATACAAATGAAAGTAGACCTTTCGCGGACCATAATTTCAGCTCTAACGGACTACTGGTGGTTGGTTAACCATAGGTTGAGAACCAATGGGTAAGACAGATGTAACATTATAGGATTTTGTTTTGCAGATGGGATATCATCAAAAAACTTCCCCCGCTCTGGGCAGAGTGGGGGGTAGTGTCAGACTTGTACTGGCTAAAACCCACCCATGTTCCTTCTATTGCCCTTTATGTCCCGGGGCCGCGGTATCTCTTTCGAACAACCCGGTACCCCGGCAGACCCGCAACCCCAGCAGAGCATTACAGGGTTGTGGACGTATCTGAACTACCCCACATACCTATTTATTCCTTAGAAATTAATGTGTAATAGCACGGAATGGAGTCCCACGCTTCGATCGAGCCTCATTTCACCCTCAATTTGTTGGAAAAATAGCTTCAACATTAATGTAAAACGTTATTGGCAGAAATTACGTATACCTACTAAGTATAGTAAGCAAAGGAGATAAGTAACTAGGCTGGAGTTAGGTTACAGGTACATTAGGAATTTTCTTAAAAATCAATAAATCTTTCCTATTAAGGTTAAATTTATTTGAAAGAAAACCAATCTACATCTTCACTAATGTTATAAAGAGGGAAGATTTGTATGTAACGAATTAACTCATTAAATGTAAAATACTTAACATAATTTTTACATCTAATATGAGATTTTATTAAATTACTGTTTATTTATATTTATTTTTGTTTTTAATTCGGATTTAATTTGAAAAATATTTTATGATTTAACTAATTGATTGTTTGGAATTAACTTTGCATGTATTTTTGCACACCTCACTCAGTTATAATACAGTTTACGATTTTTTTTGTTGTAACACCATTATAACATGTATTACGCAAATAATATATTTACAGTAAATAGTAAATCCTTACTAATATTAGGTATATAAGCGAAAATGAATTTGTTTGTTTGTTTGTTACCTCTTCACGCTTTAATGGCTACACCGATTTTGATGAATTTTGGTACAGAGATAGTTGGGAACCAGGAGACGGTTATAGGCTAATTTTTTTTTAAAAAAAGTGGTATGTGAGGGAGAAAGGAGAAAGAGGGAAGAAAAGGGAAAACTTAACGTTGCTATTACATATCAATAAGGCGCAAGGGGAACTGTGTTACCCCGAATTTAACGCGAGCGAAGCCGCGGGCAAAAGCTAGTAATATTATAAATGCGAATGTTTGTGAGGATGGATGGATGTCTGTTACTCTTTCACGTCAAAAGGGGTGAACGGATATTGATGAAATTTGGCACAGAGGTAGATTATAGTCTGGAATAACACATAGGATACTTTTTTTATCGTCATGTGGGTGAAGCCGCGGGTGCCAGCTAGTATATATAATAAACGTACCTACGATAAAAGGGACATTCCTAGTGTAGGGCAACGTTTTTCCAAGTTTCTTTTTTATCTTATTTCTGATTACTTCTATAAATGCTTTACTAAGCAATGTAGACATGTTAAAAGCTTTCTGTCAGGTTTTTAGAATTCTATGCTTACCATTAGGTATCAGATTTCTTTAACTGTATTAGGGCAAGCCCAACCGAAAATAACGAAAACAGTATTATATCAACGTCGACGGTAATATCTAATTCCAATGATATATTGAGTTCATATTATATTGATAAGATAAATTAATATTATAATGAGCGATGCCTGAAAGTCACGCAATACCCGTAGATAATACCTACATTGTTAACTAGAATCATGAGATAACAATATACCGAATAAAAGTCTAAAACTGTAGTTTGTTTAGGACAAATACGTACAAAAAAAGACTCCAATTTTTCGTTACTGGCCACATAAAAATTACTTATTCAACCAAGAGGAAGAAAATACAAACAGACCTTGAAAATATTCAAAAACATTCTAAAGATAGCAAAACAAAAGAGTCAAGAGTCTTAACAATAACGAAGGAAAACGAAAATTCTCGACACCCATATTTTTATGAATAAATAAAAAGTTACATGAATTAAGCCGACCCTCACTCGTAAGGTCATCGTACGACGCGCGTGTCGTTCAGTAATTTCTCCTCCTACTCTATGGGGAAAATGGTGTGAATATATCCCTACAAGCTTTTATTACTTTGGTTAGGTACTAAAATAATAAATGCGAAACCAACTACATGTTTTTGTTTTAAATGCGAAAGTGGAGTAATCTTTTGCTGTCTGACAATACCTCTTCGCGGCGTTTCCGAACGTAAAAAAGCAGGTAGATGCTGTAAGCATCTACAAGTTGTAATATAATAAACACAAGACCTCCGGTGAGGTCTCTGGGACCGTAAAACAACTAAACAACGATTGTTCTACGAGGTCTTGAAATTTTCAAATAAAGAATAGGCTTTCCATGCGAACTGACAAAAGAAAAAACGGTATGAATTTGCAAAAATAATAAAAATAAAAGTTGTTATGCTGTTATAGCCTGTAGATTCACTTCGGCAACATCGATCGGACTAAATAAGAAAAACAAACCATTTATCTCATTAAATAGAGTACTCACATAATTTAATTACTATGGAAGATAAAATAATAACGTGGAAAGACACAGTCTAGCCCAGCGCCAGTGCAGGCACTTTCTGCTCGAAAGTACCAGATTTTTTTTCCTTTTTACAATAAAAATAATAAAACAAAGAAGGCACGGCATTAGTAAATAACCACGCTGTCAAGGAGAATACCAATTCTCAAGAAATCTGGTGATTTCAGCGTTATATTAATAAGTCTATGTTTCGTGAGATACTTTCATTCATATGGCTATAATAGATACCCAAAGAAGTAGATTACAGAAGTAACATTCAACCAAAATTCGCCGAGAAAAGCTCTGAAGAAAAGATCTCATGTTTGATTCATCTATCATTCCTTGTACACTATTGGGCTAACGTAGCACATTTCTATAGACCCTCGACCTCGTGAACGTGAATTGTTTTATTTAGAGTTCCGTACCCAAACGCCTTAACTTAACCTCGTCGCGCCTAAACACTTCTACACTATTCGTAATGTGGGGTCGTACGGACCCGGGAGTTTACTTAAAAAAAAGAAACAAATCAATTGAACATGTAATTTTTTTAAAGGAACTGCAAATGCAAAAAAAAACAAGAATGAGTATCTAAGATACACCAAACGTTCTAATTATTATTTTCAGTTATTTTTGTTCGATTTTAAATATTATTATTATTTTTTGCACACAAATTGGGTTTTCTTTGTGCAAACCTTAGTTAAATTGGGAATAAATTAATGTGCACAAACAGTCCATTCAAAAATAACGTTTTGATAGAGTTCAATATTGTTTGTTTGTACGAAACCCTACGAATGCGAGTTAGACTCGTACTTTGGCTGGATGACCCTTGTTTGGACAAGTATTAGGGGCAGTAGCTCCTTAGAATATTTATTGAGGCATCTTCTGTTAGTTAGGACTTTGGACTTTAGAGGCTACATAATAATGTTTGTTTAGGAGGGTTCAATTTGTCGTGTTATTCTTAGAGTTACGCCTTTGAATATGATGATAGGATCTGTGTGGATTTTCAAAATTGTAATGGGTGAGAAAATATCCTTAGCGTAGCCAAAAGGAGTACAAGTAGCTTCACGTCATTGTTTTTTTTCTTTTCTTGACCAGGGATGGCCAACCTAAAAACCAGTGGTGGCACGTGACACTATATTATAGGCGCACTTCCAATTAAAACGGTTTGCATTTAACCTATAAGATCAAAACGACAATATTCAATAGGAAAAATTACGAACTAACCCGACTGAACCTAATGTATTATTTGGTAGAAAATAAAAAGCATTGAGTTGATAGTACCTATTTAGTTTTATTATTTTCTCAATTATCACGTCAAACTTATTAGACGCCACGTCTATGACCCTATATATTTTTTAATCGACTTAGCAAAAGGAGGAGGTTCTCAATTCGACTTTTTTCTCCGTCAATTGTAGGCCGATTTTCGAAATTATTTGTATAATCGAGAGGGTATATTGTACTGTTTGTATATAGCTTCGGTAGTAAGTATATGAACTATCTTCTATATTGCATATTTTTTCTACTAATGTAAATGGACGATATGCTTATATCTATCTTATAGTAGCAATGTAAAATCAATACCTACTCGATAAGAATGGGTGTGAGATACCATCACACCGCAACTAAAAAAGGCTGAAAAAATACCGACTTCCAAAACAACACTAGAAAGCGGAAAATAAGTTTACATCCGGAGGTAAATAGCAAAAACAAACTATGAATCAAACAACAGGCACCGAATTATTTGTCCTGTTTGTTTCTCGTATTATTGAAAATTAAAAAACAGTACTATAATAAAAGCTTCATCCACGCTGTAGACGACGACCTTGAGATATTATTAATATGACATTGTGTCAGATTTTCCCGAAAATCCTACTTATCTTCAGCGAATTCGATAGACGCCTTAAGTTTAAGCATAATCCGCCCCCACAAAATATATCTTCTTATAATTTCCTAAGAGTAATTTCGATGAGACTGAAGGATTTCAAACAGAAAGCGAAGAGAATGTTCTATTCAATTATTCCTTCCTATAATTTGATTTTGAATTGCTAATTTAGTTAAATCCGTTTATTTGCAGACGTTTTGTGGCTTTATAGCTCTGGCGGAAAACCTGGGCTGAATTGGCTGCAGTTTGATAAATTGTATAGTAGTCATCTACCTACTACACATAACTAAGAACAGGTTTAGGTATAACATTTGAGTAATTTTCAGCTAAAAAATAGATTACGACCGATTTTCATACCTACTGAATTTACATACAAAATTTCATTAAAATCGGCCAAGCCGCTTCGGAGGAGTACCTACCTATAGCAACTAAAACCGTGACATGAGAATTTTATCCTATTTTTATTATTGTTATAATATTATAAACTAGCTTTTGCCCGCGGCTTCGCTCGCGTTACATTCGAGGTAACACAGTTTCCCTTGCGCCTTATTGATTTGTAATAGCAACGCTAAATTTTTCTTTTTCTTCCCTCTTTCTCCCTCACATACCACTTTTTTGTAAAAAAAATTACCTCTTCACGCCTAAATGGCTAAACCGATTTTGATGAATTTTGGTACAGAGATAGTTGGGACCCTGGAGACAGACATAGGCTACCTATTTATATATTATTATACTTTTTTTTAAAAGAGTGAAAAATTAGGGAGAAAGAGGGAATAAAAGGCAAAACTTGGCATTGCTATTACAATAAATAAGGCGCTAGGGCAACAACTACAGGTGGCAGGTACTTGCAAATCAGGAAAGGGGAACTGTCTTATCCCGAATTTAAGGCGGGCGAAGCCGCGGGCGAAAGCTAGTGTTATTTAAACCTACAAGCATTTCCGTCAAGCAGTGACCGTTACCAATAAAAACGTTTACATTGCATGTCCAACAGGACGGTTCTAACCGCTTCACAGCAATAAACACGCTTTGCAATCTAACCTAACCTTTGTTATCGGATGTTTTACGATTCGCAGTGTCGTTACCGAGGTCGAATTGGACGAGCCACAGGAACCTACATAAGTAAACAGACAGCACTCTCGCGTGAAAGCAAGCGACGCTTTCAACCTCTCAGATGACACAAGATGTGTGAATAATATCGGTTTCATTCATGATATATAGAACCTCAAGATGATGTATTATTCTGAGATTTTTTTCTCTGCTGTAAATGTATCTCTCATTCTTGGTGGGGTTGTGTCTTGGCTATTCAGCTGAAGATGTCTGTCCACCTAGCTAATCGGTTGTCCCGTCCATGGTCTTAATTCTAGCACTTCTTCCACCCAGTCTAGGTACACATATTAAATCTCTGAACGTTATAGATTTAATATGCTTGCTTAGGCTTGCTTCCAATTCATTGACACAGAATGCGGACAAGACCAAATTTTACTCAATTTTCCGTTCGTAACCCAACAGCATCCAACAGTGACTTCACAGAACGTATTCCAAATATTTGCTCACCAATTTTCTGTTCCTCCCAAATTACAGTGTGTAATTGTCCACAAATCAAATCAGTGAAATCTATGCGTTACCTGTGCAATACTATTGACAATAGGTTTTCATTTGGAGAACATATACATAACATCGCCCAGAAAGTGCGTAAACTTACGTATATTTTTAGATAACTAAGACACATAGCAGATAAGAAGACACTCCTCATGTTTTATTATACTTTAATTTAATCGATTGTGACCTACTGTATTACTACATGGGATGGTACTGACAAAACGAAATTGTTGGGTCTAGAGCGAGCTCAAAGGCCGATTTTGAAAGTTGCCTTCTTCAAAACCTAGACTCTTTACCACCCGGGAGTTTTATCAGGAAACTGGGGTACTACCTGTAAGACAACTGTACATTGTTCGCTCTGGGCGGAGCGGGTGGAGTGTCAGACTTTTGCTAACTAAAACCCACCCATGTTCCTTCTTTTGCCCTTTATGTTCTGGGGCCGCGGAATCTCTTTCGAACAACCCGCAACCTCGGCAGGCGGAGACCCTGGCAGGTCCCTCTGCATCCCGCTATGGTCTGAGATTATATTAAGGTGGTCGGAAGACCTTATGAAAATAGCATGTAGAAGTGTCAAGACGAATCTGTAGACCAAATGAACGACACGTCCTTTAGATATGGGTGAGACAGAGAAAAAAGGAAAGAATATAAACGCCATTTCTATTCTTTTGTACAGATTTCTGTGGAACGCGTTGACATCAATGTGGACGATAGCAGATATTTACTTTTATATGGTTTGTTTTGTTCTGAGGTACGTATAAAAATATTATAACTGTAATTTGTGATATCATTACATTGGTTAACTTCCGTCAAAATTATTGTTTTATGATATTATGGTTCTGAACATAAAACTTGCGGTATCTATTGTGTTATTTTAATAGCTTATACATATATTGAACAGGGTCTTTTAATTGTAAAATGTGTTTAGTGTTTTACTTACCTACCAACCTACGTATTCTATGTACCACCTAAGGACACATTATGGTAAAGTAATAAACTTATTGAGTTATAGTAAGTATTAAACCTGCAAGGAAAAAATGTGCAACAATCTACTATGTATCAAGGAACGTTTTACATCTAACACTAAAATATGAAATAGGTACAAGTGACGATCCCGTAATTACGCACTGTCTGGACTTTCTCATTGATATCCAAGTAACAAAGAGAAATAAAGCATTACGCAATAGTTATTCTCGGTTACATAAATCCTGTTTGCAATAAACACAAAGCAACACACAAAAATATGAAAGACCTGGATTCCTAACTTAGTAAACTTACATGCTGGCGAATAAAGTTAAATGATAAATTAATTAAATTATACTTTTAAAAAGTCTTTTAACTTTATTCGTCAGTTAGTTAGTCAATTATGCGCATTCGTTAGTTTTAACTTTCAATACTTTTTGGAACAAAGTTCCTTATCGCACTAGGAAGGTTGCGAAAGGGGGCTAGAAGGAAAAAAAAAATAAGACTAAAAGTTGTAACGAGACTTTTTGCCATAGTTGTTTTTTGACGTGATAACGTCTTTAAAATCGTTTTAGTCGGGTGACATGTTCAGAAACTTGTGTCACACCAAAACCTCACAAGCGACATTTCATAAAGATGGTAGCGCCATCTGTTACTTGGCTCGAAAAAAAAACTTTAAATTAGTACTTAATTTCATTTTAGATGTCACTACTGGTGATAACTTATATCACCAATAAGACGTTATCACGTAAACATCTCGATCGTAAACCTACTTTACAAAAAAACAATTTTTTTTATACAAAGTTGTAAGCCGTGCGGCGTGCGCGTGTTTCTCTTTCTGTCTAGCTCTCTCTCTCATAGAAAGCAAGCCAGTTATTTTCGTTTCGTCTATCTATTTCCTATTGTTCAGTGTGGTGTTGCGACGATTATTTTTGTTGAGTGTAACTATACAGGTTTTTTGTACATAATAAATAATAACTTCGTTGTTTCCGGATGTCCCTTGACACGTCTCAAGTTTTTTGACGTGATAACGTCTTTAAAATCGTTTTAGTCGGGTGACATGTTCAGAAACTTGTGTCACACCAAAACCTCACAAGCGACATTTCATAAAGATGGTAGCGCCATCTGTTACTTGGCTCGAAAAAAAAACTTTAAATTAGTACTTAATTTCATTTTAGATGTCACTACTGGTGATAACTTATATCACCAATAAGACGTTATCACGTAAACATCTCGATCGTAAACCTACTTTACAAACAACCAATTTTTATGACTCTTTATTTTTTGATGTTTTTAATGAGTAGTTTGCTTGCTAAAAAAGTTACCGAAAGCGATACTCATCATCATCTGCCTAGCCTTTTCCCAGCTATGATGGGGTCAGCTTCCAGACTAACCAGATGCAGCTGAATACCAGTATTTTACATGGAGCGATTGCCTATCTGACCTCCACGACCAAGTTAGTTTTAGTATACCATTTGGATTGACTGATGAGACAGCCAGAACCAACAGCTAAATGAGCTTTCTGAGGTGGTCACCAATCCACAAACCAACCTTATAGCCTGTTCTAATAGGTACGTCATCATCTTCCTGCCCTTCTCCCATTCTATTTGGGGTCGGCGCAACACGTTTTCTTCTTTCACTCTTCCCTGTTAGACGTCACGGCATCATTTACTCCTTTCTCCTTCATAACGTTCTTTTTTTATTTTCTACTCACCCTCGTGCAACAATTTTTATATTACACCACCCCCCACAAAACACCGCTCCCCACTGATAATGTAAATAGTATAAGATCCCGTATAGAACGACCTTCACCGAGATGCTTATTTAATGAAACGTATTTTATATTTAATTTAATATGTCAATAAATATAATGCATATGGGTTGCCTAGCAAATTTCAGTCCAGAGTATGTTTAATTAATAATTAAAAAAATATATTTTTTAAACATTTCACCGGTATGATTATTAGATAAATTCTATACCAATCGAAGGTATGAAGCCCATAGAATATGCAAACGTTAGGTTGTCTTTTCTTTTCCGGTCACAACTATCGGGTTGCCAGGTATAAACAGGTAAATCTGTACTAGCATTTTGCAACGGTCTGTTTATTGAATGAAATTTAAATGAAATTAAAGATTATTTTATTCTGAACACGGTGGTATAGGGTTGCCTGCGAAAAATCAGTCCAGAATTGCGGTTGTCGAATTTTAAAAAGTAAAATATTGCTCCGAGTGAATGTGTGCGACTGAGAGGTCCCAACCAACCATCCCATGCGATAGAAGAGGACACAGCATAGCAGCTGTTTAAAGTCCGCACATTTAAAGAAAGAGAGTGCGCATGCTATTTGGGCTTGGTAAAGAAAAGGATAGCGATAGACTCGTATATACTATGCATCATTTTGGAGTAGTTTATTATTTAAATAGAGAAATAGTTATTTAATTTCTTTTTAATCAATTATTTATTTATGTGTATATTTTTTATGTGACACTAAAGTATATAATATATTATATGTTACTGTAAAAGCCCGAACTACGGTTAATCTTAAGATTTTCCAGTAAATCCTAAGATTTACCGACATGAGTTGGTAAATGTAAGTATTTATTATAAGGGGACGACTTTTTGGACTTTTGCCATTCCAATGCAGTAAATGCTAGGTTTTACCAATGTGGACTGGTAAATGTTGGTTTTAGGAATAAGGCGTAACAATTATTTGATAAAATTATCGTTTGGCATGTTTAAAACTCCGAATTTACAATGGCATACTTTTAAGATGGCAGAATGAAATTTTGTATAATTATGATTGGCAGAATTCAAATTTAGAAATATATCGTTTAGCATAATGTTTATATAGAGCGATGATTATTTGGTATAATTTCACTTTTCATACTATACAGATGGCAGAATTTCATTAAAAATAACTTTAATAGGCATGTAAATCTTTAAACTAACATGGTAACTAACATTATTATTAACGGTTAAAACGGGGTATTTACCATATTTGTTATTTATTTTGAGTTTCCAATATTTTGGCGTGAACTGATACAGTGAGTTACAATTATACAAAAAATATTAGGGCAAAATATGTTTTTTTGGAAATAATATAGAAAAAAAGATATTGTTTTTAGTTGGTTACCCGGAAGGCAACTATTTGGATTAGTTTAACTCCATAAAAAATTTGAAATGGGTATGTTAGGTTAGGTTAATACTGCACAAGCCGAACGAGCGTAGCGAGCGGTGCCGCGGCAGCGGCCGGCGAGTGGCAGAAACGACTTCCATTAGTAGAAAAAAGAGATTGTTTTTAGTAGGTTACCCGGAACTGAACTATTTAGATTAGGATAACTACTTATTGAATTAAATGACATTATTTCAAAGAAATAAATAATTGAAATAACTGACAACAAATAATGACAAAGGTGATGCTAACTATAAACTTTCTGCCATATGACAATTTTGCCGTTTAATGATTATCGATATGAAATATATGCCAAAAGACGATTCTGACTGTGAACTTTCTGCGATATGATGTTTCTACTTTTAAATGTTATGGATATGAAATATACTTAGGTATGTCTAGAGATGATTCTGACTTACAAAATTATGAGTTTTGAATGTATCTTAAATGAGTGTCTGCCAATCAATTTTCTGCGAAATGAAGTTTATGCTACTTATCCGTTGTTATGCAAAATTAAATTATGACATAAAAAGTTCTGCTATAAAGGGTGGACCCAATTTTTTCGACATTTACCATTCCTTTAATGTAAATCCTAAGATTTACCAAGTGAATGATGGTAAAAGTTCGAATCCTAAACTTTTATGGACATTTACCATTCATAATCGGTAAATATTAGGTTTTACTCGAAAATCTTAAGATTTACCGTAGTTCGAGCTTTTACAGTAACATATACATCTTTAGTAAAAAAGAAGGTTATAGTGATACATATGTAATACTACCCTAATTAAAAATATAAGATTCAGAAGTTGAAGATCGTAGTTTTATGTCCGATAACTCGGATTCTGAATAATTTAAAAAAAAATTGTATTTTTAATGTTTTACAATAAATAGAAGTAATTTTTAATTGTTGTTTTTTTATTTTGTCTTCTTATAATAAAAATAAAATTTGCAAGATTACCCTGATTAAAAATATTGATTGAACAAAAAACACTTTTATGAATTTTGTTGTGTATGTTTTGAATTTTTTCCAATAGTTTCAATTGATTTCAATTTCTCTGTTTACATTTATAGATTTATAATTTGCATGTAGTATTTTTTTTCAATCAATATTTTTAATTAGGGTAGTATTACATATGTATCACTATAACCTTCTTTTTTACTAAAGATGTATATATTATATACTTTAGTGTCACATAAAAAATATACACATAAATAAATAATTGATTAAAAAGAAAGTAAATAACTATTTCTCTATTTAAATAATAAACTACTCCAAAATGATGCATAGTATATACGAGTCTATCGCTATCCTTTTCTTTACCAAGCCCAAATAGCATGCGCACACTCTTTCTTTAAATAAAATAAATATCTTGGGACAACTCACACACGGCTATCTGATCCCAAGCTAAGCAGAGCTTGTGTTATGGTAACCAGACAACTGATATACATACTTATATAATTTATAAATACATACATATTATAGATAAATCACACCCAGACACAGAACAAACAATCATACTCATCACACAAAGTTTGTCCTGGGTGGGAATCAAACCCACGACCTCCGGCTCAGCAGTCAGGGCCACTAACCACTAGACCAACAGGCCCGTCAAATGTGCGGACTTTAAACAGCTGCTATGCTGTGTCCTCTTCTATCGCATGGGATGGTTGGTTGGGACCTCTCAGTCGCACACATTCACTCGGAGCAATATTTTACTTTTTAAAATTCGACAACCGCAATTCTGGACTGATTTTTCACAGGCAACCCTATACCACCGTGTTCAGAATAAAATAATCTTTAATTTCATTTAAATTTCATTCAATAAACAGACCGTTGCAAAATGCTAGTACAGATTTACCTGTTTATACCTGGCAACCCGATAGTTGTGACCGGAAAAGAAAAGACAACCTAACGTTTGCATATTCTATGGGCTTCATACCTTCGATTGGTATAGAATTTATCTAATAATCATACCGGTGAAATGTTTAAAAAAAAAAAAAATTTTAATTATTAATTAAACATACTCTGGACTGAAATTTGCTAGGCAACCCATATGCATTATATTTATTGACATATTAAATTAAATATAAAATACGTTTCATTAAATAAGCATCTCGGTGAAGGTCGTTCTATACGGGATCTTAGACTAAAAGCCAATAATTACCTCAAAAGCACTTTCGAAAACCAATATCTTAATACCACTATTAAAACGTTTATCAACGAAACTGATTACTGTCTGTATATTTGTATTGAATCCATATGGTAACCATGGTCACCCATGCATTTGACGTTCCGGATCGAATGATAACGTGACCTTGAACTATTAGATAATACGAATCGGTTTTGTATCACAATGAATAATACAAAACATGCTATAAATATTTAAAATGGGAAAAATTAGAAGGGGAGGTTGCCGGGGAAATGTCGACATCTATTTAGAAGGAAAAATAAATGTTATCCCTTATTTTTTGCAGATATAAGTTTGTTTGAAAAATAGGGAAATGAGTAAAATAATAATAAACCGGTGATGAAAAACTGTAGTATACATAAATATGGAAAAAAAACTTAACAAAAGTTTAACACTTCCTATAAATAATGAAAAAAAGGTTAGTACTTACGCTCATTCTCTGCCCCACAGACCGTTGCCGATCATTTACTTATCCAAGTGCCAACAATATCATAAGACGAAGACAAATGACGATCTCACTGCACAACACATCCTACAACTGTCTACAAGCAAACACAACCGAATATTGGGCGAAAACGTCCAAAATCTGAGCCACAATACACACCCACGCCACAGAAATGACACACACACAATATAAACGAAAAAACTACGTCATCCTTCGAAGCACTGAAGCCTTAAGTCCAAAGGAAACTGTGCATAGTCGATAACATGATCTGTCCGGGTCAAAAACTAAAATTTTGAGGTTATCTAAGGGATCGGTATATGTAGGACACATTGAGAGCAACCCCGTTGCTATAAGGTCGAAAATTGCATGCGATTTTGTAGGTGTGTGCGAAGTTCAACGTCACCCAAGTACGCTTGTGTGAATTGTAGGCGAGTGCGGAAGGGTGTGTATAGGGAATAGTGTATATGTGTGAGTGACTGAATTCCGGTGCACACGAGACGACACATTGCACGATATTTATGTCCTCTTACCTCATCAGATCTTAAAGTTCTTCAATGGATTTGTAATGTAGATACCAAATTATTAGATAATACTTACAAACTGTTTGATCTGATGATCTGTTGACCGGACATTTAGTAAAATGCCCATTATAAGAGGACATTTTGATAACTACTGTGAAAACAATTCATCATCATCATCAGGCTATATTAGTCCACTGCTGGACATAGCCCTCCCCTAATGAGCGCCATAGCGCCCTGTCTTCAGCTTGAAGAAAACAATTGATGACCCAAATTTTCGGAAAAAAAAAACAGTATTTATTATGTACGTATACCTACGTATATACATTTTATTACGAGATTTCATGAGTAGGTAACTGAGCTGTTTGCGCTCAAATAGATGGATGGACGACCTCCGAATGACAGTTGATAAAGCCTAGATACAAAACTCTATGGCAGGTAGACTTATCCATATTTTGACGCAACCCGGGCGAGGCCAGGAGTAGACTGCGATGACTTACTTTAAGTCTTTTGTACCTACTCTATATATCAGAATAACCTTGGAAACTTGTAAAAATGTTGCTAATCTGTTTTCGTGTGTAAACTCCATAGATATACCTGTATACTGTAAATAGGTACCTGTATCTGTCAACGGTTAGGTATGGCTAACACATCTCCTGGAATATTTGTCACTAGCTGACGCCCGCGTGATGATCGAAAAAAAACTATCCTATGTGTTATTCCAGACCATGATCTAACTCTGTGCCAAATTTCATCAAGATCCGTTCAGCCGTTTTGATGTGAAAGAGTAACAAACATCCATATCTACATCCATCCTCACAAACATTCGCGTTTATGATATTATTATATACCTAGTAGAATATAGTAGGTTAGTATTTTAGTCACTAGTTATATTTGCTACCTGTATTTTTTGCCTGCATTTATACTGCCTCGATAGTCCATTTGTCGCAAACGCGGCTGCTGAGCATGAGGTTCTGGATTCAATTGCCGGGTCAGGCAAAGCGTTATTGCGTTTTTCCATCAGGAATTTAACTACGGAGTCTAGATTTGTGCACGGTTGATGGCAATAGGCTAATAGCCCCCTATTACATGGCACCTTAACTGGTGAAACTGGTGATATCCAGGTGTTCTGTTAGGTACACCTCTACCTAACCTTTCGCGGATTACAGGCGTGATGATGTTTATATTATACTTCCAACCCTTGACCCATGCTACTTAAAGTTGATGCCATGCCATATGCGATTCAAAATACCTTTGCGTTGGGCTCATTATGCATTGTTTAGTCTGTACCTAACATATTCATCACTGTTTAAATATCTTACTAAAACTATATCAGATTTTATTCGTGTACCTACTTGAATGTCTTAAAACGTCTTCAACTTGGCTGTTTGTGGAAATATTTCCTATCCCGTTAATCCCTATCCGTGGAAATTTCATACCGTGTGTACCTTGCGGCTGAAAAAGATCGATCCGAAGGGTAGACCCTACCGAACAAACTCACTCGATTCTCCCTCCAACCACCCTGTTTTGTTCCTCGTCTAATTGGATACAAAAAAAAGAGATACAAGACATTTTAAAGCGACAATTCTCATTATCACCGACTTTGTTTCACATAGTAGAAACTTCCCTCTTTTCATTTGTACGAGTGAATTAAACACCCACACATCGAAATTGGCGCAACAATGTTTTATTTGTACTAAAAAGATTCGCAAGTAAAAAAGTGACTCTTTCGCTAGCGCTTAGGACTGAAAATTCAGTGGCAAGAGACCTAAGTATTTGTTAATTGAGGATAAGTGAAAAATGGGGGAAAGAGATGGGAATACGGAATGAGGGTTTATTAGAAAGGGACGTGGATGGTCTGATAGTAATTTTTGTATGTGTTGTATGGCAGTAATGGGTGCGTGACTTATCTTTATTTGTACAATCCACCATGTCCGACGTTAAGTAACCATTAGTTTGTTGAGATGAATCTCATTGTACTTGTGAATGTGTTGGTCTGATTAGGGTTTGTCTGCCAAACTGTTTTCTTTTTCCTAAGTGTTGTCTGCTACGTAATAAGTTGTTTCCAAAGAGGATAAAAAATCTGGTTAGTTCTTTTTTGTTTTGTTCTATAATTTTTGGTTATTGTCTAGAAATGTGAACGAATCAAATTGACTATGCAAATGTAATGTGTGTGTGTGACTATAAAAATGTCTAGGGCCGAGAATTTTTAAAGTCTACTGCACAGAACTTCTAAATCATCGCTTCTGATTATTAAGCATGAGCATATTCTATTTTTGAAACTGAATTTGCTCATATTTATTAGTCTGGTACTGTATGTTACGCACGTCTCAAACGGATCTCTTATCTGCCGTATGAAACCAGTCGCAACTCAATTTATTTTTATCGAAATGCACTTGACATGCGCGGCTGACCTCCGAATCGATGCCTCTTTGTTATTGTTTTGTCTCTTTCTTTCTTTACCATTGTCCTATACGTCTGTCTGATCTGTCAAGGTGACGTTAACGTCACTTTAGACCAATGAAAAGCTACACGCGCTGTCTTGGTAGTTCGCATTTATTCTAACAGATGGCGTTAGTTGGTGTTGTTTAGACGTGTTCGTGTTGGAATGCAAGCTTGGCAAGATTATTTGATTTCTGACCTTTTCATTGTATTGGCTTTTGTAATGGAGCGATTTAATTACAAATTGATACGCGATGTAGCATGCACTAGAATAGTAATTGCCTATTTCTGTGCTATTGTATCTTTTACCTTCGATTGCCATTTATGGCTTAGCCTTAGAATAGGGTAGACTGGGTACGGTTGTGCCAGGGTACGGTTGTGACAATCGTATTATTTGTGAAACTATAAGGAATAGCGGGGAACATGTTAGGAATGAAGGGAGCGGTATGCGGATCTGAACGTGTTGCACTGTGTTGCGCCAGCCAACGCGCGACGTTCACGTTAGTGGAGACCCTCTTTGCTTTTTGACAGTAAAAAGTAAGTATTTTTATACGATGTTTTTTGGTGATTGTTGCTAAACGTGTACAGATACAGTAATAAGTATTTTTTTTCATTATTAGTTAAGCATTAGCGAATTAATAGGAGTGTTTATTTTGTACGTACATTATTTTGTATTGCTATAATGATTGTTTTTTTGCGAAAAAGTACTTTGGGTACGGTTGTGACAATTTTTATGGGTACGGTTGTGACAAAATTAAAAAGTTTATTTGGCTTTCAGATGCCAACGAAACGCTTGAGGAAGACGGAAAGAGGTCGATGAGAAATGTTAAAATATGAAGATACTTATAAAGAAGTAAAACGAGGAATATCAATACGGTCCTGGCCTTAATGATGAAACATCACCACCACAGGGCTTAAAATAGGTAAAATCGGAAGGTGCTAACTCGCGCCCAGTCGCGAGTTTATGAGGCGCGAGTTGACGAATAAGCCACTTTCACCATCCATACTGTGCGTATCTTCAATTCCAAATCAGCCAACTGCATCTTCAGTCATACCGTTTGTTTTTTTCCCCTGAAACTATTCGGCCTTATAGACTCCCGAAAGAAAGGTGAAACGTTCTAGAACCAAAAACAACCATCTAAACAGACACTCCTGAAAAAGAGGCAGTAAGGGAGTATATGCAGAAAAAGAAAAACGATTGAGGGCTAAACAGGTGAAGAAAAAACTAAATGAACCAAAAACAAAAAATAAAGGAAAAAACAAACGGAAGACATCACCACCGTCTTCGGATCAAGAAAAGTATTTTGTCTGGTGTGGTGTATTCACATATTCCAATAATATATGCCCATCCATATGCCTGGCGAGAAATGGATACAATACCAAGGATAATAATCTGGTCCCACTTAGGGTGCACAGATGGTAGTTGTCATTATATTTGTCACAATTGTGATGACTCTGACTAGATCTTTAAGATCTTCACGTGCAATAAAAGTGATTGATGACCATTTCGGTGTATTTTTTGAACCTGTCACTACCGACCCCGAGCACTGTCACAACCGTCCCTGGGTTGTGGTCGGTTGTGACATTTTCTCTTTTTTTTCTAACTTGCTTTTATGGATTAACCCTAACACTTAGAAATATAATTTAAGTATTTATACGTAGGCGAATGTACTCTTCACAATAAAATACATCTTTTATGCATCTAATTGCAACACTAACAATTTTATTGGCCCTTAAATGAAAATTGTCACAACCGTACCCAGTCTACCCTACTTATTAGCTGTTTCTTACATTGAGTTGAAAATTCCGATGTATCTAATAGATTTGATGATTGTCCTATGTATGGGATATTGAGGTAGTTGTTTCTAAAGATGTCTCTTTCCTGTCCAGCTCTTTATGTAACTCCATCTGCACTACACTCAGTGACATGTTCGAAGTCACTGATAACGCTGTTGATATGGCAGAGTTCTTGTTGAAGTTCATCTAACACGACGAAGGAGATAATTCTCGAAAGGAGAAAACGATTATTCAGAACAGAAGTTGATTCATGGCTGTCCAGCGGCACCCAAATCAATGCATTTAATTTTTGAGGGATGCTTCTACTGAAGTTATTCTCAGTATTCTTGTATGTACTATATACAAGAATACTGAGAATATATAATGATGATGAGAATATATATAATGAGAATATATGTATTTTGTTTTGCGGATGGATCATAATAATCAATAACTTCCCTCGCTCAGGGCAGAGCGGGGGGTGTCATACTTGAACTGACTAAAACACACCCATGTTCCTTCTTTTGCCCTTTTTATGTTCCGGGGACGCGGTATCTTTTTCGAACAATCCGAAACTCCGGTCCTTCATGCCTTTATAAAAATACTTATATATGGCTTTTAATGTTATTACTAAACAATTTTACCCAAGTAAGTAAGTAGAAACTATCAGTTCTTCAGTCTGTATTAAAGCTCTAGGTACGTCACAATCCTTTGTAGAAACTAACGAAAATGAAAAATTGTTCTTGTAAAGCTGAACACTCCTATCTATGTACCTTCTCCGTTGTTTTTTTAATCTTCATCGTCTTATCTGATAAGTCACGCATTATTACGAGAACGTGGGAAGATCGCTAGCGTAACCTCAATTATGTCGCGAAAGTCGTATCTTTCGACTTTTTAAGGAGTGAGAAGAACATGAACGAGGAGAAAGTCTGCAGAGTCTGGAGTTATTCACAAACACATCGAATGAAGACATGAAGAAACACATAGAAAGTGAACCTCGAGACGGTAAAGAAGAAATTCATGTGGAAATCGGCATGAGCTGAAAATTGGAAAACATAAGGTAAGGAATCTAAGTATGAACCTACAGTCACGCACTGGGCTCGCGTGGTTGATAAAATGCCACTCCCCAAATAACGCTAGGCTTATAAAATTTGGAGGAGGTCGTGGCCTTAAAAATATTAGCTGCTCGGGTTTATGCCGTACTTGCCTAGGTTAGTCATTAGATGGTTGTCAACCCCATTATATACTAAGTTTCCTCCGCACCTCGGAAAGCAGTTTAGCCTGTTTGTCCCGGCTGTCATTTGAAGATCTTTAAAAGTCGTTACAGATACTCAGTGTCCCGGAAATCTGAAAACCAGTCTTACTAATTGGTATTTTATGACCCTGTACTAACTGGTTGTGGAAGTCAGATAGGCAGTTGTTTCCGGTTAGACTGGAAATCCGATGATGGCATGACAAACATCACACCTGTGATCTTCGAAGGTACAAGATAGTGTGAATCTAATTATTTCAATTGTTAACAGCACCTACTTCTAACAGTTTTCGTGGGTTTCGTCTTGATTTATCTTTCTGGTCTTATTATTATCAAAAATTACGAGTAAAAATATGTTTGTTTCATACTTAGGTACTTCATATAAACTGCATCTTTCAAATAGGTACTTACAATTTTGTATTATCCTAGTCTTTCTGGTAAGCTGAGATTGTTTGATAATATGTGATTGGTTTTCAAGAGGCTTTTATTTCGAATGGTAAACCATCAAATGACTTCTCCCGGAGTGAAAGGGATGTCATGTTCCTTCTTTTGCTCTTGTGTTGCAAGGCCGCGGTATCTATTTAAGACAACTCGCAAACCCGGCAGGCAATGGCCCCGACCGGCTCCTCTGCTTTGCTGACATCTGTTAAAGGCGCGTGTGGATCACGAACGCGCCGACAGCTTGACCTTTCATCGATAGATGGATTGACAGTAAGCTATCCATTATTCACCGTCCACAAGCTTGCATTCAAGATAGGCCTAAGCTACTACCCACCTCTCGCTCACCACTTCCTTTTCTTCTTCCTTTTGCCGCTGATCTTAGTAAACCTAATCACTTATCCGACTTGACGACATAATCAAATAATCTTGAACCGTGGGATGGAAAATAAACAGGAATATATACAAATTCTCTAACGTGTCGAAATGGAACCGTAACCAATAAAACAGGAGATGGTATCGCGTATAGTGTATTTTTATAGCCATCGATAAAATATTACGGCAAGTATAAAACGAAATACCTCTTAAATAACTCCGTTGCTGGGTTAACGGAGGCTGATGCTGATACATCTAAGGCTTATTAGACATTTCCTTACAATCCATGTTCATTATTGTTCCTTTATATTTAAGTGGGAAACACCTTCTCAGATCGTTTTTCTCACTTCTAAATCTCTGTATCCAGAGGTTAACCGTATCTTCAAATGCAGATGGGGTTCTGTTTGTTGTTTCAACGTTATTTTTACGATTTTGTACCAACAACAATGGTCGTGTTACACAACGTTATAAATAGGCTAAACTCCAAGTCTCTACAATATGAAGAAAAAAAAACAAAGTAATCCAAGGAAACCGTTCGATCCAAATGGCTATATTATGTGTTGCAGTATCTCAGCAGTAATTCATTCTATTGATGAAAATATTAGTGTATTTTATTAAGTATTTCCTCTAATGTAGTTCATAATTACATATATAAATAAAATCAAGAATAAAAAAAATACTTTTTGGTAAAAAATATAAATATGGGTAGCAGAAGAATACGTCTTGTGGATCCTGACGATGGTAATGACGAACTATGTTTACTGACATCATAATAGGAAGAATTTTAACAGTAAATGGTCACTAACATTATTAATAACATTTGACGGGATATTTAACATGTTGATTGACGATGAATAAAGCCCCGTTCCAATAAACAAAAACGACTCGTTTTGCTTACGGATGGTAGTATTTTGACTTTGTTTTTTTTTTTTGACATAAGTTCTATGAGACTTATGTCAAAATACAACTATACGTTAGCAAAACGAGTCGTTTTTGTTTATTGGAACGGGGCATAAGACGATTGAGTGTGTTGAGTGATTTTCTGCATCGCCGCGTGTCGTAGCTTTCATTGCAAGACACATATATTTGTGTGATCTATAGGTACCTAGTTGTTCCAAGTCTGTATGTGTATGCACGTTTAAATGATTGTAAGCGTAATAAGCAACGGTTTAAAAAAAAAAAACTTTTTTTTCTTATGTGCCAACGCCAACGCCGTATTGACGACAATACAGCCGTGGACAGTCGTGGCATAGTATACTGCGATAAGCTAAGATGATTGGTTGGACAATTGTGTAATAGTGAAAACTTCTGTTAAAATAATAATTAAATATCTCACCTTTCCATGATTGTTTACTCTTAGTATTAAGTTAATACTCTGTGGTTATTTTTCTCTAAATATATTCTCTATGATTCTGTGGTACAACGTGTGTTATAATTATTTCAATTCCCTGATTTAATAATAAAGTCACGCAGGTCGCGAGCTGAAGCGGAAGAAACACGGAAAAGAAAAAAAAGGGTTATTGCTTTCTGTTTGTTTTAACACAAATTAAAATAAGTATTTTAATTCGCATTTAACTTTATTTTTTCACCTTTCACTGCGTCAATGGGCCATTCATCGGTTAGCGGTACATCCGTTAATCAACTCACACCCGTGACGCTGCTTAACCCTAAAATCAAATACCGTACCAAGGACTTTTAATTGAAAAATTACTCCAGCACAATAGCCGGAAACACGGCCTAAATCCAGACATAGCCTCGGGCTACAAAAAGGCCCTTAAAAAGATATAAAAACTCAAGATGTATTGGAGCGACCGCCTACCGCAGCCAAAAATAGACTACGAATAAATACAAACCCCCTTACAAGTTACAGCAAATTATTCACACAACCTACAATGGACTTAGAACTTTATTCTGCATTGCATAGAGTTTCTTTTACGTTATTTTTGGATGGGATTTAATTTGTTTTGTCTTGTGTAGGCCAGGCATCCGTGTTTACATGTCGGCAGAAGAAATTATTCCCAGGACGTGTTCAGCCATAGGTTTTAAATAACGCAACACACGCGAGCTTTTTTGGGCGACTGATAGTAAAACGGTGCCGGATTATTTGGGTTTCACACCATGAATGAGCTGTAATAAAATCTTAGAATGTATTCAATTGATTTTATTTTATTTTCTTGGATACCTCTAATACTGGTAATTAATCATAGCAAATTATGCTTAGTTTTTAGGGTTCCTCGCCTTAAAAAGAATAAAACTGAATCCTTATTACGTCACTTTGTTGTCCGTGTGTAGGTATGTCTGTCTGTAAAAAATTTTTAAATTACTAAACTTGTTAAACTTTTGAAATTAAAGCCATATATTAGTCTGTAGTCCCAATGTGCTGTGAAAATTCAACCGTCTAAGTCTACACAGTCAAAAGATATGGCTGTTTATGTTGCAAGTTTGTACGGAACCCTCGGAGCGTGAGTCTGACTCGCTCTTGGCCGGTTTTTAGGCTCGTTGCAGAAATCGGGCCCGTAAAGCATGAAACGAGAGTTTCATTAATTAATTTTACCTAATACGCTTCATTGGGTAGCTACCGTCATATAAGCGTAGTCAGTTAGGGAGATGTGTGCATATCTTTGAGGCGGCTTCGGAGTTTTATCTTATTGAAAGTATTCAGTAAGATAAAACTACATATCATTTGTGCCATTTAATTTAAAAATAAATAGTTAAAATTTATGACAAAAATAATTACGAGAAAAGTAGTCAATAAATAACATACACGTAATTAATTCCGGCCATAACAAGAAAAGGCTTAATTTATTAATGTTATTAAAAGCCACAGTAAGTAAGGGTCATAAATATTACACAACAATGTTAATAGGGATAGACTACAATGTTGCATCTTCGATCACAGCCTTTGTCTCAACTAAGAAAATTAATATATATTCAGGAATTATAAAGACACTCACACATGAGAAGAAAAACTTGTGGTATTCTGTTTTTTTTTTGTTTTTGAATTCTATTTTTATCATTGTAATTATACAGAGTGGAACGAATGTCGACGTACAACCGCTTACCACGTTTTTGTGGTTATTGGTAACGTTTGAATGTAGATTCTGTTTTTTTTTTGTTTTGTTGAATTTTTTGAATTTCTTCTCAAATCGCACTCAACTGCAGGGCTACCGCCTGCCGGGGTTGCGGGTTGTTCGAAAGAGATACGGCGGCCCCGGAACGTAAATGGCAATAGAAGGAACATGGGAGGGTTTTAGCCAGTACAGGTCTGACACTCCCCCCACTCCGTCCGAGTTATTTGGTGATTTCCCATCCGCAAAAAAAGGCTCATTTCCTCACTACGATAGGTATTTACATTAGTGGTCATGTCATTACTCACCTTCTCGTCAGCGCGATTAACTAGGTATTTGGTCAGACAATGATAAAACCACAGGCTGTGACGGAAAGGCAATGACATGTCTACATTGACCACAAAAGTGCAATATATTTACTGTCAAAATGTAGATATGGATCAGCTGTTTTTTTTTTTAAACGTGCAATGATGTCTATGGACCTCATCACATAGGTATACATTTTTCGGAATAAGGTACTAAATAAGTGATAAACGGTTGTACGTCAATGTCCTCCCTTAGATACTGAAAAATAACTATTAAGCTTACTTTAGACATGCACTTTGTTTGTCTCCTGCTTAGTTTAACATTTCGAGCATTTCGACAGTTTAAGTGTCGAACTAATGCAAGAAGCATTGTTAATAAATAATTTGAGGGAGAAATCATCACAATTACATAACTTATTTCATTCGTCAGCAGTCTCTCCAACCAGTTATATTAATCATAATGGACCCGTTTCGGTATCGAAACACGTATTTTACTTAACGTTCATTAAAACTTATGCACCATGTCACGAATTTACGATTACAACATTATTTACCAAACATTACCAAGACAAGTCACAAGTCATACAACTTCCAAAACATGATAAGAATCTTAACAAATTACCCAATTGCGTAACACGTAATCATCAGGATTTTATTCTCGAGTATTAAGAATGTGCGGTCGTAAATTAAACTATAAATCTTCAGTAATTATACCTAGTGTTAGTATCGTGAACAACGCGACAAGGTCACCGCGTACGGCACGGAGGATTGACAACGTCGCGTGACGGAGGGAAAGAGACGAAGATACTTTAAACTGGTACGTCAAAAAGAGATCTCGATATTCCTATTGTGCATTCAGAAGAGAACGGATGTTGTGGATCGTGACCCGCGAGAAAGCGGCCGATACAAGCTGATTTTTTAAGAATAAATTAGAAAGGAATAAATTGAGTTTTTTTTCATATACTTCACTGCAAGTACCTACTGCAACTTAAAATGAAGGCCGTCAAGTTTGACGTTTGGTTTCGTAACTAAATAATTTTAGGCCTATTTGGCTTTCGCGGATTTCAGCAAAAAATATTACGTAATATTGTCTGTGTAATCAATCAAAAAACATAGATTTTTCTATAATATTGGGTCATCTGTTCTCGTTTAAGTCATTAGATACGCTAAAATAGTCAAGTAGGAGGTGATTGATTATCTTGCGAAACATGAATTAGCTGAACTACTTTGTAGAGTTTGTAAGTAAGAACAACATGAAATAACCCTTATCCTTTGCAATAAATATTGTTTTTAATTAGACAACTTAATCTTAAAATTACTCAATCAAATAGATTTATTGCAATGGATCACGCATTCCATTTTTATTGTAAGACAAAACATTGCCGAGTGTCTTAACTGCGATTATTCATAATTTTATCTGGCAAAAATAACTCTATTATTATTAGATTTATTACATCAAGCAACATTATTAATAGTTCTTGGTTTAAATACTGTTGCGGATAATAATGAAGCAATAATTATAACAATAAGTACCAGGCTCACAGCGGAGCGCAGAATTCATCAGTCCGTTCGTTTAGGCCTAAATATTCGAGTGAGCGTAGGGCGCGCGTTCTAAAGGGGAACGATTTAACTCTGTAATACCATTACAAAATTAAATTCTTTATGATTTTTAATACAATAGTGAGATTAAACATGGATTTTAATTAGAAATTGTGAATAATACGGTGAAATTATGAATTTAGTTTAGTAATATCGAGAGACTCGGATTGTTTTGAAAGCACTGATTTTGTGATGAATGATATTTGTGTTACTATAGCAGTTTTAGTACTTACTATCAACAATCGCACTTTTATGATCGGTATAGCTACATATGAAGATTAAGAAAGCGATGAGTAAAATGTGTGAAAACTAGAAGTATTTGAAAACGGGTGACACTAAGATGACGAGCATTACAGATGCGTGGAAAAAAACACTTTTTTGTTGTTCTAAAAAAACTCCGATCCGTTGAAAACAGGTTTTAAAATATAAGTAGGTAGTAGAAATAAACAAGCAAACATGCAGACATTTTTAATATAAATGAATTTCCGTCTGTAATCTCTCCAGATTATTATATTGTACTAGCTAGCGCCCGCGGCTTCGCCAGCGTAATATCGAAAAAAAGTATCCTATGTATTATTCCAGACTATAATCTATCTCTGTACCAAATTTCATCAAGATCCGTTCAGTAGTTTTTTTGTGAAAGAGGGTCAAACAGATCCATACTCACATTGTAGGAAGTAGGAAGAATGTAGGTATGTAGGAATATTAGGTAGTAGGAATTAGTAGGATAAGGATGATATGACAAAGAAGAAGGTGTCTGACGAGAAATAGAGAAGTAGGTATGGAAGAAAAAGCCATGCTGCGCTGACCCCAAATAAATTGAGATAAGGGCAGGAGAGTGATCATGACTTATGGATAGATTAGACATTACTCAACCTCTTCTGTCAGTTTCCGCGCACTTTAATAGAGTTCAATATCATGAAGGTGGGATGAAGAAACCCAGTAGATAGCTTATCTATGATTTAGATCAAATTAATTTCATAGGATATTTTCATAGCTACTTAAAAAAATTGAATAAGGATGACAATTCTAATCGGTAAAATGTGTAGTACTTATAATAAGTCTTTAAACTGACATGGTCAGTTGGTCAATAACATTAGGTACTATCTATTAACACTTAAAACGGGATATTTATCATGTTTGTTATTTATTCTGAGTTTCCGATATTTCGGTGAGTGAAACACCCACCCGCAATAACTTCTGTTTATGCGTGATCATGGTGTTTGCAACATCCCGTTTCAAGTGTTAATAAAATGTGCAGTATGTTTTGAACATCGCCAATTTGGAGGTGGATTTATTTTCGTTTTCCGGTTTTTGTGCTGTACTTTAGAAACTAGAAGAGTATTAAGTGTTAACAATTGTTCGAAGATACTAAAAAGATACTTTTTAAATTGTTATTAAGTGTATTTTCAATGTAAGTAGGTATATGAATATTTGTTTTTTTTATTTTAATATTATGGCACCGAGTTGCCGTGTCTGGCATACCGCTGTTAAACCCGCGATGGTTTGTGTTGGTATGTTGTAGTTTCTAAATTGTATTGTAAAATTATGTGCTTTGAATAATAAATAAAAAAAAAAAGAGAGTATCCATTGAATTAATTGAATTTTAATTAGGCATTGGTATTGGGAAGAACGTAGTCACGTCGTTGGTTCCGGGTAAAATTTGCAGGTTTTTCATTGTCGTTCCAGGTAGTCAGCTGCTCAAGACTCTGTCAACCAGTCTTACCAAGAAGTAACATAGAACCTAGGGCTAACTGAGTTATGGAAGTCATATAGGCAGTTGTTCCATGTAAAATACTGGTAATAAGTTGTAGTTGTTGTGATTGCAACTTAGTTAGTGATAAGTATAACCGACAAGTTAGTAGATACAAAAAATAACCGACTTCCAACAAAACACTAACAAGTGAAAAATGAGTCGGTGATTTTTGTCGGATTCATAGATTTTGTTTTTTTCCTAAAAAGTTTATTAAATTCACGCTTTTTAGATGTGGTATGATGGAATCTCACACAAATTGTTATCGAGCATTAATTTTATATTGTTACTAAAGATATAAGCATGTCATCCACAAACATTGCAAGAAAAAATATGTATTAAGTATTGAAGATAACTTAAAAACTACCAAAGCAATATAGATAAGATTGATGCAGGGCCCCTTCGAAAACGTACCCTTGCGATTATAAAAAAAATTCGAAAATCGGCCCTAAATTGACGGAGAAATTTCATTACAAACATCCAAAACAAAAGATTGTAGAATTGAAAACCTCCTCTTTTTTTAAAGCGGTTAAAAGGCGGGCAGATAATAATAATGACGATGATCGGTTGTAAATACACGCATGTGATTCAGGAAATGCTTGGAAGTTACTTTAGAAAGTCGCTAAAGAGTTTTTTTATACCTACTAGAAATGCTTGCGTTTGCCCGCAGGTGATATGAAGCTATGATGCAGCCTAGGGCATACAGCACGGTTGTCTAGAAGAAACCGATTGAATCGACCTTGAAGAGATTCCGATTATAATTGACAGAATAGAATATTATAAATTTTTACTAGCTGCGCCCCGCGGTTTCATTCGCGTGGTGATAGAATATACAATATATCTTTATGAATTGTAGCTTATGTGTTATTCTGATCTATAAGCTATATTATTGTAAAGTTTCATTAAAATCCATGTAGTAGTTTTTGTGTGAAAGAGTAACAAACATCCACACATCCATACACCTATCCATCCATACAAACTTTCGCGTTTATAATATTAGTAGGATGTGTTATTCTGATATATAAGCTATATTATTGTAAAGTTTCATTAAAATCCATTCAGTAATTTTTGCGTGAAAGAGTAACAAACACCCATACATCCATCCGTCCACACAAACTTTCGCGTTTATAATATTAGTATTAAGTAGGGTGTACATTCACAAGCAATAAACTGTATAATAAACTTAACAATTGAATTAAAAGCGATTTTCTCATAAATTAGCGGTTTGCTATCTTGAGATAAGATATTATTTCGTAAAATTACGGGGTTCTCTTTTGCGGATGGGAAGTCATTAAATAACTTCCGGCAGTGTCCGATTTTACTGACTAAAACCCACCCATGTTCCTACTTTTGCCGTTTATATTAGAGATACCACGAATATTCGGCAACTATTCGGTATTCGGCCTATACGGCCACTTTTTTGCTATTCGGTATTCGGCCGAATATTCGGCCGAATACCGAATAGCAAATCTTGCAAAAAAAGACACGTTATTTTACTCAAAATAATGTATTTATTTCCAAATTACAACATTTTAGTAGTTAAAATTAATCAGTGGTAAGTTGTGATGGATAAAAACGAGCTTTACAGCATTTTTCAGCGCGAACGCAACGAGCAAAACAGGTTGTGACTTGTCTTATTCCAGCTAACGCGCCCCCACCAAGCATGTACTTCGCGCCGAATATTCGGCGTTTCGGCCAACAATGTTGCCGAATATTCGGTATTCGGCCAATTCACTATTCGTGGCATCTCTAGTTTATATTCCGGGCCGCGGTATCTCTCTCAAACAACCCGAACAATCCGCAACCCAATAGTTAGTATGGCTTCACGTAAGAGAAAAAAATGCTTTTGTATTATGTCCACTGTATTCATTTTATTATCCCTGATTGTACAGCACACCATACAAATTATAATCTTGCAGAAAACCTTCCACATAGTGTTCGGTGGGGGTGGTTACATATATCTATATATATTATAGGCAACACCAACAGAGAAGCCGCCAGAACATTCCATAGACTGGCAGTTCGCACTATAAATGTGAAAACGTGAGTTAACTTAATCGTGCTGTTCCAATTTCAAAATTGAAGAGAAGTTAATTCCAAAGAGTAGTAGAGTATTACCATAGAGTAGACGTAATAACGACGTGTAAACTTTTTCTGTATTCTGTAGTAAAAACTGAAACCGACTAGTTAACACTAAACGAAAGCTATCAAAGTAATTAATAATCCCATTTTCTACAGAAGTAAACAAAAATCTCATCATGCAAAATATTAATTACTAAACCGTGGCTTCCTTAACACGGGGCTTCCCTCTTCCCTCCCGGAGGGTTACAGAGGGCTGAGGGAAGAAGGACAAGGGATGATCGACACGTAGTTAAACTTTGTTGAGTACGGTGTTATCTCTTGTGCAACTATTAGATATGGGTAGGTATTAGGGTTCCGTGTTGAAATTATAAAACTTGAGTATGAGGTTTATTTTTTACTCGACTGCGACAAAGCTAAAGGAGGGTTATGATTTTAACAGGCTATGTATGTGTGTTTGTATGTTCATTTGTTCCCTCATAACTGTTAAACTATGTACTTATCGGAACTCGACAAATGACGTAGGCTACGTGACTTATCACAAAAGTCAATATATAGTCCCTCTAGCCGACAAAAAGACCACTTTATATACGCAATGTTTGGTATCATTTGAAAGAGCTTCACTTTTACATTTCCAAAATTTGCTGAGGTTTTAAGTGGCGCCCTCTAGCGTCCAAAAAATTTGATGTCAAAAATGACAAATAACAATGACACTCTGTATGGTATTGTTTAAAAGGAATTCACTGGAACATGACAACAACATATTTTTTTTAATATTCGCAATGTCCACTACTTTTACAAGTTTTGTTTACCTTTTTGCTTTATGGTTTTTATTTCAACAGTAGAAAATACTCTTCAGACGGTGAAGGGAAAGTTTGTGTGAAAACAGGTATTAAAAGAAAACATTTCAAGATTATGTGACATTTACAAAATCATCGATCGAAAGTTCAAACGTCATATAATACGTCTGTTGATACTCTTAAAATAAAAATTTGTTATTACAAAACAGAAAAATAAAGAATAAATGCATTTAAATTAAATAACACAAATTAAAAGCTCTGGGATTTCCTTCAAATATCCTAATTTTCTTTAAGGAAAAGAAAAACATGGATTGAGTTACCCTTATCAACCTGCCACCCTCTCTCATAGAGATATGAATAGAATATAATATGCTTTATAAGGTAAGAGGAGAAGGAGGTGTGAGTGTGTGTGTGTTTGATAAGGTCTGTTTCCAAACAGTGAGAATATTCTTAGTTAATTATGCTAATTAATGGTTATTTGTTGTTCAAATAATTAAATATAATAAATAGTCCACAACGTACTAAAAGATGGCTATAGAGAGCCCGCAAGATAATTTTTAGAGTTCCGTATCTACCTCAAAAAGAAAAAATGGAACCCTTATTGGATCACTTTGTTGTCTGTCTGTACCTATATCTATCACGACCCTTTATCTCGGGAACATGTTGAGTTGAAATTAATACCATATACTCTAAATCTTCAGTGACCGATCGAATTCCAATAAGAACAGTCGCGTCGCGTCGCGTCGGTATAGCGCTGACGCAGCAGCATACCGTTCGTTACCTCTAGCCGTGCGCGGTCGCCGCGATGACCCAGTTACAGAATTTATTGCACAACTATTTGTATAAACAAAGTGTTAAGGTGAAGTTGTTATTATTCTAATAATCATGGCTTCGTCATGCACAATTAAAATCAAAACTGAAACGGAACAATTGTTGTATAAACATTATACCGAAGAAAAGTTGGAACGCGAAAAGTTACAATGTTTGGTAAATGACCTCAAAGGTCAATTAGAACTACTTCAGCAGCAGCTTAAAAACATCCAGGAGCAAAAAACTGCAGACCTAGACAAGAAAAATGTCACTACTGAGAAGCCAATGCCAATCGAGTACGAGACAGACGAAGAGGAACTAGCAAAGGAAACAGAGTGGGTACGACAGAAGAGCAGAAAAAAAAGGAAATTGAACTCATCACCACTGTCCTCACCACCTCAACAAGGAGCCGATTCCAGCCAAAAACCTAAAGAAAATGTTAAAACAAAGAAACAGCCCACACCACCACCGATAGTTGTGGAAAATGTTAAAAACTACCAAGAGTTCTATGATCTTCTTTCAGCTAATCTAACGAAAGACTCGTTCATTACAAAAATGATGAATGGAGAAAAAGTTAAAATTAACTCCCATAATGATGACTCATACAGATCCATCACCAAGTTATTGTTACAGAATAACTGCTTGTGGTACTCGTATGAGAATAAACAAGACAGACCGATTAGGGTGATGGCAAAAAACCCTTCATTCTTCCTGCCTGCCAAATAGAATAGTTGAAGACCTGACAACTCAAGGATATAAAATAGAAGATGCAGTCAACAAACTGAGTTGGAAGAGCAAAGAGCCCCTCAGTATGTTTATGCTCTCATTCCAAAAAGATGAAGTCATTAAGAAAATCTACGGAATCAAATCCATACTGGGCTGTAAAGTGGATATACAGCCGTTAAAAACATCGAAGTTAATTCCACAATGCAAAAGGTGTCAAGCATATGGCCACACTCAGAAATACTGTTCCAAAGAACCCCGGTGTGTGAAGTGTACAGGCAAGCACCTAACCAGAGACTGCAATAAACCAGCAGAAGCAAAGCCAAAATGTGTTCACTGTGGTGAGCCCCACCCAGCTAACTATAGGGGATGCATAGTAGCTAAAGAGCTACAAAATATTAAAGATAAAAATACCAGAAAGAATGTGCCGATACCAAACTCTCAAGGTCCAAGTACAAACAAAGACAAAATACCTAGTGTCACCAAACTTGCTACTAAAAGTGTTTCGTACGCACAAATGACAAAAGGAGTCCAATCGTTGCCACAGTCACATATGAAACCAATGAGCCCTAACATGGATGAAAAGATTAACACAATCATAAATCTTTTAACTACGTTCGATGAAAGGCTGAAAAAACTTGAAAGTAGCACTAAAGCAGCTACCAAACAAAAAAGCAATATCCATGGCTAATTTATTAAAAATTATGGCATGGAATGCGAATGGACTGCTGAAACACCAGAACGAACTTACGGCAGTCCTAAATATGGAAAGTATTGATGTGTGCCTTATATCAGAGTCACATTTCACTAAAGAATCTCATATTCAGATCAAAGGATATAACGTATACCATGCATTGCATCCCAATAACACACCAAGAGGTGGTAGTGCTGTCATTATAAAAGAGAATATTTTTCACTATGAAGAACTCAAATATGAAAAAGAAGAAATAC
Organism: Ochropleura plecta; assembly: GCA_905475445.1. Taxonomy (NCBI): domain Eukaryota; kingdom Metazoa; phylum Arthropoda; class Insecta; order Lepidoptera; family Noctuidae; genus Ochropleura; species Ochropleura plecta. The sequence continues at coordinate 7,362,029 of FR997732.1, forward strand.
AAGCAGTGGCTGTCTGTGTCAAAACGAAATACTGTCTTGTCACTATTTCAGCCATATACTGTCCACCTAGGTATTCACTAAAAGCAGATCAGTACATTAATTTTCTAAACCTTCTTGGAAACAGATTCATTTTAGGAGGCGACTTTAATGCTAAAAATACATTTTGGGGATCTAGACTGACAACAACCAAAGGAAGAGAGCTACTGTGCGCAATTGAAGAAACACAATGCAAAACATTGTCAACAGGTAAGCCCACTTATTGGCCTACTGACACAAAAAAGATTCCCGATCTCATAGACTTTTTTATATATAAAAATATATCACCTAACCTTCTCCGCATTCAAGAAGGTTATGATATGAGCTCAGACCACTCACCTTTATTACTTACTCTAAGTGAGACTTTCTTGCTGAAAGAAACCTACCCGACATTGGTAAATAAGTACACTGATTGGGCAAGCTTTAAAATAGACTTGGACTCTGTAATAGATTTAAAAGTTCCACTAAAGAAACCAGAAGATCTGGATCGGGATATCAGTCATTTTATTACACAAATACAACAATGCGCCTGGAAAAACACGCCTACATTTAAGATCAAAAACAGACTTACATACTATCCAGCAGAAATCACAAAACTCATAAATGAAAAGAGGCGACAGAGACGAATATGGCAACAAACAAGATTTCCACAAGATAAAAGGATTCTGAACAACCTTACAAAACAGCTAAGTAGTGCAATTCAGAAATTCAAAAATGAATCAATGAGCAGTTATCTAAAACAACTAACTAGCTCACGCACGACAGATTACTCTCTGTGGAAAACTACAAAAAATTTAAAAAAGCCAATTATGCATATTCCCCCTATCAAGGATACTAACGGGCGGTGGGCAATAAGCAACGAGCAAAAAGCTATTAGGTTTGCACAACATCTGGAACTAATTTTTACGCCAAATAAAGAACACCAAGACAGCGCTTTGCTAGATGAAACATCAAATAATGATGAGCAAGAAATAAAATTGGTAACACCTAGAGAAGTATACAACGAAATCAAGCGTCTTCGACTAAAGAAATCACCTGGCTACGATCTTATTACCGGAGAAGTTCTTAAGAACCTCCCACGTAAAGCCATCGTAAAACTTACGACCCTTATCAATGCAACGTTCAGGCTTAAGTCTGTACCTGACCTGTGGAAAGTTGCCGAAGTTATAATGATACCAAAGCCTGGTAAACCACCTCACGAAACGACATCATATAGGCCGATCTCGCTGCTACCGATCATGTCAAAATTATTTGAAAAGCTTCTCTTGAAGCGGCTAAAACCCATCATAGAAGAAAGAAACTTGATCCCTGACTACCAATTTGGATTTAGGGAAAAACATTCGACAATAGACCAAGTACACAGGATTACCAACATTATAGAAAAGGCTTTAGAGGAAAACAAAGTTTGCTCAACGGTCTTCCTCGATGTAGCGCAAGCATTTGATAAGGTATGGCACAAAGGCCTCATTAACAAACTAAGAAATATGCTCCCTAAACAGTTTGCTGACATCTTAGAGTCTTACCTATCACAGCGTATGTTTAGAGTAAGACAAGATGATGCACATTCGGAACTAAAACCGATAAAAGCTGGAGTACCGCAAGGAAGTGTCCTAGGTCCCGTCTTGTACTTATTGTACACTTGCGATATTCCTGAATTAGAGAACAATACCATTGCCACATTTGCAGACGACACAGCTATAATGGCCACAGGCGTCACTCAAGAAGAAGCAGTGAAAAAAGTTCAAACAGCCGTCAATATCATCTTTGACTGGACAAAAAAATGGCGTGTGAAACTTAATGAAACAAAATCTGTTCACATAGACTTCACAAACAAAATGCAAAATTATCATCCGATAAACATAAACGGTCATGTCATACCATACGAAAATACAGCCAAATACTTAGGCATGACATTAGACGCAAAGCTTCGCTGGAAAGCTCATGTTAAAAAGAAACGCGACGAGCTAGAGCTTCGCTACAAGTCGATGTACTGGCTGATAGGAAAACATTCTTCGCTGTCAGTACACAACAAAGTACTGTTGTACAAACAAGTCCTCATGCCTGTATGGACTTATGGTATTCAGCTTTGGGGCTGTACCAAACAAAGTAACATCAAAATTATACAGCGTTTTCAAAACAAAGTACTCAGAGGTATCGTTAATGCGCCCTGGTACATTCGAAATGACGACCTTCATCGGGACCTCAAAGTAAACCTCGTCATAGACATAATTAAAAAGAACGCCGAAGCTCATGAACGAAGGCTTCACCATCATGTGAACATCGAGGCTATCCAGCTCCTCGACAACACGGACATAGTGAGAAGGCTAAAAAGGACAAAACCTTTCGAGCTAATTTAGTGAAGTGTTAGTTTAATGTAGTGAAGTGAGTGCTACCTATAAAGAACACAAGAAAAAAGTGTCTTCCCCTTAATAGAGACAATAAGAAAAGTGTTAATGGACACATTCTTAGTCATAGTCTCCCTAGCAAATTAAGTCAAAATAGAATTACTCATTAGCTTTAGTATTAAGCTAGATTGTATTTTTTATGATGTAACCGTATTAGGACACATTATACAAAAAAAAAAAAAAAAAATATATACTCTAATCTGTAGTCCATAGTCTCGAGCTGTGAAAAAATCAACCCTCTAAATTTACGCAGTGTCAAACAAAATGGCCATTTTAATCGAAAATTTGTACAGAACCCTCGGTTAGCGAGTCCGACTCGCACTCGCCGGTTTTTTTTCTTTAAAAACTTATTAAACTGCATTAAGCCGAAAGTGACTAAAAGTGCTGGCAGGAATATTTTTTGGTACACGCCACCCGGTTATCTTGCACACACTCTAGCAAGCAAGTCTTTTAATTAGTTTCTTATACCCAAAACATAAATTCGCAATTGGATTACCTGACCATAAAAACACGTACCCAATGAACAAAGAATATTTTTAATGGACGATACTTTTAGTCTCTACGATATTTTAAAAAAAAACGTTGCGCCACACTAGGAATTTCTCCTGTATCGTGGGTGCGTTTACAAACATTTAAACTCACATACACAAACAGCCAGACCCGAAACAACTATCTGCAGGTCATACAAATATTTGTTCCGTGCGGGAATCGAACCCGCGACACGCAGCTCAGCAGTAAATTACTCAGCAACTACGCCAACCGAGCCGTCTAAATCAACACATTTTAAATCAATAGGTAGAGGTAATTAGTTTATTTCTAAGTAGTATTTTTTTGCGAACTGTGCGTGGTTCCCATAGGTTAATATGGTGAGTTACTATTGTCTATAAATATATTTTTTTTGTTATGTTTTATTGAATAAACGAAAATTCAGAATCCTGGATTCATATGCCTATTGGAGTCATATTATCGAATCTGCGAATTAATCTTTGACTTTGACTACCCTTAATTTACGTAGTTTAATGTACGTCGTTAAGCGTTTTTGTAGCTCGCGCCTTTGTAAAAATCCCAATCGGTAATGACTAAAGGTCAATTAATAATTAATTGGATCAATTAATTTTCTTTGTTGAAAAATTTAATGAGGGTAACTTTACCCGTGCCATACAACCAGTAGCTAGCAACATTAGTTACATTGCATTCAATTAAATTTAAAAATAAATTTCTCTATAATTACCCTATTTACCTATATTTTTGTACTTACCAACGAGAAAAAAATCGTAAATTACTTACTGATTCCATGTGATGTGTGTGTGATTCACTGTTTGCATGTGTATTTCCTCATGTAAAATTCTCGGAAAGCACATTGATTAAACAAGGACAAACGATTATTTTTCCGATAGCTGCACTGGTAGTGCGTGCTGAGCATTATAGATGGCGCTACATGTCTATTCCAGATTTGTTATCGCCCATGGGATGTTACTAAGGAGTCACAAGTAAAAGGATATGCCTTTTTATACTAACACTAATGTCGACTAATTATTTCTAGATTATTTCAAATTCAATTCAGGCTAGGCAACATCTTTTGCAATTAAAATACTGCCTTGTCCAGGAAATTTGAAATAAAATCAATCAAAACAGCAACATCACAAATTTGTTACGGATCACTAACTCCGAACCAACTATCTATAGGTACCTATGTTAGTAAAATTTAAAACAATCAATATTCATATTTGAATTAAATATAATAGGTATACCTAGGTACATATTGATTGTTTTAAATTTTACTAACATAGTTTTTAAATTTCTTCTACTGACATACCTAATTATTATTAGGTATATGGACTTGTAACTTTATGTTCCTGGTCTGAAATAAATATTTTCAATTTCAATATTTAAATCAACTAATTATAAAATCTACCAGAAACGTACTTCACGTAACCGTAACGACTAAGTTACATCAGGTGACTTCCAGATCGTTTCAAAGTCGTAACATCTAAAATTGGGTCTGACTCATCCGGCCGGGTCAGATGTAAAGCTTGCGGTCGATACTGCTAAGGGAGGCCCTTCGTAGTCCCTTTTATTTACATAACTGATTGGTTGGTAACCAACCGCACATGCTCATACAAGTATAAAGTTCCTAAGGACTTAAATACATTCTGAAGTTCCTACTTATGTAGTTATTTGGTACCTATTCACTGTCTCTGCTTATTTTGCACGTTAAACCGTTGGGCCCAGCTGTCATTTATAGATGACAGTTGTTATGAGAGCTTTGAAGCGTGACCAGTCTTACAAAGAAGTATTTTATTACCCAGTACTAACTGGGTTATGGAAGTTGAATAGGCAGTCGCTTCATATCTTACTTCCTACTAATATCAGAAATGCAAATGTTTGCGAGGATGGAACAAATATTCAAACATCCATGTAAGGAAATTTGTTACTCTTTCCCGTCAAAACGGCTGAACGGATCTTGATGAAATTTGGCACAGAGGTAGATTATAGTCTGGAATAACACATATGGGTTATTCCAGACTATAATCTACCTATAATCTATAATCTACATTTTTTGATCATTTATTTATTTATTTATTAAGGATCGCCAACAGAAGATGTACACAGATCATTAAACTTAAATTATGGACGACAATAGTATCACGTAGGTGCACTCCTTCACTTACAGGAGACCACAGCATGCACAATATAATTAACTATAAGCTAACAAATTACAAATTAATTAATTTAAATACCTAAACATTTCGCACCTTTAGGATGAAAACGAAGTAACTCAAAAAATCTACTTTTAGGGAAATACCAAAACAAGTTTTAAAATTCTGACACCACCGCAATCTTTCGTCTATTATTTTGTGATTATTTACGCCAGTGACTATGTTTGTATTGTAAATTATAAAGAAGTTGTTGATGAAGATTTTTATGACACTATAATAGCTGAATTATAGTGTCATAAAAAACAGACCTATTAAAAAGAAAATCATCACGCGGGCGAAGCCGCGGGCGCCAGCTAGTATAAATATATAGTCAGCTTCATATAGTTTCGGGAAAGAAACGGTTAGGCAGGTTTTTTACACATCTGCCTGCCCTTGTAACATGTAACTTGGGGTTCGCGAAACATGCAATCACTTACCTACTTCTGTTATTTCCTGCCATTTCTCTCACAATTCATCCACCTCACCTTATCATCACATCGGTTTGAAAAAATGGAAAAATAAATCTCAAAATCATCAATCATTCAAACACATGTAAACGCTTCCTTAACTTAAAAAAAATACTAAGTACACGTTAAGTCGTTACGACACCGTCACGATACCGCAACTGTATCCTAATAAAATACATTCCCAAATCGTATCGTCTAAAAGGCCCTACCACCCTCCCGGTGGGAGGTAATCCGCTGGGTCGATACGCCACCCTCGGCAGACGCCCTTCAGCCACCGTTACTAGGTACCTACCTACGCGACCGATTAGCTACCCCCCTCAGTACCCCCCTCTGTGGGTGTTTCTTTGAATTACAATCGTTAGTTAACGTAATGAAGCGAATTATGAGGAATATCTCGTTATTTCTTAAAATAAATTTGTAGGAAATTTTTGCGCCGAGATTATTTTGCCTTTGAAGTAAATTAGTGTTGCCATATTTAATTTATTGTACGATAACAGCCAGGATAATAATATTAAATACGTATGTGGAAGTTATAAGACACTAGCTTCCGCCCGCGGCTTCGTCCAAAGCTTAGTTACTTTGGGCTAACAGTTAGCGTTAGCCCAAAGTAACTACTTATGCTTTAAATCCGCGTGATGATCGAAAAAAATATATCTTTCTCTCCCCATTTCTTCCCTCTTTCTCAGTCAATACTCACTTTAAAAAAATGGCCTATGTCCGTCTCCACGGTCCCAACTATATCTGTACCAAAATTCATCGAAATCGGTTTAGCCATTTAGGCGTGAAGATGTAACAAACAAACAAACTCACTTTCGCTTTTATAATATTAGTAAGGATTTACGTGCCCAACAATCCGCACGAGGCGCTCTCCAACATTTTTCTCTTTTTATGAAACTATCGTACACGGTTTTTATTTTCAGATGGGCATCATCAAGTAACTTCTCCCTATCTGTCCGGAGCGGAAGGGTGTGTCAGATTTTTACTGACTAAAACTTAACCATTCTCCTTCTTTTGCTCTTTGTGTTCAGGGCCGAGATCTCTTTTAAACAACCCGCGACCCTGGCAAGCAGTGACGCTGACCGGCCCCTCTGCTTCGCTAACATCTCTTTGAGGCGCGCTTGGAACACGAACGCGCCGTTGTTATGGCCTGTCGTCACTAGACGGACGGACGGTGAGCTACCCATTGCTCACCGTCCATAGGCCCGTGTCTACGGCGGCCGGAAGTCGTCTTGCAGCACCCAACACCCGGAGAATCTCCCGCGGCGTCTGGGCTGGTTTGAGGTTCAGCGTATACGGCTACATACTTACATTATCATGCTCGTAGCAATAGGTTCCCTTCCATTTAATCCAAAGCTAAAACAGCGTTTGTGTAGGTAAAATGCGAGCCTTAACATAATTAACGGCAATTTAAAAGCAAAGCAAAAAAAAACTCGCCAGGATAGTTCTCTCACCAATCAGACTGGCTTCACCGCTCATACCGATTGCCTGGAGACAATTCTCATGATGAGCTATGGTTTAAACTTTCAAAGTGACCAGTAGTTCATTCGCAGTCTACGTAAGATCGACGAGTCTTCAGGAGGTAGGCCGAAGCGCAATCCTTTGGATATTTGGTAGCAAATAAGCAGGCGGCTTAGGTACGTTGGCGAAAAGCAATAAATCAAATCAAATCATTTATTTCAATTAGACCATTACAGGCACTTTTGAATATCAAGAAACAAAATGAATCTACAGTCCCGGTCACAAGGCATAATAACTTGTGAAAGTACTGTAGTTGCCCATTCCAAAGCGTTGATCTCTATGGAGAAGAATGGGCAAGAAACTCCATGGACACTCTTTTAAATTATAATATTTTTACAAAATTGTATTTACATCATTCATGTTGAGATTATACAAATATGTGAGAACGATGTAGAAAGACGTGCACAGTAAGAGCGTCCAGAGTAAATAAAAAGCAAAATTTAATTTTTAATCTAAATAAGTTAAAAATGAACCGTGGTAGCTAAAAAATGTCCAGTCCCAACTGACAGCGCCCGTTCACGAACATGACGATATGGATCAGCCCCATTCAGCACGACCATTTTGAAGGGAGCTAAATGACCCGACACATCCGACCCGCCACGATCAGCGAGACATTTAAGTGAGCATGACACTATCAACCACCAGGGCTATAATAGCCACGCCAATTAACATAAACAATATCATTAACATCGCCAGATTAATAGCTTGCTATCATTAAAAAAAAAACTAGGCAAAGAGCAAGCCAGACTCGCGCACCGAGGGTTCTGTACGATTTTGCGAAAGAAACGGCCATATCTTTTGACTGCGTAAACTTAGAGGGTTGTTTTTTTCACAGCTCCAAAGGACCACAGACTTTAGCATAGACAGACAGACAGACATACAGACGGATAACAAAGTGATCCAATAAAGGTTCTTTTTTTCTTTTTCATCATTTTCCTGCCCTTGTCCCATTCTATTTGGGGTCGGCGCAACACGTTTTCTTCTTCCATTCTCCCCTATCAGACGTCACGGCATCATTTACTCCTTTCTCCTTCATATCATTCCTTACACAATCCATCCATCTTTTCTTTGGCCTTCCTCTCGCTCTCCGTCCATCAACATTCAGATTCATCACTCTTTTAGTCACATGTCCTTCATCCCTCCTCATTACATGTCCTTTCTTTTTTTCTTTTTGAGGTAAGTTAATTTCAGGGTTCCCCTGAATTTCCTGGTATCTTCCTTGCTCAGTAGTTTTTTGATGTGCTATTAATATATTTTGATATTTTAACTATTCCTGGAACATTATTATTTGAATTTTGTAAATTTGCTAGAAGACACTCCAACTTATTTCAACGTCTTGGAGGCACTGTTACGTATAACACGAGATATCCTCATAGGCTGATTATTCCGTCGATGAAAAGCCACTTGTATCATAGAGGTGGCTTTCCAATGATAACAAAAATCCTTACTATATATATAATATTATAAAAGCGAAAGTGAGTTTGTTTGTTTGTTACGTCTTCACGCCTAAATGGATTTTGATTAATTTTGGTACAGAGATAGTTGGGATCCTGGAGAAGGACATAGGCTAAAAAAAGTGAGATAAGGGGAAGAAAAAGGGAAGAAAAGGGGAGAGAAACATATATTTTTTCGATCATCACGCGGGTTAAAGTTAGCGTTAGCCCAAAGTCACACTCAAATGCCACGCGGACGAAGTCGCGGGCGAAAACTAGTATTTAATAAATTACCAAGATCATAATCATAGGGAACTCCCAATCAATCGATTTAAAGCAATATTGTTTAAAATTCTTGTATACAAATCATTTTATTCGGTGCAAGAGTATTTAACTTCAAAGATTCACGTTGATATTTTTCTAATAATTATTAACTGACGTATGATTGACATTATTAATATTATTGCATACCAATTCTTTTAGCTTATTTTTTTTTTAAATGTATTCCATAATATTATATTTTTTCCCGGGTCTGGCAAATTGTTAGTGCCGACGACAACGACAGTTTGACGACACGGTTGGCGCAATGACTGAGCAATCGACTGCTGGGCTGCGTGTCGCGGGTTCGATCCCCGCACGGAAGAAATATTCGTATGAGTAGTTGTTTCGGGTCTGGCTGTTTGTGTGTGTTTAAATGTTTGTAAACGCACCCACGATACTGGAGAAATTCCTAGTACGAGGCAACGTTATTTAAAAAAAAATGCGTTCTTCCATCAGGAATTTCTCAGCAGAACGAAATCTGCATTTCTACGAAGCTGATGACAATAGGGTCGCCCCTTATAACATAACTGTCGAACTGTGGGTGTACTACAATTGGATACTTACATCTCTGTCTAACTCTTCGAGGATAACAAACGCGATGTTATGTTTTTAGCAATTAACCACATTTTTATCCTCAAGTTTTCTCGATCAAACGTTTATTGATTACATTGGCGTTTTATCTAACTTTGTGAGTTAGTTAACATTTTAGTCCACTTCCACAGATAACTTTAAAATAAAACCGGTCAAGTGCGATTTAGAGTCGGGTACCGAGTGTTCCGTAAAAACTTATTATTAAAATAATTATAAAAACAGCCATATCTTTTGACTGCGAAGACTTACAGGGTTCATTCTTTTACCGATGTAAGGGACAATAGATTTGAGTATAAGGTCTTAATTTCAAATCGATATCTCGACGCGTTCCCGAGATAAAAGGTCTTGACAGACAGACAGAAAGACGGACAACAAAGTGGGGTTCCGTTTTTTCCTTTTGAGGTACAGAATCTTAAAAACAACAATAATAATGTATGCAGTTTACAACAATGAGCTCATTTGGTTAGCACCCAACCGTTCAAAGGTTTTTTTTTAAATCCTCGTCAGGTAAAGAAGCCACAAAAAGGTGTGGGTTTAAGTTACAACTTTAGCCTACCGAGTACCTACCGAATATTCAATCCAAACGGTTTAATCATTTAATATGATTAAATAAATAATCAATGCAATGAGACAAACGTGGAACCGTCATCATCATGAATGTCGTCACTGGACGGACGGATGATGAGCTACCCATTGCTCACCGTCCACAGACCCGCTTCTACGGTGACCGGGAGTCGCTTCACGGAGCCCGATGCTCGGATTCTCTCCTGCGGCAACTGGGTTGGATTGAGGTTCTCTCCTTCAAACGCCCGGCCAAGGAGGTGGCCGCTAGCATAACAGCTTCAACACTTAGGAACTTCAGAATGTATTTAGTCCTTTAGGAACGTTTTGCAAGGTTGAGTTATGGGTGAGACCTTTCATTTTGACACACCATTCTGGGTATACGATCCTGTTAGTGTAGTGTAGTACCTAGTAGTTTAATGTTAGTCGCTGATATAATCAATCTCTCAGATGGAATGTGGAGATCGAGAGCAGCTTAAATAGCACTGAAATCAAAATCAAGTCATTTATTCAAACTAGGCTGATGAGCAGTGCTTTTTGAACGTCATTCGGAAGACAGTCCCACAAAACGCACACCCTTCGCCACTTTCTAGTGTTTTAGCTGGGAAGAAGAAGTGGCGGAACAAACTCACCAGCAACACAACTGTCTGATGGGTTTGATGAACCAGACTTTATACAGTAATATCCAAGGTACACATTACAAGGAATCCGACCCCCGACGCTACCGCGGTCAATGACATCTAAGGGAGCATTACGAGACCCAGGGTTGCGGGGTGTTCGAAAGAGATACCGCGGCCCCGGAACGTAAAGGACAACAGAAGGAACATGGGTGGGTTTTTGTCAGTAAAAGTCTGACATGCCCCGCTCCGCCCAGAGCGGGGGAAGTCATTTAAAGATTTCCCACCCGAAAAAAAAAGGGAGCATTACGAACATGCCACGGGTTGCCCAGTTAGAAATAATATTATGATCTGTGTGAAGTTCATGCCTTTCTCATTATTTTGTACTTATTACAATAATTATACCAAAACGTTTAGGTTAAACCAAACTGCAAGTCCATGCTTACAACGGACCCGTAATTATACCTGTTTTTTTCCTTATTGTTGGTTAACCGCTTGCCCACAATTTTCCTCGATTTTATTTAAATATAATGAATAAATGGGTACCAATTATTCATTATATTAAAGGCCAGTTGGTACCTATAGAAGTATAACTGCTAAAATAGGTACCTACTTGTAGTTTATTTTAACAAACTGCTCGTTATTTCTTGTCCTTGCGCAATATTCCCAAAGGGGGAAATTAAATGAGAACGCAAACTTAATTAACTTAGTTCATACAAGTACCTACCTACATGCGATCTTACACGATTATACCTACCTCGATCAATTTCGGTCAATGTAAACAGCCCCATGTTTTAATTGGGAGACCATTACCTATACCTGTAAGTACGTACCTAACGGATAAAACTGTGTTTAAAAATCCTTAAATGAGTGCGTGGTGGTAATCGTAAAGTAAAAACGACCTGTAGCAATTTAGAACAAACAGAAGCAGTATAATTTAAGGATATGAATTAATTGATTAAGTAAATATATTTAACTAGCTTTTGCCCGCGGCTTCGCTCGCGTTAAATTCGGGGTAACACAGTTCCCCTTTCCTGATTTGCAGGTACCGGCTACCTGTAGTTTTTGCCCTTGCGCCTTATTTATTGTCATAGCAAGCTAAGTTTTGCTTTTTCTTTCCTCTCTCTCCCTCATTTCTCACTTTAAAAAAAATGGCTATGTCCGTCTCCAGAGTCCCAACTATCTCTGTACCAAAATTCATAAAATCGGTTTAGCCATTAAGGCGTAAAGACGTAACAAACAAACAAACTCACTTTCGATTTTATAATATTAGTAAGGAGTGACTTAGGTACTTACGTTATGTTTACACCGCGTAGGTAGGTACACGTGCTAGGGCCTCCGAACCTGATGCAGTTGACGTCTAAAAAGATCAAGATTTTTGTCTTTTTATATCATTGCGTTTTTCGACAACCGTGTGTCACTAGCAGGATTCAGCAGAATACCAGCGTCAGGTAGTCTACCTGGCATTATGCTGAGCTGGACTCTTATTTGGTCCATTCTTGAGACACACACCGCCCAGTAGTGGGCGACCGTTATAAATATATGTGATGTGTCTAAACGTCTATGGCTAACTTCTACCTTAATTTTTTAAAATCATTTCTCAGTTTGATATTTTTTTGTGTTATTTCCTGTATTGTGTCTTTTGTTACATCAAATTAATGATTTATCTGTCCATCAAATGACCAATATTTCGCCAGGTATGTTTAAGTCCCTTGGTTCAGAGCGAGAGGTAATGGAAAATAATGACCTTCTTTTGCGAAGCAGTTATGCTAGGGAAGGAGGTGGCTGGACGTTTGAGGGAGAGAACCTCAAACCGTCCAGACGCATCCCGACCACTGAATGGACCTGTGGATGGTGAGCAATGGGTAGCTCACTGTCCGTCCGTCTAGTGACGACAGGCCGTGTCGACGGCGCGTTCGTGTTCCACGAGCGCCTCAAAAAGATGTCAGTAAAAAAGAGAGGCCTGCCAAAGCCACTGCCTGCCGGGGTTGTGGGTTGTTCAAAAGAGATACCGCTTCCCCGAAACATATAGGGCAAAAGGATGGGTTTTAGTTAGTAAAAGTTTGACTCACCCTTCCACTCCGCCCAGAGAAGAGGTAATTTGATGATTGCCCCTCCCAAAAAGAAGATAAAGTGGTAAGTAAAACGCCATCAACAGGCACAAATTTAGATTCTATTGCTGTTTCAGAGAAAATCTTGATAAAAAAATCAATCACTCTACCCGAGATAGGAATCGAACCAAAGAGCTCCTGTTGCGACCACTCATAACCTATGCCAATATCTAAAAACCGGCCAAGCACGAGGGTTCAGTACCTACAAACTTGCGCCATATGCAATATGCACGCAATGCAATTTCAACTCGAGATCACCACGAGGTCCCGATATAAAGGGTCCTGACATATTATCTGCCTGACAGACAGACAAACGGACAACAATGGCCCCGGAACATAAAGGGCAATAGAAGGAACATGGGTGGGTTTTAGTCAGTATAAGTCTGACACTCTCCCCCACTCCGCCCAGAGCGGGGGAAGTTATTTGGTGATTTTCCATCCGCAAAAAAAAAGGGTTTCGTTTTTACCCTATATAAAGTTAAAAACCAAAATTCTAACACAATAAAGTCTTCTGCATACTTTGATGTTATCCCTCAACATCGTACAGCCTAAAGACGGGTCCTGCTGAACATTTGCCTTCCAAAGCAACGCTAGAACGACCGATAAACAACATCGAAATCCCGGCTCTGCCTGGAATAACGACCACAAAGCGCCTCCACTTTACAGTAATCCGGTTTTGCCAAAATATTTTTTTTATTAATTACTTAGATACTGGTGTCCTTTAAATTCTTGTAGGACCCTATATACCTACCTGCACGCGATTGACCAGCCTGCCAAAACAAGTTCAGGAACTTAAGAGTCCAACAAAAACTTCAATTTTCAAAACAGTTATCTGTTTGCATGAGATAATGTGAGTACGCCTTTCAAAAGAGGGCGTTCCATTATGACCCTTCCAATTTTCAATATCCGTACCAAAAGTGGGTGTATCGCAAGTTCACTAACTGGGACTCAAACTTACGAAATCTCTATAGCAAGCCCGTAATTGTATACTTACACTCATGGCTAAGTCAATTCGTGCAATTATATACCTTTTTCCTTATTTTGTTATGATATTAATAAAGGCATTTTTCCCTATATGCCCATAACGTATGGTAGATCGTTGTGGCGTTGTGTAGCGGTGGGGTCTGTAGCGAAGCGCGCACGCCCGCGCCGGCGCAGGGCCACTCCTGGGGGCGGGCCGCGTCGGTCGCCCCGCCCCGCGCCCCGCCCTCCGGCCCTTCGACAAAGGTACTGCAGCTTAGTGAATGGCTTTTATAAGTTTGACGTGATTTTGAATTTCTTGTAGAAGTTGTTTTAGGTTTCTTGTTGCATGTTCTGAGAGATGTGGCTAATGGTATTTGCTCGTAAGTTTTCTTAGCAAGTGGAGTTTTCGTGCAGGTAATAGAAAAGTCACAGGGCTTTTTCGAAAATCCTGGTAAGTTTTGTTAACGTTTGCCTTATTGGGCGATTTTTGTTAGTTAGTTACGCGTTTGTTCGTTTCAGAAATTGGTCAATTCACTACTAAGACATGTTTGTTTTTTGAAACTGTTCCAATCAGAAATATGCCTCCGATTGATCGGCAGGTGTTCTTGCATTTCTAGAAGTTTCTACAACTATTTTATTAGGAGTAGGCATATGTATATCACGCTTAGTAAGTATTTTGTTGTTGCCATTCCTTATCTTACGAGTTGATGATTGTTTAGCAACTAATTACTTACCTATTTTTAATTATTTATTGAGTGTAAAATGCGTACTTAGTTACTTTGAATTAATATCAAGAAGTCATATGTCAATTCTATTATAAAACCGTTCTAGAAATCTGTAAAGCTGTTTAAGCGGTTATCTCGTTTTAACGGCTTTTTGGTGACTCGAAGATCGTAGACCATCTGGTGTGAACGTGATCGAACGATCCTATCTTCTCATGTAGGTATTACGCTTTGACATGAGCTGTTATATTTTTGACTATTCAAAAGTCACAAGTCTTAATGAAATAACTGGTTTGAGTTTGATCTAACTAAAAAGCAACATCTATCGTCATGTTCATGACTGTCATGTTTTTGCAGGTATTTTGTGACAAAAAAGGAGGAAACTGTTACATGGATTGTACCTAACCTCAACATTATCTTTCTGCCGTTATCCCTGTTACTAATAGCCGACGCAACGAGTTTTTATTTCTTTTTCTTTCATATCTCATTTCATTCCTCATACAATCCGTCCATCGTTTTCTTGGTCTTCCACTCCGTCTCCATCCATCAACATGTATATTCATGGGCATTGTATTTAACCTGAAATCAAAATTCTAAACATCTCCAACGTCCAATCGATTGTATAATGAAATATTTGTCCCACTAACTTTAACGAAGAGAAGGCCTGTTTTCCAACAGTGGGTACTTTATAAGTTGAAAAGAAGAAGGTGGAAAAAGAACAGGGTGGAGTCCTTTTGTCCCTTTCCCGGAGCTATCAACCAAGCATTCTGTTCCTCAAACTAAGTGACTCTACGCAAAAATTCTTACTAGGAAACAACTTTTTTAATAGGTAGGAAACCAAGTTTTATACTAAACTTAAAAGTAACGTAAGTACTCACAAAAAAAAATGTTGATAACCTCTGTAAGAGGTTTTATACCTTTACTAAAGTCGAATGCTGGCTGGTTGGTCATGCATGACGTTCCAATACTCAGGTCGTTTTAAATAAAGAATTAGAAGAAGAAGACTAGATAATGGTGTAGGAAGTGTGAGATGTATCTAATCTTTCAAATATAGTATAAAAATATAATCTTGAAAGTATTTCTCACATTGCTCATAGATGCATCAAATAGTAAACGGTTTATCGATTATCACCCATGTTCCTTCTAAGTTATTGCTCTATACGTTCCGGGGCCGCGGTATCGCTTTCGAACAACCCGCAACCCCGGCAGAAAGTTAAAACCTTAAGACTAGTTTAAAAAAACCTCCATTATTTTTGAAACTAGAAGGTTCCCAGATATGGAATGTGCCATATCAAAACAAATATATAAAATAAACAACAATATTGGACCTTAAATAAGACCTAATTACACACGATACTAAACTTATGCAAGTGGGCTTAAATTAGGAAGATTCCTGTGCTATAAGCGTCAGTTACTTTCTTTTAAATGACGGGTAGAACAACTGTCGACCTCTTTAGAGGTAGGTGTATGACGAAGCCACAGTATCATAGAAACTAAGAATATACCTATCAGTAGTGAACTCAGTAGATAGCATGTTAGTATTTTCTTGCGCTCATGGGAGGATGCATCTGCCCTTTGCTCACATTAGTCGCCCGGCTACCTCCATGGGAATAGAAGGCGTGGCTTATTCTTTGAACGAAGAAACGCGACTGACTTTTGTTGTTAGTTCCATAGGGGTTAATGAGATAACATTCTGTTTTGTTCATTAGTACTTTTGAACTTTATGGTTCTTGAAAACAGTTGTTGCTTGTTTTTTTTTTCTTTTTCATCTTTGTCGGTTTGATTGTGGAAGTTTTTATTGCATTAACTTTTAAAAAGGTTTTATTTTAAGCTTAGGTACTCGTCAGAAGTTGTTGCTTTTAGTTCAATTGTTTTTTTTTATACTGACTGTATTTTTTAATTATTGTCTCCTCTATAGACTTAGGTATCTACATCTAAGGATGAGAGTTTTTCGTTACCTTCGGTCCTAAGTTTGCATAATAAGACTCTTATCGGCGTTATGGTGTTGTCGAGTCTTTTGGAAGTTAAATCCCAAAGACAATAAATAAATAAGACAATAAAGGTGGTGACGTTCTAAATGGAAGAGGTTCAGTTCTGTATTCATGTGAAGGAAACAATTTTGCTTACGCGTATTTACGTCTTAATAAATAGTAGGGCTATTCTCTAAAAATACAGTGTCGTACTTAACGCTAACGCAACGGTTTTATAGAGAGTCGTCTGGGGTCGTGTCGAAAATGTCCCTACAGAAATATAAAGTTGGCATGTTGAGACGACTAATCAGTGAATGATGATTTATAATTCAACAGCGATTTATTTCGGATCTGATTAGATATTTTGCGTAGTAAAGCTTGATGGCTTGCAGATAAGGATTGTAAAAAATACATGTTACGTCAGTATAAAGTACTTACTGCGAAACAAGGGCAGGGAGATCCGTTATCGATGAAGAAGAGGTTCGTTGTCTTCAGCATCATCGTTTAGCCGAAAAACGACTTACTTCTTACCTAATCCTACATCCAACGGTCGAAAGTCTGTTCACTAATAACCAGGGGGCAAACTGACATGTTTCAAGGATGAAAAATTCATTGACGTAAGCTAACGAAAAGTTATTGACTTATGCTACAGAAAATCATCTATCATCCTTTTTGTTTTTTGTAGAACCTTTTGCTACTTGCGTCATAGATCGTCGGTTCTGCAAGCTTATTGCCCCGCCCACTGCTACTTAAGTTGGTATTTTTTTCTGACTAAGTAGCTTAGGTACCTTGGTTGTGTCCCCTTATTCGATCTCTCCATTTGGGTGATCTGTTTTATCTCGTCAGTAACCATTGCTAGATTCTTTATTTGTCATTATACAAAGCGGCAATTATGGTGTTTATAGCTTTAACTGTTTAAAACTCCAACTTAGAAATAAAGTTAACTTTAAAGTTTAGTTTTTCGGGAATGCGTAGATACATTACATTCTCTCAATCATAGGTGGCGCTGTTCGTATGACTTAGAATGCGCGTTTACGAAACGGTATGACGTTTTTTAATTAATTTCATTTTGCTATTTCTGTTTTTGTATTATCATTTTTATTTATTTCACTTCGTTTAGTTAGTAGTCGTTGAATATTTTTATGTAGAAAACCTTTAGTTGCATTTTAATGCAATGCCGCGTTGGTGCTCAATATTGGAATCAGAGGATGCTATGCTAGCGAATTGAATTTTGATTTTGTCTTATTTAAGATGCCTAAACCTTCACTTAGTATGTATTGTTGTAATAGCTGAAAACATAAGAAGCTTACAAATATTAGCTCACTGAATACCACTTGCGAGAAGTAGATACTAGGTAGATGTCAATTAATAATTTAAGAAAATACCTACCTTATACTGTTTTTGCTGTAAGTAGCATGGTGTGGGTGACAATAGATGAAAATACTAGTTTAGTGATGGGATGTATTAACTATGATGGGTAGTCCTTTAAGATTATGATAATCAGGGTAAAGCCTATAATCAGATGTGACGGTAAATCGAGATAACGTTCTAGATTGAAGAGGAAACAGTTCATTTAACTAATGTCACCCGTACCATGCTACAGCGAAAGCAGTATACATAGGTACGTTATGATTGTAGTAGCTAAATCATAGTCTAAAAATAGCAGCCATACAACTTAAACATTTAGTATCATCAACTAAAATCATAACCATACAAAAGAAAAGATCTAACGTAACCTATAGCAAGAGAACGAAAGATATAATACAAAGGATACCATAAGATAACAAAAAAAAAACCATTAAATCTTCCATTCCCTATTCAAAATTCAAACCTACGCACACACACATTAACAGTATCCCCGGCCCTAATGCGAGAGCGAGACGGGGAGAAGGGGCGTGGGCGTGTCCATCCACAAGTGGTGAGACAGCAATACATCTCTTCAAGTTTATGCGCTCCTGGTACCTTGACGTCAGTTTTACCTGCGGGAAAACGTGCCGGGCCGACGGGTGGCGTTCTCGTTTGAATTTGAGGATAGTTTTATGAATTTGTGAACTTACGAATAAATACACTAGGTAAAGGTTGATAGAAAATGTTAAAAGTTATCTATGGGACACGATAGAAATAGATTCCAATTCTAAATTTATTCAATTAACGTTAAAAATTCCAGTATATCCCGAGACGAGTATGATAAGATTGATATACGGAACGTGTTCTCTTTGTGTAAAAGTACCTACTATCAAAGATTTACATTCATATGATTTGAGACAAAAATAACACTAGGTGTCATTTATACAAACACAGACAGGGATTATTGTTGTAGCTTATCTGTGGGAGAGACTTAATTAAATCCATCAAAAGGTCTTCAATCTATCCACCGAATTCATAAAATGATTCATATAATATTGGCACTAACATTTACTCACACACTGGTGATGAATGTGATGATATAGTTTGTTATCAATCAGATTTAACCATTTATTGATGGAAAAAATTATGAATTTGATAAACTATTGTAATTATTTCTCTATAAGATCCAGCAAATTCCAAGAGAATAAGTATAGCAATTTCTTCGCAACACATTTTTAATGGCTCTATTTGTTAAAAACCTTAATTAATAGTGTTGAAAAGGCTGCAATAATAAAAATAACAAGCCTGATAGAAACGCCAACAGCTAAATTAAAAAGTAATCTATACCTCAAGAAAAGACAAAGCTTATTAATGTAATGAGTATTTAATTACATAGAAGGTCAGTAGATACAAATAGGTACTTAATTAATTGTAATGTTAGCAAATTAAATGTATCTGTTATACAGAATAAGTACATAATTTGACGTCTATTTTTCTGATGCACCTACGTTTTAATTTGCGTCAATATGAGATGACATTCTTCAATTTCAAAAATGTTGGGCTATTTAATGAATATCTTATTTTTTGAGTCGTTGTACTTTTGGGAATCGGTAAGAATTGGCCTCAACCGTTGTTGATAAGAATGATCATTCTTTAAGTAAGTAGATTAAATTCCAATTGACCATTTTTTTTTAAATATGGGTATTCGATTAGCAACAGCTAATTCTGTAGAATCGATTTAAGAAGCTAGTGATTAAAAAAATATTCTTTTGATTACAGTAATATAATAGTCAAAATCTACGGGGTTGAGCTTGAACTTTGCTTGCCGTCAGTGCATATCTTAGCCGGTCCAATCCAAAATTCGTAGGCTATTGTGGTACATTCGTGAATTTATTGTAGCATTCTGTGCTTCAACTGCCTTTTAACCAGACAAATTCCAAAATGATTTATTTGTATTAATTTATTTATTATTTATGTAAGTACACACAGTAAACCAGACAAGATAAAAAACATATAAAATTTGAGTACAAAGGTACTGCTTATTTCTTAAGAAATTTCTGCCAGCAGACCTGCGAAAGGAGATATGAGAACGAAATGTAGACGATAGTGTGTGAAAGAGTATTAGGAAAAATATGTGTGTGTGCCTTAACTTTGTATGTTCCGGTCTTGTAGCTAGAACGCGTACAAACGGGAAGAAACGTCAAATTGACGATGGTTATATTTTATGATATATTGATGATAGAAATTAGAAAAGTATGCGGCATTTAAAGACATTAAAAAAGTAAGTTAATTGTCACTTAATCGTAGAAAGAGACGTGTTCGCGGAAATCTGCTGGATTCACGAAGCACAAGACTTGTTTGTAAGGTTTGGTGACGCTGACGAGAAACGTATCTCCAGAAGTAGACATCTTTTAAGATTTGCACTGTAGAGATAAAAGTTGTCATGCTACGCGTGTTGAAGTTTTTACAAGATACTGATGCTGAGCCGTATTGGTAGTAAGTTGATAATCAACCCTCCCATCCAGCTATTAAAAAGGTTTTAAAGGGAGAAGAAGCGAGTGCACTCAGCTAAGACTGGAATTTTGGTGACCAGCTTGGAAGTCTTTCATTTCAAATTTATAAATCTTCTACTAATATTTGTTGGTGATTAAGGATACAAGCTAGATAGTATTAATGGTTACCGGTTTTAAAAACTGGTCCTTACATCTGATAATCTAGTTGGTTGACTTGCAGTGTCTTGCTAACCGGCTTCAAAAAAATTAGGAGGTTCTGAATTCGAATGTTTAAATTTTGTTTTTATGGATGATAGGACATAACTCCATCATATAAAAGTAAATCTTCCAAATCCATCTATATATATATATATACATAGATGGATTTGGAAGATTTACTTTTCATTCAAAAGAAATTTATCCTTAAATAATCCCGCGATCTGATTATGCCTTACGGAGACAGACAACGGAACCCTTCAATAATAAACTGCAAATCTCTCGTGTTTGCTGCAATCGCTTGGATGTGTATTGTTTACATGATTCTACAACATATCATTTAGCATGTATCTGCCTAAAAGGGGTATCATATCCCAATTTTTTTCAGATATAGGTACTTCAGTTCCATTTTATTAGGGAAAAGCTTATAACTATGACATTATTATTCGTTTACTCATTTTAAACACATTTGTTTAAAATTATAAAATAATTCTTTAAAAAAAAACTTAATAATATAAAAAATAGTAGCCCACCGGTTTTGGGAACTGGATCCAAGCTTCCGGTGGTCAGGGCTCCAGAAAGAGGAACCTCATAATACGAGCCGTGTCCAAGAGTACTTACCGCTTTCTGAAACTAGCCCTTAATTCAGCTGACTATCGAGAGCCTCCTCAGATGTTCGACGGTCTTGGCAATTAAGCCACTGGCTGCATCAACTATCGGTACAATGATCGCTGAATCCACATTCCACACGTCGACAACCTCGCGAGCCAAGTCAATATACTTACCTACTTGATTAGCTTATCTTTGTGCATTCACGAGGTTCTCGTCATTGTTTATAAACAATATAAAATTAATGCACGGCAGTAATTTGTATAGGATATTCCAACTATAAATGGGAAAAAACACCAAAACGTGAAAAATAACTTCTGCTTGAGAAGTCGATGGCAAAAAAACTGAATCCAACAAACCAAAGAAAGACACCAACAGCTATACACTTTTTTTTTTCAAAAAAAGTTTTTTAAAACCTCCGTTGAAAAGTTACCTATTATAATCATTGGCGCGGGTACTTGATTGTTATTATCTGCTTGGCTTCCATTTTCTGTTTAGATTACGTATGTCATGTACGTAAGCATTTAGACAGCAAAATTATTGATTTATTAATCCCGGTGACATAGCATCTGCAAAAAAGATGTTTATTAGTATTAGATTCTCTTTCAAAGATTCTGTTATATTAACCACAAACACACAATCCTTTGGTCTCATAGTTTCTAGTATGTCAAACATAGTCATGTTTTGACTATTTTCTGGAAAAAACTGTTTCATTTTTATTCAGTAACAGGAAAGCAGTATTTGTAAATAGGTAATTATAGACTTTTAAACAGCGCTCGGTTTTCCTTAAGCAAATAATGTAAGAAGAAGCAGTAGGATATTTATTCTACAAATTAATTCAAGGCGGAACTGAATAAAACATAAACTAGATGATGACATGAAAATATAGACGACACGTAGGTGTGTTTATCATATCGCAATGCGGATATCACACCATAAGAACAAATACGGTGCCTCTATTTCTAAGGTTGGCACACACTAACAATTCGCCAGTGCCGCCAACGTCAGCCGACCAAAACAAACGTCACATCAGTCATAAACTGCGTTTCTTACTCACAAAACGTGCTCGTGTTATCGTGTACATGAATTTATTAAGCAGTCAAGGTGACGATCGATGAGGTCGCGCCTGCGCTTAACGCGCCAGACCACGTGGCTGTCAACAGATGGCGGTAGCTACCACTGCGCATGCCTCATAATATTGAACGCACGCACACATAGATACGACCCGTCCATACACACTGTAACACTCTGACATAAATCATATGTTGTTCGCTCCTAACCATACGGCTTCAAATTACCTCTGCGGCGCGTAATGACGCAAGTCAAATGTACTCCTCAATTTCCAAGTTTATTTAAATAGGTGTAAAGTCCAGTTTTGTTTGAGGTATGTTGGTTGGTGGAACAGAAGTGGACGAGTGAGCTAAATGTCTCACAGCGAGCAACCGTGGACGTCAATTACCGACTTTATCTGGTTGCCGTTTACGGGACGGCATACCGCTTGTGGATTCAACGGAGTATTTCCACATTCCTGCTTTCAAGATTTTAGTGGCTTAACATGAAGTTAAATGGAATTGATTGGAACGAGGTTTTTTATGTCCTAGCTCTATGTTGCATTGATGGTAAATATTTGATAGCCCGTTTTTCAGTAATAAATAATATTGTATCTATCTAAATTGATACATAACAAAATAATGTCGTTCTACATTATTTGAAACTATTCCTATTAATAGATACAATGTGTTTTTATTAAATTCTGGGATTAGGGATTTGTAGATGCAAATTTTGTCAATAACAGTCTAATCCTACCAATTTAATAGATACACACATAAACACTAAAATTGGCACACAAGTATTTTATCACCTGTATTAACACATTGGATACTTTTTAATCCAGTAGTACGATCCCGCGGTATAGTAATCAAACTCTACGCGGGGGAAGCCGCGAGCGGGCATTAGCTAGTAAAAAATAAACAAAAGGTGAAAAGGAAAAGAATCTGACTGTACGAAATAAGTGATCATAATTAAGTAACTACCTACATTTGTAGTTCTTTACAAGTCAGCAAAAAAGACAATAGAAGAAAAACAAAAGCACTGGCAAGCAAGAAAAACAAATCATTAAAACTTTGCTTTTCAAAGTTCATAAAGGGATCCTGAAATAAAAATAAGTACACAGTCAGCAATGAATGTGAAGCAGGAACTGCAAAATGGTAGTCGCTAACAAAACTCCATACTTTATGGCAGCTATGGGAAGTCTGCGAAGTTCTACGAGGGAACAAATTTATGTGTTGGCGATGCCAAGTTTGTCCGTGACAAAGTTGACGCAGTTAATATAGAGGCTTGAAAGTATTTTGCATTTTCATTGCACGAATGAAATTTCCATTGGCAGTGTGTTTGAATTTTACAGACATCTAAATCTAAACAGTTAGAGTTGTACTTTTAGTTGAATACGAAGTAGTATTTTGGACTTCTTTAATATGATAAATAAACCTCCATAATAAACAGAATAAACAAAAACGTGACAAAAAACATCAGCTTTATAAAAACCTTACAACAAAAATAACAACCAAAACGTAGGTGTGTCCTTATTTGTAAGTCAATAAGCCCCCGAAAGCTAAACTCTTCGAAGAAAAATGTTCAAAACAAAAAAAATAAAAGGTTTACAAAAAAGTTGGCGTCTCCGATCTTTGTGACAAAACCAATAATAAAACAGTTCTAAAGAAAAATGAAACCTACAACAAATTAAATGATAATGACAACGATAAAACAAAGTTTAATTAAAATTGTTCAAACTTTCTTATTTACAAGCGAAGTTAATGAGACCGGCGCGTTAAATGCTCAATCGGAACTGGTGACAAGTACCAGAGCGACATAACGCACAAGGAAGTTCGACGCGAGGCCGACGGAAGCCGGGAAATGTCTCTCCAATATTGCTGCCAAGCGCACACACGATAAAACTGTAGATAGCCGAGTTCGTTCCACAAAGTCATCTGTTCTCGCTACAAAATAAAATTTTATTTTTCGATTATTTTTTAGCATTTTTTCTTGGAAACCTGTGGTATTAAATTTTGAAACTTTAAGATTTTTTTCAATCATCTGTGTAGATTAGTGCAAAAATGATGTTTGTATTATATTCACTTTTTGTTTCTGATAAAATGCTTTTTTATAGCTGTAGACTTTTATCTGTCATTGTATACGGTATAAACAATAAAGCGTGATGGTGATGGTTTAGGTACATTGCCCACGCAATTTATATTTTTACCTACTGACAGATTAGTCATATATTTTGAAGTTCTTGGAATCCCGTGAAATTGCAGAGAGGGGATCGCCAGCGTGTGGGCGGTTAACATTATTGTGAATGGGAGGCGTTAATTTATTTTTGTGTCATTTAGCTTTATTTACAAACGAATCATTTTGATTAGGTTCTGATTCGCAATTGTTATATCTAAAATAAACATAATGTAAAGGTTTCCAAACTGCTATGTATTCAATATTGCAATTATGTCTTGCCAAGTATTATGTTTCCATTCAACTTCCTTGATTTTTAAATAGATTTTTTTGCAGAACAGTTAAATGTAAAGTCAAATTTTAAAAAGTAAGTTTCTATAATTCTTTTAGTATCACAAGCAGCTATGATTAAACAGAAAAAGTTTCTGCTATTACAAACAAGTCATCAATGAAAGATATTGATAGAATTCACACAACATTCCAATATAAAGGAAGCTTCGAGAGATCTTTTCTATAGAAACACCTTATTATTCTTTCAACATCCTCCGTAAAAACTTTATTAAGTCTTCAAAACTCTTCTAATCCCAACATTATCAAAAGTTTCTGTCACCGAAGCAAACAAACTTTCAACATCTGCCGTTTTCTCAGGAGCGTGCCAAGTCCCCCTGATCGCCTTCGAAGGTACAAAGGAACCATGCGGTGCGGAGAAAAGGACCAAAGTATAGAAATTAGTGGGAGAGTGAAAGAGAGAGAAAGAGGACCGGAACATTACACAAGCGCGTCTCGGTTGACGGGTCCCGAACAAAATGAATGGCTGCGGCAGCGGATTAAAATGCGCCGTAACATTGGAATGAATGAAAATAATAAAAAACTGCAATTGCGTAACATGAGGCTAGTGGGAAGTTGAATGATGATACGGTCATCAGGGATGCAGCTTGTGTTTGCGAAATGTCGGTCATTGTTAAGTGCAAGCCACTAATTAAAACGTTGTTTATATCATTGGGACCGTATTTTTTATCTAAAAACCCAAAACCGTTAATTATATCTAATTGTAAATGAGATACTTCTAAACGAGTTTTATATTCGGCAGGTTTACTGCAAAATAAAATGCAATAAAGGAGAAAGCTATTATTTTTTATCACCAAAAATTGCAGCTCACACTCTTCACTACAGTGCATATCTGATCTGTATTGTTTAAACAACTGAGCAGTAACATCTAAGCAATATTAATCAAGATTCGATGTGAAAGCCACGAGACTAAAATGTGATTTATGCCAGTTTTAAAGAAGACACAAGTTTATTCATTCGTCGAAATTATGTCGAACATACTCAGGATATTACACTCCTTCTATCGGGTTATA
The DNA here is from genome assembly GCA_905475445.1 of Ochropleura plecta. NCBI lineage: Eukaryota > Metazoa > Arthropoda > Insecta > Lepidoptera > Noctuidae > Ochropleura > Ochropleura plecta. The sequence goes on from FR997732.1 coordinate 7,387,693, forward strand.
CTACTAAGTACCGAAAGATTATTTATAGATGAATTAAGGTTCTTCGCGGAAAACCATAATAGTAAAAATATAAACCTTGAGTTTTGTTTTCGCCAAAAACTAAATCCGGTTAAGATACAGAAGGCAGCACATACATAAGATAATGCTACCCAAACTCGACAAGTGTTTCGAACCTCGAAGCAGCATGTAAGGTGCCAAGCGGGGAAGTGCTTTATTCTCTTTGGCGAAATTAAAACTAAGAAAAGAAGAATTGTAGTTTTTTTTTTTGTTTTAATCATGACTAGTTTATCCACGCAGCAGACCAGCATGAAAAGAAAACCTGTTTTCAATTGTCTTGACACATACCAGTCCATACAAAATACCAGGATTTTATAGCATAGTCAATTTGAATCCAAAATTATTGGGACGTAAAAAAGCAATATTCACTAGTCTTGTTGGGATGGTAATTCACAAGCAATAACATTAAGATGAAGCGCAATTGTTGATTTCCTGCAAACTTCCCGGTTGTTAGAAGAAAAAGCCGTCTTCGGATATCTGGACGTGAAGTCATCTTCTGCATGACGTTGTTTCGACACCATTGCTTGCCGTCATGGCCTTTTGAGTCGCTTTCAGGCTGAGGCTACATTAGGCCGCGACGCGACCTGCGACACATGAGCGATTAAAACAAGTAAATGAATGCTCACGTATATGGCTACACCGTACATCAAATATTACTAGCGATCTTTGATTTCTTTATGCGATAGGAACAACATTACTGAAATGACGGCATCGGCTACATCTACATATGAGCGAAATTGAAGCGAATTTATTAGAAAATTTCTCACTTGCACGACTAGTTCAATAGTGCTGCTAAATATGCGTGTGGCTACATTATGCGTATAGTAAACCGCGATGGATGATTTGATCGCATTCTAAGAAAATGTACTGTAGCCTTGTCATCGCCGAATATACGCCGGAATTTCGCTTGTAATGTAGCCATACCATGTTTTTCTCGTTTCGCTCTTCCAGTCGCATCGCAAATCGCTGCCTACTGTAGCCTCAGCCTTACGCTCAGTCATATGAGTTTTTTCGCCGACCCTCTGTTACTGTTAGCACATGTCATCCCACTGCTGGGCAAAGTTTATATTCCTATGACTCCTAGTTCTATCAATCTAGGGCTAAAACGGGCCACTGGTCATTGGTTCTGTCCAGTTTGTCCCGGCAATACCTTAAAAATTTGTTAGAAAATCAATTTTTTTTTCCGACTTCCATACCTACACATAAGAGTAGTGGGCATCTAGCCATGAATGATGATGTAATTGTTCTGAAACATGGCACAATCTCTCACCAAGTGCCTCTGTTCTTTGTTAAATTAGTCTACTTCAGTTATTTGACAGCCTCATTTTCATCGTCTTTATAGTTTTGTTACTGCTATACATTTTGTTCTTGCCTTTTCAGCCATCATGCGGTCACTTACTAGTTTTTGTCTCATATTCCTTACATAATCCATTCATCTTTTCATTGTTCTTCCTCTTATTCTCCATCCGTCGACATTTTACAGTATTATTGGACAATGCACTGAGAACAATTTTCTACTAACTACTGTATTAACGCGCTACTGTTATGCGGCTAGACAGAGAGGCTCTATAGAAATATAATGCCGGAAGCAGATAAGTATCAACTTCCTGCTACGTTTTGTAATCCTACGCAATATGACAAGCTGTTTTAGGCGAGAATATAATTGAATAAAAAAAAATACTCGGTTTTTTTATAGATATGACTAGAATAGAATGTTGTTTATGTTGGGTTGTTAATAGATTCTTGATACGTATGATCAATTGGTAATTAGTATTAGGTTTCCAAATTCAGTAATGTCGATTACTATATGGAACTTGATTTTACTACTAGATTGCGAACCCCTTAGGACGGAAATGTTTTTCGTGTTAGTGATTGCCATAGTGGGTTAAAGCGGTAAGAAGCAAATCATTTGGGTTTATTGATCATTGATAGATGAAGATTTGAAAGATGTGGAAAATTATAGTCGCTCATAGTTCAAAAACTCTGTATTTCTGGTTAGTTATTTATGCTATTTATTGTCCTACTATGCCTATTGGGGACTATCCAATGACCATTAATCCGGCTGTTGGGCACAATTCCAAACCGAGAAAACCAGCGGGGAATATGCAATAGCCGTTATCGCCGAAACTAGAAACTGTAGAACAAATACAAAACCCTAGACAAATACTTATTCCCAATTCAAAATAGCTGACATTAAGACATAAAAAGATTTCATTTTATAGATCCTTTCCGTCTTTTATCGTGTGTAATAAATAATATCCGAAACATGTGCTTAAACATACCGCACTCACATGTGCTACCGAGTTCCCGACATTCATTATAAATATATTACGCTGAAGAATTGAAACGTAAGCGCTTTATAATACCACCATCTTGGATTTAATATTATAGCTTTTATACTCAAAACTTTGAGTGGTCCTTGAAGACGGGAATTTAATATCGTTCGTATGAGGAGTCTTTATCAAAACAGCTACTGTTCTTAGGCTTCATATCTATCAGCACTTTGTCGGAGTTCACCAAACATGGTTTGCGTCACATTTTAAGTGTCTGCTAAATATTTATGGCGTTAGCGACAGCCGGGCGCAATTAGCATGTCTATCTGTCATCGCAGGTCCTCCCAGGAAGAGCTTGTCTCCACCGCCTCGCCACTCATGCGCTCCTGGTGTTTAACTAGAGTGCTTGTTGAAATGAATGACGGATTTAGAACATAATTTACGGCGCATACTTTGTACTTTAAATTGAATGAGCGCTCGTTTAATTCTCAGAATGTCGTAGTTAAGGGGAATAATAAGTCTTCTTGCTTTATGATTTCCTGATAGTACAACGCTAATTTTGTTCCTGCTATTTATTAAGTGAAATTATTACCATAAACAATTCGGTATCTAACTGTACTTCTAATATTACCTTTTCCTAAGTGGTTCTTCCAAGTAGCAGCTTAATTCTATGAATTTTATTGAAGTTGTAAGTTTATCAATGCGTGTGGTATCTTAAATACTTAAGAGGATACGTTAAAAGATAAAAGTGCAGGACACTAAAGCGACTAAAACTGCATCATGTCCAATGAAACGTGTCCAATAATAAAATCCAATCTCTGTATGATTGTATGTACTTTTACCGTGCGGGCTAATGGTGCCGTGTCGGGTCGACGGCCGTGCGATAAGGACCAACATATCTAATTCAATGCGTTAGAGCGAGAGAGCAAGACGAGAAGTGCTGGCAAATACGGTCGTAAAGTAAAACACGGTTTGTGCTTTTTGTTCGATTTGACTTAGAAGTTGCTTGGAGCACGAGTGTAGGCCGAAAATTAGTGAGAACAATTTCTGTACAAATATATGTTTGTAGCCGATTAACGAAAGTAGGTGAACGAGAAGTTGGAGTAAAAAGAAAAAAAAAACGTTTCTTTAATCCGTGTGTTTCAGCCAACAGTCCTTCCGGGTTGACATCGATAAATTGATTTATATGCAAATAGAAAAGATTAAATTTAAGATCATAATTTAGATTAAGATTAATAGTTCTCATATTGGGAAAATTAACAGACAACGCCTACATATCATCACGTCGTAAGAATTGAACTCCACGCAACTATAACCATCCGTTAACATTAATACCAGACATTCCATAAATTAACCTTCTAACATACAAAAGATCCTCTTCATTCAAACAACTCTTTTAACCTCAGGATAGAAGTGGTTTGTTTGGTCTCTATCCGGCTCGAAGGACCAATTATTAATTCATTCGAGACTTTGTTTTTAATTCATTGGACTGTAGTTAGTAGTAATAGTTTTGCAATACTGTGTAAATGATCTATTTTCTTTATAGTTTAATAAAATGCATGATCTATAAACTCAACGAAGTTAGCAATAATTTTCCAAGATCATCAATAAACAGAATAGTTTGATCCGGGTTATACAAAAACACCCAAATGGCGTGTTTCTCGTGTTAATGAGAGAATCTCAATCGGATAGCATGTGAAGATAATTTTATTATCTCGTTGCAGGAACAAGAAATATGCTAATTTCATAATTATTGTACTCAGATATTATAATTTTCTGAAACAATTACAAAAATGCCTATTTTTGCAACTGATCCCTTTGAGCTTGACGTAGACAACTATGTTTAGCTTAGAAAATAACACTAATAACCAATTTTAGTTCAATTTCTTCCAAACGTTGTCAGCTTACCAGCTTGTCTATACAGCTTCGGTCCTAGGATTCTTCCTAGCTGAAGTCTGAAGCTCTAAATGTCTGATGAACAGACTTGTAGAGCGGACATTGGGAATAAATTCATTAAAAAATCTTGATCCGGAATATTTTGACACACGAATGCTACCAGACAAGCGGGCGTTTGACACTAGACAGGGCGATTTGTTACCAAGTTGTAACAAGTATTGGATTACCCATCTTCTCCGCAATGACACACTTATTCTTTGCTGAAACAAACAAATCAAAACACCAGGCCATAACATAATGACTAAGTAATGAATTGCGTGTAAGCGAATCCTGAACCTACCGAGGATGCGTCTCGTCCACACGTTCCCAGTTTTCCTCAATCCTTTTCTAAGTCCACACTAACCATAAAAGAGCAATTAAATGTTCTGCCCGACCTACCCTAATGGCTTTAATAAGTAAACAATGGGTAGGGCGGACCGATCCCTACCGTATACCTACCGCGGACAAAGGTAAGCGGTATGTTGAGGAGATATTATTGAAGGATTTTCCTGTTGCCAAGCAGAGGTCAGACGAGGTGGGTTCGTTTCAAATGAATATTGTATTAGAATTATGAACGACGGACGAAAATTATTATAGCGAAATAAAACCTTACTTGTAAACTTGGTAATTCAGTCAAATCGTATGTGAAAGAAAATCTTATATGATTTTATAATATTTGAAAAAAAAGGACAGAAAATAACATAACATCACACCTATAAGCGCCGAAGGGTTGGGCAGGTATGTACCTAATAGTTCGCCAGTTATGTTTAAGTCCCATGTAATAAATGGCGAGCCTAATGACATCAATTGGCCACAAATCCAGACTCCATGAGTGCTTCTGTGAAATTACTAATAGAAATCCTACTAATATTATAAATGCGAATAATTGTGAGGATGGATGGCTGTATTGGTATGGATGTTTGTTACTCTTTCACGTCAAAACGGCTGAACGGATCTTGATGAAATTTGGCACAGAGATTATAGTCTGAAATAACATAGGATACTTTTTTCGATATCACGCGGGTGAAGCCGTGGGCGCCAGCTAGTATCCAATAATACTTAGCTAGACCTGGAAATTGTAACCAAGACATCATGCAGCCGCGGAAAATCACCTTAAATTCTTGACAAACACAATATAAACTACAAATTGGTTTATTACCTACAACAACCGGCAACCTGGAAACTTTAGTTTCACGAAGTTCACTAAACAAAAGGCTGAGTCCTGTCATGCACAACATGTTTTCTTTAACCATGCGTCGTCACAATCAGCATCTCAATCATCACATTAGTAAACGCACCCACGAGATAGATAATTCTGGGGCAACGTTTTTTTTAAAGAAAAACAAAAATTAATCCACCACTCTCTAACAATATATTCCTTCACATACTACATTCATCGTTTCTTTGCTCTTTAACTACATTCTTAAAAAAAAAACAGCCCAGTGCAAGTCGGACTAGCGCACCTAGCGTTCCGAAGAAACTTACGTCATAAAATGACCATAAACGAAACTTTTGACACGGGGCACAGCTCCAAGGCACGGACCGCATTTTTAAATTTCAACTCGAGATCTCCATGCATTTCCGAGATACAAAGGGTCTTGACAGACAGACAGATAAACACATAGTCAAACAGACAGACGGACGGACAACAAAGAGATCCTCACACAATCACACAATCTTAAAAACATCACTTTACCAACAAGAGCTCTGAAAATTTTATAAAAGAAGAATCCTACTTTATTCGAAACGAAAACAAACATTAATATTTACTTACATTTCCCAGCAAACACTTGGGTGCTGAGCTGCCCTCAGACGGAATTTGCAGTAGAATTGCTAATTCAGAGAATTTTCCTCTCTAGTAAGCTTAGGGTATTATTTTCTCTTGGAATATTAAAACGAATTTGTAACGAAACAACTGTCACAGGTATCTCTGACTATTTTTAGAAGCTTTTGAGTCTATCCAAATGGACTTAAATATACCCCAAGAAAAGCTACAATTTTCTTTAATTATACGATTTCTATTCAATCCAACTAGGCAAATATATCGTGTGGGACCTTCTTCATTTGCGCTGTAATATTTCTTTTCTTATTTTTTTAAATTAATACCTGAAAGAATACATTTCAATGATATGTATTTGCTTTTTTTATGACTTCGTCTTTTGTTACTTTTTTATGATCACTTTGTTGTCCATTTGTCTGTCAAGTCCCTTATCTCGGGAACGCGTGTAGGTATTGAGTCGGAATTAATACCAAATACTGAAGTCTGCGGTCCCTTCGAGCTGTGGAGTAATCTGCGACCTATGTCGATGTATGGAGACAACAGTATTGTAATGACAAAGTTAAGTTTGCTTCAATACACTTACAATTTGTGTCGCGGGTTCGATTTTCGCACGGAATAAATATTTGTATGGCCTACAGGTAGTTGTTTCGGGTCTGGCTGTTTGTGTATGTGAAATTGTGAATTTAAATGTTTGTAAACGCACCCACGATACAGGAGAAATTCCTACTGTGGGGAAAGGTAAAAAAAAAACAATTTACCTTTTCGTTAGAGCACTATTCGATACTTTCATTAGCTACCTACAAGTTTCTATGGAACCCTCGGTGCTCGAGTCTGATTCACACTCTTCTTTCACGATTCTTTCTTCCTTTATCTGGAGAAGTTTGCACTTCTGCCAAACTGCAACTCAATTATGGTAGAGGATTCTCAGGAGAGAATACAGAGACCTTCAAATTACTATTACACACATAAACCTTAATACCTAAATAAATAAATCTAAAACTTAGCGCACATACGCTATTATTTACACACGCACGTCAAACAAAACAAGGCAATTAGGGGTCAGCAAGTGTAGGAACGAACCCTTCTCACCTGCCCTTGACATACGGAATGATTAATTTGGGAACTTTGTGATGTCTAACATTTGTTGGGAAGCCATTATATAACTGTGAAATAGATTTAAATGACTAGTTTGTTACGCTGTTGTAAATATTTGATTGAAGTTTGTGTATTAAGTTCAGGATAATTACCAAAGTCAGAGGTCCTAATGACTTTCTTTCAGGGAAAAAGAATCTGGTGAATGTAAAAAGTGTTTTGAATTAACATATTGCTGCAGTACCTAATAGATGTTTCATTTTTTGTTCACTTTGAAAGCGATAGTCAATTGTTTAGACTTACAGATGTTGGAATGTTTGATTGCCGACCTTGAAATCCCCTCAGGCCGATAATGATGCTTTTCTATTGCTTGGACCCCGAAATTTGCAAATACGATGGAACTGTGTATTACAGCGGCAGTGCGGTCATGCACTCATAAAGCCTAGCTTTTATTGAGAAGTTTTTTTTTATAATAACTTTACTAAGGCAAAGGGTTCCCTCATGTCATTCCAGACACCCTTTTTTTGGGAAGTCAGCAAATAACTTCCCCCGCTCTGGGGAAAGTTATTTGTGGAGTTATTTTGGAGCGGGGGGAGTGTCAGACTTTTACTGAATAAAACCAACCCAGGTTCCTTTCCTCGCGGTATCTCTGTCGAATCACTTGCAACCCCGGTAGGCCCCGCTGCTTCGAGTCGACGTTCATCGTCAAGGCATATTTTTTGCTATTTAAGTACCTACTTAAGTTGTTAGCCACACGTTTTTTGGAGCTAATAGGTAAAATAAGTGTGTACGTCATAACTATTTAGTTAGATTACCATACCCTTTAAATGCTTGCATGTCAACAATAAACAAACAGTAATTGACATTCAACCCTACATTACTGAAATATAGGGGTAGAATCAATAGCAGGGCTACCAAGTTGACACCGATTGAACTTGTTACCAAAAAATTGTGATTGACGAACAATTGAACCATTCGTTATTCGGAGTCAAAAGGCGGAAATAATTCGGGACGGCTCGTTCTAAACGGTGATATAGCTATATTGAATGTAGTGGGAATATTGTGTCACTAACTGGCGCCCGCGGCTTCACCCACGTGATGATAAAAAAAAGTATCCTATGTGTTATTCCGGACTATAATCAACCTCTGTGCCAAATTTCATCAAGATCCGTTCAGCCGTTTTACGTGAAAGAGTAACAAACATCCATAAATCCATCCATCCTCATAAACATTCGCATTTATAATATAATATAGTAGGAAGTAGGATAGTAGGATTTAGTATCGGACGTTTTTGATGTGATGATTATCACCTACAATTCTGTTCTTCATTACATAGTCTGTAATCACTCAATGTTGAAGGTAGATCTCCCCTGCTTTTAATATTGTCTCCCCACATCAATATGCACTCTATTATTCTTCAATATTTGGTCCATTCACCCGCATCCTCTTCTGCAAGCTCGTCCAATTATTGAATGTTCTTAGCAGTAAGGATTGGTCCTTCTTCGTTCTAGTTCTTGCCTGGTCTCCATTGCAACTCTTTTATGTATTTTATTTAAACAACCTTTTTTTAATAGCTATACATTTTTTCGCCAGATAATTTATGACCTACCGGGGGGAAGTTATTTGATGATATCCAATCCGAAAAAAAAATTGGTTGTTTGTAAAGTAGGTTTACGATCGAGATGTTTACGTGATAACGTCTTATTGGTGATATAAGTTATCACCAGTAGTGACATCTAAAATGAAATTAAGTACTAATTTAAAGTTTTTTTTTCGAGCCAAGTAACAGATGGCGCTACCATCTTTATGAAATGTCGCTCGTGAGGTTTACAAGTTTCTGAACATGTCACCCGACTAAAACGATTTTAAAGACGTTATCACGTCAAAAAAACAAAAAAAAGCAATTGTTGAAACATTTTTAACCCAGTTGTTACTGAAACTTTTTTTTATCTCGAATCACAGTCATTTTTTAGTATTGTTACTTTGATGCATATAGTAAACATGGAAAAATACTAAAAAAAACAAGTTTTCAGGAAAGCTCGGAAAATGCGGATCGTTTTAACGATCAGTAGTAATAGGCAGGTAGGTTAACGCTCATACAACTGCCAGTTAATCAATTTTATCTTATTTTAAATTAAAGAAACTCAGTTATTACCATAAGAAAGGCTTTATTATCTAAATAAAAAACGTAAATTTACAAACAAGTCTATATAGGAGTATGGTAAGTAACAAAACATGTTTTAGCATGCAAATGGATTTTACATTTTGACAGGTGAAGTTTGTATTTTTTTTTGCAAAGCGAACATCGAAGTTGAGATGCATTGTACTCTACTAGATGATCAACTCTATCGTAGCGTGAAGTTTCCCTGTAAGTTCTAGGAGTGGGACAAGGACCGCATTTCTCATATTTTTTATATGTTTCCAAGATACCTCTGGCGATAGTTCTCCGGAATGTGAGATGATCATACTCTCCTCCATTAGTTTTGTAAAGTTGCCACACATTATGAGTCGCCATGTCCAAGCAGTGACAAAACAATGAGAAATACCATTTCTTTCCACGGATTGATGTACGATAAAGACCAATGTTTAGGTCCGACCTATCGACTCCCACCATGTTTTCATTGTAGCTTTTTATAATTGCAGGCTGATCAATATATACACATTTTTTTTTCTAGTATAGCAAGGAAACTTCATTTCACTCGTTGTCACATTACCCGCTTTGTTTTTTTTGAATCGCGTAAATATTTGTATATTTGACCAATAATTCGATAACAGAGTCATCAAACATACAGTCAAAGTAACACACAGTATAGGCGTTTGAGAAGGTGTCTTGGACCTTAGATTTCTTGCCATTGTGGTCGGTCGCGAGGATTATGGCGATTTCTCCAAGTATAGGTAATTTGATTTTTTGCTACGCTTGGATCAACAAAAGAAACGGTTGACGTGCCTGAATTAAATGTAGATGGCTCAGGTTGTCGACCTTCTACAATTAGGGGTTCTTCGATGGTACGACTTCTTTTCGCTATAGATGGCAAGGGTACAGTGTCCTCGTCACTTTCGGAACTCATTTATTTATTATTTATTTATTTATTTAACTATTTATGTACAAACAGTAGACTAGACAGGATAAGAACATATAAAATCATGTAAAAATCATGTATTCTATCTCAGCAGGAGCTCTTAGCTGGGAAACTAGATAGAAAATAAATACAACAACTGACATGAGAAAATAACGTAAAGAAACCTGGAAGATTGTTCAGAGTTACACACTCATCATCACCAGAATCTTCATCCGTGACATCAGCATTCGCGTTATCTGGTGGTAAAATAGATTTCTTGAAATGGGGCATCATCATCTAATTGTTCCAATTCGTCAACGATTTCATTGAGAGACAATAGTTTATTGGTGTTCCTGGGTCTGAAAGAAAAATACATCCCCAAATTACGACCGATCGTTAAAACGATCATCAAATATAATATCATTTATTTTTCATAAAAGATATAACCAGATCAAATTTTTATTCACAGTTTTGTTAGACAGGTTATAAATTTATAAAAAACGTGCATAAAATAACTTTCAATCACAAGCTAATTTGTAAACACTTACTGTTTTGAAGGCATTGTGAAAGTTTATTACACTAATACGCACTAAAATACAAAATCACTTCAAAATTATGATCTTATTATAATTTTCTATGCACTAAAACACTGTCAAACGATCTCTGCGGCGATTGGTACACAATATGTAAAAGTTATCCGCTCGTTATTATTTTTAAATTGAGGGTATTCCTCAGTATTTTTCTTGATCTTTATAACGATCGGTCGTTATAAATGGGTTAAACACAATTTCTTCATGTGTTTACTTATTATCTTAGCTACCTATCTCGTTTTAGGATAAAAGCACATGTTTGTGTGCAATGGCTTGAAACGATGATAGGAAGCGACGCGTGTTATTTCTATAGGGTGTGTGTCGTCCGTACGATGCGATTTATTTCGAGTGTCGGGCAGTCTGCTAACTGTTTTATTAATTCACAGTTTCACATTATAGGGTTCATTTTAATGCTATTTGAAGCACATGTGACTAAAAGTGTGAAGGATCTGAATGTTGAAGAACGGAGAGCGAGAGGAAGGCCAAAAGAAAAGATGGATGGATTGTGTAAGGAATGATATGGAGCAGAAAGAAGTAAATGATGCCGTGACGTCTCAGATAGGGGAAGAAGAAAACGTGTTGTGCCGACCTTAAATAGAATGGGACAAGGGCAGGAAAATGATGAAATGATTGTAGGTATTAAGGTAGGAAAGTGTACTGTATGAAGGATGATAAGACCGGTTAAGCAGTACAACAACTCGAATGAGCTGAACTGCGAGTCATCATCATCTGCCTAGCCTTTTTGGGGTCGGCTTCCAGTCTAACCGGATGCAGCTGAACATCAGTATTTTACATGGAGCGACTGCCTATCTGACCTCCACAACCCAGTTAGTACTAGGTAATGCGATACCCCTTGGTAAGACTGGTTGTCAGACTTTCGGAACACTGACTACCTGTAACGACTGTCAAAGATCTACAAATGACAGCCGGCACCAACGGCTTAACGTGCTCTCCGAGGCACGGAGGAAACTCGGTATGTAACGGGTGGTCACCCATCCACAGACCAACCTAGGCAAGCGCGGCTTAACCTAAAGATCGCCCGAGTGGTTGCTATTATTTAGCACCACGAGCTGAACTGCGAGTGGCCCTACTTAAAAAAAAGGATATGGCTGAATAGAAGCAGTAATGTTAGCAAAGGAGATGGCCGGGCGTTTGAGGGAGAGAACATCTGCCCAACCCAGCCGCCGCGGGAGACGCCCCGGGCGCCGGGCCCCGCGAGGCGACTCCCGGCCACCGTAGATGCGGGCGTGTGGACGGTGAGCAATGGGTAGCTCACCGTCCGCCCGTCGATTGACGACAGGCCGTGTCGACGGCGCGTTCGTGTTTCACGCGCGCCTCAAAGAGAGTCAGCAAAGCAGAGGGGCTTGCCAGAGCCTCCGCCTGCCGGGGTTGCGGGTTGTTCGAAAGAGATACCGCGGCCTCGGAACGTAAAGGGCAATAGAAGGAACATGGGTTGGTTTTAGTCAGTACAAGTCTGACACCGCTCCGCCCAGAGTGGGGGAAGTCATTGGATGATTTCCCACCCGAAAAAAAAAAAAGGGCAGGAGAGATAATGTGTGGGTGATAAGGTTGTCTTTCCTACAACATATATTTCTTTCCAACTTTGTAAACACAATTGCGAACGCAGAATATAACAGTCTACTTTTAAAGGGTGGGGTCGTTCGTGTAATGCGATTTATTTCGAGTGTCCACAGCAGCGCGATGTCTGCAAAACTGTTGTTATTTCACACTAAGAGTTCATACTAAGGGGTAATTTCGATGCATTGTCCGTGTGTGCTGTGTTGGGTAAATAAGTTTCACCTATGAATAAATTATGACAAAAACCTGTATTGAAAGTTTTTACGAGCAACTATGATTGAAGCTAAAAACTAACTTGAGTAAAAGATTTCTGTAAAGTTTATTAAACTTCCCCAAACATTACTATATTCAGTCATGAGTCGGTTTATTTATTAGGTAACGACACCCCACAGAAATCAGACATGTTTGTAAAGCGCGTGTCTAAGGGTAATTCATATTCATATTTCGTACCTTGACTTTTTACTTTGCTGAGTTAGCGTTTTATACGAATTTGAACCTTATTATAATGTGAGTAAATATTAGAAACTAGGCTAATAATTTGTGTATTCCAATTATCAAAGGTGAAACAGGTGATTCTTCACATGACAACGGTCGTCCACTTGGTTGGGTGGAGCCGGCGCGGCGAAGAAGAGATTGTGGTTATGCAACGCGCGGAGAGGTGGTGAGAGTCTTTCATCCGCGCGGACGAGTGTTGTTTTTTGAAGACGACCTAAGTATAACAAAAAACGCCTAAAATAATTGGAATATCACGTAATAAATATGTATATAAAATATACTTAATTCATATTTTGAGTACTTTCTGTTTGAAAGTGAAATAAATTATAATAATGCGATGTTAATAAATGTTCCAATATTTTACTTACTTACGCAAGCTATAAATAAGTAGGTACTCTGTTCGAATGATAAGAGCCTCATATTTGACTACGGAACCCTAATGATCGCATGCGTGCTTATCCGTGTGTAAACTTGAGATAACCGCCCAGAGGCACTCAACCTGAGGCGCCTTGAATGTTCGACCTTCAGACCTTTTTGTGTGAGATTCGAAACATAAAAGAGTGGGTAGGTATCCCTTATCCGTTTTTTTTTTTATTAAAAGCAAGTGAAGTGAAAATACGTTTTCACAACATAATAACTAATATCGCTCTTATAAGTTTCCTTATCCTTTTTTCAGCGTACGTTATTATACCTAATAATTATTATTGTCTTTGATATTTACAGATAAATAAATAAAATAAAAAAGCCGAATACACGGCTTTTTTATAGAAAAAAATTAGAAAAACTAGATTTTTTTTTACAAAATAACTTAAATATTAATATCTATGTATGTATTAATTTAATTTACAAGAACCCCTCCGCGGGTAAAGGCCTCCTCCAAAGAAGCCCAATTATCTCTATCTTTAGCTAAATTCATCCAGTCTAAGACTAAGTTTTTATGATGTTTTCTGCCCATTTCGTCAGTGGTCTTCCTCTACAGCGCTTTCCTTTTGGACCTTTCCATGATGTCAATATTTTAGTCCAACGCTCGTCCTTTAATCTCGCGACATGTCCTGCCCACTTTCATTTCAGTTTTTGAGCATATATTAGAGCGTCTTTTGCTTTTGTTGTGTTCCTTATTTTTATGTGTCCTATTTTTTGTATTTTTTTATTTTTAGCATACCTCGCTCAAGGCCACGTTGGCAGGTGTTGATTTTTTCTTTTACCTTAGATGTGTACTTCCAGGTCTGGCAAGCGTAAGTTGGGCAGAGTAAGAGGCAGCTTGACATTACTTTTGTTTTGATTGCTATTGGCATATTACTTTTAAAAATCTCTAAAAGGCTAGCCTTCCAACCTAACCCATCCGAGTCGGGGTACTCTGAGTCGTGGTGTTAACCGTAATGAGGTTATAATTCAAGTATAATTACGAAAGCTTGTGAAGTGACTTATTCGTAAAAAAATAGTGTGAATTACCTATTAATACGCCATTACAAAGTCGGCTATATCATTCAACGTTGAACGTACATTAAACAACTTGACGAATTGTCCTTTAGTCATTCAATGAACGCGCTAGTCATACAATCAAATAGCTGATTCAACCAGATGACTGCGACAGCATCATAATACTTTATTTGGTAATAAGCCTACATTTTATGGCAATCACAGAGGTTTATTTAGGCAGAAATAACACATTAATTTGCTCGGCAAGATTTGGTGATCATTTACTACATTTGGTGTTCGAATACAAATTAAAGTGCAGTCGTGACTGAAATAGCTGGTACTATTGTAATTTTAGACCTTATTTTCCTGGTGTTAAGTAGATATTTTTAGTTACAAAACTTAGGGTATCAAAGCATTTTATGATGGTCATTATATTTAACCCCATAAAATAACAGTGTGTGCTAAGTCTACTACTGTCATCATTTCTGGAATGAAAATAATCATTATTCAAAAAGTTGAGCACCTCTGAAAATGAAAAGCCGACTTGTGTCATGGTGTTCACCGTTTGGTCATATCCATTTTATATTTCTTTATTTAATTAAATACGTTCTATTTAAAAAGATACTGTAGCCTGATATGGATACGTCTATCTATTTAAATGAATGGAATCTAATCAGGTTTGCTAATAGCGATCACACTAACGCGGTAATTGCTGTTTTATGTAGTCCTCTAGGTACCTTCATGAAGTAGCTTCAGTTAATTCAATTACTTACTTGATATAAAGTAGACAGAAAACAGACGTCCTTAGTCTGCATGTTTTTTTTTTTTAAACCTAGTTTTTTATCTGTGGCGGATAGCTAACCCGTCCCGGCTTCTCACGGGTGCGATTGCGCATGCTGATGAAGAAATTAAGATGACAAAACATAAGAAGAGCCGTTAGATTGTTTATAATGTTTTTTTTTTTATTTTTACAAACTTTGTCCTGATAATTATGAACACAACATGAATTAGACAGAATTTATCGAGCCATTGATAATTAATAATGCTTTATTGTCATATGTGATGTAGGTAGGTAGTAGGTAATGGATTTTTTATTTTTATAGTTTTTTTTGTTCTTAAAATATTCTCAAACCTTTTCCGACATTTTAGTTAGGAATGACTTCATTATAATTTTACACCAAAATAACGATTTGATTTTCTAGTTTATAAAACACAAAAACATAGATACAAAAAAAACCGTGTTAAAAATTTACAAACAGTCTTATTTAAAAGCATTAGCACTCTCTGAATACCAACAAGCTGTGAACGTAGTTTACGTTACAGCGATTAAAATAGCCTACTGGTCTTTTTCTCAAACAAGCTGGACAAAGTTTGAGCTACTGAATGAAAGTATTATGAGTACTAGATAGTAAGAAAATTTACTACTTCCTAATTTAAAATAATGAATAAGGGGCCGTTCAAGTATTACGTAAGCAGATTTATTACAATTATTTACCCCCCCCTTCCCCCTTGTCAGCAAAAGTAAGCAAAGCTCTTACCCCCTCCCCCATGCGTAAGCATTTTCAATTACTGTATTGTTTTTTTTTTAATATTATAATAATTATAATTTTAAAAATAAGAAAATTATTTATTTAGGATAAAGATTAGATTTTATTGATACGGTATTCAACATAGAGTAAGGGACAACAATATTATAATCTTACAAACATAAGAAACTTATTTAATTTTTGCGCGAGGAAATAAAAATAGCAAAACCGTCTTTAAACAGGAAGGTTCAAAACGCAGTTTCCCAGAAGAAACACAGGGATGGTATGAAAAGATAGTTAGAAGATATTTGTCATGAAAATCCAGAAATAAAAAAAAGACTATCTCTGAAGGGTTCAGTGGGACGTCCTAATCTTGAAAGCAATCAACCATCACTATTGAAAACAATTGCTGATATAGCTTTATTTGGGAGTGCAGCAGACGATAGAAGACGAACGGAATCTATTCGCAGCGTAAAAACTCTTGATGAACTCACACAAGAATTACGTAAAATAGGATTTAACATTAGTCGCAGTGCTACATATCTTCGTTTGATTCCCAGAAAATCTAATTCTGCAGAGGGACGAAGACATGTATCGACAGTCCCTGTTAAGCTCATTCGGGCTCAAACTGATCACCACAAGAGCCACTTAGATAGCAAGTTCGCTGAGACATCAATCCATTATTTAGAGACTATAGCATCCATACTTGGACCAGATCAAGTATTTTTCATATCTCAAGATGATAAAGCTCGAGGCGTAACTGCGGCAAATAAGCAAGCACCTCTTCTAATGCACATGAAATATAGAATCAAATTGCCTGATCACGATTGGGTAATTGCTGAGCGTCATAAATTAATACCATCTGTTTATGCTGGTATCAAAATCACTTCCAGTATGCTAGGACAACCGCAAGCCGTTGGATATTCTGGACCAACATACATCGCTATTCGAAGTGGAAAGCACAGTTCATCTACTGCTAATACTCATACTCGGGATTTCGAGACGCTTCTCGAACTTGAAGAGTTTCGACCATTAGCTAAAACTGACCATGGACTAGTAAAACGAGTGGTAATCATGACGGTTGATGGAGGGCCAGATGAAAATCCGCGTTATCAAAAAGTCATAGGGTTTGCTATACAACACTTTAAGCGACATGATTTCGATGCATTGTTTTTCAAACAATTTTTGGTATAACTTGGATTTGTCTATTTGAAACGACATCTTATTTAAAAATTAAACTTTGGCTAATGGAATCAACAGTAACACAAATGTCAACTTGCTTTTGCTTACAATGGCTCCGTTCAAGCTTACTAAATTCTTATTAGATAATTTCTTAGCATTTTTTATACTAAAAATTAAAAGTAGCTATATTCTCTCCTAAGAAAATCTATAGGAAAACAATATAAGGTATAATAATCTAAGTTATAAGGTCAGTACTATTCAGCACTAAGTAAACTTGAACGAAGTCAATACGTCTACTCGCTATAGTATCCAAACGAAGAAACAATACACTGACAGAGGAAATTACGACAAGTGAATAGCGCGCGGTAATTCCCCTTCTCGGTTCTAAAGCGAGTGCCTAAACGTCCGCATTATTTGCGGGAATCCCCGAAAATGCGTTTTGTTTTCAAGCTAAGACAATGTGAGGGTTGCCATTCGGTAAAAAATTGGTTGTTTGTAAAGTAGGTTTACGATCGAGATGTTTACGTGATAACGTCTTATTGGTGACTAGCTTCCGCCCGCGACTTCGTCCGCGTGGCATAGTTACTTTGAGCGAACGCTAACTTTAACTCGCGTGATGATCGAAAAAGAAAAATCTTTCTCTCCCCTTTTGTTCCGTCGTTCTCCCCCTATTCCCACTTAAAAAAATGTCCGTGTCCAGGATTCCAACTATCTCTGTAGGTACCAAAATTCATCAAAATCGGTTTTGCTATTTGGGCGTGAAGACGTAACAAACAAACAAACTCACTTTCGCAATTCAGTCCTGCAGTTTCTGATATTCAATTTCCTGCCTACCCTCTTAGTCTATTGGCGTGATTATTTCTATCCTTCTTTACCTTCCAAGTAATGTTGAGTCAAATAAAAAAAAGTCCCATTAAAATCGGTTTAGTAGATTCTGAGATTCAATTTCCTGCCTGCCCCCTAAGTTCATCGGCGTGATTATTTATATCCCAGTTTACTCTCCAGGTGATACTGAGTCAAATAAAAAAAGTCCCGTCAAAATCGGTCCAGTAGATTCTGAGATTAGCCCGGACAAACAGACAGACAGACAGACAGACAGACAAAAATTTTAAAAATTGTTGTTTTGGCTTCTATTACGGTAATTAAGACCCCCCCTGTAACAATTTTTCATAAAAATCTTCAATGTACAGAAATCGATCTTTTACAGTCTTATTATATGTATAGATATAAGTTATCACCAGTAGTGACATCTAAAATGAAATTAAGTACTAATTTAAAGTTTTTTTTTCGAGCCAAGTAACAGATGGCGCTACCATCTTTATGAAATGTCGCTTGTGAGGTTTTGGTGTGACACAAGTTTCTGAACATGTCACCCGACTAAAACGATTTTAAAGACGTTATCACGTCAAAAAGTAAATAACTACCGATGACGTAATCATCATCTAGACTCCCCAACCCCCCATGCCATCCAAAATAAGCAAAGCAAAGACCGCTACAAGATATGTGTAATAGTATTACATAATAATTATATGTGTAATAGTATTACACATATAATTATTAAGTATTATATGTGTAATACTTGAACGGCCCCTAACTCATTAGGACAAAATCAGTAAAAGCCATACAAATGTTATTACATAAATACTGGATTGCCAGCCTGTATTTCTCGCACAAGTTTCTATGTAGTTAGAATTAATTAAAAGTTTTAAGCCCACGGCGGCGTAGGATATAATATTATTATATTTATTTTATGCACACTAATATTCGCAATTATGATACCGACGGGCAGACGAACCATCAACAAAAATGATTTGTTTACAGATATTCCCATAATATAATTATTGTCACAATGAAAACAATATATATAACTTATTTAGAATTAAAATTAAATTTTGCTTTTTATTTACTCTGGACACTCTTACTGTGCACGTTTTTCAACATCGTTCTCACATATTTAAATAATCTCAACATGAATGATGTAAATACGATTTTGTAAAAATATTATAATTTAAAAGAGTGTCCATGGAGTTTTTTGCCCATTCTTCTCCATAGAGATCAACGCTTTGGAATGGGCAACTACAGTACTTTCACAAGTTATTATGCCTTGTGACCGGGACTGTAGATTCATTTTGTTTCTTGACATTCAAAAGTGCCTGACACTGATACTGGCACTGTGTCAAACTGCTTAATTGAAATAAATGATTTGATTTAATTTGAATAAAAGTTACTTTAATTACAGGATAGGTAAATAATAAACAGCAGTTGTATTTAAACATTTTGTGTTTATTGAAGTAACATTCAATGGTAATATACAGACTATATGGGTTCTTAATTACTAGTTAACAATTAGCTCAACGATTGTATTTTAAAAGTTTCATAATATATTTTCAGGAGTAGCTAAGATGTTTACATTTAAATATTTAGGTGTATTTACTACACAACTCATTTACAAAAACTGTGTAAATAAGTTGTTTAAATAAGCTGCCTTATACAACGTGTAACGGAAAGGGTATATACATATCAAGAGCAAGGCTTCTTCAAGGCTTATCAAACGATATCGCAAGGGTTTCAGCTAAATATAAAAAAAAAAAAAAAAAAAAAGAAAAAAAAAAGAAAGAAAGAAAGAAAGAAAAGAAAGAAAAAAAAAAAAAAAGAAGCCTCGCTATTGGTATGTATATACCCTTTCCGTTACATCCTGTATAATTGTGGCCAACAATGGTTTTAAATGCGAAAATATTTTACATTATAATAAAAATTAGTTACTATGAAAATATTGACTACAATAAATTGTTACCATTATAACAGTTTTCGAAAACTTCTCACATAAATTTTATTTATTTTGTAAATTAAATAATTAAAAATCTATTTAGAAAGACATCAATTATTCTTATACACTATTAATACTATTATTATCATCATGCACTCCAGCGACATAGGTACCAAAATAATGCCCACAAATATTTTCCACAACATACCAAAGTATACCACTGTGCAGTTTCGCCTCATTCCATTTGCTCAGTCTAGTTAACCGAGAGTCAGCGAAGTGTTTAATTAGTTGGTTCACGAACTTTCTGATCCCAATAACTTTGTTTTCAGCTGAAAACATTTTGTTAAATTGGGACTGTGAGTGTTTTTATGGATTCATTTACGCCGTATTTGAGGTAAAGGAACCTGTTTTGGCATTCGCAAAAATAAAATCCAACAGCACGCTCGATATCTCTTAAGATATTTTCTACCGTTGTTGATGTATTTAGGAATGAATTTCCTTATCGCGCGTTGCGAAAGAGGGCTAGACGGAAAAAATTAAGACCAAAAGTTGTAACGACAGTTTTTGCTATAGTAAGCCGTGTGGCGTGCGCGTGTTTCTCTGTCTGTCGCTCTCTCTCTCTATTATAGATAGCAAGCCAGTTATTTTCGTTTCGTCTTTCTATTTCGCAATGAACAGTGTGGTGTCGCGACGATTATTTTTGTTGAGTGTATACAGGTTTTTTGTACATAATAAATTCGTTCCATCCGGGTGTCCCTTGACACCTCTTAAGTTTTTCCTATTATTATCTTTTTATCCCACTGCTGGGCAAAAGGCTATTCGCCCCCTTACCATTACATACTTTATACAACTAAGAAACGTAGGTACTCATGTAGTACGCACAGCGATCACTCAAGCTACATAATTCCAGTTTATGCAGATCTCTCATTGTAGGAGAATTCTATACAAAGCGAGGTCATGTTATACTGGAAATTTAGAACTTGTTATGTTGCCTTGTGTAAATGCAGCAGCTTATTATATTTAGGATTATAGAGACTTAATTCGGTAAATCTAAAAACCGGTCGTAATTTATTTTTCATACCTCTATGTGATAGGGTGGCTTTGCTCGATATAAAATAGACAACTATTTTTTACAAATATGAGACCTAACTAGATCAAATAACAACTTTTTTCGGAATCGTTAGAGCCGCTTTCGAAAATGTGATTACAAATAGTTGCGATTACAATAAAATAACACTAATTTAAAGCATACAATTTTTCCAATACTTTTCCTAACACTTAAAATAAAATCATCACGATGCACTGTGCAAGCTTACATAAAGGAGAAGGACCAAAAAGTATGGATGAAAAGTTTTTCGAAAGGGTATCACAAGATTCCTTGTCGACTGTTGCCAATCCGAACAGTTTACTCAATGGATTCTAGTGATAACCGTCGTTGTCATCCACTGATCATGTTGACATCTTCCTCCTCTCCGATTTGAAGGATGGCCTTCTGGATCATGCGCTTGAGCCGCTTTCGAGATTCGTGAGAGCGCAGCGTTCGGAGCTCTGAAGCTACGAAGTCGCCAAATATCTATGGACCAAGGAAATTGTTATGGTCTTAAAATACTTAAGTCTTAAAATAAGTGGATAACTTTTCTACGGATACAATCTACCTAATATTGAGCGGGAAATTGTCAAAAGGGAGGTCTTCGATTATTTCACAAATGGTGTTTTACTTTTTACAAGACGTGTAATATTTCCCATCTGAATAAAAATTACGAACTTACATTCTAACTATCATGCGAATTTTCGTGTGCTTGTGTCAAGCTTAGGCCCAGTGGCTTGGCCTGTATGTTGTCAGTGAATTAAAATATATCGTCTTCAGTCACCTACCAATATTATCTATGAATGAAGCTATGTTCTTTATTTCAATGTTCAGTATGTTCTTATATATAAACTAGCTTTTGCCCGCGGCTTCGCTCGCGATAAATTCGGGGTAACACAGTTCCCCTTTCCTGATTTGCAGGTACCTGCTACTTGTAGTTTTTGCCCTAGTGCCTTATTTATTGTAATAGCAATGCTAAGTTTTCCCTTTTCTTCCCTCTTTCTCCTCATTTCTCACTTTTTTAAACAAAAGTTAGCCTAACTATCTCTGTACCAAAATTCATCAAAATCGGTTTAGCCATGTTGGCGTGAAGACGTAACAAACAAACCCACTTTCGCTTGTATAATATTAGTAAGGATAAGGAAGTAAGGATTCTGGTGTCACAGTTTTAGTTGCCATACTCCTCCGAAACGGGTTGACCGATTTTTATGAAATGTTATAAATATGTACTTATATTCGATTAAGTCTAAGAATCGGTCGTAATTAATTTTTCATAGCTCTAAGTGGTTAAGGGTGGCCGTCTGCATAAGGGGACCTAAACAGCGGATGAAACTGATGGACAAAGCTAATACTATATATACATAACCGGGGGACCGAGCTCTGCTCGGGTGAAAAAGAGAAAACGACTTTTGCAAATATGAGACTTAGCTAGGTCATTTTTTCAACCTTTTAATACCCTAATATCGCAATCATTTTTTGAAATTGTTAGTACACTTTCGAAAATGTGATTACAAATATTGCATTAAATAGTTGTGATTAAAGTTACGAACCTAGAACAGAAACAATGGAAATATTCGCACGATTGGAATTTTGCAAGCGATTGAATCGGCAACGGAATTTATTCGATGAAAATTGGTTTCCATTTTATGATTTTATGATATTTGTCTAAAATATTTAAGCTTCCAGGGCTCCGCTCAATACCATAATCAAGCCTGATCAAATAGATGATTCAGTTTGTATTTCAGCAATTAACGATTTTCAAGAGAGGTACCTACCTATACTCTGATTAAGAGGATATCAGAATTAGTCAAGTGTTCTAATCGGCGCTGCAAATATTTAAATTCGAAATCTTTCCTTCTGTCAAGCGTTTAGTTTTAAGTTTATAATTATTTTTTGTTTCGTTTCTTTGTGTGCAATTGTGATATGTACCAAATAAACGTATTTTCTTTCTTTCATAGCATTGAGTTCTAAAGCAAAACGTGTTTTTCTACCCCAAAAAAAGTTCGTTACCCAGCAATATTTTTTGCGTAGAGGTACCTACTTATTTTGATGTGCAGAACGCAGGTTAACGTTCCTTCTATTGCCCTTTACGTTCTGGGGCCGCGGTATCTCTTTCGAACAACCCGCAAACCCGGCAGGCGGAGGCTCTGGCAAGCTCCTCTGCTTTGCTGACATCTCTTTGAGGCGCGCGTGAAACACAAACGCGCCGTCGACACGGCCTGTCGTCAATCGACGGACGGACGGTGAGCTTCCCATTGCTCACCGTCCACAGGCCCGCATCTACGGTGGCCGGGAGTCGTCTCGCGGCGCCCGGCGCCCGGGGCGTCTCGCGCGGCGGCTGGGTTGGCTAGATGTTCTCTCCCTCAAACGCCCGGCCACCTCCTTTGCTAGCATTACTGCTTCGCAGAAGGAGGTGACCGCTTCCCATTCCCTCTCGCTCCGGACCATGGCCTTAACCAGGGCCGGACGTGAGAGATCGCCGCCACGGTGGTGCTCCGCCCAAGCTGGGCAGACCGCCACTGTGTGCTCCACCGTGTCCTCCGGGCGATCGTCACAATGGTGACACCCGTGCGTTTCCTCCCGCCCGATTATGTGCAGGAACCTCCCGAAACTTCCGTGCCCGGCGAGGACCTACGTCGGGCGGTAGGTGAGGACGCCATGACGCCTCTCCAGCCACTCCTCAAAGAGGGAACTTACCGCCACTATTGTGGCGTGCCCTCAGATTGAAGAGAGTGCGATGCGAGGGTCCTAAGTACAGTGGTGAACTGTCAGTTGCAGGCTGATGATCTATTTTCATTTGATTGTGAGCAATTTTCAGGGTTCTCGAAAGGAAAAAACGGAACCCTTATTGGATCACTTTGTTGGGAACGGATGGAGGTATCGAGTTGAAATTAAAACCATATACATAAACTATGTAGTCCCTTTGTGCTGTGAAAAATCAACTCTCTAAGTCTACGCAGTCAAAAGATATGGCTGTTAATGTCGCAAGGTTGTACGGAATCCTCGGTGTGCGAGTCTGACTTGCTCTTGACCTTTTTTTTCAAACGTAAACTTGATCTTACCTGACATTCATCAGCATTCAATCCAGGTCTAATCCTTGGCGTCGGTTCTTCAGGCCACATAAGCGGATTAGCACTGGGTGGCAAAGGTAGGGGGGCTGATGCTGCCACCCTGAGGGGCTTGTGCAGCCGTCTGCTGGGGCTGCTGCTGTTGCTGTTGCTGTTGCCGTTGTTAAGGGCTAGCGCTGCGTGCGCCCGCGCAGCTGCCCCGAATTCCTCTTCTTCATCGGCTTGAAATTCCGCAAGCTGAGTGGCATAAGTATTTAGTAAGACTTATTCATTAAATCATCGCCATTCATTGAACTGCCGCAGTGGTGTAGTGGTTGCAAGCGCAATATTGCAATCCCTGACCCTGGATTCGCGGGTTCAGCAGTGTTATTGGGTGTTAATGTTATTTTTCTATCAAAAATGTCTCAGAAGTGGCCACGGAGCCCGGTTGATGTCAATAGAAACGTCGACTGGCGAAATGTGGGTGTACTAGATAATAAGTACACCTTTGCAACCATTAACCATTTAGGAATTACAGGCGCCATGTTTTGTATTCGTTTTCCAAAAATGAACGCGGTTAAAACAATTAAACTTCGTTAAAGAGCTGTAGTCCATCTAGCAATGATGACAATGACAGACATTGAACACTGCAGTTTACACTGATGTAGATACTCATCACGTTCTTGCCGTAGTGTATCTACCGAATACCGTACAATAATTGTACGGAACCATAACAAGTAATACGTGCCTCAAAAACGTACCTTTAGTAAATTCAGTACGGTCTTAATTCGTTTGACTTGGCGCGTGTAGTCCTGGTAGTAGGTTTTTATTAGATTGCTATGTGATTACGTTCACAAGTAAGCAAGATGATTTAAACTTTCTGCACATGAATCTAAAGTCCAAGTTTAACTAAACGAGAGCGTTTTATGAAGTTTAATCCTATAAATGAAAACATTAATAAGCCTGTGGCTACCAACGCTGCAACGTTACATTAATGAAAACATTATCTTACGACATTTGTTTTCAAATGTAAAACCACGTGTCGCTGTAGATAGATATTCGTAAATAAATAACATAGGTAGGTAGTTGCTCTATGGTTTTTTTTTCTCTGGTGCGATTAATAAAGTTTCCTTTAAAAAAAAGTTGTCTTTGCTATTTTCTGCATTATCTGTCTCTGGCGTGCAGTGACATAAACTTTAAAAAAAACATCCTTGATTCCAATGTTAAACTTAAAAAAAAACAGTTACTTACAAAAATGGAACAAATGTTTGCAAAATTCGAACATTCGTTATTCAAATACTATTATATTAGCAAACAACACTATGATAACAGTCAAACGATAAAGTCATAACACGTTGACATTCTGGTGTCATCAAAAACACAACGCATAACTGTAAACAAAGATAAAAATCGAGCGCGCAATAGTTCACACGACGCGGCATAGTACCTACCTATAACAACTTACCTCTAAATTAACTGCGTCAACTGTCTCCAATGGATCGGTAGAGGGCGCTCGCATCAAGAACGAGAGGGCGTCAAAGTACTCCCACCCACTACGCACAACTTGGCGCCGCTTTATTTTCCGCAACTCATTGTTGAACTGTGTCCGCAAATTGTGAATCTTCCTGCTCATCTCCTCAGAAGTCGTCCCAAACATGTCCGCCAAAAAGTCCAATCTCGCTTGACGCGCGTTCCGGTCCTTATTCAACGGATTCTTTGTGTCCCACAACTCTTTACACTCCTTCTCCATAGTGTCAATCAACTTCATCGTATTCTCCGAGTTCCAGTGCACTTTAAACTTCGCACTATCAAACTTCATTTCTCGCCGAGAATACTCTCTCTCACTCTCCGAATCCATTTCTATTTTCGGAGAATACATATCGAACGAATTTGAATTTGAATCCATCATGAATGTCGAAATTGACGTTGTAATATCGAAAGCGCTCTAGCGAGACTGAGGGGCACAGCGGGCGAGAGCGGCGAGACCGGTGTCTGGCGGAACGGCAACGTCGCTTACGTAATAATAGCCGCGCGACGTTGCGAGCCGGAACGATAGCGCGTGCATTTGCGTTGCATAGCACTGACTTCAAGGCGCTAAAGAGGCTAAAGAGCTGAACCATATAACCATGTTAGTGGCTATTAGCGCCAGATGTATTAACAAAGGAAGTTTTGTCGGGGTTTAGCCGCCATAGTTGAAAGTGGGCTAAGCAGATACAAACCACGATCAAAAAGTGAAAGCGCGGGACGATAGAACGAAATAGAGATTTGCATTCGGAAATGTGATACTTATCGAGTAATATACGCAAGAGTATACTAAAGTAGGTACACACCTAGGTGCCTTCATAGATGTTTATAACCAAGGCTTATATGGATGGCTAATGATCTAGTCTAGAGGACTCGTAATGAATATCGGGGGGGAAATAAATATTTAACGAGGAACACGTGCTGTATGAAAGTCATCAAAGCCGATCGTAAATGTGTCCTGTTTATAGTATAAGCAACGTCAACGTCTCGTCTGTTGATATTCATCTATAGTCAACATATTGGAGATAGACATAAAGAACATAGTGTTCTTAAGAATCATTTAGACAGAACCAACCCGTACTATACTGGGTGATGGGTTACAGGTACAGCAATTTTTTTTCTAAAAAAATTGCTTGCCTAGGGGGTCTAAAATAGCTGCTATATCAAAATCATAATAGGAAAATAATACGAATTACGTTAAAATTCTTATAATCAAATCAAATCATCTATTTCAATTAGACCATTACAGACACTTTAGAATGTCAAGAAACAAAATAAATCTACAGTCCCGGTCACAAGGCATAATAACTTGTGAAAGTACTGTAGTTGCCCATTCCAAAGCGTTGATCTCTATGGAGAAGAATGGGCAAGAAACTCCACACACACACAGGTCACAGATGCAGTTATTATTGTGAATAATTGTCACTTTGTGACCATTTTACGAATTATGAGTCTGTTTAAAGGGCCATTTCAGACCCCCTTAAACGAATTATCTAAGGACAATAACACATCCGAAGCGTTTTTAGAGATCCGTTTCTCAAAAGGAAAAATGGAAACCTTAGATCACTTTCTTGTCCGTCTGTCTGAAAAATCCACCTCTAAGTTTACGTTTACGTTTTTTTTTATTTTAATTAAATATACAAAACGGAACTGCAATCAGATGAAATAAAATTGTATGGTCTACATAGCGGCACGATTACGGCACGGTTGGCGCAGTGGCTGAGCGATCGACTGCTTCGCTGCGTGTTGCGAGTTCGATTCCTGCACGGAACAAATTAATATTTGTATGACCTGCAGATAGTTGTTTCGGGTCTGGCTGTTTGTGTATGTGAGTCTAAATGTTTGTCAATGCACCCACGATACAGGAAAAATTTCTAGTGTGGGGCAAAGCTTTAAAAAAAATAGCAATTGTACACAATTAATAACTCCCATTTTAACAAAAATAAACAACAAGCAACCTGAAAAAGAAACTGGGAAATTCAATTTTAATAGAGAAAGCTTCCACTTCTACAATAAAATACAGGCATTTTCCTTTGAGCTTGTTCACTCCTAGTTTTTCATTTCGCATTGATATCCGTGTAAAATTCCAATACAGGATGTAACCGAGAACAGTCCCGGATATTCCCGGGAAAGCGGGCAGCTGAATGGGTTGTGCAATTTAATAACAAATATCGGGACGGGAATGGGATGCGATACGGCTAGGCTAGGGCTGTCAGTATTTTTAACCCCCGACGCTAAAACGACGGGGTGTTATAAGTTTGACGTGTCTGTGTGTGTAAATGTGTATGTGTCTGTCTGTGGCATCGTAGCTGCCAAACGGATGATCCGATTTGAATGCGGTTTTTTTTGTTTGAAAGGTATATCAGTCGAGAGTGTTCTTAGCTATGTTTGGTGGAAATCGGTTCAGGTCTTCAAGGTCATCAGGTCGTTTGTTAGGTGTGATAGGAATGTTCCACGCTCAGTTTACTTGCGAGCATAATGTAAGATGTGACATTTGAAACATTGATGTCTTCTGGAACCACTGAGCTGGTCTGCTGTTAGGGCTCGAAGATAGGAGACGTAACCCTGGACTGCCTTTTAGTAAACCCATCGAGTTTGGGCTCGTTGAATTTGTCTTAACTAGTTCTCTTTATGTTTCTAATTGACGAGGACCTGGTGCTGGAAATCTGGAACCTCTGAGCTGGTCTGGTGATAGGGCTCGAAGGTAGGAAATGTAAACCTGGACTGCCTTTTAGTAAACCCATCGAGTTTGGGCTCGTTGAATTTGTCTTGACTAGTTCTCTTCATATTTCTAATTGATGAGGACCTGATGCTGGAAATGGGATGTGGCGGATGAAACCCTGGAATGCCGGAATGAAACGGATAAACCGATTTATATCTTTGCTGAAAATCTAGAATGACCAAAATTTAAAAATAAAACACAAAATTACCCTTAAATGGCAAGAAACATAAAAGAAATTAAATGTAAGAATGAAAAATTAAGGAGCTCCTTTAAAAAGCATAAAATAAAAATTAAATTAAAAATTTAAAAACACCCCCGACCCAAAAAAAGTACGCAATTACTATGACAAAAGGTTAAAAATGCTAAACCCTATAAAAAGCAAAAAAAAAAACTTTTAACACTACGTAAGTACCAACTAAAGCATGTCAGACTATCTACTCGGGACTTTGTGCCACTTTTATGTCGGAGGCATAACCGCTAATTTTGAACTGCAAATGGTTATCTTGGCCTGCTGTTGACCGTACGTATGAAATTTTTGATTAAATTTTGTCGTGTCGGGGGACCGCTTTTTACCTTCAAAAATACTTACCTAAATCAAATGATCAATCACAAAATTCGTATTTTAAAACTAAATATGTACACAACTACACCAAATGATACAAACAACACTGGACAAAAAATTAAAACAGACGAATAGTATGACTCACAAGATTTACTTGTAAAGAAAGAAGAAGATAAGTAAACAAAATAATATTTAAATTACAACGAAAATGTTAACGTAAGTAACGAATTCAAAAAAAACTTTATACTCTATCTAAATAAATGATAAACAATAATTTTAACCCCCAATCTTAGGAACGACTCAAAAAATTTGTATGAAAAATGACAATGGGATTGAGGACTTCTTAATGTGAGCTTCTAACGTTAGGCTAATAAATTAGAGCGGTCCCCAGACACGACAAAATTTAATCAAAAACTTCATACGTACGGTCAACAGCAGGCCAAGATAACCATTTGCAGTTCAAAATTAGCGGTTATGCCTCCGACATAAAAGTGGCACAAAGTCCCGAGTAGATAGTCTGACATGCTTTAGTTGGTACTTACGTAGTGTTAAAAGTTTTTTTTTTTGCTTTTTATAGGGTTTAGCATTTTTAACCTTTTGTCATAGTAATTGCGTACTTTTTTTGGGTCGGGGGTGTTTTTAAATTTTTAATTTTATTTTGTAATATTAAATTGTTTGAACGTAGTTTTGTTTGGT
Source organism: Ochropleura plecta (assembly GCA_905475445.1). NCBI lineage: Eukaryota > Metazoa > Arthropoda > Insecta > Lepidoptera > Noctuidae > Ochropleura > Ochropleura plecta. The sequence continues at coordinate 7,417,084 of FR997732.1, forward strand.
ATTGGGTACTATTTGGTGTACTATTAAGTACAAATAAATTTGCAAGAAAACCGCAAGTATAGCTATCAATGCATACATTTTTTTAAATGTGCTTTGAAAAGTTCTTTAATTTGATACCTAAGACGCCGTCATTAAAATTAAAAGGTGGTAGCCATTAGGCTGATCCGGGGCTACCGCACGATCTCCGGCGAGGCAGCGAGCCTCCTTGCCGGATTGCCACCGTGGGATCTGGAGGCAATAGTGCTCGCGCGCCTGTTTGAGTGGCGCGCGGAGGCACTACACCGGGGGGAAACTCCGCTGCCGCGGCAAATTGCCGCTCAGCGACATGGCGTCCTCACCTACCGCCTGACGCAGGTCCTCACCGGACACGGAAGTTTCGGGAGGTTCCTGCACATAATCGGGCGGGAGGAAACGCCCGGGTGTCACCATTGTGACGATCGCCCGGAGGACACGGTGGAGCACACAGTGGCGATCTGCCCAGCGCGGGGCGGAGCACCGCCGTGCCCTCGTGGAGGCGATCGGCGGCGGCGATCTCTCGCGTCCGGCCCTGGTACAGGCCATGGTCCGGAGCGAGAGGGAATGGGAAGCGGTCACCTCCTTCTGCGAAGCAGTAAGGAGGTGGCCGGGCGTTTGAGGAAGAGAACATCTAGCCAACCCAGCCGCCGCGGGAGACGCCCCGGGCGCCGGGCGCCGCGAGACGACTCCCGGCCACCGTAGATGCGGGCCTGTGGACGGTGAGCAATGGGTAGCTCACCGTCCGTCCGTTGATTGACGTCAGGCCGTGTCGACGGCGCGTTCGTGTTTCACGCGCGCCTCAAAGAGATGTCAGCAGAGCAGAGGGGCTTGCCAGAGCCTCCGCCTGCCGGGGTTGCGGGTTGTTCGAAAGAGATACCGCGGCCCCGGAACGTAAAGGGCAATAGAAGGATCATGGGTGGGTTTTAGTCTGTAAAAGTCTGACATGACCCCCCCGCTCCGCACAGAGCGGGAGAAGTCATTTGATGATTTCCCACCCGGAAAAAAAAAGACGCCGTCATTAATTTATTTTATAGTTAATGGCTAACGATTAACGCTAGCGGGTATCTCTGACAATTATTTTTTAGCTTTGCCTTTGTTCTCTTTGTTTTTTATGATGTTTTCCTGTGTTTACATAAATTATAAAATAAAAAAATAAATTTTATTGTGACAACACAGCCTGTCACCAGCGAAAAATCAATCCAATGATACCTTATTTGTCAAATAATGTTATGTAAGTAGTTCAAAAGTTATGAGGGAACAGATGAACATACATACATACCGGCCGAAAATATAACCCTCCTTTTTGCTCCGCCCAAGTAAAAAAACACATGAATGGTATTAAAACAAAATTGCCATATTAGCAGACTTAAAAAAGGAGAATATTATAATAAATATTCAACTGTATTCTTTTTATGGACGATATGCTAATATCTTTTAGTAGCAATGAAAAATGAATATCTACTCGATAAGAATTTGTGTGAGATCATACAACAACTAAAAACTCTTAAATAAAAAACAATTTTGCCAATAAAAAAATTTTTGCCAATAAAAAACATTTTTGCCAATAAAAAACATTTTTGCCAATAAAAAACATTTTTGCCAATAAAAAACAATTTTGCCAAAAATAAACGACTTCCAAAAAAAACACTATAAAGGCGGAAAAATAAATTAACTTTCGAATGTCGGTGACTTTAGTTTGATTCATAGATTTTTTTGCCACCGACTTCCGGAAGTAAATATTTTTTTTAAATATTTTCTGTCTTTTTTGTTTTTTTGGAAGTCGCATTTGTTTCTTTTTTTTAATAGAAAGAACTACAACATTCTTTCTACTTTACTACCCAAGGATTTGTAATCCTATTTAAAATAAGAAAGAAGCTACATCCGCCCATGTAAAAATCCTCTACAACACGCAAACGGGAGCATTAGCCCGGGACAAAGGACAAATTAAATGGGACGCGTCACGTTACAAGTGACCAGTTAAATGACAAATAAATGCAGGACAAAGGGTTACACGAGGGTAACCCTGTCATTACTTGGGTACCGAAATAATAATGAAATGATTTCGGTGCCAAACACTCTGGGATTAAATTTAATGATTTTTGTTCCTTTGTTTGATTTTATTATTGCTTTAAATAAACTTATTTAAGTGTTTTTAAAAGTGATTGTAACTTACGGTAGCGTTTCGAATACAAAGGCACTAGCACGAGTGCGCAGTTTAAACATAACGAAAATCGTCGAATTTTAAATTAAAATACCCGCTTCATAAGTAATATTTTCATTATTTTATTAGTCTACCTACATATTTTTTTTAAAAAAACATTGTCTCACACTTGTTTCTTTGCAAACATTGAATTTCACTTACACCACCACGTAACAACAACCTGAAGGTCATTCAAATATTTGTTCCGTGCGGGGATCGAACCCGTGACATGCAGCGCAGCAGTCTATTGCTCAGACACTGCGCAAACCGTGCCGTCCATGAATGGCACTAATAGTGCTTGTTGCAAACAATTTAACCAAAACGGTACAATTAATAGTTTTTTTTTAATCAAATGTCGTGTACGTATAATTTATGTTTACACCGCATACTCGTACTAGGGCTCCTGGCTTAAATTTGCTCACCATTTAGTGAAAGCATTTTCGGAATCGTATCAGTAGTTCGAATGATTAATCTCTCCGAATTCTTTCTTCTCAAATCTGAAAGAGGGAAATGACTGTCACCTACAAATTAATTTATTAAAAATGTTTTCACATCATTTCAATACCTACAATTTCAATTCAGAATGTAATAGAGGAAATTATTAAGCAAAACGAACAAATGAAATGGGTCGCGTTAGATTTGGTCAAATAAAACATACAAGAGGGCCAGACTAGTTCCGTAGAGCGGTCACGTGTCAGAGAATTGGCGGGACATTTTGGAATGCAATTTGTATTTCGAATCGAAGTTGTCTATGGCATTTAATTATTCATGTAATTTTCTCTCAATGTTGAGTTCCGCGTTATTCATCTGATATTCAGTTATTATGCTATTTCTATTTAACACTGACATAAATCAAAACTTAGAGGAACCTTTGCAATCGATTTTTATTTGTACGTAAAGTCGAACTTGTGGAGTTAACCTACAGACCCCAACAAATTGAAACTTCACCGCGGTAGAAACTATTGTTCACTTCAACCAACTTTTTTGTTCAGGCGGACAAAAACAGAACTAAAATAAATGTACAGACGCCTGCACATCGAGCTACTACAATCTGTCAGATTTCTTTGATAGATTTTCGACTTTATTTCTAAAGTATTAGGTTCAAGGTTCATTGGGAAAAATTGACAGTTTCGGGTAGCTTGATGTGCAGGCGTCTGTACTTACCAAGTTTGACATTTTAAATATGTTTTTCTTGAGAAGCTGCGCCACCTTTAGCTGCCTGCAAATTTAAAGTGGTCAATCAATAAGTATAGGCAAAAAGACCCGTCATTATAAAGGCGCGGGCCCACCGCGGCGCATGCTGAGCACGGGCAAGCGGCGCATTTTAGCTGCGTGTATAAATTTGTTTGACATAGTGGGTCTACGTTTCCACTAGAGTACCTACACGAAAACCCACGGCTATGTATTAGCGTGGCACGGCGGCGCACGGAGAGGCTACACACGTGGCACTGCAATCCACGGAGGAAAACCGCTCTGCGATAAGCGAACTGTACAAGTGTACATAGTCATGGGTCATATTCGTGTACTCCAGTGGAAACGTAGACCCACGTTGACAGCGTTGAGCTATGTAACCACATATTCGAGCAAGCCACGCATGTATTAATGACGTCAATTCATGCCTAGCCTCTCCGTGGGTTGCAGTGGACACAACCACATACATTTTCTTACAAAGCGAAGCTTAATGCACGTGCGTAGCCTCTCCATGCACCGCGGTGGGCCCGCGCCTTAAGACGTGTAAGTGACATTCAATCTTAGGGTGGTAAATGAGTTAGGAGGTCTACTTGAACTTGATTCACTGCGAACATGACATGTCATTAATGATGACATTATAATGATAAAATAAATTATGAAATTCTTGTTCCGGGTAACCGCTACTGATAAAATTGGCAATGAAATAATTTCGAAGAATGTAGTGTTGCCGTTGGTAAATAAAATAAATGTGGCGCTATGGTAGTACTGATATAGGTTTTTAATCATAAAAACGGTTACCTACATTTTGTTTTGAATTTCCGACATTTATCCGTGATCCTGCTAGCAACAGCGCCAAAATATCGGGATCTCATACTAAGTGTGAAGAAAAAACAAAATTGGAAATTAACTTCTTCGTTGAATAGGCGTGACGAAAGATTTTAAAATCCTCTTCCATAATGTGGGTACACTTCTACTGTTTACAAAAAAGCCTATATTTCGGTAATAAACTTAAGTTTAACAAAGTTAGAAGCCATTTTTCTCATAAATTTTCAATAGTGCCCGAAAACAGCTCGCATGTGTCATGGCGTCGGCATGACGTCACAGTTAAATAAAAATGACATTGTTTCTATAACAACGTCCCATAAATCACATAACCGTGACGTCATACGCTGTGATCGGTGTTTCAGTCAAAATGGCCGATTGCAGTATTTTAATCTTTTATTTTATTGAAAATCTTAATAATCTGTTATTTTTAAATAAAACTAAACCTGTGTTTACTTTTTTTTTAATATGACTTCTCCCCGTCATCACTGAATCAGCGATTTTTTTATACTGTCGTCATGCCTATTCAAGGACTGTCTGATAATGATGAACAAGAATTATAAAAACAATAATTAAATCAAGAACATGAATTTCACTATAAACCTAAATATTGTCCGTTAACTCAAAACGCAACCACCAACACGACAATTTATTATTGAATATTATTTATTATATATTTTATTTACTATTATTTAAAATATTTGTTATGTCCATTCGTTAACTTATTATATAACTAGCTTTTGCCCGCGATTTCGCTCGCGTTAAATTCGGGTAACACTTGCGCCTTATTGATTTGTAATAGCAACGCTAAGTTTTCCCTTTTCTTCCCTCACATCCCACTTGTTTTTTTACAAAAATAGCCTATGTCCATCTCCTGGTTCACAACTATCTCTGTACCAAAATTCATCAAAATCGCTTTAGCCATTAAAGCGTGAAGAGGTAACAAACAAACAAACTCACTTTCGCTGTTATAATAGATGATCAAACGAACTTACCTGAGTGAAGTTCGATCATTATTATACGAAGTGCTTCGTTCGAAGATATATGTATTTACCATGCAGCTTTCTCGATTCACTCGGCAACTGACGCAATTTTTCAGAGCTAAAATTATCTGTCAGTGTAAGTATGCATTATCTGTGTCCTTACGTGAACTGTCATTCTTTTTAGATTCTTGCAAGGTTATCTCAATTTTACCTGGGGTGAGGTGGGTAGGGAACATATATCTTCGAACGAAGCACTTCGTATAATAATGATCGAACTTCACTCAGGTAAGTTCGTTTGATCATCTATTATACTGCGTGCTTCGTTCTCGATATATGTATTTACCATGCAGATGTTTAGAGAGATGGTAAAGTTGAGATGACCCTGACTCCTTGTCCTTTAAAATAAATGTTTTTATTTTTTAAATCAACAGCGTTTTATTCATAAACATCTTAAATTCTTTTCAATAATTAAACTTAATTAACAATCAGTCATTATGTTATTAATCAGCCTTTTTTGGTGCATAACAATCTGTTTTCTACCAACTAATTAATAATTATATTATTATACATTAAGCACAGCATGGGCAAATTCACCTGAATTTAAAATTGGCCGGTTATAAAATTTTGCAAATGTTAATGAGTTATTTGTCCAACCAGCAGTCTGTCTTATTACATCTAATGAAATTCCTTTTGATTTAGCCTTGGATGTAGAGGCGTGTCGTGTACTATGACCTGAGAAGACACGCGTATCAATACCGCAGTCTGAAAGAGTATTCTTAATCCATCTACCAATAGTAGAAGCCGAAACCGGTTTATGGGGTTTTTTAAGTGATAAAAACAAGTAGTCATTATGACCTCTTATCTCTCTAGTAAATCTCATGTAATCACACAATGTTCTGGCTGGACAAATCTCAGGTTTTTCAAAAAAGGGTAGGAAAAGATTAGGCTGAGTTCTTCCCGCAGCCGAAGTTTTTGTCGTATCAGTAATGGCAATATTGACACAACTTTCACTCTGTATTATATTAGATATTTTTATTAATGACAAGGTTTGTGCCCGTTGAGCTGTGCTTAATGCAAGCAAAACCACCAGTTTCTTTGATATACATTCAAAACTTAATGTCATATTGGGGGTCCAGTTGGTTAATACACTTAAAACATTATTTGGATCCCACATTCTTTGGTATTTTGCTAATGGTGGTCTTGACTTATAGAAACCTTTAAAGAGCCTCTTAATACGATCATCCTCCCCAATTTTAGAGCCTATTATCAAGGATAGAGCTGACTTATGTGAGTTAAGAGTACCATAGGCAGCCCCAGAGTCAAATAATTTTGTTAGAAAATACATAACAAATGGTATAGATGGAGTGAATGGGTTTATACCATGTTCCTGACAGAAGGTCCACCAAATTTTATATGTAACATTATATTGTTTTAGTGTATTATGTGAAAGGGATGCAAACATGACATCTATTGATGTTGGGGGAATAGCTCTTTTTAGCCAAGCTTGCCTGATAATATTCCTGCAATCAAGGTGAGTTGATGATGAAGAGGATGATGCTCTCTGAAAGGAGAATATAAAAGATATTTTTGAGGTTTAAAATATATAAGTTTTGAGATAAGCATAGTCTGCATTAAAGGGTACCAAGGTTGTGATGGCCAGTGAGGCATGACCATAATACCTGTTGCCTTCTCATTTTTAATTTTTTGTAAACATTTTAATATTAAACTGAATGGAGGAAAGGCATAAAAGAAATATTCTGTCCAAGACAAAGTAAAAGCATCAATATTCATTGCCTCTGGATCTGGTTTCCAAGAAACATAAGAAATACATTTAGCATTAGTGCGGGATGCAAATAAATCTATTTCAGGTTCACCCAGCACAGATACAATTTGTTGAAACGCCACAGTATTTAACTCCCATTCAGTATCTGGATTTATTTTTCGCGACTCTTCATCAGCCTCTTTATTTTCACTAGACTTAATGTAGGAGGCAACTAGCCAAATATGTCTTTCTTCGCACCACTGCCATATGGATCTGGCCAGGTTATTTAAATGTGGAAACTGAGTACCACCCATTCTGTTCACATAAGATATTGCAGTCTTATTATCCACACGCAACAGGATGTTAAGGTATTGCTTATCCTTTACAAAAACTTTTAGTGCCATAAATATTGCCAGTAGTTCCAAATAGTTTATATGGTATGTATTTTCAAATTCACTCCAGAAGCCATGTGCTCTTTTATTTTTGTAAACAGCACCCCATCCAGTCATGGATGCGTCAGTGAACAGTTCAATATCATGTTTATGATGAGCAATACTTTTACATACTGTACTAATATTATCATTCCACCATTGCAAATCTAAATTTATATCAGAATGTAAATTTACTTTTACATCATAATTCTCATTGTTTTTAACTAAATATTGGTACTTGTGATGTTCTAAATATTTTGTGTAAAGCCAACCATATGTGGTAGCTGGACAGGCTGCAATTAGTATTCCAATTAATTTTGCCAGATCTCTTATAAAACAGCTATCAAGATCTAAGTACTTCTGAACAGATTTTTTAATATTTGATACTTTGTCTATGGGCAATTGTAATGTCATATTTTTTGTATCAAACACAAAACCTAGAAATTTGCAAGACTGTGATGGTATTAATATACTTTTATCAAAATTTATAACGAATCCCAGGCACTTTAAGAGAGCTATTGTTTCTTGAACATTTTGTAAACATGACTGATAACAAGATCCTATACATAGTAGGTCATCTAGGTATTGAACTGACTTGTAACCTTTTCCTCTTAGATGTGTCACTACAACCTTCATAATTTTTGTGAAAATATTAGGTGCAGAGCATAGGCCATAAGGGAGGGCCTTAAATTCGTATAATTTATCATATTGGAAACGTAGGTATTTTCTATACTGTGGATTTATATTTACTAATAAATATGATTCTTTTAAATCAATTTTTGCCATGTAATCACCTGGAGAGAGTAAAGCTATTGCTGTCCTATAGTCCTCCATTTTAAAATGGGATGTTTCTACATATTTATTCAATGACTTTAAGTTTAGTATGAATCTTTTTGTACCATTAGGTTTTGGAATCAAAAATATAGGGGAGATAAACTGGTCTTTACATGGCATGCAAGGGGATATAGCTCCCAATTTTAATAAATTGCTGATAGCAGTATGCATATCAGTATTTTCTTCAGATGATATTACTGAACGGGTGAGAGTCGCTGAATTCTGATAAGGTTTCTGTACAAAGGTAATCGAGTATCCTTTGATATAATTAAGTATAGATTTATCTTTGCAAATTCGGTTCCAGCAAGATAAAAAATGTGTCAGCCTTCCAGCATGACTTACCTCTATGTGCGAGCAGGAGGCTTCTCCTGTGAGGCTTTGGTTTTCTTGGTAGTGGACTGATAATAGCGGCCGTGATGTCTCCGGGCCTGTATTGAGGACTGGCTCTTTTTGGGTCCGTACCTCGCTGATGTCCTCTGATTGTAGCGAGGAGGACCTTGTGAGTTTCCCTTATGATTTGCTTTATTGTTGTATTGATTGAATGTAGGTTTCTTGATAGACTGTCCACTTTGTTGGCATGTTTTCAAAATTTTGATCTTGTCACTAAGATTAACTCCATATATATACTCATCTCTTTCCACATCTTTGATAGCATCATAAAACTTTTTGTCTATAACTGGGAAAATTAAGTTTCTTCTTGATTTCGTCTGTACCAAATGTAGATCTGTCAAGATCCTTCCAGCATCACTAAGTAGTGAGATCAATTTTAATCTGTCCACTGTATCATTATTTATCAACAATGATATTGCATTACTGATTATAGACAGTCCAATGCCTAGCTGGTTTTGTTCCAACTCTATCTTTTTGTCTCTGCTGACAATATTATCACTTACTGAAGCAGAAATTTCTGGATTAAGCTTTGGTGCTTTTAATAAAGGTACATTTTCTGGGATCAATTGTTCCATTAATTTTTGTTTTGTCTCTTTAAGAAGACCATTTTTCAAAATATTGCTCCAAATACGAGCCAAGTCACTGTTTATAGTGGGACCATATACAGGTTTATCTGGCATGAGATCGCCCAGTGCTAAAAGTACCTCGGAACTTATTGTTGGCATTTCTGACGTAGGCTCAGGATCCACCACTGTAGTTGAGGTAGAATTTTCTGCAATCGGTGGTTCAGATTCTTCTGGAACCGGGTCTGTCATAGGTCCTGCTGGTGACATATCACGTGGTAATGTTTCTATGATTTCGACCTCGTTCGAAGTGTTATCAGTATTGTAATCTGAAAGACAAAAATCATACCACTGGAAAGTGTACAAGTGATCGCTAACAAACTGCTTATTGAAGCCTCACGGGCTTCACATAAGGTTTACAGATCTCGTCCGTATATCTCGTATACGACCCGCATCTAAGGATCTCGTCCGTATATCTCGTATACGACCCGAGTCCAGTGAGCACGTCGATGTATCTCGTACACCACCCGTCTCATACGGTACTAAGGTTATGAAAAAACCTTGTGGCTTTAACTGCTATGAAAGCCAGTAGCCGTACCGTATAATAGCAATCACAAGACAACTTTTTATTACCTGGAATACTAGAAATTGAAGTATCGCTTCCACTTTTATAGTCATCCCGACTACGACCACGGCGGCGGCGTTTCATTTTTCGTTCGATTTTTCTTATTTTCTTTTTGTAGTATTGTAATTCTTTTTCTTCATGCCGCCTTTTAGGCATAGTTGTGGTATATTATGCACAATTTTCACTTTCTAAAACTTAAATTTACTTTATTATTTCGTAGAACACAGTATCAGTTGCCGCGCAAACGAAAGGAATGACAGTTCACGTAAGGACACAGATAATGCATACTTACACTGACAGATAATTTTAGCTCTGAAAAATTGCGTCAGTTGCCGAGTGAATCGAGAAAGCTGCATGGTAAATACATATATCGAGAACGAAGCACGCAGTATAATATTAGTAAGGAAGCCCAGTACGATTCAATCAAAAAGAATACCTAATAATATCATAAATGCGGCCCCAATTATTAGAATCACGTCAATGGCTCCGATACAGACGTAACCGCAAACGTTCGACTGTTTAAACAATTATTCCATTAACATTATATCCGCAATTAGCTACCCAATGACCGCCGCTACACTACCACGAACACGTCAATAACACACGCATTATTGTTCAGCTCAAAATACTCTGCTCTGAATAGGTTAGGTAATTAAGTTTTCATGATTAGGTACCTTCCAGGGCTGCGGGTTGTTCGTGGCCCCGGAACATAAACGGCAAAAGAAGGAACATGGGTGGGTTTTAGTCAGTACAAGTCTGACACTCCCCCTCGCTCCGTCCAGAGCGGGGGAAGTTTTTTTTTAAGAAAACTTTGCCCCACACCAGGATTTCTCCTGTATCGTGGGTGCGTTTACAAACATTTAAACTCACATATACAAACAACCAGACCCGAAACAAGTATCTGTAGGCCATACAAATATTTGTTCCGTGCGGGGATCGAACCCACGACACGCAGCGTAGCAGTCGATCGCTGTGCCACTGCGCCAACCGTGTCGTCAAATGTTATGATTATCATCATTTTTTTTGATGATTGCCAATCTACAAAGAAAAAAAAGGTACCTTTGTTTGAAGACTGTATTATTTTGTAACTAGAGTTTACTTAACCCTCTGAAAAATCTGATCACAAACTATTAAAACGTCTTACCTTTGCAAAGAAACAAACAAGTTTGTTTCATGCTGTATGAGCCTCGGTGGCCAAGTCTGGGCGTTGTCTGTGAATGGCAAGTCTGAATACTTTTATACCAAAAACAAAAAAAAAAAACGACCGGTGGACGTGAATCTCAATGCATCTAGCTGTATTTAATTTTTTGAATGATAAATTACTAGATGGCGCCCGCGGCTGCGTCCGCGTGATGATCGAAAAAAAAGTATCCTATGTGTTATTCCAGACTATAATCTAACTTTGTGACAAATTTCATCAAGACCCGTTTTGACGAGAAAGAGTAACAAACATAAACACATCCATCCTCACAAACATTCGCATTTTTTATAATATTAGTAGGATTAATAAGTAGGACTATTTGAAAAAGCTGATTGGTTGTCTGGTCAACATTTTCCACTGTGCATTTTGGTTCTCTCTTTGACCACATTCTGACTTCGTCATCGTTCATTTCGACCACACAGTGGTATTTATTACGGCATTCCTGGGTCTGAGTTCAATAGGTAAATTCTAAGGTGAACTCGCTGTTTTTGTTTTTATTTTAGCTCGTTCAACGTAGAAAAGACGAAAGAAAGAAAGAAAAAATATGTGTCGCAAATTACGACGAGCACAGAAAATACAAAAAAAAATACATTAAACATGCAAGCAAAGCATCACAAACATTTACAAATACATTTAACGGACACAATAAAAAATTAGCTTGCACGTCGTGACTGCGACAGGTAGGTAGGTCACCACTCAGCATGATGCTGTGCTATGGGAGCCCACAGCACAGCGCTGGTTTTCACGTATCGTCAATTTATTAATGACTGGAATTCTGGATATGTTTTGTCTGTAAAAATTTAAAATGCATATTATCCCACAAATTGTATTCCAAATCCTGGCCACATTTGAAATGTCAGACGTCCCACATTCCCGTGTCACAACAAGTCACGTGCAATGATTATGATGTGTGGACGGTAGTCGGTACCTATTGTTGTCTGCATCGAGTTGTGGCTGTTAATGATTTCATTATAAATTAAACTCGGTGGTGGTGGGGTTACCACGGCGACGCATTTTTTTTATTTATATTTGTAGTTCATTTATTTATTTTTTTTTTCGCATATAATTACATTTTTAAATATTTCTTAATAAAAAAGATAAAAAAAATCATTTTAAAATATAAAAATAGTAGCCCACCGGTATCGGGAATAGGGTCCAAGCTACCGGCAGTCAGGGCTCCAGAGAAAGGAACCTCCTAACAATACGAGCCGTGTTCAGGAGTACCGCTTTCTGTATGAAGCCCTTGATCTAGCTGCCTAACGAGAGCCTCCTCAGGTTTTGGTCGAGGCTCTTGGCAATTAAGCCACAATGGTCGGCACAATGATCGCTGAGTCTACATCCCACATGTCATTATTTATATTATTATTGATTTGTATTATTCCTTCAGTCCTATCAAAATTAAATTAAAATAATTCTTTGCATAAAGCCTTGTGCAAGTTTGTGAGGATTTATGGATGTTTGTTACTATTTAAAGCAAAAACTACTGAACGGAATAGAATAAAAAACACGAAGACTGTTAACCTGGATTAACACAAGGAAAATTATTGATCTCCACACGGGGAAATCCACTACTATGAGCTAGTTATTAAAAAGGTAGTTGATTAATAACTTCTACTCATGGATGTGTGAAGCCCGGGATAGAAATGTATGAAAAGGTTTAGGAGGGGTCTACGCCGTCGCCTACAGAAGCGTCTACTATGTAGTAATATAAGTTAACTTATAAGAAATATAAAGTAAAATAATTTTTAACACCCTTGCTCGTAAAGCTGATGTAATTCCACCGGTTTTAAATATGTAAAGAGGGTCATAAAAAACGCGTGTGTTATCAAAGCAAATAGTTAAGTTATAGTCCATACAAATTCCATAACAGTATTATTTGCCATTTCAAATTTGGAACTGATCGCCCCGCCGCCGCACGACTCCAGCTAGTGAGCAGCGCGCTGTTGCTATTCTTTTTCTTTTTTTTTAATTTATATAAAGGGGTTTGTCGCTTAGCGCTGTTGCTATTCAAATTTCGAACTAATTCGAAAGTAGGCAGCGCTAGCTCGCTGTTAAAATGGCGGGAAGCAACAATGTGCATTCACAGATTGAGTTTGTTTAAAATGTTTTTTTTCTGTTTCCTCGCAAATGTGTTAAAAAACGTCGTACGATATACGTGCGTATTGGTTATAACATGCTCGGCTCAATTACCTACGCCCTCGCCTACGGCTCGGGCTGAAATTCCGACTCGCATGTTATAACCATCTTAACGCACTAATATCGTAATGTACTATTAATGTAAAGTTTTGAATGGTAGCATGAAATATGGGCAATTTTTATTTCATTTAAATCAAAAACAGAAGCTGGCCGACTTGGAAGTAGCTTAGCTAGTGGTGCCGATTCTGATGTAGACACGACGGCACATTAACCATTTTAACCTGATCTCTCTACTACGGTGTGCGATCCGTAGTAGAGAGATCAGGTTATAATATTTTAGAATAAGCTGACCTGCCGTCTTGTGTACCACTGGATTAAACTAGACTAATATTGAAAGGACATACCTAATCTCATCAAATTTTATTCCACACCATTTTAGTCGCGATTTAAGATAGTCTGATTTAGGTTGACAACCACCATTTTTTACTTCAGAACAGTGAGATTGCTATTTTGTCTAAATTGAGTAATTAAACTAGGTATCATTAATGCTGTCAAACTAATAATAAGTATAAATAAGTTGTGTCACTTAAAAATCTCGTTTGGCAGGAGTAAGCAAAATTTTTGTGGTTTTAGAGGAGATTTGGTTTAGTTTATGAGATAAGAATCGACACCAGTAGGTACCTACCATTTCTAAGCATAATTTCAATGAGAGCTGGGACCTGTCACCACAAGTCAAATCAAATCATTTTATTTTTCACAATGCAGGTAGGTATATCGTTCACAATAGGTGTTAAAATAATTATATAAGTGCACTGCATTCTGCTTTCAAGCATATAAATATTAAACACACATTACATTACTTACATTTAGAATTTTTTAAATGTCAAAAAGTTTATCGAATAGCAATTTAAATGTCAGATGAAGTCAAAACAAAAAATTGTGTCAACCTTACTAAATTATAAAAGCGAAAGTGTTGTTTGTTTGTTAAGTTCTAGTGAGAAATGTTCCCTCATTTCTCACTCGAAAGAGGAAAGAAAAGGGAAAACTAGCTATGCTATTACAATAAATAAGGAGCAAGGACAAAAATTACAGGTAGCAGGTTTCAGGAAAGAGGAACTGTGTTACCCCGAATTTAACGCGAGCGAAGCCGCGGGCAAAAGCAAGTCTATAACAAATTTAACAATAGGTAGTAGAGTAATAAGATTTGATAATTAAAATATTTAAGTCGCTTTTTAAATAAAACTAAATTATGATCCTTTATTTAGTTTTATTCATGTCAGTCAAGTCATCCAAATGTCATTTCCACCTGCATTTCACAACTTGAACTAATTGTATTAATCCTGGCTTATCGTTTAATATGATCCCCCCGGGGCGCGAGTGTGTATCTACTACATCATTATGTCGGTGTTCTGTCGGCTTCTGGACTATAAACGTATAAATTAACCACTGCTGTTTATAACTCCCTGATATTGTTATCGTTAATGACTTCCACTTAACTCATTAACTCTCGGTGTGAAATAGGGTAATTTTATATTCATATCAGTGGATAGCACTTCATTTTTATTGTTATGTATTTTTATTAATAGAAACTCTTGGTATATTTAAATGTGTGTATGTCGGTGCCCTCAACCAATATGTCGGTAATCAGAAAAGTGTGTTATTTACAAGAAAAAAGATTCACTGTTATTGTTGAATATCTTGTCAGTACGCCTGAATATAAAAACACTTCAAATTAAAGTTTTTTTTTTGTGAAATGTATTTGTGATACCAATATGGATTTATTTATTACGTTTACAAAAAATTTGAGATGTTAGAAAATATGTATTACGGGAAATATTATGAAAATAAATAAAGGTGTTCATTTGCGACATTATGATTAAAATTATTTTAAAAAAATTGCATGTAAGTGTTTCATTTCATAGATATTCAATTATTCGTTCATTTATTCTTTTCTTCACATATAATTTAATTTTTAAATATTTTAAATTAAAAAAAAACACATTTAAAAATATAAAAATAGTAGCCCACCGGTATCGGGAACAGGGTCCAAGCTCCCGGCGGTCAGGGCTCCAGAGAAAGGAACCTCCTAACAATACGAGCCGTGTCCAGGAGTACCGCTTTCTGTATCAAGCCCTTGATCCAGCTGCCTAACGAGAGCCTCCTCAGTCGAGGCTCTTGGCAATTAAGCCATTGGCAGATACGACTATCGGCAGAATGATCGCTGAGTCCACATCCCACATGTCGACAACCTCGCGAGCCAAGTCAATATACTTGATTTGCTTTCTCGGCTTTCACGAGGTTCTCATCATGCGGGACTGTTATGTCAACAATCATTGCGCGCCGCTCTGATCGATCCACCACCACTATATCAGGCTAGTTGGCAACAATAGTCCTGTCAGTGATGATGGAGCGATCCCAGTACAAAGTGATATTGTCATGTTCAAGAACTGGGTCGGGCTTATATCTGTAGTACGGCACTTCCGATTCCACAAGGCTGTATTTTAGAACAAGTTGCTGATGGATAATCCTGGCTACAAGGTTGTGTCTATGCAAGTACTGTCCGTTAGCTAGACGTGAACAACCGGAGATAATGTGTCGAATTGATTCACCCGGACGGTGGCATGCCCGACATATGTCAACCGTGCCGTCCTTCACAATAAATCTCCGGTAGTTATTCGTCATCATAACTTCATCCATAATTGCACAGACAAAACCTTCAGTTTCTCCAAAGATATCGCCGGAACGTAGCCAGGCTACGGACGCTGATTGATCTATATCGGGTCCATGTAGGGCCCGGAAAAAGCGTCCGTGAAGCTCCTTACTCTGCCATACCTCCTTGCGGTCGTTAGTGTCAAGCACTACAGGTTTGCGCCAGTTCTCTTTAGCCAAGGAGAGCGGGGTGAGGCCTTTGTCCACTACAACCACATCTCGATGCATTCCCACGTCTGTTTCTAGGAAATATTCCCTGAGACTGCATATCTCGCGATTGTGGAGAGTCTTGGCGTTTAAAAAGCCTCTACCTCCACAACTCCGCGGGATATACTTACAGCCTCATAACCGAGGAACGTTGGTGATCCATACGAAATATATTAAATTTGTTATTATAATAGCAAAAGGTTCATAATAGCACATTACCGACTTATTTTTTTTTTAAACGTTGCCCCACACTAGGAATTTCTCCTGTATCGTGGGTGCGTTTATAAACATTTAAGCTCACATACACAAACAGCCAGACCCGAAACAACTATCTGTAGGTCATACCAATATTTGTTCCGTGCGGGGATCGAACCCGCAACACGTAGCGTAGCAGTCAAACGCTTAGCCACTGCGCCAACCGTGTCGTCAAATCGTGTCGTTATTGATCAAAGTATGTTAATGTCTTTTGAATAGAAAGAGGTAACACTTATGTATGTTGAGGTATCAATCGGGATGCGGCCTAATTCTATCAACAAAATTTTCGCTTGACTAACACGAACATGATGTTCGGTGAACCCGAACGCATGATCGCGCCGACAGATGGCGCTTAACGTTTCTCGAACAGATGAGTGACTTGAACTCTTGAAGGGTAATCGTTATTTGTTTGACCGATCAATTGAAACCTCGCATCCAAATCAAAACGATGGGTCACAATTATGCGCGAACGTCACGTTCATAATAGGTAAATGTCATTCATTTGTTTTAGACTAGAATGCACTCTTTGTCCGTGTGACATTGCGTTCGCCGAACAAAATGAGCGTAATAGTGCGACAATCGATTTGATTATGACGCGAATAGGTGAAAATTCGTTCAAAGCACTTGATTGGATAGATAATAAGATGGTTGGATAGGACTTGTTGCATGTCGTGCCACCATAATATTCCTCTCAAAATGACTTAAAAAAAGAAATTGTTTCCTAGGTTACGCAAATTATGGAAATGAGATTGACTCCTAATAATAAAAAAAAAGAAAAACTGTTCATGAGACTTCCACATGACAAAACAATCAAACAAAATTAAGAAATTTTTTTAAAAAAAAAACACTAAATTATGACACAACAATCAACTAAATTGGTACCTACTGTATGAGGTCAAACGGCCTGTATCTCAGCACACTATGGATAATAATTATGAGAAAAACCGAATCAATTGTTAAGGAGCTTACGCTGTTAAAGATAAAGACTAATTTGATTGCGAACGCGGGTTCATTTACAAACATTTAAACTTAACTACCTAGATACTTAACTCTTAAAAAACACAAACGCGAACTCTAACACGAACCACCAACAGTGTAACATTAGAAAAACTTTCACATTCAAATGCAAAGAAAGGCATGAAAATCCATGACGAAAACTCAAATAAAAGCAAAGTCAAAAACTTTTACTGTGGGACTGTTCAAAGTCCCACAAGTGTCGTATATTAATTAAAACGAGACGACGCGTCGCCTACCCCTCTCCCTCCCCCGGCTTCAGGGATACCCTGCACCCCCCCGCTACCCTCATGGTGTGCACGAAGGATAGCGAGGGAGAGTGCTGGATTAATATCTAAATAATGAGGATGATGCCACGCCCTCACTAAAGTAGTGATAGCAAAAAAACTACAAAAACATCGAGAGATTTCTACTAATGACATTTTTGCATTCTGAATCGTAACCTATACTAATAGTTCTCTAAATATTCTACGTTCTTCATTCAGTGTAGGTGAGCGGTCAAGAAGTATTTGTTCAAAACAATTCCCTGTAGGGAGAGGCACAGCAAACGAAAGTATTTTCTAAATGTAAGCTGACCAAGATTTTTTGTCTGGACCTTAAAAGAGACTGTTTCTTCTCAGAGTAGTCGGATACGAAACACCGGCCTCATCTTGTTTTTAAGAAAGACGTGTAAAAGTGTTTGTGAAAACCTACTTGCAAAATAAAAATCATTGATTTACATATTTAAACTAGGTTTTGTTTTTAGAATTCCCATTGAGCACAAGGTTGTTTTACATCGTTTGACTAAACTTTAAATCTTACTATCTATCTTTTTTTAATGGCTTAGCTAGTAAAATAACCAAAAATTATAAAGATACATTACCTTTCAAGCTGTTTGTGTATGTGAGTTTATATGTTTGTAAACGCACCCACGATACAGGAGAAATTCCTAGTGTGGGGTACCGTTTTTTTAAATTAAAAAAAAGTTGGGAAGTTGGAGGCTCTTAATGACTTTGAAAAACTACCTATTCACAAAAAGTTAGCAAAAATGAGTTAGTTATTTACTATACGTGCTGCATATCACCATGATGGTCTTAACCCCAAGAGATATTCATGCATAAGTATCATGCAATTACTTAAAATAAGGTTATACCTCTGCATAACCCTTCGGGGATTACAGGCGTCATGTTGTTTGAAGTAATGTGATTTTTTAATATAATTTTTAAAAAAGTAGCAACCATGCTTTTCACGTAGTTTTTTAAGCATTATTAATCGATCCTTCCACTAACAGGCATTTCTATGCTTAAATGGAGACTCCGCGACATGCAATGTAAGCCACGATAGAAATAAATTTATTTTTATTTAAAAATAATCATTTCTTGTTTTGCAGACCATCCCAAACCATATCTCTCGAGACAGCTCTCGACATTGGGGGCGAACTAGAACCGAAGCGACGCGATGGTAGAAAAAATGTCGTTCCCTGTGATTTACCACCTGTCAACCTACCTACCCTGCATCCACTATCGCAGGATAATGTTCACGCTTCGATTGATGAGCCCCGATATTGGATAGGGTTAGCTGTTAGCTCCTTTATTGATGGTAGCGAATTGGTGTTGATAGAGGACGGGTTCGGCAGTAGATTTATGCGAGGTAAGATTTTTGTCTTGGTTGGGTTATGTTTTTGAACTTGTCAGATAGTGAGATGTTGCCGGGGTTGCGGGTTGTTCGAAAACGATACCGCGGCCCCGGAACGAAAGGGCAATAGAAGAAACATGGGTGGGTTTTAGTCAGTACAAGTCTGACACTCCCCCCCACTCCGCCCAGAGCGGGGGAAGTTATTTGATGAATTCCCATCCCAAAAAAAATAAGATAGTGAGATGTGTCTTTAAAGCTATAACAAGGTTGATTTTCTCTGGGGAAGTTCAACTCGCTGCCATTATAGTCATTAAGATACTATTAATAAAAGCTCTTGAAAAGAAAAAGAAAAAACGTGTCCGTCAAATACACAATTTATAATCATTTATTGTAATAAAATAAGTACTGGATGGATGTATCGATGTAAGTATGGATGTTTGTTGTTAATCTTTCACGTCAAAACGGCTGAACGGATCTTAATG
This sequence comes from Ochropleura plecta, assembly GCA_905475445.1. NCBI lineage: Eukaryota > Metazoa > Arthropoda > Insecta > Lepidoptera > Noctuidae > Ochropleura > Ochropleura plecta. Next base: position 7,436,518 of record FR997732.1, read on the forward strand.
AAATTTGGCACAGAGGTAGATTTTAGGCTGGAATAACATATAGGATCTTCGAAAGCACGCGGACGAAGCCGCGGGCGCCAGCTAGTCAATCATATCTTTAAGTACTCACCTGCCTACTACAACATTTTACAAATTTTCTACAAAGCAACGGTTGAATGTGTGCGTAATATATCAAAAACTGCTGAACACATTCAGTTATCCGAAAGTAAATTACGGAAAAAATACTGAAACATAGTTGAGTTAAAGATGTAACACTCGAAAATATTGATGAATACGTCAAAAATGCATGTAGGTATTGAAAACGGAAAATCTTATTGTTGAAATGTACAAGAGCTAATTTAATTAAAAAAGAAATCTATAGACAGGAGTTCGATTGGCTCTAAAGGTCTAGGCTCCAGTAAATTAACAATCTGCCCTATCTTACTGCTTGTTGTACAGGTTGTTGAGGCCCAAGGCAATATCGTTAGCACAGCTTATCACAAAACCTGATATGATACGTTATCGTCTGTACCACTTTATCGAGTAACTATGCAAGTACGTAGACATGTAGCCTGGGAACAAATCTTAATTAATACTATGCTGTTTGAGGCAAATACAGATTATAAATAGATATTCTAATACACTAGTGTCAGTACCCAGTTTGTGAGGTACTGAGATAAACTTTTAATGTAGGGCTTGCAATTGTATTTCGTGTTCGTTCTTTCCCAACGTTAAAAGTAGGAGTTGGAGCATCTTGAGTTTTTAGGCGGTATGAGGAAATGCCCACGGTAAAAAAAACCAGCTAACAGCAAATCAGACATACGCACTGAGGATTCCGTACAAACTTGCGACATAAACAGTCATATCTTTTGACTGCGTAGACTTACAGGGTTGATTTTTTCACAGCACAAAACTACCACAAACTTGAGTATATAGTAATTTCTCCTTGATACCTCCACGTTCCCGATGAGGGGTAGACAGACCGACAGGAAGACTGACAACTAAGTGATCCTATAAGGCTTCCGTTTCTTTCCATTTGAGGTACGGAACCCTATTATTTTTCCATAGTTGTTTGAAGTATCTTTGTATCCGACTGTTTAGCTAAGGTTTTTCCCTAAATCCTCCGCGCCACCTCGAACCAGCCAGCGATGCGCATTCAGATCATCTTGCCACCTCCTTCCCGGACAGCCCCAGTGACGTTGTTCATCCTCAGGCACCTATCGCGTTGAGACCTACACCCAGCGATTGAAATGCACGCGACTCACATGACCTGCCAAATCCCACTTAAGCCTTTTTGCCTTTGTCTATATAATTCCTGTTTTTGATCGCAGCCTAGATTTGAAGAAAAACATCGGGTAGAAGATTTTCCTTAACTATTCAGAATAGAAACACAATGTGTTGTGATTGGTTGGTGGATTGTTTTTTTTTGCAGATGGGAAATTATCAAAAATTATTACAGGTTTCTTCCGAAAACCTATATCAGGCACCAGTCTCTCGCAAAGGTGGTATACAGCTAAGACATTATCCTGTAAACATTAACTTTAAGGCAACTTTGTGAAGAGAAAATAAATAACTTTTTTATTATTATTATCCAAAACCTTCCTCGCTCCTTCTTCGGCCCTTTATGTTCTGAAGCCGTGGTATATCTTTCGAACCCGCAACCCTGGTAGGATTCATTGGTGTTAAACGATGAAATCAAGGTTTTATTAAATGGTTGATGAGATATTTGCTGCATTTATTAAGTAAGAAATATGCATTTATAAAAAAAGTTAATAGTGCTATTAAAAAGCCTGCAACGAAAATTGGTTTGAACAAGATTTGATGTTTAGATGTTGAAATATGGAACTTTATCATCAAACTGCAACCGTATCTTTGTTTTTCACTAAGATACTGGGAAGTACAAACTTAGTTATGCGGTTGAGTATTAATTTTTTGATTGATGCAGGGCCCAGGGTGTGTGAGCCCGACTCGAACTTGGCCAGATTTTTTGTTGTATTTTAAAACCTAAACCTTACTCCTTAAGTTTTTCTGTTTAATATTGTACCTATCATTACATAGTTTTAATCGAAAAGGAAATAATTGACAGCTATGATAAGCTGTCACTTCTTCGAATTGAATGCTCAGACGAAGTGAATCGGAAAAAAATTCGATTCGAACATAGATGGCGCTAGTTACACCATCGTGACGCTTAAGGAAAACTCCAAGGTGATCAAAAGTCCTTGTTGGCGGTTATTATTTTATTTTTTTTACTTCACATTAAGTGTTATTAGTTTTCTTAGAACATTAACTTTAATTTATGTGAATAATTTAAACTGCAGTGTTGAGATATTATTTTCTTTTTTTGTTTAAATGTTCAAGCACCATCGATAGAAGATATCTGATCTTAGCTATCCCAAACTTTCAACAACCCATAATCAGAAAATCACATATCACAGATAATTTTATTATTTATGAGCGCCCTTAACGAAATTCTTTCCCTAAAATGCCAAGTCCGAACCGCATACCTGTCGATCCTTGTCCGAAGTCGCAAAAAACACGAGCAATCTCAAAACACATTTTAATAGCCGTTATTTAGCCGACCGGTGACGGCACAAAGGCGGTTATTTATCGCACGCCCTCTCTCATTGCTTCGACGAAGCACGCTTCAAAAACAACCTACATGCCCTCAAAATGATCGAAAACTAACCTTATTGCGACGCGTTACAGTTACATTTTAATTAGCATTTGAAACGAATACGACGTTCGAATTCAAACACGCGAGACTAGTAATCATTCGATGTCCGATTCCAGTTTGTCTTATCGGTTTTGTTTGTGCATTCGATTAGCTGCCTTAACGAGTTGTTCGCAGGGTTCAATATGAGGTTGTGTTTACCACCGGAATAATATTCATGTTTCGTCTGGAAGTCCGATAATGAATTGGCGTCGGCGACGAACAAGTTCGGTCGATTCGCACCGTTTTCATGTACGCTGTACAGGTGTATTTCAAGACTCCGGCGAGAATTATAATTCGTGCCGCAATTAGAGATTGAGAAGTTTAATTTGTTTTCTGTCTTATTAGGATGATTGATCGCTTATTTGCTTGGAATTAACGCGGCACAGATGACGTTAGACGATAACTAGCTGTTTAATTTTAAAGGTGTTATTGTGGTTAGGAATTTTAAATTAGTGAGAATATGGACTATATTTTACAAAATGTGTTGAGAACCACAAACAGCTGCTTATTAAACGATGCTTGATGTTTTAAATAATTTCACGAAAGTTAAAATAAGACCAGTTGTCTATATTTTCTCATGATTATTTTTAGAATCATCCTCTCATATCTACCTTTTACTCCCTTTTGATGGTTTCAAAGCAAATAAAATCAATTGAAATCAACAATTGTAAACGTTTCGGACCTCAGACACGACAGAATGTTCGAAAAATGTGTATTCATAACTAAACGGAGAGTTCAGAAACAAGATATGGAACTAATAGCATGATCGAATAGATATCTTGAAGGCGACGCGTCACACTCTTATCCCAATTCTTGTTTTCATCTTCAATCTGTGCTTTTCAACAGGAACTTTTCCTGATGTCTTCAAAACCGCAGTTGTCCACCCTATCTACAAGTCGGGAGATAAGGATGATGTCACTAATTATAAACCCATTTCGGTATTAAGCACACTCTCAAAGATACTCGAAAAAGTTATAAACAATAGACTCACTAAATATCTAAATAAATACAACCTTCTTTCGAATAATCAGTATGGCTTTAGGACTGGGAAATCCACCGAAGATGCTGTTCTAGAACTTACAGATACGATTATAGGCCATTGGGAGAATAAATACAAGGCTCTTGCCATCTTTTTAGACCTATCCAAAGCCTTTGACACTGTCTCAATTTCTATACTTCTTTCGAAGCTAGAGCATATCGGTATTCGTGGGACGGCACACGATCTCTTCAGGAGTTATCTTACAAGTCGTAAACAATTAACTAAACTTGGTAACTACCTCAGCAAACATGAGACCATAACTTTTGGTGTACCCCAGGGTAGCGTCCTGGGACCCCCACTTTTTCTTATATACGTGAATAAACTGTGTCAGCTCTCCCTACCAAATTGCAAAATTATAGCCTATGCCGATGACACAGCTCTAATCGTTCATGGCCGGGACTGGACCAAAACTCGCCTCAACTCAGAGTTTGCCTTAAGCACTGTCATGAGGTGGTTGACTACAAATCTTCTAACTCTCAATCTCAATAAGACCCAATTCGTCACAAAATGTGATGAAATCAACCATGAAATCAAGTCAACCCCCCACACCAATTGAAATTCGTGCGCATACCTGCCTAAACTTACACACTAACTGTGAGTGTCAACAAGTAGTAAATACTCCTTTTATTAAATATCTTGGAGTTACTATTGACAGAAACCTAAAATGGAATCTGCATATTGCTTCAACTGTAGCTCGTGTGAGAAAACTCATATATGTATTTAAAAAGCTTAGATGTGCTGCCGATTTTAGTTGTCTATTGACTGAGTACTTTGCGCTCGCTCAGTCTGTTCTGGGGTACTGCCTAGTGGTCTGGGGTGGTGCAGGTAAAACACTTATGCTACGGATCGAACGAGCGCAGACAGCTCTCTGCGCTCGTTACCCTTGCTGTTATCCGATTCTCGACATCTTCTCTCTATACTCTCTGCAAAGTTCTCACCGTCAGACAGCTATTTATTCTTCAAACTATTCTACGCAAACACAGCCAGCTTGACTTTGACCCTGATTGCAGCTCTGTACGCCGCTCAAATAGGGTCTGTACAACTGAGTCTCGAAGAACTGTTACTGCAAGTCGTCATTACAAACACCTAAGCTCAAAAATACACACATCAAAAGTGTCTAGGGATCAAGCATTTTTATGCGGATTTCTTGAGATTGAGATGTGGCTTTGTAATAAATTTATGATTTTATAAATTTATATGGATCCTTTTTGGTGCATTTCATAATTTGAATCAGGAACTCTCAATCAAATTCGAGTAAAAGATGAAAATAAGCTGTCAATATTTTCCCTATAAAAACATACAACGCATTGAAGACATTATTAGTGCTACTGTTTCCCTACTACTGATTAAAACCAACGTTATTATGGAGCGGCGACGTCATTTAAGCAGGGAAGAAATGCTCAGAGCCGTGGGAATGATAGAAGCTGGTTCCCGGCAACGTACTGTAGCTTTAGCTCTGAATACAAGTCAGAGTGTTATCAGTCGACTTTGGACACGTTACCGAAGCACTGGTACCGTGGCTGAGCGCCATGGAGGACGGTATCGCTGCACCACACGGAGACAAGACCGATACATTCAAATCTTAACTCGAAGAGCTCCAACAATAACCGCCATGATGTTAGCCGTGAGGCTTCATCACTCTTCAGGGAACTTAATTAGCGACCAAACAGTCAGAAACCGCTTGCATGAAGTGAACCTTCATTCTCGAAGACCGCTACGGGTACCACCTATAGCAATGCACAATCGTAGGATTCGATATCAATGGGCTCTTGAACACAGAAATTGGGCAGAAGAACAATGGCGTTTCGTGTGCTTTTCTGATGAGTCTCGTTTTGGTATGAGACCGGATACAAGACGTATACGACACTGGAGAACCCCTGGACGCCAACAGCGATTAAAATCCTGCCAGGAAGTCCATCCTTATAGTGGTGGAACCATCATGGTATGGGCGGGTATTTGGATCGGCGGAAGAACTGAGTTGATTTGGATCAGAGGCAACCTCAACGCTCAAATTTATGCTGAGACGATTGTATCAGACGTCATCGTTCCTCTACAAGTGCAAATCGGTCCCTTATTTCAGTTAATGCATGATAATGCACGACTGCACACCGCAAGAGTTGTAAGACAGACTCTCGCCGCAGCTAACATCAATGTCCTGCCCTGGCCTGCTCAGTCGCCAGACTTGAACCCGATTGAGCATGCATGGGATATGCTACAGAGAAGAGCTCTGCCGAATATGGAGGGTATCCAGTCGCAAGAAGACCTTTTTTTGTCGACGAACATGGGCGGCCATTCCACAGCGTGATTTGGATGAACTCATTTTGAGTATGCCAAACCGATGTTCTTGTGTTGTTAGTGTTCGCGGTAGAAACACGGATTATTAATTGTTTAAGTTACCCAATAAAATTTTAAAGAAAACTGTTATTTCAGTCTTTTTTTCGAACTTTAATGTTAGTGGTTCAAATGTCAAAAATCCCTTTATTAGGAAAATGGCAAATTTCTTTATTAATGCAAAGGTGACTTGGTTTATCGTTACTGTGACAAACGAAAACACTTTATTTGATGAATCCTTAAAGAAAATTTTAATTAATATCAATCAGGAGAAAAGTTATTGCAAAAATATATGTTGATCCCTAGATACTTTTGATGTGTGTATATAACAAATTAAATAAAAGCTTGCACATTTACCCATTAACCAATAGGAAATGTAAAATGAAACTTGACTCCTGGTTAAAATCACAAAATTATGTCGAAACAGAAAAACTTGTGGAAGAGTAATAGAGTCATCACCCCCTCACACATACTCACACACTTCACACTCTTCATTAACACTCACCTTTACACCCATGACTCACACACATCCCATATCATTATGTCATGTACTTTATTTAATAATTTCTTTTTTAATCTTTTGTTTATCTTTATTATTTTGTTTTATTTTTTGTTTTTAATTTTTTTTTTAATTTTTGCATGGAACAGCATTCCATTCTGTGTCTGGAGGATAGGCGTTGTTAGCTGCGCCACAGTTTATACTTTTGCGGCTAACATCGTTTACTTGTTGTACTACATTCTTTTGTTTTTGTTCCGAAATAAACGAAATTTATTATTAAATTATTATATAATTCGATTTAAAACTTAAAGAAAAACAGGGTTTAAACACCACCTTTTCAAGTTACATTGCCACATAATAAGTAGGCCTATCCAGATTACCTATATCTGCTCAATTTTCTCTACATCCTAGTTTTTTTTATTCTGTAGGACCACTTACAGTTCAACTCGCTAGGGTTGTTCTACTGCTTAACTGGTCTATTCGCTGGTGACCCTTAATAAAGTAAGGCCCCCAGCAGGGCTTAAAACTAGTTATACTTAACTAAATGACAGCTTTCTAAGGGTACCTAACTGTGGGGATCGGCTTAGGACGTCGTTGGTCTCTCGAGTAGAACTCTTTCGATTCACTACGTAGAAAGCCATAGTCTTGGCAAACCGCAGTGACAACAACATATCAACATACTTCTTATTTCAAGGGATGGTAGTAATCGCCGCGAGACGACTCCCGGCCACCGTAGATGCGGACCTGAGGACGGTGAGCAATGGGTAGCTCACCGTCCGTCCGTCTATTGACGACAGGCTGTGTCGACGGCGCGTTAGTGTTCCACGTGCGCCTCAAAGGGATGTCAGCAAAGCAGCGGGGCCTGTCAGGGCCACTGCCTGCCGGGGTTGCGGGTTGTTCAAAAAAGATACTGCGGCCCCGGAACATAAAGGGCAATAGAAGGAACATGGGTGGGTTTTAGTCAGTATAAGTCTGACATTTCCGCTCCGCCCAGAGCGTGAGAAGTTATTTCATGATTTCCCATCCGCAAAAAAAAATACTATCTTTGCATTGCATAGACTCGTATTTCCTAGTTTTGTATAACTGAAAGTTCAAGTGTCCAACGTCCGCGTGTCCACCAGAGCGCGGGAAGTTATTTGATGATTTCTCATCCGCAAAAAATAAAGGACGGTAGGTAGTTACTAGCCTTTAAAATCACAATTTTTAATGTCACATTCTCATTCTTAGTATATATTTTAAAATCATAATTCATATGCTTTTTCATTTTCAAGTTAATTTTCTTGTCACATTATCTCATTTATTTTTTATTTAATTTTATGTTACTATATTATTATTTATAGATGTCAACACTTTTATCTTTTATTTAAGTATGTATTGCTATTGGTGTAATAAATAAATAGCAGGTATTCCATTTTTATTTTTCAGATAATAAACAGATCAAACATCATTGCAAAGACAAAGAGAGTGTATTTTCCTAAAGAAAACAACTCTGAAGCGAAACTACATAATCAAATAGTATTATCGGATTATCCGACCTTTTCTACTCCAAACAAGTCAAACAGCCGTAACCCGTAAATAAACTAAACCGTAAATACGTCACGGGAATCTATCCCGTCGAATTTTTCACGTCTCTAAACGAAATAAATCCCCTCAAAGGCAGAAACCGCAAAATAAAGCAAAACACACGAGGTGCCAACATTATTTATTCACTACAAAGAGAAATCGGGGGCGGAAGCCGTGAAATTGAAAGAAAGCCGCGAGTAAAAAAAACAAATAAAGCACTAGTACTGGAAAATCTTGAGGGAGACGACGAAATGAGAGGGTGTGAAGAGATTTTCGAAATAACAGCGTGTGTTAGGGAAAACCAAGAATTGAGTTTAAGTCTTAAGTCGTGAGCTAGGTACCTACTCCAATCAAAATAAGTGTTAAAATATACACAGATAAAAGATTTTTTTTACTTTTATCTGTAAACAAAGATGAAATATTTTTTTTCTTTGTTTGGTCTTCAAGTCTTCATTGACAAGTTCAGTGCTTGCTTCATTCATAAGAGCCGAGATGTTGTAAGATGTTGATAGTTGATGTAACGAGGTATGGTTGCGGTCTTCAGTGCCACGATATAGCAATCGGCTGAACTGAAGCCCACTTTGGCGAGCTGTCCAGAAAGATCGCGGATTACTCTATGTGTAGGCTCTTTTACTACATCCCTTTCCTTTAATAAAATCGTAAGCCCGAATATTAATAACTAGATGCGCTCGCGGTTTTGTCAGCGGTGACCGAGACAAAACGCCCATGTGTGAATCCTGGGTATCTACATTATACGAAATTTCATTCGAATCGGTCCAATCGTTTGAGCTTGAACATTCAAACTTTATAATATTAGTGTGATTCTTAGGATTTATCATAAGTAGATATGAGTAAACAAATATAAGAATTTAGTTAAAAAAGACGACTTTTGCAGCAGTATACTGCTAAACATAAGCTTCCTAAATCGCACCCCATTTGGCACAATTATCGGTAGCTCTCATCCAGTTGACACTATCACGAAGATGCGAAGATAGTCGCTCTATCGAAAGTCAGAAGTAGAAAGCAAAGCGGCCCGGAACATAAAGGGCAATAGAAGGAACATGGGTGGATTATAGTCAGAACAAAGCTGACACCCCCCCCCCCCAACCGCAAAAAAAAGGGCGTCCTACCTGCAGTTTCCACTCAAAAATACGTCTATCCACCTGTCATGAGTTCTACGGGTAATATTGTCTGGTTGTCTATTGATAGCTTTTACCAATGACAACGTTAAAGATGGTTTTGGGTACAACTAAATTTGCTGAGTGATCACAGAATTTTCACAGAATTCACACAAGAATTTCCACAGAACAGACGCGGTTGTACGAACGCGCAGTGTAGTAATCATAATATCAATACGTCGATTTGGTTGAAAATACAGTAATCCTATAGCTAGCACAATCAGTGTGGTGATTAGCAACGAATCATTTTTAAAATCGACGTATTTACGTTTATAACGTGGGTTTGTGTTTAGGCCTCAATGCGATCTTTGTCCATTTAATCCATTAACCCCGGGTAAATCTCTTCTCTTGGTTGTTTGAATAATAGATACAATACGTGCTCCAGCGTAGGTAGCATCATCGCTTTACATCAGGCAGTAGCCAAAAGCAAGGCAATTTAAGTAGTATAAAAAAAACCGAGAGCCAAGAGCGAATCAGACTCTCGCATCGAGGGTTCCGTACAAACTTGCAACTTAAAAGGCTGTTTACTTCACAAGTTAGTACGGAACTCCTTGTCTCTTCTATATCTATTGACTGCATTGACTAGAGGGTTGATCAAGAGTTTTAATTTCAACTCGATATTTCCACGAGTTTCCGAGATAAAAGGTCTTGACAGACAGACAGAAGAACAACATAGTGATCCAAAAAGGGTTCTGTTCTTTCCTTCTGAGGTACGGAATCCTAAAAAAAAATGAAAATCACGACAAACAAAATTCTTTGTATTTCACGAAAATGCATTTTGTCTAACAACACAATAACATCCCGCTGTTTCTCCCGCAATCTCCACAGAAAGGTTTTTCCCCGGAGAGTTATATTTTTGTCCATCTCAGACACCGCGATCCCATATGCAAACATTTGGAAATTTTATTTATATTTGAAAATAAAACTGATTTTGGCGCTGAGTGGAATATAAAGTACACGATATAGTGGTTATGATGTATTTTATGTTTTATGGTTCATAGGTTAACGCACTCAGGATTTTATATCTTTTAAAGTCTTCAAGTTGAATACCCGCATAGTGATTTCATGGTTCACTTAAAAGATTTAACTGTAATCTTAAACAGTGAGCAAATTGACGATACGTTGTACGGCTGAGTGATCAACTGCCGCGCTGCGTGTTGCGGGTTCGATCCCCGCACGGAACAAATATTTGTATGGCCTGCAGATAGTTGTTCCGGATCTGGCTGTTTGTGTATGTCAGTGTAAATGTTTGTAAACGCACCCACGAGAAATTCCTAGAATGGGGCAACGTTTTAATTGAAAAAAAAAATGTGGATGGCTATAACTAACTATAAAGGAAGATTGAAAAATTTATGAATAGACTGTGGGAAAGACAATATGACTAGAAAGGGGGTGACGCTGTCAATTTCTGCGATGTTCAAATTATTGAAAGTATTAAAAAGGAAACATACCTTGCCCACGACAAAGGCAGGAGAATTATCTCAATGACAAGGAAGCAAACATTCAACTACACTACAATGCAGACGACTTTCTAAATAAGACAGGCAGTCGGAAAATGAGAATAAAATCAAAATCAAAAGTCATTTATTCAAATTAGGCTGATAATCAGCACTTTTTGAACGTCACATTACAAGAGACAGTCCCACAAAAACGCCCTGCCCTTCGCTAAATGCAGGATAAAGCGAGCTCTCAAACATGATCTAACAAATTCGATCCTGAGAATCCGAGCAAATCGAGTTTTGGATCCGGTTAAATTTGCATGAACAATACGATAACAACAATCCTGTTGATTGATGTTCAAGACTCGGGTGTTCATTTGTGGTATTTATTTAATCTAGTCACTGTAGAAGGATTCTAGATAAATTCATAATGAAGGTAAGTAACAGTGGAGTAATTACTTGCCATACTTATTAGTTTTATTTATTAATTTATTAAAACTTTATGCTCAAGTATAAAAACATGTATAAAATTTGTACAGACAAAGGCGGACTTAATGCCTTGGGCATTTTCTCAGAGAGAAAACATAGTAGTGCATAGTGCAGAACAGAAAGTGTTTCGAGAAAACATTAACAAATATAATAAATAACGATAAATACTTAATATAAATCTATACAAATAAGGTAAAGAGAGTTATAAATACATGGAAAATCGGAGAAAAACTATCAACCATTTAATTTAGAGACGAATCTGCCAGATTCTTAAGTAAATGTTCCCGAGCTCTTACTTTAAAAGTGATTATTCCCGATGTCCACCACTTGTCTGGCCACCACTGGGGGACAGCGAGACAACTTAAAACATTATTCTCGTTGTCCACCACTGGGGGACAGCGTCACAACTTTGTAAATTATTTCCATTCGCCACCACTGGTGGACAGCGACACGGATTTTTTAACATTCCCTATGGCCGCCGTTGGGGGACAATGGCACAACTCTTTTGAAACGATTCCCACTGGCCATCAATTTAAATTGTTTTATCTAGAGACCGGTAAAGGATAGCTTAATATACTTACGGATTTGATTTTTAGCAGGGCTAAGGGTAAGACTAATTTAAATATTTATAAATTATATTATGGTAGGTAAATACACAATAACATTTATTAAAAGTTGATTCAAGAATATGACTATATTCTTGAATCAACTTTTATTAAATGGTTCACTCAAATATTAAAAAATTATCCTACTACTTAGTATTATATAATATAGCTTTGATTGCTTATGCAATCTGGACTTTAGGGCACCCCGACTCGGATAGGTTAGGTTAGAAGGGGATGGCGGGGTCGTGTGAGCGAGCGAAGCGAGCGAATAGACCCCGCCATCCCCTTCGTGGTTATTTTTTTATAAACCACCCAGAAGTAGGAGCCCCGCGAAGCTAGCCTAACTCAAATGGCACTTAACCAAACCTTAAAATATTCTATGTATGGTCGAGGGTGGGCTTATGGCTGGTTACGGGAGCGACGAGTGCACTAATGACGTAGTTATAATGACGCATGCTGCGTTTGCGCAAGTAGAAGGAGCAGAGTAGAATAGATATATTTTTTGTCTCTTTTTAACGTTATGCACAGACGCCAGCACATCAAGTTATCTGGCGTCTGTACTTTCCCTCATAGCAATACTTTATGTTAATATCTTGATGAAGTGAATAGTATCAATAGATAATAATAATAAGCATTAGCAAGAAAATAAAATTTAATCTTAATGAATTACCTATACCTAATTAATTAAATTAACTATATTATACAAGGAAAGAAATATTATGTCATTATTATTACGTAAGCATTAGAATTGGATAAAAGTAATTTCAGCATAAAACCAAATGGTCTCTAGATAAAACAATTTAAATTGATGGCCAGTGGGAATCGTATCAAAAGAGTTGTGCCATTGTCCCCCAACGGCGGCCATAGGGAATGTTAAAAAATCCGTGTCGTTGTCCACCAGTGGTGGCGAATGGAAATAATTTACAAAGTTGTGACGCTGTCCCCCAGTGGTGGACAACGAGAATAATGTTTTAAGTTGTCTCGCTGTCCCCCATTGGTGGCCAGACAAGTGGTGGACATCGGGAATAATCGCTTTAAAAGTGAAGTTTTGTTAGTAGTATCGGTCAAATCTTGCAACTGAATTACTAACCAGTTCCTTTTATCTGATTGAGCTGATTATATTGTAGCTGATAAATTTTGTATGATAGACATACATGTAAGAAGGCGATCCTGACTGCCAGAGGAGAGGCGCCTCGGCGCCCTCACCTACCGCCTGGCGCAGGTCCTCACTGGACACGGAAGTTTTGGAAGGTTCCTGCACATAAACAGGCGGGAGGACGCGTCCGGTGGAGCACATTGTGGCGGTCTGCCCAACTTAGGTGGAGCATCACTGTGTCCTCATGGAGACGATCGGCGGCGGCGATCTTTCGCTTCTAGCCCTGGTTCGGTCCACGGTCCGGTACGAAAGGGAATGGGAAAAAGTCACGTCCTTCTGCGAAGTAGTTATGCTAGCGAAGGGGCTCCTTCGCCTCTTCTTCGCTTCTTCTTCAACTTCCTCAAGGGAGAGAACCTCATACCAACCAAGCCACCGCGAGACGATTTAAATTTATTTGATGATTTCCCATCCGTAATAAAAAGAAGTGCGCCTTTGATATTTTCAATCATTTCATAAACCAGAGCTAAGCCACTTAACTCTGTCGTAACCCTCGCGTTGGTGCCGCATAATTAATTCAAAAATTGTGGTAAAGCCCAACGTACCAAACGAAAACCAATAAATTAAACTACTAAATTACTCTCCCCATAACCATTTAATACGAGTTAAACTAAATTGTTCATAAATTTATTGACTTAGCAGATAAGATAGGATACATTAAATCACCTTTACATAAATTGCGCGTGCGCATAAACATTGATTTACTAATACCATCACAATCGTACGTCTATTAATCTCACATCAAACGCTTCATAAATCATTGAGGTCACCCATCCTCCAATAGGGTAAGCAGAAACTAAAACAAGTGGGACAATCCTTCAACATTCACACATCTCAAACTCGTATCGATGTTTAAAAATAGAACGTTGAGAGCTCATCAGTAGTCTGCGCGCGCGCCGGCGCGAACCTTCGGGGGAACAATAACTAGCTGTTCGGCCGCCGGTGTCGAAACACGAGGTCGCACGAAGGTGAGCCGAGTGCTAACACCACGATCACGACATACGCACACATTGATAAATGCATATATTTATAACAACCAGAAATATCGACCCATGAAACTCTCCCACGCTCCACTTATTATTCCCAGTTTCTCTCCACTTGCGGGGAACACAATAGGTCAAGTTAAGCTGGCTACTTAATCCATGTGTGTGGTATTTACGTATAGCCCCGTGTGTGTATGTATATTGTAACGTCACACACACAGACAAAGGCTCGGCACGCAAAAGCAAAACATGCTGTCGAAAATTTTATGTATGGTCAGCAAACAAAGTTGTTTATTTGATTTTCTTTAAAATACGTTTCATTTACTTAATCGCTTTACCTCCGCTGAGATTTAACTGGTTTGATGAGAGATATATTGTCGAAATGTTGCAGCACACTAGCTTTAATGTTAAGAAAAAAAATCTTGAGAAAATCTGCAGCTAAAGAGAATAAACAAATTCTGATAAAAGGAGTATTTTTTAGTTTAAAATCATTAATTATCACCGTTGCACCAAAGTGTAACATCCAAATCATTTACAATCCAGGTTAGCTATTAGATCACACAATTCTGCAATACTTTAAAACTGATAGTCAATCTCTGTTTACTTTTAGTAGTTATTCTTCGCATGGGAATTCTAGCTAGCCCTATTCTTTAGGACTTGCAAGGTATTGCCAGTGACAGAAGCACTTTGACCCTTTTTTTCTGATGGGAAATATATTCCCAAATTGAGTATCATACTTTTACTGACAGAAACCCATCCCAGTTCCTTCTTTTGCCTTTTGTGTTCCGGGGCCTCGGTTTCTCTTTCGAACAACCCGCAACCCTAGCAGGACTCTGCAACACCAGCAAGGCGCTTTGACCCTTTGACCTTTTGAGTCAGGAAAGGCGATTTGACCTAGCCTGTGTTGCAGTTCGATATTCCCACGCTTCCTCCGTTTATCGAGATTGTCTCCACTTTACCAAATTAGAGCTCCATATATGTAGACACATATGGAGCGCTAATACTCGGAGACAAATCAGTGATTTTAAAAGAGTAACCATGGAGTTTCTTGCACTTCTTGTCTCCCGATCTCCGGCGAGGCAGCGAGCTCTCCTTGCCGGATTGCCACCGTGGGATCTGGAGGCGATAGTGCTCGCCTGTTTGAGTGGCGCGCGGAGGCACTACACCGGGGGGAAACTCCGCTGCAGCGGCAAATTGCCGCTCAGCGGACAGACCTCCGGTGCAATCTCATGGTGGCATGGAAAGAGCGACTGTCGCAACCCCGTGCAGGGCACGCCACAATAGTGGCGGTAAGTCCCCTCTTTGAGGAGTGGCTGGAGAAGCGTCATGGCGTCCTCACACACCGCCTGACGCAGGTCCTCACCGGACACGGAAGTTTCGGGAGGTTCCTGCACATAATCGGGCGAGAGAAAACGCCCGGGTGTCACCATTGTGACGATCGCCCGGAGGATACGGTGGAGCACACAGTGGCGGTCTGCCCAGCTTGGGCGGAGCACCGCCGTGCCCTCGTAGAGGCGATCGGCGGCGGCGATCTCTCGCGTGAGAGGGAATGGGAAGCGGTCACCTCCTTCTGCGAAGCAGTAATGCTAGCAAAGGAGGTGGCCGGGTGTTTGAGGGAGAGAACATCAAGCCAACCCAGCCGCCGCGGGAGACGCCCCGGGCGCCGGGCGCCGCGAGTTGACTCCCGGCCACCGTAGATGCGGGCCTGTGGACGGTGAGCAATGGGTAGCTCACCGTCCGTCCGTCTATTGACGACAGGCCGTGTCGACGGCGCGTTCGTGTTTCACGCGCGCCTCAAAGAGATGTCAGCAAAGCAGAGGGGCTGGCCAGAGCCTCCGCCTGCCGGGGTTGCGGGTTGTTCCAAAGAGATACCGCGGCCCCGGAACGTAAAGGGCAATAGAAGGAACATGGGTGGGTTTTAGTCAGTAAAAGTCTGAGATGCCCCCCCCCCCCCCGCTCCGCCCAGAGCGGGGGAAGTCATTTGATGATTTCAAATCTATGGTCTTTTGGAGCTGTGAATGAATCAATCCTGTAAGTCTACGCAACTAACCCTCGGTGCGCGAGCCTTGGCCGGTTTTCAACTTTCAGGAGCCAAAAATAACCTTGAAGAAGCCATAAAATCAACCAATGCCCAAATGCTAAACAGTAAAGCAGTTTGAAAACTAATTTACGGAAAAAACACGAAAACCAACGTCATACACAATACGACATCCATAACTTGTATGCTATCCGTCCTTCCCAAGCGAGCTCAATAGGGCGTCATTTGCATTGGTAATGTGACCGCTTGCGTATTGGTAAACAGAGTGATTTACCGCGCCTTGCCGCGACTAGACAGCCGCGCCGCCGCGCGCTCTGTCATAACACTCTCGGCGATCAATCTTGTTTGTGTGGTCTAGAGCTTTTCATGTAATATAAGTAGGTACTGTATACCTTAGTTTTTGTATAAGTACCTATTTTACACATATATGAAATAGCACATAGATATAGGTACTCACAGCTGTCTACTGTCACAACCAATTTTTTTTTCAATATTTTGTTTTACATTTGTCAAGTGACAAGTAAAAACAAAATACTTTCTGTCCAGACTCACTGCAGTCACACACGCATTTTAATTATTTAATTGATGTTGTCATTTGAATTGATAATAAGGCCTCAAGCGTATTGGCAAACACTGATTTACCGCGCCTTGCCGCGACTAGCGACAACCGCGAAGCCGCGCGCGCTGTCATACACTTTCGGTGATCAATCATGTTTGTGTGGTCCGTAGCTCTTTTAAGTAATGTTTTTAGGTACGTTGGTACATTATAGGTACGTTTTGTTGAGCAGGAAGAGGGTTGTGGATCTAACACACACATCATCATAATCTGCCTAGCCTTTTCCCAACTATGTTGGGGTCGGCTTCCAGTCTAACCGGATGCAGCTGAATATCAGTATTTTACATGGAGCGACTGCCTATCTGACCTCTACAACCCAGTTAGTACTGGGTAATGCGATACCCCTTGGTAAGACTGGTTGTCAGATTTTCGGAACACTGACTACTTGTAACGACTGTCAAAGATCTAACACACACATCAATTATACATAATTATGCCCATCGTACAGCGCATCAACCATTGTCATGTCCTATGATCATTTTGTCTTCATAGTTTAGAAAGAGGATTAGAACTGCTTTTTTTCTTCTAGCTTATCAGCCTGATGTTAATAGGTACTCAAAATTATAATATCAACTATTATCGACCTTAACTTGCAAGTTTAACTGCCACTTGAAATTGCATATCTACGACATCTTCTAATCTGAGTTGTAGAATGGTTTTATTTTTAGCTTTGTTAAATAATCATTTGAATGCACAGGGAACTCTATGTCTAGACTAACTGCAGTCATTACACACTCGTGTTAATTAATTACTATTACTGTCGTGATTTGAATTGGTAATAAGACCCCTTGCGTATTGGTAAATACTTAGTGTGATTTATCGCGTCTTGTCGCGACTCGCGACTACCGAGCCGTTATGCCATGATTATGTGTTAAATACTTATAAAATAATGATACAATATTAGTTTAGAAGATCTAAAAGAAACTTTGTGATTTTCTCTTTTTCATTCGAGAAAATAAGGCATTTTATTTGTTGCTGTTTGCAAATCTTTGACACTCACATACGGATTAAAAAAATCTAATTATTTTTTCTTGAGGTTTTACAAAAGATCTGGTGAGCCAAACATCGAGACCTTGCCAGAGGGGCCGGGGTTGCGGGTTGTTCGAAAGAGATACCGCGGCCCCGGAACATAAAGGGCAAAAGAAGAAACATGGATGGGTTCTAGTCAGATTTCCCATCCGAAAAAAAAACCTGTTTAACATCCATATTTTACAAATACACAATCTATCACATTTAAAAATCTCAGTAGGTACCGAAGTATATTTTCTGTATCGCCTCCTAAGACTAAATATAAATAACTTTAATTAATAAATTACTTCGTGATTTGCATTTGTAAACACATTGATTTACCGTGCCTCGCTGCACCCTGCGACTCGCGACATCGCGCGGCTTGTAGTGCTGTGTCAGACTTACTACACGGCCGATCAATCATGTCGCGGTTTGTGTGGTCTGTTCAACATTTGGAGCTTGGGAAAATATCAAATCGTCTCTCTCATAACTTAGGTAATCGGTAGTATGTTTTTGTTACTATAGCAGTATGGGAATGTGTTATCGAAATGGTTGTTTTTGTTAAGTAAGTAATCGTTACTTAGAAGTATACTTAGAGGTATTAACTAGTTAACTAGTTACTTAGAAGGTATTAACTTATTTTGGTATTATGGATGGAAGTTTTTCTTTGGCCCTGATCCTGATTGTTTTTTTTTTTAAATAACACTACTATTAGAAACCTACAGCGAATTTAAAACAAATAGCTCTATGTAAATTGAAAATCTTCCATCTTCAAATCTCATCCATCAAACAAATGAATTCCGAGAAAACAATAGCTCCTACTTCGATCAAATCGAATAGTCGAATAGTCAATCGAAGAGCTCCTATTTCCTATTTTTCTCAGCTCGTTTTGTAAATCCAATATTGATAGACCGATTACGTATAGCGATCATAACTGGCGTTCATCCGCATTCTTCGTCTATTTCATTTATTTATAGCTTATAGCTAAAAACCAGACCTCGTATTCTGTAATTCATACATAAAAAATACATAAACAAAAATATTATCGAAGAAACGTTAACTTTTTAACTTTCAAAACATTTGGAATTTTTATTTCTCGTAGTGTATAATAATCAGCCATAAAATTAATAGATACTTACTTTCTATAAGGCATTTCGAATAGGATTTGTCTGTTAGTTACCTACATATTTAAGCAATTGTCGGCAATTTCCGATTTTAACCAGTTGCATTCTGTGCCTTACTCCAAACGAATATAGCTTACATTTGAAAAAACCTCAACAATTCATACTATCGTGAAAGATACGTTGGAAATCCACTCTCCATCTGACTATCACATAAACCCTTTCCCCAATTGACTTCTCCTGCTGATAGTGGAAGGGAGTGTCAGACTTGACCTGACCAAAACCCATTTCTTTCTTTCTTCTTTCTTTATTCATTCGTTTGCCCTTTTCGAGCTTTGTGTTCCGGGCCATGGTATCTCTTTCGAATCAACCCGCAGTCCCGGCAATAGAGCAACTGCCTATATGACCACTATCACCCAGACTGCCACTCGGGTTGATCTTGAGGTTATTGATGGGTGACCACCCATTACACATCGAGTTTTCGCCGTGCCTCGGAAAGCACATTTAGCCATTAGCCCGGCTGTCATTTATAGATCTTTGACAGAAGTTACAGGTAGTCAGTCGAAAGTCTGACATCCAGTCTTACCAAGGAATATCGTATTACCCATTTATTGGCTAGTTTGTGGAGATCAGATAGGCAGTGGCGCACAAGTATGGAGATGTAACATTTTCGTTAGTTCTTTATGCTTTGCTAGTAGGCGTACAAATGGTAGTATTCATTTAAATTATTTAATTTTTTATGTCACAGAGATCAGTATGTTTAACTATGACAGAGATTTACATACTATTATACGGAATTGGAAAAGAAGGTGATTGGAAACATTCCTATGAACGAAGCCGCTAGCGCAGTTAGTTCTGTGAAATTGTTTATGAATCATCCTGTTGCTGAAAATCCCACGCTTTCATTATATTTTATCGATTCATTGATTGCCATTCGGTCAAGGCTTGCCGTTTCAGTATTAAGTAATCAATAATCAGGGCCGGCTTTCACCTATTAGAGGCCCTGGGCACATTAGGATAATGGGGCCCCCCTGTGACGACAGTAATAAAGCACTCTTAGAATGAACAAAGAACGTAGCTTTATTTTTATTTCTTTACAGTTACATTAGATATTATTATAATTAATAGATAATTTAATGTGATTCACACTAAATAACCAGCATCCACGATGAGTCCTTATATATGTATCTACGCTGATTGAAGCGGTACCTTTCTAGATTTGAGTTGAGCAAAATCCTTAATTTCATCTTCAAAATCTATGTTTTTGAGCAATTCACATTCTATCAACATTACCGACAAACTATAATCTATCTTGGAGCATTGTACTTCTTAATTCATTTTTTATTCGTTTTGATTTGGAGAAAAGGCGTTCCCCACTGCAGTTGCGAGTGCAATTCTACAAATTGACCATAATCGGGAAGCATTTGTTAAGACTGATTTTCAGGCGAGAGTAGAGTAGTTATCGGTTTTCGTTTGGTAATGGAGTAGGGACTAGACTAGGGGGCCCCAGCCATCGCGGGGCCCTGGGCACGTGCCCAGTGTGCCCAGTGGGAAAGAGGGGCCTGTCAATAATGCACAATATTTAATTAAATATTTGCTTCTACCTAATAGTTTTGTTTCTATCTTGTTTAGTGCATTTTTTGTTTTCCAGGACAAGTGAAAAGAGTAAGTTAAAATAATGTTGTTTCACCCATGGAGTTTCTTGCCGGTTCTTCTCCATAGGAAACGACTAACCTGAACGGTGCACCTTTTCTCGACGTTTTTAAGTGCCCATTTAGGTGAAATAAATATGCTTTGATTTGGTTTGATTTGACCCTATAACTCCCTATCCTACTAATATTATAAATGCGAATGTTTATGAGGATGGATGTATGGATGTTTGTTACCCTTTCACGTCAAAACGGCTGAACAGATCTGGATGAAATTTGGCACAGAGGTAGATTATAGTGGAATAACACATAGTATTTTTTTTCGATCATCACGCGGGCGAAGCCGCGGGCCAGCTAGTAACTCAATATTCACATATTCAAATTTTTGACACATACTGGAAATAATTTGAAGCCAAGAAAAGTTAGGAAAAATGTAATGTAAACCAAGCAGGTCTGAACGAACCTTTCGTTTTATGATATCTGGAGCCAGATACTACTCAAGAAATAGTATAATACATAGAATCAAGTATTGCTACAGCACTCAGTACTCACCTTGAACAATTTACAAATTGAGTCTGCAGTATCAACAATCAACCTTCCTTTCAATTCTTTCAGTGAAACGTGTGAAGTAATGCCTTTAAAATTGCTGTTGCCCCACACACGTGACTCGCGGTGGCGTGCGCGCAGCGTCTGTCGTGACGTTGACGTCATGATTAATAGAAATGCGGCGCGCGAATCGTGCGCCGGCGCAGTAGAAAGCGGTGCGGTTTCACTTCGCCCGCCGCTACTATGGAACTCTTCGGTTTAGTACGATTAAATGTGTTGTGATAATGTTAGATGTATTTCTGAGGTTTGAAAATGTATATGGACGGAATATCACAAAGGCCTTCTTCAAGCTGATGGACATCGTAATTCATCATTCTTCTTCAGCGTGTCTTCTTTTTCCATAGTTCCCTCTGTGCCGTCTCATGAGTACTTAACTGCCCTTCAAACTGCTAATGAAACTTTTTTGTTCAATAATACTGCTTGATGCCTTTTGAGAATATCCACGCAAGCTACCTCCTGCGATTCATCTCACTGTGGTGGTTCCAATGTTAGTATGGCAGTGTAATTTTTTCTGCTTCAATGCAACAATCCATGCAAGCTTCCTTCGATACATTTCGTTGGGGAGGTTCTAATGTTTTTGTCTTTTGGCCGTTATTCCAGAAGAGTGTATTCTAACCAGCATCATTTTGGAATTAATTGTCTTTGAAAGTTCACAGGTTAAGGTGTAAAATAAACGCATCACCGATAAAATCCCTCCGTCCCATCCCGTAGAGGCGTAGAACAATAAAATTAAAAATAATGTCGATGTCTATGACAGCGAAACACTATAAAATGAAAACCCAATCAACTATGAAGCTACAATTTCCAATATCATTAAATCGAGTCACCCCGAGTTGTTGGGTGGATCTGACTCTGACGGAATCAATAGGTGGACGACGGGGCTTATTATGTATTTGTAGGCAGATGTTTTTGTAGACCCGGGTTACGCAAGTCCATTTAATATCAAGTTATGACGTCATAGTGTTGCTGTCTATAACATCCGATCTACCCACAGT
This sequence comes from Ochropleura plecta, assembly GCA_905475445.1. Lineage (NCBI taxonomy): Eukaryota > Metazoa > Arthropoda > Insecta > Lepidoptera > Noctuidae > Ochropleura > Ochropleura plecta. The sequence goes on from FR997732.1 coordinate 7,458,522, forward strand.
ATCACCCACTCTTGTGCCGTTTTCCGTCAAGCAAAAACTGATGAAACATTTATATCTAGGTACTTACAGACAGCTGATTCGAAGGAGCTGACCGCTATCCTTCATGCATAGGCCTTCCTTAAGTTTCGCTAACACCGGCTGGTATTCTACTCATATTATCTCTCTCTATATCCTTGCCTTGGTCATCATCGGTCCACCTTGTGGGAACCCTTCCAAGTCTCCTTTTTATCACTCCAGACTCCAAATTCCATGGCATGTGCCCTGTTTGCCACTAAAATAATAACTCTTTTTTACGGATGGGAAATCATCAAATAAAGTCCCCTCCGCTCTGGGCGGACCGGAGGTGAGTGTCAGATTTGTACTGACTTAAACCCACCATTATTCCTTCTATTGCCCTTTAATCTCCGGGGCCGCGGTAGCTCTTTCAAGCTACTCGCAACCCCGGCTGGTGGTGGCCCTGGCAGGCAAGCCCCTCTGCTTTGCTGACATCTCTTTGAGGCGCGCGTAGAACACGAACGCGCCATTGACACGTTAATAAAACTCTACAAGTATAAAAAAGTTTGGACCAATGCCGCTGTGTACAAGACACTTTAAAGCATATTTATCTTTAATGTGTTGTTTGTTCGTGATGACGTCATCAGGCACTTAAAAAAAAAACTGGCGTGTCATCATCATACTGTTGTTTCAAGTTGTTAAGGAACTTCATTGTCTCACCATTTATGTTCTATGAAGTGTTTACCTTCTTCTTCATGTTGATACCTATTGCTATTAATTAATGTGCTTCACTGAAATTGTCCGACTGAAACATCACGTTAGTTCTACCAAAAAACATATTTTTTCATTTTACTAAACTTGGCAAAAAAAAGATAAGAGTGGGTATCAAAATTCAATTCCCGTTGAATGTCGTTAAGTTCCTACGGGGGAACATAAAGAAATGCAGCATTTTGTCTAGTACTCACGGGGGAACTTTATACGGTGTAGCTATTGATTTAACGGTAAATCTTCGTTTTTCTGAAGGCACACCTCGCTATAAAGTTACTCATAAATTCGTCGATATTAGGAGCGTTTTCGCGAGTTTTTTGCGGCATTCAACAGGATAATTATAACATCAGAGAGATTAGAAAAAAAATACTTTTAAAGATTATTTTAAAATTTTAAAGCAGATGGGTTGGGATCACGGTAAACTACAAACAACTAGAAGATCTGAAACAATCGCTGACGCATCTTGGATAACTAATAATAAAACTGGCTGGTGTGTTACAACTCTAGATTCAGAAGTGATAATAAATCGAGAACCTGTAGTACTGCTCGGAAGTTGAGAATGTTGAGATATCACGACTGACATTATATTTCAATTTCAAGACGGTCCATTAAAATAATTAGCTCTTTTAGATGCAGATAAATCAAGTGTATCGCGATACGGCATGATTTGAAGTGAAGTTGCTCTGAAATAAGGAAATAATCTAAAGAAATTAGATGTTAAAGTCGTAATATGAACTGGGTGTTGTGGTTTATGGCGAAAGTTAGTCTCTCGCACTTGACTTCTCATGGTGATTAAAATAACAATCTAAACTACGTCGTTACTATTAAGTATGACATCAAGAAAGAAAAAATATTTTCCTTGATGTCTTATTTGGCAACGTACGCGTACAAATAAGTAGGGATGAGGGTTTATTATTTATTTTTTGTGAATGGGAAATCATCAAATGACTTCCCCCGCTCTGGGGGGAACGGGGAGAGTGTCAGACTTTTATCGACTAAAACCCACCCATGTTCCTTCTTTTGCTCTTTGTGTTTCGGGGCCGCGGTATCTCATTCGAACAACCCGCAACCTCGGCAGACAGTGGCCCTGGCAGGCCCCTCTGACAATACAAGAATGATGTTTATGACTATAACATACCATGCTGTAACTCTATAAATCTCCTGTACTTACCCTTTTCTTTGTAAACTTACTTATAATCATCATCTTCATAATTTTCCTGCCCTTGTCCCATTCTATTTGAGGTCAGCGCAACACGTTTTCTTCTTCCATTCTCCCCTATCAGACGTCACGGCATCAAACTTACTTAAAATTTATTTTATTTGATTAAATGTAAACAGGTTTCGAGCCAGATTACATTAAGGCAAAATCCTACTTATTTTCTTGGAAATAAGCCATGGTATTTTAAACCACTCTGCTTGTCATAGTTTCAATTTGTATTGAATTTGATTTTTTAATTTCCCTGCAGTAGATTTTACAAGCTCACTGCTAAAAATTTGGACCTACATTTCGGCTGGAGCCAGGACTTGGTGAAGGCAAGTGGCCTCATGAGGTCATCCGGGCAGGACCTTGACCGATTCTCGGACATGTTGTATCAAAAACCTCAGTATATTGTTGATAACTGATTTATTAATACAAAATTACAATCAACTAATCGTTTCACTAATAAACTTTCACAATAAATTGTATTTATGACTCAGGTGTGATCCGCATCACAATTCCGAGGTGTTGACACTGCGACTGCTTCGGTAAAACTGACTTGTGCCCGCTAGCGCGCCGCCTTATATTACTCGTCCCCCACCTCGCCTGACTCATGGAGTGGTACGATGATGTCACATTGCGCACGTGCACGACGCACGTGCGCCGTTGCAGCTGTGTTTGTCTTCTCAGCGCCGACACGGCCATTCTGCACAAAGGTCGCCCTCGACCTTAAACAAAGAAAAACTGCGCAGAATATCAAGGTTCAACTATGTCACACATTACAAACGTAAGGAGGCTCCCGTCCTCATCTCACATACGATACACATTGGGAAGTAAGGAGGCCCCTGTCCTCAACTTACGGATAAAGCATACTTGCAAACATAAGGAGGCCCCTGTCCTCAACTTACGTCCAGTACACACCACAAAGTAAGGAGGCCCCTGTCCTCAACTTACACTCAACACACACATACTTGCAAACATAAGGAGGCCCCTGTCCTCAACTTACGTCCAGTATACACCACAAAGTAAGGAGGCCCCTGTCCTCAACTTACACTCAACACACATACTGCAACCATAAGGAGGCCCCTGTCCTCAACTTACGTCCAGTATATACCACAAAGTAAGGAGGCCCCTGTCCTCAACTTACGCTCAACACACATACTGCAACCATAAGGAGGCCCCTGTCCTCAACTTACGTCCAGTATATATCACAAAGTAAGGAGGCAACTGTCCTTAAGTTATATTATGAACAAGTTATGCAATACTTTTAGAACAGTTATGGAGTAATGAAGTTTTTTACCTTTACTACTGTAGACTTTCCTCCAGAAGTTGAGTCGAAGTTAGCAATAAGACTGCCAAGACTGACAGAGTTGGACGGTGTAGTCTGTCTACACTCGGTTGTTCCGCTAGTTACTAGTTAGCTGCACCCCTTCTACGAGCGTGTCCAAGCGCGCGCGCGAAGACGAATTCTTAGATGGCGCTGTTTGCATTGTGCCATCAATCCACGACACGGCCATCCCTGACTAGCACCCGTCCTCGGATGTAGTTCCTGTGGACAAAATATGCTCAAAGAGTAATCTAGCTCGGCTTTCCTGCCAATAAAAACAAAAGGTATCTGGGTATAGTTATCAACTTTAATGGTTTTACTATGCCCTGTCACAGTACTCCCTGCTCCACATAATTCATTGAAAAGAAATCCGATCAACAAGATACAAAACAAAGTATCTAACAATTTTATTACTTTTTATCATAGTTCATAAGCAACGCATACTCAAATCTAATTCTCGAGAAACTTTGTGATCGGGGATCTCCCTCACACGACCATGAAGGTATTTGTATATTTGCTTAGAGTCAAGCGCTTTTAGTCGGTATCTATCCCCGTCTAACACTTCAATGATCTCGAATGGGCCTTTGAATTTAGGAACTAATTTTGTTGGAGTCTTTTCCCTCAATTTAATTAAAATAATCATTAACAACTAATTTAGAAACGTGAACCTTATTTTTATGAAATCGTTTTTATCGTAATTAGCATTTTTTTTTTTTTGTAAAATTCTGTGTCGCATGCCCTCTCATCTCATCTAAATTATCGTCAGTCACGTCATTATCAACGGTCACTACGCCAAGAGGACGTGCTACCCCTACGATCATTAACTCAAAAGGGCCAGATTCAGTCACCCTATTAATAGTGGAGTAAATGGCCAACTGAACCTCTCCCAATGGTTCCTGCCAAGAGCCGTCACGACTAGTCTTTACAGCTGTCAACATAATTTTAACATAATCTTTGATGAGAGAGCATTCGGCACCAGAATCGTAATAAAAATGGATACGACTCACCAGAATTCATCAGCGTACCGCTGGCATTACTGACTTGCTGTACCACCATCACAGAATGCTGCAAAGCTACTGGCGTTAATACCTCCTCCCGCTCCTCGGCCAAATTAACCCTCTCAGCCTCATCTGCCATCCTCCCGAAGCAGGACGACTCAACATGTCCAGTCCCGCCACAGCAATTACCCCCGGGCTCCGGACGCTCTGCGCGGCTCAAGGACTCGCTGGAACCAACGGCCCAAGACCGCCCGACCGCGTCCTCCCACCGCCCCTGCCACAATGTGCCCGTACATGTCCTGGCTTAGTCACAATAAATGAGACCACAAGAGCCATTGTAGCGAAGGGCTGCCCTCTAGGGGGCGTCCTCTCGCCCCTACTATGGAACCTAATAGCGGATAGCCTAATCCGATGCCTAAACGCCGAAGGCTTTTACACCATAGGCTACGCCGACGACATCGCTACCTGATGCGCCAAGCCCTAAGAATAATGGAAAAATGGTACGAAGAATACGAGCTAACCGTAAACCCCTCCAAAACCGAACTAGTCCTTTTTACTAGAAGAGGAAACTGACAACACTACAGCTGCCGATTTTCTTCGGCACCACGCTAAGCCTAGCAACTGAAACCAAGTACCTGGTCGTTTATCTGGACAAACAACTAAATTGGGCAACACACGGACTATATCACCACCAAAGCTAGCATATCCCTATAGCAGTACAAAAGACTACTCGGCAGGAATTGGGGTATAAGCCCCAAAATTATGCACAGGCTGTACCCCACAGTCATCAGACCCATAATAACATACGGCTGATGATGATGGCCTTGAACAGAACTGAGCACGGCCCAAAAAGACCTAGAAAAACTGCAACGCCTTGCCCGTGTAGCGATCACCAGTAGCATGGGAAACCGCACCAACAGCAGCCCTACAAACAATGCTAGGGCTCTTGCCCCTACATCTCACGGTACAGGAGGAAGCGGCTCTTGCGGCTTCAGACTAGAAGTCTCTGGCACACTGAGTAATGACTCCAGGATAAAGCACACCAAAATCAAAACAGGAGCCGTCTAAAAGCAACCTCTGTAAGCAGCACCGACCGATAAGATCACCAAGATACATTGCGTCCAAAAACATTACGACATACAGCTCACGGAGGAACCATGAGAATACACGGGATCAAACAAACTGAGAATATAATACAGATGGCTCGAAAACCAGAACGGGAACAAGGGTTGGGGTCTTCTCCTACGACCTAAACATTAAAATTTCTAAACCACTCGGAACGCTCAACACAGTCTACCAGGCAGAATGTATGGGCATTATTCAGGCCGTCGTAGCCATCGAGGCCAGAGGAGTCGCGGACACCAACAACCGAATACTCTCCGACAGTGCCTCTGTTCTTCAGTCCCTAAACAATAGCTGCTTCAACACAGCTCTAATATACGAATGCCACAACCTACTAGAACGAATGACCGCACACAACCGCAATACATTAACCTTACAATGGATCAAAGGACACAGTGGCTCCCTAGGCAACGACGCAGCGAATGAACTCGTCAGACGGGCGTCCATCTCTCCAGCACTAGGACCGGAGCCAATTGAACCCATCCCTTTCAGCCAGATACGCAGCTGGCTGAAGGAACACACCTTTTCGAATGTACAGGAATCACTGAAATCCGGAAAGTGACACTGGATATACTAGGGTCACTTGCGGACGCCCTCAAGAACCCATCTGCTTCTGGAAGGAGGTGGGCTGGCTAGAGTATGCGTAGAGTAGCGGCCATCAGGTGCATGGCATACGCACAATGGTCCATTGCAAGGACTAGGTGTGGAAACCGGACCCCCCTCCAAGAAGCGGAGTCCACATGAAGAAAAAGAAGATGTCCTGCTTCCTACACCCAAAACAAAGCATATGACCGTCTCCAATGCTTCTCAATCCCGGTCGCTTTGCAGGGGTTTCATCCCGTCGAAACTCTCGTTGTTCGACTGCAGCCGCCACCCAAACCAATTCGGGAACTGAGGAACATTAACCAGACAACAAACGCAATCTAAGGAACTCATCGTTGACGCAGCCAATCATGGCCCCCACAGCATCCCCGTCCTTGTCACCATCAATGACCCGTCTCCAGACAGGGGCCCGGTTGTCGCCAAAGGCACCGGTACCCTCCTCCATGTGAGCACTCGGAGCCGAGGAAGCTCCGAGGTCCATCCCGCTTCTGATTTCGGCTGGAGCCAGGACTTGGTGAAGGCAAGTGGCCTCATGAGGTCATCCGGGCAGGACCTTGACCGATTCTCGGACATGTTGTATCAAAAACCTCAGTATATTGTTGATAACTGATTTATTAATACAAAATTACAATCAACTAATCGTTTCACTAATAAACTTTCACAATAAATTGTATTTATGACTCAGGTGTGATCCGCATCACAATTCCGAGGTGTTGACACTGCGACTGCTTCGGTAAAACTGACTTGTGCCCGCTAGCGCGCCGCCTTATATTACTCGTCCCCCACCTCGCCTGACTCATGGAGTGGTACGATGATGTCACATTGCGCACGTGCACGACGCACGTGCGCCGTTGCAGCTGTGTTTGTCTTCTCAGCGCCGACATACATGAATAATTAAATAAAAGTGGCGCCCTTTGTGTCCATTCTAACTTAAAGTGGGGATTTAAAATTGCAAGACCTCAAAGGGATCTTCGTTTTGTTCTCTCACAACAAGCTCTGAACACGGCTTTCAAAGGGGCGTATAATTTACCCTGCGGCTCTGCTTATACCTTTTTAAATAAAAAATAATACTTCTGAAGTTATGACCGTCTTTTTCCTTGAGGTTGTACTTCAGTTTTTTAATTCAGGTATTTCTTTATAGGAGTGATTAAATTAAAAGGGAATGAAACATTGACTCGGGTTTGGAATGATCTTATCAAGTCTTTCTTGTGCTATTTATTCTGATTTGTATTTTCTTGCTACTTTTATAATGCGAAATTTTGCGAGGAAGGATGTCACTCTTTTACGCAAAAAACCTAAAAAGGTTCTAAAGAAATTTGGCACATATGGCTATAGTAAAATAACTTTTCACTCTGGAGTACGATCCCAAACGATCTGTTCACAGAACTCCATATGGGCGTGGCCGCAGGTATAACCTAGTATTACATATTTGTAATGAATAGCAGAATTATATAAAAGTATGCACTAGCGTTGTGTTGTGGTTTTGGCTGAAGAGTAAGAGATCAAAGAAAAGATGGAGTGATTTGTGTGAAGAAAGCTATTATAAAAAAGGAAGTAAATTAAAGCATCACAGATGAAGGGACCCCAAATTATTAAAAAATGGCAGGAAGATGATGATGGCTTCCATTGTGGATGTTTGACTAGCTGGCGGCCGCGGCTTCACCGCGTCATATCGAAAAAAGTATCTTATGTGTTATTCCAGACTATAATCTACCTCTGTGCCAAATTTCATAAAGATCCGTTTAGCCGTTTTGACGTAAGAGTAACATCCACACATTCATCCATCCTCACAAACATTCGCATTTATAATATTTATGTTTGATCTACAAGGTTTGCTGTTATGATAAACACGCCATGAAGCACAACGAACTTTATATGATGTGAAACAGTGATGAATTCAATGGCATTAGAATAGTATCTATCAGTTACAACCCACCAAGAACCACTCGGAGCTTTGTGCATGTAGGCCACTGCACCATCATCAACCACAGTCTCACTTACAGTGAGGAGAGATTGTGGTGAACGCTGGTGCGATCACTTGCAAAAAACCCATTAAGCAATTTCACCTGGCAGACAATTAACCCATCATTCAATTGAAGAACACATAGCAAGATAAAAATCATAATTGACAATAATTATCGCGTGAAACGTGTAAAATTTACGTGTTTTATCTATAAAAGAAAGTCGTAAAAATAATCACCACGATGGGAATATTTTGGTCACGGAGTAAAGTGAAAATTAACTATAACACGTAAGTCTAGCGTGGAGAACATGAATGGCTCCCACATTGTTGCTTTTTAATAGTTTGATGCAATTTTTTAACTGTTCGTCACATTGTTTTTGTTAAATTGCTGGCGTGTGTGCGTTTTTGTTGGTAGAAAGTACTAAATGAACTTTAGACCCGTCGTGTTTGTGTCCATGTAAGGTGGTACTGTTTGGCACTTTGACAGTCTTTTAGTTGTCATCAAAGGAGCCGGTCGCATGTTTACCTCGTATCACTTTAATGTCTAGAATTACCTGTATTGATAAGCAAATGGCTATTTGTTGTATTTCTACTAATTTGTTTTGTTGATAATATCATCAGGCTACTTTTTTTTATTAAATTTCACAACAAGCTATCATTTGGGAAGAGTGCAAAGTTAAATATTATACTAATGAATCTGTTATTAGGAATTATGTGACAAAATAAAAAAAAATCAATCAAAAACATCCGCTAGCATTCTCCAAGTGTTTTTCATTACCATCGTCAATAACTCGTATCCCAGTAACTATTAGGTAATCTTTACCTACGTTTGCAGCAAAATCGTTTTGAGTTTTATTATATTTTTCAAAGTTTACAATTTGTCGTGAATAGTGTTGAACAGCATGAAATTAAGACGTCTTATCGCGTCTAGAATCCATTTCATCACTGCGCAAGATTGGCCACAGTTACGGTCTTTATTTTAAACACGTGTCCGTTCATTATTAATACACGTTTCTAATTTATCCAAGCCTTTTGCTTCATACATTTTTACTTCTTCATATTTGCTTATATGTACTGCAAATGAAGTTCTCTTTAGAAATATTGATTTAATCAGCATGCTATTGCAAAGGGTACCTATTATTATTATCTACACGGGAAGACAGTGCATCCTGTGATTAATTCAAGTCCTCGACCATCGTGGCATAGCAAAGATGTGCCTTCGAGGGATAGATTTTATTGCTCATTATCGACCTCTAGCGTAGTAGATAGATGGATAGATAGAATATTCTTTATAATGTACACCATACACATGACAATAATAAACAGTATCCAACTTATAAAAAGGATAGGGGCTTATAAATAGGGTAGTTTGATACTTTGCGTAGTAATGTTGTTATAGTGCTTTTTTTTTCGGGTGGGAAATCATCAAATAACTTCCCCCGCTCTGGGTGGAGCGGGGGGGCGTGTCAGACTTTTACTGACTACAACCCACCCATGTTCCTTCTTATGCCCTTTAAGTTGCGGGGCCGCGGTATCTCTTTCGAACAACCCGCAACCCCGGCAGGCGGAGGCTCTGGCAAGCCCCTCTGCTTTGCTGACATCTCTTTGAGGCGCGCGTGAAACACGAACGCGCCGTCGACACGGCCTATCGTCAATAGACGCACGGACGGTGAGCTACCCATTGCTCACCGTCCACAGGCCCGCATCTACGGTGGCCGGGAGTCGTCTCGCGGCGCCCGGCGCCCGGGGCGTCTCCCGCGGCGGCTGGGTTAGTTTGAGGTTCTCTCCCTCAAACGCCCGGCCTCCTCCCTCGCTAGCATGATTGCTTCGCAGAAGGAGGTGACCGCTTCCCATTCCCTCTCGCTCCGGACCATGGACTGAACCAGGGCCGGACGCGAGAGATCGCTGTTGATTGTTAAAGTGCTGTGCTGGTATCTGTGATCATCATGATTTTCGTCGTTGTCCTTGTCCCATATTGCTTGCTATCATTGGAATACATATTTTTCTTAATTGCTCTCCTCTTAACTGTTACACTATTTCTTCCAATGCTTATGTGTTCGTGATGTCTTTCGGTAATTCGCTTTCACTGTCAGATCGTCACTCATTGGTTGCAGGTTTCTTAGAGAATTCGATTCGGTTGTTGCCATTAATAAGAGTAAACGCCATATTAATTTCCTTGGTTTAAACAGGCCCACGAATCTTTTTTATTTTACTTACTTTTTTTGGTGTCTGTTTCACAGTTGTTTCACTCAGATTATTATTATATTTATTGTAGGTTGTTAGCCAGGTGTATTAATTACTAATACATGCATGAGATGAGGAAATGTCCATATCGAGTAAAATAATACAATTAATTCGATTACAATGTTTCAGGAAGTATATTAGTATGCGTTAAAACGTAGCGATTGTAGGAAAGAACGCGCATCGTATGCGAGTCTAGGTTATGGTTACCATCGCTTTGTTATCGTTTATAAGTTGCATTTTGCACAGAAAAACTTACAAGTAAGTTTAGAAAAACGACAATAATATTCATGTCGACGAATAATCCAGCCAATATTTTGTAGGTGATGAAGGAGTTCCTTCACAACTAGCTGTGAGCTGTTCTGATGGTAAACATAGACTTGGCCATTAAGAAGAAGACTATTCGATGGCGTCACGAATCGGAAAAAGAGATGTGTGACCTCATACATAGGATTGTAGCAGCGAAAAAATTATTAAATATGATGGCTGGTACCATCATCATCGTCATCATTTTTCTGCCCTTGTCCCATTCTATTTGTGGTCTATCTACCAATTAACGATTGGATGAAAGAGACTAATGACCCAAGATCAAAAGCAGAGCCTAATCCTTACATTTTCTCACTGTCTTATCCTTAAAAGACAATACTATAATGGAGAAACGAATCTACAATTGAATTGAGAACGCTTTAAGTCTTGTTGACCCGAGTGCCGTTACGTTTTTGCGGCCAGTTACAAAGTTTTCCAAGGATTTGACCAGCTTCTTTTTTTAAAAATGTGTCTATCGTTATAGTTTTTTTTTTTTATAAAGAAAAAAACACCTAGTAACATCCCCAGCTCTGGGCGGAGCGCGGGGGGAGTGTCAGACTTTTACTTACTGACTCTAACCCACCCATATCCCTTCTTTTGTTTTTTTTATGTTCCGGGGGCCACGATATCTGTTTCGAACAACCCGCAACCCCAGCAGGTCTATCGTTATAGGTAATTGGAATAGATTATCAAAAAACAATAATCCCGATTCACCACCAAAAAAAGACGATATGGGAAGGTCCTTTATTGTGTTTAATGATTGTAAACGCGTAGCAACATAGTCGGAATGGTATCATTGCTTATCAAGGATCTTTTAATTGACAGCTGTAGTTTAATTTCATTTATTTCGTGTCTAATTACTGCGGTATTTACACGAATATGCAGGTGCCGACGTGAGCTTGTGCGTAAAAGTTACTTTTGTAGCGTTTTCTTTCAATAAAAAATAAAGCAATTTGTTTAGAGGAGGCGTCACGTGATGAAAGCAGGTTTTAAAACGATAAGGTTATTAAATTGATCTATAGGATGTATATGACAAATTGATGTCGGCACTATTAAGTTATTATAACGATTAGGTACAAGCCTGTAATTGTCTTGGCTGTATGTACTTTAAGTCTGTGATCAGCACTATTGATGACATTTATGTAATTACATTTTGTAAGTGGTTGAGGAGCTCGTGGCTAAATAATAGCAGCCGCTCAGATCGATCTTTAGGTTAAGCCGTGCTAGCCCAGGTTGATCTGTGGATGGGTGACTACCCGTTACATACTGAGTTTCCTCCGTGCCTCGGAAAACACGTTAAGCTGTTAGTCCCGGCTGTCATTTGTGGATCTTTGACAGTCGTTACAGATAGTCAGTGTCCCGAAAGTCTGACAACCAGTCTTACCAAGGGGTATCGTATTGCCCAGTACTAACTGGGTTATGGAGGTCAGATAGGCAGTCGCTCCAAGTAAAAAGTGGTATTCAGTTGCATCCGGTAAGGATGGAAGCCGACCCCAACAAAGTTGGGAAAAGGCTAGGCAGATGATGACATTTTGCAAGTGGTTATTTGGCGTGTGGCCAGAGGAGGCTAAACACCGAGAGAATTGGAGGGGAATGAAGCCCAGCAGTGGGACATATTAGGGCAATAAAAAAGAGGGTTTTTATTCGCAAACAGTCCTGCAATGTTTTGGCGTAAAAATAGTACTAATACCTGGTTTTATAAGGCGTATTATTTGATCGTATCGTTTTCATACTTAACGTCACAACATAAATTAATTGTATTGTAGGCTTCATTAATAAACTTCCTCAAATATATGCTGACATTTGCTCAACATCTTCTATGACAGTGGTATTTATAACAAAACCATATTAATCATCATCACTCCCTCTTACAGTACCATATCTCACATAAAAAAAAAAACAATTGACATTGAAAATTAAAACTTAACAGCCCAAATATTAAAAGTCATAATTACCAAGTCATTATGGGGAACACCGCACGCCTGTTCAAACTAATTCGAGATAATGAGCACGACAAAAAACCGACAAAGGTGTTATGAATAAATAACCACTTAACAATCGTAAAAAATGAAAAATAACTCTTATAAAAAATATAAAAAGGGATGTTATTGAGTGCCCCAAAGACGTCTCTGTCTTCCTGGCGTAACTCTTGATGCTATCGTGTTCTCGGAAGGTTTGTCTTTTGTCTCATTCTGGCTCGCTTATGGGGGGATAATGTTGTCCCTTTCTAACATCAATCGATACCCCTAGACACCCACGACAACCAGTTGTGAACGCCACGTGGAGTTAATGGATCGGTCAATCGTTAGTGTTCAAGATTTATTTTTTAAATAGAAAGAATAATTTTTTAAAAAACAGCTTGTAGGATTTGATGAGATTTACTTTCAGATAGATAGAAGTTTTAAATACGGTAATAGAAAATTGAAGTTACATAGTCACTGAGATCTTCTTTTTAAATGAGCAATTCAATATCCTTCACCTCTTCATATTTTTTTTCTGTTCCAGTAAATCCTCGTTTAATTTATATTTTATTTTCCTGTTGTTAGTCCTGTACTTTTATAATGATTGTCTTTGCTCTAAGATAATATCTCAACATTAACGTTCCTTTCACTTTCCTTTATTGCCCAGACACCACTACAAAACTTACAACGACTAAAAAATATTTATAATTCCCACGAGCCGCAACACTGCCCCGATCCGCTCAGCATTCCTATCGATGGGCTGAATGAAATACAAGCAGGCGCCCGCTTTGTGCTCTTCACAAGAGCGGCAATTTATTTAACTTTTAGAGATCCGCACGCGTGATATACAGCCGAAGGAAACTCATTAAAATTATATTCATGTGCACTACAAGTGCGGATGATTTTTTTATTTGATGGTTTGAGGAGGGCATCGTGAGAAGCTTTTTGGTCATTAATCACTTAGTTACATAACGAAAGATCATCTGTTTTTTTTTACATTTTTTTTAAGTAGAACGAAAATTTAAAATATATATATTGTTACTACAGTGTCTATAGAAATATGAATTCATACACCAATTTGACTCCGTCGCCAAAGATATGCTAGAAGCTCTATTAATCGCATAATCTACTATATAAAAATAAGTCGGGTTTTCCTTCCTGACGCTATAACTCCAGAACGCACGAACCGATTTCCACGGTTTTGCATTCGTTGGAAAGGTCTCGGGCTCCGTGAGGTTTATAGCAAAGAAAAGGTAGGGTAGAATAGAAAGGTAGAAAATTGCATAGTAACGCATGCCGGGGCACAGCTAGTATCAAATAAAAAAAAGTTCTTCAGAAAAATAAAAAAAAACACAACCGATTATAGACATCAGAAAGGATTTTTAATTCTATGGAACCGATAGAAACGTCAAATTCTTAAATCAATGTCAGTAAAACTGTACAGAACCATGACATACTTAAAATACTTTAACACTCACGGTATTAAACCAATTTCCCACAGGCGACCGGCCACCGTGGCTAACTTCACGTTTATTTCGAGGCACTAATTAATTTTATCGTGCTTTTTATATGCCACACAATTAATTTATCAGACCTACCTATGTATGAGAGGACCGTTAAGTGTCCATGGCAGGACTTGTAAAGTTTTCGTATTAATTGAATTTTTACTTATATACTCTTTTTTTTTAAATTGTGCTCTATAACCTCCATTGTGACTAAAAGAGTGATGGATCTGAATGTTGATGGACGGAGAGCGACAGGAAGGCCAAAGAAAAGATGGATGGATCGTGTAAGGAATGATATGAAGGAGAAAGGAGTAAATGATGCCGTGACGTCTGATAGGGGAGAATGGAAGAAGAAAACGTGTTGCGCCGACCCCAAATAAAATGTGACAAGGGCAGGAAAATGATGATGAACCTCCATAGTCAAAGGTCCAAGGGTTAGCGTGTTTATAAACTGACATGGTCACTATTTATAACATTTAAAAAGGGTTTATATCCATGTTAATTTGCAATCGAGATTTCCAAATATAGGAACTCCGATCGGGAGGATGGGTTTCAACTGTCAAGAGCCTGGGAATCCAGTGGTTCGATTGTGTATTAACCAAATAAGTTCACGACCAAATACAGTTTCGTATGAATAGAACAGGATTCGAGTTTTGAGTGACAGTGGAAGCGGTACAGAACGTAAAAGAAGAATCAGGAAGAGTGTAGGCCGTTTTGTCTGCTTATAAACATTAAGCTGCAATTACTTCTGTATATCCAAGATCCGTGAGGAGCTCGTGGCTAATTAAAAGCAGCCGCTCAGGTCGATCTTAAGGTTAAGCCGCGCTTGCCTAGGTTGGTCTGTGGATGGGTGACCACCCGTTACATACCGAGTTTCCTCCGTGCCTCGGAAAGCACGTTAAGCCGTTGGTCCCGGCTGTCATTTTTAGATCTTTGACAGTCGTTACAGGTAGTCAGTGTCCCGAAAGTCTGACAACCAGTATTACCAAAAGGTATCGCATTACCCAGTACTAACTGGGTTGTGGGGGTCAGATAGGCAGTTGCTCCATGTAAAATACTGATATTCAGCTGCAACCGGTTAGACTGGAAGCCGACCCCAACATAGTTGGGAAAAGGCAACATGATGATCCATGATCCGTGATGAAACTACAAATAAATAGTAAACATAGCAAATTTTCCGTTTCAAATGTTAGTGTGTTTATTTTGAATTCTTAAGTGATAAAGAAGAAATAACGAAAGAAAGAAAATCAATTTGGAACGTATTACCAACTATTCACTATATCAATTTTACCCCAGAAAAAAAAAACTAATGTTTGATAAAAGTCTATGGAGTTCAATCCTCTCATCTTGACGTATTTATCATCCTCCTACAAAGTACTTTTAAGGTTTCACAGCAGCTGCGGAGCTGCCGACGATGAGCAAAGGGGAACTCACCGTCCATTCGTCTAGTGACGACAGAGAGTGTCGACGACGCATACGTGTTCCAAGTGCGCCTAAAAGAGATTTCAGTAAAGCAGAGGGAGCAGCCAAAGTCACTGCCTGCCGGGATAACGGGATAGCGGGCCGTGGCCCGGAACACAAATGGCAAAAGGATGACTTTTAATTGATATAGGTCTAACATTCAGAGAGTCTGACACTGAACAGAAGGATTTGATGGATCAAAGGGGGTCACACACAGCATGTCTTCTGCTTTCTTACATCACAGTTCCAGGTGTCATCTCAGTAGGTACAAGTATCTATTGTTATCTTCTATTGAAACATCTAGAAGATTGTTTCCTTTTCTTTTTTTTTTTTCTTAAAAATCTTGCCCCGCACTAGGAATTTCTCCTGTATCGTTAGTGCGTTAACAAACACTTAAACTCACATACACAAACACTCAGACCCAGATCTGAAGGTCATACAAATATTTGTTGCAAGCGGGGATCGAACCCGCGACACGCAGCGCAGCAGTCAATCACTCAGTCACTGCGCCAACCGTGCCGTAGTCTTATCCATATTCATCTTTGGACTTTCATCATTAGGTACAATTCCCTCATACCGCCAAGTATACGATCGGATAAAACTATAAAAATGATAGATATACAAATCTCTCTCACCCACACCTATTATGTACAAATACCGTGACGTAGACACATTAAAAACCACAAAAATAAATTACAAAACATCTAATTTACATAACATTATAGAACAAAAACGTTTATGACTTCTCAAACGAGCTAATTGGTATATATTCCATGAGTTCCATCGTTTTATTGCCGTTTAATTCATTGGTATAGGTACGGTCTTCGCTGCTTTGAGTTGTAATTGACACTTTAAGCGGGACTTTTAATGGTATGCTCAATTGTATAGTTTATGGTATATTAAAGTCATAAACTAAGGTGTTTTATTGATTGGAAATTGTTTTATCCTTATTTTCTTGTTGTTTCCGACACAGGTTCTGTCTTTGAACTCTCGTGTCATGTAACTTAATTAACCACAATATTACTCGATTAGTCGATGATCACAGGATAAAAGGCCACATATTTGGTGTGAATCCTTACTAATATTATAAAAGCGAAAGTGAGTTTGTTACGTCTTCACGCATAAATGGCTAAACCGATTTTGATGAATTTTGGTACAGAGATAGTTGGGACCTTGGAGACGGACATAGGCTAGGATTATTTAAAAAAAAAGATTGAGATATGAGGGAGAAAGAGGGAAGAAAAGGGAAAAATTAGCATTGCTGTTACAATAAATAACGCACAAGGGCAAAAACTACAGGTAGCCGGTACCTGTGAATCAGGAAAGGGGAACTTTGTTACTCCGAATTTAACGCGAGCGAAGCCGCGAGCAAAAGCTAGTGTAACTATAAAAACGCCATACTATATCTGGTGACGGCACGATTGGCGCAGTGGCTGAGTTCGATCCCCGCGCGGAACAAATTTTTGTATGACCTACAGCTAGTTGTTCCGGGTCTGGCTATTTGTGTAGGTACCTATGTGAGATTAAATTTTTATAAACGCAGCCACGATACAGGAGAAGTTCCTAGTGTGGGCTAACGCAGAATATCTGTTGATAGTTTCACGATTGTGTCTGTACCGTTGACTGTTGATCTGCCCACGACATTAAAACAATTTTAAAATTTGACCGTAACTGCACCTTATATCCTTTGAATAAACCAAATAAAGACCGGGGTATTTGTTTCATTCATTAAGTCATAAAAGACACCATCTTTGATCATGACTTAATGAATGAAACAGTCATCGGCAATATCATTCAGCTTACTGAAAGCGGACTGTTAAATAAATAGTGGAATAAGAAGCTAGCAAACGTTTTCCCTCCGACACCTTTCGTTGACAACGGAGCCAGTTATATTTTACAACTGTTGCATTATCCTCTTATAAAGTTAAACGTCCCTGCGGATGTTGGAGGGATTTAATTTATACTTGACGTCATGAATATCCGTCCCAAATAGTTATTTAGGACCTGCCGGGGTTGCGGGTCATGCCAAGGTTGCGGGTTGTTCGCAAGAGATACCGCGGCCCTGGAACATTAAGGGCAATAGAAGGAACATGGGTGGGTTTTAGTCAGTACAAGTCTGACACTCCCCTTCGCTCCGCCCAGAGCGGGGGAAGTTATTTGATGATTTCCCATCCGCAAAAAAAAACATGTAGAATGACATGTAGAATGTGGACTCAGCGATCATTGTGCCGATAGTCATATCTGCCAATGGCTTAATTGCCAAAAGCCTCGACCAATACCTAAGGAGACTCTAGGAGGCTCGTTCGGCTGCTGGATCAAGGGCTTGATACAGAAAGCGTTACCCCTTAAAAAATACAAAAAAAATAGTAGTCCACCTACTATTTTTTTTGTATTTTTTTAAGAAATATTTAACAATGTCATTTATATTCAAATGAATAAACGGAAATCCTTAAAACCTTTATAGTCAGAAGCTATTTACAAGGAATATTTTAGCCAGTAGAATACTATGAAGGAACAGATAGCATTTTCAAAAAAACACCTCGATGATGTTCGCTATCTACCTAGAATTACTAAGTATTATTGTGACCTGACTATAGACAAATCTAACTCAATCATTAAAAAAACGCCTCCAGAACCAACAAGCCGCGTTTGACTTGAACAAATTGACACCTATCTGTTGAGTACCATTAGTGGAACCGGTATGATGCTTGCGATAGCTTTAGTACCGAACTACCGACCACCCCGGAGGTAGATTCATGTACTTAGATCGTTATGTTAACTTATCAAAGAAGCTTGTAAGTTAATGTTTAAGTTAACCCACTCAAGTTTACCCCTATGCCGAGAGCCGCCTGGATTATTAATACTACCTACTGTCATTGGAAGACATATTTATGACAGTATTTAAAAAACGTTTTTGAAGAACGTTTTTTAAATAGTGTGAATTTATATTACTAGGTGCATGCAAAACAACTTTAAATCATATACAATTATCCACAATTTTATACAATGATCCACACAAAAAAAATCCAAGCCAGATTAATTTAAAACTGTACAAATAAAATAAATAAAAATTAATCAATGTCATCAATCTATAAATTAAAACAATTTAAAAAAAAAGTCTATAAGACGTAATATTTTAAAGGTCAGAGATCATAATTCACTCTGGTATCCACCTCCCTCAATTGAGATTTAAATTGCGCATTAAGCTTTCTTAATATTACTAACTTGATTATTTTATTTTATGTTGTGTTATGTTGTAGGTGTCATTTCATTCATTATTTTGAGAGCAGTCTTCTTCTTTTTTAAACCTGCATCTTCCCAATGCTAAGTACAGGTGTCCTATATTTTAATCCAATTTACCAGGTCCTGGGTCTTTAGCATCTTCCTGCTCGTGTCCCATGTTATTTGGGGTTGGCGCAACACGTTTTTTCATTATATTCTTCATATTCTTCCCTGTTATTCCTTCCTTGTCTTGGGTCTCCAGCATCTAAGTAAAATATTAGATATAAAGTAAATTGCCTATTAAAACTTATCTAACAGTATTCTGTTAGTATTACAATTACTTTTTTCATCTTAGCGTTAGGTTTTAAAACTGAGTTCACTTGTTAGGGTTCCGTGCCTCCACGGTTGCGGGTGGTTGGAAAAAGATACCGCGGCCCCGGAACATAAAGGGCAACAAAAATCAAAATCAAAAAAAATCAAACGTCATTTATTCAAATTAGGCTGATAATCAGCACTTTTTGAACCTCACATTACAAGAGACAGTCCCACAAAAACGCCCTGCCCTTCGCCGCTTCCTAGTGTTTTAGCTGGGAAGAAGAAGTGGCGGAACAAACTCCCCAGCAACACATCTGTCTGTCAGGTTAGAAGAACCAGATTTTATACAATTCCGTTCATCACAAAAAAATAAGAAATTATTCATTAATTGTCACATGTCAGCTAGCAAACACCAATTATGTATATAAAAATAAAAAATTACCCAAGTCTAAATAATAAATTCTCTAGTCTAACGGGTGTGCCCGCTTACACGTGCAGTGAAGAAGTCACAGGTGATAAACTAGGACCATAGTGCAAAGGAAATAAGCTAAGCATAAAAAGATTTAGAAGGAGCATGGATGGTCTTAGTCAGTACAAGTCTGACACTCCTCCCAGCTCCGCCCAGAGCGGGGAAAGTTATTTGATGATTTGCCACCCGCAAAAAAGGGGTTCCGTACCAACCTCATCATCTGCCTAGCCTTTTCCCAACTATGTTGGGGTCGGCTTCCAGTCTAACCGGATGCAGCTGAATATCAGTATTTTACATAGAGTGACTGCCTATCTGACCTCCACAACCCAGTTAGTACTGGGTAATACGATACCCCTTGGTAAGACTGGTTGTCAGACTTTCGGGATACTGACTACCTGTAACGACTGTCAAAAATCTACAAATGACAGCCAGGACCAACGGCTTAACGTGCTTTCCGAGGCACGGAGGAAACTCGGTATGTAACGGGTGGTCACCCATCCACAGGCCAACCTAGGCAAGCGCAGCTTAACCTAAAGATCGACCCGAGCGGCTAGCTCCTCCGTTGGGTTCCGTACCAACCTCAAAAGGAAAAAATAGATCCCTTATAGGATCACTTTGTTGTCCTTCTGTCTGTCACAGCTCTTACCTCGGAACGTGTGGAGATATCGAGTTGAAATTAAAACTAAATAATGAAATCTGTGGTCCTTTGAAGTTGTGAAAAACATCAAACGTTTAAAGTCTATGCAATCAAAAGACATAGCCGTTTATGATGCAAGTTTGTACGGAACCCCCGACTCGCATTTGGCGGGTTTTTTTGTGAGTGAGTGAACCCAAAAACAATAAACTTCTCGATCCTTTCCTCAGTTATAATTAAATGTACCCTTTCCAACGGAAAAAGAAACCTATAAAAAGCTTGAATAACAACAAAACATCAAACTCATTAGTACTTCTCTCCCTCTACCGAAACTGGGTAAACTTTTGTTCAATGTTTCGGAATTTAGTAGTTTTCAGAAGTTGCAGGGAAATAGGGAAAGTTTACCTTACGTGGCTTCTGTTTGAAAGGGGCCTACTGGTTGATATTTCGTACAAGTGACTTAGATTAATCTATAGAATATTATAAATGCGAATGTTTGGGAGGTAAGAGTAACAAACATCCATACATTTATGTATGGATGTTTGTTACTTTCACGTCAAAACGGCAGAACGGATCTTGATGAAATTTGGCACAGAGGTAGATTATGGTCTGGAATAACACATAGGATTTAGGACTTTTTTTCGATATCACGCGGGCGAAGCCGCGGCCGCCATCTAGTATTCTAATAATATAAATGGGAAAGGTTCTAATAATACATATAATTGAGCTACTCTTTGGCATATATTTCATTTCTGTTGTTATGTGATTTCATAGAAAATTACCCACCATTAATAAAAATATGAGTTACTAAATAGGTGCGTATTTTTATGATCTTAAATCCTATTTATAACAAACGAAAAGTTTAAAAACGAATCGCAAAGAAGGTCATAGTTCTAGCGACTTTTTGTCATAGTTCTAGCGACTTTTTAAAACTTTATGGATTTTCTAGAAAGAGCATTTCAAGTTGTAGATAAACCGATATAAAATAATCATCAGACCGTCACAGCACGGAAATCCTCTTTAAGCCATTAAAAAGTTTCCCCGGTTAGCGCTAACCTAATCCCCGGGGGGTTGTCACACATCTGACGCAGTCTCCAATAATTACCAACCACTTCGTGGAGAAACCACTAGGGGCTCCGTTTATTTTGAAAAATCAAAAACAATCACTACCGTGTGACTTAACGTAGGCTGTAGTTACTGAAAATAAACAGAGATTATAATATTCGATATTGAAGAGCTCGTGGCAGCATATAAAAATAATAATATGTATTTGTAAATGTCTGTGATGCTTTGCATGTTTAATGTTAATTATAAAAAAAATAACTTTCTTTTTATGTTATAGGGGACGAGCCTATTGCCAGCAGTCGAGCACGTATACAGACTCCGTGGCTACTGAGAAATTCCTAATGGAAAACTTAGCCCGAGAGATGGTCTCTTTCGAAATATCTTGTATCGATTGGGGCATGCTGGGTTTTATAAACTGTTAGAATTACATCACCTTAAAAGAATATAAGCTAGTAGTTCTTATGTGTGTTTCTTTTTTTATGATTGATATTTTTAAATATTCCTGTTTTATCTTATCTACACACTGTGTCTACAACTACTTACATATCTCATCCAACTTTCCTCTCGCAGACCTGCTGGAAGAAATTTCCAATGAAATAAGCTAATTAGAGCTCTTCTGCTATTGTAACGCTCTGTGTATTTTGTGTGTACATAAATCAGTCCTACTATATCCTACTAATATTATAAATGCGAAAGTTTGTATGGATGTATAGATGTTTGTTACTCTTTCACGTCAAAACAGCTGAACGGTTCTTGATGAAATTTGGCACAGAGGTAGATTATAGTCTGGAATAATACATAGGATATAGGATTTTTTCCGATAACACGCGGGCGAAGCCGCGGGCTCCAGCTAGTTATGAATAAATAAGGAATATATATATTTTAGGCTTACTATTCTGAGTACCAGATTGAATTGCTTATTTTTCGGAAAAGTGAATAAAATAAAAACACAGCGCTAACAAAATACAACGTACATTTGATTCCAACCTACAAAATGAAATTCGTTATACCTATCAAAGGTAGGGGGGTGAAAAGTTCCCCCGATTGGCGTCATCGTAATCCCCCGGGATAGCCTCACATCAGGCACGGTGTCCAACAATTACCGCAACTCGCCGGGAAAAGCAATTTATTTGGTTTAATCTGATTTCAAGTAAAGCTGGGTTTAAACATGTTATAACGCATATTTTTTTCTGTTGTAAATTAAACTCTAGTTTTTGTAGCTTTTTGCTTGATACCGATAAAAATGTTATGAAGGTTTTATAAACGTTGCTGCTCCCATAGTTCTCGCATCTTCTTTTAAGTTCTTTGGTTGGCTTTCAGCCTGATCGGATGCAGCTAAATACTAGTATTCATTGAGGTTGTATAAGCAGTGGCTCAATAACATTACAATACTTAAGACTGGTTGTTTTGGGGGAGTGACTATCTGGAACTACTGTCACAGATCTACAAGGGGCCAATGGATAACCGTGCTTTACAAAAGGACCAACTTAGGCAAGAGCGACTTAACGCGAAGCGAGCGATGTTATTTAGCCGCGAGCTCTTCCTATCTGACATAAAAATAATGACGGTAAAATATCGCCAATCATTGAGAGTACTATAATAAACCAAAAAGAATTTAGAGAATTTGAAGGTCTTCATAAGATCGAAGTTCGACTACCTACATGATTGTGATTCTTGCTATCACATATAATTTTGTTAGCAATATTCAAATCACTCGGCAGTTACGTCTACAAGCAGAATACGAATTAGGAAACCTACCGCATCGCATACTTAGACACCTCATAATTTTATTCACGGCTACTCAAACACTTTAACACGTAGAAATCCGATCACGCTAGTGTCACATAAAATCCCGGGAGGATAATCCCGATCACGGGATTGTTTTGGTCCGTAAATTTGACGCCGTGACAGCGACTCGGCGTGAAGCCGGGATTCGCAGTAATTGGCAGTCCCGCTTCACACCAATTAAAAGGATACCCTAATTAAAACGATACTTTATTAATAACAAATTATTTTCAGAGCTATTAACCGGTTTAATTGATTGGTGACAACGATTTTGACACGTTTTTGTTTGGTGTAACATTTATTTGTAAACTTGTTAAACGTGGTTGATTGT
Source organism: Ochropleura plecta (assembly GCA_905475445.1). Lineage (NCBI taxonomy): Eukaryota > Metazoa > Arthropoda > Insecta > Lepidoptera > Noctuidae > Ochropleura > Ochropleura plecta. The sequence goes on from FR997732.1 coordinate 7,481,790, forward strand.
CTATGTAAGTATAGTATATTAATGTAAGAGTGTGTTTTAGGTGTTATTTTGAGGCTTGTTTCGCTATTAAATTTCTTTTGTCGTTTTGGTATTTAAGTTTTATAACTTTTAATTAGTTATTGACTCAAATTCACATATTTTACCCAATAATTTCAAATTAATGGTGATTGTTTTTGAAATCATGAACGCGTCTCCCGAATTAACAAGGGGCAGAAAATGTTGACGGATTGTAATTTACTACTTTCATATTTTAAAATGTTTTTTGGCAGTTAGTTTTTGTTTCTTTAAAAAAACCTACATTATCGTATCTTTAAAATCTTTGTCCTAAGTATATTATAAATGCTAAAGTTTGGGTGGATGGATGTTAGGTACTGAATCACGCCAGAACGTCTAAACAGATCTGGATGAATTTTAGCACAGAGACTGATTACGTTATAGTCTGGAATACCACTTTTACACATCAAACTTTTCACGCAACTGAAGTTGCAAGCAATAGCTAGTGAAAGCACAAATTAAACATGGCTCAACTAAATATTTTATCAAATAAAAAGCAACCCACCTAATAATATCAAATCGTCAGTATAAACGAAACGTGAACATTCAACCTGTCGCCCCTTCCCCCTCTCCCCCCCCCTCCTCCGCACGTCTCTCGCCATTTGTTTGCACATGGGGTAACAGGTGGCGCTAGTGGCCGCCGTTCTCACGCCGATTTAATGATTGGATTGGATTTACATCAAAACTGCTAGACCGATTGCTTTGAAATCTGATTTATTGGTCCGATGTAAGTTGACACTTTACACACGCAGACGACTAATGAAAGTGAAAACTGTGATTAGAAAAAAAAATTAAAGTACATAAGATTAAAAAAAAACAGTAAAAAAAGAAGGCTGTGATAGAATATTTTTGATAAAACCAGTAACCGAAAAATTGCAACAGGATTCTTTTACCTGTAATTATTTAAGGCAACAGTTTTAATTGATGACAACTTTAACCACTGACCTTGATCGTGAAAAGCTTATTCATCTAGGTGTTGGAGTCGGCTTCCAGTCTTACCTGATCTCATTATCATTGCTTTAACTGGAACGACAGCGTATTTGAACTCCACAACCTAGTAACTCAATAATACTTACGATAAGACAAGAGAAGACTTACGATAAGACAAGAGAAGATTTTTAAACTAATCTAATTTATTTTGTCTAATCTAATTTAAATGAAATTTAATTCAATTTAATTTAATAAGTCTAATCTAATTTAATTTAATATAATTTATCTAATTTTAATTTAATGTAATCTAATTTAATTCAATTTAATTTAATCTAATTTAATCATATTTATTTAATTCATTTGTGATTTTATTTTTAATTGAGTTGCATATTTCATTTTTGTTTATTTTATTTTTGTTTTTAATATGGATCCAGTTATCCGAAATAAATGAATTTTAATTTAATTTTTTTTTTAATAAGATACACCTTGGTAAGACTGGTTGTCAGGCCACCCGTACCTAATAACTGTTAAGATATACAAAATTTAAGAAGTTATAAAATTATAACCTCCTCCACTTTTTTAAAGTCGGTAAGCATGGTTTCTGCTACTGGACAAGGTGATCGCTTGCAACTAGTTTCGGTGATGTAGGTTTTTTTTGCACACAAAATTAATACACACATATTGCAAAACATGGCCACTACGTAACGGCGACCTTAACCCAGAATTGAGTTTTCAGCAAATCTTACTTCGGTTGCGTAACTATGTGTATTTGGTATAAAACCGGACGAGTTCCGTACAAACTTGCGACATAAACCATTGATTTTTCCACAACTCAAAGGGACCATACTCGAGTCTATGGTTTTAATTTCAATTCGATACCTTCACTCGTTTCCGAGAGAAATGGTCTTGACAGACAGATAGATAGATACTTAGACAAAAGGACAACAAAGTGATCCAATAAGGTTGTGATGTCTGTGTGTTTGTGCGCAATTCACATTCCCATTTATCGCCAAAACGAGTTGACTGATTTAGATGCGGTGTTGCTTTGATTTGGTTTTTAATCGATGCGTGCGTCGTTGCGTCGAGGGGCCGCTTACACTGTAGGTATTACTTTCTCTGCGTATCTCATCTTGTTGTAATAGATTAAAATGTAAATTAGCAATATTTAGATATATTTTTTTCCTTTTCAGAAGTACTTAAAAAAAAAACACCACACTCACAACAACTTTTGCTCCAGCTTCTGTTCTATATTTAGCGACGGGTGGGGCTAATACTTTTATGATTGATGATCATCAGCTTTGACTGGCTTCGATACTAAAGAGTTTTTATCATTCTTGTTCTAAGTAACATTAATTGTTCCTTGAGACTTATCTACTTTTAACTTATTAACACTTCGACACCAAGAAAGTCTTTATTAACACCCAAAAAATCGTTAATCATAATCAATTTCTAACCCAAATCATCACGCTCACCAACTTTCCTATCGTTAGCAGGGTTGATACTTTCATAATTAGCTTCATTATATGCAGTAGGTAGAGAGGGATGTTAGGGGACGTCAGGGGTACAGGGGTTGAAGGGGAAACACGAGCGGGGGTATTTGTGGTAGCACGTGCCGGCTGTAAGCGACGACGAGGGTTAGGTCTATTTTAGTATGATTAATGATGAAGATATTGTGGTGAACCAAGGGTTTCCTACGATATTGTTTGCCGAAAGTAAAGTTACTCGGCTCGGGCAGGCATTTAAAAAAACGTCGAAGGTGTTGTTTGGTGGAATCCAAGAATTATTTTTTTTACCAGGCGACCAAAATCGGGTTTCAATGTCTAGTCCCAAAAAAGCCTAAAGTTTCTTCATAACGTGAAGAAACTTAAGGCTTTTTTGGGGCTACAGGTTCTAGACATTTAAAAATATAATAATCATGTGTTCTAGCAAGTCACGTGAAATCCATATCATAAAGATTTTGCGATGGAAGACTTTCACAGTTCGTAATAGGACTCCTGCAAGGATCGCCACATTGACCAACCCTGCGTATTTCGCAACCAGCAGATTCTCGTTATCTTCAACAAGTCATTTTTTTTGGGACGTTACCCATACCCAAACATGACAAACTGTAAAACAACAGCAAGTTTAATTGATTTCCGAACTAAGTCACGAGACGACTCTCGGCCGCCGTGGACGCAGGCTTGTGGTCGGTGAGCAATGGGTAACTCATCGTCCGTCAAAGCAGAGGGGCCTGCCAGGGCCATCGCCTGCCGGAGTTGCGGGTTGTTCGAAAGAGATACCGCGGCCCCGGAACATAAAGGGCAATAGAAGGAACATGGGTGGGTTTTAGTCAGTACAAGTCTGACACTCCTCCCCGCTACGCCCAGAGCGGGGGAAGTTATATAGTGATTTCCCATCCGCAAAAAAAAGTCGTAAATTCAATTCGTCTTAGCGAGTCCGCACGAAAGTGTAACAATAGCTTACCCTAGGGGGTGGGGTGTAATCTGATTTAGAGCCACTTAGCCACAGGTAAAGTGCTGGTTTAACTTGTTTACGAGAATAACCCGCCTTTTATTGGGTTACACTTTTGTTTAACTGGTGGTAAAAAGGTGGTGGTGAGAGGTTTTTGGGTGGTTGCGGGGATAATTGGGTGTGTTTTTGGGTGAATGTTATAGTGGGTGATGGCATTTTGCCGTGTTATTTGAGGAAAGATTTCAGAAAAAATCTTTGAAACAGATGAAAACAAATTTTGTATAATCTTGCCATTTCATCATCGTTTGAAGCGCTTGCATATTATAGGTGTATACAGGGTGTAAACGAATCCGTAAAACTTGCATTCTGTTCATCAAAGTAAATAACTGTATGCAAAAAAAGCTGAGGAACGACTGTTTTTTTGGGGTGAAAAATCGCGTTACAAAATATTGTACTGATGGATGCATTGAATGGGGGCCGGGGAGCTATTAAAAAGTAAAGTTAGAACATTACTAGCTGGCGCCCGCGGCTTTACCCGCGTAATATTGAAAAAAAGTATCCTTTGTGTTATTCCAGACTATAATCTATCTATGTGCCAAATTTCATAAAGATCCGTTCAGTCGTTTTGACTTGAAAGAGTAACAAACATCAATACATCCTCACAAACATTTATAATATTATTAGGATTAGTAGGATACTGTCGATACGAGCTGTCGTCAATAGACGGACGACCCATTGCTAACCGTCCACAGACCCGCGTCTATGGTGGCCGGGAGTCGTCTTGCGGCGCCCGACGCCTGGAGGGTCTCCTGCGGCTGGTTTGAGGATCTCTCCCTCAAACGTCTGGCCACCTCCTTGACCGCTTCGCAGAAGGAGGTGACCGCTTCCCATTCCCTCTCACCGGACTTATAACATAACTAACTTCCTAACGTTAGGATTAAGTATTAACTAGAAGCCATACAGCAGCACAGTCAGAATTAAGTAGCGGCACGATTCCACTATTACCCAGGTTTCTTTTTTGGGTGGGTAATCATCAAATAACTTCCCCCGCTCTGGGCGGAGCGGGGGGAGTTTCAGACTCGTACTGACTAAAACCCACCTATATTCCTTCTATTGCCCTTTACGTTCCGGGGCCGCGGTATCTCTTTCGAACAACCCGCAACCCCGTATTACCCAGGATAGCATTCAAGTTCTTTTAATACCTCTCAAATTACTGCACCTCATAATACACCATCGTTAAAATAAGCAAATCACCACAAATATCGTGGCGCAACTCGTAGTCAGTCAGTATTCACAGTTCTATCTCAAACCGTATCGAATTCTCAACTTCAGCTCAGCTATTTCCCAACATAAATTGACACGCCAACCATTCAAAAATGATGCTTAATTCACCGACATAAGGTGTAAGAACTTAGAGAAATTGCGACTGTAAAGTGACTGCGCGTAACGCTAATGGTCCATGAAATTGGCCGTTTGCCGATAAATATAAGATTTTTAGACATTTCGAATGTACTGTTAGGTTTGGTGCGCGATATTTGAGTGAATTCAGTGTTTTTTCGATGATATTTTTCATATTTGTGCTGTTTATGATTCTTGGATAGTTTTTTTTTTTTACAAATATTGGGCTTATTTGAGCTACAGTGTATATTTATATAAAGGCCTTGAAAGAAAAGTTAATCAGGTGAATGATCCCATCTATCGAGTTTACCAACTTTTATAATTGATAAACGGGGAACATTTATTATTCGGTATGCTGTTATTATTATTACTTATTAACAGTTGAATAGAAAAGATTAACTTACAGATTGTTCCATGGATGTTTTGTATCCTCCTTGTAGCAATAACCATGCGAACGAGACATCACATGATAAGATTAGCATATTCGACATCTCCTGTGATGTCGTGGTAAGCCTTGGATTTTTCGAAATTCCTGGTTATCCCACTTCCCTGCGACATAACATGCAACAGCCTGACAACAACTCGTCCGTTTTTAAATATCACTCATACAAGTTTTACGTTTTACTTAGAAGTTTGAGCTAACTTTGTAAATGCTCTCATAGTTTTTGGCACAATACTGTTAGGGTTGAAAGTCTTTCAGATTCCAATTCCAGGCAATTTCAGGCTGTCCGAAGTTACCAAATGTTTATTAATGTGTTTGCTAATGAAGTTGACATACATTACAACGAGTATTAGAACATACCTTAATACCTTCGTTAATATTCAAAAATTGTTCTATCGTGACTTAGTCAAAATCTTTAAAGTAATATAAGATGATTCTGTCGTTTTAATTGTTATTTCTCCCTTTGCTTTTATTTCACATTTTTTTCCTTTACCTTTTACCTCTATTGAATTATTATTCTCTATACCACTATTGAGTTTGCTTTAATGATGTATTAACTGAATTCGCGGTTGCATCTTCGTGTAAGTATGTTCAATTAGAAACATTTATTTTTGCGGATGGGAAATCATCAAATAACTTCCCCCGCTTTGACCGGAGCGGGGGGGGGGGGGTTGTCAGACTTGTACTGACTACAACCCACCCATGTTCCTTCTATTGCCCTTTATTACCCGCAAACCCGGCAAGCGGTGTCCCTGGCAGGCCCCCTCTGCTTTGCTGACATCTCAGTGAGACGTGTGTGGAACACTAAAGGCGGGTCCAGACATGTATCATTTGCCCGATCCGATCATCGTATCCGTATCGACGACGCGTATCATGATCGCATATGTGGACGGGTAATGATATACGTATCATGATACGGGATCTCGATACGCCGTTATGGTACGGCCCGTCCCATGTCGTGTCGGTTTTTGTCCGATCATCAAAGGTGATACAGATACGGACGTGGGTCAGTCTGGACGCGTCAAGGTCTGTCATCAAAGCTCTTCCTCCAAGTCTGTTTCTGTTTCTAAATAATTCCGTTTGCCACCATCGTCTCTGTTTTGGTTTTGAGGTTAGAATGTTGTGAATGACAATAAAACAGTCACATGAAATTGCTAAATTCTCGTACATTTCAACCAACTGCGACGACATGTTTGATCGAGAGCAGAAACTGAACTGGGCAATTTGATACGCGATCATGACTATTGTGAAGATACGGATACGGAGCAAATCGGAGGCGTCCACAACTTGATACGGGGCTTGGTACAATACGCAGATACGGATACGGTGATCGGATACGGTGATAGGATCGGTCAAATGATCATGTCTGGACCCGGCTTAACGCGCCGTCGACACGGCGTGTCGTCACTAGACGGACGGACGGTGAGCTACCCATTGCTCACCGTCCACAGGCCAGACTCTTCAATGGCATTAGCTCAATGCAATTACAAATACATATGTTTATTCGCCTTGATGTGATAATGTAAAAGTATGCTTGTAACTCTTGCGCAATATCACGTAGGTACGCTTTTATTTCAGTATATTTAGGAAAACTTTAGTATAATATAGTAGTAGGGAGGGCCAAGAGCAAGCACATTTTGGCCTTTTCTGTATAAGAAAAGACTTGATAAGCAGTGGGGCAATAACAGACAGCAGATATAAAACGCTATGTAGGTCTACTTACTGAAAACAAGGACATTGTCATTACACAGACAGGCAGCATGCAAGATTATTCATTCGTTATTATCAACTATCTGGCCGTATGTATTTATAAACCAGTACCATTGTTTGTAGGTAGCATGAGCGATGTTATTAATTTGCGCAAGCGCGATACATTCCACATTTCAAAACATGCAGGAAACGGCCGTGACTAAATGAAAATATTTCTTCCTCAGTTGTGCAAACATCGGCTAATAATATTATAGCGACCATTATAATTAGACTTCTTTTGCACCTTGTGTATGCACCTAAGTGACACGTTTTTGTATGGGTCATGGAGGGGGGAGGGAGGTCAAGATAAGTGGCGGTTGCTTGGCAGAGTTGAAGTAAACACAGTGATAAGAATACACCACATAGCGCTGATAAGATACGGCCAAACCAATTACAGCCACGAACCATTCGCATGACGCGGTTTAGGTAACCATCTAGTAAGCGCTATTGTTAACTAGTTTGATATTTCATTGATTTGAGGACATGATTAGGATTGTCTCTTACACACAGAACATTCAGACCTTTTGTTTTGCATGTATTTTTTTTAATATCAGCGTATTAACTAGCCTGTTTCTAAATAACACTTGGTCTCAAGATAGACCATTCAGTCTCTTCAAAAACTTAAATAGCTAGATTCGGCCTAATAGATTCAAAGCATAAGCATTTTAAAATGACATTTTTGTAAAGAGAATTGCCATAGTCGACAAAGACATAATCGTGTGGGCCTATTACGAAACAGGCCTCCATATGTGTGAGAAGAAGCGGTTTGCATTCCTCCACGCTGGCTCAATGCGGGGATAGTATCTGTCATTAGTCTTTTCCCACACTGTTTTGAGAGACATGGTGTTGAAAAATTGTACAGAAGAGTATTGTGCGTGGGTCATAAAATCATCCATGCATAACGTATTACATAACCGTACCTCCCGAAGAGTTAAACAGAGGTGTACCTAATGGGAGAACTACATTTCCCCAGTTATATTTGCTAACGAGGTAGTCCATCCTATCTTAACTAATATTATAAATGCGAAAGTATGTTTGTTTGTCCCCTTTTCACGTCTAAACCACTGAACCCATAAGAGAGATAAAAAAAAAGAAACTAGGATACAAAACAGAACAATCTTTTGAATTTAAGCCATTTCATAACCAAAAGTTTCGTAGACAAGCATTATTGTAGACATGAATCAATGCTGAAATTTTGCATAATAATACCTAGTATAGAAAAAGAGGTAGGGTACCATTCATTCTAAGAAGTACAGTTCTTGAGAGACAACAATAACGTGCGTATAGTAGTAGATGGCGCTAGGTGTCTTTCGAATCATGATTGAAAGAGCAAGCAGAATCGATTGAAGTAGAATCGATCGTGTTTGGCTTTGAGAAAAAAGTGGGTAAAATCCAAATGAAGTTGCACTTGAGTGATGAAGGGTGGGGATAGTCTGTAACTAAATCTAAGGACTGAAAATAGTGATCAAGAAGAATTGATTGTTTCATAAAGAAGTACCGAATCCCAAGGACCATACTCGTGTGGAAGAACCTGGGTGTAAAATGATTATACCGGCATCCAAGTGATAGTAATTTGACTGATGCTTCATAAATGAAGCCTTTTCCGACATTGTTGGTTGGTATGTGGATTGTAGCCAGTTAGTATAATGCTAAATGGCTCGGATAATGACTTGGAATCATGTTGATAAGCTCTTCTCTACACAATGCTACCTTCTCTTCAAAACTTTGCAAGTCCTTAGATACCTCACAAAGGGGAAAGAAAACGTCGAAGACTGTGTATGAAAAAGTTTCCACAATAAAGTGTTTGCCCTATGACTTTTACTCGGACAGTCGGTTTTATAAGGGTTATGAAGAACGGGATGTTAACTTCTTCACGAGCATGTGTATTGCATACCCGGTATGTCTTCATCAGATTAGGTGGCTGATGAGATGACAAATATAAAAGAAGTATGAAAGAAGGCGTCTTACGCCGACCCCAATGGATTGGATTAAGAATTCGGGGTTCGCAAGAATAAGGGGCAAGAGAACGATGATACCAACAAGTCTTTGTCCTTAAAAGCCGTGTTCTCAATAAACATGAAAGCAATATTTTAAGAGAATTGAGAGGAAATACGCTTAAAGAATATTTTAAAAGAGATCAAGACACAACTGACAATTTGAACGAAAGCGTGGTTTTACTTGGCAAGCCGCCATCTCCTGTTGCTTCTCTTAAATAATGGATGCATGATCGCAAGCTTCTTTACGAGTAAATCTTTGAGATTACCGTCTCGACTCCCGTATGTTACTTTTCTTAATTATATTAGATTGAACTTAAGCATCAGACAAAGCCGTACTTAAAAGGCTTTGTCTATAAGATCGAAACAAAATATATAGTTAAAAGGTGTTGTTTAAAATTAATGTGTAATATTTTGGACAAGATCGTGAAAGTCCCCGAAAGTCTATTAACCATACGGGTTGCGGGTTATTTCAGAGATACCGCGGCCCCGGAACATAAAGGGCAAATGAAAGAACATGGGTTTTAGTCAGTAAAAGTCTGACATTCCTACCCGCTCCAAGCAAGATTTCCCATCGGCAAAAACAAAGTCTATTAACCATCAATCGTACCAACTCAGATAAGCAGTTTATTCATGGATTTTGTTTAGAAAGACAAAAAAAACAGAATAGTATCGTCGTGATTATGTGAAATGGAAAAATGACAACTTTACTGTACCCTTCTTTTTTGTGGATTGGAAATCATCAAATAACTTCCCCCGCTCTGGGAGGAGTGTTAGACTTGTACTGACTAAAACCCACCCATGTTCTGTATCTCTGTTCATGTATCTCTTTCGAACATCCCGCAACCCCGCAACCCCCCCTTATAACAATAATACAGAAAGCAGAATAATATAACACAGAAGAAACAGAAAATATTGTCGTTCCCAGTTAGTTTATTTAACAAAAAGGGAATTCCAAACATGTGCACACAAATGCAGTTATGCGATAAGCTCAACTGTTGTTTGCGATAAAATAGTGTTTACCCAATGCCCAGGCGGTCGAGCTTAACAGTGTCAAAACAACAACATATAAATAACCATAATATTCTAAAAGAGGTATAATGATTTAAAACAAAAACATGAAGAGCTGGACTGTTAAATGGAAATGATTAAAACGTCATCAACCTATATGATGCTGGCACAGGCCTTTTAGAAAGAAGATCAATTGTCTTCCAGAGAGGTGAGAAAGTGGGCCGTAATCAATAGATTACGCGTTATAACGAGGGCTAAGTGTGGGTTGGTGAATGTCACATCATTCTATATTGAGAGCAGGAGAGGGCAGTGGTGAAGAAGGAAATCGCAGAACAAAAAGAACACTGACCTTACTAGTAACAATCTGCAGAGATCTCTTATGAATTTACTTGCATCTTACATCTTTTTAGGAATCAGCATACGTGAACCCTTAGCGGACAGCCTTCGTACAGCATGCTTTCTCGTAAAAAAGTCGATGATATCAGTGGAGTATTAATCCAGTTGTCCTTTGTTTTGTGAATGGCATCTAACAGATCTATCTAAGTTGTCGTGTGATTACTCAGACCATCCTGTAGTTGCCTTTAGAGCTGGACCTTCAACCAGGGGATCCGCTGATCCTACTTGTAGCCTTTCCTATCTTTTATTTGGCGAATCGGTAAGACGGTTCTTTCTTTTTGCGACTATATTAATAGAATCTTTGTATATGTCATCATCATAATTTTCCTGTCCTTGTTCCATTCTATTTGTCGTCAGTTCAACACGTTTTCTTCTTCCATTCTCCCCTGTCGGACGTCACTGCATCACCTACTCCTTTCCCCTTCATATCATTCCTTACACGATCTATCCATGTCATTAGAATTAAGACTAACTTAACTCATTCTTACTCAATTTTCCATCTTAATTATTTCTTATTATGATTCTCTTAATTAATTATTAGAATCTATGCATGGGTGAAGTTTATTAATAATGGTATGAATGGATAGATCATGATTTTATTCATCAGCGGTAATACTCATAAATCCATTCTAGCAAGTGACTGTGTATCTGCTCATTTAAGGAATTTGCACCATGACTCTTTACTTCAACCAGCACCAGAACCGGACCTAGGCATACTTGGGAGAATTAAGGTAAACAGCATAGTATTATTCTTAAACACGTAGTTACTCCTAAAACTTCACAAACCTATAGGTTTAATTTAGGTCTTATTTGAATATGAAATAAACCCCAATTCCCTCTACACGAAATCGTAAAGCCACCAGTTTTAACAGCCTCACATTATTAGCACTATGTTTCATATTTACTGCTAACAAACTCATGAATATTGCAACCGTCTATTACAAAGCATTAATAGTTTTTGTCATCATAAATTTTAAGAGCACTTCCCTCCATTCATACCCTAAGGTCCGTCCACAATGGTATTTAACTGTATCAATAAAATAATTATCCAATCATGAAGCAATTTACTTGGTTTGTCCCCGTTTTGTGCATCTCTTTCTTTCTTGTTAATTGCTGTGATAGCGCCCTCTCCCTCTTTACGAAGCGGTAACATTTGAGGACGGTGACACGGTTCGCTCTTGGCGTCTGGGATACAGTTCTGCCAACTTTTATCTACAGCTTCAGACACCTTTATATCTTCAACAATAAGGTCTACATCTCTTTGTGCTGGTGATGTTGTAAGTTTGTATCAAGTGTACACTTTGGTCAACCAGTTTGCTGTGGCCTCTCGTGCATTTTCTCTAGTTTCAAGGTCTGATCTGTACGCAAGTAGTTCGCTGTATAATTTTCCAAATAAAGACTTGTAAATTAGTTTGTTTGCGTCAAGCACCTTATAAGATGGAATAGAGAGGCCGAGAATGTTGTCACACCTACATACTAAATTGTTGATTGGTTCTCAGGCCGTAATCTTACGTAGGAACCAATGATAAATTTAGAGAAATATTAAAATAATGCAAAAGTACATAATGCTTTGAAGTATTTCAAACAAATCATTCATGTGGATCAAGGAAGCATCTATAGCATACCCAGCAGTGGGTGGAATATGGCTGGTAATTATGATAATGATGATAATTATGTAAATTCTTATCGTAAACAGACACTATTATGCAAAACTTTTTAATAGACCGAGAGGTGAGAGAATTCTAATTTACATAATAACACTACCTAGATAATAGAATAATGAACACTTAAAGAATACTCAGCTATTGTTGGAACATCCCCTTCATGCATATGTTGTTATTATTGCCCATTTGTAGACATAAGCTCAGAACAGCAAAAAATCCGGCCAAGAGCGTCAGGCTCACGCACTGAGGGTTCCGCACAAACATGCGACTGCGTAAATTTAGGGAGTTGTTTTTTTCACAGCTCCAAGGCATCACAGACTTGAGTATATAGTTTTAAGTTCAACTCGATACGTCCTCGCGTTCCCTAAAGAGTTCACACCTTAGCTCACCACGAAAGAAAAGTTTTACAAATAATGATAAAGCAATATTTCTTCCCCATTCTTGCGTGATCATCAATCATTGAATGCGTGTCTATCATCACTATATCACCGCACGCAATGTTGAGATCTTAATCACTGGATAGATCATTATGTCTTTTAGTGAGTTTAAGTGATACCCCGGGTGGTCTTTTGTTAAACAATTGAGTTTACTTGGAACCCGTAGTTTTGTACTTTAATTTAATAAAGGATGTTAGCCGTGAACACGTCAGAATTCTTGAAATCAAAGTTTAACGATGTAAAGATATAAAGTAGTGTGGCAACATAAAAGCTTGTTAGCTTTTATAAAAGCTTGTTAGCTTTTATGTTGGTGTTACACCTATTGTAATGAATTCAACAGATTTTATTGTCTCAACAAGCAATGAATTGGTTCATTGCTTGTTACTACGTCATTATTATAAATGGTGATGGATCTGAAAGTTGGTGGATGGAGAGGGAGAGGAAGGCCAAATAAAAGATTGATGGATTGTGAAAGGAATGATATGAAGGAAAAAGAAGTAAATGATGCCATGACTTCTGACAGGGATGAATGGAAGAAGAAAACGTGTTGCGCCGACCCCAAATAGAATGGGACAAGGGCAGGAAAATGATGATGATGATGATTATAAAAAAAACCGGAAACAGATACTTGCCTTTCTTGTTAATAACATTGATAACTCTTACCATGTCTTCAAAATTGAGATTTGGTCAAATTGGTACAAATTGCGGACCGTTTTTTGACAACAGTCGCTGAAAAATAAAACAGCATACGTACAGGTTAGAATTGACATCGATGCACAAATGCTTAAAAGTTTATATCATAACCAGTTACACCATCATTCTGAATGTAATGTTAATGTAAGTCACAGTAATGGTTAATTTTTTTTTAAACTGTCCTTAAAATAGTGCAATACGTACACGGCCATAAAGTAGAAATAGAAATCCCTTTTTTTTTAATTCCCAACGAATTATTTTCTTGGCCAATCAAACTGATGGACTGAATAGGTACGTGGTAGGTGCGTCGTTGTAGATGGTAAAATTTTATCAATGTAGTGGTACATTGATAAAATTTTACCATCTATGCGTCGGATGTCCCATCCACAACGTATTATTTCTCAGGATCTAGTGTCCGGAATTACGTCCGCAATTAGTCTGTACTAGCTCTTCCGAGCCCTTCACACATGACAGCTAACAAATTCCGCAAAAAAAAAAAGAAAAGCGAAGAAAGCACGAAAAGGTCAGAAACAAAAACGAATCAGTCATTGATCACAGATTGTGTGAGATGCTGACAATTGAGAAACGGCCCATAAGCGCGTGATAGATGCGCGCAGCAAAAACTTTAACACCGGGGGAGATTTCACGCATGGACATTTAAACTGATAAATGCGATAGTATATCTTTGTCTTCATGATGTTTTCATGGTAAAAAAAACTACAGAGAGACTGCATTTTGTTGTCTTTAGCAGTTTTCTGAAAATATATTTCAGACCATTTTCTCTCATTATATCAGACTAGCTTTTGCTCGCTGCCTCGCGCCCATTATTTACGGGAACCCATAGGGACGTTCCAAATGTCCTGAATGTCAGCCTATGACATTCAGGGATAATGTAGCTATCCGTTAGTGAAAAAAATTTCGGAATCGGATATGCAGTTTTGAAGATTATCCCCTACATATAACATTACAATCAAATTTTACCTCTTTTTAATATCGGTGTAGAAAAAAACTATGTACAAATGTTGTCGGAGTGTGTCTTCATTTCAATGTTGTCCTTATTTATACAGTTCAACAGTGCCTATTAAAATGGCACACTTGAAAAAACGCATTGATTTTGATAAGATACAATTTATGGTAGTTGATATAAATGTTATTTTTTTTTGTGGATGGGAATCATCAAATAGCCTCCTCCCGGCGGAGCGGGGGGGGGGGGAAGTGTTAGTCTTCTACTGGCTGCTCTTTATATTCCAGGGCCGCAATATCTATTTCGAACAACCCGCAAGCCCGACAGGCGGTGGACCTGGCAGACCTCTCTGATTAGACATTTAAGATAGGTATAAAACATACACGTCGATTTTAATAGCAACATAAAATGTAATAGTACCTACTAGTTCATGATGATTAACGATGATAAAAATGATAAAGCTATAAATATGCCAGATAAAATTTTAGCAATAAATTAATTATGAATAATAGCTACGTTAAGATACAAACATGAGGTGACAAACCACTTAAACCCTGACTTTGTACTACGTAATACATAAGTTAACATTATTAATGACCATAGAAATACGGCTTTATTAATTACAAGTTAAGTTTAACTACTGGCTTGCTGTCTTCATACATTATGGAGGTAAATAAATCATAGAGTTTTATTACCTGCTCTGTGTGGTCTTGAGCTAAGATTAGAATATCCTATGACTCGTCTGGGACTGGAGATTGAGGAGCTATTCCTGGAAGATGAATTTTAGAAAACTCCAATTCAGTTTTTTTTCTGATTAAAAAAAAAAACTTTGCCCCACACTAGGAATTTCTCGTTGTATTGTGTATCGTATTGTATCGTGGGTGCGTTTACAAACGTTTAACTCACATACACAAACATCCAGACCCGAAACAACTATCTGTAGGCCAAATTAACTTTTAATGGCGTCATCTGCCTAGCCATGTCCCAACTATGTTGAGGTCGGCTTAGCAGTCTAAACGGATGCAGCTGAATACCAGTATTTTACATGGAGCGACTGACAATACGATAATACGATCGACAATACGATACCTTTTTGTAAGACTGGTAGTTAGACTTTCGGGCCGCTGACGACTGGCTGATCTGTAACGACTGTCAAAGATCCGCAAACGACAGTTGGGCCAACGGCTTTACGTGATTTCCGATGCACGGAGGAAACTAGGTATTTCACGGTTGTTTACCCATCCATAGGCCAGCCTAGACAAGCGCGGTTTAACCTAAAAATTGGCCCTAACAGCTGCTTTTATTCAGCCACGAGCTCCTCCACCATATGGCATTTACTACGTAGATGAATTGCGAACAGACACATTCTTTTCGATGTTTCTGTATTCCTCAAGCTAGACAAAGTACGAGCTTTTACGAGACCACCTAAAACCATGTTCTGAGGAACCTCGACGTTCTCTCGGAATTCTTGAAAAACAACTAATTATGTATCAGCCGTCATACCATCATCATCTGCCTAGCCGTTTCTCAACTATGTTGGAGTCAGCTTCTAGGCTATCCAGATGTATCTTACCGAGTAACTGTCTAATACGTCATTTAAGAAGAATCCTATAAAAGTTATCTAAAGAACATCGCGTGATCAAAGGACGAACCGTCAACAGAAACTGTCGTCATGCACTCCCACTCGCCATCATATCACCATCCTACATAATAAGAATTGCGTCTTTGCCACCTTTTTTTGCATTTCATTTACATCTGGATTCTTGAGTCAGTTGCATAAAATTAAGCCAAATAAAGAAGGATTATTTGTGAGAATATGGCACAATATTGGTTCCCGCGTATCCTGCCATATGTAGGTACAAATATTTCCATAAAAACACCAAGGCTGAGATATTATTAAACTATTAGTATGTAATTATAAATTAGTGAATAAAATGAAGATTGAAATTGTATGGTGGTAATAACATTGATTGATATTAAATATGTAATTGTTCGATCATCGAAACACATTCACATAACAATAAATGATTCTCAACCATTAAAACAAGCTTATATTTAGTTTCACTTGTTTAGCCTAACTTTTCCAACAAGTCTATTAAATTCGATATATTGTAGACAGCAGACAGACTAACTCGAAACATTGCTTTATTCCCTGTTGGCAAGCACACACCTATAAACAAGTTAAATGTCTTTATTTATTACCAGCTAAGTTCAACGACTAACTGGCCATCGTATATAATGGTGGCAAACGTAAATAAATCACTACATATGGCGTGATCTGTGAACTGGCGTGGTTTATGTGTAAGTACAACGTTTACGCCATTGCAGTAATTTATTGAATGGTCCGCTCATATTGTAGAGAATGTATTGAATCGTATAACTATCTATTTGTTAAGGGTGATAAACTAAGGCTCTTCTAGAAGGTCGTGTGAATGTGATGTTAATTTCTACCGAGTTGCAATATTGTGGGATCAGCGTATAATGGCGTTCCGAGAGATTCAAAATGTGGCAACAGGTTATCCGTTGCCATGTTTAACATTTAAATCTCTGCTGTCTTTGAAAATCTGCAATACTGAAGGCATTGCAGTAGCGTCACCATTACATACTATTAGCTGTTATTAATCGCTCAATTACTAACTTCTAACCTTGCCAACTACCGCAACGCTGTCGGGCCTACGCTGTCCTCTCATACTTAACTTACTAACGCTGTTATAACAACATTGTAAAACCAAATGACTTTAAAAGAGTAACCATGGAGTTTCATACCGGTTCTTCTCCATGGGAAACGACCAACCCGGTATTTGCAAGCACCACAAATTCTTTTAGATAAGATCCTTCTTCTGCTAAATTATCCTCCTTTTTGTCTTCAAAGACATTCCACATTACGATTACCAAACTATTTTAAGAAAGCTTGATGCTTGCTTAATTACGTTATATCAAGCAACAGATGTTACAGTAAAAGTACATTATGTAGTATGATCACCTAAATGAAAGTCTATTCTATTTATCTCTACCCTGATCGACAAATAAGGTATTCAACGCATTCCGTATTACAATGAGCTCCAATCGTGGTACTCATGTCAATAAGACCTTCAAAGCGTTTTCTCTTCGTTCCGAGTACCTTTGATCTCAATGTAAAGTGCCGATATCGACCTGAGTCGGTTACGATAACAGGCAAATTGAGAACATTATCAATGTCATTACTATAGAAGTAACAGTTGTTTCAATTTTGGTGTGCAATAAAGTGATTTCTATACTATGTCGATTTTCGAGTGTCGCTCGTGGCAAAAACGCATTTACGCAACGCATTACAGTCCAATAATTTTTAGTCAAATTGTTTTCACAAAATTATGCCAAATTACTTTTATTTCATTTCAAAATCCTAACTCCGCCGTGAAAGACCATGTATTATCTCAAACTAAACGAAATACTAATAAATTTTCGGCATGCAAATTATTCATTAAGATAGCGTTTCAGCACCTGATCTTTCCCCAGCGGCGTCAGCGTAGTTTGCTACGCGTGACGTGGGTTTTGTCAGGACAAGTCTGACACTCCTCCCCGCTCCGCCCAGAGCGGGGGAAGTTATTTGATGATTTCCCATTCGAAAAAATAAAAACAAAAACGGCCCACTACATTCCCTTTTTAATACTCCTTGTGTGTTGCCTTCTGTGATCTTCTCAAATCGTCATGCCAGCAGATATTGGTTTTCCACGGGTATCGGTACTGGCGATCGTATTCAAGCCTTTGTGTGACCATACTAGCCCATAGACTTCTTATAAATATAGGTGCTTCTTCAGATGTTGCTTTCTCAATTTTCTGTACTTTTCTTCATAACTCAATCCTCCTCAATTTATTATCCTTTTTTGTAGTAATCCACTCCATTTGTCTCTTCGGCGTTCAATGATGTTTAATCCACATTAGTATCGGAGGTCAGTAGTGCAATTGGACCATAAAACCGATATCCATTAAAGGCTTATTCGTTGCGACCTAATTATCTACAATTACATAGACAGCTGTTTGTCATGCCAATACCTAGTAACGTTTTGTCGTTGTTGACAATATCTGCTGACATTATCGACATATCTTTATCTGTTTTCTTTTGCTGTTCTTATTCTTTGTAAGTACTTAGTTAACGTTTTCCGTGGTCAAAGCTATTTTGTTTTTTTTTCTGGTTATATCCATTATGTATCAAACGTGTTTTTCTTCCTGCCATCCTCTAATTTGTATTCTTATTCTTATTTTTATCTATTCTTTTCGATTCATAATTCTAAAGAAGAATTGTTAGCAGTCATTTGGAAGATTTCAACAATTTGACAGTCTCTGAAGAGAACAAAAGATTCTGTTTCTTAATCAATTATAAGAATAAAACTACTGTTTTTTCACTTACGCACTATGTGTGTCACGCTCGCCTGCATACACTTGCCAGACGAACGTTGTCAAATAATCATCAAATGGGTTACTGACACGTCAATACAAACTAGATATTAGTTCTAGACATTTCGTTTATACATATTTCTTGAATAAGTTGCTATATTATCATTGCTCATTCAAACTCCACATTCATACTCGTCTGTGGATACGCTTTATTCCTTCTTACTTCTATGTCACCGTTTATACCTCTTTTATTAATATTTACTAGCATAGCTCACAGTCAACATCCACAATTTCGAGTTAATCATACTCTTTCTGAATAAATATTCCACATTCAAATATTTTAACAAGCGCTTCTTATAAACCATCTCAAACAATAGTTGATTGTCCATCCTCACTCGCAAACACACAATGTGTGTCACGCTCTCTCTCGTCTCATTACGCTAATGGCAATTGGGCCGTCAAAACATTGCCGACTGCACGCCGCGAACCGTTATCGTGGTTTGCATCCACGGTCGTTGGCCCCGCATTCGCGTACTAACTACAAATCACTTCACAGATTTCGTACAACTAATGGTCAGGGTTACCACTTTGTGAAACGAAATTTTTAACCAACCACGCATGGATCTAATCTTCTTTCAATTTTGGAGTATATGATTTAATGGCGGTGGTCTTTCAGTACCTACACGTTTTCGATCCTTCGATTCTTAATACTGATTTCTTTTCTTCATATCAACATTAATAAAACAACAGAATTCTTTATCAAAAATATCTTAGAAGGATATTAAAAACAGTGATAGCCCTGTTAATGGAGCAATTGCTTTACAGTGAGCGGTGCGGTCAACGTACTTCGTGTCACGCGACGCCGAGCGCTCTAATGCGCTTAGATTACTGCCTACAACAACGACCAAACTATCTAGACCTCTCAACATTATCTATCTTACCCCTGGTAGGTCTATAATGGAGGATTCAAGAACGAAAGGGAAGGTCACCGTAGTTTGGTTTTTTGCCTACTGCATTGGCAAGTATTGCGCGAACACTGCTATTTGCTGAGGTTTCGTTCGTACATACCCTTTGTTGCGTAGTTGTTCTTTTTTATGTCCATTTCGGGTGAAATTTATGTTTAATGGATTATGTAAATGATACTTTGAGATATCGATGCATTTAAAGCGCTGGTAGCGTAATCAAGGCAAGATATGGTGTTCATTGGGGAATGGAGAATCAAGTATACGTTATTTGTTGTAATGACAGAGCTCTGCTGCCATTATTCAGCAAGCATCTGTGGGAATGGATGGTTAAACAGGAACCTCATTTTATAAATAAAATAGGCACCACATAATTTTCAAAGAGCCAGCTTTTCTAAGATAACAGAACAGAGATATGTCAGAACGATTATTCTTGTTTCCATCTATCGTACTCAACAGTTTTATGGTAAATAAAAATCATGCAGTTTTCAAAGTAACTGTACACTGTGTTCTGTAGGGCATCAGAGATATTTGCACAGAATCTGACTGACAGATTCCACTTAATAGTGCGGATGAAAATAGCGTCTGTAGCAGTAAGAACCCGGGCTAGTAGCATTCTAAACTATGGCCGAGAGTGTGTTTTCCTCTTTTCTGAGGTAGTTGCTAGAGAAGATGGCCGTCTGAGAAGTTTGTTTCATCTTCTGTACGAAGTGAATCAAATTATTTTACTAACACAAAATATAAGGTACTCTAATATAAATAAGGATTACTGTTATCTGATTATTTAAAATAAATTAAATTAAGTTAAGACAAGTGAGACCAACAAATACAATTTTTTGGTTGATAAACATATTTTATACAAATTCCGTCATATTTGACTGCCTTGCTTTGTTATTGGGTAAAAACAAGTAAACAACAAAATAGAAAAAATACATGCAGAAAAATACCGTCACAAAAAGAATAAGTACATACAATAACCTATAATGTGTCAGAAACAAAGACCGAGACAATACAAAATAATTGCATTAAAACAGACATTATTGAATACAATGAAGTCGAACAGCATGATTCACAAACCAACAACATTGAAGCCGGTGACGCAAACCCTGAACAAATTGAAGAAAATTGAAACAGAATATTCAATAAATATGAAGACTTACCTACTGAAGTGACATTTAAATCCTGCTAACACCTTAATCGGCTTACTGCTGTTCTCGACATAGCCCGCCCCAGACTGTCCCCGGACTTAGGTAGGTAATAGGATTGCGATCCCTCTGGCATTTGCCAATAATTCGCCAAACAACTACCGATCTATTGTCTCCCAATTTAGTGACTTTGCGATTTAAAATCGCTTTGGGAAGGAAGAAGCCGTTTTCATTTCTAATTGATCTATCTAGAATATAGTTAATACTTTGTACAACAATGATTCTGTCATTATAATCGTCTGTAATACCGTTTTTCTGAGGTATTCTTAAGCGAAATTGAATTATTTGATAGCGTTTTAGTTCCATTTTGATGACTTAATTACCACATTTCATTTCCCCAGTGATAAAATGTCGATGACAAGCAAAATCAAGCACAATCCGAAGCAAATTCCGTTGTCCTAAAAATAACAATTGATGACACGCATGATTAATGTGCAATTTTGATGATTTTATAACCCAAACTAAAGATTTTATTACAAATTAGTACTTAAAGATTAGCTGAGTCATATAAATTCGCAGATTCACGGCCACCGAGGAAGATTTAGCTGTTAAAGATTTTATAAGAGACTGTTATTGTGAATCGGCGAATTTTGTTACTTAAAATCTTCAACACAGTGATCTTAAAAAGGTGATTTCGTAGACTCCAGGGGCAAAGGTGAGTGAAGCAGATCGACGGTGAAAAGAAAATAAAGCGAGTGGAAGTTTATACTGTACGAAGCCTGTAAATAGTGTATGTGAGTTTAAATGTTTGTAAACTCACCCACGATACAGGAGAAATTCGTAGAGAGAGGTAACGTTTTCTAAAAAAAAAAACCTGCATCTTTCGACGAACCGGGCCGAATCACCCAAAGCACTGATCAGGTTTCATTCTACTTAAAAAACGTATACATCCTCAGTTGTATATTCCATCTCTGCATCAGCTACATATTCTTTCACCAGTTTGGCATTTCCAGAAGGCTTGATTAGTTGGTAAAAGTTATTGGCCCGCTATTTTAGGCATATTTATTAAGTGGTTCGTATTTTCGATAGATTGACCTATAAAGCTGCTGATGGATAAAGATAGATGGAAGGATATCATGGCCAAAGAGCCATAAATAGTCACTCTTTTCCTTGCTTACCTTAGGTTTGATAACTTTGGGTTTTTAGATTATTTTATAGTAATGAAGCCTACACAAAAAGACTTTCTATCTTTAAACGTAACCATGACGAAAATAGAAATATTTTGATGAAATCGTTGTAGAAATACGAAGCAATTTGAAAACAATAGTGTTTTGGACTAGGAACACCAATAGTAACATCAGTATGTTACTATTGGTGTTCACTTCAAGAGGTCAAGAGGAGATTGACAGCAAACTTTTCAAAATCACCTACTAATATGATTATTTAGTGCTTAAAACTGAGATTGGTACTTTTTTTTAAGTATTACATAATTTATTTGAAACCAACTAGGTTTGCGATTTTACAAAGAAGACTCAAAAGCACAGTTAGTGTGTTTTGGCATAACATGCCATCGAGAAATATACGTCAGGCATGCTTGTTTTCCCATGATGTTTTCCTTCCCAGATAATATCTAAAAAAGTATAACAGTGCGGTGCGATATCAACGCCCAACTCCGTACAAAATATTGGTTTTGTTCCAGATGATTTAGTACGAAATAACATGAGATATTTAAAAAAAATGTAATTTTGTATTGTGTCATGTTTGAGTATTGTGTATATGTTTGTGTATAAAATTAACAGCTGAAGTTTTACAAAACAAGAACAGAAAAACCCATCTTACGAAGACCAAACTCATTTCATAAAAGAAAACATAAACCCATCTGTTTTACATATCGAATCCATTCTCAAGCAACATATTTATATCATCAGAGTTAATATAGCATGTTGCTCATCACAAATCATAAGTCGTGGCTGTCAAAACAGGGCGCCATCAACAAAAGGGTCTTGGGCAGGAAGAGCGGCTTCTAATGGATTTATTTAGATGTCATTTTTTATGTGGGCGGGGGCTCGAACAGACGCCTGGCTCTCGTAGTATGGATACGACGCGACGGATTATTTTGGGTTTTAACTTTTGAAGGAATTGTTTTAAGTGATCATAGTATGATATGTTATTTTACATGGTGTTCATTTGTCTACTGTTAAGTCTTTTAAGGTAAATCTCAAAAGAAAATTGACGTCAGGTTAATTTCTTAAATTCTCGTGGATGAAATATGAAAATCCAATTTCAATTTGAAATTAAGTCTGTAGTTTTTAGAATAGGAGATGAAAACGTTTTGGTTTGTTTTCATATTCAGTATTTTTTCATCGGTAAAGTATTTTTTTAAATAAAACACTAAGGTATGCAGACAGACACGAGAACTGCTACTCTTGTTTAATGAGTACCAAACAAAGTGTAATTTTTTTTGTCAAGGTGTCTCTCAAAACAGATTGTCAACACATACCTACCTACAAATACCCACTACAATAACTTCATAGAAATGTCAGTCAAACAAGCAACAAAGGAGTTACGACACAAAATTAACATTACAAATAAATCAATTATTATGATTCACAATCAACATTGCATTATGATACATAACCTAGAATGCTGACCTAGCTCACAATACTTCCTCAGTTTACTTGGCTGCTTTATATAACAGTACGTTCAATTGACTCGCTTGTAATTTAATAATTCAATGTATTACGCAAGTGGTTGAAACCGCAATCGCTATCACGTTACGTTACGCTGTTATAAATGCGAAATAACTTGATTGTGACTCAGTTCAAGTATCGATATCGTATCGAACTAAGCTGTGATTACGAGTAGTTACAAGTATTGAGAGCAAATATCTCAATCATCTATAAAAAAAAATAGGTCACTTCTAAAAATGAAAAATATAACAAGCGCATCCATACTAATCCGTCTTGATAAATGTGAGCCCTCCGTTATCCCTCGAACGAGTGTTCCGACTCACTGATCACGTTCTATGTGTGCGTGCGCCCATTACACACACATGCTAACTTTAATGCATTTCACACTCACACAAGCGCACCAGCTGTGTTCATATACTAGTTGGTTACGGCGTGTTTGTGTGCGTGACCCGACATTGGTATTTTGATTGGTCATGCATTTCACGTGTTACGGCTTGCGGGCTTGCGGGTATAGAGTGAGCTCGGGCAATAAACGCGGTAATTTACAGCGAGTCTGCCCGTACCTAAGGAGGCTGTATTTTAAGAGAGATAAGGCCAATGTATTGATGTGACACTAACGCTGTTTTGGGCTGCGTTGTAGGTATTATTGTTATTGATTTGCTTTGAACGGGATTTGTATTAGACACGATACATGTATTTGTTCAAATGCATCGATTTAGAATTTGCATGGATGCTGACAATCAATGAATAATGAAATGAGAAGGTTTATTAAAATAATCAACATTACACTTCGTAATAAATAAAGATTTAAAAAGGATCCTAAATACCTATTTAAAAGTTGTATCGGAAAAAGAAACAAAAACGGGTGCCAAACATGCACATTGCACATGTAAAACCCTGTACAGAAGCAAAATGGAGACTTTATTTGCAAGTAGCTGTGCCCTGCGGTTTAACCCGCTGTTAAGTTCCTTAGTATCGTACCATGGTGCTATATAGTCTATTAATTTCGTGAAAGAATGCCTTAGCAAAACTTCAAGTATATCTGGGCAAGGGATCGCGTTCTCCCATACAAACTTTGTCACTCTGTTTCACCCCCTTAGGGATTGAATTTTGAAAAAATCCCGTCATAGTGAGTGCCCATGTTCTAAAATGATCCTTTATGTAAATTGAGACTCCTTATTACACTTGTAGTACCTATCTGAGATTTCGTGATGAATGGGTCAGTGATTTTTTCTTTTATACTGTAGCTATAGATTTTATGTTATGAAGTTGTCAACAGCCAAATCAAACTCCCAACTCAGAGATGCGTACTGCTAAGGAGTGGAATTCCCTGCCGGAGTCTGTATTTCCTGATAGCTATAACCTGGGGGTCTTCAAGTCAAGAGTGAATAGGTTATTTCTAGGTAAGCGTGCTTCATCGTCGACCACATCATCACTTACCATCAGGTGAGATAGTGGTCAAACGCGAGCCTATCACTAATAAAAGAGTTAATGACCGTCCTCCGTAAGTCCATAGCTACGCTTATTCAGTATCTATCACGCAACGTAGCAATAGTTATCCATCAATATCTACTACTGGTACTAGTAGATACCTTTTTTTCAGATAGGAAATCATCAAATAAGTTCCCCTGCTCTTGGCA
Source organism: Ochropleura plecta (assembly GCA_905475445.1). Taxonomy (NCBI): domain Eukaryota; kingdom Metazoa; phylum Arthropoda; class Insecta; order Lepidoptera; family Noctuidae; genus Ochropleura; species Ochropleura plecta. Next base: position 7,506,784 of record FR997732.1, read on the forward strand.
GAGCGAAGGGGAGTGTCAGAATCCTACTGACTAAAACCCACCCATGTTCCTTGTTTCCAGGGCCGCAGTATTTCTTTCGAGTAACCATCGATCTTGTAATAAATATTGCCTAAGTACATCCACTATTGATTGCTTCTCTGCACGCAACAGTGAAAGACAGACAGTGTAGAATTTTTATGGTTTTGGCCATTGAAACTTAGAATAGGAGCCGTTTTGCAACAGTTCACTTATATTAGCTGTAAACGCGATCTACGCACACTAAACTAAATGAAAATTGAATAAACATATCACGTGTTAACAGCTTATTTTGGAAGATATTCCCCTGGCGGAGCGGGAAGGAATGTCAAACTTTTATCGACTAGGGAGTGGCCCTAGCTGCTGTCATCATTGCTGATATCTCTTTGAGGCGCGCGTGAAACACGGACGCGCCGTCGACAGGACCTGTCGTCACTTACCGGACCAACGGTGAGCTACCCATTGCTCACCGTCCACAGACCCGCATATACGGTGACCGGGAGTCGTCTCGTGATAGTCATTTTTCTTGGATTTCGCTTAAAATTATTTTTTACCGAATATTCTTCTAATCGAAGCGGGGTTTATCGTTTTGCCTACACTGTTCGGAAAATTGACCGTCAACCCCAAAAACCAATTTTAATAATACTTATCAACAAAATTATGGAAAACCATTGGCCCTTACCCACCTTTGGTCACGTTGGA